>CM066032.1:113404417-116298625 GCA_033557465.1 Ichthyophis bannanicus | reverse complement strand
CAGAGATTAAAAGGGAGAGAGGAGGCATTGTGGGTTTATTAAACTAGAAAGAGGGCAAGAGAAAGCTATTTGCATTGGTGTGTTGTGATATACAGACCTCCCTCACAAGAGGAAGAGGTGGACAGAGTTAATTGAAGACATACGCAGCATTGCTAGGAAAAGGGGAAGTGCTACTGATAGGAGATTTCAACTATGCCATATGTTGCCATTGGCACATTCATGCTGCAGTAGAATATAGGAAAGTAAGGAGATCATGGGAATTATCTACAGGGCAGAACTATTCAGGCAATTGGTAACAGACCACACACTGTGAAGGGGCCATACTGGACTTGGTGCTTACGAATGGTTGAAAGTGTTTCTGGATGTTGTAGTGGAAGATCAGTTGCATCCAGAGCCACCCGCTGGTGTGGTTCAGTATTAGGACTAGGGCTGTTAGAATCCATTCCAAGGTGAGGATCGTAGAACTTTAGGAAGACTAACTTTGCGAAGATGGGCCAATACCTCAGGGAATCGTATTTAGCTGGGATGGCAACAGCTGGGGGATGTAGAACACACAGTCGGCAAAAACGGAAAGGGGATATCTTAAGGCAAACCAAACCTTTTTGTTAAAATGGTAAATAAAGGTAAAAGGAAAAGGAACAACCGCTATGGTTTTCGAAAGAAGTAGCTGAAAAAGTGAAGAAAAAGAGGGAGGCCTTCATGAAAGGAACAAGGAGATCACAGAGAGAGGAAGACAGGCATCTGTATGTGGAAAAACCTTAGAGAAGCTAGCAAAGTAGTTCAAGAAGGCAAAGATTCAAAAAGGAGGAGAAAATAGCCAATGCAAATAAAATGGGTGGGGGGGGGGGGGGATAAGACATTTTTCAAATGTATTAGTGAGAAGAGGAAGGGCAAAAGTTGGTATTGTCAGACTCAAGGGTGCAGGGAGAAAATATGTAGAAGCTGATAAGGATTAAAGAGGAATTGCTTAACAAATTTTTTTGTTCTGTGTTCACAGATGACAAACCAGGAGCAGGACATCAGAAAACACCCACAAATAGGAACAGGAAGCGAGGGACATCTTGAACAATTTTCAGAAGACTATGTTCATGAGAAACTAGGTCAACTTAAAGTAGACAAAGCGATGGGACCGGATGGGATACACCCTAGAATCATGAGGGGAACTTGGGGACGTTCTAGCAGCGCCACTAAATGACCTTTCCAATGCCTAGTTGGAATCGGGAGTGGTGCCAAAGGACTGGAGAGAGGCTCATGTGGTGCCTTTACACAAAAGCGGAAGTAAGGATGTGGTTGAAAACTACAGGCTGGGTAGTTTCAACTTCGGTGGTGAGGAAATTATTGGAATGCTTGCTGAAAGAGAAAAAATTGTGCGGTTTCTGGAGTCCAGCGGATTACAGGATCTGAGGCAGAATGGATTCACAAGAGGCAGGTCTTGTCAGACAAATCTGATTGATTGTCTTGGACTGGGTGACCAGGGAGTTGGACCGAGGGGGGAGAGCCCTAAAATGTGGTTTATTAAGATTTCAGTAAAGGGGGGGGGGGGGCGGAGCTAGCCGCGGTAGCAGAAAGGACGTGTAAGTTTAGCAGCTCATCTTGCCAGAAAAGCAAATCCTGAGCATATACCAGTTGAAATAGCGCCTAAGGGTCAATACTGGAAATAGCTCTATATAGGGGGCAGGATGACAACATTAAAAAACCTGCGCGATTAGAGGGTCCAACAGAGGCACCAGTTCAGCGCCGAAGAGGCCGAAACCGGAGGGCCGGATCCCCACAAAAAATGGCGGCGCCTAGCAAAGAGACGGCCGGAGAAGGAATAAAAGAGAATCTGGCAGAGTTGCGGAATGTGAAGGAACTCATTGTAACAAATTCAACTTCTATGGCAGCGATTTCAGGAAAGGACCTAAGTGAACTGAAGGGTCCAATGCAAAAGACATGAACAGAGGACTGATCCACAACGGAAGGCGTAGTACAAAAACATGACGCCATGCTTTCAAGCGTTGGATCGCTATCAAAACGTGTTAAGCTTATAGAGGCGCCACTGGAAGATCAAAACAACCGGATTCGCGGCGGAAACAATGTTCGCTTGGTAGGAGTCCCTGACAGCTCTGAAGGGGGTAATATGAGAGCATACCTTGAGAAAATGATTACCGAAATGCTGCAGATCTCCTTCGATTAAGGCCTTTGAGCTCGAGCAGGGCCACGGTGTTCCAATGCACAAACAATAGAATTCAGCCAAACACCCGAGACCAATTGTCATGAAAGTAATGCGCTATCCGCAGGTATTACAAATACTTCAAGCGAGAGGAAAGCTGCACCACTAAATTCTGCAGGGGCAAAGGATCTCCTTCTTCCCGGTCCGGAGCAAGCCCACGATGGACGCCAGAAAAGGCATGGCTAGCGGGAAGGCCTCGACTGCAAAAAACTGCAAGCACGCTATGGCCTTTTATTATCCCAGTAACAATGCGGGTTACACTGCATAACCTCCCCAAGAAACTTTAATGACGCGGGAGTGCTACGAGCCTTCCTACAAGAGAGTAGTGCTATGGAGGACTTGTTAATGCCCGAGGAGGAGACTATTGTGATAAGTATATGGACTGATGCTATAATGTGGGAATTACAACCAGGGTCTGGAAACGTACGTAAGGTATTCTGTACCGTACTTCTTAAATTAATTTGATGCAGATAAGACCATACCCTGTGGCTTAATGCGAGCTGTGATCCTAAAACTGATTGTGCCCCAAACAACATGTGTAATAGCCCACTTGAAGTAGGTTGTATGCTAGTTTATGCCTGTAGTACTAAAGTCCTGCACTTATAGGAACGAAATATAACAAAGGTTATGTAGCACTGGGCAATTGTGGATGCTACTATATGGAAATTTCTGCTGAGATTGCGTGGCTTGCCAACAAAAGCTGTTTAATTGTTAGGTTTAATGTTCTGTGTGGGCAATCCAATCTATAGGGGGTGCATTATACAAACAAGGGTCCCCCAGGGGAGCGATATCATAAGAGGGGGGCTTTTTTTTTTATCCTGTCCACTAACTATCCCAAGTAGATCCCATGCAATGAGTAGAATAACGTTATTGACCCTGAATGTTAAAGGAATCACAAATCCAGTACAGCGCAAAAAAATCCTTCATTATTGTTCAACAAACAGCGCGGCCGAACAGACTGATACCTGCAAGCGACGACACTGGTCTGAATGAAAATGAGTCCTTAAAGGTTAATCGTGCGTTTTACCAACTTGTAGCTGCAGCACCCGCAGTAAAAAGGACCAAAGGAGGAGTTCTGATATTAATGTGAAAAGTCCTTAGCCGCAATCGGCAAGGAAACAAAAAAATAGACACAGAGGGCAGGTGGGTTAGAGCCACCTTGGAAAATAGCGCAGAAATCCTATACAGTAAGAAACATATACGCTCCAACTAAAGATGACCCCTCCTTCTTTAGGGCTATTGCCAAGGTTTTATTGGACATATACTCATTACTGAAAGAGTGTTAGGAGGGGATTTCAACTTGATCTTAGATACCCTAATGGATAGGATCCCATATCGACCGATCCATGAAAGTGAAATCCCATGCAGTTATACCGAGTATGATAAAAGAGCTACATATTAACGATACCTGGAGTCTCCTAAACCCCACAGAAAGAGAAGATACTTTGTACTCGATGCCACATGCTACACAGGACGAGGAATCGACTACTTCCTTGTAACAAGTGGGCTGGTCAAGCAGGTACATAGCTTCTGGGATTACTGCGGGAATTAGGGGAACAGTTTCAGATCATTCAGCTTGGTCACTCTGGTCCTTGACCCCATGCAAACACACCAAGCGCCGTCTCGGTGGACCTTTAATAAAACCTTGTTATCCGAGGACGGATTTTGTGATATATATGAAGAAGGAAATTGAAGCATACGACAAGGTCAAACAGTCCCTCTGAGACATCAATATGGGCGTGATGGGAGGGATTTAAGGCGACCGCTCTAGGGCGCACATAACAACCTACTCCATCCCAAAGGAGCAGAGCCCAAAAGACAGAAGGCAACGAGAACTAGAGACCAGATAAAAGCGGTGGTGAGCGTCTGACAAAAAGAAAAGATTCCATGATTCTGTTACGGTTACAAAAACTTCGAAGTCATATATAACACTATCTTTTCGACGCCGGGCGCAAGTTTGCGTCGGTCTGCAACAAAGTACATACTACCACGAGGGAATAATCGAGCTGGAATCGCTCCTGGCCAAACTGCTGAAGGCGAAGCGAAACATGACTAATATTGCGGCGTACATAATGAAGATGGAAATCTCCTACTGCAAAATGATCAGATATTTAAAGCGCTGCAAAGAATTCTATGAAAAAATTATATACCTCTGAAGGGCTTGTACTGCAGAGAAATTTCTAAGTATTACTTTGTTGACAGATAATTACCGGTCCCAAAATATCCGAATCTCAGGCGCACATGTTAGATGAAGAATTCACCCTCCAAGAGATACAACAAGCCATTGGGCAACTTGCAACTGGGAAAGCGTCTGGGCCAGATGGCATCCCACTTGCGTTTACCAAAAATGCCAACAGCGTTTAGTACCAATGCTATATACATACTACAATTGGGTTGGCAACAGAATCGCCGGAAGTTGGGGCCTTTGCTGAGGCGACTATTGTGAAAAATCCCAAGCCGGGATGGGAACTCACAGAAAATTGAGAATTACAGGCCTATCTCTTTACTTAATACAGATTATAAAATATATGCGAAAATACTTGCGAATCGACTTAAAGTTCTCAGCTCACTAATACATATAGATCAATGCGGCTTTTTATGGCCGGTAGATCCACTTATGATAATGGAAGGTTGCTCGCTCATGTGATGATTGAGGCTGAGAAGACTTCAGAACCACTGATAGGATTATCGCTCGATGCCGAAAAGGCCTTTGATAGGTTGGAATGGAATTTCCTGGTCCAGGCCCGCACAGGTTTGGAGTCGAAGATGCTTTTCTCAAGAGGGTTATGGTCTTGTATGCCAACCCCACTGCGGGATAGCAGCTAATTCTGATACTTCGGGGGCTTTTCGTGCTTCAAAAGAGGCACCAGGCAGGGGTGCCCTTTGTCTCCGTTGCTCTTCAACCTCGCCTTAGAGACGCTTTGGTATCAGCCCGACAGCTTGATCGACTCATTGGAATTACCCTGGCAGATGGCCATGCAAATTGTCTGCCTATGCCGACGATCTCATATTGTTTATGCAACCAGCCTCTCTACCTGCTGCCATGGACCTGATTGACGCCTACTCAGCAGTCTCCGGGTACAAGATTAATCGGACCAAAACGATAATCGTTCCCCTAAATTCCAAGGTGCGATCTGACATCTTTACCGACTACTACTTTCAATTTGCACAATCATCTTTCAAATACCTGGGTGTTGAATATGGGCGTACTATGTCTGAGACTGTAGCTCGCACAGCGGAGAGTTGTAAGGAAATAGTCAGCTCTTGTGCAAATGCGTGGTCCCCTCTGAACTTAACCTGGTGGGGCAGACTGGAGACGATCAAGATGGTTTTGGTCCCGAGACGTTAGTTACATACTTGGCATGATCCCAATCCTTTTCCCACAAGGCTTCTACAAAACAGTAAACCGTATGTTACTATCTTTTCTCTGGAATGCGAAAAGTCCCTAGGATAGCAGCGTGGAAACTTAAATTACCCAAAGAGAAAGGCGGGGTACAATTCCCTGATGTTGAATGGCTACATCATTCAGCCCTGTTAAAACAAAGTGGCAATGGGTAGTGAAGGGGACGGTAAAGAATCTCCTCGATGGCGGCTAGTTGAAGCAGCTATGAATGATTTACCGGACATGAGCATGATGATTGGTACTGTTAACATGCGACGAAATGTGATTATCATGGCGACCCAACAAAGCCTGTCGGAATATATCCTCATATATTGAAGGGGGTGTAGACTTTGCATTGGAGACCCCACTCTGGTTGAATCGAGGGTATAGTTATAGGAGGTAAACCATTCGTGTGGAAGAAATGGGGGAAGTGTGGGATTACTGTCCTCGGACAGCTGATACAAGGCCACTCGTTCAAAACCTTTGAATCGCTGGTAGCGGAATTTGGCCTACCTAATACTTGTTATTGTCAGTGGTGCCAGCTCCGTTACTGCCTGAGCAGTGCGGGCATCTCTCAACTGTTCCTGAAAACAGGATGGCCCCTACTCAAGAAATTCCGCGAAATGCAGCTGGAATCCCGAGTCATTTCAAAATTCCTGGAATTGTTTCGGACTGGCTCCAACAAGCTATGTGTTGGCGTGCAATCAGCTTGGTCAAAAGAAGCAGGGAATTACATGCAACAGGGGGGGGTGGGACGCCTTCGGGCTCTCACACGAGTGACGAGAGCAGCGTCTTTAACACAATCGCTGTTTTTCTATCACATCGAGCGTATCTGACTTCCCGTCAAGATAATGAAATGGGCACCACAAGCCGGAAACAGATGCTGGTCGTGTAAGGCCGAGATGGGGACACTGTCTAATATGCTATACTATTGTGTATATCTCCAGGACTTTTGGAGAGTGTGCTGAGGCGAATATCTAAGATTCTTGGCTTTATAATACCCATCTCCTACCATATAATTGTATACAAATCCACGATGGAGGACTTGCACTTAGTCAATCAGACTCTCGGCTTTTAGATGTCATGCTCAGTCTAGCCATCAAAGTCATCCGACTCAATTGGAAGAATTTTGAGAAAGTGAGTAGTAACCACTGGTGGAACTTAGTCTGTCAGCACAAGGTATACGAGGAATTATATGTGAATAAAACTTCCAGGCCTGGCTAGGATGCTTGACCAAATGGGAGCCCGTTTAACAATTACTTGAAGTCAAACGCCCCACACCCCTGACTGGATAGTACTGGTCATAGTGCTAAAAACCCGTAATGGATACACAAGAGTATCAGCTGTCGTACAGATAGTTCAGCATACGTCTAGATTGGAATGCCCTCTAGTTTATTTGGTTATTAGTTTTAGAAGGTTTAACACCTGTACTACGTATCCTATTCCTTTTGTCTACATTTTGTAGTGTGTTCACTGTTATTATTGTTTGTAAAATATTCTAAAAATAATAATTAAAAAAAAAAAAAAAAAAGATTTCAGTAAAGCCTTTGACACTGTTCCTCACAGGCAACTTATAAACAAACTGAGCACCCTAGGGATGGACCCTAAAGTTACTGGTTGGGTTAGAAATTGGTTGGGTGGGAGGCGTCAAAGAGTACAGGTATATGGGGCTCACTCTGAGGTAAAGGCTGTTACCAGTGGTGTGCCCAAGGGTTCTGTCCTTGGTCCGTTTCTTTTTAACATCTTTGTTAGTGATATAGCGGAAGGGCTGTCGGGTAAGGTTTGCCTCTTGCGGATGATACCAAAATC
Source organism: Ichthyophis bannanicus (assembly GCA_033557465.1). Lineage (NCBI taxonomy): Eukaryota > Metazoa > Chordata > Amphibia > Gymnophiona > Ichthyophiidae > Ichthyophis > Ichthyophis bannanicus. The sequence goes on along the minus strand of CM066032.1, from coordinate 116,291,222 downwards.
TGCAATAGACACCCAGGAAAGTGTGGATAACATGAGGAGGCATCTAGCTAAGCTTGAAGAATGGTCTAGAATTTGGCAGCTGGGATTTAATGTTAAAAAATGTAAGGTCATGCATTTGGGCTGCAGCTATCCAAGGGAGCAATATAGTATAAGGGGTGAAGTACTTTTGTCCACTAAAGAAGAGCGGGAACTAGGCGTGGTTGTGTCTGATGATCTTAAAGTAGCTAAACAGGTAGAAAAGGCTACGGCAAAAGCTAGAGGGATGCTTGGGTGCATACGGAGGGGAATGGCTAGGCAGAAAAAAAGGAGGTGATAATGCCTCTGTATAAGTCTTTGGTGCGACATCATTTGTAGTGTGCAATTCTGGAGACCGCACCTTCAAAAGGATGTGAACAGGATGGAGTCGGTGCAGAGGGTGGCTACTAAAATGATTAGTGGTCTTCATTATAAAGCATATGAGGACAGACTGAAGGATTTAATAGGTACACCTTAGAGGAAAGGCGGGAATAGAGGTGATATGATTGACCTGTTTAAATACCGCTGTGGCATAAATGTTCAGGGAGAGAGCCTCTGTCAATTTATAGCAAGTTCTGCTATGAGGGGACATGGGATTAGGGTGAAGGGAGATAGATTCAGGTGTGATATGCGGAAATATTTTCTTTACGGAAAGAGTAGTGGATCCGTGGAATAGTCTCCCAGTGGAGGTGGTAGAGATGAGGGACCGTTACTGAATTTAAAAAAGCATGGGACTAAACCAGAGGATCTCTAATGGTAAAAGGGGACTGTTGTAGTTGTTGATATGGAAGGACAGACTAGATAGGCCATGTGGTCTTTTTCTGTCATCATATTTCTATGTTTCGATATGGAACCAAACCCCATGCGGGGGATGATCATTAAATTGCAAACCAATCAAGGCAATCCATCCAACACAAAAACTCCACTTTAAATAAAAAACTCATCTGTGTTCAATTGCATGGGGCCACCATGATTCAGTATTTAAAATCTAAGATGAGCCCACACGGGTCACGTATCATTAAACCACTGAAGATATGTACTGAGGATCAATAATTTTATGGTAAATGGAATAGCATATTAAACAAGTGCAGTTTGGACTTGATAGCACTTTTAGGGGAACATCTTTCAGTAGAGGAGGAGAATAATTAAACAGCAGGTATTCATTAGTGGAAGAAAAGTTTTAAAAAAATGGAGATTTCGTTGAGACTTTCAAATCTCAAATGGATGAGCTGGGTTTACAACTGGCTCAAGTACATGATTATGTGAGGGGTTAAAAATAATGAAATTCAATAGGGATAAATATGGCTATGACAATGAGCAAATGTACACCTGGAAACATCAGACAATCACAGAGAAAAAAAGGTCACTTTTGACAGCACACGGAGGATACAGATGATAGTATTTCATCTGATCGCTCACATCGTAAAGTATCACTTAAATCCCATGCGAATTTTGGTAAAGGATCCAGTTTTCACAGATGTTGGGGGTTGGGATCAGCGACAAAATTTTGCCCCAGACACTTGGAGGGGTTCAATGACCAGGGCTCGCTCCAAACTTTAGTTGTCAACCTGATCCAAAACCCACTGACCAAGGTTCAAGAGACAGCTTTGAATCTGGGTTTATCATTTATTTCTATAGTTCCTTATCAGGCTTTTAAGATGCGGCAAGCATTATTTAGATTTTTTCGGAAACTTCAGGTCAAACATTTTTTGTTTAATTCTGCTTCAGTTGATAATTATGTGGTAAAGAATCCTTCTAAATGGATCCCTCCTGGGGATCCATTTAGAAGGCTGGCATGGGTCTGCCGTAAGTAGAAGGACAGGGCCCGTTTGCAATCCAGTGTATGAAGTACTAGCTCCTCCCTGCCGGAGTAGGGCCACAGGAAGAAGATGGGGAGGACCACCTCTTGGTTGAGGTGGAAAGGGGAGAGCACCTTCAGGAGGGCTTGGAGTTTGCTCACTCTTCGAGCAGACATGAGGGTCACCAGAAAGGCCACTTTCCAAGACAGGTACCGCAGGTGGCAAGTGGCTCAAATTGAGGTCTGGTAAGCTGTGAGTGCACTACATTAAGGTCCCACTCTGCCACCGGAGGGCAGAGAGGGGGCTTGGACAACAGGAAACCCCAGAGGAACCTGGAGACCAGGGGCTGGCCTGAGAGGGGTTTCCCTTGACAGGGTGCTGGTGAGTGGTTATCGCAACCGATGCACCCTCACTGAGTTAGACCAGACTGGTTGGTGGCAGGGGCAAGTAGATCCTTTAGAACTAAGTGCACATGGCAGGAGAAGAGGTTCTCCCTGCTGTCCGCACACCAGGTAGAGAATCGTCTCCTCTTATGGGCATACGCCCAGCTGGTGGAGGGCTTTCGAGAGGCCAGTAGGATCTCCTCGACTTCTCTCAGAAGATTGAAAGGGGCTAGGGCTATCCTTTCAGCAGTGACGCTGTTAGCGTTAGCGACCCTGGGTTAGGGTGCAGTAGTGAGCCTCCACCTGAGACAGGCGGTCTGGGGCTCAGACCAGCAGGACTGGGAGTTCCAATGACAGGGAGAGCAGCAGTGGAAACCAGGGATGCCTTGGCCACCTGGGAGCAATTAGTATGACTGATGCCCTCTCGCTCTGGACCTTGAAGAGGGTCCTGACAACGGAGGGACGCGGGGGGGGGGAGGTCAGTGGAAAAGCAGACAGTAGGCCCTCAGACTATGACAGCAGGAAGGGATCTGCTGCCACTCTGTCCAGGTACGGTTGGGGCGAGCAAAAGCAGGGCAGCTGCGTGTTGTCTGGGTAGGCAAATAGACCTATCACGGGCTTGCCCCAGAGATGGAAGAGCCTCTTGGCTATCCTGGGGTTCAAGTGCCACTTGTTCAGCCAAAGGACTCTGCTCAGCCTGTCTGCTAGGCAGTTGTCCTGGCCCGGGAGGTAAACTGCTCGCAAGAGCATGTTGTTGCAAGCCGCCAAGGAGAAGAGAGCCACTACCTCCTGTCTGAGGGAGTACGAACCCGTGCTCCCCGGCTTGATATAGAACATGACGACTTGATTGTCCATCTGGAGCAGTACGGACCAGTGTCACAGGCGGTGGTGGAATGCAAGTAGGGCTAGAAAGATTGCCCTGAGCTCCAGGAAATGATCTGTAGGAGTAATTCCTACTGGGAGCATCTGCCCTGTGTGCAGCGGTCCCCACAATGCGCCCCCCAACCTAGGAGGAAGGTGTTCATGGTCAGGGTTCTCTGAGGCATGGGTACTTGGAAGGTGCATTCCTGCCCAAAGGTGGTGGAAAACGTTTTGCCTCCAGTTGAGGGATTTGCCCAACTGGCAGGTAACCTTGACCCTATCCCGTAGCCTGCCTGTGGCTGGAGTCACTGTGAGCAGAGGTACCATTGGGCTGTCTGCATGTGCAAGCAGGCTGAGGACATCACGTGGATCACAGAGGCCCTATGGCCCAGTAGTATGGAGGAGGAGACAAGTTGACACTGACAGGGGCTAACATGTTGTACATCTCCTGCCAATTGTATGAGGTGTTCTGTCCTTTCCCTGGGGAGGACCGCCTTGACCTGCAGCGTGTCGAAACTGAGAACCTATGAACTCCAGATTTTGGGCCAGAGAGGTGGGATTTGGGGTAGTTGATGACCAACCAAGGTGCTGCAGGAGGGGGGACACACACTGCTGCCTGACTGGCCTCTGAGGTTGTGCCACTCCTGATTAGGCCAGTCATCTAGGTAGGGGAAGATGAAGACTCCTTGCCAGACGCAGGTAGGTGGCCAGCACAACCTGGCATTTGGTAAAGACCCTCGGCGAGAAGGATAGTACCCTGACTGGTAGTGCTCTCCTCCTACCATGAACTTAGGTACTGCCTGTGGAAGAGGTGGATAAGAATGTGTGTGTCCCTCCTTTGGATCCAAGGAGCACAGCCAATCTCCCTGGTGGAGGTTGGGCAGCAGTGCTCCAAGGGAGAGCATCTTGCATTTCCTCCCTCACCTGAAACTTGTTTAAGTTTTGCAGATCTAGTATGGGCCTGAGGCCCACTTCTTAGGACAAGGAAGTAACCGGAGTAGAAGCCCGTTCCCCATAGGTGTTTTAGTACAAGCTCCACGGCTTTGTCCTGATCAGACCTGGTAGCTCTGTGAACAGAAGAGGCTGGTGAAGGAGGGGTCGCACTGGCTCTCCTGGGAAGAATCTGGGTGGTATCTGTTGCAGGTAGAGAAGGTATCCTTCCTTTACCACTTGCAGTACCCACTGGTCCAAGGTAATGTTAGCCCACATGTGGGCAAAAGAGTGCCAGGCACCCCCCCTGTGGGATGGTGAAGGCCTCCTGGAAGGGGAGGCCTTGCCCTGGGAGTCAAAAGCTACCCCCGGGTGGGTGGGAGCTGGGGCATGAGGCTTCGGTGCTTTCGCCTTCTGAGCACCATGGCCTTGCCTCAGAGTGAGAAACTTTGTTGCTGGCCCGAGAAGTGCTGGTAATGGTGACTCTGTGGGAGAGGGACCTTTTACCGTTGTCTCCTGCAGGAAAGGATGAGGTCTTTTTAGAGAGCCTCTGACAGGTCACCATGCCGGCCTCAATCTTGGCGGTCTTGTCGGCCATGGGTTTGATGAATAGGTTCTCCCCCGTGCAGGGGGATGTCGAGCAGCTTGTCTTGGACCCATGCTAGAGATCAGAAGACTGTAGCCAGGCTTGGCATCAGACGCCGATGCCAGCTGCTGCGACTTGAGCCAATGACTTGAAGCCATGCTTGGGAGAGGAACTTGGAGCAGTCCTTGATCCCCAAGGTTAGGGACTCGAACCGTTGGAGAGGTTCCCCAACAGTTCCTGGGTTAGAGCCTTCAGATACATGTCTGTGTATAAGTCATAGGCTTGGATCCAGCACCCCAGTATCGAGCCCTGTTAACACTTGCACCCGAGGGCATCGAGGGCTCTGGCATCCCTTCTGAGGGGAACGGAGGAGTGGGTCTTTTGCCTCTCATGTTTTTGCATGGTCGACTCGATAACCATGGAGTTATGTGGGAGTTGGGGTTTATGGAACCCCAGGCCCTTCGGATGTGGTACATGGCGTTGAGGCGCCAGGTCACCATCAATACAGATGAGATGCGTATGTCTCCCACATTCTGAGCAGCAGCCACTCAAGGATTGGCTGCATGGGCACTGTGAGAGTTTCCTTGGCTGGAGATGCATATTGGAGGATCTCTAGCTTATCGGTGTACGGGTCTTCCTCCTCCTCGGTCTGCACCAAGAGGTTCTGACCATGTCCTTGCCAAAGTCATGGAAGGCCACGTCCTCTGGAGGAGAGAGTGGTGCCGCGGCGCCAGGTGAGGCAGGTCAAAGGGAATATCTCAGTACCGTTTAGTTTCTGGGGACGCCTCGACATCGATTTCCCACTCAGAGATAAGTGATGACGAGGAGTCCAAGGTCCTGGCGACTCATTGTCTCTAGGCCGGCGCCGAGAGGTCAGCGGTCTCCGGAGGACCTGGGATCAGAGTCGCAGAAATTAGTCTGGGAGGATCAGATACCCAAAGAACAGGACCATGATCTTGACTGGCGCCAAGGGCTTACCCAAGGGTGGTGGTGCTTGGAGCTGAGCTCAATGACTGGGGACCTCCCCCCCCGCAGTCGGGGGCCCAGTCGTCGGGGCAGATGATGCAGACAAACCAGCCATCATTGCCTGCTGCAGGGCCAGGATAGCAGTGATGTTCTGCTCTAGGGCCGCCATGCTGTTTTCCAAGCCAGAAAGCTCCGCAGATTTCGGCACCAGCACCAGCACTCTCACGAGTACGTCCTTGATGAAGACTACAGCCTTCAGGAACCTCGCATGATCTCCGCTGGCCGAGAAATCCTTCTTGAGGACCTTGGAAGGGCGCTTCTCAGAGCCATCCTTCTGTGCAGTTTTACTGGGTTTCTCCAGTGCAACCTCAATGGACTGCGACAACTTTTTCTTATTTTTTCTCGGGGTTAGAGGTTTTCTCAGAGGAGGCACTGCTGTGGTACTCAGAAGATGCTCAGACCTCATGGGAAGTGCTGGGCTTACAGCTTGGCATCAGGGAGGCTGGGGCAGAGTCCAGCATGGGGAACAGTTTTTCCTGCAACTGTTTTAGACATCATGGTCTGATACAGGTTGCAGGAGGTGCTATCATGGTCTGGTCCCAGGCAACACAGGAAGCAAGGTCATGGGTATCTGTCATTGACATGGTTTGCCTGCAGCGGTCATTTTTTGAACCCACCGGGAGACATGGTGGGGAGCACCCGGACAGGGTTGACTACCCCCGGGCAAAAAAAAAGGCATGAATGCTGACCGAGGCAAGCCTTGATCAAAAAAAAAAGAAAAGAGGCCGAAAACAGCACCAAGATTGGTGCCGGCTTGAGGTGGGAAGAGGAACCAGTATGCAAACTGTGAATAGCTAACTTTAAGGATAATTAGCAAGGATTTTTTCTGGGGAAACGGGACAGACATCTGTTGGGCTCCGCGGAAAAAAAAAGGGAGACCGAGCAAGATGGCACTTGCTTGGGCGGGAAGGAGACCAGGCATGTGTGGTAGCATGTCCCAAAGGCTTCTTTGACAGCTGGGGAAATGCTCCGTCGGCGCTGACGTCATCCATATGAGAGGCCTAACTTTCTGCTTGCTCCCGGAGAACTTCTTAACACTGCAAACTGTAGACACAGGAATCCCAAGGTCTCTGAAGATAGTCTGTACCCCTTTGAAATTTGAGTTTGGTGATAATGGCTTTTCTGACAGTCTCAGGCATCTTTCTTCACCACTGCGAAAATGGAACAGGAATTGATTGTGGCCATTTTAAATATTAGAGTCATCATTCATTGATTGATTCAAATCATGCGGGGTACTGACAATCGATCGTCTAATTTTACTGTTAGGATAATGTGGTTCTATTGTTCAAATGATTTGAATGGTTTATTAGAGTGCTATTAATCATGTCCTGGCAAAGTTTCCCATTTTTACACTATTTCCTACTATTTCTTTATTTAATTGGTCTTGTTTTATTTGATTCTTTTGTGTGTCAAATGTGTGTATATATAGCCCAAAGCCCATTTCACTAGTCACTTCTGTTTTAGGAAATATTGGATATTAAGAAGTTGACCTGTAAGGGTGCCAATAATGTTCACCAAAACTTTAACTGCCTCCGAACTGCAATATCTGGGGCAAGGAAGGAGAAGTACAGCAAAACATTTTCCCAGCAATATACATATATGCAGTGGGAAAACAAAACGGATCACTCTTGCTTCGGCTGAGCATGTTATTGGGAGGAAAAGGGGGCAACTATTCTGGTCTGGAAGAACCCTTGAGGGAATGGGGTTTGCCCAATTATTGGGGTAGGATGGAGAAAATGCAGCCGAGTCAGAGCATTCTCTTTAAAAAAGCCTGAACAATATCACCACTGCCAATATAGCCTCTGCTCCTTTTCCACCAAAAAACTGTTCATTTCTTCTTGTGCTTATGGAGTAAATTTTTACTAAGATACCCAGGGACGATGCTAGCCAATAGACAAATTAGGCTGTACCTAGAATGCCAACATTTCCAGGGTGGCCCATTGCCGCTGCCCCACCTCTCAGGATCTGCAACAGAAGCATTAACCAAAAGCCTCTGGCGCTGTGTGCTGTTCATGCTTCCGCCCATTCTGTCTGGAGAATGGAGGAAGTGAAGGTAGGGGAATGAGGTTCACTTATGGCATCTCATATCCTTGCATTGGCCCTAGAGATACCCGAATGCAAAGGCACACAACGCATGGAAGCCAAATGACGGACAGCAGGCTATGCAGAAAAATATCTGCACAAATATTTAAGTCACAAAGTTCTTATAACTTAAGCTTTGCACCCCAATTGTTTTGTATTATTTCCTCTTATTTGTACATACATTTAGGCAAAGTAAAGCAGAGGTGTAAAGTCTGGTACATTACCGACATGTTGTCTATACATGCACATTTTGAAAAAAATATATGCCGGTGCATCTAGTACACAGCTCTAGAATACCCCTTTTCTCTGCCAACAAGTCTGTATACAGAAAAGCAACTTAGCTGACTTTCACTGGAGAATTGGGTGTTTTTTTCTACATGACCTAGGGGAAATTTATTTCCTCCTATTTATGCATTAGAAGCAGTGGCATAATTATTATTGAAACTGCCTCTGTAGTGCTGGAGGAAGTGGAGACACAGGGAAGGTGGTGGCCCACTATTGCTGCTACAGTATTTTCCGACGTGAATCCGCCCTGATCTGAGGGTGGGGGAGGGGCTCTTACTCTGAACTTTTGCCATTGCTTGGAGTATCTGAATGTCTTGAATTATAAACTTTTCGGCATGAATTCCCTTTCAACACGAGCAGTGTGTGATAGCTGTAACAGTTCAATTAACGTCAAATTCTTCGACAAATAAAGCCAATGCCAGTTACAAGCCAGGAAAACAAACCAGACTGAGGCAAAAATAAGAACACAAGGTACAGGGAGCGTAAGCTCTATTACGCATACAGCATATTATGAAGAAACATTTACATAAATTTATTTCTTTAGTTTTGCTAGGAAAACTGAAACTAGAACTTATTACTGGAAATCAACATACATCTGACCTTTTTAAATTATGTAATCATCATCAGAAAAAACAAAAAGGTATATCTGTCAGCAACTGCTCTAGAGTTTAGATTAATGTTCGGAATTCCCTGACAGATTAAAGCAGGATCCTGCTTTGTGTCTGCAGTCAAGATAATTAACTCCACACTTGCTAGTGCAGTGCAGTTTTATTAAGGTCTGCATCAGATAAAAGCAGAGCTGGGTCAGCAAGGGCTGCCACTCTCACTCATCTTTGCTTCGGCAGTGACCTGGAAGGGCTCTTTCTCCATTTTGCAGCATAGGTCAGCCTATGATCTTCTCAGACTCAAAGTCACAGACCATCTGTCACCACTATAGATTCCTGGCATGTCAAGTGTCCAGTCCAAGGAGAAATATGAATTAATCAACCTGGCTAGTGGTGGTGGTGGTGGTGGGGGGAGGGGGTGTGGACAAAGAAGCAGCATGAAAACTTATCGGATTTTCTGTGTTTGTCCCATGCATTTTTGAATTCAGATACTGTCCTCATCTCTACAACCTCACTCGGATACTATTCTACGCATTACCACTCTTTTCCATAAAGAAATATTTCCGCATATTACTCCCGAGTCTATCCCTTTTCGCCTTCATCCTGTCTCCTCGCAGCAGAGCTTGCTTCCAATGAAAAGAAGCTTTCTTCTTGTGCATTTATACCATGGAAGTATTGACACGTTTTCTATCATATCTTCTCTAACCTGCCTTTTCTCCAAGGCATACATATTAAGATCTAAATCTGTTCTCATATGCTTTATAATGAAGACCCCTAACCATTTTAGTAGGAACCCTCTGCACTAACTCCAACCTGTTTATATCCTTTTGAAAGTGTAGTCTCCAGAATTGCACACTACTCCAATGGGGCTGCACCAGAGACTTATACGAGGCAGATAAGAACATAAGATATGCCATACTGGGTCAGACCAAGGTCCATCAAGCCCAGTATCCTGTTTCCAACAGTGGCCAATTTAGGTCATACGTACCTAGCAGTTTCCCCCAAAAGACAACAGGTTCCGCAATGCTTGTACTGGGTCAAGCATTGATATCCTGGGTCCTTCTTAATAATGGTTTATGGACCTTTCCTCCAGGAACTTGTCCAAACCTTTTTTAAACCCAGCTACACTAAGAGCCTTTACTACATCCTCCGGTAACAAATTCCAGAGTTTGATTACATGTAGAGTGAAGAAATATTTTCTTTTATTAGTTTTAAATAGTTTACCCTGTAGCTTCATTGCATGTCCCCTAGTCTTTCTATATTCTGATAACGTAAACAATCGACGATCTACGTTTACCCATTCCACACTCGGTCATTAATTTATAGACTTCTATCATATCTCCCTCAGCCGTCTCTTTTCTAGGTTAAAGAGCCCTAACCTTTTTAGCCTTTCTTCATAGGGAGTATCCTTTCCATCCCTATCATCTCCTTTTACTGTGGCCAATCCTCTCCCTATGCACCCAAGCATCCTTCTGGTTTTCATCATCAACTTTTCTACCTGTTTAGCCACTTTAAGATCATCAGAAACAAATCATTCCTAGGTCCTTCTCTTCTTTCGTGGACAGAAGTACTTCACCCCCTAGAACTGTACCGCTCCCTTGGATTTTTGCAGCCCAAGTGCATGACCCTTCATTTTTTAGCATTTAATCTCAGATACCAAATTCTTGACCATTCTTCAAGCTTAGCTAAATCCCTCCCTCATGTTATCTACTCCTTCCTGAATGTCTACTCTTGCAGATTTTGGTATCATTCACCAATAGGCAAACCTTACCTTTCAGCCCTTCCGCAGAGGGAGTACAAGCCTGTGCCCCCCTGTTTGTTGGATGTAGAGCATGGCAAATTGGTTGTCCATTTGGAACACCACCAGTTGATGCTGCAGGCGGTGGCGGAAACACTTGTAGGGACAGAAATATCACCCGGAACTCCAGGAGATTGATCTGCAGGAGGGACTCCTCTGGAGACCAACTGTCTTGTGTGCATAGGTCTTCGCAATGCGCTCCCCAACCCAGGAGGGAAGTATCTGTGGTTAGGATCCTTTAGTGTAGGTGTCTGGAAGGGCATCCTCACCCAGAGGTGGCCAATCCACCAGCTGGCAGGTGACTTTGACCCTGTTCCTCAGTCTACCTGTGGCCCGAGTCCAATGTGAGCAGAGGCACCACTGGGCTGTCTGCATGTGCAGGCGGGCCGAGGGGGTAACATGGACCGTCGAGGCCATGTGGCCCTGGAGGTGGCACGCCGGGACTGACCAGTTGTGCTGTCTCCTGCCAGCTGCTGGAGATGTGCTGCCCTTTCTCTCGGGAAGACTGCCCTTGCTTGTAGCGTGTTGAAGTAAGCACCTATGAATTCTAAGACTTGAGCCGGGGAGAGATGGGATTTGGTGCAGTTGATGCTTCAGGAGGCGGACTGCCTGCCCTGTGGCCTGGTTGGCCTCGAGGGCCATACTGACCTTGATGAGCCAGACGTCCAGATAGAGGAAGATGAAGGCCCCTTGTAGGTGTAGGTAGGCAGCCACAACTGCCAGGCACTTTGTGAAAACCCTTGGCGAGGAGGTCGGGCTGAAGGGAAGTACCCTGTACTGATAGTGCTCTCCTCCCACCACGAACCTTAGGGAGGCGTGGATTAGGATGTGGGTATATGCATCCTTGAGATCTAAGGAGCACAGCCAATCTCCCTGGTGGAGGTAGGGCAGCTGTGTTCCAAGGAAGAACATCTTGAACTTCTCCCTCACCAGAAACTTGTTCAAGTTTTGCAGGTCTAGTATGGGCCTGAGGCCCCCAGTTCCTTTGAGGACAATGAAGTACCTGGAGTAGAAGCCTTTTCCCCACAGATGTTTGGGTACAGGCTCTACTGCCCTGTCCTTGAGCAGGCCTGCGAGCTCAGAGGAACAAGGTCTGGGGAAGGAGAGGCCGCACAGGCTCTCCTGGAAAGAACCCCGGGGGTATTTGCTGGAGGCGGAGGAGATACCCTCCTTTATCACCTGCAGGACCCACTGGTCCAAGGTGACCCCGGCCCACCAGTGGGCAAAGAGTGCCAAGCGGCCCTCTGTGGGCTGCGGAAAGTCTCCCAGGGGAGAGGAGGCCCTGCCCTGGGAGTCAAAAGCTTGGGGCTTTAGAGTTTGGGGCTTTCTGGGCCCGTGACCATGGCCCTTAGGTAGAGGGCCCTGCTGTTGGCCCAAGAAAGGCTGGTAGTGGCTCTGATGGAAGGACCCCTTTTTCCCCAATGGTTTCTTGTGGAGGAAGGCTGAGGTCTTCGACAGCCTCTGCCTGGTCATTACCTCGGCCTCTATCTGATGCCTTGTCAGCCATAGGTTTGCCGAATAGGTTTTCCCTAGTGTAGTGGACGTCAAACAACTTCTCTTGGACCCACTGCTTGATGTCAGAGGTTTGCAGCCAGGCCCGACATCAGGTGCTGATGCTGGCTGCTGCCACTTGGGCTGCTGATTCAAAGCTGTCATAGGCAGCTCGAGACAAGAACTTTGAAGAGTCTCAGATCCCGGCTGTCAGGGATTAGAACCACTGGAGGGGTTCCTGGCGAGACCAGCCGAGAAGTCGGAGAGCTCCTGGATGAGGTACATGCCTATGTATAGTTCATAGGCTTGTATCCGGCAGCCAAGCATGGAGCCCTGGTAGCACTTGCGCCAGAGGACATAGAGGGCTTGAGCCTCTCTGCCGGGGGGGGGGGGGGGGGGGAGGGAGGAGGGGTTTAGACAGAGGAATAGATCTTCTGGCTCTTGAGCTTTTGCATTGATGACTCCACAACCATGGAGTTATGTGGGAGCTGAGGTTTGTGGAAGCCAGGGCCCTTCTTGACTTAGTAGAAGGCGTTGAGGCATCGGCTGACCACCGGCACCAAAGCTGGGGTTTCCCACATTTGCAGAAGCAGCCGTTTGAGTATCAGCTGTACCAGCACCGTGACAGTCTCTTTTGGTGGAGACTTATATTGGAGGATTTCCAGTTCTTCGGTGTGCAGGTCCTCTGACTGTCAGGACCAAAAGGGCCTGGGCCATATCCTGGACGAAACTGTGGAAGGCCACGTTCTCCGGAGGGGAATGGCACCGGGGGAGATGGCTCCGAGGGAATGTCTCTGTGTCAAGGCCTCGACGTCTAGTCTGAGGGTGTCGATGATTCCAAGGCTCGGGGTCCCATGCCTCAAGGCCAGCCCCAAGGAACCAGTGTCCCTCAGAGGATCTCGGGTCCAACTCCCAGAAACTGGCCAGGGAGGATTGGATACACGAGGACCAGGACCTCGATCAGTGCGAGGGCTTGCCCGAAGCTGATGGCGCTCTGGGCCTGGCTCGATGCCTGTGGACTCCCCTGCAGTCAGGAGCCTGGTTGTCAGGGCAGATGATGCGGACAAACCCCCCCATCATTGCCAGCTGCAAGGCCAGGATTGCGGTGATATTCTGCTCCAGGGCCGCCATTCTGGTTTCGAGGCCAGAAAACTCCGCAGCTTTCGGTGTGGGAACTGATGGTCTTGGGCCTGACGCCAGCACTTTCACAAGTGTCTCCTCGATGAGAAACACTGCCTTGAGGAGCCTCGCATGGCAGAGGACGCCTTTTTAGAGATCTTAGGGGGGGCATTGCTTGGAGTCACCCAAGTCCCTCCACAGGACTTTACCGGGTTTCACCAGTGGAAATTTGACTGGCTCCGAGGATTTTTTATTTTTCTTCTCGGGGTCCGGGGTCTTCTCGGAGGAGCCGCCACCACGGGACTCAGAGGATGCCCGAGCCTCACAGGAAGTGCTGGGCATGGAGCTCAGCATCGGGGAAGCCAGAGCTGAGTTGGACCTCGGTAACATCTCCTGCAACTCCATTTTTATTGATTTTCAGAGTCATGGCCTGGCACAGGTTGCAGGTGGTGCTATCATGGTCCAGGCACAGGCAACATAGGCAGCAGTCATGAGTGTCTGTGACAGACATGATCCGACTGCAGTGGTCACATTTTTTGAACCCACTGGGACACACAATGAGGGTAGACAACCCCTGGACGAAAAAGGGCACAAACGCCAGTCGAGGCAAGCCTCGATCAAAAAAGGAAGGAAGGAGTCGAGAAACGGTGCTGACTTGAGGCAGGAAGAGGAACTGGTCCGCAAACCGGGAAAAAACAACTTTTAAGGATAGTTTTTGAGAGATTTTTCCGGGGAAAACAGACAAGCGTCCATTGGGCTCCACGGGAAAAAGGAGAATGAGCAAGATGGCACCCTTGGGCGGGAAGGGGACCATGCATGCATGATGGCATGTCCCAAAGATTTTCTTTGAAAACTGGGGAAATGCTCTGTATGGGCTCTGTCGGCACAAACATCACCTATATGTGAGGACTGACGTCCTGCTTGTTCCCAGAGAATACTTTAAAGTCAGTTTTGTTTGATTTACCCCTTTCTGGCAACCAAAGTCAAAATATAGGGCTGCATGTGTATCACACACAGCTTGAAGTGATCCTCTGTATGATAATTAATCACTCTTTCTAAAAATCTCCATGTGTAAACATTGCTTCTTATTACTTTTTCAGAGTCCTTTACAGTGGCCTTCCATTACTTTTGACAAAGGGCACAAAAATGCCAACGATCAGTACTTTTAAATAGGGTCATGTCAAATCACCCTTTACTTAGAAAGTGCATATGCATCTAAGCACAACACAAAGGCCATGCTCGGCAAGGCAGCGAACAGCCTTTATCTGGATCAAGTTTCCCAGATTTTATCAGATTATTTAGTGGAATCTATCTAAAGTTTTCTGCTGGATATACCTGTATAACGTTTTCTGGATAACTGTGTGTCTAACATCTGTGCAGCCTGACTTAGCCGAGCAACTGTCCAGAGGATGCTGCTATCAGTATTGATTGGATATAGTAACACCATGCCCAGGGGAGCCATTAGCAATTACAAGGTTAAAACTTAATGGACTCTGGTCTTCTTTCAACCACATTCAGTTAAAGTCAGTGTGGAATTCCGGATTTTTTTTGCTAGTACCGTCACCTTCAGGAAACTAATGACACTGCAATGCAAGAACATAGAAGAGCTAGTATGTTCCCATAAACACAAACGGATGGAAGGCTTTATATCGTCCTTTTAAACTTTGTTTTTCTGGTGCTAATGTTTTCAGTAACAAAATAAAAACTTCAAATAAAATGTGTACAGTGGACAATTATTCAATACTTTATCCTTCTATTTACTGACAAGACAAAAAAATAATTTGTCCAGAAGGTGCTGCTATCAGTATTGCTTGGATATAGTATCATCAGCTTCCCTTCAATTCAAAAAGAATCATCCTTCCGTGTGATCGGACCACCAGCAAGGGAGCTTCAGCCAGCGGCAGCAAGGGAGCTTCAGCCAGCGGCAGCGAGCGAGAGGTGAGCTTCTTCCCGTTCCTCCTGTTCAGCCAACTACCAGCCTCCCTGCAATTCAAAAGATGTGTCTTTCCGTATGCCCGCACCTGGCAGGACTGCACCAAAGGGCCCTTAGGTGTGGCCATTAGAGTACAGAAGCTACACCGCTCATAAAGCAGCAGTGAGATACTCCTCCACTTCACAAACTCCCCATGCCTCCATACTGGACGCTCCTCCAAGAAGAACTACCACCAAGAGACACTACTCCAATCCAACATGGAAGAGAAAGGACAAAGGTATACTATCTATACCTTGCCCTTCTTGCTTCTACTACTGCTAGCTACCCTTTCTCACAGAAGCAGCTATATTAGGTCACAATCATCAGATCCCCATAATCCATAACTACAGATACCCACTAGAGGGAGCTCTAACACATCAAGTCCATTCACAGTATCTAAAAAGACTGCTCATTAGTACAGATTCCTTAATCAGCTAGAATTAGCAAAGCCCCCACCACTCAAGGCAAGGAGATACCCTCCCCTCAGATGAGCTCTCATTAATACATGCTCTGCTCGTAATAATCTCCAGACCTTAACTGACTTTATTTAACTATTTCTTTTATTTATTTAACTATTTCTTTTATACCGCCCCTTCCAGAGATCAAGGGCGGTTTACATATAACAGGTTAACAGTCTTGTACACATTTGTATACATTCTTTACATAGAACAATAGAAACTAACTATTTACATTGAACAATAAAATTTAACTTAGTGGGTATTAAAGCAGAACAAAACATCAAACTTTTTTACAAATGTATATTTACAGTGTGTGGTGTGTAGTGCGGGTATTTGTGTAGGTGCTGGAATTTAGTTCCTTTTATGTCTTCTTTGGGGCGTGTGTGAGGGTGGGCAGGCATGCGGTTATGGTGTTGGGATTAAGGGAGTTTGTGTAATTGTTTCCACGTTTGTAGTGGGGCTGGCTTTGGGGGAGTAGGGGATTTCAAAATGTTCAGTGAACAGGTAAGTCTTTAATTCTTTTCTGAATTGGATGAGGTCTTTTATGGTGCGAAGTTCAATAGGGAGGTTGTTCCAGAGTGTAGGAGCAGTGAATGAGAATGCTCTGGAGCTAGTGGTTTTCTTAGTCTTCCGGATGGCTTTTGGTATGATAAGGGAGTGGGCTGTGTTTTGTCTGTGGGCCCTTGTCGATGTTGGAGAGTGCAGTAATGTGGATAGGTGTGAGGGGGTTATGTCATTTATGAGTTTATAGGTTGTTAGGATAATTTTGTATTTAATTCGACTGTTTATAGGGAGCCAGTGGAGTTCTAGCAGTATTGGGGTTACGTGATCTGTTAAGCGAGCTTTAGCAATTACTTTAGCACAGATGTTTTGAGCTCTTTGTAGGAGGTATGTGTTTTTTTGAGGAAGGCCTATAAGGAGACTATTGCAATAGTCGAAATGAGGGGTGATCAGGGTACTTACTACAGATCTAAAGTCTTGTGTTTCGAGGAGTGGTCTTAGGTGTTGAATAGTTTTGAGTTTGTAGAAAATAGTTTTTACTGTTTGTTTTATGTGTGGTATCATGGTGAGAGTGTGGTCTATTATTACTCCTAAGTATTTTACTTGTTTTTTAACAGGTATGGAGGTTTTGTTGATTGTGATTGTTTCAGGGTAAGTGTTTTCAGTCATAGATGACCTCGTTACAAACATTGCCTCAGTTTTTTTGAGGTTGATGCTGAGGTGGTTAGATTCCATCCAGGAGGAGGTCTCTGCCATGCATTTGGATAGTGAGTCATATGTAGGGTTTTTAATGGTTATGGGGATAGCTAGCATGATGTCATCGGCATAAATAAAATGGTTAATCTTGTGTTTTTTAAATATGTTTGTTATCGGTTGGAGGTACAGGTTAAATAGGAGGGCTGAAAGGGCCGATCCTTGGGGTATTCCCTGTCCTTGTGGGAATGTTTCTGATGCTTGTTGGTCAATTTGGACTCGTATTAATCTATGTGAGATGTAGGATTTGAACCAGTTAAGGACCGTCCCGCCTATTCCTAGGTTCTCTAATCTGTTGATCAGTGTCGGGTGATTGATGTTATCGAAGGCGGCTGAGATATCTATAAATAGGAGTAAGAAACCATGGTGTTTGTCATCTGTGCCCCTGATGAGAAAGTCCATTAGTGTGATTAGGAGGGTTTCTACTCCGTGGGATGGGCGGAAGCCAAATTGGTGTGAGTCAAGTGGTTTGTGCTCATCAATGTGTTCCTGTAACTGAATTTGGATTGTTTTCTCTATTATTTTGGCAATGAATGGAATGCTGGCTATGGGTCTGTATGAGTTCGGGTCTTTTGAGTCAAGCTTATTATTCTTTATTATTGGTCGGAGTGTTGTGAGTTTTAGGGCAACGGGCATGATGCCTTGTGAAAGGGATTGATTAACTATATCTTGTATGTTTACCGCCAGTTCATTTTTTGCACACTTAATCCATGATACAGGGCATGGGTCGAGTGGGGAGGTGGTGGTGTTTATCATTGTTATAATTTTGAGGAGTTGCTTTTGTTCTACCAACTGGAAATTTGTCCATATGTGGGTGTGTTTTGTTTTTGATAATAATGGAGTCGGGGTAATGGTCTTGTTTTTTAGTTTTTCTGCAAAATGTTCTGCTAGTGATTGTATATTCATTGCTTGTTGTTTAGGTTCGGTGTTATTAGTTTTGGTTAGTGTTCTTACTATCGCGAATAACTCCCTAGGGCGGTTGATGGATGAGTTTATTACTTTGGAGTGGTAGTCTCTTTTTGATTTGTTGATTGCGTTTTTGTATTCTATAAGTAGGAGCATGTATTGGGATTTGTTTTCCTCAGATTTAAGTTTTCTCCATCTCTTTTCTAGTCTTCTCAGTTGTTTTTTTAGTTGTGTCAGCTCTTTGGTGAACCATTTTTCTGTCTTTTTTGTTTGTTTATGTAAGACTTGTGTGGGGAGCGCTGCTTTTTGAATCGTTAGATTCCAATGAGCTATGGTTGAGTTGATGTCTGGTGAGACTGTGTTTAGTTTGGGTAATACTTTGTCAAGGAATGTGTCTTTGTCAAAGCGTATGAAACGTGATGTATGTGGAGTTGTGCTTGTATTGTTGTTGGTGATTTGTGCCGGTAGCTGGATTGTGATAAGATGGTGGTCTGACCAGGGTACTTCTGTTATATTCGGAGTGTAATGTGGTAAGTGACTGCAGAGTGTGGATGAGAGGAAGATTACGTCAAGTATGTTGCCTTTCTTGTGTGTGGGAGCATGTATTATCTGAGTGAACCCCATTTGTGTCATAGCATCTATGAAGTTATCTGATTGTGTGTGGTTCAATGATGGGAGGTTCAAATCACCAAGGAGTATAAGTGGTTTGCTTTGCGACGCTGTGCATGCGAGTTCTAGAATAGGGGTGAGGTTTTTGTAATCGGATGCTGGGGGTCTGTATATGAGGGTGAGAGCCAAGGTTTTATTTTCTATGTTAATGATGTCCATTCCATCTATATTATTTAGGTTTTTTAGGGTGAATTGTAGGTCTTTTTTGGTGAGAATTAATACACCCCCTCCTCTTTTTATATTCCGTTGGCAATTGAATATGTCATATTGATATGTGGTTAGTTGGTTTAGTAGTATAGAGTCAGTAGGTGAGAGCCATGTTTCAGTAATACAGATAATGTCAGGGGATGTGTCGTTTATTATGTCGTTAATTATTGGTATTTTGTTTCTTATAGACCGTATGTTTATTAGGGTGAGTTGTAATTTGGTCTTTGTATTGTCAGCTTGGTCAATTATATTGTTTATGGGTTGGTGTTTTATTTGGATGAGACGGTGATGGCGTTTATGGGAGGTGTGACGCGAATAGTGATTGTGAGAGTTTGGGTTTGTATAGCTATGTATTGGATTCTGGTACTGATTGTAGGTGATTGGGACGTAATTATAAGGGTTCCGGTAATGATTGTGGATGATTGGGATGTTTTTGTATGGGCTTTGATTGATTTTGTAAGTGTATATGTGTTGAGTTAGGAGGGTTATTAAAAAGAGGGTAAGAGGGAGATTTATAATCTTAGTAGGAGACATTGTGTTCATTTTTCTTTTGAGGTAGAGGGTTGAATGGTGAGGGAGTTGGTTAGAGGGAGGGAGATTATTGCTGGCAACAGTATTTCTAAACAACAGTGCAGGATGGGTATTCACTACTGGCAACAGTATTTTTATGAGTGAATTTGTTGGGAGATAACAGTTGCATGCAATGATTACTAGGAACAGTGTATCTTTCTATTACTGACAATAGTGTATCTTTCTATTAGGAGACAATTGTATGCAATGCTTTCTGACTACAGTACATTTAGACATACCCTAGACATCTTATGCGTTACTGAAATGCAATTCAGTGACACAGATTCTGTACTCCTAAACCAGTTATGTCATCCTTCATACACAATACTCACTTCAAACAGAGCAAACAGCAGAGGTGGAGGTTTCTGTAATTTCTAAAGAGTACCTGAAGCTCAATGTCACTGACTGTAGCACTACCACAGATATTGAGACCTCAAACATAATACCTTCTTGCTCTAACTTACAGAGCCCCTCATGGCAACGCCACTGAGCTCACTATGCTCTTAGAAAGTGCCTGCTCCACCCCAAATAGACACCAGCCCCTTGCAATACTTGGAGACCTTAATTCTGGCCTCTGCCCCCATGTCTCAATCAAGCACCTTCCTCGATGTCATGGGAACCCTTGGATACACCTAGATTCTCTCCAAACCAACCCACATGCAAGGAAACGTCCCTGACCTCATATTTATGCCTTCTGCTCCTCCCCGATCCCCATCACACACCTCACACCATTCTTCCAGTACCCTGGTCAGACCATGCAGCCATTCTGTTCCCCATCTCTCTCTCCCCATAACAAACAACGCAGACCTCCACACCACTTACCTTCTGAAGATTTCAAAAACTTAATAATGAACAATTCCTTAAAATGATCTTCTCACAGCTAGAATCTATCAAAGCTGCAGAAGTGGATCTCAACAAAATGACCCAAGGATAGAATGACACCCTGGCTGCCGTAGCTCTCATACCTCCAAAAAAAAAAATACAGACAAAACATACCCAATAGAGTTCTGTGGTTCCCCTCCTCCTTCCAGAAACAGAAGAGCGACTTATGCAATAACGTAAATGGACAGTCTCAAGAGACTGCCTTCTCCAAACCTCATATATAGGACACCTTAAACTATGTAATGAAGAAACCCTAACATGTAAAAAGCAACCTCATCACTGGCACTATAAACAAAGCAAGAGAGCTATTCTCCATAGCTAAAACACTCAAAGGAATCCAGCAGAGAAATTTCACAAGATAAAATATGGTCTCAGAAGATTGCCTCCTATTTACTCTCCAGATGCATACCCCCTCATCAGACCAACTCCCAGCAACACCAGGCTCTAAAGTGATACCCTACAAGTTATGGACACAATTCGATCTCCCATTATTTTAAAACATTGAAGATACAATTCAGAATCTCAACACAACCACCTCTGCTCTGGACCCCTGCCCTGTCTCATGGGTAAAGTTAACATAGATTGCACCTCAGCACATATTTAATGAGTATAGTACACACATCCTTCTCCCTAGGTCTTATGTCCACCTCATTCAAACAGACCTCAATTCGACCTCTCTTGAAAAGCACAAAGCTTGATCCAACTTCTCCTAAGTCCTACAGACCAATAGCCAGCATCCCGTTTATTGCCAAGATAATAGTCCTGTCAACTCCACGACATCCTTAATGAGCAGGCATCTCTAGACCCTTACCAACATGGGTTCAGACAGTACCACAGGGTCGAAACCTTCATCACTACCCTACTAAAGACATTTATAACCTGCACGCAATCAACACAGCATTCATACTAATATTCCTAGGCATCGCCTCCGCCTTCAACTCCCTTCCACACCATCAGCTACTTCAAAGGCTCTCTGAGATTGGGTTCCTGGACACTATCCTTCGCTGGTTCTGTTCCAACCTAGATTCTACAAAACAGGTAAAAATTGGTCAGATGACATCAAATCCATTCACTCAGCAAATGGAAGTATAGGGTCAAGCCTCTTGACTCTGCTTTTCAATATCTTCATCCAACCATTATGTCAAATATTCAGATCACACAACATTCTATACCAGATCTATGCAGACAACAATGTTCTTCACTTCCATTAACCACCTATCTCCTGACACCACAAGCCTGCAGAAGTGCTTCGCCGAAGTAAGAAAATGGCTTAGTCTACATTACCTGTTTATAAACCAGGAGAAGACAAAAGCTCTATACATAACCACCGACCCAACCTTCTCTCTATATATGACACTGAAATTAGACAATGTGACCAAAGTCAAATCAGACGTAAAATACCTGGGCATAATAGAACAGCTGACCTTCCAATCACACATAAAGAGAACGACTACCTCCGTCTACCATAAGTTAAGAACTCTGAA
This sequence comes from Ichthyophis bannanicus, assembly GCA_033557465.1. Taxonomy (NCBI): domain Eukaryota; kingdom Metazoa; phylum Chordata; class Amphibia; order Gymnophiona; family Ichthyophiidae; genus Ichthyophis; species Ichthyophis bannanicus. Next base: position 116,269,840 of record CM066032.1, on the reverse strand, counting down.
ACATCTGTACCCTCTACTAACTCCAGAATTATTCTGAACAGTCTGCTAGGCTATGATTACACCTACCTTGGACTACTGTAACTATTTATCAAGGCCTACCCAAGCATACCCTTCACCCACTACAGCTGGCTCAGAATACTGCAGCGTGAATAATCTTTGGAGCCCCCACCACGCGCACATCACCCCCATACTAATGCAACTGCACTGGCATCCCATCACCGCTAGAATCAGATACAAGGCCACAATATTCAAGATCTTACATAAGGAATCCACCACCTCTCTTCAGACCCTGATCTCCATCCCCCAGACTGAAAGGCTATGAAAAAACAGTACCCTCAACTTATCATGATCCCGAACCAGAAGTCTAGGAGCAAGCAGTCAACTTGTAACCGAGCATTTACACTATTTGCCCCCACATTACAGAACTCCTTACCTCCAACCTTAAGAGGATGCTCGGACTTGACTGAATTCTGGAAGAAATGAAAAACTTCTCTCTTCCAAGAGGAGTACAACACAACCTTGGACCTAAACCACCTTTGTTACATACTATTAGAACAACCCTATATTCACCTAGGACCCAGTACTATATAAATGTTGAACTCTTGATTATCCACACCCTGTACTTACACTGTAAATAATTCAGTGTTAACATATTTTACTGTTATACTGTTTGCTTCACTGTTTAGTTCACTGTACAACTGAATGCTTCCTAAGGTCCTGTTACTTCTGTTGGTTATCTGTAAACCGCTTTGAATGATAGAAAGGCAGTATAAAAAAAGTTTAAATAAATAAGCCTTTTCAATACACTAAAAGCAAGGTGACATTTTACCTAACAGTTATAGTGTTCTTTCCTTGAATCCTACTAGACCAGTCAGACAGTGGGTTGTGTTCCCCTACCAGGAGATTAGTGGAGACAAAGAATCAATGAACAGCCCAAGGTTCAATGATATCACCACTCCCATGCCTCTATTTGCCTCAGCCACCAGAGGTCCCTTCAGTATTCATCCCAAAGCATATGGGAGAAACATGGCAAGCCCCTACAACCTCAATCGTGGGCAACAATGTCTGCCAGCACGTGGATATCCAAGCGGTAACGCTTGACAAAAGTGGAACGTGATGCCCATATTGCTGCCCAACAAAATGTCTGCAAAGGCTACCGAGCTCCACTCCACCCACGAGGACGCTTGCGCTGGGGTAGAATGGGTGCGCAAACCCTCCAGAACCAATTGGTTCCACAGATACACCGAGGCAATGGCTTCCTTAATCCAGTTCCCCAAAGTAGACATGGCACCACTTCACCCTTGCGCAGGCCAGAGAATAGCACAAAAAGATGGTTCGACTTACGAAAGGAATTCATAAGCTCCAAGAACCAGAGAAGCACCCTCCGGATATCCACAAGGCGAAGATCCTTATCCTTCCCCCGACACTGCTCCTTCGAGGAGGGGGGCAGGCAAACCATCTGGTTCATGTGAAAGGGAGAAAGCACCTTAGGCAAGAAGGAAGGCACAGGCCAAATGGAGGTGGCCACCTTTGAAAAGGAGAGAACGATTTCGGCAAGACAGAACTTGCAGCTCAAACATCCACCCTGCTAAACAAATTGTGAGCAGGAACACCATCTTGAGCATCAAATCCCTCAAGATACTGCAACGGCTCAAAAGGCACCACCATCAGAGCCCTAAGCCCCAGAGCCAGGAAGGGTTCACAGACCAGCGAGGATGAGCAGATGCCAAATTCTATGGAGAAACAAGACATCCAGGTGCAAGGCTAGAGAGTTACCAGCCATCAAACCTTGGAAATAGGCAAAAGCTGCCAAATGAACCTTCAGGGAGCTAATGGAAAGGCCTTTCTCCAGGCCATCCTGTAGAAAGGACAACGGAGATGGCACCTTGGCCCCTCAGGAGCTAAATGGCAAGGGCCGCACCATTGCTCAAAGGCACCAGATCTGCACATATGCTAGCTTTGTAGATCTCCTCTGGGCTCAGAGCAGAGTGGATACCACTGATGGTGAGTAGCCATTGTGCACTAGCCATCTACTTTCAAGAACCAAGCCGTAAGCAAGAAGAGAACTGGTTCGGGGAGGAAATGACGTCACGGACTGAGATGGCATCTTAAGAGCAGAGCTCCGTCGGTACTTTCCAAATACCTGAAACAAAAGCAATTCCTAGAAGGTGAAAACCCCACAGCACAGCACCGGAGGTGGTGTAAATTCCCTGGAGATGGCAGCGGTGAAGAAGAGCACAACAGATTTAAAAGCATACGTTTTCAAAGCCGCGAGTGGAGGTGCCACGGGGAAAAGTAAGATGGCGGTGACATGTGCGACGAGCGCAGAGGAGGCAAGTACGGTAGTGATGGCAGATGTGCACCGGGAAAGCGAGATTGAAGGCCTGAAAAGGGAGTTAAAAGGGTGATTCTCCACCATAAGGCAGGATCTAGCCCATTTTAAGTCCGAAGTCCAAACTTGGATGGAAGAGCTGAGAGTGGACGTGAGGGACGAGGGGCAAAGGCTGGAAGATGTGAAGAGTACAGTAGAGTAGCAAGAGGGCACAATACAGAGTATACAAACGAAATTCAGTGCCATGGTGGGGGAACAGGACGAGCTATGGCGGAAAATTGAGGATCTTGAAAATAGATCTTGACGGGCGAATATCAGGATCCAGGGAATCCCTGAGAGTAAAGATAAAGAAGATTGTATACAGCTTGTGGAACAACTCAGTCACCAGATATTGGATCAGGCTGGCATGGATGGGGCTGGACTTAGTTGGAAGATAGAGCGTGCTCATAGAGCACTTGGTCCTAAGAGAGATGGACGAATAAGAGATATAATAGCCTGTTTTCATGAGTATGAAACTAAAAACACTGTCATGAGTGCAGCGAGGAAGTTAACAGGAATAACTTGGGAGAACCATATAATTGAGCTCTATGTGGACCTGTCAGCAGTTACTATGAGGAAAAGAAGAGAGTTGGCTGGCCTGACAAAACGTCTGCGTGAGGAACAAATTAAATATAAATGGACTTTCCCATTTGGATTACAATTTAATATGGAAGGGGTGTCTTTCCATATAAGAACTGTAGAGGAAGCCAATAAAATTATGCGACAAGCAGGCTGGAGGGGTCAGAATCTGCTGGCACCAAAGCAGGGAAGAGATCAGAGGAAGGCGGCGGTTGGAGACAGGTGCCCCTGGGGGATCGACGCCTGAGGAGATAGAAGAAGAACATGGCACAAGCAGAGGAGAGGGGATGAGCAGTTTGACAATCTCGAATATACTTTACTTGAGAGTGTTAATACGTATAATCTTGAACAGGGAATAAGTAAAGAGATGAGGAGTATGAATGATGTAATAGATACAGGTATACATAGATGTGTATATACACTGGTTTAGGAGTCCGGTACGTCAAGCCTTATATGATGGGGAGGATGGGAGACGACCAGGATAATTATTCATCACCAGCAGAGTACAAAAATGATGCAATCTGACCCTAATTGTAAAACCTGTTTGATTCAAACCGATATTCTTTAAGCTAAATTCTCACATGTATATAATTTCTCAGTTAACTCCATGTTATAACCCTAGTTTGTTTGATGCTAAAGTTCATATGTATATAGTTTCCCCAGTTAATTCCATGTTATATCCCTGTTTTATGTAAACGTAGGACAAAATGTTTGTCCAAGTGTTTAATGTTCAATGTAAGCCGCACTGATGAGAAATAGCGTGGTATATAAGAAGTGTTAAATAAATAAATAATGGGGGGAGGGGTAGTGGGAGGGGTAAGAGGGAAGGGGGGGAGGGGATTTCCTGCCAGAATATTTGTGTTATCCGGTACAAAGTTCATTAAGGGAAATGGATAAAATAAGAGTATTAACCATGAATGTGAGAGGCTTAAACTCCCCGATTAAACGACAACGAATGTATAAGGAAATTAATAGACTTAAAGGAGACATCTTCATTCAGGAGACTCACCTGAGGAAAGTGGATGAATGGAGGGTGGCACATAGGCAATTTGCAGGTCAATGGTATGTATCCAATAGGACTGATTTGAAAGGGGGGGGAAATTTTGATTCATGGGCAAATTCCATATTCAGTAATCGCAGTGCAAATTGGATAGGGGAGGAAGATTTCTCCTCCTGAAACTTAAAATTCAAGAACAATTATTCACTTTGGTGAATATATATGGCCCAAATATCTTACAACGGGTGTTTTTTGAGAGCCTGGCTTCTTCTGTTGAACAATTTGCGGAAGGTCAAGTGATTATGGGGGGGGGGGATTTTAATCTGACCCTTAACCCCAGTTTGATAATTCAAAAGGGTATAGTGAGGGTAATGCGAAAAGTAGGCGAATGTTAAAACTGATGGGGACTCATTTGGGTGTTCAGGACACCTGGAGGGAGCTGAGAGGACGGGAAAAAGATTTTACATTTTACTCCAGGTACATAATTTGTACTCAAGGATAGATATGATATGGGTGTCTAGGTCTATGCTGGAGTGGGTAGAAAATTGTGAAACTGGGGAACGAACATGGACTGATCATGCTCCGGTTTGGATTGACTGTGTAGTGGGGAATCTGGTAAAGCAGAGGAGGGGGTGGATTTTAAACGAAACACTATTGGAACAACCTGAGGTAATACCAAAAATAACACAGGCTATTATAAATTATATGGAGATTAATGATAGAGAAAACTGTAAAATTGAAATCTTGTGGGAATGCTTGAAAGTAGTAGTGAGGGGAGAGTTGATCTCCATAGGAACATATGTGAAAAATGTCAAAGAGAATCAAAGAGAATCCTTACGTGAGAAGATTCGCGAGCTAGAGGGACTTCAAAAACCGGAGGCTGTGAGTCGAATTTACGAGAGCTAAGGAAAGTCAAAAGAGAACTAGGCGAATTGGAAATCGCGAAAATTAAATTTGCCCAGGACCAATTAAAGCAGCAGTTCTTTGAACTAGGTAATAAACCTACCAAATGGCTAGCCTCTAGGCCATAGGTGTCAAACTCTGGCCCGCGGGCCAAATTTGGCCCGTAGTGTAATTATATTTGGCCCGCGAGGCTATACCAAATGACTACTAGAGCTAGCCCGCCGGTATTATACAGCGCATTCATTCATCGCTAATACTACAAATCCCATAATGCCTTGCTGTTGTTTTGGCGCGTCAATCAGGACAGGTCCCAGAAACGCCCTCTCCTGTGTGACAGAAGTCATAGCGATCTCAAGCTACAACTGTCACTGTGGAACCCCTTCCCAAAAATGGCAAAAAGAAAGGCAGACAACAGGAACTTTCTGGACAGGTGGGAGACAGAATATTTGTTTACATATGTAAAAGACAGACCTGTTTGTCTGATTTGTGGAGTCAACGTGGCTATAACTAAGGAGTATAACATTCGACGACACTATGAAACAAAACACCATGACAAGTACAAGGACCTGGACATGACTCAAAGGAGCTAGAAAGTGGAGGAGATGAAAAGAAGCTTGGTTTCACAACAGAATATGTTCAAAAAAGCCACATCACAAAGTGAGGCTGCTGTAAAGGCTAGTTATATTGTGGCAGCAGAGATCGCAAAATCAGCCCGGCCCTTTAATGAGGGAGAGTTTGTGAAAAAATGCATGTTGAAAGTTTGTGACATCGTGTGCCCAGAGAAAAAGCAAGCCTTTTCAAACGTGAGCCTGAGCAGAAACACAGTAGCTGATCGCACATGTGATCTTGCCACCAATCTGTATGACCAGCTTTTGGAAAAGGGAAAAGATTTCGTTGCATTCTCCCTTGCTGTGGATGAGAGCAGCGACGCATCTGATACTGCTCAGCTGTCAGTCTTCATCCGTGGAGTGGACTCAAATATGTGTGTTACGGAGGAGCTATTGGGATTCAAATCAATGCATGGCACAACCACAGGAAAGGAAATTTTTGAGGAGGTTTCCAAATGCGTAACTGAAATAAAGCTGCCGTGGGATAAACTCGTGGGATTAACGACAGATGGTGCGCCAGCGATGTGCGGTAAAACAAGTGGACTGGTGGGCAGGGTCCGGGAGAAGATGCAGGAAGAGAACTGTGCAGGTGAACTAACTGTTTATCACTGCATCATACATCAGGAATCATTGTGTGGCAAAGCCCTAAAGATGGAACATGTTATGACCACAGTAACACAAGTAGTTAACTTTATAAGAGCCAAAGGTCTGAATCACCGCCAGTTTAAGTCTTTTCTGGAGGAGTGTGGTTCGGAATACACAGACGTGCCGTATCACACAGAGGTGAGATGGTTAAGCCGAGGAAAAGTACTGAATAGATGTTTTGAGCTGCATGAGGAAATATGTCAGTTTCTGGAAAGCAAAGGGAAGGACACAGCAGAGCTTCGGGAGAAAAAGTTTCTGTGTGAGCTGGCCTTTCTGTGTGACATCTCGAGCCATCTCGATGCGCTGAACCTGCAGCTTCAGGGGCGGGGGCGCATCATCACAGACATGTACGCTGCAGTGAGGGCTTTTAAAACTAAACTGTGCCTGTGGGAGAATCAGATGCTGCAAGGAAACCTTGGCCATTTTCCCTGCTGCCAAACCATGAAAACGCAGTTCTTTACCAACTTGTTCCCATGCGCACAGTTTGCTGAAAAACTCAGTGTACTCGGCGCTGAGTTTAGCCGGCGATTTGCCGACTTTGATGTCCAGAAATGTAGGTTTGAACTGCTCAGTAATCCCTTTGCAGTTAATGTGGAAAACGCACCAACCAACCTCCAAATGGAGCTAATTGAACTCCAGTGTAATGACACGCTGAAGTCAAAGTATGATGCTGTGGGCGCCGCCCAGTTTCCACAGTTCATCCCTGACACAATGCCTCAGCTCCGCACCCAAGCTGCTCAGATGCTCTCCATGTTCGGCAGCACTTATCTATGTGAGCAACTTTTCTCCTCGATGAAGATGACCAAAACATCTCACAGGAGACGTCTGACTGATGAACACCTTCGCTCGATACTGAGGATTTCCTCAGCTCAAAGCCTGAGCCCAGACATTGATGAACTATCATCCAAGAAGAGATGCCAGGTATCTGGCTTGGGCACATCAGATTAGATCAGTGTGCAGCAAACTGAGCAATAATTAACGTTTTCTTTATGCACTTTTTCTTGCTACTCCAAGACATGGGCTTGAATGGTTGATTAATTTTATTATTGTTATTTTATTTTAAAAATTATTATTTATTATTATTTAAATCTTATTTAATAAATGAATGTCATTGATGTTTTTTTTTATTTGAAATTGGTTTTTGCATATCTGAACTATTAAGTTATAAATTGTATAGTAATAAGTGTTGCTTCATATTCAATGTTAAAGCAAATCTTGTTTGGGTCCATATTAAAAGGTTCATTTGTTCAATGCTGGCCCGCGACTTTGTTCAAGTTTTACATTTTGGCCCACTGTGTATTTGAGTTTGACACCCCTGCTCTAGGCTGAAACAACAGCGTAATAAAAATTTAATAACTAAAATTCGGGATGCAGGAGGGCGGGAAGTAAGATCGAGGGAACAAATTCATGAGCGTTTTGTGCAATTTTATAAACAGTTATATTTATTTATTTATTTATTTAACGTCTCTTCTATACCGCGCTATTCATATCGGTGCAGTGTACATTTAACAGAACCTTATACAATGCAGTCGGGGCTGCAATGTATTTACAATATTTATGTATTTTATTTATTTAACTGTATTTATATCCCGCTTTTCAACAGGTCAAAGCGGTTTAACAAAAAGGGGGGAGGACAGTAATCAATTCTTAGGGTGGGGGGCTGTCACCGGGGAGGCCAACATTAATGATCTAGACAGACATTAAGGACTTAAATAATGGATATCAGTCTCTTAGTAGTTAGATCTGTGGGTATGTTAAAGGGTCTGGAGAGGGTGTCAGTGGTGGATGTTTGTTTCTGGTCCAAGGTATTCCTGGAACAGGATGGTTTTTAGTTGTTTTCTGAATGTTGAAGGATCTCCGTTGTTTCTGATTTGACTTGGTAGGTAGTTCCAGAGGGATGGCGCGTATAGTTTGAAGGCTCTGTTGCAGGTCCGTTGATTGTATTTAGTTCGTTCATGGGGGATGGTGAGGGTATTGCTAGTGGTTTGTCTGGTTGTTCTGTTGTGGGTGGGTTGGGGCAGTAAAGTTCGGAGCTGGGAGGTCTGCGTTTGATAGAGGGCTTTGTGGATAAGTAGGGCTGATTTGTATTTGATTCTTGCTTCGAGAGGGAGTATGTGCAGTTCTCTGGGTGATGTGATCTTGTTTTTTTGCTTTCTGGATAATTCTTGCTGTGGTATTTAAGGCAGTTCGTAGTGGGTTGGTGTGGGTGGCAGATAGTCCGTGACAGATGTTGCAGTAGTCCAGGTGGGGGACCGTCATAGCTTGCATGACTGTCCTGAAGTCCTGTGGATCAAGGAGAGGCCTGAGGCATTGTACTGTTTTTGCTTTGTGGAATATTATTCCGGTAGTCTTTTTGATCTGTTGCTTGAGTGTGAGCGCTTGGTCTATGATGATTCATAAGTATTTTATGTGTGGTTGTATTTGTATTTGTGTGGTTCCTAAGTTGAGGTGTGGTGGTGGTGTGAAGTTTGGATCCTTGGTTACTATGAGGGCTTCTGTTTTTTTTAGGTTGATGAATAGGTTGTTCTTTTGTAGCCAGCTGGAGACTTCTATGAAGCAGTCTGTTAGTTGATCGTTTGTTGGGTTGGTGGTTGTGATCGGTCCATAGAGCATTATGTCATCTGCGTAGATGTGGTAGTTGATGTTATGGGCACGTATGATTGAGCAGAGTGGTTGCAGGTAGATGTTAAAGAGCATGGCGGATAGTGTGGATCCTTGGGGTACTCCTTGGTGTTGCTGAAAGGGGGGGGGAGGTTGCTATGCTTGTGCGGATCAGTTGTTGTCTATTGGTCAGGTAGGAGTGGAACCACTGAAGTACGACGTTGTTGATGCCAATTTCTTGGAGTCCGTGTAGGAGGATGTTGTGGGAGATGGTGTCAAAGGCTGCGGATATGTCCAGGAAGGTCATAGCGTAGCCAGAGTGCTTGGGCTGTGTGCCCTTGATGAGGGTGTTCATTATTGATGTCATGAGGGTCTCGACTCTGTGGAATGGACGGAAACCATGTTGTTGTGGGTCCAGTATGTTGTTGGTATCCAGGTGGTCTTGAAGTTGTTCAACTATCTTCTCAATGATTTTGGCGGTGAATGGAAGACTTGCTATAGGCCGGAAGGAGGCGGGGTCAAGGGGGTTTAAGTTGTGTTTTTTTAGGGTTGGGCGGATGATGGAGGTTTTGAGGATGTCTGGCATGTGTCCTTGTCTGAGAGATTCATTAGCAATGTGGGTTAGGGGCGTGCTTATGTCCTCCTTGGATTTCTTTATCCATTCTGCAGGGCATGGATCTAGTGGAGAGGTGGTAGTGTTTAAGCAGGAGATGTTGGATTCTATTTTTTCTTTGGTGATTGTTTTGAATGTGCTCCAGTCCATGTCTATGGAAGTAGGGCAGGTTGTTTTTTCTGCATTCGGTTGCAGAATTTGAGGTTGTTGAAGCTGCTTGTATTGGCATGCTAGCAGTTCTGGCAGGATGTTTGGTAGCTGGTTGGAGTGGTTGGGTGCTTTTGTTAGCTTCTTGACAATTTCGAAGAGCTCACGTGGTTTGTTTATTGAGGTGTTTATGATCTTCGAGTGGTAGGTCCCTTTTGCTTTATCGGTTTCTGTGTGGTAAGCGTCTAGTTCACTGATGTATTTTACTTTATCTTCCTCTTTTTTTATCTTTCTCCATTTTCTCTCTGCTCTTCTGAGTTGGGTCTTTAGTCTTCGTAGGTTGGGGGTGAACCATCGGGTTTTTGTTGAGGTATGTCTGGTTTTGGTGCAGTTTGCCGTTGCACAAGATGCAGAGGAGATCATAGTATTCCAGTTGTGGATTAGGTCATCGATGTTGGTGGAGCTTGTTTGGAGTTTAGGTAGTATTTGTGCCAGGAAATCCTCTTTGATGAATGGTTTAAATCTTCTTGTATGTTGTTTTCTTTGACGCTGGTGTGCTTGTAGATGAGGGAGATGCTGATGAGATAGTGGTCTGACCATGGTACACATGAGATCTCTGGGTTTTTGTATGAGGTGGCGTTTTGGGAGCTCAGGAATATGAGGTCAAGTGTGTTTCCTTTTTCATGTGTTGGTTCGTGTATGATCTGGGTTAGGTTCATTGCTTCCATGGCATTGATGAAGGCTTCGGAGTGTTGGGAGGTTGAAGTCTGCAAGGATTAGTTGTTCTTTTGTGGAGATGGCACTCTCTGATATGTGTTGTAATATGCTTGATAGGTCGGTGCTTGGGGTGGGCGCTCAGTAGATTAGGCATATGGAGAGGTGCTTGTTGATGAGAGTGAGTATACCCGCTTCACTGGTTGTTTCTGAGGTGGAGGTTGGCTTTCGCAATGATGGCTACTCCTCCTCCTCTGGTGTGGGCTTGAGAACAGTGATGAAGACTGTATCCATTTGGTGTTAGTTGGTTCAAGAGCACAGTGTCGGTATCCCTTAGCCATGTTTCGGTTATGCATAGGATGCCAATCTTTTGGGTTGTGATCAGGTCTTGGAGCATGTGGTGCTTGTTTCTGACTGAACGAGCATTTATTAGTGTGATGGAGAGAGGGTTGTTGTTTGGGGGATTGGGAGTGTGGATTGGTGTGGGTGGTGAGTGGGTGTTGCTCCATGCAGGGGGGGAGGTTTATTGGTGTTTGTGGTTTGGATGGTTGTGACGCTTGGTATGGGGTGGTTGGGGAGTGTGTCGGTAGTGGAGGGATAAAGGGTTAGGAATGATGCTAGGAGGTAAATTGGGGCTAGGAAGGGTGGCATGGTTTATAGGTGTACCTGTGTGTCCTGGGGCTGGGTTGGGCTTCCGCGTTGGTTTCCTTAGGGCGTTGGGTGTTCCTTTTTTTTTTCGCTGTCTCATGTGAGCTGAGGTTTCTGTGTTGGTGGTGGTTTCTTGTGTGTAGTTGTTTGAGTTTTGCTGTGTGGGCTGGTGGATGATGGCTGCTGTTGCTTTACTCCTGGTTGCATTTGTGGCTATAACGGACATAACTGGGGTAACTTTCTACAAATTTACACTAATAACTGTAATGTACATACTGAGATTTTCACGGAGTTGCACCGATGGGGCTAGCTGCCCTCTAGTGTGTTGGGTGTGCTGTTGGAGGAGTCTATATGCGGCAGGAAATCTAAAAACAGGAGAGAAGATAAATATCTGCAAAGCACACTACCTAAACTTACGGGAGAGGAAGCTGCTCAGATCTCGGAGCCCATATGAGAGACGAACTATGTGCGGCGATTAAGGCCTCCTGGGTTGGATGGCTTTACTAATAAATTTTATAAAGTATTTCAAGATGTCTTGTGTAAACCTCTGACTAGACTTTATAACTTCTTTAAAGAAGGTGGGCAAATCCCGGAGACTATGCGCACAGCTGGTATAACGGTGTTGCCAAAAGAGGGCAAAGATCCCGATGTTTGCGGTTCCTATAGACCCATCTCCCTACTGGGGACAGATTTTAAAATTTTCACCAAGATTCTAGCTAATAGAATATTACCATTTATGCTGCGATTGGTGCATGAGAACCAAGCGGGTTTTGTGCCAGGTAGGCAGACTGCCGATAATATTAGGAGGGTATTAAATACTATATGGAAGGGGACAGGGGGCGAGGAGCAAATGATTTTACTGACAATAGACGCTGAAAAAGCGTCTGATCGGGTATCATGGCCCTATTTGTTAAGAGTTTTGGAATGCATGGGGATAGAGGGGGCGTATTTGAATTGGATCAGGGCAATTTACACGCAACCACTGGCAAAAATTTCTATTAATGGGTAGTACACTAGAGCCTTTGAATTAAACAGAGGAATTAGGCAGGGATGTCCGCTCTCACCATTATTGTTTGTGCTCTCAATGGAACCCCTAGCGCAGCGGGTGCGGGATTGTCCAAATGTATGCGGGGTAAAGGTGGGGACAATAGAGAGTAAAGTGTCACACTCTTTGCGGACGATCTACTCTTTATGCAGACAAAACCAGAGGACTCTGCAGTCTATAATATACTGAAGGAATTTGGGGGTTATTCTGGATTTAAAATAAATGCTGCAAAATCTGAAATACTAAACATCTCAGCAACAATACAGACAGCAGCAAATTCAGGGGAAATTCCCATTTAAATGGGCCCAGTATAGCGTGAAATACTTGGGAATTAATCTAACGTCCAATGATGCAGAGCTGTTTAAGGCTAACTTTGGTAATATGGAAAAGATGATGAAGAAGGAATTGGAAATGTGGGAGAGTAAGGGGCTATCCTGGCTGGGGCGGATCTCGGCGATTAAAATGATGATCCTACCCCAATGGCTTTATCTCTTTAAGGCCTTCCCTGTGTGGGTGTCTAGAAGGTTCTTAATAAGAGTTCAGGGGCGTATTATGAAATTTATAGGAGGGGGAAAGAGAAAGAGAAAGAGAGTGGCCGGGAAGATTCTTACTAAGAGTAGGGAGAAAGGGGGGATGGCCATACCAGGCATGCAACGATATGTGGAGGTGGTGCAGCTTAGTGCCATTGTGGAATGGGAGCAGAAGAAGGGAAAGAGTGGGTGCAAATGGAAACTGGTGAATTATCAGAAGGGAAGCTGGAGGACCGGATGTGGATTCCCCAAGAGGGGAAAGTGGGAGAGCGTTTCAAAAATCCCTTTGTGCAACGGACCTTGTATTTGTGGAAAAAATGGAAATGTATTTGGCTGGGGACAAAGGGAGTTTCCAGATGGATACCTATTAAGGGGAATTACGACTTCCCACCGGTGGGGAAAAGCACATTTGAAAAGTGGGAAAAGAAGGGCTTGACTCATATAGGACAGCTTTTAGAAGGCAAGCGGATCAAGGAGTTTCCAGTATTGATAAAGCAATATGGACTAGAAGCAGTAGATAATTATCCATATCATCAGATAAGTCATTATATTCGACACAAAATACTCCCTGAGCTTAAGGGTGACCCTACAGAAATCGAGAAATTAATTATGACTGGGCAGAGGAAAAAAGTTTTGACTAAATTTTATACTATGATGGAGAGGGACAGTACCAAAAGGGGATTCCAGAAACTATGGGAACCAGATGTGGGGGACTGTTGGGATGAGGCCAAGTGGAACCGTATCTTCCATACCAGATATAAGGGGTTGTTAGCTGCTAATCTGATTGAAAATAATTATAAAATACTGTACAGGTGGCATTTAACTCCTGAGAAAGTGTGTCGTATGTATAAGGAGACGAAGGATAAGTGCTGGAGGAAATGTGGCAAGAAGGGGAGTTATCTCCATATTTGGTGGTAATGTGAGACTTTATATAAGGTGTGGGAGGAGGTTTTTAATCTACTGAGTGCAGTATTAGAGAAAAACATCACTCCACAACCGGGGGTCGCAATGTTGGGGATAAAGCCGGGGAATATAAACTCCTCGGAAAATATGTTTCTCAATTTAGGGTGTGTAGCTTTTAGATTACTAATTGCACGATGATGGAAGCAAAGATCAGTGCCAACGCTGGAGGAGCATCAAGCCTCATTGGGTAATGTCTATCTTTTAAGTAAGTTAACAGCATTAAAAAATCATAGACCACAAAGGTTTTTCAAAGTCTGGGGGAATTATATTCAGTGGGAAGCAACGAGCTGAATAGGGTTATTAGAGAAATAAGGCAGGGAGCTGGGGGACGGGGGATGGGGGGTGGAAGGGGGAGGGAGGGGTTGGGAAATTTGCTACAATAAAGCGTAGTTACTCACCTGTAACAGGTGATCTCCGGGAACAGCAGGAATTTAGTCCTCGCATATAGGTATCGTCAGTACCGACGGAGCCTGTGCGGGAACACTCCCCAGCGTCCAATAGGAACGCTTTTGGGAGCATCCCTCAGCACATGCGAGCTGCCTACCCGCCTTTCCAACTGTCCCTCTTCAGTTAAGTTTGTAGCTGAGTGAAAGGATAGAGGGAGAGAGGAAAGAGACAAAGAGAGAGAGAGAGAACTCCTAGGGAAGGTGGGTGGGTTGTGAGGACTAAATTCCTGCTGTTCCCGGAGATCACCTGTTACAGGTGAGTAACTACGCTATCTCCAGGAACAAGCAGGAATGTACTCCTCACATATGGGGACTCCCTAGCTGAAGATGCCAGGGAGATGGCCCCAGGAAGGTGCCACCGTCGAAGGTGAGAATCCTTCTTCCCATGGATCTCTGGCATCCCACCAGGGGTGGTGGGTAGGAGCTGGTTTAGGTTTGAAAGAGATTTTGAAGAACAGCTTGGCCAAAGAAGGCATCCCGACAGGAGGCTTTATCTAGGCAGTAGTGGGCTGTGAAGGTGTGTACTGAAGCCCAAGTGGCTGCTCGACAAATATCATCGATAGACAGAGTGGAGATTAGCCATGGAAGCTGCCATGGCTCTCACATTGTGAGCTGTGACATGGTCCTGAAGAGGAAGACCCTTACTCTCATAAGTAAAGGATATGCATTGGGCAATCCATTTAGATAAAGTTCTTTTGGAGACTGGAAGTCCCAAATGACTAGGGTCAAAAGCTATAAAAAGTTGTGAGGACTTTCTAATGTTGCTGTGTTCTTTGTATGTAAAAGGCCAAGGCTCTTTTACAATCCAAAGTATGAAGGTTTCTTTCTGCATTAGAGGCGTGAGGCCTCGGAAAAAATACAGGAAGGTAAATTTATTGATTTAAATGAAAAGGCGAAACCACCTTTGGCATAAAATGTGGGTGAGTTTGAAGAACAACCTTATCATGATGAAACCTAGTATAAGGAGGATCAGCCACTAAAGCTTGCAATTCACTGATGCGACGGGCAGAGGTGATTGCAATTAAGAAGATAACCTTCCAGGTCAAAAACCTAAGGGCTGCAGTGGCTAAAGGCTCAAAAGGCGGCTTCATGAGCTGCCCGAGAACTAGATTTAGATCCCATGCCACCGGTGGTGGCTTGATGGGAGGTTTAGTTAATAAAACGCCTCTCATAAATCTTGATAGGAGTGGATGAAAGGAAATTGGTCGTCCATAGAGGCTTATAAGAAGCTGCAATTGCACTAAGATGGACTCTTACCGAATTGGTTTTTAAGCCCAGAATTCGTTAAGTGTTATGGTCCTTTGTTTTATGTAAACCGCGCTGATGCTAAATAGTGCAGTATATAAGAGATTGTAATAAATAAATAAATAAATAATAAATAAATAAGTGAAGGAGATACTCTAGTATCAATTCTAAGGGTATGACCAGGGGGTTTAATCCCCTCTTGGAGCACCATAATAGTAAAACCTTTCCACTTGAAGGCACAAGATCTTCTTGTGGAAAGTTTCCTAGAAGCCTGAAAGATATCTTTTACCTGCTGGGATAGGTTGAAATCCTGGAGGTCTAAGCCTTCAGCAACCAGGCCGTGAGGTGCAGGGACTGTGGATTCGGGTGCCATAGCGTCCCGTTCTCCTGGGAAAGGAGATCTGGAGCATGTCCTATCTCCAGAGGTGCCGCTTGAGAGAGATGCAGAAGCAGGGAATACCACGTTTGGCGTGGCCATCGTGGTACTACGAGAATCATGCGACCCCTGTCTCTCTGAAGCTTGAAGAGTGTTTTGGGGATGAGGGGAATGGGTGGGAAGACAAAGGAAGTCCTGACCCCAGTGAAGGAGGAAGGCATCCCTTGCCTGACAGTTGTGTGCCGGAATCCTGGAACAGAACCGGGGAAGTATGGCATTCAGTGGACTTGCAAAGCTATGTCTGGAGTGCCCCAGAGATGAAATATTTTGCCACCTGGTCTAGGTGGAGGGACCACTCGTGAGGTAGCAGTACTCAACTGAGTTTGTCTGCCCAAAGATTTTGAATGCCTGGAAGATATACCACTAAAAGGTGAATTTGATGCTCTCTGGCGAGGGCCCATAGTCGTAACGTTTCGTTGCATAACGACAGAGAGCCCGTCCCGCCCTGCTTGTTCACATAGAACATGGCTACCTGATTGTCCATCTGGACTAGGACTGTCTTGTAGCTGAGCTGGGCGTGGAACACTCGAAGAGTTAAATAAATTGCTCTTAATTCCAGGAGGCTTATGTGTAAACCTACCTCCTGTGGAGTCCAGGTGCCCTGGGTAGAGAGATGATTCAGGTGTGCTCCCCAACCCACCTGTGATGCATCTGTTGTTAGGGTGGTCTGAAAGAGGGGTTGATGGAAAGGAGACCCCACTGTCAGATTTTCTAGTGATTGCCACCATTGGAGGGACAAAATTAGTCGTTGAGAGATTGTTATTTTGTCCGACAAATGACCCGTGACCTGTGTCCACTGTGTGGAAAGGGTCCACTGAGCTGCTCGCATGTGGAGGCGAGCATATGGGACTACATGAACTGTGGATGCCATGTGTCCCAGTAACTGCAGTAGTTCCCGAGCTGTGAGGGAGGATTTGCCTGCTGCTTGGGAAGCTAGCTGCATAATGCGAAGACACCAGGCTTGTAGGGGGAAAGCCCTTGCCTGTCTGGTATCCAGACAGGCTCCTATGAATTCTAGGCATTAGGAAGGAACTAGTTGAGACTTCAGGAAGTTTATTTCCAATCCCAAGTATTGCAGGATTTGCATTGTACAGGACAGTGCAGTGCTGGCCTCTGCAACTGTGGAGGCTCGAATGAGCCAGTCGTCTAAGTAAGGGAAGACAAAAATCCCCAGGGTTCATAGAAATGCCGCTACTAATGCCATGCATTTCGTGAATACCCTTGGTGCTGAAGCCAGACCAAAAGGAAGAACCCTGTATTAGAAATGTCTTCCCCTGAAAAGGAAACGTAAAAATTTCCTGTGATCTGGATGGATGAGAATGTGAGTGTATGCATCCTTTAAGTCTAGAGAGCAAAGCCAGTCCTGGCTTTGAAGGTATGGCAGAAGAGTTCTTAGAGAAATCATTTTGAATTTCTCGCGAAACAGATATTTGTTCAATTCTCTGAGGTCTAGAATGGGTCTGTCTCCCCCTATTTTCTCTGTCCCCTGTTGAAAAATAGGTACTTCCTCTATTGCCCCTTGGGCAAGAAGTTTGGAGACCTCGTGATCTAGCAGATTGTCTGCAGAGGTTTGTGAATTAAATTGCTTTAGAATTGTAGGAGGGGGTATGCTGTGAAAATGAAGTTTGTACCCCTCTCCTACAATGGACAAAGTCCAATCTTCTGTTGTTATCTGATGCCATCTGTTGACAAAGTGGCATAACCTGCCCGGAATATTGGGGGGTTGGGGACCCCTCAGAGGCAGGAAGGCAAAACTCTCTAGGAAGGAGTCAAAGCCCTTGAGGGGACTGAACCTGGAGAACTGGTTGGGCTCTCGGGCCTTTTGGCTTCTTTTGCTGTCTAGTTTGTCCCTTTTGGGCAACCTGACCTGGAGTCTGACTCTGCTGGGTATAGGAAGGATAAAACTTCCTCTTTTTGCTAAGAGGGTTTTTTATAAGGCTTCCTTTTGGCTGGAGTGGCTGTAGACTTTGACAATCTATCTAAGGTAGAATTGTCAGCATCTAACTCGTTAGCCTTTTCCTGCCAGTTCTTGCCAAAGAGATTCTCCCCCGTGCAAGGAATGTTGCCTAATTTGTCCTATACCCAAGTCTCCAAGTCTGATGCCTGTAGCCAGGCAATCCATCGTGCTCCAATGGCAATAGCAGAGGTTCTGCTGATGCATTCGAAGCAGTCAAAGGCTGCACGATTGACAAACTTGGAGACACCTTGAGCATGCTTAACTAGAGCAAGAAAATCTTGTCTCTTATCATCTGGGAGAAATGGGCTCATAAGTTCCAAGTCTCCTGTGACTTCCTTAAGGAACATTCCCATATATAGGATATATGAACTGATCCTAGCTGAAAGCATGGAAGCTTGAAAAGTTCTGCGTCCAAAAGCATCCAGAGTCCTGCATTCACAACCTGGAGGATTGGATGCATGCCTCTTTGCACTTTTCATCCTACGCATGGCTGATTCCACTACCATTGAATGGTGTGGCAGCTGAGTTTTCTGAAATCCAGGACATGGTGGAACTCAATACATAGTATCAAGTCTCCTAGAGTGAGGAGAAGTAGTCAGAGGTGTCTCCCACATTCTGAGCATCAAGCTATGCAGAATTTCATGGATAGGCAGAGTAGCTGCCTCCTTAGGAGCTTTAGGATATTGGAGGATTTCCAATTCCTTTGCTCTGGGTTTCTCTTCAGGAGCTACTGTGATTGAAAGACCTTTGGCCATATCATGGATGCAATCCTGAAATGACATGTCCTCTGGAGGTGACATTCTGCGTTGGGGATTAGAGGGATCTTTCTAGGAGAAACCCTCTAGTGCCAGCAGAATTGTCAGAGTCTTCGGAATCGAAGTATTCCTGACCCCGATTCTCTTGCAAAGCATGATCCTGGTACTGATCGAAGTCGGTACCGAGGTGACCCGGTACCGCTTTGTCCACTTCCAGCCAGAGATGGCATGGGAAGAGTTCCCACCGGGGCCGGTACTGTTGGTACCGGCATTGCCAGTGTCGGTACCAGCATCGGTGTCGATGTCGGCATCGGTGCCCTTGGGACCACCGGTACTGCAGCTGAAAGAAGAGCTGCGATACTGCGCTCGATAGCGAGGAACCTCTGGTCTATTGACGCTGCCGATGCCTGGGTGTTGGTACTGGTGAGGACGGCCGGAACTCCTGAGCATGGCACAGGTAGTTCTTGCGAGGTTGAGGCCTCGAGAACATCCTGAAGCCCCATCGATGCTTTGGAAGCCGAAGCCTCCCGCCGGGAACTGGTTCCTCCAGGACGATCAATCCCTGCCACAACAGGCCCTGAGACGGACAAACGAAGAGGATGTTTCTGCAGGAGAGGCATCAGGTCTCCAAGCCATGCTCTCATCGACCAATCCGGTGCCACCAAAACAATCCTGCCCAAATGGCATTCTATACGCCTTATCACATACCCCACACCAGGGGCCACAGAGGAAAAGCGTACAGCAGGTGCCGACTTGGCCAAGGCTGGGTCAGGGCGTCGATACCCTCGGACCCTGTCTCCGTGTGGCGACTGAAGTAGCGAACTTTGTCAATGGAGCAGATCGCCATCAGATCCATTTCGGTGTGGCCCCAGTGGCGTTTCAGAAGCAACTGAAATGTCTCCTAATTCAACTCCCACTCTCTAGGATCCAAAGAGTGATAGCTGATGAAGTCCATTTCCACACTGGCAATGTGTAGAGCCATCAAGAATAGGAGGCTCTTCTCTGCTGAGGCAAACAGGAAATCCATCACCAGAGTTACCCCAGCACTCCTCGTGCTGCCTTGTTGATTGACATAAGCCACCACTGTGACGTTGTCCAAAAACACTCATACCACCCCGGCCCTTGACCAGCGAATGGAAATGCAGAAGAGCCAACCTGATGGCCCTCGCCTCGAGGTGGGTGGACCATACAGTTTCCCTGCGGTTCCAATGACCCTGGGCAATACTATCTTGGCAATGGGCACCCAGCCCAAGAGACTGACATCCATCATCAGGAGGATCCAGGAGAAATCATCCAGTGGCATGCCCTTCCTCTGATGATAGGGCTGCTGCCACCACTGCAGGCTGGACATCACCATCATTAGGAGCAAGAGCCTGCGCTCGAACTCCTGAGAACTCTGGGACCACAGAGTCAGCAAGGACTACTGGAGAGGTCACATGTGAGCATGCGCCCACAGCACTCTCTCAACTGTTGCTGCCATCAATCCGAGAAGCTGAAGATAATCCCAGGCTCTGGGAGCCTGCTACACACAGGCTCTCCCTTTCACATGAACCAGGCAAACCAAAAGTCTTTTGAACTTCTCTGGCAGGAAAACTCTGCCCACTGAGTGTCGAAATGTGCTCCCAGGAACTCCAACAACTGGGAGGGCAACAGCTAGCTCTTTCCTCGACTGATCATCCAGCCGAGGCCTTCCAGAAAGGACAACTCAGGACGCCATCTGAGATGCCTCTGAAAGAGAATGAGCCTGGATGAGCCAGTCGCCCAAACATAGATGGACACAGATCCCTTGGCACCGCTGTTGCCACCAACATGATCTTGGAGATCGTCCTTGGGGTGATGGATAGTTTAAAAAAAAAAAAAAGGGGGGGGGGGCGGCAAACTGATAGTGAGAGCCAAGCATGGCAAGACAGACACTTTTGTTGATCTGTCCAGATCGGGATATGAAAATACACCTCGGCCAGATCCAGAGAAGCCAAGAACTCCCCTCAACACAGCTTGAATCATGGAACATAAGGTTTATATCCAAAAGCGCAGGATGCGCAAGTTCTAGTTGACCTCCCCCCCTTGAGGTCCAGCATGGGCAGAAGGAACTGTCCTTTTTGGGCTCCATGAAATAGATGGCATATTCGCCCTTGCCCTGCTTGTCTGTGGGATGGGCACCACCACCTTTAGATGCAGTAATCTGTCCAAGGTGGCACACATCATGGCACTTTTGATCACAGATCCATAAGAGGAGATGACAATGGCACCAGTAATTGGTTCTTTGCATTACAGGACATAGCTGAACTGAATGCTGTCTAGCACCCAGTGATCCTTGGTAACCAGGGCCCATTCCTGAAAGAAAAGACGAAGCCCGACTCCAACCAGAGGAACCAGGGAATGGGCCCCCAAACCTTCACTGTGCAGCCCAGGAGGGAGGGGGTCCTCTGGAGGGGACCGAGTCCCTGGGCAGATGTGCTCCACAAAAGGACTGAGAGGACCGAGTCCCTGGGCAGATGCGCTCCACAAAAGGAAGCAGAGGAAGAAAGGTTTTTCCAGATCAGTAATGAGAAAAGTCCCGAGACCCCTCAGGATTCGGCCAGCATGCCCTCAGTGAATGGGCAGAGGCTGATGAAAAGGGGGCATTAGCCTGCTTCATAGGACCATTGGACCTGTAAGATTTTGTCTCGCCTAGGTCCTTCACTGGCTTCTCCAAATCGGCCACAAACAGAAGCTTCTCCTTAAAGAGTAGTTACTCACCTGTAACAGGTGTTCTCCAGGAGCAGCAGGAATCAGTCCTCAAATATGGGTGACGTCGGCACCGACGGAGCCCCCGTGCGGAGCATTTCCCCAGCTTTCAAAGAAAGCCTTTGGGAATTGCAGCACGCATGCGCGGTCCCCTTCCCGCCCAAGGGTGCCATCTTGCTCAGTCTGATGACATAGCTAAAAGACAGCAAAAAAATAGCAAAATAAAGCATATGACTGCAACTCCAAGGGGAGGAGGGAGGGTTGTGAGGACTGATTCCTGCTGCTCCTGGAGAACACCTGTTAAAGGTGAGTAACTACTCTTTCTCCAGGACCAAGCAGGAAGTCAGTCCTCACATATGGGACTCCCCAGCTTAAGGCTACCGGAGACCCCAAGCAGAAAAAATGAGCTCCCTCTAGCGCGGCAGTACTGAAGGAAGGAATCTTCTCTGATAACGCCCCGACCGGTAGCCCAACATCAGGGCCGGAGGGAAGGAGTTGCCTAGACCCCAAAGAGATTATGGAGTACTGCCTGTCCGAAAGCACTGTCCCTGCGGGACTCCCTCTCAAGGCAGTAATGGGCCGCAAAAGTCTGGCTTGAAGACCAAGTAGCGGCCCAGCAGATGTCTGCCAACGGAACAGAGCGGAGATGAGCCACTGAGGCAGCCTTCGCCCTGACACGATGAGCCGTGACTCGACCCTCCAACGAGAGGTCGGCTGCCCCATAAGCCCAGGCGATACAGTCAGCGACCCAGATGGACAAAGTACGCTTGGAGACAGGTAACCCCAACTTATTGGGGTCAAAAGAGACAAAGAGCTGAACAGCCCTCCGATGCTCCCGCGTACGGTCAAGGTAGAAGGACAACACCCTCCTACAGTCCAGGGTATGCAGGACCATCTCAGCTCGGTTGGCATGCAGCCTGGGAAAGAAGGTCGGAAGAACCACCTCCTGATTGAGGTGGAAAGAGGAGACAACCTTAGGGAGAAACTTAGGGTGAGTCCGAAAGACTACCCTATTCCCGTAGGACCTAGTGTAAGGGGGATCAGACACTAGCGCCTGAAGTTCACTTACTCGCCTAGCAGAAGTAAGAGCTACCAGAAACAAGGTTTTCCAGGAGAGAAAACGGAGAGGGCAGGTAGCCATAGGTTCAAATGACGGACAAGTAATCCGCTGCAAGACCACATTCAAATCCCACTCAGGGGCTGGTGGACGTAAAGGAGGCTTAAGTAGGAGAAGGCCTCTGAGGAAACGAGCCACCAAAGGGTGGTTGGAAAAAGGCCTCCCATCCACCGGCGAGTGGTGCGCTGAGAGAGCACTGAGGTGAACCCTGACAGAATTGGACTTAAGGCGTAGATTGGAGAGGTAAAACAAATATTGCAATACTACCGCTACCAAGCAAGAGAAGGGATTCACGCTGTGCTGAGCACACCATGCGTAGAATCTACGCCACTTAAGAGCGTAGGATTTCCAGGTGGATTGCCATCTAGAGGCTAAGACTACATCTTCCACCTCTCTAGGCAGTAGCAGGGGAGCCAGGACTACCCTTTCACAGCAGCCAGGCCATCAGATGAAGGGACTGGAGGTTGGGGTGCAAGAGAGATCCCTGTTCTGGAGACAGGAGATAGTGTTGAAGCCCCAGAGGAATAGGAGTGTCCACCGCCAGTTGCAGCAGAAGTGGGAACCACGGTTGCCTCGGCCAACTGGGGGCTATCAGAATCATTGAGGTGCCGTCCTTGAGGACGTTGAACAGTGTTCTGGACACTAGCGGCGTGGGAGGAAACGCATACAGTAGGCCTGTGGACCACAGGATCAGAAACGCATCCGCTGCAACTCTGAGAGGATGCAGTTGTCTGGAACAGAATTTCGGGAGTTGCTGGTTCAGAGGACTGGCGAAAAGATCCATGGTGGGGAGGC
The DNA here is from genome assembly GCA_033557465.1 of Ichthyophis bannanicus. Taxonomy (NCBI): domain Eukaryota; kingdom Metazoa; phylum Chordata; class Amphibia; order Gymnophiona; family Ichthyophiidae; genus Ichthyophis; species Ichthyophis bannanicus. The sequence continues at coordinate 116,246,998 of CM066032.1, read as the reverse complement.
CCCACCTGAGAAAGATCTGCTGAACCACCAATGGGTTCAATCTCCATTCGTGTGGTTGCAGGATCCTGCTCAGTCTGTCCGCCAGGTAATTTTCCTGACCTGGGAGGTAGACGGCCCTGAGAAGGATTCCGTGATTGACGGCCCAGGAGCACAGCCACAGAGCTTCCTGACAGAGAAGGAAGGAGCCTGTGCCTCCCTGCATGTTCATGTAATACATGGCAACTTGATTGTCCGTCTGGACCAGTACAGACTGGTGAGACGTGAGGTGGGAGAAGGCCCTCAGAGCTAGGCGAATCGCCTGGAGCTCCAGGAAGTTTATCTGCTGAGCAGCCTCCCAAGGGGTCCAAAGACCCTGAGTACACGCCCCTTGGCAATGTGCTCCCCAACCCTGAAGAGAAGCATCTGTAGTCAGCACTTGAGAATGCGGAGGGGATTGAAAAACCACTCCGAGCACCAGATTCGGAAGATGAAGCCACCACTGTAGAGAGGAGACAAGCAGAGTGGATATGCTTACTGAGTCTGCAAGGCTCCCCATGGCCTGATGCCACTGAGAGCGAAGGCTCCACTGAGCAGGTCGCATATGTAGGCGGGCATTGGGGGTTACATGAACCGTGGAAGCCATATGGCTGAGAAGTCTCAGGAATTGCCTGGCGGAGACCAGGGAATTGCTGTGAAACTGCCTGGCCAGATCCATCAATCTGTAGGCTCTGTCCATGGGCAGGAAAGCCTTCGCCTGAAGAGTGTCCAGTCGTGCTCCTATGAATTCCAAGTTCTGGGACGGGAGCAAAGTGGACTTTGCGAAGTTTATGACAAAACCCAAGTGCTGAAGCAGAGCCACAGTGCGAAGGGTGGCTTGACTGGCCTCCTGGGAAGACTGGCCCCTTATGAGCCAGTCGTCCAGGTATGGAAACACAAAAAGACCTTGAAGCCTCAGGTAGGCCGCCACCACCGCCAGGCACTTGGTGAATACCCGGGGGGCGGAGGTTAGGCCAAAGGGGTCACTGGTAGTGGTTTCCTCCCACAACAAATCTGAGATATTGTCTGTGGTCTGGATGAATAAGGATGTGAGTATAAGCATCCTTTAGATCTAAGGAGCATAGCCAATCTCCCTGCTGGAGGTAGGGCAGCAGGATTCCAAGGGTAAGCATCTTGAACTTTCCCCTCTCCAGGAACTTGTTGAGGTTGCGCAAGTCCAGGATGGGTCTGAGGCCTCCTGTTCTTTTTGGTACCAGAAAGTACCTGGAATAAAAGCCGAGACCTCTCAGGTGGTGGGGCACCAGTTCCACAGCCTGTTCCTTTAGCAGACCTGCCAACTCCTGAAGGAGTAGGTCCCTGTGCAGAGGGGGTCTTGGAGGCTCCCCTGGAAAATAGGAGGGAGGTACCTGGTGAAAATGGAGAAGATAGCCTTTTTGGACTATATGGAGCACCCAGGTATCTGATGTGACGGCTGACCACCTGTGGGCAAAGTGGGCCAGCCGGCCTCCTGTGCTGAGATGAGCCAGCTGAGGAGAAGAGGCTATGCTTTCTGAGTCAAAAACCCCCACCCTGCTGAGCAGGGGCAGGTGTTGGTGGCTTGGGGGCCTTCTGCCTACGGGGCCCATGACCCTGCCCCTTGGCTGCTGACCCTGTTGGGGAGCTGCAGAGGCCTGATAATGAGGGTATTGTTTATAGGCAGATGACTTCCTCGGGTAAAAAGGTCTTTTTTCCCGAGCCCTTCTTTTTCTGAGAAGGAGCAGAGGTTTTCCTGGACAGCCTAGTCCTGGTGAGATTCTCTGTCTCGAGTTCAGAAGCCTTTTCAGCCATGGGTTTGCCGAAAAGGTTTTCACCCCGGCAGGGGACATCGACCAACTTGTCCTGAACCCATGGCTCGAGGTCAGATGACTGTAGCCAAGCCTGTCAGCGGGCACCGATGCCGGCCCCGGCTACTCGGGCCGAAGCCATCATAGGCTGCTCGAGAGATAAACTTCGAGCACTCTCGAATACCAGTGGACAAGGCCTGGAACCTCTGCAAAGGTTCCTCGGAGAGACCAGCAGAGAACCCAGCAATCTCCTTTGCCAGGTCCTGGAGGTACATGCCCATATAGAGCTGGTATGTCTGGACACGGCAAGCAAGCATAGAGCCCTGGAAGCACTTCTTACCGAGGGCATCCAGGTTCCGGGCCTCCCTGCCAGGAGGCACAGAGGAGTGCATCTTCTGACTTTTCAGTCGATGCATGGCCGATTCCACAACCATGGAGTGGCGCGGTAATTGTGCCTTTTGGAACCCGGGGCTCTTGCGGACTCGATAGATGGAATCGACCCGCTTGCTTAACACCGACGTCGAGGCCGGGGTCTCCCACATGCGGAAGAGCAGCTGCTCCAGCATCGGAGGAACCGGAACAGTAAAGGCCTACTTCGGTGGAGAGTCATACTGGAGGGCCTCGAGCTTCTCAGCTCAAGGCTCCTCCTCGGGATCCGCGGGGAATGCCAAAGCCTTGGCCATATCCCGCACGAAGTCCGAGAACCGGGTATCCTCCCAGTGGGGATCATCTCCGAGGTTCGGACTCCGGTGAGTCCGACGGGACACACCGAGTCCGATAGGTGTCGGGTGACTCTTCGGCCTCCATCTCCCAGCCCGACTCCTCGGAGGAGGAATCGAGCGGCTCCGGTCGGGCGGGCACCGATGCCATCCGCCCCGACGCCGAGGGTACTGGCATCGACGACCTCGGTCCCGAATGGGAGGCCGAGGGAGACCTGGCAGAGGATCGACTCGAACACGCATGGACTCGAGGATCGGCTCGGCCTCTGGGGTCGACTTGGACGTCGATGTCCTGGTGGTCGGGGCAGATGCACCGGTGAGACCGGCGATCAATGCCTGCTGCTGTTCCATGAAGGCAGCGAGGCTGCTCTCCAAGGCCATCAACCTGAGTCCGAGCTCTGGAGACCCAGCAGCCCCCGACGGCGTCGGGCCTGACGTCGGCTCCCCTGGAGGAGAATCCACGAGGACTATAGCAATCACGTGTCCAGGATACTCCATCTTGAGACGAGGTTGTTTGGCAGGCCTCTCTGACTCCGAAGACCCGGGACTGCTATCGGGGCTATGCGACCTGGCCCTCGAGGAACCAGGAGCATCAACCAACGCCGCCCTCGCGGGTTTTTTCTTTCTGCGCTGCTCCCGCGAAGGAGACCCCCACTCAGAGGAACCCCGACGCTGCTTGGGGCCGGAGTCCCGAGATGTCGAGGCCTCTGACGAGGTCCGGGCCTGTCCGGACGCAGAGTCAGAGAAGATTCTATCCTTTTGGTGCTGCCGACTCCTCAACGCCTTCGAGGACATTTTGCCACACAGACCACAGATCATCGGGTCATGATCGGGTCCAAGGCAGCGGAGGCGGAAGTCATGTGTGTCAGTAAGAGACATAAGTTTCTTACACCGATCACACTTCTTAAACCCGCTGGCAGCCATCGGGGGAAAAAGGGCCACCTGCGAGGTCAAAAGACAGGGCTGCCAGTGAAAAGAGAAAAATGGCGCGAATGCTAGTCACGAAGGACAAAACCCAAAAAATAGAGAATGGGCTCGATACCGGAGTATCGGGCCCAGGCGGGAAAAGGATCCGGCATCGAACCGAAGAAGAACAAAAAACAGGGAAATCAACTTTTTCCTCGGCGAAAAACGAACTACGTCCGTTGGGCTCCGCGGAAAAAAGAAGACTGAGCAAGATGGCACCCTTGGGCGGGAAGGGGACCGCGCATGCGTGCTGCAATTCCCAAAGGCTTTCTTTGAAAGCTGGGGAAATGCTCCGCACGGGGGCTCCGTCGGCGCCGACGTCACCCATATGTGAGGACTGACTTCCTGCTTGGTCCTGGAGAAAAGCCAGTTGGGCCAACCAGGCCTTGGAGGATGTATCTGCTGTCCAGGGCCAGAGCCAAATCCAATGTCTTGGCACAGTCATCAGGGCATCATCCCTGGCCGCCAAACGTACCAGGTCATACTTGGCATCAGAAAGGAAAGCCATAGACTCCAAAAGAGGGGTATCATCATCCAGCAGAAGAGACTGAATCCACTGGAGCAGGGCAAGTGATGCCAGACTGGTGCATACCACCAGCTGCAAAATAGCAGCTGCCACAGCGAACTGGCTCCTCAACAACAAATCCACCTTATGGTCCAGAAAATCCTTTAAGGCCTATCTACCTTCCAAAGGAATGATGGTCCATCTGGCAAACACAGTGACCTATGCATCCACCTTGGCAATGCCAAAGCACTCAATGCACTCCTCCGGGAGAGCATAGATCTAAACACATCTTTAACCGTTTAGGCAGGGAATCGGGAGAGTCCCACTCTGACTGGATAATATCCTTACCACATGTGGAAATAGAAAGACAGCAGTGGATTTCTGTACCCCCTTGAAGAAGCGGGTGCACCTTCAGCTCCTGCTCTGTGCCGGAAGCATCCATCAAGTTCAAGGACGATGAGATCCCAGCAATAAACGTTGACAGCTCCTTCTCCTGGAATAGGTGGATCACCATGGCCTCTTCACAATTTTCTGAAGGCGAGAGTAGTTCTTCTAAGACATCACAGCCAGTGTCAAAATCTTGGACAATGCCCAGCTGTTCCCCATCTCCAGGGGCACCCCTCACTGGGGACACAGTCAAAGGTAATCGAACAGAGCTTCTACTTTCAGCCTGCCCACTGAGTCTGTGCCCGGGGGGGGGGGGGGCGCACCCAGAGGCCACAGGGTCTGAATTTCCATGCCAGAAAGATCAGGCCTGCTGCAAAAAAAGAAAAGAATTCCAGGGAAGACAATCTGGAGTACAGAGGCTCTCCTTTTGGAAATGACTCCCCAACACCAAGGGACACAGCCGCCCCATAGACCCCCTAGAGCAGTGGTTTCAACCCAGTCCTCTGTTACTCCCCCTGCCTGTCAGGTTTTCAGGATAGCCACAATGAATATGCATGAGATAGAGCTGCAAACAATGCAAGCAGTGCATGCAGCTCTCTCTCATGCATATTCACTGTTGATATGCTGAAAATCTGACTGGCCTGGGGGTATCCTAGGACTGGGTTGGGAACCACTGCCCTAGAGGATGATGAGTGGCCTTACAGCACTGTCACTAGATCCTCCAGCCAGCTGGATATTCTTACCCACAGTGCCATCCATAACCTCCTATCCTGAGACAGGTAAGGCCGGACTAACTGCATCCCCTGTCTGGGAGAGGGAAAGCAGGCCCTCCAGGGATGACTCAGAAGCTGCCATGCAAAAAGAGCAGAGCCCAGAATCCAGAGATGGGACACCTCACTTGCCACAAGTCAGACGTTTCCTGGAAGAAGACAGAACTAAGGCAAGTATCACAACAGCACGTGCTAAGGCTGCAGACCACATGACTGCCAGGTGCACAATAGGTAAAAACACTACTAACGTGTGTAGAAAATGGCAGGAAACCCCCACACTATGCCAATGGTCACCAGTGGTCCATCCCGAATTGTGTCCCAGGAAAAAAAATCGGGAGTACTCAACAAGTACAATGACTAGTTCAAGCTTTGGTAGTCACCTCCTGAGAATCCCAGGCAATCTGTGCCAGGCTCAACTCTACTCCCATCAAACTGTTTGACTGGCTTTGCAGCACTGTGTTTAAGGTTGCTGGCAGACAGATCCCTCCGAGAATCTAATGCAATCTTCGAGAGCGAGCACAGGAGGGGGGACACAGAAAAATATGAGGTGTTGAGGTTGTGTGAGGCTGCTGCACTCTTCCAGATCCTTCCAATTTCTGGCTACTCATCAGACTCTAACCATGATAACAGCATGCAGCTGAACCACTTTCCCCTCCCTCCTATGGCTACCAAGACGACCACAGTCTAGTGGAGACTCCCACATCACGCTCAAATGAGAGTCACCCTCAAGGTGGTCTTCATGAGCGATTAATCTTTTCCTCTCTATCTTCAGATTTTCTTTAGAGGAGAACATTCATCCACCATTTGCTGGAGAGAAAGAAATACTGAAGGAACCTCTGGTGGCTGAGGCAAATAGAGGCATAGGAGAGATGTCATTGAAGCTTGGGCTTTTCATTGGTTATCTCCACCAATCTGCTAGTAGGGGAACACAGCCCACTTGTATGGACTGGTCTACCAGGACAATATGGAAATTGTTCATTATCAAACCACGAGACATGATTCTGTTCAGCATAATGTAAGAAAATTAACCAAATGAATCAAGGATAAGTCTCATTTAACTATATGAGACTTATCTCCAGTCCCTGCACCACCAACATTACATTTCCAAAATGTATGACATCTGTCATGAAGTGAGTGTCAATAAAGATGCAAACCTGAAAAGAAACCCTGTTTCTCAGAGAAATCTAGATGTGCAGTTACCTCAAGGCACAGCTAGAGGGGGGCAGGAGTGATCATACAGGAGCTAATGAGCCTAAGAGAGCTAATGACTTACACCTGGGAATGAGCACAGGAGTTTCAAAGGAAAGATTCCTTTATAAGCAGAAGCGGAATGCTAGCAAAGGAGGAACATCTCTATTGAGAGGAACAGCTCCAGAGAGAGGACAGAAGAGAGGAACACCTCAAAGGGGAGGACAGAGAGAAGGAACAGCTCTGAGGGAAGGAGCAGCACTAAGAGAAGGAGAAGGACTTGGAGAAAGAATCCTACCTGAGCAAGCCCAAAGGAACAGAGTTCACAAAGGTGGAGTTCAGAAGGGCCAGGCTAAGCGAGCAGCTGTTCAGAGGGAGTCTGTTGGAGAAAGCACTAAGGCTAGAGAGTGTGCCACTCCCTGTTCCCACAGCGTTCCTGATTCAAAGGCAGAGAGACGTAGCCACAGAACCAGAGAGATAGGTTTGGAGGAAAGCCTGCAGTCTCTGGGTAATACTAGTCAAGTTTTACCAGGCACCAAAGGAAAAGCAGTTTCTGACAAAGCTAAGTTCTTACCAAAGCACAAAGTGGAATCCACACCAGGTTTTACCAAGCTGCCAGAAAGCACAGCCGTGCCTAGAGCTTGTCGGCAGAGAACCTGTTGCAGGAGAAACGTTTCTGGGAGAGAAAGCTCCACGGATTCAAACCACAGAGGCTCCAGGTATGAAAGCTTTATTCATGATACTGAATGCTTAACTCCTAGAGGCACTGCTAAAACAAATACCCAGTTTGTAAGGAAGAAGAAACCAGGGTGGTTTCAGAAAATCCCCAGAGAACTTAAAACACAGTCTTATTGGAGGCAAGAGCCTAGAGACACTTCACGTAGACCTGTAGCAGACAGGGACAGTGACTACTCTGATGATGAAAGTAGTGGAGCAGAATCCATGGAAATTGAATATATAAATGCTGTTCCCATTCCTCCACCAGAAGAAATGGATTGTGGTTTGTGCATGGCCACGAGCCTAGAATCTGTAGCCACTGTATAACTGAGAAGAAGTTTGTTTAATTCTTATTGTGTTGGAATGAAGTGAATTCCTCTGATTAACCCTTACACTAATTGTGCAGTTTAATAATTAGTCAGCTTGTTAATACTGGTACCTTTTGAAACAAAGGACATTCTTTTGATTTCTCAATGTCTTATTTGAACCCTTGCACAGACGAGGAATAAAGCCTTGTTTTCCCTACACTTGGTTTGATTATTGAGCTCTCATAGGAAGCTGGAAATAAGTAAGACCATTTCGCCATTCGTGGACCTTACATTTCATCATGCTCCCTAAATAATTTCTATCGTGGAGCATGCCCATACTTTGCATGGTCACCAGGGGATGCCCTCACGACAAAATGGCGTAGTTGTTTGGATTTGGATACAGTCCTAAGACATACTGAAAAGAAAAATTACCAGTATTCAGCTTGGAAAAAAAAAAAAAGAAGAAGGAAAACCCGGACCGGAAGTGAAGAAACTCGGATCGGAGGAGAAAACGTGGACCGGACCGCAGAGAATCCAGAACGGAAGGCGAAGTTCCTGACTACAGTGGAGAGTGCTACTACGCAGAGCAGCACCACCCTTGCTGAGAGCTGGAGTCTACACTTCTACCAGGTAACAGGTAGAAGGGCATAACTTGAGTGGATAAGAGTTTAACATTTAAAAGGGAATTTAAAAGAAAAAAAAAAAGGGGGAAGTGTAGGTCTGATTTTTGGTACAGCCACACTTGGGGTTTTTTTTTGTTTCTCTTTGTTTTCCAGGGGATCTCATCGCCATGGAGCAGCGAGAGATGTTTAGCTGGATGGCTGCACAGTTCAGCAAGCAAGCGGAACTGGCTGCGCAAACACAGCAGCATGCAATCATGGCCATGCAGGAACAGCAGAAGCCAGTCTTGCAGATGCTGGAAACCTGGCTGAGCCATCAGCAGAAGACACAGGAAGAAGCCACAGGACATCTGAAGCAGAGCTCAGGACTGGGCAACTGTCCGGTAGGACTAGGGTCCTACGAGACTAACTTTGGGGAAGTTAGGGGTAAATGATGATCCAGATGACTTCCTGGACTCCTTTGAAAGAATAGCTCTTTCCGTGGGTTGGCCGGAAGAGCAGTGGTCCATTAGATTGGCAGTTTCCCTCACTGGAGAGGCACTGTCAGCCTATAGGGCAATGCCCGCTTCGTTAGCAAACAATTATAGCGAGGTAACGAAGGCCAGCAGGGAACGCCTGGGTCTGACTCCTCTCGTCTATAACCGTAAGCTACGTGCGGCGCACCTTGAAGTAGGTGAAACGCCGAAAACATTAGGTCACAGGCTGAAGAGCTTAGCCGAGAAGTGGCTAAGCCCTAGTGAAAAAAACCATTGAAATGCTGATGGATATGATAATCCTTGAGCAGTTCATGACTACAGTACCCAGTAGTATACAGAGCTTCCTTATCCTATAGAATTGTCGCACTACTGCAGAGGCTATTGCCTTGACAAAGGTATTTAGAGGCTGAATTAGCTACCCAGCGTACTGGGAAGGTAGCAAAGATGGCAGTAGCTACATTCAAGCAGTCATCAGGAAGTCTCTCACAGTATAACACACAAAATGGGAAAAGTGATAAGAATGTAGAGAAAAGTCATTCTAAAAGATGTTTTGGCTGTGGAAAATTGGGACATGTTATGAATGAGTGCCGAGTACGTACTGCTCTCATGGGGGAGAACAGACAAATGTTATCCGAGGGATTTGTACTGTACAAGGAGTAGCTGCCAAAGCTCTACTTGACTCTGGCGCGGACCAGACAATAATTTCGCGCAAGCTCTGGGCTGTTATCAAAGAGCAAGCTACGTCCGCCCCAGATCAACCAGAGGGCAGAGTCAAGATAAAATGTGTGCATGGCGCTGCCACCTTTTATCCTGTGTACAATTTACTGGTCAGAGGTTTGGGAATAGAAAAAAAGATGTTGATAGCTGTAGTGCCCAGATTACCTAAAGAGCTAGTCTTAGGTAGGGACTGGCCACAGTTTGAAAGAGGCCTAGAGAAGGGTCTAAACCCCAGAGAAGTTTATGTCTCCACTTGCAACCAGACGAGTGCCTCAGAAAATCCCTCATGCTCTAGGGAAGAAAGTTTAGTTGACCTCCCATCCCATGATGATTTAGTAAATACTCCTTCAGAGAGGGATAGAAAGACTAAAGCCGAAAAGCGCAAAGAGAGAAAGGGACGTTCTCAGGGCAGAGCAGACTTGGAAGTAGGTGAGGAACTACCCTGGATTCCAGCAGAGCTCGTAGAGAAGTTCCCTTCATTTGCCGCAGAGCAACGAGATGACCCTGCGCTGGTACGCACATTTGAACACGCTCAAATGAAGAGAAGTGTTTTCCCAAGATTTATAAAGGAAGAAGGGCTCCTATACAGGGAAAGTATAGACCCACGGACTAAAGATGTCGGCAAACAGCTGGTAGTCCCAAATATGTTTAAGTCTGCAGTGCTAAGGTTAGCACATGATCACCCAGTGAGCAGTCACAAAGGGATTCAGGGGACCCTTGACCAGATACTGGCCAGATTCTATTGGCCAGGAGTTTTTAAGGAGGTCTCACGTTTTTGTGAGTCCTGCGCCTCCTGCCAAAGGGTGACCTCCATAAGACCAGCAGGGATACCACAGTTTTTGAGAAGTTTAAGAAGCCGATTAAGACGGACTTCACGTTTTGCTGAAGAAAAGCTGAAGGACAGTCAGCAAAAGCAAAAACAGTACTATGACAGAGATACCAAGCCCCGACATCTAACCGCTGGTGAGAAGGTAATAGTCTTGATATCAGGCCCCACTTCGAAGTTTGAAGCCCGATGGAAAGGACCTTACATAGTGGTCAAACCACTTGGTCCAGCATCCTATCTAATACGGGACGCAAAGGGACATGAACAAGTGCACCACATAAATGTTCTTCGACTCTGGCACGAGAGGTTAGCCTTGTTTACGTCAGCACAGAAGATGTCTAGGATTACGTGCTGTAATAAGGGTGAACATTCAACCCGTAATATTTTAAGAGGGGGGATGTGTCATGAAGTGGGTATCAATAAAGAAGCAAACCTGAAAAGAAACCCTGTTTCTCAGAGAAATCTAGATGTGCAGTTACCTCAAGGCACAGCTAGAAGGGGCAGGAGTGATCATACAGGAGCTAATGAGCCTAAGAGAGCTAATGACTTGCACCTGGGAATGAGCCCGGGAGTTTCAAAGGAAAGATTCCTTTATAAGCAGAAGCGGAATGCTAGCAAAGGAGGAACACCTCATGGAGGAGGAACACCTCTATTGAAAGGAACAGCTCCAGAGAGAGGACAGGAGAGGAGAACACCTCAAAGGGGAGGACAGAGAGAAGGAACAGCTCTGAGGGAAAGAGCAGCTCTAAGAGAAGGAGAAGGACTTGGAGAAAGAATCTTACCTGAGCAAGCCCAAAGGAACAGAGTTCACAAAGGTGGAGTTCAGAAGGGCCAGGCTAAGCGAGCAGCTGTTCAGAGGGAGTCTGCTGGAGAAAGCACTAAGGCTAGAGTGTGCCACTCCCTGTTCCCACAGCGTTCCTGATTCAAAGGCAGAGAGACGTAGCCACAGAACCAGAGAGATAGGTTTGGAGGAAAGCCTGCAGTCCCTGGGTAATACTAGTCAAGTTTTACCAGGCACCAAAGGAAAAGCAGTTTCTGACAAAGCTAAGTTCTTACCGAAGCACAAAGTGGAATCCACACTGCCAGAAAGCACAGCCCTGCCTAGAGCTTGTAGGCAGAGAACCTGTTGCAGGAGAAACGTTTCTGGGAGAGAAACTCCACGGATTCAAACCACAGAGGCTCCAGGTATGAAAGCTTTATTCATGATACTGAATGCTTAACTCCTAGAGGCACTGCTAAAACAAATACCCAGTTTGTAAGGAAGAAGAAACCAGGGTGGTTTCAGAAAATCCCCAGAGAACTTAAAACACAGTCTTATTGGAGGCAAGAGCCTAGAGACACTTCACGGAGACCTGTAGCAGACAGGGACAGTGACTACTCTGATGATGAATGTAGTGGAGCAGAATCCATGGAAATTGAATATATAAATGCTGTTCCCATTCCTCCACCAGAAGAAATGGATTGTGGTTTGTGCATGGCCACGAGCCTAGAATCTGTAGCCACTGTATAACTGAGAAGAAGTTTGTTTAATTCTTATTGTGTTGGAATGAAGTGAATTCCTCTGATTAACCCTTGCACTAATTGTGCAGTTTAATAATTAGTCAGCTTGTTAATACTGGTACCTTTTGAAACAAAGGACATTCTTTTGATTTCTCAATGTCTTATTTGAACCCTTGCACAGACGGGGAATAAAGTCTTGTTTTCCCTACACTTGGTTTGATTATTGAGCTCTCATAGGAAGCTGGAAATAAGTAAGACCATTTCGCCATTCGTGGACCTTACATTTCATCACGCTCCCTAAATAATTTCTATCGGGGAGCATGCCCATACTTCGAATGGTCACCAGGGGATGCCCTCACGACACATCTTAATAGACAAATCCAAAGGGACTATGGTTGAATGTACTACCATTTCAATAAAGCATAGTTACTCACCTGTAACAGGTGAACTCCGGTACAGCAGGAATTTAGTCTTCACATATGGGTATCGTCGGTACCGACGGAGCATGTGCGGGAATGCTCCCCAGCGCCCAAATAGAAAGCTTTTGGGAGCATCCCACAGCGCCTGCGTGCTGCCTTCCCGCCTTTCCCAACTGCCTCAATCCAGTTGAGTTTTAAAGCTGAGACAAAGAGAGAAAGGGGGAAAGAGAAAGATAGAGAGAGAGGTACAACTCCTAGGGGAGGTGGGTGGGTTGTGAAGACTAAATTACTGCTGTTCCCGGAGATCACCTGTTACAGGTGAGTAACTATGCTATCTCCAGGAACAAGCAGGAATGTAGTCTTTACATATGGGGATTCCCTAGCTTTAGATGCCAGGGAGAGACCCCAGACGTTGTGTGTCCCTGTGAAAGGGCTCCACTTCCCCCCATGGATCTCTGGCATCCAACCAGGGATGGTGGGTAGGAGTTGATTAGGTATGGAACAGGTGTTGGAGAACAGCCTGACCAAACAAGGCATCCCGGCAGGAGTCCTTGTCCAAGCAGTAATGGGCTGTGAAGGTATGAACCGAGGCCCAAGTGGCTGCTCGACAGATGTCGTCGATAGACACAGAGTGCAGTTGAGCCATTGAAGCTGCCATGGCTCTCACATTGTGAGCTGTGACGTGGCCCTCCAGAGGAAGATTCTTACTCTGACAGGCAAAGGAAATACACTGAGCAATCCAGTTAGACAGTGTTCTCTTGGAGACTGGAAGTCCCAAATGAGAAGGATCAAAAGCAACAAAGAGTTGAGAGGACTTTCAATGTTGCTGTGTTCTTTATAAGTAAAAGGCTAAAGCTCTTTTACAGTCCAAAGTATGAAGATTCCTTTCTGCATTTGATGCATGAGGCCTTGGAAAAAACACAGGTAGGGAAACCGCTTGGTTTAAATAAAAAGGAGAGACCACCTTTGGCATAAAGTGTGGATGAGTCCTAAGGACTACCTTGTCATGATGGAACCTTGTATAAGGAGGATCAGCCACTAGTGCCTGCAACTCACTGATACGACGTGTTGATGTGATTGCAATGAGAAAGATAACTTTCCAAGAAAGGAATTTCAACGAGGTAGTAGCTAAGAGTTCGAAAGGTGGCTTCATGAGCTGGCCAAGAACCAGATTTAAGTCCCATGCCACCGGTAGTGGCTTAATGGGAGGCTTAGTTAGAAGAAGGCCTCTCATAAATCTTGCTATAAGAGGATGGGAGGAAATAGGTTATCCATTTAAAGGCTTGAAACAAGCTGCAATTGCACTCAAATGGACTCTTACTGAGTTAGTTTTAAGTCCTGCATTGGATAAATGAAGGAGATACTCCAGTAATGATTCCAGAGTTATCGCAAGGGGGCTAAGACCCTTCTGCGAGCAACATATGGTAAACCTTTTCCACTTGAAAGCATAAGAGCGTCTTGTGGAAGGTTTTCTAGAAGCATAAAGGATATCCTTTACTTGCTGAGAAAGGTTAAGATCTTGAAGATCTAGGCTTTCAACATCCAAGCCCTGAGATGCAGAGACTGGGGATTGGGATGCCATAACATTCCGTCCTCCTGTGACAGGAGATCTGGAGCAGACCCTAACTCCAGAGAGGGAGCTTGAGAGAGATGTAGAAGCAGAGGGTACATTTGCCGTGGCCAATGTGGAGCTATGAGAATCATACGGTCTCTGTCTCTCTGAAGCTTGAACAAGGTTTTGGGAATCAGGAGAATGGGTGAAAAGGCATAAAGGAAGTCTTGACCCCAATGAAGGAGGAAAGCATCCCTGGCCTGAAAGCCCTGAGCCGAAATTCTGGAACAGAACCGGGGAAGTTTGGCATTCAATGGACCTGCAGAGGTCTATATCCGGGGTTTGCCAAATTTGAAAAATCTTGGCCACCTGGTCTGCATGTAGAGACCATTCGTGTGGAAGCAGAACTCGACTGAGTCTGTCTGCCCAAGACTTTTGGATACCTGGAAGATACACTGCCAGGAAATAAATCTGATGCTCTCTGGCGAGGGCCCATAGTCGCAAAGCATAGTTGCAAAGCGACAGAGAGCCTGTTCCTCCCTGCTTGTTCATGTAGAACATGGCTACTTGATTGTCCGTCTGAACGAGGACTGTCTTGCAGCTGAGCAGGGTGTGGAACACTCGCAGAGCAAGGAAGATTGCTCTGAGCTCTAAGAGACTGATGTGTAGATGAGTCTCCTGTGGAGTCCAAGTGCCTTGGGTGGAGAGGTATTGCAGATGAGCTCCCAAACCCACTGGTGAAGCATCTGTTGTGAGAGTTACCTGGGGTAAAGGCTGTTGAAATGGGGACCCCACCAACAGATTTTGAGTGTACTGCCACCATTGGAGGGACAAAATAAGGCGATTTGTGTTTGCTATTTTGTCTGACAGGCACCCTGATGCCTGGGTCCATTGAGTGGATAAAGTCCATTGGGCTGCTCTCATATGGAGGCGAGTAGAAGGAACCACATGCACTGTAGATGCCATGTGGCCTAGTCGTTGTAACATTTCTCGTGCAGTGAGATGAGGCTATAGCACTTCTTGAGAAGCCACCTGCACCATGCGAAGGCAACGGGCCTGGGGGAGATAGGCCCTTGCTTTCCTGGTATCCAGAAAAGCTCCTATGAACTCTAGAGATTGAGTGGAGGTTAGGCTGGATTTTGGGATGTTTATAACCAGACCCAAATACTGAAGGAGACGCATTGTGCAAGATAGAGAAATCCTGGCCTCTGACTCTGATGGGGCTCGAATGAGTCAGTCGTCTAAGTAGCGGAAGACGAATATTCCTAGAGTGCGGAGAAATGCTGCTACCACAGCCATGCATTTCGTAAACACCCTTGGTGCTGAGGCCAGGCCAAAAGGAAGCACCCTGTATTGGTAGTGCTTTCCTTGAAAAAGGAACCGAAGGAACTTTCTGTGAGTTGGATGGATGAGAACACGAGTGTACGCATCCTTGAGATTTAGAGAACAAAGCCAATCCTGACTCTGAAGGTATGGCAGCAGAGTTCCCAGAGAAATCATCTTGAATTTCTCCTTGAACAGGAATTTGTTCAATTCTCTGAGGTCTAAAATAGGTCTGTGTCCCCCTGTTTTCTTTGGGATAAGGAAATAGGGGGAGTAAAACCCTGTACCCTGTTGATGAATGGGTACTTCTTCTACTGCCCCTTGGGCAAGAGGCATAGTGACCTCTTGATCTAACAGGTTGATAAGAGAGGTCTGAGAATTGAACTGTCTTACCATTGTGGGAGGGGGCATGCACAGAAAGTGAAGCTTGTACCCCTCTTTTATAATGGAGAGTGTCCAATGTTCTGCTGTTATCTGACCCCATCTGGGGGCAAAGTGACACAACCTTCCGGAAATGGTGGAAGGCTCTGGTCCATTGAGAGCCAGGAAGGCTAAGTTCTCTAGATGAAAGTCAAAGGCCTTGTGGAGGCTGAGACTGCTGAGACGGTTGAGGCTTAGCAGTCTTTGCTTTCCTTTGTTTAGGTGGTTGCTGACTCTTTCGGGCAGATTGACCTGCAGAACGTCCCTGCTGGGAATAAGAGGGATAAAACCTTTTCTTCTTAGAGAAGAAAGAAATCTTTCAAGAAACCATTCTTGAAGGATCAGCTGTGGCCTTGGATAATCTATCCAAAGTGGAGTTGTCAGCATCCAATTCATTGGCTTTTTCTTGCCAATTCTTGCCAAACAGATTCTCACCTGTACAAGGGATATTGCCCAGTTTGTCCTGAACCCAGAGCTCCAAATCAGATGCCTGGAGCCAGGCAATTCTATGTGCACCTATGGCAATGACAGAGGTTCTGCTTATGCACTCAAAACAGTCAAAAGCTGCATGGTTGACAAACTTAGAAACATCTTGGGCATGTTTAACCAGTGTGAGAAAATCCTGCCTTTTATCCTCAGAAAGAAGAGGGCTCAAAACGTCTAAATCTCCTGTGATTTCCTTAAGGAACATTCCCATATATAAGATATAGGAACTGATCCTGGCAGAAAGCATGGAAGTCTGGAAAGTACGACGTCCAAAGGCATGCCTCTTTGCACTCCTGATCCTTCTCATAGCTGATTCCACTACAATAGAGTGGTAAGGAAGCTGAGTCTTCTGGAAACCAGGACAAGGAGGGACTCGATACATGGTATCCAGTCTACAAGAGTGAGGAGAGGTGGTAAGAGGTGTTTCCCACATTGTTAACATGAGATCATGTAAGATCTCATGGATAGGCAAAGTAGCTGCCTCCTTAGGAGCCTTGGGATATTGTAGAATCTCCAATTCCTTTGCCCTGGGCTCTGTTTCGGGAGCCACAGTAATAGAAAGACCTCGAGCCACCTCCCTGATAAAATCCTGAAAGGAGATATCTTCTGGAGGAGACATCCTACGTTTAGGAGAGGAAGGCTCCTCCGGGAGAAGTATTCCGGTACCGACAGAGCTGTCAGAATCCTCAGACTCCTCCGAGGATTCGAAGTACCTTCTGTCCGGATGCTCTTGAAGAGCCTGATACCCGTACCGACCGAAGTCGGTACCGGGGGGAATCGGTACCGGTGTATCGGTACCGGAAGGCATCACATGACTGGGTGCTGGCAAAGCAGACACCGATGTCGATGCTGTCGGTACCGGTACCGATACCGGTGCCGGAGTCGGGGCCGGTTGGCCTGTCTGATGCAGTTCCGAGGGCGTCGATGCCGCAAGCAGAGCCGCCAAACTGCGTTCAATAGCCAGGAACCTCTGGTTTATCAACGCTGCCGATGCCTGGGTGTCGGTACCGGAGAAAACAGCCGGTACCCCAGAGCATGGCACCAGTAGTTCTGCCGAGGTCGAGGCCTCGAGAACATCCTGGAGCCCCGATAATGCTTTGGAAGCCGAAGCCTCCCGCTGGGGAAATTTCGCCAGTACAGAACCCTCAAGGGCAACGCCAGAGGCATCTCGATGCTTAAGAGATCTACCCTTTGAGGACCGGCTAGATTTATGTTTAGTTACCTGAGATCCATGGGAGGAAGACAAAGCCCTAGAAGACGTCGATGTCACAGAAGCTGCATCGGAGGGAAAAAGGGTGCTGAACTTAGCAGCTTGGTTTTGTCGACCCCTCTTGGACATCATGGCACAAGCCATACAGTCGGAGATGGAGTGGTCAGGACCTAAACATTGAGACACCACTCATGGGTGTCGGTGACGGAGATGGTACCGCCACACTGTGTGCACTTTTTGAAACCCGAAAGCACAGTTACTTACCTGTAACAGGTGATCTCTGGGAACAGAAGGAATAAGTCTTCACATATGGGTACGTCAGTACCGACGGAGCCTGCGCGGGAACGCTCCCCAGCGTCCAGTAAGAAAGCTTTTGGGAGCATCCCACAGTGCCTGCGTGCTGCCTTCCCGCCTTTTCCAACTGCCTCTCTCCAGTTCGAGTTTTAAAGCTGAGACAAAGTGAGAGAGAGGAAAGGAAAGATAGAGAGATACAACTCCTAGGGGAGGTGGGTGGGTTGTGAAGACTTATTCCTGCTGTTCGCAGAGATCACCTGTTACAGGTAAGTAACTGTGCTATCTCCAGGAACAAGCAGGAATGAGTCTTCACATATGGGGACTCCCTAGCTGTAGATGCCAGGGAGAAACCCCAGGTTGTGTGTCCTTGAAAAGGACTCTACCTCCTCCCATGGATCTCTGGCATCCGTCAGGGTAGGTGGGTAGGAGTTGATTAAGAATGGAACAGGTGTTTGAGAACAGCCTGACCAAACGAGGCATCCTGGCGGGAGTCCTTGTCCAAACAGTAATGGGCTGTGAAGGTATGAACCGAGGCCCAGGTGGCCGCTCGACAGATTTGGTCGATGGACACAAAGTTTAGATGAGCCATTGAGGCTGCCATGGCTATCACATTGTGAGCTGTGACATGGCCCTCCAGAGAAATGTTCCTACTCTGGTAGGCGAAAGAAATACACTGAGCAATCCAGTTGGACAGTGTTCTCTTAGAGACTGGAAGTCCTAAATGAGAAGGATCAAAAGCAACAAAGAGTTGAGAAGACTTTCTATGTTGCTGTGTTCTTTGTAAGTAAAAAGCGAGAGCTCTCTTACAATCCAGGGTATGAAGATTCCTCTCTGCATTTGATGCATGAGCTCCTGGAAAACAGACAGGTAAATATACCTCTTGGTTCAGATGAAAAGGTGAGACCACTTTAGGCATAAAGTGTGGATTGGTCCTGAGGACTACCTTATGATGGAACCTTGTATAAGGAGGATTAGCCACCAAAGCTTGCAACTCACTGATGCGGTGTGCTGAGGTGACTGCAATGAGAAAAATAACTTTCCAAGAAGGGAATTTCAAAGAGGTGGTGGCTAAAAGTTCAAAGGGTGGCTTTATAAGCTGGCCAAGAACCAGGTTTAAGTCCCATGCCACTGGAGGTGGTCTAATGGAAGGTTTAGTTAAAAGAAGGCCTCTCATGAATCTTGCTATAAGAGGATGAGAGGAAACAGGTTGTCCATTGAGAGGCTTGAGGGACACTGCAATAGCACTCAAATGGACTCTTATTGAATTTGTCTTCAGACCTGCATGGGATAGATGCGGGAGATACTCTAGTAGAGAATTCAGAGGTATTGCAAGAGGGTTTAGACCTTTACCTTAACACCAAATGGTAAATCTTTTCCATTTGAAAGCATAGGAACGTCTAGTAAAGGCTTTCTAGAGGCATGAATAACATTTCTGACTTGCTGAGAGAGATGAAAATCTTGAAGGTCTAGGCCCTCAGCAACCAAGCCCTGAGATGGAGCGACTGGGGGTTTGGGTGCCACAAAGTTCCCTCTTCCTGGGACAGAAGGCCTGGTGCAGAGCCCAAGTCCAGGGAAGGAGCTTGAGAGAGATGCAGAAGTAGAGGGTACCACACTTGGCGTGGCCAATGTGGTGCTATGAGGATCATGGTCCCTTGATCTCTCTGAAGCTTGAATAGTGTTTTGGGAATTAGGGGAATTGGTGGAAAGGCATAAAGGAAGTCTTGACCCCAGTGAAGGAGGAAGGCATCCTTGGCCTGAACTCCCTGACACGAAATTCTGGAACAGAACCGGGGAAGTTTGGCATTCCACGGACTTGCAAAGAGGTCTATGTCCGGGGTTCCCCAAATTCGAAAAATCCTGGCTACCTGGTCCATGTGGAGGGACCACTCGTGTGGAAGAAGAACTCGACTGAGTCTGTCCGCCCAAGAGTTTTGAACGCCTGGAAGATATACTGCCAGAAGATGGATGTGATGCTCTCTGGCGAAGGCCCACAGTCACAAAGTTTCGTTGCAAAGCGACGGAGAGCCAGTCCCGCCCTGCTTGTTTACATAGAACATGGCTACTTGGTTGTCCGTATGGATGAGGACTGTCCTGTAGCTGAGCAGGGAATGGAACACTCTGAGAGCTAAGAATATTGCTCTGAGTTCCAAGAGATTGATATGGAGAGAAGTCTCCTGTGGAGACCAGATGCCCTGGGTGGAGAGATCCTGCAGATGAGCTCCCCAACCCATTGGAGAAGCATCTGTTGTCAGAGTTGCCTGGGGTAGCGACTGCTGAAAAGGGGACCCCAGCAACAGATTTGGAGGGGACTTCCACCACTGGAGAGACCAAAATAGGCGACTGGAGTTTGCTATTTTGTCTGACAGGCAACCTGATGCCTGAGTCCATTGGGTGGACAAAGTCCATTGAGCTGCCCTCATGTGAAGGCGAGCATATGGAACCACATGCACGGTGGATGCCATGTGGCCTAAGAGTTGTAACATCTCTCGAGCAGTTAAATGGGACTTTAACTGTATCTGGGAGGCTAACTGCACCAAGCGTAGGCAACGGGCCTGAGGAAGATAGGCCCTTGCAGTTGTGGTATCCAGCAAGGCCCCTATAAACTCCAGAGACTGAGTAGGGGTGAGATGGGATTTTGGGATGTTTATTACCAGTCCCAAATACTGAAGGACACGCATTGTGCACGTTAGAGAAATCTGGGCCTCTGACTGGGATGAAGCTCGAATGAGCCAGTCGTCCAGATATGGGAAAACGAATATTCCTAGAGTGCGTAGAAATGCAGCTACTACTGCCATGCATTTCATGAACACCCTTGGTGCAGAGGCCAGACCGAAAGGAAGCACCCTGTATTCGTAGTGCTTTCCTTGAAAAAGGAATTGAAGGAACCTTCTGTGTGTTGGATGGATGAGGACATGGGTGTACGCATCCTTGAGATCTAGAGAACAAAGCCAGTCCTGACTCTGAAGGTATGGCAGCAGAGTACCGAGAGAAATCATCTTGAATTTCTCTTTGAATAGAAACTTGTTCAATTCTCTGAGATCTAATATAGGTCTGTAGCCCCCTGTTTTCTTTGGAATAAGAAAATAAGGGGAGTAGAACCCTGAGCCCTGTTGAAGAAGGGGTACTTCTTCTATTGTCCCTTGGACAAGAAGGGTAGCAATCTCCTGACCCAGAAGGTTGAGGAGAGATGTTGGAGAATTGAACTGTCTCACCATGGTGTGGGGAGGAAGGTTCAAGAAATGAAGCTTGTACCCTTCCCTTACAATGGAGAGGGTCCATTGCTCTGCTGTAATTTGCTCCCATCTGGGAGCAAAGTAAGCCAACTTTCCTGGAATGGTGAGGGGCTCTGGTTCTTCCAGAGTCAGAAAGGCTAAGTTCTCTAGTTGCAAGTCAAAGGCCATGGGGAGGCTGAGGCTGCTGAGTCGTGGGAGGCCTGGCAGCCTTTGACTTGGCCTGTTTAGGTGGTTGCTGACGCTTTGCAGCAAAACGACCTGCAGATGATGCCTGCTGACCATAAGCAGGATAGTATCTTCCCTTTTTAGAAAAAGTTGTCTTTTTGAACAACCTTTTCTTAACAGGAGCAGAGGTAGACTTTGAAAGTCGATCCAAAGCAGAGTTCTCAGCATACGAGTGGCCTTTGTTTTCCAATCTCTGCCAAAAAGGTTTTCACCTGTACAAGGAAGATTTCCCAGTTCATCTTGGACCCAAAGTTCCAAATCAGAGGCTTGTAACCAAGCAATTCTGCGTGCACCTATGGCAATAGCCGAGGCTCTGCTTACACACTCAAAAGAGTCAAAGGCTGCACGGTTGGAAAATTTGGAAACATCTTGGGCATGTTTAAGCCAAGTGAGAAATTCCTGCCTTTTATCTTCTGAAATAAAAGGGGCTAAAGTCTGCAGATGATCTGTGACTTCTTTTAGAAACATCCCCATATAGAGACTATAGGAGTTGATTCTGGCAGCAAGCATATTAGCTTGGAAAACCCTTCAGCCAAAAGCATCAAGGGTCCTGCATTCACATCCTGGAGGATTAGATGAGTGTCTCTTTGCACTCTTTATTTTCCTCATGGCAGACTCTACCATAATAGAGTGGTGAGGAAGCTGAGACTTATGAAAGCCAGGACAAGGAGGGACACGGTACATGGTGTCTAATCTACGAGAATGAGGAGAGGTGGTAAGAGTCGTCTCCCACATGCTCAACATGAGATCATAGAGAATCTCATGAATAGGTAAAGTAGTTGCCTCTTTAGGAGCCTTAGGATATTGCAAAATATCTAGTTGCTTGGCTCTAGGCTCTGACTCAGGGGACACTGTAATAGAGAGGCCCCTAGCCACTTCCCTAATGAAGTCCTGAAAAGACAGGTCTTCTGGAGGAGACATTCTTCGTTTTGGAGAATCAGACTCCTGAGGAAGAAGTACCGGTGCATCGACAGAAACCTCCGACTCATCAGAGTCTTCGGAGGAATCGAAGTATCGCCTGTCTGGATGCTCCTGTAAAGCCCGATACGCGTACCGAGTGGGATCCACATCGGGAGTAAGCGGTACCGGTTCGGTACCGATGGGCATCATAGGACAGGGTACCGTTGCAGTCGACACCGAAGCCGATGTTGATGCAATCGGTACCGGCACCGGGAACGATGCCGGTGCCAGAGTCGGTACCAGCAACGGAGATTGTTGCGGTACCGGAGGCGTCGAAGCCTGCATAAACGCCGTTAGGGTGCGCTGCATGGACAGAATCTTCTGATCCATCGACGCCACCAGAGTCTGGATGTCGGTACCAGTGGAGGCCACCGGTACCCCAGAACACGGCAACAGGTGATCGGTCGAGGCCGAGCCATCGATGTCAACCTGTGACCCCATAGACAATGCTTTGGAAGCCGGAACTTCCCGCCGGGGTAATTTTGCCGGTGTGGAATCCTCGAGGACAAGCCCAGAGGGATCTCGATGCTTAGAGGGAGATTTGCCCTTCGAGGACCGGCTAGATTTATGTTTGGTTACCTGAGATCCATGGGAGGAAGAAGCAGCCCTGGAAGACGTCGATGCCACCAAGGCTACATCAGAGGGAAACGGTACTGAGCTTGGCTGCTCGGTTCTGCCGACCTCTTTTAGACATCATGGTACAGGACACACAATCTGTGATGGAATGGTCAAGACCCAAACATTTTAGACACCAGTCATGGGTGTCGGTGACAGAAATAGTACCGCCACACTTCGTGCACTTTTTGAACCCGGAAGCGGGCTTCTCCATGAGGAGAAAAAATGTTCAGGCCTAAGGCCCAAACCAAAAATGCACAGTTGAAGAAAGAAAAGGGTTGTTTTTTTTTTTTTAAGAAAGAAAAGAAAAGACCGGCGGTACCGGTCTGACGTCGAAGAAGGCAGACGCGACACAGAAAAATAAAGAAAAAAATAAAGAATTCTTCTGCGGTGACAGGAACACGACCTGCTGGCTCCGCGGAAAAGAAGAACTGGAGAGAGGCGGTTGGAAAAGGCGGGAAGGCAGCGCGCAGACGCTGTGGGATGCTCCCAAAAGCTATCTTACTGGACACTGGGGAGCGTTCCTGCGCAGGCTCCGTCAGTACCGACGATACCCATATGTGAAGACTCATTCCTGCTTGTTCCTGGAGATGCGGGTTTTTCCATAGTGGAGGAAATTTTGGGCCTAAGGCCCAAAATGGCGCGTGCACCTGGAAAAGAAAAGTTTGGAAAAATACTATATATATATATATATATATATATTATTATTTTTTTTTTTTTTAAAGAACGAACGAACGAACCGGCAGTACCGGTATAGCGTCGAGGAAGGCAGACGCGACCACAAAAAAGAAAGGAATAAGGAAAACTTTTTCTGCGGTGACAGGAACGACGACCTGCTGGCTCCGCGGAAAACGAAGAACTGGAGAGAGGCAGTTGGGAAAGGCGAGAAGGCAGCACGCAGGCGCTGTGGGATGCTCCCAAAAGCTTTCTAATTGGACGCTGGGGAGCGTTCCCGCGCAGGCTCCGTCAGTACCGACCATATCCATATGTGAAGACTACATTCCTGCTTGTTCCTGGAGATGATAGCTAACCTAGCAACTAAGATAGAAAGTTTTCAAGGCTTTTTTTCCACCTAGAGCAAATATGATCAGGCCAAAAACATAATAAGGAGTGTGTACATTGTCAATTTTGTCCCATCAAATTATTGAGTTTAACTACAGCTTCCAGAAATCATGAATCTATCACAGTTCCACCACATATGTTTTCAAGTACCTTGAAAAGTACATTCTCCCAGCAGGCACCTGGTGTATCTTTACATGGGCATATACAAGGTAGTGAAAGCTCCCCTTTGTTGAACTAAGTGGACAAAAAGCACCAAACATCCCACTACTGAAAAATCACTTTCCTGAAAGCCTTCTGTCACCAGATACACAACCTCCAAGTTGCCCAACCCACAACACACACACACTTCTACTTTGGGAAACAAATTACCATCCACAAGCAGTATGGCAACATCAGATATGAAGTAGCACCAAAAGTTTCCCGAAGTGATGCTATACATCCAGACTTCCCAAACTTATCTCAGTAACACCACAGCCTTCTGGGTTATCAGATATACATGAGAACTCAGTGTAGCAATTCATTTCACACATATTCATTGTGGATATCCAACAAATCTAGCTGCCTGTGGCATCATCAGGACAGGTTTGCTGACCAGAATTAACTATTACCCATCACCAAAATACAGGGTACCATCCCAAGTCACATAAGGACATTAATTTTACTGCCTTCATTGAAAGCATCTGCCAAAGAAATAGTATAGTTACTCACCTGTAAAGCATAGTTACTCAACAGTTAGAGATATCCTATTAGCTTCAAGAAAACCTTCCACAAGGCGTACCTATGCCTTCAAGTGGCGAAGATTTTCACTCTGGTGTTCAAAAAGGGATCTTAGGGACTCGGTGTGATCTTTGGAGGCGCAGGGGGCCTGTTGAGTGGCCCCGGGACTGCGGCAGCTGGGAGCCTTGTCTGGGGCGCTTTGCCGTTTTTCCCGTACTTCGGGCAGGCATCGTGGGGACACCTTCAGCCAGCGAGGACCCTGCTTGCATTAATTTCTGAGCTTTGCTGACCGCGGAGCGTGATCCGAAGGGGCATGTCCGAAGGGGCACGACACGCCCCTTTGGCGCCCCTTCGGCGTCACTGCGGCAAAAGAGAGTGTTTTCCTGGATTGTTTTAGTTTGATTTTGTTTGTTTCTAATGGGGAAAAGGAAAGCCAAAGCAGGGCGTGGTGCGGGGGGGCCAACTGTTAATGTTTCTGTTGTTGGTCCCTTAGATAAACATCTGGTCCCGCGCCCGGTTGCGCAGTCTTCTCCCGAAGGTGCCTCCCCTCAGTTCTGGAGGGAGGACCCCTCCTCCTTGTCCTGCTGCCACTTCGCCCTTGTTAGTGTCGGAGAAGTCCTCTGATCTGGTAAGAGCTGCCGCTAAGGTGGTGGTTCAGTTGCCTAAACCGGTTTCACTGGTGGCTGCTGGGGGCACATTTTGTCCGCCGGCTCCTTCAGTAGAATCGGAGGTAACTTTAAAGGATCTTTGGCAGGTTTTGCAATCTATTGATGTTAAAGTGACTTCGACTGAGTTCTTTGTGTGAATTTTCTTCTCAAATGGTTGCTTCTATTCAACAATTGGATGATAACATTTCTTTGGTTGATGCAGCTTGTGCTAAGCTTGAGTTGCAGATACCTTCTTTACACTCTGCAACTGTGGCTGGGATGAAAGATGCTTTGATTTTGCACAGTAAGGTGGAGACACTTGAAAACACCTTGCGTGCTTCTAATTTACGCTTTCTTAATTTTCCATATACTTCTCTTATCTCTCCTAAAATTCTTTTGGATAAATATTTCAAAGAGGTACTGTTTCTTCAGGATTCTGTTGAAGTTTCTCAGTTGTTTTATATACCGGCTAGCTCTAAGCGTATTGACCCTGTCGAGGGTGGGTTAGACGTGATAGAGCCTTCAATTACCAATTTGACCGCTTTTTTAGAGGACTCCTCCGACTTAATTAATTCACGCGCCACATTGGTAGTAACTTTGACGTCGATGGAGTGTAAGCATCGTATTCTAAAAACCTTTTTAAAATTTAAGTTATCTACTTTTTGTGGTCACAGGGTAAATGTATTTCCGGATGTTTCGCATAGCACCCAGCTTAGGAGGAGGCTTTTTCTAGCGTTGAAGCCTCAGGTCCTTAAGTTGGGTGCTACATTTTTTCTTCGATTTCCTTGTAAATGTATTGTAAACTATGAGGGTGCTACTTATATCTTTTCAGATGTTGTTCACTTGGAAAAATTTGTTTTAGAGCGGCAGGGCTCTGTTGAGGTTAGTCGGGATGAGTAATCAGTATAAGCCTCCGTATTGTAGGTTTTGTTTGAAACCTTGTTTTTCTATGTTTGTGATGTTTCTTTTTTCTCTTTCACATCCAGGTCCCAGTAATGTGGACTCTATCACTTTGATTTAATATGCTGTAATGGTATTGTTTCCTGATATGTTTTGATTGTCCTGAATTGTTTGGATTAACTTGTTATGTTGGTTAAAATCAATAAAAAAAAAAAAAAGGGATCTTAATCCTTTTTCAGTTCCAGTGGAAGCGTTACTTGAATATCTCCTCCACCTCTCGTCCTCCGGACTCAAAACCAATTTGATACGGGTCCACCTAAGTGCCATTGTGGCATCTCACATGCCCTTAGATGGTTAGCCTATCTCCTCGCAGCCGCCTGTGGTGCGCTTCATAAGGGGTCTTCTCTTAACTAAGCCTCCCATTAGGCCATCACCAGTGGCATGAGACCTCAATGTTGTCCTCGAACAGCTTATGAAGCCACACTTCAAACCCCTAGCCACTACTTCTCTGACGTTTTTCTTGGAAGGTCACTTTCCTTATTGCCCTCACTTCTGCAAGATGCATCGGTGAGCTCCAGGTTTTAGTAGCTGATCCTCCTTATAAACGGTTCCGCCATGATAAGGTAGTCTTTAAGACTCATCCTCACTTTATGCCAAAGGTGGTTTTGCCTTTTCATTTAAACCAGTCAGTGGACCTCCCTGTTTTCTTCCCTAGGCCTCATTCCTCTAGTGCAGAGAAAGCATAGTTACTCACCTATAACAGGTGATCTCCAGGAACAGCAGGAATTTAGTCTTCACATATGGGTACATTGGTACCGACGGAGAATGCGCGGGAACGCTCCCCAGCGTCCAACCAGGAAGCCTTTGGGAGCATCCCACAGCACCTGCGTGCAGCCTTCCCGCCTTTCCCAACTGCCTCTCTCCAGTTGAGTTTAAAGCTGAGACAAAGAGAGAGAGAGAGGGGGAAAGGGAAAGAGAGATACAACTCCTAGGGGAAGTGGGTGGGTTGTGAAGACTAAATTCCTGCTGTTCCCGGAGATCACCTGTTACAGGTGAGTAACTATGCTATCTCCAGGAACAAGCAGGAATGTAGTCTTCACATATGGGGACTCCCTAGCTTTAGATGCCAGGGAGAGACCCCAGAAGTTGTGTGCCCCTGTGAAGGGCTCCACTTCCCCCCATGGATCTCTGGCATCCAACCAGGGATGGCGGGTAGGAGTTGATTAGGTATGGAACAGGTGTTGAAGAACAGCCTGAACAAAGAAAGCATCCCGGCGGGAGTCCTTGTCCAAGCAGTAATGGGCTGTGAAGGTATGAACTGAGGCCCAAGTAGCTGCTCAACAGATGTCGTCGATAGACACAGAGTGTAGATGAGCCATTGAGGCTGCCATGGCTCTCACATTGTGAGCTGTGACATGGCCCTCCAGAGGAAGGTTCTTACTCTGATAGGCAAAGGAAATGCACTGTGCAATCCAGTTGGACAGTGTTCTGTTGGAGACTGGAAGTCCCAAATGAGAAGGATCAAAAGCAACAAAGAGTTGAGAGGACTTTCTATGTTGCTGTGTTCTTTGCAAGTAAAAGTCTAAAGCTCTTTTACAGTCTAAAGTATGAAGATTCCTTTCTGCATTAGATGCATGAGGCCTTGGAAAAAAGACAGGCAGGTAAACCGCTTGGTTTAAATGGAAAGGCGAGACCACCTAAGGCAGGCAAAGAGAGAATTTGAGAGGAAGCTTGCTGCGGAAGCAAAAACGCGAAATAAAGACCTTTTCAAGTACATTCGTAGCAAAAAACCTGTGAGAGAGTCAGTTGGTCCATTAGATGATAAAGGGGTTAAAGGAGCACTAAGAGGCGACAAGGCGATAGCGGAGAGACTGAATGAATTCTTTGCTTCGGTCTTTACTGAGGAAGAGGTAGGGATGTTACCCATGACTGAAGTGGTATTTAAAGGTGCGGAAGAATTGAAGGAAATATCGATACATCGGGAAGATGTCTTACAACTATTAGATAAACTGAAGAGTAGCAAATCACCTGGGCCGGATGGTATACATCCAAGGGTGTTGAAAGAACTGAAATATGAGATTGCAGAACTGCTATCAGTAATCTGTGAACTATCATTAAAATCATCTCTAATACCTGAAGATTGGAGGATCGCCAATGTAACACCAATTTTTAAAAAGGGTCCCAGGGGTGATCCGGGAAACTACAGACCGGTGAGCCTGACATCAGTACCGGGAAAAATGGTAGAAACCATCATAAAGAATAAAATTACTCAGCATGTAGATAGTCACAACCTAATGGGAGACAGCCAACATGGCTTTAGACAAGGAAGATCTTGTCTTACTAATCTGTTATGTTTTTTTGAAGGAGTGAATAAACAGGTGGACAAAGGTGAGTCGGTTGATATTGTGTATCTGGACTTTCAGAAAGCCTTTGACAAGGTCCCTCATCAGAGACTTTTGGCAAAACTAAAGAGTCATGGGATAGGAGGCAGTGTACTATTGTGGATCAGGAACTGGTTAAAAGATAGAAAGCAGAGGGTAGGGCTAAATTGCCAATTTTCCCAATGGAGAAAGGTGAATAGTGGTGTACCCCAGGGATCTGTGCTGGGTCCACTGCTTTTTGACATATTCATAAATGACCTGGAAAATGGAATAACGAGTGAGGTTATCAAATTTGCAGATGACACAAAACTATTTAAAGTTGTTAAAACCCAAGAGGATCTTGATAAATTGGAAGACTGGGCATCAAAATGGCAGATGAAATTTAATGTGGACAAGTGCAAGGTTATGCACCTAGGGAACAACCACCCAAACTATGGTTACACAATGCAAGGTTCCACATTAGGAACCACCACGCAGGAAAAAGATTTAGGCGTCATTGTGCATACCATGTTAAAACCCTCAGCCCAGTGTGCAGCGGCGGCCAAGAGAGCAAATAGAATGCTAGGTATGATAAGGAAAGGAATGGAAAATAAAACAAAAGATATTATAATGCCTCTATATCGTTCCATGGTGAGACCGCACCTTGAATATTGTGTGCAATTCTGGTCGCCGTATCTTAAAAAGGATATAGCGATTTTAGAAAAGGTACAGAGAAGAGCCACCAAAATGGTAAAGGGGATGGAAGGATACTCCTATGAAGAAAGGCTAAAAATGTTAGGGCTCTTTAACCTGGAAAAGAGACGGCTGAGGGGAGATATGATAGAAGTCTATAAATTAATGAACGGAGTGGAACGGGTAAACGTAGATCGATTGTTTACGTTATCAGAATATAGAAAGACTAGGGGACATGCAATGAAGCTACAGGGTAAACTATTTAAGACTAATAAAAGAAAATATTTTTTCACTCAACGTGTAATCAAACTCTGGAATTTGTTACCGGAGGATGTAGTAAAGGCTGTTAGTGTAGCTGGGTTTAAAAAAGTATTGGGCAAGTTCCTGGAGGAAAGGTCCATAAACCATTATTAAGAAGTGACCGAAGATATCAATGCTTGACCTAGTACAAGCATTGTGGAACTTGTGTCTCTTGGGGAAACTGCTAAGTACATATGACCTAGATTGGCCACTGTTGGAAACAGAATACTGGGCTTGATGGACCTTGGTTTGACCCAGTATGGCATATCTTATGTTCTTATGAAGTGTGGATGAGTCCTAAGGACTACCTTGTCATGATGGAACCTTGTGTAAGGTGGATCAGCTACTAGTGCTTGCAACTCATTGATGCAGCGTGCTGATGTGATTGCAATGAGAAAGATAACTTTCCAAGAAAGGAATTTCAATGATTTAGTAGCCAGAGGTTCGAAAAGCAGCTTCATGAGCTGACCAATAACTAGGTTTAAGTCCCATGCCACTAAAAGTGGCCTAATGGGAGGCTTGGTTAGAAGACGACCTCTCATAAATCTTGCTACAAGAGGATGGGAGGAAATAGGTTGCCCATTCAGAGGCTTGAAAGAAGCTGCAATGGCACTCAAATGGACTCTTACTGAGTTAGTTTTAAGTCCTGCATTGGATAAATGAAGGAGATATTCCAGTAATGATTCCAGAGGTATCGCACGGGGGTTAAGACCCTTTTGCGAACACCATGTGGTAAACCTTTTCCACTTGAAAGCATAAGAGCGTTTTGTGGAAGGTTTCCTGGAAGCATGAAGGATATCCCTTACTGGCTGAGGAAGGTTAAGATCATGAAGATCTAGGCCTTCAGCAACCAAGCCCTGAGATGGAGGGACTGGGGATTGGGATGCCATAACATTCCGTCCTCCTGAGACAGGAGATCTGGAGCAGACCCTAACTCTAGGGAGGGAGCTTGAGAGAGTTGTAGAAGCAGAGGGTACCACAGCTGCCGTGGCCAATGTGGTGCTATGAGAATCATATGGCCTATGTCTCTCTGAAGCTTTAATAGGGTTTTGGGAATTAGGGGAATGGGCGGAAAGGCATAAAGGAAGTCCTGACCACAGTGAAGGAGGAAGGCATCCCTGGCCTGAAAGCCCTGAGCCGGAATTCTGAAACAGAACCGGGGAAGTTTGGTATTCAACAGACTTGCAAAGAGGTCTATGTCCGGGGTTCCCCAAATTTGAAAAATTCTTGGCCAACTGGTCTGCATGGAGAGACCATTCGTGTGGAAGCAGAACTCGACTGAGTGTCTGCCCAAGAGTTTTGTATGCCTGGGAGGTACACTGCCAGGAAATAAATCTGATGCTCTCTGGCGAGGGCCCATAGTCGCAAAGCTTCGTTGCAAAGCGACAGAGAGCCTGTTCCCTCCTGCTTGTTCACGTAGAACATGGCTACATGATTTTCCGTATGAATGAGGACTGTTTTGTAGCTGAACAGGGTATGGAACAGTCAAAGAGCAAGGAAGATTGCTCTGAGCTCTAAGAGATTGATATGCAGATGAGTCTCCTGTGGAGTCCAGGTGCCTTGGGTGGAGAGGTCTTGTAGATGAGCTCCCTAACCTACTGGTGAAGCATCTGTTGTGAGAGTTGCCTGGGGTAAGGGTTGTTGAAAAGGGGACCCCAGCAACAGGTTTTGAGTGGACTGCCACCATTGGAGGGACAAAATAAGACGACTTGTGTTTGCTATTTTGTCTGACAGGCATCCTGATGCCTGGGTCCATTGGGTGGATAAAGTCCACTGGGCTGCTCTCATATGGAGGCGAGCATAAGGAACCACATGTACTGTGGATGCCATGTGGCCTAGTAGTTGTAGCATTTCTCTGGCAGTGAGGGAAGGTTTTAGCACTGCTTGAGAAGCTAACTGCACCATGCGAAGGCAACGGACCTGGGGGAGATAGGCCCTTGCCCTTTTGGTATCCAGCAAAGCTCCTATGAACTCTAGAGACTGAGTGGGAGTTAGACTGGATTTTGGGATGTTTATGACTAGACCCAAATACTGAAGGATACGCATTGTGCAAGATAGGGAATTTCTGGCCTCTGACTCTGATGGGGCTCGAATGAGCCAGTCGTCTAAGTAGGGGAAGACGAATATGCCTAGAGTGCGGAGAAATGCTGCTACCACAGCCATGCATTTCGTGAACACTCTTGGAGCTGAGGCCAGACCAAAAGGAAGCACCCTGTATTGGAAGTGCTTTCCCTGGAAAAGGAACCGAAGGAACCTTCTGTGAGTTGGATGGATGAGAAAGCAGTTACTTACTTGTAACAGGTGATCTCTGGGAACAGCAGGAATAAGTCTTCACATATGGGTACATTGGTACCGACGGAGAATGCGTGGGAACGCTCCCCAGCGTCCAATCAGAACGCTTTTGGAAGCATCCCAACACGCCTGCGTGCTGCCTTCCCGCCTTTCCCAACTGCCTCTCCTCAGTTAAGTTTTAAAGCTGAGGCAAAGAGAGAGAGAGCAAGAAAGGGAAAGATAGAGATAGAGAAAATGCAACTCCTAGGGGAGGTGGGTGGGTTGTGAAGACTTATTCCTGCTGTTCCCAGAGATCACCTGTTACAGGTAAGTAACTGTGCTATCTCCAGGAACAAGCAGGAATGAGTCTTCACATATGGGGACTCCCAAGCTAAGATGCCTGGAGGAGTCCCAGCATGTTGCGAGTTTGAGAGCCATGCTATCTTACTGAATTCCCAGGCATTCCAGGGATGGAGGGTAGGAGTTGCGCTAAAAAGATGTGCTGTGGAACAGCTGGACCAAACAGGATGCCTAGATAGGCTCTGTGCAGGTGATATTTAGTGGTAATATTGAAGAGCAATAAACCAATATGGACCTCACCTAGTGGCATTGTAGAAGGGTATATGGAGGTTCATGAGGATTTGTGAATATGAACCAACAGAATATCCCAAGGGGGTACCTCAATGTAAGAAGAGGTAAACAACTGTGCAAAAAACAGGCTGAGGTAGAACCCTTAGGGTGAGAGAAACAATCCCAGTGGAACTGGGGTATTTCAATGAGGTAGGACTTAGCGGAAAACGCGGAAGTCTCCATTGGATAAAACTGAAAACTCCTTTGACCTTAAGAAACCTAGTTCTTATAGGAGAGGGAGCTTCAAAGATCTCCATATCTGATAACAAGAAGGATAGGAGTAATGAGGCATGATAGTCTCCCATTTTCTGAAGATTCAGAAAAAGTCCCTCATAATGGAAAAGGAAAATATGTGGAGGGCTTCAGGTGTACCCAAACTGAAGGTCATGGTACAAAAACTCCTGAACTACCACAGGAAGTGGTTGATCATGGAGAACCCTAAGTATGCTGGGACAGCATGGAAAGGGATAGAGGGTATCTGTCGGTCCGTGGTGGAAGATATATATATATATATATATATATATATATATATATATATATATATATTTGTATAAGTATATATATCTAGGCAGACAAACAGAAAAGGTATACAGATATATACCTACCCACTATGATATATTGTAATACATATCTATAGAGATAGGTAAATATACACATACATACACATATATACACATACAGCACAGTTACTTACTTTTAACAGGTGATCTCTGGGAACAGCAGGAATAAGTCTTCACATATGGGTACGTCGGTACCGACGGAGCCTGCCCGGGAATGCTCCCCAGCATCCAATCAGAAAGCTTTTGGGAGCATCCCTTGCGCCTGCGCACTGCCTTCCCGCCTTTTCCACTGCCTCTCCTCAGTTGAGTTTCATAGCTGAGACAAAAGGAGAGAAAGAGGAAAGGAAGATAGAAAAATAGATACAACTCCTAGGGGAGGTGGGTGGGTTGTGAAGACTTATTCCTGCTGTTCCCAGAGATCACCTGTTACAAGTAAGTAACTGTGCTATCTCCAGGAACAAGCAGGAATGAGTCTTCACATATGGGGACTCCCTAGCTAGAGATGCCAGGGGGAGATCCCATAAAATGTGTGTCCCTGGATCAGGACTGCAGTTCCCACACCTGGATCTCCGGCATCCCATGAGGGATGGTGGGAAGGAGTTGAAAGGAGAGGAGCTGTAAGAAAACAGCAAAGCTAAGGACTACAGGAGAGGAGTCCTTGGTATGTATGATAAGTAGCATTAAAATTATTTAATGAACAATCACAAAATGGATCTTACCTACTGGATTGTAGAAAGTAGAGAGCGTGATGGAGTCTACTGGAGATTCAGTAGAGGATCCTCAAGGTGACCTCAAGCAGTGAGGTTGAAGGTCCAAATCTGGAATTGGTAGGTGACCGAGGTGTCAACTGGGGTAGCAGAAGAACGGCAAGTCTTCAGTGGAAAGCTTTATGGAAAAAAGCTGAAAAACTCTTTTAGCTACAGAGTCATTGATATGGAGGAGTAAAAGAGGAAGACTGACCGATTTGGACAAGTAGCCCAGTCCTGGAGGGAAGAAGGGGTATGGAAAAAAGCCCGTATTCCCAGGGAGGACAGATGTGTGAAGGGCTGAAACCTCAGAACTACTGAAGATCTACACTGTCTTTCATAGCTGGTGAGAGATAGGAAAGATATTGAAGCATGATGCTTCAGGGATAGCGAGACCTAGAGTAAAGTGGAAGCTGCTAGTACCTCAGTAGTGGTTTTGTGCATAACAGCCCCTACATACCGAGGGACAGTACGAAGATATGCAAACCCACTGTCTGGAACCTCTAAGAAGGTAAAAACCTTAATAGCAGAGACAGTTAGGGAGATAGTATGTAATACATATCTACCTATAAAAAGCATCTCGACAGATACATAGATAGAGGGATATATATATATATATATATATATATATATATATATATATATATATATATATATATATATATATGGGCATAACCCATGCACACACAGCTTACAGACATATGTATGTATAGAAATAAATAGAGATATATACATACATGAATATGCAAGTTTGAAGATACATGTCTGCAAGTAAGCCCCATAAGAACATTCACATGAGAGATGTGAAAGAGAAAGATTCATCTAATAACAAGAAGGTGGAACCTACTTGAAAAGATATATAGAGAATCTATTCCTCCGGGCTAAGAGGGTGCAGGAATGCTATCCAGTGAAATAACTAGGATGGCTGCGTGAAAAAACTGAGGATATTATCAATCTGTAGAGAGCAAGTCGTGAGTTCTGTAGAACTCTGACATGGTAAATGGACAGAAAACGCATAGAGGGAGATACCAGGATGACCCACTGGAGGGACATAGGGGTATCATGCGTTACTAGTAGAATATGTGCTGTCCATGAGGAGTAGGACAGCATGAGGCCAAGCTGTAAGGAAAAAAAGAGCATATTCCTGCAGGATTGGGAAACTCTTTGGATATTCATGCAGAAAAAGCTTTATCCTGTATTATAACAGGAGACAAGAGGGTGTGGAGAACCCTCAGAGTCATGGAAAATGACTGATAAGCCTTTTCTACTATATGGAATAGCCATCAGAGACAAAGTTCAATGCTCTCTAGCAAGGGCCCATAGTAGAAAGCTTCTCTGAAGATTGCAGAGAGCATTATGCAGGAGAATTAGGAGATAAAACTGACTGTAGGTCAGCTATGCTGCCAAATCCAAGGAAATGGAGATGGCCAGAAAGAAGATAATGTAAGAAGCCTGAAGTGAGTATGATTATCCAAGATAGATGAGGACTATCTGGGAATCACTACTAAGGCTAGGCAGACTGGAAACTTGTGGAAAAGTACCAGTAGATCAATCACTGGAACTCCTGCATGAACAGCAACTGAGAAAGACAGCAGAGGGAATCTTCCTGTGAAAACACAGAGAGAACAGACAAAGGGAGAGGAGTAGTCCTGTCCCTGTCTGATAAGCTGTCCAGAGAATTTATTCAAGAAAAAAACTACACTGGAATGAAAGGTGTACAGTATGGTACCACTCAATCAGGAGAAAACCTGGATGAGAGGGTAGAAAAACAGGAACTGAAGGGTGACTTACCATATGGTGAGTCAGCTGAAGAAAACAATGATCATGTTGGGACAGAAACTATCATGGGATAGTAGTTAACTTCTCTTCTTGATAGGAAGAGGAGGAGAAATCTGTAACCCATAGACAAGAATATCCTGACAGCTCAGTACGTCCTGAAGAAAGGAAGCCATGTGTAGAGCTTTAAGGAAAAAAACAGTGAACAAACTTCTGCTAAGAAGAGGTTAACTGTAGGTTGCAACCTTCAGGAACCTATGGTTGCTGGGTATGCTCAGACTGGCTAGAGTTTGGATTCTTCAGACTAGGACGAGGTGTCCCCTGCTTGGGTACATCTGGATGACGGGCAGGAGAAGAGTGAAACCTTCTTTTCTTAGGGAAAGAAGGTTTGGTAGGACATTTCCTACCTCCTGGGGAAGAAGGCGGCTTAGGATGGTTTCCAGAACCAGGGAAGTCAGTGGAGCAGAGAGCAACCTGACGTAAAGCCTCCTTATTGAAGAGATTTTCTCCAGTACAAGGAGAATTACCCAGTGTGTGTTGTGCCCCTCTGCTCAAGTCTGAAGCCTGGAGCCAGGCTCTACGACGTGCTCCTATGGCAATAGCAGAGGATCTGCTAACAGATTCAAAAGAGTCTAGAGAAGCACGAGAAAGAAACCAAGAGAGATTCTGGCTATGACTAAGAAGTAAGGAATAGTCTGCAGCCTTAGGCTCTGATAGAAAAGGAGTCAAAAGAGATAATTTCTTTGTGACCTCCTGGAGAGATAGACTCATATAAAAAATATAAGAGATAATCCTTGATGCCAGCATAGATGTTTGGAAGGTTTGACGTCCAAAGGCATCAAGTGCTTTAGATGCACGACCTGGCGGATAAGAAGAATGCTTCTTCTTGCTTTTTACCTTCCTCATTGCTGATTCCACTACAATGGAATGATGGGGAAGTTGAGTTTTTTGAAACCCTGGAGAGGGGGGCACCTGATACAGAACATCAGTTGCTGTAGAAGGTGAGGGAACCCTTAAAGGTGATTCCCATATTCTCAGAAGAAGATCCTGCAAAGAATGATGTAAAGGAAGCATTATATTTTCCTTTTCTGCATGAGAGCCTCGAGTAGGATCACAGCCAGGGATAGGAATAGCAAGAAATATTGCCATGTCAAGGAGAAATTTCTGAAAAGAGGGATCTCCAATGGGAACTATCCCTGGGCAGGGTAAGGTTGAAGGAGCAGCCTGAGTACCAGAGGATGTACTAGTCTGGTGCAGAAAAAGAACCCCACTAGATGGATAGTGGTACTGGCAGTCACGATTTGAGGCAGTCAGTACTGCATCGTCCATGCCAGGTATCGATTCCAAACTAGGCATAGAGAGGATCGATGGTGCCCATGTAACTGCAGGAACCGACACTGATACCGATACCGGTAGCTGAGTCGGAATAGGAGACGGTAACGCCATCGAAGCAGTCATCGGAGGCTGCTCAAGCGGTACCGAGGCAACCAGAAACGCTTGGTGAATATCCTCGGTACTGCGTATCCGGAAACGATAAGGGTCGATTCTGAGACGCGTCGGTACCCAGTCATCTAGACTAGATATCGATGCCAGACTCGGCATCGAAGGGAGCGAGTCCATCGATGCATGTCTAGAGGGTACCGACATCGGTGGTGGTATCGGCGATGTTGTCAATACAGGAAAGTCGATCTGGGTCGTATTGATCGGTCCCGAAGGTACCGAGGACGCCAGATGACGATCCCTGGTGAAGAGTAGATCACTCAACACCGGAGCTGATGCCGGGGTATCGGTACCGCTCGAAGCGGATGCCACCACCGAGCATGGCTCAGATACAGGAAAGTCAATCTGGGTCGTATCGATCGGTCCCGAAGGTACCGAGGATGCCCGATGACGATCCCTGGTGAAGAGTGGATCACTCAACACCGGTGCCGATGCCACCACCGAGCATGGCTCAGGTATGTTCTGTGAGGGGTGAGCCCCAGGAACAACCTGAAACCCCTGAAATGCTTTGGAGCCCGGAGACTCCCGCCGGGGTTTTAATGCCAATGGGGTCTTGAGGGCAAGGCCGGAGCCTGTCATCATGCTTGGCATGAGACCTACCACTCAAGAATTGGCTAGTCTTAACAGACTGTTTGTGGGTTACCTGATCCTGTAGAGAAGAAAAGGCCGGTGCCCGCACTCCGGGAGGGAAAACGGTATCGAGGGAAACTCGAAAGAGGGAAGTTCTTCTCACAGTTTTGCAGCCTGATTGTTCAGGGGAAAAAGGGTCAGGACCCAAACAGGTTAGACACCAGGCATTGGAGTCTAAAAAGAAAACTGTGCTTCCACAGTGAAGGCACTTCTTAGGAGAAGGCGGCTCCATGATGGAGAGGCCTTGCAGGCCCAAAAAATTTAAGACAGAAACTGAGGGAAAAATTTCCCTGAGTTTAAGGAAAAGAAAAACCCACCGGCGGTACCGGTGGCGGCGGGAAAAACAGCCGCGACCACAAGAAAACAAGAAATAAAGAATTTGAAGAAAAAAGTTTTGGCGGTGACAGGAGGACGTCCTGCCGGCTCCGCGGAAAAACGAAAACTGAGGAGAGGCAGTGGAAAAGGCGGGAAGGCAGTGCGCAGGTGCGAGGGATGCTCCCAAAAGCTTTCTGATTGGATGCTGGGGAGCATTCCCGGGCAGGCTCCGTCGGTACCGATGTACCCATATGTGAAGACTCATTCCTGCTTGTTCCTGGAGATACACACACACACACACACACACATATATATATATATATATATACACACACACACATATATATATATATATATATATATATACATACACACACATATATATATGTATACATACCCATGTCTGCACATAGGGTATGTGGAGAAAGATTTATCTAACAAGAAGGGGTGTACCTGCTTGAGAAGATATTCAGAGAATCCCTACTTCCTGGTTAAGGGTAGGACGTGCAGGGAGTCCTCTCATTGGCAAGAGAAGTCTAGAGTCCTCTAAGAACTCTTGCCCATGAAAAACTAGCAGGTAGCTGGAGAAAAAGATGCCATAAAAATACCATATTTACCCTCAATGAGGGTAAAAAGGGGTATGGTGCATTCCTGTGCTCAACATGGACCACGCCATGAAGAATTGAGGATGGAAGGAAAAAAACAGACAAGGATGGTCTATACTGAAAGAAACAAACCATCTCTGGTGAAGGGGTCCCCTGGAGATGTGAAGAAAACCAGGGAATTGGATAATTCTTTAGGTCTTCTCTTAATTAAAGGCCTGTGACTTTCATTTAAGAAGCCTTTAATGAAAAATGGTAAGGGCAAGGAGAATCCAGTAAGCCTGATTAGGTAAAACCCTTCCTAACCATCTGACATTATGTGCTCTCTAACAAGGCCCCATAGTGTAGAGCTGCTCCGTAGAGATGCAGAGAGCATGTTGCAGGTTAATTAGAAGAAAACCTGATGTTCAAGAGCCCGCAGGCAGCATGAACTACTCCGCCAAGCCCGAGAATTGGGGAGGCTAAGGAGAGAAGGTAAGGTCTGCAACAATAGCCAGAAAAGGTTCTTAAACCGTCTGGGACTTAGTGGCAAGGCCAGAAACCATTGAAATTGGAGAACAAGCCCTGGCTGCTTGGACAGCAAGTCAGTGGTCTAAGCAGTGAGAGCCCCTGCAGTTCTAACTATTGATAGGGCAGTAGAAGGTCCCAAGGTTGGGAAAGAAATACAGACAGAAGTAGGAGAGGTAAGACTCCGCTACTGTCTGAGAAGCTGCCAGGAAGAACTAAGAATGCAAGGGGGAGACAACTCTGAAAGAAACTGTTAGGGGCTTAAGGGAAAGCCCTCAGTAAAGTGGTATCACTCTTACAGACCAAATGTCCTGGAAAGAGTGGCAGAGTTGAAAAGACAACTTATTGTGGAGGAAATTCTTAATAAGTAGTAAGAGAGATGCTGATACAGGAGAAAAGTCAAAGGTAAGGGATGGTGACCTTATTGACAGCTGTTACTCCTCTGTGTAGTTCAGAGGACGAGGAGTAACTGTAGTACCTGTAAAGCATAATCATCTGAAGAAGCTCATTGAACTAATAGTTAGGATGTGCCCTTGAGAGGGACATACGTAAATTTTAGGATGGAACCGATGTAGATGCTTGTAGAGGTAAGAAGCAAACTACAGGATCTAAACCTCAAGAGGAAAAAAGGATTCAGGGAAGGTGAAATTTCACTTACCGTTAATTTCCTTTCCTAGAATACTGCTAGACCAGTCCAGACAAACGGGTTGTGTCCCCCTGCCAGCAGATCCTGGAGACAGAGAACTCTACCAGAGCTCTAATAGGCTGATCCCTGGTGATGCTGCTGAGATGATGAGACTGTACCCACAAGGGGTCTCCCTCAGTATCGTCCACAAGCTGAACTTCATGAAAACTAAACAACTACATACAGCCAGTCAACGGACCTGGCCTCAACTATGTACAAGGTGCTGAAAGCAGTCCCAGAAACTGAAGGCCGCTGAGGACAAAGGGACTAGAGGTGCACTTGACAGGCCTCCGGAAGGAAAAAACAAAAGCCAAAAGATAACGGCGGCTCCGCTGCACCAGCAGGACTGAGACTGACAGCAGGGTGGGTCCTGGACTGGTCTAGCAGTATTCTAGGAAAGGAAATTAACGGTAAGTGAAATTTCACCTTCCAATTCATACTGCTAGACCAGTCCAGACAAACGGGCAGTACCCAAGCTACCGACCCCTAGGGTGGGTCCAAAGCCACCGAAAGCACTGACGCGCCAAAACTCATCTCCTGCCGAGCGTGGACGTCCAATCGATAGTGACGGACAAAAGTCGATAGCGACGACCAAGTTACCGCCCGGCAGATGTCGAGGGGTGCCACATGGGAACACTCGGCCCAAGACGTCGCCTGCGCCTGCGTGGAGTGTGCTCGGAGCCCTACAGGCACAGACTTGCGCTGAAGAATATAGGCTGCTTCAATAGCTCCTCTTAGCCACCTGCCGATAGTAGCCTTAGAGGCTGCAAACCCTCGACGGGAGCCCGCAAGAAGGACAAAGAGATGATCCGTCTGCCGAAAGGAATTGGTGACTAAGATACCGACAGAGGACCCGTTTGAGATCTAACGCACGTAAGTGACGACGCCGACCCGTACACTGCTCTGGAGAGAAGGACGGCAAGAAGAGGGGCTGATTGACATGAAAAGGCGTAACCACCTTGGGCAAAAAGGATGGAACTGTCCGAAGAGTCACGCCCTCCGACGAGAAAGAAAGATAAGGATCCCGACAAGAGAGCGCTTGGAGCTCGGAAATGTGCCGCGCTGAGGTAACTGCCACCAGGAACACCGTCTTCAAGGTTAAGTCTTTGAGCGAAGAGGCCCGTAACGGCTCAAAAGGCGAAGCCACCAAGGCCCGGAGGACCAGGGCAAGATCCCAGGCCGGGAAGACCGGACGGCACGGGGGCCGCACGGATTTAACTCCTCTGAGGAAACGCGAGACGTCGACATGCGAAGCGATAGAGCGCCCCAAAACCGGACCACGGAAGCATGTAAGGGCCGCCACCTGAACCCAAAGAGTACCGAGAGCCAGCTCCTTGTCCAGACCGATCTGGAGGAACGCAAGAATATCAGGAATGCCGCTACTCCAGGGAGACACCCCACGCTGTGAGCACCATGATTCGAAAAGACGCCACACCCGAGCATAGGCTAAGGAGGTGGAAGAATGGCGCGTCTTAAGCAAAGTGGATACCACGCTAGCCGAATATCCCTTACGAACTAGCCTGCGGCGTTCAAGCGCCAAGCCGTAAGCGAGTAAGGAGCCGGGTCTTCCATGGCAATTGGCCCCTGCTGCAGAAGCACTGGAAAACCCTGAAGCAGCAGAGGAGCTGCTCGCGCAAGCCGGACGAGATCCGCATACCAGGGCCTGAGAGGCCAATCCGGAGCTACCAGAATCACTGGCCCGTGATGCTCCCTGATCCGTTGAAGAATCTTGCCGACCATGGACCACGGAGGAAAGACATACAGAAGGAGTCGGGCCGGCCACAGCTGTGACAACGCATCTATTCCATGCGACCTGCTGTCTTTCCATCGGCTGAAGAAGATCGGTGCTTTGGCATTTTCCCACGTCGCCATGAGATCCACTGCCGGCTGACCCCATTGGCGGACAACCAGCTGAAAAGGCGCCGACGCCAGAGCCCATTCTCCGGAATCCAGCGTATGGCAGCTGAGGAAGTCCACTTCGATGTTGCTCTTCCCCGCAATATGCTGCGCCGAAATGGCGAGGAGATGCTGCTCCGCCCAAGGAAGGAGAAGCCTCATTTCTTTGGAAACCCCCGGACTCTTCGTGCCCCCTTGGCGGATGAGATACGCCACCGTCATGGCATTGTCGGAGAGAACGCGAACTGCTTGCCGATGTACGAGAGGCAGGAACCTTTGCAAGGCTAGGCGAACTGCTCTCGCCTCGAGGTGATTGATGGACCAGCGGGCCTCCTGAGGCAACCAGACCCCCTGTGCTGCGTGTGCCGCAAAGCGCTCCCCACCCGGAGAGACTGGCGTCCGTCGTCAGAAGCAGCCAACGTGGAGACTCCAACGGAACCCCCTGTAGAAGGTTGCATGCCTGGAGCCACCATCGAAGGTCGAGCCAGACCGACGGCAGAAGTGGAAGTCGAACCTGATAATCCTCCGACACCGGCGACCATCGCGACAGGAGCGCCCTCTGCAACTCTCGCATATGCGCCCGTGCCCAAGGCACCACATTGATGGTAGCCGCCATGGACCCCAGAAGCTGGAGGTAATCCCAAGCTTGAGGTGTCTCTCGCCGCAGGAATCGCTGGAGCTGATCTACAATTTTCTGGAAACGAACTCATGTAAGCATCACCCGCCCGTGGCGAGTGTCGAACTGAGCCCCGAGAAACTCGAGGACCTGAGACGGCTGGAGGCAGCTCTTGGAGTGATTGATCACCCACCCCAGGCCCTCCAGAAAAGCCACTACGCGGTATACAGTCTCGCAAGCCTATGCCAGAGAGTCCGCCCGAATCAGCCAATCGTCCAAGTAAGGATGAACTCCGATCCCCTGCTTGCGTAAGGCTGCGGCCACCACCACCATTATCTTGGAAAATGTCTGTGGCGCCAAGGCCAAGCCAAAAGACATGGCTTGAAACTGAAAATGCCGGCCTAGAACCGCAAATCGGAGGAACCGCTGATGCTCCATGCGGATGGGAATATGAAAGTACGCCTCCGCGAGATCGAGCGATGCCAGGAACTCGCCTTTGTGTACCGCCTGGATCACGTAACGCAACGTCTCCATCCGAAATGAGGAACCTGAAGGCTGCGGTTTACCCCCTTGAGATCTAGAATAGGCCGAAAGGAACCATCCTTCTTGGGCACCACGAAATAAATGGAGTACCGACCCGTCCCTTCTTCGAGAGGCGGGACGGGACGTATGGCGTTCAAAAGAAGCAGGCGTTCGAGTGTTGTCTGGACGATGCAGCGCTTCTCGGGAGATCCCGCCGGAGAGACTAGGAAGGCCTCGGGGATCGGGCGAGAGCACTCGAGGGAATAACCCCGAGAGATGCTGTTGCGAACCCAAAGATTGGAGGTAATTCGCGCCCACTCCTGAGAAAACAATGCCAGCCGACCCCCCTACGGGCGGCACAGACCGGAGTGGACCTAGCGCCCCGTCAACAGGAGGACATCGCAGTCCCTGAGAACTTTCCTCCTGCCGAGTAGGAGTCGGAGCTGGAGTGGGCCCCCCGAAAGGACTGACTTCCTCTTCCAGAGCGATTAGGCTGAGTCGGAGGCTTGGAGAAGCGATACCTCCTAAAGTCCCTGGCTCCTGGAGAAACGGTGAAAAGATTGTGCCCGCGAAGACCGGCGAGCTAAAGCTTGCGGCCTATCCTCCCCAAGATCCTTTACGAGCTTGTCCAGCTCCTCGCCGAACAGAAGCTTACCCTTGAACGGCAGCTTAGAGAGCCTGGACTTGGAAACGACATCCGCCGCCCACTGACGGAGCCACAGCCAACCCCTCGCCACCATCACGGCTGCCACCGATCGAGCCGAAAGGTGCAACAGATCATAAAAAGTATCTGCCAAAAAGGCCGTGGCAGACTCCAAACGCCCGAGAGAGGAATCTTCAGGCAAGCACGGGATCCAGCGCAACAGCGCTCGGGCCGTTAGTCCCCCGCATACCGTCGCCTGTAGAGCCATGGAGGTCACGGAGAAAGCCGTCCTCAACAAGTTCTCCACCTTCCGATCCTGTGGATCCTTGAGAGCCGCTCCTACCTCCACAGGGATGGTGGTATGCTTAGTCACTCCGGAAACCAAGGCATCTAACTTAGGGTACACGAGCCACTGCTCCAGAAGCTCTGGCGGCCAAACATATAACTGCCTTAGGCGACGAGCGTTTCACAAGGGCGTGTCCGGAGAGTCCCATTCCCGGGACACCATTTGCCGTAATTCCGTAGGGAAAGGAAAAGCCTTAGAGGGCTTGTGAATGCCCAGCAAGATGGAATCCGCCTGAGAGGTTGGAGGCTCCGCCGGCGCCGAAAGACGGAGAGCTTCCGTCACTTGACCGATGAGGGCAGACAATTCTTCTTTGCGGAACAACCGGATATCCTGTGACTCCTCCGGCCCTGGAATAGAAGAATCCGATGCAGAATACTCCCCATCCTTGCGCCCACAGAGGTCCTCGGACTCTCCCGCGGAAGACACCTCCTCGTCAGGGTCACGATCATCCTGCACAAGCAAGTGTAATGCCTTAGACGTACCCTTGCGAGCTACAGCACCCTTAGAATGTTTACGGCCAAGCTGGAGCACCCAGGCGCTCAGGTGTCTTTGGCTGAAGCCCCACCGAGGGAGCCGAGGATTCAGCACGCCACAAAGCCCATGCCTGGTGGAAAAGATGGAGAAGTTGGTCCTCGGAAGGAGAGCCAGGCGCCAAGGAACTCAGGGCAGCCGGAGACACCCCCGTAGGGGCTCCCTGCAAGGCCGCCACTGAAAAAGGAGGTAACGGACCCTCTACTGCAGGTAAGTCAGGAGCCGTAGCTTCCTGAGTGGCCAGCAACACTGAAGACTCCCTGGGGTGCGCCAAACAGGATGCGCATTGCTGATTTTGCAGCTCCTTCTGCTTCCTGTTACACACAATGCATCTAAGCCCAGAAGAAGGCATTATGTGTGAAAAAGAACGATTTTAAATCTTATTCTCCGGAGCACTCCTCTTTCTATAGTACAGTCCTAGTAAAACCCCCTTAAGAGAGAAGGAACAGAGGCACATACAGCAGAGCAGAGCTGAGCTTCCCGCCAAAAATCGGAGCTCCGTGGAAATTCAAAATGGCCGCCGGACAAATAAAAGTTAAATAAAAGGTCAAAAAAGCAGCACATTTTTGAAAAAAAAAAGGCAGAAACCAGCCCCCCAGGCCAGGATTGACCCCTGTGCCAAAAATGGGACAATTCTGAGAACGCAAAAATTTGGCGGATTTGGACCCCCTCAGGAGCTTCAGCATGCATTAAACAAAGGAAAGTTGTACTCACAGATGCCGGCCAGTGCAGGGATTCCAAGGGCAGGATCAGGAAAACCACATCTGATGCCAAGCGAGCACTAACGCAGAGGTAACCCTCGAGTGTTAGTGAGCCTTTCTTCCAGCCAAGGCTGCCCTCATGGCTAGCTGCTGGAAATGCCTTCAGTCAGCGAGCGTCACTGTTTCTATACAGAAGCTCAGCTGAAACACCCTGCCAATAGAGG
Organism: Ichthyophis bannanicus; assembly: GCA_033557465.1. NCBI lineage: Eukaryota > Metazoa > Chordata > Amphibia > Gymnophiona > Ichthyophiidae > Ichthyophis > Ichthyophis bannanicus. Next base: position 116,202,383 of record CM066032.1, on the reverse strand, counting down.
GGATCACTCTCAAAGTAGAGGAGCCCCCGAGCTTCGTCCTGAAATAGGGAAATTAATCCTTTCTCCAAAGGAGCAAAACAAAAAAAGCTACCAGGTCTGCTGGAGACAGAGAAATACTGAGGGAGACCCCTTCGTGTACAGTCTCATCATCTCAGCAGCATCACCAGGGATCAGCCTATTAGAGCTCTGGTAGAGTTCTCTGTCTCCAGGATCTGCTGGCAGGGGGACACAACCCGTTTGTCTGGACTGGTCTAGCAGTATGAATTGGAAGAGTTTATCAGCAACCTTGCGGCTGCTGGGTTTGCTGAACCCGTTGAGGTTGTGGTTTCCTGAGCCTGGCTGGGTGATTCCCCTGCTGAGAAACATCTGTATGATGGGTAGAAGATGGATAAAACCTTCTCCCATTAGGGGAACAAAGCTTAGTAGTAGACTTTCTACAAACTGGGATAGAGGAAGGCGTAGACAAGCCTCTGAAAGCAATAGTGTCAGTGGTAAACTGAGCAGCCTGGAGTAAAGTCTCCTTATTAAAGAGATTTTCTCCAGTGCAAAGAGCATTTCCCAGTCTATCTTGTACAGATTTGTCCAAGTCTGAAGCTTGGAGCCAGGCTCTACGTCGTGCTCCTATGGCTATAGCAGAAGTTCTGCTAACAGACTCGAAAGAGTCTAGGGAAGCACGAGTAAGGAACTTAGAAATATTCTGAGCATGACTGACTAGCATAAAAAAATCTGCTCTTTTAGGCTCTTGGAGGAAAGGTGTCAAAAGTAATAAATCTTTTGTGACCTCCTCAAGAGATAATCCATATAGAAAATATATGAAAGGATTCTTGCTGAAAGCATGGATGCCTGGAAAGTTTGACGTCCAAAGGCATCTAAAGTCTTAGCCTCACGACCTGGCGGATAAGAAGAGTGCTTCTTAGTACTCTTAACACGCCTCACTGCTGATTCTACAACCAGAGAATGATGAAGTTGAGGCTTTTGAAAACCTAGAGAAGGGGGCACTTTGTTGCCCTAGAAGGTGGGGATACCATTAAAGGAGTTTCCCACGTTCTAAATAGGAGATCCTGCAAGGTCTGATGCAAAGGAAACATGATGACTTCCTTTGGATTGCAGGGGATCTGTATAGGTTGTGGATCCCCTGGTGCAGGGACTTGACCAGGTATAGAAATGGCAAGTAACTTCGCCATATCAAGCAGAAAAGCTTGAAAAGAAATCTCCCCAGAGGGGAGTCCTCGAGGAAGAGGAAGAGGAGGAAGAACTAGATCTGTTGAAGAACTAGCTCTAGCAACCACCTGCTGATTCAGATTTTGTGGAGGGGTGGAGCATCGTATTATCTTTGAAAGATAGTTGTGGGTACCGATGAAAACCGGTACCACAACTCATCGGTAGCAAGTCGTCCATGCTAGGGATCGATTCCAAACTCGGTATGGAAGAAAGCGAGCCGGCTAGCATAGGAGGTACCGACACCGATGCCGATGTCGATACCGGGATCGGTACTGTCGGTGACACCGATATATGAAAATCAGTCTGTAATGGCACTATCGGTACCATGGTAACCGAATGTGGCAGACCTCGATCATCGGTGGAATGTCTACGGTATCGTCTGAAGTCAGTACCGAGACGAGTCGGTACCCAGTCATCCAGACTAGAGATCGATTCTAGACTCGGTATCGAAAGAAGCGAGTCTATCGATGCATGTCAGGAGGGTACCAACGTGGATACCAGCATCGGTACCGGGACTGATGTGGGAAGATCGGTCGGTAGCGGCTCTAGCAGCACCGAAGATACCGAGAGCACTCGACTGCGATCATCGGTGTGGAATGTTTCATCCAGCACCATTGCCGATGCCGGGGTACCGGCACTGCTCAAAGCGGATACCACCACCGGGCATGGCTCAGGCATGTTCACCGAGAGAAAAACCCCGGGAACAACCTGAAACCCCATTAGTGCTTTGGAGACAGAAGTCTCCCGTCGGGGTTTTAAAGCCAAAATGTCCTCGGGGGCAAGCCGAAAGGCATCTCCATGAAGGACATGAGATCTACCACCCGAGGACTGGCCAGTCTTTACAGACTTTTGTTTGGTTACCTGATCCTGCATAAAAGAAGATGGAGCTGGTACCCTCAGGACTGAGGGGAACGGCGTATCGAGTTGAGCTCGATGCTGAAAACCTCTTGTAGAAATAGAAGTGCAGGAGGGACAGGCCAGCGGATTGTGTTCAGATCCCAAACATGGAAGGCACCAAATTATGGGTGTCTAAAAGTAATTTGGTAGTGCCACAGTTAAAACACTTTCTAGTGGCTAGAATTTCCATGAGGGAAATGGAGAGGCCTAGCAGGCCGAAGCCTGTCAGGCACCAAATAGGAAAAAAATTTCCTACAGAAGAAAATATCTGTAAAAGAAAAGAAGAAGAAAACACCGGCGGTACCGGTGCGTCGAGGGAAGGTAGACGCGACCACAAGAAAAAACAAAAAATAAAGGAAGAATTTTCTGTGGTGACAGGAGAACGTCCTGCCGGCTCCGCGGAAAAACAAAAACTGAGGAGAGGCAGTTGGGAAAGGCGGGAAGGCAGCACGCAGGCGTGTTGGGATGCTTCCAAAAGCGTTCTGATTGGACGCTGGGGAGCGTTCCCGCGCAGACTCCGTCGGTACCGATGTACCCCATATGTGAAGACTCATTCCTGCTTGTTCCTGGAGATCATGGGTGTACGCATCCTTGAGATCTAGAGAACAAAGCCAATCCTAACTCTGAAGGTATGGCAGCAGAGTTCCTCGAGAAATCATTTTGAATTTCTCTTTGAACAGGAATTTGTTCAATTCTCTGAGGTCCAAGATAGGTCTGTATCCCCCTGTTTTCTTTGGGATAAGGAAATAGGGGGAGTAAAACCCTGTACCCTGCTGATGAATGGGCACTTCTTCTATTGCCCCTTGGGCAAGACGTGTAGAGACCTCTTGATCTAACAGATTGATGAGAGAGGTCTGAGAAGTGAACTGTCTTACCATTGTGCGAGGGGGCATGCACAGAAAGTGCAGCTTGTACCCCTCTCTGATAATGGAGTGTCCAATGCTCTGCTGTTATCTGCTCCCACCTGGGGGCAAAATGGCATAACCTTCCTGGAATGGTGGAAGGCTCTGGTCCATTGAGGGCCAGGAAGGCTAAGTTCTCTAGATGAAAGTCAAAGACCTTGTGGAGGCTGAGACTGCTGAGACGGTTGAGGCTGAACAGTCTTCGCCTTCCTTTGTTTGGGTGGTTGCATTGTTTTCCGGACAGGTTGACCTGCAGAACGTACCTGCTGAGAATAAGCAGGATACATTTTTTTCTTTTTAGAAAAGAATTGTTTCTTAAAAGATTTTTCTTGCAGGATCAGCTGTAGACTTGGACAGTCTGTCCAAGGTGGAGTTTTCAGCATCCATCTCATTGGCTTTCTCTTACCAATCTCTACCAAACAGGTTCTCACCAGTACAAGGAATATTTCCCAGTTTGTCTTGAACCCAGAGCTCCAGATCAGATGCCTGGAGCCAAGCAATTCTGCGTGCACCTATAGCAATAGCCGAGGTTCTGCTTATGCACTCAAAGCAGACAAAAGCTGCACGGTTGACAAATTTTGAAACATCTTGGGCATGTTTGACCAATGTGAGAAAATCCTGTTTTCTATCGTCAGGAAGAATAGGACTCAAAGCCTGTAAGTCATCTGTGACTTCCTTCAGGAACATTCCCATGTATAGACTATAGGAACTGATCCTGGCAGAAAGCATGGAAGCTTGGAAGACACGACGTCCAAAAGCATCCAGAGTTCTGCACTCACGTCCTTGAGGATTAGAGGCATGCCTCTTTGCACTCTTGATCCTTCTTATAGCTGATTCCACTACAATAGAGTAGTGAGGAAGCTGAGTTTTTTTGAATCCAGGACAAGGAGGGACTCGATACAGAGTATCCAGTCTACGAGAATGAGGAGAGGTGGTAAGAGGTGTCTCCCACATTCTCAACATGAGATCATACAAGATCTCATGGATGGGCAAGGTAGCTGCCTGCTTAGGAGTTTTAGGATATTGTAAAATTTCCAACTCCTTTGCTCTGGGCTCTGTTTCAGGTGCCACAGTAATGGACAGACCTCGAGCCACCTCCCTGATGAAATCCTGAAAGGACATGTCCTCTGGAGGGGACATCCTACGTTCAGGGGAGGAAGGCTCCTCTGGGAGAAGAATTCCCACATCGACAGAACTGTCAGAATCTTCAGACTCTTCTGAGGACTCAAAGTATCTTCTGTCAGGATGCTTTTGAAAAGCCAGATACGCGTACCGACCGAAGTCGGTACCGGAAGTAATCGGTACCGGAGGGCATTGGCTGACTGGGTGCCAGCAATGCGGCCACCGAAGTCTATGCTATCGGTACCGGTACCGGTGCCGGTTGAAAAGTCTGACGCGGTTCCGAGGGCGTCGACACCGCAAGGAGAGCCGCCAGACTGCGCTCAATAGCCAGGACTCTCTGGTCTATCGACACTGCCGATGCATGGGTGTCGGTACCAGAGAGAACTGCCGGTACCCCAGAGCATGGCAACAGTAGTTCTGCCGAGGTCGAGGCCTCGAGAACATCCTGGAGCCCCGATAAATCTTTGGAAGCCGAAGCCTCCCGCCGGGGCAATTTCGCCGGTGTGAAATCCTTGAGGGCAACGCCAGAGGCATCTCGATGCTTAGAAGGAGATCTACCCTTTGAGGACCGGCTAGACTTATGCTTAGTTACCTGAGATCCACGGGAGGAAGACAAAGCCCTGGAAGACGGTGATGCCACCTAAGCTGCATCAGAGGGAAACAGGGTACTGAGCTTGGCGGCTCGGTTCTGTCGACCTCTCTTGGACATCATGGCACAGGCCATACATTCCAAGATGGAATGGTCAGGACCTAAACATTTGAGACACCACTCATGGGTGTCGGTGATGGAAATGGTACCACCACACTTGGTGCACTTTTTAAAACCGGAGGAGGTTTTTTCCATTATGGAAAAATATCTTGGGCCTAAGGCCCAAAATAATGTGTGCACCTAAAAAAAAAAATTGGGAAAAACTAAGGATTTTTTTTTTTTTTTTAGAAAAGAAATACAGAAGTAAAGAAAAGAACCGGCGGTACCGGTAAAGCATTGAGGAAGGCAGACGCGACCACAAAAAGAAGGAAAATTTTCTGCGGTGACAGGAACACGACCTGTTGGCTCTGTGGAAAACGAAGAACTGGAGAGAGGCAGTTGGGAAAGGCGGGAAGGCAGCACGCAGGCGCTGTGGGATGCTCCCAAAGCTTCCTGGTTGGACGCTGGGGAGCGTTCCCGCGCAGGCTCCGTCAGTACCAAAGTACCCGTATGTGAAGACTATATTCCTGCTTGTTCCTAGAGATAAGCCTCAACACTTTGGATTGCAAACGTGCCTTGGCCTTTTATCACCAGAGAACTAGGCAGCACAGGAAAGCTTCCCAGCTTTTCATTGCTTTTGACTCAAGTCACATAGGTCTGACAGTTTCTAAGAGAACAGTCTAAATGGATTGCAGACTGTATATCTTTTGTATATGAAGGTGCAGGACTTTCCCTTGAAGGTCACGTTACAACATACGAGCAATGGCTGCCTCCATGCCATATCTACGCTCAGTAGCGATTGATGAGATATGCAAAGCAGAAACCTAGTCCTCTGTCCACACCTTTGCGGCCCATTATTGCTTAGACAAGGACTCCTGCCGGGATGCCTCGTTTGGCCAAGCTGTTCTCCAACATCTTTTTCAGACTTAGATCAATTCCTACCCCCCCGTCCCGGGTTTCAATACCAGCTATCCTTGGAGGATACATGACCTACTTATGCCTGTGTTTCACAGCTCACTCTGTGGTCATCTCCCTGGCATCTCCAAGCTAGGGAGTCCCATATGTGAAGACTACATTCCTGCTTGTTCCTGGAGATAGCGTAGTTACTCACCTGTAACAGATGATCTCCGGGAACAGCAGGAATTGAGTCTTCACAACCCACACACCTACCCTAGGAGTTGTATTTCTCTCTCTCTCAGCTATAAACTCAACTGAGGAGGGAGAGCTGGAAAGGTAGGAAGGCAGCTACACAGGTGCAGTGGGATGCTCCCAAAAGCTTTCCTATAGGACGATGGGGAGCGTTCCCATGCGGGCTCTGTCCGTACCAACGTCACCCATATGTGAAGACTACATTCCTGCTTGTTCCTGGAGATCAGGTATTCTCTGTGGACAACAGGAATCAGTCCTCATATATGGTTGATGTCGGCATCAAGAGAGCCCATGCCATAATAATTCCCCAGCTTTCAAAGAAAATCTATGGGAGTTAGGCCGTGACAAAAGTGTCATCTTACGTCAGTATGATGATTTTTTTTACAGTGCCTTCAAGTCAATGCTGACTCCTGGCGACCCAGCAACTCCTGGGTTTTCTTGGCAAGGTATGATTGGAAGTAGATTGCCAGGCCTGTTCTTCAGAGGCAATGGAGAGTAAAGTGACTTGCCCAAGGCCACAAGGAATGCCAGTGGGGAATCGAAGATCTCCTGGATGGTAGGCTGTTGCTCTAACCACTAGGCTACTCCTCCACTCCTGACACAGCTTAATCAAGCATAAAAAAAGAAAAAAAACTACTCCACAGGGTGGAAGGAGGGCTGTGAGGACTGATTCCTGCTGTCCCCGGAGAACACCTGTTACAGGTGAGTAACAACGCTTTCTCTGGGAACAAGGAGAAAGTCAGTCCTCACATATGGGACGCCCAAGCTACCGAAAGGCAAACTGTGAAGGGCAGCAAGGAGTTCTGAATGGCCTCGAGTCCAGTGATGCAGCCCCAACATTGACGATGGAATCCAGTCTCCGGTAGCCTGGACAGAAAGGGCCGGAGGGAAGGAGTTGCACTATTCCCCAAAGAGGTAACGAAGTACTGCCTGGACAAAGGTGCTATTGCACCGTGAGCTCTCCTCCAAGCAGTAGTGCACTGCGAAGGTATGGACCGAAGACCAGGTGGTGGCCCGGCAGATGTCTTGCAGGGGGACCGAGCACAGCTGAGCCACAGAGGTCGCCATGGCGTGCACTTTATGCACGGTGACATGATGCTCTAGAGAAAGTTGAGCCAGCTCATAGGCAAAAGAAATGCAGTCTGCCACCCAGGTAGACAGGGTATGCCTAGAGACCGCAATCCTGAGCCTGTGGATGTCATAGGTGATGAAGAGCTGTGACAAGCGATGATGGGCCTTTTCCTCTTAAAGTAACAGGCCAGTGCAATTTTGCAATCCAAGGTGTGAAGCGAGGCTTCTGCCCAGGATGCATGAAGCCTGGGGAAGAAGATGGGAAGGACTATCTCTTGGTTAATATGAAAAGCACATGCCACCTTAGGCGGGAATTTTGGGCAAGTCAGGATGACGATCCTGCTTTTGTGCAACCTGGTGTAGGGGATGTGGGCCACCAACACCTGCAGCTCACTAACCCGTCTGGCCAAAGTGAGCGCTACCAGGAACACTATTTTCCACAACATGAACTTGAGATGACTCCCGCATTTGAGCCCCTGGCTTCGTTCCATCAGCTTCCCGAGGACAATGTTCAGGTTCCATGCCACTGGCAGTGGGCAGACAGAGGGCAGCGAGAGAAGCCCCCTCGTAAAATGGCCCACAAGGGGTGCACAGAGACGGGCTGGCCATCGACGAGGTGGTGATGCACAGCCAGTGCGCTGAGATGCACTCTGACAGAATTGGATTTTAGACCAGCCCAGGAGAGGTGGAGCAGATACTGCAGGATGTCTTGAACCAAGAAAGAGAAAGGGTTGAGATTCTTGTCTGAGTACCAGACCGAGAACCTATGCCATTTGAAGGAATACGCGTGTCGTGGAGTCCTTGCGCGATGACAGTAGGATGTCCTCCACATCCTGGAAGAGGTGGAGGTGTACTAGGTCTAACCGTTCAGAAGACAAGTCGTCGGGGCAAGGGACTGGAGGTTGGGATGGAGAAGGGTCCCATCCTCCTGTGAGAGCAAGTCTGGGGCATGGCCCAGAGGTATCGAGGCCACCCATGATAGCTGCAGGAGTAGGGGGAACTATAGCTGCCTGGCCCAACAAGGAGCAATGAGAATTACAGAGGCCAGGTCAGATGGTACCTTGAATAAGGGCTTGGGGAACAGGGGAGTAGGCAGGTACGCATACAGTAGGCTCCCGTATCAAGACAGGAGGAAGGTGTCTGTCGCCACCCGATCCAGAGCAGAAATGTGGCAGCTGCATGTTTGCTGGGCTGGCAAAAAGGTCCAATATTGGGGGTCACCCAATATCGATAAATAGAGATGACTACCGCTGGGTTGAGGTGCCACTCGTAGGGTTGAAGGACTCTGCTGAGTCGATCCTGAGCAGACTGTCCTGGCCTGGCAGATAAGACTGTCCAGAGGATCATGCCCTTCTCTGCAGCGAAAGTCCAGAGTTGGCTATCCTTACAAAAGAGGAAGTATGAACCCATTCTCTCACCCCCCCCCCCCCCGGTTTGTTGATGTAAAACATCGCTACCTGGTTGTCCATTTGAAACAAGGACTACCTAGTTCACCAAATGGGACTGAAACACCCAAAGGGCAGTCGTCACAGCTTGGAGTTCCTGGAGGTTGATCTGGAGGGCACTTTCCTCCCGAGTCCCGGTACCCTGTGACTGGAGACCACTGCAGTGGGCTCCCCAGCCGAGCTTGGAAGCATCAGTGGTGAGAACGCAATGAATCGGTGGGGCCTGAAAGGGTAGGCTGGCCATGAGATTCTGCAGGCTCGGCCACCACGTGAGGGAGGCTACAAGGGGCTGGGTGTCCCAGATCCGATCGTCCAGCTAGCCCATGGACTGAGTTCATTGAGAGCTGAGGGTCCACTGGGCCTGTCGCATGTGCAGACGGGCCTCCGGGTTCACGTGAGCCATCGAGGCCATGTGCCCCAATAGGCACAGCAGGAGACTGGCAGACACTGTTGAGCGACTCTGTAGCTCTTTTGCTAGGGTTGCCAGACACTGAACACAGTCAAGAAAAAGAAAGGTCCTGACCTGGGTTGAGTCCCAAAGGGCTCCTATGAACTCCAGGCGCTGAGATGGCTGCAGATTCAACTTTTGGGAAGTTGATCATGAACCCCAGATGCTGCAGCACCCAAAAGATGCAAAGGGCTGTGTGGCAGACCTCCTCTGGTGAGCCGCCCTTCAGTAGCCAGTCGTTCAGATAGGGGAAGACAGACTCCCAGCAAGCAGAGGTGAGCAGCAACTACCACCATGCAGTTGGTGAACACCCAGGGGGCCGAGGAGAGGCTGAAGGGGAGCACTCTGTACTGGTAATGGCTGCCTCCAATGACTGTGAAGGTACTGACAGTGCCAGGGATGGATCAGGATGTGGGGTATAGGCATCTGAGATCCAAGGAGCACAGCCAATCTCCCTGTTGAAGGAAGGGCAGCAATGCTCTAAGGAATAACATCTTGAACGTCTCCTTGACCAGAAAGCCGTTTAGATCCTGCAGATTCAGGATGGCCTGAAAGTGTCCTGTCTTTTTGGGGATAAGGAAGTAACGGGAGTAGAACACCATGCCCCAGAGGGGCAGAGGGACTGGCTCTACCGCCCGATCCTTGAACAGGGACTCGAGTTCCTTCTGCAGGAGCTCTCTGCAAGGAGGTCATGGGAAGTTCCCCTGGGAAGAAGGGAGGCGACACCTGGTCGAAGTGCATAAGGTAACCTTCCCATACCACCTGCAGCACACCCAGGCGTCGGTATTGATGCCCAGCCAGTGGTGAGCGTATGTCTTGGGCCCTGGTCCTTGGGGTGAAGGGGGGGCCATGGCTATGCCTGAGGAGTCAAAAGCACCACCTCAGGCTGCGGCTGGGGCACTGTTTGGGGCTTAGGGGATTTTTGCTTATGGGGACCGTGCCCCTGGCCCTTGGCCTGCTGACCCTGTTGGGGAGCTTGATAGGCTTATGGAAAATACCCCCCATTTCTGGCCTTTTGGGTAGAAGCGCTTTTCATCCAGTCTTCCATCTGGAAGGGTCAGCGGTCTTCCAGGACAGCCTAGTTCTGTTCATAAACTAACTCCAACTCGGCGGCCTGGTCAGTTATGGGTTTGCCAAAAAGGTTCTCTCCACAGCACGGGACTTCGGCCAGTTAGTCCTGCACTAATTGCTCCAAGTCCGAGGACTGTAGCCAAGTCAGGCAGCAGGCACTAATGCCCACTGCAGCCACATGGGCTATGGACTCTAAGCAGTTATATTTATTTATTTATTTGCATTTCTTATATACCGCGCTATTATAATCAGTGCGGTTTACATTTAAACAAAATATACAACAATGTAACAGGTCACACTCAGTTTACAATCAACAGGGGATACAAAACTGGATGAACAGGGGGATGAACAGTGCTATGTAAGTAAAATTTTAAAGATCATACAAGGGAAAAGGTTAGGCATTGTAATGTGTAAAGCGGGTATGTAAAAGGAGGAGTGTCGAGCTAACCATTTTCTAGAAGGGGTTGTGTAACATGTGGGTTTTGGTGATGATGTCTAGTATGTTGAGATTGACTGGGGGGAATGGGATTGGGGTAGTATTTTAGGAACAGATGTTTGATAGCCTTTCTGAATGCAATGATGTTTGTAATGGAACGAATTTCAGGGGGGAGAGCATTCCAAGCTCCTGGTACAAATAGTGAGAAGGCTCTACTGGAAGTTGTCTTTGCACATTTCGTGAATGTTTTTGGCACCTGAAGTATGTTCAAACATGATGAGCATCTGTTTCTGTTGGGTGGCATGAGCCTGGTGAGCGGTGTGGGGGGCTGATTTTTTGATGCCTTGAATGTTAGAACGAGGGCTTTGTATAGGATTCTAGCGTGTAGAGGCAGCAGTGTAGGCTCATTAGTACTGGAGTTATGTGGTCTGATCTAGATGTTCCATTGAGTATTCTCGCTGCTGAATTCATGGCTAGCCTAAGCGGGTTCAGTGTTGCTTGTGGGAGCCCAAGGAGGATAATGTTGGCAAAATCAAGGTGAGGGGTAACCAGTGCTTGGAATATGGAGCGAAAATCAGAGTGGTCAAGTAGCGGGCGGAGGTGGTGTAGAGCCCGTATCTTGTGGTAGATGGATTTAGTGATATTCTTGATATGCGGTGACATATCCAGCTTTTGATCAAGGATGATGCCCAAATACCGGATGGTAGGTTTGACTGTGAGGTCATAGTTGACGACTCGAATGGATGGCGGTGGTATGAAATTCTGATTTCGTGAGACAAATAGGACATCGGTCTTGCTGTGATTAATGCGTAAGTTTTGGGTGAGGAGCCATTCAGATACTGCTTCAAAGCATTTTGTTATTGCTGAGAAATCTGGTTGGTCAAGCTTGAAGGATGTTTACATCAGGATATCATCTGCGTATGCTAAGCACTGGATGTTGAACGAGCGGATCAGGTCGCAGATGGGTTGCATATATATATTAAACATGAGTGATGAGAGGGATGAACCTTGGGGGACTCCTTGTTTAAGTGTGAATGGATCAGATGTGGTGGAGCCTACTCTGACCTGTTGTAGCCTGTCGCTCAAATATGATCTGCACCATGCTAAGGCCAGGCCTTGTATACCTTTGTCTCTGAGGCGGAGTAATAGTGTCTCGTGATTCACAGAATCAAATGCGGCTGCAATGTCCATAAATATTAGGATGAATCCTTGGTGTGAATCGTCAATTCCCATGACTAGGTTGTTGAATAGGGTAGTAAGGATGGTTTCTATACCATGAGCTTCTCTGAATCTGTGTTGTGAAGGGTCCAATGGTGCTTCGGTGTCGATGTGGTGTTGAATTTGTAGTTGAACTACTTTTTCTGTAATTTTTGCCAGAAGAGGGATGCTTGCAATGGGTCTAAATGACTCGACTTTGGATGGGTCAAGTTTGCAGTTTTTTAGCAGTGGGCGGATTGATGTGAATTTGAGGCTTTGTGGGAATGAGCCTGTTGCAAAGGATTGGTTGAGTATCCTACTTATGGTTGGGCTGAGGGTAGATCTCAACTCTTTAATCCAGCTGGAGGGACAAGGGTCATTGGGTGCTGTGGTAAGGTTAATGGAAGAGATGATATCTTCGATTTGTTTGCTGGAGACTTCATGGAATTGTGAAAGCACAGTTGGTGGCGGGAAGAAGTCTGAGGGGATGGGGTGTGTGGGAGAGGCGTTGATGTTGGTTTGGATTATTTTGGATTGAAGGTAATTCGAGTAGGTTTGTGGATGAGGCATTTGGTCTTGGGAAAGGGTAGGGTCGCCTGTGAGGGTCTTAACAATGGAGAATAGATCGCGGGGCTTGTTCATGGATCATTTCAGAATTTCAGAGTGGTGGTGTTTTCTCTTTTCCATTGTCATCTGCCTGTGAGCTTGTAAGAGTGCAGAGTATGCGCAAAGAGCCTCAGGTGTCTGTGAGCGGCGCCACTGTCTTTCAAGTTTGTGGAGGTGGAGTAGAGACTTTCGTAAATCTTGGGAGTACCAAGGTGCGTGTTCGCGCCTTGATTGTCTCTCGGTGTTGGATAGTGGGAATGCAGCATCCTTGAGCGTGTCGTTCCATTTCGATACTATCTCGTCAGGGTCTGTAGAGGTATTGGAGAGGAGAGGCAAGATCTTCTTGAGAACGTCATCCTTATCAAAAGGTCGGGAGCGTGCTATCGTGGTTCTGGGGGTATGTTTCCTCTTTTTACAGATGCTGACAGGGTGGATGTTGGGTATGTTGAAGAGAAGTAGGTTGTGATCAGACCAAGGAACGGGTGTTATTGAGATTAGCAGGCTTTCATTGGAGTTGATAGTAGCGTGGGGTGCGAAAATCAGGTCAAGTGTGTTTCCTTTGTTGTGGGTGGGAGCATCAATAAGTTTATTGTAGCCCAGTTGGTTGATTGCTTCGAGGAAGGCTGATGAGTGAGAGTCTTGTAGGGATGGTAAATTGAAGTCCCCTACTAACCAGTTATGGGTGCGTGGGTTGGGGGGGTTACCAGCAATGTTGATTATGGTGGGGAGGTCATCCGGATATGGAGTGGGAGCTCGGTATAACAGGTTGATGGTACAGGTGTCATTTGTTATGGAGTGTGTGTCTAGGTGGGTCGTACTTGTGGTATTACTTAATCTGAATTGGAGTGAGGATCTGACAATAATAAGAGTGCCACCTCCCCTTTGATTGGCTCTGTGGCAAGCAAAGAATGAGTAGCCTGGGGGTGTCATCTGGTTGAGGATGACATTATCACAGGAAGATAGCCATGTTTCGGTTATCATTAGTATGTCGAGGTTGTGGTGAGAAATAAGATCGGTAGCTATGGGCCATTTTGATCGTATAGATCTGGCATTCGCAAGTGCGCATCTAAGACGGGAGTGTTGAGTGCGTTTTTCGGATTGGATCTTGTTAAGGTATTGTAGTGGGATGTGTAGGAAATGTGACTGGCGTTTGCAAGGTTTTGTAGTTGTGTGATGGGGGGTTTCAAAACCTCTTCCTCCGGTGTTGTAGAGGATAGGGATGTGGCTGATACCAGGGTTTAGAGGGAGAGGGTGGGGACCCAGGAAGCCAGTAAGGTCAGGATGATAGAGATAGAAGGTATAGTAAGCTGCATGTTGCTAGTATTGGGAGGGTGATTTGTGTAGTTGTGAGGGGTGGCAGCTTATGCAGCAAGCTTATGATGACACTAAATGTCAGTGCTAGACTTGTGTCGGAAAATAAAGTAAAGATATAGTAGTAAAATATTTCGAAGTTTATGCAAAACAGAAGCAAGGGAGATTAGCAGTTTTTGCCAAAGGAGACAGTGGGGAAGGGCAACTCGTAATCGGCAACAGTTGCAATTGGCAGGGTTACACTGAATGCAACAGTAACAATTGGAAAGAATTGTGTCAAAATCAAGTGATACTTAACATAAGATAGTACTGAGAATCAGTGTGGTTTTAAGAAAGACGGTCTTAGTTGAAACAGTGAAACAGTCTAGTACACGTTAAGTATTACAGCAGGCAAAGCAGCAAATTATATAGGTTGCGGAAAAGTGTGGTTTAAACTAAAAGTTCTTGGCTGAGTCTGACCGTTTAAGTAGATAATAATAGTGTCTCCAGAAGCAAAGACGCTTGTGCACGTAAGTGAAAACAGCGTAGTGGGTACCTTTTGCTGCGTCTTGAGCCAGGCTTTAATGGTTCAGGTGCAGTTGGGTAGGGTAATTGCTCGCCGATGTTGGAACTTGAAAGGGCGATGGAAGTTATTTTTGGTGGCCCGCCTGTTGGCTGTCTGCTTTTAAGATCGAGCTGCCTGCCCCGATTCGGCAGTGAGAGGTGGAGGCGGCTCTTCTGTTCCCCCCGGCTGCTCGATCCACGCCGGGAGAGCTTGCTTGTGGCCGGGTGCTGGAGAGCAGAGAGAGCGCACTATGACTAGCAGGGAGAGCACGGTATAATTAGCTACTACTGTGGGCCACTGCCTAAGCTGGCGTGGCCCTCAGGCGCGGGCCCGACAGGCGCGGGCGCGCCTGCTGGCGCTTCTTTTAAATGGAGCGTGCTCCCTGCCCCGATTGGGCAGCCGATGGCGTCGGGAGCTGCGGTGGGCGGTCCGATGCAGCCCCGGCTGCTCGATCCCGGCCTGGGAGAGCTGCCGCGGGCTGTGTGAGCAGCTGAAGAGGCCCTCTGCGCCTGCTGGCGCTTCTTTTAAATGGAACGTGCTGCCAGCCCCGATTGGGCAGCCGATGGCGTCGGAAGCTGCGGTGGGCGGTCCGATGCAGCCCCGGCTGCTCGATCCCGGCCTGGGAGAGCTGCCGCGGGCTGTGTGAGCAGCTGAAGAGGCCACTCGAGTCTGAAATTTGAAGCATTCCTTGACCGATGATACGAAGGCCTGGAAGCACTTGAGATTCATCTGCCAGGCCAGCTGAGAACCCGGCCAGCTCCTTCGCCAGGTCCCTCAGGTACATGCCCATGTACAGCTGATAAGCCTGGATGCAGGCCACAAGCATAGAGCCCTGGTAGCACTTTGTCAAATCCGTCCATTGTGTGGGCCTCCCTACCAGTGGGCACCGAGGAATGCATCTTCTGACTCTTTATACAATGCATAGCTGACTCCACCACCATGGGGCTGTGAGGCAGCTGTGTCTTCATAAAGCCCAGGCTTTTGCCAAATCGATACTGGGAATAGAGTTGCCAGCTTACTACTGGCACAGTCACCAGGCTCTCCCACATCCCAAATAGCAAGCGCTCCAGGATGGGATGTATCAGCATTGCCAGTGCCTTCCTTGGAAGGGCCTCATTTTGGAGGATCTCCAAGTCATCAGCACGAGGCTCATCCTCCGGTTCCACCATGAAGGCCAGGGCCTTTGATATTCCCCAAACTCGAAGAACGTAAGATCCTTAGACGGGGTCCTTCTATGCTCCTGAGGGGGGGGGGGGGAGATGGGTCAGAGGGGACATCCCTGTGTAACCTGGTATCGGGTGACTCATCGGTCTCCCAGTCTGACTTGGAGCAAAATGAGACCTCGAGTCCTGGATGGTCATTGGGGTGAGGAGCAGGCTGTGCCACAGGAGAACAAGGTGCCTGACGAATTGGCTCGGGGGTGAGTCGCGTCTCAAGCAAGAGGCTGACTGACACGGCTCCGAGCAAGTCTCAAACCATTCTGGCACAAGCTGGACATCCTCTGGGGAGGTCCTGACAGTGGAGGATCCTGATGTCAGCACCACTGACCTGGAGGCCCTGAGCATTGGGCCCTGCTGCATCTTAAGGAAGGCAGCCAGACTGCGTTCCAAGGCTGCCATCCTGGCTTCGATACCAGTAGGCTCCGCAGTGACCGGTTCAGGCCTCGATGAAATTGAGCCCAAAGCCAGCTCCCTCAATGGGAAATCACCAATGGTGATCGTGTTGGAGGACTGAGCCCAATGCCCTGACATGGTGGGAGTCTCTTCATCCAAAACCAAGAACCTACCTCTCAGTAACTCACCTAAATACAAGTCAACTTTCCATAAATTCTTCCAATTTTACAAAATAAGTAACAATATCATTAGGTTATACCCGGACCTCAGGATTTAGACACCCTCCATCTGGCGAATTACATCACCATAGG
Organism: Ichthyophis bannanicus; assembly: GCA_033557465.1. Taxonomy (NCBI): domain Eukaryota; kingdom Metazoa; phylum Chordata; class Amphibia; order Gymnophiona; family Ichthyophiidae; genus Ichthyophis; species Ichthyophis bannanicus. Next base: position 116,186,351 of record CM066032.1, on the reverse strand, counting down.
GAAATGGTGGACACTTACATCATAGGTCCTTAACCTTCACACCTTTAAAGTATTACCTCAACAGGAATCTTTTCCACGTAATAAATTATTAAACTTATCTTACTCCCTAACTACACATAAGGATTCACAAAAACATTCACCATTCATTAATCACTACCACATGACTAAATATACAACCATCCATACAACATAAACACAAATCTCCCAACTATAAAAGTGTCCAATATTATTCTGTGTCCACTCCAGAGCAGAAAATCAGTAAAAGGCTTCTAACATCTTTAAAAGCACTAGGCTTAATAGTGAAATGTCTAATTTCAGTATCCACATGAACGCTGGAAAGGAAAATCAAGCACAAATTTAGATTGGTAAACGACAAATCTCAATATGCAGAAAGCAATCTAAATTTGTGCTTGATTTTCCTTTCCAGCGTTCATGTGGATACTGAAATTAGACATTTCACTATTAAGCCTAGTGCTTTTAAAGATGTTAGAAGCCTTTTACTGATTTTCTGCTCTGGAGTGGACACAGAATAATATTGGACACTTTTATAGTTGGGAGATTTGTGTTTATGTTGTATGGATGGTTGTATATTTAGTCATGTGGTAGTGATTAATGAATGGTGAATGTTTTTGTGAATCCTTATGTGTAGTTAGGGAGTAAGATAAGTTTAATAATTTATTACGTGGAAAAGATTCCTGTTGAGGTAATACTTTAAAGGTGTGAAGGTTAAGGACCTATGATGTAAGTGTCCACCATTTCCCTATGGTGATGTAATTCGCCAGATGGAGGGTGTCTAAATCCTGAGGTCCGGGTATAACCTAATGATATTGTTACTTATTTTGTAAAATTGGAAGAATTTATGGAAAGTTGACTTGTATTTAGGTGAGTTACTGAGAGGTAGGTTCTTGGTTTTGGATAATAGTTATTCCTCTCAGACGGTTTGTGGTTGTTGGGAGTCTCTTCATGCCAGGGCAGCTTAAAGGGCTGTTCCCAGCCATCACCCTTGGCGTTGGGTCGAGGACTCTGAGGCCGGGGACCGGAGGTCTTATCCCCGGGCTCTGGGATCAGACTTCAACTTTGGCTTGGATGTCGTCTTGGACCTATGGGGGAGATCCTCAGAGGATGAACCCCTGGTCTAAAGCTCCACAACCTTGGGGCTCAGATTGAGCATGTGCACGCTATGCAGAGTCGTTGGATGCAGTCTCTGAAAGCAGCAATTCCAGACTCTATGTCAGAACTGCTGCAGAGGCCTTCAAGCCTAACAGCTTCCCCTGCTGCTTCTTATAATTCTTCCAGCTCTTGCTCAACATCTGCAGGTACAGCAGGCAAGCGGAGTCATCTTGATCTGTACCAAGGCACTTGATGCAGCAACTGTGGTGGTCTGTCATGGACATAGTAAGGGGCATACCACACTGCTTAAATCCACTGACCGAAGACAGAGCGGGGAATACGGCACCCATGAGGCCAAACTCAAGATACCTCAGTCAGGCAGGGCAGGAGAAAAGACCCATGCACCGAAAAAGAAAAAAGACCTGAGAAAAATGCAATGCTGAGGTGTGAGCGGACTCTGGCAGCGAGAAGGTGATTGGGAACTGACTGGCAAAAAGAAGAGCGAAAAAGCGCTAAGAGAAGAGTCAGAAAAATCAACTTTCACCAGGGACGACAAACAAGAAGTCTCAGGGCTCCACGGAAAAAAGAAGACTGAGGTAAGAGGGCATCTTTGGGTGGGAAGGTGACCGTGCATGCGCAGTCTAACTCCCAAAGGCTTTCTTTGAAAGCTGGGGAGTGATTACTGTGCGGGCTCCATTGATGCAGATGTCAGTCATATGTGAGGACCGACTTCCTGCCTGTTCCCAGAGAAACTAAGCTGCTAAAATACAGACATCTCCCATAAGATCACACTTGTTTCTCTTAACATGCCCGCTTAACCTCAACTGAATAAAAGTTTGCTTTTCAATATGAAATCTCATGGCATATGTTTCCATTCTTCTCCATGTGCGAGGCCAGAAATCTATATAAACAGACTGACAGCAGATAAAGACCTCAAGACACACGTAGTTTGCACCTTCTCTTGTTGCAAAACCACAATCCTAATTTGATCTCCAACTTTACCCTCATTTCCCCATAGCTTAGAATCCCTCTGAGCTTGTGCCATGCTTTCTTGAACTCCAATTTTTTTTATTGCCAGAAGGAACACATGCACACACTGGGCAAGCACAAACTAATGAAAATGTGACTGTACTTGAAATAATCAAGGCTGAATTTGTGGTGCAGTTGGACAGCCAACTTTCAAGTAAGTTATCAACAGGGGCATTTCCAATTCTCTATAGCAGTGCTGCTGGTTAAAATATTTAAGGGTTTTTCTTGTACTGAATGGCATGTTTCATATGCAACAAGAACATGCAAAATGACAAGAACACATTCCTGAAGTGTTATCTATATTCCAAGTGAAAGGGAAGAAGTGAGACATTTACTGCCCAGGATGAAGGATAAGTCATTGAGGGAACTGCAAAATTAGCATGTATAAAGTTTGAAGTGTAACCTAAATGCACAGCAAGTTAACCACCTCCCCATACTGAACCTTGCGCAGTATCTGACCACTTTCTGGCTCCAATGTTCATTACCTTTATATCATGGCTTCCTAAGGGATCCATCAGCTGTTTCTCCAAAGTATGTACAGATTCTAAGGACAGCATGATCATACGCTGAAGAATCTGAAAGGGAGGGGGGGAAAAATAAATATGAAGTTCACTTCCGAATAAAAAACTAAATGGATTATTTGCCTTATATGCTGCACCACTGGACTTCATCCAAGGGATTACAGTTGTGGTCAACATTATTGACACTCTTGCATTTTAGGTATATTGTGTACAATTTCTTCAGAAATAATTAGAAATATTCCAAATGTATGTCATCATAATATTTTAATAGTATGTTCAAATGTAAACAAAAAAAGAGATGTATGTGCAACTTAGACGTAGTAATTTCTGAGAAAAAAATTAAATGATCTGAACAGGATTAATGGCACCCTCCACTAATATTTGGTTGCACAGCCCTTGGCCGTGATGACAGCCTCCAAACGTTTCTTGTAGCCATCTAAGTTTCATACATTTGTCTGCTGGTAGTTTTTCCCCATTCTTCAACTGCGATTTGTTCCAGCTCATGAATATTTCCAGGATTCCTTTTACCAATGGCAGATTTCAGCTCTTTCCAAAGGTTCTCAATTGGATTGAGATCAGGACTCATTGCTAGCCAATTTAAAACAGTCCATTTGCTCTTTTTTAACCATTCTTTTGTACTTCTGGATTTATGTTTTGGGTCACTGTCCTGCTGGAGGACCCATGACCTTCGACCCAGACCTAGCTTTCTGACACTAGGTAGCACATTTCACTCCAAAATACCTTGGTAGTCCTCTGACTTCATGATTTCTTTAATATGTTCCAGGTCTCCAGTTCCTGGGGCAGCAAAATAGCCCCACAACATTATGGAACCTCCACCATATTTAACTGTAGGAAGGATGTTTTTTTTACCTGATAAGCTTCATTTATTTGCCTGTAAATGTATTGCTGGTCTGCATTGCTAAAGAACACAAGTTTAGTTTTATCTTTCGATAAAATATTTTCTCAGAAGAATTATGGTTTCTCAAAGTGGGTTTGGTCAAAGATCAGCTATGCCTTTTTATGTCCATATTCAAGCAGCGGGATCCTCTTTGGCCTTTGCCCTTGAAGCCCTTCTTTGATTAGTGCATGGCATATGGTGTGGGTTGAAACCACCACTCCAGATTGCTCCAGGTCAGCCTTAAGCTCTTTGGATGTTGCACATGGTGTCTTTACAACATTTCACACTAACCTCCGAAGACTTCTTGGATTAATTTTCTTCTTCCCACCACATCCTAGGAAAAAGTCAGCTAGGTTTTGCAGAAAGAGGGGGAGGGGGGGGGTGTCGGGAGGGTAGCGGAGGGGGAGGCGCTTTGAGGAGAGAGTTAAGAGTAGAGAAAAGACAGCAAGGGTGAATGGCAAGAGAATTAGTCAGGTGGATATAGTAGTTTTGCTTGGCAAGTGCTAAGACTGACTGGAAGGAGGTCAGCATGAATTTGAAGTGGTCAGTCGGAAAGGGAGCGAGATTTGAGCCAAATGCACAAAGCTCAGAGGGCACAGGAGCGGAGATAGCAGGTAGTTGAGGACAACCAGGGCTAGGGTGTAGTGCATCTCACAGAATGTGGGATGTGTGGAGCAAAAGTATCTAGAGCAGAGGAAAGAGTAATATTATAGGAAACTATGGCCTCATCCACAGATTTAGAAGACAAAGTGAAAGAAAGAGGCGATAACAATAGAGGAGACAGCCAATGGATCAATAGCATGAAGTTTCCTAAAAAGGTAGGAGACGACAGAGCGGGATTGAAGTGGGAAGTGATGAAGGCTGAAACTTAGGTGGTGATCAGACAATGGAAGAATTGAGGTACAGAAATTGGAGAGTAAACAGTTAGAGAAGAATACCAAGTCAAGGCAGTGACAGCGCCGATGAGTAGGAGCAGAAGAACAAAGTTGGAGATTGAAAGAGGTAAGGGAAAGAAGTTTAGAAGCATAGGGGTCAGAAAAGTTAACATGAATACTGAAGTCATCAAGAATAAGTGAGGGTGGGAGAAGAGTCTAGAAATAGGGAAAGCCAGGAGTCAGTGAGAAAGGTACAGATGGACTTACCACGTGGTCTATAAATAGCAGCTATCCAGAGAGGTAATGGATTAAAAAGGCAGATGGAATGGTCTTCAAAGGAAGAAAAGGAGTGAGAGAGAGGTAGGGGGGACTGGAATCGGCAGGAAGGAGAAAGCAGAAACCCCACACCACCACCACAGCCAGTGGCACAAGGAGTGTGGGAAAACTGGTATCCACCATGACAAAGGGCAGCAACTGAAGCAGAGTCATTGGGGAGGATCCAGGTTTCAGTAACAGCTAGAAGACTGAAGGAGTTAGAAATGAAAAGGTCATGAGTAAAGGGGAGTTTATTAGAAATGGAGTGTGCATTCCATAATGCACAAGACAGGAGAGGAATATAGATGAGATTAGAATGGTTGAGAGAGGAATGAGAGTGAGACAACAGTCTAGGGGAGCCAAGGATAGGATTAATGTCAACAGAAGAAAGGAGGAGGAGGAGAAGAAGGGTGCAAGGCAGAGAGGAGACAAACGGCAGAATGAGGATGAGGTATTTTAAGAGAGGAGGGAGAAGGATGAATAAAAGGAAGAAAAAAGTGGAGTTTAAGAGTGGAGGAAAGGGATTACTTGAACGACTGAAGAGTGAGTAAAGCAATGTCAGGTTTTTAAAAAATGGCTCCAGGGTGATCCAGGAAACAAAATTACTGACCACTGGTATGAGTCAGCAGAGGTTAAGCAAAGGAAAGTCTTGCCTTACAAATTCATTAGATTTTTAAGGTGTAAATATGCTATCCAGCAAGATCATTTTTTGAAAGCACATTCCATAAAATAGAGCCTGCATAAGAAAAGCCTTTTGGGAGCAAGATAGTGGCTTGAGCGGCAGCATGCACTGTGAAGACTGCCTATCCTGATGCCTTGGGCTTGCACCAAGAAGGGGATGGCCACAGTGCCTACCTCTACTTTGACTTCGAAAGCTACAGTGCAGTCCCTGCTCCAGTTCGTGGTGCCTGCTTCCAAAGAATCACATGCCTCTTCAGTTTCGTTTGTGGCGTTGTGCTCAAATGCTAACATTAGTGGGGCCTCTTTGAACCACAAGCAATGAACAACCCTGCCGCTGCCTAGACCGGAAGAGGACACTGTGGTGAGGCCAAAAGCATTCAAGGGGATTCCCCTAGGTTTATGGCCAGCAGTGGAGGTTCCCTCAGCGAATAGATTAGCCTTGGAGGATCCGGTGAGGATCCCTGTCAGCATGTTCCAATGGCAGCAGGCAGTTAGATCAGCTGTAGTTACCCTGGAGGCATTATAGGATGCCATCGTGGATACTCCTTTGGCTACTTTTGCTGGCAAGTTCAAGTGAGTTGAGTATTATGAAGACCAATGCGGTTGACCAACAGCAGTCTCTTACTCAGCAAGCTGCGAAACAAGACCGGTTGGAACTAGTTTGGAAAATTTCCAGTCTGTGAGTATGGCCCAGATTAAAGAGAAAGAAGTTCTGAACAGGAAACTGTTCTATTTAGGAGAACCATGTTTGTAAGAACAATTTAAGATGTCTCAATTTTCCAAAATGTCCCTTAATTGCACCAGTGGACATGAGGAAATATTTAAGTGAAGTGTTAAAGATGTTTGGAGAAGCTTTGCTATCAATTACTTGGGCCCAGTATCTTTCACTCTACTAATCATGGATACTTGGGTATGGTTCCTACGGTAGGTAATGGAACAGATGTGGAGAATTTGACTGCCTTAGAATCTTCTTTGGAGGTTATTACACACATTTGAGTCAGACAGCAATGCTGTCTTGAGGTTGTTTTTCATACCATGTCAGCTACTTTTCTTGGCTCAAAAATCTATATATTTCCTGATGTATCTATGGATAGGCAAAAGAAACCAAGAATTTTTGGCTCTTAGAGACAGGGCCATAAATATTGGCGTGATCATGAAATTGGTTTTTTCCTTGTAAATATTTGGTTGTATGGCACACCATACATTTTTTTTGAGCCTGATCAATTTCAACAGTTTGTTTTAGCCAGAGAAACACAAACATGATGGCAGAAAAAGACCACATGGCCTATCTTGTCTGCCCCTTCCTTATCAACTACTACAATAGTCCCCTTTTTTCTTTTAGAGATACTCTGTTTGTCCCATGCTTTTTTGAATTCAGATACCGTCTCATCTCTACCACCTCCACTGGGAGACTATTCCAGGTATCTACCACCCTTTCTGTAAAGGAATATTTCCGTATCTTACCCCTGAGTCTATCCCCTTTCACCCTCATCCCATGTCCCCTCATAGCAGAGCTTGCTTTCAATCAAAAAAAGAGGCTCTCCTGTGCATTTATATCACGGAGGTATTTAAATGTCTATCATATCGCCTCTATCCTGCCTTTCCTCTAAAGTATACATATTAAGATCCTTAAGTCTATCCTCATAAGCTTTATAATGAAGACCACTAATATTTTAGTAGCCATCCTCTGCACCGACTCCAACCTGTTTATATCGTTTTGAAGATGTGGTCTCCAGAATTGCACACAATACTCCAGATGAAGTCGCACCAAAGACTTATACAGAGGCACTATCTTTTTTCTGCTGGCCATTCCTCTCACTATGCACCCAAGCATCCTTCTAGCTTTCACAGTCGCCTTTTCTACCTGTTTAGCTACTTTAAGATAGTCAGACATTACACCCAGGTCCTGCCCTTCTTTTGTGGACAGAAGTACTTCACCCCCTATACTGTACCGCTCTCTTGGATTACTGCAAACCAAACGCATGACCTGTGATAAGGAAGCTTATCATAGCTCAGGAAGGAGCTATAGGAAAGGTGAAGTGACTCTGAACAAGCAACCTGTCAGTTCTGGTAGAAATAAGAAAACAGAATGTTCCCATAAAAGACTACCAGTCCCAGAATGCACCAGGTTTCCAACAGCCATTAGAGGAGCTGAAGTGGGGAAACGTGTGTTCAATCAGGAGGGCTATGAGGTAATCCCTAAGCACTCATCTCAAAGGGCAGGGCCTGATTCAGCACAGCTGCGCTGTGTTAGGGAGGAGCACTCATCTAGGCAGAATAAAGGTAGAGTTTATTCTACAGAGAATCATCCTTATCCTGAGAATCAGCTTGAGCTTGATCATCAGTTTCATCTCAAGGATCAATCAGAAGCAGAAGCCAAACCGGACGGACAGAGGGAAAGAAACCCTTTGGAAGAAGGAAGAGAAAAGCCTTTGAGAGGTCTAGAAGAGTCCAGAGCAGTACGTATACTGGGAGGCATTCCAAGGGCCAGCATACACCATTGGACTGGGGAAAGCCAGAAGAATGGTGCTGCAGAGCTAGGAATCTCCAGACGCTACCTGTGAGGGAGACAGCTGCACGTGGAAGGGACCCTAAGACCCGTGCCAGAAGGTATGTGAAGAGAGATCCAGTGTCCAGGGATCTGGATTGGAAGGCTGGACATAAGAACTGGACTACATACTGGCCAGGCTATATAGAGAGGAACTCTAACAGCAATGGAAGCTCAGGTATGAACACTGATCTATGCCCTAGCTATAACCTTGAAAGACAGCAGGGAAACAAGTATTCTCCTGAAAGTGCTCCATTGAGAGATTCATCTGTGCCAATCCATGATATTGAACCCATGCTTGTTGAAGAAGGGGGAATGATAACAGATGAAGAATGTGTTTACATGGATTGCTCTCTGTCTAAACTCCTTTGGTAATTTTCTGTTATAAAGTACAGCAACCATCACAAAGAAATACAAACTTGTTCTTTAATCTACTCAGGAAAGCTCCTGAAGCAGGATTTGACCCACGCAGTAGAAAGCAAGCCAGCTAAGGGGTTTCAGCTGGGTAACTGCTAGCAATTGAGCCTTACCTAATTGCTTGTGAGCTCTGAGAGAATCACTTCTGAATCTATGTGGGAAGATATAAGAAGTTAACCTGAAAAGAACAGTTTTTCCCTTCTTTGTGGATCTTCTTTGTTGTTTGATACACTGCTAAGAGAATATTAGCTAAAGCCTACAGAAAAGACCAGTTTGTTACCAACCAGGTCTTATTTCTTTTGCTTTGATTGCCTGATAAGTTCAAATGTTGTTTTCCTGATTTTGTTTTTCCAAGTTTAACACTGAAAGCAAGTAACCTGATTTATGTGCTACCAAGCATATCTGTGTTGGGAGAAATAACCCCATAAATAAATATCTTATTGGCTTTAACACTTGAGCACAACTAAATTATTGTCAGCAGCTGTGTCTGGTGTGAATGAACTGCATTGCCCACAATCCCTTGCAAATCATAGATATATGCACTTGCCAAGACTGTGAAGATTCTCACCCAGGCAGCCGTCTGACAGACCCTTCATTTAGAGTAGTTACTCACCTGTAACAGGTGTTCTCTAGGGTCAGCAGGAATCAGTCCTCACATATCGGTGACGTCAACGCCAATGAAGCCCTCATGAAGGCATCTCCTCAGCTTTCAAAGAAAGCCTTTGGGAGATGCCACCATGCATGCATGGTCCCCTTCCCACCCAAGAGTGCCATCTCACTCAGTCAGATGACATAGCTAGAGCCAACAAAAAAAGATGGCAAACATACTACAGCAACTTCAAGGGGAGGAGGGAGTGTTGTGAGGACCGATTCCTGCTGTCCCTGGAGAATACCTGTTACAGGTAAGTAACTACGCTTTCTCCAGGAACAAGTAGGAAGTCAGTCCTCACATATGGGAACTCCCCAGCTATAGGCTACCAAGAACCTGTCGAAAAAACACAGCCCAGCCATAAGCAGCCACGAGCGAACCTGAGGACTCTCTGAGGATCCCAGTGTCCAGGGAAAACCATGGCTCCGGTAGCCTGAATAAAAAGGATGGGAGGGCAGGAGTTGCCTAAACCCCGAACAGATTACCAAAGGCACTGTCCCATCTGGACTCCCTCTCCAGGTAGTACTGAGCTGCTAAAGTGTGGATTGAGGACCAGGTGGCAGCCCGGCAGATGTCTGCCATAGGGACAGAGCATAGGCTTGCAAAAGAGGATGCCATAGCCCTGACGTTGTGCACTGTGACTCTGTGCGCCAACGATAGCCCAGCCTGATTGTGGGCAAAGGCGATGCAGTCTGCCACCTAAGTGAACAGGGGCCAATTGGTGAATGCTTCCCCCAGTCAACTGGGGTCATATGAAACGAAAAGCTGTGAGGCTTTGCAGTGACCTTTAGTATCCTGCAGGTGGAAGGATAGGGCCCTTTTGCAGTTCCGAATGTGGAGAACGGCTGCCGCCTTGATGGTGTGGGGCATGTAAAGAAGGTGGGGAGCACCACCTCTTGGTTGATGTGAAAAGCGTATACTACCTGCGGAAGGAATTTAGGGTGGGTGCGCAGCACGACCCTGTTCTTGTAGTACCTGGTTATAGAGTGGCTCAGCCACCAAAGCCTGAAGCTCACTGACTCTGTGGGCAGAAGTGAGTGCCACCAGAAGGTCACCTTCCAGGACATGTAATGCAAATGGAAAATATCCAAGAGTTTGAAGGGAGGTTTGGTAAGCTGCAAAAGAACCACATTGAGATCCCATTCCGCCAGAGGCAGCCGGATTGGAAGCTTAGAGCAGCAAGCCCCACATAAATCGGGTAATGAGGGGCTGCACAGGAATAGGCTTGCTCTCTATGGAATGATGGATCGTGGAGAGGAGTATCCTGATGGAGTTGGACTTGACTGTGGACTGCAAGAGGCCCTAGTGACCCATGTCCAGCTAGTTGGATCAAAGAATTACGCCAAGAACTTAGTCCCGCTATAAGCAGAATCACAAACCAATCCCTCTCCATAGGATCTTTCCCACAAAGCCTGAAATTTACTTCAATCCGCCCATTATTAAAAAACAACAAACTTGATTCCTCCAAAGTTGAATCCTTTCGCCCAATATCAAGCATCCCCCTACTCGCCAAAATCATTGAAAAGGTAGTTCAACGACAAATGCAACAACATATTGACGATGTAGCTCCACTGGATCCATCTCAACATGGCTTCAGAGAAGCTCATGGTGTCGACACCATCCTCACAACTCTCTTCAATGATCTAGTTACAGGACTTGATAACATCCGCCAGGGATTTGTCCTCATTTTCATGGATATTGCTGCAGCCTTTGATTCAGTCAACCATGAAACTCTGATACTCCGTCTTGTGGAGAAAGGAATACAAGGTTCAGCTATAGCATGGTGCAAGTCCTACCTATCTAACAGATGGCAACAAGTCAGAACAGGTCCCATGACGTCTGACCCATTCCCTCTCAATCAAGGTGTACCTCAGGGTTCATCCCTATCTGCATTAATGTTCAACATATATATGCAACCAATTTGTACCCTAATCCGCTCCTTCAACATCCAGTGCCTAGTCTACGCAGACGACGTCCTAATCTACTCACCATTCCTGATTGATCAACCTGACTTTTCACCTATATCAAGTTGCTTCGAAGCTGTATCACAATGGCTTACAACACAAAATTTAAGGATCAACCATAGTAAAACAGATGTCTTATTCCTCACCAAGAACCAGATGTTCTCCCCACCCCCCACATTAAAAGTAAACAATATTGAGTTGATAGCAAAATCAACTATCCGCTATCTCGGCATCACGCTTGACCAACGACTCGACATGTTTACACATGTGAAGAACATCACGAAAGCAATTTACCATAAGGTCCGGATACTACGTCACCTGCGCCCCCTATTGGACTTTAATGACTACCGAACTATCTTCCAAGCCTTGGTGCTCCCACATCTAGACTTTGCAAATATTATCCTTCATGGCCTCCCTCAGTCAACACTAGGACCTCTTCACCTTGCAATGAATGCTGCAGCAAGGGTACTTGCAGGTACATCAAGAGCTAAACATATAACCCCAGTCATGATGGATCTCCACTGGCTTCCACTTCAGGCTAGAATCCAGTATAAGTCCCTAGTACTAACATTCAAAGCCCTAAGGAACCAGATCACCTCACCCATCAGCAAACTCATTCAAAGACGGCCGTTCAACAGGATCAGGAGATCTAATCAAGCAAACACTCTAGAGATCCCCAACATTCTAACTAAGTGCAAAAAGGCTACTGCCAATAGAGCCTTCTCCCTATTTGCACCCATGACCTGGAATGCCCTCCCCACTGAGCTCCGTTCCACCCCAGACCTATTGTCATTTAGAAAAGCCCTCAAACACCTTTTCCTCATCCATTACCCAGAATCCAATCCCAGAAACAACCACCCATCCTCACATCCTACACCCTACTCCACCCCACCCAAAATCCAACACCATAAAGAAAATGACTAGCTCTACCACCATATCCCCTCTCTTATTTATTATTGGTACTGATCACACATCTCATTGATTAAACCTCTTATAAATATGTTGAAACCAAGCTATACTATATTTATTTATTTATTTATTTATTTACATTCTCTTATATACCGCGCTATTCTGCATCAGCGCGGTTTACATTGAACAAACTGAAGTTACATTGAACAGGGTATTATAACTTGGAGAAAACTATTTTACAGGGAACATGGGCTATGGAGGGTTAAGTGGCTTGCCCAATTATACTATATGTATAATTTCTCACCATACTATATGTATAATTTCTCACCATACTCCTAATTACTCTGTAATTAGTTACCCCTGTTACCTCCAGGTTATCTCGTCCATGTTCAATGTAAAAACTCAATTGTCGTGTGACATTGCAGTATGTTTTTTGTTCAATTGTAAACCGCACTGATTTTAATAGCGCGGTATATGAGAAGTAAATAAATAAATAAAATAAAATTGCAACACCGAATACACTGAGCAGGAGAACAAATCTACCTATTCCTCCGTGCACCATACTGAGAATCTGCGCCACTTGAAGGCATAGGCTCGTCTTATGGAGTTCTTACAAGATGCCAGGACGACTTCCTCCATCTCCTTGGAGAGGTTGAGGGATGCTCGAGTGACCTGTTCAGTAGCCATGCTGTTTGAGACAGGGGCCCCAGGTTGGGGTGGAGAATCGAGACCGCCTCCTGGGTCAATTGTCCCGGGGAATTCCCCAGAGAGACTGGAGACTCCGTTGAGACAGAGTAACAGGGGAAACCAAGGCTGTCTGGGCCACCACGGGGCCACTAGGATCATGAAAGCCTAGTCTCGCTGGACCTTGAAGAGAGTCCATGCTCTCAGAGGTGTGGGAGGGAAGGCATACGACAGGACCTCTGACTACGAGATGAGGAATGCATCCACTTCTACCCGGAAAGGGCGCGGTTGGGGACAGCAGAAGCGGGGTAGCTGAGTGTTGGCCAGGCTGGCAAAGAGGTCCAGAGTTGGGATGCCCCATATTCTGAATAGCCTCTGCAACACCCTGAGGTCAAGGTGCCACTCATGTGGCTGGAGGGCCCTGCTTAGTCTGTCCGCTAGGAAATTGTTTTGGCCCGGAAGGTATATTGCCTTGAGGAGCACCCTTTGACTGGTCATGTACGAGCAGAGGGCTACTGCCTCTTGGCATAGGCGGTGAGATCCTATGGCCCCATATGTTCAGGTAGAACACTGACCTGGTTGTCCATTTGGATGGCAACTGACTGATGCTGCAGGCGGTTTTGGAAGGCCTTGAGTGCCAGGAAGATGGCCCCGAGTGCCAGCAGGTTGATCTGCTGCTGGCTCTCCTTGAGAGACCAGTTTCCCTGGGTGTGCAGTTCCTCGCCATGGGCATGCCAGACCAACAGGGAGGCATGGGTGACATACTCTATCTCGGTCTCTGCTGCCTTGTCCTCCCATTGGGTTACCAAATAGATTTTCACCGAGGCAAGGGATATCGAGGAGTTTCTCCTGGGCCCATTGCTCGAGGTTTGATGCTTGGAGCCAGGCCTTGTGTCAGACCCCGATGCATGCAGTGGTTACCTTCGGGTTGGACTCAAAGCCAACCAAGGCCACCCGGGACAAGTACTTTGAGCCATCCCAGATGGACTTCGTGAGGGTCTGGAAGCAATGGAGATGGTGCCCGCTAACACCTGCTGAAAAACCCCCAAGTTCCTTGATGAGGTCTCAGAAGAACATGCCGATATACAGCTGGCATGCGAGTATCGAGCCCTGGTAACATTTATACCAGAGGGCATCGAGGGTGAGAATCTCCCTGCCTGGGGGCACTGAGGAGTACAATTTCGGGCTTTTTTGTCAGTGCATGGCAGACCCGACCACCATGGAGGTGTGGAGGAGCTGCACTTTTCTGAAGCCAGGCCCTCGCTGGACTGAATACATGGTGTCCAGATGGTGGCTCACAATGGGCACTGATGCCAGTGTCTCCCACAAGAGGAGGCGGCACCTGAGGATGGAGGGGACGGGGACTGAAAGGGCCTCCCCTTGATGGGACCTCGAGTTCCTCTATGCGGGGGTCCCTCCTCCAACTCCGTGGTGAGGAAGAGCGCCTTCGCCATGTCCCGAATAAACTCGAGGAACGAGGTGTCCTCGGGCGGGGACCAGTGCCTCAGTCCTGGCAAGGACAAATCCAAGGGGAGGCTGCAGTGAGCCCGTGTTTCTGGGGAAGCCTCGTCCTTCCAATGAGTAGTCCGAAGACTCAAGGCCCGGCAGCTTAAAGGACTTGTAAGGGCCTGGCCTTTGAGGAGCTGCAGCTGGCCAGAGCCAGAGGCGCTTACTTGAGAGGATCTCACTCCCGAGGACTGGAAGCGGCATAGAGACCCTCGCCGAGGATTGACTCGAGGTATGGGGCTCTCCAGGATCTCTTCGGCAGCCCGGGGAGTCCCCGCCATTGAGGTCCTTGCGGTTTCAGCATGTGCACCAACAGGGCCGGGCATTGACGCACGCTTGTGGTCAGGAACGCAGAAACGCTGCGCTCTACACCATCATCCTGACCTCCCATTCTGGGGTTGCAGCCTTCGACACCGAGGCCAGAGTGACCGGTTCAGGTATCAGGGATGAGAGAGAGTCCTCGACGGGATGGGACTCGGGGGTCTAAGACCCCTCGCCAGCGGCCTGGATGTCTGCCCTGGGTACCTTGATTGGCCACTCCTGCTCTGACTCCTCGGAAACCCTCTAGGGGCTGAGAGCCTCGCGTGAGACTTGCCGTGAGAGTACCCTTCAGAGGAAGAGGTTTGCAAAAATGACTTTTTATGCTCTCACTCCAGGGTACCCTTATCAAAGTGTCCGTGTGCCCGCGGGGACTTTACAAGAATCAAAGATTCCTGCGGGACATTGGAGCCCACAGCTACCAGGAATACCGGGGCCGAGTCTGACCTGTGGAAGATGTCATCCTGCTTCTGTCGGTGACTCTGGATGGCCTTAGCAGACATCTTACACAGGAAACATGTTTCTGGGTCATAATCAGCACCCAGATACTTGAGGCAATCATGTCCGTTAGTAAGGGACATGGTCCTGGAGTACCGATCACACTTCTTAAACCTGGTGGTCATCGGGGCAAAAAGGGCTCCAGCGAGGTTGAAGACTCAACGCGGTCAGCAGTTGAAAAAGGTGCAAAACAACGCTGAGTAGAAAAAACTAACTAGACTGGTTCCGAGTTCTGAAGCAGAGGCAACGGGTCTCGGAGGTGAGAAAAGTCAGTTGCTAACCGGATGGTACACAAAAGTGTACGAGAAAATCAACTTTTTCCCAGGGAAGACAGACATATGTCTGAAGGGCTATGCAGAAAAAGGGAGACTGAGTAAGATGGCACCCTTGGGCGGGAAGGGGACCACGCATGCGTGGTGACATCTCCCAAAGGCTTTCTTTGAAAGCTAGGGAGATGCTTCTGCGAGGGCTCTGTCAGTGTCAATGTCACCCATATGTGAGGGCTGATTTCCTGCTTCGTCCTGGAGAATTTAGCATTAAATCTCAGCTGCCAAATTCTCGATCATTCCTCAAGTTTAGTTAGAGCCCACCTTAGGCTATCTACTCTCTTCCTGGATGTCTACTCTATTGCAGGTTTTGGTATCATCTGCAAAGAGGCACATCTTACCCGACAGCCCTTCTGCAATATCACTAAGATTTTAAAAAGTATCGGTCCAAGGACAGATCCCTGTGGCACACCACTGGTAGCCACCTTCTCCTCAGAGTGAGCACCATTTACATGTACTGTTTGTTACCTCTCACTCAACCAATTTCTAACCCAATCAGTAACTTTAGGGTCACATCCCTAGGGTGCTTAGTTTGTTTATAAGTCTGTGCAGAAAGGTGTCAAAGGCTTTACTGAAATCCAAGTATACCAACATCTAGGGCTCTCCCTCGGTCCAACTCCATGGTCACCCAGTCAAAGAAAAATCAATCATATTTGTCTGACAAGACCTGCTGTTGGTGAATCCATGCTGCCTCCAATCATGAATCCATTGGATTCCAGAAACCTCCGTATTTTCAATTTCAGCAGCATTTCCAATAATTTGTTAACTACAGAGGTTAGACTAACCACCCTGTAGTTTTCTACCACATCCTTACTTCTGCTTTTGTGTAAAGGGACCAAATGTGCATTTCCCCAGTCCTCTGGCACCACTCCCGACTCTAATGAGGCATTGAAAAGGTCAATCAGTGGAGCTGCTAGAACATCCCCAAGTTCCTTCAGTATTTTTGAATGTATCCCATCAGGGCCCATCGCTTTGTCTACTTTTAGTTTAGCTAGTTCCTCATGAACACAGTCTTCTGAAAATCGTTCAATATCCCCGTCACTTTTGTTCCTATTTGTGGGTGTTTTCTGAGATCCTGGTCCTGGCCCTTCAACTGTGAACGTAGAACAGAAATACTTGTTAAGCAATTCTGCTTTATCCTCATCAGCTTCCACATATTCCTCCCCTTCACCCTTGAGTCTGACAATAACACTTTTGCCCTTCCTGCTCTCACTAACATATCTGAAAAATGTCTCATCCCCCTATTTTATTGCATTGGCACACATGACGTGCCACTTCTGATCCCCCTCCGACGCAACTTACTGTCAGACTGGGGGTCAGAAGTGGCAGGCCATGTGTGCTGAAGCACATGGCCTGCAGCAGGCAAAAAAGCAGCAGCACAAAGCCACCGCTGTTAAAATACTGCTGCAACAGCCACCCACCTCCCCCCCAAGACAAAATCGGTGGCAGCAGGAGGGCAGCGTGGCATGGGGGGGCATGGCCAGGATTTCTGCTTGTCGCGTGAGAAACCGTTGAGCCAGCCCTGCCCTCCAGTATTTTATTAAAGCATATGGAAAAACCCTGGCAAATCCTCTCAAGGGGCTCCCGGAGCCAATATGGCAACATCCTTTCTTTTAAGCAAGGTAACAGCTATATACAGGCAACTGAGAGGTCAGTCTGCTTCAATAAATCAGACAAACTTAAAGATTTAGTGATTCCTGGATTGGTCTAGCAGAATTTCAGGAAGTTATCTGTAAGTAAAATTTCACCTTCGAGATCATCATGCTAGACCAGTTCACACATGTGGGAAGTACCATAGCTAGTCTACCTCTGGACAGGATGAGACTGCCACAGCAAGCACTCTGGAGCCAAAGTGGGCTGCTGCCCGAGCTTCAAGGTCCAAGAAGATGCTTCACAAAGGTTGACAAAGAATACCAGGTCACTGCCAGACAGAGGTCTAAGCAGGGAAACACAGAAAGTCTCTGCCCAGGACTCGACCTAGGCCTGAATAGAGTGAGCCTTTAGCTCTTCAGAAACAGACTTATAACACCACAGATAGGTCATAGCAATAGCTTTCTTATTCCAGTGCATCACGGCAGCCTTAGAAGGCCATGTGACTCTTATGAGGCCTCGCAAACATGATGAAAAGGAGGTCCGAGCCCCTTGTCTTTTCCATAGAACTATTCAGGTAATTTCTCTTCTATCCAGTTAACATGGAAGGGCGATACCCAGGGACGGGCCAATCACTAGGTAAACTAGGCAGCTGCCTAGGGTGGCAACTTTTGGAGGGCAGCAAAAGCAGACCATTCAAAGCTAAATAGATTTTGACAGCCAGAGGATGTAAAGTTTGAGGTTTGTCTAGGGCTCCAACTCCTTGGACCAATTCTAGGGCCTCTACTGGGGCATGATCAGTCCATGTAATAGCCTCCATCTCAGCTCCCAGAAGCCTCCCCACTACCTCCTTCCCCACCCACAAAAGCATCTAACCATGAATAGGATCCATGAACAGGGGAATAAAAAGAAAAACGTAGTTTACCCGGGTAGTAGAAATGCCAAGCATCTAACAGGCAATGCTGCTCGACAAGCTGCTGATACCAAACCCCATCTACTTTCCGCCCTGCCCCCTCCCGGGGTCCCAGAATGCCTTGTCCCCCCCTGTGGGTGCATAGGCATTGGCCACACAAAACCATTCCTTACCAATCTTCAACCACACCAGTAAATATCACCCCGCCAAATTCTGAATCACAGTATTAATTTCCATCCTCAATTTGGAATCAAACATAACGGCCTACCACCCTCCTTACATTCCACTGTATTTGATGCAAAGTGCCGGACATTATATCCTCAAGGAGCCACCAGTGCATCGCGTGTATGCAACAAGTGCGTCTCTTGCAACAAGAATAGCGACACCTTCTGATGTGCCACTTCCTTGTGCAATTTCTGTCACTTAAAAGATGAATTAAGCACCTTGACATTAAGTGTCATGATTTTCAGCTCACCTATAAATTAAACTCCCTAACCCTCCCCCCTTTGCGTACTGGAACGCCTCCCTCCCTCTGCCTTCTCCAGTCCCACTCCCAACTACTTGGCCATCCTCTCCCTCTCTCCATGGATAGCATGGGCTGCCGCCAACATCATCTGACAACTGGGCCAACTCTTGCGCTCTCTTCACACTCGCCCACTCATTTCTCTTCTTGACCACCCCCACCCAACCATCTACCCCCCATCCTACCCTAGACACTCATTACCCATTCCCTCTCTCCCCCCCATGTGCAATAGGCTAACACAATCTCTCTAGCATTCCCAACACACAACCATACCCCACCCCATATAACAGTGAACTAGTAGAAACAAACTCTCAAATCACATTAGTTAGGTACCTTGCACCTATGATTCAAAAAAGAAAGGAAAAACAGTGATCCAGACAGTTTCGCATGAAGATTATTAGGTCGGCATGCCTTCTGCTCCCTGGTGCTCAGCATTGCACGACTGGCACCGAAGCCTGTGGCAGCCGTGATTAACTCTCTGCCACTGCAGATACTTCTTCCGAGCTATTCCCTCAGTCCACGGGCCAAGCTCTAGCCCAGTTAGACCCACTTCAGTAAGGGCTTGGACTGCTTCTTCACGGGAGCGCGCACTCAGTCTCTGTCCTTTATATGTATGTAAAGTTGAGCCCGAAGGGAAATGTCCAGCCATACCTCACTCCCTCCTCAGAGTCTAAGCAGTACATCCTTCATCTGGCGCCACACTTCTGTAGGGTAATTTGGGCCAAGTCTGCACATAATTCCACCAGGCAAGTCCCCCACTTTTAGGGGCTGCCAGTTCGGGCCCTACTAAACACTTGTTTTTTCAAACTATAATCATGAAAGCATGCGATGTCATCGCGTGGCTGCTTGTTTTGCCCCATCAGGCTCACCACGCAGTGCGCACGATCAATCTGGAGGTGAAGTCCTTTGATTTCTAAGCCAGATGCCTGAAAAAGGGCCTTAGGGATAGTCTTTCACCACTGCAGCACAGTCCACATAGAACTCCCCTTCGGCTATACCTCTAAACCGATTATTACTCCTCCTGGACCGATTTTCCAGGTCCTTAATCTTTCTCTAGACTCTCACGCTGTTGAGCCACGAGGAGCAGCCTGTTCAAGAGTCCACATAGACATCACTTTTTCGTCCATTCGCTTCTCCACCTCCTCCATTTGTTTGCCTGAATCAGTCAGCTTTACCTGCAAACTGTCAATGCCTGCCACATCTGCTCTTTGAGACATATCAGTCTTTAGATCTTTAAACCAGGCACGAACCTCTGCCTGGAAGGCATCCTGGTGGTTAGGGTCATTGACCGTGGCCACTGCGGGGAGGCCCCCTCTCGTTCCCCAGGCAAGTTCTCTTGAGGAGTTGCTTCTTGCGGCTTCCCTCCTGCCACCATCTTTTCATCCTGCAATCACGGCGTGGACGGGCCAGCCACAGCCGAGTATGTAAAGTCCTTTAGGCTGACTTTCTTGCCTTTTATAGCCATCCCACCATCTTCCTCTAATACCCAGACAGCTTTCTGCTTCTCCACCAAGGTTCAAATAGGCTTAATTTATGCTTTTAATGCGAAGGCTATCTGGAGCTTAAGCTCGTGCGGCCATCTTTCAAGGCCGACATCAACAGCCTCCCCCAGCCAGTAACTTTACGATAGAGTGGAGCATTGCCCATGTGCTCCTGCCCCTGCGCTGCCATCTTTGGCCCTGTACAGTGCATCCTGGGATGCACCAGGCGGAGTCTGCGACCCTGCATGGTGCATCCCAGGATGTTCCGTGTGGGTCCAGGTGCCACCATTTTCAAGATGGTGGCGCAGGGGCAGGAGCACATAGGCAATGCTCCTGCTCCATCATAAAAGTATCAGGAGAGGGATTCAGGCGCAGCTGAACCACTCATTGTTTGTTTTTTTTTAAACTGGGTGGGTGTTTGAAGGGATTGGGGCCGCTGGGCCACCAGGAATTTAGTTTTTTTTTGGAAGAGGGGGTGGAGGTGTTGTCAAGGGCACAACCCCCTCCCCCACCCCGGACAGTATTTTGATGGCATTGGAGGCTTTCCTTGATGCCTGAATCTGAGGGGAAGTTTGACACTTCACCTCAGATGATCCAGGCATCGGGGAAAGCTCCCGATGCCATCAAAATACTGTCGGGGACACATGCAAGACGTTTAAGCCACCTCAGACCAGGCATTGAGATATTGGTGCTTCAGCTGTTATGTAATCCTCTACATGTTTCTCTGCATCGGGTGCAGACAATATTAGCATGTCATTTTAATATGTATAGCGCATTTGCATATAATTTAAATACATTTGGCATCACTAAGTGCGCTTGCTTTTGCTTTGCTGTTTACGTGTGCATCAATTTCTTTTCTGCATTTGGCATGTCTGAACTTGTACATATAAAGTTGCGTTATCTGTGGGCAAAGGGCGCATTAGTCTTTCTGTATCGGTCCCTAAGAGTAAGAGAGGTTTACAGAGAAAATTAACATTACATAGTTACATTTAACATATTAACAGTGTGTATTCAATAGGATGTATAGAATCTATAAATGTCTGATTTATTTCTCCACTCCATGGATGCAAGTGAGCAAGCTTACCAGTGCAGAGGGTCGGTCTTTGGTCCAGAACGAGGTTTTCCTATCCTTAGGAGTAGCGATGAACATCACAGGAAGATGAGATCGAGCAGCCACAAAGTTGTTCTTTATCTCAGCATACTCTACATCTATAAGACAAAGCAAAGAATGAGGAAGGATGGGGTTAGAGAATGAAGCATGCCCTGCTTAATGCTTCAGCCAATATAGAGCCTGCTAGGATGATTAACAAACGTCAGACCACTGTTATTTCACTTTACAGCAGCATTTTATTACATCATCGTAAGCCTTTGGCTTTATTGCAGGCTATAGGCCACTAAGTGCCCATCTGATCCACCCTTCTCAGTATAGTATTCTTATCACATATCTGTGGCTCTATCAATCTACTGTGGAGGAGTAGCCTAGTGGTTAGATTCCCACTGGCACTCCTTGTGACTTTGGTTAAGTCACTTTACCCCCCATTGCCTTGGAAGAAAAGGCTGGCAATCTACTTCTGGTGATACATTGCCAAGAAAACCCAGAGGTAGCTGGGTCGCTATGAGTCAACACTGACCTGATGGCACTAAAAAAAATAAAAAAAAAAAAAAAAATCTACATTGACTAAATCAGTTTGATTCTCTATCAACACCCCCCCCCCCAAGAGCTGCTAAAATAAATGTTTGTAAACAAAATTATAGGCAAAAAGTGATGGGACACTTTACATATGGTTATGGTTTCATTTATTTGATATACCGCAAAAGTGACAAAACAATCTATGTGGTTTACACATGAAGACTTAAGAGTGTCACTTGTTCTATTGGCATCCAACTGGCATGCTGCTCTTTCCACATGAAAAAGGCTGAGCTTATGCTTTAAGAGACTTCAGAAAACAAGGAGAGAAGGTAGGGAGCCCTGAGGACTTATGCCACAAATGTTCATGACACACAATGGTGGGGAGAGGAATAGATAAGAAAGGGTCTCTGGCTGCAGCAATAGAGCCCAGGACATTCACACTCTGGGGTGATGTGAAATACAGGAGTGGAGTGGAGTAGCCGCCTAATGGTTAGAGCACTGGCTTGGGAACCAAGAAACCAGGGGTTCAATTCCCACTGACACTCCTTTGTGGCCTTGGGTAAGTCACTTAACTCTCCATTGTCTCAGAAAAATCCAAGTTATCAATGTCCCTGTTTAAAGGATAAAGCGGTATAAAACAAACACCTGCCAAATAAACAAGCAGAGATTACAGCATTTGGTTTGAAGAACAGAAGTGATGCAGTTATAGTACTGCTGGTGGTAAAGGAAGGTGAACAATGTAAAGATTGGTCTGGGAAGGAGAGAGAAGAAAGTGTCAAATCACTACCAGTGAAGGAAACAAAACTGATGCGGGTGCATGTAAGAGTACAAAATCATTTAACTTAGAAACACAGAAGCTGAAGACAGATAAGGATCATACACTCCAGCTGATCTTTGGCTCTTCCTTGGTAAGTATGGATCACCTATGCTTTCTAGCAAGAAATGATGGCACATAGGAGCAGTATAGTGGTTAGAGTAGGTTAAGAACCAGAGAAGCCAGGGTTCAAATCCCACAAATTCCTTGTGACCTTGAGAAAGTCACTTCACTCTCTATTGCCTCAGGTATAAAACTAGACTAAGTACTCTGGAAATATGAACATATCTACTGTATCTGAATGTAATTTACCTTGAACTGCTACTGAAATAGCATTAGCTAAATATAAATAAGGGGTCAATATTCCGCAGCAGCGAGTGGAATACTTAAAGCAATGGCGCTGGCATTTAAATTGATATATTCAACACTGCTGAAGGTGTGTGTGTAATGCAGTGATCATCGCCTCCATTTTCCATTCAGTTTAGATTTGCTATACAGAAGGCCTAAACCAAATCTATTGCTTATTTGGATAGTGGCTGAATATCACTGCTATCTGGATAATTTCTCAGCTCTGCCCTTGTGAAGAAATAAAAAGACAAAGTGTATGCATGTGTGTATATATTTTTTAGACAACTTTTTTTCAGGGAAAATTTGAAGACTACTCATGGTGATCAAAACACAGCTTATTAAAAACACATAAAATATTGCTTACCTGTAAAGCGTAGTTACTCACCTGTAACAGGTGTTCTCCAGGGACAGCAGGAATCAGTCCTCACATATGGGCGACATTGGCATCAACGAAGCCCTCACGGAAGCATCCCCCCAGCTTTCAAAGAAAGCCTTTGGAAGATGCTACCACACATGCATGGTCCCCTTCCTGTCCAAGGGTGCCATCTTATATGATATATGACATAGCTAAAAAAAATGCACAAACTAGAAGAGTGAGGGAAATAAGATACACTCCCATGTAAGAAGAAATTTTTGTCGGACTATATACTACCTTGTCCAGGGGTATAGAAAACCAAACCTCCCAGACCCTGGTAAATCTTAGTCCATTTTAATCAAACCAGCAGTAAAAAGTAAATACGAACTTAACTGCCATGGCAAATTTTTCAAAGTGAAAAATTGTAGAACCTGGTATACGGCGCTTCCGCCACTAAGGCCTGAAGCTCGCTAACTCTGCGAGCAGAGGTGAGTACAACCAGGAACGCCACCTTCCAAGAGAGGTATCGTAGGTGGCAAGTAGCCAAAGGCTCAAACAGTGGGCGAGTGAGCTGCCCCAATACCACGTTGAGGTCCCATTCGGTTGCCGGAGGGCAAACCAGGGGTTTCGATAAGAGCAGACCCCTAAGGAAGCGGGTCACCAAAGGCTGGACCGAGAGGGGCTTGCCATCCACCGGGTGGTGGTGTACCGCTAGGGCACTAAGGTGCACCCAGATAGAGTTAGACTTGAGCCCAGATTGCAAGAGGTGGAGAAGGTACTATAACACCAAACCCACAGGGCAGGAGAACGGGCCAGCCCCATGCTTGCTACACCAGGGCGAAAACATGCACCATTTGAGGGCATTAGCTCTTCTAGTAGAGGCCTTGCAGGAGGCCAGCAGGATCTCCTCTACCTCATCCGAGAGGCTGAAAAAGGCTAGGGTTACCCTTTCAGCAGCCATGCTGTCAAAATCATGGAATTCATTACCAGTTATACACAGACAACATTATGTGTTTCACCCCTTTCAATTTAATAAACCCTAACTTTTCAAACCTAACTGAATGCATCACAAACCTGAAGTCCTGGCTTTCAAATCACAACCTCATAATTAACCAATCTAAAACTGAAGCCCTTCAAGTATTCACCAGCACTTCCTATACCCCACCTACTTCCCTTACACTTGGTGAAATCACCCTCACCATTAAAAATCAAGTGAAATATCTCGGCCTTATCCTTGATCAGAACCTTACATTCCATGAACAGATAAAAAAAACCCCTTCAACACAATATATGCAAAACTACGCACTCTTCGGAACCTTCAACCCCTCCTCAACCCAGACTCCTTTCGCACTGTCTGCCAGGCCCTCACCATCCCAACCCTTGACTACTGCAATCTCATCTATCATGGCCTTCCTAAGAACAGCCTACATCCCATCCAAATGGCACAGAACACAATAGCTCGACTCATCAGAAATAACCCCAGACGCTCACACATAATGCCAATGCTCTTTGACCTACACTGGCTCCCCATTCAGTCCAGAGCTAAATTCAAAGCAATCACCCTCATACACAAAATCATCTCCAATGACTCAGCTCCATGCCTATCCTCGCTCCTATCCAATTCCAATAACAGAACACGCTGTACCTTCACCAAAAACCTTCTATCCATCCCAACTTCAAAGAGAAAATGTAGCCAAACTACATGTAATCGGGCATTCTCCTTTTTCGCCCCCTCTATTTGGAATGCCTTACCCCATGAACTAAGGAACTGTCCCAACCACTCTGAATTCCGGAAGAAATTGAAAACTCATCTCTTCCAGGAACACTTTTCCCTACTTATATAGCTCTCTCTAATCTTCTCTTTAAATTCCCTATGTAAATAGCCCTTCAAACTCCATGTAAATAGTTCTTAAGCCTCCGCCATGAGTAGTCTCTTCTTAACCATGTATACTGTGTTTATCGTTGTTTCATTGTATTCATTTGAAATTCACTGACTTATGATCTCCAGGAACAAGCAGAAATGAGTCTTCACATATGGGTACGTCGGTACCGACGGAGCCTGCACGGAATGCTCCCCAGCATCCAATCAGAAAGCTTTTGGAAGCATCCCTCGCGCCTGCGCACTGCCTTCCCGCCTTTTCCACTGCCTCTCCTCAGTTTTCGTTTTTCCGCGGAGCCGGCAGGACGTTCTCCTGTCACCGCAGAAACCTTTTTCTTCAAATTCTTTTTGTTTTCTTGTGGTTGCGGCTGTTTTTCCCACCGCCACCGGTACCACCGGTGGGTTTTTCTTTTCATTTTCTTAAACTCAGGGAATTTTTCCCTCAGTTTCTGTCTTAAATTTTTTGGGCCTACAAGGCCTCTCCATCATGGAGCCTTCTCCTAAGAAGTGCATTCACTGCGGAAGCACAGTTTTCTTTTTAGACTCCAATGCCTGGTGTCTAACCTGTTTGGGTCCTGACCCTTTTTCCCCTGAACAATCAGGCTGCAAAACTGTGGAAAGAACTTCCCTCTTTCGAATTTCCCTCGATACCGTTTTCCCTCCCGAAGTGAGGGCACCGGCCTTTTCTTCTCTACAGGATCAGGTAACCCACAAACAGTCTGTTAAGACTAGCCAATCCTTGAGTGGTAGGTCTCATGCCAAGCATGATGACTGCTCCGGCCTTGCCCTCAAGACCCCATTGGCATTAAAACCCCGGCGGGAGTCTCCGGGCTCCAAAGCATTTCAGGGGTTTCAGGTTGTTCCTGGGACTCACCCCTCACAGAACATACCTGAGCCATGTTCGGTGGTGGCATCCGCTTCGAGCGGTACCGATACCCCGGCATCGGCATTGAGTGATCCACTCTTCACCAGGGATCATCATCGGGCGTTCTCGGTACCTTCGGGACCAATCGATACGACCCAGACCGACTTTCCTGTATCGACAACATCGCCGATACCACCACCGACGTCGGTACCCTCTAGACATGCATCGATGGACTCGCTCCCTTCGATGCCGAGTCTGGAATCGATATCTAGTCTAGATGACTGGGTACCGACGCGTCTCGGAACCGACCCTTATCATTTCCGGATACGCAGTACCGAGGATATTCACCAAGCGTTTCGGGTTGCCTCGGTACCACTTGAGCAGCGTCCGATGACTGCTTCAAGGGCATTACCGTCTCCGATTCCGACTCAGCTACCGGTATCTGTATCGATGTCGGTTCCTGCAGTTACATCGGCACCATCGATCCTCTCTATGCCTAGTTTGGAATCGATACCTGGCATAGACGATGCAGTACTGACTGCCTCAAATCGTGACTACCAGTATCACTATCCATCTAGTGGGGTTCTTTTTCTGCACCGGACCAATACATCCTCTGGTGCTCAGGCAGCTCCTTCAACCTTAGCCTGCCCAGGGATAGTTCCCATTGGAGATCCCTCTTTTCAGAAATTTCTCCTTGACATGGCAATGCTTCTTGCTATTCCCATCCCTGGCTGTGATCCTACTCGAGGCTCCCCTGCAGAAACGGAAACTATAATGCTTCCTTTACATCATTCTCTGCAGGATCTTCTTCTCAGAATATGGGAATCAACTTTAATGGTTCCCTCACCTTCTACAGCAACTAATGTTCTGTATCAGGTGCCCCCCTCTCCAGGGTTTCAAAAGTCTCAACTTCCCCATCATTCCATTGTAGTGGAATCAGCAATGAGGAAGGTAAAAAGCAAGAAGAAGCATTCTTCTTATCCGCCAGGTCGTGCATCTAGAGCACTTGATGCCTTTGGACGTCAAACCTTCCAAACATCTATGCTGGCATCAAGGATTCTCTCATATTTTTTTATATGAGTCTATCTCTCCAGGAGGTCACAAAGAAATTACCTCTTTTGACTCCTTTTCTATCAGAGCCTAAGGCTGCAGACTATTCCTTACTTCTTAGTCATAGCCAGAATCTTTCTTGGTTTCTTTCTCGTGCTTCTCTAGACTCTTTTGAGTCTGTTAGCAGATCCTCTGCTATTGCCATAGGAGCACGTTGTAGAGCCTGGCTCCAGGCTTCAGACTTGAGCAGATGGGCACAACACACACTGGGTAATTCTCCTTGTACTGGAGAAAATCTCTTCAATAAGGAGGCTTTACGTCAGGTTGCTCTCTGCTCCACTGACTTCCCTGGTTCTGGAAACCATCCTAAGCCTTCTTCTTCCCCAGGAGGTAGGAAATGTCCTACCAAACCTTCTTTCCCTAAAAAAAGAAGGTTTCACTCTTCTCCTGCCCATCATCTATATGTACCCAAGCAGGGGACACCTCGTCCTGGTCTGAAGAATCCAAACTCAAGCCAGTCTGAGCATACCCAGCAACCATAGGTTCCTGAAAGGTTGCAACCTACAGTTAACCTCTTCTTAGCAGAAGTTTGTTCACTGTTTTTTTCTTTAAAGCTCTACACATGGCTTCCTTTCTTCAGGATGTACTGAACTGTCAAGATATTCTTGTCTATGGGTTACAGATTTCTCCTCTTCTTCCTACCAAGAAGAGAAGTTAACTACTATCCCATGATAGTTTCTGTCCCAACAAATATTTTTTTCTTCAGCTGACTCACCATATGGTAAGTCACCCTTCAGTTCCTGTTTTTCTACCCTCTCATCCAGGTTTTCTCCTGATTGAGTGGTACTATACTGTACACCTTTCATTCCAGTGTAGAGTTTTTCTTGAATAAATTCTCTGAACAGCTTATCAGACAGGGACAGGACTACTCCTCTCCCTTTGTCTTTTCTCTGTGTTTTTCACAGGAAGATTGCCTCTGCTGTTTCTTTCAGTTGCTGTTCATGCAGGAGTTCCCGTGGTTGATCTACTGGTACTTTTCCACAAGTTCCAGTCTGTCTAGCCTTAGTAGTGATTCCAAGATAGTCCTCATCTATCTTGGATAATCCTACTCACTTCAGGCTTCTTACATTATCTTCTTTCTGGCCATCTCCATTTCCTTGGATTTGGCAACACAGCTGACCTACAGTCAGTTTTATCTCCTAATTCTCCTGCATAATGCTCTCTGCAATCTTCAGAGAAGCTTTCTACTATGGGCCCTTGCTAGAGAGCATTGAACTTTGTCTCTGATGGCTATTCCATATAGTAAAAAAGGCTTATCAGTCATTTTCCATGACTGTGAGGGTTCTCCACACCCTCTTGTCTCCTGTTATAATACAGGATATAAGCTTTTTCTGCGTGAATGTCCAAGGAGTTTCCCAATCCTGCAGGAATATGCTCTTTTTTCCTTACAGCTTGGCCTTATACTATCCTACTCCTCATGGACAGCACATATTCTACTAGTAACGCATGATACCCCTGTGTCCCTCCATTGGGTCATCCTGGTATCTCCCTCTATGCGTTTTCTGTCCATTTACCATGTCAGAGTTCTACAGAACTCACGACTTGCTCTCTACAGACTGATATTATCCTCAGTTTTTTCAGCAACCATCCTGGTTATTTCACTGGATAGCATTCCCGCACCCTCTTAGCCCAGGAGGAATAGATTCTCTATGTATCTTTTCAAGTAGGTTCCACCTTCTTGTTATTAGATGAATCTTTCTCCTTCACATCTCTCATGTGAATGTTCTTATGGGGCTTAGTTGCAGACATGTATCTTCAAACTTACATTTTATTTATTTATTTATTTAATGGTATTTATATACCGCCTTATCATTCAATCAAAGCGGTTTCCACGGCAAACAATCAAGGGGGCAAATGTTTTCATGCAGTGTACAGAGTGGTGTGTATGTGTTGGCGGGGATGTGATTAGATTTGGTTTATCTACATAGTGCGCTATTATACATCATGAGCTATTATACAGTCTTATATACAGTCTTGGGGTGGAGGTTGATGATCTGACTTGTATGCTGGTTCAGGGCGTATGTCCATAGTAATCGATGAACAGGGTTGTCTTCAGTTGTTTTCAGAAGTCCTTGATTTCTGTGGTTAGTCTCAGATCATCTAGGAGGGAGTTCTATATGGATGGAGCAGCCAGGGAGATTGATGGTTGTGCGGTGTCTTTGTGGGTCTTGGTGAAGTCTTTTGGGGTGTTAACCCGATTGGAGGTGCCTCTTCTTCTTGGCCGTGTGCTTGTGTCGGGTTGTATGAGTGTGTGTAGGGTTATGGCAGAAGAGTGTTGTTTGATTTTGAATATGTTTATGATAGTCTTGTATTTGATGCGTGAGATGATTGGGAGCCAGTGCAGTTCATGTATGTATATATCTCTATTATTTCTATACATACATATGTCTGTAAGCTGTGTGTGCATGGGTTATGCCTATATATATATATATATATATATATATATATATATATATATATATATATATCCCTCTATATATGTATCTCTCGAGATGCTTTTATAGGTAGATATGTATTACATACTATCTCCCTAACTGTCTCTGCTATAAAGGTTTTTACCTTCTTAGAGGTTCCAGACAGTGCGTTTGCATATCTTCGTACTGTCCCTCGGTATGTAGGGGCTGTCATGCACAAAAATCCACTACTGTGGTACTTGCAGCTTCCACTTTACTCTAGGACTCGCTATCCCTGAAGCATCATGCTTCAATATCTTTCCTATCTTTCACCAGCTAGGAAAGACAGTGTAGATTTTCAGTAGTTCTGAGGTTTCAGCCTTCACACATCTGTCCTCCTTGGGAATACGGGCTTTTTTCCATACCCCGTCTTCCCTCCAGGACTGGACTACTTGTCCAAATCGGTCAGTCTTCCTCTTTTACTCCTCAATGTCAATGACTCTGTAGCTAAAAGAGTATTCAGCTTTTTTACATAAAGCTTTCCACTGAAGACCTGCCGTTCTTATACTACCTCAGTTGACACCTGGGTCACCTGCCAATTCCAGATTTGGACCTTCACCCACACTGCGTGAGGTCACCTTGAGGATCCTCTACTGAATCTCCAGTAAACTCCATCACACTCTCTACTTCCTACAATCCAGTAGGTAAGATCCATTTTGTGATTGTTCATTAAATAATTTTAATGGTACTTATCATACATACCAAGGACTCTTCTCCTGTAGTCCTTAGCTTTGCTGTTTCCTTACAGCTCCTCTCCTTTCAACTCCTACCCACCATCCCTCATAGGATGCCGGAGATCCATGTGTGGAAACTGCAGTCCTGATCCAGGGACACACTTTTCATGGGATCTCCCCCTGGCATCTCCAGCTAGGGAGTCCCCATATGTGAAGATTCATTCCTGCTTGTTCCTGGAGATAGCACAGTTACTTACCTGTAACAGGTGATCTCTGGGAACAGCAGGAATAAGTCTTTACAACCCACCCACCTCCCCTAGGAGTTGTATCTATCTATCTTCCTTTCCTCTTTCTCTCCTTTTGTCTCAGCTATGAAACTCAACTGAGGAGAGGCAGTGGAAAAGGCGGGAAGGCAATGCACAGGCGCGAGGGATGCTCCCAAAAGCTTTCTGACTGGATGCTGGGGAGCATTCCCGTGCAGGCTCCGTCGGTACCGACGTACCCATATGTGAAGACTTATTCCTGCTGTTCCCAGAGATCATCTGTGCTTTCCCTGTAAACTGTCTTGAATTGTAGAAAGTCGGTATATAAAACCTTGTTAAATAAATAAATAAGGACCCCAGGCTGGGGTGCAGAAGAGAGCCCCCTTCATAAGACAGGAGTCCCGGAGAGGTTCCCAATGGGATGGGGGTCTCCACAGTTAATCGGAGCAGCAGCAGGAACCACGGTTGCCTAGACCACCGAAGGGCTATCAGGATGAGCGAGGCCCTGTCGCAGAGGGTCCTGAACAAGGTTTTGGCAATCAGCAGCGTGGGAGGGAAGGCGTACATGAGGCCCTCTGACCATGAGACAAGGAACGTGTCTGCTGCCACCCTAGAGGTCCAGAGAGAAACAAAAGCGGGGCAACTGGAAGATGTCCAGGCTGGCAAACAGGTCCATCACGGGTTTCCCCCAGATCTGGAAGAGCCAGTCAGCCACCCAGCCGTCCAGCTGCCACTCGTACGGCTGGAGTAGTGCTCAGCCTGTCAGCCAGCAGGTTGTTCTGGCCTGGTAGATATACTGCCCGCAGGAGAATACCCTGTTGGATTGCGTATGAGCAGAGGACCACTGCCTCTTGAAAGAGGGCACGAGACCCCTTGCCCCCTGTTTGTTCACATAGAATAGGGGTGGGCAATTCCGTTCCTGGAGGGCCGCAGACCAGTCAGGTTTTCATGATATCCCTAATGAATATTCATGGACCTATTTCAATAGGATGGAAGGCAGTGGACGCAAATAGATCTCCTGAATATTCATTAGGGACATCATGAAAACCTGACTGGTCTGTGGCCCTCCAGGACCGGAATTGCCCACCCCTGACATAGAACGTCGCCACACGGTTGTCCGTCCGGACCAGCACCGGCTGATGGTGCAGGTGGTGACAAAACGCTCACAAGGCTAAGAATATCCCCCGCAGCTCCAGGAGGCTGATCTGCTGGGTGCTCTCCCCTGGTGACCAGCTGCCCTAGCCACGGAGCTCCTCGCAGTGGGCTCTGCAGCTGAGCAGGGAGGCATCTGTGGTGAGGACCCTTGAGGGCTCGGTGCCTGAAAAGGCATGCCCACCTCAAGATACTGGAGAGACCACCACCAGACCAGAGAGTCCGCCAGTTGGCGGGTTACAGAGACTCTGTCTCGGAGGCACCCTGTGGCTTGAGTCCACTGGTCTCTGAGACACCACTGCGCCACTCATGTGGAGGCAAGTGTCTGGGGTGACATGGACTGTGGAGGCCATGTGCCCGAGAAAGCGCAGAAGCCACCCAATGGGCACAGAGGGACGGTACTGTATGTCCCATGCCAGAGTCCTGAGATGGTTGGCTCGGTCGCTGGGCAGGGCGGCCTTTGACTGGAGTGTGTCCAGCTTTGACCCGATGGCGGTGAGACTTGGGGTAGTTTATGACAAAGCCCAAGTGCTTCAGAACCTGGACGGTGCGTGCGGTGGCCTGCTGCACCTCCGAGGCCATGTTTCCATTTATGAGCAAGTCAACCAGGTAGGGAAAGACAAACACACCCTAGAGACGGGGCCATGACTGCCAGGCAGTTTGTTAAGACCCTTGGGGCAGAAGCCAAGCCGAAAGGGAGCACCCTGTATTTATTTATTTTTATTTATTTTATTTTTATTTCTTATATACCGCGCTATTAAGATCAGTGCGGTTTACATTAAAACTGAAGAGTGCAACAATGCATTAATATCACAATGTGCTTACATAGAACAAGGGATAATCAAGAATGGGAGAACAGGGGAAACTATTTACATGATAAATACAAAATATTTACATAGAGCTATATACATTAGTACTTAAGATCTACGGGTGAGCTTAGCTAGGTCAGGTGGGAGCAGGGATAAAACTATAGGGAGAGGGGCGCCTAACCATTCTCATGTTGGGTTAGGGCGTTGGGATAGTTATGGTGTGGGGTGAATGTGTTCGACTTGTGTTTTTCGGGACTGGTTTCAGGGTAGTTAATTAGAAATAGATGGTGTTTTATTGCTTTTCTGAATGATGTGAGGCTCGATATGGATCGAATACAAGTGGGAAGGTCATTCCAGGCTGTCGGAGCATAAATCGAAAAGGCTCTATTGGTAGTTGCCTTTGTGCATCTTGTGGTGAACTTAGGTACTGTTAGCATGTTCAGTAGTGCAGGTCTTCTGATTCTGTTGTCGGGGATGTTGTTAAGCAGTTTGCTGATTGGTGTGGGAGATTGATTCTTCAATGCCTTGAAAGTCATGACTAGTACCTTGTATTGAATTCGGGCATGTAGTGGTAGCCAGTGCAGATTTTTCATTACTGGAGTTATATGTTCCGATCTTGCTACCACTGTAAGAACCCTAGCAGCAGAGTTCATGGCCAGCCGAAGCGGGCTGAGGGTTGCTTGTGGTAGGCCATGGAGGATGGTGTTCGCGAAGTCTAGGTGTGGGATGACTAGGGCTTGAAATATCGTTCGATAGTCTGAATAATCAAGTAGTGGGCGGAGGTGGCATAGGGTTCGTATTTTGTGGTATATTGATCTTGTAATGGTCTTTACGTGGGTTGTCATATCTAATCGCTGATCGAGGGTGATGCCTAGATATCGGATTGTGTCTCTTGTCTTGAGTTCAGCGTTTTTAACTTGCAGGTAGGGTGGTGGGACGAACTTCTGATTCCTTGTGACAAAGAGGACATTGGTCTTGCTATGATTGATCCTCAGGTTTTGTGTGAGGAGCCATTCAGCAACTGCATCAAAGCATCTGATGATAGGGGAGAAATCAGGTTGTTCAATAGTGAATGGAATGAATAATTGATAGTGCCTGTCTCCCACTATGAGCTGCAGGAACTGTCTGTGGTTGGGGTGAATGAAGATGTGGGTATAGGCATCCTTGAGTTCTAAGGAGCATAGCCAATCTCCCTGCTGGAGGTAGGGCAGCAATGTTCCAAGGGAGAGCATCTTGAACTTCTCCCTCACCAGGAATCTGTTGAGGATGCGCAGGTCGAGGATGGGCCTTAGGCCCCCTGTTCTTTTTGGCACGAGGAAGTACCTGGCAAAGAACCCCTTGCCCTTCAGATGGTGGGGCACCAGTTCCACCACTTTGTCCTTGAGAAGACCTGCCAACTCCTTCAAGTAGGCGGTCCCAGTGGAGGGGAAACCTGAACGGCTCTCCCAGAAAATAAGGGGGAGATGTCTGAGTCAGGTGGAGGAGGAAACCCTCCCTGACCACCCTTAGTGCCCAGGAGTCGGTGGTGATGGTCAACCACCTCTGGGCATAGTGGGCCAGATGTCCCCCTGTGGGCTGTTGATCTCCTTGGGATAGAGAGGCTATGCTCAAGGAGTCAAACTCCCCCCTAGCTGGGCCAGAGCCGGTGCCTGAGGTTTTAGAGCCTTCTGCTTAAGAGGGCCATGCCCATGTCCCTTGGCCTGCTGATCCTGTTGGGGAGCCAGGGAGGCCCGAAAGAATGATAAGCAGCCCCTGTCCTCAGGTAGAAGGACTTTTTACCCAAGCTCTTCCGTCAATGAGGGGCAGCGGTCTTTTTAGAGAGCCTGGTCCTAGTCATGAACTCGGTCTCCAGCTCAACAGCCTTTTCGGTCATGGGTTTGCCAAAGAGGTTCTTCTCCTTGGCATGGGACATCAACCAATTTGTCCTGAACCCACTGCTCGATGTTGGACAACTGTAGCCAAACTTGGTGTTGTGCACTGATACCCGCAGCCGCTACTCGAGCCGCTGACTAGAACCTGTCATAGGCCGCTCGAGATATGAACTTGGAGCACTCACAGACTGCCTTGGCCAGATTCTTGAACCGCTGCAGGGGTTCCTTGGAGAGACCAGCTGAGAATCCGGCAAGTTCCTTTGCCAGGTCTCTCAGGTACATGCCCATATACAGCTGATAGGCCTGGATGTGGCCAAAGAGCATAGAGCCCTGGTAATGCTTTCTGCTGAGGGCGTCCAAGGTGCGGGCCTCCCTGTGGGGGGGCACCGAGGAGTGCATCTTCTGGATTTTCAGCCAACGCATGGCCGATTCCACCACCATGGAGTTATGTGGCAGCTGTGACTTCTGAAGTCTAGACTCTGGCAGACGCGATACATCAAGTTGAGCCGTTTGCTCACCACCGGCACAGATGCCAGTGTCTCCCACATACGGAGCATCTGCTGTTCCAGGTTAGGAGGGATGTGCACCATGAGCGATTCCCACGGAGTCATCTCATACTGGAGGATTTCCAAGTCATCCGCCCGAAGGTCCTCCTCCAACTCCGTAGGGAACACCAGGGCCTTAGACATATCCTTGACAAAATCAAGAAAGCCCATATCCTCCGGCAGGGACCGCTGTCGAGGCTCCAAGATGGGAGAGTCTGATGGGACGTCGTGGTGGCTACAGGTATCGGGGGATTCCTCATCCTCCATCTCCCACTCAGAATAGTCTGTTGAGGACTCGTAGGAGGGCTGCTCCACGGACCTCAGGGCTCCCGATGCTCTGTGGCCAGTGTCCGGCACACTTGCAGGGCTGATCGCAGTCCCATCAAGTGGGAATCGGATCGAGACCTCAGCCGAGGATCGATTTGAGGCCGAAGGACTTCGAGGATCAACTCAGCCTCTGGGGACGTCTGACATAGAGGGCCTAGTGGTCAGGACGGATGAACCAGTCGTACCAGACAACAGGACCTGCTGTTGGACAATGAAGGAACACAAATTGCGCTCCAGGGCTGCCATTTTGGACTCCAGGCCAGAAGGCTCTGCAGGCACCAAGGGACTTGGGCCCGGCGCTGGCTCCCCCGAAGGGAAATTCTCAATGAGGATGGAGTCTGGGGACAGAGACCGGTCCAAGGTCGAATCCATCCAAGGATGCTGCCTTTGAAGGCTTCTTCTTCTTCCGGGGTTCCCTCGAGGGAAACTCCCTTTCTGAAGGCCCACGATGGGGCTCAGGCGGGTCCGTCTGAGGTGTCGAGGCTTCAGACGAGGCCCTGGCCAGAGGCACCAGGGACTCAGGGGAAAACTTGTCGTGCTGCTGCTGGAGGCTCGAGGGCTTTGCTGGACATCCTCTTTTTTTTTTTAAATTTATATTTTATATAGTTCAAAACAATTCCAGGAATAAAATTCCAACAAGAAATTCAATATCATAGAGAGATACAACCATCATCTCAATAGAAAAAAAATTAATGAAGAGGAAAACCCCCCACCAAGTAAAATAGACCACAAAACACCCCACAATAAGAAAATCATACTTAGGAAAACCTAAGATACATAACTAAAATAATCACAGGAGCAATGATATTATAGCATGGCAGCCGATATGGTACTCCCCTCTATCCCTCCCCCTCTTCCCTACTTTGTATAAATTGCAGCAATTGCTGGGACTCAAAAAACAAATATTGTTCAGCCCGATAAATAATCACACATTTACATGGATATCTTAACTTAAATTGAGCTCCCAGAGAGAGAATTCTCTGGCGTAAAGCCAAAAAATCCCTCCTCCTTTTCTGGGTGTCTCTAGCAAGATCAGGAAAAATATGTATTTTTGAACCCATAAATTGAGATACAGATATTTTAGAGAAATGTAATTTAAGTACAGTATTCCTATCTGATTCAAAGGCAAAATTAACCACCAAAGTAGCCCGACTAGTCACCACCTCTAGAGAACTCTCAAGAAATTCAGACAAGTCCATTTGAGGAGAATCCGTTCCTGCAGCCACACCTTGCTGTCCAGCCGAATCCACGGAAGAAATAGACACATATTAGGCCCTTACCAGGGGTGGTAACGACCCAGCGGACATTTGTAAAACATCCACAAAGTACTTACGGACCAAGTCCAAAGGTGCAATCAAAAGTGATCTCGGGAAATTCAGGAATCTCAAATTATTCCTCTTCAGTTGATTGTCGAGAAATTCTATTTTCCTTGCCTGGATCAACCGGTCCTTTGAATTAACAGCACCTAAGGCCTGCAGATCCTCCACCTTAGCTTCCACTTGAGAAATTCTTGTAGCTTGGATTGCCACCTCTGAATCAGTAGAGGAACACTGAGCTTTCAACACAGAAAGTTCCTGAGAAACTACACCCACAAAGGGTAAAAGAGACTGCTGAAGGGTAGAGATAGCTTCCCACAAGCTATCTAAAGTGTGTGTTGTCAGTCAAAGAATTTCTGAGCACCCACCACACTTCTTAAAGCCACTGGTAGCCATGGGGGGAAAAAAAGTACTCCTGCGAGGTCAGACTCGCTGGGCTGCCAGTTGGGAAAAAAGGTGCAAAGACGCCAGAAAATTAAAGAAATGAAAAACTAAAAAAATAGACCCAAACTAGAGGCCAAGGCTGCAAGGTCGGATGGTGGGAAGAGTACCGATGTAATACCGGAGGAGAGTATGAAACTCAGAGAAAAAAAAATCAACTTTTTACGGGGACAATTCAAACATCTGAAGGGCTCCGTGGACAAAAGGAGACTGAGCAAGATGGCACCCCTGGGCAGGAAGGGGACCACGCATGTGTGGTGGCATCTCCCAAAGGCTTTCTTTGAAAACTGGGGGGATGCTTCTGCGAGGGCTCCGTCGGTGCCGTCACCCCTATGTGAGGACTGACTTCCTGCTTGTTCACAGAGAACAGATGTTATCCAAAGACAGCAGGATATAAGTCCTCACAGTTGGGTGACATCAGATGGAGCCTGGTATGGCAGAAACAAACAACTAGTTTCTGAAACTTTATAGAGCTTTCTAGCACATCCTACTGTGCATGTGCAGGAGTTCCTACACAGTCACGTAGGGTCAACTCTATTATATATCAGGCTTATAGTAGTTAGAGTGTAAAGGAATCCAGCTCCTAGGGAAAGAGAGGTGACATTTTACTTACTAGTTAATGTCCTTTCCTTGACTGGTTGGCGGAGACAAAGAACCAATGAAAAGCCCAGGTTTCAATGACATTACGCCTTTGCCTCTATTCATTTCAGCCACCAGAGGTCCCTCAGTATTTGTCCCAAAGCATATGGGAGAAAACATGGCAGGCCTCACACAAACTCAACTGTGGGCAACTAGGAGTAATCAACAGTTGAGAACCATGTACAGGAAAGCATAAACAGAAGATGAACCTGCAGAGTCAAGTACAAAATTCATAACAGACCCAAGGGTACCGCAGCAGAAGAGCACAGCAAATACAGATCCAGGGGCGGGCCCTGGACTGGTCTAGCAGGATTCAAGGAAAGGGCATTAACTGATAAGTAAATGCCACCTTCCATATCGCCCTGCTAGGGCAACATCTAGAAAGTGGTGTATATTAATGCCCGTAGTATGGGAAATAAAATTCTGGATGTTGAGACTTTAATGGAAGAGGCTGACTTGGATTTAGTGGCAGTTAGAGACATAGTCCACTGAGAACCATGGACTATGTACTAGGATGTAATTATTCCAGGCTATAATATATTCAGGAAGGACAAGGTAGGAAAGAAAGGGAGTGGTGGCATTATATGCAAAAAATATTACAGCTACAGAACTGCAGGGCTTATGACAGAAGGGGGAAGCATTGTGGATTAAAGTGGAAAGAGAGAATGGAGCAGCCATTTGCATTAGTGTTGAATACAGACCTCCTTCACAGGCAGAAGAACTGGACAGAGACTTAATTGACGACATAACAGTATTGCTATGAAAAAAGAAGTGCTGCTGATAGGCGATTTCAATGTACCATATATTGATTAGGACATCCCTGCTGTGGTGTCATCTAGGAGGATATAACAAAGCTTGATGAATGGTTCGGAATCTGGCAGCTGAGATTTAATGCTAAAAAAATGCAGGGTCATGCATTTGGATTGCAAGTATAGTATAGGCGTGAAGTACTTCTGTCCATGAAAAAAGAGCAGGACCTGGGCATGATTGCTTCTGATGATCTTGAGGTGCCTAAACAGGTAAAAATGGTAACGACAAAGACCAGAAGGGTCTTTCAACTGTTTTTGCTCTTTGGCTATCAAACAGGGGAGCTTCACTGTCTCAAGATAACACGCAATTTCCTTCTCGCCTGGAGTGGCCTCAGGGGTATTCAAAGTCTTATAAAACTCTACAAATTGCTGTTGAATGTACCCCTCTCCTGTGAATGACCTTGCGTATCATTAATCCTACTGATTTGATTAAATGACAAACTTTACGTTTTTGGGCCAGATAACAGGTTGCCTTATCCCTCCCCGGTCATAAATTACTTGCTTCATTTTAGCCAATTCCAAGCTAACTCATTCTAACTGTAGCTCCTATAAAGCTTTCTTTGCCTTGTCCAGCTTAGCTGGCTGTGTCTTCTCACTCCCCCCCCCCCCCCTTTTATGTTCCCTCTCCAATCTCTCAATCGATCCCCTTAAATCCTGCATTTTCTGCAGCGATTCCTGCTTTTTATGAGTACTCAGTGTTATAAACTTACCCCTAATTACTGCTTTAAGACATTCCCAAGCCATTCCTGGACTGTTCCCTTGAATCATTCAAATGAAGATATTCCTCAATCACTTGTACAATTATCCCTCTATGCTTAGCATCATTAATGCATTAATGAGATCATCATTTAATCTCCAACCCACCCCCCCCCCCCCCCCCGCCTTTCCCTTTCTGTCCCCATTTCTAACCACACTGGAGCGTGGTTAGACTTCTTCTTCTTATTATTATTATTAAGCATTTATAAAACATTTCCAAACGTATGCAGCGCTGTACAAACACAAAAGAAGACAGTCCCTGCTCAAAGAGCTTACAATCTAGAAGACAAACATACAGGACAAAATAATACGATAGGAATAAGGGCAATAGGGGTTGAAACACAAGGGAGGGGGATTAAGAATCAAAGGCTGTCTCAAAGAGGCAAATCTTGAGCTTGGACTTGAAGAGGGCAAAGGAAGAGATTTGATGCAGGAACAGGGGAAGGTTGTTCCAGTCAAATGGAGCAGCAAGGTCAAAAGAACGAAGCCTGGAGTTAGCGGAAGAGAACAGCATAGAGAAGGCAGAAAAGGAATGGAGATAATAGGGAGGAGGTATAGGGAGAGGGGAGAGAGGAAAGGTAAGGAGGAGCAGCAGAGCGAATGCATAAGTAGTTTGTACTGAATGCGGTAATGGATAAAGAGCCAGTGAAGGGACTTTAGAAGAGGTGTAATATGGCAGAAATGTGGCTGGCAAAGAATTAACTGCATAGTGGAGTTGACTGGATTGTAGAAGGAAAAAAGAGAAATTAGACTTACCTGCTAATTGTTGTTCCTTGAGGAACTCCAGTTCAGTCCCTCACCTCTGGGTGGTGCACTTCCTCTCGCAGCATGGAGACTGGGCATGTCAAACTTGTGACATCACTGCACATATCCTGCTGGCACCCCCACCAGCTTCCAGTGACTCAAGCAGACTCAAAGAAGCAACAAATAAGTAGCTATAGTATTAACCACTAAAAATTAACTGTTGAACTGAATTAAATTAGAGGCCAACTATCCCTCTCCCGCTTGAAAGAAATAGAACAGAAAGGAGAGCGAGAGAAAGAGCACAGAACATACATTGTCTGAGTACAGAAATAAATTTGCTGAAATCCTACTGCCTGGCTGCCGTTTCAGCTGACACCAAATAGACTGCTAAATGTGACAACTCCCAGGGCGGGAATCAGGACTGAACTGGAGCTCCTCAAGAAAATTAGCAGGTAAGTCTAATTTCTCTTTCCTTATCATCCCTCCAGTTCAGTTCCTCACCTCTGGGATGTAACAGAGCAGTAAATTACTGGGAGGGACCTGTCCACCCGGACCGCAAAACTGCAGACCCAAAACAGGCATCTCCCATTGCTTGAACATCTAGACGATAATGTTTACTGAACGTATGCACAGAAGACCCGGCAAATCTCAACTGAAGGAACCAAGCTATGTTCCACCCAGAGGTTGCTTGCGCTCTAGCAGAATGAGCCTGCAGCCCTACAGGCACCTGACGGCCCTGCAAGATATAAGCCGATGCTATTGCTTCATGGACCCATCTGGAAATCGAAGTCTTGGCTGCCGCTTCACCCTTACGTGGACCTCCAAAGAGAACGAACAAAAGCTCTGACTTGCAGAAAGACTTGGAACCCTTCAAGTATCAACGAAGAGACCTCTCTATGCAAACTACGATCTGACGCGTTGTCATCCGAAATGCCCAACACTGGCAAGGAGACAGACTGATTTACATAAAACGGCGAAACCACCTTTGGCAGGAAAGACTTAACAGGACGCAACACTACTTTTTCCCTTGAGAACACCAGAAATGGTTCGACAAGACAACGCCTGCAACTCAGAGATTCGCAGTGCAGAGCAAATGGCTACCAAAAATACCGTCTTTAAGGTCAAATCTTTTAGCAAAGCCTGATGCAAAGGCTCAAAGGGCTCCCTAATCAAGGCCCCTAAGACCAGGTTGAGATCCCATGGAGGAGAAACCAACCTATGTGAAGGACGTAGACGAGACACCACTCTCAAGAAACGTACCACATCGGCATGGGCACCCAAGGCAACTCCTTGAACCTTTCCTCGATAACAAGAAATAGCTGCCACTGAACCCTTAACGAACTGGTCGCTAACCCCTTATCGAAATCATCCTGCAAGAAACTCAACACGATCGGAACTGAAACTGTGGCCGGACGGACCTGCCTTCGCTCACACCAGTCTTCAAAAATACGCCAGACCCGCACATAAGCTAAGGACATTGATCTCTTTCTAGCCAAAAGTAAGGTGGCAATCACCGCACTAGAATAGCCTTTCTTCTTTAACCTAGCCCTTTCAATGGCCAAGCCATAAGCGAGAACTGATCCACCTGAGGCATTCGCAGAGGACCTTGTAGCAGAAGATCCTTCCTTGTCGGCAACCGCCATGGTTTTCCGTCAAGATGGACCAGGTCGCATACCACGGTCGGCGAGGCCAATCTGGAGCCACCAGAACTACTATCCCCTGAAGGGCTTCGATGCGCTGAACCACTCGACCTATGAGAGCCCATGGGGGGGGGGGGGGGGATAGACACGTAGAGAAGACCGTGCGTGGGCCATTGCTGCATCAAAGCATCCAGGCATTCTGACATTCTCTCTCATCTTCTGCTGTAAAAATGACTTAGCTTGGCCAACCGAAAGGTCGCCATGAGATCCATCACAGCAGCCTCCCATTTGCAGACTATCTACGCAAACACATCTGGATGAAGCTACCATTCCCCCAGATCCACCTGGACCCGGCTGAGAAAGTCCGTCATCACATTGTCCGTTCCTGCAATGTATGCCGCCGACAGAGTCTGAAGCCGAGGCTCTACCCAATTGAACAGGCTTTCCGCCTCTAGCTCCATAGCCGCGCTTCCCGTCCCCCCGACGATTGAGGTAAGCCACAATTGCGGCATTGTCTGAAAGCACCCGAACCGCTCGACCCTGTAAGGTGGACTCAAAGGCCCGAAGTGCTAGAGCTATTGCTCACAACTCCAGCCGATTGATCAACCATTTGGTTTCCTGCTCGGTCCAACAGCCCTGCGCGAAGCGCTCTCCGCAATGAGCTCCCCATCCGGCGAGACTGGCATCCGTTAAGATCGGAATCCACTGCGGCTGTTCGAGGCATGCCCACTGCTAGATTTTGCGGATGAAGCCATCACTGCAGGGACGCCCTGACTCGCCCTGGACAAGGAAGACACTTGGACAGAGCATCGTTCTGGTTGGACCAGCGACTGAGCAGCGACCTCTGTAAGGGACGCATGTGAGCTCTGGCCCACGGCACGACTTCCAGAGTTGCCACCATTGTGACTAAAACGCAGAGATAGTGCCAGGCCGAAGGTGCCAGACTGCTCAAAAAAATCGCGTGCCGAAGGCCCTGGGCTCGGAGATGTGGCAGAAACACTGCTCCCACTCGAGTGTCGAAGCGAACTCCCAAGCACTCCAGAATTTGCAAAGAAACCAACCTGCTCTTGGCTGTATTGACTACTCAACCAAGACACTGTAGGAGCTCCACCACTCTGCCCGTCACTCGCACATTCTCGACCCTGGACTTTGCCCGAATCAACCAGTCGTCGAGATAGGGATGAACCAATATTCCCTCCTTTCGAAGGGCCGCTGCCACCACCACCATAACCTTGGTGAAAGTACGCGGAGCTATTGTTAGACCGAAGGGCAACGCCTGGAACTGGAAATGCCCCCACGGTAGCACAAACCTTAGAAACCTTTGATGATAAGGCCTGATTGGAATGTGAAAATACGCCTCGGTGAGATCAAGAGACGTCAGGAACTCCCCTTGCCAAATCGCCACAATAACGGAAACGTAAAGCTTCCATTCGGAAATGAGGAACCCGCAGACAGCAATTTACCCCTTGAGATCCAGAATTGGACGGAAGGCTGTCTTTCTTTGGCACCACAAAATAAATGGAGTATCGACCGATACCGTAATGCTACTGCTCCCAGCTGCAACAGACAAGACAGAGTCTCCCGTACCACTGTTGTCTTTTCTGGCCCCCTGCAAGGCGACATGACAAAGGAGTCGACTACCGGACGGACAAATTTGAGAGAATAACCTTCGCAAATCACCTCCAACACCCACTGATTGGATGTTATCTGGACCCAGGCAGGAAGAAACTCCTGAAGTCGACCACCTATCGTCTGAATTCCTGCCTGGGTCCTCCTCGCTTCACTGTGCTTTCCTAAATCCAGAGGAAGCGGAACTAGCAAATCCTCTGCCCGCTCCCTGGAATCCCTGAAAGCTTTGCGCACAAGAGGAAAACCTTCCTTTCTGAAAGCCTCCCAAACGAGAGGTACGAAAACACCTGAAATCCCGAGGTTGACCACTCGACGGTAAAGGAGTCCGACCCTGCTTCGGCTTATCCTCCGGCAAGTGACCTTTAAATTCCCACAGATCTTTGACCAGCTTGTCAAGATCCTCTCCAAACAACTTCCCCTTAAAAGGAAGTTTTCTAAGACACGACTTGGAGAAACTGTCCGCCGCCCAATTCCTCAGCCAAAGATTTATTTTATTTATTTATTTAGACAGTTTTGCATACCACCTTATCCTTCAATCAAAGTGGTCAACAAGACATTGGGAGGCATACATTCAACAGGAGGAGATACGATTCACGTACGTAAAAGCTATCTACTTATAGGTCTAAATGGGGATGGGCGGTTAGGGCTAAGTGGTGATGGGTAGTTAGTGGGCCACTTGGGTGGTATCTAGTGCTTGGCAAATTAAGGTGGTTGCTCATAGGCCTCGGTGAAGAGATGGGTCTTGAGAGCTTTGCGGAAGTCCTTGGTATCATTTAGGGTCCTTAAGTCCATGGGGAGGGAGTTCCATAATGCAGGCGCCTGTAGCGAGGGAGCTCTCTTAGATGTTACTTGCTTAGTCTTGTTATAACCTGTGGGTAAGGTGATCCTGGTGTCACTGTTGGTTCTTCTAGGCCTGTTACTGACATCCTTGGTTATTACATCCTGGAGCGCATCTGCAGAGTGGTGGTGGAAGATTTTGAAAATGTTCAGGATTGATCTGAATTTTGCCCTTGCAATTATTGGGAGCCAGTGCAGCTGTCGCAGGACAGGGGTAATGTGTTCAGATCTTGCAGTGCCCGTGATGATGCGAGCTGCAGTATTCTGCACCATTTGGAGTAGGTGAATAGACTGCTGGGAGAGGCCTTGGTATAGTGAGTTTCCATAGTCTAGCAGTGGGGTGATGACTGCTTGGCAAACTGTACGGAAGTGGTCTTGGTCAAGGATTGGTTTGAGTTTTCTGATGATCCTCAATCGGTG
Source organism: Ichthyophis bannanicus (assembly GCA_033557465.1). NCBI lineage: Eukaryota > Metazoa > Chordata > Amphibia > Gymnophiona > Ichthyophiidae > Ichthyophis > Ichthyophis bannanicus. Next base: position 116,142,270 of record CM066032.1, on the reverse strand, counting down.
ATGGGCTTTTGCTGCAGTTTTAGTAATGTGAGATTGTAGATTCAGAGATCTGTCCAGGGTGATGCCCAGGTACCTACCTTACTTCGTCCTTGATTGCTATAGATTGGTTTAGAATGCTGATTGTTTGGGGCGGCTTGAATGTGGAGTCTCTGGTAATGAACATAGTCTCTGTTTTATCAAAGTTGACCATCAGGTTGTTAGCGGTGAGCCAGGTGTCCATGTCCTCAAGGCAGCTTGTCATCGATGTCATGTCAGGTGATTGCAGATTGATTGGGGCATATACCATGATATCATCAGCATACAGGTGGTAATGTAGTTTGTGGCGTTTGATGTTGCATTCGGGTTGGATGTATATATCCTAAAGAGTATAGATGAAAGAGCTGAACCTTGTGGTATTCCTTGCGTAACGGGGAACTGAAGTGATTTCTTTTGAGCACATTTGACTTGCTGCGTCCGATCCTTCAGGTAGGAGGTAAACCATTTTAGGGTGTTCTCACTTATTCCGATCTGCTGCAGGTGCTGTAGCAATATGGTGTGGGACAGTGTCAAAAGCCTGGGTCCTCCTCGCTTCATTGTGCTTTCCTAAATCCAGAGGAAGCGGAACTAACAAATCCTCTGCCCGCTCCCTGGAATCCACGATCCTCAGGTTCCTGGATCTCACCTTCTTCTAGATCCTCTATCCCAGCTTCTGGCTCCATATCAATGTCCTCACCTTCCGGCCAGTCCGAACCAAGAGGCTGATCCTCCACTGACCAAGCCCTCTTAATCGGTCTACCATCTCTACTTCCAAACCTATCTGTGGCTGCTTGGCCACCTGCGGCCCCAAGCAGTGAGGCATCCACGACTGTCCCCTGTTGCTGCAAACAGTAGGCCTGATGCATCAGCAGCACAAAATCTGGGGAGAAACCTCAGAGTGCTGCCCCAGCCACCATTGGGATGGTTGAATTACCGGGCAAAGCCAAACTTGTAGTAGGAGAAGCGGAAGACCCCTCTAGCAAAGCCTTCCCTTCCGCTGAGGTGCCAGTACCCTGCGCCTCCAAAGGAGTCCTCTCCTTAGACCTATCCTGCATTTCTTGGTCCATAGTTAGCGCTTCAGATGCGCAGCCACAACACCCCCTCCCCCCGCGTCCGAAACCAAGCTTCTATGGGCGTCACAAACAAGGCACTGAGGACGCAAAGGCATCAGCGCTACTGGAACCCAGAGACCGGATAATAAAAATCAATAAGATCTCGCAGACCACCAAAAGGGGCACCAAAGTAAAGTAAGTGATCCTTTTCTTTATGATTTATTTATTTATTTATTCCTTCATTCATTCTCTCTTTTTTTTGTACTGACCCTTTAAGAGCTCAAAGCACTGAGAAAAAAAGTAAAGAATCTCTCCAAAACAATTCAAACTAATGAAATTAAACAAAAATCAATCCAAAATAACTTAACTTTGACAAAACGCTAAATCGTTTAAGCAATTAGACCTGTCTGAGAAAGAGTAGTTACTCACCTGTAACAGGTGTTCTCCAGGAGCAGCAGGAATCAGTCCTCACATATGGATGACATCGACGTCGATGGAGCCCCCATGCGGAGCATTTCCCCAGCTTTCTAAGAAAGCCTTTGGGAATACACCCACGCATGCGCGGTCCCCTTCCCGCCCAAAGTTGCCATCTTGCTCAGTCAGATGACATAACTAAAAGACAGCACAAAAAAACCCAAAATGAACTATGTACAACTGAAACTCCCAGGGGAGGAGGGAGGGTTGTGAGGACTGATTCCTGCTGCTCCTGGAGAACACCTGTTACAGGTGAGTAACTACTCTTTCTCCAGGACCAAGCAGGAAGTCAGTCCTCACATATGGGTGACTCCCTAGCTCTGGGCTACCAGGAACCCAGGCTGAAAAATAGAGCTCCCTCTGTGAAGCCTCAGCATCAGGGAAAGAATTTTACTGAGAAGAGATCCCACCGGTAGCCCAACAAGAGGGCTGGAGGGCAGGAGTTGCCTAAACCTCAAAGAGATTCCGGAGTACTGCCTGACCAAAAGCACTGTCCCTACGGGACTCCCTCTCCAGGCAGTAATGGGCTGCAAAGGTCTGGCTTGAGGACCAAGTTGCAGCCCTACAGATGTCTGCCAACGGTACAGAGCGGAGATGCGCTACTGATGCAGCCATTGCCCGGACACGGTGAGCTGTGACTCGACCCTGCAAGGGGAGGTCTGCTGCCCTGTAAGCCCAGGTGATACAGTCCGCCACCCATATGGACAAGGTACGCTTGGAGACAGGCAACTCCAAGTTGTTTGGGTCAAAGGAGACGAAGAACTGAGTAGCTCAGGGAACTGGCAAAGAGGTCTATGGATGGAAGTCCCCACTTCAGGAAAATGTTCTGAACCACCAAAGGGTGCAGTCGCCATTCGTGAGGCTGTAGAACCCTGCTCAATCTGTCTGCCAGGAAATTTTCCTGGCCAGGAATATAGACTGCCCTGAGCAGCATATTGTCTTGAAGTGCAAAAGAGCATAGGGCCTGTGCCTCCTGACACAGGAGCCTGGACCCCATGCCCCCTTGTTTGTTCACATAGAACATCGCCACCTGGTTGTCTGTCTGCACCAAGACAGATTGGTGGGCCAGGGTGTGAGAGAAGGCCTTGAGGGCTAAGCATATCGCCCTGAGTTCCAGGAGATTGATTTGTTGTGTGGCCTCCCAAGGAGACCACAGGCCCTGTGTGCACTTGTCCAGACAATGTGCACCCCAGCCCTGCAAGGAGGCATCAGTTGTGAGTACCACAGTGGAAACAGGTACCTGAAAAGGAATTCCCTGTAGAAGGTTGGGGGAGTGCGGCCACCACTGCAGGGAGTTCAGGAAGGGTTTGGACACCCTTACTTTGTCCCTTAGGCTTCCTGTAGCCTGCTTCCACTGAGTCCTGAGACACCACTGTGCAGGCTTCATATGCAGGCGGGCATTGGGGTTCACATGCACTGTTGAAGCCATGTGGCCCAGGAGCCTTAGACAAAGTCTGGCAGATATCAGTGGGTTGTCTAGAAAGCGGCTGGCCAAGTCCATCAGCCTTCCCGCTCTGTCTTCTGGCAAGTAAGCTTTTGCGTGCAGGGAGTCCAACCGTGCCCCTATGAATTCCAGGTTCTGGGAGAGGAGCAAAGTGGACTTTGCGAAGTTTATGACAAAGCCTAGTTGCTGAAGGAGAGAGACAGTACGGAGGGTGGCTTGCCTGGCCTCCTGGACTGTCTGACCCCTGATGAGCCAGTAGCCCAGGTAGGGGAAGACAAAGATACCCTAGTTTCTCAAGTAGGCCGCCACCACCGCCAGGCACTTTGTGAAGACCCATGGGGCGGAGGTTAGGCCAAAGGGCAGTACTCGGTACTGAAAATGGTTTCCTCCTACCACGAACCTTAGGTATTTTCTGTGGTCTGGATGAATGAGGATGTGAGTGTACGCATCCTTCAGATCTATGGAGCATAGCCAATCTCCCTGCTGGAGGTAGGGCAGCAGTGTTCCAACAGTAAGCATCTTGAACTTTTCCTTTTCCAAGAATTTGTTGAGATTTCACAAGTCCAAAATGGGCCGGAGACCTCCAGTTCTCTTTGGCACAAGGAAGTACCTGGAGTAGAAGCCCTGCCCCAGCTGGTGGGGAGGTACAGGCTACACCGCCCTGTCTTGAAGAAGACCTTGCAGTTCCTGGAGAAGGAGTTCCTGATGCAGAGTAGGCCTTGGAGGCTCCCCTGGGAAGTAGGAAGGGGGTACTTGATAGAAATTGAGCAGATAGCACTTCTGGACTATGCTCAGTAACCAAGCATCCTTTGTGATGGGCGGCCACTGGTGGGCAAACAGGGCCAACCGACCTCCCGTGCTGAGATGGGCCAGCAGAGGTGGAGAGGCTATGCAGTGGGAGTCAAAAACCCCCTCCCTGCTGAGTAGGAGCAGGAGCTGGAGACTTGGGGGCTTTCTGCCTACGAGACCCATGTCCCTGCCCCTTGGCCTGCTGACCCTGCTGGGGAGCTGAGGATGCCTGATAATGAGGGAAAGGTTTGTAGGCAGATGCCTTCCTCGGGTAAAAGGTCTTTTTCCCCGAGCCCTTCTTCTTATGAGAAGGGGCAGACATTTTCCTGGACAACCTTGTCCTTGTCAGAGTCTCAGTCTCGAGCTCAGTGGCCTTTTCGGTCATGGGCTTGCCGAAGAGGTTTTCACCCCGGCATGGGACATCGACCAACTTGTCCTGTACTCATGGCTCGAGGTCCGATGACTGTAGCCATGCCTGGCGTCGAGCACCGATGCCGGCCGCCGCTACGCGGGCCGAAGCCTCGAAGCCATCGTAGGCCGCCCGGGAGATGAATTTGGAGCATTCCCGGATCCCCGAGGACAAGGACTTGAACCTCTGCAAAGGTTCCCCGGAGAGGCCAGCCGAGAACCCGGCTATCTCCTTAGCCAGGTCTCGCAAGTCTGGAAGCACTTTCAGCCGATGGCATCTAGGCTTTGGGCCTCCCTGCCGGGAGGCAACATGGAGTGCATCTTCTGGCTCTTCGGACGATGCATGGCTGATTCCACAACCATAGAATGGTGCGGCAGCTGCGCCTTCTGGAACCCAGGGCTCTTTCGGACTCGATACATGGAATCGATCCGCTTGCTCAAAACCGGCCCCGAGGCCGGTGCCTCCCACATTCGGAAGAGGAGCCGTTTCAGCATCGGAGGAACCGGCACAGTAAAGGCCTCCCTTGGGGGAGAGTCGTACTGTAGGGCATTGAGCTCCTCGGTTCGAGGCTCCTCCTCAGGATCCGCAGGGACATTCAAAGACTTGGCCATGTCCCTGACAAACTCCGAGAACCGGGTGTCCTCCGGTGGGGACCTACTCCGGGGCTCGGACTGCGGTGAGTCCGAAGGGACACACCAAGTCCGAAAGGTATCGGGGGACTCCTCCGTCTCCCACGCAGACCGCCTCCTATTGGTTTTAGGGGTCATGGCCTGGCACCGGTCGCAGGTGGAACTGTTGTGGTCCAGGCAGCGGATGCAGCAGTCATGAGTATCAGTGACTGAGATAGGCTGACTGCAGCGGTTGCATTTCTTGAACCCACTGGGAGACATGGTGGGAGAACACCCGGCTGGAGTCGAGGGCCCCCGAGCAAAAAATGGCACGAAGGCCAGTCGAAGTGGAACCTCCAGGAAACACGAAAAAAAGGGGAGCTGAGACCGGCACCAGTGGTGCCGCCTCGAGGTGGGAACTGGTACGCAAACTGGACAAATGGAATGAATTTTAGAACTTTTCCAGGAGAGCAGATGACGACGTCCATTGGGCTCTACAGATAAAAAGGAGACTGAGCAAGATGGCACCTTTGGGTGGGAAGGGGACCACGCATGCATGATAGCATGCCCAAAGACTTTCTTTGAAAGCTGAGGAAATGCTCCGCGTGGGCTCTGTTGGTACAGATGTCACTCATATGTGAGGACTGACTTCCTGCTTGTTCCTGGAGAAGAGCAAAATTTTAAGTTCTTTTCGGAAAGTCTGAAGTCTCTGGTTGACCTAAGGGAGTCTATCTCCACATCTGCTGGCAGGGGAACATAACCCACTTGTCTGGACTAGTGTAGCAGGATGATATGGAAGAGAACACTTACTAAAGATTAACACAAGTTAATAAATGTTAACATACATGAAGTGGTGCTGCTACATCCATAAAAATAATAGGTCATGGCAGAATGCAGCACAGGTTAATATGGATACTTCCAAAAAAAATTGAATGCTCATCTATTCTTGGAATTTTATGCTGCAGAGCCCCATTAAGACTGAAGTCTCCCTAATACATGCAACACCACTAATATACAGCACATATGTTAATCTATGCTGCTTAAATTAAACCACCTACTAGGCATCCTTTTAACCTATTGCTTACTATTATTCCAGTTCTTATTGTTCAAGTACTCACAGACCCTCCTCACATTACGTCACTTAATGTTAAGTACGCACCGAGTTCATTGATACATGAAATACCTTTATGGAAATAAGTAACAGGGATAACATATGGAAAGCAGTGTGTATAAATGCCCGTAGCATGGGAAATAAGATCCCTGATGTTGAAGCTTTGGTGGGAGTGGTTGACTTGGATTTAGTGGCAGTTACAGAAACATGGTTCACAGAAAACCATGATTGGGATGTAACTATACCTGGCTATACTTTATTCAGAAAGGACAGGGTAGGAAGAAGGGGAGGAGGAGTGGCACTATATGTAAAAACTACTATTAAAGCTTTGGAATTACAGAGCTTAAAAGGGAGAGAGGAGGCATTGTGGGTTAAACTAGAAAGAGGCAAAGAGAAATCTATTTGCATTGGTGTGATATACAGACCTCCCTCACAAGAGGAAGAGGTGGACAGAGTTAATTGAAGACATACACAGCATTGCTAGGAAAGGGGAAGTGCTACTGGATAGGAGATTTCAATATGCCAGATGTTGATTGGCACATTCCTGCTGCAGTATCATCTAGAAGTAAGGAGATCCTGGATTCTCTACAGGGAGAACTATTCAGGCAATTGGTAACAGACCCCACACGTGAAGGGGCCATACTGGACTTGGTGCTTACCAATGGTGAAAGTGTTTCTGATGTTGTAGTGGGAAATCATTTTGCATCCAGTGATCACCAGATGGTGTGGTTCAGTATTAGGACTAGGGCTGTTAGAATCCATTCCAAGGTGAGGATCTTAATGTAATGGGTCTGCATGTTGTTGGGTCACTCCAGGCCAGGGAACCCTGAACCCTCATCTGCGGTGTACTGCTCCGGCTGGCTGGACTCCAGGGGAATAAATCTCACAGACCACACTGAAGGACAGTATGCAAGTTTATTTCAAAGGGTGGAGGGATTGTCAGTACTTTTATACATTCTTAGAAACATAGTCATACGTCATCCACCCATCTTCTGGGGGCCCACTATAGTTTATCAGTAACTAATGCAAAAACAAGTCATCCTTGAGTAGAACAAATAGCTTACACAGCACATTCCTTTTTCCAACCAACCAGAATGTACAAAGGGCACACACATAGGATTCTGATTTCTATAAGATTCCAATTTCTCTTTGCGAAGATGGGCCAATACCTCAGGGAGTTGTTAGTGGGATGGGAACAGCTGGGGGATGTAGAAAAACAGTGGGCAAAACTGAAAGGGGGTATTTTAAGGGCAACCAACCTTTTTGTTAAAATGGTAAATATAAAGGCAAAAGGAAAAGGAGACCGCTATGGTTTTCGAAGGAAGTAGCTGAAAAAGTGAAGAAAAAGAGGGAGGCCTTCATGAAATACAAGAGATCACAGAGAGAGGAAGACAGGCATCTATATTTGGAAAAACTTAGGGAAGCTAGCAAAGTAGTCAAGAAGGCAAAGATTCAAAAGGAGGAGGAAATAGCTAATGCAATAAAATGGGGGGATAAGACATTTTTCAGATATATTAGTGAGAAGAGGAAGGGCAAAAGTGGTATTGTCAGACTCAAGGGTGCAGGGGGGGGGGGATATGTAGAAGCTGATAAGGATAAAGCGGAATTGCTTAACAAATATTTTTGTTCTGTGTTCACAGATGAAGAACCAGGAGCAGGACCTCAGAAAACACCCACAAATAGGAACAGAAGCGTGGAACATCTTGAACAATTTTCAGAAGACTGTGTTCGTGAGAAACTAGCTCAACTTAAAGTAGACAAAGCGATGGGACCGGATGGGATACACCCTAGAATACTGAGGGAACTTGGGGACGTTCTAGCAACTGCACTGACTGACCTTTTCAATGTCTCGTTGGAGTCTGGAGTGGTGCCAAAGGACTGGAGAGAGGCTCATGTGGTGCCTTTACACAAAAGCGGAAGTAAGGATGTGGTTGAAAACTACAGGCCGGTTAGTTTAACTTCGGTGGTGAGTAAATTATTGGAAACGCTGCTGAAAGAGAAAATAGTGAGGTTTCTGGAGTCCAGCGGATTACAGGATCCGAGGCAGCATGGATTCACCAGAGGCAGGTCTTGTCAGACAAATCTGATTGATTTCTTTGACTGGGTGACCAGGGAGTTGGACCGAGGGAGAGCTCTAGATGTGATGTATTTAGATTTCAATAAAGCCTCTGACACTGGATTAGAAATTGGTTGGGTGGGAGGCGACAAAGAGTACAAGTAAATGGAGCTCACTCTGAGGAGAAGGATGTTACCAGTGGTGTGCCCCAGGGATCTGTCTTTGGTCCGATTCTTTTTAACATCTTTGTTAGTGATATAGCGGAAGGGCTGTCGGGTAAGGTTTGCCTCTTTGCAGATGATACCAAAATCTGCAATAGAGTAGACACCCAGGAAGGTGTAAATAACATGAGGAAGGATCTAGCTAAGCTTGAAGAATGGTCTAGAATTTGGCAGCTGGGATTTAATGTTAAAAAATGTAAGGTCATGCATTTGGGCTGCAGCAATCCAAGGGAGCAATACAGTATAGTAGATGAAGTACTTTTGTCCACTAAAGAAGAGCGGGACCTAGGCGTGGTTGTGTCTGATGATCTTAAAGTGGCTAAAAAAATAGAAAAGGTGACAGCAAAAGCTAGAAGGATGCTTGGGTGCATACAGAGAGGAACGGCTAGCAGAAAAAAAGGAGGCGATAGTGCCTCTGTATAAGTCTTTGGTACGGCCTCATTTGAAGTATTGTGTGCAATTTTGGAGACCGCACCTTCAAAAGGATATAAACTGGATGGAGTCAGTACAGAGGGTGGCTACTAAAATGATTAGTGGTCTTCATTATAAATCATATGTGGACAGACTTAAGGATCTTAATACGTACACATTAGAGGAAAGGCAGGATAGAGGTGATATGATTGAGACATTTAAATACCTCCGTGGCATAAATGCACAGGGAGAGAGCCTCTTTCGATTGAAAGCAAGTACTGCTACAAGGAGACATGGGATGAGGGTGAAAGGGGATAGATTCAGGAGTGATATGCGGAAATATTTCCTTACGGAAAGAGTGGTGGATCCGTGGAAATTTTTTTTTTTTTTTTTTATTTTATTTATTACACATTTGATATACCGCTTAGGCCAAAAGGCATTAAAGCGGTTTACAATACTATCATTTGAGGAAATAGGAAAGGAACGCCATTATTAGATAGGACAGAATAGACGAAGAAACAGGCAAACAGATAAGAAGAGGAGATAGAGACAGCAAGTTACCACAAATGCAGGCATCATGGAATAGTCTCCCAGAGGAGGTGGTAGAGATGAGGACAGTATCTGAATTCAAGAAAGCATGGGATAAACACAGAGGATCTCTAAAGGAAAAAAGGGGGCTGTTGTAGTTGTTGATATGGAAGGACAGACTAGATAGGCCATGTGGTCTTTTTCTGTCATCATTTTTCTATGTTTCTATGTAACCAATGTTTAATGCACTTTAACCTTTAGTAACATTCCCCTAAAAGTTCTAGACAAAACACATTTAATTATTTATTTAATCAGTTTTCTATGCCACCTTATCCTTCAATCAAAGCGGTTTTACATTATGTAATCATTACAAACAGGTACTGGTATACATTCCCTTGTCCCCAAAGGGCTCACAATCTATGTGTACCTGAGGCAACAAAGGGTTAAGTGGCTTGCCTAAGGCCACAAGGAGTGCCTATAGGACTAGAATCCCCAGTCCCTCCTGCCTGAGATTGCTATCCCCAGGTGGGACTTGAACCCCTAGCACTCCAGCCTGAGGTACCGTGTCCTAATCACTAGGCCACTCCTCCCTCATAACATGAAAGAATCTTCAAGTTACCAAAAATCAAATTTAGTTGAATTTTCAATAAAATTTCCAGCTACAAGGCATTTTTGTGTTCCCCTATCTTGACGATTGGCTCATAATGGCAGGCTCACCAGAGGTGGTTCGTCGAGCAAGCCACAGCACCCCTCTTGCTGCTACAGGGTCTGGGGGTTTGTCATCAATGGCCCCAAATTCCACCTGCAGCCCATGCAACGTCTGTGGTTCAAGGAGCCCTTCTTAATACTAAGGTCAGGGCCTTCCTCTCTAGACAGGGCCTAATGGCTTGCGTCCCTGCTGACCGAAGTGCAGGGTGCATCTGCCCACCTCATGCTGCGTCCTTTGGCGCTCATGGCCTCGACTGTTCACATGACCCCAGACGCTAGCCTGTGAATGCAGCAGGCATAGTGGTCTCTCATCCCTCAATGTCTCAGGCTATGGATTGCCTAGGCCATCACGTGTGAGTCACCAGGCCCCTCGTGAGCTCCCTCGCCTGGTTGCAGCATCTGCTGAACCTCTTGGTAGGTCTGCCTGTCCAAGCCCGCCGATCCAGAGTGTCCTCACTACAGATGCCTCCAAGCTTGGGTGGGGAGCAACTGCGATGGTCTCAGATCCCAAGGTATCTGGGCATAAGAGGAATGCCTGCATTAGATCAACTTCCTCGAGCACTGAGCGATGGCGAATGCCCTTCGAGTGATCTAGAACCAACTGTCAAACCAGGTGGTCCTCATCTAGACAGACAACCAGATAATGATGTTCTACCTCAATAAACAGGGAGGCATGGGATCATACCTCCTATCCTGGGAGGGGTCCGTAACTGGGCCTTTGCCATGGCAAGGAGCATGCTCCTTTTCGGTGGCCTACCTTCCAGGACACAAGAATGTTCTGGCGGACCGGCTCAACAGGGTCCGTCAGCCACACATATAGCGTATGAACCCAGGTGTGGTCTGCTCTCTGTTCCTGCATTGGAACTGTGATGGACCTCTTCGCCAGCCCAGCAATATTCCGGTGCCTCTTTTGCTCCCGGATACCATCCCGGGACAGAGCAGCAGCCGATGCCTTTCTTTTCCCTTGGACAGGGAATCTGCAGAATGCATATCCTCCAACTCAGCTGGTTCCATGAACCCTGCTCAAGGTTCAGTTGGTCCAGGTCACGGTGATCCTCATTGCTCTCCGTTGGCCCCAGCAACTGTGGTTCCTGCTGCTGCTGCAGATGTCTCGAGCAGCCCTGGTTCCCCTGGGTTACACTTAAGACTTGATATCACAGAAGGACGGATCTCTTCTGCACCCAAACTTCCGCTCTCTGGTGCAGACGCTCTGGCTGCTGAAAGGGTAGTTCTCCAGGAACAAGCAGAAAGTCAGCCCTCACATATGGGTGATGTCGGCGCCAACAGAGTCCATGTGGAGCATTTCCCCAGCTTTCGGGGAGAGCCTTTGGGGCATGCTGCCACACATGTGTGGTCCCCTCCTCGCCTGGGGGTGCCATCTTAGTCTCCTTTTTTTTCCCCCGGAGCCCAATGGACATCTATTTCCTCGGAAAAAATCTTCCAAATTCCCTTAGTGGTGTTTTTCTCCGGTTGTGTACTGCTTCCTCAAGCTGGTGCCAGTTCCGGTGATGTACGCGACTCCTTCCCTCTTTGTTGATCGAGGCGTGTCTCGACTGGCATTTGTGCTTTTTTTCGCCCAGGGATTGTCAACTTCCGGCTGGGTGTCTCCCACCATGTCCCCCGATGGGTTCAAAAAATAGGACTGCTGCAATCAAACTATATCTATTAGACATGCACAACTAATGCCTACGTTGCCTGTGCCTGGACCATGATAGCACCACCTGCAACCTGTGCCAGGCTATTACTCCGAAAACCAACAAAAAAAGATCAAATTTGCAGGAGAGAATGTTTCCCAAGGTCCGACTTGGCACTGGCCTCCCCAACACAGAGCTCCAAGCCCTGCACTTCCCGTGAGACCCGGGCATCCTCTGAGTCCCATGGCGGTGGCTCCTCTAAGACGACCCTGGACCCTGAGCAAAAAAAGGATAGACTTCCTGCTGCTTCTGGATAAAGCAGTTACTCACCTGTAACAGGTGTTCTCTGGGAACAGCAAGAATCACTCCTCACAACCCTCATTCCTCCCTTGGGAGTTGCCTCCCTACCTTGTTTTAGTTTTTACTGTTGTCCTAGCTATGTCATCTGACTGAGCAATATGGTACCCTTGGGCGAAAAGGGGACCACGCATGCATGGTGGCATGTCCCAGAGGCTTTCTTTGAGGGCTGGATGGATGCTCTGTGCGGGCTCTGGTGCAGACGTCACCCATATATGAGGACTGATTCCTGCTGTTCCTGGAGAACACCTGTTACAGGTGAGCAACTATGCTTTCTGGCACCCTTCTATCTTTCCACAGAGGTTAAGGCTGTTCTGTTGACCGCCTGCAAGGATTCCACCAGGCAGGCATATGCCTTCAAGTGGCACAGGCTCTCGCTGTGGTGCACCGATAAGGACCTTGACCTGTTTCTCCTGCCCGGTGCAGCCCGGTACCTGTTGCACCTTCTCATGCTGGCTTAGTCCAACTCCATCAGGGTGCACCCTCAGTGCCCTGGGTGTGCATCACTATCTGGTGGATGGGCAATCCATCTCTGTCCACCCTCTCATGGGCCGCTTCACAAGAGACCTCCTCTCGCAACCTTTGGTCCAGCCATCTCCGGTGGCATGAGACCTGAATGTGGTTCTTCGAGTGGACGTGAGGGCCACCAGAAAGGTCACTTTTCAAGACAGGAACTGCAGGTGGCAAGAGGCCAGGAGCTCGAACGGCAGTTTGGTGAGCTGGGGAGAGCACAAAGTTGAGGTTCCACTCTGCCGCTGGAGGGCGGAGGAGGAGCCTGGATAAGAGGCTCCGGAGGAACCTGGAGACCAGGGGCTGGCTTGAGGGGGCTTTTCCCTTGATAGGGTGGTGGAGCGTGGCTATGGCGCTCAGATGTATCCTCAGCAAGTTAGATTTCAGCCCGGTGTGGGAAAGGTACAGTAGGTATTGAAGTACTAGTCGCACATGGCAGGAGAAGGGATTCTCCTCCCTTTTGCACACTAGGCGGAGAACCTTCTACGCTTAAAGGCATAAGCAGAAGGCCAATAGGATCTCCTAGACTTCTCCTGGAACACTGAAAGGGGCCAATGCTACCCTTTCAGCAGCCACACTGTTAGCGTTAGTGACCCAAAATTAGGGTGGAGGGAACCCTCCTCCTAGACAAGAGGTCTGGGGCTTGGCCCAGAGGGACTGGGAGTGCCACAGACAGGGAAATCAGCAGCAGAGGAAGCCAAGGTTGCCTGGTCCACCTGGGGGCAATCAGTATAACTGATGCCCTTTCACTCTGGACCTTGAAGAGGGTCCTGGTGACCGAGGGGGGGGGGGTGTCGGTGGGAACACAGAGTAGGCCCTCGGACCACAAGATCAGGAAGGCATCTGCTGCCATTCTCTCCAGGTGCTGACAGGAGCAGAAGCAGGGTAGCTGCATGTTGTCTGGAGAGGCGAATAGGTCCATCATGGGCCTGCCCCAGAGGTGGAAGAGCTGCTTTGTTACTCTGGGGTTTAAGCGCCACTCGTGTAGACGAAGGACTCTGCTCAGTTTGTCCGCTAGGCAGTTGTCCCAGTCCAGGAGGTACACCGCCCACAGAAGCATGCTGTTGCGTGCTGGGAAGGAGAGGAGGGCCACCACCTCATGGCAGAGGGAGTACGAACCCGTGCCTCCCTGCTTGTTGATATAAAACATGGTAACCTGGTTGTCCATCTGGATCAGCACAGGTCAATGTTGCAGGTGGTGGCAGAACGCTCGTAGGGCCAAGAAGATTGCCCTGAGTTCCAGGAGATTAATCTGTAGGAGTGATTTCTCCTGAGACCAACTACCCTGTGTGCGGCGGTCTCCACAATGTGCCCCCCAACCCAGGAGGGAGGCATCTGTAGTCAGTGTCCTCTGCAGCATGGGTGCCTGGAAGGGCATTCCTGCTTGGAGGTGGCACAGGTTTGCCACCAGTTGAGAGACTCCACCAGCTGGTGGATAACCCTGATCCTGTTCCATAGCCTGCCTGTGGCCTGAGTCCACTGCGAGTGTAGGCAACACTGGGCTGTCTGCATGTGTATGCGGACTGAGGGCGTGACGTGGACCGTTGAGGCCATATGGCCCAGTAGGAGGAGATGAGCCGGCACTTACTGACAGCATTGTACCTCTCCTGTCAGTTGTCCGAGGCATTCTGCCCTCTCTCTTGGGAGGACGGCCTTGACTTGTAACATGTCCAACTGAGCACCTATGAATTCCAGACTTTGGACTGGAGAGAGATGGGATTTGGGATAGTTGATGACAAACCTCAAGTGCTGCAGGAGGGTTGAGGTTGTATTGCCCCTGATGAGCCAGTCGTCCAGATAGGAAGACAAAACCCCTTGCAGGCAGATAGGCAGCTACCACTGCCAGGCATTTGGTAAAGACCCTTGGCGAGGAGGCCAGGCCGAAGGGTAGCATCCTGTACTGGTAGTACCTCCTCCCACCACAAACCATAGGTACTGCCTGTGGGAGGGGTGGATCAGGATGTTAGTATACACATCCTTTAGGTCCAAGGAGCCAATCTCCCTGGTGGAGGTTAGGCAGTGGTGCTCCAAAGGAGAGTATCGAACTTCTCCCTCACCAGAAACTTGTTTAAGTTTCTCAGGTCTAGTATGGACCTGAGGCCCCCAAGGTCTCTTTGGGACAAGGAAGTATCTGGAGTAGAAGCCTTTTCCCCACAGGTGCTTGTGTACAGGTTGTACTGTGTTGTCCCTGAGCAGACCTGCAAGCTCTGAGAGCAGAAGAGTCTGGTGAAGGAGTGATCACACTAGCTCTCCTGGAAAGAACCTGGGAGGTACCTGCTGTAGATGGAAGTATCCTTCCCTTACCACCTGCAGTACCCACTGGTACAAGGTGACACTGACCCACTTGTGGGCGAAGAGTGCCAGGTGACCCCCTGTGGGCTGGTGAAGGTCTCCCAGGGGACTGGAGACCCTACCCCAGGAGTCAAAAGCTCCCTCCTGGTTGGACGGGAGCTGGGGCCTGGGGCTTCTGTGCCTTCGGCTTCTGAGCTCCATGGCTTTGTCTTTTAGGGCGAGAATCCTGTTGTTGGCCCAAGAAGGGCTGGTAGTGGTAACTCTGTTGAAAGGGATCCTTTTATCTCGGGAACAGGGATCTTTTCCCTGATGGTATCTTATGGGGAAAGGATGAGGTATTTTTGAGAAGCCTCTGTCGAGTCATCACATCTGACTCAATCTCTGCAGTCTTGTCAGCCATAGGCTTGCCAAACAGGTTCTCCCTGGTGCAGGGGGCATCTAGCAGCTTGTCTTGGACCCATTGCTCGAGGTCCAAAGACTGCAGCCAGGCTTGGTGTCATGTGCCAATGCTGGCCACTGCTACCTGAGCCGCCGACTCAAAGCTGTCATAGAATGCTCGGGTAAGGAACTTAGAGCAGCAGTCTTTGATCACTGAGGTCAGAGATTGGAACCGATGGAGGGATTCCCCAGTAAGCCCCGCTGAAAACCCAAACTCCTCCTGGGTTAGGGCCTTTAGGTACATGCCTATGTACAGTTCATAAGCTGGAATCCTACAACCCAGCATGAAGCCCTGGTAACACTTGCGCCTGAGGGCATCGAGAGCTATAGCGTCCCTTCCAGGAGGGACAAAAGAGTGGGTCTTCTGGCTTTACATTTCTGCATTGTCAACTTGACGACCATGGAGTTATGTGGGAGTTGGGGCTTGTGGAACCCAGGGCCCTTCCTGACACAGTAGATGGTGCTGAGGCGCCAGATCACCACCAGCACAGAGGCCAGCGCCTTCCACTTTCTAAGTATCAGCCGCTCAAGGATCGGCTGCACAGGCACCATGAGAGTCTCCTTGGGTGGAGACTCATACTGGAGAACCTCCAGTTCCTCGGGTGCGTGGATCTTCCTCCGCCTCGGTTTGCAACTAGAGGGCTCTGGCCATATTCTTGACAAAGCCATGGAAGACCACATCTTCCGGAGGAGAATGGTGCCGATGCGACAGGTCCAAGGGAATAATCTCAGTGCCGCTTGGTTTCCAGAGATGCCTCATTGTCTGTCTCCCACTCAGAGTTGAGTGGTGACAAGTCAGAGGCCCTGCAACTCATAACATCGAGGCCTAGGCCAAGTGGCCTCCAGAGGACTTGGGGTCCGAGTCGCAGAAATTGGCCAGGGAGGTTCGGATGCCCAAGGAACGGGACCAAAACATCAACCGGTGCAGAGGGCTTACCCGAGGTCGATGGTGCTCTGAGATCAGCTCGATGACTGGGGACTCTCCTGCAGTCCGGGACCCGGTCGTCAGGGCAGATGATGCAGATGAACCAGCCATCATTGTCTGATGCAGGGCCAAGATAGCAGTGATGTTCTGCTCTAAGGCTGCCTTTTCTGGTTTCCAAGACAGAAGGCTCCACAGCATGTGGTTCGGGCCCAGCGCCCGCACTCTCATGAGTGCGTCCTCAACTAGGACTATGATCTTGAGGAACCTCGCATGGTATCCGCCTTGGTAGGGTACTTCTCAGAGCCGCTTGAGTCCCTCTGGGTGGTTTTACCGGGTTTCTCCAGTGCAACCTCGGCAGACTGAGGATTTTTTCTTCTTTCTCTCGGTGTCAGAGGTCATCTCGGAGGAGCCGCCACTGTGGGATTCAGAGGACATTCAAGCCTCATGGGATGTGCTGGGCTTGAGCTTGGCGTCGGAGAGGCCAGTGCAGAGTCAGAGCTGGGGAACAGTTTTTCCTGCAACTCCAACCTCTTTTAAATTGATTTTAGGCATCACGGCTTGGCAGTGGTCACAGGAGGTGCTGTCATGGCCTGGGCTCAGGCAGCATAGGCAGCAGTCATGGGTGTCGGTCACTGACATTTCATTACAGCGGTCACATTTTTTTAACCCACCGGGGGACATGGTGGGGAACACCTAGATGGGGTTGACGACCCTGGGCAAAAAAGTGTGAAAACACCGTTCGAGGTGAGCCCCAATTAAAAAAAGACAAAAGGAGCCGTGAACAGCACCAGTGACAGCACAGACGTGAGGCGGGAAGAGGAACTGGGAAACTATTTTAAGGATAATTAGCAAGGATCATTCCGGGGAAACAGGACGGAGGTCTGTTGGGCTCTGCGGAAAAAGGAGACTGAGCAAGATGGCATCCTTGGGCAGGAATGGGACCATGCATGCATTGTATCATGTCCCAAAGGCTTTCTTTGAAAGCTGGGGAAATGATCCGCAGGCTCCATCGGCACCGATGTCACTCATATGTGAGGGCTAATTTCCTGCTTGTTCCTGGAGAAAATAATTTTTACATACAGAATATACTATTACAACCCCCCCTCCCCCCGTGTTGAAAACAGAACTGAAAGGTGGGGAGAGCCCCACAATGATTCTTCTATAAAATTAGAAAAAAAAAATGTGCCATGACATAGCACAGACAGGAATTCACTTTCAAATTATTAACAGCATATGATACATTAATGAGTTAAAGAGAAAGCAACACAACTTCTGGTGACGTCATAGGGCTTTATGGTGGCGTAAAGAGAAAGCTCCGCCGCCTCAGCCTGCAACAAAGGGGGAAAACCCCCAAAAAACGGAGGCCACACAAGGAGCAATGAGGGGGCAATAGTGGCAGAGCCATCCGCGAAGTGGAAAGAGGAACAGAAAACCGCGGCGGCCGCAAGCACAGCGGGCAGTAAATGAAAGTGAGCGGTAGCACAGGGGAGCACGAGGTGAAAGGAAGCGGCGGCCTGGGCGCATCAGAGTGAGCAATCCCGGCAGAGAAGCCGGTGAAACACAGTGGAGATAGAGCGGAGAGTCGCCAGGCAGGCAGGCAGCGCACAGAGGACGGAGGTGGAGATAATGGAGCGGAAAAAAGGAAAACCCCAACGGAGGCAGAGAGAGACGCAGAACCGGCAAATAAAGCGGACAGCAAAGGTAGTAGTGCAAGCAGAGAGAGGAGCACGTGGAGGAGAAGCAGCGGACCGGGTTTAAAGGCGGAAGTGATCTGGTAAGGACGCTGGCAGAGGAGAGCGGCCCTGGAGAGAAGAATTGCCAGGAAGAAGACAGACAGGGAGAGAAGGGGGAGAAAGCGGCACTGCTTAAAGGAAAACATCCCATTGAAAGAAAGATAAAGAAAGGGGATATAAATACTAAAGAATTACAACAACATCCAACTAAATAAGGATATACAAAATAAAAGAGGAAAAAGTGAATTTGCGGCCTGTCTAGCAGAAGAGCCTATAGAGAGAAGCCAGTCGCAGTACAAGAAGAGAGCAGACCCCAGACGGACGGTAGGGGCTACATGAGGCGTAAAGGGGCAGGATGGATAAGTCTAAAGGGGGACCCATCTGCAAAGAAAAAATTGGCGGAATTCAGATCCTCATATGCCACATCAAGAGGAGGAAAGGAAGGGGAAAAGGAGGGGAAAAGGAGGGGAAAAGGAGGGCAAAGCGCCGGTGAAGCAGATTGGGCCAGAGGAGGAGACGGAGAGTCCCTGGGGCCAGGAATAGCTGATAAGATTAAGACGTGGTTGACTGAGCTGAAAGAACTACTAAAAGTGGAAATTAGTGAAGTTAAAAATGAATTAAAAGAGACAATGCAATCCTTAAGACAGGACATAGCGGACCTGGGATCCTGGGTAGAGGAAACAAACTCAGCTGGAACAACATGGAGACGCATTAGAAGATCTCCAAAAAGGCTGAGAGAAGTTAAAGCAAGCTCATGAGGATCTAAAAGAGAAGGTGGAGGATCTGGAAGACAGATCAAGGAGAAGTAATATAAGTGAGAGGAGTGCCAGAGGACCCGAAGTATAAGAATTGTGAAGAAGTTATTATAAAACTGTTTGGAGCATTGCTACAAGTGGCAGCTCTCGAAGGGAGCGGGGATGGGAAACACCTGCAAATTGGGAGGGCGCACAGGGGACTAGGGCCAATAAGAGAAAATGTGGTGTGTCTGAGATCCTTTAAAACCAAAGAAAAATTATTGAAAGCAGCACAGAAACTGGGACATTTCAAGTGGGAAGGACATGTGGTGTAACTGTTCCAGGATCTCTCGCTAGGCACACTGCAGTGGCGGAGAGGGATGAAGGAAGTGACGGCCTACTTGAGGAAGGAGGCGGCAAGATATAGATGGCTGTACTCCTTCGGCCTGTTAATTACAGCAAATGGTATCTTGAGAAAGTTGAAGAATTGTGAGGAAGCATGGGGGGTGCTCGGAGACATGGGACTAACTAATTTACCAGGAGGCAATGGGAACCAAACAAGATCCAAGAATGTCACGGCATCTGGAAGTAGGGAGGCCAGTCGGAGATGGCACAGAGCACCATCCAATGGTCAGAGCAGCAAGATTGACCAAAGGCAGCCATAGTGCACAAGAGAAGGCGAAGGATATGGGCTGAGGGAGAAGACCCTGGGAATCCAGGCACCAGATGAACTAACATATGAACTGCTAAGTGGGACATTGATATGAGGCTTGTAAGGGATGTTGTGGGTAGGGCTTGGGAGGAAGGGAGGGAGGCTGGGAGTGGAACAGTGGGAATAAGTCAAGGAGCGGGTTAGGACTGGATAGAGAAATGGGGGAAGGAGGGGGGCGTAGTAAGATGGGGGGGATGAAATGGGAGTTTGGGGACAGCGAGAAGAGGGGGGGGACCGGAAGGGAAGGGCAGGCGGAGGTCTGATAGTCATGAGACATGGAAGTCAAGTCTCCCAAGAGGGGACGAGGAATGGGGAAGGGGGATGGGGGAGGGGGAGGAGGGATGCGGAAAAGGCCTTCGACCAAGTGTCTTGGCCTTTCCTATTCCAGGTAATGGAAAGAATGGGGTTGGGAGGAGAATTCATGGATTGGGTACAAGCTTTATACCGCAACCCGAAAGCTTGCATTCAGGTTAACGGAGCACATTCATAGTTTTTTGAGCAGGGGAGGGGGACGAGGCAGGGATGTCCTTTGTCCCCCCTATTGTTTGCGCTATCAGTGGAACCGTTCGCGGCAAGTGTAAGAGAACAGGCAGATTTGAAAGGTATAACTGTAGGAAAGAAAGAATATAGAATCTCGTATGCGGACGATATCATTTTAAGCGTGACCAGACCAGGGTTCACTATACCAATATTAATGTGGGAATTAGAAGAATATGGCAGGCTGTCTGGTTTTGCTATCAATTGGGCAAAATCTGAAATTTTGAATTTGTCAATAAAAAGAGGAGGAGCAGGAAAAATTACAAAAGAAATAACCATTTAGGTGGGCTCGGGGGTCGATTCCATACCTAGGGATCCAAATAAGTAACAGGTTGGAATCGTTATATAACTTAAATTATTTAAAGCTATTTGGGCAAGTGGAGAGTTGGTTGAACGGGTGGGGGCAAGGTTGTGTGTCCTGGTTTGGACGAATTGCTGTTATAAAAATGATGCTACTGCCTAGATTTCTGTTCCTGTTCCTGTTCCAAACATTGCTGATACAGGTGCCATATAGTAAGTTGAGGCAAATGCAAAAAATCATTAATCGCTTTATTTGGCAAAATAGAAGTCCCAGGGTAGCACTATCCGTCATACAGAGAGCAAAGAGGGAGGGGGGGCTTGGGGACCCTAACTTCAAAAAAATACTATGAGGCAGCACAGTTGAAAATGATATATGAATGGCATCAAGAGAAACAGACGCAATGGGTTCAAATGGAAGAGGACTCAGTAAGGGGAGTGGGATTGGAGATAATGATATGGAAGGGAAGTAAAGTATTGGAAGGGACCACTTTAAACCCCATAATAGCACATAGTCTGAAGGTTTGGAAGCTCAACAGGAAAATATTAATACAAGATAAAGAATACACACAAGGGATAATACTAATGACATGCTTCGAGATGGGGAAGGGGCCAGGAGCGAGTATACTGAGAAGATGGGCTAAAACGGGGCTTACAGATATCTCCCAAATAGTGGATAAAGAGGGAATGAGAGATTTTGAGGGTATTAAGGATTTATACGGATTAACAAGAAATGATTATAGCAGCTATATTCAGGTTAGCCACTTTTTGCAACAGCAAAAGGTGTGGAAGGATTTGTGGGGAAATAGGGGGTGGTCTGAGGCCATGGTATCAGGACAGTTAGACCAAAAAGGAGCACTATCTAAGATATATAAAGGGTTAATGGAGGGCGGAGGGGGCAAATTAGTGTTTATGAAGAAATGGGAGGAAGATTTAGGGGTGCAATGGACGGAGGAGTGGGATAAGATTATACAGACAGTGGCTGGCATATCAATAGCTACTCAAATAAAGCATAGCTACTCACCTGTAACAGGTGATCTCCAGGAACAGCAGGAATTTAGTCTTCACATATGGGTATCGCCGGTACCGACGGAGCCTGCGCGGGAACGCTCCCCAGCGTCCAATAAGAAAGCTTTTGGGAGCATCCCACAGCGCCTGCATGCTGCCTTCCTGCCTTTCCTAACTGTCCCTCTCCAGTTGAGTTTAAAGCTGAGACAAAGAGAGAGGGAAAGAGGGAAAGAGAGAAAGAGAGGGAAAGAGAGAGATAGAGAGATACAACTCCTAGGGGAGGTGGGTGGGTTGTGAAGACTAAATTCCTGCTGTTCCTGGAGATCTCCTGTTACAGGTGAGTAACTATGCTATCTCCAGGAACAAGCAGGAATGTAGTCTTCACATATAGGGACTCCCTAGCTGCAGATGCCAGGGAGAAAGCCCCAGAAGTTGTGTGCCCTTGTGAAAGGGCCCCACTTCCCCCCATGGATCGCTGCAATCCTACCAGGGATGGTGGGTAGGAGCTGATTAAGTATGGAACAGGTGTTGAAGAACAGCCTGACCAAACAAGGCATCCCGGCAGGAGTCCTTGTCTAAGCAGTAATGGGCTGTGAAGGTATGAACCGAAGCCCAAGTAGCTGCTCGACAGATGTCGTCAGTAGACACAGAGTGTAAATGAGCCATTGAGGTTGCCATGGCTCTCACATTGTGAGCTGTGACATGGCCTTCCAGAGAAAGGTTTTTACTCTCATAGGCAAAAGATATACACTGTGCAATCCAGCTGGACAGTGTTCTTTTGGAGACTGGAAGTCCCAAATGACTAGGATCAAAAGCAACAAAGAGTTGAGAGAACTTTCTATGTTGCTATGTCCTTTGCAAGTAAAAGGTCAAAGCCCTTTTGCAGTCTTTATCTTTATTTAGGAACATAATATACCGCTCATTGCAATAGCATCTGAGCGGTTCACAATTTGCATAAAAAGCTGCTTAGAATAAGAAAGGAACGCCAAATTTGTTATAGGACAGGCAGAAGAGGATGTAAGAACAAGAAAAAGAAACAGGAGACAATCAGATAGAAGGAGATTACCGGGGGAGTGGGGAGAGACGGGAGGGGGGGGCGGGGAAGATCAAAAGCTAAGCAGAAAAGATGAGTCTTTAAGAGGGCTTTAAAGGTTTTGAAGGAGGATTCCAGGGAGAGGTCCGGGGGGAGCGAATTCCAGAGACGGGACAGAGGAAGTGGAAGGCAGAGGAGCGTGTGGATTCGAGGTGGGCTTGAGAGGGGGAAGGCAGAATCAGGCGATTTGCATGGATTGAGCGGAGGGAGCGGTGGGGAGTGTGAAGGTGGATCAAATCAGCGAGGTAGAGGGGAGTGCCGGAGTAAATGGATTTGTGGACGAACGCGAGAAACTTAAATTGTACACGAAACGGGCTCGGAAGCCAATGTAGACGTATGAGAAGGGGGGTAATGTGGTGAAAACGGTAATGTGGTCCAAAGTATGAAGATTCCTTTCTGCATTTGGGAAGAATACAGGAAGGTAAACCGCTTGGTTTAAATGAAAAGGTGACACCACCTTTGGCATAAAGTGTGGATGAGTCCTAAGAACTACCTTATCATGGTGAAACCTTGTATAAGGAGGATCAGCCACTAACGCCTGCAATTCACTGATGCGATGTGCTGATGTGATTGCAATAAGAAAGATGACCTTCCAGGAAAGGAATTTCAAAGAGGTAGTGGCTAATGGTTCAAAAGGCGGTTTCATGAGCTGCCCAAGAACCAGATTTAAGTCCCATGCCACCGGTTGTGGCTTAATGGGAGGCTTAGTTAAAAGAAGGCCTCTCATAAATCTCGCTATGAGAGGATGAGAGGAAATAGGTTGTCCATTGAGAGGCTTGAAAGAAGCTGCAATAGCACTCAAATGAACTCTCACTGAATTGGTCTTAAGCCCTGCATTTGATAAATGAAGGAGATTTATTTATTTAACAGGTTTTCTATACCGGCTTTCTACAATTCAAGACGGTTTACAAGGAACATAACAGACAGTATATTTCAACTGAATACATTGTAACAATAATGATCACAGTATATACTCCAGTAATGATTCCAGAGGTATTGCAAGAGGATCAAGACCCTTCTGCGAGCACCATATGGTAAACCTTTTTCACTTAAATGCATAAGAGCGTCTTGTGGAAGGCTTTCTGGAAGCATAAAGGATATCCTTTACCTGCTGGGAAAGTTTAAGACCGTGGAGTTCTAAGCTTTCAGCAACCATGCCCTGAGATGCAGAGACTGGGGATTGGTATGCCACAGCATCCCGCCCTCTTGAGAAAGGAGATTTGGAGCAGATCCTAATTCCAGAGGCAGAGCTTGAGGGAGATGTAGGAGCAGAGGGTACCAGATTTGCTGTGGCCAACATGGAACTATGAGAATAATATGACCTCTGTCTCTCCGAAGCTTGAAATGATAATTACACTTACCTGGTAATTATAGTTCCTTGAGTGACGACAGTTCAGTCCTCCACCTCTGGGTTGTGCACCTCCTCCTGCAGCTTGGAGACTGGACATGTCAAAATCATGACCTCACTGGATGTAGTCTGCTGCACTCTCCCATCAGCCCCAGTGAACTACTGACAAAGCATACTCAAAGGAGCAACAAATAAGTAGCCAACAAAGAAACTAACCTCAACAACGTTAACTAGCTGAACATTTAAACGTTCCCCCCCTCCCCCCGAAAGAACCAAACTTTGTCCCGTACCGGTCCCCTCTGACCTCTGCAGCAATAGAGGTCAGAAAGATAGCTAGAAAGCAATAGATAGAACAGAACAGAGACAAAGTGATCCCTTGAAATCTGCACCTACCTGTAAATGTACGGATGAACCCCCTGAAATTCCAATGACAACACCCCCACTTTGGGTGGGATTGAGGACTGAACTGTCGTCACTCAAGGAACTACAATTACCAGGTAAGTGTAATTATCATTTCCTTATTGTTCCTACAGTTCAGTCCTCCACCTCTGGGATGTAACAGAGCAGGGTTCAATGGGAAGGGGCCCTCCAATCCGGCTCGCAAAACTGCTGAACCGAAAGAGGCATCCTTCGCCGCCAGCACATCCAAACGATAGTGCTTACTGAAGGTATGGAGTGACGACCAAGTAGCCGCCCTACAGATGTCCCCTGGCGGAACCAAGCTGTGTTCCGCCCAAGAGGCTGCCTGCGCTCTAGTGGAGTGCGCTCGCAATCCCACTGGAACGGAACGACACTGTACGAGATACGCCGAGGCAATCGCTTTCCTAATCCATCTAGAAATGGACGCCTTTGCTGCCGCTTCACCCTTGTGAGAACCTCCGAACACGAACAGACGATCCGATTTGCGAAAAGACTCACAAATTTGCAAATAACGCCGCAACACCCGCTTAATATCCAACAGACGTAAACTGCGGTCGGACACGGCCTCCCCCCTAGAGGTAAGGACCGGGAGGGACACAGTCTGATTTAGGTGAAACAGAGACAACCTTTGGCAAAAAAGATGGCACTGGGCGCAAAACTACCTTTTCTTTAGAAAACGACAGAAAGGGTTCCCTGCAAGACAGTGCCTGTAACTCCGAAATGCGCCTTGCCGAGCATGTGGCCACTAAAAATACTGTCTTCAACGTCACATCTTTCACTGTTGCCTTACTCAAAGGCTCAAAGGGTTCCTTCACTAACGCTCCCAAAACCAAATTGAGGTCCTACAGGGGAATGACGACCCGACGGGAGGGCCTCAGCCTCGACACCACCTTCAGAAAGCACAAAACATCCGCATGCGAACTTAAAGGCACATTATGCACCTTGCCCCTATAGCAAGCTAGCGCTGCCAACTGCACCCTTAACGAACTGGCTGCCAAGCCTCTGTCGAAACCATCCTGCAGAAAACTCAATACCACCGGAACTGAAGCTGTAGCTGTGCGTACCTGCAGCCGAGGACACCAATCCTCAAAAATACGCCATACCCGCACGTACGCCAAAGTCGTCTACCTCTTCCTAGCTCGCAGCAAGATCGCTACCACCGATCCTGAATATCCTTTCTTCTTCAGCCTCGCCCTTTCAATGGTCAAACCGTAAGCGAGAACCGATTCACCTGAGGCATTCGAAGCGGACCTTGGAGTAACAGATCCTCCGAGACCGGCAGCCTCCAAGGCTCCCCGTCTAGAAGGCGAATGAGATCTGCGTACCACAGGCGTCTTGGCCATAACGGAGCCACCAACAGCACTCTCCCGCGATGAGCCTCGATGCGCTGCACCACGCAGCCTATCAACGCCCAAGGCGGAAAAACGTAGAGAAGACTGAGCGCCGGCCATGGCTGCAACAGGGCATCGAGCCCTTCCGACATCCTTTCTCGCCTTCTGCTGAACAAGCGACTTGTCTTTGCGGACTGAAAGGTCACCATGAGATCCATAATCGGCGGCCCCCATCTGCGGACTATCAATGCAAGCACCTGCGGATTTAGCTCCCATTCCCCAGCATCCTCACTTGGTTTGCAGCTTGTCGTGCTGTGAGGGCTTGTGTGCATCAGTGATGCTGAGAGCTAAACTATCGGTAGTTTAACTACTGGCAGGGTCTCCCAAGATGGACAGGTCTCAGCTGAGATGCCAGACCAAGACAAACCACCCATCTGGGCAGCAGCAGAATGGAATAGTGTTGACGGCGGAGGATCACATTTCTGTGACAACGGCAACACCACCAAACTTAAACTGTGCGGAAGAAAGGCCAGGCAATCTACTTCTGTATCTTGCCATGAAAACCCAATGGATAGTTACAACAAAACAAATTGTGCTGTAGTGCTGGAAGATGAGACCCCCAGGTTGGAAGGCACTCAACTAGCTACTGGGGAAGAGCTGAAGACCTTTCAGAGTAAAGCCAGCATTTATGATGTGGTTGGATCAAAGCCCTCGGGACGTCTGACTGCTGATGTAGCTGCGCATGAAATGAGAGTCAGAAGCTGTAAAGCACAGTTACTTACCTGTAACAGGTGATCTCTGGGAACAGCAGGAATTAGTCCTCACATATGGGTAAGTCGGAACCGACGGAGCCCGCGCGGGAAAGCTCCCCAGCTTTTCAGATGAAAAGCTTTTGAGGCTTCCCACAGCGCATGCGCGCTGCCTTCCCGCCTTCCTTACCAGCTCTCTTCAGTTCGAGTTTATAGCTGAGACAATAGAGAGAGGAAAGGAAGGTAGATAGATAGAAGATACAACTCCTAGGGGAGGTGGGTGGGTTGTGAGGACTAATTCCTGCTGTTCCCAGAGATCACCTGTTACAGGTAAGTAACTGTGCTATCTCCAGGAACAAGCAGGAATAAGTCCTCACATATGGGGACTCCCTAGCTAAGATGCCTGGGAGATCCCCCTCCAAGGGTAAACCATCTTCGTATGGATCTCAGACATCCATTCAGGGAAGGTGGGCAGGAGTTGCTTAAGTATGGAACAGGTGTTTGAGGACAGCCTGACCAAACAAGGCATCCCGGCGGGAGTCCTTGTCCAAACAGTAATGGGCTGTGAAGGTATGAACCGAGGCCCAAGTGGCTGCTCGACAGATCTGATCTATGGATACAGAGTGAAGATGAGCCATAGAAGTAGCCATGGCTCTCACATTGTGAGCTGTGACATGGCCTTCCAGAGAAATGTTCTTACTCTGGTAAGCAAAAGAAATACACTGAGCAATCCAATTGGAAAGTGTACGTTTGGAGACTGGAAGTCCCAAATGAGAAGGATCAAAAGCCACAAAAAGTTGGGAAGACTTTCGATGTGGCTGAGTCCTGTTGAGGTAAAAGGCGAGAGCTCTTTTACAGTCAAGAGTATGAAGGTTCCTCTCTGCACTGGATGCATGAGGAGCCGGGAAAAAAACAGGTAGATATACCTCTTGATTAAGATGAAAAGGCGAGACCACTTTGGGCATAAAGTGGGGATTCGTCCTAAGGACCACCTTATCATGATGAAATCTGGTATAAGGTGGATTAGCCACCAAAGCCTGCAGTTCACTGATGCGGCGAGCCGAAGTGACTGCAATAAGGAAAAGAACCTTCCAGGAAAGAAATTTCAAGGAGGTAGAGTCCAAAGGCTCAAAAGGTGGTTTCATAAGCTGACCTAGAACTAGGTTCAAATCCCATGCTACCGGCGGAGGTCGGATGGGAGGTTTAGTTAGGGTCAGGCCTCTCATGAACCTTGCAACGAGAGGATGAGAGGAGACAGGTTGTCCATTTATAGGTTTTAAGGATGCTGCAATAGCACTTAAATGGACTTGTACTGAATTCGTCTTGAGGCCTGCATTGGAAAGATGCAGGAGATAGTCTAGTAGAGAATTCAAAGGAAGTGCCAGAGGGCCAAGACCCTGTTGAGCACACCAAATGGAAAAACGTTTCCATTTGAAAGCATAGGAACGCCTGGTAGAGGGTTTCCTAGAGGCATGAAGGATATCTTTCACTGGCTGAGAAAGATTAAACTCATGAAGGCTTAAGCCTTCAGTAACCAAGCTCGGAGATGTAGGGACTTGGGGTTTGGGTGCCACAAAGTCCCTTTCTCCTGAGACAGAAGGTCTGGCGCAGCTCCCAGGTCCAGGGAGGAGCCCTGGGAGAGCTGTAGAAGTAGAGGGAACCACACTTGGCGTGGCCAGCGTGGAGCTATAAGGATCATCGACCCGTGATCCCTCTGAAGTTTGAACAGAGTCTTGGGAATCAAAGGAATGGGTGGAAAAGCATAGAGGAATTCCTGACCCCAATGCAGGAGAAAGGCGTCGTTGGCCTGAGCTCCCTGACACGGAGTCCTGGAACAGAACCGGGGAAGTTTGGCATTCCACGGACTTGCAAAGAGGTCTATGTCCGGGGTCCCCCATTCCTGGAAGATTCTGTGTATCTGGTCCATATGCAGGGACCACTCGTGTGGAAGCAGAACTCGACTGAGTCTGTCTGCCCGAGAGTTTTGAACTCCTGGAAGATACACTGCCAGAAGATGAATTTGATGCTCTCTGGCGAAAGCCCATAATCTGAGAGCTTCGTTGCAAAGCGACAGAGAGCCCGTCCCTCCTTGCTTGTTGACACAGAACATGGCCACCTGATTGTCTGTCTGAACTAGGACAGTCAGGTTGGCAAGGAGGGTATGGAAGACTGTGAGGGCAAGGAAGATTGCTCGCAGTTCCAGAAGGTTGATATGAAGGGTGGTCTCTTGGGGAGACCAGGTTCCCTGAGTGGAGAGATGTTGAAGATGAGCTCCCCACCCTGTTTGGGAGGCATCTGTTGTGAGGGTTGCTTGGGGCAACGAAGGTTGGAAGGGGGTCCCCAACAACAGATTTTTGGAGGATGTCCACCACTGGAGAGACCAAAACAGACGTTTTGAGGTGAGTACCTGGTCTGACAGCAGTCCCGATGCTTGAGACCACTGGGTGGCCAATGTCCATTGAGCTGCTCTCATATGGAGACGAGCATAGGGCACCACATGAACCGTGGAGGCCATGTGGCCCAGAAGTTGCAGCATTTCTCTGGCTGACAAGTGACTTCCGGACTGAGCCTGGGAGGCCAAGCTTATTAGCCGTTGGCCTCGGACCAGAGGAAGGTAGGCCCTTGCAGTGGTGGAATCCAGATAAGCCCCTATGAATTCCAGGGACTGAGTAGGGATGAGTTGGGACTTGGGAATGTTTACCACAAGTCCCAGATATTGAAGAATACGCCTTGTGCGGTCCAAGGAAATCTGGACTTCTGACTGAGATGGAGCTCGGATGAGCCAGTCGTCCAGATATGGGAACACGAAGATTCCCATGCCTCTTAGAAATGCGGCTACGACTGCCATGCATTTTGTGAATACTCTTGGAGCAGAGGCGAGACCGAAAGGAAGTACTCTGTATTGGAAATGTTTTCCCTGGAACAGAAATCGAAGATATTTTCTGTGGGATGGATGGATGAGTATATGAGTGTACGCATTCTTGAGATCTAGAGAACAAAGCCAATCCTGACTCTGAAGGTATGGAAGGAGAATGCCCAGAGAGAGCATTTTGAATTTCTCCTTGAATAGAAACTTGTTCAATTCTCTCAGATCTAGGATAGGTCTGAAGCCCCCTGTCTTCTTTGTTATGAGAAAATAAGGGGAGTAGAACCCTAACCCCTGTTGAGGAAGAGGAACCTCCTCTATTGCCCCTTGGGCAATGAGAGAGGAGACTTCCTGACCCAACAGGGTCAGAAGAGATGGGGGAGAACTGAATTGCCTCACCATGGTATGGGGAGGAAGGCTGGAGAAATGAAGTTTGTAGCCCTCTCTGATGATAGAGAGGGTCCATTGCTCTGATGTTATTTGCTCCCATCTGGGAGCAAAGTGAGCTAACCTTCCCGGTATGGTGAGAGGCTCTGGTTGTTCCAGAGCCAGAAATGGTAAGTTCTCTAGGGGCAAGTCAAAACCCCTGAGGGTGTTGAGCCTGCTGGGGTGTAGCAGACACTGCAGACTTTGACTTTACTTGCTTAGATTGCTGACGTTTAGCAGCAAAGCGAGGCTGAGAAGATTGTTGGCCAGTATTTGTGGAAAATCTGGCCTTCTTGTAGTACGGCCTTTTAAAAGGTTTCTTTTTGGCAGGAGTAGAAGTAGACTTAGAAAGTCTATCTAGAGTGGCATTTTCTGCGTCCATTTGAGCAGCTTTAATTTGCCAGTCCTCACCAAATAAGTTCTCTCCTGTACAGGGCAGATTCCTTAAGCCATCCATGACCCAGGGTTCTAGGTCAGAAGCCTGGAGCCAAGCAAGACGTCGGGCTGCAATAGCGATTCCCGAAGCCCTGCCAGCAACCTCAAAGGAATCAAAGGCTGCCCTGTTGGAAAACTTGGAGACCTCTGAAAGTTGTGTCACCAGAGTAGTGAAGTCCTCCTTTTTATCCTCAGGGATAAAGGGGGCTAAATGCCGTACCTTTAGGGCAAGTTCTCTGAGAAACATGCCCATATAAAGGCTGTAAGAATTGATCCTGGCTATAAGCATACTAGCCTGAAAGATCTTTCTACCAAAAGAGTCGAGGGTCTTACATTCTCGCCCTGGAGGGGTAGAGGAATGCCTTTTAGGACTCTTTATCTTCTTCATAGCAGACTTCACCACAATGGAGTGGTGAGGCAGCTGAGTCTTTTGAAACCCAGGAGGAGGAGGGACCCGGTACATGGTGTCCAACCTACGGGAATGAGGAGACAGGGTTAGAGGAGTCCCCCACAAATCCATCAAGTGTTCTTGAAGGATTTCATGGATAGGCAGAGTAACTGCCTCTTTAGGTGGTTTAGAGTATCCTAAAATATCCAATTTTTTTGATCTGGGTTCCTTTTCAGCAGATGTAGCAATAGAAAGTGCTTTAGCTACATCAACAATGAAATCCTGAAAGGATAAATCCTCCGGAGGAGACATCCTCCTCTTTAGAGAAGAGGGCTCCTCAGGAAGATCAAACTCAGCAGAGTCATCAGAGGAATTGAACTCATCAGAAGAATCTGAGTATTCTCTCTGTGCTTGCAATGCACGATACGCGTACCGATCGATATCGACATCGGGCGTATCGGGCATGGGATTGGTATCGGGCAAAAGCCTGAATCCAGCAAGCGGAACCGATCGACGCTTGGAAGTCGATGGTCTCGGTTCCGGTGTGGATACCGGAACCGGGGTCGGTACCGATGGAATCGGTACCGAGTGCGTCGCAGCCTTAATGAAAGCCAAAACGGCCTGCTGCATGGTCTGGACAGTATTGCCCATGGACGCCACTGCTGCCTGGATGTCGGTACCGGTATCGACCGGTACCCCAGAGCAGTCTAACAGGTGATCAGTCGAGGCCGTGCCATCGATGTCAACCTGTAACCCCATAGGTGATGCTTTGGAGGCTGGAGCCTCCCGCCGGGGTTTTTTGGTCTGGGCAGAATCCTCGAACTCAAGATTGAGAGCCTCTCGATCTTTTGAAAGAGATTTGCTTTTAGAGGATTTGCCCACAGAAAGTTTGGTTACCTGATATCCATCCGGAGAGGAAGACCTGGATGACTGTGATGCTGGATTATCTGAAGCAAACAGCACATGGAACTTGTTGGCCCGGTTCTGCATACCACGTTTAGACATCTGGGAGCAGAATGGGCAGTCCGGTATGGAGTGGTCAGGTCCTAAACATTTAAGACACCATTCATGGGTGTCTGTGAGAGAAATAACAGCATTGCACTTGGTACACTTTTTAAAACCAGGAGCTGGTTTCTCCATGAGGAGAATTTGTGTAGGCCTGAAGGCCTAACAAAAGTTACCAAGCTGTGCTGAGAAAATAAAAAAAGATTTTTTTTTTTTTTTTAAAAGAAAGAAAGAGAGACCGGCAGTACCGGTTTTGGTATGGGGAAGGCAGGTACGCGGTCAAAAGAAACAAATTAAAACAATTTCTTCAGTGGTGACAGGAACACGACCTGCTGGCTCCGCGAAAAAGAGAAACTGAAGAGAGCTGGTAAGGAAGGCGGGAAGGCAGCGCGCATGCGCTGTGGGAAGCCCCAAAAGCTTTTCATCTGAAAAGCTGGGGAGCTTTCCCGCGCGGGCTCCGTCGGTTCCGACTTACCCATATGTGAGGACTTATTCCTGCTTGTTCCTGGAGATAGATGTCTTACACATTGGAACATGGAACGTACGAAGCATGAGCCAAGGGAAGTTGGAGGTGGTCAAGAATGAAATGGAACGTGTACAACTTGATCTGTTGGGTGTCAGCGAACTGAAATGGACTGGCATCGGGCACTTTGCATCAGATGATCACATGCTGGAAATGAAAGACAAAGAAGAAATGGTGTTGCATTTATAATAAAGAAGAAACTTGCAAGAACTGTAATAAAATACAATGCAGTCAGCGAACGCTTAATCTCTATTCGTCTACGAGGAATGCCTATCAAACACAACTATAATTCAAGTATATGCCCCAACAACAGCTGCAGAAGAGAATGAAATTGAAGAGTTCTATGAACAAGTACAAGCTGAAATTGACAGAACATGCAAACAGGATATCCTGATAGTCATGGGTGATTGGAACGCAAAGGTTGGCAACAAAGAAGACGACAAAGTAGTTGGAAAATATGGACTTGGCAACAGAAATGAAGCTGGAGAAAGACTGATAGAATTCTGCAAGACCAACGATCTATTCATCTCGAACACCTTCTTCCAGCAACACAAGCGGAGACTGTACATATGGACTTCACCCAATGGATTGTATAAAAATCAAATTGACTACATCTGTGGAAGTCAACGATGGAAAAGCTCTATAACATCAACAAAGACAAAACCTGGAGCTGACTGTGGTACAGATCATCAACTACTAGTATGCAAACTCAAGCTAAAGCTGAAAAAGAGCAAACCACTCATGAATGCAGCAAAATATGACCTTGAGAATATACCACTGGAATTTAAAGACTGCCTGCAAAATCGATTTGCTGCTTTAGATACAAATGATAGAGTTCCAGAAGAGTTATGGAATGACATCAAGAAGGTTGTGTTGGAAGAAAGCGAGAAGTCTCTACAAAAGGTAAAAAAGAAAAAACGGCCAAAATGGATGACGGAAGAAACTCTGAAAATTGCCCAGAAACGCAGAGAAGCTAAAGCCAGAGGAGAAAGAAAGACAATCACAGAACTCAACAGAGATTTCCAACGTGCAGCAAGACAGGACAAGGAAAAGTACTACAATGACGCATGCAAGGAAATAGAAGCAGAAACTATTAGAGGAAGAACAAGATCAGCTTTCCTAAAGCTACAAGAGTTAAAGAAAAAGTTCCAGCCTCGAATTGGAATGTTACAAGATGCTCAAGGTTCTATGTTGAATGATGCTGAGAAGATCAAGAAAAGATGGAAGGAATATACAGAGTTTTTATATGCTAAAGATCAAGTGGACCAACAGCCGTTTCAACCTGTACCTTGTGATCTGGAACCATTGGTGATGAAAGAAGAAGTTGAAGCAGCATTGAAAGCCTTATCAAAGAACAAAGCACCAGGCATTGATTGCATTCCCATAGAAGTATTACAGCAATCTGATGCAGCTGTTACCGTACTTACAAGGCTCTGCCAAGAAATATGGAAGACAGCATCATGGCCAACTGACTGGAAAAGATCTGTGTTTATACCAGTACTAAAGAAAGGTGATCCAACTGACTGTGGAAATTATCGCACAATCGCTCTGATCCCACATGCCAGCAAAATTCTACTGAAGATTATTCAAGAGACTACAATCATACCTGGAACGAGAACTACCTGAAGTGCAAGCAGGGTTCAGAAAAGGGCGAGGAACGAGAGACATCATTGCGGATGTGAGATGGATCCTTGAAAAGACTAAAGAATACCAAAAGGATAACTATTTGTGCTTTATCGACTATAGCAAAGCTTTTGACTGTGTAAACCATGAGAAACTCTGGGCCACATTAAGAAGCATGGGTATACCAGAACACCTGATCGTTCTTTTGCACAATCTGTACATTGATCAAGAAGCAACAGTTCGAACGGAACAAGGAGAAACAGAATGGTTTAAAATAAGCAAAGGTGTAAGACAAGGCTGCATACTTTCCCCCTACCTATTTAATTTATATGCAGAACAAATCATCAGAGAAGCAGGATTGTATGAAGACAACAGAGGTGTGAAGATTGGTGGAAGACTCATCAACAACCTTCGCTATGCTGATGATACCACATTACTGGCGGAAAGTGAAGATGATCTGAAACATTTGCTTCTCACAATCAAAGAACATAGTCTCAAAATGGGCCTGCACCTTAATGTAAAGAAGGCAAAGATCATGACAACTGGCATAATCAACAGGTTCATCGTCGAAGGAGAAGAAATTGAAATCGTGAATAACTTTAACCTACTAGGATCAACTATCAATAAAGAAGCAACAAGCAGTCAAGAAATCAGACGATGCATTGCTCTTGGCAGAATGGCTATGAAAGACCTAGATAAGATTCTCAAGAGCAGAGATGTCTCTCCATACAAAGATTCGACTTGTTCAAGCCATGGTATTTTCAATAACATCATATGGATGTGAAAGCTGGACAGTGAAAAAGATAGACAGGAAGAAAATTGATGCCTTTGAATTATGGTGCTGGCGGCGAATACTGTGTATACCATGGACTGCCCGAAGAACAAACCAGCCTGTACTAGAGGAGATCAAACCTAAGCTTTCTTTAGAAGCTCAGATGACAAGACTTCGACTTTCATACTTTGGACACATCATGCGGAGAGAGAGATCATTAGAGAAAGACATCATGCTTGGCAAGATAGAAGGTCAACGCAAAAGAGGAAGGCCAGCAATGAGATGGATCGATACAATAACAGCAGCTACGGGTACCAGTCTGTCAAGAATGAACCGCCTGACTGAAGATCGAACACAATTTAGGATAGCTATCCAGAGGGTCGCCATGAGTCGACTCCGACTCGACGGCACTTAACAACAACAACCCCAGCATCCACTTGCACCCTGCTGAGGAAATCCGCCGTCACATTGTCCTTCCCTGCAATGTGCGCCGCCGATAGCTCTGGCAGACACTTTTCCACCCTAGCGAAAAGTAACTCTGCCTCCTCCTCCATGGCCACACTGCCCGTGCCTCCCTGCCAGTTGATGTAAGCTAGCACCGCGGAGTTGTCCGACAGTACTCTCACCGCTCGACCGGTCACCGCGGCCTCGAAGGACTGAAGCGCCAGAAACACCGCCCTCAGTTCCAACCGGTTGATCGACCAACTTCACTGCTGGACCGACCACATGCCCTGCGCATACAGATCTCTGCAGTGTGCCCCCCATCCCGCAAGACTTGCATCCGTCATCAGCGGAAGCCAAACTGGCTGCTCCAGGGGCATCCCTGCCTGCAAGGTTCCTGGCAGTAGCCACAACCACAGAGCCCGCCTGACCCGCGGGGGACAGGGAAGACGCTTGCTCAATGAGTCGTTTTGATGAGACCAGCAGCGAAGTAGCGCACGCTGCAATGGACGCATACGGAACCTGGCCCAGGGTACCACCTCCAAGGTCACCGCCATTGTGCTAGCACATGAAGATATTTATTTATTTAGCTGCATTTATATCCCGCTTTTCACCGGGTCAAAGCGGTTGGGGGATACATTTAACACGAGGGGATATGAGACATACACTAATACTTACAGGGAACATGGGCAATGGAGGGTTAAGTGGCTTGCCCAAGACCACAAGGAGCACCTGTGGGACTAGAAACCCCAGTTCTTCCGGCCCAAGGTTGCTGTCCTCTAGTGGGATTTGAACCACCGACCTTCCGGCCTCTGATACCTTGCCCCAACCAGGCCACTCTTCCCTGCATATTCCCAAGCTGATGGTGCCAGAGCGGACCTGAACCTGCCGAGCAGGCGGCCCAGGCCTAGCACCCGATGATGCGGTAGAAACACTGCCCCTAACCGAGTGTCGAACCGTACTCCCAGATACTCGAGCTCCTGGGACAGCACCAGTCGGCTTTTGGCCGGATTGACCACCCAGCCGAGGTGCTGCAAAAACTTTACTACCTTGTCAGTCACTCGCATGCTCTCGGCCTCAGACTTTGCCCGAATCAACCAGTTGTCGAGATAAGGATGAACCAGGATTCCTTCCTTCCGCAACGCCGCCGCCGCCAACACCACCATAACCTTGGTGAAGGTTTGCGGTGCCGTGGCTAACCCAAAAGGTAAAGCTTGAAACTGAAAGTGTCCCTAAGGAAGGGCAAACCGGAGAAACGTTTGGTGGGCCGCTCTGATCGGGATATGGAGATATGTCTCCGTGAGGTCTAGGGAAGTCAAATACTCCCCCTTGCGCACCGCCACAATGATGGAGCGCAAGGTTTCCATCCTGAAGTGCGGTACCCGTAAACACTGATTCACGCCCTTTAGGTCTAATATAGGCTGTAGAGAACTGTCCTTTCTGGGCACCACGAAATAAATTGAGTACCGACCCAAACCGCAATCCGCCAACGGGACCGGTCTTATGGCTCTCAAGAGTAAAAGACGCTTGAGGGTTTTGCAAATCGCCAGGGCTTTTTGGGGACTTCTGCAGGGAGACATCACAAAGGAGTCCCGGACCAGTCTTGCGAATTCCAGCGCATACCCCTCGCGAATAATTTCTAACACCCACTGATCCGTCATGATTTGGGTCCAGGCAGAAAGAAACTCCCGAAGCCTCCCTCCAACTGGAAGCCTTCCTACCAGGACCTGCCAACTTTCATTGTGGTTTTCGAGCAGTCGAGGAGAAGGATCCTGCGAAACCTCTACTTGCCCCTCGAAAGCTCCGAAACCCCTGGTTCCTTGACACAAATCGTCCTCTCTGGAAACCGCCTAAACGAGAAGTATGGAATCTTCTAAAATCTCTAAACTGGCCCCGATAGACCAGAGCGGACATCCCCGGCTTAGGCTTATCTTCCGGAAGCCTACCGCCCTTTGACTCTCCCAAATCCTTAACCAACTTGTCCAGATCATCACTGAACAGCAACCTACCCTTAAAAGGAAGCTTACTGAGACGCGATTTACAGGATCCATCTGCCGCCCAATTCCTTAACCACAAGGATCGGCGCGCGGCAACCAAAGAAGCCATGCTATTAGCTAGCACTCTGATCAAATCATAATGCACATCTGCCAAATACGTGGTTCCTAACTCCAACCGATCTAATTCAGCCGTCCCTTTTTGATCCAGCTGCGCAGACTGCCGTAACTGTAGAGACCACCGGAGACAAGCTCTTGCCACCCAAGCTCCACAAACAGAAGCCTGCAACGACAAGGTTTCCGCCTCAAAAGACTGCCTCAACAATCCATCCACCTTTCTATCTTGCGCATCCCTCAATGCCGCACTACCTTCCACCGGGATTGTGGTTTTCTTGGTGACTGCCGACACCGCCGCATCAATTCGTGGGGACCTGAAGCCCTCCTTGTCCTTATCCGCTAAAGGATAGAGCCTGTTCATCGTTCTGATGCCTCTGAGACCAGCCTCCGGCTGGTCCCACTCGTCCTGAACCGTCTTGTCCACCACCCGGTGGATGGGAACCACCACCTGAGTTTGCCTCACCGCCTGAATGATAGGGTCCTCCAAACCCTCTTCCTCAGCCGGTGGTGCAACCACCAGGTTCAATATCTGGAGGGATTCCGTAATAACAGCCATCAGCTCTTCCTTTCGGAACACTCGGATGATCTTCGCCTGATCCTCCGGTTCCTGAATCTCACCCTTCTCTAAGTCTTCCATCTCTGTCTCCAAATCTAGGTCGACCTCATCCGTGTCATTCCCTTCCATGTCAGAAGGGGAACGCTCGCGAGGCCGTAATCTCTTCGACGGTCTTGGAGAAATTCCGGTCTTGCCAGACACCTGTGGCTGCTGAGTCACCGTGGTCCGGGGCAAGGCTTCTGGCACTATCCCTTGACGCTGCCTGCAAAACGCCTGATGCATGAGCAAGACAAAGTTGGGGCAAAAATTCCCAAAATCGGGACTGGCCTCCAGGAGCGGCGAGGTCACTGGCAGCCCAACATTAAGCTCCTGAGACACCCCCCCCCCGAGGCAGCGGCTAAAGCTACCTCCGCTTCCTGTCCTGCTGCCACCAGCTGAGGCTCCTGGTCGGCTTTGGCTTCCATCTGCCGCTCAATGCTCGCGGACCACGTAGCACAAGCTCTGCAGACCCCCGAATCTGTGACCGTACCTCTGTGGGTGCCACAGAGCACGCACTGACGCCGGGACGCCATCCTCTAGGCACCCACACCCTATAGGGAGTCCCATGTGTTTTTTTTTTTTAATTGTTTTTTTTTTATTTAAAGAAAAGAAATTCAAGCCAGTCTAGGCTAGGGAGATAACCCACAGGCCATATCCCCTCCCCCCCCCCTTTTTATTTTTTTAAAACCTTCCTGTGAACAAGAAATTATAGTTCAGTCTAATTCCGGATCTGCAGAGGCTCCGATGCAAAAAAAATCAAGGCTTTAAACATTGAGAGAAACACACTCCCGTGCCGAAACAAAGGCGCCTCGTCCCTCAACAATCAGTTTTATTTCTCTACAAGTACTGCCCAGAGCTCTGCCATGCAATGCTCCTGCAACTAAAATGGCCGCTGCCACTGGCGCGAACCTGAAAAAAAAAAAAAAGGGCGCCAAAGCAACATGTGAGCACAGGCTCTGTGTCGGCTCCTTTCTCGACCATCAGTCAAAAAAGACCCGTCAGTCAAAAAATCCCGACTTCAAAAACTTACGGCTCTTCAACGGGACCCTAGCCTGCGGTTCTGCTGAAGGCAGAGCAGGAACCGCCGGTGAGCCTCCCGTCCATGTGTTACAGTGCCCGGGGGAGTCGTGGCTTCTTACAGAGACAGCAGCTGCTGCCTTGGTCCTGCCCCAGAGCTCTCCCGTCCAGTCCAGGGGGAGAGATCTGAAAGCTCAGCCCACAGCCCCACACACGAGAGTCAGGCAGGTACCGGCACCAGACAAAGTCTGTTTGCTTTTTTAAATGTTTTTAAAGAGACAGTAAAGGCTAAATTTGCAAGCAACTTAAAATTTTAAGGAAAGTTAAAGGAAATTTAAAACTCCAAATCTGAGACTAAGACCTATGCTAACTATCCTAATGCTCCTTATATGTTCCTCAAGTGAGCCCAGCACCTAGGCTCACTACGTCCTCCTGCTGCATGGAGACTGGACACACTGGGGCTGATGGGAGAGTGGAGCAGACTACATCAAGTGAGGTCATGATTTTGACATGTCCAGTCTCCAAAGCTGCAGGAAGAGGTGCACAACCCAGAGGTGGAGTACTGAACTGTAGGAACGATAAGGAACAGGGTTTTGGGAATTAGGGGAATGGGTGGAAAGGCATACAGGAAGTCCTGACCCCAATGGAGGAGGAAAGCATCCCTGGCCTGACAACCCTGAGCCGGAATTCTGGAACAGAACCGGGGAAGTTTGGCATTCAGCAGACTTGCAAAAATGTCTATGTCCGGGGTTCCCCAAATTTGAAAAGTTTTGGCCACCTGGTCTGCATGGAGAGACCATTCATGTGGAAGCAGAACTCGAATGAGTCTGCTTGCCCAAGAATTTTGAATGCCTGGAAGATACACCCCAAGGAGATGAATCTGATACTCTCTGGCGAGGGCCCATAGTCGCAAAACTTCGTTGCAGAGCGACAGAGAGCCTGTTCCACCCTGCTTCTTCACATAGAACATAGCTACTTGATTGTCCATTTGAATTAGGACTGTCTTGTAGCTGAGCTGGGTGTGGAATACTCGAAGAGCAAGGAAAATTGCTCTGAGTTCTAGGAGATTGATGTGTAGATAGGTCTCCTGTGGAGTCCAAGTACCCTGGGTAGAGAGGCCTTGCAGGTGGGTTCCCAACCCACCAGTGAAGCATCTGTTAGAGTGGCCTGGGGTGGGGGTTGCTGAAAAAGGACACCCCACCAAAAGGTTTTGGGGCGATTTCCACCATTGGAGGGACAAAATAAGGCGATCTGAGTTTGCTATTTTGTCTGACAGGCAACCTGACGCCTTAGTCTACTGAGTGGATAAGGTCCACCTCGCTGCCCTCATATGGAGGCGAGCATAAAGAACCACATGCACGGTGGATGCCATGTGGCCTAGCAACTAACATTTCCCGAGCAGTGAGGTGAGGTTTTAGCACTGCTTGGGAAGCTAACTGCAAAATGTGAAGGCAGCGGGGCTGTGGAAGATAGGCCCTTGTCTGTCTGGTATCCAGCAGAGCTCCTATAAACTCTAGGGACTGAGTGGGAGCAAGGTTGGATTTTGGGAAGTTTATGACAAGTCCCAAATACTGAAGGATGCGCATTGTGCGAGAGGGGGCAACCCTGGCCTCTGGCTCTGAAGGGGCTCGAATGAGCCAGTCGTCTAAGTAAGGGAAGACGAATATTCCCAGTGTGCGGAGAAATGCTGCCACCAGAGCCATGCATTTTGTGAACACCCTTGGTGCAGAGGCCAGGCCAAAGGGAAGAACCCTGTATTGGTAGTGCTTCCCTGGAAACAGAAAGCGAAGGAACTTTCAGCGAGTTGGATGATGAGAACATGAGTGCACGCATCCTTGAGATCTAGAGAACAAAACCAATCCCGACTCTGAAGGTATGGCAGCAGAGTTCCTAGAGAAATCATTTTGAACGTCTCTTTGAACAGAAATTTGTTCAATTCTCTGAGGTCTAAAATGGGTCTGTGTCCTCCTGTTTTCTTTGGAATAAGGAAATAGGGGGAGTAAAACCCTGTACCCCGTTGGGAAATGGGTACCTCTTCTATTGCCCCTTGAGCAAGGAGCACAGTGACCTCTTGACCTAACTGGTTATTGAGAGAGGTCTGAGAATTGAACTGTCTTACCACTGTAGGAGTGGGCATGCTGAGGAAATGAAGCTTGTACCCCTCTTACAATAGACAGAGTCCAATTTTCTGCTGTTATCTGACCCCATCTGGGGGTAAAATGACAACCTTCCTGGGATGGTGGAGGGTTCTGGGCCGTTCAGGGCCAGGAAGGCAAAGTTCTCTAGTTAGGAGTCAAAGCCCCTGTGGAGGCTGAGTCTGCTGAGCCGGATGAGGCTTAGCTGCTTTTGTCTCTTTGCCTAGGTTGTTGCTGCTGTCCCTTTTGGGCAGACTGACCTAAACGATGCCCCTGCTGGGTAAAGGAGGGATAAAACAAGTTCTTCTTACTGAAGAATGGTTTCTTATAGGATTTTTTCCTTGCAGGATCAGCTGTAGATTTAGATAATCTATCCAAAGTGATATTGTCAGCATCTCTCATTAGCTTTTTCCTGCCAATTCTTGCCAAAGAGATTCTCTCCTATGCAAGGAATATTCCCTAGTTTATCCTGTACCCAAATTTCCAAATCAGATGCCTGGAGCCAGGCAATCCTACATGCAGCTATGGCAATGGCAGAGGTTCTGCTTATGCACTCAAAGCAGTCAAAGGCTGCACGATTCACCAACTTGGAAACATCCTGGGCATGTTTGACAAGGGTGAGGTAATCTTGCCTCTTATCAGGAAGGAGAGGGCTCATAAGCTCTAAATCAAGAGTCCTACACTCACGTCCTGGAGGATTAGATGCATGCCTTTTTTGCACTCTTTATCCTTCTCATAGCAGATTCCACCACCATGGAATGGTGTGGTAATTGTGTCTTCTGAAACCCAGGACAAAGAGGAACTCGATACATGGTGTCGAGTCTTCAAGTGTGAAGAGATCTGGTTAGAGGTGTTTCCCACATCCTTAACATGAGATCATGCAAGATCTCATGAATAGGTAAGGTAGCTGCCTCCTTGGGAGCTTTAGGGTATTGCA
The DNA here is from genome assembly GCA_033557465.1 of Ichthyophis bannanicus. Lineage (NCBI taxonomy): Eukaryota > Metazoa > Chordata > Amphibia > Gymnophiona > Ichthyophiidae > Ichthyophis > Ichthyophis bannanicus. The sequence goes on along the minus strand of CM066032.1, from coordinate 116,101,052 downwards.
GGATTTCTAAGTCCTTTGCCCTAGGCTCTTTTTCAGGAGCCACTGTGATGGAAAGACCTCGGGCCACATCTCGGATAAAATCCTGAAAGGACATTCTCTGGTGGAGACATCCTACGCTGAGGAGAAGAGGAATCCTCAGGAAGAATTACTCTGGTATCGGCAGAGCTTTCAGAGTCTTCAGACTCATTCGAGGATTCGAAGTATCTCCGATCCGGGTGATCGTGCAAAGCACGATACCGGTACCGATCGAAGTCAGCATTGGAGTGGTCCGGTACCGACTTGTCGATGCTGGATAGACACGCATGACTCGGTCCCGGTAGAATACCTGCCGATGTCGATGCAGTCGGTGCCGGTTGAATTGTTTGTCTTAAGCAGTTTCAGGGGCATCGAGGCCATGAGAAGAGCTGCCAGACTGCGTTCAATAGCCAAGAATCTCTGGTCTATCGACAGTGCCGATGCTTGGGTATCGGTACCGGATGAAGCAGCCTGTACCCCGGAGCATGGCACCAGTAGTTCTGCCGAGGTTGAAGCATCGAGAACATCCTGGAGCCCCGCTAGTACTTTGGAAGCTGAAGCCTCCCGCCAGGGCAATTTTGCCGGTTAAAGTCCCTCAAGGGCAACGCCAGAGGCATCTCAATGTCTAGAAGGAGATCTACTCTTTGAGGACCGGCTAGATTTATGTTTAGTTACCTGAGATCTATGGGAGGAAGACGAAGCCCTGGAAGACGTCGATGCCACGGAGGCTGCATCGGAGGGAAAAAGGGTTTTAAGTTTAGCAGCTCGGTTTTGCCGGCCCCTTTTCGACATCATCCCACAGGCAACACGCTCAGAGATAGAGTGGTCAGGACCTGAACACTTGAGGCACCACTCATGGGTGTCGGTGACAGAGATGGTACCGCCACACTTAGAACACTTTTTAAAACCCGAAGCGGGTTTTTCCATTCTGAAGGAAAAAGTTCGGCCTAGTGCCCAAAATGGCGCATGGCACCTGAAGAGAAAATTACTGTAAAGACTCCAGAAGAAAGTTTTTTGGTTTTTTTTTTAAAGAAGAAATGAAAGAACCACCAGTGGTACCGGTGTAGCATCGAGGGAAGGCAGACGCGACCACAAAAAAAAAAGAATAGAAAGGATTTTTTTCTGCGGTGACAGGATGTGCGACCTGTCGGCTCCACGGAAAACGAAGAACTGGAGGGGGACAGTTGGGAAAGGCAGCACGCAGGCACTGTGGAATGCTCCCAAAAGCTTTCCTATTGGACGCTGGTGAGCGTTCCCGCGCAGGCTCCGTTGGTACCGATGATACCCATATGTGAAGACTACATTCCTGCTTGTTCCTGGAGATAGGAAAATGCCTATAAAGTTTTATATCGGTGGTATTGGACGCCAGCTCATAAGAGGCGAGCAGGACTGGGGCAATCTGATTTGTGCTGGAGGGGCTGTCAGGAGAAAGGAGATATGCTACATATGTGGTGAAAATGTGGTAAGATCAAAAAATATTGGGGCAGGGTGTTGGATATAATTTATGAAATGACAGGATATAGATTACAAGGGACCCCCAGAGGTCTGCTTACTGCATCGGTTAGAGGACATTATTTCGGAGAGGGACAAGGGGGTGCTGCATCATTGTAATGCGGCAGCTTGGTGTGAGATAGCAAGATGTTGGACAGGGCCATCCTTGCCACAGGTGGATGGCTTCATTAGAAGGATGAAAGAATTGTGTTTGATTCATCGACTGACGTAGCTGAGGCAAGGGAAATGGGAGAGGAGTACGGAACATTGGACGAGGGTGTGGGGATGGCTACGAAATTGGGGAGGGGGAGTAAAGGCGAGGGGGGAGTAAGGAGGGAAGGGAAGGAATAAAGAATGTTATCAGTATGAAGTCATGTCTTTGGAATGAATAGGGAGAGTTTATATATAGTGGCAATGATTATGATAGCACTGACGAGACATTGCTATAAAAAATCATAGGATGGGGGAAATAGAGAGGGGAAGGGGGGAGGGGAGGGGATGGGAGGTATGTGGAAGCATAAGGTATACTGCAGTTGTAAACGCTAGAGGTGAACATATCTTGGGATTGTGTACAAGTTATAAAAGTTGCATATGGAGATGATAGAAGATGCTTGTTAATTAACAGAAAATATTAAGAAAAAAGTTAAATGGAAAAAAAAGAGAAAGCAACACGCAACATTCCTATACCAGCTTTTTTTTTTTTTTTTTTTAAATTTCTGTTTATTAAAGTTTTCAATATAAGTACAACATTGAACAGTCCAATAAGAACATACACAGCATTGAAGAAAATTCACCGACAAACCACATTGGGCACGCCACAAGCGCACCATGCAAACACATTAACCAGCAAGTAAAAGCATATGGACAGAGCTCAATAACATTCCCCTATAAACCCCACTCCCAGGTAAGCCCCCCCCTGTCCCTACCCCTCCCAATCACCCTCCCTCCCCCCTCCCCCCCCCCGCCAAAAACTCACTCCCATTGGGCTCTCAACCCTTCAAGTAATCCATTAGTGCCTGCCACTGGGTCTGAAACTTCTCCACCGCCTGTCGCCGAACTGCAGTCAAGTGTTCCATCAGTGCAATTCGTCGAAGCCGGGTCTGCCACGCCACAAGGCCAGGAAGGCGAGGTTGTTTCCAGGCCCGGGCTATTTCACTCCTAGCCGCCTGGAGACAAGCTCGGGCCGGGCGATCCAGGCCCCCGGGCACATCGGCAGGCCGGATCCCCAGCAACCCAAACCCCATATCCACTGCTCCTGGCAGCCCAAGTACAGAATGTAACACCCCCCCCCACCATATTCCAATAGTCCCGAACTTTCGGGCACAGCCACCACATATGCACGAAAGTCCCCCGCTCCCCACAACCTCGCCAACAGTGATCGGGGAATCCAGGGAACATCCGATGGAGCCGAACCGGGGTATAGTACCACCGATAAAGCAACTTATAGGACGTTTCCTGAATAGCCACCGAGAGTGCCTGGCGCCCAATGTTCATATGGACCCTCCGCCACTCCAGGGGCCCCAACTCCCTCCCCAGATCCCTCTCCCAATGCTCTTGATGGGGAAACTGTCCCTTAATACCTCCCAGCCCCAATTCCCGATAAAGGCGGGAAATCAAACCCCTAGAGCCCTCCCAACTTTGCCATAGCACCACCCCAGTGTCCGGGTCCGCCTCCCACCCCTCCCGAATATCCCGTTGGGTCAAAAAATGCTTCACCTGAAGATAGGGGAAAAAGTCGCTCCCCCGCAACCGATAGCGCAACCGAAGATCCGAAAAGGGAATCACCTGCCCCCCCCCGAAGAAATTTCCCAAAGGTGTCCAATCCCATTCGTTCTCATCTGCGAAAAACCCCCTCTCTACCCGGTAAAAATGCATCCGTTGCTCCCACCGGAGCCAGCACCGTAAACCCCCCCCTAGTCCCTCCCCGCCCTCCCGCCTGCCTCCACAACGTCGCCAAGTGCCAAATAAAGGGGTTAGCCTTCCAGCGCCCCAAGGGCCATTTACCAAACACCCAGGGCAGATCCTTCAACGCTATGTCCCCCACCCAATATTGCTCTATCTCTCGGAACCGCTTGTCCTGCCCACCCGATTCCCGCCACTCAAACACCTGTCGCATTTGGGTGGCCCTATAGTAGTGGGCCAACTCAGGGACCCCCAGCCCCCCGGTCTCCCGGTCCGCATAGAGTACACGCCGGCTCACCCGGGGCTTACTGCCCCCCCACACAAAAGCAAAAAGTGAATTTTGTAGAGCCCGCAGCTCCCGTGAGGGGATCCTCACCGGAAGGGTTTGAAACAAATATAGCAAACGGGGAAGGAGATTCATCTTCAGGGCAGCTACTCTGCCCAGCCAGGAGATCTCAAGCCCCTTCCATCGGGCAAGATCTTTCCGGAGCTGGCCGAAGATCGCTGGATAATTAGCACGATAGAGCTCCTGCGGATGAGCCGTAACCCGCACCCCCAAATATTTGAGCGACCCCACCGCCCACTTAAAGGGAAGTGATTGCTGCAAGCTCTCAATTACGCGGGCATCCAACGTAAGTGCCATAGCCTCCGTCTTATCCCAGTTCACCTTAAACCCGGAAAGAGCCCCATATGTCTGGAGCTCGCCCATCAACAGCGGTACAGAGATTACGGGATTAGTCAAAGCAAAAAGCACATCGTCAGCGAAAAGGACCATCTTATGTTGCGTAGACCCCACTGCAATCCCCTGGATATCTACATTCGCCCGAATCCTAGCGGCCAAAGGCTCCATAACCAAGGCGAACAGTAGGGGGGAAAGCGGGCACCCCTGCCTAGTTCCCCTGCCCAAAGGAAAGAAATCGGAAAAGCCACCATTAACATTCACCGCAGCAACCGGCGCCGCATATAAGGCCCGAATCCAGGTACGAAATCGGGGGCCCAAACCCACATAGGCCAAGACCTCATGCAAAAAGGAAAAGCTCACCCTATCAAAGGCCTTTTCCGCGTCGATGGAAAGAAACATAGCTTGCTGATTTTCCTGCCGTGCCAACCAGCCAAGTTGCAAAACCCTCCGGATCCCATCAGCCTTCCCATAATAAAGCGCGATTGATCAGGATGGATCAAGGCGGGCATATGGGGACCCAAGCGAAGGGCCAGGACTTTGGCTAAAAGCTTGACATCGATGTTCAGTAAAGAAATTGGGCGATAGGACCCACACACCGCCGGGTCCCGGCCCGGTTTAGGAATCACCGTAATAGCCGCTTGGCTCATGGATGGAGGTAGGGCCTCCCCAGTCAACACAGCATTGAACACTCGGGTCAGAACGGGAGCTAATGTCCCCATCAACACTTTATAAAACGCCCCAGAAAATCCATCCAAACCTGGGGCCTTCCCCGGGACCAAGGCTCTAATCGCCCTCTGCACCTCGTCAATGGTAATATCCAATTCCAAGTGCTCTCCGTCCCGATCCCCCAGTTGAGCACTCCCCCGGCCTTCATTAAGAAGGTAGTCCCGAAGTTCCCCCGCCGCCCCCGGGGGATCAGCGGTGTACAACCTCTGATAATAATCCCTAAAACTGTCCCTAATATCCCCCGCCCGATAGAGCAATGGGTCACCAGGGCCTTTGATCTTAACAACAGTACGCCGCTGCCTCTGGGACCGAAGCTTTCCAGCCAACAGCCGGCCCGATTTATTATCAAATTCATAATACCGTTGCCCCACCCTATCCATCTGCCCAGAGATCTGCTCCAACTGGAGAGCATTGAGCTGTTTACACACCTCCTCCACCTGGCTCTGCAGCCGCCGACCCCCCTTATCTTTATGTGCCCGCTCCAAGTCAGCCAGTCGGCCAAGAAGGTGATGCTCCTCCTCCACCCGACGCCTTTTGCGCCTAGCCCCTATCTGGACCAAATGGCCCCGCAGCACCGCCTTGAGCCCATCCCAGAGAATACCCGTGGACACTTCCCCATTGTCATTAAGATCTAAATAGTCCGCTATCACCTTCTGGAGTTGTACATCCACGCCCTTATCCCGCAGCAAATAGTCATTCAATCTCCAGAAGGAGCGGCGTCCACAATCTCCGAAGCCACCAAACAAAACCTGCACTGGGGCATGGTCGGACCAAGTGACCGGGCCAATCTGGGCTCTATCTAGCCGCTCCCACCAGTAACTGTCTCCCATCACATAATCGATGCGACTATAGGAGCCATGGACGGCCGAGAAAAAGGTGAAATCCTTAGTGGAAGGGTTGGCAATCCTCCAGAGATCTTCCACCCCCAATCCCTTCATCCAATGTCGCAAAAGCTTACTGTTTCCACCCACCCCCCACTCTTCTCATCCAGATCGATATTACAATCCCCCCCAAGCAACACGCGACCCGTTATCCGCCCCCCCCCCAACCACACCTCTAGATCCCTCCAAAATTCCCGCCTACCGAGATTCGGGCCATAAATGGAAATTAGGGTCACCCTTTTCCCCCCCCCAATTCCCCCCCCACCACCACCGCCCGCCCATCTTCCTTCCTATGGATTTGATCCACTTGGAGAGGAACCCCCTGTCCCACCAAAATAGCAACACCTCCCTTTTTCTTACCCCCCCCTCCTCAGCAAAATAACCCTGATAAGCCCCCGAGCTCAGCAATCTCTCATCCACTTGACGCAGATGCGTTTCCTGTAGAAAGGCCACCCCCCACCTCCGGGACCGTAGCTCCTGCCACAGCAAACGCCGCTTTTGCGGGGAGTTCAGGCACCGCACATTAAGACTACCCACAGTCAATCCCGCTGCCATGGCCAGTGTATTGCCCACCCCCCTCGCAGCCCACTGCTCACTCCCACCCCCTTCTCCCAACCCCTCCCCACCCTCCCCCCCTCCCTCTCCACCTCCCCCCTTTCCCCCCTATTACGGATCAGCAATCCGACCACCAGTGAGGAAGTGGCGTTCCCCAGGACAGATCTGCTAAAATGTCCCCCCAGCCTCCCCCCACCCCTAAGACCCATCTCGACATGTAAATAGAGTCCCCCGCATAAATTCAAACGATAACTTAACAAAGGACTTATTCACTAAAAAGTTTTACACGCAGCATACAGATACTTAACCCCAACAGCCCCTCCCGCCAAACCCCCTCCCACTTCAGCAACATCCCTCTCAACATCAATGGTAAGCAAGGAGGGGCCCTTAATGGCAACTAGGGCCTAAGGCAGTAAAGCAAGTTCTGACAGGGCACCACAAACCATCACTCGGTGCCAATGAAGGTACTGCCTATCTGTTCATCTGGATGGTCAGATGTCGCGGTGGCCCCCGAGCGCCGCCTCAATCGCTGGCCTCTCACAGGAACTCGTTCCCAAACTGAGCGTCGCTCCTTCCCCGGGCCTTGCTGGACTGTGGTTGCGCTCTGCTCGGGGAGCCCAGTGGCCCCCTCTCTCCTCAAGATGTCCCAGGCCTCCGCCACTGTACGTGCCCTGAAGCTCCGTCCATTAACGTCCAGCATAAGAGCAAAGGGAAACAGCCATCTATAGCGCTTTTGCTCGGACTGCAAATATGTAGTGACGGGCTTCATTTCTCGCCGTCTCTGCAGGGTAGCAGCGGAGAGGTCATGGAACACCTCGACAGTCTGTCCTTCCCACATAAAACGTCGCCGGGCCGCTGCCACCCTCATCACCTGTTCCTTTGTAGCGTAGGACCCAAGGCAGGCCACAATGTCCCGCGGCAGCCCCTTCCGTGCCGGCCCCAAGGCCCTGTGCGCTCGCTCCACTGCCACCACGCTCACGTCGGTAGCTTCACCCCGCTGCAAAAGGTAGCTGCACACTTTCTGCACCACCGCCGTGGCATCAGCGAACTCCGCGGTCTCTGGCAGGCCCCGCACCCGCACATTATTGCGCCTCGAGCGATTTTCTAAGTCCTCAAGTTTATCCTTGAGGAGGCCATGCTCTAATTGGTGCTTCTGCATGAGGGCCTCCAGTGCCGATTCCTTCTCCACAGTCTTGTCCGCTTGGTCCTCCAGGGCCTCCACTCTATCGCCCAACTCCTGAATATCGGCTTTGATATTAACCAGCGTCTCCTTCAATTCAGCACGCAAGCCTCCGATGTCCCTTTTCAAGGAGTGCATCCAGCTCCATATATCTCCACGTGTACAGGCCTCATCGGCGCGATCAGGTACCTCCTCCATTTCGTCTCCCGAGGCCACGCGCTCGGCACCCTCACGGCTTGCTCGATCGGCTTGCTGAGCATAGGAGGACTGGAACTTAGCCAGTCTTTTGCTGATGGACATCCCTGGCTATTCCCGAACCCGTTGCCACAGAACATGGGGTTGGGGGGAAAGGCTGGCCGCACTATTTTGCCCTAAAAGCTACGTCCCGTCGGGAGCTCCCGATTCAGGCCGCCATCTCCCAGGTGACGTCACTTCCTCCTCACCGGCTTTTTTTTTTAATTATTGACTGCCCTAATCAAAAGATTTTTGTTTGCATAAATGCCTTTTTGCATGCATAAAAGGTCTCTTATAAAAATAAACCCAAGGTTTATGTGCGTAAATTTGTGTGTGGTGCCAAGAAGGGGCACACTTTTACACGACTTGCTTTTAGGCATGCTCTGGGGCATACTTTGGACAGTGCGCAAGTAGGGGCACAAATTACCTGTGTTGTTCATAAAATACATGCAAACATTTATGCATGCTACCAAGCAGGCCATAGCTTCAATGTAAACAATTTCTGTCACTAGTGTGCTAGTATTTTATGAAGATACACAGATATCTACACGTCTTTGTAAAATAAATGCCTACTTGTACATTTAGGCAGTCTCTTATAAAATTACTCTGTGTGAAGTCCAAGAAAAAGAAGAGGACAGCATATTTTCCTTACTCAGATAGCACAGTTACTTACCTGTAACAGGTGATCTCTTTCCAACTGTCTCTCCTCAGTTGAGTTTCATAGCTGAAACAAAGAGAGAGAAAGAGGAAAGGAAAGAGATATAAAAATACAACTCCCAGGGGAGGTGGGCGGGTTGTAAAGACTTATTCCTGATGTTCCCAGAGATCACCTGTTACAGGCAAGTAACTGTGCTATCTCCAGGAACAAGCAGGAATGAGTCTTCACATATGGAGACTCCCAAGCTAAGATGCCTGGAGCCATAACATGTTGAAGATTGAAAACATGCTACATCTCATATGGCCAGGCATCCTGAGGATGGAGTGCAGGAGTTGCATAGAGAGGAGCTGCAAAAAAACCAGCTAACCTAAGAAAGGACTACCCTCAATGAGTCCATGTATGTATGATCATTATCAAAAGATATATTGAAATGAACAATCACCATAATATTGAAATGAACAATCACCATATGACGCTCACCTACTGGATTGCAGGAAGTAGAGGCTGATGGAGTCTACTGGGGATCCAGTAGAATAATGTTCAAGGTGACCTCACTGGAGTGAAGGTGGAGGTCAACATCTGGAAGTGAGGGGTGACCCCAGGATTCAATTGGGGTAACACAAACATGGCAGGTCTTCAGTGGGAAGCTTCATGGAAAGCTGAAAACTCTTTTGGCTACAGAAGTATTCAGAGGTAGGAGCAAAAGAGGAAGACTGACCGATCTGGACAAACAGACCTAGTCCTTGAGGGAGGAAAGGGTATGAGAAGAACCCCATACTCCAAGAAAGGACAGAATCTGAAATCCACGGAAGATCCACCATGTCTTTCCTAACTGGTTGGATACGTAAACCTAGGATACGGTAGGGATGTCAGTTCCACAGCAGTGGTTGTGTGCAAAATATCCGAAACATACTGTGGAACAGTATGAGGCTGTGCAAGCCCACTGTCAGAAACATACAGGAAGCTAAAAACCTTTATGAGCATAGACAGGAAATAAGTATGGAAATACATATCTACCTATAATAAGTATCTGGACAGATACACACATATATGTAGAGATATGTGTGTATATATATATATATATATATAGATATATATATATATATATATATATATATATATATATATATATATATATATATATATATATATATATATGTATATATATATATGTATATATATATATGTAGAAAACTTTCTTGGAATCACTACTAAGGCCAGACAGGAGTGGTGGAAGACCTGTGGAAAAGTACCAGTAGTCAAGCACTGGACTCCTGCATGGGCAGCTACTGAATAGGACAACAGAGAGGTTCGGTCTGTGTCAAACAGAGAGAACAGACTGGACAAAGAGAACAAGTTGTCTCTGTCTGCAGGGTAGAGATAGAAGCTGAAGAAGGACTTACCACATGGTAAGTCCCTGGAAGGAAAAAATTCATGCTGGTACAGAGAAACTATCATGTGATAGTTGCTAAACCTCTCTTCTAGTCAGGAAGAGGTGGAAAACTCTGTAACTTATAGACATGAATAGCCTGACGGTTCAGCATAGTGAAGAGTAAATGGATTTCCTGAGAATAGGAATCCCTGAGCAGAGTTTTGAATGGAAAAAACAGTGAAAAACTTCTGCTGAAAAGAAATTAACTGTAGTTATAAAAAGATTAATCAGAAACCTATGGTTACTGTGTTTATTCAGCCTGGCTAGAGTTTGGATTCTTCAGACCAGGGCGAGACTTCCCCTGCTTGGGAACATCCGAATGATGGGCAGGAGAAGAGGAAAACCTCTTTCTTTTAGGGAAAGAAGGTTTGGTAGGGCATTTCCTACCTGCTGAGGAAGGAGAGGGCTTAGGATGGCCCTCACAAACAGGAAAGTCAGTGGAGCAATGAGCAACCTGACGTAAGGACTCGTTATTGAAGAGATTTTCTCCAGTACAAGGAGTATTACTCAGTCTTTGTTGTGCCCATCTACTCAAGTCTGAGGCTTGGAGCCAGGCTTTACAACGTGCTCCTATGGCTATAGTAGAAGTTCTGCTAACAGACTCAAAAGAGTCTAGGGAAGCACGAGAAAGAAACCAAGAGATATTTTGGCTATGACTAAGAAGTAAGGAATAGTCTGAGCCTTGGGCTCTGATAGAAAAGGAGTCAAAAGAGATAATTTCTTTGTGATCTCCTGAAGGGATAGACTCATAGAAAATATATGAGAGAATCCTTGTTGCCAGCATAGATGTTTGGAAGGTTTGACGTCCAAAGGCATCCAGTGTTCTAGATGCACGCCCTGGCGGGAAAGAAGAATGTTTTTTCTTGCTTTTTACCTTCCTCATTGCTGATTCCACTACAATGGAATGATGGGGAAGTTGAGGCTTTTGAAATCCTGGAGAGGGGGGCACCTGATACAGAAGATCAGTTGCTGTAGGAGGTGAAGAAACCCTTAAAGGTTTTTCCCATACCCTCAGAAGAAGATTCTGCAAAGAGTGATGTAAAGGAAGCATTATATTTTCCTTTTCTGCAGAAAAATGCTGAGAAGACTCATAGCCAGGGATAGGAATATTAAGGAAGGTTGCCATGTCAAGGAGAAATTTCTGAAAAGAAGGATCTCCGATGGGAACCATCCCTGGACAGGTTAAACCTGAAAAGGCAGCCTGGGCACCGGAAGATGTACCTGTCCGGTGCAGAACAGGATTTGTAATGGATGGACACTGGAGCTGGCAGTTATGAGTTGAGACAGTCAGTAGTGCATCATCCATGCCAGGTATCGACTCCAAACTAGGTATAGAAAGGAGCGATCCAGGTGAAAAAAGCATGGAAGGAGCTGGTCCCGATGATACTGCTGGTACCGATATTGATACCGATACCGGTAGCTGTGCCGGAATCGCCGAATCAGTCAGCGGAGGCTGCCCAAACGGTACTGAGGAAACTCGAAAGTCTCGGTGACTATCCTCGGTACAGCGCATCCGGAATTTGTGCGTGTCGGTTCCGAGATGCGTCGGTACCCAGTCTTCCAGACTAGATATCGATTCTAGACTTGGCATCGAAGGAAGCGAATCGATCGATGCATGTCGAGATGGTACCGGCGTCAGGGGTCGTATCGACGGTGCCGATACTGGAAAGTCAATCTGTGTATCGATCGGTCCCGAAGGCACCGAGTACACCAGATGACGATCCCTGGTGAGGAGTGAATCGCTCAACACCAGTGCCGATGCCGGGTTATCGGTACCGCTCGAAGCGGATGCCACCCCCGAGCATGGCTCAGGTATGTTCTGTGAGGGGTGAGCCCCAGGAACAACCTGAAACCCCTGAAATGCTTTGGAGCCCGAAGACTCCTGCCGGGGTTTTAATGCCAATGGGTTCTTGAGGGCAAGGCCGGGGCCGTCAGCATGCTTAGCATGAGACATACCACTCAAGGATTGGCTAGTCTTAACAGACTGTTTGTGGGTTACCTGATCCTGTAGAGAAGAAATGGCCGGTGCCCTGACACAGGGAGGGAAAACGGTATCGAGGGAAACCCGAAATAGAGAATCTCTTCTCACAGCATTGTAGCCTGACGGTTCAGGGGGAAAAGGGTCAGGGCCCAAACAGGTTAGACACCAGTTATTGGAGTCTAAAAAGAAAACTGTATTTCCACAGTGAAGACCCTTCTTAGGAGAAGGCGGCTCCATGATGGAGAGGCCTTATAGGCCCAAAACCTTTAAGACAAAAACTGAGGGAAACTGTCCCTAAGTTTGAGAAAAAGAAAAGAAAAAACCCCACCGGCGGTACCGGTGGCGGTGGGAAAACAGCCGCGACCACAAGAAAACAAGAATTTAAAAAAAAATTAAAGAAATAAAGTTTCTGCGGTGACAGGTGGACGTCCTGCCGGCTCCGCGGAAAAACGAAAACTGAGGAGAGACAGTTGGAAAGGCGGGAAGGCAGCACGCAGGCGCTGAGGGATGCTCCCAAAAGCTTTCTGATTGGACGCTGGGGAGCGTTCCCGCGCAGGCTCCGTCGGTACCGACGTACCCATATGTGAAGACTCATTCCTGCTTGTTCCTGGAGATTAGCTCTTCCTACAGAGGAACATATTCAGGAGGCACAGAAGCAATTAACGTGCCCAGCAATTGACGTACTCAGATTAGTAGTTCTGCTCTTGTGAAAAAGACTACATGCTCTTTACTTACCAGATACTAACAAAATGTCTCACAGTTTACACACACCAAAGCATAGCTTTAAACAGAAAGGCACAAATGCAGAAGCAACCAGGAAACCACAGGTAGCCATATAGTAAGTGGAGCAGACTAGAAAGTGCAAAGACTGGAGGCCAGTGTATGGGAAGATGCAACCGATTAGCACGTCTAAAGAAGCAGGAGTAGTTTGAGGAAGAGTTGAGTAAAAAATTTTTTTGAAGTCAGAATTGTAAAGAATGGATTTTTAAAGAAGGCAATTTTCAAAGCCATCTACCTATACAAACAGTGATTTATTTGGGAAAAGGGGTGGAAGGCACAAGAATCTGAAAACTGCCCTCCTCTTAATTGCTAAACCACATGCTGACTTCTACGAAGGAAAGGAAACAACGTGCATGTGTTATTTTCGAAAGTACGTGTGCAATTGACCCCTCTTAATGGCTGCCTGCGCAAACAGCAGGTGTAAAGCGTGTGGCTGCTTTTAGCACACCAACAATTGGATAGTTTTCTTTTGAAAACCAATTACAAAGTATGTGCGTTAAAGTGCATGAGCATTTTGCAACTACACAGAACACTTAAAATTGTGCTCTTATTTAACTATAAAACCTGAATCAGTTTTCTCAAGGCTCAGCAGAACCAACAGTGACAGACACACAAATTTCCGCTCACTCTAAGCTGCACTAGTATAATTTTTGAAGTCAATCTTTCCTATAAAAGGCTTACGTCTTGTATATTTACAATCCCCAGGTCCAATCCTTGAACAAAACTCACCTTTTATATCGTCATTCAAGTTAACAATTAAGGGATTGTTCTTCCAGTCAAACGTGGCTATTAACTGAAGAAAGCGCAGGAAGCCAAGCTGAGGAGAACTAGAAAATATAAAAATGTAGTCATCTTATAAGAAACATTTAAAAAGCATCATGAACAAACTGCAAAATTGACTGCACTACATAAATATACAATTAGAATATAAATAAATTCCTTAACTGAGGTTTCTGTTCCTTGCCTCAACAGGGACTGGGGACTACTGCAGTTCCTGTTGAGAAAGGAATCTGGGGGAAGTGCAGGTTGTCGAGTCAAAGGAAATCCTGGCTATTGCATGCATATAAGGCTCTCTCAAGAGAGATGTGCACCATTCATGACCCCTGTGCCTTAGAGAACCTCACCTGAAATGTCTTTTCATCCCACAATCTCTACTATCCACTATAATCTGATAGGTCACCATCAACATAAGATCATAAGACGTGTCATTTTGGGTCAGAGCAAAGGTCCATCAGGCCCAATATCCTGAATCCAACCGTGGCCAATTCAGGTCAAAAGCACCTGTCAGCTTCCCAAAAGGTAGACAAATTCCATGCTACTTATCCCAGGGGTAAAACGCAGACTTCCCCAGTCCACTTTAATAATTGTTTCTGGACTTTCCCTTCAGGAATTTGTCCAAATCTCTTTTAAACCAACTATGTTAACATATTTTAGTACATCCTCCAGCAACGAATTCCAGAGTTTGATTACATATTTAATGAAAAAATATTTTTCTCCAATTAGTCTTAAATGTGCTACTTTGTAGCTTCACTGCATACCCCTAAGTTCTACTTCTTGAAGGAATAAACTGATCTACATAAACCTGTTCCATTCCAATCATTTTATAGACCTTTATCATATCTCCTCTCAGCAACCTTTTTTCCACACTGAAGAGCCCTAACCTTTTAAGCCTTTCCTCAAAAGAGAATCCTTCTATCCCCCTTATCATTTTAGACACTTTTCTGTACTTTTTTTTTTTTTTTTAATTCTGCTAAATCCTTTTTTAGATATGGCAACTAGAACTGCACACAATATTCAAATTGCAGACGCACTATAAACCGATATAGAGGCATTATAATATCCTTTGTTTTATTCTCCATTCTAATCCTTATGATTCCTGGCATTCTTTTTGCTTTCTTGACAGTCACCGCACACTGAGCAGAGGGTTTCAAACCTATTATACACAATGATGGCTAGATCATTTTCCTGGGTGGTGATTCCTAAATGTGCATCATATAATGGTAGATTGGGTTGTTCTTATCAAGGTCCTCCTGCATGTTTTCACAATTCTCTTGTGATTTAACTCCTCTGAATAATTTTGTGTCATTTGCAAATCTGATCACTTCACTTGTTCCCATTTCCAGGTCATTTATGTATATGTTAAAAAGCAGTGGGCTTAGGACAGACCCATGGGGTACTCCACTATTCACCTTTTTTCATTGAGAAAATTGGCCATTTAGCCCTACTCTGTTTTCTTTCTTTTAAAAAGTTCATAATCCACAAAAGCACACTGCTTCGTACCCCATGACTTCTTAATTTCCTCAAATCTCATGAAGGATCTTGTCAATCTTTCTGAAAATCCAGATATACTATATCAACTCGCTCACCTTTATCTACCTATTTACACTTTCAAAACAACATATCAGATTAGCGAGACAAGACTTTTCTTGACTAAGTCCACTTTGGATGTCCCATTAAACCACGACTATTCCTATGCTCAGTAATTTTGCTCTTTATAATGGTTTCTACCATTTTGTCCAGCACTTCTCAGGCTCACTGGTCTAGTTTCCAGATCCCCTCTGGAAAGCTTTTTAAAAATTGGTATTTCTCCAATCTTCAGGTAGTATGAACGATTTTACTACTACTAATCATTGGTATAGCGCTACAAGGCATACGCAGCGTTGTACATATAGATGTAAGAGACTGTCCCTGTTCATCAATTTAATCAGGGCAAAACGCATAGGGGGTCATACTGAGCCACGAATAGCGGGAATGGACGTCCCATTGGGATGTCCATCCCTGCTATTCATGCCCTTTCCCGGCCCCGTCTTCCTTCCCTGCATGTTGTACAGGGAAGTTAGACCGGGGCAGGAAAGGAGCAGCGTTAAAGCAGGCAGTGGGCAGTCATTGGCCCCGGACGTAAAGGGCTGATTCTAATGTCGGCCCTGTACGTCCGGAGCCAGCAACTTGAACGGGGAAGTTATTCCACACCTCTGAGGTGGAATAACTTCCCAATGCAGAGGAAACAGCAGGACCAGGGCTGAGAAGGGGGAGCAGGGGGAAGAGGGCATTCCCCGCAGCCCGACCCTGGCAAGCCAGATTGGGGGTCAGGCTGCAGGGAAAGCACTTTGGGTGCTGGAGGCCAGAGACCGCAGCTTTTAAATGAAGCCATGGCAACCAGACACCATGGTGCCGTGGCTCCATTTAAAAGCCCTGACTAAGTTAGCCAGACAAGGCCTGTACATGCAGGCTGGGCTGAATCGCGGTCCCGGCCTGTACGTACAGGCTGCAATTCTGATCCCGTAAGGCTAGATGTGCCCCGCAGGATCAGAATCTAGACTCCCTCTGTGCATCTGGTTCCGACCGGGTTCACAAAAGGCCTGTACGTCCAGGATGGACCGACTCCCATAGTGAAACTAGGAACTAGAATATAGTAAGATGCACATAAGTAGTAGACAAGAGAGGGAGGGGCATCAGGACCCAAAAGCAGCTTCAAAGAGGTGGGTTTTTAGCCTGGATTTTAATAAGGCTAGGGAAGGTGTCCAACACACAGACTCAGGTAGTTTGTCCCAAGCATATGGAGCAGCAAGATGGAATGAACAGGAGTTGGCAGTGGCAGAGAGGGGCACAGATAAAAGGGATCTGCCAGAGGCAGATCCAAAGAGGCAGCCTCACCACAAACTGCTACAACTTCAGAAGACTAATAGTTCAGTATGGCCAACTGCAGCAGGCTCATGAGCACGCAGTCCATTGTACTACCTCTAGTGTTGAAGCCATTAGAAACAGAACCTGCAAGTACTGCCACACCATCAGGGAGCTAGTTGATAAAAGCACTCAAATGTGGGACTGCAAACTACCTATTCTTTCCTTGGTGCAGTGAAACTTGCCTTCAAGTGGTGTCAAAAATAACCCCTAGGTATTAGAGGGAGTGCAAAGGGACCAATTGACTTGAGTAGGATTCACCACCCTCCTAGTTTCTTCAAGGTCTAGATCACTTGTGCCTGTTTGTTCAGACTCTCCTGATAGAATATGGCCCAAATGAGCCAGCTGTCAAAATACAGGTAGACCAAAATCTCATTCTTTCATAAGAAAGCTGCTACAACCACCATCACTTTGAAGGAGGTTCTGGATGCTGTTGTGAGCCAAAGGGGCAATGTCAAAAATTGGAAAGGATGACCTAACAGAACAAATCAGATACCACTGATGTTTCACCTTTATTGGAAAGTGTAGGTAGGCCTCCATGAGATCAAGGGAGATAAGTTATTCTCCCTTTATGCAAAAGGCAGAGTATCCATGCAGAAATTAAGGACTAAGACGGAGGCTTACCCTTTTGAGGTTCATAATGAACTGAAATGTGCCTCCTCTCTTTGGCACTATGAAGTAAAAGGAATAAGATCCTCAACCCTGCACGTCACCCAGAACCAAGTAGATGGCTTCCAGAAGGACTAGAAAAAGGGACTGTTACTTCTGGAGAGAGATCTGCAACTGTGAGTATATACTTCTGGTAATTTTCTAAAAGGAATTCTTGTATTAAAGCTAATTAATCTGTGAACCCACTATTTTTTGTTAAATCAGTCAGGGCCTAGTAGCAGCAGTTTAAATTTAAAACACAGAGGAGAACTTTCTGGTTACATTTCATACCCAGCAGAGAGCTTGTAGTTTAAATTAAATAGTCACTCGGGGCCTAGTAACAGCAAAGTACTTTTAGTTTAAATTTAAAACACAGAAGAGAGCATTCTGGTTACATTTGAAACCCAGCAGAGAGCTTGTAGTTTACATTTAATAGTCACTCAGGGCCTAGCATCAGCAAAGTACTTTTAGCTTAAATTTAAAACACAGAAGAGAGCTTTCTGGTTAAATTTAGAACCCAGCAGAGAGCTTGTAGTTTAAATTTCATAAGATGTTAGAGCCTAGCAGCAGCTAAGAGCTATAATTTAAATCAAATCAGAATATAGCTTACCTCAGCAGCACAAGACAGGGTACTGTGTAGCAGCCCTCTTTTAATAAGTGTTATTTCCCTCCCTCCCCTGGGATAATAGTAGCTTTATAGGTACTTACACATCTTAAAAGGCAGGAGGTGCTCTCAAGTGAAGCTCGTTACCCAAAATCAATCATACACTAAGGACCAGAGATTAGTTAAGCTTCAGGTGAACAAGGTATATTACACGTATTAGGTACAGTTTTATTAGTATAAATATCCATAGCAACCCTTAGTAAGTAAAGAACTTAGATCTAAACACAAACTTAAAACTAAGATGCAGACAGCAGTCCAGCAGCGGGATGGGGGCTTTCCAGTCTTTTGCATTGAGTGTCACATGTACGATTTTCTCCCAGTTTGCGAGAGGTCTTACGTATGCACCAGGTGCAAGGAACCCTTTGCTCTCAGGGAACGAGTCCGTTCTCTAGAGGCTAAAGTAGCAGACTTGGAAAGCATAAGACAGACAGAGAGGTACACAGACGAGACCTACAGGGATATAGTCCTGAAGTCCCACCTCCAGTCTGGCAGCATCCCTGTTGCCATGGAGGAGAGAGGTCACGTGAAAGGAGAGCATCACCCTGGTGTGGCAGGAAGTGATCCTGTAACTAGGACCTGTCCTCCAGGTGATGTAAAACCCTCTCGCACCGAGGAGGTTTCTCCAGGGCCATGTGCCCATGAGGGAAGGGTTAGGACAGCCGTTATAGTTGGTGATTCGATCATTAGGCATGTAGATAGCTGGGTGGCTGGTGGACGTGAGGATCGCCTGGTAACATGCCTGCCTGGTGCGAAGGTAGCGGACCTCACGCACCACCTAGATAAGGTCTTAGATAGTGCTGGGGAGGAGTCTGCTGTCTTGGTACATGTTGGTACCAATGACATAGAAAAATGTGGTAGGGAGGTTCTGGAGGCTAAATTTAGGCTTTTAGGTAGGAAGTTGAAATCCAGAACTTCCAGGGTAGCGTTCTCCAAAATGCTTCCTGTTCCACGCGCAGGACCCAAAAGGCAGGCAGAGCTCCGGAGTCTCAATGTGTGGATGAGACAATGGTGCAGAGATGAGGGTTTTGGATTTGTTAGGAACTGGGGAACATTCGGGGGAAAGGAGGGGCTCTTCCGAAGGGATGGGCTTCACCTTAACCGGGATGGAACCAGGCTGCTGGCATTAACCTTTAAAAAGGAGATAGAGCAGCTTTTAAACTAGATATTAGGGGAAAGCCGACAGTCGCCCAAGAGCAGATGGTTCGGAAGAATGTATCTTTGAAGGATACTACCAAAAGCAGAGAGGTTCCACAAAAGAGTAAACTAGCCCAAATGCCCTCAAATATGGAGCAGACAGAGCTTAAAGATCCCAAATTACCCATGTCTAACAATAGCCAAATTAATATGAATAAAATACATTCTCTAAAATGCTTGTATGCAAATGCTAGAAGTCTAAAAAATAAGATGGGAGAGTTAGAATATATAGCACTAAATGAGAGGTTAGATATGATTGGAATCTCAGAGACATGGTGGAAGGAGGACAACCAGTGGGACACTGTGATACCTGGGTACAAACTATATCGTAATGATAGAGCTGATCAAATTGGTGGAGGGGTTGCTCTCTATGTTAGAGAGGGCATTGAGTCAGAAAGGATTAAAGTTTTGCAGGAAACAAAATCTGCTGTAGAATCTATATGGATTGAAATTCCATGTAAAAGGGGGAAGGCGATGGCAGTGGGGGTGTACTGTCGACCGCCTGGCCAGAATGACCAAATGGATGATGAAATGTTCAAAGAAATCAAGGAAGCTAACAAAAGTTACAGCGCAGTAATAATAATGGGTGACTTCAACTACCCCGGTATCGACTGGGTCAGTGTCACGTCAGGACATGCTAGGGAGATAAAGTTCCTAGATGAAATAAATGACTGCTTCTTGGAGCAGCTGGTTCATGAACCGACCAGAGGGGAAGCCATATTAGACCTAGTCCTTAATGGAATACCAGATCTACTGCAAGAGATAAGGTTGTTGGGGCCACTTGGCAATAGTGATCATAGCATGATTGCCTTTGATTTAATTAGTGGAGGAGGGATAGTAAGGAAATCCACAGTACTACCTTTTAACTTTCGAAAGGGAAACTATGATAAAATGAGGAAAACAGTTAAGAAAAAACTAAAAGGAGCTGTTGCAAAGGTTAAAGACGTACATCAGGCTTGGCTGTTGTTGAAAAATACTATCTTGGAAGCCCAGACCAGCTGTATGCCATGCTTAGCCAACAAAATTCCAGACCTGGAAGCCCTAATGGTGGAAACGGACTTGGACATTGTGGCCATTACAGAAACATGGTTTAATGAATCACATGATTGGGATATAGCCATAGCTCGCTATAATCTATTCAGAAGGGACCGAGAAAATGGAAAAGGAGGAGGAGTAGCCTTGTATGTCAAAAGCAATATTAAAGCTACTGAAATGCAGGGGACATGGGGAAAAGAAGAAGCGCTCTGGATTGCGTTGGAGAGGGGAGATGGCACTGTCATCCATATTGCTGTAGTCTATAGACCTCCGACTCAAATTGAAGAGAGAGACAATGAATTGATTATAGATATTGCCAAGATAGCATCAAAGGGGGAAGCGATCATATTGGGTGACTTTAATCTACCTGATGTGGATTGGATCACTCCTTCTGCACATCTGGAAAGAAGCAAAAAAATTGTGGATGCTCTCCAAGATGCATTTAGACAAATGGTGATGGAACCAACCAGGGAAAGATCAACGCTGGATGTAGTGCTCACCAACGGTGATAGTGTGTCAAATGTCTGCGTGAGTGCCCCTGTGAGCAACAGCGACCATCACACGGTGTGGTTTGAAATAAAAGTCATGGTACAGGCCAATCATAGCAAGCTCAGAGTCCTAAACTTCAAATACACTGACTTCAATAAAATGGCAGAGTACGTAAAGGAGGAGATGACGGGGTGGGAAGAGATAAAGGAAGTGGAATTGCAATGGGCTAAACTAAAGGAGGCAATAAAAGGAGCAACAGATAAATATGTAAGAAAAGTAAATAAAAGCAAGAGGAGAAGGAAACCTATTTGGTTTTCCAAAGAGGTGGCTGCTCATATAAAGGCAAAAAACACAACTTTTGCAAAATTCAAAAGCTTGCAGACAGAAGAACACAGAAATGAATACAGGATCCAACTCAAAGAGTCTAAAAGAGTAATAAGGATAGCAAAATCAAAGGCAGAGGAAAAAATGGCTAAAGATGTTAAGGGTGGCAACAAAAATTTCTTCAGGTATATTTGGGAAAGGAAAAAGATCAGAGTTGGAATTGCAGGACTCAGAAGTGCTGGGAAAGGACTCGTGGAAAGTGACACTGGAAAAGCAAAATTGCTAAACAATTACTTCTGCTCTGTGTTTACTAAAGAAGATCCTGGGGATGGACCAGCTGTGACTCCCAAATATAAAAATGGGAATGAAGTAGATACCACACCATTCACAGAAGAAGAGGTTTTAGAACAACTTGCTAAACTGAAAGTGGACAAGGCCACGGGACCGGATGGGATACATCCCATGATACTGAAAGAGCTCAGAGAGGTTCTTGCAGGACCGTTAAAGGATGTCTTCAACAGATCCTTGGAAACAGGAGAGGTTCCTCAGGACTGGAGAATGGCTGATGTCGTACCTCTACACAAAAGTGGTGACAGGGAAGAAGTGTCAAACTACAGGCCCGTGAGCCTTACCTCGGTGGCGGGAAAAGTAATGGAGGCGCTCCTGAAAGAGCGAATAGTGAACTTTCTGAAAACCAACAGCTTGCAAGACCCGAGGCAACATGGTTTTACCGAAGGACGATCTTGCCAAACAAATCTGATCGAGTTCTTTGACTGCGTGACCAGGGAACTAGATCAGGGGCATGCAATGGATGTCATCTACCTGGATTTCAGCAAAGCCTTTGATACTGTTCCTCATAGGAGGCTTGTCAACAAACTCAGTAGCTTGGGGATGGGTCCCAAGATGGTAAACTGGATTAGAAATTGGTTGACTGACAGACGTCAGAAGGTGATTGTACATGGAGCTCACTCGGATGAGAGGAAGGTGATTAGCGGGGTGCCCCAGGGTTCGGTCCTGGGCCCGGCACTGTTCAATGTATTTGTGAGTGATATTGCTGAAGGACTGAATGGAAAGGTCTGTCTTTTTGCAGACGACACAAAAATTTGCAACAGAGTGGACTCCCCCGAGGGAGTGGTTAACATGAAGAAAGATCTACAAAAGCTGGAAGACTGGTCTAAAGCTTGGCAACTACGATTTAATGCAAAAAAGTGCAGTGTCATGCACTTGGGTAGCAGAAATCCAAGAGAAATGTACGCGATAGCGGGAGAAAGGTTGGTATGCACAGTTCAGGAAAAAGACCTTGGTGTGATTATCTCTGCTGATCTCAAGGTGGCAAAACAGTGCGACAAGGCAGTGGCAAAAGCCAGGAGGATGTTGGGCTGCATACAAAGAGGGATTACCAGCAGAAAAGAAGAGGTACTTATGCCACTGTATAGGTCACTGGTGAGGCCTCACTTGGAATACTGTGTTCAGTTTTGGAGACCATATCTTGCAAAGGATGTAAAAAGACTGGAGACTGTTCAGAGGAAGGCGACCAAAATGATTTGGAGCCTGCGTCAGAAGCCTTATGAGAAGAGACTTGAAGACCTAAATATGTATACTTTGGAGGAAAGGAGGGACAGGGGAGATATGATTCAGACCTTTAAATACTTAAAGAGAAATGATGAACAAACAAACCTCTTCCAAAGACGGGGAACCTGTAAAACTAGAGGGCATAACATGAAACTGCAAGGGGGTAAATTGAAAGGCAATGTCAGGAAATATTTTTTCACTGAAAGGGTGGTGGATGCTTGGAATGCCCTCCCGATGGAAATGGTAAGGGCGAACACGGTGACGGAATTCAAAAAGGCATGGGACAAACACAGAGGATCCCTTTACAGAAATAGGAAAAAAACAAAATAAACGGTACCATCTAACTTCTGAACCATATAACGTCTCAACAAATAGGGATGTCCTACATGGAGTGGTGGGTTTACCCCTGAACAAGGATATGGGGAGGGGTGGCCTGCGCGGAGCGACAGGTGCACCTACTCTTGCCATCTTGCTGGGCAGACTGGTTGGACCATGCTGGTCTTTATCTGCCGTCAACTACTATGTTACTATGTTTAAGAAAAGTGGAAGGAAGTCCAAAAAACTGCCAGCATGGTTTAAAGGTGAGGTCAGAGAGGCTGTTGCCAAAAAAGCATCTTTCAGGAAATGGAAAAAAGAGCCAAACGACGAAACCTGGAAACAGCACAAGCACTGGCAAGTCAAATGCAAGGCATTGATAAGGCAGGCAAAGGGAGAATTTGAGAAGAAGCTTGCTGCGGAAGCAAAAACGCGAAGTAAAGACCTTTTCAAGTACATTCGTAGCAAACAACCTGTGAGAGAGTCAGTTGGTCCATTAGATGATAAAGGGGTTAAAGGAGCACTAAGAGGCGACAAGGCGATAGCGGAGAGACTGAATGAATTCTTTGCTTCGGTCTTTACTGAGGAAGATGTAGGGATGTTACCCATGACTGAAGTGGTATTTAAAGGTGCGGAAGAATTGAAGGAAATATCGATACATCGGGAAGATGTATTACAACTATTAGATAAACTGAAGAGTAGCAAATCAACAGGGCCAGATGGTATACATCCAAGGGTGTTGAAAGAACTGAAATGAGATTGCAGACCTGCTATTAGTAATCTGTGAACTATCATTAAAATCATCTCTAATACCTGAAGATTGGAGGATCGCCAATGTAACACCAATTTTTAAAGGGTTCCAGGGGTGATCCGGGAAACTACAGACCGGTGAGCCTGACGTCAGTACCGGGAAAAATGGTAGAAACCATCATAAAGAATAAAATTACTCAGCATGTAGATAGTCATGACCTAATGGGAGACAGCCAACATGGCTTTAGACAAGGAAGATCTTGTCTTACTAATCTGTTGTTTTTTTGAAGGCGTGAATAATCAGGTGGACAAAAGTGAGTCGGTTGATATTGTGTATCTCGACATTCAGAAAGCCTTTGACAAGGTCCCTCATGAGAGACTTTTGGCAAAACTAAAGAGTCATGGGATAGGAGGCAGTGTACTATTGTGAACCAGGAACTGGTTAAAAGATAGAAAGCAGAGGTTAGGGCTAAATGGCCAATTTTCCCAATGGAGAAAGGTGAATAGTGGTGTACCCCAGGGATCTGTGCTGGGTCCGCTGCTTTTTGACATATTCATAAATGACCTGGAAAGTAGAATAACGAGTGAGGTTATCAAATTTGCAGATGACACAAAACTATTTAAAGTTCTTAAAACCCAAGAGGATTGTGGAAAATTGCAAGAGGATCTTGATAAATTGGAAGACTGGGCATCAAAATGGCAGATGAAATTTAATGTGGACAAGTGCAAGGTTATGCACCTAGGGAAGAACAACCCAAACTATGGTTACACGATGCAAGGTTACACATTAGGAACTACCACCCAGGAAAAAGATTTAGGCGTCATTGTGGATACCATGTTAAAACCCTCGGCCCAGTGTGCAGCAGCGGCCAAGAGAGCAAATAGAATGCTAGGTATGATAAGGAAAGGAATGGAAAATAAAACAAAAAATATTATAATGCCTCTATATCGTTCCATGGTGAGACCGCACCTTGAATATTGTGTGCAATTCTGGTCGCCGTATCTTAAAAAGGATATAGCGATTTTAGAAAAGGTTCAGAGAAGAGCCACCAAAATGGTAAAGGGGATGGAAGGATACTCCTATGAAGAAAGACTAAAAAGGTTAGGGCTCTTTAACCTGGAAAAGAGACGGCTGAGGGGAGATATGATAGAAGTCTATAAATTAACGAACGGAGTGGAACGGGTAAACGTAGATCGATTGTTTACCTTATCAGAATATAGAAAGACTAGGGGACATGCAATGAAGCTACAGGGTAAACTATTTAAGACTAATAAAAGAAAATATTTTTTCACTCAACGTGTAATCAAACTCTGGAATTTGTTACCGGAGGATGTAGTAAAGGCTGTTAGTGTAGCTGGGTTTAAAAAAGGTTTGGACAAGTTCCTGGAGGAAAGGTCCATAAACCATTATTAAGAAGGGACCCAGGATAACAATGCTTGAACCAATACAAGCATTGTGGAACCTGTGTCCCTTGGGAAAACTGCTAGGTACATATGACCTAAATTGGCCACTGTTGGAAACAGAATACTGGGCTTGATGGACCTTGGTCTGACCCAGTATGGCATATCTTATGTTCTTATGTAAGCAAATACAGCGCATCTCATACTTTGGCCCTCTTGGTCAGGTAACTAGTGTAGGACAAAGAAAGCATAGTTACTCATCTGTAATAGGTGATCTCCGGGAACAGTAGGAATTTAGTCTTCACATATAGGTATCGTCGGTACCGATGGAGCTTGCGCGGGAACGCTCCCCAACGTCCAATAGGAAAGCTTTTGGGAGCATCCCACAACGCCTGCGTGCTGCCTTCCCGCCTTTCCAACTGTCCCTCTCCAGTTGAGTTTATAGCTGAGACAGATACACAACTCCTAGGGGAGGTGGGCGGGTTGTGAAGACTAAATTCCTGCTGTTCCCGGAGATCACCTTTTACAGGTGAGTAACTACGCTATCTCCAGGAACAAGCAGGAATGTAGTCTTCACATATGGGAACTCCCTAGCTGCAGATGCCAGGGAGATGGCCCCAGGAATTTGTCAGCCCATGCGAAAGGGCCCCGCTTCCCCCCATGGATCTCTGGCATCCTACCAGGGACGGTGGGTAGGAGTTGATTAAGTCTGAAAAAGGTGTTGAACAGCCTGGCCAAACAAGGCATCCCGGCGGGCGTCCTTGTCTAAGCAGTAGTGGGCTGTGAAGGTATGTACCGAAGCCCAAGTAGCTGCTCGACAGATGTCACTGATAGACACAGAGTGAAGATGAGCCATTGAGGCTGCCAAAGCTCTCACATTGTGAGCGGTGACATGGCCTTCAAGGAGAAGGTTCTTACTCTCATAGGCAAAGGATATGCACTAGGCGATCCAGTTGGACAGTGTTCTTTAGGAAACTGGAAGTCCCAAATGACTAGGATCAAAAGCAACAAAGAGTTGAGAAGATTTTCTATGTTGCTGTGTCCTTTGCAAGTAAAAGGCCAAAGCTCTTTTACAGTCCAAGGTATGAAGGTTCCTTTCTGCACTGGAGGCATGAGGCCACGAAAAGAATACAGGAAGGTAAACCGCTTGGTTTAAATGGAAAGGTGAAACCACCTTTGGCATAAAGTGTGGATGAGTCCTAAGAACTACCTTATCATGGTGAAACCTTGTATAAGGAGGATCAGCCACTAACGCCTGCAATTCACTGATGCGACGTGCTGATGTGATTGCAATGAGGAAGATGACTTTCCAAGAAAGGAATTTCAAAGAGGTAATGGCTAATGGTTCAAAGGGTGGTTTCATGAGCTGCCCAAGCACCAGATTTAAGTCCCATGTCACCGGTGGTGGCTTAATGGGAGGCTTTGTTAAAAGAAGGCCTCTCATAAATCTCGCTATGAGAGGATGAGAGGAAATAGATTGTCCACCCAGAGGCTTGCAAGAAGCTGCAATAGCACTAAGATGGACTCTTACTGAATTTGTCTTGAGACCCGCATTTGACAAATGAAGGAGATACTCCAGTATCGATTCCAGAAGTATCGCAAAAGGGTTAAGACCCTTCTGCGAGCACCATGTGGTAAACCTTTTCCACTTAAAGGCATACGAGCGTCTTGTGGAGGGTTTCCTAGAAGCATGAAGGATATCTTATCTGCTGGGAAAGGTTAAGATCCTGAATTTCTAGGCTTTCAGCAATCAGGTCTTGAGGTGCAGAGATGGGGATTGGGATGCCACAGCATCCCGTCCTCTTGGGAGAGAAGATCTGGAGCGGATCCCAACTCCAGAGGCGGAGCTTGAGAGAGATGCAGGAGCAGAGGGTACCACGTTAGCCGTGGCCAACGTGGAGCTATGAGGATTATATGACCTCTGTCTCTCTGAAGCTTGAATAGGGTTTTGGGGATGAGGGGAATGGGTGGGAAGGCATATAGGAAGTCCTGACCACAGTGGAGGAAGAAGGCGTCCCTTGTTTGACAACATTGAGACGGAATGCCGGGGAAGTTTGCCATTCAGCAGACTTGCAAAGAGGTCTATGTCTGGGGTTCCCCAAATCTGAAATATTTGGGCAACCTGGTCTGCATGGAGAGACCATTCAGGTGGAAGCAGAACTCAACTGAGTTTGTCTGCCCAAGAATTTTGAATGCCTGGAAGATACACCGCAAGGAGATTAATCTGATGCTCTCTGGCGAGGGCCCATAGTTGCAAAGCTTCGTTACATAGCGACAAAGAGCCTGTTCTACCCTGCTTGTTCACATAGAACATGGCTATCTGATTGTCCATTTGAACTAGGACTGTCTTTGTAGCTGAGCTGGACGTGAAATACTTGACGAGCAAGGAAGATTGCTCTGAGCTCCAGGAGGTTGATGTGAAGAAAGGCCTCATGTGGAGACCAGGTACCCCGGGTAGAGAGATCGCGCAGGTGTGCTCCCCATCCCACCTGTGAAGCATCTGTGGGGGTGGCTTGGGATAGGGGTTGCTGGAAAGGAGAGCCCACCAGAAGGTTTCTGAGTGATTGCCACCATTGGAGTGATGAAATAAGACGGTCTGAGTTTGTTATTTTGTCCGACAGGCAACCTGAGGCCTGTGTCCACTGAGTGGATAAAGTCCACTGGGCCGCGAGCATATGGAGGTGAGCATAAGAAACCACATGCACGGTGGATGCCATGTGGCCTAGCAATTGTTGCATTTCCCGAGCAGTGAGACAAGGCTTGAGCACTGCTTGGGAAGCTAGTTGTACTATGCAAAGACAGCAGGGCTGCGGAAGGAAAGCCATTGTCCGTCTGGTATCCAGATGAGCTCCTATGAACTCTAGGGACTGAGTGGGAGCAAGATTGAATTTTGGGAGGTTTATGACCGGTCCCAAATACTGAAGGATTCGCATTGTGCGAGATAGAGCAGAGCTGGCTTCTGGCACTGCAGGGGCTCAAATGAGCCAGACTAAGTAAGGGAAGACTAAGTAAGCCAGAGTGCGGAGAAATGCTGCTACCACAGTCATGCATTTTGTGAATACTCTTGGCGCAGATGCCAGGCCAAAGGGAAGAACCTTGTATTGGTAGTGCTTTCCTTGAAACAGGAATCTCCTGTGATTTGGATGGATGAGAATATGAGTATACGCATCAGCCGTAAACCTACTGACAACATCGAAGGCGTTGACAAAGTGCAACATGACAACCTCAAACAGAGCCTTCAGTTTCTATGTACCCAAATGCTGGAACGCTCTACCCTCCGACATAAGGGCCATTACTGACCTACTCCAGTTCAGGAAAGCACTCAAATACCACCTCTTCCTTCAATACTACCCTACCAGCAATTGAACCAGAGGAAGTGACCCACTCATGAACACACCATGCCGTTCTTGATATTATTAAGACTCTATTCTGTTCTATGTAATTATCTCTTGTATATAGTTTACCCCGGTTCTCCAAGTTTGTACTCCTGTTCGATGTAAACCAAACAGCTTGTTGTTATGGCCTTTATGTTATAATGTAAACCGCGCTGATGCCGAATAGTGCGGTATATAAGAACTTGTAATAAATAAATAAATAAATAAATCTTTGAGATCTAGAGAACAAAGCCAATCCTGACTTTGAAGGTATGGCAGCAGAGTTCCTAGAGAGACCATTTTAAACTTCTCTCGGAACAGATATTTGTTCAATTCTGAGGTCTAAAATGGGTCTGTCCCCTCCTGTTTTCTTTTGAATAAGGAAATAGGGGGAGTAGAACCCTGTACCCTGATGGGGAATGGGTACTTCCTCTATTGCTCCTTGAGCAAGGAGCATTGTGACTTCTTGGCCTAAGAGATTGTCAAGACAGGTCTAAGAATTCAACTGTCTCATAACTGTAGGAGGGGGCAGGCTGTGAAAATGAAGCTTGTACCCCTCTCGTATAATGGACAGAGTCCAATTTTCTGCTGTTATTTGGTACCATCTGTGGGCAAAATGACAATCTGCCTGGGATGGGTTAAGGGTTCTGGACCCTTCAGGAGCAGGAAGGCAAAGTTCTCTAGAAAGGAGTCAAAGCCCCTGCTGAGCTGGCTGAGGTTTTGCAGCTTTTGGCTTCTTTTGTTGTCTAGGTTGTTGCTGCTGTCCCTTTTGGGCAGTCTGACCTGGACGATGTCGCTGTTGGGTATAGTAAGGATAAAACCTTTTCTTATTTTTTAAAATTCTTTTTATTAGTTTCACACAAAAAACAAAACTATAATACAATAGTTCCTGACAGCAGTGCAACAAGCACAATTACACAATACCCCACACCCCCCGGCTCTACTACCCCTCCCCCCCCCCGTCCCCCTGGGATCCTATCTGAACACCTCCAGACCATTAGCAGGATGTCAACTTCTGACGTTGCACACAGCAGGTGTACCGCTACACCTTTGCTCTAGCTGCATACTCGTCTAAATAATACCATTTATTGAACAATTGACTCACGCCCTCTTTATCACCCTGCACCAACCTTGCAACGTAACACTGTCTCCAGTGAAACTCTCTGTCATCTTGCACCTTCTCAAATTTGGAGTATAGACATACCAAGTTCCACCAATGATGGCCATCCAGCTTAGCTAAATCTTTCCAATGCGACACTATCATTTTTAAAGCTATGGCCATCATGAAGTTAAAAAGGAACTCTCTATCTTTCTCCAACGCTAGAGAGCTCGCACAGGAGCGAAGGATAATGATCTCCCAACTTAACGGAACCTGTATGTCTAAAATTTTTCCAATCTTGTGCCAAACTAGTTGCCAAAATCTCTGAACGTAAAATCTCTCAAAGAGCATGTGTTGAAACGTGCCCAGGGCAGCGGCACACGACCAACACAACCCCGGGTCCTTCCCACCCCATTTTGCCACTCTAACCGGAGTGAGATATGCTCTATGTGAAATGAAATAAAGGGATTGGGACAGTGAGGACGCTCTCGCTACTCTATTAACCTTCCCCCACACCTTTTCCCATACTTTGGGCGAGACAGGACCCCCAACCTCCTCCTCCCAACGTTGCCCTAATTTAACAGGGAACGACTGTGACCTATCTCTAAGTATAGAATAGTATTTGGACATAATCCCCTTAGAGCCCATGCAAGCCCCCACCGTTTGAAGCATGACCCCTTGATCCAACACTGCGGAGGGGACCCCGGGGGCACGCCCAAGGCAATGTTTTAGCTGCAGCCATTGAAAGAAGCACTGCGGAGGGAGGCCAAACTCAGCTCGCAATTCCTCAAAGGATTTCCATGCATTTTCCTTAATTAACTGACCGACCTTCCATACCCCTTTGCTTTGCCAGCCTTTCCACCCAATGAGCTTGCGCCCAATCTTTAAGTTAGGGTTGAACCATAGTGGGGATTTGGCCGATATTCTCCTATTCTGCTCCACCAGTTGACCCAACAGCCAAAAGGCTTGTTGTGTGGCACGGAGTATCCTTAATCTTCCCCCCACCTCCGGGAGAGACATTTCTAATAACAGCTGAGGGGGAATAGGTGCTACTAGCCGTTCCTCCACTTCCACCCAGACGGGCTTTTGGCCCTCCCCATCAGAAACCAGCCAGTTCGTGCCCTGCTTCAACAGCAGGGATGCATGGTACAACCGAAAATCAGGAAACTGAACACCTCCATCCTGTTTACGCGCCTTCAATTTTTTAAGAGCGATCCGCGACGGCTTACCCTGCCACAGAAAGGTCGATAACATACGCTCCATTGCCTTATAAAAGGACGCCGGGAACTCCAGGGGCATCATCTCCAGAACATAATTTACCTTAGGGACCAACACCATTTTAATGGAATCCAGCCTTCCCCACCAAGATAAGTGTAGAGGGGACCACTTCAACGTGTAAGCCTGCACCATGTCCTTTAGAACCTTCACATTCGCCGACACCGTCTCCTCTAGAGAGGAACAGTAGAGGACCCCCAGGTATTTAATGGCCTCCGCCTCCCACGTGAAAGGAAACTGATCCACTGAGGAGGAGAAGGTCCATCTATTCATCGGAAAGGCCGTTGACTTGTTCCAATTAATTTTGTATCCCGACAATGCCGAATACTGCCCGATCAAATCCAAAACCTCCCCCAAAGAGTCCGGCTGCAAGAATAACAAAAGGTCATCAGCATAAGCTGAGAGCTTTATTTGTTTTCCAGCGATCTCCAGCCCCTTGATCTTAGGAGACTGTCTCACCAGGGAAACTAGTGGCTCTAGAGCCAAATTGAAGAGCAAGGGGGAGAGGGGACAACCCTGCCGCGTCCCTCTGTTTAATGAAAAGGACTCAGATAATGAACCATTGGCTAGGATACGAGCCGAGGGGGAGGTGTACAGTACTGCAATCATTTTTATAAAGCCACTCCCTATACCAAACCATCCAAGCGCCTGCCTCAGAAAGTCCCATTCCAACCGATCAAAGGCTTTCTCCGTGTCCACCGAAAGCCCCACCAAAAGTTCCTGAGCCTCCCCTGCAGCCGCGAGAACGTTTAAGAGAAGCCGCCCATTATCCGCCATGGACCACCCTGGGACGAACCCACATTGGTCAGGATGTAACAGGGATGGGACCAGTGCAACCAGCCTACGGGCCAAAGCAGAAGAAAAGATTTTGTAGTCAGCATTTAGCAATGATATTGGACGATAATTCTCTACACGATGCGGATCCCTACCGGGCTTTTCTAAGACTACAACTGTCGCCTCACTAAATGACCCTACTGTAGGAGCCTGGATCAAAAGATTCTGAAAATAAAGCACTAAGTGAGGGAGAAGCTCTTCCGCAAAAACTTGATGGAACTCCACCGGGATGGCGTCCGGGCCGGCAGCCTTCCCTCCCTTCATGCCATGGATACTGTCTCTAATCTCACTCGCCGAGAGCTGCTTATCCAACTCCGCCACCTGAGATGGCGTTAGTATCGGATGCAAAGTTTGCGCAAACAGCTGCTGGAAGGAAGCTGGGTCAGAGACCACTTCCGACGCATACAATCGTCTATAATATTCCCGAAAGTACGCTGCGATTTCCCCGTCTTTGGTGTGAAGTCCCCCGCTCTCATCAAATACGGCTTCTATCCTGTGCTTAGACTTGCGAGGATTTAGTGTGTTCGCCAGAAGATGACCGGCCTTATTGCCCTCACAATAGTATTTCCCCTGAGTCTGCCAGATCTGCGCAATGGCTTCAGTACTGATAAGATCATTGAACTGGTATTGCAGCCTTTGTAAGCGTATTAGAATACTTGGGTCGGATCTATCTGTCAAAATTCTCTCCCCCGCTAAAATTTGTGTCTCCAATTCCGCCAGCCTCTCCCTCCTCCTCCGTGCCACTCTAATCTTATGACTTGTGACAACCGCTCTAAGCGAGGCCTTAAAAGCCTCCCACCAGGCCCACACCGGCGTCTCCGTAATAGAATTCGATTGAAAA
The DNA here is from genome assembly GCA_033557465.1 of Ichthyophis bannanicus. Taxonomy (NCBI): domain Eukaryota; kingdom Metazoa; phylum Chordata; class Amphibia; order Gymnophiona; family Ichthyophiidae; genus Ichthyophis; species Ichthyophis bannanicus. The sequence goes on along the minus strand of CM066032.1, from coordinate 116,069,039 downwards.
TACTCCTTTATGGCTTTCCTGACTTCCACACTAAACTCCAGGTCCTGCAGCAGCTCCCTGGGGAAATGCCAAACAGCCGCATTCTGAGAACGACCACGCAGCTGCAAAACCAAGGCTATCGCCGCATGGTCCGAAAGGTGCGTTCCCAAAATGTCAGCGGACACCACCTCCGGAACTAGAGACCTAGAGACCAAAAAATAGTCAATGCGCGAATGTGATCCATGGGGAAGCGAATAGAATGAGTATTGCCTATCTGTGGGATGCCAAAGCCTCCAAATGTCCGAAAGCCCGTATTCCTGCATAATGGATCCAAGAACCGTCGCCGACCTACTATTCCTAAGGGACCGATAGGGCTGGCGATCCAACAACGGGTCTAGAATCAAGTTAAAGTCACCACCCAATATCCATTCCGCTGTATCCCAATCCTTCACTTCCTTTGCCAGTGACTTAAAAAACTTCACATCATCCTGATTTGGCCCGTATACATTCAACACGGCGAGTGTCCGACTCCCAAGCTGCAACATCACCTTGGCCCATCTTCCCCCCGGGTCCACCCTCCACTGCAAGATTTTTGGGCCAAGAGCTCTTCGGACCAGAATGGCGACCCCATTTTTCTTGCCAACCGCGGGGGAGTGCCCAGCTAACATGAATTCTCCTACACCCAATTTCTCAGACTCAATGGACGACAGATGTGTTTCTTGTAGAAGAACCACATCCGCGGCCTCTTTCTTGCAGTATACTAGTATTTTCCTCCGCTTAATCAGATTGTGAATGCCCTTTACGTTCAGAGAGATAAATTTCACCGCCTGCATGGCACAAGATTACCGTTGTTGCAAAAGTTGTGCAGGCCCACATGTAGAGCATAAAAGCAACATCCTACCCAGTAAAAAAGTGGATCCCAGGAGGACACCCATTCGCTCCCTCTAGGAGCTACTGTCGGGAGAGCCATTCCAATCCAGACTACCAACACAACCCCGCCCCTCCCTTACACCACTGTGTATTCTTATCTCCGTGTATCCCGGTATACCCACCCCCCCCAACCCCCCAATACCCCATAATGTTATACTCCCCCTGGCCCTACACATCGGATCCCCCCACAGTTTAACAGGAGTCAAATAATAATCTAATAACCATAAACCACCCCCCCTCTCTCTATCCCAGTCGGCTCTTGATCATCACACAGTCACTCATCCATCTAGCTGACCCCCATACAACCATGCAGCCACGCCTCCAACCCCCATAGACAACTCTGAACATTCATGCCACCACTCATCCATCCATCAGGCCCCCCCAATATCCATTCCTCCTCCTCCTCCCAAGGACCACAACATCTTTAACAACAACAATTAACACATTCAGCCGTAAAGCACAGTCCAACATTCTAATTCCACCATTAGGCGCCTCAACGCGTCGAGAAGGGGAGTTGTTAGCACCCGAAGTCACCTTCCGGCTCCGTGGGGCCAGCCTCCGCTTACAGGAGGCAGGCTGCCTAGTCCCCTTGAACACCATTAGCGATCTGCAAAATTACCGTCCCAGGGTTTTCCAGAGCCAAGGCCCAGTTCTCTGTGTCCCCGCATGAACACATTCAGCTTTCTTGTAGACTCCGGATACTCCCTATGGAACTCCACCACCAGTCTTCCACGCAAAATTCAAAAGAATCCACTCACTGCATGACCATAGCCTCTTTCTCCTCCAGGAAGGCTCGCAAAACAGCAGGGTCCTCAAACGTACGAGTCTGGTTGTGTAGGGTCACCCTCAGTCTCGCAGGATAGAACAGGCCGTATCTAGCTTGTAGTTGCTGAAGCCGAGGACGGAATGCCAGTAATTGCTTTCTCTTCTCCACCGTGGCCTTGCAAAAGTCCGAGTAAAACGCCACAGAGTGCTCCTCAAATTTTATCGGGCTTCGCGCCCTGGCCGCAGTCATGATCTGAACCACTTGCGAATATCTCAGCGCCCGCATTATCAAGGGCCTCGGGAACCTCTGCTGCGGTATAGCCTGCGTCGGCACTCTGTGCGCCCTGTCGATTTCCAGCGGGTGTGCAAGTTTTAGCTGCAGAATCTTGGGCAGTAATTTCTCCAAAAACTCCACAGCGTTGGTCCCCTCTGCACCTTCCGGGATACCAACCACCCTTATATTATTGCGGCGCGCCCGATTGCTTTGATCCTCTAAGCTCCGCTCGAGTGCCTCAATCCGTTTCTTGTTTTTATCCACTTGTCTTGATTGCACTTCCTGAGCCGCCATTTTACCCTCCAGAACCTCCATCTTAGCCGCCAAGGCCGCCACCTGTATTTTGAGCTCCTTCAGCTCAAGAATGTCGGACTGAACTTCTGCCAAGGTTTCGCCGTTAGCCGACACCATATCTCTCACGGCCCTGATCTCCCGGAGCACTTCTTGCATGCCCGCTCCACAATCGTGGCTGCCCGCCGACTTCTGCGGGGAAGGGGGGTCAGGTTTTAGGCGTTTGTTAGCCTGGTTTGTGCTTCCCCCATACTCCAATTTAGTAGGCTTACTCGCCGCCATTTCCCACGTCTTCGAGGCAAGGGAGGACTCACCACTCGCACTCGACAAGCAAGAAGATCAAACTTTTAGTAGGATCGGGCAGGGAGCTAGGAATTATGCGGCCATCTTGGATTGTTGCAGGATCCGCCCCCCCAGGATAAAACCTTTTCTTATTGAAAAATGGTTTCTTAGAGGACCTTTTCTTTGCAGGATCGGCTGTAGATTTGGACAATCTATCCAGTGTGATATTGTCAGCATCTATTTCGTTGGCCTTCTCGTGTCAATTCTTGCCAAAGAGATTTTCTCCTGTGCAAGGAATGTTTCCTAATTTATCCTGTACCCAAATTTCCAAGTCAGATGCCTGAAGCCAGGCGATCTGACGTGCACCAATGGCAATAGCAGAGGTTCTGCTTATGCACTCAAAACAGTCAAAGGCTGCACGATTAACCAACTTGGAAACATCCTGAGAATGTTTGACAAGATTGAGATAGTCTTGTCTTTTGTCATCAGGAAGAAGGGGGCTCATAAGCTCCAAGTCTCCTCTGACCTCTTTAAGGAACATTCCCATATACAAGATATAGGAACCGATCCTAGCTGAGACACATGGAAGCTTGGACGCATCGACACCCAAAGGCATCGAGAGTCCTGCATTCACGACCTGGAGGATTGGATGCATGTCTCTTTGCACTTTTCATCCTTCTCATGGCTGATTCCACCACCATTGAATGGTGTGGTAATTGAGTTTTTTTGAAAGCCAGGACAAGATGGAACTCAATACATGGTATCAAGTCTTCAAGAATGAGGAGATATGGTTAAAGGTGTTTCTCACATCCTTAGCATAAGATCATGTAAGATCTCATGAATAGGCAGAGCAGCTGTCTCTTTGGGAGCCTTAGGGTATTGGAGGATTTCCAACTCCTTTGCCCTAGGCTCTTTTTCAGGAGCCACTGTGATGGAAAGGACTCGGGCCACATCACGGATAAAGTCCTGAAAGGACTTATCCTCTGCAGAGACATTCTGCGCTGAGGAGAAGAGGAATCCTCGGGGAGAAGTACTCTGGTATTGGCAGAGTCTTCAGACTCATCCGAGGATTCAAAAGTGGAGGAGTGGCCTAGTGGTTGGGGCAAGGTACTTCAGGCCGGAAGGTCGGGGGTTCAAATCCCACTCGAGGACAGCAACCTTGGGCCGGAAGGACTGGGGTTTCTAGTCCCACAGGTGCTCCTTGTGGTCTTGGGCAAGCCACTTAACCCTCCATAGCCCATGTTCCCTGTAAAATAGTTATTTCCAAGTTATAATGCCCTGTTCAATGTAATTTCAGTTTGTTCAATGTAAACCACACTGATGCAGAATAGCGCGGTATATAAGAGAATGTAAATAAATAAATAAAATAAATAAAATATCTCAGATCCCGGTGATCGTGCAAAGCACAGTACCGGTATCGGGTTGACCAGTACTGATCTGTCGATGCCAGAGAGACGTATGACTCGGTACGGGTGGCATACCCGCCGATGTCGATGCAGTTGGTACCGGTATTGGTTGAGGTGTCTGAAGCGGTTTCAACGGTACCGAAGCCATGAGAAGAGCTGCTAGATTGCGTTTGATAGCAAGGAATCTCTGGTCTATTGACGCTGCCAATGCTTGGGTGTTGGTACCGGTAGAAGTGGCCGGAACCCCAGAGCATGGCACCAGTAGTTCTGCCGAGGTTGAGGCCTCGAGAACATCCTGGAGCCCTGTTAATGCTTTGGAAGCCGAAGCCTCCCGCTGGGGCAGTTTTGCCGGTGAAAATTCCTCAAGGCAACGCCAGGGGCATCTCGATACTTAGGAGATCTACCCTTTGAGGACTGGCTAGATTTATGTTTAGTTACCCGAGATCCATGGAAGGAAGATGAAACCCGGGAGGAAGATGAAACCCGGGAGGACATCGATGCAACAGACGCCACGTCTGAGGGAAAAAGGGTGCTAGGTTTAGCAGTGCGGTTCTGCCGGCCCCTTTTTGACATCATTCAACAGGAGAGGCACTCTGAAATAGAGTGATCAGGACCTAAACATTTGAGTCACCAATCATGGGTGTCGGTGACGGAAATGGTACCGCCACATTTAGAACATTTCTTAAAACCTGAAGCAGGTTTTTCCATTTGAGGAAAAATTGAGCCTAGTGCCCAAAATGGCGCCTAGCACCAAAGAAAAAGTTTCTGAAGTAAACCACTTCAGAAACTATAGTTAGGTTTTTTTTAGAAGAACCAACCAGCGGTACCAGTATAATGGTCAAGGGAAGGCAGACACGACCACAAAAACAAAGATTAAAGACAAAATTCTCTGCGGTGACAGGGTATGGGACCTTTCAGCTCAGCGGAAAACAAAGAACTGGAGAGGGACAGCTGGAAAGGCGGGAAGGCAGCACGCAAGCGCTGTGGGATGCTCCCAAAAGCTTTCCTATTGGATGCGTGGGAGCGTTCCCCCACAGGCTCCGTCGGTACCGACGATACCCATATGTGAAGACTACATTCCTGCTTGTTCCTGGAGATAACGTTTGGAAGTGATTATCAAACCTCAAAAGGCATAACATGATCTCCAAAATCCAGTGATAAGACAGGACAGATGCAGTCTGCAAAAAACCTGCTGAACAGACCTCCTATCGTTTGAAGGCTAGAGTGGACCTGGTCAATCTTATTAGGATCAGGAAGCCCCTGTAGAAGAACTCGCACCTCCGCTTGGGTTGTCCTCTTTTTCTCTCAAAATGAAAAGCTCCCTGCAGGCTGCTTCTTCCTCTGACCAGAGTCATATCAAGTATACTTGCTGTACCCTGTATGATCTGGTATCCCTATATCTCCCTCTGCCAATTGAAGATCTAGAACTGGAAGGAAAACTGTGCTCTGGAAGCGGAAGATCTTTAGATTTACCCATGTCCTTATTCAGCTTCTCAAGTTCCTCCCTAAAGAGAGTGAAGCACCTTGTATAACTGCGCCTTAAGAGACAGGGTCTGCCACACAATGCCCAAGGAACAGGAATCTCCCCTGCCATGAAATTAGCTGAAGTCCTCAACAAGTAATAAAGATCATCAACCAAGAAAGCTAATCCCTGCTCCAAGACAGCAGTCTTGTAAAGGCACTCTACTGAGGAATAACACCCCCCCCCCCCGCCTGCTTGAGCACTTGCTACACCTGTGGCAGGAGGGTCCCTGCTACCAGGCTTTCGCATATCACCACTCAGAGACTCAGTATAGTGATTTCAAAGGCCTGCTTCAACAGTGTCTCAAATCTTGTGACCCTGGGGACCCTTGAGAGCCATTTCAAACACAGGTGCTCTTTGTGGTCTTGGGCAAGCCACTTAACCCTCCACTGTCCATGTTCCCTGTAAAGCATAGTTACTCACCTGAAACAGGTGATTCTCAGGGAACAGCAGGAATTTAGTCTTCACATATGGGTATCGTAGGTACCGACGGAGCCTGCGCGGGAACACTCCCCAGCGTCCAATTAGAAAGCTTTTGGGAGCATCCCACAGCGTCTGCGTGCTGCCTTCCCGCCTTTCCCAACTGCCTCTATCCAGTTGAGTTTAAAGCTGAGAGAGAGAGAGAGAGAGAGAGCAGGAAAGAAAAAGATAGAGAGATACAACTCCTAGGGGAGGTGGTGGGTTGTGAAGACTAAATTCCTGCTGTTCCCGGAGATCACCTGTTAAAGGTGAGTAACTATGCTATCTCCAGGAACAAGCAGGAATGTAGTCTTCACATATGGGGGACTCCCTAACTTTAGATGCCAGGGAGAGACCCCAGAAGCTGTGTATCCCTGTGAAAGGGCTCCACTTCCCCCCATGGATCTCTGGCATCCAACCAGGGATGGTGGGTAGGAGTTGATTAGGTATGGAACAGGTGTTGAACAGCCTGACCAAACAAGGCATCCCGGCGGGAATCCTTGTCCAAGCAGTAATGGGCTGTGAAGGTATGAACCGAGGCCCAAGTGGCTGCTCGACAGATGTCGTCGATAGACACAGAGTGCAGATGAGCCATTGAGGCTGCCATGGCTCTCACATTGTGAGCTGTGACATGGCCCTCCAGAGGAAGATTCTTACTCTGATAGGCAAAAGAAATGCACCAAGCAATCCAGTTGGACAGTGTTCTCTTGGAGACTGGAAGTCCCAAATGAGAAGGATCAAAAGCAACAAAGAGTTGAGAGGACTTTCTATGTTGCTGTGTTCTTTGCAAGTAAAAGGCTAAAGCTCTTTTATAGTCCAAAGTATGAAGATTCCTTTCTGCATCTGATGCATGAGGCCTTGGAAAGAACATAGGTAGGTAGACCGCTTGGTTAAGATGAAAAGGCGAGACCACCTTTGGCATAAAATGTGGATGAGTCTTAAGGACTACCTTGTCATGATGGAACCTTGTATAAGATGGATCAGCCACTAGTGCCTGCAACTCACTGATGCGACGTGCTGATGTGATTGCAATGAGAAAGATAACTTTCCAAGAATGGAATTTCAATGAGGTAGTAGCTAAGGGTTCGAAAGGTGGCTTCATGAGCTGACCAAGAACCAGGTTTAAGTCCCATGCCACCGGTGGTGGCCTAATGGGAGGCTTAGTTAGAAGGCGGCCTCTCATAAATCTTGCTATAAGAGGATGGGAGGAAATAGGTTGTCCATTTAGAGGCTTGAACGAAGCTGCAATAGCACTCAAATGGACTCTTACTGAGTTAGTATTAAGTCCTGCATTGGGTAAATGAAGGAGATACTCCAGTAATGATTCCAGAGGTATCGCAAGGGGGTTAAGACCCTTCTGCGAACACCATATGGTAAACCTCTTCCACTTAAAAGCATAAAAGCGTCTTGTGGAAGGCTTCCTGGAAGCATAAAGGTCATCCTTTACTTGCTGAGGGAGGTTAAGATCATGAAGATCTAGGCCTTCAGCAACCAAGCTCTGAGATGCAGAGACTGGGGATTGGGATGCCATAACATTCCGTCCTCCTGTGACAGGAGATTTGCAGCAGATCCTAACTCCAGGGAGGGAGCTTGAGAGAGATGTAGAAGCAGAGGGTACCACACTTGCCGTGGCCAATATGGAGCTATGAGAATCATACACCCTCTGTCTCTCTGAAGCTTGAACAGGGTTTTGGGAATTAGGGGAATGGGTTGAAAGGCATAAAGGAAATCTTGACCCCAGTAAAGGAGAAAAGCATCCCTAGCCTGAGAGCCCTGAGCCGGAATTCTGGAACAGGAACCGGGGAAGTTTGGCATTCAACGGACTTGCAAAGAGGTCTATGTCCGGGGTTCCCCAAATTTGAAAAATCTTGGCCACCTGGTCTGCATGTAGAGACCATTCGTGTGGAAGCAGAACTCAACTGAGTCTGTCTGCCCAAGCGTTTTATATGCCTGGAAGATACACTGCCAGGAGATGAATCTGATGCTCTCTGACGAGGGCCCATAGTCGCAAAGCTTCGTTGCAAAGCGACAGAGAGCCTGTTCCCCCCTGCTTGTTCACGTAGAACATGGCTACTTGATTGTCCGTCTGAATGAGGACTGTCTTGTAGCTGAGCAGGGTGCGGAACACTCGAAGAGCAAGGAAGATTTCTCTGAGCTCTAAGAGATTGATATGTAGAAGAGTCTCCTGTGGAGTCCAAGTGTCTTGGGTGGAGAGGTTCTGCAGATGAGCTCCCCAACCCATTGGTGAAGCATCTGTCGTGAGAGTTGCCTGGGGTAAAGGTTGTTGAAATAGGGACCCCAGCAACAGGTTCTGAGTGGACTGCCACCATTGGAGAGACAAAATAAGGCGATCTGTGTTTGCTATTTTGTCTGACAGGCACCCTGATGCCTGGGTCCATTGAGCGGATAAAGTCCATTGGGCTGCTCTCAAATGGAGGCGAGCATAAGGAACCAAATGCACTGCAGATGCCATGTGGCCTAGTAGCTGTAACATTTCTCGGGCAGTGAGATGAGATTTTAGCACTGCTTGAGAAGCTAACTGCACCATGCGAAGGCAACGGGTCTGAGGAAGATAGGCCCTTGCTTTTCTGGTATCCAGCAAAGCTCCTATGAATTCCAGAGACTGAGTGGGAGTTAGACTGGATTTTGGGATGTTTATGACCAAACCCAAATACTGGAGGATACGCATTGTGCAAGATAGAGAAATCCTGGCCTCTGACTCTGATGGGGCTCGAATGAGCCAGTCGTCTAAGTAGGAGAAGACGAATATTCCTAGAGTGCGGAGAAATGCTGCTACCACAGCCATGCACTTCGTAAACACTCTTGGTGCTGAGGCCAGGCCGAAAGTAAGCACCCTATATTGGTAGTGCTTTCCTTGAAAAAGGAACCGAAGGAACTTTGTGAGTTGGATGGATGAGAACATGAGTGTACGCATCCTTGAAATCTAGAGAACAAAGCCAATCCTGACTCTGAAGGTATGGCAGCAGAGTTCCCAGAGAAACCATTTTGAATTTCTCTTTGAACAGGAATTTGTTCAATTCTCTGAGGTCTAAAATAGGTCTGTGTCCCCCTGTTTTCTTTGGGATAAGGAAATAGGGGGAGTAAAACCCTGTACCCTGTTGATGAATGGGTACTTCCTCTATTGCCCTTTGGGCAAGAAGCATAGTGATCTATTGACCTATCAGGTTGATGAGAGAGGTCTGAGAATTGAACTGTCTTACCATTGTGGGAGGGGGCATGCACAAAAAGTGAAGTTTGTACCCTTCTTTTATAATGGAGTGTCCAATGTTCTGCTGTTATCTGCCCCCATCTGGGGGCAAAGTGACACAACCTTCCTGGAATGGTGGAAGGCTCTGGTTCATTGAGGGCCAGGAAGGCTAAGTTCTCCAGATGAAAGTCAAAGGCCTTGTGGAGGCTGAGACTGCTGAGACGGCTGAGGCTTAGCAGTCTTTGGTTTCCTTTGTTTAAATGGTTGCTGACTTTCGGGCAGGCTGACCTGCAGAACGTCCCTGCTGGGAATAAGAGGGATAAAAGCTCTTCTTTTTTGAGAAGAATGGTTTCTTGAAAGATTTCTTTCTTGCAGGATCAGCTGTGGCTTTGGATAACCTATTCAAAGTGGAGTTGTCAGCATCCAACTCATTGGCTTTCTCTTGCCAATTTTTGCCAAATAGATTCTCACCTGTACAAGGGATATTGCCCAGTCTGTCCTGCACCCAGAGCTCCAAATCGGATACCTGGAGCCAGGCAATTCTACGTGCACCTATGGCAATGGCAGAGTTTCTGCTTATGCACTCAAAACAGTCAAACGTTGCACGATTGACAAACTTAGAAACATCCTGGGCATGTTTAACCAGTGTGAGAAAATCCTGCCTCTTGTCATCAGGAAGGAGAGGGCTTAAAATCTCCAAGTCTCCTGTGACTTCTTTAGGGAACATTCCCATACAATAAAATATAGGAACTGATCCTGACAGAAAGCATGGAAGCCTGGAAAGTACGACGTCCTAAGGCATCCAAGGTTGTACACTCACGTCCTGGAGGATTAGAGGCATTCCTCTTTGCACTCCTGATCCTTCTCATAGCTGATTCCACTACAATAGAGTGGTGAGGAAGCTGAGTTTTCTGGAAACCAGGACAAGGAGGGACTTGATACATGCTATAAAGTCTGCGAGAGTGAGGAGAGGTGGTAAGAGGTGTCTCCAACATTCTCAACATGAAATCATGTAAGATCTCATGGATAGGCAGAGTAGCTGCCTCCATAGGAGCTTTGGGATATTGCAAAATCTCCAACTCCTTAGCTCTGGGCTCTGTTTCAGGAGCCACAGTAATGGACAGACCTCGAGCCACCTCCCTGATAAAATCCTGAAAGGAGATATCGTCTGGAGGAGACATCCTACGTTTAGGGGAGGAAGGCTCCTCCGGGAGAAGTATCCCGGTACCGGCAGAGCTGTCAGAATCCTCTGAGTCCTCCGAGGATTTGAAGTACCCCCTGTCCGGATGCTCTTGAAGAGCCCGATACCCGTACCGACCGAAGTCGGTACCAGGGGTAATCGGTACCGGTGTATTGGCACCGGAAGACATCGCATGACTGGGTGCCGGCAAAGCAGACACCGATGTCGATGCCGATGCTATCGGTACCAGTACCGGTTGAACTATCTATCTGACATGGTTCCGAGGGTGTCGATGCCGCAAGGAGAGCCGCCAGACTGCGTTCAACAGAAGATCAGCTGCTATAAATACTTTGATTCTACCAAGGCAGATAACAAAATGCTCACAAGCAGCAAGATCCAGAGCTTTTTCACTATATGCACCTACCTGCTGGAATGCCCTTCCCCCTGCTATCAGGGATACCAAAATCATCTCCCAATTTAGGAAGGCACTTAAACATTATCTCTTCCTACAATATTATACTGACCAGAGCCACCCCCCACAGCAAGCCAGGCCCAGTGACCCACCTGAACAACCAGTGAGTTACAAGCATGTGAGCCCGAAACCAAGCATGCCTGACACGGATCCTCCCGACAAATAGCATCTCTTATCACCATGTCATCAACAAATATGCACTTGAGCTAATGGGACACATTTGATTCATCTCCAAACGTATACTACAATTTACCTGTATATATTTGTACATAGTTACCCTGTTATTACCTGTACATACATCCCTCGTTATATTGTAAATCCAATGCAGACCTTCTGTGCTGGACAGTTTTGTTTTGATGTAAACCGCACTGATACAGAAGAGCGCGGTATATAAGAAAGATAAATAAATAAACAAACAGCCAGGAACCTCTGGGTCTATCAACGCTGCCGATGCCTGGGTATCAGTACCGGAAGCAGCCGGTACCCCAGAGCATGGCACCAGTAGTTCTGCTGAGGTCGAGGCCTCAAGAACATCCTGGAGCCCAGATAATGCTTTGGAAGCCGAAGTCTCCTGCCGGGGCAATTTTGCCGGTACAGTACCCTCAAGGGCAACGCCAGAGGCATCTCAATGCTTGGAAGGAGATCTACCCTGTGAGGATTGGAAGGACTTATGTTTGGTTACCTGAGATCCATGGGAGGAAGACGAAACCCTGGAAGACGTCGATGCCACAGAAGCTGCATCAGAGGGAAAAAGGGCACTGAGCTTAGCAGCTCGGTTTTGTCGACCCCTCTTGGACATCATGGCACAAGTCATACACTCGGAGATGGAGTGGTCAGGACCTAAACATTTGAGACACCACTCATGGGTGTCGGTGACGGAGATGGTACCGCCACACTTGGTGCACTTTTTGAAACCCGAAGCGGGTTTTTCCATACTGGAGTATATTTTGGGCCTAAGGCCCAAAATAGCGTGTGCACCTGGGAAGAAAAGTTTGGAAAAAAATAGAATATATATATATATATATATTTTAAAACAAAAGAAGAAAAGAAAAGAGAACCGGCGGTACCGGTATAGCATCGAGGAAGGCAGATGCGACCACAAAAAAGAAGGAATAAGGAAAAAAGTTTTGCGGTGACAGGAACGACCTGCTGGCTCCGCGGAAAACGAAGAACTGGAGAGAGGCAGTTGCGAAAGGCGGGAAGGCAGCACGCAGGCGCTGTGGGATGCTCCCAAAACCTTTCTAATTGGACACTGGGGAGTGTTCCCGCGCAGGCTCCTTTGGTACCGACGATACTCATAGGTGAAGACTACATTCCTGCTTGTTCCTGGAGATAATAGTTATCTCCAATTTATAATGCCCTGTTCAATGTAATTTCAGTTTGTTCAATGTAAACCACCTTGATATCATGAAAGGCAGTATATAAGAAATGTTAAATAAATAAATAAATTTCATTTTCTACAAGGATGGTGGTCTTGCATATGATGACAGTCACCAAGGCATCCATCTTAGGCAGCATCAGCAGTCTGTCCTGCTCCTGTTGCAGTAATGGATTACAGCTTGGCCATACAGCCTATGTCGCCTTAAAAATTATATCTGGAGTATCCTACGCCACAGTCACCATCTCATGGACAGGTAGATGAAAGGGAAAAGACCCTCAAGTGTTTCCTCATACCTGTCAAAATAGGGTAAGACATGGATGCTTCTTGAATCGCTTCCTCCTCTATGTCAAGGAAGCTGGTCCCTTAGGAAACATGGGGTCCCAGCTCCTCCTTATAAAAAGGGACACACCATTAAGAATGACTCCCTTTCCAGGCGTGAGCTCCCTCTCATAGCTCCTCAGTGTCCTGCTCTCCCTCCAGAAGATCATTGCTTTACCTAGCAACTCCTCCAAAATTGCAGACTCTCGGGAAGCCTCCTCCAGTTTGGCCTCCTTTCATAACCTAGACTTCTTACAAGGCGGCACACCAGAAGGCCTCTCCCAACCTCCCATGAAAGACCCCCCCCCCCCAAAGGCTTAGCCTTCAGGGACTGCCTGCCCTGGAACCCCCATTCCCCAAGCCTCCATCCCAAAGACAAGATCCAGCGACTGCTACTAAGAACAAAAGGCTCTATGCATCATTAAAACGACTTCCAGGGCATTTGTCAAAGCCTTTGCAGCACGGCAAAACCTCCTCAACCTGAGTACACACCAATCCCTGAGCGAGAGGTCCTTCTAGGAATTACTTGCCACCCAATGTCAATTTCCCTACACCCATGGGAAGATCCATTGTGCCACATGCACTTAGTCAACAGCCTGCTGCCACCAGGCAGGGGGGGGTGGGAAGGGTGGGGAGGGGGAATGCATACCGGGGGAACGCTGCTTCCTCTAGCAAGCCCCGCTCCTGCCGGATCCCTGCACAAGGCGCTCTGACCCTTCTCAGCATATTCTCCATAAATAGAGCCCAGCCCTGTCAATCAGCACATGCCGTGACCCCTCACTGGGGCAAGATCAGTTGGGAGGGGGGGGGGGGACACCAAATACCCTGATCAAGGCTACTAGAGGCTTAGAATATGCCCTGCAAACAAGATGTCCATTAGTCAGCCTAAGATGCAAACCTACTATCTTGGAGACCAGAGAACAGTGGTTTGAGAAAGGAGCCACAGAGGACACTCAGTCTGAAGCAGAAGTCCAGGAAAAACATCCTAGAAGCGGATTAAGGAGAAATCCATCTCCAGAGGAACCCTGTGGACCAATAAAGAGTAGTTACTCACCTGTAACAGGTGTTCTCCAGGAGCAGCAGGAATCAGTCCTCACATATGGTCGATGGAGCCCCCATGCGGAGCATTTCCCCAGCTTTCTAAGAAAGCCTTTGGGAATACACCCACGCATGCGCGGTCCCCTTCCTGCCCAAAGGTGCCATCTTGCTCAGTCAGATAACATAGCTAAAAGACAGCACAAAAAACACAAAAGAACTATGTACAACTGCAACTCCCAGGGGAGGAGGGAGGGTTGTGAGGACTGATTCCTGCTGCTCCTGGAGAACACCTGTTACAGGTGAGTAACTACACTTTCTCCAGGACCATGCAGGAAGTCAGTCCTCACATATGGGTGACTCCCTAGCTCTGGGCTACCAGGAACCCAGGCTGAAAAATAGAGCTCCCTCTGTGAAGCCTCAGCATCAGGGAAAGAATTTTACTGAGAAGAGACCCCACCGGTAGCCCAACAAGAGGGCTGGAGGGCAGGAGTTGCCTAAACCTCAAAGAGATTCCGGAGTACTGCCTGACCAAAAGCACTGTCCCTCTCCAGGCAGTAATGGGCTGCAAAAGTCTGGCTTGAGGACCAAGTTGCAGCCCTACAGATGTCTGCCAATGGTACAGAATGGAGATGAGCTACTGATGCAGCCACTGCCTGGACACGGTGGGCTGTGACTTGACCCTGCAAGGGAAGGTCTGCTGCCCTGTAAGCCCAGGTGAGACAGTCTGCCACCCATATGGACAAGGTACGCTTGGAGACAGGCAACCCCAAGTTGTTTGGGTCAAAGGAGACGGAGCTGAGTAGCCCTTCTATGACCCTTAGTACGCTCAATGTAGAAAGACAAGGCCCTTCTACAGTCCAGGGTATGCAGGACTTCCTCAGCCCAGCTGGCATGGGGCCTAGGGAAGAATGTTGGAATAACCACCTCCTGATTGATGTGGAAAGAGGAGACTACCTTCGGGAGGAACTTAGGATGAGTCCTAAGGACTACCCTGTTCCTATAGAAACGAGTGTATGGTCTGTCACAGACCAGGGCTTGAAGTTAACTCACTCATCTGGCCGAGGTCAGTGCCACTAGGAAAAGAGCCTTCCAAGAAAGGAAGTGGAGAGGACACGTAGCCATCGGCTCAAAGGGAGGGCGAGTAAGTTGCTGCAAGACCACATTCAACTCCCACTCAGGGGCTGGTGGACGGAGAGGAGGCTTTAGCAAGAGCAAGTCTCTGAGGAACCGGGACACCAAGGGGTGAACCGATAAGGAGTGCCCTTCCACTTGTGAGTGGTGGGCTGCCAGAGCAGAAAGGTGTACCAGAATTGGACTTAAGACCCTGATTAGACAGGTGCAGCAGGTACTGAAGCACCACTGGCACAGGGCAGGAGATAGGGTTCTACAGGCATTGGGCACACCACAAGGAGAACCGTTTCCACTTCAGGGCATAGGTTTTTCTGGTGGATTGCTTCCTAGAGGCCAAGACCACCTCTTCAACTTCCTGAGGCAGGCCCCAGGGAGCCAGCACTATCCTTGCAGCCTCCAGGCCATCAAATTGAGAGTTTTGAGATTGGGGTGCAGAAGGGAACCCTGATCCTGAGAAAGAAGATCGGGTTGCACCCCCAGAAGGAGTGGTGTCCACCGCCAGCTGTAACAGAAGCGGGAACCAGGGCTGCCTCGGCCATCTGGGGGCTACCAAGATGACCGAGGCCCTGTCCCTTAGAATCTTGAACAAGGTTTGGGCCACTAGAGGCGTGGGAGGAAACGCATACAGAAGGCCCTTGGACCATGAGATCAGGAAGGCATCCGCTGCGAATCTCGTGGGATGTGGTTGCCTGGAGCAGAACTGGGGCAGCTGCCGGTTCAGGGGACTGGCAAAGAGGTCGATGGATGGAAGTCCCCATTTCAGGAAAATGTTCTGAACCACCAAAGGATGCAGTTGCCATTCATGAGGTTGTAGAACCCTGCACAATCTGTCTGCCAGGAAATTTTCCTGGCCAGGAAGACAGACTGCCCTGAGCAACATATTGTGTCGAAGTGCAAAAGAGCAAAGGACCTGTGCCTCCTAACACAGGAGCCTGGACCCCGTGCCTCCTTGTCTGTTCACATAGAACATCGCGACCTGGTTGTCTGTCTGCACCAAAACAGACTGGTGGGCCAGAGTGTGAGAGAAGGCTTTGAGAGCTAAGTGTATGGCCCGGAGTTCCAGCAGGTTGATTTGTTGCGTGGCCTCCCATGGAGACCACAGGCCCAGTGTGCACTTGTCCAGACAATGTGCACCCCAGCCCTGCAAGGAGGCATTGGTTGTGAGTACCACAGTGGAAACAGGTACCTGAAAAGGAATTCCCTATGGAAGGTTGGGGGGGGGGGTGGCCAACACTGCAGGGAGTTCAGGAATGGTTTGGACACCCTTACTTTGTCTCTGAGGCTTCCTGTGGCCTGCCTCCACTGAGTCCTGGAGACACCACTGTGCAGGCCTCATATTCAGGCGGGCATTGGGGGTCACATGCACCGTCAATGCCATGTGGCCCAGGAGCCTTAGAGTCTGGCGGAAACCAGTGGGTTGTCTAGAAACTGGCTGGCCAAGTACATCAGCCTTTACGCTCTGTCCACTGGCAAGTAAGCCTTTGCTTGCAGGGAGTCTAACCTTGCTCCTATGAACTCCAGGTTCTGGGAGGGGAGCAAAGTGGACTTTGCGAAGTTTATGACAAAGCCTAGTTGCTGAAGAAGAGAGACAGTACGGAGGGTGGCTTGCCTGGCCTCCTGGAGAGTCTGACCCCTGATGAGCCAGTCGTCCAGGTAGGGGAAGACAGAAATAACCTGGTTTCTCAAGTAGGCCGCCACCACCGCCAGGCACTTTGTGAAGACCCGTGGGGCGGAGGTTAGGCCAAAGGGCAGTACCTTGAAGAGAAGCATCGGTTGTCAGCACCTGAGTGTGTGGAGATGCCGGAAAAGGCACCCCTTGCACTAGATTCGGAAGATGAAGCCACCATTGCAGAGAAGACTGTAGTAGGCTGGACACACTGTGTCCGTGAGGCTTCCTGTGGCCTGGTGCCACTGAGTCCTGAGGCCCCACTGAGCTGGTCTCATGTGTAGACGGGCATTTGGAGTCACATGGACCGTGGATGCCATGTGACCTAAGAGCCTCAGGAATTGTCTGGCGGAGACCAGAGAATTGCTGTGGAATAGCCTGGCTAGAGCCATCAATCTGTGGGCCCTGTCCACTGGTAGAAAGGCCTTTGCCTGAAAGGTGTCCAGTCGAGCTCCTATGAACTCCATGTTCTGGGAGGGATGCAAACTGGACTTTGCAAAGTTTATGACAAACCCCAGGTGCTGAAGCAGAGCGACAGTGTGAAGGGTGGCTTGATTGGCCTCTTGCAGGGACTGACCCCTGATGAGCCAATGGTCCAGATATGGAAAGACAAAGAGGCCTTGAACCCTGAGGTAGGCCGCCACCACCGCCAGGCACTTGGTGAATACCCTGGGGGCAGATGTAAGGCCAAAAGGCAGTACTCTATACTGATAATGGTTTCCTCCCACTACAAATCTGACATACTGTCTGTGGTCTGGATGAATAAGGATGTGAGTATAAGCATCCTTTAGATCTAAGGAGCATAGCCAATCTCCCTGCTGGAGGTAGGGCAGCAGGATTCCAAGGGTAAGCATCTTGAACTTTTCCCTCTCCAGGAACTTGTTCAGGTTTCGTAAGTCTAGGATGGGTCTGAGGCCTCCTGTTCTCTTTGGTACCAGGAAGTACCTGGAATAGAAGCAGTGACCTCTCAGATGGTGGGGCACTGGTTCCACTGCCTGTTCCTTCAGAAGACCTGCCAACTCCTGCAGGAGTAAGTCCCTGTGCAGAGGGAGTCTGGGAGGCTCCCCTGGAAAATAGGAGGGGGGTACCTGGTGGAAGTGGAGGAGATAGCCCTTCTGGACTATACTTAGAACCCAGGTATCCCTTGTGACGGCTGACCACCTGTGAGCGAACAGGGCCAGCATGCCTCCAGTGCGGATGGGAGCCAGCTGAGAAGGAGAGGCTATGCCAATGCAGTCAAAATCTCCCTCCCTGCTGAGCAGGAGCCGGAGTAGGAGGCTTGGGGGCCTTCTGCCTATGGGGCCCATGACCCTGCCCCTTGGCCTGCTGACCCTGTTGGGGAGCTACAGAGGCTTGATAATGAGGGTACTTTTTATAGGCAGATGACTTCCTCAGGTAAAAGGTCTTTTTCCCGAGCCCTTCTTCTTCTGAGAAGGGGCAGAGGTTTTTCTGGACAGCCTTGTCCGAGTAAGAGTCTCGGTATCGAGTTCGGCAGCCTTGTCAGCCGTGGGCTTGCCAAAGAGGTTTTCACCTCGGCAGGGGACATCGACCAACTTGTCCTGCACCCATGGCTCGAGGTCCGATGACTGTAGCCAAGCCTGACGGTGTGCACCGATGCCAGCCGCGGCTACTCAGGCCGAAGCCTCGAAGCCATCATAGGCTGCTCGAGATATAAACTTCGAGCACTCAAATACCCGAAGACAGAGCATTGAACCTCTGCAAAGGTTCCTCGGAGAGACCAGCAGAGAACCCGGCAATCTCCTTCGCCAGGTCTTGAAGGTATATGCCCATGTACAGCTGGTAGGTCTGGACATGGCAAGAAAGCATAGAGCCCTGGAAGCACTTCTTACCGAGGGCATCCAGGTTCTGGGCCTCCCAGCTGGGAGGCACCGAGGAGTGCATCTTCTGACTCTTCAGACGATGCATGGCCGATTCCACAACCATGGAGTGGTGCGGTAATTGTGCCTTTTGGAACCGGGGGCTCTTGTGGACTCGATAGATGGAATCAACCCGCTTGCTCAAAACCGGCATCGAGGCCGGCACCTCCCACATGCGGAAGAGCAACCGTTCCAGCATCGGAGAAACCAGAACAGTAAAGGCCTCCTTCGGAGGAGAGTCATACTGTAGGGCCTCGAGCTCCTCGGCTCAGGCTCCTCCTCGGAATCCGCAGGGAATGCCAAAGCTTTGGTCATGTCCCGCACGAAATCCGAGAACCGGGTATCCTCCAAGAGGGACCTTCTCCGAGGCTCGGACTCGGGCGAGTCCGAAGGAACGCACCGAGTCCGAAAGGTGTCGGGCAACTCCTCATCCTCCGTCTCCCAACCGGACTCCTCGGAGAAGGAATCTAGCAGCTCCAGTCGGGCAGGCCTCGATGCCATCCGCCCCGACGCCGAGGGTACCGATGTCGACGACCTCGGTCCCGAATGGGAGGCCGAGGGGGACCTTGGCCGAGGATCGACTCGAGCTCGCATGGACTCGAGGATCGGCTCGGCCTCCGGGGTCGACTTGGATGTTGATGTCCCGGTGGTCAGGGAAGATGCACCGGTGAGACCGGAGATCAGTGCCCGCTGCTGTTCCATGAAGGCAGCCAAGCTGCTCTCCAAGGCCGTCAACCTGAGTCCTAGCTCAGGAGACTCAGCAGCCCCTGACTCGGGCCACGGTGGCGCCGGGCCCGATGTCGGCTCCCCTGGAGGTGAGTCCACGAGGACTACAGTACTCACGTGACCCAGGGACTCCATCTCCACACGAGGTTGTTTTGCAGACCTCTCCGACTCCAAAGACCCGGGACGGCGCTCGGGGCTATGCGACTTGGTCCTCGAGGAGCCAAGTGCGTCCACCGATGCCGCCCTCGTGGGTTTTTTCTTCTTACGATGCTCCCTCGAGGGAGACCCCCTTTCAGAGGAGCCTCGATGCTGCTCGGGGCCGGAGTCCCGAGATGTCGAGGCCTCTGACGAGGTCCGGGCCCTACAGGACGCGGAGTCAGAGAAGATTCTTTCCTTTTGGTGCTGCCGACTCCTTAACGCCTTAGAGGACATTTTCCCACACGGACCACAGATCATCGGGTCATGATCGGGTCCGAGGCACCGGAGGCAGCAGTCATGTGTGTCGGTGAGAGACATAAGTTTCTTCCACCGATCACACTTTTTAAACCCGCTGGCAGCCATTGGGGGAAAAAGGGCCCCTGCAAGGTCAAAAGACAGGGCTGCCAGTGAAAAAAAGAAAAAATGGCGCGAACGCTAGTCACTAAGGACAAAAACCGAAAAAGAGATCCGGGCTCGATACCGACGTATCGGGCCCAGGCGGGAAAGGGAAACCGGCGTTGAACCGAAGAAAAACAGGTTAACGCAGAGAAAATCAACTTCTTCCTCGGGTGAAACGAATATACATCTGCCAGGCTCCGCGGAAAAAAGACTGAATAAGATGGCACCCTTGGGCAGGAAGGGGACCGCGCATGCGCGCTGCACTCCCAAAGGCTTTCTATGAAAGCTGGGAAAATGCTCCGCACGGGGGCTCTGTCGGCGCCGACGTCACCCATATGTGAGGACTGACTTCCTGCTTGGTCCTCGAGAAAAAAAGAGCACAAATGCGTGCCACGAAGGGCAAAAAAATGAAAAATAGGGATCAGGTCGATACCGGTCTGCCGAACACAGGCAAGAAGGGGAACCGGCGTCGAACCGGACAAAAGAGCGAAAATCGCAGAAAAAAAATCAAACTTTTCCGGGTGACATGGACTCACATCCGTTGGGCTCCACGGAAAAAGAAAGACTGAGCAAGATGGCACCTTTGGGCGGGAAGGGGACCGCGCATGCGTGGGTGTATTCCCAAAGGCTTTCTTAGCTGGGGAAATGCTCCGCATGGGGGCTCCATCGACATCGATGTCACCCATATGTGAGGACTGACTTCCTGCTTGGTCCTGGAGAAAAGGCATGTATTGTACACTATATGTAAGGAAGTCCAGCCAGACATATCCTTGCTGCTTCAACAGTTTTCTGTGGGCCTGACCTGCATCTGTCAATCCAACTCTTTATTTTCTTAGTGGAGTGTTTGCTTCCAAACTTTGCTGGCTTCTTCTGCTTGCTGCCAAGATTTCTGGCTTCTGATCCATGTTTAGTTGCTGCTACTAATTATATAGTGCTACTAGGCATATGCAGCGCTGTACATATGCACATGAAAGACAATCCCTGCTTCACAGACCTTATAATCTGCTAAGACAAACAGACTGGGGAATTCTTAAGAGAAATGATTGAAATTCACATGGTTGTAGACAGAGGAATAAGGGGGTTAAGATCAAAAAGCAGCCTGAAGAGAAGTTTTTATCCTGGATTTGAAAAAGGACCAGAAGAGGGCATAAATAAAAGTGATTTACTTGATGAGCGAAGTTGCTGAGGAGGGGTTAAGAGACAGATGAGAGTCACAGAATGAGTAGGTCAGTAGGATACGTTTGTATGTGGAAATGGATAGGGAGTTAGTAAAGAAACTGCCACTGCTACAGTATCTTTATTTATTTATTTTATTTATTTATTTATTTTTGGTTTTTCTATACCGCACTATTCGGCATCAGCACGGTTTACAATGAACAGGTTTGTACAATGTGGAACAATCAGACATTGAACTTACATATAACAGGGAATTCCAACTTGGGTAACAGGTGAACTTTATACACTATGTACATAAAGAGGGTTGCATTCTGGTTGAAAATTAAATTGGAGATTGGTTCGGCGGCTTTGTGTTGAGAGACTGTTGTGTCGTGTAATGCTGTCTATGTAATGTTGTCAGAGCTACAGAAGTGCTGTTGAAATAGGTGGTGTTTGACGGCCTTTCTGAATTGGGGGAGGTTGTTTATGGTCCGGATTTCTGCTGGGAGAGAATTCCAGCTGGAGGGGGCAAACAGGGCAAAGGCACGTTTAATTGTTGATTTGTTGCATTTAGTGATAGCTTTTGGGAGAAGAATGGTATTGTAGGACGTGGTCCTTCTTAATCTGTTGTCTGGGGTGGGTTGTATCAGGTCTGACAAGGTGGTTGAGGTGATTCTATTAACTGCTTTAAATGTCATGGTTAAGATCTTAAATGTGATCCGGTATTGTACGGGGAGCCAGTGTAGGCTCTTCAGAATAGGGGTAATGTGGTCTCTTCGAGCTGCTCCATAGAGGGTTCTTGCTGCAGTGTTCATAGCTAGCTGCAAGGGATTTATCGAGCTCTTTGGGAGGCCAAGTAGGATAGAGTTGGCGTAATCGAAGTGGGGCATTATGATGGCCTGGAAAACTGTTCGGAAGTCATTTGGTTCTAGGGTGTCTTTCATGAGGCGTAGCGTTCGTATTTTATGGTAGATTGTCCTGATGGTATTATCTATGTGGGCATGCATGTCCAGGCGCTGGTCCAATGTTACTCCAAGATATCTGATCGTTGTCTTGGAGATGATGTCTGCGTTGCCCACCTTGATTGATGGAACTGCCACTGCTACAGTATCTTTATCTTTATTTAAAAACTTAATATACCGCCGAAACCATAGGTACATAGCGGTTTACAATAAAATCATAAAAGCACTGCTGAAAAGAAAGGAAAAGAACGCCATAAAATTAAATAGGAAAGAGATAGTCGGAGAGAAAAGGGAAAAAGAAAAAAGGGGGGGCAGCCAGGAACAAAACAGACAGAACTAAATATTAATGGGGGGGGGAGGGGAAAGAAGGGGGAGGAAGATCAAAAGCCATGCAAAAAAGATGTGTCTTAAGTCTAGCTTAAAGGTAGAAAAAGAGAGAGCTCAAGATGAAGCATAGGTGGTAGAGAGTTCCATAAGCGGGGACCCAGAAAGAAAAAGGCAGAAGAACGTGTGGCCTTCAGATGAGCCTGGGAAGGGGAGGGAAGAGATAATCGATTGGCGTGAATTGATCTGAAAATTCTAGGGGGGACAGTGGAAATGAACGAGATCAGAGAGGTATAGAGGGTTGAAGTGATTTGTGTACGAAAATGAGAATCTTATATTGAATCCGGAAAGGAATGGGAAGCCAGTGCAAACGGATGAGAAGGGGGGTGACATGATCAAACCATGAGGCATGAGTCAGAATGCGGGCGGCGGTGTGATGTACCAGTTGGAGCCTACGCAGTATGAAACAACGCATGCCCAGGAGCTAGATCAAGCTGGAACTTACAGCAGAGACTTTGGAAAATCTAGCAGAAGCCTTAAAGACCAGGCAGGTGCAACTATAGTCCCTTCAGCTGAAGGACTGCAGCAGTAACCTAAACGGTTTGAGAAGCAGGGTGAAAACCAGGGGAGCCTGGTTTGAATACCACTGTCACTCCCTGGGATCTTCAGCAAGTCACTTAACCTTCAATTGCCTCAAGTACAAATGTAAATTGTAAGCCCTCCAAGGGATAGTGGAGTGGAGGAGTAGCCTAGTGGTTGGGGCAAGGTACTTCAGGCCGGAAGGTCGGGGGTTCAAATCCCACTAGAGGACAGCAACCTTGGGCTGGAAGGACTGGGGTTTCTAGTCCCACAGGTGCTCCTTGTGGTCTTGGGCAAGCCACTTAACCCTCCATAGCCCATGTTCCCTGTAAAATAGTTATCTCCAAGTTATAATGCCCTGTTCAATGTAATTTCAGTTTGTTCAATGTAAACCGCACTGATGCAGAATATTTTTTATTTTTTTTTATTTAGACAGTTTTTGTATACCACCTTATCCTTCAATCAAAGCGGTCACAACACAATTGGGGGATACATTTAACACATGGGGATATGAGACACATACACTAATACTTACAGGGAACATGGGCAATGGAGGGTTAAGTGGCTTGCCCAAGACCACAATAGCGCGGTATATAAGAGAATGTAATAAATAATAAATAATAGTAAAATACCTACTGTACCTACTAATTCGTCTTCAGTTATTCTAAAAAAACAAAAACAAAAAAAAACCACACGAGTAAAATCCAGTGTCTATTCCCTAAACCCAAATCCCTCCAGCCATCCAGTCAGGACAATGAGCTGCTGCACCCAGCCATCTGCCCACAGAACTATGTATGCCGTTACCAGAAATGTTTGATGGCATTCAAGGAAAACAGCATGAGTTTTTACACTCTGTTTTGTCTTCATATCTACATGAACGTGTCTGACCCTCTCACAGCTTCATAATTAACTCACAAAGAAGCCCAGGCATGGGCCACTCCATTGCTAGAGCAGAATACCACCATCCTGAATAATCTGGAACATTTATTTGACTACCGTTTCCTATGTTTTTGGGGAAACAGAGTTCAGCTGATCAAGAATAATATGATGAGTTCCTGCCAGGGCAGAGGCAGAGTGCAGTGTTTTAGCACTGGGCTAATGACCTTGACTGGAATGAGTCAATCCTCTGCACCCATTTCCAGTAGAGCTTTTCTGCACCTGTAAAAGATGAACTGGCATAACTAGATCCTTCAGGCTCATTTAAAGGAGCTATTCACCCTATGTCAACAATGAAAAATGATTATTGGAACGTATCTTGGAAAGATGCACCAAAAGGTCAGAACTAAGTTGCCGTTTCATTCCTCCACAGAGGCAACAACCTCTGAAAGAAACCATGGTGAATGGTATAATGAGGTGAAGTCTATCATCAGACAAGGAAAAACATCGTTGGGTTTGAACACCCCTAAACAGAGGCATGGGGAGGGGTGACCTGCACAGAGCGGCAGGTGCACCTACTCTTGCAGCCTTGCTGGGCAGACTGGATAAGAACATAAGATATGCCATACTGGGTCAGACCAAGGTCCATCAAGCACGGTATCCTGTTTCCAACAGTGCCCAATCTAGGTCATACGTACCTAGCAGTCTCCCCAAAAGACACAGGTTCCTCAATGCTTGTACTGGCTCAAGCAGTGATATCCTGGGTCCCTTCTTAATAATGGTTTATGAACCTTTCCTCCAGGAACTTGTCCAAACCTTTTTTAAACCCAGCTACACTAACAGCTTTTACTACATCCTCCAGTAACAAATTCCAGAGTTTGATTACACGTTGAGTGAAAAAATATTTTCTCTTATTAGTCTTAAATAGGTTACCCTGTAGCTTCATTGCATGTCCCCTAGTCTTTTTATATTCTGATGACGTAAACAATCGATCTACGTTTACCCGTTCCACTTCATTCATTATTTTATACACCACTATCATTTCTCCCCTCAGCCGTCTGTTTTCCAGGTTGAAGAGCCCTAACCTTTTTAGCCTCTCTTCATAGGAGTATCCTTCCATCCCATTTACCATTTTGGTGGCTCTTCTTTGTACCTTTTCTAATAACACTATATCCTTTTTAAGATACGGCGACCAGAATTGCACACAATATTCAAGGTGCGGTCGTACCATGGAACAAATAGAGAGGCATTATAATATCCTTTGTTTTATTTTCCATTCCTTTTCTTATGATACCTAGCATTCTATTTGCTCTCTTTGCCGCCGCTGCACACCAGGCAGAGGGTTTTAACATGTTATCCACGATGACGCCTAAATCTTTTTCCTGGGTGGTGGTTTCCAATGTGGAACCTTGCATCGTGTAACCATAGCTTGGGTTGTTCTTTCCTAGGTGCATAACACTTTGCACTTGTTCACATTAAATTTCATCTGCCATTTGGATGCCCAGTCTTCCAATTTATCATGATGGTCTTTATCTACCATCATATACTATGTTACTATGTCACCGCTTCTATTGTGGATTTCTGAATGCAAAATAACTGCAGAATTATGGTCTGTCTCAGGAAAGAACGATGTTCTCAACGCTGACCACAAGTATAAACTCTCTAAGAAAGCGTGGTTACTCATCTGTAGTAGCAGGTGTTCTCTGGGAACAACAGGAATCAGTCCTCTCATATGGGTGAAGTCAGCACCGATGGAGTACGCATGGCAATCTCTCCCCAGCTTTCAAAGAAAGCCTTTGGGAGATCAACCATACGTGCGTGGTCACCTTCCCACCCAAGGGAGACATTTTCTCTCAGTATAATGACATAGCTTAATAAAGTACAAAAAGAAAAAATTCCATGGGAAAGAGGGAGGGTTGTGAGGACTGATTCCTGCTGTTCTCGGAGAACACCTGCTACAGGCAAGTAACCTCGCTTTCCCCAGGAAGAAGCAGGAAATCAGTCCTCACATATGGCACGCCAACTACAGGCTACTGAAAACCTGTAAAAGACATGGGTGATCCAAAAATCAAACTGTGAATGGCAGCTGAAAGACACTGATGAACCCCAAACCTCAGGGTGCAACTCCAGCATCTGCAGAGGAATAGTCTCTGGTAGTCTGGACACACAGAAGAGCTGGAGGGAAGGAGTTGCATTAGTCCCCAAAGAGGTGCTGAAGAACAGCATGGCCAAAGGTGCTCTCACACCAGGAGGCCTCCTCAAGGCAATAGTGAGCTGCGACGGTATGGACAGAGGACTAGGTGGCCACTTGACAAATCTCTGGCAGGGAGACAGAGCATAGTTTAGCCACACAGGCCACCATAACCCAAACATTATGGGCCATCACATGATGTTCCAGAGAAAGGTCAGCCTGCCAAAGGAGATGCAGTCAGTTACCCAGGTGGAAAGGGTGTGCTTAGAGACTGCCACGTCCAGCCTGTTGGGGTCAAACAGTTGAGATGCATTATTTAGACAAATGGTGATGGAACTGACCAGGGAACGCTTGATGCTGGATTTACTGCTCACAGTGCCCATGTGAGCAGCAGCGATCATCACACGGTGTAGTTTGAGATAAAAGTCAAGGTGGCATCCAATCACAGCAAGCTCAAAGTCCTATACTTCAAAAACACTGTCTTCAGTAAAATGGCCAAGTACCTGAAGGAGGAGATGGCAGGGTGGGAGGGAATAAGGGAAGTGGAACTGCAATGGGCTAAAGGAGGCAATAAAAGGGGCAACAGATACATATGTAAAGAAAATAAATAAAAACAAGAGGAAAAGGAAACCGATTTGGTTCTCCAAAGGAGTGACTGCACAAATAAAGACAAAAAACAGCTTTCACAAAATTCTGAAGTTCACAAACAGAGGAACACAGAAAAGAATACAGGATCAAACTAAGAGACAAAGAGAGAAATAAGAATAGCAAAATCAAAGGCAGAAGAAAAGATGGCTAAAGATGTGTAGTGCGGCGACCAAACTTTCTTCAGGTATATTCGGGAGAGGAGAAAAATCAGAGGTAGAAATGCAGGACTCAAAAGTGCTGGAAACGGATTTGTGGAAAGTGACATTGAAAAAAGCGAAAATGCTAAACAAATGCTTCTGCTCTGTTTTTACTAAAGAAAATTCCAGAGAAGGCCCTCCTGTGATTGATAAATATACAAATGGGAATGGAGTAGATACACCATTCACAGAAGATGATGTGTTAGAACGGCTTGCAAAACAAAGTGGACAAGGCCATGGGACAGGATTGGATACATCCAAGGATACTGAAAAGAGCTCAGAGGTTCTTGCAGAGCCATTAAAAGATGTATTTATAGATCCTTGGAGACAGAAGTTCCACAGGACTGGAGAAGGGCTGATGTACCTCTTCACAAAAGTGTCAATAGGGAACAAGTGTAAACCTTACCTCAGTGACGGAAATTAATGGAGGCACTCCTGAAAGAGTGAATAGTGGACTTTCTTGAAACCAACAGGTTGCATGATCCGAGGCAACATGGTTTTACCAAAGGACAATCTTGCCAAACAAATCTGTTTGAGTTCTTTGACTGGGTGACCAGAGAACTAGATCAAGGGCATGTGATGGATGTCATCTACCTGGATTTCAGCAAAGTCTTTGATACTGTTCCTCATAGGAGGCCTATCAATAAATTCAAAAGCTTGGAGATGAGTCCCAAGGTGGTGAACTGGATCAAAAATTGGTACACTGACAGATGACAAGGGATGGTAAATGGAACTCACTCGGATGAAAGGAAGGTGATTAGCAGTGTGCCCCAGGGTTCGGTCCTGGGACCAGTACTATTCAATGTATTTGTGAGTGATATTGCTGAAGGACTGAATGGAAAAGTCTGCCTTTTTGCAGATGACACCAAAATTAGCAACAGAGTGGACTCCCCTGAGGGAGTGAAGAACACGAGGAGAGATCTACAAAAACTGGAAGAATGGTCTAATGCTTGGCGGTTAAGATTTAATGTGAAGAAATGCAGGGTCATGCACTTGGGAAGCAGAAATCCAAGGGAACTGTACGCTATAGGGGGTGAGGTTGGTGTGCATGGAACAGAAGGATCTCTGAATGATTGCTTGAAGATCTCAAGGTGGCAAAACAGTGCGACAAAGCAGTGGCAAAAGCCAGGAGGATGCTAGGTTGCATATAGAGAGGAATTACCAGCAGAAAGGAAGAGGTACTAATGCCACTGTACAAGTCGCTGGTGAAGCCTCACTTGGAATATTAATGAACAAACCTCTTCCAAAGATGGGGAAGCTGTAAAACTAGAGGACATAACATGAAACTGCAAGGGGGTAAACTGAAAGGTAATGTCAGGAAATATGTTTTCACTGAAAGGGTGGTGGATGCTTGGAATGCTCTCCCGATGGAAGTGGAGGGGGCAAATAGTGTGACAGAATTCAAAATGACATGGGACAGACACAGTGGATCCCTTTATAGCAACAGGATAAAAATCAAAATAATCATAACTATCTCATATCTCAACAAACAGGGGTGACCTACACGGAGCAGTGATTGATGAGCTTACCAAGAACCACATTAAGGTCCCAGGACACTGCTGGTGGGCAAATGGGAGGCCACAAGAGCAAGAGGCTGTGCATGAAGTGGCTAATGAGAGGATGAATGGACAGGCAACGCCCATCCACATGATGGTAGGCCGCCAGGACACTCAGGTGCACCCTCCCTTATGGAAATGGACTTTAATCCAGCCCTGGAGAGGTGCAGAAGGTACTGCAGGATCACCTGAACAGGACAGAATGAATTGAAACCTCTATCCGCAAATCAGACCGAGAACCTGTACCATTTGAAGGTGTATGCTCACCTGGTGGAATCCTTACAGGATGGGAGGATAACGTTCTCAACGTCCCTAGGCAAGTGGTGCTGAGCGAGGGCTATCTTTTCAGCATCCACGGCCCCATCCATCTGGACCTTGAAGAGGGTCTTAGTCACCAGGGGCATGGGTGGGTAAGTATACAATGGGCCCTCTCCCCAGTGAAGGACAAACGCAGCGGACTCCTGTGAGTTTAAACTCCAATGTCCTGATTAGTAGGGCATGAGAGAAAAAACCCACGCACTGAAAAAGTACCTGAGAAACACAACGCTGAGTTAGTGAATGTTCAGGGACCACAAGGTGACGGTATGCGACTGAGAAAAGAGCGAGAAAAAACAAAGTTTACCACAAAACAAGACAACTTTTCCCCCCCCCCGAAGTGCAGACAGTATGTCTGGAATGCTCCATGAAAAAACGAAGACTGAGGAAAATGGCTCCCTTGAGTGGGAAGGTGACTACTCATGCATGGTTGATCTCACAAAGGTTTTCTGAAAGCTGGAGAGAGATTACCTGGTATCCCTAGGATTCTCCAGGAATAAGCAGGAAGTCAGTCCTTACAAATGGGTGACATCAGCACAGACTGAGCCCGCATGGAGCTTTTCCCCAGCTTTCAAAGCCTTTGGGACATGCTACCACGCCTGTGTAGTCCCTTTCCCACCCAAAGGTGCCATTTTGCTCAGATGACATAATTAAGACGGCAGTAAAATAAAACAATGTACAGAGGCAACTCCAAGGGGAGGAGAGAGCGCTATGAAGACTGATTCCTGCTGTTCCCAGAGAACACCTGTTACAGATGAGTAACTACGTTTTCTCCACGAAGAAGGAAGTCAGTTCTCACATATGGGACTCCTTAGCTCCAGGCTGCTGAAGATTGAATCATGACAGCACCACCAGCAACCCGTCATGTTGCTGTGAATTGCAGAAAATGAGTCCCCAACTGAGAGACTCTGCAAGACCCTAGCGTTCAGCGACACTATTACTCTGGTAGCCTGAACACTGAAGGATTGGAGGGCAGGAGTTGCCTACACTCTGAGAATATTACAGAGTACTGCCTGGCCAAAGGCACTGTCTCTGCGGGATTCTCTCTCCAGGTAGTAGTGAGCTGTGAATGTATGAATTGAAGACCATGTGGCAGCCTTGCAAATCTCCATCACCGGCACAGAGCGGCGGTTGGCCATCGACATGGTGGTGGCCATTGCCCTCACGTGATGCGCTGTGATCCAGTGCTCAAGGGAGAGGCCCGCTCACTCATAAGCGAGGACAATACAGTCTGCCATCCAAGCGGCCAGAGTTCATTTAGATATGGGGAGCTCCAGTCTACTGGGGTCATAAGACACGAAGAGCTGAAGGGCTTTTTGATGGGCCTGGGTCCGCTGCAAGTAGGACAGGGCCTGTTTCCAATCTAGTGTATGAAGTATTAGTTCCTCCCTGCCAGCATGGGGTAGCGGAAAAAAGGTGGAGAGGACTACCTCTTGGTTGAGGTGGAAAGGAGATATCACCTTCAGGAGGAATTTGGATGTGTGCAGAGCACCAGCTTGTTATAGAACCTCGCATATGGCAGGTCTGCCACCAGAGCCTGGAGTTCACTCACTCTTCGAGCAGATGTAAGGGCCACCAAGAAGGCCACTTTCCATGACAGAACATGCACCCTGGTTCTCCATGGACCTACGAACATCTCTACACCATCTACGCAAACTCGAGAGACAGTGGCGCCGAACCCATTCCACTGAAGCACACACTGCATACAACTCATACCTGCTGATCCACCGTGCGAAGATAATGCAGAAAAGGAAACTCTATCACACTGATATATTAAAACGCTCCATCAACAAACCACATACCTTATTCAATATAGTAAAGTCCATAACAGGAGAGCCGGTCTCAGCCCACCTTCCAATGCCTCAACCACAGGACTATGCAGACTATTTACAATCAAAGATGGTCAAGACCAATAGAAACATAGACACTAACAATCCCTCCACACCATACAAAACATTTCAAGCAACCCCACTATGCAACTTCACCACAGTATCCAATAAAGAGGTTGTTGACATCATTGCCTCTGTTAACCCCAGCACAGCACCCAATGACCCCTGCCCAGCCAACTGGTTCAAAGAGCTCCGCCATGACATAAGCAACATCTTGGCCAAAATACTGAACCAATCCTTTACCACAGGATCATTCCCGCAGAGCCTTAAAAACACCTCCATCAAGCCCTTACTAAAAAACAGCAAACTAGACCCATCTAAAGTAGAATCCTTCAGGCCAATATCGAGCATCCCCCAGCTAGCCAAGATCATCGAAAAAGCCGCTCAACAACAAATCCAGCAACATATCGACACCGAAGCACCATTAGATCCAGCCCAACACGGATTCAGAGAAGCACATGGGGTAGACACAGTCCTCACAACCCTGCTCAACGATCTGATCACAGGAACCAACAGCATCCAACAAGGCTTTGTCCTTATTTTCCTAGACATCTCTGCTGCCTTTGACTCGGTAAGTCATGACATACTTCTACAACGCTTGAAGGAAAAGGGGATCCAAAATACAGCTCTAAAATGGTGCGAATCCTACCTATCCAATAGGTGGCAACAAGTCAGGACTGGCCACTCATCCTCCAAACCATTTCTGCAAACACAAGGAGTTCCCCAAGGATCATCCTTATCATCACTGATGTTCAACATCTATATGCAGCCAATATGTGACTTAATCCGATCCTTCAATGTAAAATGCCTTGCCTACGCTGATGACATCCTCCTCTACATGCCGTTTTTGATAGACCAACCAGTGCTCTCCCCAATAATTAACTGCTTCGAAGCAGTAGCCCATTGGCTACTATCACAAAACTTACGCATCAATCACGGCAAGACAGATGTCCTATTTGTCACAAGGAACCACAAATTCACACCTCCCTCATCACTACGTGTCAACGACGTAGAGCTGAAGTCTAAATCCACAATCCGCTACCTCGGTATCACCCTGGACCAGCACTTGAACATGACAGCGCATATAAAAAACACTACAAAGGCAATATACCATAAGATCAGAACGCTACGCCACCTCCGACACCTGCTGGACTTCATAGACTACCGAACAACCTTCCAGGCACTAGTCCTTCCACATGTCGATTTCGCGAACATCATCCTCCATGGCCTCCCACAATCAACCTTAAACCCACTCCGCTTAGCCTTGAATACAGCCGCAAGAGTTCTCTCCGGATCGTCAAGATCCAATCACATAACACCCATCATGAAGGATCTGCACTGGCTACCTCTACATGCCAGACTCCAATACAAATCATTGGTCCTCACCTTCAAAGCCCTAAATAACTGCCCCCCAATGCCAATCAGCAAACTAGTCCATGGCACCCTGGAAAATAGAAGCAGAAGGTCCACTGCACTGAACACATTAGCAGTGCCCAAGCTAATGACCACATGCACAAAGGCTACCTCCAACAGAGCCTTCTCCTTATTCGCCCCTTTAAACTGGAATGCACTCCCCCATGACATCCGTGGAATAAAAAGCCTCATCATGTTCAGAAAAGCCTTAAAATTCCACCTGTTCACAAAATGTTACCCAGGAACTTCAAGTGATAATAGCACAACCACCAACCAGCAAAACTCCGCCAGACACCAGTCGCCCCTGCACGTCAAGACCTCAGACAATAGGTAGCCCCCACTACCATTTTATATTAGAGTACTGTACTTAGTTTGAGTATAATATGTATATAGTTTCCCCGGTTTTTCTTCCATGTTCAATTCCCTGTTCTCTGTAAAACTCGATGTTGTTTGTATACATTGTAGTATCTCTGTTCGATGTACACCGCGCTGATTTTAATAGCGCGGTATAGAAGAATTGTTAAATAAATAAAATAAATAAATAAGTTACCTCAGGTAGCAAGTGGCTAGGGGCTCAAAGAGTGGTCTGGTGAGCTGGGAGAGCATCACATTGAGGTCCCATTCTGCCACCAGAGGGCGGAAAGGGGGCTTGGATAGCAGAAGGCCCCAGAGGATCTGAAGATCAGGGGCTGGTTGGAGAGGGTTTCCCCTCGATGGGGTAGTGATGAGCGGTTATGGAAATCAGGTGCATCCATACCAAGTTAGATATCAGTCTGGTGCACGATAGGTGTAGCAGGTACTGGAGGACGAACTGCACATGGCAGGAGAAGGGATTCTCCCCCCTTTCCATGTACCAGAAACCTCCGCCACTTAAAGGCATATGCCCTTCTGGTGGAGGGCTTCCGGGAGACAGCAGGATCTCCTTGACCTCTCTTAGAAGGTTGAAAGGGGTCAAAGCTACCCTTTCAGCAGCCACACTGTTAGCATCAAGGACCCAACATTGGGGTGCAAGAGTAAGCCCCCCCTCCTAGGACAGGAGGTCTGGGGCTCAGCCCAGTGGGACTGGGAGTGCTGTCAACAGGGAGAGCAACAAGGGAAACCAGGGTTGCCTGGACTACCTGAAAGCGATCAGTATTACTGATGCCCTGTCACTATGGATTTTGAAGAGAGTCCTGGCGACCTGGGGGGTGGTCGGCAGGAACAGAGTAGGCCCTTGGCCCACAAGATTAGGAAGGCATCCACTGCCACTCTCTCCAGGTGCGACTGACGGGAGCAGAAGCGAGTCAGCTGCTTGTTGTCCAGAGAGGCGAACAGGTCAATCATGGGCCTGCCCCAGCAGTGGTAGAGCTGTCTCGTTACCCTGGGGTTTAAGCGCCACTTGTGGGGCTGCAGGACTCTGCTCAGTCTGTCCACTAGGTAATTGTCCTGGCCCGGGAGATATACTGCTCACAGAACCATGCTGTGGCACGCTGCAAAGGAGAAGGCGGCCACCGCTTCTCACCAGAGAAAGTATGAGCCCGTGACCCCCTGCTTGTTGATGTAAAACATGCAACCTGGTTGTCCATTGGAATCAACACTGGTTGATGCCACAGGATGTGGCGAAACGCTTGTAGGGCCAGAAAGATCGCCCTGAGCTCCAGGAAATTGATCTGTAGGAGGGACTTCTCCTGAGACCAACTGCCTTGTGTGTGTAGGTCTTCACAATGCGCTCCCCAATCCAGGAGGGAGGTGTCCGTGGTCAGGGTCTTTTGTGGTGCAGGTGCCTGGAAGGGCATTCTGTCCATAGGTGGTGCAGATTCTGCCACCAGTTGAGTGAAGCCACCAGCTGGCAAGTGACCTTGACCCTGTCCCTCAGTCTGCCTGTGGCTTGAGTCCACTGAGAACACAGGCACCACTGGACCATCTGCATGTGAGTGCGGACCGAGGGGGTGATGTGGACCGTCGAGGCCATGTGGCCAAGAAGACTGAGGCGGCGGCACATCAGGACAGACCAGCAGCACTGTACCTCTCCTGCCAGCTATTGAAGATGTGCTGCCCTTTCTCTTGGATCGCCCTTGCCTGTAGCATATCCAAGTGAGAACCTAAGAACTCTACGCCTCGAGCCGGGTACAGATGAGATTTGGGGTAGCTGATGACAAACCCCAGGTGCTGCAGGAGGTGGATTGCCCACCCTGCGGCCTGGCTGGCCTCAAGGGCCATGCTGCCTTGGATGAGCCAGTCGTCCAGACAGGGAAAGACGAAGGCCCCTTGCAGGTGCAGGTAGGCGGCCACTACTGCCAGGCACTTTGTGAAAACCCTTGGCGAAGAGGCTAGGCCAAAGGCAAGTACCCCGAACTGGTAGTGCCCTCCCTCCACCATGAACCTTACTGTCTGTGGGAAGGAAGTGGGTATATGCATCCTTCAGATCTAAGGAGCACAACCAATCTCCCTGGTGGAGGTAGGGCAGCAGCGTCCCAAGGAAGAGCAACTTGAACTTCTCTCTCACCAGAAACTTGCTCACATTTTGCACATCTAGTACGGACCTGAGGCCCTCTGTTCTTTTGGGGTCAAGGAAGTACCTTGAGTAGAAGTCCTTTCCCTATAGGTGCTTGGGGACAGACTTCACTGCCCTTTCCCTAAGCAGGCCTGCGAGCTCAGAGGAGCAAGGTCTGGTGAAGAAGAGGTCACACAGGCTCTCCTGGGAAGAATCCTGGGGGTACTTGCTGGATGAGGAGGAGATTCCCCTCCCTTACCACCTGCAGAACCCATTGGTCCGAGGTTATCCTCGCCCTCCTGTGGGCAAAGAGTGCCAGGCGGCCCCCTGTGGGCTGGGGACGGTCTCCCGGAGGAGAGGCAGTCCAGCCCTGGAGTCAAAAGCTCCCCCCAGGTTGAGTTGGAGTCAGGGCTTGGGCTTTTGAGTTTTCTGGACCTATGGCCCTGGCCCTTGGGCTAAGGGCCATGCTGTTGCTGGCCAGAGAAGGGCAGGCAGTGACTCTGATGGAAGGACCCCTTTTTCCTCAGAAAAAGGGGTCTTTTCCCCAATGGTTTCTTGCGGGGGAGAGCTGAGGTCTTCTTTGAGAGCCTCTGCCTGGTCATGACCTTGGCCTCTCTCTTGGCCACCTTGTCGGCTCTGGGTTTGCCGAATAAGTTTTCCTCAGTACAGGGGACGTCGAGAAATTTTTCTTGGGCTCACTGCTCGAGGTCTGCAGCCAGGTCTGGCACTGACGCCAGCTGCTGCCACTCGGGCTGCTGACTCAAAGCAGTTGTAGGCGGCATGGGGCAGGAACTTTGAGCAGTCTCTAATCCCAGCTGTAAGGGACTAGAACCACTGGAGGATTCCCCGGCGAGGCCAGCCAAGAAGCCAGACAGCTCTTGGATTAGGACCTTGAGGTATATGCCTATGTAAAGTTCATAGGCCTGAATCCGGCAGCCAAGCATGGAGCCCTTGTAGCACCTGTGCCCAAGGGCCCTAGCCTCCCTGCCTGGTGGGAAAGAGGAATAGTTCTTGTGTCTCTTGAGTTTTTGTATGGATGACTCCACAACCATGAGGTTATGCGGG
Organism: Ichthyophis bannanicus; assembly: GCA_033557465.1. Lineage (NCBI taxonomy): Eukaryota > Metazoa > Chordata > Amphibia > Gymnophiona > Ichthyophiidae > Ichthyophis > Ichthyophis bannanicus. Next base: position 116,033,894 of record CM066032.1, on the reverse strand, counting down.
AGCTGAGGTTTGTGGAAGCCAGGACCCTTCTTGACGCGGTAGATGGTGTTGAGGCTCAGCTGACCACCAGCACAGAAGCCAGGGTCTCCCACATTTGAAGGAACAACCGCTCGAGGATCGGCTGCACCGGCACCGTGAGTCTCTCTTTTGGCAGGGGACTCATACTGGAATATTTCCAGTTCTTTGGTGCGTGGGTCCAACTTGGTCGGGACCGACAGGACCTGGGCCATATCCCGGACAAAGTCATAGAAGGCCATGTACTTTGGAGGAGAATAGCACCGGGGAGACGGCTCCGAGGGAATGCCTCTGTGACGAGCAGTCTCTGGGGACGCCTAGACGTCGGCCTTCCACTCAGAGTCGGAGGGTATCAACGATTCCGAGGCTCGGGGATCTTGAGCCTCGAGGCTGGCCCCAAGGAACTGGGAGCCACCAGAGGATCTCTGGTCCGATTCCTGGAAACTAGCCATGGAGGCTGCCTAGTTTTCTAAAGATAAAAGGCCAAAGCATGCTTGCAATCCAGAGTATATAGACTTCTTTCTGCACTAGAGGCATGAGGCCTAGGGAAGAAGACAGGAAGGTAAACCGACTGGTTTAAATGAAAAGGTGAAACCACCTTTGGCATGAAGTGAGGATGAGTCCTAAGGACTACCTTACCATGGTGGAACCGTGTATAAGGAGGGTCAGCCACTAAAGCCTGGAGCTCACTGATGCGTCTTGGTGAGTGCAATTAGGAAGATAACTTTCCAAGAAAGAAACTTCAGAGATGTAGTGTCTAGGAGTTCGAAAGGTGGTTTCATGAGCTGTCCGAGGACAAGATTGATATCCCATGCCACTGGTCGTGGCCTAATGGGAGGCTTAGTTAAGAGTAGACCCCTCATATAGTGCACTACAAGCGGGTGGAAAGAGACAGGTTGTCCATCAAGGGGCATGTGGAAAGCCGCGATGGCAATGAGGTGGACCCTTACCAAATTAGTTTTGAGTCCAAAGGATGACAGGTGGAGGACATACTCAAGTAACGCCTCCACAGGAACGGAAAAAGGATTAAGTTCCCTCTTTGAACACCAGATTGAAAACCTTCTCTACTTAAAGGCATAAGCATGCCTTGTGGAAGGTTTCCTTGAGGCCAAAAGGATATCTTTAACCTGTTGAGAGAGGTTGATATCCTGGAGATCTAAGCTCTCAGCAGCCACGCAATCAGGTGTAAGGACTGGGGGTTTGGGTGCAGAAGTGTCCTGTTCTCCTGGGATAGGAAATCCAGAGGATATCCCAATTCGAGAGGTTTGGCTTGAGAGAGACGTAGAAGCAGTGGATACCACGTTTGTCGTGGCCATCGCGGCGCTCTGAAGTTCAAAAAGAGTCTTGGGGATAAGGGGAATGGGAGGGTAGGCATATAGGAAGTCCTGACCCCAGTGGAGGTGGAAAGCATCCATCGTCTGACTGTTCTGAGCAGGTATTCTGGAACAGAAGTGGGGAAGTTTGGTATTCTGAGGACTTGCAAACAGATCTATATCTGGGGTTCCCCAGATCTGAAAGATTCGAGCAGTCTGATCCAAATGGAGAGACCACTCGTGTGGCAGTAGTACTTATTTATTTTTATTTATTTAAAAGGATTTAATATACCGCTCTATCTTTAAATCAAAGTGGTTAGCACAAACAATCAAGAGTGAGAGGGTGAATACATGCAGTGGATACATTGATTTGTGTGATGTGGGTGATCAATGTGATTAACTGGTGAGCTATATACATTGTGAATTATGAACAGGGGCTATATACATTGTGAGCTATGAAGTGGGGCTGTATACAAGTAAACAAGTTAACCAAGTGTGATTGTTTAACTAGTGAGCTGTATACATTGTTTATGTGACGTCCTTATAGTGTTCATGGGCTTATGTAAATCGGCTTGTGGGAGAAGGCTGGTAGCTGGTTCATGTGAAATCCTTATAGAGTTCATGGTTTGTGTAAACCAGCTTGTAGGGCGATTGGTGTGATTGGTTCTTGGTGGTCTTCGTTGAGTTGTTGAATGAACAGGGTGGTTTTGAGCAGCTTTCTGAATTCTTTTATATCAGTTGCTGATCTTAGAATATCTGGTAGGGCATTCCAAATAGCGGTGCAGCAAGAGAGAAGGCTCACATGGATGTGGATTTATTGGTTCTTGTGAATAGAGTGGGTGTTGGTATGTTGTTTTTGGTGCAGTTTGTCTGGTCTTTTGCTTGCTGACATTGTTTTTAATTTTGAAGATGGTGAGTGCTGATTTATATTTTGCCCGTGAGGAGATTGGTAGCCAGTGCAGATCATGTAGCATTGGAGTTATGAGTTTGTCTGCCATGAGATTGTTTACACGACAGTAAAGGATCAATATCAGAGTGAAAAATTACAGCTCAATATGAAAAAAATCACTTATGCATAATTCCACATGTGTGATCTACAAAAATAAGCAAAGAGGAGAAAAAGGCCTCAGAACTGCTGTAACAAGGAGCAAACACAGTAAGCAGAAACTGCCCTCAGCTCCACCAGCAGAAACATCAGTGGCCTAAAAAAACTCCTCTAGTAATGCACACATTTATAGACACATTTGTTCTTCACTGAAGCATGGGTCATAAAACTCATAACAAAACCAAGGTGCACTTATCTCTTCCACTCTCAGGAATGTGCATTTGGCTGTGTTTCCTGAGAGTGGAAGAGATAAGTGCACCTTGGTTTTGTTATTATATGAGTTTTATGACCCATGCTTCAGTGAAGAACAAATGTGTGTATACATGTGTGCATTACTAGAGGAATTTTTTTTAGGCCACTGATGTTTCTGCTGGTGGAGCTGAGGGCAGTTACTGCTTACTGTGTTTGCTCCTTGTTACAGCAGTTCTGAGGCTTTTTTCTCTTTGCTTATTTTTGTACATAGCACATGTGGAATTATGCATAGAGTGATTTTTTCATATTGAGCTGAGGAGATTTTGTTTGCCAGGGAGATACACTGCTAGTAGGTGTATCCAATGGCATATTTAGACAGTTTGTATACCACCTTATCCTTCAAATCCTTCAATCAAAGTGATGGCAAAAGACCACAGATGTAGGGTTTCATTGCACAATGCCTGAGAACCTGTTCCACCTTGCTTGTTCACATAGAACATGGCTACCTGATTGTCCATCTGGACTAGAACTGTTTTGGAGCGAAGGTGATCCTGGAACATTCTGAGAGCATTGTAGATGGCTGAGTTCTAACAGATCTATGCGAAGTCGAGCCTTCTGCTGAGTCCAAAGACCCTGAGTGGAGAAATTGTCCAAATGAGCTCCCCAACCTAATTTGGATGCATCCATCATCAGGGTAGACTGGTGTGGTGGCATCTGAAAAGGTGACCCTACGAGAAGGTTTTCTGGTGACTGCCACCATTGGAGGGACAAAATTAGACATGCAGAGATCATGATTCTGTCCCCCAGAAGACCTAATGCCTGAGTCCACTGCGAAGCTAGGGTCCATTGAGCTGCACGCATGTGCAGACGAGCATAAGGAACCACATGTACAGTGGAAGCCATATGACAGAGCAACTGAAGCATTTCTTGAGCAGTTAGGAAAGTCTTCATACCTGTTCGAGAAACTAGTCGAACTATTCGAGTGCAGCAGACCTATGGTAGAAAAGCCCTTGACTGCTGTGTGTCTAGGAGAGCCCCTATGAACTCTAAGGTTTGAGAAGGGGTGAGTTGGGATTTTGGAAGATTACTTACAAATCCCAAATGTTGAAGAACCTGCACTGTGCAGGAGAGAGCAGAGCTGCCCTCTGGAGCTGACGATGCTTGGATGAGCCAGTCGTCTAAGTAAGGGAAGACAAATATCCCTAGAGTCCTTAGGAATGCTGCCACTACTGCCATGAATTTTGTGAAGACTCTTGGGGCAGAAGCCAGGCCAAAGGGTAGAACCCTATACTGGTAATGTCTTCCTTGAAAGAGGAATCGAAGAAACCTCCTGTGTTCTGCGTGAATAAGGATATGTGTATACGCATCCTTTACATCTAGAGAAAGCCAGTCCTGACTCCGGATGTAAGGGAGAAGTGTTCCGAGAGAGATCATCTTGAATTTCTCCCAGAGCAGATACTTGTTTAATTCTCCGAGGTCCAGAATGGGCCTATATCCTCCTGTTTTCTTTGGTATAAGGAAGAAAGGGGAGTAGAAGCCCAGGCCTTGTTGAGAAAGTGGCACTTCCTCTATCACACCCTGAGAGAGAAGGGTGGTAACCTCCTGGCACAAGAGAGGGGTGAGAGGGGGCTGAGAGCTGAACTCTTGGAGTGGAGGGGGGGGGGGCATACTTTGGAAGTGAAGTTTGTACCCCTCTGCCACTATGGAGAGAATCCAATGTTCTGATGTTATCTAGTGCCACCTTTGGGCAAAGTAACAGTCTGCCTGGAATGTTGACTGGCTCTGGAATGTCCAGAGGTAGGACAGCTAAGCTCTCTAGAAAGGAGTCAAAGACCTTGTGTAGGCTGGGTCTGTTGAGCTGGTTGAGCTCTGGGGGCCTGAGCCTTCCTTTGCTGCTTTGGTTGTTGCTGTCCCTTAAGGGAAGCATGGACCAGAAAGTGCACAGCATGGGTATAAGAATAAAACTTCTTTTTCTTGTAGAAAAAGGGTTTCTTTACAGTTTTTTTCTTAGCTGGGTTGGCAGTGGTCCTAGAAAGCCTATTTAGGGGGTATTTTCGGACTCCAGCTGAGAAGCCTTGTCCTGCCAATCTTTGCCATCTTTCCCCCATGCAAGGAATATTCCCCAACTTATCTTGCACCCACTGCTCAAGATCAGATGCTTGTAACCAAGCAATCAGACGTGCACCGATGCAGATAGCAGAAGTCCTGCTAATACACTCAAAACAATCAAAGGTTGCCCTGTTCATGAATTTGGAAACATTCTGGGCATGTTTTACAAGTGTCACGTAATCAGCCCTGTTGTCATCGGGGAGAAGAGGAGCCATTAGTTCTAAATCTTTAGTCACCTCCCAAAGAAACATACCCATGTAGAGTATGTATGAACTTATTCTGGTCGATAACATGGCGGCCTGAAACATCAACGGCCAAAGGCATCGAGAGTTATTGCCTCATGGCCCGGAGGATTAGATGAATGTGTCTTAGCACTTTTGATTCGACGCATTGCCGATTCCACAAACATGGAATGGTGTGTTAACTGCGTCTTCTGGAAACCGGTACATTGTATCGAGTCTCCGAGAATGTGGAGACACCGTTAAAGATGTTTCCCACATCCTAAGCATGAGGTCATGCAATATCCAGTGGCTGCAGGATACTGAAGAATTTCAAGTTCTTCAGCTCTCGGTTCCTTCTCTGAGATCACCATAATGGAGAGGCCCCGAGCCACATCCCGTATAAAGTCTTGAAAAGACATGTCCTCCGGAGGAGGAATACGGCATTGTGGGAAAGGAGAAGGATCTTCTGGAAGAGCCTCTCCAGTACCAATCGATTCATCGGCAGAATTAGAATCAGAAGACTTGAAGTATCGACGGGCTGGCCCGTCGATGGTACCTATCAAAATCGGCATCAGAATGCCTCTGTACCAGACCCTTGATGCTAGACACGGACTCCAGGGCCGGCATGTGTGGTAGCGTGGAGAGCAGAGCAATGGTCGATGCAAATACATTCGGTACCGGCACCAGTACCGATGACTGCGGAACAGATTGCAGAGGCTTTAGCGGAACCAAAGCTGCCAGCAAGGCCACTAGACTCCGCTCAATGGCCAGGATATGCTGATCCATGGAATCAGCCGATGCCTGGGTATTGGTACCCAAACAGGGGGCCACGACCCCAGAACATGGCACCAAGAGCTCTCTGGAGGTAGAAGCCTCGGGGGCATCTTGGGACCCCTTTAATGCTTTGGAGGCAAGGACCTCCCACCGGGGCTGTTTGGCCGGTGTATTCTTCTCTACGGCAATGCTTAAAACGCATCTCGATGCTTACGATGTCTACCCTTTGAAGACCGACCAGCCTTCGAAGACGACTTAGGTTTCATTAAGAGTAGTTACTCACCTGTAACAGGTGTTCTCCAGGAGCAGCAGGAATCAGTTCTCACATATGGGTGACGTCGGCGCCGATGGAGCCCCCGTGCGGAGCATTTCCCCAGCTTTCAAAGAAAGCCTTTGGGAATTGCAGCGCGCATGCGCGGTCCCCTTCCCACCCAAGGGTGCCATCTTGCTCAGACTGATGATATAGCTAAAAGACAGCAAAAAATTAGCAAAAATAAATCATATGACTGCAACTCCAAGGGGAGGAGGGAGGGTTGTGAGGACTGATTCCTGCTGCTCCTGGAGAACACCTGTTACAGGTGAGTAACTACTCTTTCTCCAGGACCAAGCAGGAAGTCAGTCCTCACATATGGGACTCCCCAGCTTAAGGCTATTGGAGACCTCAAGCCAAAAAAATGAGCTCCCTCTAGCTCGTCAGTACGTAAGGAAGGAATCTTCTCTGAGAACGCCCCCGACCGGTAGCCCAACACCAGGGCCGGAGGGTAGGAGTTGCCTAAACCCCAAAGAGATTATGGAGTACTACCTGTCCAAAAGCACTGTCCCTGCGGGACTCCCTCTCAAGGCAGTAATGGGCCGCAAAATTCTGGCTGGAAGACCAAGTAGCGGCCCGGCAGATGTCTGCCAACGGAACAGAGCGGAGATGAGCCACTGACGCAGCCCTCATCCTGACACGATGAGCCGTGACTCGACCCTCCGACGAGAGGCCGGCTGCCCCATAAGCCAGGCAATACAGTCAGCGACCCATATGGACAAAGAACGCTTGGAGACAGGTAACCCCAACTTATTGGGGTCAAAAGAAACAAAGAGCTGAACAGCCCTCCGATGCTCCCGCGTACGGTCAAGGTAGAAGGATAACGCCCTCTTACAGTCCAGGGTATGCAGGCCCATCTCAGCCCGGTTGGCATGCGGCCTGGGAAAGAAGGTCGGAAGAACCACCTCCTGATTGAGGTGAAAAGGGGAGACTACCTTAGGGAGAAACTTCGGGTGAGTCCGTAAGACTACCCTATTCCTGTAGAACCTAGTGTAAGGAGGATCAGACACTAGTGCCTGAAGTTCACTTACTCGCCTAGTAGAGGTAAGAGCTACCAGAAACAAGGTTTTCCAGGAGAGAAAATGGAGAGGGCAGGTAGCCATAGGTTCAAATGGCGGACAAGTAATCCGCTGTAAGACCACATTTAGATCCCACTCAAGGGCTGGTGGACGCAAAGGAGGCTTAAGCAGGAGGAGGCCTCTGAGAAAACGTGCCACCAAAGGGTGGTTGGAAAGAGGCCTTCCATCCACCGGCGAGTGGTGCGCTGAGCGAGCACTGAGGTGAACCCTGACAGAGTTGGACTTAAGACCTAGATTGGAAAGGTAAAGCAAATATTGCAATACTACCGCTACCAAGCACGAGAAGGGATTCTCGCTGTGCTGAGCACACCATGCGGAGAATCTACACCACTTAAAAGCGCAGGATTTCCTGGTGGATTGCCGTCTAGAGGCTAAGACTACGTCTTCCACCTCTCGAGGCAGTAGTAGGGGAGCCAGGACTACCCTTTCAGCAGCCAGGCCATGAGATGAAGGGACTGGAGGTTGGGGTGCGAGAGAGATCCCTGTTCCTGAGACAGGAGATCGTGTTGAATCCCCAGAGGAAGAGGAGTGTCCGCCAGTTGCAGCAGAAGTGGGAACCACGGTTGCCTCGGCCACCTGGGGGCTATCAGAATCATTGAGGCCCCGTCCTTGAGGACTTTGAACAGTGTTCGGGACACTAGTGGCGTGGGAGGAAACGCATACAGTAGGCCTTGGGACCACGGAATCAGAAACGCATCCGCTGCTACTCTGAGAGGATGCGGTTGTCTGGAACAGAATCTCGGGAGTTGCCGGTTCAGAGGACTGGCGAAAAGATCCATGGTGGGGAGGCCCCACCTGAGAAAGATCCGCTGAACCACCAACGGAGTCAATCTCCATTCGTGTGGTTGCAGGATCCTGCTCAGTCTGTCCGCCAGGTAATTTTCTTGACCTGGAAGGTAGACAGCCTTGAGGAGGATTCCGTTATTGACGGCCCAAGAGCACAGCCGTTGTGTCTCCTGACAGAGAAGGAAGGAGCCTGTGCCTCCTTGTTTGTTCACGTAGAACATGGCAACTTGATTGTCCGTCTGGACCAGTACAGACTGGTGAGAGGTGAGGTGGGAGAAGGCGCTCAGAGCTAGGCGTATCGCCCGTAGCTCCAGGAAGTTTATCTGCTGAGCAGCTTCCCAAGGGGTCCAGAGACCCTGAGGTACAGGCCCCTTGGCAATGTGCTCCCCAACCCAGAAGAGAAGTATCCGTCGTCAGCACTTGATAATGCGGAGGTGATTGAAAAACCACTCCGAGTACCAGATTCGGAAGATGAAGCCACCATTGCAGAGAGGAGACGAGCAGGGTGGATATTCTTACTGAGTCTGCAAGGCTCCCTATGGCTTGATGCCACCGAGTTCGAAGGCTCCACTGAGCAGGCCGCATGTGCAGGCAGGCATTGGGGGTTACATGAACCGTGGAAGCCATATGGCCGAGAAGTCTCAGGAATTGCCTGGCGGAGACCAGGGAATTGCTGTGAAACTGCCTGGCTAGATCCATCAACCTGTGGGCTCTGTCCACTGGCAGAAAAGCCTTCGCCTGAAGAGTGTCCAGCCTTGCTCCTATGAATTCTAAGTTCTGGGACGGGAGCAAAGTGGACTTTGCGAAGTTTATGACAAACCCCAAGTGCTGAAGCAGAGCCACAGTGCGAAGGGTGGCTTGACTGGCCTCCTGGGAAGACTGGCCCCTTATGAGCCAGTCGTCCAGGTATGGAAACACAAAAAGACCTTGAAGCCTCAGGTAGGCCGCCACCACCGCCAGGCACTTGGTGAACACCCTGGGAGCGGAGGTTAGGCCAAAGGGTAGTACTCTGTACTGGTAGTGGTTTCCCCCCACAACAAATCTGAGATATTGTCTGTGGTCTGGATGAATAAGGATGTGAGTATACGCATCCTTTAGATCTAAGGAGCATAGCCAATCTCCCTGCTGGAGGTAGGGCAGAAGGATTCCAAGGGTAAGCATCTTGAACTTTTCCCTCTCCAGGAACTTGTTGAGGTTGCGCAAGTCTAGGATGGGTCTGAGGCCTCCTGTTCTTTTTGGTACCAGAAAGTACCTGGAATAAAAGCCGTGACCTCTCAGGTGGTGGGGCACCGGTTCCACAGCCTGTTCCTTTAGCAGACTTGCTAACTCCTGAAGGAGTAGGTCCCTGTGCAGAGGGAGTCTTGGAGGCTCCCCTGGAAAATAGGAGGGAGGTACCTGGTGAAAATGGAGAAGATAGCCCTTTTGGACTATATGGAGCACCCAGGTATCTGATGTGACGGCTGACCACCTGTGGGCAAAGTGGGCCAGCCGGCCTCCTGTGCTGATGTGAGCCAGCGGAGGAGAAGAGGCTATGCCTTCTGAGTCAAAAACCTCCTCCCTGCTGAGCAGGGGCCGGTGTTGGTGGCTTGGGGGCCTTCTGCCTACGGGACCCATGACCCTGCCCCTTGGCCTGCAGACCCTGTTGGGGAGCTGCAGAGGCCTGATAATGAGGGTATTGTTTATAGGCAGATGACTTCCTCGGGTAAAAGGTCTTTTTTCCCCGAGCCCTTCTTTTTCTGAGAAGAGGCAGAGGTTTTTCTGGACAGCCTAGTCCGGGTCAGAGACTCGGTCTCGAGTTCTGCAGTTTTTTCAGCCATGGGCTTGCCAAAAAGGTTTTCACCTCGGCAGAGGACATCGACCAACTTGTCCTGTACCCATGGCTCGAGGTCGGATGACTAAAGCCAAGCCTGTCGGCGGGCACCGATGCCGGCACCGGCTACTCGGGCCGAAGCCTCGAAGCCATCGTAGGCTGCTCGAGAGATAAACTTCGAGCACTCTCGAATACCAGTGGACAAGGCCTGGAACCTCTGCAAAGGTTCCTCGGAGAGACCAGCAGAGAAACCAGCAATCTCCTTTGCCAGGTCTCGGAGATACATGCCCATGTAGAGCTGGTATGTCTGGACACGGCAAGCAAGCATAGAGCCCTGGAAGCACTTCTTACCGAGGGCATCCAGGTTCCGGGCCTCCCGGCCGGGAGGCACCAAGGAGTGCATCTTCTGACTTTTCAGTCTATGCATGGTCGATTCCACAACCATGGAGTGGTGCGGTAATTGTGCCTTTTGGAAACCGGGGCTCTTGTGGACTCGATAGATGGAATCGACCCGCTTGCTAACACCGGTGTCGAGGCCAGGGTCTCCCACATGCGGAAGAGCAGCCGCTCCAGCATCGGAGGAACCGGTACAGTAAAGGCCTCCTTCGAGGGAGAGTCATACTGGAGGGCCTCGAGCTCCTCGGCTTGAGGCTCCTCCTCGGGATCCACGGGGAATGCCAAGGCCTTGGCCATATCTCTCACGAAGTCCGAGAACAGGGTATCCTCCGGCGGGGATCGTCTCCGAGGTTCAGACTCCGGCGAGTCCGATGGGACACACCGAGTCCGATAGGTGTCGGGTGACTCTTCGTCCTCCGTCTCCCAGCCCGACTCCTCGGAGGAGGTATCGAGCAGCTCCGTTTGGGCGGGCACCGATGCCTCCGCCCCGATGCCGAGGGTACCAGCGTCGACGACCTCGGTCCCGAACGGGAGGCCGAGGGAGACCGTGGCCGAGGATCGACTCGAGCCCGCATGGACTCGAGGATCGGCTCGGCCTCCGGGGTCGACTTGGACATCGATGTCCTGGTGGTCGGGGCAGATGCACCGGTGAGACTGGCAATCAATGCCCGCTGCTGTTCCATGAAGGCAGCGAGGCTGCTCTCCAAGGCCGTCAACCTGAGTCCGAGCTCAGGAGACCCAGCAGCCCCCGACTCGGGCCCCGACGGCGTCGGGCCCGACATCGGCTCCCCTGGAGGAGAGTCCACGATGACTATAGCACTCACATGTCCAGGAGACTCCATCTCGATACGAGGTTGCTTGGCAAGCCTCTCCGACTCCGAAGACCCGGAACGGCTATCGGGGCTATGCGACCTGGCCCTCGAGGAACCAGGAGCGTCCACCGACGCCGCCCTCGTGGGTTTCTTCTTCCTGCGCTGTTCCCGCGAAGGAGACCCCCGCCTGCTCAGAGGAACCCCGACGATGCTCGGGGCCGGAGTCCCGAGACGTCGAGGCCTCTGACGAGGTCCGGGCCCGTCCGGATGCGGAGTCAGAGAAGATCCTATCCTTCTGGTGCTGCCGACTCCTCAACGCCTTCGAGGACATTTTGCCACATGGACCACAGATCATCGGGTCATGATCGGGTCCGAGGCAGCAGTCATGTGTGTCGGTAAGAGACATAAGTTTCTTACAACGATCACACTTTTTAAACCCGCTGGCAGCCATCGGGGGAAAAAGGGCCCCTGCGAGGTCAAAAGACAGGGCTGCCAGTGAAAAAAGAGAAATGGCGCGAACGCTAGTCACGAAGGACAAAAACCGAAAAAGAGAGAGTGGACTCGATACCGGCGTATCGGGCCCAGGCGGGAAAAGGATCCGGTGTCGAACCGAAGGAAAAGAACAAAAAACAGGGAAATCAACTTTTTTCTCGGCGAAAAACGAACTACGTCCGTCGGGCTCCGCGGAAAAAAGAAGACTGAGCAAGATGGCACCCTTGGGTGGGAAGGGGACCGCGCATGCGCGCTGCAATTCCCAAAGCCTTTCTTTGAAAGCTGGGGAAATGCTCTGCACGGGGGCTCCGTCGGCGCCGACATCACCCATATGTGAGGACTGACTTCCTGCTTGGTCCTGGAGAACCTACGATCCATGGGAGGAAGATGAAGCCCTGGATGACGTCGATGCCACGGACACTGTATCCATGGCAAAGGTGGTGCCGAGTTTTGCAGCTCTATTCTGCAGGCCCCTCTTTGTCATCTTCCTGCAGAGGAGACATTCCACTGGCGAATGGTCTGGACCCAAACATTTAAGACACCAATCACAAGTGTAGGTACCAGAAATAGTACTGCTACATTTGGAACACTTTTTGAAACCACTAGTTGGTTTCTCCATTTTGAGGAACAAAGGGGCTCTAAGGCCCAAAATGGCACCTAAGCACCTGGAGGGCAGATACCCTCAAAGAAAAACGTTCTTTTTTAAAAGAAAAACTTTCTTTTTTAGAAGAAAATAGACAGAAGAAAGAATAGAGAGACAGACGATACTGGTGCTAGCGTCGACGGGAAGGTAGACGCCACCACAAAAGAAGTAAATTTTCTGTGGTGACAGGAATTGCTCCCTGTCGGCTCTGCTGAAAACGAAAAACTGAGGAGGGAGAGTTGGAAAGGTGGGAAGGCAGCTACGCAGGCGCAGTGGGATGCTCTCAAAAGCTTTCCTATAGGATGCTGGAGAGTGTTCCCGCACGGGCTCCATCGGTGCCGACGTTACCCATATGTGAAGACTACATTCCTGCTTGTTCCTGGAGATCAAATGAAATAAAGCCATCTCGTCTCTTGGTTCAGTCCACTTCATACTTTTTTTCAGCTAAAAGAGTAACACTTCTAAAGATCCTAATTGACATTAAGTATTTCAAACCTCTCCATGCCAAATGAAAGCAATGTGCATGAGCCCTGATAATATTTCCCTGTGTGCATTCATTTCCTGACAAGATGCTTTCATAGCAAAACACTTAAAAGTTGCTTCAATTACTCAGAGCAGACTAGACACGAAAGGTCTGTTCTGCTCTTTGAGGTCACTCTACCTACAGAAATCTTATTTGTGTTTGCAACAAGAGCAGTGCCATATTGGAGAGCTCCCACAGTTCCCGATATTACCACATTTAACATAACATGTTCTGGCTTTGTTGACCAGGAGGGGGGAGAGGGAAGGAATGCCAAAGGGATCATATGAATGAAACCCAAATATTAGCTTATTTCTCCAATCTAAACCTGTCAAAGAATTAATATTGCCTCAGGAAAATAAGGTAACCAGGATGCAGAACGGCATCTTTCCAGAATTTTGTAATGTTTTAGTTTTCTGGTACTGCTGTTGCTTTATGGGGCTCAGGATGCACTATATAAATGGAAATTACACTAACCTGGTAATTGTAGTTCCTGTAGGATCCAGTTTAGTCCTCCACAATCGGGTAGTGCACCTTCTACTGCAGCCTGGAGACTGGACCAATCAAATCTTCTGTAGTACATATCCAGCTGGAGCTCCCAGAAGCCCCCCAGTGTACTAGTAACAAAGCATACTTAACGAAGCAACACTTCATAGTATTAAACAATATACTTCCCCCCCTGGAATAACCAACTCCCTCCCCAAACGAGGAAGTCAGACATTGCATGGCGCCTGCCCCGACGCCATTAAAGTTACACAGAGGCCCCCCCAGAAACTATGGAGCTAACTGAACGCCCATATAAAGGGAAGAGCCATAGCGATAAGCACCGCTGTCGACAGAGTCCGAACGGGACAAAAAACCATCTCATAGTCACCCGCTCGGGACAGCGCGCCGCCAGAGCATACAGAAAGTCGGGAGGGAAGGAGGACTAAACTGGATCCTACAGGAACTACAATTACCAGGTTAGTGTAATTTCCATTTCCTGTGCGGATATCCAGTTTAGTCCTCCACAATCGGGATGTAACAGAGCAGTTAAGACCGGGCGGGACCTTGCCAGCCGGCGCGCAAAACCGCCGAACCAAAACAGGAATCCCGAGCCGCTGACACATCCAAGCGATAGTGCCTGCTGAAAGCATGCAGAGACGACCAAGTGGCCGCCTTACAGATCTCTGCCGGCGGCACCAGGCTATGCTCCGCCCAAGAGGTCGCCTGAGCCCGAGTAGAATGAGCTCGGAGCCCCTCCGGAACCGGCCGCCGCTGCAACAGATACGCGGACGCGATCGCTTCCTTGAGCCATCGAGCAATGGAGGCCTTAGCCGCCGCCTCACCTTTCCTTGTACCCCCAAAGAGCACAAAGAGCCGATCAGTCTTCCGAAAGGGCTCGGTAGACTGTAAATACCGACGCAGCGTGCGGCCCACATCAAGCCGGTGAAGACCCTTGTCCACCGACTCGACCGAACTCGCCGAAAGCACTGGCAGAAACACCGCCTGATTCAGGTGAAAAGGAGACACTACCTTTGGCAGAAAGGAAGGAACCGGACGGAGCACAATCCGCTCCGCGGAAAAAGACAAGAAAGGCTCTCGGCAGGACAAGGCATGAAGATCCGAAATGCGCCTTGCCGAGCAAATGGCTACCAGAAAAACCGTCTTCAAGGTGAGATCCTTCAAAGACGCCCTCCGCAAGGGCTCAAAGGGTTCCCGCACCAGAGCTCGCAGAACTAGATTCAAATCCCACGGAGGAATCAACGCTCTGCGGGAAGGCCGTAAATGAAAAACGGCGGTCAAGAAACGCCGCACATCCGCATGAGCGCCGAGAAGGCGGCCCAAGACCTTGCCTCTATAACAAGAGATCGCTGCCAACTGAACCTTCAGGGAACTGGCCGCGAGACCTTTCTCGAACCCATCCTGAAGAAAACTTAACACGACGGGCACAGAAGCCGTCGCCGCCCGGACTCCCCGCCGGGAGCACCAGTTCTCAAAAATCCTCCAAATTCGAACATAAGTAAGAGAAGTGGATGACTTTCTAGCCCGCAGTAAGGTGGAAATCACCGCGGGCGAATAGCCCCGCTTTTTCAGCCGAGCCCTCTCAATGGCCAAACCGTAAGCGAGAATCGAGCCACCTGGGGCATCCGCAAGGGCCCCTGAAGGAGAAGGTCCGGCAGCGCAGGAAGGCGCCACGGAACGCCGTCTCGAAGCCGGACGAGGTCGGCATACCAGGGTCTCCGGGGCCAATCCGGAGCCACCAACAGCACTCGACCCCGATGGCACTCGATGCGCTGAACGACCCGGCCGATGAGTGCCCACGGAGGGAAGACATACAGGAGCCCGGACGTCGGCCACGGCTGAATGAGAGCGTCGAGTCCCTCGGACATTCGCTCCCGCCGTCTGCTGAAGAAGCGACTCGTCTTGGCCGTTTGGAAGGTCGCCATGAGATCCATGATGGGCGGACCCCACCGCCGAACTATTTGCGCATATACTTGTGGATTTAACTCCCACTCTCCGGGGTCCACCCACACTCTGCTGAGAAAGTCTGCCTGGACATTTTCTGCGCCTGCTATGTGTGCCGCCGAGATTGCCGGCAGACGAGTCTGCACCCAACTGAACAAGGCCGTCGCCTCTGTTTCCAGTGCCACGCTCCCTGTGCCCCCTTGGCGATTGATGTACGCCACCGTGGTCGCATTGTCCGACCAGACTCGGACCGCCCGACCCAGGACCAGAGGCTCCAGGGCCAATAAGGCAAGCCTGACCGCCCGAAGCTCGAGACGGTAGATCGACCAAGAGGCTTCCCGGGAGGACCACACCCCCTGTGTGAAGCGGGTCTCGCAGTGCGCTCCCCAGCCGGCTAAGCTCGCATCCGTAGTGAGAGGAACCCACCGAGGAGGCTCCAAGGGAATCCCCCGCGTCAAATTCTCGGAGGAGAGCCACCATCGGAGCGACCGTCGCACTGTCTTCGGGCAGGGCAATCTCCTGTTCAAGGAGTCGCACTGGTTGGACCAACGGCGAAGGAGTGCCCTCTGTAGCGGGCGCATGTGGAACCGCGCCCACGGCACCACCTCCAAGGTCGCCGCCATCGTTCCGAGGAGCCGCAAGTACCACCACGCCGACGGAGCGGGCATCCCCCGAAAAAGTCGGACAAGAGCCCGCAACGCCAGGACGCGGCGCTCGGGGAGGCATACCAGTCCCCGGGCGGTGTCAAAACGCACCCCCAGATACTCGAGGTCCTGCGAGGGACGCAGACAACTCTTTCGTTCGTTCACCACCCAGCCGAGAGATCGCAGCAGAGCCACTACCCTGCTTGTGACTCGCATGCACTCCCGACTGGATTTTGCTCGTATTAACCAGTCGTCGAGATATGGATGGACCAAAATGCCCTCCTTGCGCAAGGCCGCCGCGACGACCACCATCACCTTGGTGAAGGTGCGCGGAGCCGTAGCTAAGCCGAACGGCATGGCCCGGAACTGGAAGTGGCCCCACGGAAACGCAAAGCGGAGAAACCGCTGATGAGATGGATGTATCGGAATGTGCAGATAGGCCTCGGTAAGATCGAGGGACGTTAAAAACTCCCCCTGTCGCACTGCTACAATGACTGACCGCAGGGTTTCCATACGGAAATGCGGCACCCTGAGTGCGCGATTCACGCCTTTGAGGTCCAAGATCGGACGCAGGGAGTCGCCCTTTTTGGGGACCACAAAATAGATGGAGTAGCGACCGGCGCCTCTTTCCAAGGGAGGAACCGGGATCACAGCTCCCAGAGCTAACAACCGATCCAGGGTCACGCGGATGTCCCGCGTCTTTTGCTCGCCCCTGCTGGGAGACAGAACAAAGGAATCTGGAAGCGGGAACGCAAACTCCAGAGCATAACCTTCTTCTATAATCTGTAGCACCCAGCGATCTGACGTAATTTGGGCCCAAGAAGGAAGAAAGTCGCGCAAGCGACCCCCGATAATCGGGCCCCCCTCCAGAGCCTGCCTCGCGTCATTGTGGCTTGCGCCCAAAGGAAGAGACCGAGGAAGAGGCGGCTCCGGAAAAAACCTCTGCCGGATCCTCGGAAACCACGAAAGCCTTGATTACGGGCTCCAAACCGGCTCCGCTGCGATGCCCACAGGCGGGAGGAACGAAACCGGCGCTGATCCCGAAAGGACCCCCGCGCCGAAGAGGAGGGCCTGTTGGACCTTGGCTTATCCTCCGGAAGCCGGCCCCCCTTGGACTCACCGAGATCCTTTACCAATTTCTCGAGAGCCTCCCCAAATAACAATCTGCCCTTAAAGGGCAGTTTACTGAGGCGGGACTTGGAAGAACCGTCCGCCGCCCAGTTGCGCAACCAGAGGGAGCGGCGCGCCGCAACCGCGGATGCCATACTATTAGCCAACGCGCGGATTAAATCATAAAACAGATCCGCCAAATAGGCCGAGCCGGACTCCAACCGGGTAACCTCCAACAGGCCCTGCTGGTCTAGCCCGGGGCTCGAGCGCAATCGCTGCGACCACCGCAGACACGACCGAGCCACCCAAGCCCCACAAATAGAGGCTTGCAATGACACGGCATCAGTATCGAAGGTTTGCTTGAGCAAATTATCCACCTTCTTATCCTGACCGTCCTTGAGGGCCGCCGCTCCCTCAACCGGGATGGTGGTTTTCTTGGTCACTGCGGAAACCGCAGCATCCACCCGTGGGGACTTGAACCAGTCCCTGTCCTTGTCGGCAAGGGGATAAAGCCGATTCATGGTCCGAATCCCCTTCAAACCGGATTCCGGGTGCTCCCACTCCGCTTGGATCATCTGTTCGACCACGCGGTGGACGGGAAAAACCACCTGGGCATCTCTGACTGCCTGAATCAGGGGATCCTCAAGACCCTCCTCCTCCAGGGACCGCACCGCCGAAAGGTTAAGCGCCTGAAGGGACTCCGTTACCAGAGGAACCAGCTCGTCCCTACGGAACACTCGAATGACCCGAGCCTGATCCTCCAGCTCAGGGATCTCCCCATCCTCCAACTCCTCCGCTTCAGCCTCAGGATCGCCCTCCACCTCGGAATCCAGAAGACCCAGGGCATCCTGCTCCTGTTCCCCCAACCGAAGCCGCTTGACCCCGGGTTGTGAGGAGCACTGAGCCGCCCCCGAGGACACCGAGGGAAGAGAGGGGGGGCAAACCTCCGGCAACTGACTGGACCTGCTCAAGCGGAACGCCTGATGCATGAGGAGCACGAAATCAGGGGAGAATTCCATAGGTGGGACAACTGTAGCCGCCTGCTGCAGCGCAGCCACCGACCCAGACTGAGGGATGCTCGGAGAAAGAATACTGTCCCCTGAAGTAGAAGCATCCCCAGGGGTAGCCTGCTCCTGAACATTCACAGATTGCTCTATCCCTGCGGGCACTGCAGCACAGCCCCTGCAGATGCCAGAGTCAGTCCCTGCCGCTCTGCGGGACCCACAAATCACACATTGGGGTATGGAAGCCATCCCAAGGCCACCTCCGCCCAACGGGATAGAATGGAACAGTCACAGGAAAACCCACAGCCCAGGGGCAATCCTATGCAAATCAGCCCCGGATTAAAATTAAAACTTTTTTTTTTTTTTTTTTTTTTTACAAGAAATAAAATACTCCCCAGACTCCCAGGGGTGCCCTGAGCAAAATCGCCAGCAAAAGGAACCCCAAAAAACGCTAGGGGAACCTGCACAAGTGAGCAAAAGTGCCTTAAAAGCACACTTTAAAAATCCAAAATGGCCGCCGTTCTGTTTCACAACCCGCGGTAAAAAACGGCGCGAAAATACAACGGCAACCAAATAATATGGAAAATAAATAAAACGACCCTGTAATGCAGGGCAAATGACCAATTTGAAGAAAAATTGCCAAATGGGCTCAGGAGAGCCTACAGAAACGCTGGCAGCTCTGACAGAGCACTGCTCACAAATAAAGAAGTGAAAACTCCTACCAGCTCAGGAACAGCAAGGACACAGTCAACATCTCCCAGTGCCAGTCACTGCTGTATCAGGTATGGCAATTCCCCGTACTGTCCAGGGGAAGCTCACCCAGGGCTGTTAAAATTTGCCAGGCAGGAAGGCAGGAGCCTGCAGGTCTGACTTCCCCCTAGTCTCCTGTGACAATGCTCCAGGGAGCCAGGCTTCTTTTCCTTTTCCTTTTAAAGATACAGCTAGCTATTAAATAAATAGTAAGTAAATGTCCCAAAAACAAACCCTAAAAGACTAACTAACAAGTGTTGCTCCTGCAAGAGTCACTCAGTGTGCCCAGGAGGACACACTTTTACGTCTTCAAGCTGCAAGAGACTGGACACACTGGGGGGGGGGCTTCTGGGAGCTCCAGCTGGATATGTACTACAGAAGATTTGATTGGTCCAGTCTCCAGGCTGCAGTAGAAGGTGCACTACCCGATTGTGGAGGACTAAACTGGATATCCGCACAGGAACTCATGTTACAATTTACTGAACTTCTCAAAAGCAACAAATGTTTCCTATTATGCCACTGATTATGATTATTACTGAAATAAACATGCTTCTCCTTACTATTGCCCCGACTGCGAGAGCTTAGTCAGGCGTATAGAGGCAAAGTTGCTTAACAGGTATTCTATGAGGAGAATACCAGGATATCACTCATCACAAGTGGGTGATCTCATGGGAATCTCTAGCTACATGTTGCCTTTAGAAAATGAAAAAAAATGTCGAGTAATAAGCAGCCATGTTTTTGGTGGCAAAATGCCCTTTTTTACTTCTTTTTCAAATCTCTAAACTAAGGCAGCCTGGAAACTAGCATATTTCTCCAATCTAAACCTCTCAAAGAATTAATATTGCCTCAGGAAAACTATTTATATATCTAAATCAGCATTTACTCAGCATTGTAACCCTCAAATTACCATTTTTATTATATACAATTTAATGTTCACTGTAATTTCAATTGTTTGAATAAGTTTCAATGTAATGTTCAAGTTTTGTTCTATGTAAACTGTTTTGATTTTTCTGAAAGGTGGTATATAAAATCGCTCAATAAATAAATAAATAAATAAATAAATAATCAAAAGGGCTCTAGTAGAGAGGGTGTTTTATTCTAAACCTCAGAGCAGGACGGATTGGCCAAATCTACTGTTGTGTTGGGAATCCCTCTCCAAAAACAGTAATGGCATATAAATGCACACACCATATAAGTCTATGGTGCAGCCTTGGAAATCTTTTCCATAGAGGCTAAGCTCAGATAGGCCAAGATGCTGCCACAGTTCTGATATTATGGGTTTGATTTTATCATGGGTCCCCTTGGTGAGAAACCTATAAAGTGCCTATTTATAATAACATAAGCATCTATGTGTCTTTAATAAGATAGGCTCTCAGATCCAGCTGCATTAGTACATAAATGCCGATGCACAAACTTAAGCCTGCTCTAAAAAGGTATACATTTTTTGCATGTACTCTAGACATGCATATCGTATGGTGTAACACACATATGAACATCACAACTCTCCCTCTGCTCTGTCCAAACTACACGCCTGGGAACACCTATGCACAGAACATGTACAATAGGCACACACTTCCTGTTCATTTTCTTTTAACACACATATACAGTTGTGCAATTTTATAAAAGCCCTTTTCTGCATGTAAATCGGGTTTATATATGTACTTTATAAAAATTTACTCCCCTATAAGCATCTTCTAGACCAGTGATGGCTAACATTTTTGAGCCCGAGTGCCCAAACTGCCGCACAAAACCAAAGAATTTCCTCAAAGTGCCAGCACGTCAATTTGCATAAATATTTGCATAATGCTAACATACACTAACTTTTAGTAAACATGTCTCTTAATGAGTGTATGGATAAAGACAGACTAAAAGATTTCTACATTACTATAATCCAGTGCCAACCGCCAGGCACATTAGGAACTACTACAAACACTGCCCATTTAGAACCAATAGCAAACCCGCCGTATCCTAACAGCACTACCAGGACTCACAAAGCACCACACCATACCTATCAAAAGGCAACACTGCAAATATTAAACCAATACATTTCAGACAATAACAATACATGACCTACTGGGGAAAGAGAACAAGTGGCAATGTCAAAAAGGAATTACATAAACAGAATACCTCAGCTCAGTTACACAGTTGCAATTGCTCCAGCCACTTTCTTCTGGTTTCTTCATGTTTTCTGCTAACTCTCCATCATCTGCTGTCCATTTGTCCTTTCTTCTCTCTTCTAGTTTTTTTTTCCATTCTCTCTCTCTACATCCGCTTTAACATACTAATCTTTCTCCTTTTGCTCTTTCCTCATTCCTATTTCATCCACTCAAATTTTACCCCTCCATCCTCAATCCCCACTTACTCTCCCAATACCCGGCCAATTGTAGATTTTTTATCACTCCCACACAAAATATTTTTCCCCTCTCCATTTTACTCTCCCAGCCCCATCCCATTCTAATCCTCCCCCAACATCAGCTCCCTTCTAGTTCCAGCCTCACCCAGCATCCATTCCCTTCTAGTCCCTGCATCAGCCCATTTCCAGTCCTAGCCCCCCATCAGCCCATTTCCAGTCCTAGCAACCCCCCAACCCAATACCAGTCCTAGCCCCCCCCCATCAACCCACTTCCAGTCCTAAACCCCCATCACCCCATTTTCAGTTTAAGCCCCCCCTATAACCCATTACCAGTCCTAACCCCCATCACCCCATTTCCAGACAGCCCCCATCAGCCCACAGCCCATTAGCAGTCCTACCCACCCAGCCCATTAGCAGTCCTACCACCCCCGCCCGCCCGCCCATTAGCAGTCCTAACCCCCCCCCCCCGCCCGCCCAATAGCAGTCCTAACCCCCCCCGCCCGCCCGCCCGCCCATTAACAGTCCTACCCCCCCCCCCTCCTGCCCATTAGCAGTCCTACCCACCCCCCCGGCAATTTTTTTTTAAAAAAAAGCAGGCTCTGGCTGCTGCCGCGGCAGATTGCAATGTCCCGCGGGGCCCCCCTCCGCCCGCTAAGCCCCTCTGCAAGGGCTTTCAGATTCGCGAGGGAGAGCATCTCCCTCGCGTCTCTGTTAAGCCCGCAGGGGCTAATGGGAAATTTCCCATCAGTCCCTCGCGTCTAAAGGGGCTGATGGGAAATTTCCCATTAGCCCCTGCGGGCTTAACAGAGACGCGAGGGAGACGCTCTCCCTCGCGAATCTGAAAGCTCTTGCGGAGGGGCTTAGCGGGCGGAGGGGGCCCCGCGGGACGCTGCATTCTGCCCTTGCCGCGTCCGCGGCAGCAGTCAGAGCCAGCTTTTTCTTTTTTTGCGGACCTTCCCGCGTGCCAGCTGCAAGGCCTTCGCGTGCCACAGCTGGCACGCGTGCCATAGGTTCGCCATCGCTGTTCTAGACCATTAGACAGTATGCACTTAACAGCAGTCACAGGTTTATTGAGTCAAAAGAAGGGCTTAGTTCACTCCAAGTAGAAGGCCAAGTCTCCTATAATCAAAGCTGTGCAAGGTATGTTCACCTTTAGGGCAATGCGACGTGGGGAAAAATGCTGGAAAGATGACTGCTTAAGATGTAAATCCAATACCACCTTTGGAAGAACCCTGGCAAGCTAGCGGTGGTATTGAAAAATCTTGTACAGGACAGATCGGCCCCAAAAGGCATGGAGCCTAGGGCAGGGTTAAAACGCAAGCAAATTAAACATGTGCCTAGGGCCCAAATGTTTAGGAATAGTTGTTTCAGATATAAACTTCAATGGCTTCCAAAGCAGCTTTCTGCCTTAAGTCAGCTGATAGCAAAAAGAATAGTGGAGCGGGCAGAACAGAGCCATCACTACCTGCAGAGGTCCGTTCCCTACCCCTATACATTGTCCTCCAGTTGGGCAGGAGTTGTCTGAGCAGTGGTTCCTACCTTTTCCATTTTTTGTTGGTTTTCCTATGCTCTCAGAACCATGCACAGCCCCATTTGCGGACATTTTAAAATGTAGTTATATTATGATGGGGGTGCCTAACAAGCTTGATTGCCTAGGTCCACCAAAGAGTTGGTCCTGTCCTGCTGGATCTTGCTGATATTTTTTGCCAAAGTGACTGGCAACAAAAATAAGACCTTTGAAATCTGGTATGCAGCTCAGTCATCCAGAGGCTCAAAGGAACCTTTTAATAGGTGAGTAGAATCACCCTGAGGTCTCAGAACACTATGGAAGCTTGATGGGTGGCTTCAGAAGCAGCAAATCCCACAAAGTGGGGGGGGCGGAGCTTGCCGCGAAGCGTGATGGCCGCCTAAAGAACGCGCTCCTGTATTACTTCACAGAATCCACCCTCTCCTTCCAACTCTAAGCGCGGGTAACGCACCAACCTACGTTCTGCTGCACGGGAGTATGGCTTCGTTGAAACCCGCAAAACTGGAGTTTCAACCATCAACGGGGCAAGCTGTAAAGCGTCAAAAACACGAGGCGGCCTCACCACAAAAGGGGAAGCCTGAAAGAGAAGCCGATGATGGCGTTCGTGAGATTCTAGCGGAGCTGCGCTCAATGAAAGGGTTGCTTGCCACTAATGGTGAGACACTAGCCTCGATACAGGAGGAGCTGCATGAGGTCCGTGAAAAACTGACTACCATGGAGGGTCGCCTGGTGCAAGTTGAGGCCTCTGCTCAAAAACACGAAGGCCTGGTCTCCCAGATAGGCCCCCTTACTAAAAGAGTTACCTTGTTGGAAACACAGCTCGAGGAGCAGAGCAACAGATCGCGTCGGAGCAACGTCCGGATACTGGGGCTGCCGGAAGGTGCGGAGGGGAACGACCCAATTCGATATTTGGAAAAACTTATCCCGGAGCTCCTGCAACTCCACTTCGCAGTCCCCTTTGAATTAGAGAGGGCGCATCGCGTTCCGGTAACAAGGATGGCCCATGCGAATCGCCCGCGGCCTATGTTGATTAAAGTCTTACGCTACCCCCAGGTCCTACAAATTATGCAAGCAGCCAAGCAAAAGTCCACTGTGCAGCTGAATGGCAATAAGCTCGCCTTTTTTCCTGACCTGTCCAAAAAGACGGTGGATCGCCGTCGGGAGCTATTGGAATGCAGACCACTCCTTCAAAAGATCCAAGCGCGCTACGGGCTATTCTACCCGGCTAAGATGCGGGTTACTGTTGATAACGTCACCAGGAATTTTGAAAATGCTGCGACGCTGCGCTCCTTTTTGGAAGACTACTCCCGGATGGAGATGGGCCGTTGATTCTGGACATTTATCTGGCACCTCTTCAGGATTTAAAGTTGACAGGGTCCCAGACGACCAGTGGAGGCGGACTTGCCTGAGAGTCCCCTATTCAAACCCTCGAGAGACTCGTAGATGAACCGGACTTTTGGGTTTTGTTGTCCTCTCACACGACGTCCGCCTATCCCGCTAGTAATGGATCATATAGCGGGACATAATGTAGGGTCACTGATGACCCAGATCGGGTGTATGGTAATGTCTAGATAACATGTATATGTGGAAGGGGGCTACCAATGGGAGGAGAGGGATATGTATAGGTTTGTTAAGGGACAGCTACAGGGGGGTGGGACTGGGGGTTATGATTGCTAAGGGGGGGTACTCCACCATGCAGATTATGTTTGGTTTTTGGTTATTTTATGTGTATACTGGCTATGTCTATAAATTGTTCTGGCAACGAGTGTATATGCAGCGGATACTTGGCGATGGACCTCGACCCCAAGGCCTCGAATCAGCTTACCTATGGCTAACTGTGGCATAAAGATTCTAACATTAAATGTTCAAGGCATCAATAATCCCATCAAGCGTACCAAAATCCTATTGTATTGTCAGAAGCAGGGTGCAGACATTGTATACCTGCAAGAAACGCATCTGTCCCTATCAGAGTCCTGTAAAGTCAGCAATGGGATTTATCAGAATATCTTGGCATCCCCTGCAATAAAAAAGAAGGGTGGTGTTGTCATCCTCATACGGCGAACCTTACATCCCCTCATCAAAGAGACCAGGATCGATCACAACGGTAGATGGGCTAGGGCCCAGGTACAGATAGGATCAGAAGATTATCTCCTGGTGGCAATGTATGGTCCCAACACGGATGATCCGAATTTCTTCCAGCAACTAGCTACTGATTTGAGGGTAACATCTTCAGAGCATCTAATCCTGGGTGGGGACTTTAATTTGGTCCAAGACCCCCTTCTAGACCGCACCCCTTACAGGCCTCAAAATAAACCCAAGGCGATTGGGATCTTGCAGGGAATGCTGGAGACTTTCGACCTTGTAGACCCATGGCGTCTTCGGTATCCCAGTGCCCGGGAATACACCTATTACTCGATGCCCCATCACACGCAAACTCGAATTGACTATTTTCTGGTATCTAAGCTGCTGCTACCACGGCTTGTCAAGATAGAGATATTGCCTAAAATAATTTCGGATCATGCTGCGATATCTCTCACGTTGGGTGACAAATCCCATGGGCGCCCCGGCTCTAGTTCCCGAATCGATAAAGCCTGGCTAATGGATGCTGAGTTTGTGAATTACATTCGGAAATGTATAGAAACATATCTGGAACTCAACAAAGTCGGTGATACGGCTACCTGGGCCTGGTGGGAAGCCCTTAAAGCGAACATCAGGGGCCATGTAACCACGTATACTATTCAACAGAAGAAGTTACGGTCTGGTCAACTCGATGAACTTCAAACCTCAATACGTGCAGGAGAGCGGCTTCTTGCTCGGAACGCTGACCCGTTGGTGCTGCTTCGACTCCAACGTCTCAGATACCAATATAATACCATCCTTGGTGAGGAAGCGCAACTACAATTGCATTCTCAGCAGAGTGTCTATTATCTTGAGAATAACAGGGCTAGCCCATTATTGGCAAGATCGCTGAGGGCGAAACAGACCTCTCAACGTATAGCGGGCCTCCAGGATGCACAGGGCCGCCTGTTGGTGAAAGATGAAGATATCCTAGAGCACTGTAGAACATTCTATCGGGATCTGTATCAATCGGATGTCCATTGGAATGAAGAAGCTTTCCATCGTTTGATCTCTGGTGTGCAAGGACCTAAATTAACTCAGCAGCAGGCCTCGAAGCTCGAAGCGCAGATTACTTGCTCCGAAATTGATCAAGCTCTTCGTCAACTAGCCAAAGGGAAGGCCTGTGGACCGGACGGCATCCCACTGGAATTTTATATCACTTTCTCCACATTATTAATTCCAGAACTGCAAACTTACTACAGATGCTTGGGCGAGGAACATCCCGAGGTTGGTGCTCTGGCAGAGGCCACGATCGTGATACACCCCAAACCCGGTCGAGACCCTCAGCGGATTGAGAATTACCGACCTATCTCGCTTCTCAACTCGGATTATAAAATCTATGCTAAAATTCTTGCTAACCGCCTGAACAAAGTTCTGAGCACGCTTATACATCCGGACCAGTCTGGCTTCATGACCGGACGATCCACAGTTGACAACGGTAGGCTGCTGGCTCATGTCCTGTTGGAATCTCAAAAAACTTCTCGTCCCATTGTCGGGCTAGCGCTTGATGCTGAAAAGGCCTTTGACAGGATTGAGTGGGCCTTTCTTTTTCGGGCCTTGAAATGGTTTGGCTTTGAAGACCGCTTTCTGAAAAATGTTGAGATGTTATATACCCGACCCACGGCCCGGATAGCAGCCAACGGAGCGACATCATCCCCTTTTTCGGCTCTATAGGGGCACCCGGCAAGGTTGCCCACTGTCACCATTACTCTTCAATCTAGCCCTTGAACCACTGGCACTGCGTATCCGTCAACAGGATGACATTAGGGGAATTGAGATCCACGATTCCCAATATAAGCTATCTGCTTATGCGGACGATCTCTTGCTATTTGTTGAACCGCAATCTTTAGACGTAGTGCTAGATATTTTAACAACTTATTCGGAAGTCTCCGGATACAAACTGAACCTCACCAAAACAGTTGTGGTTCCGTTAAACCAGAAGGTCTCTCTGGACTCCTTGGGCAAGTACCCGTTTAAGATTGAATCGACTTTCTTTAAGTACCTGGGAGTCGAATATTGTACCACCTTGGCTGAAACAGTTGCACGGAATGAAGCTAACTGCGAGAGGCTTGTACGGGAATATACCCATAAGTGGAGTCCTCTACATTTGACATGGTGGGGGAGACTTGAGACTATAAAGATGGTGATAGTACCCAAAATCAATTACATCCTGAGCATGATTCCTGTACTATTCTCGCCACGATTTTACAGCGCATTAGCTCAGATCCTTCTAAAGTTCCTCTGGCGTAATAAAACCTCCCGAATCGCATTATGGAAACTCAAACTCGCCAAGGGAAGCGGAGGGGTTCAATTCCCTGATTTTCGCTGGTACCACGTAGCTGCCATTTTGCGTCAGGGTTGCCTCTGGGTTGATGAAGACCTGCACTCAACCGACCTTCATTGGCTTCGGATAGAAACGGCAATTAGTAAACCACTTCCATTGTATACCCGCATTGGGGCCTTAAGCGTCAAAGACGGGACATTGAATGTAGTCATGCAAGCGACGCAACAAGCTTACCAACTGCTGCAGAACTCAGCCGATGAATGGATGGGACATACTGTGGACACTTCCATTTGGTTAAACCCCAATTTCAAGATAGCTGGTGAAAGCTTCATGTGGCCTTTGTGGCTTAAGCATGGGATTATTAACCTCGGGCATCTCATTGCTGTTAATAGATTCAAGACCTTTCCAGAATTACAACGCGACTATGGCCTCCCTAGCAGCTGTGTCTTCCAATGGTGTCAGTTGCGTCACTGTCTGGGGAAATCCGAAGTCTTGCCCCTTGGACTACCCGTTACCAGTTCCTGGAAGTTGAAAATCATAGAGCTGCGCGAAGGACCCCGGATTGTTTCCAAAATAGTCTCCATACTACGAGATGGGCAAGTCAGAAGTTGTACGGGCTTACAATCCATTTGGGAGGAAGAAGTTGGCCGCATGGAAAGCCCGGATGATTGGATACATTTTTGGCAATCTCAGACCAGAGTAGCGAGTTCTGCCGCCCTAACGCAAACACTTTTTTTTCTTGCACACCGGGCCTATCTGACCCCAGTGAAGATGGCGAAGTGGCAGATTCCAGCCGACAATTTATGCTGGTCCTGTAGAGGAGAGCCAGGCACCTTCCAACATATGCTGTACTCCTGCCCAAAGTTGCAAAAATACTGGAGACAAGTATGGGATAGAATCTGTCTTCTCTTGACAGTACGGGTGCCTCTGACATTCCGAATAATTATATTTCGTTCGCAAGCTGGAATACCTGAGTTAGGTAGGGGAGATCACGCAGCCTTTGATCTTCTGCTGGGCCTTGCCCTGAAAACCCTGATGAGTCATTGGAAAGATTTTAGTGCTCTGACTTTCGAACAGTGGTGGAATTCACTGTGTGCCCATCGTTTGTATGAACATATCTACATTCGACAAAACCCTTATCTCTTCCCTAGATTGAAGAAGTGGATTGCCTTGGACTCAAAGATTCTTCCAAAATAGAGTTGCCTAATATGGGGTCCCGGTCCATTGCAGAAGGTACTGCGATTCGATACAATATACACTCGTGACTCATGCTTTTTGCTGCAAGTGGGGTGAGATGGATGTATGTAATTCTGAATAGTTTTCTACCTGCTTGATGCCTACTGTGTTTTCTGGCCAGTGTTGATTGTTCTGTTTTGTTTAAGTTCCGTGTGCGTTCTCTTTAATTTTCGCATGTATGAAAATGGATAAATAAAGTTAAAAAAAAAAAAAAAATCCCACAAAGTGGACAACTAAAGGCTGTGAAGAGTTTACATTTTAATTGGTGGCAAATACATGTAAAATTGCACTAAGATGAACCATAACTGAAAGTTACTCTTTCAACAGCCAGGATAGAGTATAACAAGAGTTCCTAGATTTGGCATAATTAAGTCCGGCATCAACTTAACACAATGCATTTGCCTAACAAAGTCAGTTAAAAGCAAAATATACTTTGGCAAATGCCTGCTGTACAAACCAAGCGGGAGTGGTATGGAATAGAACAAGTCCAAAGTTCATTAAAAATAAATAAGAAACCAACCGAATAGCCTAAAGAGACTACATGACCATGTTTTGACAGGGTGCCTTCATCAGGTGTGTAGATGACAATGTATGTATATGAAAATTCTGCAAAGGACGACAAACCATCAGCTCATACAATAAAAAATCCTTTAGAAATAAAAGCCTTCAGCTCCTATAATGCCTGCTTCAGGGCATTTTGATTAGGTTGTTGGTACACAATACAAGA
Source organism: Ichthyophis bannanicus (assembly GCA_033557465.1). NCBI lineage: Eukaryota > Metazoa > Chordata > Amphibia > Gymnophiona > Ichthyophiidae > Ichthyophis > Ichthyophis bannanicus. The sequence continues at coordinate 116,005,115 of CM066032.1, read as the reverse complement.
GACCAGCAACAAAGGGTGATGTCATCAACATTACCGTCAAGTTTCCTGGGCAGATATTTGCCGAAACATGTTGGGTATTCAAGTGACATGTTTATATTATGCAAGCACATGGTTGTACATTGGTGCCTCCTTTGTATGTGATTTTTTATTGGCTTTTCTGTTTAACAAACAATTTTATAGGGCTTTCCTGGGAATTTTATTTTATAGACAATTACAGTACATAGGTTCTCTATCTTTATGCTTCTTGGTTTGCATCATTTGTAAGTAGTTGGTTTAGCCTCTTTCGGCCACCCAAGTGTTTTCTTAAGTTGTTTAACACATGTGACTTCTCCAAAAAGAGCTTGATCTCTCAAAGAGGTGAAAGCCGGCCTGCCTGCTTTTAGAGGCTGTACAGAAGAACATGAGACTTACACAAGAAAAACAAGGCCGAAACAAACAAAATGTAAACTGCTCCATGGAAGAGTTGAGAACTTTGAGGGTCAGGTCCAAACTCACTCCTCAAGAATCACAGGCATTTGAGACAGGTCAGAGCACCTACAAAAATCTTGATCATTAGCTCTCGACCATGAAAATGACCAATCTTAATTAAGTGTAGCTTGTCACATTAGCGAATGTACAAGACAACATGTCACCAATCGGGTTTGTTGGAGCATTTGGACATTAGCGAATGTGACACACATCCTCATTAAACACCTGAGCATTTGTACATGCAAAATTCTTAATTCTAATGATAAAGCACATTTCACCAAATCTACCAAGTACAATCTACAGAAGCGTTACTATTAAGTAGATGGCATGAAAGTCTCCTCCTACACGGGGGGTCGCCTCACTCCGCCATTTATTTAGCTTATTTATTTATTTAGCTGTATTTATATTCCACTTTTCACCGGGTCAAAGCGGTCACTTGGGGGATACATTTAACACGAGGGGATATGACACACATACGTTAATACTTACAGGGAACATGGGCAATGGAGGGTTAAGTGGCTTGCCCAAGACCACAAGGAGTGCCTATAGGACTAGAAATCCCAGTCCCTCCGGCCTGAGATTGCTGTCCCCAGGTGGGACTTGAACCCTCGGCCCTCCGGCCTGAAGTACCTTGTCCTAACCACTAGACCACCAATTAAAAAAGCGTACAACTTGCTGCCGCTGCCAAGTCCGCTTCTCGGCAGCAGCAAACTCACAGACTCCAATCTTCTGCAGCCGCGGCTCCCTGCCTCTTAGGGAACCGCGGCTATGCCTGTAAAACCATTGCAGAGCTTTCCTGTCTCTCAACGGGCTCCGTGCAGCATTGACCCGCCTCCAAAAGAAGTTGATTACCACTTCCTTTGGAGGCGGGACAATGCTGCACGGAGCCCGTTTAGAGACAAAGGCTCCGCAACGGTTTTACAGGCATAGCTGCGGTTCCCTAAGAGGCAGGGAGCCACGGCTGCAGGAAGCGGCAGACATGGGGAGAGGGGAACAGGGAACCTGCAACGGGGCTGACATGGGGGCGGGGGGGTCTGACATGGACGGAGGGGGGCCTGACTAATGGATGGATGGATGGATGGAGAGAGGGGGCTAACATGGACAAAGAGAAGAGACGGGGACAATACAGGACAGACGGGGGATACATGCTGGACAGAGGGGAGAGACAGTGCAGGTTAGGATTATAATGGGCAGATGGGAGGGCTAGGACTGGGAATGGACTGATCAAGGGGGGGTTGGGACAGGTAATGGACTGATGGGGGGGTAGGACTGGCAATGGACTGATGGGGGGGTAGGACTGGCAATGGACTGATGGGGGGATAGGACTGGTAATGGACTGATCGGGGAGGCTAGGACTGGTAATGGGCTGATGGGGGGGGGGGTAGGACTGGTATTGGGCTGATTAGCTGTTAACTCTGGTGAGAATACCTTCTATTGTCTTAGTACCCACCGTTATATGTCTGGTATCTAAGTACGCTGAACGCTTAAAACGCTGACCGATAACGTTGCTAGCCTATAGAGAGTCGCAGAGTAAGCTGAACCTGCAATAAATACACTAGCTAAGAGTTACACTATATGTACACTAGCCGAAGTGGCACCAAGTATTTGCCTGAACCAGCTAGCCAGAGTTTTTACACTTAATGTACTAATTGATGTGCTTGAATTCAACTGCACCATCTGTGAACCCAGCTGTAATATCTAATTTGATCCCAGCAGTACTAGTTATTTAAACTCAGCTGTAGTATTTAATTGAACCCAGCTAAAATTTGTACACTAAACCGAGCCGGTTCCAAATCAATCAAAGCCCCCCTGACTCACCTAGCCACCATGTTACTACCCACCACAATCACATACCCCTACGCCATTGCCAGCTGCTACATGATACTAGCTCTGGCACAGGGCACCCAGGCCCTCACCTCCTCTCACAACGCCATTCCAATCCTACACGGCGCATGGAGGAGATGCTATGGACACCCCAACCACCAAACAGGTGGGCCTGGGAGCATGCCATACCCTCACCTCATATATGTTGCCTTCCAGCAGCCCAAACCCCCCCAGAAGGAACACCACACCCACCCCCAAGACCTTAAGTGTGCCCTCATAAACGCACGTTCGATCTGTAAGAAATGGCCAGCCTTGATCGACATGCTGTTCGCCCTCGACCTCGACATCCTATGTGTCACTGAGACATGGCTGTCCGACTCAGACACTGTTCTCCTTCACCAGCTTGTCCCCCCCCCCCAATTTCTCTGCCCACTCATGCCACAGAACCGACCGACGAGGCGGAGGAGCACTCATCCTAGCCAAGAAGGATCTACATTTCCAGATGATCGCCTCCAGTAGCACCCCTAACCTCGACTCCATCACCATAGCGAATAATCACAGCACCATCAATTTGCTCTATCGAGCACCCTCCCCATCCCCAGATGACTTATCCACAATAATTGACCTTGCCTGCAATCCCACAAACCTACGCACACCAAACTGGGTGATGGGCGACTTCAACCTCCCTGCCCTCCAAGACACCCATACCAAGGCCTTCCTCGATGCCCTCGAAGGACTAGGGTACACCCAGATGGTTGACATCCCTACCCACGTTAAGGGAAATACGCTTGATCTGATATTCGCACCACAGGCAGCCCTCAACTCCACGCACAAGCTCAACCTATCTATAAGCCCGGTACCATGGTCTGACCACTGCCTGATTAGATGCTTGATGCCAGTGCACTCTGACTCCACTAGTCCCCAGTCTTCAGACAATCCAGCCAATGCACCAGCGAAACGCTTCCGTCTATTCAACAAAGATGAAATCCTGGAGAGAGCACGGCCTCTCCATGACACGCTCGATCAGAGTCTCGACAATATGATTTCCGCATGAAACTCGAGTCTGGATGCCGGAACTGACCCACCTCCCATCAACAAAGCACCAGGCAAGAGGCTGAACGCACCCTGGTACTCCCCCGAGCTACGGAAATCACTCCTCCAACTCAGACAGCTCGAAAAACGTTGGCATCACTCAATATCAACTGAGAGCCATAAAGCGTACACTGTTCAATTAGGTAGACACCGATTAGCAGTCTCAATGAGAATGAAGCAATACCATGCAGAAATACTACAGCGCTCCTTAAATAAACCACACAAGCTCTTCAACCTTGTTAAAACCCTAGCAAAAGAGCCCTCCCTTGAGCAATCAAACCACCCAGACCCAAAGGAATATGCAGACTACCTCCGAGCCAAAACAAGTCAGCCCAGCATATCCACAAACATCCACTCCCCAGATGGGGCTCCCAAGTCGACCCCCACATCCCCTCCTTCACAAGCCTTAATGGATGCCCAACATACCATCACTGCCTTCTCAGCCCCAACTGAAAGACATCCAGGACATCATCACGAACATAAACACCACCACAGCACCAAACGACCCTTGTCCAGCATTCTGGATAAAAGCATTGCGTGCTGACCTCAGCCCATTCCTGACCAAACTTATAGGTCTATCATTCTTGACCGGAACCTTCCCCCGAAGCCTGAAACAAACAGCCATCAGAACGCTGCTAAAAAACAATAGATTGGACCCTGCAAAGATGGATTCTTAAAGGCCAATTTCAAGCATCCCGCTCCTAGCTAAAATTATGGAAAAGATAGTTCAACGCCAACTGAACCATCATATCGAGTCCAACGCACCTCTCGACCCCTGCCAGCATGGATTCCGGGAGGCACATGGCGTAGAAACTTGGCTGACCACCTTATTCAGTACATTAACCATAGGATTGGACAATATTAGACAAGGTTTTGCTCTTATCTTCTTAGACATTGCTGCTGCCTTCTACTCCGTCAGTCACGAACTACTCCTATCCCGCCTCAGCGAGAAGGGAGTCCACGGCACAGCTCTGGCCTGGTGTGCATCATACCTGACCGACAGATGGCAGAATGTCCTTTCTGGCTCCTCCACCTCCTTACCCTTCCCGCAAGTAAAGGGCGTGCCACAAGGATCATCACTCTCAGCCCTATTGTTCATCATTTACATGCAACCCATCTGTGCCCTTATCCGATCCTTCAACATCAATTGCCTAATATACGCTGATGATGTTTTGATGTACACGACAATCTCTATGGAGCATCCAGACCTCTCTCTGCTGGCTACCTGTTTCGATGCGGTCACAGATTGGTTACACACGCAGAAACTCAAAATAAATTTCAAAAAGACAGAGGTCCTCTTCATCAGCAGGAACCAGGCTTTCACTCCGCCCCCATCATTGAAGGTACATGATGCAGAGCTTCTCAGCAAGCCCACGATAAGATACCTTGGTGTCACGCTGGACCAACATCTTAACATGAAAGCACAGTTACTCACCTGTAACAGGTGATCTCTGGGAACAGCAGGAAAGCGTAGTTACTCACCTGTAACAGGTGTTCTCCAGGAGCAGCAGGAATCAGTCCTCACATATGGGTGACGTCGGCGCCGACGGAGCCCTCGCGGAGCAATTTTCCCCAGCTTTCAAAGAAAGCCTTTGGGAATTGCAGCGCGCATGCGCGGTCCCCTTCCCGCCCAAGGGTGCCATCTTAGCCAGTCAGATGACATAGCTAAAAAAGACAGCATAAAAATTTGCAAAAAAACTAAAGCAGATGATTGCAACTCCAAGGGGAGGAGGGAGGGTTGTGAGGACTGATTCCTGCTGCTCCTGGAGAACACCTGTTACAGGTGAGTAACTACGCTTTCTCCAGGACCAAGCAGGAAGTCAGTCCTCACATATGGGACTCCCAAGCTTAAGGCTACCGGAGACCCTAAGCACAAAAATGAGCTCCCTCTAGCTCAGCAGCACAGAAGGAAGGAATCTTCGCTGAATTATTACCCACCGGTAGCCCACATCCGGGATGGAGGGTAGGAGTTGCTCAAACCTCAAAGAGATTACGGAGGACTGCCTGTCCGAAAGCACTGTCCCTGCGGGACTCCCTCTCGAGACAGTAATGGACCGCAAAAGTCTGGCTCGAAGACCAAGTAGCGGCCCGGCAGATGTCTGCCAGCGGAACAGAGCGGAGGTAAGCCACGGACGTAGCCTTTGCCCGAACGCAATGAGCCGTGACTCGACCTTCCAAGGAGAGTCCGGCTGCCCCATAAGCCCAAGTGATACAGTCCGCAACCCAGATGGACAGAGTACGCTTGGAGACCGGGAGCCCCAATTTATTGGGGTCAAAAGACACAAAAAGCTGAGCAGCTTTACGGTGCTCCCACGTACGGTCAAGGTAGAAGTTCAATGCCCTTCTACAGTCCAGGGTATGGAGGACCGTTTCAGCTCGGCTGGAGTGTGGTCTGGGAAAGAAGGTCGGAAGTACCACCTCCTGATTGATGTGAAAAGGGGAGACCACTTTTGGAAGAAATTTTGGGTGAGTCCGTAGGACTACCCTATTTTTGTAGAACCGAGTGTAAGGGGGATCAGACACGAGGGCCTGCAGTTCACTCACGCGTCTAGCGGAAGTGAGGGCTATCAAGAACAACGTTTTCCAAGAAAGAAAACGGAGAGAACAGGTAGCCATAGGTTCAAAAGGCGGACAGGTGATCCGCTGTAAAACCACATTCAGATCCCAGTCAGGCGCTGGCGGGCGCAGAGGTGGTTTAAGCAGAAGGAGACCTCAGAGAAACCTCGCTACAAGAGGGTCGCTGGAAAGAGGTCTGCCGTCCACCGGCACATGATGTGCCGAAAGAGCACTGAGGTGAACTTTGACGGAGTTGGACTTAAGTCCCAGATTAGAGAGGTATAGTAAGTACTGCAGGATCACCGCCACCGGGCAGGAGAAGGGATCCTGAGACTGTTGGGTACACCAAACGGAAAAGCGACGCCATTTAAGGGCGTAGCATTTGCGGGTAGAAGGTCGCCGAGAAGCTAGGACGACCTCTTCCACCCCTGCCGGCAGGAGAAGGGGAGCAAGGACTACCCTCTCAGCAGCCAGGCCATTAGATTGAGAGATCTGAGGTTGGGGTGTAGCAGAGACCCCTGATCCTGAGTGAGGAGATCCGGTTGCAACCCCAGAGGGAAGGGATCCTCTACCGCCAATTGCAGCAGGAGTGGAAACCACGGCTGTCTGGGCCAGCGAGGGGCCACCAGGATCATGAAAGCTTTATCTCGGAGAACCTTGAAAAGAGTTCGAGAGACTAGCGGGATGGGAGGAAAAGCATACAGAAGGCTCTCCGACCATGAGAGTAGAAAAGCGTCTGCCGCAACTCGAAGGGGATGTGGCTGACGAGAGCAGAAGTGAGGAAGTTGCCGGTTTAGAGGGCTGGCAAAGAGATCCATCATGGGGAGGCCCCACTTTAGAAAGAGCTTCTGAACTACCAAGGGATCCAGGCGCCACTCGTGCGGCTGGAGGATCCTGCTGAGTTTGTCCGCCAGGCAATTTTCTTGGCCTGGGAGATAAACTGCCTTGAGAAGAACGCCGTGACTGACGGCCCAAGAGCAGAGCTTCTGTGCTTCCCGACAGAGAAGGAAGGAGCCCATGCCCCCCTGCTTGTTCACGTAGAACATGGCAACTTGATTGTCCGTCTGGACAAGGACGGACTGGTGAGAGGTCAGGTGGGAGAAGGCCTTGAGAGCCAGGCGGATCGCTCTGAGCTCCAGGAAGTTGATCTGCTGAGCAGACTCCCACGTGGTCCAGAGGCCCTGAGTACGTGCCCCTTGGCAATGTGCTCCCCAGCCCAGGAGGGATGCATCTGTCGTCAGCACCTGGGCCGGCTGAGGTGACTGAAAAGGCATGCCGAGTACCAGGTTCGGCCGATGAAGCCACCACTGGAGAGACGAGGCCAGCGGCTCGGAGACGCGCACTAGGTCTGCTAGGCCGCCTGTGGCCTGTTGCCACTGCTTGCGAAGACACCATTGAGCAGGCCGCATATTCAGACGGGCATTGGGGGTCACATGGACGGTGGAAGCCATATGGCCGAGTAGTCTCAGAAAGCGCCTGGCGGAGACCAGGGGCTGGCTGCGAAAACGGTCGGCTAGGTCCATGAGCCGTTGAGCCCTGTCGAGCGGTAGGAACGCTCTTGCCTGAGGAGTGTGCAGCCTTGCGCCGATGAACTCGAGATCCTGTGAGGGGAGCAAAGTGGACTTTGCGAAGTTTATAACAAAGCCCAAGTACTGCAGAAGAGTCACCGTGCGGCGTGTGGCGTTGGTGACCTCCGGAGCGGACGCTGCTCTGATGAGCCAGTCGTCGAGGTACGGAAAGACAGAGGCCGTGAAGCCGGAGATGGGCCGCCACCACCGCGAGACATTTTGTGAAGACTCGCGGTGCGGAGGACAGGCCAAAGGGCAGTACCCTGTACTGGTAATGATTTCCTGCCACCACAAACCTTAGGTATTGGCGGTGGCTTGGGTGGATGAGGATGTGCGTGTAGGCATCCTTTAGATCCAAGGAGCATAGCCAATCTCCCTGCTGGAGGTAGGGCAGAAGGATTCCAAGGGTAAGCATTTTGAACTTTTCCCGCACGAGGAACCTGTTGAGGTTGCGCAAGTCCAGGATGGGTCTGAGGCCTCCTGTCCTTTTTGGCACTAGAAAGTACCGGGAATAAAAGCCTTGACCTCTCAGGTGGTGGGGCACCGGTTCCACCGCCTGTTCCTGTAGAAGACCTGCTAACTCCTGAAGGAGTAAGTCCCTGTGCAGAGGGAGTCGTGGAGGTTCCCCCGGGAAATAGGGGGGAGGGACCTGGTGGAAGTGGAGAAGATAGCCTTCTCTTACGACTTGAAGCACCCAGGCATCTGAAGTGATGCTGGACCACCTGTGGGCGAAGTGAACCAGCCGGCCTCCGGTGCTGGGAGCAGCCAGCGGAGGGGGAGAGGCTATGCTTAAGGAGTCAAAAGCCCCCACCCTGCTGAGCAGGGGCTGGTGGTGCAGGCTTGGGGGCTTGCTGCCTACGGGACCCGTTACCCCGTCCCTTGGCCTGCTGGCCCTGTTGGGGAGCTGCAGGGGCCTGATATTGGGGGTAGTGTTTGTAGGCAACCGCCTTTCTCGGGTAAAAGGACTTCTTTCCCGAGCCCTTCTTTTTCTGGGAAGGGGCGGAGGTCTTCCTAGAAAGCCTAGTCCTGGTGAGAGTCTCCGTCTCGATTTGTGCAGCCTTTTCAGCCATGGGCTTGCCAAAGAGGTTTTCACCTCGGCAGGGGACATCGACCAACTTGTCCTGCACCCAGGGCTCAAGGTCAGACGACTGAAGCCAAGCCTGTCGGCGGGCACCGATGCCGGCTGCGGCCACTCGAGCCGATGCTTCAAAGCCATCATAGGCTGCTCGGGATATGAACTTTGAGCATTCCCGAATGCCAGTGGACAAGGCCAGGAACCTCCGCAAAGGTTCCTTGGACAAACCAGCGGAGAATCCGGCTAGCTCTTTAGCCAGGTCTCGGAGATACATGCCCATGTATAGCTGGTAGGTCTGGACACGACACGCAAGCATAGAGCCCTGGAAACACTTCTTACCAAGGCCATCCAGGTTACGGGCCTCCCTGCCAGGAGGCACCGAGGAGTGCATCTTCTGGCTCTTAAGACGATGCATGGCCGATTCCACTACCATGGAATGGTGTGGTAGCTGTGCCTTTTGGAAGCCAGGGCTCTTGTGGACTCGATAGATAGAATCGACCCGCTTGCTCAGGACCGGCGAGGAGGCCGGACTCTCCCACATGCGGAAGAGTAGTCGTTCCAGCATGGGAGGAACCGGTACAGTAAAGTGTTCCCTGGCGGGAGAGTCATACTGGAGGGCGTCGAGCTCTTCGGCTCGAGGCTCCTCCTCGGGATCCGCAGGGAAGGCCAAAGCCTTGGCCATATCCCTGACGAAGTCCGAGAACCGGGCATCCTCCGGGGGGGACTGCTTCCGAGGTTCGGACTCAGGTGAGTCCGAGGGGACACACCGAGTCCGAAAAGAATCAGGTGACTCTTCCTCTTCCGACTCCCAGACCGACTCCGACGAGGAATCGGTGGGGTCGGCCCGGGGAGGCCGCGGCGCCTGCCGCCCCGACGCCGAGGGAGTCGGCGTCGGCGACCTCGGTCCCGAACGGGAGTCCGAGGGTGACCTCGACCGAGGATCGACTCGAGTTCGCATGGACTCGAGGATCGGCTCGGTCTCCGGGGTCGACTTAGACGTCGACGTCCCGGCGGTCGGGGCAGCGGCGCCAGCAAGGCTAGCGAGCAGTGCCCGCTGCTGGTCCATGAAGGCAGACAGTCTGCTCTCCAAGGCCGTCAACCTGAGTCCGACCTCAGGTGACCCAGCAGCCCCCGACTCGGGCACCGACAGCGTCGGGCCCGACGTCGGCGGTCTCGGAGGCGAGTCCAGGAGGACCACAGGACTTACCCGAGCAGGCAGCTCCGACTCCAGGCGAGGTCGCTTCGAGAGGTGCTCCTTCTCCAAGGACCCGGGACGGCTATCGGGGCTATGCGACCTGGCCCTCGCGGAGCCAGGAGCGTCCACCGACGCCGCCGTCGCGGGTTTCACCTTCCGTCGATGGTCCCCGGAGGGAGAACCCCTGTCGGAGGAACTCCGGCGACGGTCCGAGCTGGAACCTCTGGACGCGGAGGCCTCCGACGAGGTCCGGGTACGGCTGGGGTCAGCGAAGATCCTATCCCGCTGATGCCGCCGACTTCTCAACGCTTTGGAGGACATTTTGCCGCAGGCCCCACAGATCATTTCTTCATGATCCGGGCCCAGGCAGCGGAGGCAATTGTCGTGTGTGTCAGTTAGTGACATATTTCGGTCACACTGACCACACCGCTTGAAACCACTGGCAGCCATCGGGGGAAAAAGGGCCCCTGCGAGGTCAAAGGACCGGGCTGCCAGGGAAAAACCGAAAACGAAACTGACTAAGTCAGAAAAACCGAAAAAGAAGAAGAGGACTCGTGACCGGCGTCGCGAGTCCGGGCGGGAAAAAGACCGGCGTCGAACCGAAGGAAAAAAGAGAAAATTATGAGTAAAATCAACTTTTTCGCGGGGACACGACGGGTACGTCTGTAGGGCTCCGCGGAAAAAAGAAGACTGGCTAAGATGGCACCCTTGGGCGGGAAGGGGGACCGCGCATGCGCGCTGCAATTCCCAAAGGCTTTCTTTGAAAGCTGGGGAAAATTGCTCCGCGAGGGCTCCGTCGGCGCCGACGTCACCCATATGTGAGGACTGACTTCCTGCTTGGTCCTGGAGAATAAGTCTTCACATATGGGTAAACGTCGGTACCGACAGAGCCCGCGCGGGAACGCTCCCCAGCTTCCCCCCAAAAAAAGCCTTTGGGAGCATGCCCACACGCATGCGCGCTGCCTTCCCGCCTATTCACTTCACTCACATCAGTTCAGTTTGTAGCTGAGATCGAAGGAGGGAAGTAGACAAATTAGAAAGAGAGAGAGAGAGAACAACTCCTAGGGGAGGTGGGTGGGTTGTGAAGACTTATTCCTGCTGTTCCTGGAGATCACCTGTTACAGGTGAGTAACTATGCTATCTCCAGGAACAAGCAAGAATGAGTCTTCACATATGTGGACTCCCAAGCTAAAAGATGCCTAGAGGAGGCCCCAGCATGTTGCAATCTAATGGATGGGCCATGCTTTCTCCCTAGAACCTCAGGCATCCAAAGGGATGGAGGGTAGGAGTTGAACTAAAAAGGGTGCTGAGGAACAGTTTGACTAAACAAGGTATCTGGGGAGGGGCCTTGTGTAGACAAAAACTGTTAGTAAGTGAATACGAAGTCCCAATTCCTGAGTGGATCTTACCCAAAGGAATTGCGAAGGCACTCGTTGAGGCTGATATGGGTTAGTTATAAAGAGCTACCATATCATCCTCACAAGGAATTCGTTTACTGGGATAAGTACAGGAAATAAATTTGCAATACAGGTAGATATAAGAACCTTAATGGCTAGAATCAGCCCCAGAAAAAACTGGGCGAGTTTTATATGAAGTTGGGACTTTGGAGAAAAGCTAAAACTTCTGTAAGTCCAGAATCTAAAAAACTTTCTTTCCTTGGAGCAGGATAGTGCCCTAGGAAAGAAAATTTTAAGATAAAACTGACTGGTGTGGAGGAAAAAGCAAAACTGTCTTTTACAGACAAAGAGGATGGGTTTTTAGAACCCCTCTATCCAGATGAAAAAATATTGTATTAGGCGGTTTCGCCTCAATTTCTGAAGATCAGTAATGTGTCTTTCCTAAGTGATCGCACTTAGGATAAGGACTTACATTGAGAGCTTCAGATGTAACATACAGATTATGACAGTAGATGTAAAAAGTGGTTACGGTAATGAAGGTCTTTCTCTATTTTAGCAGAGAAGTTGGTTGTCCATTTAAAAATTGATGGTATGCTTTAACAGCATTAACCTGGACAGTAAAGCACAGTTACTTACCTGTAACAGGTGATCTCTGGAAACAGCAGGAATAAGTCTTCACATATGAGTCTTCACATATGGGTACGTCGGTACTGACGGAGCCTGCGCTGGAATGCTCCCTAGCTTCCCAAAAAGGAAAGCTTTTGGGAGCATCCCACAGCACCTGCGCGCTGCTTTCCCGCCTTTCCTAACCGCCTCTCCCCAGTTCTAGTGTTAAAGCTGAGACAAAGAGAGAGAGAGGAAAGGAAAGATAGGTAGAGAGATACAACTCCTAGGGGAGGTGGGTGGGTTGTGAAGACTTATTCCTGCTGTTCCCAGAGATCACCTGTTACAGGTAAGTAACTGTGCTATCTCCAGGAACAAGCAGGAATGAGTTTTCACATATGGGGACTCCCTAGCTAGAGATGCCTGGGAGATCCCCAAGGTGATGAGACCCTGAGAAGGGCTCTAGCTCCTCCTATGGATCTCAGGCATCCATCCAGGGAAGGAGGGCAGGAGTTGATTAAGAATGGAACAGGTGTTTGAGAACAGCCTGACCAAACAAGGCATCCTGGCGGGAGTCCTTGTCCAAACAGTAATGGGCTGTGAAGGTATGAACCGAGGCCCAGGTGGCCGCTCGACAGATCTAGTCGATGGACACAGAATTTAGATGAGCAATAGAGGTGGCCATGGCCCTCCAGAGAAAGGTCTTTACTCTGGTAGGCGAAAGAGATACACTGAGCAATCCAATTGGACAGTGTCCTCTTAGAGACTGGAAGTCCTAAATGAGAGGGATCAAAAGCAACAAAGAGTTGAGAAGACTTTCTATGTTGCTGTGTCCTTTGTAAGTAAAAGGCAAGAGCTCTCTTACAATCCAGGGTATGAAGATTCCTCTCTGCACTTGATGCATCAGGACCTGGAAAAAAGACAGGTAAATACACCTCTTGATTAAGATGAAAAGGTGAGACCACTTTAGGCATAAAGTGTGGATTGGTCCTAAGGACTACCTTATCATGATGAAACCTTGTATAAGGTGGATTAGCCACTAAGGCTTGCAGTTCACTGATGCGGCGAGCTGAGGTGACTGCAATGAGGAAAACAACCTTCCAGGAAAGAAATTTCAAGGAGGTGGTGGCTAAGGGTTCAAAAGGTGGCTTCATAAGTTGAACAAGAACCAGATTTAAGTCCCATGCCACCGGAGGAGGCCTAATGGGAGGCTTAGTTAAAGTTAGGCCTCTCATGAATCTTGCAATAAGAGGATGAGAGAAGATAGGCTGTCCATTGATAGGCTTAAGGGATGCTGCAATAGCACTCAAATGGACCCTTACTGAATTTGTCTTAAGGCCTGCATTGGAGAGATGCAGGAGATATTCCAATAGAGAATTCAAAGGTAGTGCTAGAGGGTCAAGACCCTTCTCAGCACACCAAATGGAAAACCTTTTCCATTTAAAAGCATAGGAACGTCTAGTAGAAGGTTTTCTGGAAGCATGGAGGATATCCTTCACTTGTTGAGAAAGATTCCAACCTTGAAGGTCTAGGCCTTCAGCAACCAAGCTCTGAGGTGAAGGGACTTGGGGTTTGGGTGCCACAAAGTCCCCTCCTCCTGGGACAGAAGGTCTGGAGCAGCTCCCAAGTCTAGGGAGGGAGCTTGAGAGAGATGCAGAAGTAGAGGGTACCACACTTGGCGTGGCCAGCGTGGAGCTATGAGGATCATGGATCCTTGGATCCCTCTGGAGCTTGAACAGAGTCTTGGGAATCAAAGGAATGGGTGGAAAGGCATACAGGAAGTCTTGACCCCAGTGAAGGAGGAAGGCATCCTTGGCCTGAACTCCCTGACACAGAATTCTGGAACAGAACCGGGGAAGTTTGGCATTCCATGGACTTGCAAAGATGTCTATGTCCGGGGATCCCCACTCTTGAAAGATTTTGAGTACCTGGTCCATGTGCAGGGACCATTCGTGTGGAAGCAGAACTCGACTGAGTCTGTCTGCCCAAGAGTTTTGGATTCCTGGAAGGTATACGGCCAGGAGATGGATTTGATGCTCTCTGGAGAAGGCCCACAATCTTAAAGCTTCGTTGCAAAGCGACAGAGAGCCAGTTCCTCCTTGCTTGTTTATGTAAAACATGGCTACCTGATTGTCCGTATGAATGAGGACTGTCTTGTAGCTGAGCAGGGTATGTAAGACCTTGAGAGCTAGAAAAACTGCTCGGAGCTCCAAGTGGTTGATATGTAGAGAGGTCTCCTGTGGAGACCAAGTGCCCTGAGTGGAGAGGTCTTGCAGATGAGCTCCCCAACCTGTTTGGGAGGCATCTGTTGTGAGGGTTGCCTGGGGCAACAACTGTTGGAAGGGGGACCCCAGCAAAAGATTTTGGGTGGACTTCCACCACTGGAGAGACCAAAAGAGGCGCCTGGAGGTTGCTATTTTGTCTGACAGAGCCCCTGATGCTTGAGTCCACTGGGTGGACAAAGTCCATTGAGCTGCTCTCATGTGAAGGCGAGCATAGGGGACCACATGTACTGTGGATGCCATGTGGCCTAGCAGTTGTAGCATCCCGGGCAGTTAAATGGCTCTTTGACTGAATCTGGGAGGCTAACTGCACTAGGCGTAGGCAACGGGCCTGAGGAAGATAGGCCCTTGCAGTGGTAGTATCTAGCCAGGCCCCTATGAACTCTAGGGACTGAGTAGGGGTGAGCTGGGACTTTGGGAGGTTTACCACAAGTCCCAGATACTGCAGTATGCGCCTTGTGCAGTCCAGGGAAGTCTGGGCCTCTGACTGAGATGGAGCTCGGATGAGCCAGTCGTCCAGGTATGGGAATACAAATATTCCCAGAGTGCGTAGAAATGCAGCTACTACTGCCATGCATTTGGGGAACACTCTTGGAGCAGAGGCCAGACCGAAAGGAAGCACCCTGTATTGGTAATGCTTTCCTCGGAAAAGAAAATGGAGGAACCTTCTGTGAGATGGATGGATGAGGACATGTGTGTACGCATCCTTGAGATCTAGAGAACAAAGCCAATCCTGACTCTGCAGGTATGGAAGGAGAGTGCCCAGAGAAAGCATCTTGAATTTCTCCTTGTATAGGAATTTGTTCAATTCTCTGAGATCTAATATGGGTCTGTGGCCCCCTGTTTTCTTTGGGATGAGAAAATAGGGGGAGTAAAACCCTGACCCTTGAGGAAGAGGTACTTCTTCTATTGCCCCTTGGGCAAGAAGGGTAGCCACTTCCTGACCTAGAAGGTCGAGAAGAGATGTTGGAGAATTGAAGTGTCCCACCATGGTGTGAGGAGGAAGGTTTGAGAAATGAAGTTTGTAGCCCTCCCTTATGATGGAGAGGGTCCATTGCTCTGTTGTAATTTGCTCCCAT
This sequence comes from Ichthyophis bannanicus, assembly GCA_033557465.1. Taxonomy (NCBI): domain Eukaryota; kingdom Metazoa; phylum Chordata; class Amphibia; order Gymnophiona; family Ichthyophiidae; genus Ichthyophis; species Ichthyophis bannanicus. Next base: position 115,989,976 of record CM066032.1, on the reverse strand, counting down.
CTGGGAACAAAATAAGCTAACCTTCCTGGAATGGTGAGAGGCTCTGGCTGTTTTAGAGCCAGAAAGGCTAAGTTCTCTAGCATCAAGTCAAAAACCCTGAGGAGGTTGGGACTGCTGAGTTGCAGCAGCCCCTGTAGACTTAGGCCTGGCCTGTTTAGGTTGCTGACGCTTAGTAGCAAAGTGACCTGTAGATGATTGTTGGCCAGAAGTAGAAGGGAATCTGCCCTTTTTGAAAAAAGACTTCTTGAAAGGTTTTTTCTTGGCAGGAATGGAGGTTGACTTTGAAAGTCTATCCAGAGCAGAATTTTCTGCATCCATTTGAGTGGCCTTTATTTGCCACTCTGCCAAACAGATTTTCACCTGTACAGGGGAGATTTCCTAAACCATCCTGGACCCAAGGTTCGAAATCAGAAGCTTGGAGCCAAGCAATTCTGCGAGCAGCTATGGCAATGGCCGAAGCTCTGCTGGCACCTTCAAAGGAGTCAAAGGCTGCACGGTTGGAAAACTTTGAAACATCCTGAGTATGCTTGAGCCAAAGAAGGAATGAGTAAATTAGACTTACCTGCTAATTGTTGTTCCTTAAGGAACTCTAGTCCAGTCCCGGAAAGATAGAGTTGTCAACCTCCACCAGCAGCTTTGGAGACTGAAAGATGTCATCGTCGTGATGTCACTGGTACAAATAGGCTCGCTCTGCCCCCTTTCACCAGCACCTATTGACAAAGCAGACTCAGCAGAGCAACAAATAAGTAGTTATTTCAAAAACCTATACAAAACAATTATGTACAGATAGAGATATCTCTCTAAGAAAAGGATAGAGCCAGGGCGCGCCCTATAACGGACGTGGAACGGAAGGGCGGAAGCCCGGTTCCTCTGCGCCCCAGCCGCCTGCCGCCAACACCACAGAGATCCCCTCTGAGAGCGCTTCCCATCTCTGCTACCCCCAGAGCGCCCTGAAAGTGTAGTGGGTACGGAAATATATTCACGGGACCAAGTGTTCCGTTTGGTTGTTTTCTTCTTTCCGTTTTTTTTTTTTTTTTTGAAAACTGCACAGGTTCACCAGCTGTCAATCTCACTCTCCCCCGTCTGTGGACACTTCAGGCTGGCCAACACCCACTGAACGGGAGGGATCCGGGACTGGACTAGAGTTCCTTAAGGAACAACAATTAGCAGGTAAGTCTAATTTACTCTTCCTTAGCGTCCCTCTAGTCCAGTCCCGGAAAGATAGAGGATGTAACAAAGCAGTAAATCTCAACGGGAGGGGCCTGAGATCCCAGCCTGAAGGACGGCTGATCCAAAACAACTATCCCTGCGCGCCTGCACATCCAAGCGATAATGCCGAGCAAAAGAATGTAACGAGGACCAGGTCGCCGCCCTACAAATATCCGCCGCCGGCACTAGGCTAACTTCCGCCCACGAGGCTGCCTGCGCTCTCGTGGAATGCGCACGCAACCCTACCGGCACCGCTCTGCCTCTCAAAATGTAGGCCGAAGCAATCGCCTCCTTCAGCCACCAACAAATGGAAGACTTCGCCGCCGCCTCGCCCTTCCGCGGGCCTCCGAATGCGACAAAAAGCCTGTCCGACTTCCGAAACGACGCCGTACGACCAAGATACTTCTTGAGCACTCTCCGCACATCCAACCGGTGCAGAAGTCCACCTGCGTGAGCTCCCTGCTCCGCGGAAAACACCGGGAGCGACACCACTTGATTAACATGAAAAGCGGACACCACCTTTGGCAAAAAGGCAGGTACTGTACGCAAGACCACCTTGAGCGCAGAGAAAGTCAAAAAAGGCTCCCGGCAAGAGAGCTCCTGCAGCTCGGAAATCCTCCTGGCCGAACATATCACCACGAGAAACACCGTCTTGAGCGTCAAATCCTTGAGTGAAGCCCGTCCTAATGGCTCGAAGGGTTCCCCAACCAAGACGTTCAGGACCAAATTAAGATCCCACGGAGGAAGAACAGTCCGCCTTGGCGGTCTGAGCAACAACACCGCTCGCAAGAACCGACGAATATCGCCATGCGCTGCAATCACCTGACCTTGAATCTTTCCCCGAAAACAGGAGAGAGCTGCCAACTGCACCCGCAAGGAGCTGGCCGAAAGGCCCTTATCCAATCCAGCCTGCAAAAAGGAAAGAACATTGGACACCGAAGCTCGTAAGGGGTTGAGAGAGAGATCGGAACACCAGCTCTCAAAGACACGCCAAACTCGGATATAAGCCAGGGAAGTCGACCTCCGACGCGACCGCAGGAGAGTGTCTATAACCGCCGCCGAGTAACCGCGGGCCGTCAACCGCGCCCGCTCAAGAGCCAAGCCGTAAGCGAGAACCGACCCACCTGAGGCATGCGCAAGGGACCCTGAAGCAACAGGTCCTCCCGAAGAGGCAACCTCCACGGAACGTCGACCAACAGACGAACCAAGTCTGCATACCATGGTCTCCTCGGCCAATCGGGCGCTATCAGGACCACCTGGCCCTTGTGCCGCTCGATGCGCTGAACCACCTTGCCAATTAGCGCCCAGGGAGGGAAGACATACAGCAGACCCTCCACCGGCCACTGCTGCGCCAAGGCATCCAGGCCCTCAGCCATCCACTCTTTCCGCCTGCTGAAGAATCTCTCCACCTTTGCCGACCGCAAGGTCGCCATGAGATCCATCACCGGAAGCCCCCAACGACGCACAATCATCTCGAAAACGTCCGGGTGCAGAGCCCACTCCCCCGGATCCACGCGGCACCGACTCAGATAATCCGCCTCGACGTTGGCGACTCCGGCGACGTGCTGAGCCGACAGGGCCAGCAAATTCCGTTCCGCCCAAGCCAGCAGCACACTCGCCTCTTCCTCTAGGGCCGCACTGCCCGTGCCGCCTTGCCGATTTATATACGCCACCGTGGTCGCGTTGTCCGATAGCACGCGAACCGCCGCTTGCCGCAATTTCTGCTGAAAGGCCAGCAGAGCCTGAAAGACTGCGCGCATTTCCAGACGGTTTATGGACCATAGTCGTTCCTCCTTTGCCCACGTTCCTTGCGCAAACGAGCCTTCGAGATGAGCCCCCCATCCCGCGAGACTCGCATCCGTCGTGAGCAACCGCCAGCACGGAGGCTCCAGGGGAACGCCCTGCATCAAGCTCTCGGGATGCAACCACCAAAGAAGGCTGCCCTTCACCGCCGCCGGACAGGGCAGACACTGCGACAACGCATCCCTCTGATGAGACCAGCGCCTGAGGAGAGCACTCTGCAAAGGCCGCATATGAGCTCTGGCCCACAACACTAAGTCTATTGTAGCCGCCATGGTCCCCAGTAACTGCAGGTACTGCCAAGCCGTCGGCGCCCGAAGCCCCAGAAACCGACGCCCCAGGTCGCGCACGGCCTGCGCCCTTGAGCTGGGAAGAAAGACCCGTCCTTGTCGAGTCTCGAAGCGCGCCCCCAGGTACTCCAGGCTCTGCGAGGGGGACAGCTGACTCTTCGCCTCGTTCACTACCCAACCGAGGCTCTCCAAGAACTCCACCACACGAGTGGTGGCCCCCACGCTTTCCTCCCTGGACTTTGCCCGAATCAACCAGTCGTCCAGGTACGGGTGCACCAGGATCCCTTCTCTGCGCAGCGCGGCCGCCACAACTACCATAATCTTTGTGAATGTCCGAGGAGCCGTCGCCAGACCAAAAGGCAACGCCCGGAACTGAAAGTGTCCCATCGGTACCGCAAATCGCAGAAAACGTTGATGCTCCCTCCGCACGGGAATGTGAAGATAAGCCTCCGTCAGATCCAAGGACGTAAGAAATTCGCCCGCGCGAACGGCCGCAATGACGGAGCGCAAGGTCTCCATGCGGAAGTGGGACACTCGGAGACAACGATTCACCCTCTTGAGATCGAGAATGGGCCGAAACGTATCTCCCTTTTTGGGGACCACGAAATAAATGGAGTATCGTCCTGCGCCGCACTGGTCGATCGGAATGGGTACGACTGCCCCGAGTCGTTGGAGACGGCCCAAGGTGTCCGCAACCGCTCGGCGCTTCCGAGGCGCCTTGCAGGGGGAAAGAACAAAGGAATCTCGCACTGGACACTGAAACTCCAGGGCATAGCCTTCCCGAATGACTTCTAAGACCCACCGGTCTGATGTAATCTGGACCCAGGCAGGGTAGAACTCCCGCAACCTGCCTCCCACGGGCACCTCCACTACCTGGGCCCGCCTCATCTCATTGTGATTTCTTGTTCGCACCGGAAGACTGGTAGGGACCAAAACCCCTGCCTGCCCCCCAAAACCCTCGAAAGGACCGACTCCGCGCTGGAAACCTGCTCCGCTGCGATTGTTGAAAGCGAGATGTGCGAAACTTACGAAAATCCCTCGAGAGGCCTCTAGATGCCGATCCTCCTCGAGTCTGTTTCGGTCTATCCTCAGGGAGACATCCCCCTTTGGACTCCCCGAGGTCCTTAACCAACTTCTCAAGATCCTCTCCAAAGAGGAGCTTGCCCCGGAAGGGAAGCTTACTGAGCCGAGCTTTGGACGAACTATCCGCCGACCAGTTTCGGAGCCACAAAGAACGGCGAGCTGCGACTACCGAAGCCATACATTTAGCTAGGCCACGAATTAGATCATAATGAACATCGGATAGGTATGCCGTGCCAGACTCCAGCCGAGACGTATCTGCCATCTGGTCGTCTGAGAGGGAGCCCTGAAGACGTTGAGACCAGCGTAAACAGCCTCTCGCCACCCACGCCCCCGCTATGGAGGCCTGCAGGGAAAGGGCACTCATGTCGAACACCTGCTTCAGCAAGGTATCCAACCTCCTATCCTGGCCATCCTTCAATGCTGCCGCTCCTTCCACCGGAATGGTGGTCTTCTTCGTGACAGCCGCCACCGCGGCATCAACCTTTGGAGACCGAAAAATCAACTTATCCTGTTCCGAGAGCGGGTACAAGCGGTCCAAAGCCCTGGTCCCCCGCAACGCCGACTCCGGCGCGTCCCATTCCTCCTGAATCATATTCCGAAAGACTCTATGGATAGGGAACACCCGCTGCGAGGTGCGCACAGCCTGCAACAGCAGATCCTCCAACGCCTCTTCTGAGGGAGCGGACCCCACGGGCATATTTAAAACTTTTAGGGTCTCGGAAATCAAAGCAGGAAGCTCCTCTCGCCGAAAAACACGGACCACCCTGCTCTGTTGCTCCTCCTCTAACAACTCACCATCTTCCAAGTCTTCGTCCGAGACCTCCTCATCAAGGTCCGGCATCTCCAGGTCCCCCTCTAGATGGGCAGGCGGACTGCGGGTCCAAATCGTCCCGTCGCCTTTTGGGTAGCGCCATCTCCCCTTCCTGAAGACTGGCAGCCCGACTCCGTTTCCTGCTAGAAGGACCGGGAGACCGAACCCCCTGTCCGTCTGCAGCAAGGCAAACGCCTTCTGCATCAAGGAGAGGAATTCGGAAGGGAGACCTGGAATCCCAGAGCCCTGGGACCCTTCTGGCACCAAGGGAACACTGGAAGCGGAGGATGGACCCGCTACCGGTTCCGAAGCAGGCAAGGAAGGAGGGTCAGAACCCCTGCCATCCTGAGAAGCCGTCGCGTGGTCCTGAGAACCTTCCCCCAAGGACTCCTCCATGCCCATGGCCATGGCCTCTAAAGAGCATGCTTTGCAAACGCCAGTATCCAAAATCTCCCCATGCCGCACCCCACAGACTAGGCAGCGTGGTTTGGCAGGCATGGTAAGTAACAGCGCTTCAATGCCAGTAAAAGAGCCTTGCACAGAGCCTTGCACAGCTACAAGAGAAGCTCTAATTTAAACGCTTTTTTTTTTTTTTTTTTTACTTTTTGGCAGTGATCAATCAAGCAAGATGTAACTAGCTGCCCCCTAACCACCGTTTTTCAAAACGAAGCTTCTAAACCCGAAAAAATTAACTTTGAAAATCGAAAGATTAAAAATTCAAAATGGCCGCCGCAACGTTTTCGGCGCGAAAAATCACGCGGCTAGGCCTCCCTGACTCCTAAGGAGCTGCCAAAACACCTCACCTAACCCCCAAATACCTTCCCCAGGTAAACCCCAAAGTCCAGAGTACTCACCAGACCTCGGGAGAGAGAGAAGAAGGGCAGCGCTGGACCCTTCAGGAGCACAGCCTTCAAAGCAGCATCAGCTCCTGGAGAGACTTTAAATCCTGTGGTAATAACCACTGCCTGCTGCTGTGAGTCTCTATAGCCTTCTACCTGCTCCTCACCCTTCCAAGTGGGTTCGGGAACAGGGAGGCAGAGGCAGGCACACTCCTGTGCTACTGCAATGCTCGTTTCAGTGCTGGGGCAGTGAGGGGAGGAGGGGGGGGGAGGGTTAGGGAGCAGAGAAAAGAGAAACAGCCTCAGCAGAACAGATCTCTGTAGCAGCAGCAGGCACCTAATCAAGCAAGAAAATCTAAATTTAAAACAAAGAATGAACTAAAGAAAAAAATTAAGCTCTGCTTATTTGTCCCTCTGAGCCCAGTCCTGGGCTCAGAACCTCCAAGCTGCTTGGAGACTGAAAGTACTGGTGAAAGGGGGCGGAGCGAGCCTATTTGTACCAGTGACATCACGACGATGACATCTTTCAGTCTCCAAAGCTGCTGGTGGAGGTTGACAACTCTATCTTTCCGGGACTGGACTAGAGGGACGCTAAGGAATCTTCCCTTTTATCCTCTAGAAGAAAAGGGAGGAAAGTGTGCAGTTTATCTGCAACTTCTTTTAGAAACATACCCATGTAAAGACTATAGGAGTTGATTCTGGCAATGAGCATACTGGCTTGGAAGGTTTTCCTACCAAAAGCATCCAAGGTCCTGCATTCTCTTCCTGGAGGGACAGAGGAGTCTCTTTTTGCACTCTTTATCCTTTTCATAGCTGACTGCACCACAATAGAATGGTGGGGAAGCTGTGTTTTATGAAAACCAGGACAAGGAGGGACACGGTACATAGTGTCCAATCTTCGAGAATGAGGAGAGATAGTGAGAGGAGTCTCCCATAGTCAATCATGTGCTCATAAAGAATCTCATGAATTGGCAAGGTGACTGCCTCCTTAGGAGCCTTAGAATAACCTAAAATATCCAATTTTTTAGCTCTAGGCTCTGATTCAGAGGTTACTGAAATAGAGAGCCCTTTAGCCACTTCTTTTATGAAGTCTTGAAAGGATAAGTCCTCTGGAGGAGACATTCTTCTTTTTGGAGAAGGCGGCTCTTCAGGAAGGGTTATGGATACTTCAGCAGATTCCTCTGATGTATCAGAATCATCAGAGGAATCAAAATATCGCCTGTCAAGGTGCTCTTCTAAAGCTCGGTACGCGTATCGAGCGGTATCGACATCGGGCGTCGTCGGTACCGAACCGGTACCGACGAGCATCCCTGGACAGGAAACCGCTGCAGTCGGCATCCTGGTTGATGTCGATGCAGTCGGTACCGGTACCGGAGCCGATATCGACAACGGGGTTTGTTGTGGTATCAGCGGCGTCGCAGCTTGAATGAAGGCCGTGATAGCCTGCTGCATGGATAGAACATTGTGATCCATCGACGCCATGAATGCCTGGAATTCGGTACCGGAAGGTTGCGCCGGTACCCCAGAGCATTCTAACAGGTGATCAGTCGAGGCCGTGCCATCGATGTCAACCTGTAACCCCATAGGTGGAGCTTTGGAAGCCGGAGCTTCCCGCCGGGGTTGTTTTGCCGGTGCAGGATCCTCGAGGGCAAGCCCGGAGGCATCTCGATGCTTGGAAGGAGATCTACCCTTCGAGGACCGGCTTGGTTTATGTTTGGTTACCTGAGATCCATGGGAGTAGGAAGAAGCCCTGGAAGACATCGATGCCACTGAAGCTGCATCAGAGGGAAACAGCACATGGAGCTTAGCTGCTCGGTTCTGTAAACCCCGTTTAGACATCAAAGAGCAGGACGGACAATCCGGAATGGAGTGTTCAGGACCCAAACATTTAAGACACCATTCATGGGTGTTAGTAACAGAAATAGTACCGCTGCACTTAGTGCATTTTTTAAACCCGGAGGCTTGCTTTTCCATGAGGAAAAATTCTTTGAGAGGCCTAAGGCCCAAAAGAAGAAAAAACACACTAAGTGAGGGAAAAATATGTTTTGTTTTGTTTTTTTTTATAAGAAAAGAAAGAAAAGACCGGCGGTACCGGTCCGAAGTCGGGGAAGGCAGACGCGCGACCAAAGAAATAAAAGAAAACAAAGAACTTCTTCAGCGGTGACAGGAACACGACCTGCTGGCTCTGCGGCAAAGAAGAACTGGGGAGAAGCGGTTAGGAAAGGCAGGAAGGCAGCGCGCAGGCGCTGTGGGATGCTCCCAAAAGCTTTCCTTTTTGGGAAGCTGGGGAGCGTTCCCGCGCAGGTTCCGTCGGTACCGACGTACCCATATGTGAAGACTCATATGTGAAGACTCATTCCTGCTTGTTCCTGGAGATACAATATTTCAGAGTCAGATTTTGTAAGAGATTCGTGTGATAACAAGAAGGGATAAACCTTCTTGAGAATACTCATTGAAAATCACTTATTAGTGAAAGTGTAAGAATGATATGTAAGGTTTCATGGAAACCAGCAGAATATTCTTACTTGAAGGAAAGGTCTAGGTTTTAAAAGTCTAGCCCTTGAAAAAAAAAACGGGTCTTGAGACATACGTGAAGGAGTGCAGAGGAGATCCCTAATCTTAAGTTAGAGGAGCTGGGTCCTTCTATAACTTCAGTGTGGTAGCTGGAAAGAAAGACGCAATGTAGGGGATACCATAGTTGCCTCTCTATGAGGGCAGTATGAGTATCATGCGCTCTTTGTTCATTATCAGCTTCAGTTATCAGATAAGGACCTACTGCAGTGATCAGGAATGCATCCCTGTTGTAAGAGTTCCACTGAGAAGTGGAACAACCTAGGGAGTTGTGCAATTCCCTAGGCTTTCACGTCATCTAGGCCCTGGTTCCTCTCCCTTAAAAGGAAATTTAAGGAAGATGGAAAGGATAGGAGAACCAGTCATGTAGTAACATGACTGGGTAGAGCCCATCAGTTGAAGCTTTTCTAACCACCTGGAAGCTACCTACCAGGGGTGGATTCTGACGCTCTCTGGCAAAGGCCCATAGTTTGTGATAAGGAAGCTTATCATAGCTCAGGTAGGAGCTATAGAAAAGATGATGTGACTCTGAACAAGCAACCTGTCAGTTCTGGTAGAAGCAAGAAAACAGTTTTCACATAAAAGACTACCAGTCCCAGAATGCACCAGGTTTCCAGCAGCCATGAGAGGGGCTGAAGTGAGAGAATCTGTGTGCAATCAAGAGAGCTATGAGGTAATCCCTAAGCACTCATCTCAAAGGGCAGGGCCTGATTTAAGACAGCTGCGCTGTGTTAGGGAGCAGCACACATTAGGAAAGAATAAGAATAGAGCTTATTCTTCAGATAACAGTTACTACAAGCTCCAGCCCAGCTTCAAGGAGAGTTTGAAGAACAGCTCCAGCAAAAGCCAAGCAGATAGAGAGAGAAGGAAACTCTCTGGAAGGAAGAGAAGAAAGGCCATTGGAAGGTCTGGGAGATTCCAAGGCAGTACTCATACTGGGAGGTATTCCAAAAGCCAGCAGAGTCCATTGGACTGGATTCAGCCAGAGGAATGGAGTGGCAGAGATAGGAATCACCAGTGGCTACCTGGAAGAGAGAAGACTGCATGTGGAAGGGACTTTCAGACCAAGGCCAGAAGGTATGTGAGAGAAGATCCAGTGTCCAGGGATCAAGATTGGAAGGCTGGACATCAGAATTGGATTACATATTGGCCAGGCTATACAGAGAGGAATAATGATAGCAGGAGAGGCTCAGGTATGAACACTGATCCAGACCCTATCTATAATAGAGAATGGCAGCAAGGGAATAAGCATTCTCATGATAGTGCCTTAATGAAAGACTCATCTGTGCCAATGTATGATATTGACCCTATGATTGTTGATGCAGGGGGAAATACAGCAGATGAAACTATTTACATGGACTGTTCTTTATCTAAATGCTATTGCTAGTTTTCTATGAGCAAACACATCAGCCATCACAAAGAAACCTAACTTTGTTCTTTATTTCCACTGCAAACAGCTCTTAAAGCAGGATTTGGGTTCACACAGTAGCAGCCAGCCAGCTAAAGGCTTTCAGCTGGTCCATTGATAGTAATTAGGGCTGCACCTGATTGTGTGTGTGAGCAAGGGAGAATCACTGCTGAGATCTGCATGGAAAATAAGCAGAAGTTAACCTAACCAGCAAAGTTTATTCTTTTCTTTGTGCCTTTGTATTTGGTAATTATTTGCTAAGAAAACATTAGCTAATTGCCTGGCAAGCTGAAGGTTGTTTCTGGTTTACTTTGTGACTTTTTGTTATCCATTTTAAACACTGCAAGCAAGTAACCTCATTTATAGTGCTATCAAGCATACATGTGCTGGGTGAATTAAACCCCATCAATAAAAGAAGTATTTTATTGATCTTACCACTTGGTTTCACAACTCAAATTATTGTCATCAGCTGTGTTTGGGAGTGAATGAACTACAATACCCACAATACCTTGCAAGAATCATATGAATATATGCATCGTCAAGATTGTGTAAGTTCTCACCCTAGGCAGCCGTCTGACAAGTTGCAGAGCTTTATTGCATAGTTGCAGAGAGCATGTTGTAGGTTGCTTAAGTGAGACCTGGCTGTTTTATTGCCAGTGTGCACCGAATGTATTCTGTTAAAGCTGAAATAGAATTGAAGACATATGTGAGCTGTATGTTGAAGCGAGCTGGTATAACCCACATGGTGGGTTTTTTTGCTTTTCTTAATATAGGGTTTCTAAGCCTTTTGAGCTGACTGTGCTCTGATGAGCAGAATAACCCTGGTAGGGATTCCCAGAATGCTATTGTGCATTTGGTAACCACAGTAATGCAAAAAGAACCCCAAGGGGGAAAACTCTGTATTGGAGAGACTTACTGGAGTAGGAATGGAAAAACTTCCTACTGCTTTAGTGGAAAAGCTCTCCAGTTGAATAATGTTCCCCTTGGAGACTAAATGTCCCAAATGAAAAGGATGGAAAACAATACAGAGGTGAGAGGACCTACAATTTGGTAAGGATGAGACATCCTCTTACAGGTAACTGTAAAAAGGTGAAGGATATAGTTCACCTTGTTGCTAAGTTTCCTGCCCCCCGGCCCCCCCCCCCCCCCCCACTTTTTTATAATTTTTTTTTTTTTTAAACAGGGGGAGCAGAAACTTGTTACCTTTAGAGCATGATTGTTCTCAATAGCTCTTGGAGCTAGGAGAGTGGATTTCCCCTATAATAAGAGATTCATGTCCAGAGGTAAAGAGTTGACTCAGTGTGTCACTGCTGTCTCAGTCTGGATGAATCTAATTAAAATGCCTGTTTTGATAAAAAGGCAGGTTTATAGATTCTGAATTTCATACAGAAAGAAGAAATGACTAAGCAAATAAAGCACAGTTACTTACCTGTAACAGGTGATCTCTGGGAACAGCAGGAATAAGTCTTCACAAATGGGTACGTCGGTAATGCTCCCCAGCGTCCAATTAGAACGCTTTTGGGAGCATCCCACAACGCCTGCGTGCTGCCTTCCCGCCTTTCCCAACTGCCTCTCCTCAGTTAAGTTTTAAAGCTGAGACAAAGAGAAAGAGGGGAAAGATAGAGATAGAGAGATACAACTCCTAGGGGAGGTGGGTGGGTTGTAAAGTCTTATTCCTGCTATTCCCAGAGATCACCTGTTACAGGTAAGTAACTGTGCTATCTCCAGGAACAAGCAGGAATGAGTCTTCACATATGGGGACTCCCAAGCTAAGATGTCTGGAGGAGTCCCAGCATGTTGCAAATCTGAGAAGGTCATGCTATTCGACAGAACCTCAGGCATTATGGGGATGGAGGGTAGGAGTTGCACTAAAAAGATGTGCTATGGAACAGCTGGACCAAACAGGACGCCTAGATAGGAGACCCTGTGTAGATAATATCTAGTAGTAACTATTGAACTGCAATATACCAATATGGACCTCACCTGGAAGTACTGTAAAAGGTTTATGGATCTGCTAATATGAACCAGCAAAATATCCTCAAGGAGTACCTCAATGTAGAGCAGAGGTAAATAAACTGTGCAAAAGACAGGTTGAGAACAGAACCTTTAGGGCGAGAAAAAGTCCCAGCGGAAACTGGGGCAGTTCAATGAGGCAGGACTTTTGCGGTAAACGCTGAAGTCCCTATTATTTATTTATTTATTTATCTATTTCTTCTATACCGCCCCTTCCAGAGATCAGGGGCGGTTTACATGGAACAAATTAACAGTTTTGTATACATTCGTATACCATTACATTGAACAGAAATTTTTTAACTTTTTACATATAACTGTGCGTTAAACTGCTTAAAACTATTTACAAGGTGTATACTTTTGTATACATCTGTATCGTTATATTGATCAGAAGTTTCTAACTTTTTACAGGGAATAGGCAAAGAACTGCCAATGTTATTTACAGAGGTTATTTACAAAAAGGTTAAAATACAATGAGTTATAGAGTAGAGTATTCGTCAGTCAAGTGGGGGTGTGGGTGTGTGTGTGGTGGAATTTATTTCCATTTTTTCGTGGATTTTTGGTGTGTCTGTGGGAGAACTGTCTGTGGATTTTTGGTGTGTCTGTGGGAGAACTGTCTGTGAGAGGACTGTGTATGGTTAACTAATTGTGTATGTATATTAGATAAGCCTGAAGCTCTTTTGACCTTAAAGAGATATAGTTCTTATAGGAGAAGAGGGGTATTGAAGACCCCTATATCCGATGACAAAGAAGGACAGAAGTATGAGGCATTGTAGCCTCCTATTTTCTGAAGATTCAGAATGTCCTTCCTAAGTGAAGTCACTTAGGAAAAAAGATGGTACATGGAGGACTTCAGATGTACCTAACCTGAAGGTTATGGTGTAGAACCCTAAGTATGCTGGAGCAGCATTGATAGGGATAGTGACTATCTGTCGGAGCCCTATAGGAAATATTCATCAGTATATATATATATTCCAGTATATATATATATATATATATATATATATATATATATTCCAGTATATATATATATATATATATATATAATATTCCAGTATATATATATATATATATATATATATATTCCAGTATATATATATATATATATATATATATATATATATATATTCCAGTATATATATATATATATATATAGATATATATCCAGTATATATATATATATATATATATATATCCAGTATATATATATATATATATATATATATATATATTATATATTCCAGTATATATATATATATATATATATATATATATATATATATTCCAGTATATATATATATATATATTATATATATATTCCAGTATATATATATATAATATATATATATATATATTCCAGTATATATATATATATATATATATATATATATATAGGTAGATAAAGATATATCCATTTATAGAAAAAAATATACACATACATATACACACATATACATACATATATATATATATATATATATATATATATAGTGATAAGGAAGCTTATCATAGTTCAGGAGGAAATAATACAAGAGGTGAATTGGCTCTGAATAAGCAACCTGTGCTGGCTGGTAAAAACACTAAAACAGAGTGTTTACCTAAAGGACTACCAGACCCAGAATGCACTGGTTTACAGAAAGCCTCTAGGAGAGCTGAAGTAGGGAAACATGTGCCTAATCAGAGAAGCAATGATGTAATCCCTAATCACACATCTCCTAGGGCAGGGCTTAATTCAGAACACCTGCAGTGTGCTAGGGTGGAGCGGCCATCTAGGCACTTTAAAGCTAGAAGAAATTCTTCAGACAGCAAGGACAGCAAAGGTGGCAAGGACAGTAACAGGAGCTGGAGAAGGAGAGACTGATCGTGAACAGAAGGAAGAACAGCAAGACATCCAGAAGGTCTAAGAAAAGAGCCCAAGGCAGTACGTATGCTGGGAGAGATTCCTGGGGCAAGCATTCTTCATTGGACTGGAAGAAGCCAGAGGCTTGGAGATATACAGCCAGGAACCCTCGGACAGCACCTGTAAGGGAGACGGCTGCATCTACAGAAATAAGGAGCTCTAATACCTATTCAAGGAGGTATGAGAAAAGAGACCTAAAGTCCAGGGATTCTGACTGGAGAGCTGGGCACAGCAGCTTTGCTACCTACTGGCCAAAATACCCAGAGAGGAAACCTAATGACAACGTGATCTCAGGTATGAACTCTGATCTGTTCCCTAGCTTTGCACAAGGAAGACAGCAGGGAAACAGTTTCTATCCTGGTAGAGATCAGTTAGAGAAATCCTCTGAGCCAGTGTATGGAAGTGATCCTATGATATTTCAAGAGCAAGGGGAAATATCAAATGAGGAAGTTGAATGTATGGATTGTTCTCTTTCTAAGCTGCTGTTCTAAAGTAATCCCCAGATAAGGATCAAACACCAAAAGGAACTGTACTGATTTTTAACTTCCCAGAAAAGTTTCTGAGAGAAAGCTTTGGGGAAAGTTGGAGCCACGTGGAGAGTGGACCAGCAATGGTTTGCAGCTGGTTAAGCACCTGTGATTAGAGCAAGGCACAAGTGCACGTGGGACTTTGGAAAAAAGCTTCTTCTCTGTGTGAAAGGAAGAAAGCTGGTTTTTTTTGATAAAGAGAATTTTCCTTTTGGGTTTATTTTTTCATTCCAGCACTGCTAAGAAAGTTTATTAGCAGGGGCTAGAGGGAAGACCTTTTCTGTTCCATCAAGGTCTTTACTAAGTTGTTGCATAAGTAATTCAGTTGCCTTATTTGTTTTGTTTCCTGAATAAAACTCCTGAAGAAATTATCCTGTTGATGTTACCAAGCATATCTGTGCAAGGGAATAACACCCCATAAATAAAATCTGTTTTCTGCTTTACACTCGAGCAACTACAATTCTTTATTCTTGTTAAACAGCTAGTTTTGTGTGATTGAACTACAACACCCACAATCCTTTGCAAGTCAAGTAAATTCATGTCCTTGCCAAGATTGTGGAACTTTCACAACAAGCACCACGGTTTACAGTGGCGTAGTCTTTCAGATTGCTTTAACACAAAGGATTTCCAGGATTTATAAGGATTACAACTGAAAAGTGAAAGAAAAAAGTTAAAGTCAAAAGCCGGAGAGTGGATTTTTCCCTTAACAACGCCTTGGAAAAAAAAAAAGAAGCTGTTCCAGGAGCTGTTCCAAGGAGGAAAAGACCCTGTGTGAGCCTGATTCATCACTGGCATAAGGTAATAAGTACATGGGCATGACTAGTGGTGGATAGGAGTAAGAGACAGGGGTAATTGAAAAAAAAAATAGGAGGAAACACCTGTTTGTAGGGTGCTGCTCTGTGGCTTTTTTTTTCTTTTGTTTCTTGCAGGGATATACAGAGATGGATCCTAAGGAACTGGCCAGCTGGATGGCAGCTCAATTTGCCAAGCAACAAGAGGTCGTGCACCAGGCTCAGGACTCTGCAATCAAAGCCCTGAGGGAGCAGCAGAAGCCAGTGCTTGACCTCGTGGAAGCCTGATTGCACTTCATACCCAAGGTGGTGCAAGACCAGCAGTAACACCTGGTATTCCACATGTGGACAATGTGGGACTCAGTCAGGGAATTGGGGCATTTAGTTTTGGGAAACTCGCACCAGAAGATAATGTTGATGATTTCCTTGAATCTTTTGAGAGAGTGGCACAAGCATTAGCATGGCCAGAGACCCAGTGGGCAGTAAGGTTGGCAACCTCATTAACTGGGGAGGCGCTTGCCGCCTATAGGGCAATGCCAGCGGCTCAAGCTTTAAATTATAGAGATGTAAAATCTGCTATAAGAGATCGCCTAGCGTTGTCTGTTTCAGAATATAGGCGAATGTTTAGAGCTACTGCATTAAGAGTGGGTGAAACACCCAGGGCTCTGAGTCAAAGAATCAGAGGATTGGCTATAAAATGGTTGGAGCCTGAGGGAAAGAATATGGAAATGTTATTGGACATTATTATGCTTGAACAATTCATGTCTGCTGTGCCAAAAGACTTGCACACTTTCCTTATACAGCAAAATTGCCAGAACCTGGGAGAGGCAACCATGTTAGCAGAGCGATTCTTGGAAGCCACGCAGGCTTGCCATAGAATGGGTGGCCCTCTGAAGGTTGGTGCTGAGGCAAGCTGGGCTGTATCAGAAAAGAAAATGGTTAAAAATGTTGTTTCTGAGAATAGTACTGTACCTACCCAGATTATAAAGTGGAGTAAGAAGAAATGTTACAAATGTGGAAAATGGGGATATTTGGAAAAGGAATGCCAGATTTACACTAGCTTGATAGGTGTTGATTTAAAACAGCCTAAAGAAGGGTTCCTTTTGGTGGTTGATGTGCAGGGAATTACCACGAATGCTCTGTTAGACTCTGGGGCAGACCAGAGTATGCTATCAAAGAGGCTTTGGAAGCGGCTAGAGGCCAAAGAAGGATTTGAGCCTAGAACCCCTGAAAGCAAGGTTTACATTAGATGCATTCATGGTGCTGCTTCATCATATCCCACGTACAAGCTAATGGTTAAGGGCTTGGGGGTACAAGAGGAAATTCCTTTAGCAGTGGTACCTAGGCTTCTATTTGATTTAGATCTAGGAAGAGACTGGCCAAAATTTAAGCAGGGGCTTGTGAAAGGACTAGGGAAGAAGGAGGGAGATGGAATGATGGTAATAGCTCCCGGACCTTTGTTTGAAAGTCCTCAGACCCCAGTTAAAAAGATGGTTAAACTTCCAGAAGACAAAACTACCAAGAAGATTTTCACCTTGAAATACCGTAGGGTCACAGAGAAGGCCCAAGCTCCTAAGCGGGCAACCCCTCAAGCTGCTGGGTTTGATCTTTGCAGTGTGGAAGATGTGACTATACCTGGCCAAGGGAAAGCCCTGGTTGACACTGGACTCCAAGCTGAAATACCCATTGGGTGCTATGGGTGAGTAGCCCCGAGATCAGGATTAGCCCTGAAGTATTTCATTGATGTGGGAGCTGGCGTGATCGATCCCGATTACAGGGGCAATGTTAAAGTTCTGTTATTTAATTTTGGACAGAAGGATTACCATGTAAGGACGGGAGATTGAATCGCTCAATTGATATGTGAAAGACTGGATTTTCCACCTGTGGAGGAAGTCACAACTTTGTCCAATTCTGAGCGTGGAACCAAGGGCTTTGGTTCAACTGAAGACAAGGGGGTAAAGAGCCTAGCTGCCACCTGTGACCGTGGAAGGGAGGTGCATGAAGAGGAGGATTTGGGACCCCAAGTATCTGACTGTAAGGAGAGCTGAGAACCCCAAATAGGTGAGGACCTATCAGTAGTACAGCAAGAAGAACTAAGGAAATTGCTAAAAGAATTCCCAGATGTTTTGACTCCTATACCTGGAGACACACATTTGGTTGCACATGAGATTATAACTCCACCTGGGAAGTTAATTCGACAAAGGCCATACCGCTTGCCTGAAGCAAAGAGACAGGAAGTAGTGGCACAAGTTCAGGAAATGTTAGACATGGGGGTAATAGAGGAGTCGAAGAGTCCCTGGAATAGCCCCATAGTCTTGGTGCCAAAGCCTGATGGCTCTTTAAGATTCTGTATTGATTTCCGGCAGGTAAATGCAATATCAGTTTTTGATGCATATCCAATGCCAAGAATTGAAGAGCTATTGGACCAGCTTGGACAAGCCCAATATTTAACCACCCTTGATATGACGAAAAGCTATTGGCAAATCCCTCTAACCAGGGAGTCGAAGCCAAAGACTGCTTTCAGCACCCCCGTTGGCCTTTTTCAATTCAAAAGGATGCCTTTCGGACTGCATGGAGCGGCAGCTACCTGCCAAAGGTTAGTGGACCAGGTACTTCGACCCCATCAAAATTATGCCTTTGCCTATATGGATGATGTCATAATCCATAGCAATACTTGGGCGGAACATCTAAAGAGAATCAGAGCGGTCTTATGCTCCATGAAGCAAGCGGGAATCACTTTGAATCCAAAGAAGTGTGCCTTTGCTAAGAGAGAGGTAAAATACCTAGGCCACTTGGTGGGAAGAGGAAAAATTAAACCCCTAATGAGCAAAGTGGATAGTATCAGGAATTTCTCTCCTCCAACCACGAAGAAACAGTTGAGGAGTTTCTTGGGGCTTATCAGTTACTACCGCAGATTTATACCACAGTTTGCAGAGGAAACTGTAATATTTACTGATATGCTGCGGAAGAATTGCCCAAATCAGCTGAAATGGACTCCCGAAGCTGATAAAGCATTTTCAGTGCTGAAAGGGAAGTTGTGTACAGGACCAGTACTGAAAGGGATGGATTTCAGAAAACCCTTCTTAGTTCAAACAGATGCCTCGGATGTAGGGCTGGGAGCTGTGTTATCCCAATGTCATGAAGAGGAGGAGCATCCTGTGATGTACCTGAGCAGGAAATAGTCACCGGCCGAACAGAAGTATTCAACAATAGAGAAGGAATGCCTAGCCATAAAGTGGTCAGTGGAGGCATTAAGGTTTTATCTCACAGGGAGGAAGTTCCTATTGGTTACAGACCATGCCCCACTAAAGTGGTTACAACAGATGAAGAACCACAATGCCAGGTTGACACGCTGGTACATGGCCTTACAGGCATTTGATTTTTAAGTGGAACATCGTGCTGGAAAATTACACAAAAATGCGGATGCCCTTTCGCGTATTACGGACTGTAAAGAAGAGGTTTCACAATTGGCACCAGTCCGTAATAACTTAAGCAGGGGGGTATGTGATAAGGAAGCTTATCATAGTTCAGGAGGAAATAATATAAGAGGTGAATTGGCTCTGAATAAGCAACCTGTGCTGGCTGGTAAAAGCACTAAAACAGTGTTTACCTAAAGGACTACCAGACCCAGAATGCACTGGTTTACAGAAAGCCTCTAGGAGAGCTGAAGTAGGGAAACGTGTGCCTAATCAGAGAAGTAATGATGTAATCCCTAATCACACATCTCCTAGGGCAGGGCTTAATTCAGAACAACTGCAGTGTGCTAGGGTGGAGCGGCCATCTAGGCACTTTAAAGCTAGAAGAAATTCTTCAGACAGACAGCAAGGAGAGCAAAGGTGGCAAGGACAACAACGGGAGCTGGAGAAGGAGAGACTGATCGTGAACAGAAGGAAGAACAGCAAGACGTCCAGAAGGTCTAAGAAAAGAGCCCAAGGCAGTACGTATGCTGGGAGAGATTCCTGGGGCAAGCATTCTTCATTGGACTGGAAGAAGCCAGAGGCTTGGAGATATACAGCCAGGAACCCTCGGACAGCACCTGTAAGGAGACGGCTGCATCTACAGAAAGAAGGAGCTCTAATACCTATTCAAGGAGGTATGGGAAAAGAGACCTAAAGTCCAGGGATTCTGACTGGAGAGCTGGGCACAGAAGCTTTGCTACCTACTGGCCAAAAAACCCAGAGAGGAAACCTAATGACAACGTGATCTCAGATATGAACTCTGATCTGTTCCCTAGCTTTGCACAAGGAAGACAGCAGGGAAACAGTTTCTATCCTGGTAGAGATCAGTTAGAGAAATCCTCTGAGCCAGTGTATGGAAGTGATCCTATGATATTTCAAGAGCAAGGGGAAATATCAAATGAGGAAGTTGAATGTATGGATTGTTCTCTTTCTAAGCTGCTGTTCTAAAGTAATCCCCAGATAAGGATCAAACACCAAAAGGAACTGTACTGATTTTTAACTTCCCAGAAAAGTTTCTCTGAGAGAAAGCTTTGGGGAAAGTTGGAGCCACGTGGAGAGTGGACCAGCAATGGTTTGCAGCTGGTTAAGCACCTGTGATTAGAGCAAGGCACAAGTGCACGTGGGACTTTGGAAAAAAGCTTCTTCTCTGTGTGAAAGGAAGAAAGCTGGTTCTTTTTGATAAAGAGAATTTTCCTTTTGGGTTTATTTTTTCATTCCAGCACTGCTAAGAAAGTTTATTAGCAGGGGCTAGTCTTGCATAAGTAATTCAGTTGCCTTATTTGTTTTGTTTCCTGAATAAAACACCTGAAGAAATTATCCTGTTGATGTTACCAAGCATATCTGTGCGAGGGAATAACACCCCATAAATAAAATCTGTTTTCTGCTTTACACTCGAGCAACTACAATTCTTTATTCTTGTTAAATGGCTAGTTTTGTGTGATTGAACTACAACACCCACAATCCTTTGCAAGTCAAGTAAATTCATGTCCTTGCCAAGATTGTGGAACTTTCACAACAAGCACCCCCGTTTACTATATATATATATATATATATATACCCATATCCCCACATAGGGATATGTGCAGAGAGAAAGATTCATCTATTAACAAGAAGGGAAATACCTGCTTGAGGAGATGCTTAGAGAATCCATTCTCCCTGGTTATGAGTGGGAGAGCTAAGGGAGTGCTCTCACTGACAAGGAGAAGTCTAGAGTCCTCTAAGAATTCTAGCCCTTGGATAACCAGGAATGGAGGCCTACGTGAAAAAATGCAAAGGATGTTTTTAATCCGCAGGCAGTAAGTCTGGATTCTTCCATAACTCCAGTATGGCAGCTGGAGAAGAAGACGCAATGAAATGAGATACCATATTTACCCTTCTATGAGGGCAAAATGAGTATCATGCATTCTTGCGCTCAATATGAATTTCCCCATGAAGAATTGAGGGTGGAAGGAAATACAAGACAAGGACTGGCTGTTACGAAAAGAGAGCCATCCCTGGTGAAGGGGTCCACTGGAGATGTGACCAACCCAGGGAATTGAGTAATTCTTTAGGTCTTCACGTAATTAAAGGCCTGCGTTCTTTATTGTAGAAGGGGACTTTAATGGAAATGGTAAGGGTAGGGAAGAACCCAGCAGTCATGACTAGGTAAAGCCCTTCCCAACCATCTGGAATTATTTGCTCTCTAGCAAGGGCCCATAGTGCAGAGCTGCTCTGTAGAGATGCAGAGGGCATGTTGCTGGTTGGTTAGAAGAAAAAACTGGCTGTTTAAGAGCCAGTATGTAACCTGAACTACTCCGCCAAAGCCCAAGGATTGGAGAAGGCTAAGGATAGAAGGTATGCTGATGTGTCTGCAACAATAAAGCCAGAAAAGGTTCTTAGCCTGTCTGGGATTTAGTACTAAGGCCAGAAAGGATTGATATTGGAGATCAACCCCTGGTTGCTTGGTCAGCAAGTCAGTGGTCTAACCACTAAGAGCCCCTGCACTTTTAACTATTGTTAGGGCAGCAGAACAAATTTTAGGTCCCAAGATTGGAAAAAGGACCTAGAGACATAAGTAGGAGTGGTAAGACTCCCTCATTGTCTGAGAAGCTGCCACAAAACAAGATTGCAAGGGGGAGACAACTCTGAAATGAAAACCCTTTACTGGAATAGGTAGAAAACTCAGGGGCTTAGGGATAAGCCCTCCAGTTAAGTGGTATCACTCTTACAGACCAAAATGTCTTAGTAAGAGGGACAGAGTTGAAAAAAGACTTACGATGGAGTAAATCTCTGAAAAGGTAATATGAGACATGCTGATACAGGAGAAACTGTCAAAGGTAAAGGCATAGCAACCTTATTGACAGTTGTTACTCCTCTGTCCACTTAGGAGGAAGAGGAGTAATTTTACTACCTGTAAAGCATAATCATCCTAAGAAGCTCTATGAGCTAAAAGGAAGGATGTCTCTTTAAAAGAGAGACATGTGTAAAATTTAGGATGGAACCGATGTAGATGCTTGTAATGAGAAGCAGACTATAGGTTCTAAACCTCAAAACAAGATAGAAGGATTCAGTGAAGAATCTATCAGCAACCCTGCAGCTGCTGGGTTTGCTGAAGCGGTTGAGGTTGTGGTTTCTTTAGCCTGGTTTGATGTTTCCCTTGTTTGGAAACAGCTGTATGATGGGTAGAGAAAGAATAAAACTTTTTCCCCTTGGGGGAATAAAGTTTGGTAGAACATTTCCTACCACCTGGGATAGAGGAAGGTGTTGACAATCCTTTGAAAGCAATAGTGTCAGTGGTTAACTGAGCAGCTTGGCGTAAAGTCTCTTTGTTAAAGAGATTCTCCCCAGTACAAGGAGTATTTCCCAGCCTTTCTTGTACCCATTTGTCCAAGTCCGAAGCTTGGAGCCAGGCCATGCGTCATGCCCCTATGGCTATAGCAGAAGTTTTGCTAACAGACTCAAAACAGTCCAAGGTAACACGCATAAGGAACCTAGAGATATTTTGAACATGACTAACCAGTAAAGAGTAGTCTGCTCTTTTGAGATCTTGAAGAAAAGGAGTCAAAAAACAGCAAACTGTTGGTGACCTCTTCAAGAGATAATCCCATATAGAAAATATATGAGAGAATTCTTGTTGAAAACATGGATGCCTGGAAGCTTTTACGTCCAAAGGCATCTAAAGTTCTAGACTCACGACCTGGCGGATAAGAAGAGTGCTTTTTAGCACTCTTAACACGCCTCATTGCTGATTCCACAACAATAGAATGATGAGGAAGTTGAGTCTTTTGAAAACCCGGAGAAGGGGGCACCTTGTACAGAGAGTCAGTGGCCCTTGAAGGTGGGGATACCTTTAAGGGAGTTTCCCACATTCGAAGTAAAAGATCCTGTAAGGTTTGATGCAAAGGAAGCATGATAACCTCCTTTGGATTCTCAGGGATATGCAGAAGTTCTGAATCCCCTGGTGCAGGATCTTGATCAGGTATAGAAATGGCAAGTAACCTTGCCATATCAAGCAGGAATGCTTGAAAAGAAATTTCCCCAGAAGGGGATTCTCTATCATGAGTAAAGGTTAGATCTGTTGAAGATCTAGTCTTGGCACTAATGGATTGATCCCGATCCATTGGAGTACAAGACCCAAAAGGGTGGAGCATCGGATTGTCCTGAAAGGATAGTCGTCGGTACCGCTCGAGGCTGGTGCCGCGACAAATCGGTGGAATACCATCCATGCCAGGGATGGATTCCAAGCTCGGTACCGAAGGAAGCGAGCTTGTGGAAGTAAGCATGGAAGGCACCGATACCGATGCAAACGTAGAAAGTGGTACCAGCAGTGGTATCGCAGCCGGTACCGATATCGGAAGATCAGTCGGAGGTGACTAACGGTACCAAAGGTAACGAGAGCCCCCGACTTTGATCCCCGGGACAATGTCTTCGGCACCGTCCGAGGTCGGTACCGAGACGAGTCGGTACCCAATCGTCCAGACTAGAGATTGATTCTAGACTCGGCATCGAAAGCAGCGAGTCTATCGAAGCACACCTGGAGGGTACCGACGTGGATACCAGAACCGGTACCGGGATCGATACCGACGCTGGAAGATCGGTCTGTAGCGACTCTAACAGCACCGAAGATACCGAGAGCGCTAGACTGTGATCATCGGTGTGGAATGTTTCATCCAACACCATTGCCGATGCCGGGGTACCGGCACCGCTCAAAGCGGATACCACCACCGAGCATGGCTCAGGTATGTTCGTAAAAACCCCGGGAACAACCTGAAACCCCGTTAATGCTTTGGAGGCCGAAGACTCCCGCCGGGGTTTTAAAGCCAATTTGTCCTCGGGGGCAAGGCCAGAGGCATCTCGATGCTGAACATGAGATCTACCACCCGAGGACTGGCTAGTCTTTACAGACTTTTGCTTGGTTACCTGATCCTGTGAAAAAGAAGTTGTAGCTGGTACCCTCAGGACTGATGGGAACCGCGTATTGAGTTGAGCTCGATGCTGAAGACTTCTTCTGGAAATACTACTGCAGGAGGGACACTCCAGCGGATAGTGGTCAGGACCCAAACATGGGAGGCACCAGTTATGGGTGTCTTAAACTAATTTGGTACCACCACAGTTGAAACATGTTTTAGGGATAAGTGGCTGGCGTTTCCATGAAGGAAAGTGAAGAGGCCTAGCAGGCCGAAAAAAACGTCAGGTACTAAACAGGGAAAAATTCCCTACAAAGGAAAAAAATTTGTAGGAGAAAGAAAGAAGAAAACACCGGCGGTACCGGTGCGTCGAGAGAAGGCAGACGCGACCACAAGAAAAAACAAAAATAAAGGAAGAATTTTCTGCGGTGATAGGAGTACGTCCTGCTGGCTCCGCGGAAAAACGAAAACTGAGGAGAGGCAGTTGGGAAAGGCGGGAAGGCAGCACGCAGGCGTAGTGGGAATGCTCCCAAAAACGTTCTAATTGGACGCTGGGGAGCGTTCCCACGCAGACTCCGTCGGTACCGACGTACCCATTTGTGAAGACTCATTCCTGCTTGTTCCTGGAGATAATATAAGAAACCCTGCAGTTACTGGGTCTGCTGAACCTGTTGAGGTTTTGGTTTTCTTAGTCTGGTTTGATGTTGCCCTGTTCGGCAAACATCTGTGTGATGGGTAGAAGATGGATAAAACCTTTTTCCCCTAGGGGAATAAAGTCTTTTAGAAAATCTTTTAATAGCTGAGATAGAGGAAATTTTTGACAGTCCTCTGACAATAGGCTTATCAGTGTCTGACTTGCTTGAAATAGACAATCCTTGTTGAAGAGATTCTCTCCAGTACAAGGACTATTTCCCAGCTTTACTTGTACCCATTTATCCAAGTCTGAAGCTTGGAGCCAGGCAATACGTCGTGCTCCTATGGCTATAGCAGAAGTTCTGCTAATAGACTCAAAGCAGTCCAAGGAAGCACGATTAAGGAATTTAGAGATATTTTGAGCATGTTTGACTAATAATAAATAGTCTGCTCTTTTATGTTCTTGAAGAAAAGGGTTCAAAAGCTTTAAGTTCTTTGTAACCTCTTCAAGAGAGAATCCCATATAGAAAATATATGAGATAATTCTTGCTGAAAGCATGGATGCTTGGAAGCAGATGCCCAAAAGCATCTAAGGTTCTAGTCTCACGACTTGGCGGGTAAGAAGAATGCTTTTTTGCACTCTTAATGCACCTCATTGCTGATTCTACTACTATAGAAACATAGAAACATGATGACAGAAAAAGACCACATGGCCTATCTAGTCTGTCCTTCCATATTCAACAACTACAACAGTCCACTTTTTACCTTTAGAGATCCTCTGTGTTGGTCCCATGCTTTTTTGAATTCAGTTACTGTCCTCATCTCTACCACCTCCACTGGGAGACTATTCCATGGATCCACTACTCTTTCCGTAAAGAAATATTTCCGCATATCACTCCTGAATCTATCTCCCTTCACCCTCATCCCATATCCCCTCGTAGCAGAACTTGCTTTCAATTGAAAGAGGCTCTTTCCCTGAACATTTATGCCACGGAGGTATTTAAACATCTCAATCATATCACCTCTATCCCGCCTTTCCTCTAAGGTGTACATATTAAGATCCTTAAGTCTGTCCTCATATGCTTTATAATGAAGCCCACTAATCATTTTAGTAGCTACCCTCTGCACCGACTCCATCCTGTTCACATCCTTTTGAAGGTGCGGTCTCCAGAATTGCACACTATACTCCAAAGACTTATACAGAGGCATTATCACCTCCTTTTTTCTGCTAGCCATTCCTCTCCGTATGCACCCAAGCATCCTTCTAGCTTTTGCCGTCGCCTTTTCTACCTGTTTAGCTACTTTAAGATCAACAGACACAACCACGCCTAGGTTCTGCTCTTCTTTAGTGGACAAAAGTACTTCACCTCCTATACTGTATTGCTCCCTTGGATTGCTGCAGCACAAATGCATGACCTTACATTTTTTAACATTAAATCCCAGCTGCCAAATTCTAGACCATTCTTCAAGCTTAGCTAGATTCCTCCTCATGTTATCTACACCTTCCTGGGTGTCTACTTTATTGCAGATTTTGGTATCATCTGCAAAGAGGCAAACCTTACCCGACAGTCCCTCTATATCACTAACAAAGATGTTAAAAAGAATCGGACCAAGGACAGATCCCTGGGGCACACCACTGGTAACATCCTTCTCCTCAGAGTGAGCTCCATTTACTTGTACTCTTTGTCGCCTCCCACCCAACCAATTTCTAACCCAAGCAGTAACTTTAGGGTCCATCCCTAGGGTGCTCAGTTTGTTTATAAGTCGCCTGTGAGGAACAGTGTCAAAGGCTTTACTGAAATCTAAATACACCACATCTAGAGCTCTCCCTCGGTCCAACTCCCTGGTCACCCAAAGAAATCAATCAGATTTGTCTGACAAGACCTGCCTCTGGTGAATCCATGCTGCCTCGGATCCTGTAATCCGCTGTACTCCAGAAACCTCACTATTTTCTCTTTCAGCAGCGTTTCCAATAATTTACTCACCACCGAAGTTAAACTAACCGGCCTGTAGTTTTCAACCACATCCTTACTTCCGCTTTTGTGTAAAGGCACCACATGAGCCTCTCTCCAGTCCTTTGGCACCACTCCAGACTCCAACGAGGCATTGAAAAGGTCAGTCAGTGGAGTTGCTAGAATGTCCCCAAGTTCCCTCAGTATTCTAGGGTGTATCCCATCTGGTCCCATCGCTTTGTCTACTTTAAGTTGAGCTAGTTTCTCACGAACACAGTCTTCTGAAAATTGTTCAAGATGTCCCTCGCTTCTGTTCCTATTTGTGGGTGTTTTCTGAGGTCCTGCTCCTGGTTCTTCATCTGTGAACACAGAACAAAAATATTTGTTAAGCAATTCCGCTTTATCCTTATCAGCTTCTACATATTCCCCCCCCCCTGCACCCTTGAGTCTGACAATACCACTTTTGCCCTTCCTCTTCTCACTAATATATCTGAAAAATGTCTTATCCCCCCATTTTATTGCATTGGCTATTTCCTCCTCCTTTTGAATCTTTGCCTTTTTGCCATTCTTTGCCTATAGAATGATGAGGAAGTTGAGTCTTTTGAAAACCTGGAGAAGGTGGCATTTTATACATAGTGTCAAGTCTTTGAGAATGTAGGGATACCGTTAAGGGGGTTTCCCACATTCTTAATAATAGATCCTGTAAGATCTGATGTACAGGAAGCATAAATATCTCCCTTAAAGTCCAAGGGTATTGCAGAGTTCCTGAATCCCTTGGTATAGATTCTTCTTGAGGTATGGAAATGGCAAGTAGCTTTGCCATATCAAACACAAAAGCTTGAAAGGAAATCTTTTCTGAGGGGTAAAAGCTGGAACTGGTGAAAGTTCAGCTGTGGTACCCATGGATTCATCCCAGTCATCGGAATCGGAAGACTTGAAAGGATGAAGCACCGGATTTTCTTTAAAAAGATGTCTTCGGTACCGCTCGAGGTCGGTACCGAGCCGAGTCGGTACCGAATCCTCTATGCTTGAGAGCGATTCCAGGCTTGGCATCGTAGGTAGCCAGCCCGTCAAAGGAGACATTGACGGTACCGATAGTGGTGCCAATGTTGATACCGGCAAGTGCACCGATGCCGATGGCAATGCCAGCACCGGTAGCGATGCCCATACCGGCACCGATGCCGACACCGGCATTCGGGGAACGGTCTGCAGCGACTCTAGCGGTACTGAAGTAGCTGAGAGATTCGCTAGACCAAGTTCGATGGCGAGGAGTCTTTCATCCATCACCATAGCCGATGCCGGGGTATCGGTACCGCTCGAAGCGGCCAGATCCACCCAGCATGGCACAGGTATGTCCATGGAGGTAAAAACCTCTGGAACAACCTGAAGCCCCGATAATGATTTGGAGCCCGAAGACTCCCACCGGGACTGTATTGCCATAATGTCCTCGAGGGCAATGCCAGAGGCATCTCGATGCTTAGAAGGAAATCTACCTCTCGAGGACTGGCTAGTCTTAACAGACTTTTGTTTGGTTACCTGACCCTGGGAGGAAGATGAACCGGGTATTGAGTTGTACTCGATCTTGAAGAGTTCTTCTAGTTAAACTCCTGCAGGTGAAACACTCCATCGAGTAATGGTCAGGACCTAAACACTTTAGACACCAGTTATGAGTGTCTATTAATTTAGTTGTACCGCCACACTTTGAGCATTTCTTAAAGATAGTGGCTGGCTTTTCCATGAGGAAAGGATAGAGGCCTAGTGGCCAAAATACTTCAGCACTAAGTAGGAACGAAAATATTCTTTAGTGAAAAAGGAAAATTTTCAGTAAAAAGAAAGAAAAGTACCGGTGGGTGTCGAACAAAGGCAGGCGCGACCACAAAAAATAAAAATAAAAAAGAAGAATTTTCCGTGGTGACAAGGACACGTCCTGTCTGCTCCGTGGGAAACAAAGAACTGATGTGAGGGAAGTGAATAGGCGGGAAGGCAGCGCGCATGCATGTGGGCATGCTCCCAAAGGCTTTTTTTTTGAGAAGCTGGGGAGCGTTCCCACGCGGGCTCCGTCGGTACCGACGTTTACCCATATGTGAAGACTCATTCCTGCTTGTTCCTGGAGATTGCCCATATAAGCAACATGGTAAAGGCGATATACCACAAAATTCTGATGCTGCGCCACATGAAGCAGCTGCTAGAGCCTAAAGACTTCCAAACGGTCTATTAAGCACTAGTAATGCCGCACTTTGACTATGCTAACGCAATCCTTCACGTCCTTCCGAAGAGCTCGTTGAACCCCCTTGCAGCTCGCAATGAATGCAGCAGCCAGAATCCTTCAGGGAGCTTCCAGGAGAGACCATATCACCCCAGTTCTGAAACATCTGCACTGGCTCCCGGTACACTGCAGGATCTCCTTCAAGATCTTAATGACAAAGCCATCAACAAGTGCACATCCACCACCCTCACAGAACTCATCCAGACCACCACCCCCCCCCCCTCAACCGGTTGAGGAGATCAGCCGCCACCAACACTCTGCTACTCCCGAGAGCGATCACCAAATGCTCTCAAGCCACAAGAAACCGAGCCATCGCACTATATGCACCTTCCTGCTGGAACGCCCTTCCACCGGACATCCGGGCCATCAACAACCTCTCCCAGTTTAGAAAGGCACTGAAGCACCATCTATTCCTCCAGTACTTTTCTGACCCAGATGACATCTCACAGCCACCCACACCACGAGCCCAAGCATGCACCCCAGAGTACCCACCTCACACACCTTCAGATCGCCTAAGTGAGCCCTACCCCTTTGAAACCTCCTCCCTGTGTATATCTGACCCTAATTGCAGATGATGAACTGTACACTACCCTGTGACATACAGCTAGAATGTACATAGTTACGTTGTTTAACCTGTAAATAATGCAGAGCTGCACGTATAACCTATGGCCACCAATTTGTACATAGTTCACCTGTTAGCCCTGTATAAAATACCCCGTTGTTTGTAAGTCCAGTGTGGACCTTCCCACACTGCACAAATGTGTTGCCTGTAAACTGCACTGATGATAAATAGCACGCTATAGAAGAAACATTAAATAAAATAAATAAATAAATAAATAAAATTAGGGGAGGCTAGCACTGGTAATGGGGTTGAGGGGGGACTAGCACTGGAAGCGAGCTGATTGGGGAGCTTCGACTGGGAATGGGCTGATTGTGGGGAGGGGAGGATAGAGCTGCTGGCCCTGGAAGAAAACTGGGAGCTAAAGCTACAAATGGGCTGATACGAGGGGATGGGAGAATGGAACTGGAAGGGAGTGGATCTGAGAGGGGCTGCCATGGTATTTGTACTAGAAGGTACTGGTCAGTGGGGAAGGAGGGGGACTGGAAGGGAATGGACACAAGTGGCAGTCATGGGAATGCAAGTTGACATTAGAAGGTACTGAGAGTGAGGACTGGAAAGGGGCTGATACTGGGGAGGGTTACTGGGACTGGAAATAGGCTGATGGAAAGAAGTGAAGAAAACGAAAGAAGAGATAAGAAATGGCAGACGGACCATAGACCACAGAAAGAGAGCTAAGAGAAGACAGGAAAGCAGAAGCCTCAGATCGGGACCAGCATGATCACAGAATAAATTGGTCTGACAACAAAGGTAGAAAAAATAATTTTATTTCATATTAGTGATTTGGCTACAAAATCATCACAATTTTGAAATCAAATATTGTTACTTGTTATTGTGATTAATTAATAGAAATTACACTTACCTGGTAATTGTCGTTCCTTGAGTAACGACAGCTTAGTCCTCCACCTCTGGGTTGTGCACCTCTTCCTGCAGCTTGGAGACTGGGCATGTCAAAGTCGTGACATCACTGGATATAGCCTGCTGGTATCTCCCATCAGCCCCCAGTGTACTACTGACAAAGCAAACTCAAAGGAACAACAAATAAGTACTTATACCATAACCTTCAATGAACACTCCATTCCTCAAACTGAGGAACCTGTTTAACCTTATCATCCTTATAGGTTTTCTCCTTTTTTTTTTTTTTTTTAAACACTTCGCCTTCATGGCCCTCTTATGTTATCATGTTTCCTGTGTCACCTCCTCAATTTAAATGAGAGAGAAGAAAGAAACAGATTAGAGAGGAATACTCACTGCGATCCAGAGACTGAACGGATCCCCCCACTCCTCGAAATTGATGCTCCACTCCGTCTGAAAAAAAATTCTGAAGAAATCACCCCCTGGGCGGGAATGAGGACTAAGCTGTCATTACTCAAGGAACGACAATTACCAGGTAAGTGTAATTTCTATTTCCTTATCGTTCCTCCAGCTTAGTCCTCCACCTCTGGGATGTATCAGAGCAGTAATTATTGGGAGGGACCGTTTCACCCGGATTGCTATTACGCATGCCGAAACAGGCAACGCTTGCCGCCAGCACTTCTAGGTGATGACAGCTACTGCAAATAATAAATGTACATCACAACGAGCAGTTTCTTTGGCTGCCCCTTTGATTTGGAACTCTCTCCCTCCTGACTTACGTTCAATTGATGTTTTAAGTGACTTTCGTAAGCAATTAAAAACTATACTTTTCATTGAGCACTATGGATCAACAATTGATTAAGATATCTATTGTATATATTTTATAAATAATCTACTAAACTGTTAACCCTTGTTATTTTTCCTACATTACCATATGCTGTCATGTCTATACTGTTTATGTTTCCCTTGTTTATACCTTGTATTTCTTGTGACCGCTTTGATTGAAGGATAAGGCGGTATAAAAACTTGTTAAATAAATAAATAAAAGACGACCAGGTGCCCGGACCACAAAAAGCTACTATCGAACCCATGAATATTCCTAAAACTCTCCAATAGTACCGCAGCACTCTTTGCATTTGCAAGCGGCACCAACTACCGTCCAAGATGCTCCCCTGCGCTGAACCTAGAGCCGAACGAGCAACCATTTGATTCAGGAGATACAGAACACAACAAACACCTTTGGCCAACAATGAAAGAACTAATGAAGCGTCAGGCCTTTCACTGGAAGAACAGAAGGAGTTCTGTACCGAACAGGTACTACAAGCCCGAAATTTACCTCTCCGAGCATCAAAAAACAACCTAGCAGACTCCTGGAGAAACGGCTCAAAAGGTTTCCTAATACAATGCCCCTAAAATCACGTTGAGATGCTAGGGCAGACCCAAGATACTATGCAATGACTGCAGCCTGCATACTGCTGTAAAGTCGCCACTCATTCGTGTGAGCACCCAGGACCAGCCCCTGAACTTTGCCCCTATAGCAAGACAGAGCTGTTACGCGAACATTTAAAGGACTGGATTCCAGTTTCGTATGAGATCCGGCAGGCAGGAACTCAACGCTAAAGGCCAGGAATCCCCTTCCGGGCACCCTTGCCGCCTTGGGTACCATCCACCAAATACGCCATAGGCGTTCACCAATGCGAGAGCCTTGTACTTATGCCTCTCTAAAAGTAAAGATGCAACTGACCTTGCCCGACTAACCTTGCCACCTAAAACTTGTCGTCGCCATGGCCAAATGGAAGCAACAGCCAAGCCCCGAGGGCCTTTGAAGCAGATACTGTCGGGACAGAGCCAGCGATTTCGATAACCCCCCAGGCCGCCTAACGAGGGGCAAAAGAGATTGGCGCGCCGACTCGCTTACTCCATGAGTGCCCACAGGGAGACGACATAGAAAAGACCCAACACTGTCCCCTGTGGCATCAGGACATCGATCCCTTCCGCCCACTACTGGACGGTAGTCCTGAGAGCCATCAACAGCAGACCCCACCTGTTTTTTTTTCCCCCCCCCACTTACACACGTATGAACGCCGTTTCCATTCCCCGGCATACACTTGGGCCCTGCTGAAGAAGGCCGCCATCATCTTGCCCTGCCCTGCCATTTGCCCCCTAGAGTTGGTGCGCAGCCAAGGTTCCAACTGAAAGAACCGCGCTTCTGCTTCCTTATCTATGACCACGCTGCCAGTTCCGCCTTGCGGACTGCTGAATACCACTGTCGTGGAGTTACTCAAAGATTCTCGCACTGATCTACCTGTCACCGTCGCACCGGACAACCGTAATGCAAAAATTACTGCTCTGAGAACTAGCTAGATAAACGATCATCTGCTCTCACGTCCGGTTCAAGGGCATTGCATGTAGAGATCTCTGCAATAAGGCTTGCCACCCATGCCTCGCAGCTGAGACCAAGCGAATCTACTGCGGAAGTACTTGGAGCATGCCCGCTGATCTTCCGAGCGTTCGGCTGCAGCCACCACCGAACCAACGGTCGGTACCAGGAAAGGCAAGGACGACTTCCGTTGAGCGAGCCAGAGCAGCTCGAACAAAGGCGAAGCAACGGGCTCTGAAATGGGCCCGGAAGAAATACGGTCCAAGGCCCTACCTGCAGGGTCGCCGCCTTCTTTCTTCTTATCCGAAGGCAACCCCAACCTGAGAGCGGCGGAGCAGACAAGCACCAACACAGGAGCCGCCGAAAGGCTTGAACTACATGGCCCAGCGGGCAAACCGCTCCTCTTTGGACGTCGGATGTCCCCCCAAATATTCGGGTCCTGGGATATCCCAACAGCCCTTGGCCGTATTGACTACCCAACCAAAACTTTGCCAGCCCTACACCACTTTGTCCGTCACTTGCAGACCTACAGGGTGTGACTTCACACGACTCACCAAATGACAAGATAGGAATCAGCTAGAAGCCTACACTGCACTGAGCTTCAGATTCCACTACCAGCGGTAACGAGGCCCGCGCCAATGTCCGACCGTATGCCAATGCTAGGAACTGATAATGTTCCCAGGAACGCAAGTCTCTGAAACCTTTAATAATCCGGACAGCTCAGAACACGTACACACGCTACTGTGAAAATCGCGGAGAGCCCCGTGACATTCTGGCAAACCTCCAGAACGATAGACTGCAAGGTTTACCCCCGTACATGCATAACTGAAAGGCCCGATACTCTCCTTTTAGGCTAAATTAGGACGGAGGGCAATGTTCCCTCTAATTTTCTGTAGGCTCTGTGCGCATAAAATATCAGCTGTGTGCAGCTTTTGAAGGTTGGTTAAATTTTTGTGCGCCACATAATGACACTTGAAGTTATATACTTTAAAAATTGACTACACGTCAGAATACAGTATGTACACCACATTGATTTTAATCAAATTAAATGAAAATAGACGATTACTAAATGAAGCGGGAAATTTCTAGTAATTACAATCATAACTTTTAACACGTCTGTGTTGTTTTCTATCAGAATCAGAGCCATAATTTTTTGTGCGCTCTGTTGTAAAGTATGTGCGCTCACTCGGCGAGGTGTGCGCGCACGCACACGCGCACAGCTTAGAGGGAACAGTGACGGAGGGTACGTCCTCCTTTGGTCTCCCGCCACAAACGGCTACGCCGTATCTAGATAGTGGCCCCAGCACCACCGCCACCAATTGCAGTAGGTAAACAAACAACCGACACACGCCTGCGTCTGCTGTCAACTGATACAACTGCCCAACCATGAACAGATAGCGAAAGGACTACGGCCGATTGATTCGGGATCTACTGCAGAGCGGGCAACTCCGCGCTACCCTTAGGTGCGATTTCTACTTATTCCGGTCCAAAGGGTTTAAGCCCTTTTCGCTGCGGGAGCCTAAGGGAGGGCACCACCGGCAGACAAACCCTGCCAGAGCAACTCTGACAAAGAAAATCATCCTCCTTGTAAGAGGCCTAGATGCAGAGTCCTTTACTTTTATCAATTATTTATTTATTTTTACTTATTTTTTTTTTTTTTTTATGTAAGATAGATACTTCCAGAACTGCGAAGTGTTCCAATCCATAAGAAAGAGTCCTTACCAGAAAACGCCTCGTACACGCCACCAACTCCCACCTGAGATAGATCAGGCATCGGCATGTACCTGCCTAGTCCATGGCCGAAGATCAACAAATAAGTCTGTACCGTGACATAAATAACTGCCAGTAGTCATGTTTAAGTTACTCTGAGTACTACAGGATTGCCAACCTATCCTAGACCATTGAAGGGCTTGAGCCCAACAAATCAGCAAATGAGATTGGTAAGCGCCCCTGAACTTCCGCTCTTAAGAGAAACAGAGACCAGCCTAGATGGCAGTGTTCAGACTATGCCACTCAAATGACTTGAACGCCCACAGGATGGCTGCAGTTAGTCAATCTGCAGAGAGAAGTCTAGCTAAGTCAAATTGCCTGCAAGCTTATCTGTCGCCTATGCTGTTGCACCTCTTACTTCTCTCTCAATCTTCCACCCACAGCCAGAGATCTGGGTGCGGGGAAGTAGTACATAGCTCTTTAACACCATACAGGCATTGGAAAAACCTAGTGCTACACTGTATCCATGAGGCAACACATTTAAACCAATCCCAAGCGAGGGATCCCACAGTTACCAAACTCAAGGAGCCCTACCTGAGAACCAGGGTAGAAGGAGACCTATTATATATATATATATATATATATATATATAATATATATATATATATATATATATATATATATATAATCTGAATTTTTTTTTCTTCAAGCCAAAGAGCGCATTACCACAGATCTGTACACAAAGGATATGCAGACCGCACTACCGCTCCGTACAAGAGAGAACAAGAGAGCAAAGAAACATAACCAATAGCCCTCCAGACTGCAAGGAATGTGACATTAACCCTACACACTAGCCCCAAAGTGGAATGTAGGAAGCTGAGAAATTGGGGAGCTAGATCTAAAAACCCCCGCTGATGGTATCCTTAACTAAATGGAGGACAGCATTATCCATGATCATGTAGGAGGCGCCTGAGCCTCGCCCCGTATTGCTGCCATCCCTGCCCGCGGCAACAGAACCGAAAGAGATAAGCGATCTGGCACTTACCCCTGCCTTTTTTTTTTTTTTTTAAATTTTAAAAACACGCTAGGCGCATGGTGAAAAAGAAGTGTGGGTAGAAATCCCCCAGTTCCCGCCTTGCTTCCACCGTAGCAAACGCCACTGAAGGCCCGGATTGAATGTTCTGTCAAGCCCCTGGCGGAGTGGTCACTGGGAGCTCTATCTCGGCCCCCGCCGAAGCACCGGAAAGCTCTTGACGTACCTTGACCTCCATCTGCTGCGCAACACATGCAGAGGCCACCCCACTGCCACGACAGCTTCCTGCAACAGCAAGGGCTCCTCTGCTAGCGCCACAGAACATGCACAGAGCATGCGCTATCATTAAGGACTTAACACTCCTTCAAGTGGTCCTTTATTATTAGCATGCCTTTTGTTTTTTGTTTTTTTTGTTTTTTAAACCGTTGCAAAAGAAAAAATAAAACTGCTCTGAAACTTAAAGTAACCCCCAGGGAAAACTACCTAACTAGGCTAAATAGGCCCCCTGCTCAATCTAGGTACCGCAAACAACCTATCGAAACCAAAATTCAAAATGAAAAATAAAATGATCATGAACTTTAAGAAAAAAGAAATGAAACAGCAGCAGCTCCGCTCAGCTAGGGCTAACTAAACTGTCTTTCCACACCATGGGAGGCTTGGAATCTCTTGTAAATCGCTCTGCCGTGCAGCTCACATGCCGCCAATATGGTCGTCGCTGACAGGAGCAAGAAAAAGGTGCCAAACATCACCGGAGCAGACTGCCCTGGTCTGCAGGCTTCCCCCGGCTGCCGACCCACTCTCAGGAGTAAAATACCTGAAAATGTCCGCTGCGATTGCTGCGTTCGAGCGCAAGGCTCCAACCTGCACGACCCTGCTAGTCTGCCCGAACGGAGGAAAACCGTTCAATTAAAACTTTAAAGTGGCAGGTGCGATCCGCCGGCTAAGAGAAGCCTGTGCTCTCCTCTGTAACGTCCAGGAGAAGAGATCTAGCCTTGCAAGACTAATCACCAATTGAATAAGAAAGGACCAGGTAGGCCTTGGGACAAGCAAGAGACCCCCTCCTTTTTCTTGTTTTTTTTTTTGTTTGTTTTTTAAACCTTTTAAAGGTACAGGATCTATTTAAACAAATAAAAAAAAAACAAAGAAATTTAGCCAAAACAAGTAGCCTAATACTATCCTATGTTCCTTATCTGTACCACTAGTGAGCCCAGCACCTAGGCTCACACGTCTTCCTGCTGCATGGAGACTGGACACACTGGGGGCTGATGGGAGATACCAGCAGGCTATATCCAGTGATGTCACGACTTTGACATGCCCAGTCTCCAAGCTGCAGGAAGAGGTGCACAACCCAGAGGTGGAGGACTAAGCTGGAGGAACGATAAGGAATTGTGGTTTAAGTAAGTAAATTTTATAAATAAAAACATATTGCAAAGGCCTATAATATATTAATTCAACAAATGATTACAGCGACAATGCATTAACTGTAAAGGAAAAGACACACATTTGATTTTATCATTGGGGGTCACCACAAGTTGACCAATGGTAAAAGGAGTCACGGTACAAAAAAGGTTGAGAACTACTGTCCTACAGTTAAAGGCTGTACAGAGTACATAATCCAGTTTTGCTAATGTGATATGCTGGGCAGCTTCTCAGATTATCCATTGCTAGAATGAGCTCAAGAGCATCTGAAAGCTTAGAAAGCAAGTGAATTTATAGTGATTCTGGGAGATGTAATCCTTAAAGAACACTAGAACAGCAGGGAGTAAACTCATGGTGGGAAAGGTAAGCAGGGATATGTAGTGAACAAGCAGTTGGGATTCATAACACGGGTAACAGTAGTTGAGCCCAGAGAACTAATTTGGAACACTTCTGACAAAAAAAAAAAAAGAAAAACTGTTTAAAGACACAGGAGGAGAAACAGGTGGATGCAAAATGGGCTTAACTGTCAAGAAGCTTAGAGCCTGCAGTGAGGCAGGAATCTGAAAATAAAATTACCCACTGCAAATGGTCTAAGTAGCAGTTAGTGGCTGAGCACCTGACAGTTGGACAGGTTAAAACACATGAGCTGAAGACTGCTCTAAGAGTCAGACAAGTTGGAAGCTGTTAACTTTATTATTTGAAATGCATCCTGGAGTACGATGTTTAGCTGGGAAGGCTGACTGGAAGACCATGGTGGGGCATCCACCTAGATTTGAAAATAAAGAATGAATACACCAGTGTCTTGCCTCATCTATAGAAAAGGAAAGACAATGCTGAGATCCTGAGCAAAAAAGCTGTCCTAGACTGACTAATCTGGGACACTATGCAAAAACTACCAAGTTGCTACTAATTTATCCTTATAGCATCTAATCCATTGCTGCATCACCCACAGAACTCAGACTAATATCTTCCTACCCAGCACATCTCCTTTTCTTTTTGCTAGAAAATAACACCCCCTCCATGCTAAAGTCTCATGCTGGTATGGGGAAGGACATGATAGAACCTACAATATGGTCATGTATCACACTAAATCAGCCCCTTCTTTGCTTGTACTACAGCTTGTATGGATGAGCCAACTGGGCTGGGGTGGAGGAGTGATAGTTTGAAGGTTAGAAACTCAATCCTAGCTCTCAAAAAATGCTTAGCGACCTTGGATATGCAACCTACCCTACACGTCCCTGCCCCCCAAGTTGCAGCTGCACAGTCATCCTCTGAGTCCTGGGTCTCTACCGTCTGTATTGTAGTTACTGAAAGCAGCAGAACATCTGGAGGCACTTTGCATAGCATAGCATGAGAATAACTAGCAATGGTGGAGGCCCCAGACTCGCATGTTGGAAGCTCCAGGAAGGCTGGGGCCCATTTCCCTTCACCTAAAACTGGAGTTGAAATGAATTCTTTAAGAGTTTCTGTACACAAAAGATAGATAACTTATTGCAGATTATGGAGCACTTTACTTTGCTTCGTGTGACCTTTCAGAGTCCTTGGCACTGCTTTCATATAACAGCATATGCCTTGTAGGACTTTACAAATAAGTAGTAGTAATAGGTGAACTATAGCTTACATTAAGGCATTTAAACAAAAGAACATTTGACTGAACTACAGAAGATGGCGATCTTATTTCCACAGAAAGCATCAGATTACTTATCTGTGCCAGAGTAAGCTACTTCTTTCTTCCCACAATCCCACTGCCACAAAGTTGGCCAGGTTTTTCCTAATCAGCAAATTGTAATCCCACAAATATTATGTATAGAAAGATGTCTGGCTCTAAATGAGACTCAAAATCCATTTAGGAAAAAAAAAGTGCATGAGTGGAAGTGGATTGTTTAAGCAGATTCAATACCCCATCACTGAAGCTTTACATCATTCTTTATATTAATCCTCCATTCAAAGCCTTATTCTGCCAGCCAGTTACCCTTATCTGAAAATCATGCAAAGCCTTTACCACATTCCACTCAAATACAGTCAGGTCTTGTATTGCCCTTCTGTGCTGACAGAGCAGGATGTAAAAGCTACTTTCAATGCCTTTCTCTGATCAGCCACTAGATCTTGCTGTAAGAACAGAACTTGGCCTACATCCTCCATACACTCGCTGCCACCCCCCCCCCCCCCCATACACACACACACCACGGAAAGCATAGTTACACACCTGCAACAAGTGATCTCCGGGAACAGCAGGAATTTAGTCTTCACATATGGGTATCGTCAGTACCGAAAGAGCCTGCGCGGGACTTCGGTTCATACATTCACAGTCCATTACTGCTTAGACAAGGACTCCCACCGGGATGCCTTGTTTGGTCAGGCTGTTCTTCAACACCTGTTCCAGACTTAATCAACTCCTAACCACAATCCCTGGTAGGATGCCAGAGATCCATGGGGGGAAGTGGAGCCCTTTCACAAGGGCACACAACTTTCTGGGGCCATCTCCCTGGCATCCGCAGCTAGGGAGTCCCCATATGTAAAGACTACATTCCTGCTGGCTCCTGGAGATAGCATAGTTACTCACCTGTAACAGGTGATCACCGTGAACAGCAGGAATTTAGTCTTCACAACCCACCCACCTCCCCTAGGATTTGTATCTCTATCTCTCTCTCTCGCTCTCTCTCTTTTGTCTCAGCTATAAACTCAACTGGAGAGGGACAGTTGGGAAAGGCGGGAAGGCAGCATGCAGGCGCTGTGGGATGCTCCCAAAAGCTTTCCTATTGGACGCTGGGGAGCGTTCCCGCGCAGGCTCCATCGTACCGACGATACCCATATGTGAAGACTACATTCCTGCTTGTTCCTGGAGATCTAACATTTCTTTGCTCTTACCTCGGTGGGGTAAACGGAGCTGGGTGCAGGAAAAGATAAGCCACAAGCAGATCTGCACATTCATCTGAGATACCATCACTCAACAACTGAGCACTAACCCAGCGCTTGGCCAATCGAGAGGCGCCACTGAAGGCAGGGTGCTGCTGCTGTAGGCTGTAAGTAAAAGAGGAGAAAGTTAGCACAAAACTAGAACACCATCTGCAGAATCTATGGGCAGTTGCACACAATACAAAATTGGAACACAAGTCTGCATGATACATCCTATGAGCAACAGTAAATGGAGTGCTACATCTAGTGAACAGTCATACTACTGATAAGTTTGCTTTTCTGTGCACCAGTGTTTTCACGCCTAAGAGACTGGGGTTTGGCGCTACAGTTTCATTGCCATTTCCCAAACTAAATACAGGATTTGACAATACCAGAGAGCAGTATTAGCAAACCTGAGTAAAGCATAAGAAAGTAACATGGTTAAAAGTCAGGAAGGACTTTTCAAACATAACCTCTTAGTTTAGTTTAGTTTATTGGCATTTATTTATTTTATTTATTTAAATTCTCTTATATACCGCACTATTCAGCATCAGCGCGGTTCACATAGAACAAAAAAAATCTCAGTACAGTCAACATGCATGAGTTTACAGATAACAAGGGAAGGAACTTGGATAACATGGGTAACTATCTACAATCTATTTACAAGGAAAACATTACTGCATAGATTTGCTAGATTGTCATTTGACCAAGGTCAACAAGGCAGTTTACAAACAAAATAAAATAGAATCATCAAATTAAAAAGGTTGCAAATCAATTTGTTTATTTAAAGATTTTATATACCGCCTTTCAGTAAAATCAAAGCTGTTTACAGATAACTAGTAAAGAACAACTACATGTGAAATTTCGAACAGGTTAAAGCATAGAACGAAGAGCATACATTAGGAAGTTTGCAACCAATCTGTGCAAAGTAACAATATAGCGTAGTTACTCACCTGTAACAGGTGATCTCCAGGAACAGCAGGAATTAAGTCTTCACATATGAGTATCGTGGGTACCGACGGAGTCCACGCGGGAATGCTCCCCAGCATCAAATAGGAAAGCCTTTGGGAGCATCCCACTGCACCTGCGTCGCTGCCTTCCTGCCTTTCGAAATCTCCCTCTTCAGTTGAGTTTCTAGCTGAGACAAAGGAGAGAAAGACAACTCCAAGGGGAGATGGGTGGGTTGTGAGGACTTAATTCCTGCTATTCCCGGAGATCACCTGTTACAGGTGAGTAACTACGCTATCTCCAGGAACAAGCCGGAATGTAGTCTTCACACATGGGGACTCCCCAGCTGACAGATACCAGGGAGATGACCCCCAGAAATCTGCAAAACCCAGGTTGAGATGGGTCATGCTTCCTCCCATGGATCTCTGGCATTGAAAACCAGGACGGCGGGTAGGAGTTGTGCTAAGTCTGAAAGAGATGCTGGAGAACAGCCTGGCCAAACGAGGCATCCCGACGGGAGTCCTTGTCTAAGCAGTAGTGGGCTGCAAAGGTGTGTACTGAAGCCCAAGTAGCTGCTCTACAGATGTCGTCAATGGGCACAGAGCGAAGGTTAGCCATAGAGGCTGCCATTGCTCTCACATTGTGAGCTGTGAGATGACCTTCAAGAGAAAGTCCCTTACTCTAATATGCGAAGGATATGCAATTCGCAATCCATTTAGACAAAGTTTGCTTGGAAACTGGTTGTCCAAGATGACTAGAATCAAAGGCAACAAAAAAACTGAGAAGACCTATGTTGCTTAGTTCTCTGAAGGTAAAAAGCTAAGGCTCTTTTACAATCTCAAGTGTGAAGATTCCTTTCTGCATTGGAGGCATGAAGCCTAGGAAAGAATACAGGAAGGTAAACCGATTGGTTCAAATGAAAAGGCGATACCACCTTTGGCATAAAGTGAGGGTGAGTCCTAAGGACTACTTTATCATGGTGGAACCTTGTATAACGAGGATCAGCCACTAAAGCTTGGAGCTCACTGATGCGTCTAGCAGAAGTGAGAGCAATCAGGAAGATCACTTTCCAAGAAAGAAATTTAAGCGATGTAGTGGCTAAGGGTTCGAAGGGCGGTTTCATGAGCTGCCCAAGGACAAGATTCAAATCCCATGGGTGGTGGCTTAATGGGAGGTTTTGTTAAAAGTAGACCTCTCATAAATCTTGCTACAAGTGGTTGAGAGGAAACAGGTTGTCCATCCAAGGGCTTGTAGAAAGTTGCAATGGCACTAAGATGGACTCTTACTGAATTGGTTTTAAGACCAGATGATGACAAATGGAGGAGATACTCCAGTAACGCCTCCACTGGCACTGAAAAGGGATTAAGATCCTTTTTTGAACACCAAATAGAGAACCTTTTCCACTTAAAGGCGTAAGCTCGCTTCGTGGAAGGTTTCCTTGAAGACAAAAGGATATCCTTTACCTGTTGAGATAGGATGATATCCTGGAATTCTAGGATCTCAGGAGCCACGCCCTGAGGTGTAGAGACTGAGGATTCAGGTGCAATAGCATCCCGTTCACTTGGGAAAGAAGATCTGGAGCACATCCCAACTCCAGAGGTTTGGCTCGAGAGATACGTAGAAGCAGAGGATACCACGGTTGTCGTAGCCAGCGTGGGGGTATGAGGATCATATGGCCCCTGTCTCTCTGAAGCTTGAAGAGAGTTTTGGGAATGAGGGAAATGGGTGGGAAGGCATAGAGAAAGTCCTGACCCCAGTGGAGGTGGAAGGCATCCCTTGCCTGAGAGTTCTGAGCCGGCATTCTGGAACAGAACCGGGGAAGTTTGGCATTTTGCGGATTTGCAAAGAGGTCTATATCTGGAGTTCCCCAGATCTGAAAAATTAGAGTAATTTGCTCTGGATGAAGAGACCACTCGTGTGGCAGCAGTACTAGACTGAGTTTGTCTGCCAAGAGATTGTGTGTGCCTGGAAGATACACCACTAGAAGGTAGATTTGAAGATTCCTGGCAAAGGCCCAGAGGCGTAGAGCTTCGTTGCACAAGGCTTGAGACCCCGTCCAACCCTGTTTGTTCACATAGAACATGGCTGCTAGATTGTCTGTCTGTATGAGAACTGTCTTGTAGCTGAGGTGGGTTTGGAACACTTGAAGAGCATAAAAGGTGGGTCCATAAACCCTGGGTGACGAGATTGTCCAAGTGAGCTCCCCAGCCTGACTGGGACACATCTGTCGTCAAGGTGGCTTGATGTAATGGCTGCTGGAAGAGAGCACCTACGAGAAGGTTTTCCAGTGATTGCCACCACTGTAGGGATGAAATGAGACGTGTCGAGTTTCTGATTTTGTCCGATAAGCGACCCGAGGCCTGTGTTCACCGAGAGGGCAGGGTCCACTGAGCTGCACACATGTGAAGGGCAAGCATAGGGAACCACATGGACAGTGAATGCCATATGCCCCTGCAGCTGAAGCATCTCTCGAGCAGTTAGGAAAGTTTTCATAGCTGCTTGAGAAGCCAGCTGGAGTATTTGAAGACAGCGTGGCTGTGGCAGGAAAGCCTTTGACTGCCTTGTGTCGAGAAGAGCCCCTATGAACTCCAGGGACTGAGATGGGGGTGAGATGAGATTTTGGGAGGTTTATGACCAGTCCCAAGTACTGCAGGATTTGTATCATGCGGGATAGAGTGAAGCTGGCTTCTGGAGCTGTTGATGCTCGGATGAGGCAGTCATCTAAGTAAGAGAAGACAAATATCCCCAGAGTTCTCAGGAATGCTGCTACTACTGCCATGAATTTTGTGAAGACTCTTGGGGTAGAAGCCAATTCAAAGGGAAAAACCCTGTACTGGTAATGTCTTCCTTGAAAAAGGAATCTTAGAAACCTCCTGTGATCTGTATGGATGAGAATATGCATGTATGCATCCTTTAGATCTAATCCTGACTGGGAATATAGGGGAAGTGTTCCGAGGGAGATCATTTTGAATTTTTCTCGGAACAGATACTTGTTCAACTCTCTGAGGTCCAGTATGGGCCTGTATCCCCATTTTCTTTGGGATGAGGAAGTCGGGGGAGTAGAAATCCATGCCCTGTTGGGATATGGGTACCTCTTCTATTGCTCCTTGAACAAGTAGAGAGTTGACCTCCTGACACAAGAGAGTGGTGGTAGGGCCCTGAGAATTGAACTGTCTTGTAATGGTGAGAGAGAGTATATACTGTGAAAAGGGAGTTTGTACCCCTCTCGTACAATGGAAAAAGAGTCCAGTTTTCTGATGTTATTTTTTGCCATCTTCTGACAAAATGACAGAGTCTGCCGGGGATGGTGAGATGTTCTGGACCTTTCAGGGGCAGGATGACTAAGTTCTCTGGGAAGGAGTCAAAGCCCCTGAGGTGGCTGAGTCTGCTGAGCTGGTTGAGCTCTTGGGGCTTGTGGCTTTCTTTGCTGTCTGGGCTGTTGTTGCCCCTTCTGGGGAACATGAATTGAACAGTGGACAGCCTGGGTGTTGGATGGGTAGAATTTCTTTTTCTTGTTGAAAAAGTGTTTCTTAGTTGTCTTTTTCTTTGCTGGGTTGGCTGTAACCTTTGATAATCTGTTCAAGGTTGTATTTTCAGATTCAATCTGATTAGCCTTGTCTTGCCAATCCTTGCCAAAGAGATTTTATCCTTTGCAAGGAATGTTGCCCAGCTTATCCTGCACCCATTGTTCTAAATCTGATGCCTGAAGCCAGGCAATACGACGTGCACCGATGGAAATAGAGGTTCTGCTAATGCATTCAAAGCAGTCAAAGGTTGCACGATTCATGAACTTAGACACATTCTGGGCATGTTTGACCAGAGTGAGGAAATCTGTCCTTTTATCATCAGGGAGAAGTGGAACCATAAGCTCTAGATCCCTTGTCACCTCCTTGAGAAACATTCCTATGTAGAGAATGTTAGAGCTGATCCTGGCTGATAACATCGAGGATTGAAAGCATCAACGCCCAAAGGCATTGAGTCCTTAGGAGCTGCCGGATATTGAATAATTTCTAATTCTTCTGCTCTTGGTTCCTTCTCAGGAGTCACCCTGATTGAAAGTCCTCAGGCTATATCACGTATGAAATCCTGAAAGGACATGTCCTCTGGAGGAGACATCCTACGTTGAGGAGAAGGAGATAGATCCTCCGGTATCATCACCCTGGTACCGGTAGAGTCATCGGAA
This sequence comes from Ichthyophis bannanicus, assembly GCA_033557465.1. NCBI lineage: Eukaryota > Metazoa > Chordata > Amphibia > Gymnophiona > Ichthyophiidae > Ichthyophis > Ichthyophis bannanicus. Next base: position 115,945,500 of record CM066032.1, on the reverse strand, counting down.
TCTGAGGACTTGAAATATCTCTGCGCCAGGTGTTCATGCATTGCTCGACATCGGTATCGATCGAAGTCGGCATCTAACTGTTTTGATACTGGGCCCTCGATACCGGATATCGATTCAAGAGCCGGCATGGGGGGAAGCACATCAGTTAAAGCAGGTACAGTCGTGTACCGATACCGACGACTGCAGAACCGTCTGGAGCGGTCTTAGTGGTACAGAGGCTGCTAAGAGGGCCGCTAGACTGCACTCGATGGCTAGGGTTCGTTGATCCATAACCCCTGCCAATGCCTGGATGTTGGTACCGGAGGAAGCGGCTACAACACCAGAGCATGGCACCAGGAGTTCCCCCAAGGTGGAAGCCTCTGGAACATCCTGGGGCCCCATTAGTGCTTTGGAGGCCGGAGCTTCTCGCCGGGGCTGTTTTGCCGATATGTTTTCCTTGAGGGCAGCGCTAGTAGCATCTCGATGCTTTGAAGGAGATCTACCCTTTGAGGACTGGCCGGTCTTGGAAGACCTGGGTTTAGTTACCTGAGATCCATGGGAAGAAGATGAGGCCCTGGAAGACATCGATGCAACGGACATCGCATCTGCAGCAAAGAGGGTGCCGGGTTTTGCAGCTATGTTCTGCAGGCCTCTCTTGGTCATCTTTCTACAAAGGAGACACTCCGATGGTACATGACCAGGACCTAAACATTTAAGACACCAGTCATGGGTGTCTGTAGCAGAAATGGTACCACTATACTTTGAACATTTTTTGAAACCACTAGTTGGTTTAGCGTAGTTACTCACCTGTAACAGGTGTTCTCCAGGGACAGCAGAAATCAGTTCTCACATATGGGTGACATAGGTGCCGACGGAGCAATTCCCCAGCTTTCAAAGAAAGCCTTTGGGATTGCAACACGCATGCGCGGTCCCCTTCCCGCCCAAGGGTGCCATCTTGCTCAGTCAAATGACATAGCTAAAGAGACAGCAAAGAGAGTAAAACCAACAAGAGGACTGCAACTCCAGGGGAAGAGGGAGGGTCGTGAGGACTGATTCCTGCTCTCCCTGGAGAAAGCATAGTTACTCACCTGTAACAGGTGATCTCCAGGAACAGCAGGAATAAGTCTTCACATATGGGTACTGTCGGCACTGACGGAGCCTGCACAGGAACGCTCCCCAGCATCCCGAAAGGAAAGCTTTTGGGAGCATCCCACTACGCATGTGTGCTGCCTTCCCGCCCAACTACCTCTCTCACTCTCCTTTGGTCTCAGTTTTCAACTCAATTGAAGTGAGAGAGGTAGTTGGGCGGGAAGGCAGCACACATCCGTAGTGGGATGCTCCCAAAAGCTTTCCTTTTGGGATGCTGGGGAGCGTTCCTGTGCAGGCTCCGTCCGGAGAGGACAGGTGGACATAGGTTCAAAAGGTGGGCAAGTAAGCCGCTGCAAGACCACATTTAAGTCCCACTCTGTTGCTGGTGGGCGAATTGGAAGCTTCAAGAGTAGGAGGCCTCTGAGGAAACGGGATACCAGAGGGTGAGCTGAAAGAGGTTGCCCATCCACAGGAAAGTGGTTAGCTGATAGTGCACTCAGGTGGACCCTGACAGTTAGATTTGAGGCCTAACACCTAGAGGTGGAGCAAGTACTGTAATACCTGAGGTACCTGACAAGTGAACAGGTTCTCCTTATTCTGGGTACACCACCCTTCAAATCTACGCCACTTGAACGCGTAGGATCTTATTTATTTATTTATAGCTTTTCTATATCGCGCTCTTTCATCAGCGCGGTTTACATTGAACAAGAATACTTCTAGTGGATTGCCTCCTAGAGGCCACCACCACCTCCTCAACCTCCTTGGGAAGGCGTAGAGGAGCAAGTACTACCCTCTCAGCAGCCAGGCCATTAAGTTGAGGGATCTGAGGTTGGGGTATAGCAAAGAACCTTGTTCCTGGTTCAAGAGGTCGGGCTGCACCCCCAGTGGGAGTGAAGTTTCGACCGCCAGTTGAAGGAGAAGAGGGAACCAAGGCTGTCTGGGCCACCTGGGAGCTACCAGGATGACCGAGGCCTTGTCCATAAGAATATTGAACAGAGTGTGTGCCACCAGGGGCGTGGGTAGGAACGCATAGAGAAGGCCCTTTGCCCATGAAATCAGGAAAGCATCTGCCGCCACGCTCATCGGATGCAGCTGCCTCAAGCAGAACCGGGACAACTGATGGCTGTGCGGACTGGCAAAGAGATCCATGGATGGGAGATCCCAACGGTTGAAGATCCGCTGGGTTACATCCCCGTCCAGTTGCCATTTGTGAGGCTGAAGAATCCTGCTCAACTTGTCGGCCAGGAGGTTCTCCTGACCTGGCAGATAAACTGCCTTTAGGGACATGTGATGTGCCACTGCAAAAGAGCAGAGGTCCAGAGTTTCCTGGCATAGGATGTGAGATCCTGTGCCCCCCTGTTTGTTGATGTAGAACATCGCTACCTGATTGTCTGTCTGTCTGTATCAGCACTGACTGATGTGCAAGAAGATGACAGAAGGCTTGAAGAGCTAGGCGGATGGCTCAAAGCTCTAGAAGGTTGATCTGAAATGTGGCCTCTTGTCAGGACTACAGACCCTGAGTGCATGAACCCTGGCAATGGGCACCCCAGCCCCGCAAGGAGGCATCTGTTGTCAGCACTCTGGTGTGAGAGGGGGATTGGAATGGTACTCCCTGAAGCAAATTGGGGGGGGGGGGGGTGAAGCCACCATTGCAAGGCTGTCACCAGTAGCTTGGAAATTGCTACTCTGTCTCTGAGGCTCCATTGAGCTGTGCACATGTGGAATCGAGCATATGGAGTCACATGCACCGTGGAGGCCATGTGGCCCAGGAGGCGTAGGAAGACCCTTGCGGAGACATGAGGCCTGTGCTGGACCTGCTGTACCAAGTCCAGCAACCGCCCTGCCCAACGGTAGGTAAGCTCTTGCCTGAAGAGTGTCCAGTCTTGCCCCTATGAACTCCAAGCCCTGAGTGGGGAGTAAACTGGACTTTTCGTGATTTATAACAAATCCTAGGCACTGGAGCAGGGTGACTGTGCGAACGGTGGCCTGCTGCGCCTCCTGTGCCGAATGGCCCCTGATCAGCCAATCGTCCAGGTATGGAAAGATGAAGACACCCTGGCTTCTGAGGAAGGCCGCCACCACTGCTAAGCATTTGGTGAAGACTCTGGGAGCAGAAGCTAGGCCAAAGGGAAGCACCTTGTATTGAAAGTGGTTTCCTCCAACCACAAACCTGAGGTATTGTCTGTGGTCTGGGTGTATGAGGATGTGAGTATAAGCATCCTTTAAATCTAAGGAGCATAGCCAGTCTCCCTGGTGGAGGTAAGGCAGTAGGATCCCAAGGGAAAGCATCTTGAACTTTTCCCTCACCAGGAACTTGTTCAGATTTTGCAAGTCCAGGATGGGGCGTAGGCCTCCTTTTCTTTTTGGTATGAGGAAATACCTGGAGTAGAAGCCTTGCCCCTGCAGGTGATGGGGCACCAGTTCCACCGCCTGATCCTTTATGAGACCTGCCAACTCCTGTAAGAGGTGGTTCCTGTGAAGAAGGGGCTTGAGAGGCTCTCCTGTGAAAGAGGTGGTGGGCATCTGGTTGAAATGAAGTAAATAGCCCTGCTGGACTACTTTCAGAACCCAAGTGTCGGTAGTAATGGCTGGCCACCTGTGAGCGTACAGGTCAGCCTTCCTTCTGTGCAGGGCCAAACCACAGGTGGGAGAGGAGCTATGTACTGGGAGTCAAAATCCCTCTCCCTGCTGGGCAGGAGCTGGAGCTGAAGGCTTGGGGGTCTTCGGCTTACGTGGACCATGCCCCTGTCCTCTGGCCTTCTGCCCCTGTTGGGGAGCTGGGGTGGCCTGGTAAGTGGGGTAGTTTCTGTAAGCCGTACCCTTCCTCGGGAAAAAGGGCCTTTTCCCCAAGGCCTTCTTTTGAGAAGGTGCAGATGTCTTCTTCGACAACCCTGTCTGGGTCAGGTACTTGGACTCTATTTCTGCAGCTTTCTCAGTCATGGGTTTGCTGAAGAGGTTGTCTCCTCGGCACGGGACATCGACCAATTTGTCCTGAACCCATGGCTCTAGGTCCGACGACATGAGCCAGGCCTGACGGCGTGCACCGATGCCGGCCGTGGCTACTCGGGCCGAAGCCTCGAAGCCGTTGTCAGCTGCTCGAGACATGAACTTTGAGCACACTGACCCCGTGGACAATGCCTTGAAGCGCTGCAAGGGCTCCTCGGATAGGCCAGCTGAGAACCCAGCAATCTCCTTTGCCAGGTCCCACAAGTACATGCCCTTGTACAGCTGGTAAGTTTGGACATGGCATGACAGCATTGAGCCCTGGTAGCACTTTCTGCCGAGGGCACCCAGGTTCTGGGCCTCCCGGCCGGGAGGCACCGAAGAGTGCGTCTTTTGGCTTTTCAGCCATTGCATGGCCGATTCCACAACCATGGAGTTGTGCGGAAGCTGCGCTTTCTGGAACCCAGGACTCTTGCGGACTTGATAGATGGAATCGACCCGCTTTCTGAACACCAGCATCAAGGCCGGGGACTCCCACATGCAGAGCATCAGCCATTCCAACATCGGAGGCACCGGTATAGTAAGGGCCTCCTTCGGGGGAGTGTCATACTGGAGGGCATCAAGCTCCTCGGCTCAAGGCTCCTCCTTGGCATCGGTAGGGAATGCCAAAGCCTTGGCCATGTCCCTGAGAGAACAGAGTGTCCTCCGGAGGGGACCTATTCCGAGGCTCCAAACCCAGAGAGTCCGATGGGATACACCGGGTTCGGAAGGTATCAGGGGAGTCTTCCTCCTCCGTCTCCCATGCTGAGTCCTCTGAGGAGGACTCGATGGGCTCCAGCCTCGAGCCTGACCGTCCCAACGCCGAGGGCACCGGCGTTGACGACCTCTGTCCCGAAGGGAGGTTGAGGGGGACCTTGGCCGAGGATTGACTCAGCCTCTGGTGGTTGGGGCGGATGAACCGGCGAGACCGGCCATCAGTGCCCGCTGCTGCTCCATAAAGGCAGCCATGCTGCTCTCCAAGGCCGCCAACCTGAGACCGAGCTCAGAAGGCTCCACAGTTCCCGGCTCGGGTCTCGACGCCTTCGGGCCCAACGCCGGTTCTCCCAGAGGAGAGTCCATGAGGACAACAGAAGTTACCTTGTCCGATGTCTCCGACTCCCTGCGAGGTTGTTTAGCCGGCCGCTCCGACTCCGAGGACCTGGGGCGGCGGTCCGGGCTCCGCGGGCTGGAACCCGAGGGCCCAAACCGATCAGAGGCATCCAGCGCTGCCGCCCTCACGAGCTGCTTCTTCCTCCGGTGTTCCCTGGAAGGAGACCCCCGTTCAGAAGACCCACGACGGTGCTCGGGCTCCGATTCCCAAGATGTCGAGGCTTCTGACAAGGTCTGGGCCCGGCCGGGTGCGGACTCAGAAAAAATTCTGTCACGCTGCTGCTACCTGCTCCTCAAAGGCTGAAGACATCTTACCACACGGCCCACAAACCACTGGGTCATGGGTCGGGGCCGAGGCATCGGAGGCAGCAGTCGTGTGTGTCAGTGAGAGACATCAATTTCTTACACCAATCACACTTTTTAAACCCGCTGGCAGCCATCGGGGGAAAAAGGGCCCCTGCGAGGTCAAACAACCGGGCTGCCAGTGAAAAAGAAAAAGAGCGCGAACGCTAGTCACGAAGGACAAAAAACGAAAAAAGGAACCGGACTCAGTACCAGTGTACCAAGCCGAAGGCGGGAAGAGGAACCGGTGTCGAACTGGGAAGGTGACAAAAATAAAGAACTTATCAGCTTTTTCCATGGCGAAAACAGGACCACGTCCATTGGGCTCCGCGGAAAAAATAAAACTGAGCAAGATGGCACCCTTGGGTGGGAAGGGGACTGCACATGCATGATGCAATCCCAAAGGCTTTCTTTGAAAGCTGGGGAATTGCCCCGCACAAGGGCTCCGTCGGCGCCAACGTCACCCATATGTGAGGACTGACTTCCTGCTTGTTCCTGGAGAACTCCATTTTAGAGAAAAGAAGTAAAGAAATGAAGAAAAGACCAGTGGTACTGGTATAGGCGTTGACGGTGAAGGCAGACGCGACCACAAAAGAAAATTTTCTGCAGTGACAGGGTTTGCTGCCTATCAGCTCCACAGAAAACGAAAAACTGAAGAGGGAGAGTTGGGAAGGCAGCGAGACAGGCACAGTGGGATGGCTCCCAAAGGCTTTCCTATTGGATGCTGGGGAGCGTTACCATATGTGAAGACTACATTCCTGCTTGTTCCTGGAGTTAACTTATTTACAAATATATACACACACATAAAAACATAACAGAAAAAGACCACATAGCCTATCTAGTCTGTCCTTCCATATCAATAACTACAACAGTCCCCTTTTTACCTTTATATATATACACACATATATATGGACATGTAGACTTATTTACAAGGATGAGCATATGTATATGCAAGGGCTGACCTCAGTTCAGATAACTTACCATGGCTGTAGTCAGTAAGACAGAAGGGAGGGGCAAGGGAATATAGAGGGAGGGAGAACAGTATTGTGTACATGAAGGCTTGGTAAGTCGGTGTTATGTAGGGAAGAGGTTTTGCATTTGTTCATCTGTGCCAAAATGTTCTCTGAAAAGATGTGCCTTAAGTTCTTTCCAGAATGTTATTAGGTCAGTAGTGGATCTAAGTTTCTCTGGGATAGAGTTCCATATCATTGGTGCAGTAAAGCTAAAGGCTCTATTGGTCGTTGCCCTGATAAACGTTCAGTAAGATGATGGTACAAGAAGAGTGCTTTGACTGCATTCCCTTCTTATTCTGTCATTTGAGAGGTTTATGGGCTGGTTAAGTATGATGGTGACTGGTGCTTTATTAGTTTGAATGCAATCATTAGTATTTCAAATTTGATCCTGCTATGTATTGGTAGCCAATGCAGCTTGTAAAGAATGGGTGTAGGGAGGTTCCTGAGAGTGTGGGAGAGAACTGGCTGCAGGATTAACACCTACTCTTGCCGGATACTGTGCTGCTGTGGAGGAGCTAGTTCTGCCTTTCATCAGGCAGGTTTTGAGGGGGAAACCCAGATGCTGGGTAAGACCTCTCCCCTTTTCTCCATTAAGAACCAGCATGTCACAGCTCGTGGGTTGCAATCTAAGAGGCGGGACATGCCCCTTGAGCATACCGGAGCATTATAGAGGCGTCTTTTGGCATATGGGGCGACCACTGCGATGGGGAAAAGGAAGAATAAATGAAGCACTAAGATGAATTCTACAGTGCGGCCAGGTAAGGCGGTGGGCCCTATGGATAAACATTTGGCACCCATGGTATCTTGTCCTCCATCTCCAGATGGAGCTTCGTCAATCTCTGGCTTCACACCACCACTCCCCTCTCGCCTGTGCCTGCCTTGTCCTCGATGGGAATTGAAGAAACTTTCATGTCCTCTGAAGCTCTAGTGCTAGTTGTTGCAGTAGAATCTGGTTTGAATGCTTCTTCTCCTCCTGAGGCAGATATTACTTTAAAAGATCTATGGGGTGCAATACAGAACAATGATGTGTTTTTATCTGCAACAGTGACTTCTCTGTGTATGTTTACTGTGGGGGTGGTAGACAAGCTGAATGATTTGGATAAAAAAGTGGCAATATTAGATAAGATGGTTGCTTGAGTGGACTTAGTTTAAACCGTGTGCTGTCTCTAATGTTTCCCATATTAATGATTCTTTGCTTATTCATGGGAGGCTTGAAGTCCTTGAGAATTGTACTCAAGCAATGAATCTTCGGTTTCTTATTTTTCCTGTAACGCGCTTGCTATCTCCTCATATTCTTCTTAAAAGTATTTTGTAGAAGTTTTGAAACTTGTGGAAGAAATTGCTGTGACTCAAGTTTATTACATACCTCATACCATCCAGGCTGTGGTTTCAAGGGAAGGGGACTATGATTCTCTTTCCCTACAGCAAGCCAGGATCTAAAGGCTTTCCTGGAGAAATCCAAGGACATCATTACCAAGCATAACACATTATTGGTGATGTTTGGTTCCGAATCCATTAAGCTTAAGATTCTAAACACAAGCAAGCCTTGTTTTGTGGGCAGAAGATAAACATCTTTTCTGATTTATCCATGCTACCCAGGCTTGGCGGCGATAGGTTTTTTTTTTTTTTTTTTAAAGAGCTGAAGCCGCAGTTTTTAGGCCTGGGATCTACTTATTTCTGAAATTCCCTTGTAAATGCCTTGTTGCATTGCAGAGACATATGCTTGTCTTTACTGATGCATCTCATTTACAGAAATTTGTTATGGACAGGGAGATGCAGGATTAGGAATTTGGGATGGATATAAGGTAAATAAGTAAATCTCTCCAATTGTAGCACATAATTATGCTTGTTTTCTTTTCTCTTTGAATTTTATATTTTGTTATAGTATCAGGTGTATGCTCCTTAGATGTGGGCTTTTCCATAATTTTGTAATTGACTTATAGGGTTATTTAGTTTAGTACTGTCATTTGCTGGTGTTTGGATGGTTTTCCTTATATTTTGTTTGGATTATATATTCAAAATGTCATAAATTAAAAACAAAAGAATGGGTGTAATGTGATCTAATGGGTTTGCTCTGACAATAATGCTAGCAGCAATATGTTGAGCTATCCTAACGTGGTTTAGAGCACGTCTCGGGAGCCCTTGAAGGATACTACTACAGAAGTCAATATGGGGGAATACCATAGCTTGGAGCACAGATCTAAAGGCATGATGTGGTAGGAGGGGCCTCAAGTGTTTAATAAGCCTTATTTTGTTATAGGTTAAACCAGCTGTTTTCAGATAGGTTGTTAAGTTTAGAGACCTATCTAGGGTAACACCAAGGTATTTTACCTCATTCTTTATCATTAGTGATACATCCTCAACCTTGAGGTTTGGAGGTGGGGTGAAATTTTGGTTTATTGTTATAAATAGGTTCTTGGTTGTCTTATAATTGATTTTGAGGTTATGGTCATTTAACCACTATGAAACTTTGGTAAAGTAAGGAGATGATGCTGTAAAATTAGGTTGTGCTATATCAAAGGGGAGGAATAGCATTACATCATCTGCACAGATGGAACATCAGATGAATCCTTGAATATTGCAAATTTATTTTATTTATTTATTTATACACATTTATATACCGCATCTTCCACAGTTCAGTTGCGGTTTACAGTTGTCAGACGGCTGCCTGGGTGAGAATGTTCACAGTCTTGGCAAGTGCATATGTCAATATGATTTGCAAGGGATTGTGGGCAATGCAGTCCATTCACACCCGACACAGCTGCTCACAATAATTTAGTTGTGCTCAAGTGTAAAGCCAATAAGATATTTATTTATGGGGTTATTTCTCCCAACACAGATATGCTTGGTAGCAAATAAATCAGGTTACTTGCTTTCAGTGTTAAACTTGAAAAAAACAAAATCAGAAAAAACAACATTTGAACTGTCAGGCAATCAAAGCAAAAGAAATAAGACCTGGTTGGTAACAAACTGGTCTTTTCTGTAGGCTTTAGCTAATATTCTCTTAGCATGTATCAAACCACAAACAAAAGCCACAAAGAAGAGAAAAAACTGTTCTTTTCAGGTTAACTTCTTATATCTTCTCACATAGATTCAGAAGTGATTCTCACAGAGCTCACAAGCAATTAGGTAAGGCTCAATTGCTAGCAGTTATCCAGCTGAAACCCCTTAGCTGGCTTGCTTTCTACTGCGTGGCTAAAAATCCTACTCAGGAGCTTTTCTGAGTAGATTAAAGAACAAGTTTGTATTTCTTTGTGATGGTTGCTGTACTTTATAACAGAAAATCACCAAAGGAGTTTAGACAGAGAGCAGTCCATGTAAACAGATTCTTCATCTGCTATCACCCCCTCTTCTTCAACAAGCATGGGTTCAATATCATGGATTGGCACAGATGAATCTCCCAATGGAGCACTTTCAGGAGAATACTTGTTTCCCTGCTGTCTTTCAAGGTTATAGCTAGGGCATAGATCAGTGTTCATACCTGAGCTTCCATTGCTGTTAGCGTTCCTCTCTATATAGCCTGGCCAGTATGTAGTCCAGTTCTTATGTCCAGCCTTCCAATCCAGATCCCTGGACACTGGATCTCTCTTCACATACCTTCTGGCATGGGTCTTAGGGTCCCTTCCACGTGCAGCCGTCTCTCTCACAGGTACCGTCTGGAGATTCCTAGCTCTGCAGCACCATTCCTCTGGCTTTCCCCAGTCCAATGGTGTATGCTGGCCCTTGGAATGCCTCCCAGTATACGTACTGCTCTGGACTCTTCTAGACCTCTCAAAGGCTTTTCTCTTCCTTCTTCCAAAGGGTTTCTTTCCCCCTCTGTCCATCCGGTTTGGCTTCTGCTTCTGATGATCCTCCTGATGATGAAGATGATCAAGCTCAAGCCGATTCTCTGTAGAATAAACTCTACCTTTATTCTGCCTAGATGAGTGCTCCCCCCTAATACAGCGCAGCTGTGCTGAATCAGGCCCTGCCCTTTGAGATGAGTGCTTAGGGATTACCTCATAGCCCTCCTGATTGAACACACGTTTCCCCACTTCAGCTCCTCTAATGGCTGTTGGAAACCTGGTGCATTCTGGGACTGGTAGTCTTTTATGGGAAAATTCTGTTTTCTTATTTCTACCAGAACTGACAGGTTGCTTGTTCAGAGTCACTTCACCTTTTCTATAGCTCCTTCCTGAGCTATGATAAGCTTCCTTATCACACAGTGAACAACAATTGACAAAGCAAGTTTGTTTTACAGGGAACGTCATATTGTAACAGAACATATTTACAAGGAACATCATATTATATGTAGAGTATACAGTCTAAACAATGTGAGATAATACAGAACAGAAAAAACTATATACAATTTTATATATGTATATATATACATGGAAGTGAAGGACATAAGCTGTAAGATGATCATGTGTGTGTGCTATCTGTGTGGGTTAAAGGGGTTTTTGCTTGAGGCAGACAAATACCTGTTTAACCTTTGTCTAAAGCAGGTAATGAGTTATCTGTATTATGGTATTTGGTGAACAGATAAGTTTTCAGTTTTTTGCGGAGTTCCATGATCTCCGTTAGTGTTCGTAGCTCCTCTGGGAGGGAATTCCAGATAGTTGGGGGCTATGTGGGAAAAGGCTCTGTTTGTTGATTTATGGGCTCTTGTATAATCTTTCGGGATCTTTAATCTGTTCAATTGTCCTTTTCTGTGTGTAGACTTAGATGGTTCTTTGTGTATTAAGTTGCATAGCATAGTCGGGGCCATATCATATAAGGCCTTGAATGAAGTTATTATTGTTTTGTAGATTATTCTGCTTTGAATTGGTAGCCAATGGAGGGAGGCTAGTATTGGTGATATGTGTTGGAGTGAGTTAATTTTCAATATGATTCTGGCCGCTGCGTTTTGCGCTAGTTGCAATCGTTTGTTTTGTTTTGATATGCCTATTAGAATTAGATTACAACTAAATGCTAGCCTCTTTCTCTTTAAACGGTTAATCTAACTATAAACACACACACCGTTCAATAACTCTGCAACTTTTAAAGCCTTTACAGATTCACATCGGCAATTGGTCTCAGAAAAACTGACGGCACTGAAAACTAGAGCTAATAGCTCGTGAACTGTGCCAGTTTCACATCAATGACCCTATGCCATACGTGATCATCTATTTTTTTGTTTTTATTTTTTTCTATTAAAGACTCTCTTTAAATGTCCATTCTTGTTCATAAAATATTTATCATCCTCACTTGTAATAACTTGCCACAAGATCAATATTCACGACGTGAGGAGATATCAAAAACTATCAATTTAAACTTAACTTCTGCCAACTGATCGTGGAGGGCAGTTGGCAGAAGTTAAGTTTAAATTGATAGTTTTTGATATCTCCTCACGTCGAGAATATTGATCTTGTGGCAAGTTATTACAAGTGAGGATGATAAATATTTTATGAACAAGAATGGACATTTAAAGAGAGTCTTTAATAGAAAAAAATAAAAACAAAAAAATAGATGATCACGTATGGCATAGGGTCATTGATGTGAAACTGGCACAGTTCACGAGCTATTAGCTCTAGTTTTCAGTGCCGTCAGTTTTTCTGAGACCAATTGCCGATGTGAATCTGTAAAGGCTTTAAAAGTTGCAGAGTTATTGAACGGTGTGTGTATTATTAGAATTAGATTGGCAAAGTCAAAATGTGGAGTTATGGTGGCCTGGATTATGTTGATAAAGTCTTTTGTAAATACAAGCGGGCGAAGTTGTTTGAGGGTTTTCAGTTTGAAATAAATTTTCTTTATTGTGTTGCTAATATGTGTTTCCATCGTAAGGTGAGTGTCTAATATAACGCCTAGGTATCTTATTTCCTTTTTTATTTTAATTTCTTGGTTTTGAAGTCTTGTGTGTGTTGGGGGGATATAGGATTTGTTCTTGGTCATGATCAGAACTTCAGTTTTAGTGTGATTTATGTGGAGGTTTTGTGCTTTTAGCCAAGTTGTGATTTCATTATAGCAGTCCGATAGGAGTTGAAGCGGTAGGTTGGGTATCGTGAATGGAATATACATCATAATATCGTCTGCGTATAGATGATATTTTACTCCAAATTTTTTGAAAATGTTGCAGACTGGTTTTATGTAAATATTGAAAAGTAGGGCTGACAACGCTGAACCTTGTGGTAATCCAATTTCTTGTTTATATGTGGTTGAGGTTTGATTCCCAATTCTTACATTTTGCGTTCTATTATTTAGGTAGGATGAGAACCATTTATGTACTGTGGAGTTTAAGCCTATTTGTCTCAAGTTATTGAGCATTACTGTATGGTGTACGCTATCAAACGCAGCTGATATATCAATGAAAAGTAGAATGAAGGCCTGTTTATGGTTGTCAATCCCTCTTAGGAGCGTGTCTATTAAAACTGTGAGGAGTGTTTCAACTCCATGGCGGGGCCGAAAGCCATACTGTTGCTCATCAAGAGGATAAGATGAGTCTAGGAAATCCTGTGTCTGTAATTGAACCACTTTTTCGATTATTTTAGCCAAGAATGGTATGCTTGAGATGGGTCTATATGATGCAGGCAAGGTTTTATCAAGTTTGCTGTTCTTAAGGATTGGCCGTATTTGTGCGTGTTTGAGTGATGGTGGGAGGTAGCCTTGGGTTAGTGAGAGGTTCACTATTGAGAGAATGTAGGGTAATAAAATTGTTAGCGTGTTTATCCATGTTACTGGACATGGATCTAGATAAGAAGTTGTGGTGTTGAGACTGGTGATGATATTTTTTAGTGTCTCTTTAGTTATGGGATGAAACTCTGACCATTCATCTGGTGGCTGGTGTGAAAAGTTGATAGTGTCTATAGACATTGACGGCATTTTCGCTTTGTTTTGGTAATGGTGGGCTAAGGTTTGAACTGAGATGTCAGTAATTTCTCTGTCAGAGGTTTGAGGGTTGGTTAGATTTCTGACAATGGAGAATAACTCTCGTGGCCTGTTATATGATTTTGATAGTATTTTGGCATAATATTCTTTTTTTGTGCTGTCCAAGGTTTCTTTGTATTTAGTGAGGTGGTTATTGTATATTTCTTTATGTATCGTCAATTTTGATTTTCGCCAATTGTGTTCTAGTTTTCTAAGATTCCTTTTCATTTGTTTTAGTGTAGAGTTGAACCATGGTTTGTTATTAGTCTCAGAGTAGGTGATCTTTTTGTATGTGTGGTTAATTTTGGCTGCATTGTTGATGGTTTCATGCCAGTTTTTGACAGTGTCATCTAAATTCGTTGCAGGTGATAAGAGGTGGGGGATTGTTAAGTCGATAAATTCTGAATTGTTAAACTTTTTAAATCTTGTGGTTGGGACATTTCTGGTGTGATTGTTAGTGCTAGTGAAGGGATATGTAAGGTTTAATTTGATAATGTAGTGATCAGACCAGGGTATCTATGTACATTCAACTGAATTTGGATTAATTAGTTTGAAGAGTGTATTAGGGAGAAGGACAAGATCGAGAGTTCCACCTTTGATGTGTGTAGATGTGTTTATTATCTGATGATAGTCCATGTCTGATATGGTATCAAGGAATAGTTTAGAGTCCAATGTTGGTAGCGAGGGGAGGTTAAAATCTCCTAGCATAATTATAGGGTGTTGTTCAGTGGATGAGCTGAGGAGATCAGTAAAAGAGTCAAGGCAATCTGGTTTTTGGTCTGGGGGTCTATATACTAAGCAGAGTTTCATGAGGCCAATTTTTATTAATACTGTGTCTGTGTTGTTAGCGATGTTTGATTGTATTGTTTTGGCACTTAGTACCTTTTTTGTCATCATTAATACACCTCCGCCTTTTCTATTAGTTCTATGTTTATAGAAAGTGTCATAGTCTTCATTATTTAGTTGATTTATGTAGACTGTATCGGTATCGGATAGCCAGGTTTCTGTGACACATAATATGTCTGGTTTTAGGTCTGATATTAAGTCATTAAATATGGGAAGCTTGTTTTTCATCGAGCGTGCGTTGATAAGTATGCATGAGAGGGATGTTGAATTATTGGTGCATGTTCCCTTGGTTGTTTGATGTGAGTTTATTTGTTTTATGTGAATTAGTCTATGTAGATTTAAACTAGGAGGGTTGTTTGGGTAAATGTGTCCCATATGGTAGTTGTTTCGAGTGTGTGTATGAATTATGGGAATTGTTTTGTGATTTTTGCTGTTTAGGCTTAGTGTTAGGTTAATGGTTAGTATTGCTAAGACTAAACCGATATATGATAGTTTCATTAGTATAATGTTTTTACGTGGCATTTTAAAATGGTTGCTGTTAGTGGAGCTAAGCAGTTATATACCAAGGTATGAAGATGGGAGAAAAATAAAACGCTGGTAATTTGTGTTATGCAGAGGTTGAAAGGAGAGCTGCTAGATACAGTATTAATCCTAATTGATGGAAGCTACTAACAACAGTATATAATTGTGTGATAGCTACTGACAACAGTACTGATTGATGGTAATATACTACTGACAACAGTAATAAAATGTATGGTAGTTACTTGCTAGCTAGCTACTGGCTACTGACAGCGGTTCTGAATGACGAAATACTACTGGCAACAGTAATGAGTGTTGTTGACAACAATAATGCAATTAGTGATAACTATTTGCTGGCTGGCTCCTAACAATTGACAACAGTATTGGTTGAATATATACTACTGGCAACAGTAATAAAATGTATGATAGATACTGGCTGGCTAGCTACTGACAACAGTACTAGATGATGATATACTATTGACGATAGTAATAAACTGTAGGAAAGCTACTGACAATAGTATTTAGTGTATCACAGGACAGCAAATAAATGTTAACACAGACACCTGATATAACTCTGCAGATTGAGTAGAGTGGTATGGTAATATTCAAGTTTTAGGTTGTAAAAAGTCAGTTAAATAGTGATTGTAGGGGTATACTTGCTGCGGTTGATGAATCTGTTAGGAGGATGAGGTGTGCGAGCTCAACCATGGGGGAGCTCAGCTGTACTCCGTGTAGTTGTCCACGTTGAGTTTTTCATCGTTGTTTCTGTGGAAGATGTGTAGGCTCAAGTGCCTTAGCCTAAGGGCCGTGCCAAAGGGCCCGCAAGACGCGGGTGCGCCTGTTCGCGCCCCCTTTTAAAGTGGAGAGCTGGGCCCCAATTGGGCAGGGGTAGGCGATGACGCGGTGAGCAGCTGGGTCGCACGGAGCTCTTTGTGATAGCACGTGTGCTGAGCGATCTGCTGCTTCAGCTGCTGGTCTGCGTGCAGAGAGAAGGCACTCCTCCGATGAGCTCTATTGTGAGGTTAGTGACCGGAGCGGTCTGCTGCTTCTTCGTCTGGTCTCGAGGCAGGGAGAGGGCTCTCCGTCGATGAATGGAGCCGCGGGTGGTGATCCAGCTCCTCCTGGAGCTCTGAAGAGAAGGGTTGCAAGGGTTGCAAATAGGTTGCAAGTAGAAATGATGAACAAACAAACCTCTTCCAAAGACGGGGAAGCTGTAAAACTAGAGGGCATAACATACAGCTGCAAGGTGGTAAATTGAAAGGCAATGTCAGGAAATATTTCTTCACTGAAAGGATGGTGGATGCTTGGAATGCCCTCCCGATGGAAGTGGTGGGAGCAAACACGGTGATGGAATTCAAAACGGCATGGGACAAACACAGTGGATCCCTTTACAGCAACAAGATAAAAACAAAATAAACGGTACCATCTAACTTCTGAACCATCTAACGTCTCAAATAAGGGTGTCCTACATGGAGTGCTGGGTTCACCCCTAAACAAAGACATGGGGAGGGGGTGGCCTGTACAGAGCGACAGGTGCACCTACTCTTGCCATCTTGCTGGGCAGACTAGATGGACCATGCTGGTTTTTATCTGCCATCATTTACTATGTTACTATAAGTATATATTAAATAATAGTGCGGAAAGGGCAGAGCCTTGACATATCCCTTGTTTCTGCGCAAATGACTGATGTTTGTTGTCCTATTTTAACTTGCTGGGACCGGTCAGAAAGGTAGGAATGGAACCACTGTAATGTGGTGCCATATAATCCAATTTGCTTAAGCCTTTCGATAAGGATTGCATGACTAATAGAGTCAAAGGCAGCAGCAATATCTAAAATTATTAGGATGATTGCTCGTTTAGGGTTATCTATAACTTTATTAGATTGTCAAAGAGCCCAATAAGAATGGTCTCAACACTATGGTATGGTCTGAAACCGTATTGGTGCGTGCCTAGTGAAGCATGAGTATCAATGTAGTCCTGCAGTTGTGGGTGGACAATTTTTTCTATAATTTTAGCTAAAAATGGTAGGCTGGATATTGGCCTATAGGATGTGGGGCAGAGTTTGTCCAAATAAAGTAGTAAGAGTTACAAGGTCAAAAGTGGTATAAAAATTATGACAGCAAAATGTAAAAACTGATCATAAAATGATAGCATTAAAAAAAAAAAAACCCTCACACCCACCCACACACACCACCCCACCCCACAATAAGCAAGCTTGATTTAGCTATGGTGCTGAGAAAAAAAATGTTTGTGAATCTCTTAAGATGGTCTATTCTTTAGCACAAGTACATGAAACCCTAGTTTTCTTAGTACAAATTAATGAAGAAATTTAAACTTAACTGTTAAATTTCTTTTCCTTGAGTCCTGTTTATTATCCCTCTACTGTGCAAGAAATTACTCCCTCACATCTGCAGGGGAATGCTGTTTTCAAGTCAACATCATGGGTCAGAAAAAGCTCCTTGATATTTTTATTCAATTTTTCTCTTTTTCTTTATCAATTTATTTTCAGTCTAAGTCATCAACTCAACAAATTTCTTCTGTGCAAAATTTGTTCCATTTTTTACCCTATTTTTTTTTACACGGTCTATCAAAAAACTTCATTACAGAATTCAGAGTCATTCAAAAATTAAATCTTTCACTTATCTGAATATTCCTTTGCAAAAATTAGTTCAATGCCCAGTGCCCAATAAAGATCTGTTTCGCTATTCCAAGTCCCTTCTCAAAACTTCAGCGTTTGACGTCAGATACTTATACTGAAACACATGCAATAAATAACCTTTTTGATCTTTTCAGAAAACCCTATCCCTCTTGATCTCAATTCAAATCAATTGCTTCACAGAAAGACTCCCCATTCAATCACATTGCTTAATCCTTGTGGTTCCACTGTGTTCATATTAAAAATTCACCACTGCTGACACTGCACAAATATTCTACTCCTTGTCTAGGACTTCCTTGAAACTGATCTAATATCATACAGTGTGGAGCCAACAGGGCCTTAAATTTCTATTTCCAAATACAATATTTATGTTCTGCCATCCTTAGCCAAAATTGTTGTTTTCCATATATATATATATCTTCTCACAGGGACACTATATCACATGTATTTCATGTGTCATATGTGTTGTTGCGTGTCAAAATTCCACCTTTTTAGTTCCTAAACTAATCAATTCTTTTCCTTCTGTTATAGAGCAGCTTTAACAACCACATTTATAATGTCCAACTATTTTTGTATCTATCTTCTTCCGATTTAAGCACTGCAGAACAGAATAAATCTCAGATTTCTTCTGCTGTATGCAAATCTGTCTTTTTTTGAGCAGCAGCAGCATGTACTCTCAGTATTTCCCACTATTTCCATATTGCTGACACAATCTGTCTTGACAGTGAGGAGTCCATGTTACTTTCACCCATTCTCTTTCGGGGATAATCACCCAATAACCACTCACAATGGTTATTTTGTGTTCTTATATGCGTTGGACACTGAACGTCAAGGATATCCTCTTTCCAAAAACTTCAATTTCACTGCTTGTGTTTTATATTAGAATACTGTGGAGCAAATTTGTCTCTCTCAGGAATTCTTACAAAGTCTATTTCACTCCTATTTATCAACACATCCAAAAAGACAATCTTTTTGATCACAATGCATATCAAATTGTAGGGCTTCATTAGAGCATCAAATACTCCAAAAATTCTCAGAGTTTATTTTCATGTCCTGCTCACCGAAGGAAAAAACATCAATAGATTCCATGTCACAATATACTAAAAGGGGGAGGGGGGCAGAACATACCTAGGCTTCTTCAAAAGCTTGTATGTACAGATTTGCCAAAGACAAGGCAAAGACTGCCCCCATCACTGTGCCTGATTTCTTATACAGAGGCAACATCACCTCCTCCTTCCTGCTAGCCATTCCTCTCCTTATGCACCAAAGCATCCTTCTAGCTTTTGCATTCACCTTTCTTACCTGTTTAGCCACCATAAGATCACCAGAAACAATCATGCCCAGGTCTCACTCCTTTTCTCTCTATATACTCATTCCCTTGGTGCACTCAGCTCTTCCCATGGCTTTCACAGTACCAGCTTTATGCTGACTCCTCCCAAATCTACTTCTTCACCTGAAATCTCTCTGGCAATCCAGGCCAGGATCTCTGCCTGCCTTTCTGACACTGCTGCTTGGATGTCTCACTGCTGCTTGAAACTGAACATAAACAAAACTGAGCTTCTTATTTTCCCCCTAAACCTCTCTCTCCCCCTTCCTCCTTTCTCAGTCTCTGTGGATAACTCTCTACTTCTTCCTGCAGTCTGAGCTCACAACCTTGGGGTCGACTGACCCCTCTCTCTCCTCCTCCACACACATCCAACTGATAGATAAAACCTGCCATTTCTTTCTCTATAACATGAACAAAATTCACCAATCCTTTCTGAACACACTACTAAGACACTTATTCACTCCTTAGTCACTTCCATCTAGACTAATGTAACCTACTGCATGATGGTCTCCCTCTGAATCATCTCTCTCCCCTTCAAAGTGTTCAACACTCTGCTGCGTGGCTAATCTTCTGCCAGTCTAGTCATGCTCACATTACCCCCTCTTCTCAAATCACTTCACTGGCTCCCTATCCATTTCCAAATCCAGTTCAAACTTCTGCTGACTTATAAGTGCATTCACTCTGCAGCGCCTCACTACCTTTCCTCTCATCTCTCCCTACATCCCTCCTCGGGAACTCTGCTCTTCTAGCAAATTGCTTCTATCTGTACCCTTCTCTTCTATTGCTAACTCCAGACCTTGCTCCTTTCACCTTGCTGCTCCGTATGCCTTTGAACAAACTACTTGAGTCTGTATGTCGGGTGCCTTCTCTGACCCTTTTCAAATCCAGGCTGAAAACTCACCTCTCTGATGCCTCTTTCGGATGTTGACTCACCTGATCGCCTTTGTGTTTCTTTACCATTCCCACTAGATGTATCCCATGTCTACAGCTAGTGTTGTCTGTCTTAACTAGATTGTAAGCTCTGATGAGCAGGGACCATCTTTTACATGTGTCTGTGCAGCGCTGCATACATCTTGTAGTGCTATACAAATGTTCAGTAGTAGTAGTTCGTTCATGGACATAAGTACTTCAGTCCCTATACTGTACCACTTCCTTGGAAGTTTGCAGCCCAGATGTAGGACCCTGTATTTTTTAGCGTTAATTCTCAGCTGCCAAATTCTCAACCATTCTTCAAGCTTCACTAGATCCCTCCTCATGTTATCTACTCCTTCCTGGGCGTCTACTCTATTGTAGATTTTTGTAACATCTGCAAAGAGGCAAACCCAACAGCCCTTTTGCAATATCACTAACAAAAATGTTAAAGAGAATCAGTCTAAGGACAGATTCCCGTGGCATACCACTGATAACATCCTTCTTCTCCAAGAAAGGGTACAAATAGATGGAGCTTTCTCGCCTCCCACTCAACCAATTTATTTAAGAGTGTATAGTGAGGACAGGCAAGGAGTAGCAGCAGTCTTTTCCTTGCCTGTCCTCACTAAATCAGTATTAAATCAGATGAAATGCAGGGGATTTGGGGAAAAGCAGCACTGTGGAGTGGGTTGGAAAGAGGAGAGATGGTACTACCAGCCACACTGGTGTAAGTCTACAGATTGTTCCATGTAATGTTGAAGTTCTGTTCTCTGTAAACCACAATGATCCTCGGAAACAAGGTATATAAGAATAAGAAAATAAATAAAATCTACAATTCAAATGAAGGAAACAGACACACTTGATCAATGATACTGCAAAGGTAGTAAAAAGGAGCAAGGTGGTGAAACTAGGGGACTTTTAATCTGCCAGATATGGATTGGAGTAACACATCTGCAAATATGGCAAGAAGTAGGAAGATCATGGATGCACTACAAGAGGCTTTGTTCAGGCAACTGGTCAAGAAACCCACCAGGGAAGGGTGAATGCTGAATATGGTGCTCTTTAACAGAAATATGTCTAATGTCTAGGTAGAGGCCAATTTGAGCAGCAGTGATCATCATTTGAGGTAAAAGTCAAAGCAGAGTCCAATGGCAGCAAACTTGAAGCCCTAGATTTCAAAAATTCGACGACACCAGTAAAATAGGAAAGTACCTGAAAGAGGAGCTGGCAGCGTGGGAGGAGATAAGGGAAGTGGAAAGGCAGCAGGCTAAACTGAAAGAGACCATGACAAGAGCAACAGATCTATAAGCAAGGAAAGTATATAAAAGCAAGAAGAGGAAACAGATATAGTTTTCCAAAGAAGTGGCTGCAAAAATAAAGGCAAAAATGGCAACATTCACAATATTTAAAGGATCACTAAAATGTGGCACAGAAAAGAATATCAGATAAAGCATAGTTACTCACCTTAACAGGTGATCTCCGGGAACAGAAGGAATTTAGTCTTCACATATGGGTATTGTCGGTACCGACGGAGCCTGCTCGGGAACGCTCCCCAGCATCCAAAAGGAAAGCTTTTGGGAGCATCCCACAGCGCCTGCGTACTGCCTTCCTGCCTTTCCCAACAGTCCCTCTCCAGTTGAATTTAAAGCTGAGACAAAGAGAGAGAGGAAAAGAGAGAAAGAGAGAGAGATACAACTCCTAGGGGAGGTGGGTGGGTTGTGAAGACTAAATTCCTGCTGTTCCCGTAGATCACCTGTTACAGGTGAGTAACTATGCTATCTCCAGGAACAAGCAGGAATGTAGTCGTCACATATGGGGACTCCCTAGCTGCAGATGCCAGGGAGAAGGCCCCAGAAGTTGTGTGCCCTTGTGAAAAGTCTCCACTTCCCCCCATGGATCTCTGGCATCCTACCAGGGATGGTGGGTAGGAGTTGATTAAGTATGGAACAGGTGTTGAAGAACAGCCTGACCAAACAAGCTATCCCGGCAGAAGTCCTTGTCTAAGCAGTAATGGGCTGTGAAGGTATGAACCGAAGCCCAAGTAGCTACTCGACAAATGTCGTCGATAGACACAGAGTGAAGATGAGCCATAGAGGCTGCCATGGCTCTCATATTGTGAGCTGTGCCATGGCCTTCAAGAGGAAGGATTTTACTCTCACAGGCAAAAGATATACACTGTGCAATCCAGCTGGACAGTGTTCTTTTGGAGACTGGAAGTCCCAAATGACTAGGATCAAAAGCAACAAAGAGTTGAGAGGACTTTCTATGTTTCTGTGTCCTTTGCAAGTAAAAGGCCAAAGCCCTTTTGCAATCCAAAGTATGAAGATTCCTTTCTGCATTAGAGGCGTGAGGCCTTGGGAAGAATACAGGAAGGTAAACCGCTTGGTTTAAATGAAAAGGTGACACCACCTTTAGCATAAAGTGTGGATGAGTCCCAAGGACTACCTTATCATGATGGAACCTTGCATAAGGAGGATCAACCACCAACGCTTGCAATTCACGGTTGCGATGTGCTGATGTGATTGCAATAAGAAAGATGACCTTCAAGGAAAGGAATTTCAAAGAGGCAGTGGCTAATTGTTCAAAAGGCGGTTTCATGAGCTGCCCAAGAACCAGATTTAAGTCCCATGCCACCGGTGGTGGCTTAATGGGAGGCTTAGTTAAAAGAAGGCCTCTCATAAATCTCGCTATGAGAGGATGAGAGGAAATAGGTTGTCCATTTCGAGGCTTGAAAGAAGCTGCAATAGCACTCAAATGAACTCTCACTGAATTGGTCTTAAGCCCTGCATTTGATAAATGAAGGAGATACCTCTGGAATCATTACTGGAGTATCTCAAGAGGGTTAAGATCCTTCTGCGAGCACCATATGGTAAACCTTTCCCACTTAAATGCATAAGAGCGTCTTGTGGAAGGCTTCCTGGAAGCATAAAGGATATCCTTTACCTGCTGGAAAAGGTTAAGACCGTGAAGTTTGTGATAAAGAAGCTTATCATAGCTCAGGAAGGAGCTATAGAAAAGGTGAAGTGACTCTGAACAAGCAACCTGTCAGTTCTGGTAGAAATAAGAAAACAGAATTTTCCCATAAAAGACTACCAGTCCCAGAATGCACCAGGTTTCCAACAGCCATTAGAGGAGCTGAAGTGAGGAAACGTGTGTTCAATCAGGAGGGCTATGAGGTAATCCCTAAGCACTCATCTCAAAGGGCAGGGCCTGATTCAGCACAGCTGCGCTGTGTTAGGGAGGATCACTCATCTAAGCAGAATAAGAGTAGAGTTTATTCTACAGATGACCATCTTCATGATCACCTTGGATATACAGAGAAGGATCATCAGTTTCATCAGAAGGATCATCAGAAGCAGAAGCCAAACCGGACAGACAGAGAGGCCAGGAAACCCTCTGGAAGAAAGAGGAGAAAAGCCTTTGAGAGGTCTAGAAGAGTCCAAAGCAGTACGTATACTGGGAGGTATTCCAAGGGCCAGCATACACCATTGGACTGGAGAAAGCCAGAGGAATGGTGCTGCAGAGCTAGGAATCACCAGAGGCTACCTGTGAGGGAGACGGCTGCACGTGGAAGGGACCCTAAGACCTGTGCCAGAAGGTATGTGAAGAGAGATCCAGTATCCAGGGATCTGGATTGGAAGGCTGGACATAAGAACTGGACTACATACTGGCCAGGCTATATAGAGAGGAACTCTAGCAGCAATGGAAGCTCAGGTATGAACACTGATCTATGCCCTAGCTATAACCTTGAAAGACAGCAGGGAAACAAGTATTCTCCTGAAAATGCTCTATTGAGAGATTCATCTGTGCCAATCCATGATATTGAACCCATGCTTGTTGAACAAGGGGGAATAATAGCAGATGAGGATCCTGTTTATATGGGCTGCTCTCTATCTAAACTCCGTTGGTAACTTTCTGTTATAAAGTACAGCAACCATCACAAAGAAATACAAATTTGTTCTTTAATCTACTCAGAAAAGCTCCTGAAGCAGGATTTGACCCACACAGTGGAAGGCAAGCCAGCTAAGGGGTTTCAGCTGGTAACTGCTAGCAATTAAGCCTTACCTAATTGCTTGTGAGCTAGGAGAGAATCACTTCTGTATCTATGTGGGAAGTAATCAGAAGTTAACCTGAAAAGAACAGTTTGTTTCTTGCTTTGTGGCTTTTCATTTGTTGTTTTCCTGATTTTAACTTTGTTTTTCCAAGTTAACACTGAAAGCAAGTAACCTAATTTATGTGCTACCAAGCATATCTGTGTTGGGAGAAATAACCCCATAAATAAATATCTTATTGGCTTTACCCAAGAGCACAACTAAATTATTGTCAGCAGCTGTGTCTGGTGTGAATGAACTACACTGCCCACAATACCTTGCAAATCATATAGAAATATGCACTTGCCAAGAGTGTGAAGATTCTCACCCAGGCAGCCGTCTGACAAGTTCTAGGCTTTCAGCAACCAGGCCCTGAGAAGCAGAGACTGGGGATTGGGATGCCACAGCATCCCGTCCTCTTGAGAAAGGAGATTTGGAGCAGATCCTAACTCCAGAGGCAGAGCTTGAGAGAGATGTAGGAGCAGAGGGTACCACATTTGCCGTGGCCAACGTGGAGCTATGAGGATCATATGACCTCTGACTCTCTGAAGCTTGAACAGGGTTTTGGGAATTAGGGGAATGGGTGGAAAGGCATACAGGAAGTCCTGACCCCAATGGAGAAGGAAAGCATCTCTGGCCCGACAATCCTGAGCCAGAATTCTGGAACAGAACCAGGGAAGTTTGGCATTCAGCGGACTTGCAAAGAGGTCTATGTCTGGGGTTCCCCAAATTTGAAAACTTTTGGCCACCTGGTCTGCATGGAGAGACCATTCGTGTGGAAGCAGAACTCGACTGAGTGTCTGCCCAAGAGTTTTGAATGCCTGGAAGATACACCGCAAGGAGATGAATCTGATGCTCTCTGGTGAGGGCCCATAGTCGCAAAGCTTCCTTGCAAAGCGACAGAGAGCCTGTTCCGCCCTGCTTGTTCAAGTAGAACATGACTACTTGATAGTCCTAGTTCAAATGGACAGTCTTGTAGCTGAGCTGGGTGTGGAATACTCAAAGAGCAAGGAAAACGTCTCTGAGTTCTAGGAGATTGATGTGTAAATAGACCTCCTGTGGAGTCCAGGTACCCTGGGTAGTAAGGCCTTGCAGATGGGCTCCCAAAACCACCTGTGAAGCATCTGTTAGAGTGGCCAGGGGTGGGGGTTGCTGAAAAGGAAAACCCAGCAAAAGGGTTGGGGTGATTGCCACCATTGGAGGGACAAAATAAGGCGATCTGAGTTTGCTATTTTGTCTGACAGGCAACCTGACGCCCGAGTCCACTGAGTGGATAAATTCCACTGGACTGCCCTCATAAGGAGGCGAGCATAAGGAACCATATGCACAGTGGATGCCATTTGGCCTAACAACTAACATTTCCCGAGCAGTGAGGTGAGGTTTTAGCACTGCCTGGGAAGCTAACTGCACAATGCGAAGGCAGCAGGGCTGTGGAAGGTAGGCCCTTGTCTGTCTGGTATCCAGCAGAGCTCCTATAAACTCTAGGGGGAGTAAAACCCTGTACCCCGTTGGGGAATGGGTACCTCTTCTATTGCCCTTTGAGCAAGGAGCACAGTGACCTCTTGACCTAACTGGTCGTTGAGAAAGGTCTAAGAATTGAACTGTCTTACCATTGTAGGAGGGGGCATGCTGAGGAAATGAAGCTTGTACCCCTCTCTTACAATAGACAGAGTCCAATTTTCTGCTGTTATCTGACTCCATCTGGGTGCAAAATGACATAACCTTCCTGTGATGGTGGAGGGTTCTGGGCCGTTCAGGGCCAGGAAGGAAAAGGTCTCTAGATAGGAGTCAAAGCCCCTGTGGAGGCTGTCTGCTGAGCCGGTTGAGGCTTAGCTGCTTTTGTCTTTCTTTGCCTAGGTTGTTGCTGCTGACCCTTTTGGGCAGACTGACCTAAATGATGCCCCTGCTGGGTATAGGAGGGATAAAACTTCTTACTGAAGAATGGTTTCTTATAGGATTTTTTCTTCGCAGGATCAGCTGTAGATTAAGACAATCTATCTAAAGTGATATTGTCAGCATCTCTCTCATTAGCTTTTTCCTGCCAATTCTTGCCAAAGAGATTCTCTGTTGTGCAAGGAATATTCCCTAGTTTATCCTGTACCAAATTTCCAAGTCAAATGCCTGGAGCCAGGCAATCCTACGTGCACCTATGGCAATGGCAGAGGTTCTGTTTATATATTCAAAGCAGTCAAAGGCTGCACGATTCACAAACTTGGAAACATCCTGGGCATGTTTGACAAGGGCGAGATAATCTTGCCTTTTATCATCAGGAAGGAGAGGGCTCATAAGCTCTAAATCTCCTGTGACCTCCTTAAGGAACATTCCCATATATAAGATATAGGAACTGATCCTTGCAGAAAGCATGGAAGCCTGGATGATTCGACGTCCAAAGGCGTCAAGAGTCCTACACTCACGTCCTGGAGGATTAGATGCATGTCTCTTTGCACTCTTTATCCTTCGCATAGCTGATTCCACCACCATGGAATGGTGTGGTAACTGAGTCTTCTGAAAGCCAGGACAAGGAGGAACTCGATACATGGTGTCTTCGAGAGTGAGGAGATGTGGTTAGAGGTGTTTCCCACATCCTTAACATGAGATCATGCAAGATCTCATGAATAGGTAAGGTAGCTGCCTCCTTGGGAGCTTTAGGGTATTGCAGGATTTCTAATTCCTTTGCCCTAGGCTCTTTTTCAGGAGCCACTGTGATGGAAAGACCTCAGGCCACATCTCGGATAAAATCCTGAAAGGACATATCCTCTGGTGGAGACATCCTATGCTGAGGAGAAGAGGAATCCTCAGGAAGAAGTACTCTGAATCCTTGGATGAGTCTGAAGACTCAAAGCTCTGCCGATACCAAAATATCTCCGATCTGGGTGATTGTGCAAGGCATGGTACCGGTACCGATCAAAGTCGGCATCGGAGTGGTCCAGTACCGACTTGTCAATGCCGGATAAACACGCATGACTCGGTCCCGGTAGAATACCTGCCGATGTCGATGCAGTCGGTGCTGGTACCGGTTGAATTGTCTGAAGCGGTTTCATGGGCATCGAGGCCGTGAGAAGAGCCGCCAGACTGCGTTCAATAGCCAAGAATCTCTGGTCTCTCGACGCTGCCGATGCTTGGGTATCAGTACCGGATGAAGCGGCTGGTACCCCAGCGCATGGCACCAGTAGTTATGCAGAGGTTGAAGCCTCGAGAACATCCTGGAGCCCCGTTAGTGCTTTGTAAGCCAAAGCCTCCCGCCGGGGCAATTTTGCCGGTGAAAGTCCCTCAAGGGCAACGCCAGAGGCATCTTGATGTCTAGAAGGAGATCTACCCTTTGAGGACAGGCTAAGATTTATGTTTAGTTACCTGAGATCCATGGGAGGAAGATGAAGCCCTGGAAGACGTCTATGCCATGGAAGCTGCATCGGAGGGAAAAAGGGTGCTACGCTTAGCAGCTCGGTTTTGCCGGCCCCTTTTCGACATCAACCCACAGGCAACACAGAGATAGAGTGGCCAGGACCTAAACATTTGAGGCACCACTCATGGGTGTCGGTGACGGAGATGGTACTGCCACACTTAGAACACTTTTTAAAACCCAAAGCGGGTTTTTCCATTTTGAAGGAAAAAGTTGGACCTAGTGCCCAAAATGGCGTGTGGTACCTGAAGAGAAAAGTACTGGAAAGACTCCAGAAGAAAGGTGTTTTTTTTTCTTAAGAAAAGAAAGGAGAACCTGCGGTACCGGTGTAGCGTCGAGGGAAGGCAGACATGACCACAAAAAAGAATAGAAGGGATTTTTTTTTCCTGCAGTGACAGGATGTGCGACCTGTCGGCTTTGCGAAAAACAAAGAACTGGAGAGGGACAGTTGGGAAAGGCAGGAAGACAGCACGCAGGCGCTGTGGGATGCTCCCAAAAGCTTTCCTATTGGACGCTGGGGAGCTTTCTCACGCAGGCTCCGTCGGTACTGACGATACCCATATGTGAAGACTACATTCCTGCATGTTCCTGGAGATTACAGAGGCAAGGAGAAATCAGGATGGCAAAAGTACACAGAAAAAAAAATGGCAAGAAATGCAAAGTGAGGTGACTTTTTCAGGTATACTGGGAAAAGGAGGAAGGTCAGAAGTGGAATTGCAAGACTCAAAGATGCTTAGGACCGATTTGCGGAACGTGATAAGGAAAAAGCAGAATTGTTAAATAAATACTGCTCTTCCATGTTCACAAAAGAAAATCCTGGAGAAGGGACATGCATGACTTACATCTACTTTGTTTCCCTTGTTACCTTTGTAACATTCATGGAAGATGTTTATGAACAGCTGGCAAAGCTGAAAGTGGAAAAGGCCATGGCACCAGATCAGATACATCCCATGATACAGAAGCAGCTCAGGGCAGTTTCGGCAGGACCTTTAAAGGTGACATTTTACTTATCAGATAATGTCCTTTCCTCAAGTCCTGCTAGA
This sequence comes from Ichthyophis bannanicus, assembly GCA_033557465.1. Taxonomy (NCBI): domain Eukaryota; kingdom Metazoa; phylum Chordata; class Amphibia; order Gymnophiona; family Ichthyophiidae; genus Ichthyophis; species Ichthyophis bannanicus. Next base: position 115,917,312 of record CM066032.1, on the reverse strand, counting down.
CCAGTACAGACAAGTAGGTTGTGTTCCCCTACCAGCAGGCTGGTGGAGACAAAGAATCACTAGAAAGTCCAGGTTTCAATGACATCACGCCCATGCCTCTATTTGCCTTAGCCATCAGTATGCGTCCCAAAGCATATGGGAAATCATGACAAGCTTCACACCACCTCAGTGTGGGCAATAATGAGAAATCAAACAGTAGCAAACTATGTACAGGAAAACAAACAGAAGGCTGTCCACAGAAAATGAATCTGTGGAGCCAAGTATATAAATCATAGCAGGCCCAAGGGAACCGCCGCATTAGAACAGAGCAAAAACAGTTCCAGGGAGCAGGCCCTGGACTGGTCTAGCATGACTCAAGGAAGGACATTATCTTGTAAGTAAAATGCCACCTTCCATATCATCCTGCTAGATAAGTGGATGTACCAAAGCTACAACTCCACTCGGCAGGAAGAAGTCAGCAAACTTGCAAAGTCTTAGAGCCAAAGGCGGTGTCTGTTCAAGTGTGGACATCCAAGCAGAAATGCTTGACCAAAAGGGAAAGTGATGCCCATGCTGCAGTCCAACAATGTCTGCAGGGGCTACCAAGCTCTGCTTCATCCATGGGGATGCTAGCACTCGGGTAGATTGGGTGCACAAATCCTCCAGAACTGGGCAGTTCTGCAACAGATCCGCCAAGGCAACAGCCTCCTTAACCCAGTGCCCCAATGCAGACTTAGCTGCCGCATCATGTGCATGGAAACACAAACGGAAGGTCTTACTTATGAAAAGAATTCGTAACCTCTAAGAACCAAAGAGGCACTCTCTGGACATTCACAAGATGAAGATCCTGACCATTCCACCAACCCTGCTCCTTAAAAAAAGGAGGGCAGGCAACATCCTGATTCATATGAATGAAAGATCACTTCAGGGAAGAAGGCAGGCACAGGCCGAATGGAAACTACTTCCTCAGAAAAGGATAAGAATCTTGGCAAGACAGAGCCGGCAGCTCAGAATCCTCCTCAAAGAAGAGTTCACAACCAAGATGACAGTCTTGAGCGTCAAAATCCTTTTTTAAACAAATCAGTCAAAAACTCCACTTTAACTTAACACTAACACTAAACTAAATTTCCCCGGAAGGAAAAGTATGTAATCGTAAAATGCTGCATAGGGAAGTCCCCTTCCTTCCTCTTGAGGACAGAGAACCTGTTCTTATCCCCACCTGTAGTCTAATGGACTGTCCACCTCCGAAACAGAACATTTATCCTAATCTTAGAGTTAACCTGCTTCAGGCTACAATCCAAAATTGAACCCAAGGGAGGGATCCGGGACTGGACTGGAGTTCCTCCAGGAACAACAATGAACAGAGGTAAGTCTAATTTACCCTTACTTTTCGTCCCTCCAGTCCAGTCCCGGAACCTCTGGGGATGTAACAGAGCAGTAATTATAATTATCAACCACGGGAGGGACCTGTCAGACCAGCCTGAAGCACCGCTGATCCAAACCGGACATCCCCTGCCGCCTGCACATCCAGACAGTAATGCTTGACAAAGAAACTCAAAGACGACCAGGTCGCCGCCCTGCAAATATCCACTGCCGGCACCAGACTATTCCACCCAGGAAGCCGTCTGTGCCCTAGTCAAGTGTGCCCGCAGCCCTTCCGGCATCATCTTACCTTTCAAAATATAAGCTGCTGCAATGGCTTCTTTTAGCCACCTGGTAATAGAAGACTTAGCTACAGCCTCTCCTTTCCTAGGTCCTCCAAACACAAACAACCTGTCCGACTTACGGAAGGACGCTGTACCGCAGAGGTACTTTTTGAGTGTCCGACGAACATCCAGGAGACGCATTTCCCCCTAGCCGTCGATTTCGCATCCTCATTGAATATCAGTAACGAAGCCACCTGATTGACGTGAAAGACAGAAACCACCTTAGGCAAGAAGGTGGGAACTGGATGTAAAACCACCTTCTGATCAAAGAAAGGAAAGGCTCCTTATATGACAACGCCTGCAACTCCGAAATCCTATGAGTTGAGCAAATGGCCACCAAAAACACCGTTTTTAACGTCAGATCCTTCAACAAAGCCTTACCAAATGGCTCAAAAGGCTCTTTAACCAATGCTTCCAGCACCAGATTCAAGTCCCAAGAAGGGATCGTGAACCTGTGCGGTGGCCGAATGAGCAACACAGCTCTTAGAAACCTTTTAACGTCCACGTGCACCCCAAACGCCTCACCTTGAATCTTACCACGATAATAAGAGAGTGCCGCTAGCTGAACCCTTAAGGAACTAGCCGCCAAACCTCACTCAAAACCATCTTGCAGGAACGAAAGAAACTGCGAAATAGACGCAGCTAAATGCCGCACCTGTCTATCCGCACACCATGCCTCAAAAAATACGCCAGACTTACACATACACTAATGATGCAGACCTCTGCCTGGCCTTCAACAGTGTAGAAATGACCGCTGCCGAATATCCCCTGGCTCTCATTCTTGCCCTTTCAAGAGCCAAGCCGTAAGCGAGAACAGACTCACTCACAGTTCGGCCTGCGATGGGGTGAGAGCAATGCTGGAGCCATATCTGGCTAAAGACACTGAAAATCTGCATCACCACAGAACCTGGAAACTGTTGGTAAAGTTAGGCTAGTCTTTACCAAGCCTGACTACCTGCTTGTCGCTAACCAGTCAGCGGCTCAAGATCGCTGCTGCCTGGTTAGCAACTGGTGCCACCTCCGCTCTGGAACACTCCTCGACATGCCCATACTAACCGCTTAGCATCGGGGAGTGTAGTGGTGACATCGATTGTGACATTGCAGTATGTTTTTTGTTCAATTGTAAACCGCACTGATTTTCATAGCGCGGTATATAAGAGAAGTAAATAAATAAATAAATAAAAAAAATCGATGGATATCCAGCAGCACTAACCATGTTAATGCCTCAATATCCAACCTATGAATATCCCTCCCCAATGTGTGTATGTATATCTCTTATGTGTGGCCTTTAAGTCAATGTTGACTCCTGGCAATCCAGCAGCTCCTGGGTTTTCTTGGCAGTGTGACTGGAAATAGATTGCCAGGCCTTTCTTCCGAGACAATGGAGGGTTAAGTGACTTGCCTAAGGCCACAAGGAGTGCCAGTGGGAATCGAACCATGGTCCTTGGTTACAAAGCCTTTAGAGCTGCTACTCCCTCCAGTGTGTGTGTTTGTTTGAATAGAAAAATAGAAAATATACAGACTAGCACCAGAAAATGAGGTAGTAAGTTGTAGCAGCACTATAATGCTGGATGTATTGGCTGTTCTTGATACCATGCAGCAATCTTTATCTTTGGACTGTTTATCTAGTCTTGGAATTGGGGGGTGGTTGTTAGTTTGGTTTGGTTAGTATTTGAGTTCTCGGTCTCAGGCAGTGCAGGTCGGTGACAAGGTATCCAAATTGTTTTCCTTGGAGATGGATTTCCCTCAGGGGTCAATCCTTTTCCCATATCTGTTTAGCATTTTTCTGTTTCCATTGTGCTGTTATATGTTTACGTGGATAACATGCAAGATTTGATTCCTTTGCCCGATACAGAGAAGAGGGGGGCAGTTTGGATGGTGTGTAGGGGATTATGGTGAAATTAGGCCTTACCTGCTAATTTTCTTTCCCTTAGTCCCTCTAGTCCAGTCTACTGGTTTTCTCCTCCTTACAGCAGATGGAGACTGAGAATTCCAGATTTTTCATGATGTTATCACATAAAGGAACCAGACTCCTCCCACTTAGTCAGTATCCTAATGACAAAACAGATGCAATGAGCACCTATGGTAAAACACCCCCCCAAAATATAAACATTCGAACAATATACAACCAGACTGGAGGACATGGTAAAGACAGATCCTGTGAGAACCCCAGACTATCGAAGGCCCAAACTTCACCCCAGGGGAGCTGCAAAACTGGAGCAGTGCCCTCCTGCGACAAGCACGCAAACCCATAATGCTTACACACTGCACCAGGCTTGCACAAACACCGCAAAGAAACACCGGGCGGGTGGACTGGACTGGAGGGACTAAAGGAAACATAATTGGCAGGTAAGGCCTAATTTCACCTTCCAGTGTCCTTCCAGTCCAGTCCACGACTACCGGGTTGTACCAGAGCAGTACCTAAGAATGGGCAGGACCAGAGTAAGCCCGTCCTCCAAGACTCAAGTGACAAACCGCCCATCTGATTGTGCCTGTACATCCAACTGATAATGCTTTACAAAGGTGTGCAGCAACGCCCAAGTCTCCACCTTGCAAATATCCGCAGGCAGAATGAGACTACACTCCACCCAAGAACTCATTTGTGTCCTGGTTGAATGAGCACACAGCCCCAATGGCAAGGTCTTATGCCACAGTAGATATGCCGATGCTATGGCCTCCTTCGACTAATGTGCGATGGAGGCCTTCAATGCCATCTTCACTTTGCAGGCTCCCCAAATAGAATGAACGCACACTCTAACTTCCGAAACACATCTGTGCACTTCAGATACCTGCGCAGCACTCTGTGCACATCCATACAGCACAGTTACTGGTTTGCCTCATCTGGGAACGATAGTAAAAACACACTCTTAAAAGTGAAAAGCTGAGATCCTCTTAGGCAAAAAGGACAGCACTGGACAGAGCACCACCTTCTCCTTTGAGAAAATAAGAAAAGGCTCTCTACAGGACAACACCTTCAGCTCAGAGATCCTCCGTGCCAAACATCCATGAGGAACACCACCTTCAGGGTGAGATATTTTGAGGATGCAGAACCCAAAGGCTCGAATGGAGCTTCAATCAACACGGAGAGGGACCAAGTTAAGGTCCTAATTCGACACTGGCACGTGCAAGGGCAAGTGAAGCTGTCTAACTGCCTGTAGAAAACAAGCCACACTGGAGTGAGAAGCTAGAGAAAACTCTTGCACACGACTCTGTAGCACGCCAATGCCGCCACCTACACTCAAATCAAATTCAAACGCCGGGCCCTTTGTCATACCTGCCTACAGAAAGGCAAGTACATCTGGGATGGAGACTCACAACCCACTTTGATCACTCTCCACACACATTTGGAGTGGAAGAGTGGCCTAGTGGTTGGGGCAAGGTACTTCAGGCCGGAAGGTCGGGGGTTCAAATCCCACTAGAGGACAGCAACCTTGGGCCGGAAGGACTGGGGTTTCTAGTCCCACAGGTGCTCCTTGTGGTCTTGGGCAAGCCACTTAACCCTCCATAGCCCATGTTCCCTGTAAAATAGTTCTCTGTGTGCTGTGCTTTCCTGTCTAATCAATGTGTTTATACCTCAAAAAAATTTCCTGTCATGATTTGACAATTTCCAATCTGTAATCAAACCGCTGCTGATCGCTGGAAGTAGCGGTATACAAATGTATACTAAATAAATAAATAAATGCCCTTTCAAGAGCCAAGCCATAAGCAATAACCAATGCATGTGAATCATGTGCACCAAACCCTGTGAGAGCAGGTTGGTCTGCGCCAGCAACTGCCATGGACTGTCCACCAAATAGCCTGATGAGATCCATGTACCAGGGTGTTCAGGCCAATCCGGCACCACCAGAACTACCAGCCCAATATGCACCTCTATCCGTTGAACTAGATGGCCAATGAGAGGCCACAGTGGGAACGCATACAGAAGTCCACCATCAGCCACTTCCTGCGCCAGCGCCTCAAACCCTTTGAACATCCTTTCCTGCCGATGGCTGAAGAAGCGAGTGGGGCCTCGGTGCCGGGGGTGGTAGCCATCAGATCCATCACCGGTTGCCTCCAACATCGTGCAAGACTGTGGAACATCCAGTCCCTCCAGTGTCTATTCTCCCGGATCCATGCGACGTCAGTTGAGAAAGTCGGCCTGTACATTTTCCTTACTTTCTACGTAGGCTGCTGAGATTGCCAGGAGATGTGTTTCCGGCCACTGAAGCAATGGTACAACATCCTCCGCCAGTGCCGCACTCCCTGTGCCTCCCTGATGATTGATGTACACTACTGTGGTCACATTGTCTGAGAAGATCTGGACCGTCTTCGGGGCTACCAGTGAATGAAACTCCTGTAGCACTAGAAAAAAAATCGCTCTCATCTCTACCTGGTTGATGAACCATGTCTTCTGCTCTGGCGAGCAGAGTCCCTGAGCAATCCGCAAAAGACAATGCACCCACAACCTGACAGGCTGGCATCCGTCGTCACAAATGTCCACTCTGGCAAATACAGTGGCATGCCTGCCAACAACCTGTCTGACTGTAACCATCACTCCAGACTGTTCTGCACCTCTGATGGACACAGCAACTTGCATGCAAGGGGATGACATTAGAGACAAGCACAAGAGCAACACCTTCTGTAGAGGGTGTATGTGCGCCCAAGCCCAAGAGACCAGAACCAGTATCACTGCCATGGACTCCAACACATCGGGGCCTGCAGTCGCAAAAAATGGCAAATCTGCCCTTGCAGCTTCTGGGCACGCATCTGTCCCCATTTAAAAATTATCCCCCAGGTATGTGAGATTCTGAGAGGGCACCAGATGGCTCTTGGTGATGTTGACCACCCAGCCAAGCCCTTGTAGTGCAGCGACCACTCAACTTGTCGCTGTCCTGCTTTCCTGTAGCGACTCTGCCATGATTAGCCAGTCATCAAGGTAGGGGTGCACCAGCACCCACTCCTGTCGAAGGGCTGCTGCCACGACTACCATGCTCTATGTAAAATGACAGGGTTTTGTCATGAGGCCAAAGGGCGGGATTAAAATTGGAATTGCCTCATAGGTTCTATAAACCTTAGGAAACGCTAATGTTCTGCTCGAATCGGGACATGAAAGTACGCTTCCATGAGATCTAGCACAGAAAGAAATTCCCCTTTCCAGACTGCCATGATCACCAATCACAACATTAACATCCAAAGATGCAATACCCACAGTTCTCGGCTGACATACCTGAAATCCAGAATTGGCCGAAAGGACCCTTCCTTTTTGGGAACCATGTAATGGATGGCGTATCGACTGAAGTCTAATTGGTCTGCAGTCACCAGCACTACCGCCCGCAGCTAGAGTAGATATTGGAAGGCCTACCTGACTGCCTCAAGCTTGCCGGGTGCCTTGCAGGAAGATTGCAGAAAGACATCCATGAAGCCTATATGATTTGAGGGTAAATGTAATTTTCTAATTTGCACGGAAGTGGTCTCAGCACTCCTCAGCCGCCTTTAGGACAATGTGCTGTCACTTATGGCGCGTGTTCACATCAACGACTCACTCTCCGGCTTTTTTATTAATTTTCTTCTAATATAGTACCCTTCTTCCTTGTGCTGCACTCTTCACACTTCACAATTCATGCTAAACTTATGCTCTTAGCTTCTGGTGAATGCTTTATAAAAATACTTAAAAATGTGGCTTATCTTGTGGTTAAATGCTTTCCCTTTAACGCCTCACATGCAACGTTGCATTCGCGTTTCTCTCGCCTTCTTGAGGTTCTTCAGGGGAACATGTTTTAATTGACCAATTCGTTTGAATGTCTGCTGAATGTTCTTAAAGCAAACCCAGCTTTCTAAAACCAGATAAAGCATACATAAAATTTATTCATTAAAAGGCATTACATGGCATATTGTGTACCTACACCGACTCAACTTTCTTTATAATCATATATAGACATACCCAATGTTGCTAGGCTGGCACTCGCTGAAAAATGCCATAGCGTCTCATTAAATCTTATTTACTTTCTCTTCTTTCTTTTTCACCTCTTCTCATCGTATGTTTCATTCCAATTCTCAAAAAAAAGCCACGCATGTGCAGAAGTGGCTTACCGATCTTGCTTTATAGCTTCTCCCATTAGCTAATACTGAATGAACGTTGTCCCTTCAATCAACAGACTCCCCCCATTCTAGGGAAAGCATTTAACCACAAGATAAGCCACATTTTTAAGTATTTTTATAAAGCATTCACCAGAAGCTAAGAGCATAAGTTTAACATGAATTGTGAAGTGTGAAGAGTGCAGCACAAGCACAAGGAAGAAGGGTACTATATTAGAAGAAAATTAATAAAAAAGCCGGAGAGTGAGTCGTTGATGTGAACACGCGCCATAAGTGACAGCACATTGTCCTAAAGGCGGCTGAGGAATACTGAGACCACTTCCGTGCAAATTAGAAAATTACATTTACCCTCAAATCATATAGGCTTTAAGGTTAAGAATAGAGTAATTTCTTTTTTTGGATTTTTAGCATAACATTACTCTTAAAAATTGGACCTTGATAATTTTTGTATGAAAGACATCCATGAGCAACCATGCAAATTCCAGCACCCACTTGTCTGACGTGATTTGGACCAAGAATATGAAAAGGATCCCTGGTAATTCACAGCGGTACAAAGTCACTTCGTCAAAATATTAAAAATCTCTTATAACGCTCTTATAATAAAATGTTAGAGGAACTGCTCAGGGGAAAAGGGGGAAATATACCCTCATACCCACTGAACAGCAAACTCCTTTTAATCATTTTTATTAATGAAAAGTTTGTTTTTTTTACTTAGCTTAAATGTTGTGATAGCGCCAACAAATTCCGACAAATATGGAATCCCAAAAGACAGCATGCCACGTTTCAAGACGCAAACCAGACTGCTTCAGGTATTGAGGACTCCAAAATGTGGCATAGAACACCAGATACCCCCCCCCCCCCAATGTACTGCAGGGCTAAACCTCCTGGGGGAGGAAAGGCTATGCCCAAGGAGTCAAGAGTCCCTTCAAGTCGCAGCTGAGGCTTGGGGGCCTTAGGCTTACGAAGGCCTTGCCCCTGACCCCTGGCCCTTTGGGGAGCTGGGAAGACTGGGTTCTGGGGGTTGGTTTCCGTAAGCCTTCCTCTTCTTCAGGTAATGGGGCTTTATTCCCCCAAAGTCTTCTGTCGGGAAGAGTCAGCGGTCTTTTTCGAGAGCCTGATCCTGGTCTATGGATTGAAATAACATGTAAAAAGGGGAAGGCGATGGCAGTGGGCATGTACTATCGACCGCCTGGCCAGAATGAACAAATAGATGATGGAATGCCCAAAGAAATCAGGGAGGCTAACAAAAGTTACAGATATGGGTGATTTCAATTACCCCAGTATTGACTGGGTCAGTGTCACGGCAGGACATGCTAGGGAGATAAAGTTTCTAGATGAAATAAATGACTGCTTTTTGGAGCAGCTGGTTCATGAACAAACCAGAGGGGAAGCCATTTTAGACTTAGTCATTAGTGGAACACCAGATCTGGTGCAAGAGATAAGGGTGTTGGGGCCACTTGGCAATAGTGATAATAGCATGATCGGGTTTGATTTAATTAACGGAAGAAGGATAGTAAGGAAATCCACAGTACTACCTTTTAACTTTCGAAAGGGAGACTATGATAAAATGTGGAAAATAGTTAAGAAAAAACTAAAAGGAGCAGTTGCAAAGGTCAAAGACTTACATCAAGCTTGGGTGTTTAAAAATACAATCTTGGAAGCCCAGACCAGCTGCATTCCACACTTTAAGAAAAGTGGAAGGAAGTCCAAAAAACTGCCAGCATGGTTTAAAGGTGAGGTCAGAGAGGCTGTTATTGCCAAAAAAACATTTTTCAGAAAATGGAAAAAAGAGCCGAATGATGAAAACTGAAAACAGCACAAGCACTGGCAAGTTAAACGCAAGGCATTGATAAGGCAGGCAAAGAAAGAATTTGAGAAGAAACTTGCTGTGGAAGCAAAGACACGTAATAAAGACTTTTTCAAGAACATTCATAGCAAAAAACCTGTGAGAGTGTCAGCTGGATCATTAGATGATAGAAGGGTAAAAGGGACAGTAAGAGGAGTAAAAGGGACAGTAAGAGGGGACAAGGCTATAGCGGAGAGACTGAATGAATTCTTTGCTTCGGTCTTTACTGAGGAAGATGTAGGGATGTTACCCATGACTGAAGTGGTATTTAAAAGTGATACTGCATAAGAATTGAAAGTAATATCGCTACACTAGGAAGATGTATTAAAACTAGTAGATAAACTGAAGAGTAGCAAATCACCTGGACCGGATGGTCTACATCCAAGGGTTTTGAAAGAACTGAAATATGAGGAAGAAAATTGATGCCTTTGAATTATGGTAATGGAGGCGAAAGAGTAGTTACTCACCTGTAACAGGTGTTCTCCAGGAGCAGCAGGAATCAGTCCTCACGTATGGGCAACATCGGCGTCGACGGAGCCCACATGCGGAGCTTTTCCCCAGCTTTCAAAGAAAGCCTTTGGGAATGCAGGCACGCATGTGCAGTCCCCTTCCCGCCCAAAGGTGCCATGTTGCTCAAATGACATAGCTAAAAGACAGGACAAAAAAGAAAATGAACTATATACAACTGCAACTCCAAAGGGAGGAGGGAGGGTCGTGAGGACTGATTCCTGCTGCTACTGGAGAACACCTGTTACAGGTGAGTAACTACTCTTTCTCCAGGACCAAGCAGGAAGTCAGTCCTCACATATGGGTGACTCCCTAGCTCTAGGCTACCAGGAACCCAGGCTGAAAAATAGAGCTCCCTCTAGAGCCCCAGCAACAGTGAGAGAATCTTCTCTGAGACCACACCTGAACGGTAGCCCAACACCAGGGCCGGAGGGTAGGAGCTGCCTAAACCTCAAAGAGATTATGGAGTACCGCTTGCCCGAAAGCACTGTCCCTACGGGACTCCCTCTCGAGGCAGTAGTGGTCCGCAAAAGTCTGGCTTGAAGACCAAGTAGCGGCCCGGCAGATGTCTGCCAACGGAACAGAGCGGAAGTGAGCTACTGATGCGGCCTTCGCTCTAACTCGGTGGGCCGTGACTCGACCCTCCAGGGAGAGGCCGGCTGACCTGTACACCCAGGCGATACAGTCTGCCACCCAGATGGACAACGTACGCTTAGTGACAGGCAAACCCAATTTATTAGGGTCAAAGGCAATGAAGAGCTGAGAAGCCCTTCTATGCCCCTGCGTACGTTCAAGGTAAAAGGACAGAGCCCTTCTACAATCCAGGGTATGCAAGACAGTCTCTGCTCTACTGGCGTGCAGCCTGGGAAAGAACGTGGGAAGTACCACCTCCTGGTTGAGGTGGAAGGACGACACCACTTTTGGAAGGAACTTAGGATGAGTCCGCAAGACTACCCTGTTCCTATAGAACCTGGTATACGGCCTATCCAAGACCAGAGCCTGAAGCTCACTCACCTGCCTAGCTGAGGTGAGTGCCACAAGGAACAATACCTTCCAGGAGAGGAAACGTAAATGGCAGGTTGCCATCGGCTCAAAAAGTGGGCGAGTCAGTTGCTGCAAGACCACATTGAGATCCAACTCAGGAGCAGGTGGACGAATAGGAGGCTTAAGCAGAAGCAGGCCTCTTAGAAAACAGGACACCAGAGGGTGGCCTGAGAGAGCATGTCCATCCACCTGCAAGTGGTGAGCTGAGAGGGCACTAAGGTGAACCTGGATAGAGTTGGACTGAAGTCCTAGGTTGGAAAGGTGGAGCAGGTATTGAAGCACCACCTGGACAGAGCAAGAGAAAGGGTCCTCTTGCTGTTGAGAACACCAAGTAGAGAACCTACGCCACTTTAGAGCATAGGCCTTCTGGGTGGAATGTTTCCTGGAGGCCAACACCACCTCTTCAACCTCCCTAGATAGGAGCAAGGGATTAAGGACTAGCCTTTCAGCAGCCACCCATCAAATGGAGAGATTTGAGGTTGGGATGCAAGAGGGACCCCTGGTCCTGAGTCAGAAGGTCAGGTTGCAACCCCAGAGGAAGTGGATTATCCACCACCAACTACAGAAGAGGGAACCACGGCTGCCTGGGCCACCTGGGGGCTATCAGGATCAACGTGGCTCGGTCCTGCTGGATTTTAAATAGAGTCTGGGCCACCAGAGGTGTGGGAGGAAAAGCATACAGCAGGCCCCCTGACCAAGGGATCAGGAATGCATCTGGCGCTATTCTCAAGGGATGCGGTTGCCTGGAACAGAACCGGGGTAGTTGCCTGTTGAGCGGACTGGCAAAAAGATCCATGGTCGGAAGACCCCACTTCAGAAAGATCTTTTGCACTACCAGAGGATCCAAGTGCCACTCGTGAGGCTGCAGGAGTCTGCTGAGTCTGTCCGCCAGGTAGTTTTCCTGGCCTGGGAGGTAGACTGCCTTGAGGGTCATGCCCTGGGTGACAGCCCAGGAGCAGAGAGCTTGTGCTTCCAGGCATAGAAGTCTGGATCCTGTGCCCCCCTGCTTGTTGACGTAGAACATAGCCACCTGGTTGTCCGTTTGAACTAGGACAGACTGGTGAGACAGGATCTGAGAGAAAGTCCGCAAGGCCAGCCGAATGGCCCTCAATTCCAAAAGGTTGATCTGCTGGGTGGCCTCCCATGGAGTCCACAGGCCTTGGGTGCAGGCTCCCGGGCAGTGAGCCCCCCAGCCCTGCAGGGAAGCATCGGTTGTCAGTACCTGAGTGTGTAGGGAGGCCTGAAAAGGAACACCCTGACCAAATTTGGGAGATGCCACCACCAGCTAAGGAGTCCACCAAGGGTTTGGACACCTTTATTCTGTCTGACAACTTCCCTGTGGCCTGCAGCCACTTCATCCTGAGGTGCCACTGAGCCGGCCTCATGTGTAGCCAGGCATGTGGGGCGACATGCACTGTGGAAGCCATGTGACCTAAGAGCCGGAGGAAGTTTCTGGCCGAGACCAGAGAGTTCGCCCGAAACTGACCGGCCAACTTTATCAGCCTGTGAGCTTGGAGGGTATCCAACCTGGCCTTTGCTTGGAGGGTATCCAACCTGGCCCCTATGAATTCCACGTCTTGTGAGGGGACCAAAGTGGACTTTGGGAAGTTTATAACGAACCCCAGGTGCTGAAGCAGGGATATGGTTCTGCAGGTGGCCTGCCTGGCCTCTTGTGGAGACTGGCCTCTGATTAGCCAGTCGTCCAGGTAAGGGAACACAAAGATCCCCTGGTTCCTGAGGTAGGCCACAACCACCGCCAGGCATTTTGTAAAACCCCTGGGGGCGGAGGTGAGGCCAAAAGGAAGCACTCTGTACTGGAAGTGCTGTCCTCCCACCACAAATCTGAGGAACTGTCTGTGGCTTGGATGGACGAGGATGTGAGTATAAAACATCCTTCAGGTCTAAGGAGCATAGCCAATCTCCCTGCTGGAGGTAGGGCAGTAAGATTCCAAGGGTAAGCATCTTGAACTTTTCCCTCTCCAGAAACTTCAGATTTCACAGGTCAAGGATGGGTCTGAGGCCTCCTGTTCTTTTTGGTACCAGGAAGTACCTGGAGTAGAAGCCTTGCCCTTCCAGGTGGTGAGGCACCGGTTCCACCGCCTGGTCCCTTAGTAGACCTTCCAACTCCTGATGGAGTAAGTTTCTGTGCAGAGGGGGTCTTGGAGGCTCCCCTGGAAAGTAGGAGAGGGGTATCTGGGTGAAGTGGAGCAGACAGCCCTTCTGGATGATACTTAACAACCAAGTATCCCCTGTGATGTCTGGCCACCTGTCTGCGTACAGGGTCAGCAGACCTCCTGTGCCCTGGAGAGGAGGAGAGGCTATGCTGGCATAGTCGAAAACCCCCTCCCTGCTGAGCAGGAGCCGGAGTAGGAGGCTTGGGGGCCTTCTGCCTACAGGGCCCATGACCCTGCCCCTTGGCCTGCTGGCCCTGCTGGGGAGCTGCAGAGGCCTGGTAGTGAGGGTAGGTTTTATAGGCAGTGGTCTTCCTCGGGTAAAAGGTCTTTTTCCCCAAGCCCTTCTTTTTCTGAGAAGGGGCAGAGGTCTTCCTGGACAGCCTTGTCCGGGTAAGAGTCTCGGTCTCGAGTTCTGCAGCCTTTTCGGCCATGGGCTTGCCAAAGAGGTTTTCACCTCGGCAAGGGACATCAACCAACTTGTCCTGTACCCACGGCTCAAGGTCCGAGGATTGTAGCCAGGCCTGACGGCATGCACCGATGCCAGCCCCTACTACTCGGGCCGAAGCCTCAAATCCATCGCAGCCTGCTCAAGAGAGAAACTTCGAGCACACTCGAATACCAGAAGACAAGGCTTTGAACCTCTGCAAAGGTTCCTCAGACAGACCAGCAGAGCACCCGGCAATCTCCTTTGCCAGGTCTCGAAAGTACATGCCCATGTATAGCTGGTAGGTCTGGACGCGGCAAGCAAGCATAGAGCCCTGGAAGCACTTTCTACCGAGGGCATCCAGGTTCTGGGCTTCCCTGCCGGGAGGCACCGAGGACTGCATCTTCTGACTCTTCAGACGATGCATGGCCGATTCCACCACCATGGAATGGTGCGGTAGCTGTGCCTTCTGAAACCCGGGGCTCTTGCGGACTCGATAGATGGAATCGACCCGCTTGCTTAGAACGGGCATCGAGGCCGGCATCTCCCATATGCGGAAGAGCAACCGCTCCAGCATTGGAGAACCAGGACAGTAAAGGCCTCCTTGGGAGGAGAGTCATACTGCAGAGCCTCGAGTTCCTTGGCTCGAGGCTCTTCCTCGGGGTCCACAAAGAATGCCAATGCCTCGGCCATGTCCCGTACGAAATCCGAGAACCTAGTATCCTCCGGGGGGGGGAGACCTTGTCCGAGGCTCGGAGCCCGTGAGTCCGAAGGGGTGCACCGAGTCCGGAAGGTGTCAGGGGACTCCTCCTCCTCCGTCTCCCACTCCGAGTCCTCCGAGGAGGAATCGAGCGGCTCCGAGTGGGCGGGCACTGGCGCCATCCGCCCCGACGCTGAGGGAATCGGCGTCGACGACCTCGGTCCCGAACGGGAGGCCGAGGGTGACCGCGGCCAAGGATTGACTCGAGTTCGCATGGTCTCTAGGATCAGCTCGGCCTCCGGGGTCGACTTGGACGTAGATGTCACGGTGGTCGGGGCAGATGTGCCGGTGAGACTGGCGATCAGCACCCGCTGCTGCTCCATGAAGGCAGACAATCTGCTCTCCAAGGCCATCAACCTGAGTCCGAGCTCAGGAGACCCAGCAGCCTCCGACTCGGGCCCTGACGGTGTCGGGCCCGATGTCAGCTCCCCCGGAGGAGAGTCCACGAGGACTACAGTACTCATGTGACTCGGGGCCTCCGACTCTAAATGAGGATGCTTGGCAGGCCTCTCCGACTCCGAAGACCCGGGACTGCGATCGGGGCTATGCGAGCTGGCCCTCGAGGAGCCAAGCGCGTCCACCGATGCCGCCCTCGCAGGTTTCTTCTTCCTTCGGTGCTCCCTCAAGGGGGACTCCCTTTCAGAGGAGCCCCGACGATGCTCGGGGTCAGACTCCCAAGACGTCGAGGACTCTGACGAAGTCCGGACCCATACAGAGGCAGACTCGGAGAAGATCCTCTCATGCTGGTGCTGACGGCTCCACAATGCCTTGGAAGACATTTTGCCACAGGAACTGCAGACCGTAGAATCGTGGTCTGGACCCAGGCACCGGAGGCAGCAGTCGTGTGTGTCGGTGAGACACATCAGTTTCTTGCACAGATCACACTTCTTAAAGCCACTGGCAGCCATCCGGGGAAAAAGGGCCCCTGCAAAATCAAAAAATTGGGCTGCCAGGGAAAAGAAAAAAAGGCGCGAACACAATCTCTAAGGACAAAAAACGAAAAAGAGAGATCCGGGCTCGGCACCGGTGTACCGAGTCCAGGCGGGAAAGGAACCGACGTCGAACCGATGAAAAACTCGACTAAACGCAGGAAAAACCAACTTTTTTCATGGGTGACAAGGACAGGTGTCCGTAGGGCTCCACAGAAAAAAAGCAGACTGAGCAAGATGACACCTTTGGGCGGGAAGGGGACCGCGCATGCGTGGCTGCATTCCCAAAGGCTTTCTTTGAAAGCTGGGGAAATGCTCCGCATGGGGGCTCCGTCGATGCCGACGTCACCATATGTGAGGACTGACTTCCTGCTTGGTCCTTAAGAAAGCACAGTTACTTACCTTTAACAGGTGATCTCTGGGAACAGCAGGAATAAGTCTTCACATATGGGTACGTCGGTACCGATGGAGTCTGCGCGGGAACGCTTCCCAGCGTCCAATCAAAGAGCTTTTGGAAGCATCCCACCACGCCTGCGTGCTGCCTTCCCACCTTTCCCAACTGCCTCTCCTCAGTTAAGTTTTAAAGCTGAGACAAAGAGAGAGAGAGGAAAGGAAAGATAGATAGAGATACAACTCCTGGGGAGGTGGGTGGGTTGTGAAGACTTATTCCTGCTGTTCCCAGAGATCACCTGTTACAGGTAAGTAACTGTGCTATCTCCAGGAACAAGCAGGAATGAGTCTTCACATATGGGGACTCCCAAGCTGAGATGCCTGGAGTCTCAGCATGTCATAGGTTGGAACATGCTATCCCCAGAACACCAGGCATCCTGAGGATGGAGGGTAGGAGTTGAAGAAAGGTGCTGTGGAACAGCTAACCTAGGATAGGATTGCAGACAAGGAGTCCATGTGTGGATGATAATTGTCATCAATGATATTGCAAAGAAAAAATATTGCAATATGGACCTCCCCTAACAGGACTTCAGAGAAGTATAGAGGTTCATGGGATCTATTGGGGAGCCCCGTAGAGGAACCTCGAGAAGGACCTCACTGTAAGTGGAGGTAGTAAACCTGTAGGAAAAGCAATGGAGGTCAGAATCCTGAAAGGTGACAGGGAACCCCAGTAGGAAAAACTGGGGTAGTACAAAAACGGTGGGCCTTCAGCGGAAGGCTTTATGATAAAAACCCAACTCTTTTGGCAGCAGAGTGGCTCACTCTTAGGAACAAAAGAGAAAGGCTAACCAATTTGGACAAACAGGCCCAGTCCTTGTGGGGAGAAAGGGTATGGGAACCCCTTGTATCCCAAAAGAAAGGACAAACGCCGGAGGTGTTAGAGCCTGTGAGTAGCTGAAGATCCGCAATGTCTCTCCTAACTGAAGTCAGATGGGAGAGATATTGGAACATGGAGAGCTTCAGAGGTACCTAAATCTTAAGGTTATGGTAGGTGTTAACTACCACCAAAGTGGTTGAGAGTGTAGGACCCCAAACATGCTATATAGCATAAGTATGGGTAAAGCCCATCTGTCAGAATCATATAGCTATATGAGCCTCGACAGTCAAGTAGAGAAAGCAGAATATATATCTACCGATAGTAAAATATCTCGACAGATACATATATATATATAACATATAGATATATGAGAATATATCTATAGTGAGATATGAAGGGCATAAAATACAAACACATGATAGACAGACATCTGTAAGATGTGTGCTATAGGTATGAATGAATATATATATATATATATATATATATATATATATATATATATATATATATATATACACATATATATACATATATATACATATATATACACACACACACATATATATATATATATGGAAATCTGCAAAGAAGCAGACAGATATGCCTACAAAAAGGTATTCACATAGGAAAATGTGGAGAGGAAAGATTCATCTAATAACAAGAAGGTGGAACCTACTTGAGAAGACATATAGAGAATCAATTCCCACTGGTTATGGCTACAGGGATGCTAGGTAGTAGAATAACCAGGATGGTTACGTGAAAAGCAGAGGATGATATTAGTCTGCTGCCCGCAAGTCCCGAGTATTCTAGAACTCTAGCATGGTAAGTGAACAGAAGACGCATAGGAATGAGATACTATGCTGACCTGCTTAAGGGCAAAAAGGTATCATGCGTTCTTACCATGAGGACGAGCTGGAAGGAGAAAACATATTCCCTCTTGGAAATACTATGGACCAAAGCATGGAATTAGCAACTCCTTAAGCTTTCACGTAAGAGGAGGCCTATGTGCTTTATATTAAAAAGGGGAACTTTTCTAGTCATGGGAGACATGACTGAAAAAGCCTTTTTCAACCATCTAGTATAGCTGTTGGAGAAAAAGCCCCCCATGCTCTCTAGCAAGGGCCCATAGTGGAGAACTTCTCTGTAGAATTGCAGAGAGCATGATGCAGGAGAATGAGGAGATAGAATTGGCTACAGGAGAGCCAGTAGCTATGTCAACTATGCTGCCAAACCCAGGGGAATGGAGATGGCAGAAAGAGAAGACAATCCAACAAGCTTGTAGTGAAACAATTTCCAAGACAGATGACAGCACTGACTTGGAGCCACTACTAAGACCAGACAGAATGTTAGTGGAGGACAAATCTGGTTACTGGTGGACAAGAACCAGTGGTCGAAACATTAAGGCTCCTGCATTGGTAGCTGCTTGCCAGACAGCAGAAGAATGGTACTGTTTAAAAACAGAAAGAACAGACAAAACAAGAGTAGAAACTCTGGACGTGTCTGATGAACTGCTTCAAAGCAAGATTGAACAAGAGGAGTCAACTCAGAGAAGAGAAGTCCACAGTGGAAAAGAAAGAAAACTAGAGAGGCTGAAGAAAAGCCCTCCAGTGAAGCAATACTGCTCTTACAGAGGAAAAACCCTGGTAAGAGGGTAAAGAAAAGGGAGCTGAAGAAAACTTACAAAGTAGTAAGTTTATATAGAAAGGAAAAAAGACATGCTGGCACAGGAAACTCTCATTTGATAGTGGATAGACCTCTTTCCCTAGAAGGAAAAAGAGGAGAACCCTGTGACCTAGAAGCATGAACATCCTGATAGCTCATAGAACATAGAAAGAATGGATGTCTTTCGGGAAGAGATCCATGTTTAGGATTTAGAATGACAGCAGTGGACTGTCTCTATTGAGAAGAAGCAACTGCAGATTGTAATCCCCAGAGTCACAAGCATCTGATGGGTTGATGAGAAACCCTGTGGTTGCTGGGTTTGCTGAGCCTGGTGAGAGGTTGAACACTCTGCAGACCAGGACGATGCTTCCCCTGTTTGGGAACATCTGTAGGATGGGCAGATGATGCATAAAACCTTCTTCTCCTATGGGAAGAAAGTCCTACCTACTGGGACAGAAGGTGGTGCAGAACAGCCCCTAGGAACAGGTAAGTCAGTGGAGAACTGAGTAACCTGACGTAAAGACTCCTTGTTGAAAAGATTGTCTCCAGTGCAAGGAGTATGTCCCAGTCTGTGCCGTGCCCATTTGTCCAAGCCTGAAGCTTGGAGCCAGGCTCTACGTCGTGCCCCTATAGTTATAGCAGAAGTCCTGCTAACAGACTCAAAAGAGTCTAGGGAAGCACGAGTAAGAAACCAAGAGATATTCTGGAGATGCTTGAGCAGTGAAGAATAGTCTGCACTCCTGGACTCTGGAAGGGAAGGCGTCAAAAGATGTAATTGCTTTGTGACCTCCTCAAGAGATAGACTCATATAGAAAATATATGAGAGAATTCTTGCAGAAAGCATAAATGTCTGGAAGGTTTGACGTCCAAAGGCATCAAGTATCTTAGACTCACGACCTGGCGGATAAGAAGAGTGCTTTTTCTTGCTCTTTACCCGCCTCACTGCTCATTCCACAACTATGGAACGATGAGGAAGTTGAGTCTTTTGAAACCTTGGAGAGGGGGGGCACCTGATATAAGAGATCAGTTGCTCTGGTAGGTGGGGGTACCCTTAAAGGTGTTTCCCACATTCCTAGAAGGAGATTCTGCAAGGAATGATGCAAAGGAAGCATTATGTTCTCCTTTGCTTTGGTAGAAACAGAGCCTTGTGCAGGATCATGTCCTGGGATAGGAATGGCAAGAGATCTTGCTATATCCAGGAGGAAACTCTGAAAAGAGGGTTCCCCAACAGTATTTTCCCTTGGACAGGTTAGATCTGAAGAACTAGCCTGAGCACCGACAGAGCTATTCAGATATATAGGAATAGAAGATCCTGCACAGTGCAGTGTGGAATGCTTAAAGGATGGTCGCCGGTACTGGCTGTCAGGAGCAGCGACCGTCATTACCACATTGTCCATGCCAGGTATCGACTCCAAGCGTGGCACAGAAGGGAGCGATCCTGTTGAAAAAAGCATGGTAGGAGTTGGCCATGATGCTACTGTGGGGATACCGGTACTGATGCCAATACCGGTACCGATGTTGGAGTCGAGCTCGACCAAGACATCAGAGCAGTCATCGGTGACAGTTCAATCGGTACCGAAGTAACCGAAAACCTCCGGGTGCTATCCTCGGTACCGAGCCACCGGTATCGATTGGTGTCGGTACCAAAGTGTAATGGTACCGAGTCTTCCAGACTAGAGAGCGATTCTAACCTCGGCATCAATAAGCGAAGCATGGAGGCCACCGACCGTAAGGGTAATGAGGACATCGGTACCAGCTTCGGTACCGTGTCTGATACCGGTGAGTGAAGGTCAGCTAGTGGCAACTCAATCGGCCTCGGGGGAACAGAGAGTTGCGGATCCGAATCATCGGAACCAAGCCTTCGGTACCGCCGAGAGCCGGTACCAAGGCGAGTCGGTACCCAGTCCTCCAGAATGGAGATTGATTCCAGACTCGGCATCGAAGGAAGCGAGGCTATCGATGCACGTCTGGAGGGTACCGACGTCGGTGGTAGTATTGGTGCTGGTACCGATAGATAATGAAAGGTCAGTCTGGAGCGTATCCACCGGTCCCGAAGGCACCGAGGACGCCAGATGACCATCCCTGGTGAGGAGTATTTCATCCAACACCAGTGCCGATGTCGGGATATCGGTACCGCTCGAAGCGGATGCCACCACCGGACACGGCTCAGGTATGTTCTGTGAGGGGTGAACCCCAGGAACAACCTGAAACCCCTTATACGCTTTGGAGACCGAGAACTCCCGCCGGGGTTTTGAAGCCAGTGGGCCCTCGAGGGCAAGGCCGGAGCCGTCTACATGCTGTGCATGAGACCTACCACTCGAGGGCTGGCTAGTCTTAACAGACTGTTTGTGGGTTACCTGATCCTGTGTAGAAGGGGACGGTGCCCCGAAGCTGGAGGGAAACCGTGTATCGAGGGAACCTCGATATTGAAGACCTCTTCTCACCAAACTGTTGTCAGGACCCAAGCAGGTTAGACACCGACTTAGAGGGTCTAAAAATAAAGTTGTACCGCCACAGTTTGAACATTTCTTGGAGAAAGTGGCTGGCGGTTCCATGATGGAAAAGAGGAGGCCTAAAAGGACTAAGACACTATGAAGAAAAAAATATTCCTTGAAAAAGGAAGATTTTACAAGAAAAGAAAAGAAAAACACCGGCGGTACCGGTGGCGTCGGGAAGACAGCCGCGACCACAAGAAAACTAAAGAAATAAAAGAAGAATTTTCTGCGGTGACAGGAGGACGTCCTGCCGACTCCGCGGAAAAACGAAAACTGAGGAGAGGCAGTTGGGAAAGGCGGGAAGGCAGCACGCAGGCGTGGTGGGATGCTTCCAAAAGCTCTTTGATTGGACGCTGGGAAGCGTTCCCGCGCAGACTCCGTCGGTACCGACGTACCCATATGTGAAGACTCATTCTTGCTTGTTCCTGTGTATAAAATGGACTGCCCGAAGAACAAGTCAGTCGGTACTAGAGGAGATCAAACCTAAGCTTTCTTTAGAAGCTCAGATGACAAGACTTTGACTTTCATACTTTGGACACATCATGCAAAGAAAGATCATAAGAGAAGGACGACATGCTTGGCAAGATAGAAGGTCAACACAAAAGAGGAAGGCCAGCAATGAGATGGATCGATACAATAATAGCAGCTACGGCTACCAATCTGTCAACAATGAGCCGCCTGACTGAAGACCGAACACAATTTAGGATAGCCATGTATCGACTCAGACTCGATGCCACTTAACATGAGATTGCAGACCTGCTATTAGTGATCTGTGAACTATCATTAAAATCATCTGTAATACCTAAAGACTGGAGGATCGCCAATATAATGCCAATTTTTAAAAAGGGTTCCAGAGGATCAGTGAGTCTGACATCAGTACCGGGAAAAATGGTAGAAACAATTATAAAGAACAAAATTACTCAGCATGTAGATAGTCATGGCTTAATGGGAGACAGCCAACATGGCTTTAGACAAGGAAGATCTTGTCTTACTAATCTGATATGTTTTTTGAGGGTGTGAACAAACAGGTAGACAAAGCTGAGTCAGTTGATATAGTGCATCCGGACTTTCAGAAAGCCTTTGACAAGATCCCTCATCAGAGACTTTTGGCAAAACTAAAAAGTCATGGGATAGGAGGTGATGTACTATTGTGGATCAGGAACTGGTTAAAAGATAGAAAGCAGAGGGTAGGGCTAAATGGCCAATTTTCCCAATGGAAAAAGGTGAATAGTGGAGTACCTCAGGGATCTGTGCTGGGTTCGCTGCTTTTTAACATATTCATAAATGACCTGGAAAAAGAAATAACAAGCGAGGTTATCAAATTTGCAGATGACAAAACTATTTAAAGTTGTTAAAACCCAAGAGGAGTGTGGAAAATTGCAAGAGGATCTTGATAAATTTGAAGACTGGGCATCCAAATGGCAGATGAAATTTAATGTGGACAAGTGCAAAGTTATGCACCTAGGAAAGAACCACCCAAACTATGGTTACGCAATGCAAGGTTCCACATTGGGAACCACCACCCAAGAAAAAGATTTAGGTGTCATCATGGATAATATGTTAAAACCCTCTGCCCAGTGTGCAGCGGCAGCCAAGAGAGCAAATAGAATGCTAGGTATCATAAGGAAAGGAATGGAAAATAAAACAAAAGATATTATAATGCCTTTGTATCGTTCCATGATGCGACCGCACCTTGAATATTGTGTGCAATTCTGGTTGCCGTATCTTAAAAAGGATACAGCGTTATTAGAAAAGGTACAGAGAAGAGCCACCAAAATGGTAAAGGGGATGGAAGGATACTCCTATGAAGAGAGGCTAAAAAGGTTAGGGCTCTTCAACCTGCAAAAGAGACGGCTGAGGGGAGATATGATAGAAGTCTATAAATTAATGAATGGGTGGAGCAGGTAAACGTAGATCAATTGTTTACGTCAGAATATAAAAAGACTAATAAGAGAAAATATTGTTTCACTCAACGTGTAATCAAACTCTGGAATTTGTTACTGGAGGATGTAGTAAGATCTATTAGTGTAGCTGGGTTTAAAAAGGTTTGGACATGTTCCTGAAGGAAAGGTCCATAAACCATTATTAAAAGGGACCCAGGATATCACTGCTTGACCCAGTACAAGCACTGAGGAACCTGTGTCTTTTGGGGAAACTGCTAGGTACTTATGACCTAGATTGGCCACTGTTGGAAACAGGATACTGGGCTTGATGGACCTTGGTCTGACCCAGTATGGCATCTCTTATATTCTTATGTTCTTATGAACTCCAATTCCAGCTCAGCAGCCTTGTCCATCATGGACTTGCTGAAGAGATTCTCCCCCAAGCAGGGTACATCGATCAACTTATTTAACATTTCTTATATACCACCTTTCATGATATCAAGGCGGTTTACATTGAACAAACTGAAATTACATTGAACAGGGCATTATAACTTGGAGATAACTATTTTACAGGGAACATAGGCTATGGAGGGTTAAGTGGCTTGCCCAAGACCACAAGGAGCACCTGTGGGACTAGAAACCCCAGTCCTTCTGGCCCAAGGTTGCTGTCCTCTAGTGGGATTTGAACCCCCGACCTTCCAGCCTGAAGTACCTTGCCCCAACCACTAGGCCACTCCTCCACTCAACTTGTCCTGAACCCATTGCTCCAAGTCGGAGGCCTGTAGCCAGGTCTGGCAGCAGACACTAGTACCCACCACAGCTACTCTGGCCACTGACTCAAAGTCATCATAGGCCACACAAATGATGAACTTGGAGCACTCCATGATCGTCAAGGTCAGGATCCTGAACCGCTGAAGAGGTTCCTCTGACAGCTCAGCTGAGAACCCAGCAAGCTCCCTTGCCAGGTCCTGCAAGTACATGTCCATGTACAGCTGGTAAGCCTGGATTTGGCCTTTGAACATCTAGCTCTGGTAGCAATTTCTGCCCAAGGCATCCATGGTGCGGGCCTCCCTGCCTGAGGGCACTGAGAAGTGCGTCTTCTGGCTCTTGATCCTGCACATGGCCAACTCCACCACCATGGAGTTTGTGCTTTCTGTAACCCAGGGCTCTTGAGAACTCGATACCCGATCGGCATGGAGGTCGGGGACTCCCACATGCAGAAGAGAAGCCGTTCCAGGTTTGAGGGGGGGGGGGGGGGCGGGGAAGGATAGGCACCGTGAGTGCTGCCTTCAGAGGGGCCTCGTATTGGAGGATTGAGGTCCTCCTCTGAATGCTCCTCCTTGGACTCCGTGGTGAAAGCCAGAGCCTTCGCCATATCCCTGACAAACTCCAAGAAGGAAAGGTCCTCGGGTGGGGGACCTGCGATGGTCCTCCGGAAAACATCCCGATGGAGGGACATCCCAATGGAGGTGGGTAAAGGGGAACTTGTCAGTCTCCCATTCAGACTGAGTCGGAGGAGACCTTGAGGATCGGGACCTCGCCGTATCACTGGCGTCGCGAGGGCCCCAGAGCCCCTGCACTCTGACCCAGAAGTCCTGGCAGGGGAAGTCCTCTGCCCCGAATGGAACAGAGACCGGTGCCAGGAATAGTCTTGAGGCCGATGGCACTCATGGACTGGCTCCACGGCCTCCTACGAAGCCCCTCGAGGTGGAAAGGCCAGTGGTCAGGACCAATGACCCGGAGGAACCAGGCATCAGCCCCCGCTGCTGGGCCAAGGTGGCAATAAGGCTATGCTCAACGGCCGCCATTCTGAAGGAGGCCAGATGGCTCCACAGCCACCGACATGGGCATAGAGGACTTCAGGCCAGACGCCGGCACTGTCGAGGGTATGTCCTCAACGAGGATGGGCTTGAGAGACTGAGGTCAAGCTCCCTATGCCAATGGCATTTTCTCTCACCAGGGCAGCTTGGAAGGCCGCTCCCAGCCATCACCCTCAGTATCACACTGGGGGCTTCGATGCCAGTGACCATGGGGCTTTCCCACAGCTCCAGCATCAACGCCCAACAATGCCAGAGACTATGTTGGGTTTTTTGGGGCATGACCCTCAGAGGACGATCCCCGGTCTGATGCACCACAATCTTAGGGCTCAGATCAAGCACAGCTGTCACGCGAGGCCGAGGGCATCGGCTCCGCGAGTGCCACTGGGCTGAAATGGAGGTCTTGTAGAACATGGTCTCTTGCTGCTTCTCATGGCTCCTTCTTCCCTTGCTTGTCATTTCCTGACAGAGCCCACAGGAGGAGTCATCATGGACAACACAGGGGCACCGAAGGCAGCAGTCATGTGGATCCATGCAGGACATAGTGTGCCTGCAGCGGTCGCACTGCTTAAACCCACAGGCCAAGGACATAGCGGGGAAAATGGCGCCAGCAAGGTCAAACTGAAGAATCCCAGAACAGGGAGGGCATGAGGGTTCCTGCGCAACGAGAGAAAAGATCCCAAAGGGAAAAAGGATCAAGAAAAACATGGTGCCAAGACAGCAGCAGTCCCAGGAGGTGAGAAGGCACTGGTATGCACACTGGAGAAGGAAAAAGAGAACAAAGGCAAAAAGAAAAAACCCCAAAATAATCAACCTTTTCCAGGGAGCAGACAAATGGCCGATGGACTCCTCAGAGAAAAGAAAACCGAGGCAAGATGGCACCTTTGGGTGGGAAAGGACCACCTCAGCTGTCTGTGTCAATGACTGTTCTATCAAGGGAAAGGGATGGATTTAAGTGTTTCTATATATGTATGCACATTTGTCATTGGAATGCTGGGAAAAGGTGTGTACAGCATATCAATCACTGGGGGATGTCTGCAACCTCACATTTTCTGTTCTTATGGATTAGGTTGGGGGAGCCTAGGGAGTAGGGTTGTTCGTACTAGGGGAGTTGGCAAACTTGAGAGCTTGTTTCTCCGTCAGCTATCCTGTGTGACTATGCACTGTTGTATCTAGCTTATTTTTTATAACTGATGTATTTTATGAAAACCCAATAAATATAAAATTATTTTAAAAAAAAGTTAATCACCCACAATTTGTTTAATGACCCTTATTTCCGCATACTTTCACACACAAATATAGAACATGCTCAGCACACAAAAGAACATGAAAATGTGAAGGCAAGTAGCGGGTTCTTAAAAAGGTAAGAGATTCAGAATAGTCCTGTCAAACACTTGCCTAACCCTCCTTACCCGTGAAGCGTGCTGCTCAGATATGGTAGGTGCAAGATTTCCATTTCAAGCTGCAGAGACTCCTCTGTATCCTGGTATTTAATCATCCCTTCTGGAGTGATGAATTCCTTCATGAACAGTGGTTCTCGGTGGTAAGCCACTTGGAGGCGGAATACATAGCCATCCTTAGGAAGCAAAACATACATTAATGAGTGCAAGAAATGTAGGTATTACATTAAAAGAGATCAGTAGCCACCTAAAAGTCACTAGGCTGCTGATCTCTAAAGGCTGGGAAGGCCTGGAATGTTATATAGATTGATGTTATTATCCACTTAGGCACAAACGACCTGGCTAGGAACAGTGCCTCCACAGTCCAAAAGGACTTCCAATCTCTGGGAGAGAAACTCAAGCGCGTTGTTAACACTGTTGCATTCTCAGAAGTTCTACCTGTTCTTGGTAAGGGAACAAAAAGGCTGCATCGCATTAACAGCTTTAATACATGGCTCCAGACCTGGTGCAAACAAGGAGGATTCAGATTTATAGGCAACTGGGACAACAGATGGACCAACAAGAGACTATATACTGTGCTGATGGACTACATCTCTGTTGCAGGGAAAAGAATCCTAAGTGAAAAATTCAGGCAGTATGTGGATATGCATTTAAACTAGGAAGAGGGGGTGACGGATGTGGAAGGTCAACATCTGCATGCCACCCCCAGCAAAAGCAGAACACCATCAGAAACAGCCACACTTTTAAACCACACATCAAAAACATGTGGGAAGAAATAGGCAGAACAAAATCAATGCAAAATACACACAAGCCAGGAAAAAGCTGGAAAGCAATGAGCACAAATGCTCGAAGCTTAGCCAAAAAATTCCAGACCTGGAAGCCCTAATGGTGGAAACGAATTTGGACATTGTGGCCATTACAGAAACATGGTTTAATGAATTGCACGATTGGGATATAGCCATAGCTGGCTATAATCTATTCAGAAGAGACAGAGAAAATGGAAAAGGAGGAGTAGCAGCCTTGTATGTCAAAAGCAATATTAAAGCTACTGAAATGCAGGGGGCATGGGGAAAAGAAGAAGCGCTCTGGATTGCGTTGGAAAGAGGAGATGGTACTGTCATCCATATTGCTGTAGTCTACAGACCTCCGACTCAAATTGAAGAGAGAGATAACGAATTGATTAAAGATATTGCCAAGATAGCAACAAAGGGGGAAGCGATCATATTGGGTGACTTTAATCTACCTGATGTGGATTGGATTACTCCTTCTGCACATCTGGAAAGAAGCAAAAAAATTGTGGATGCTCTCCAAGATGCATTATTTAGACAAATGGTGATGGAACCAACCAGGGAAAGCTCAACGCTGGATGTAGTGCTCACCAACGGTGATAGTGTATCGAATGTCTGCGTGAGTGCCCCTGTGAGCAACAGCGACCATCACACGTTGTGGTTTGAAATAAAAGCCATCGTACAGGCCAATCATAGCAAGCTCAAAGTCCTAAACTTCAAATACAATGACTTCAATAAAATGGCAGAGTACTTAAAGGAGGAGATGACGGGGTGGAAGGAGATAAAGGAAGTGGAATTGCAATGGGCTAAACTAAAGAAGGCAATAATAGGGCAACAGATAAATATGTAAGAAAAGTAAATAAAAACAAGAGGAGAAGGAAACCTATTTGGTTTTCCAAAGAGGTGGCTGCTCAAATAAAGGCAAAACACACAACTTTCGCAAAACTCAAAAGCTTACAAACAGAAGAACACAGAAATGAATACAGGATCCAACCCAAAGAGTCTAAAAGAGTAATAAGGATAGCAAAATCAAAGGCAGAGGAAAGGATGGCTAAAGATGTTAAGGGTAGCAACAAAACTTTCTTCAGGTATATTTGGGAAAGGAAGATGATCAGAGTTGGAATTGCAGGACTCAAAAGGGCTGGGAAAGGACTCGTGGAAAGTGACACTGAAAAAGCGAAATTGCTAAACAAATACTTCTGCTCTGTTTTTACTAAAGAAGATCCTGGAGATGGACCAGCTGTGACTCCCAAATATAAAAATAGGAATGAAGTAAATACCACACCATTCACAGAAGACGAGGTGTTAGAACAACTTGCTAAACTGAAAGTGGACAAAGCCATGGGACCGGATGGGATACATCCCAGGATACTGAAAGAGCTCAGAGAGGTTCTTTGCAGGACCGTTAAAGGATGTCTTCAACAGATCCTTGATGTGTCCAAGGATAGAACAGAACAATCATATAATATTAAAAAGAGGCATTTATTCACAAACCAATAGTTGGTGCCCACCCGACACAGGCCGTGTTTCGTTTAACAAAACTTCATCAGGGGTACAGGGCAACTAAAAACAGAAACATTCAATAAATACACTCAAATATATATAATATAATAAAACATATATTAGAAAATGATAATTAAAATCATAATAAATCAATCACTATATAAAATACATTTATATGGTAATATCAAAAATGGGTTGGAACGCTATATAAATAAAATAAAAAGGACTGAGGCAAGAGCAAAAAATACATGATAAAACATGCCTTAAAAAATAATAATTAAAATCATAATAAATAAATCACTATATAAATAAACATTTATATGGTAATACCAAAAATGGGATAAGAGTGACTGAAGCAAGGGCAAAAAAGAGAAGTGAGTCAAACAGGTACATTGACCGTGAACCAAAAGAAGAAGAGAAGAAGAGAAGGGGACCACACATGCATCAATATAATTATTGACACTCAAAAAGGGTAACTTAAAAAAGTCAAATAGAAACCTTTTGTAGTATGTGCCAAAAAGATGCTCCAAACTAAAGAACAACCATTCCCATTGTGATGACAGCCAACTCCAAATGCTCATTAAATAATACCTTATTGGTTAACGCTGTAGATATTTCCTCTTTACAACTGTATTAAAAACCAAACATCACCATTAACAATGTAACAAACCAACTAAAAACCAAATAAAAAGTCCTTCAACCTACTTACTTTTTTCGGGCTCACCAAGCTGCACAAATCGTGGCACAGAAAACGTAAAAACGTTTTAAATTCGTTATTCTATCGTGTGGCATCAATCACGCCAAAGATGTGCGGTGCTGTGAAGATTCCTCTAAATAATGCCGACGCATGCGCAGCTGGAGTCTCGAACGGCGCCCAAGAATGACGTCAGAAATAAGGGACAAAAAAATGCCGAAAACCCGGCTTTAAAACCAGACTGCAACCATCAAAAATAGACAATAAAATATTAATGTAGTGTCATGTACTAAAATCATTATAAAAGTGTGCATCAACTAAAACCATGCATCTTAATGAAAAGGGAAATTAAAAAAAAGGGGGAATTAAAAAAACACCGCTGGTTAAAACCATCTAAAAACTGCTAAATCGATGAAACATCCTAACAAAGAGGGGAGAAATAATAAATTGTACCTCTGCTGTACCATGTTAAAACTATAATAACCAATATGAAACTAAAACAAAACATAATACAAATCCCTACAAGAACATAAAAACAATAATGTGACAAATCCAAACACGAAAATTGTGACTACTTTGGTACCAAACACATATTATACAATCAATAAATATAAATAAAAAAATATTAAAATATATATATATAATATATATAAAAAAATAAAAAATATATATGTGTGTAATGAAAATTCTTTATATAAAAGATTTTTATAAAAATATTAAATAATTGATAAAAATGGAACATCAAAATATGAGATAAACTCATCTGGACATATCAAAAAGAAAACAAAAATTAAATCCTTAAAACATTAAAAATAATAAATAATATATATATATAAATAAATAAAAATTTAAATGAATATATAAATATATGTATGTTATCGAAGTAGTCACAAAATATTATCACATAAAAAAAGGGGGAAATTTATTATTCCATCCAACGAAACCAATCCTTTACACATGGCCAAACCGAAAAAGATATACATCTCTAAATAACTACCTCAGACCACCATGGGTTAATGCAAAAACCGTTAACCATCATAAAAAAACGGAAAAATCTTGTTCTAAATTGAGCCCATTCGGTATCATTGAGTTCAACATAAAAATGTATCTCTGCTCCAGTTGTAAAATTGTTCTATTAATGTCGCCTCCTCTCCAATTAATCTTCACCTTTTTGATAACAAAGAATTTAATATCTGAAATCTTATGCGCTGATTGTATCCAATGCTCTACCAAAGGTTTCTCTATATTGCTCCTCCTAATTGCACTCCTATGTTCTATAATCCTAGTGCGTACACTGCGTAAGGTCTTACCTACATACAGTTTATGGCATGGACATACAATAACATAAATAACATGAGAAGTCTCACAGTTAGAGAAATCACTAAGTACAAATTTCTTTTGAGAGCCGGGATGTATAAATTCTTTGATGGACAAGGCATGTACACAAACCGAGCAACGGCCACACTGATAGTGACCTCTGACCCTGGGAACGAATTGCCGTTCTGTCAGAGCTGAGGGGACTAGAAGATTCTTGAGATTAACATTACGTTTATGCGCTATCGTGAGTCTAACATCTTCAAACCCTTCCAGCGACTGAATCAAATGCCACTCTTTCTTTAAAATTTTGACAATATCACGAGACAGAGTGGTATATAACAACGGACAAACCATCCCTACATTGTCTTTCCTTTGTTTGGAGAGGAGCAAATCTTCACGTTCAGACATCCTTGCCCTGATGTAAGCTTCTGAGACGTACTTGTGAGGATACTTCCTATTGTAGAACCTGTTCTCCATAGCCTGAGCATGGAGTTCAAAATCCTTGTTATTAGTGCAAACCCGTTTCGCACGAAGAAATGGTCCTACAGGTAGATTTCTTTTGAGAGCCGGATTATGAAAGCTATCAAAGTGAAGAAGTGTATTACGATCCGTAGGTTTTCTGTAAAGAGATGTGGTCAACCGATGATCCTCAATTCGGATCAGAAGATCCAAATACGGAATACATGAAAAATCATAAGTGAGCTGGAATCTCAAATTAGTATCTAACCCATTAACCCACCCATTGAATTGAGATAAAACTTCTTCGGACCCTTTCCATAAAATAAAAACATCTATGTAACGTACCCATAATGTGATGTTCTCTTTATATGGATTATCTTTAATAAATCTCTCTTCAAACTCAAATACATAGAGATTGGCGATATCGGGGGCCATGGAGGAACCCATGGCCACTCCCTTGATCTGCTGGTAAGACAATTCCCTAAAACAAAAAAAGTTATTGCAAAGAGCAATCTTAGCTAATTCCATCAAAAAATATGTTGGAATACGCTTATTAGAGAGTCTTATAGATAAATATTGTTCAAGAATGAGAAGAGCCTCTGCTTGTGGGACGTTGGTATAGAGAGATTCAACATCCATGGTGACTAAAATGACATCTGAGTCTAAATTTTGAAATGTACTTAAAATCTCTATAACATGAGCCGAATCCCTTATGTAAGACCACATTGACGTTATGAAAGGCCGTAAAAAAATGTCCAAAAATTTGGATATCGGCTCCAATAGGGACCCAATCGCAGCAACAATAGGCCTTCCAGGAGGTGACTTGAGAGACTTGTGAATCTTTGGGAGAATATAGATGGTGGGTGTGATGGGCGCTGTAACAGTGAGAAACTCTTTCTCCTTCTTGGTTATGTATCCTATTTCAAAAGCAGTTTGGACCAAGTTATCTACCTTCTTTTTCAATTCAACTGTAGGGTCATCCATTTACCGAACGTAGAAAGTGCGATCCTTTAATTGTCTTTCTATTTCATTAATGTAAGCCTGTTTATTCATAACCACAACGGCACCCCCTTTATCCACTGGTTTAATGATTATAGTATATATATAAAGAATTTTCATTACACACATATATATTTTTTATTTTTTTATTTTTTTATATATATTATATATATATATTTTTTTATATTTTTTTATTTATATTTATTGATTGTATAATTGTGTTTGGTACCAAAGTAGTCACAATTTTCGTGTTTGGATTTGTCACATTATTGTTTTTATGTTCTTGTAGGGATTTGTATTATGTTTTGTTTTAGTTTCATATTGGTTATTATTATAGTTTTAACATGGTACAGCAGAGGTACAATTTATTATTTCTCCCCTCTTTGTTAGGATGTTTCATCGATTTAGCAGTTTTTAGATGGTTTTAACCAGCGGTGTTTTTTTAATTCCCCCTTTTTTTTAATTTCCCTTTTCATTAAGATGCATGGTTTTAGTTGATGCACACTTTTATAATGATTTTAGTACATGACACTACATTAATATTTTATTGTCTATTTTTGATGGTTGCAGTCTGGTTTTAAAGCCGGGTTTTCGGCGTTTTTTTGTCCCTTATTTCTGACGTCATTCTTGGGCGCCGTTCGAGACTCCAGCTGCGCATGCGTCGGCGTTATTTAGAGGAATCTTCACAGCACCGCACATCTTTGGCGTGATTGATGCCACACGATAGAATAACGAATTTAAAATGTTTTTACGTTTTCTGTGCCGCGATTTGTGCAGCTTGGTGAGCCCGAAAAAAGTAAGTAGGTTGAAGGACTTTTTATTTGGTTTTTAGTTGGTTTGTTACATTGTTAATGGTGACGTTTGGTTTTTAATACAGTTGTAAAGAGGAAATATCTACAGCGTTAACCAATAAGGTATTATTTAATGAGTATTTGGAGTTGGCTGTCATCACAATGGGAATGGTTGTTCTTTAGTTTGGAGCACCTTTTTGGCACATACTACAAAAGGTTTCTATTTGACTTTTTTAAGTTACCCTTTTTGAGTGTCAATAATTATATTGATGCATGTGTGGTCCCCTTCTCTTCTTCTCTTCTTCTTTTGGTTCACGGTCAATGTACCTGTTTGACTCACTTCTCTTTTTTGCCCTTGCTTCAGTCACTCTTATCCCATTTTTGGTATTACCATATAAATGTTTATTTATATAGTGATTTATTTATTATGATTTTAATTATTATTATTTTTTAAGGCATGTTTTATCATGTATTTTTTGCTCTTGCCTCAGTCCTTTTTATTTTATTTATATAGCGTTCCAACCCATTTTTGATATTACCATATAAATGTATTTTATATAGTGATTGATTTATTATGATTTTAATTATCATTTTCTAATATATGTTTTATTATATTATATATATTTGAGTGTATTTATTGAATGTTTCTGTTTTTAGTTGCCCTGTACCCCTGATGAAGTTTTGTTAAACGAAACACGGCCTGTGTCGGGTGGGCACCAACTATTGGTTTGTGAATAAATGCCTCTTTTTAATATTATATGATTGTTTTGTTCTATCCTTGGACACATCACGTTCCTCTACTGTGGACTGTCTCTGACGTGACTGTTTGCTCTTAGTTGGACTTTCAACAGAACCTTGGAAACAGGAGAGGTTCCTCAGGACTGGAGAATGGCTGATGTCATACCTCTACACAAAAGTGGTGACAGGGAAGAAGTGTCAAACTACAGGCCCGTGAGCCTTACCTCGGTGGCAGGAAAAGTAATGGAGGCGCTCCTGAAAGAGCGAATAGTGAACTTTCTCAAAACCAACAGGATGCAAGATCCAAGGCAACATGGTTTTACCGAAGGACGGTCTTGCCAAACAAATCTGATTGAGTTCTTTGACTGGGTGACCAAGGAAATAAGATCAGGGGCATGCGATGGATGTCATCTACCTGGATTTCAGGAAAGCCTTTGATACTGTTCCTCATAGGAGGCTTGTCAACAAACTCAGTAGCTTGGTGATGGGTCCCAAGATGGTAAACTGGATTAGAACTTGGTTGACTGACAGACGACAGAAGGTGATTGTACATGGAGCTCACTCGGATGAGAGGAAGGTGATTAGGGGGGCCCCAGGGTTCGGTCCTGGGCAATGTTCCCTCTAATTTTCTGTAGGCTGTGTGCAGCTTTTGAAGGAAGGTTAAATTTTTGTGCGCCACATAACGAGAGTCGGAGTTATATACTTTAAAATTTGACTACACGTCAGAATACAGTATGTACACCACATTGATTTTAATCAAATTAAATGAAAATAGACGATTACTAAATGAAGCGGGAAATTTCTAGTAATAACAATCATAACTTTTAAATTTTAAGACGTCTGTGTTGTTTTCTATCAGAATCAGAGCCGTAATTTTTGTGCGCTCTGTTGTAAAGTATGTGCGCTCACTCAGCGAGGTGTGTGCGCGCGCACACGCGCACAGCTTAGAGGGAACAGTGGTCCTGGGCCCGGCACTGTTCAATGTATTTGTGAGTGATATTGCTGAAGGACTGAATGGAAAAGTCTGTCTTTTTACAGACGAGACAAAAATTTGCAACAGAGTGGACTCCCCTGAGGGAGTGGTTAACATGAGGAAAGATCTACAAAAGCTGGAAGACTGGTCTAATGCTTGGCAACTACGATTTAATGCGAAAAAGTGCAGTGTCATGCACTTGGGTAGCAGAAATCCAAGGGAAATGCACGCGATAGGGGGCAAGAGGTTGGTATGCACGGTTCAGGAGAAAGACCTTGGTGTGATTATCTCTGATGATCTCAAGGTGGCAAAATAGTGCGACAAGGCGGTGGCAAAAGCCAGGAGGATGTTGGGCTGCATACAAAGAGGGATTACCAGCAGAAAGGAAGAGGTAAGCGTAGTTACTCACCTGTAACAGGTGTTCTCCAGGAGCAGCAGGAATCAGTCCTCACATATGGGTGACGTCGGCGCCGACAGAGCCCTCGCGGAGCAATTTTCCCCAGCTTTCAAAGAAAGCCTTTGGGAATTGCAGCGCGCATGCGCGGTCGCCTTCCCGTCCAAGGGTGCCATCTTAGCCAGTCAAATGACATAGCTAAAAAAGACAGCAGAAAAATTTGCAAAAAAACTTAAGCAGATGATTGCAACTCCAAGGGGAGGAGGGAGGGTTGTGAGGACTGATTCCTGCTGCTCCTGGAGAACACCTGTTACAGGTGAGTAACTACGCTTTCTCCAGGACCAAGCAGGAAGTCAGTCCTCACATATGGGACTCCCAAGCTTAAGGCTACCGGAGACCCTAAGCACAAAAATGAGCTCCCTCTAGCTCAGCAGCACAGAAGGAAGGAATCTTCGCTGAATTATTACCCACCGGTAGCCCACATCCGGGATGGAGGGTAGGAGTTGCTCAAACCTCAAAGAGATTACGGAGGACTGCCTGTCCGAAAGCACTGTCCCTGCGGGACTCCCTCTCGAGACAGTAATGGATCGCAAAAGTCTGGCTCGAAGACCAAGTAGCGGCCCGGCAGATGTCTGCCAGCGGAACAGAGCGGAGGTAAGCCACTGACGTAGCCTTTGCCCGAACACAATGAGCCGTGACTCGACCATCCAAGGAGAGTCCGGCTGCCCCATAAGCCCAAGTGATACAGTCCGCAACCCAGATGGACAGAGTACGCTCGCAGACCGGGAGCCCCAATTTATTGGGGTCAAAAGACACAAAAAGCTGAGCAGCCTTACGGTGCTCCCGCGTACGGTCAAGGTAGAAGTTCAATGCCCTTCTACAGTCCAGGGTATGGAGGACCATTTCAGCTCGGCTGGAGTGTGGTCTGGGAAAGAAGGTCGGAAGTACCACCTTCTGATTGATGTGAAAAGGGGAGACCACTTTTGGAAGAAATTTTGGGTGAGTCCGTAGGACTACCCTATTTTTGTAGAACCGAGTGTAAGGGGGATCAGACACGAGGGCCTGCAATTCACTTACGCGTCTAGCGGAAGTGAGGGCTATCAAGAACAATGTTTTCCAAGAAAGAAAACGGAGAGAACAGGTAGCCATAGGTTCAAAAGGCGGACAGGTGATCCGCTGTAAAACCACATTGAGATCCCAGTCAGGCGCTGGCGGGCGCAGAGGTGGTTTAAGTAGAAGGAGACCTCGAAGAAACCTCGCCACGAGAGGGTCGCTGGAAAGAGGTCTGCCGTCCACCGGTACATGATGTGCTGAAAGAGCACTGAGGTGAACTTTGACGGAGTTGGACTTAAGTCCCAGATTAGAGAGGTAGAGCAAGTACTGCAAGATCACCGACACCGAGCAGGAGAAGGGATCCTGAGACTGCTGGGTACACCAAACGGAAAAGCGACGCCATTTAAGGGCGTAGCATTTGCGGGTAGAAGGTCGCCGAGAAGCTAGGACGACCTCCTCCACCTCTGCCGGCAGGAGAAGGGGAGCAAGGACTACCCTCTCAGCAGCCAGGCCATTAGATTGAGGGATCTGAGGTTGGGGTGTAGCAGAGACCCCTGATCCTGAGTGAGGAGATCCGGTTGAAACCCCAGAGGGAGTGGATCCTCTACCGCTAATTGCAGCAGGAGTGGAAACCACGGCTGTCTGGGCCAGCGAGGGGCCACCAGGATCATGGAAGCTTTGTCTCGGAGAACCTTGAAAAGAGTTCGAGACACTAGCGGGATGGGAGGAAAAGCATACAGGAGGCTCTCCGACCATGAGAGTAGAAAAGCGTCCGCCGCAACTCGAAGGGGATGTGGCTGACGAGAGCAGAAGCGAGGAAGTTGCCGGTTGTGAGGACTGGCAAAGAGATCCATCGTGGGGAGGCCCCACTTTAGAAAGAGCTTCTGAACTACTAAGGGATCCAGGAGCCACTCGTGCGGCTGGAGGATCCTGCTGAGTTTGTCCGCCAGGCAATTTTCTTGGCCTGGGAGATAAACTGCCTTGAGAAGAATGCCGTGGCTGACGGCCCAAGAACAGAGCTTCTGTGCTTCCCGACAGAGAAGGAAGGAGCCTGTGCCCCCCTGTTTGTTCACGTAGAACATGGCAACTTGATTGTCCGTCTGGACAAGGACGGACTGGTGAGAGGTCAGGTGGGAGAAAGCCTTGAGAGCCAGGCGTATCGCTCTGAGCTCTAGGAAGTTGATCTGCTGAGCAGACTCCCACGTGGTCCAGAGGCCCCGAGTACGTGCCCCTTGACAATGTGCTCCCCAACCCAGGAGGGACGCATCTGTCATCAGTACCTGGGCCGGCTGAGGTGACTGAAAAGGCATGCCGAGTACCAGGTTCGGTCGATGACGCCACCACTGGAGAGACGAGGCCAGCGGCTCAGAGACGCGCACCAGGTCTGCTAGGGCGCCTGTGGCTTGATGCCACTGCTTGCGAAGACACCATTGAGCAGGCCGCATATTCAGGCGGGCATTGGGGGTCACATGGACGGTGGAAGCCATATGGCCGAGCAGTCTCAGGAAGCGCCTGGCGGAGACCAGGGACTGGCTGCGAAAACGGTCGGCTAGGTCCATGAGCCGTTGAGCCCTGTTGAGAGGCAGGAAAGTTCGCGCCTGAGGAGTGTGCAGTCGTGCGCCGATGAACTCGAGATCCTGTGAGGGGAGCAAAGTGGACTTTGCGAAGTTTATGACAAAGCCCAAGTACTGCAGAAGAGTCACCGTGCGGCGTGTGGCGTTGGCGACCTCCGGAGCGGACGCTGCTCTGATGAGCCAGTCGTCGAGGTACGGGAAGACATAAAGGCCGTGAAGCCGGAGATGGGCCGCCACCACCGCGAGACATTTTGTGAAGACTCGCGGTGCGGAGGACAGGCCAAAGGGCAGTACCCTGTACTGGTAATGATTTCCTGCCACCACAAATCTTAGGTATTGGCGGTGGCTTGGGTGGATGAGGATGTGCGTGTAGGCATCCTTTAGATCCAAGGAGCATAGCCAATCTCCCTGCTGGAGGTAGGGCAGAAGGATTCCAAGGGTAAGCATTTTGAACTTTTCCCGCACGAGGAACCTGTTGAGGTTGCGCAAGTCCAGGATGGGTCTGAGGCCTCCTGTCCTTTTTGGTACTAGAAAATACCTGGAATAAAAGCCTTGACCTCTCAGGTGGTGGGGCACCGGTTCCACCGCCTGTTCCTGTAGAAGACCTGCTAACTCCTGAAGGAGTAAGTCCCTGTGCAGGGGGAGTCGTGGAGGTTCTCCGTGGAAATTGGGGGGAGGGACCTGGTGGAAGTGGAGAAGATAGCCTTCTCTCACGACTTGAAGCACCCAGGCATCTGAAGTGATGTTGGACCACCTGTGGGCGAAGTGAACCAGCCGGCCTCCGGTGCTGGGAGGAGCCAGCGGAGGGGGAGAGGCTATGCTTAAGGAGTCAAAAGCCCCCACCCTGCTGAGCAGGGGCTGGTGGTGCAGGCTTGGGGGCTTGCTGCCTACGGGACCCGTTACCCCGTCCCTTGGCCTGCTGGCCCTGTTGGGGAGCTGCGGGGGCCTGATATTGGGGGTAGTGTTTATAGGCAGCCGCCTTTCTCGGGTAAAAGGACTTCTTTCCCGAGCCCTTCTTTTTCTGGGAAGGGGTGGAGGTCTTCCTAGAAAGCCTAGTCCTGGTGAGAGTCTCCGTCTCGATCTGTGCAGCCTTTTCTGCCATAGGTTTGCCAAAGAGGTTTTCACCTCGGCAGGGGACATCGACCAACTTGTCCTGCACCCAGGGCTCAAGGTCAGACGACTGAAGCCAAGCCTGTCGGCGGGCACCGATGCCGGCTGCGGCCACTCGAGCCGATGCTTCAAAGCCATCATAGGCTGCTCGGGATATGAATTTTGAGCATTCCTGAATGCCAGTGGACAAGGCTAGGAACCTCCGCAAGGGTTCCTCGGACAATCCAGCGGAGAATCCGGCTAGCTCTTTAGCTAGGTCTCGAAGATACATGCCCATGTATAGCTGGTAGGTCTGGACACGACACGCAAGCATAGAGCCCTGGAAACACTTCTTACCAAGGCCATCCAGGTTACGGGCTTCCCTGCCAGGAGGCACCGAGGAGTGCATCTTCTGGCTCTTAAGACGATGCATGGCCGATTCCACTACCATGGAATGGTGTGGTAGCTGTGCTTTTTGGAAGCCAGGGCTCTTGCGGACTCGATAGATAGAATCAACCCGCTTGCTCAGGACCTGCGAGGAGGCCGGACTCTCCCACATGCGGAAGAGTAGTCGTTCCAGCATGGGAGGAACCGGTACAGTAAAGTGTTCCCTGGCGGGAGAGTCATACTGGAGGGCATCGAGCTCTTCGGCTCGAGGCTCCTCCTCGGGGTCCGCAGGGAAGGCCAAAGCCTTGGCCATATCCCTGACGAAGTCCGAGAACCGGGCATCCTCCGGAGGGGACTGCTTCCGAGGTTCGGACTCAGGCGAGTCCGAGGGGACACACCGAGTCCGAAAGGAATCAGGTGACTCTTCCTCTTCAGACTCCCAGACCGACTCCGAGGAGGAATCGGTGGGGTCGGCCCGGGCAGGAATCGGTGGGGTCGGCCCGGGCAGGCTGCGGCGCCCGCCGCCCCGACGCCGAGGGAGTCGGCGTCGGCGACCTCGGTCCCGAACGGGAGGCCGAGGGTGACCTCGACCGAGGATCGACTCGAGTTCGCATGGACTCGAGGATCGGCTGGGTCTCCGGGATCGACTTAGACGTCGACGTCCCGGCGGTCGGGGCAGCGGCGCCAGCGAGGCTAGCGAGCAGTGCCCGCTGCTGGTCCATGAAGGCAGACAGTCTGCTCTCCAAGGCCGTCAACCTGAGTCCGACCTCAGGTGACCCAGCAGCCCCCGACTCGGGCCCCGACGGCGTCGGGCCCGACGTCGGCGGTCTCGGAGGCGAGTCCAGGAGGACCACAGGACTTACCCGAGCAGGCAGCTCCGACTCCATGCGAGGTCGCTTCGAGAGGTGCTCCTTCTCCAAGGACCCGGGACGGCTGTCGGGGCTATGCGACCTGGCCCTCGCGGAGCCAGGAGCGTCCACTGACGCCGCCCTCGCGGGTTTCACCTTCCGACGATGGTCCCCGGAGGGAGAACCCCTGTCGGAGGAACTCCGGCGACGGTCCGAGCTGGAACCTCTGGACGCCGAGGCCTCCGACGAGGTCCGGGTACGGCTGGGGTCAGCGAAGATCCTATCCCGCTGATGCCGCCGACTTCTCAACGCTTTGGAGGACATTTTGCCACAGGCCCCACAGATCATTTCTTCATGATCCGGGCCCAGGCAGCGGAGGCAATTATTGTGTGTGTCAGTTAGTGACATATTTCGGTCACACTGACCACACCGCTTGAAACCACTGGCAGCCATCGGGGGAAAAAGGGCCCCTGCGAGGTCAAAGGACCGGGCTGCCAGTGAAAAAACCGAAAACGAAACTGACTAAGTCAGAAAAACCGAAAAGAAGAAGAGGACTCGTGACCGGCGTCGCGAGTCCGGGCGGGAAAAAGACCGGCGTCGAACCGAAGGAAAAAAGAGAATATACGAATAAAATCAACTTTTTCGCGGGGACACGACGGGTACGTCTGTAGGGCTCCGCGGAAAAAAGAAGACTGGCTAAGATGGCACCCTTGGGCGGGAAGGCGACCGCGCATGCGCGCTGCAATTCCCAAAGTCTTTCTTTGAAAGCTGGGGAAAATTGCTCCGCGAGGGCTCCGTCGGCGCCGACGTCACCCATATGTGAGGACTGACTTCCTGCTTGGTCCTGGAGAACTTATGCTACTGTATAAGTCACTGGTGAGGCCTCACTTGGAATACTGTGTTCAGTTTTGGAGACTATATCTTGCAAAAGATGTAAAAAGACTGGAAACTGTTCAGAGGAAAGCGACCAAAATGATTTGGAGCCTGCGTCAGAAGCCTTATGAGAAGAGACTTGAAGACCTAAATATGTACACTTTGGAGGAGAGGAGGGACAGGGGAGATATGATTCAGACCTTTAAATACTTAAAGAGAAATGATGAACAAACCAACCTCTTCCAAAGACGGGGAAGCTGTAAAACTAGAGGGCATAACGAAGCTGCAAGGGGGTAAATTTATTTATTTATTTATTTATTTATTAACAATTCTTATATACCGCACTATTAGACATCAGCGCGGTTTACATTAAACAGAAAACATCCAACAGTTTATATCTGTCTGGTCATTACATTTAACAGGAGGTATAACTTGGCGAAATAGGGGAAACTAAATACAATGCAGGGTTATCTGACGAAGGATATCCTGGTTAACTATATACAACAGTAGTATATGGAACAACTTGTTATTTACATTGTGAAGTTGGTCTATCTGTTTGACCACTTCTGCTATTCACCTGGGGGTTATGTTCGGAGTTGTCATTGAGATATTTAAGGAAGAGGAAATGCTTTAAAGCCTTTCTGAACTGACTTAGATTAGGTATTGCTCTGATTTTAGCTGGTAAGGTGTTCCATAGAGATGGGGCGCAGAATTGGAAGGCTCTGTTGGCTGTTGATCTAGTGCATCTTGTGGTGTCATTTGGGATAACTAGTGTGTTTAATTCTGCTGTTCTTCGTGGCCTGTTTGGTGCAAGTGGTTGTATGAGGTTTGAGAGAGAGGAAGAGGTGAGCCCCTTAGCCGCTTTGAATGTTAGCAGTAAGGTCTTGAAACTGATCCTTGCTTGAATGGGGAGCCAGTGTAGCTGTTTTAGAAGGGGTGTTACGTGGTCTCTCCTGGATGCCCCGAGGAGTACCCTCGCTGCACTATTCATGGCTAATTGCAGGGGGTTCAGGGTGGACCGGGGGAGTCCTTGTAGTATGGAGTTTGAGAAGTCAAAATGGGGGAGTATAAGGGCTTGATAA
This sequence comes from Ichthyophis bannanicus, assembly GCA_033557465.1. Classification (NCBI taxonomy): domain Eukaryota; kingdom Metazoa; phylum Chordata; class Amphibia; order Gymnophiona; family Ichthyophiidae; genus Ichthyophis; species Ichthyophis bannanicus. Next base: position 115,875,782 of record CM066032.1, on the reverse strand, counting down.
ATGGTACGGAAATCATCCGGTTCGAGTAGCATGCGTAGGTGTCTGAGGGATCTGATTTTAAAGTAGATTGCCTTGACTGTGTTGGCTATGTGGTTCTTCATATCAAGGTTTTGGTCCAGCGTTACTCCGAGGTAGCGTATTGCCGGTTTAACTTGGAGTTGGGCATCCTTTACGTTAATACAACTAGGAGGGGTGAAGTTGGTGTTCCTTGAGACGAACAGGACTTCCGTCTTTTTGTGTTGTATTCTCAGGTTTTGTGATAGGAGCCACTCTGATATGGTGTCAAAGCAGTTGGTCAGCGGGGTAAGGTCTAGGCAGTCCAATGATATTGGCATATATAGTAGCACATCGTCTGCATATATCATGTAACTGACATTAAAGGATCTGATGATGTCACAGATGGGTTGGATGTATATATTAAACATCAATGCAGATAAAGAGGATCCTTGGGGTACACCTTGACTTTGTTGGAAAGGTTCAGATGTATCCCCGTCGACTCTGACATGCTGCCATCTGTCGGACAGGTAAGATTTGCACCATTCGAGTGCTGTTCCACAGATGCCTTTTTCCCTTAGTCGGCAGATGAGAATTTCGTGGCATACCGAGTCAAAAGCCGCTGCTATATCTAGGAAGACAAGAGCGAAGCCTTGGCGTATGTTATCCACACCTGAGGTTATATTGTTGAGGAGTGTTGTGAGTAGTGTTTCTACTCCATGTGACTCTCTGAAACCATGTTGAGCTGGATCCAGTGGGGCTGATGTGTCTATATGGTCCTGTAATTGCCTGTGCACTATTTTCTCGATGATTTTTGCTAGCATAGGTATGCTAGATATGGGCCTATAAGATTCTACTTTTTGAGGATCAAGTTTAGTGTTCTTTAGCAGCGGTCTTACAGAGGTCTGCTTGAGCGTAGATGGGAAAGAGCCAGTGGTGAAGGAATAGTTTAAGATTTTTGCTATAGTTGAGGATATGTCACATCGCAGGTCCTTTATCCAGTGCGCAGGGCAAGGGTCTGTGTGTGCAGTGGTTGTGTTTAGAGCTAGGATGGTGTCTTCAATAGTTTTCTTCGAGGGAGTAAAGAAGGATGCCAGTGATACTGGGTAGTCTTGTTCATCAGGAGGGTCTGGTATTAATATTTTGTTGGTCTTGCACATCTTAGATTGCATGTAAATTGCATAGTCCTGTGGGCGGATCCTGCTGTGGTGCTCAGGGGTTGGCTCTTTGGTAAGTGTTTTAACTAAGTTAAACAAGTCGTGAGGTTTATTCAGTGACCGTTTCAGAGTATCTGTGTGGTGTTGTCTGATTTTATCTGAGATGGCTTTACGATGCTCTGCCAGGTGTTGGATGTAAGCTGATTGGTCACTGCTGGTACGTGACTTTCTCCATCGTTTTTCTAGCCTTCTTAAAATGGATAGTGAGGTTTTTAAATCGGCTGTGAACCATGGGGCGGTAGATCTCTTCTTTGGGTTCTTGTTCGTTGGAGGGCGGATAGCGATTGCGCTGAGTTTATTGTTCCAGGAGGAGATCAACTCTTCTAGGCTTAGTGAGGTGTCATCAACGAGTGTGCTCATTTCAGTGAGGATGCGTTCTCTGTTAAATGGGTGGAATCTTCTGGTAGCTGAGTTAGCGGGCCTGCTTTCATCCGTTTTCGTCTTGTGTGAACAGATAGTGGTAGGCATCTGAAAGGTGATGAGTTTGTGGTCAGTCCATGGGACTGCAGATATCGATAGTACGATGTTTTGTGGTTGGTCCAAAATTAGTTGCGGTGCGAATATTAGGTCGAGGATATTGCCTTTCTCATGAGTAGGTTCTTGCACCATTTGTGTGTATCCTAGGCTATCTAGGGCATCTAGGAATGCTGTTGCTTGGGTGTCCTGTAATGATGGTAGGTTGATATCTCCTACGATCCAATTAGGTTTATTTGGACCCTGGGTGAAGGATGCCAGATTTATTATGGTTGCTAGGTCGTCTGGATCCCCTGACGGTGATCTATAGACCAAGTTTATGGAGCATGTGTTGTTTGAGACTGATACTGTTTCTAGATGGTTGTTACTGTTGGATTCATCCATTTTAAACTGGAGGTCAGCTTTGGTGATGATAAGTACTCCTCCGCCTTTCTTGTTTTGTCTGTGTCCAGTGAAGGCTGTAAAGTTAGGTGGGAGAAGCTGGTTGAGGATGATATTGTCTTCGGTTGAGAGCCATGTTTCAGTGACCATGAGAATGTCTAGCTGGTGGGACATTATTACATCCGTAATCACTGGCCACTTGTTTCGAAGTGAGCGGGCATTTATCAGTGCACACTTCAGTCTACTAGGGTAGACGTGTTTAGTTTGTCTAGTTTTCATGTTGTATTGTAGTGGGACATGCAATAGGAGGTTGCGGTGCGGGATGTTGGCCCCATGTGGGTTGTGATAAGAGTCTCCTGACCATTTTCTCTCACTAGATAGTACAATAGGAATGTAATTTTGTGTGGTGGTGAGGGCCAGTATATTAGATGGTAGTGTTATAATAAGTAGGAAGAGGCACAATAACCTGATGATCATGTCTTCCATTTTAACCCTGTGAAGTATGAGGCTTATTCGAGAGGCGAATAGAGGGGGTTTTGGCACGCTGGGTGAGTTACTGACCACAGTAATATATTTAAGGTGAAACACAGAAAGTAGTTATATTTCAAATTGAGTTACTGACAACAGTAATATATTTAAGGTGAAACACAGATAGTAGTTATATTTCAAATTGAAAGGCAATGTCAGGAAATATTTTTTCACTGAAAGGGTGGTGGATGCTTGGAATGCCCTCCCGATGGAAGTGGTGGGGGAAACACGGTGACGGAATTCAAAAAGGCATGGGACAAACACAGTGGATCCCTTTACAGCAATAGGATAAAAACAAGATAAACGGTACCATCTAACTTCTGAACCATATAACATCTCAACAAATAGGGGTGTCCTAGATGGAGTGGTGGGTTTACCCCTAAACAAAGACATGGGGAGGGGTGGCCTGCACAGAGCGACAGGTGCACCTACTCTTGCCATCTTGCTGGGAAGACTAGATGGACCATGCTATGTTACTATGAAACAGAATTTGAGGGCAGATAAGGACCGCTAAGGCCCATCCAATCTGCCCAATTTTATTTGTGAAGCAATGCCCCAGACCTTCTCTCTGGCTTTCTCTGTTGCTTCTTTACAATTAGGGAGCCTCTTATCCTAGGCCTTCCCAAATTCTGTTATTGTCAAGATCTCTCTATATATACACTTGTGCTGCTGATTCAGGTGCAGAGAGATTTCTTGAAAGACAAAATATGTCAATATTAGAGCAGGAATTAAGAAACCCTAGGAAAAGCAGAAAAATAAGCGTTTCATTATTACTCTCTAAACAAGCTTCTCTTAGTTCTGCCTCTTTGCCTATGAAATGGGTGGTCAGGGTCATGGAGATCAGGATGGGAGAGGGGAGAAGGAAAAGGTAAGGGCCCACTGGTTGTTCTGACCATACCAATTTATTTCAGAAAAGAGTAGTTACTCACCTGTAACAGGTGTTCTCCAGGAGCAGCAGGAATCAGTCCTCACATATGGGTGTCATCGGTGCCGATGAAGCCCCAGCGGAGCATTTCCCCAGCTTTCTATGAAAGCCTTTGGGAATGCAGGCACGCATGCGCGGTTCCCTTCCCGCCTAAAGGTGCCATCTTACCTCAGTCAAATGACATAGCTAAGAACAGCACACAAAAATGAAAAATAAACTATGTACAACTGCAACTCCAAGGGGAGGAGGGAGGGTTGTGAGGACTGATTCCTGCTGCTCCTGGAGAACACCTGTTACAGGTGAGTAACTACTCTTTCTCCAGGACCAAGCAGGAAGTCAGTCCTCACATATGGGTGACTCCCTAGCTCTGGGCTACCAAGGAACCCAGGCTGAACAAGAGGACTCCCTCTAGTCCCAGCTGCAAAGAAAAGCTTTTCAAGGACACAACCTCCACCGGTAGCCCAACAGAGGGCAGGAGGGCAGGAGTTACCTAAACCTCAAAGAGATTACGGAGTACTGCCTGGCCAAAAGCACTGTCCCTACGGGACTCCCTCTCCAGGCAGTAATTGGCCGCAAATTTCTGGCTTAAAGACCAAGTTGCAGCCCTGCAGATGTCTACCAAGGGCACAGAGCGGAGATGAGCCACTGAGGCAGCCATTGCCCTGACTCGGTGGGCCGTAACCCGACCCTGCAAAGGAAGGTCAGCCGCCTTTTAAGCACAGGTGATACAGTCAACTACCCAGATGGACAAGGTACGCTTGGACACAGGCAACCCCAACTTATTGGGGTCAAAGGAGACAAAGAGCTGGGTAGCCCTTCTATGCCCCTGTGTATGGTCAAGGTAGAAGGATAAGGCCCTCCTAAAGTTCAGGGTATGCAGGACTGCTTCAGCCTGGCTTGCATGAGGCCTAGGGAAGAATGTTGGAAGAACCACCTCCTGGTTGAGGTGGAAAGAGGAGACAACCTTAGGGAGGAACTTTGGATGAGTCCTAAGGACTACCCTGTTCCTATAAATCCTGGTGTAAGGCCTACCACAGACCAGGGCCTGAAGCTCACTTACTCGCCTAGCCGAGGTAAGGGCTATCAAAAAGAGTGTCTTCCAGGAGAGGAAGCGTAGTGGACAAGTAGCCATCTGCTCAAAAGGTGGGCGAGTCAGTTGCTGCAAGATCACATTCAGCTCCCACTCAGGGGCAGGGGGACGGATAGGAGGCTTGAGCAAAAGCAAGCCCCTAAGAAAGCGAGACACCAAGGGGTGACCAGACAGAGAATGTCCCTCCACCAGAGTATGGTGAGCTGCCAGAGCTGAGAGGTGGACCCGAACAGAATTGGATTTAAGACCTTGATTTGACAAGTGCAGTAAGTACTGAAGGACTACTGGCACAGTACAGGAGAAAGGATCTTCTGTACGTAGCTGACACCACACAGAAAACCTCTTCCATTTGAGAGCATAGGTTTTCCTAGTGGACTGTTTCCTAGAGGCTAGGACAACCTCCTCAACTTCCTGAGGTAGGCCCCAGGGAGCCAAAACTACCCTTGCATCCTCCAGGCCATCAAATTGAGAGCTATGAGATAGGGGTGCAGAAGGGAACCCTGCTCCTGTGAGAGAAGGTCGGGTTGCAACCCCAGAGGTAGTGAAGCAGAAGAGGAAACCAAGGCTGTCTCGGCCACCTGGGAGCCACCAGCAGGACCGAGGCCTTGTCCTGAAGAATCTTGAAGAGAGTTCGGGCCACCAAGGGCGTGGGAGGAAACGCATAGAGGAGGCCCTGAGACCAGGATATCAGAAAAGCATCCGCTGCTATCCACAGAGGATGCAGTTGCCTGGAGCAGAACTTTGGCAGTTGCTTGTTCATTGGGCTGGCAAAGAGATCTATCAAAGGGAGACCCCATTTCAGGAAGATCTTCTGAACTACTGAAGGATGCAGCTGCCACTCGTGGGGCTGCAGTATTCTGATTAATCTGCCAGGTAGTTGTCCTGGCCTGGAAGGTACACAGCCCTGAGGAGCATGTTGTGCTTGAGGGCAAAAGAACAAAGGTCCTGAGCCTCCCGACAAAGGATCCTGGACCCAGTTCCGCCCTGTTTGTTCACATAAAACATGGCAACTTGGTTGTCTGTCTGAATCAGGACAGACTGGTGAGCCAGGGTAGGAGTGAAAGCTTTGAGTGCTAATCGAATAGCTCTGAGTTTGAGGAGCTTGATCTGCTGTGCAGCTTCCCAGGGAGACCAGAGGCCCTGGGTGCACTTGCCCAGACAATGAGTTCCCCAGCCTTGCAGGGAGGCATCTGTTGTCAACACTACTGTGTACCCTGGAATCTGAAAAGGCACCCCTTTCAGTAGATTGGGTGGGTGCAGCCACCAGTTGAGGGAGTGCATAAATGGTTTGGACACCCTTATCCTGTCTCTGAGGCTGCCTGTGGCCTGTGACCACTGAGCCCGAAGACACCACTGTGCAGGCCTCATATGAAGCCTGGTATTATGGGTCACATGTACCGTCGAAGCCATGTGGCCTAGAAGCCTCAGGCAGAGTCTGGCGGAGACCAGGGACCTGCTGAGAAACTGATTTGCCAAGGTCATCAACCTTTGGGCCCTGTCTGCTGGCAAGAAAGCCTTTGCCAGCAGAGAGTCCAGCCTTGCTCCTATGAACTCTAAGTTCTGGGAGGGGAGCAAAGTGGACTTTGTGAAGTTTATGACAAACCCTAGGCTTTGTAGAAGAGCAATAGTCCTGAGGGTGGCTTGCTTGGCCTCCTGGCACGTCTGACCCCTGATGAGCCAGTCGTCTAGATAGGGGAAGACAAAGATTCCCTGATTTCTCAGGTAGGCCGCCACCACTGCTAGGCACTTTCTAAAGAATCTGGGGGCGGAGGTGAGGCCGAAAGGCAGCACTCTGTATTGATAATGGTTTCCTCCCACAATGAACCTGAGGTACTTTGAGGTCTGGATGAATGAGGATGTGAGTGTACGCATCCTTTAGATCTAAGGAGCATAGCCAATCTCCCTGCTGGAGGCATGGCATTAGAGTCCCAAGAGTAAGCATCTTGAACTTCTCCTTCACTAGGAACTTGAGGTTCCTGAGGTCCAGAATGGGTCGAAGGCCACCGGTTCTCTTGGGCACCAGGAAATACCTGGAGTAGAAACAGTGACCTTGTAAGTGGGGAGGCACAGGCTCCACCACCCTTTCCACCACCAGACCATGAAGGTCTTGTAGAAGAAGGTCTGTGTGCAGGGGAGGCTTTGGAGGCTCCCCTGGAAAATATGGTGGAGGCAGTTGGTGAAAATGGAGGGCATAGCCCTTGTGGACTATCTCCAGCACCCAACTGTCCCCGGTGACAAGGGGCCACTGGTGGGCAAAGAGAGTGAGGCGACCTCCTGTGCAGGGTTGGGAGAGCAGTGGAGGAGAGGCTACGCTCAAGGAGTCAAAAACCCACACCCTGCTGAATGGTAGCAGGGGCCTGAGGCTTGGGGGTCCTCTGCCTACGGGGCCCATTACCCTGGCCCTTGGCTTGCTGACCCTGGGGGGCAGCTTGGGCAGCCTGATACCTGATATTGCGGGTACTGCTTGTAGGCAGTGCTTTTCCTCGGGTAAAAGGGCTTTTTACCAGAGCCCTTCTTTTTATGAGAAGGGACAGAGGTCTTCCTCGACAGCCTTGTCCGTGTGAGGTGCTCAGTTTCGAGCTGAGCAGCCTTCTCGGTCATGGGCTTGCCAAAAAGGTTTTCACCTCGGCAAGGGACATCGACCAACTTGTCCTGAACCCATGGCTCGAGGTCCGATGACTGCAGCCATGCCTGGCGTCGAGCCGCGATGCCGGCTGCCACAACTCGGGCCGAAGCCTCAAAGCCATCGTAGGCGGCGCGGGACATGAACTTCGAGCAGTCCCGAATCCCCGAGGACAAGGACTTAAATCTCTGCAAGGGTTCCCCGGAGAGACCAGCAGAGAACCCGGCCAATTCCTTGGCCAAATCCCACAAGTACATGCCCATGTACAGCTGGGTAGGACTGAACACGGCAAGCAAGCATCGAGCCCTGGAAGCACTTTCTACCGACGCCATCGAGGTTCCGGGCCTCCCTGCCAGGAGGCACCGCGGAGTGCATCTTCTGGCTCTTCAGACGATGCATGGCTGATTCCACAACCATAGAATGGTGTAGTAGCTGTGTCTTTTGAAAGCCAGGGCTCTTCCGGAGTCGATAGATCGAATCGACTCGCTTGCTGAGAACCGGCGCCGAGGCCGGTGCCTCCCACATACGGAAGAGGAGCTGTTCCAGCATCGGAGGAACCGGAACAGTAAAGGCCTCCTTCGGAGGAGAGTCATACTGTAGGGCCTCAAGCTCTTCAGCTCGAGGCTCCTCCTCGGGGTCCGCCGGGATAGCCAAGGCAGAGGCCATATCACGGACGAACTCCGAGAACCGAGTATCCTCCGGGGGGGACCTACTCCAGGGCTCAGGCTGCGGTGAGTCCGAAGGGACGCACTGAGTCTTGATGGTATCAGGAGACTCCTCATCCTCCGTCTCCCAAGCTGACTCGTCCGAGGAGAAGTCAGGGTCTGACCCCGCGGGGACCTGGAGCACCCGCCCCGACGCCGGAGGCACTGGCGTCGACGCCCTCGGTTCCAAACGGGAGGTCGAGGGAGACCGCGACCAAGGTCGACTCCGAGCCACGATGGACTCGAGTATCGGCTCGGTCTCCGGGGTCGGACTTCGAAGTCGATGTCCCGGTGGTCGGGGCAGATGCGCCAGACAGGCTGGCCATCAGTGCCCACTGCTGCTCCATGAAGGCAGACAATCTGCTCTCCAAGGCTGTCATCCTGAGACTCAGCTCGGGAGATGCAGCACCCACCGACTCAGGCCCCGGCGGCGCCGGGCCCGACATCGGCTCCCTGGGAGGAGAGTCCTCAAGGACTACGGGGCTTACGTGTCCAGCAGACTCCGGCTCCACGTGAGGAACGTTTGCAGGCTTCTCGAGTTCCACGGGCCCGGGGCGCCGGTCGGGGGTCTTAGACCTGGCCCTCGAGGAGCCAGGGACCTCCTCCGACAACGCCCTCGTGAGCCGCTTCTTCCTCTTGCGTTCCCAGTCGGGGGACCCCCTGTCCGAGGAGCTTCGACGGCGCTCGGGATCGGAATCCCGAGATGTCGAGGCCTCAGACGAGGTCCGGGCCCGGCCGGAGGCTGAGTCTGAGAAAAGCCTTTCCTTTTGCTGCTGGCGACTTCGGAGTGCCTTGGAAGACATCTTCCCACATGGCCCGCACGACTTAGGGTCGTGGTCGGGGCCGAGGCACCGAAGGCAGCAGTCGTGTGTGTCGGTGAGACACATCAGTTTCTTACACCAACCACACTTTTTAAAATCTCTGGAAGCTATCGGGGAAAAAAAAGAGTCCCCGCAAGGTCAAAAGACCGGCCTTCCAGGGAAAATTGGAAAAAAGGGTGCGAACGCCAGCCACGAAGGGCAAAAACCGAAACAGAAGAATCAGGCTCGATACCGGTGTACTGAACCCGGCGGGAGGGGAACCGGCGTCGAACCGGGAGAAAAAAATAGCGAAAATCACTGAAAAAATCTAATTTTAACCGGGAGAACAGGACACACGTCCAGTGGGCTTCACGGAAAAAAAAAGAGACCGAGGTAAGATGGCACCTTTAGGCGGAAAGGGAACCGCGCATGCGTGCCTGCATTCCCAAAGGCTTTCATAGAAAGCTGGGGAAATGCTCCGCTGGGGCTTCATCGGCGCCGATGACACCCATATGTGAGGGCTGACTTCCTGCTTGGTCCTGGAGAACAATAGCTTTTCTCTAAATGGGATTATTATCCCATACAATAAAATGGAATAGGGTTGAAGGAGGAATGATCCATCTTCCCTACCTTGCGGACTCTTCTTCAGCATCATTTGGATCTTGCCCAAGTCCCTCTCCTTTATTGACATTTCCAGATCACTTAGTCTGCTAAGATGGGTAGAGGGAACCTAAGGGGCACACCCTTTTGGACACCACAAGAACAAGCAGAGATTGTGGATGAGACAATTATTCAGGTCTGTAGTCATCTTTTCTTCCTTGATTCCATGTTTTGAGTCTTAGTTTGAGTATTCAAGCAAGTTTCACTTTATCTTTATTTGCAAAATTTGATAAACCGCCCAGGCCGGAGCATCAGGGCGGTGTACAATACAAAAGGTAAGGCTACTGAAAAAGTCAGAAAGGAACGCCAAAAACCAATAGGACAGGGAGAGACAGTTAATATAGAAGGTAGAAAAGGCCCGAAGAGGGGCAAGAGGACGAGAGAGGGGAGGAGGAAAGGAAAAGTGGGAAACGGGCATATGGGGAGGTATTATGAGGGGTGGGGAGCGCGGCTGGGGGATAAGGCACCATCGGCACGGGGAGGGAGATCAAAGGCCTGACAGAAGAGATGAGTCTTGAGGAGAGCTTTAAAGCGGTGATAGGACGGTTCTGTACGAAGAGATAAAGGGAGAGAGTTCCACAGGGCGGGGCCTAAAAAGAAAAAGGCGGAGTGACGGGTGAGTTCCAGATGGGCCTGGGCAGGGGGAGGGAGAAAGACGATTACCATGGGCCGAGCGGAGAAGACGTGGAGAGGGCTGGAGGTGAATGATGTCGGCCAGGTATTGGGGAGTGCTGGTGTAGAGAGCCTTGTGTGTGAAAATGAGCACTTTAAAGATGAAGCGAAACTAGGAGTGGCCTAGTGGTTGGGGCAAGGTACTTCAGGCCTGAAGGTTGGGGGTTCAAATCCCACTAGAGGACAGCAACCTTGGGCCGGAAGGACTGGGTTTCTAGTCCCACAGGTGCTCCTGGTGGTCTTGGGCAAGCCACTTAACCCTCCATATCCCATGTTCCCTGTAAAATAGTTATCTCCAAGTTATAATGCCCTGTTCAATGTAATTTCAGTTTGTTCAATGTAAACCGCACTGATGCAGAATAGCGCGGTATATAAGAGAATGTAAATAAATAAATAAACCGGGAGCCAGTGGAGGGTGAAGAGGCAGGGAGACACGTGAGAACGAGCTGGGGAGCAAGTGATGAGACGGGCAGCGACATTTTGTACTAATTGGAGACGACGAAGCTGGGAAGAGGGGAGGCCTGCGTAGATGGCGTTACAATAATCGAATCGGGTCATTACCAGAGACAGGACGAGAGCAGGACTTAAGCAATCGTGCCTACTGGGGAGGGTCCATCTGTTTGCACAGATGCTACAGCTTCACTCTGCCTCTCTAAGCAGCAGTATGAACAGGCAGCAGGAGTCCCCCAGTGCCACTGGTAAGTGGAGAGTTGCTGTAGCACAGAAAAGCCTCTAGGAATCCCCAGGAACCACTGGTGAAGACTAGCCTATACTGAAAGAAGGAAAAGGGCAGGTGAGAGGTTGGAGTATAAGAGAAGGAGTGGGACTAGAGGAAAGAGAGAAAGAGGGCAGAACAGATGGAGAAAGAGGGCAAGGTTAAAGAGGAGGAGAAAAGAGGGGCAGAGCATAAAGGGTGGTGATAGAAGAAGAAAGGAACTAACTACTTTTGAGCTAGTGCTCCCTGGTCTAGAATTCACAGTGAGGAAGAGATGTTGGGGATTACTTTTCCTTTTTATCATGTACGATTTTGTATTATTCAAAATTTGGAAAAGATGGGGCTATTTGTACAATGACTATTGCCTTTTGATACCAGTTAGCATTGGTTCTTGTCCTTGACCTATGGCAGAGTTTATCGTATTTGCAAGCCTGAATAAAATTATAAATGAGGGCCAAGGAGAAGAGGGGCAGAGCATGAGTCAAGGGAGCAAGGCTAGATGATTAAAAAAAAAAAAAAAAAAAAGGACAGACTGAAAGGGAGAGAACAAGTGACAAGCTGGTGGCTGGGAAAGGAGAGCAAGTGCAAGGTTGGGTAGCAGGGGAAGGGATGAAGAAAATACAAGAGGGAGGGGCAATGGTACATGAGGGTGGAAGGAACAGGGAGTAAGTGGAGAAGCACAGAGGATAGCGCAAGAGAGAAAGTGTAGTTACTCAGCTGTAACAGGTGTTCTCCAGGGGCAGCAGGAATCAGTCTTCACATATGGGTGATATCAGTGCTGACAGAGCCTTCGCAAAAGCATTTCCTCAGCTTTCAAAGAAAGCCTTTGGGAGATGCACCATGCCAACAGTGTCCTCTTGCCTCAATCTAATGACATAGCTAAGTCGGCAAAAATAAAATATGGCAAAGAAGCAACTCTAAGGGGAAGAGGGAAGTTTGAGAGGACCAATTCCTGCTGTCCCCAGAGAACACCTGTTACAGGTTAGTAACACTGCTTTCTCCGGGAACAAGCAGGAAGTCAGTCCTCACAAATGGGACTCCCCAGCTACAGGCTACAGAGAACCTGAACAAAATGCCACGGCAGCCAGAGAAGATGAGCCACGAGCTGCAGCAGTTGAGTCCCAACTAAGGGACTCTTGCATGACCCAAGTGTTCGGCTGAGAACCAGCACTCCGGTAGCGTGAACACAGAAGGGTCAAAGGGCAGGAATTGCCTACATCCCGAACAGTACCATCAGGACTTCCCATTCAGGCAGTAGTGAGCTGCGAAGGTATGGACCGAAGACCAAGTGGCAGCCTCTGCAGATTTCTGTCACAGGTACACAACACAGATTTGCCACGGAGGTAACCATGGCCCTGACGTGATGCGCCATGACTCGGTGATATCCCTGCCTGCGCATAGGCGAGGGCAATGCAGTCTGCCACCCAAGTGCTTGTTCACGCAGAACATGGTTACTTGATTGTCTGTTTGGACTAGGACTCTGCGGCAATGATGGTCCTGAAAGACTCAAGAGCACTGAGAATGGCTCAGAGTTCCAGCAGATTTATGTGGAGTTGTGACTCCTGTTGAGATCAGAGTCCTTGAAGGAGCTCTCCAGCTCAATCTGGATGCATCCATCATCAGGGTACATTGATGTGCTGGCATCTAAAAAGTGACCCTACAAAGAGGTTTTCTGGAGATCGCTACCACTGGAGAGACAAGATCAGGAGGGTAGAGACCGTTATCTCGTGCCCCAGGCGACGTGATGCCTGAGACCACTGAGATGTCAGTGTCCATTGGGCTGTGCGCATGTGTAAGCGGGCATGTGAAACATGCACCATTGATTCCATATGACCCAGAAGCTGTAGCATTTCTCGAGTAGTAAGAAAGTTCTTGAGGCATGCTTGAGATGCTGATTGAGTTGAGCACAGAGGAGCTGGGGCAAAAATGCCCTTGACTGCTGAGTGTTTAAGAGGACCCTTATGAGCTCTAGAGTATGGAAGGGGACTTGTTGGGACTTTGGAAGATTTATGACAAATCCCAAGTGTTGTAACACCTGCATGGTGCATGAGAGGGATAGGCTGGCTTCTTGAGAGGTGCTTGTCCGTATGAGCCAGTCACCTAAGTAAGGGAAGACAAATATCCCTAGAGCCCTTAAGAATGCGGCTACTACCGCCATGCATTTTGAGAAGACTCTTGGGGCAGAGGCGAGGCCAATAGGCAGGGCTCTGTATTGAGCAGGGCTCTGTATTGATAATGTCTTCCTTGGAACATGAAGCGTGGGAACTTTCTGTGCTCTGGATAAGAATGTGAGTGTATGCTTCCTTTAGACCTAGAGAACAGAGCCAATCCGGACTATGGAGATAGGGAAGGAGGATCCCTAGGGAGATCATTTTGAATTTCTCCCATAGGAGGTGCTTGTTCAGTTCTGAGGTCCAGAATGGGCCTCTATTCTCCTGTTTTCTTTGGGATGAGAAAGTATGGAGAATAAAAGTCCATTCCCTGTTGAGATGGTGGAACCTCTTCTATTGGATCTCTAAAGGAAAAAAGGGGACTATTGTAGTTGTTGATATGGAAGGACAGACTAGATAGGCCAAGTGGTCTTTTTCTGTCGTCATATTTCTATGTTTCTATTGCACCCTGCGTAAGAGAAGGGAGGTGACCTCTTGTAGCAACAGAGCAGTGAAAGGGGGTTGAGAGCGGAATTCTCTTGGAGAAAGTCTTGTGGGGGGGGGGGGGGTAGACTTCGTAGATGAAGTCTGTATCCTCCCGAATATGGACAATGTCCACTGCTCCGAGGTGATGAGATGCCACCTGTGGGCAAAGTGACAGAGTCTGCCAGGAATGTGGACAGAATCGGGACTCTCCAGAGGCAGGACAGCTATGTTCTCTAGAAAGGAGTGAAAAACAGAGCAGTCGGTCTGTTGAGGTGGCTGTGACTTGGAAGTCTCAGCCTTCTTTTGCTGTTTTGGAGGCTGTTGCCCCTTCTGAGGAGCATAATGCTGACACTGAACAGCAGGGGTATAAGAAGGATAGTACTACTTTTTATTGAAGAAAGCTTTCTTTGCTGACTTTTTCTTAGCTGTGTTGGCAGTAGATCTAGATACCCTATTAAGGATAGTGTTCTCAGAGTCCAACTGAGAGGCCTTGTCCTGCCAATCCTTGCTCCTGTGGAAAGGATATTACCCAGCTTATCTTGAACCCATTGTTCAAGATCCGATGCTTGAAGCAAAGCAATCCTGTGTGCGCCGATGCAGATGGATGAAGTCCTGCTGATGCACTCAAAGCAATCAAACGTTTCTCTGTTAAACTTTGAAACATTTAGAGCATGCTTCACAAGGGTGAGAATCTGCCCTCTTGTCATCGGGGAGAAGAGGAACAATTAACTCCAAATCCTTAACCACCTCTCTAAGGAACATACCCATTTAGAGTATGTAGGAACTAATCCTGGCTGACAGCATGGAGGCCTGAAAAAGTCATCTACCAAAAGCATCGAGGGTCCTCGATTCCCTGTCCAGAGGGTTTGAGGAATGTGTTTTTGCACTCTTGATCCGATGCATTGCCAATTCCACTACAATGGAATGGTGCGGCAATTGTGTCTTTTGAAAACCAGGACACACTGATACCCGGTACATGGTATCGGGCCGTTGGGTATGGGGAGAAATGGTTAGAGGTGTCTCCCACATATGAAGCATGAGGTCGTGAAGTATCTGATGAATAGAAAGCGTAGCCACCTCTTTTGGAGCTGTGGGGTATTGATGAATTTCCAATTCTTCGACCTTAGGCTCTTTCTCCGATGTCACTGTTATGGATAGACCCCTAGCAACATTGCGAATAAAGTCTTGAAAAGACATGCCCTCTGGTGGGGACATGCGATGTTGTGGGGATGGAGATGGGTATTCCAGGATAGTTCGCATGTCTCTGGTATCGGCCAATTCATCATCCAATGAATCGGAATCCAAAGACTCCAAGTATCGATGGGCAGTGTGTTCCTGCTCAATACGAACTTTGTACCAGTCGAAACTGGTACCTGAAATCTGTATGTTTGGAACCTCGGTACTGGAAACAGATTTGAGGGCCAGCATGGGTGGTTGCGTGGAAAGCAGCAAAAAAGGTAGATGCAGGTTGTATCGGTACCGAAGCCTGCGGAACAGACTGTAAAAGGTTTTACTGGTACCAAGGCCGACAATAAGGCCGCTAAGCTCCGCTTGATAGCAAGTATATGTTGATCCATGGAGCTTGTCGATGCCTGGTATTAGTATCTGAGTTGCGGGCCACAATTCCTGAGCATGGCATCAGCAGCTCTCCGGAGGTGGAGGCCTCGGGAGCATCCTAGGACCCCAGTAAGGCTTTGAAGGGAAGGTCCTCCCGCCAGGATTTTTTGGCTGGTCTGTCCCCCTAAAGGCAACACCCGAGACATCTCGATGCTTAGGAGATCTACCCTTGTGGGGGCAGCCAGCCTTCAAAGACGACTTTGGTTTCGATACCTGAGATCCTTGCGAGGAAGATGAAGCTCTTGATGACATCTATGCTAAAGGAATGCGTCGGAGGCAAAGAGGGTACACAGCTTTGCAGCTCAATTCTGTAGGCCTCTCTCCGTCATCTTCCTACAGAGAGGACATTCTGATGGCTGATGATCAGATCCTACGCATTTTAGACACCAGTCATGGGTATCTGTGGCCGAGAAGGTACCACCACACTTAGAACACTTCTTAAAACCACTAGATGGTTTTTCCATTGTGTTTGTGACAAAATGGAAGGCCTAGGCCTAAGATGGCATCGATGCGCCCGAAGAAGAAATTCTTCACAGATTTTTTTTTTTAAGAAAAGAAAGTACCAACGGAGGTCAGTACCAGCATCGAGGAAGAGAGACGCAAACCACAAAAACATGAAAAAAAACAGGAATTTTCTGCGGTGATAGGAATTGCTCCCTGTCAGCACCACAGAAAACGAAGAGGCGGGAGAGCTGGAAAGACGGGAAGGCAGCTATGCAGGCGCAGTGGGATGCTCCCAAAAGCTTTCCTATTGGACGCTGGAGAGCGTTCTCACGTGGACTCCGTCAGTACCAACGTCACCCATATGTGAAGACTACAGTGCCTGCTTGCTCCTGGAGATACAGTGCAACCAGAGACAACCTAGATGAAGCAGCAGAGATGGCAAATCGCTCCAGGAGGAATTCTACAGGTCAGGATGATGTCAACTCTGCCACAAAAATTTGGATTCATCAGTTATAACCATCAAACACAATTTGAGCATTTCAGGGGAGGAGAGGGGGAGACAGACTATCTGTGTTTATCAGTTAAAACCAAAAACCGGAAGACCTATTTATAAAAAACGATATTTTATATGTTATATTTTATGTTAGCCGCTTTGTGTGAATGTTTAAAAAAAGAAAAACCAAACATATACCATAAAGGCAGGAAATAAAAACAAACATAACAAACAGCTTCCAAGATGCAGCTCCCTTACTGCGATCTTATTCCTACAAAAATCTTTTCTGCTAAAGTTCAGATTATGTAGAGTAACTGCAGCATAGCCAGAGGACCATATTACACAACGCACTGTGTGAATTTTTGCACAACAAAGTGCAAGCTCCTCAAGATAGGAGGCAAATCCTTCAGATTAGAGCTCTAGAGAAGAAAATTTCCCAGTACCTTGTACACATCCACGTGTGCTGCAGTGGGTCTGCAGACCAGCTGATGCGTCTCCTTCAAAAGCTCAGCCAGTCTGACATGGAATGCTGCTTTGACCCGCTTGATTGCCTCCTTGTCTTGTGGCCACTGCCCACTGCCCTCCATATGGCACATCACTGAGGAGAAAGAAGAATGGATCAAATTACATGCAGCAGCAAGCAGCCGCTTCAGCAACAAGCAAGACAGCATAGTTACTCATCTGTAACAGGTGATCTCCAGGAACAACAGGAATTTAGTCTTCACATATGGGTATCGTCGGTACCGACGGAGCCTGAGCGGGAACGCTCCCCAGCATCCAGTAGGAAAGCTTTAGGGAGCATCCCACAGCGCCTGCGTGCTGCCTTCCCGCCTTTCCCAACTGTCCCTCTCCAATTGAATTTAAAGCTGAGACAAAGAGAGAAGGAAAGAGAGAAAGAGAGAGATAGAGAGATACAACCCCTAGGGGAGGTGGGTGGGTTGTGAAGACTAAATTCCTGCTGTTCTCGGAGATCACCTGTTACAGGTGAGTAACTATGGTATCTCCAGGAACAAGCAGGAATGTAGTCTTCACATATGAGGATTCCCTAGCTGCAGATGCCAGGGAGAAAGCCACAGAGGTTGTGTGCCCTTGTGAAAGGGCTCCACTTCCCCCCATGGATCTCTGGCATCCTACCAGGGATGGTGGGTAGGAGTTGATTAAGTATGGAACAGGAGTTGAAGAACAGCCTGACCAAACAAGGCATCCCGGCGGGAGTCCTTGTCTAAGCAGTAATGGGCTGTGAAGGTATGAACCGAAGCCCAAGTAGATGCTCGACAGATGTCGTCGATAGACACAGAGTGAAAATGAGCCATAGAAGCTGCCATGGCTCTCACATTGTGAGCTGTGACATTGCCTTAAAGAGGAAGGTTTTTACCCTCACAGGCAAAAGATATACACCGAGCAATCCAGCTGGACTGTGTTCTTTTGGAGACTGGAAGTCCTAAATGACTAGTATCAAAAGCAACAAAGAGTTGAGAGGACTTTCTATGTTGCTGTGTCCTTTACAAGTAAAAGGCCAAAGTCCTTTTGCAGTCCAAAGTATGAAGATTCCTTTCTGCATTTGAGGCATGAGGCCTTGGGAAGAATACAGGAAGGTAAACCGCTTGGTTTAAATGAAAAGGTGACACTGCCTTTGGCATAAAGTGTGGATGAGTCCTAAGGACTACCTTATGATGGAACCTTGTATAAGGAGGATCAGCCACCAACGCTTGCAATTCACTGATGCGACGTGCTGATGTGACTGCAATAAGATGACCTTCCAGGAAAGGAATTTCAAAGAGGTAGAGGCTAAGGGTTCAAAATGCGGTTTCATGAGCTGCCCAAGAACCAGATTTAAGTCCCATACCACCGGTGGTGGCTTAATGGGAGGCTTAGTTAAAAGAAGGCCTCTCATAAATCTCGCTATGAGAGGATGAGAGGAAATAGGTTGTCCATTTAGAGGCTTGAAAGAAGCTGCAATAGCACTCAAATGAACTCAATGAATTGGTCTTAAGCCCTGCATTTGATAAATGAAGGAGATACTCCAGTAATGATTCCAGAGGTATCGCAAGAGGGTTAAGACCCTTCTGCAAGCACCATATGGTAAACCTTTTCCACTTAAATGCATCACAGCGTCTAGTGGAAGGCTTTCTGGAAGCATAAAGGATATCCTTTAGCTGTTGGGAAAGGTTAAGACCGTGGAGTTCTAGGCTTTCAGCAACCAGGCCCTGAGATGCAGAGACTGGGGATTGGGATGCCACAGCATCACGTCCTCTTGAAAAAGGAGATAAGGAGCAGATCCTAACTCCAGAGGAGGAGCTTGAGAGAGATGTAGGAGCAGAGGGTACCACATTTGCCGTGGCCCAATGTTCCCTCTAATTTTCTGTAGGCTGTGTGCGCATAAAATATCAGCCGTGCGGCATTTGAAGGAAGGTTACATTTTTTGTGCGCTACATAACGACACTTGGAATTATAGAATTGGGCCCTATGATTCATAGGGCCCAATTCTCGAAAGGCATTTCCACGATTTACAGGCCAGTAAGCCGTGTACATGCCTGAAATCTGGATGTTTAAGGGGAAATGCATTTCTGTTTCCGTTTCTCTGGTGCTGTACTGCTGGTCCAGCAGTACAGGCTTTCATGGCCCACGCTAGCAGTGCCACCCAGGCAATGTGGGTTTTTAGCGCAGAGAACTGCACTGCTTTAGTGCTGCGCCAATAACACATGCTTACCCATACTACCCAGGGAAGCACCCTTTATTAAACACACTCCAAAAATGTACATATTTGATTCCACGGGAAAAAAGGTGCCCAGCCATAGTACCTGCTGTATGAAAACACCATTAAACATGAATATTTTTGTACTCTCTTGAATACCTAATTAGCTAGAAAATATACACCTACATTTATAATTTATGAACAGTTAACAGACGCCCTACTTTATATAGGTGAAAGCCCCCAGGTAATTATGAATGAAAGCTTGTGGCTCCAGTGGCTAACAGAAACCAGTTCCAATTCAGCTGAAAGCCCAAAAGGAGCAAGAGAGATAGATAATTGTACAACCAAAGCTGCTCCTTAAAATTGCAAACATAAGACATGATGGGAAGTCAAAGGCCCTACTGGAGCATCACAACAAACTACCCAGCAAACTTTGTTGAACAACTTATAAATATAGCACTTTTATAGCAAGTTAGGCAGCAGATATGCAAAACATTTTCCCTTCACAAAACACAAAAAAGTGAGGGGGAACTATTCTTTGATTATTTAAATTTGCCAGCTGCTATGATTGCCTCCAGTGGGCAACACATACATTTAGGCAGAAATGTATTCGATTAAGTTTAAACCTTACCATTACCTAAGGCAGCTGATAAACACAAAACATGAAGAATAAATTACAAAATGTAACACACACACAACTAAAAATAAAGTTTATAGAGCAGTTTCAGAGACAGCAACAATCCTTTCTGAGGAACCCATCTCGCCATCACTACTCGGCTGGGAACAAGAATATTTACAGCCCCCTCCAACTGGCGCCTGTGGGGTAAATGGGTCCATAAATAAAAGCACACTTCCCAGCAATGACTTATCCTGCCTCCCCAATCCCGAGGTCTTCAGCCTCACCCTGGGAAAGTAAAGCTCTGGCCAGAGCATACTACACCTGTGACCTGGCCCTAAACTCAGCTCAGCAGACTGAAAACTTCCCCTCTAGCCCACAACTTTGGCTGTGCCATGTGATAGAAACAGGAAACACCTCCAATCGATACGAAACTAAGTCCAGGAACTCCTGCATGCACTGCTCATTTCTCTTGTAAAACCGAGAGCTCCGAGCCCTGCTCCGTTCGACCACTTTCATATTTTTATTTCGTATCAAAATATTACCGGGGGGGGGGGCGGGAATCTGGAAAAGCCCTACCCACGTCACTCCCCACGGGCAGTAAAAGGCGATCTTATTCAGCCCAGTCAAACACGAACCATCTCCTGAAAAGAAGTAATGAAAAAGAGGAAGGGATGATGCACAATTATAACAAGTTGGTGCAAGGCAGCACAAAAAAATAAAAGCGAGTTTGCTCGCACGCACTTACCTTTCTGCCGACCCCCCCCCCCCCCCCGTGCAACCCGCAAAGAGGAGCTGCGAGTGCGAGCGCGCCCCCCCCCCCATGTTGCGCCCGGCCCCCCTGCACCCCCCACGCTACGCCTCTGCATTAAGCAGTTGAATCAGATTGTGTTGTATTTTCTGCAGATCAGTTCCTGATACATAAGACCACGCGCGGCGGTGGCGCCGCCGCCACCATCATCCCCGTTTCACTCACCTATCCCCGACGTAGCCCCACACAATCTGGCAGCAGTCCCAGAGCACCGGTCTCCTCTTCTTCGCTGGTGCAGTGTGTTGCTCTCCCTTCTCTGCACGTGGCACTGGAGGCTGGCTGAGGGAGGAATCAAAGGAGGCGCGTGGCTGGCACTAGCAGGCAGGCACAAGAGCAGCGAGAGGCTGACTAGCTGGCTGCCCCTCCCTTTTATTTCCCTCTTTAGCCTGTGTCATGTGAGAGGAGTGAGGAGGACTCAGAGATGCGGAAGTGACATCACGGAATTACCCGTGATTACAGAATGCCTGTAGATCGGTGGGCTTAAAAAAATCGAGGTTTAATATGAAAACCCAGGAACTCCGGAATTTTTGTGCGCTCCGTTGTAAGTTGTGTGCGCTCGCTCGGCGAGGTGTGTGCGCGCGCACACGCGCACAGCTTAGAGGGAACAGTGCCGTGGCCAACGTGGAGCTATGAGAATCATATGACCTCTGTCTCTCTGAAGCTTGAACAGGGTTTTGGGAATTAGGGGAATGGGTGGAAAGGCATACAGGAAGTCCTGACCCCAATGGAGGAGGAAAGCATCCCTGGCCTGACAACCCTGAGCTGGAATTCTGGAACAGAGCCGGAGAAGTTTGGCATTCAGCGGACTTGCCAAAAGGTCTATGTTCCCCAAATTTGAAAACTTTTCACCACTTGGTCTGCATGGAGAGACCATTCGTGTGGAAGCAGAACTCGACTAAGTCTGTCTGCCCAAGAGTTCTGAATGCCTGGAAGATACACCGCAAGGAGATGAATCTGATGCTCTCTGGCGAGGGCCCATAGTCACAAAGCTTCGTTGCAGAGCGACAGAGCCTGTTCCGCCCTGCTTCTTCACATAGAATATAGCTACTTGATTGTCCATTTGAATTAGGGCTGTCTTGTAGCTGAGCTGGGTGTGGCATAATCGAAGAGCAAGGAAAATTGCTCCGAGTTCTGATATGTAGATAGGCCTCCTGAGGAATCCAGGTACCCTAGGTAGAGATGCCTTGCAGGTGGGCTCCCCAACCCACCTGTGAAGCATCTGTTGTTAGAGTGGCCTGGGTGGGGGTTGATGAAAAGGAGACCCCACCAAAAGGTTTTGGGGTGATTGCTTCCATTGGAGGGACAAAATAAGGTGATCTGAGTTTACTATTTTGTCTTGACATGCAACCTGATGCCTGAGTCCACTGAGTGGATAAAGTCCACTGGGCTGCCCTCATATGGAGGCGAGCATAAGGAACCACATGCACCGTGGATGCCATGTGGCCTAGCAACTGTAACATTTCCCGAGCAGTGAGGTGAGGTTTTAGCACTACTTGGAAAGCTAACTACACAATGCGAAGGCAGCAGGGCTGTGGAAGGTAGGCCTTTGTCTGTCTGGTATCCAGCAGAGCTCCTATAAACTCTGGGGACTGAGTGGGAGCAAGGTTGGATTTTGGGAAATTTATGACAAGTCCCAAATACTGAAGGATGCGCATTGTGCGAGAGAGGGCAACCCTGGCCTCTGGCTCTGAAGGAGCTCGAATGAGCCAGTCGCCTATGTAAGGGAAGACGAATATTCCCAGGGTGCGGAGAAACGTTGCCACCACAGCCATGCATTTTGCAAACACCCTTGGTGCAGAGGCTAGGCCAAAGGGAAGATCCCTGTATTGGTAGTGCTTCCCTTGAAACAGAAAGCGAAGGAACTTTCGGCGAGTTGGATGGATGAGAACATGAGTGTACGCATCCCTGAGATCTAGAGAACAAAGCCAATCCTGACTCTGAAGGTATGGCAGCAGAGTTCCTAGAGAAATCATTTTGAACTTCTCTTTGAACAGAAATTTGTTCAATTCTCTGAGGTCTAAAATGCATCTGTGTCCTCCTGTTTCTTTGGAATAAGGAAATAGGGGGAGTAAAACCCTGTACCCCGTTGGGGAATGGGTACCTCTTCTATTGCCCCTTGAGCAAGGAGCACAGTGACCTCTTGACCTAACTGGTTGTTGAGAGAGGTCTGAGAATTGAACTGTCTTACCACTGTAGGAGGGGGCATGCTGAGGAAATGAAGCCTGTACCCCTCTCTTACAATAAACAGAGTCCAATTTTCTGCTGTTATCTGACTCCTTCTGGGGGCAAAATGACATAACCTTCCTGGGATGGTGGAGGGTTCTGGGCCATTCAGGGCCAGGAAGGCAAAGTTCTCTAGATAGGAGTCAAAGCCCCTGTGGAGGCTGAGTCTGCTGAGCCGGTTGAGGCTTAGCTGCTTTTGTCTTTCTTTGCCTAGGTTGTTGCTGCTGTCCCTTTTGGGCAGACTGACCTAAACGATGCCCCTGCTAGGTATAGGAGGGATAAAACAACTTCTTACTGAATTCTTACTGAATAATGGTTTCTTATAGGATTTTTTCCTTGCAGGATCAGCTGTAGATTTAGACAATCTATCCAAAGTGATATTGTCAGCATCTATCTCATTAGCTTTTTCCTGCCAGTTCTTGCCAAAGAGATTCCCTGGCAATCCTATGTGCACCTATGGCAATGGCAGAGGTTCTGCTTATGCACTCAAAGCAATCAAAGGCTGCACGATTCACCAACTTGGAAACATCCTGGGCATGTTTGACAAGGGCAAGGTAATCTTGCCTCTTATCAGGAAAGAGAGGTCTCATAAGCTCTAAATCTCCTGTGACCTCCTTAAGGAACATCCCCATATATAAGATATAGGAAATGATCCTAGCAGAAAGCATGGAAGCCTGGAAGGTTTGACGTCCAAAGGCGTCAAGAGTCCTACACTCACGTCCTTTAGGATTAGATGCATGCCTCTTTGCACTCTATCCTTCTCATAGCAGATTCCACAACCATGGAATGGTGTGGTAATTGAGTCTTCTGAAACCCAGGACAAGGAGGAACTCGATACATGGTGTCGAGTCTTCGAGAGTGAGGAGATGTGGTTAGAGGTGTTTCCCACATTCTTAACATGAGATCAGGCAAGATCTCATGAATAGGTAAGGTAGCTGCCTCCTTGGGAGCTTTAGGATATTGCAGGATTTCTAATTCCTTTGCCCTAGGCTCCTTTTCAGGAGCCACTGTGATGGAAAGACCTCGGCCACATCTCGGATAAAATCCTGAAAGGACATATCCTCTGGTGGAGACATCCTACGCTGAGGAGAAGAGGAATCCTCAGGCAGAAGTACTCTGGTATCGGCAGAGCTTTCAGTGTCTTCAGTCATCCGAGGATTCAAAGTATCTCCGATCCGGGTGAACATGCAAAGCACAGTACCAGTACCGATGTAAGTCAGCATCGGAGTGGTCCGGTACCGACTTGTCGATGCTGGATAGACACGCACGACTCGGTCCCGGTAGAATACCTGCCGATGTCGAAGTCGGTGCCGGAACCAGAGTCGGTACCAGTTGAATTGTCTGAAGCGGTTTCAGGGGCATCAAGGCCGTAAGAAGAGCTACCAGACTGCGTTCAATAGCCAAGAATCTCTGGTCTATCGACGCTGCCGATGCTTGGGTATCGGTACCGGATGAAGCGGCTGGTACCCCAGAGCATGGCACCAGTAGTTCTGCCGAGGTTGAAGTCTCGAGAAATCCTGGAGCCCCGTTAGTGCTTTGGAAGCCGAAGCTTCCCATGGGGTAATTTTGCCGGTGAAAGTCCCTCAAGGGCAACGCCAGAGGCATCTCGATGTCTACGAGTTCTACCCTTTGAGGACCAGCTAGTTTTATGTTTAGTTACCTGAGATCCATGGGAGGAAGACGAAGCCCTGGAAGACGTCGATGCCACGGAAGCTGCATCGGAGGGAAAAAGGGTGCTAAGTTTAGCAGCTCGGTTCTGCCGGCCCCTTTTCAACATCATCCCACAGGCAACACACTCAGAAATAGAGTGGTCAGGACCTAAACATTTGAGGCACCACTCATGGGTGTCGGTGACAGAGATGGTACTGCCACACTTAGAACACTTTAAAACCCGAAGCGGGGTTTTCCATTTTGAAGGAAAAAGGTGGGCCTAGTGCCCAAAATGGCGAGTGGCACCTGAGGAGAAAATTATTGGAAAGACTCCAGAAGAAAGTTTGTTTTTTTTTAATGAAAAGAAAGAAAAAAGAACCGGCGGTACCGGTGTAGCGTCGATGGAAGGCAGACGCGACCACAAAAAAGAAGAATAGAAGGGATTTTTTTCTGCGGTGACAGGATGTGCGACCTGTCGGCTCCGTGGAAAACAAAGAACTGGAGAGGGACAGTTGGGAAAGGCGGGAAGGCAGCATGCAGGCGCTGTGGGATGCTCCCAAAAGCTTTCCTATTGGACGCTGGGGAGCGTTCCCGCACAGGCTCCGTCGGTACCAACGATACCCATATGTGAAGACTACATTCCTGCTTGTTCCTGGAGATATGGTAAGTTGTTGAAGTGGAACCAGAAGCATATGGTTTCCATCCAGATACATTTACACTTGTATATTCTTGGTTTTATTGTAGTCTGTTACACTGCATTTATAATTCACTTTGATGCTCATGGTAAGAGGTGAAATATTAAAATCAAACCTAAGCTGCACAGTCACAGCTCATAATACAAAATCATCAATAAATCCAAAGAAAATGTAACCTTTAATAAAACCCAACCACACAACACGACAGCAGATAAAGACCAGTCTCCAGCTCTACCTGCACTTCTCTGCTAATCCTCTGTACTTATATTCTACAACATTCTTGGCTCCATTACTGTTTTTTGCCTCCACCACTCCCCCTTGGCTTCATGCATTCACCACCTTTCTATGAAGAAAAAAAAAAAAAAGAACCACACTCCTTATGTTATTCCCCAAATCTATCCCCCACTATATCTACCTTGTTCTGGAAGGAGCACCTTCTGCCTGAGACCATGATCCTCACCGTATATAATTAAAGGCATGTACTATGCCAACCATACCTTTCAAAGGTGCCACGTAAGCAGGACAAGGCTTGTTCACCAGAGGCAGCAGACACTTCTTGCTTTTCACCTTCTCGTGGAAGAAATAATCAGGCTTCACAGGAACAGGCGGGAACACCTAGTGCAGAAAGGGTGCAGTTACTTTAAAAACAGTGATCACACCGGACAAGATCTCAGATACGGGATCATAGTAGTGACAGTGAAGCCTCTTCTAGACGTTTGCCATTTAAAATTAATATGATATATATAATAACAATTGCATAAGCTGGACTGTGACCACTGCAAATAGAAGATCACCATTCATCCATGGGGCAGGCATAGCACACAGAGGCAGTGCAAGTCCCCTCTCCAACTATATCTATATTTGCTCAGAAAGGACCACTTCTGAGAATGGAAAAATTAGCTCCACTCTGAACCTGGTACATAGTGAGGTTACTCTACAAGCAGCAACAAAATTTATCATCAATCTGTTTTTGGAGTTTTCAAAGGTGGGGGGAGGTCCCAAAGAAGTTGGAACAGCAACATCAGAAACCTCCATTGCTTTCCTGGTAGAGAAACAATGGGTTCAAATCCCACTAGAGGACAGCAACCTTGGGCCGGAAGGACTGGGGTTTCTAGTCCCACAGTTGCTCCTTGTGGTCTTGGGCAAGCCACTTAACCCTCCATTGCCCATGTTCCCTAAGTATTAGTGTAGGTGCCTCATATCCCCTCGTGTTAAATGTATCCCCCAATTGTGTTGTGACCACTTTGATTGAAGGATAAGGTGGTATACAAAACTGTCTAAATAAATAAACATACACAGAAGTAGGACGACAGAAAAAGACCACATGGCCTATCTAGTCCGCACAAGCAACAGCAGTGAAACTTTCTCCACACATACACATGCTACATTGCCTCAACCCTGCTCTGGAAGAAACCTGTTTAAGGAGGTGAAGGAAGTTCACTCCCCCAAGCCCGTTTGTGTCCATAGTAAGACAGGTAGCCATCATCATCTGAAAACTATTTGGTCACATCTGAGAAAAAAAAAGTGTTTCAGTCCAGTTCTCAGTAGGCAAAGGGATTAAAAAGAAAAGTGCAAGAACTAGTACCCTTCTAGGTGACATTAGCAGAACTATAGATTGTACAGGCATGAAAACAATTAACAGCATGGTATGAAATGTGTAAGGAAAGCCTTACAGTCACTGCCCTATGCTGAATATGCCTGTATGCATCTTGCACTACTGCTGCTGCTGCCCTTACTGAACCTGTTCTGTGATGAGTGGGTATGCCTGTGCTGTGAATAATGGAAGACCTCAGTTTCCAGTGCTATCAAACACTTTTCATAAGCAATAAGTTCACTAGAAAAATTGTATTTGTATTCTTCATTTTAATAACTAAAAGGAGACAAGCGAGGTAGCAAAATATGTATTGTTCATGTTGTTCAGCATCTCGACTACTGAAGCTGAACAACTGATTTAGTGGAGAATTCAGTTATTAAAATCTGTATATTGGTGCTGCTGCAAATCTCACCTGCCTCCTCCCTCTTACTAGTCACAGTTTGCATATACAGAGTAGTTACTCACCTGTAACAGGTGTTCTCCAGGAGCAGCAGGAATCAGTCCTCACATATGGGTGACGTCGGCGCCGACGGAGCCCCCGTGCGGAGCATTTCCCCAGCATGCGCGGTCCCCTTCCCGCCCAAGGGTGCCATCTTGCTCAGTCTGACGACATAGGTAAGAGACAGCAAAAATAACAAAATAAATCATATAACTGCAACTCCAAGGGGAGGAGGGAGGGTTGTGAGGACTGATTCCTGCTGCTACTGGAGAACACCTGTTACAGGTGAGTAACTACTCTTTCTCCAAGACCAAGCAGGAAGTCAGGCCTCACATACGCGACTCCCCAGCTTAAGGCTACCGGAGACCCAAAGCTGAAAAATGAGCTCCTTCTAGAGCCTCAGCATGCAAGAAAAGAATCTTCTCTGTTAACGCCCCCGAATGGTAGCCCAACACCTGGGCCGGAGGGGTAGGAGTTGCCTAAACCCCAAAGAGATTATGGAATACCGCTTGCCCGAAAGCACTGTCCCTGCAGGACTCCCTCTCAAGGCAGTAGTGGGCCGCAAACGTCTGGCTTGAAGACCAAGTAGCAGCCCGGCAGATGTCTGCCAACGGAACAGAGCGGAGATGAGCCACTGACGCAGCCTTCGCCCTGACACGGTGAGCCGTAACTCGACCCTGCAACGAGAGGCCGGCTGCCCTGTAAGCCCAGGCGATACAATCGGCTACCCATATGGACAAAGTACGCTTGGAGACAGCCAACCCCAACTTATTGGGGTCAAAAGAGACGAAGAGATGAACAGCCCTCCGGTGCTCCCGCGTACGGTCAAGGTTAGAAGGACAACGCCCTCCCACAGTCCAGGGTATGCAAGACCATCTCAGCCCGGCTGGCATGCGGCCTGGGAAAGAAAGAACCACCTCCTGATTGAAGTGGAAGGAGGAGACAACCTTAGGAAGGAACTTAGGGTGAGTCCATAAGACTACTCTGTTCCTATAGAACCTAGTATAAGGTGCATCTGATACTAGGGCCTGAAGCTCACTCACTCGCCTCGCTGAGGTAAGGGCTACCAGAAACAACACTTTCCAGGAGAGAAAACGCAGAGGGCAAGTAGCCATAGGTTCAAATGGTGGGCACATAAGCTGTTGCAAGACCACATTTAAATCCCATTCAGGGGCCGGTGGACGCACTGGAGGCTTAAGCAAAAGCAGGCCTCTGAGGAAGCGAGCCACCAAAGGATGGCTTGAGAGAGAGTGACCCCCCACTGGGGAGTGGTGCGCTGAAAGAGCACTAAGATGAACTCACAGAATTTGACTTAAGGCCTAGGTTGGACAGGTGAAGTAAATATTGCAGCACCACTGGTACTAGGCATAAGAAAGGATTCTCGCTGTGTTGAGCACACCAGGTAGAGAATCTACGCCACTTAAGAGCATAAGACGTTTGGGTGGACTGCCTCCTAGAGGCCAAGACCACATCTTCCACTTCCCTAGGTAGTAGTAAGGGCGCTAGAACTACCCTTTCAGCACCTAGGCCATCAAATGGAGGGACTGGGGTGTAAGAGATCCCTGCTCCTGAGACAGGAGATCGGGTTGCATCCCCAGAGGAAGAGGAGTGTCCACGGCCAGTTGCAAAAGAAGTAGGTAACAAGGGTTGCCTTGGCCACCTGAGGGCCACCAGGATCACCGAGGCCTTGTCACGGATCACTTTGAACAGTGTCTTGGACACTAGAAGCATGGGAGGAAACGCATATAGGAGGCCTGTAGACCATGGAATAAGAAACGCATCCGCTGCTACTCGGAGAGGATGAGGTTGTCTGGAGCAGAACCTGGGAAGTTGACGGTTCAGAGGACTGGCAAAGAGATCTATGGTTGGAAGACCCCCATCTCAGGAAGATCTGTTGAACCACTAAAGGATTCAACTGCCATTCGTGTGGCTGCAGGATCCTGCTTAATCTGTCCGCCAGGTAATTCTCCTGACCTAGGAGATAGACCGCTTTGAGAAGAATGCCATGATTGACTGCCCAGGAGCACAGTTTCTGCGCTTCCTGACATAGAAGGCGGGACCCTGTGCCCCCTTGTTTGTTCACACAGAACATAGCAACTTGATTGTCCGTCTGAACCAAGACGGACTGGTGAGAGATGAGATGGGAGAAAGTTCTCAGGGCTAAGCGGATAGCTCTCAATTTTAAGAGACTGATCTGCTGTGCAGCCTCCCAAGGAGACCACAGGACTTGAGTACACGCTCCTTGGCAATGTGCACCCCAACCTTGAAGAAAAGCATCGGTTGTCAGCACTTGAAAGTGTGGAGGTGTCTGAAAAAACACCCCATGCAGTAGATTTGGAAGATGAAGCCACCACTGCAGATAAGACGAGTAGTTTGGACACCATCACTCTGTCCGTGAGGCTTCCTGTGACTTGGTGCCACTGAGTTCTGAGGACCCATTGAGCTGGCCTCATGTGTAGACAGGCATTTGGAGTTACATGGACCGTGGAAGCCATGTGGCCTAAGAGCCTCAGGAATTGTCTGGCGGAGACCAGAGAATTGCTGCGGAACTGCCTGGCTAGATCCAATCTGTGGGCCCTGTCCACAGGTAAAAAGGCCTTTGCCTGAAGGGTGTCCAGTCTTGCTCCTATGAACTCCATGTTCTGTGAGGGGTGCAAAGTGGACTTTGCGAAGTTTATAACAAACCCCAGGTGCTAAAGCAGAGCAACTGTGCGAAGGGTGGCTCGATTGGCCTCCTGTGGGGATTGACCCCTGATGAGCCAATCATCCAGGTATGGAAAGACAAAGAGGCCTTGAACCCTTAGGTAGGCTGCCACCACCGCCAGGCACTTGGTGAATACCCTGGGGGTGGAGGTTAGGCCAAAAGGCAGTACTCTGTACTGATAGTGGTTTCCTCCCACTACAAATCTGAGATATTGTCTGTGGTCTGGATGAATGAGGATGTTAGTACAGTCAAACCTCGGTTTTCATGATTAATCCGTTCAAAAAAGTCTGACTAAAACCGAAACGGACTAAAACCGAAGCAAGATTTCCCATAAGAAATAATGTAAATTCAATTAATCCGTTCCAGACACCCAAAAATATTGACAAAAAATACATGTTATAGAGAGTCAATCCCACTTCTGGCCACAAGATGGTGCTCCAGAGGTATTTTTGGCAGACAAATTGTTTAAACTGCTGAGAAGGGAGAAAGATTAACAGCACAGTCAAGATGCAAATCTTCAGCAAAAAAACATCCAGAAATTTTTAAAGAAAACAGAAAAAAAAAAGAAGGATCCACAAAAAAAAAAGGCACCAGCCACAGCCACCGGAAACACCACTCTCCCGCTCAGCACAGCAAACACACAGATAACCTAGGACACTAATCTGATCGCTGACTCCGTCTCAACAGCGTACCCCGCAAGAGAAAGAACTGCCTGCCACATTCATTCAACATCTCTTGCTTACCCATTCAATATCTCCTGCTACCCTGCTACCTCCGAGCCTGAGGGGGCGCTCCAGAGAACAGGCAGGCGGTGGAGAGATCGGGGCCTTCCTCTCTGCAATCCTTGCATCTCTGGCTCGAGGATGTTGCTCCATTTCAACACGCGATCGGTGAGTCGGGGGGGGGGGGGGTAGTGCTGCCGGGACTGGGCAGGCAAGCGTGTACTGTATTGCAGTACGAAAACCGAGGCGATGGACGAAAACCGAGACAAGATCGCCGTCTGAAAACACGTCGAAAACCGAAACCGAAGAAAACCGGGGCAACCGAAAACCGAGGTTTGACTGTATAAGCATCCTTTAGGTCTAAGGAGCATAGCCAATCTCCCTGCTGGAGGTAGGGCAGCAGGATTCCAAGGGTAAGCATCTTGAACTTTTCCCTCTCCAAGAACTTGTTCAGATTCCGCAAGTCTAGGATAGGCCTGAGGCCTCCTGTTCCTTTTGGTACCAGAAAGTACCTGCAATAGAAGCCTTGCCCTCTCAGGTGGTGGGGCACCGGTTCCACTGCCTGTTCCTTTACAAGACTTGCTAACTACTGCAGGAGTAAGTCCCTGTGCAGAGGAAGTCTTGGAGGCTCCCCTGGAAAATAGGAGGGGGGTACCTGGTGGAAGTGGAGGATAGCGCCCCTATGGACTATACTTAGTACCCAGGTATCCCTTGTTACGGCTGACCACCTATGGGCGTACAGGGCCAGCCGGCCTCCTGTGCTGATATGGGTCAGCCGAGGAGGAGAGGCTATGCCACTGGAGTCAAAAGCCCGCTCCCTGCTGGGCAGGAGCCAGAGCTGGTGGCTTGGGGGTTTTCTGCCTACAGGGCCCGTGTCCCTGCCCCTTGGCCTGCTGACCCTGTTGGGGAGCTATAGAGGCCTGAAAATGAGGGTACTGTTTATAGGCGGATGACTTCCTCGGGTAAAAGGTCTTCTTCCCCGAGCCCTTCTTCTGAGAAGGAGCAGAGGTTTTCCTGGACAGCCTTGTCCGGGTAAGAGTCTTGATCTCGAGTTCTGCAGCCTTTTCAGCCATGGGCTTGCCAAAGAGGTTTTCACCTCGGCAGGGGACATCGACCAACTTGTCCTGCACCCATGGCTCGAGGTACGATAACTGTAGCCAGGCCTGACGGCGTGCACCGATGCCGGCCGCGGCTACCCGGGCCAAAGCCTCAAAGCCATCATAGGCTGCTCGAGAGAGAAACTTCGAGCACTCACGAATACCCGAGGACAGAACATTGAACCTCTGCAAAGGTTTCTCGGAGAGACCAGCAGAGAACCCAGCAATCTCCTTTGCCAGGTCTCGAAGGTACATGCCCATGCACAGCTGATAGGTCTGGACACGGCAAGCAAGCATAGAGCCCTGGAAGCACTTCTTACCGAGGGCCTCCCGGCCGGGAGGCACCAAGGAGTGTATCCTTCTGACTCTTCAGACAATGCATGGCCGATTCCACAACCATGGAGTGGTGCGGTAATTGTGCCTTTTGGAACCTGGGGCTCTTGCGGACTCAATAGATGGAATGGACCCACTTGCTCAAAACCGGCGTCAAGGCCGGCGCCTCCCACATGCGGAAGAGCAACCGTTCCAGCATCGGAGGAACCGGTACAGTAAAGGCCTCCTTTGGAGGAGAGTCATACTGTAGGGCCTCGAGCTCCTTGGCTCGAGGCTCCTCCTCGGGATCCGTGGGGAATGCCAAGGCCTTGGCCATATCCTGCACGAAGTCCGAGAACCGGGTATCCTCCGGTGGGGACCATCTCCAAGGCTCGGATTCCGGTGAATCCGATGGGACACACCGAGTCCGAAAGGTGTCGGGTGACTCCTCATCCTCCGTTTCCCAACCGGACCCCTCAGAGGAGGAATCAAGCGGCTCCGGTCGGGCAGGCACCGATGCCATCCGCCCTGACGCCGAGGGTACCGGCGTCGACTACCTCGGTCCCAGGCGGGAGGCCGAGGGAAACCTTGGCCGAGGATTGACTCGAGCGCGCATGGACTAGGATCGGCTCGGCTTCCGGGGTCGACTTGGACTTCGATGTCCCGGTGGTCAGGGCAGATGCACCGGTGAGACCGGCGATCAGTGCCCGCTGCTGTTCCATGAAGGCCGCCAAGCTGCACTCCAAGGCCGTCAACCTGAAGCCGAGCTCAGGAAACTCAACAGCCCCCGACTCAAGCCCCAACGGCGTCGGGCCCGACGCCAGCTCCCCTGGAGGAGAGTCCACGAGGACAACAGTACTCACGTGACCCGGGCACTCCATCTCCACACGAGGTCGTTTTGCAGGCCTCTCCAACTCCAAAGACCCGGGACGGCGCTCGGGGCTATGCAACTTGGCCATCAACGAGCCAAGTGGGTCCACCGACGCCGCCCTCACGGGTTTTTTCTTTTTGCGATGCTCCCGCGAGGGAGACCCCCTCTCAGAGGAGCCTCGGCGCTGCTCGGGGCCAGAGTCCCGAGACGTCGAGGCCTCTGACGAAGTCCGGGCCCGTCCGGACGTGGAGTCAGAGAGGATTCTTTCCTTTTGGTGCTGCCGACTCCTCAACGACTTCGAGGACATTTTCCCACACGGACCACAGATCATCGGGTCATGATCGGGTCCGAGGCACCGGAGGCAGCAGTCATGTATGTCGGTGAGAGACATACGTTTTTTACACCGATCACACTTTTTAAACCCGCTGGCAGCCATCGGGGGAAAAAGGGCCCCTGAGAGGTCAAAAGACAGGGCTGCCAGTGAAAACAGAAAAATGGCGCGTACGCTAGTCACTAAGGACAAAAACCGAAAAAAGAAGACCGGGATCGATACCGATGTATTGGGCCCAGGCGGGAAAGGGAAACTGGCGTCCAACCGAAGAAAACGGGTCCACGCAGAACAAAATCAACTTTTTCCTCAGGTGAAAACGAAACACGTCCTTCGGGCTCCAAGGAAAAAAGAAGACTGAGCAAGATGGCACCCTTGGGCGGGAAGGGCACCGCGCATGCGCCCTGCATTCCCAAAGGCTTTCTTTGAAAGCTGGGGAAATGCTCCGCACGGGGGCTCCGTCGGCGTCGACGTCACCCATATGTGAGGACTGACTTCCTGCTTGGTCCTGGAGAAAAGATAGTTACTCGCCTGTAAGCAGGTGTTCTCTGTGGATAGCAGGAATAAGTCCTCACTTATTGGTGATGTCATCTGACTGAGCAAGAATGCTCCCCAGCTACTAGTGGATGTTTTTGGGAGTATCCACTGTGCATACACGCCATCTTTCTCCCTACCACTGCAGCACCATTTTAGGCATTCTGATACTATAGCTATAGTAGAATACAACTCCCAGGGGACATGGGAGGGTTGTGAGGACTTATTCTTACTGTCCTCTGAGAACACCTGCTACAGATGAGTGACTACCTTTTCTCCATGGGCAAGCAAGAATGAAAGTCCTCGTGTATGGGACTCCCTAACTACAGGTTACCAAAAACCCATGAGAATGCAGACAAGCCCAACGGGCAATAAATCTGTCTGCTTGCTGGTAACAGGCCTTAGCAATTTGAGATAACTATGTGCAATAAATATATATATATATTTTTTTTTAAGGTAGCCTGAACAGAAAAGAATGGGCCTAGGTCGGAAGGAGTTGTATTCTAATCGCCATATTCCGAAGTAGGGACTGGCCGAAGTTGCTGTTGCATTGGGAACCCCCTTCTAGGACAGTAATGAGATGTGAATGTGTGGACAGAAGACCACGTTGCAACCCTGCAGATCTCTTCCATGAAAACCGAGCCTAAGCTGGCCGACACAACTATGGCTCTGATACAGAGCTGTGACATGACCATCAAGGCTCAGGCCTGCTTAAGCATAAGCGAAAGAGATGCAGTCTGCTAGCCAAATCAAAAGAAAGCACTTGGAGATGGCAGCCCTTAATTTGCTAGAGTCAAAAGAAACAAAGCTAAATGGACTTTCTATGGGCTTTTTTCCGCTCCAAGTAGAAGGCTAAGGTTCGTTTGCAGCCCAACATGTGCAACACAGTTTCATTATCTATGTTTGTACAGAACTGTGTATGCCTTGTAGCTCTTTATAAATGTTTAACAGTAATAGTAGTAGTGGGTATGAGGTTTTGGGAAAAAACGTTAGAACTGACTGATTAATATGGATTAACCAGTCAGTACTAGAGGAGATCAAACCTAAACTTTCTTTAGAAGCTCAGATAAGACTTCAGCTTTCTTATTTTGGACACATCATGCAAAGAGATAATTAGAGAAAGACATCATGCTTGGCAAGATAGGTGGTCAATACAAAAGAGGAAGGCCAGCAATGAGATAGATCGATACAACAGCAGCTATGGGTGCTACTCTGTCAACAATGAACTGCCTGACTAAAGACCAAACACAGTTTAGGTCAGCTATCCAGAGAGTTGCCATGAGTCGACACAGACTCGATGACACAAACAACTTTGGAAGGAATTTAGGATGAGTATGGAGGACCACTCTATTATGATGGAATTTGGTGTAAGGTGGATGAACTACGAGAGTCTGAAGCTCCCTCTGCATGCTGAAGTTACTGCCATCAAAAACAAAACCTTGCAGGTCAAACATTTCAGAGGGCAGGAATTGAGTGGTTCAAAAGAACTACTCAGCTGTGCAAGAAACACATTGAGGTCCCATGACATTGCGGGAGGCTTGTAGGGAAGCTTCAAGAGAAGCAAGTCCCACATAAAATGAACTAAAGGATGAACGGAGATGGACTTCTCTTCTACATCACAATAAGTTCCAATTGCACTGAGGTGAACCAAGACACAGCTGGACTAAAGTCCAGATTCTGAGAGGCATAGAAGATACTCAAGCAGCTTTTGTGTAGGATAGGCGAAAGGATCTAGGGCATGGCCGTCACACGAGCCAGCACACCTCTTCTACTCGCATAAATATGGTCCTCTCATTGAGGCCCTCCTGGAGGCTAAAAGGACATCAGTCACACCAGCTGGCAGGTTGAGCTGGGACAACGTTAGCCTCTTAACATCTACGCTGTGAGAACCAAGAACTGAATGTTGGGATGCAACATCATTCTGTTCTCCTATGAAATCAGATCTGGCGCCTGGGCCAGCCAGCGTGGTTCCTGATTAGAGAGCTATAGCAGGAGAGAAAACAAAAGCTGTCTAGCCAGTAAGGAGCAAAAAGAATCATTGTACCTCCTTCTGTTATTATCTTAAGGAGGGTCCTTGCAATTAGAAATATTGGAGGATATGCGTAAAGAAAACCATCCCCCTCCACCCCCCAATGTAAAAGGAAAGCAGAGGCTAGTCTGCTGTGTGATCTAAAACTGGAATAGAACCAATTCACTTGGGCATTTTGAGGAGTTGCAAAGAGATCAAGGGGTGCCCCACTCCCAAAAGATGCAAGCCATAACCTCCTTTCTCCAGTGTCCAATCATGTGGTTGGAGGACTCGACTGCCTGCCAGAGTGTTTTGCTCACTTGGTAGGTATGTCGTCCTCAAGACTAACCCATGTGCAATAGCAAACTTCCCCAACCTGACCATTTCCCAACACAGGAGGTACGGGCCTGTTCTTCCCTCTTTGTTGAAGTAAAACACTGCCACTTTATTGTTGGTCTGAATCAGAACAAATTAATTGGCCAGTCAATCTCAAAGCCTTTAGAGAATTTGCTATGGCTCACAACTCCAAGTTGACCTGGTGGAGACTTTCTTGGAAGGACCAATCGTCCTGAGTGTGAAACCCATCAGGATGAGCTCCCCAATCCAGTTTGGACATGTCAGTCAAAAATCTTTTGAGGAGGAGCAATTTGTAAGCAAGACCTTTGAGCAAATGATGACTTGTCCACCATTACAATGACCGAACAAGTGGATTGGTGACATATAGACAATCCCCGAGTCGACCTGTGGCTTGGGTCCACTGAGTCATCAGAGTCCACTGGGCTTATCTCATATGGGGAAGTACCAAAGGTGTTACGTGTACCGTAGAGGCCATATGACCTAGAACAGTCAACATCTTCCAAGCCGTGACCTGCTGAGTCAATTGAATCTCCCGCACTAGCAGTGTCAATCTGTGGAATCTGTTGTGCAGGAGGAAGGTTCTCACCTGAGTCATGTCAAGTAGGGCTCTTATGAATTCCAATTGTTGGGTGGGCTGTAGGTGGTATTTTGGGTAATTTATGACGAACCTTAGTAAAGCATAGTTACTCACCTGTAACAGGTGATCTCCGGGAACAGCAGGAATTCAGTCTTCACATATGGGTATCGTCGGTACCGACAGAGCCTGCGTGGGAACGCTCCCCAGCATCCAATTAGAAAGCTTTTGGGAGCATCCCACAGCGCCTGCGTGCTGCCTTCCCGCCTTTCCCATCTGCCTCTCTTCAGTTGAGTTTTAAAGCTGAGACAAAAAGAGAGAGAGATACAACTCCTAGGGGAGGTGGGTGGGTTGTGAAGACTAAATTCCTGCTGTTCCCGATCACCTGTTACAGGTGAGTAACTATGCTATCTCCTTGAACAAGCAGGAATGTAGTCTTCACATATGGGGACTCCCTAGCTTTAGATGCCAGGGAGAGACCCCAGAAGTTGTGTGTCCCTGAGAAAGGGCTCCACTTCCCCCCAAGGATCTCTGGCATCCAACCAGGGATGGTGGGTAGGAGTTGATTAGGTATGGAACAGGTGTTGGAGAACAGCCTGACCAAACAAGGCATCCCGGCGGGAGTCCTTGTCCAAGCAGTAATGGGCTGTGAAGGTATGAACCGAGGCCCAAGTGGCTGCTCGACAGATGTCGTCGATAGACACAGAGTGCAGATGAGCCATTGAAGCTGCCATGGCTCTCATTGTGAGCTGTTACATGGCCCTCCAGAGGAAGATTCTTACTCTGATAGGCAAAGGAAATACACTGTGCAATCCAGTTGGACAGTGTTCTCTTGGAGACTGGAAGTCCCAAATGAGAAGGATCAAAAGTAACAAAGAGTTGAGAGGACTTCCTATGTTGCTGTGTTCTTTGCAAGTAAAAGGCTAAAGCTCTTTTACAGTCAAAAGTATGAAGATTCCTTTCTGCATTAGATGCATGAGACCTTGGAAAAAAACACAGGCAGGTAGACTGCTTGGTTTAAATGAAAAGGCAAGACCACCTTTGGCATAAAGTGTGGATGAGTCCTAAGGACTACCTTGTCATGATGGAACCTTGTATAAGGTGGATCTACTAGTGCCTGCAACTCACTGAAGCGGCGTGCTGATGTGATTGCAATGAGAAAGATAACCTTCCAACAAAGGAATTTCAATGAGGTAGTAGCCAAGGGTTCGAAAGGTGGCTTCATAAGCTGACCAAGAACCAAGTTTAAGTCCCATGCCACAGGAGGTGGCCTAATGGGAGGCTTAGCTAGAAGAAGGCCTCTCATAAATCTTGCTATAAGAGGATGGGAGGAAATAGGTTGTCCATTTAGAGGTTTGAAAGAAGCTGCAATAGCACTCAAATGGACTCTTACTGAGTTAGTTTCAAGTCCTGCATTGGATAAATGAAGGAGATACTCCAGTAATGATTCCAGAGGTATCGCAAGGGGGTTAAGACCCTTCTGCGAACACCATATGGTAAACCTTTTCCACTTGAAAGCATAGGAGCGTCTTGTGGAAGGCTTCCTGGAAGCATAAAGGATATCCTTTACTGGCTGAGGAAGATTAACATCATGAAGATCTAGGCCTTCAGCAACCAAGCTCTGAGATGCAGAGACTGGGGATTGGGATGCCATAACATTCCGTTCTCCTGAGACAGGAGATCTGGAGCAGACCCTAACTCCAGGGAGAGAGATTGAGAGAGATGTAGAAGCAGAGGATACCACACTTGCTGTGGGCAATGTGGAGCTATAAGAATCATACGGCCTCTGTCTCTCTGAAGCTTGAATAGGGTTTTGGAAATTAGGGGAATGGGTGGAAAAGCATACAGGAAGTCTTGACCCTAGTAAAGGAGGAAAGCATCCCTGGCCTGAGAGCCCTGAGCTGGAATTCTGGAACAGAACCGGGGAAGTTTGGCATTCCACGGACTTGCAAAGAGGTCTATGTCTGGGGTTCCCCAAATTTGAAAAATCTTGGCCACCTGGTCTGCATGCAGAGACCACTTGTGTGGAAGCAGAACTTGACTGAGTCTGTCTGCCCAAGAGTTTTGAAAGGCTGGAAGATACACTGCCAGGAGATGAATCTGATGCTCTCTGGCGAGGGCCCATAGTCGCAAAGCTTCGTTGCAAAGCGACAGAGAGCCTGTTCCCCCCTGCTTGTTCACGTAGAACATGGCTACTTGATTGCCCGTATGAATGAGGACTGTCCTGACAGGTTGACCTGCAGAGCGTCCCTGCTGGGAATAAGCAGGATAAAACCTCTTCTTTTTGGAAAAGAATGGTTTCTTGAAAGATTTCTTTCTTGCAGGATCAGCTGTGGCCTTGGATAATCTATCCAAGGTGGAGTTGCCAGCATCCAACTCATTGGCTTTTTCTTGCCAATCTTTGCCAAACAGGTTCTCACCAGTACAAGGAATATTGCCCGGTTTGTCTTGTACCCAGAGCTCCAAATTGGATGCCTGGAACTAGGCAATTCTACGTGCACCTATGGCAATGGCAGAGGTTCTGCTTATGCACTCATAACAGTCAAAAGCTGCACAGTTGACAAATTTAGAAACATCCTGGGCATGTTTGACCAGTGTGAGAAAATCCTGCCTTCTATCCTCAGGAAGAAGAGGGCTGAAAACCTCTAAATCTCCTGTGATTTCTCTCAGGAACATTCCCATATATAAAATATAGGAACTGATCCTGGCAGAAAGCATGGAAGCTTGGAAGGTACGACGTCCAAAAGCATCCAAAGTTCTGCACTCACGTCCTGGAGGATTAGAGGCATGCCTCTTTGCGCTCCTGATCCTTCTCATAGCTGATTCCACTACAATAGAGTGGTGAGGAAGCTGAGTCTTTTGGAAACTAGGACAAGGAGGGACTCGATATATAGTATCCAGTCTACGAGAGTGAGGCGAGGTGGTAAGAGGTGTCTACACATCCATGAGATCTTGTATGATCTCATGCTAAGAATGTGGGAGAGTAGCTGCCTCTTTAGGAGCTTTGGGATATTGTAAAATTTCCAAGTCCTTTGCTCTGGGCTCTGATTCAGGAGCCACAGTAATGGACAGACCTCGAGTTACCTCCCTGACGACGCCCTGAAAGGAAATATTCTCTGGAGGAGGCATCCTGCGCTTAGGGGAGGAAGGCTCCTCTGGGAAAAGTATTCCTGCATCGACAGAACTGTCAGAATCCTCAGATTCTTCTGAGGACTCAAATTACCCTCTGTCCGGATGCTCTTGAAGAGCCCGATATCCGTACCGACCGAAGTCGGTACCGGGAGTAATCGGTACCAATGTATCAGTACCGGAGGGCATCGCATGACTGGGTGCTGACAATGCGGACACCAATGTCGATGCTGTCGGTACCGGTACCGGTGTCGGTGCCAGTACCGGTTGAACTATCTGACGCGGTTCCAAGGGTGTCGATGCCGCAAGGAGAGCCGCCAGACTGCATTCAATAGCCAGGAATCTCTGGTCTATCGACGCTGCCGATGCCTGAATGTCGGTACCGGAGAAAACAGCCGGTACCCCAGAGGATGGCACCAGTAGTTCTGCCGAGGTTGAGGCCTCGAGAACGTCCTGGAGCCCCGATAATGCTTTGGAAGCCGAAGCCTCCCGCCGGGACAATTTTGCCGGTGCAGAATCCTCAAGGGCAACGCCAGAGGCATCTCGATGCTTAAAAGGAGATCTACCCTTTGAGGACCAGCTAGACTTGTGTTTAGTTACCTGAGATCCACGGGAGGAAGAGGAAGCCCTGGAAGACGTCGATGCCACCGAGGCTGCATCAGAGGAAAACAGGGTACTGAGCTTAGCAGCTCGGTTCTGCCGACCTCTTTTAGACCTCAAGGCACAGGACATACATTCCGTGATGGAGTGGTCAGGACCTAAACATTTTAGACACCACTCATGGGTGTCGGTGACGGAGATGGTACCGCCACAATTGGTGCACTTTTTGAAACTCGAAGAGGGTTTTTCCAGTGTGGAGGAATTTTTGGGCCTAAGGCCTAAAAAGGCGCGTGCACGTGGAAAAAAGTATATATATATATTTTTTTTTTATTTATTTTTTTAAAAGAAAAGAAAGAAAAAACGGCGGTACCAGTAAAGTGTCGAGGAAGGCAGACGCGACCACAAAAAAGAAAGGCAATAAGGAGAATTTTTTGCAGCGACAGGAACGACGACCTGCTGGCTCCGTGGAAAACGAAGAACTGGAGAGAGGCAGTTGGGAAAGGCGGGAAGGCAGCACGCAGGCGCTGTGGAATGCTCCCAAAAGCTTTCTAATTGGACGCTGGGGAGCGTTCCCGCGCAGGCTCCGTCGGTACCAACGATACCCATATATGAAGACTACATTCCTGCTTGTTCCTGGAGATTCCAGTACCTAAATGGGCAACCGTGTTGATTCTCAAACTCCTTCCGGAGCTGTACTCTTGATCAGCCAGTCATCCAGATTGGGGGGGGGGGGGGGAAGAAACACTCCCCGTGTCCAGAGGTAAGCTGCACTACCATCAGGCATTTTGTGAAAAACATGTGTTGCTGAGGCTAGATCAAA
This sequence comes from Ichthyophis bannanicus, assembly GCA_033557465.1. Classification (NCBI taxonomy): domain Eukaryota; kingdom Metazoa; phylum Chordata; class Amphibia; order Gymnophiona; family Ichthyophiidae; genus Ichthyophis; species Ichthyophis bannanicus. The sequence goes on along the minus strand of CM066032.1, from coordinate 115,835,030 downwards.
GGGCAACACCTGGTACTGGAAATTCTGTCCCCTCAGGACGAATCTGAGATACTTCCTGTGAGTGAGAAGTATCTATATGTGGGTATATACATCCTTCAGATCCAGGGAGCATAGCAAATCTCCTTTTTGAAGTTAAGGAAGCAGAGTGCTCAGAGAAATCATTCTGAACTTTTCCTTGACAATGTATCGATTCAGATCTGAGGTCTAGGATGGGATGGTATCCCTCTGATTTCTTGAGGACCAAGAAATACCTGGAACAAAACCCTCACCTTCTTTGATCTAGTGACAAGCTCAATCACAAGATCTGCTAAAAGAGCAATGACCTCTCTGAAGCAGTTCCTGATGCAGAGGGTCAATGAGATGCACCCCCGGGGGGCAAATTGGAAGTAAGTCAAATAGATGTAATTAGTAACTGCTTTGGACAATCTGCAGAACCCAAATGTCTGAGGTTATGAGGGGCCACCTTTGGGCAAAAAGAGCAAGCCTTCCCCCAACTGGAAGGTCTTCCATGGCAGTTACGGACAGAGCAACTATGCTCTGAAGGAAGCAGTCAAAACCCTGCCCAGACTTTGGCTGAGGATAAGGCTGGGCTTTGAGGCTTCTCCTGCCGTGGTTGTGGTCAAGGAGCTTGCTTGGACTGGGAGGTTTGGGACACAGGAAAGTACCTACACCTCCAAGAGTAATAGTCTTTTTCTGGCCCCTTCCCTGGTACCTCCTGCGATAGGCAGCAGGCTTGGACGTATGTCTTGAGAGATTATGAAGGGTGACATGCTGCTTTTCAATGAAGCCGGCCTCCTCTTCAACCTGTTCTCTGAAAAGATTCTCTCCACAGCACAGCAAGCTTATCCTGCAGTGACTGTTCCAGGTCTGAGAACCGGAGCCAGATGAGTCTCCAGGTGCCAATATCAAAGGCAAGAGCTCTTGATGCATTTTGAAAATATCATAGGTCGCACAGGTTATCAGTGGCTTGGTCTCAGCAGGCCATCGCTGCCCCTCTGATGTTCTGGAGGATGAGCTTTCCTCTCCTCAGGGCAGCTTGGAGAGGTGTTCTTGCAGACCCTCATTGCTCTCTATGCCTTACCACGAGGGGCTTCAATGCCAGTGCGCCAGAGCCTTCAATCAGTGCTCGATGCAGTCTCCCTTCAGCGTTGACAAAGATGCAGCAGAATCCTTCCTCATCTTTGGGTGGAGATCAATTGATGGCTGATGCTTTGGGGCACTACAGGTGCTCAGCTCCAAGTGGGCTCGAGAACTCCTTGATGTCGATGCACCGCCAGCGTTCAATGCAGCCTTTGAAACCATCTAGACTTGTGAGCATCAAAATGTGATTCTCTCTGTATCTCTCAACCCTTGAATCCTCTGCCATCTGCAAACACAAATTACAAGAGGGCTGATGATCGGGTCCCAGGCACTGAAGGCACCAATTGTGGGTATCCATGGCGGATATGGTCCTTGAGCACTGGGAACACATTTGAAGTCCACTAGCCAGTTTTATGCGACATACTGTTCAGAAATACAGATGTGGCAAAATCAAACAGCTCGATTTTGAAAAAGAACAGGACCATGGCTGAAACACTGATGCTTAAAGGGGCAGAGGTTGCCGACTCCAGTAACCTCCTCAGGTTTAGAAACTCTTAACACCTAATCAGGTGTTAGTTCCCTCCCTACCCACCCCGACTCCCACCCACCCCTAATGAGCAGTCTTGCTTTATAGGGCACCTCCCCCTTTAACAGATCACAGTGAATTGGACCAGCACATTTGTATATAATTAAAGAGTTTTAACTGCTTTTTCTCTGAAAGGACAGCTGCGAAACCGGCTGGTACTTGGTAGATCTCTCTCTTTTGCTCTAACAGATACCTAAGCTCCACGAAAAGAACAATGGCTGGGAAAAATCGTATTGCTAAAGCTGTTGCCCCCGTTACAGCTTCTGCCTCGGTCCAGACAGAGGTCCTAATGCCGGTTGAAGGACCGGTCCCATGTGTAGGGTGCCTGCATGCTGAAGCTCTGAGGAAACAGGTGGAGGAACTCAGAGGAGGTGGCAAGGCTGAGGAGCATTCAAGACAGTGAGAAGTACATTGATGAGATGCTTCTTGCAGCAACCAGGCTCTCCAGCACAGGAGAAGATGGGTGCCAACAGAATGTCGATGGTTGGACACAAGTCACCAGGGCCTGCAAAATCACCAATCCAACTTCTCCAGCCCTTGAACTGAAGAACCGTTATGCAGCCCTGGAAGTGGATGAGGTGAAAGCATCCCTGGAAAGGGAAGAACCAGAGTTCAAGTACCCCAAAGTTGCGGAATCAGTGACCAGACGGAAACGAAGGGTAGTGGTGGTTGGAGACTCTCTTCTGAGGGGTACTGAGGCATCCATCTGCCGACCAGACTTGATGTCCAGAGAGGTATGCTGTCTGCCTGGTGCCAAAATCCAAGATGTTACGGAGAGTTTGCCGAGACTCATCAAGCCCACTGACTATTACCCAATGTTGCTAATCCATGTTGGAACAAATGATACTGCCAGGTATACCTCGGAACATATCAAAAGTGACTTCATAGCTCTGGGACAGAGGGTGAAGCAGTTAGGTGCACAGGTGGTGTTCTCTTCAATCCTCCCTGTTGAGGGTAAAGGCCAAGGCAGAGAGGCTCGCATCCTGGAGATGAATGCATGGCTGCGTGGATGGTGTCATCGAGAGCGTTTTGGTTTCCTAGACTATGGGATGCTGTTCCAAGGGTTGCAAAGCAGAGATGGCATCCATCTGTCCAAGAGAGGTCAACGCATCTTTGGTAGTAGACTGGCTAATCTACTGAAGAGGGCTTTAAACTAGATTCGTTGGGGATGGGTGAAGAAAGCCCCTAGGTGAAAGCCCCCAGGTAGGTGATACATTAAATACCTTTATGGAAATGGGTAACAGGGGTAACATATGGAAAGCAGTGTGTATTAATGCCCGTAGCATGGGAAATAAGATCCCTGATGTTGAAGCTTTGGTGGGAGTGGCTGACTTGGATTTAGTGGCAGTTACAGAAACGTGGTTCACAGAAAACCATGACTGGGATGTAACTATACCTGGCTATACTTTATTCAGAAAGGACAGGGTAGGAAGAAGGGAGGAGGAGTGGCACTATATGTAAAAACTACTATTAAAGCTTTGGAATTACAGAGCTTAAAAGGGAGAGAGGAGGCATTGTGGGTTAAACTAGAAAGAGGGAAAGAGAAATCTATTTGCATTGGAGTGATATACAGACCTCCCTCACAAGAGGAAGAGGTGGACAGAGAGTTAATTGAAGACATACGCAGCATTGCTAGGAAAGGGAAAGTGCTACTGATAGGAGATTTCAATATGCCAGATGTTGATTGGCACATTCCTGCTGCAGTATCATCTAGAAGTAAGGAGATCCTGGATTCTCTACAGAGAGAACTATTCAGGCAATTGGACCTGGTGCTTACCAATGGTGAAAGTGTTTCTGATGTTGTAGTGGGAGATCATTTTGCATCCAGTGATCACCAGATGGTGTGGTTCAGTATTAGGACTAGGGCTGTTAGAATCCATTCCAAGGTGAGGATCTTAGACTTTAGGAAGACTAACTTTGCAAAGATGGGCCAATACCTCAGGGAGTCGTTAGTGGGATGGGAACAGCTGGGGGATGTAGAAAAACAGTGGGCAAAACTGAAAGGGGGTATTTTAAAGGCAACCAACCTTTTTGTTAAAATGGTAAATAAAGGCAAAAGGAACAGGAGACCGCTATGGTTTTCGAAGGAAGTAGCTGAAAAAGTGAAGAAAAAGAGGGAGACCTTCATGAAATACAAGAGATCACAGAGAGAGGAAGACAGGCATCTGTATTTGGAAAAAACTTAGAGAAGCTAGCAAAGTAGTCAAGAAGGCAAAGATTCAAAAGGAGGAGGAAATAGCCAATGCAATCAAATGGGGGGATAAGACATTTTTCAGATATATTAGTGAGAAGAGGAAGGGCAAAAGTGGTATTGTCAGACTCAAGGGTGCAGGGGGGGGAATATATAGAAGCTGATAAGGATAAAGCGGAATTGCTTAATATTTTTGTTCTGTGTTCACAGATGAAGAACCAGGAGCAGGACCTCAGAAAACACCCACAAATAAGAACAGAAGCGAGGGACATCTTGAACTATTTTCAGAAGACTGTGTTCGTGAGAAACTAGCTCAACTTAAAGTAGACAAAGCGATGGGACCGGATGGGATACACCCTAGAATACTGAGGGAACTTGGGGACGTTCTAGCAACTCCACAGACTAACCTTTTCAATGCCTCATTGGAGTCGGGATTGGTGCCAAAGGACTGGAGAGAGGCTCATGTGGTGCCTTTACACAAAAGCGGAAGTAAGGATGTGGTTGAAAACTACAGGCCGGTTAGTTTAACTTCGGTGGTGAGTAAATTATTGGAAACGCTGCTGAAAGAGAAAATAGTGAGGTTTCTGGAGTACAGCGGATTACAGGATCCGAGGCAGCATGGATTCACCAGAGGCAGGTCTTGTCAGACAAATCTGATTGATTTCTTTGACTGGGTGACCAGGGAGTTGGACCGAGGGAGAGCTCTAGATGTGGTGTATTTAGATTTCCATAAAGCCTTTGACACTGTTCCTCACAGGCGACTTATAAACAAACTGAGCACCCTAGGGATGGACCCTAAAGTTACTGCTTGGGTTAGAAATTGGTTGGGTGGGAGGCGACAAAGAGTACAAGTAAATGGAGCTCACTCTGAGAAGGATGTTACCAGTGGTGTGCCCCAGCGATCTGTCCTTGGTCCGATTCTTTTTAACATCTTTGTTAGTGATATAGCGGAAGGGCTGTCGGGTAAGGTTTGCCTCTTTGCGGATGATACCAAAATCTGCAATAGAGTAGACACCCAGGAAGGGGTAGATAACATGAGGAGGGATCTAGCTAAGCTTGAAGAATGGTCTAGAATTTGGCAGCTGGGATTTAATGTTAAAAAATGTAAGGTCATGCATTTGGGCTGCAGCAATCCAAGGGAGCAATACAGTATAGGAGGTGAAGTACTTTTGTCCACTAAAGAAGAGCGGGACCTAGGCGTGGTTGTGTCTGATGATCTTAAAGTAGCTAAACAGGTAGAAAAGGTGATGGCAAAAGCTAGAAGGATGCTTGGGTGCATACGGAGAGGAATGGCTAGCAGAAAAGAGGAGGTGATAATGCCTCTGTATAAGTCTTTGGTGCGACCTCATTTGCAGTATGGTGTGCAATTCTGGAGACCGCACCTTCAAAAGGATGTGAACAGGATGGAGTCGGTGCAGAGGGTTGCTACTAAAATGATTAATGGGCTTCATTATAAAGCATATGAGGACAGACTTAAGGATCTTAATATGTACACCTTAGAGGAAAGGCGGGATAGAGGTGATATGATTGAGATGTTTAAATACCTCCGTGGCATAAATGTTCAGGGAGAGAGCCTCTTTCAATTGAAAGCAAGTTCTGCTACGAGGGGACATGGGATGCGGGTGAAGGGAGATAGATTCAGGAGTGATATGCGGAAATATTTCTTTACGGAAAGAGTAGTGGATCCATGGAAGTCTCCCAGTGGAGGTGGTAGAGATGAGGACAGTAACTGAATTCAAAAAAGCATGGGACCAACACAGAGGATCTCTAAAGGTAAAAAGTGGACTGTTGTAGTTGTTGTTATGGAAGAACAGACTAGATAGGCCATGTGGTCTTTTTCTGTCATCATGTTTCTATGTTTCTAGGTGCCACAGAAAAGAAAGGAAACTTCAAATGAACAAAAATTGTACTAACTAAAAGGAAAAAAAAAAAAAAGAATACAGACTGCAATGGCAGGCAGAAAGAGAAACTGAAAAACCTCATGCAGGCAGGGTCCCCGGAGGGGGAAAAATCACCAGAATGGCAAAGACTACATGAAACGTGTCCATTCAGCACCGCAGAAAAATGAAGACTGTCCTAAAATGGCGCTGTGGTAGCAGGTGGAAAGATGACGTGCATGCACAGTGGAACCTCCCAAAACCTTCCACTAGTAGTTGGGGTGCATTCCTGCACGGGCTCCATCTGATGACATCACCCATACGTGATGACTTCAATCCTGCTTATCCATGTAGAAGTTATAATATTCTGCAACCTTCTGATTTGAATTGCTTTCACAGTGAGCAGAAGTCAGGCCTGTATTTAGGGAGCAAAGCAGTTTTGTGATATGAGTTCCTAAGATATTTACCATTCTCCATTTAACATATGGGAGCTTAATTTAATTCCACTCCTTTATTCTCCTTCGCCCCCCCTACCCCCAAAAGAAAGTACCTAAACATGCTTAATCCTAGACCATAAAAGCTCCTAACACTGGTTATATGGAGATATGGGGCTGCAACAATCAGAAGCTTTCAGCTACAGAAGAGGTTCATAGTCCTTCAAGCTTTGATTCAGCCCCTGTTTTCAACTGCCTACATTAGGAAATGGGGGGAGTGGCAGAACTCAAGAGATTTTCTCCATGGTTAACATATATACTGGACTCACATCAGTGTAGCGAAGCGCTGGATGTATACCCTGGACGGATGTCACAGTTAGGGGTAGCCCCTCCAAGTTCCAAAGCTTCCGGCTCAAGTCATCATAGGAATTCACCACACTAAGCATTTGCTCCTCTCCTGTTCCTGCAGGCTGAAAAAAAATCCAGTAGGAAGATTAAAAGCTAGCTTACTCTCAACTCTGCACCTCTCCTCAGAGGCTTCTCTCGTCAGCTGGAAAACTGCAGCAACTGTTTATGTTTATGTTTATTTTGAATTTGATATACCGCTCAGGCCAGAGGCATTAAAGCGGTTTACAATACTATATCATTTGAGGAAAAAGGAAAAGAACGCCATTTATATGATAGGACAGAGAAGAGGACAGAGACAGTCAAACAGATAGGGGAGGAAGAGGAACATGGAACAGCAAGTTACCACAAACTAGCAGCATGTCCTCCTTCCACCTGAAAGTCATCAAAAGTCAAATATTGATGCCAGGACACCTACCTAAAGGCAGCTATATGTGATACTGAAGTGCTGCAGAGGTAACTGTGTTTATTAATTTATAGCTCAAGAGGCACAAGGATCTCTATAAATGCTCTCAAGAGAAGGGGGATGCCAGACTAAGGCAAACCACCTATCTGGGCAGCAAAAGAATGGGACAGTGTTGGCGGTGGAGGACCACATTTTTGTGACAACAGCAACATTAGCATTACCTGCATGGAAGAAAGGCCTGGCAATCTACTTCCGTATTTTGTCACAAAAACCCAGTGGATCGTCACAACAAAACACATTGCACTATAGCGCTAGAAGATGAGAACCCCAGGACAGAAGGCACTCAGCTGACTACTGGAGACAAATTGAAGATTTTTCAGAGTAAAGCCAGCATTTATGATGTGGTTGGATCAAAGCCCTCAGGATGTCTGATTGCTGATGTAGCTGGCATGAAATAAGAGTCAGAAGTTGCAAAGATGTCGTACATAGTAGGACATGGAATGTATGAAGCATGAACCAAGGGAAGTTGGAGGTGGTCAAGAATGAACTTCATCTGTTGGGTGTCAGTGAACTCAAATGAATGGCATTGGGCACTTTGCATCTGATGATCATATGATATACTATGCTGGAAATGAAATGGTGTTGCATTTATAATTAAGAATTTTGCAAGAACTATAATGAAATAGTGTAGTTACTCACCTGTAACAGGTGTTCTCCGGGGACAGCAGGAATCAGTCCTCACATATGGGTGACATTGGCACCGACGGAGCCCTTGCAGAAGCATCCCCCCAGCTTTCAAAGAAAGCCTTTGGGAGACGCTACCATGCATGTCTCCTTCCCATCCAAGGGTGCCATCTTGCTCAGTCATATGACAGCTAAAAGACAGCAAAAACAACAGATGGTAAAGAGGCAACTCCAAGGGGAGGAGAGAGGGTTGTGAGGACCGATTCCTGCTGTCCCCAGAGAACACCTGTTACAGGTGAGGAACTACGCTTTCTCCGGGAACAAGCAGGAAGTCGGTCCTCACATATGGGACTCCCCAGCTACAGACTACTAAAACTCATAGCGAAAACACAGTGTCACCCTCAAGGGGCACAGTGAACAGCAGCAATTGAGTCTGTGGTTACAGACTACAGTAGGACCTCTGTGTCCGATGGAAACCAGCACTCCGGTAGCGTGAACACAGAAGGGTTGGAGGTTAGGAGTGGCCTAAACCACAAAACGATTATGAAGCACAGCCTGGCCGAAGGCACTGTCCCACTGGGACTCCCTTTCCAGGCAGTAATGGGCTGAGAAGGTATGGACTGAAGACCAGGTGGCAGTCCGGCAGATGTCAACCATGGGGACGGAGCACAAGTTTGCCACAGAGACCGCCATGGCTCTGACACAGTGCACCTTAACATGGCCTTTCAGTGGGAGCCCTGCCTGCTCATAAGCAAGGACGATACAGTCCGCCACCCAGGTAGACAGTGTATGCTTGGTCACCACCTCCCCCAGACGACTGGGGTCATATGAGATGAAAAGTTGAGCAGTTTTGCGGTGGTCCTGAGTACGTTGGATGTAAAAGGACAAGGCCCTCTTACAGTCCAGAGTGTGAAGGACCGTCTCACCCCTACTGGTGTGAGGTCTTGGGAAAAAGATTGGAAGTACCACTTCCTGGTTGAGGTGGAAGGACGATACCACCTTTGGAAGGAATTTAGGGTGTGTGCGGAGCACGACCCTGTTCTTGTAGAACCTGGTATATGGCACCCCCACCACTAAGGCCTGAAGCTCACTGACTCTGCGAGCGGAGGTGAGCGCAACTGGGAATGCCACCTTCCATGAGAGGTATTGCAAGTGGCAGGTAACTAGAGGCTCAAAGGGCGAGCGAGTGACCTGCCCCAACACCACATTGAGGTCCCACCAGGTGCTTCGATAAGAGCAGACCCCTTAGGAAGCAGGTCACCATTGGCTGGACCGAGAGGGGTTTGCCATCCACCGGGTGGTGGTGCACTGCCAGGGCACTAAGGTGCACCCTGAGTGAGTTTGATTTAAGCACAGAATGCAAGAGGTGGAGAAGATACTGTAGCACCAGTCACACCAGGCAGAACAGGTCTGTCCCGTGCTCTGCACACCAAGCTGAAAACATGCGCCATTTGAAAGTGTAAGCTTTCCTAGTAGAAGCCTTACGAGAGGCCAGAAGGATCTCCTCTACCTCATCCGAGAGGTTTATTTATTTATCTAACAGTTTTTATATACCGCGCTATTTATCATCAGTGCGGTTTACATTGAACATAAATTACCGAGACAGAAAAACTGAAATAGGTTTACAGATAACAGGAAGTATGAACTAGGTTTGAACTGGGGAAAACTATATACATTTACATAAATTATTATTTACAATAATGCAGATTAAGGATGTTCATAGTTAGAGAGTGCGTTGATAGAAATAGCTGTTGTGCTAAGGTAGGTTGAAAGGGGCTAGGGTCACCCTTTCAGCAGCCACACCATCAGTGACAGGGACTCCAAGTTGGGGTGCAGAAGAGAGGTCCCCTCCTGAGGCAGAAGCCTGGGAAAGTTTCCCAGCAGGATGGGAGTCTCCACAGACAGCTGGAGTAACAGGAACCATGGTTGCCTGGGCCGAGGGGCTATCAGGATGAGCGAGGCCTTGTCACGGATGGTCCTGAACAGTGTCTTCGCAATTAATGGCATTGGAGGGAAGGCGTACATGAGGCCCTCCGACCACGAGATGAGGAATGCGTCTGCTGCCACCCTAGAGGGACGGGCCTGCCGGGAGTAGAAGCGGGGCAACTGGTTGCCCGGGCTGGTGAGCAGGTCCATCAAAGGTCCATCCCCTAGAGTTGGAAGAGTCGATCAGCCTCACGGGAGGGGGGGTCCAACTGCCACTCGTACAGCTGGAGCACCCTGCTCAATCTGTCGCCAGTAAGTTTTTCTGGCCTGGCAGGTATACTGCCCATAGGAGTATACCCTGATGGATCGCATAGAAGCAAAGGATCACTGCCTCAGCATAGGGCATTAGACCCCATACCCCCCTGTTTCTTCACAAAGAACAGCGCCACCAGGTTGTCAGTCTGGACCAACACTGGGTGGTGACACAGGCGGTGGCAAAAGACTCTGAGGGCTAAGTATAATGCCCGTAGTTCCAGGAGGTTGATCTGCTGGTTGTTCTCATCCTGCGACCAGCTGCCCTGGGTGCAGAGCTCCTTGCAGTGGGCTCCCCAGCCAAGCAGGGAGGTGTCTGTGGTGAGGACCCTTAAGGAGCTCGGAGCTTGAAAAGGCATACCTGCCTCAAGGTACCGGGGAGTCTGCCACCAGGTCAGAGAGTCTGCCAATGGGCGGGTCACCGAGACCTTGTCCTGGAGGTGCCTGGTGACCTGTGTCCACTGGTCCCAAAGGTACCACTGCGTGGCCCTCATGTGGAGGCGGGTGTCTGGTGTGATGTGGACCGTGGAGGCCATGTGCCCGAGTAGGCACAGGAGGCGCAGAGTGGGCACCGAGGTGCTGTGTTTTATGTCCAGTGCCAGTGAGATGGTCAGCTCGGTCTCTAGGCAGGAAGGCCTTTGCCTGGAGGATGCCCAGTCTTGCCCCTATGAACTCCAGACATTGTGTCAGAAGGAGGTGGGACTTGGGGTAGTTTATCACAAACACCAAGTGTTGCAGGACCTGGATGGTGAATGCAGTTGCCTGCTGCACTTCTGAGGCTGTGCGCCTCCCTGTATGAGCCAGTCATCCAGGTAGGGGAAGACAAAGAACCCCTGGAGGCAGAGGAAGGCAGCTACGACTGCCAGGCATTTTGTGAAGATCCTTGGGGCGGAAGCCAAACCGAAAGGCAGCACCCTGTATTGGTAATGTCTGCCCCTCATCATGAACTGCAGGTACTACCTGTGGTTGGGGTGAATGAGGATATGGGTACAGGCATTCTTCAGAGCCAAGGAGCATAGCCAATATCCCTGCTGGAAATAAGGTAGCAATGTTCCAAGGGAGAGCATCTTGATCTTCTCCCTCACGAGGAACTTGAGGTTGCGCAGGTCGAGGATGGGCCTTAGGCCTCCCTGTCCTTTTTGTCACGAAGAAGTACCTGGAGTAGAACCCTTGCCCTTGAGATGGTGGGGCACTGGTTCCACCGCTTTGTCCTCGAGAAGGCCTACAAGCTCCTTCAGTAGAAGGTCCCAGTGAAGGGGAGAGTCGAGGGGCTCTCCTGGAAAATAAGGGGAAGGTTTCAGAGTCAGATGGAAGAGATAGCCCTCCTTGACCACCGGAAGTGCCCAGGAATCTGTGGTTATGGTTAGCCATCTTTGGGCATAGTGGATCAGACGTCCCCCTGTGGGCTGCTGACCTCCTTGGGGTAGAGAGGTTATGCCCAAGGAGTCAAAAGCTCCCCCCTGGCTGGGCTGTGGCTGATGTCTGGGGTTTGGGAGCCTTCTGCTTACGAGGGCCATGGCCATGTCCCTTGGCCTGCTGACCCTGCTGGGGAGCCAAGGAGGCCTGAAAAGGTGGGTGGTTTCTGTAAACAGTCCCTTTTCTCGGGTAGAAGGTCTTTTTACCTGAGCCCTTCCATCGGGAAGGGGCAGTGGTCTTTTTAGAGAGCCTGGTCCTCGTCATGAACTCGGTCTCCAGCTCAGCATCTTTGTCTGTCATGGGATTGCCAAAAAGGTTATCTCCTTGGCATGGGACACCGATCAATTTGTCCTGAACCCACTGCTCTAGGTCGGACGACTGTAGCCAAGCCTGGCGTCGGGCACCGATGCTACTACTACTATTTAGCATTTCTAGAGCGCCACACATGCAGCGCTGTACAGCTAACCTACAAGAGGTAGTCAGCATACATGAGACAGCCCCTGCCCGTCAGAGTCATGCTCATCGGAGCTTACAATCTAGTTAGAATAGTACATTAGTTAAAACAGTGCAGAGCATCAATCGATTCTACGTGAACATTAATCGGTTTTACGCAGGGTACGGTGAGGTACAGTTTGGTCTGCAGTTGGTCATAAACTTTGACGGGGGTTGGGGTGAGAGGAAGAAAGTCAGGATCTGAATGCAACGGAGAAGAAGTGGGTCTTCAGCCTGGACTTGAAGAGGGCCAGAGAGAGTGCCTGGCGCACAGATGCAGGTAGGCTGTTCCAGGCGTGAGGTGCAGCAAGGTGAAAGGAGCGCAGTCGGGAGTTCGTGGTGCGGGTGAAAGGCATTGATAGAAGTAATTTGGGAGAGATACGGAGAGATTTATTTATTTATTTATTTACATTCTCTTATACACCGCGCTATTCTGCATCAGTGCTGTTTACATTGAACAAACTGAAATTACATTGAACAGGGCATTATAACTTGAAGATAACTATTTTACAGGGAACATGGGCTATGGAGGGTTAAGTGGCTTGCCCAAGACCACAAGGAGCACCTGTGGGACTAGAAACCCTAGTCCTTCCGGCCCAAGGTTGCTGTCCTCTAGTGGGATTTGAACCCCCGACCTTCTGGCCTGAAACCTTGCCCCAACCACTAGGCCACTCCTCCACTCTAAGAGATGAGAGATATTGAGGGGCCATAGAGTGAATGCATTTATAGGTCAGCAGGAGAAGCTTGAATGGGATGCGGAGCCGGACAGGGAGCCAGTGGAGTGATTTGAAAAGAGGAGTAATATGAGCATGGACAGGCTGGCAGAAGATTACTCGAGCAGCTTGATTTTGTATAGCTTGAAGGGGAAGGAGTTGGCTCACGGGAAGACCAGCAAGGAGTAGACTGCAGTAATCGAGGCGGGAGGAGATTAAGGAGTGGATAAGCGTTTTGGTGGTGTGTTCAGAAAGGAAGGGGCGGATTTTGCCAATGTTGTAGAGAAAGAAGCGGCAGGTCTTAGCTACAAGCTGGATATGCGTGGAGAAGGAGAGAGAGGTGTCGAAGATAACCCTTAGGTTGCGGGCCGAGGGAACAGGAAGGACAGTAGATCCATCCACATGGATTGAGAAAGGGGGAAGTGGGGGGGAGGAGTTAGCCAAGACTGAACTCCTTGTCTTTCCACCTATGTTCAGTTTCAGTCGTCGATGAGACATCCAAGCAGCGATGTCCGAAAGACAGGCAGAGATCTTGGACTGGGTTGCCGAAGAAATATTAGGTGTAGAGAAGTAGATTTGTGAGTCATCAGCACAGAGATGGTACTGAAAGCCATGGGAGGAGATAAGCGCACCAAGGCCTTGGGTATAGAGAGAGAAGAGGAGGCCGCCTAAAACAGATCCCTGGGGTACACCTACATGGAGCGGGGTAGGGGAGGAGGAGCCACCAGAGCATATGCTAAATAAGCAATGGGAGAGGTAGGAGGAGAACCAGAATAGTACGGAGTCCTTGAAGCCAAGCGAGGAGAGGGTGATGAGGAGAAGGTCGTGGTCAATGGTGTCAAAGGCAGCAGAAAGGTCAAGAAGGATGAGGATAGAATAGAGGCCCTTGGATTTAGCCAGGAACAGGTTGTTTGTGACTTTTGTGAGTGCTGTTTCAGTGGAGTGTAGGGGACGGAAGCCGGATTGAAGTGGGTCGAGGCGGGCCTGGGAGGTGAGGAAGTTGAGGCAGCGACAGTGGACTGCTCGTTCTAATAGTTTGGATAAGAAGGGAAGGAGGGAGATGGGCCGATAGATAGAAGGGCATGTGGGATCAAGTGAGGGTTTCTTGAGGAGGGGTGTGACAACAGCATGTTTGAAGTCAGCGGGGACAGTTGCAGTGGAGAGTGAGAGGTTGAGGATATGAGTGATGGAGGGGGCAATGGTGAGGGGGACGGAACACAGGAGATGGGTGGGGAAGGGTCTGATGTACAGGTGGTGGGTTTGGAGGAGGACAGAAGGAGTGCAGTTTCTTCCTCAGAGATCGGAGGGAAGGAGGAGAGGGTGGGAGAGTATGGGTGGGAGAGGAGAGTTGGGGAGGAGGGGGAGGAGGGGAAGTAGATGGGGGGTAGGGAATTGGAGGGTAATCTTGTGAATTTTGTCGTGGAAGTAGTCGGCTAGGGTTTGGGCAGAAAGAGAGGGTGGGATCGGGGGCGGGGGGACCTTGAGGAGAGAGTTGAGGGTATTAAAGAGACGGCGAGGATCAGAGGCAAGGGAGTTGGTCAGATGGATGTAGTAATCTTGTTTGGCAAGTGCTAAGGCAGACTGGAAGTAGCCAAGCATGAATTTGAAGTGTAGGTGGTCTTCCAGGGAGCAGGATTTGGACCAAGCTCGTTCGGCAGAACGGGCGCAGATGCATAGGTAACAGGGAGTGGGTGAAAGCCAGGGTTGGGGAGTAGATCGTTTGACAGGACATGGGGTGGGAGGGGCAAGGGTGTCAAGGGCTGAGGATAATGTAGCATTGTATGAAGATAATGCCTCATCGACGGACTTGGAGGATAAAATGGCAGAAAGAGATGGAGAGATGGTGGAGGAGAGAGTCAGGGGATCAATAGTATGAAGGTTTCTAAATAGGACGGAGGAGACAGGACGAGGTTGGGACGGCGGTAGTTGAAGAGTGAATGTTAAAAGGTGATGGTCAGATGAGGGAAAGATTGATTTGCGGAAGCTTGAGGGAGAGGAGTTGGAGAATAGTATTAGGTCAAGGCAGTGGCCGTGTAGATGTGTGGGGGCAGTGGAGCAGGGCTGGAGGTCAAACGAGGAGGAACTTTGAGGCATGGGGGTCGGAGGGGTTGTCGATGTGAATGTTGAAGTCGCCAAGAATAAGAGTGGGGGAGGAGGGATCCATGAAGGCAGAAAGCCAGGAGAAAGTCAGTGAGGAAGGTTGATTTGGATTTGTCCGGTGGACGATAAACAGCTATTCGGAGGGGAATTGATGAGAGGAGGCGAATGGAGTGGACTTCGAAGGAGTCTCCATGGGGTGGCAGAAGGGGTTGGAATTGGCAGGAGGGACAGAGTAGGCGGCCGACACCACCACCGTGACCAGTAAGTCGGGGTGTATGGGAGAAGTGGTAGCCTCCATAGCAGATAAAGGCAATGGATGCGGTGTCGTCTGGTGGGAGCCAGGTCTCAGTCAAGGCAAGAAGGTGAAGGGCATTGGAGATGAAAAGGTCATGAATAAAAGCTTTTTTTTTTTTATGACTGAGCATGCGTTCCATAAGGTACTTGAAAATGGGAGGGCGGAGGGGGGGGAAGAGAGGGATATGGATAAGTTTAGATAAGTTGCGTGTAGATTTCTTATCAGAGTAGCGTGGGGGTCTATTTCTAGGGTAATGCCGAGATAGGGTAGGGTTGGAGATATCTATGGATAATTGAGTGTGGGAAGAGTGGGGGAGGGTGGGAGGAGTGGGATGCGGATGAGATTAGATGGGGTACGTGAGGAACCTTTTCTAGTGTGAGAATGAAGTCGGGGAGGGGGGACGCCAGGGTTGGGATTGATGTTACCGGATGAGAGGAGGAGGAGGAGTATTAGAGAGCGAGGTATAGTGGAGATGGTCCGGCGGAAGCGAGGGTGGGGTTGCCTTAAAGAGAGGGGGGCTGGTTGAATGTGGGGGATGGTGTGAAGAAGCTCAAGAGCCGGTGCAAGGGTAGGGGGCAGGATGGAGGGAGAAGTGAGGAAGGTAGAGAGGGGGCTGGCTGAATGCGGGAGATGGTGTGAGGAAGCTCAAGGGCAGGTGCTAGGCTGGGGGGCAGAGTGGAGGGGGAAGTGAGGAAGGTAGGGGAAGGGTAGGGGGACAAGGAGGGTGCGTGTTGGTAGGAGGGGAGGCAGTTGGGGAGGATAATGAAGAGGACGACAATGAGGTGTGGGGCCATGGTAGTGGGTAGCAAGGTCTGAGCAAGCAGTGGGTAGCAAGTTCTAGGCAAACAACGGATAGCACTTGAAAGGCAGACAAGCAGGAAGTGGGTAGCGGTTCAGTGCAAGCAATGGGTAGCAAGCAGAGGATAAGCAGTGGATAATAGTTGTAGACAACAGTAGGTGATGGAACTATCCAACACTGGGTGGCGACGGTATGCAATTAATGGGTAGTAGTAATATGCAACAGTGGATAAGCAATGGATGACAGTACAGTAGGATGCCTGCCGTCCACTACTCAAGCTGCCGACTCAAAACAATCATAGGCTGCCCGAGACAAACTTGGAGCACTCAGACAGCTTTGACCAGGTTCTTAAACCGCTGCAGGGGTTCCTCAGACAGACCAGCTGAGAACCCAGCGAGTTCCTTCGCCAGGTCTCTCAGTACATGCCCATGTACAGCTGGTAGGCCTTGGATGTGGCCAATGAGCATCGAGCCCTGGTAACACTTTCTGCTGATGTCGTCCAAGGTGCATGGTCCATGAAGGCAGGCAAACTTCATTCCAGGGCTGCCATTCTGGACTCCAGGCCAGAAGGCTCCGCAGACACCGGCATGGGCACAGAGGGAATTGGGTCAGACGCCTGTTCCCCCGAGGGGGAATCCTCGACGCGGATGGTGTCTGGCGACCGAGGCCGGACTGAGGTTGAGTCCTTCCGGGGGGGACCATTGAAGGCTGCTCCCTCTTCGATCCCTCGGACAAGCATCTCGGACTGCAGAACCTAGCTCAGGACGTACCCAGCCTATCTGATCCATCCAGGGACGCTGCTTTCACGGTTTTCTTCTTCTTGGGTTCCCTCGAGGAAAACCCCCTCTGAAGAACCACGGCACTGCTCAGATTCAGTAGGGCCCTCCCTGAGATGCCGTGGCTCCAAATGAGGCCCTGACCTTTGGAGGTATTGGGGACTCGGGGGAAAAAAAAGTGTGCTGCTGCTGACGGCTCGAGGGCCTTGCCGGACATCTTTTTGTGGAGACTGTATGCTGTGGGGTCGTGGTCCGGCCCAAGATAGCGAAGGCAGCAGTCATGTGTGTCAGTCAAGGACATAATTTTGGTACTCCGATCACAAAGCCACTAGCAGCCATGGGGGGGAAGAAAGTACCCCAGCGAGGTCGAAGATCCGCCGGGCTGCCATTTGGAAAAAAGGAAAGACACCAAAAATTAAAAAACTACAAAAAGGGACCCAAACTCAATGCCGAGACAGCGAGGTCAGGTGGCAGGAAGAGTACCGGTGCAGTACCGGAAGAGTATAAAACTCGGGCAGAAAACTCATCTTCTTCCAGGGACAAGCCAGACGGACTTCTGAAGGGCTCCGCAGAAAACAAGGAGACTGAGCAAAACGGCACCTTTGGGCGGGAAAGAGACCACGCATGTGTGGTAGCATCTCCCAATGGGTTTCTTTGAAAGCTGTGGGTATGCTTCTGCAAGGACTCCATCAGTGCTGAAGTCACCCATATGTGAGGACTGACTTCCTGCATTGTTTCTCCGGGAACAAGCAATCAGTGAAAGCTTAATTTCTAGTCGTCTATGAGGAATGCCCATCAACATTATTCAGTACTGTATATGCCCCAACAGCTGCAGAAGAGGTTCAAGTTGATGAGTCCTATGAAAAAGTACAAGCTGAAATTGACAGAACATGCAAACAAGATATCCCGATAGTCATGGATGACTGGAATGCAAAACATGGTAACAAAGAAGGTGGCAAAGTGGTTGGAAAATATGGACTTGGCAACATAAATGAAGCTGGAGAAAGACTAATAGAATTCTACATGACCAACAATCTATTCATCTCAAACACCTTCTTCCAGCAACACAAGCAGCAACAGTACACATGGACTTCGACCAAATGGATTGTACAAAAAACAATTTGACTACATTTGTGGATGTCAACAATGAAAAAGCTCAACATCAACAAAGTCAAAACCTGGAGTGGACTGTGGTACAGATCAGCAACTGCTAGTATGTAAACTCAAACTAAAGCTGAAAAACGAACAAGCTACACATGAATATACAGTAGCAATTTTTTTTTCTAAATGCCGTCAAGTCAGTGCTGAATCCTGGCAGCTCAGCTGCCTCTGGTTTTTCTTGGCAAAGAATCACTAGAAGTAGATTGTCAGGCTTTTTCTTCTGAGGCAATGGAGGGTAAAGTGACTTGCTCAAGGTCACAATGACTACCAGTGGAAATCGAACCCTTGATCTTCTGGGTATGAGGCAGCTGCTCTAACTAGGCTACTCCTCCAAAACATGACCTTGAAAATATAACAACGGAATTTAAAAGATGGTCTGCAAAATAGATTTGCTGCTTTGGAAACAAATGAGAGAGCAGAAGAAAAGTTATGGTATGACATCAAGAAAGTTGTGCTCAAAGAAAGTGAGAAGTCTCTACTAAAGGTGAAAAAGTAAAAACGGCCAAAATAGATAACTGAAGAAACTATGAAAATTGCCAAGAAATGCAGAGAAGCTAATGCCAGAGGAGAAAGACAAACAGAACTCAGATTTCCAACATGAAGCAAGACAAGACAAGAAGTACTATAATGAAGCATGCAGCAAGGAAACAGAATCAGAAACTATTATAGGACGAACAAGATCAGCTTTCCAAAAGAGAAAATTCCAGCTTCGAATTGGAATGTAACAAGAGCTCAAGGATCCATGTTGAATGATGTAGAGAAGATCAAGAAAAGGTGGAAAGAAAATAGAGTCATTATCTCCAAAGAGTCCCACAAGGCTCAGCACTATCTGCATTACTGTTTAATATACACCTCTATGCAACATAATAACCAAACGTAACATCAACTACAGCATATATGCAGATGACATTATGGTATATATTCCCTTCAACATAGATTGATCTGATTACTCAAGGATAACATCATGCATAGAGGAGACAAAAACATAGAAACATAGAAAAATGACAGAAAAAGACCACATGGCCTATCTAGTCTGTCCTTCCATAACAACTACAACAGTCCCTCTTTTTCCTTTAGAGATCCTCTGTGTTTGTCCCATGCTTCTTTGAATATAGATACTATCGCCATCTCTGCCACCTCCACTGGAAGATTATTCCGCATATCACTCCTGAATCTATCCCCTTTCACACTCATCCCATGTCCTCTCGTAGCAGAACTTGCTTTCAATCGAAAGAGGCTCTCCCCCTGTGCATTTATGCCACAAGGGTATTTAAACGTCTCAATCATATCACCTCTATCCCACCTTTCCTCTACGGTGTACATATTAAGATACTTAAGTCTGTCCTCATATGCTTTATAATGAAGACCACTAACAATTTTAGTAGCCATCCTCTGTACTGACTCCATCCTGTTTATATCCTTTTGAAGGTGCAGTCTCCAGAATTGTACGCAATACTCCAAATGAGGTCGCACCAAAGATTTATAGAGGTACTATCACCTCCTTTTTTCTGCTCTCCCTATGCACCCAAGCATCCTTCTAGCTTTTGCTGTCACCTTTTCTATCTGTTTAGCTACTTTAAGATCATCAGACACAACCACGCCTAGATCCCACTCTTCTTTAGTGGACAAAAGTACTTCACCCCCTATACTATATTGCTCCCTTGGATTGCTGCAGCCCAAAATGCATGACCTTGCATTTTTATTTTTTTTTTTACATTAAATCCCAGCTGCCAAATTCTAGACCATTCTTCAAACTTAGCTAGATCCCTCCTCATGTTATCTATACCCTTCCTGGGTGTCTACTTTATTGCAGATTTTGGTATCATCCACAAAGAGGCAAACCTTACCAGACAGCCCTTCCGCTATATCACTAACAAAGATGTTAATAAGAATCGGACGAAGGACAGATCCCTGGGGCACACCACTGGTAACTTCCTTCCCCTCAGAGTGAGCTCAATTTACCTGTACTCTTTGTCGCCTCTCACTCAACCAATTTCTAACCCAAGTAGTAACTTTAGGGTCCATCCCTAAGGTGCTCAGTTAAATAAGTCGCCTGTGAGGAACGGTTGTTAAAGGCTTTTCTGAAATCTAAATACACCACATCTAGGGCTCTCCCTCGATCCAACTCCCTGGTCACCCAGTCAAAGAAATCATCAAATTTGTCTGACAAGACCTGCCTCTGGTGAATCCATGCTGCCTCAGATCCTGTAATCCCCTGGACTCCAGAAACCGCACTCTTCTCTTTCAGCAGCGTTTCCAATAATTTACTCACCAAAAAAGTTAAACTAACCGTCCTGTATTTTTCAACCACATCCTTACTTCCGCTTTTGTATAAAGGCACCACTCCCGACTCCAACGAGGCACTGAAAAGGTCAGTCAGCTAGATCGTCCCCAAGTTCCCTCAGTATTCTAGGGTGTATCCCATACAGTCCCCATCGCTTTGTCTACTTTAAGTTTAGCTAGTTTCTTACAAACAGTCTTCTGAAAATTGTTCAAGATGTCCCTCGCTTCTGTTCCTGTTTCTGGGTGTTTTCTGAGGTCCTGTTCCTGGTTCTTCATCTGTGAACACAGAACAGAAATACTTGTTAAGCAGTTCCACTTTATCCTCATCAGCTTCTATAAATTCCTCCCCTTCACCCTTGAGTCTGACATTATCACTTTTGCCCTTCCTCTTCTCACTAACATCTGAAAAATATCTTATCCCCCCATTTTATCGCATTGACTATTTCCTCCTCTTTTTTAATCTTTGCTTTCCTGACTATTTTGCTAGCTTCTCTTACGTTTTTCCAAATATAGATGCCTGTCTTCCTCTCTCGTATTTCATGAAGACCTCCCTCTTTTTCTTCACCTTTTCAGCTACTTCTTTTGAAAGCCATAGCGTTCTCCTTTTCCTTTTACCTTTATTTACCATTTTAACAAAAAGGTTGGTTGCCCTTAAAATATCCTCTTTCAGTTCTGCCCACTGTTTTTCTACATCCCCCAGCTGTTCCCATCCCACTAACTCCTCCCTGAGGTAGTGGCCCATTTTGGCAAAGTTAGTTTTCCTGAAGTCTAAGACCCTTGCTTTTGAATGGATTCTAACAGCCCTAGTCCTAATATTGAACCACACCATCTGGTGATCACTGGATGCAAAATGATCTCCCACTATAACATCAGAACTGGCTCCTGGAACATAACCTTCTAATAAACTACAGGAAATCAGACGCACTCGTCTTAACAAGGAGCACCTCTTTCATCCCACCAAAAACACTACAAATATTCCATGACATAGCAGTGAAAACAGAAGTACTTAGGGATATGCCTAGACCAGAACCTGAACTTCCAAGCACATATAAACAAAACAAAAGCAGCCTAAAACAAAGAATACTACAAAAACTCAAACCCCTATTACACCAATAACCTCCGCACAATCTGCCAAGCTATGATAATGACCATCCTGGACTACTGCAATGTCATTTACCAGGGCCTACTGATGCAGTCCACCTATCTTCAATTATTACAGAATACAACTGCCCGTATAATAACTGGAACAAGCAGCAGCCATATAACTCCAACCTTAAAACAACTTCACTGGCTCCCCATAATCACCAGGACCCAAATATAAAGCGTTACTCACTATTTTTAAAATCATTCATCAATTATCACCACCCATCCTACAAACACTCATCAGCAAAGATCCCGAAAAGAGAACCAAATGGAAACCCAATAAAAACCTATTGCTAATACCCAAGAACAAAACAAAAGCAAACCAAGCAATCTGTTACAGAGCCTTTTCAATATATGCACCATCACTGGAACTCACTTCCCAAGAACACAAGAATCAAACGATCTATGGGACTTCAGGAAAGCCATAAAAACATCTCTTTTTGGAACACTATGGACCAGACACATCCTTGGACATACACCACCAGAGTAAAACATATACCTATACTCACCCCCTTCTGCCTGTTCTAGCCTCCCTTTAGGCTACCCAATATTGATTTCCATATCACATGCTCCTCAAACATACAATGATAACAGAATTCACAGTCCGATGTAAATTCACCATGTAAATTAATATTGTTTGTTGACCCTGTTAACATCCAAGTTTAACTCCCTTTTTCTATTTAAAGTTTGTAGTTTATTTGTTCACTGTAAACCGTTTTGAATACAAGATAAGCTGGTATAGAAAACTTGTTAAATAAATAAATAAAATAAAATTATATCAAAGATAAAATGGACCAAGGTGAAATTAGACCTTATCTGCTAATTTTCTTTTCTGGAGTCCCTCCAGTCCAGTCCAGAGGCGTGGGTTATGCCCACCCACCAGCAGAGAGACATTGAGAAAAAAACTTAGCTGAAACAGCCCACAAGGAGTCTGCACACCAACAGTGTCAACAAATCCAAAACCCTCATCTCTGCACCATTGTCTCATCCACGCATTGAGACACCGGAGCTCTGCCTGCCTTTTGGGTCCTGCGCGTGGAACAGGAAGCATTTCAGAGAATGCTACCCTGGAAGTTCTGGATTTCAACTTCCTACCTAAAAGCCTAAATTTAGCCTCCAGAACCTCCCTACCACATTTTCCTATGTCATTGGTACTGACAGCCTCCCGAAACCAATGAGAAATGGAGGCTTTAGATGCTGTCACCTTTCCGTGGCCCAAACACCACAAGACGATCCGACCTTTGGAAGTCTTGTATGAGTCTCAAACATCTTAGAGACCTACGTATGTCCAATAAGTGCAAGATGCGCAAGTCCACGGAATCCCATTCATCAGAGACCACTACTAACGTAGCCACAAGATTCAAATAAAAGGCCGAAACCATCTTAGAAAGAAAGGAAGGAACGGGACACAATAAGCGTAGCTACTCATCTGTAACAGGTGTTCTCCAGGGACAGCAGGAATCAGTCTGCTCCCTGCTGTCCTTTACAGTTCACTTTTTGGGTTGCCCGTGGCTTCTACAGGGATTTTTGGTAGCCTGTAGCTTGGGAGTCCAATATATGAGGACCGACTTCCTGCTTGTTCCCAGAGAAAGCATAGTTAACAGGTGTTCTCCAGGGAGAGCAGGAATCAGTCCTCACAACCTTCCCTCCTCCCCGTGGAGTTTTTTTCTTTTTTTATACTTGATTAAACTATGGCATCATACTGAGGTAAGGTGGCACTCTTGGGACAGGAAGGTGACTACGCATGTGTGGTATAACACCAAAAGGCTTTCTGTGAAAGTTGGTGAGTGGATCTGCATGGGATCTGTCAGCGCAGATGTCACCCATATGCAAGGACTGACGTCCTGCTTGTTCCTGGAGAACAACCCCTTTTTTTTTTTTTTTTTTTTGGAGATCACCAAGTAAGGCTCCCTGCAGGACAGAGCCTGCAGCTCCGAAATCTGGCAAGCTGAGCAAATCGAGATAAAAAACGCCAGTATCAGCATCAAGTCTTTCAAAGAGGCTCCACAAAGAGGCTCGAACAGAGCCTCTGCAATTGATGTATGCGAACACTGTCGCATTGTCGGAGGACACTCACTGCCCTCCCCCACACCAAAGAGAAAAACTCCCAGTGCCAAGAACACCGCCTGGGTCTCCAAACAGTTGATAGACCACTGCCATTCTGCCAGGGACCACAGCCCCTGCGCCTGTGCTCCCCCGCCCCTGAGGTTGGCATCAATGGTCACCACCACCCAAGTCTGGCGGTTCATCATGTTACCTTTACAAACTTCCATTATATAATCACCCACCTGTAAATATATGTTAGAAATTTTTCCTAGTAGTATATGTTACATATGTAAATGCAAACCTAGTAAGTCGAGTTATAATGTACCTGTTCTTATTGCGTTGGATGTAATCCGCTTTGATTACACAGCAAAGCAGTATATAAAACCATACAATAAATAAATAAATCCCTGCCACCAGTTTGGATGGGTCTATCACTGGAGACTGTCCCAAGTCACACCTATCAAGGCTAACTGCACTGCCATCGGCTAGGCCTATGGGGACCAGTGGAAGAGGAGTGATGATTGCAAGGGGTGCTTGTGTAGACGGGCCAAGGGCACCAGATCCAGGGTCACTGCCATCACACCAACACCTGCAGATAGTCCCATATGTGGGGGCATGGAATCCTGAGCTTGCAGCTTGACTATCCTGCCCTCCAGCAGGAACACCATGCCATTCTCTGTATCGAACAGAGCCCCGAGGTACTCCAGGGATTGCAAAGGCACCATCCCACTCTGAGAGGCTGACCACCCAGCCCAACTCCTGCAGTAACCAGATAACTGTCTGTGGTCCCCCGGCTCTCCTGCGGCAACTTTGCCCGAATCAACCAGTCATCCAGGTAAGGGTGGAGCAGCACCCAAAGCTTGCACAGGTCCACTGCAGCCAACACCACCACCACCACCCATCACCATAACTTTCGTAAACACCAGAGGAGCAGTGGCTATTCTGAATGGCAGGGCCTGAAATTGGAAATGGCCCCTCAGTGCTGCAAAACGCAAGCAGCACTGATGGTCAGGATGAATCAGTATATGTAGATGTGTCTCTGTAAGGTCAAGGGAGGTGAAATATTCCCCTTACTGCAGCCACAATGACCCAGCGCAGAGTCTCCATCTGAAAATGGAGAACCCTCAACGCCCGGTTAACCCCTTTCAAGTCTAAGAGGGGCCACCAGAAGCACTCCTTCTTGGGGACCACAAAGTAGATGGAACAAGAGGCCCCACTTGGCTTTTGGTGCAGGTACCACTACTTCGAACAGCAGTAGCCACTCCAGTGTGTCCCGAACGGTCCAGGCCTTGATGGGAGTGCAATCCAAACTGAAAAAGGCACAAACACAAGTCCAGAGAAAGTAGAACTAATGGGACTTCATTGTAGATACGGAGGTCCAAATTGGAAAACAAAGCCCGACACGTCCGTGTTTCAGCGTGGCCTTCATCAAGATCTTAAAGTGTAAGTGCTTTCCAATTATATCAATGATACACATCAGACTGCTTCAATTTAGAATTAACAGACGGTGCAGTCTGTCTCTAGACAACACTGCCTATTTATAGCCCCTGACGAAGGCCGTGCCGAAACACGACCGCGTTGGGCTTTGTTTTCAGGTTTGGACCTTTGTGTCTATAATAAAGTCCCATTAGTTCTACTCACTCTGGACTTGTTTTTTTTCCTTGATGGGAGTATGACGAAAGGAAGCCATATAGGTGTCTGAAAGAGGATGTGCAAACTCTAGCGCATACCCCTCACAGATGACCTGCAACACCCAAACATTCAATGTAATTCGGACCCAAGCAGGGTAAAACCGCTGCAAGTGGCCCCCCACAAATGGCAACCCTACCGGGGCCCACAAGCCTTCAATGGGCTGACTTGGAACCTTCACTGGGGCCTTCTCTACCACCCCCCCCCCTCGTAAGAACATGGTTAGCAGAAAAAAAAAAAAAAAAAGAATGCTGCGAGTTACCCCCGCAGCCCGAGTGGAACCTGTTGAATTCATGGCTCCTGCCCTGGGAATCCTCTTCAGTGCCCTTGGGCATTCCTCTGGCAGTCGCAGGACCTTGCCCAGATCCTTGACCAACTTTTCCAAGTCCATACCAAAAAGTAGCTGCCCCATGAAAGGAAGCTTACTGAGCCGGGTCTTGGAAGAAACATCCACCGACCAGTCATGAAACCACAGGAATCGACACGTGGCCACGACCATATTCATAGCCAAGGCCCAAATGAGATCATAGAGCAGGTCCAGCAAAAAGGCCATGCCTGATTCCAAGCGAACTGCCTCAGCCAGGAACCCAGACTCTGCCAAAGAGCCTTCTGGGCCTCTGCAACCAAAAAGGCAGGCTCTGGCCACATAAGCTCCACAGATCAAAGCCTGCAGGGTCAAAGCAGATACCTCAAAGGGCTACTTTTCAAGAGGGCCTCCATATGTCAATCATGCAGCTCTTACAGGACAGCCCCTCTTCTACTGGGATAGTGGTCTTTCTGGTGACAGCCGCCACCTAGGCGTCCACCCAGGGGAGCCGCAGTTTCGTCCTCTCTTCTGAGCATAGATATGGCCCTGCCGACCTTCAAACCTGCGTCAGGTACCTTCCATTCCACCTACCACCTCATGTACTGTAAAAGTAACATTGTATATGACGGCAGATAAAGGTCAGTATGGTCCATCTAGCCTTCCCAGCAAGGTGGCAAGAGTAGGTGCACCTGCCGCTCGGTGCAGGTCACCCCTCCCCATGCTTTTGTTTAGGGGTGTACTTATTGCTCTGTGTAGGGCACCCCTCTTTGTTGAGACATAAGAGATAGTTAAGTTTATTTTGATTTTATCATGTTGCTATAAAGGGATCCACTGTATCTGTCCCATGCCATTTTGAATTGTTTCACTGTATTTGCCCTCACTACTTCCATCAGAAAGGCATTCCAAGCATCCACCACCCTTTTCAGTGAAAACGTATTTCCTGACATTGCCTTTCAATTTACCCCCTTGCAGCTTCATGTTATGCCCTCTAGTTTTACAGCTTCCCCGTTTTTGAAAGGGGTTTGTTTGTTCATTAATACTCTATTTAAAGGTCTGAAAAAGAGGCCTTTGTCAAAAGTGGGATTTGAACCCATGCCTCCACTTGAAGACCAGAAGGCCCAATGTAGGGAAGGACAAGTTCTTGAGTCTGGCGCCTTAGACCACTCAGCCATTCTGACAAAAAGAGTACAACTGTGGCTCTGATGAGGGCCTTGTTGTACCTTTTATCAGAATGGTCACGTGGTCTAAGACGCCAGACTCAAGAACTTGTCCTTCCCTACATTGGGCCTTCTGGTCTTCAAGTGGAGGCATGGGTTCAAATCCCACTTCTGACAAGGTTTTAGGGGGCTTCTTGACCCCCTGCAAAATTGGGATGGCGACCATGTCAGCCAGGATTCCCTTAAAGTTCTGCCAATGTGGGAGATGAGGCAGGGCAGCTATTTCCTGTGGAAGAGCCTAACCACCATCTGATTTTCCCCCACAGGGAGCTAGTCATCCTTGAGGTCCTCCAGAGACATCTCCAGGAGGTCTGAGGGCCCTTCCAGGGCTCCCAAGGAGCCCATTAAGACTCATCATCCTCCTCAGACAGGTTTTTTTCTCCGAGCACACTTAAGAGCGGTGGGAGAAGGTCCCTCCCAGGTCACCAGAGAAGCTCCCCTACTCAAGGACTCCCTCCTGGCTCTGCCATAGGCACTAAGCCTGGTGCAGTAGAAAAAACTCAGGGGAAAAGGGAGGGGTACCAGTTCCTGGGGCTCCATTCGACCCCCTATAGGCAGATCCAGCTTCCAGCTGCAGCTCTGGAGGATCACCAAATGCCACCAAGCCTGCGGTCCTATCCAACATAGCGGTCATTCCAGCCAATTTTCTGGACCCTAGGCCTTCTGACGCCACGTGGCTGCGGTTGAGAGGCTCCTTACACTAATGGAGTTCCTGCCAGCAAAGCCATGGCTGTCGTGCTCTTGCGAAGACAGCCGCGGCACAGGTCCTCCTGTGAAAGATGCGCTTGCCAGCTACCACACACATCATACACCAGCCGCGAACGCTGGGTCAGCCATGTGTGGTACCTTCTCAGGAAGCTGACTCACCTGCACTTGCCAACCCCACCCCTGGCCTTATCAGTGCAGCCACCAGCCACCATGGAGTCTCCTGATTGGTCACCTCTGACGCAATTAAACTGCTCACTGCCTTTTATTTTTTTCCTCTAAAAATAAAGCGCTCTGCAGCTAATGGGCTGCTCAGGACCTCTCCCAAGTGGGGATAGAGAAAAAGGGAGCCAAAAAGGCGGCAGAGAGGAGGATAGGGGAAGGGACCACCATGTTTTGCACCCCTTCGTGAACTCAACAACTTGAACCCAGCACAAATCACCAGTCCAGAACAGAGTGCAGGCTATGCACATCCACCATCTGCTGAGACTGAGAAAATACTGGCTGTGTTGGTGTACACAGGCTCCTTGTGGGCTGTTTCAGCTCAGCTTTTTCTCAGTTTCTGTCTGCTGGTGGGTGCACATAACCCAGTGCATTTGAACTGGACTGGAGGGACGAATAGCAACAGCCATTTCAGCTGTACCTTATGATCAGGAACCATTGGTGAAGAAAGAAGAAGTCAAAGCAGCACTGAAAGCCTTATGAAAGAACAAAGAATCAGGCACTGATAACATTCCCACTGAAGTATTACAGCAGTCTTGATGTGGCTGTTACCATACTTACAAGGCTCTGCCAAGAAGTCTGGAAGACGACATCATGATCAACTGGAAAAGATCTGTGTTTATACCAATACTGAAGAAAGGTGATCAGACGGACTGTGAAAATAATCGTACAATTGCTCTGATTCCACATGCCAGCAAGATTCCACTCAAGATCATTTTAACGGACTACAATTATACCTGGAACAAAAATGCCTGAAATGCAAGTTGGGTTCAGGAAAGGACGAGGAACAAGAGACATCGCGGATGTGATATGGATTCTTGAAGAGACAAAAATACCAAAAGATATCAATGTGTGTTTTGACTATTGCAAGGATTTTGACTTTGTAAACCATGAGAAACTCTGGGCCACATTAAGCAGCAATGGTATACCAGAACACCTCATAGTTCTCTTGCACCACCTTTACATTGATCAAAAAGCAACTGTTCTAACAGAACAAGGAGAAACAGAATGGTTTAAAATCAGTAAAGGTGTACAACAAGGCTGCATACTTTCCCCCTACCTGTTTAATTTATATGCAGAACAAATGATCAAAGAAGCATGGCTGTATGAAGACAACAAAGGTATGAAGACTGGTGGAAGAACCAACAGCATAATGAAGGTTGTTGAGATCACAATACTGGCTGAAAGTGAAGACAATCTGAAGCATTTGCTTCAAGATCAAGGAACGGTCTTAAAATAGGTCTGCACCTTAACTTAAAAGGAAAGATCCTAACAATTGGCAAAATCAATAAGTTCATCGTTTATGGAGAAGAAACTGAAGTAGTTGACAACCTTATCCTGCTTGAATGAATAATCAAAGAAATGACAAGCCATCAAGAAATCCAATGCTACATTGCTCTTGGCAGAATAGCTATGAAGGACCTAAACAAGATTCTCAAGAGCAGAGATGTCTCTCTCCATACAAAGATTAGATTTGTTCAAGCCACGGTAGTTTCAACAAAGTTATATGGATGCAAAAGCTGGACAGTGAAAGACAGGAAGAAAAATCAATGCCTTTGAATTATGGCAAAAAATACTGTGTATTCGATGGACTGCCCGAACAAACCAGTCAGTACTAGAGGAAATCAAACTTAAGCTTTCTTTAGAAACTCAGATGACTTTCACTTTCATACTGAACTTTGGACACATCACGCAAAGAAAGACATCATGCTTGGCAAGGCTAAAGGTCAACACAAAAAAAAAAGGCGGCCAGCA
Organism: Ichthyophis bannanicus; assembly: GCA_033557465.1. Lineage (NCBI taxonomy): Eukaryota > Metazoa > Chordata > Amphibia > Gymnophiona > Ichthyophiidae > Ichthyophis > Ichthyophis bannanicus. Next base: position 115,806,010 of record CM066032.1, on the reverse strand, counting down.
ATGAGATGGATCAATACAACAGCAGCAGTAATTAGATGCCACTCTATCAACAATGAGCCACCTGACTGAAGACCAAACACAGTTTAGGACAATTATTGAGAGTGGATATGAATCGACAAGCTCGATAGCAAACAGGCACAAGGATCTTTATAAATACTCTCGAAAAGGGAGGAGGAGGGATTTTGGATTCAGCTCATGTCTTTTTCAGTGACAGCTCAAGGTGAGCTACTTTACCTGAAACGTAAGTATTTCCCATTCCCAGAGGGCTTACGATCCAAATTTGTAACCAGACCAATCTTACTACAGTCCACAACTTTCAGAATGAAGATCAAAGATTAATCCACCACGTACACTTCATTCTACTTTAAGCATATATAGGAGGTACAATATAACATGTTCCTTCCTTTAATGGGAGAAGAGGATCTCAAAACCCTGGGCCAGCATGTCCAGGCATATCAATCTTGGCCACGGACTTGGTACCTGAACATCAAGGATCCTCAAAAACTCCCATCAAATGCGCAAATTTCACCATAAATTCCTATCTATGCAATGGGAGTCTCATCACAAATATGCTAGATTCCTTATAACTTTCTACTATAACATAAGTTGCCACAACATCGGCAGTCTCTATAACATAGCAACATCAATAACAGTACATCTGTGACAGTAACATTTATAGCAGCAACCACTAGTGCAACATATATAGCAGCATTTATAACACCGATATTTAAAGTAACATATCACAGCAACATAGATAACATCAATGACATTTATAGCAGCAATATTTAAGGCAGCAACATATGTACCACCACAAATATAGCAGCACTCTTATCTGTTTAATCAGTTCAACCCTCCAATGTGTTTAGCAGCACACAATTGCACCACACCTATCCATTTGATTAATTCAGCACCAAAGCCTCCATGGACGCCCTCACGGCATTTTGCAATTGCTTTGTCAGGGGGAATCAAGCTAAAAATGCACCTTCCATTTCATGCCACTTACAAATGCAGCCAAACCCACAAGTGCAACCTGTGCTTCGTCAAAAGGAAGCAGGTTTAAATTGCATCTTCTATGCAATTCTATGCCATGCTGCTCACAAGAACTACAAAACGAAAATGTGAAATAGGACACACCATAACCCCCACACATACACATTATATACACTATCGCACCATTCCCAAATTATCAGAAGTACCCAATTTCCCACTGCAAATGATCTTCAACCACACTGTTCACCGGCCATGCCCTCAAGCACGATTCAGCCCACTCGTCCTACGCTGGAAGCAGCCATGATCGCACACCACACATGCGCTCTTATATACCAACTCATATCCAATCAGAAAAGGCATAATATATGCACACACCCACATATTAACCAATCAATCTCACTAGCTCCCCGTACATTCGCATGCTTCATTACTGAACCTCACTTATAGCACAAAGCAACTCATCTCAAAAACTGCTCACTCCAACAGAGAACATGAAATCAAAATATCCCTCTATATTAAAACTACATCCATCCATCACTACATAACACAGCCACTGGATCAAGCACATTCATCGAATACCTAGGTTGCCAACTACCTAAAGGTTCACAGCCACCGAACAAACTCATTCACCAAATACCTAGGTCTCCATCTACTGCCTAAAGGTTCATGTGGCTCTTGTTCTATCTGTAATAAGGTGCGGCACTTCTTATGTTCTAATCCATCATAGTGGAATAAGCAATTTAGAGATCTAAAAAAATGTTCATAAAGACTGAATACTGTGGACAAGGAAGACTTAACATTTAACATTTCTTATATACCGCCTTTCATGATATCAAGGCGGTTTACATTGAACAAACTGAAATTACATTGAACACACTTCCAAAGTGCCATGCTAAACCCAAGAATAGAAAGCCATTAAATCGTGTTTACAGTATGACTGCTAAAAAGCTAGGAGCTTTCTAGTGTCCCTTCAATCCAACATCAGAGCTCAACTTTGAGATTTTTCTTGACATGGATTTACTTATTTTAAAAAATGTATACTACACACTAAAACCAAAGTGAATAACATAAGACATACATAAAAGTGGGAAGCATTTTATATGCTTAGCTTTTGACACTTGAGACCTCTTATCCATAACTGGTACAGCCATAAATACGAGGGTTGCACAGAAAGTAATGCCCCACATGTTTTTTCTCAGTCCAGAATGAAGATAGAGGTGTGAAATTGAAAGGGTACTAACTTCGAACTTCAAAGGACACGTGTGTAATTTTACAGTCGTCCGACAAATAGCGAGGCGGTAATGATCATTCAAATGGCGTCTGAGTGACACACGGTACAAACAAGCTGTAATTGAATTCTTGATGGAGGAGAAAGTGTGAGAAACATTCACAAACGGTTGTGTGCTGTGTATGTAAGTTCTGCGGTAGATAGGAGAACCGTTGGACGATTCAATAATTCAACAACCTGAGAGCCCGACACAGGCCGTGTTTCGTTTTCACTTCCTCAGGGGATTCAGGCATGCTGCATACAATGAACATAAACACAATACATACAAATAAAATAATGATAACACCACATATGAAATCATACAAAAACCATCATGAATATGTAAAAACCAGTTAAGAACTAATAGAAATAAAACTAGAAAAATAAACGTCCCTCGTTGATGCTTTAATCTTCGTTGTTCAATGATTTAAGAGAATGAAGGTACAGATGGTTAATTTTGAATAGAGATAATACAGGTAGATTTATGAATAAACAATGGGATTTTGAAGGACTTGAAATACGGGATAAAAGTTAGATACATCTTAAAAACTATTGCAGCATGGAAAACACTTGCATGGAGATAACATTCTCGTGATTGAATATAGTGAAACGCGGACAGTTCCGTGTTTGTTAGGAACTTTGTTCTAGCGACACGGCAGTAGGCTTTTGAGAGAGAAGGCTTTTGGAGGGTTCAAAAAGAGAGTATAGTGTAACTGATTGTTCACATGTCTTGTCATAATGATTATGATAACGAGAATGTTCTCTCCTTGGGCGCAGTTAAGAAGTCCTCTAGTAATATTTGAACTTTTTTCCCCGTTTTAGATATTATATTAATTATTATATGTATAGAGTTTTTAGGAAATAATGAATTTGGTGAGATCTCACCGAATAATGAGGAAAGTTTTTTCACGCATGACAGAAAGAGCATCTGAGGGGAGCAGTGAGTGTGGAGGACCGGAGCTGTAGCCTGCTGAGTGCCGCGTTGGCGGAGCACGCCGGATCAGCTGCGCGTTGTTGGCCCTGACGTCATCTGGGGTTTAATTGTGATCCAGCAGCAGCGGTTCCTGGGAGCAGTGAGTGTGGAGGACCGGAGCTGTAGTCTGCTGAGTGCCGCGTTGGCGGAGCACGCCGGATCAGCTGCGCGTTGTTGGCCCTGACGTCATCTGGGGCTTATATTGCCGATAGTACCGCGGTCTCGCGGTCTCGCTTGAAGGGGCGCGTTTAAAGGGGCTGTTTTGCCCCTTGAGCGCCCCTTCAGCGCACGAGGAGCACGGAGTGGAAGTTCGTGGAATGGGTAAACGGAAGAAGACCTTAAATGTGAGTACTGTTAATCCGTCGAAAGCTGTAAAAGTTCTTGGCCCCATGGATAAGCACCTGGCTCCCTTAGAGAGGCCTGTAGTGCTATCGCAAGAGGCCTCTAGGTCTTCCTCTCCCATGGATAATTCCTCTACTTCTTTGGGGGATATGAACTCACCCCTGCATGCTGGTCAGAGTTCTTTGGGCCCAGTCACTTCTTCTCCTAATCAGGAGGAGCAACCTTGTTTGCCGGATTTGTCATCTAAGCCGGCCTCTCCTTCGGCATTCACTGATATTGTGGTGGTTCCTATGCCACGAATCCTTCAATCCCCAGGAGATCACTCTGTGGCCCAACAGGCATTTGGATCTATTTTACCTGTGGACACGAAAGATATATCCTTAACTGATGTGTGGCAAGTCCTGTCGCGGATTGAAAAGTCTTTATTATCTGTTTCACAGTATTCTGTTTTTACTAAAGAAACGGTTGCAAAATTGTCTCAGCATGAATCTCAATTGTCCGCTTTGGATAACCAGTGTAAGAAGTTAGACCAACAAGTCTTATCACTACAGAATGTTAATGTTTCATTTATGAAAGATAGTACTTCTCTTCATAACCAACAGGAACTGATGGAAAATTCTCTGAGAGTTAAAAATCTTAGGTGTTTAAATTTTCCACGCACTCGCTTGTTATCTCCTCAGATTTTATTCGATAAATATTTGACTGAAATCCTGGGGTTTGAGGAGAATGCTAAACCTATAATTAATAAATTGTATTATTTACCGCAAATGGCAGCTAACCCTGGTGGAGTTCTCCAGGGGGTGGCAGCCTTACCTGTACTTGATTCTGTAGACGTTTCTGAGTTTATTGAATCTTCTGATCTAATTTCTACCCGGTCAACTCTTTTGGTATCTTTTAATTCAGAGATGGATAAAAATATGGTTATGAGGTTATATTTTCAGAATAAAGATGCTAATTTCTGTGGGGGGACTATAAATTTGTTTCCTGATGTTTCCAGGCAGACGCAGCTGCGACGAAAGGCTTTTATTTTATTGAAGCCTCGTGTCTTGGCTATTGGTGCTACTTTTTATTTGAAATTCCCCTGCAAATGCCTGGTCACATTGAATGGAACCAAATATATTTTTTTGGATATATCTTCCTTAGAAGTTTTTCTTGATTCTCATGGTCCTTAAGGTCTGATTATGTTTTGATAATGATTTATCAGTATGCTAGTAAAATTGAGTTGTAGTTTGGTTTTTGGATACCGACTCCTGTCCTTTGTACTTATATAACAATTTTCTTGTTTGAGTATTGCTTGTAGCATTCTCTTTTCTTTTTTGTACTCCAAGATGTGGACTTTTTACGTTGTATACTCCTGTTGGATTGAATTTTTGTATTATTGGAAATTCAATAAAAATTAATAATTAGAAAGAGCATCTGATAACGATTGAGCGTGCCATGCTAAATTTAATCTAATCCAAAATAAAGGATAGTGATCTAAATAAAAAAAATTTTGGTATGGTATAGATTTAATAAAATGTAATAGATGTTTCTATTTAATCCCCCGCGTTCTCGGTCCAAGTAATATGGGTGATTGGGCAATTTTAGAGGGATAGATGATATGCATTATACCTCGCCTCAGTATGCAAGACAGTTGATCAGTTGTAATGCCCCATGAGGGATTTTACATTATAGTTTGAGGAAGAGTTTGATGAGATTTTTTTTGTTTTTAACTATAGAGAAGACGCCTGTTTGGCTCTTACAAAGAATCAAGTTTGAGCCGTGAATATTGATCGTAAGAACGGGTATGCTATAAATGCTATAAATATTTTAGAATGTGTTTAGGTATGATTTTTAAATATTTATATGTTATGATGTTGTAGTCAGGATCTTAAGTATTTATGTATTTATGGTCTTATAGTTTATAATTTTATCATGAGCAACCCCTATTGATTTTTACTGGGTGCACAGATGGTTGAGAGATTGGTTTTTATAGACTCTCTTCTTGTTTTTATGAGTTCATTACAAGTGTGGTAATGGTGTATTTATAATGCTACAGTTAGTATCTTAATTATTTATGTATTTATGGTTTTATATTTTATAATTTTAGTGAATTCTTATGAGCTGCTCTTGATTGTTCCTACTGTGTCCATAGACAACCTTTTCTACTGACTCACTCCTTTTGCTCCTACTAGTCTATTATGAATGTGATAACAACACTATAGTGGTTACACATAGTGCAATGGGTTCTATATTAGTTTACATAAAATTTCACACCCTTTCAATAATCTTCACTTATGACAATATGTTTTTTAGATTTTGATTTCTTAATTTTTAAATGGTTGTTTTATATACATGGTTTTATATTATTCACATGTGTTTTTACATGATTCTATTTATGAACGTTTATTTTTCTAGTTTTATTTCTATTAGTTCTTAACTGGTTTTTACATATTCATGATGTTTTTGTATGATTTCATGTGTGTTATTATCATTATTTTATTTGTATGTATTGTGTTTATGTTCATTTGTATGCAGCACGCCTGAATGCCCTGAGGAAGTGAAAACGAAACACGGCCTGTGTCGGGCTCTCAGGTTGTTGAATTATTGAATAAAAGTATCCTTCTAATTCTGAACCACGTATTGACTGGGCAGCTGGAGTAGTGTGCAGACGAAAAAGGCCTAGGGAGCAAGTTCTCTGCACTTAGGCAAGGCAGGAAATAGTAGTCTTTTGTGTCAATACACAAACACTTGGCAGGCAGTAGCTTGGAGGTGTCAGCAGGTCTGTGGCCTCTGTAGCAAGAATCTATTTTGTTTGGGTCTGAGCAGGCTGCAGATACTAGTCCTACAAAACCAAAACACTCTTCAGGTCTGTATCACACATTAACCGGAAAGCAGCAAGAAATAGGAATTAGGCGGCCTCACCTGCTAACTGCAGTTCCTGGAGTTCGTCCAGTCCAGTCCTGAACAGTGAGTAGTCACGCCTCACCAGCAGCTTGGAGACTGTCAAACTTGATGACATCTCCCTAGATAGGTAGCTGGCACCGCCCACCAGTCTCCAATATCCTATTGACAAAGCAGACTCATGGGAGCCAACAATTAAGGCAATCAGTCAGCTATTGATCAAAACCTAAACTGATTCATTAATCCATATCCCCACAGGCAGAAAAGACCCAACGCAAGCAAGACAATCTGGAAGACGCACAATGAGTCTTCCAGTAAAACCACACTGAAGATGAATCACTCCGGTCCTCAGGATTGCCACCCCACACTCCCGTGAACTCTCCTGTTTCTCTTTCTTTTTCTGTAATGCAATAGTCGTGATCTTTTTGCACCAACGGCGGTTACACCCATCCCTGAACCAACAATCAGATGAACTTCTTCAGGCCCTGGGCACGCCAACATGCACTGGTTTTCAGAGAAAACACTCCCAGGGAGGGTCCAGGGCTGGAGCGGAGGATTTCAAAGAACTGCAATTAGCAGGTAAGGCCTAATTTCTATTTCCTTATTGTCCCTCCAGTCCAATCCAGTCCCAACCAACAGGATGTACCATAGCAGTTCTAACATCGGGAGGGACCCACAAGCCTGGCCTGAAGCACTGAACAAAAACGTGCATTCCTCACCACCTGAGCAGCCAGAGGCCCGAGGCCGATCAGCAGGAGCTGACAACTCCTTGCGAGGCAACTTGGAGGGACGCTCCTGCCCTGACTCCTTGGACTCACGCCTGGGGCTGCGGGGCCTGGGGTGGGATTTCACCTTCTTCTCCGATTCATCCTCTGAGGCGGTCTTTGAGAATGTTGTTGGTTCTTATGCTCCACCTCTGGTGACTTCTGCTTGGAGGAACCACAGCCACGGGACTCTGAGGCAGCCCTGGCTTGGCAAGGCACCGAGGTATTGGAAGAGGCCCTGGAGCGTGATGTCACCAGAGACTCCAAGGTGGAGTCTGACTTATGAACATTTTTTTCCTGCTGCTGATGGCAACTCTAAGGCCTTTGGGGTCATTGTTCTGCAGAGTTTGCAGTCTGAGTCGTCGTGCTCTAGGCCAAGGCATTAGAGGCAGCAGTCATGTGGATCTATAAGTAACATGACTTTGCCACACATCTCATACTTTTTGAAGCCACTTGAGGCCATCGGAAAAAGGGGGTCCCTGCCTCTGGCCAGAGGCCTGAGGCCTTCAGCTGAAAAAGGTTGCTAACGCCAGTCGAGGCAGACCTCCATGAAAAAAGTGGAAAATAGAAAGAGGAACCAGGGGAGCAACGCCAAGGCAAGCTAGCTCGGGGGCGGGAAGGAACCAGTATGCAAACCGGATAAAATTTAACTATTTAAAAAAAAAAAAAATCTGACTTTTTATGGGGAAAAAAGGACAACATCCAAAGAGCTCTGCGGAAAAAAGGAGACCAAAGCAATATGGCACTATTGGGCGGGAAGTGGACCACGAATGCATGGTGCATCTCCCAAAGGCTTTCTTTGAAAACTGGGAAGATGCTTCTGCGCAGGCTCTGTCAGCACAGATGTCATCCATATGTGAGGGCAGACTTCCTGCTTGTTCCCAGAGAAAATAAACACCATTTTTGAAAATCCTACGACCAGTCCTGGTGCTATCAACCATATCTTAGATAGCAAATCGCAGCACCACCAACAAATCTACTGGGCCTCATACCAAAGACCATGCCCAAGAAAACGAAAGCAGAAGAAACTGTCTGTTACAGCTAATAAAGCCTCACGTACCTTCTTTTTTTTAAATGTATTAAAACTTACTTGATACTCCTCTCATGCCCAATCAAAATAAAAACAGACATCAAACACAGTTCAATAGCAATACTTGTAATGCCATTTACAACGTCAAAATGCAATGTGTGCCTTTGAGTCAGTCCTGCATATTACAAATATACATTTTATTAGGCAATAGAGGGGACAAGTGCAATTAGAACATATAGACAGAATAAAGTGGGTCCTTATATTGAGGGTAAATTATATGTGCAGTTGAATAAGATAAATGGAAGTTACAGGGTACATGACAGGCTAGTCTGTATGTAGTTTGAGTGATTATCCAATCACTCACCACAACCATTAAAGGTCTGGAAAAAGAGCCAGGTTTAACCAATACAATCCAACTACTCACAACATGTAAATCCTGTGAGAAAGATATGTTAAAGTCAGATTTTGAAATGGGTTCCAGGAGGCATACATCTACTAGATCATACATGTCAATCGCTACCTCTAGGACAGAAGAGACAGACTGGAGTAAGGACAGTATGGGTGCTCTTCTTTGATCTACACTACTTGCTCTAATCATACTCCTCCCCTCCTAACTCTAAAAGATAGAAAGGAAGAGGTAGATTACAAAGAGTAGCTCTCTTCTTTGCTCTATCTGCTCCAGGCTCACCCCCTCCCCTCCTGTTCTCAGCATAATGCCTATTTAAACACTTTGATGCACCTGTCACCTGAGAATACTGCCATTCTAGCATTTAGTCACCTTCCTTTAACCCTATCGTATAACATCACCCCTCCCTCCTTAGCCATTTTTCCCACTGTTTATAATTATATTGGCCGATTAATTCACTGTAATTAATAGCCTACCATATATACACTAGTTCACTTACTATTGTTACTAGTTTTACTGATTGTTCCTTGTACATTGTTGTTACATTGTTGCTTGTAAACAGCTTTGACATCTTGAAAGGAGATATATAAGAGTTCAATAAATAAATAATTCTCTAGAGAACTGTGCAAAATCGAGCAAGAACAAAAGGACTTGCAAAGGCATACTGGTTGAAATAATTGTTATATTCTACTCACCGCTTTCCCCACTCGGATCAGGGAGTCCAACAGAGCCCCAGAGTAGCACACTGAATATTCTGGAATATCAGCGTGGCTTAACAGATACAAAAACAAGAATGGAAGAATTAAAACCAATTGGCAGTTTTTTAAAACTAAACTATGTCTTCATAGTACAGGTCTAAACACGGAAAGATGGATAAATCTGAGTTTTCTAACAAAAACTTTCAATAAATATCTGCATGAAAAAGTATATAAACCCTTCATTCAATAACTGGTGGCACCTCCTTGGGCAGCAATAACTTCAATTAAACATGTCCCAGAACTGTGGATCAATCTTACAATCACTCAGGTAATTATGACATATTCCATACAGAAGTGTTTCAATTCTGCAACATTTGAAGACTTTCTTGCATAAACAACTCGCCTCAAGTCTTGCCACAACAATTCAATGCAGTTTTGGTACAGAAGTTGACTTGTCCAACTCAAACATGAAAATTTCTCTTTTAGCAATTCTTTAGTAGATTTACTTGAAAGTTCACGGTCATTATCTTGCTGCTTCTGATATTCTCTTCTAGAATTTTATGATATGAGATAGAATTCATGGTTTCAGCAATTATAGCAAGCCATCCAGGTACCAATAGAGCAAGGCAGCTACACATTACTACTACTAGTACTAATTATTTCTATAGCACCACTAGGCATACACTTTGCTGCGCCTGGAGATTGTGACAAACACACACTTAATCTGAAAGAATGAGCAACAGCAAGTTTAGAGAAGCATTATACTAATGTTGAAACTGATCTAGTAGTTAAACTGCACCCACTGTCTAACATAAATCCTAAAGTTCTTATATTCTGTCAAGGATGGCATTATACTATCATGTGATTGTAAAACATTAAGTAAATAGAATCCAATCATCATGAAGCTAAAGGAATATGTAACAGTTTGCACAAATATTTAGTAGCATCAGGAAAGATGGTCACAATCTCCAGACGCAGCAAAGTAGGTTATGTGTACTTCTGTGTAATTTCTGTATTTTATTACATCGTTTCTAATTGTGATGAAGAGGAAAGATTATATTCTCCAGGACCAAGCAGGAAGTCAGTCCTCACATATGGGTGTCATCGACGCCGATGAAGCCCCAGCGGAGCACTTCCCCAGCTTTCTATGAAAGCCTTTGGGAATGCAGGCACGCATGCGCGGTTCCCTTCCCGCCTAAAGGTGCCATCTTACCTCAGTCTCTCTTTTTCCAAGAAGCCCACCGGACGTGTGTCCTGTCATCCCGGATAAAAGTTTGATTTTTCGGCGATTCTCGCTATTTTTTTCTTCCCAGTTTGACGCCGGTTCCCCTCCCGCCGGGTTCGGTACACCGGTATCAAGCTCGATTCTTCTTTTTCGGTTTTTGCCCTTTGTGGCTGGCGTTCGCGCCCTTTTTGATTTTTCCCCTGGAAGGTCGGTCCTTTGACCTCGCAGGGACTCTTTTTCCCCGATGGCTTCCAGCGGTTTCAAGAAGTGTGATCGGTGTAAGAAGTTGATGTCTCTCACCGACACACACGACTGCTGCCTTCGGTGCCTCGATCCTGATCACGACCCTAAGACATGTGGACCATGTGGGAAGATGTCTTCCAAGGCACTCCGAAGTCACCAGCAGCAGAAAGAAAGGCTTTTCTCGGACTCAGCCTCCGGCCGGGCCCGGACCTCATCTGAGGCCTCGACATCTCGGGATTCGGATCCCGAGCGCCGTCGAAGCTCCTCGGACAGGGGGTCCCCCGACCGGGAACGCAAGAGGAAGAAGCGGCTCGTGAGGGCGTCGGAAGAGGTGGTCCCTGGCTCCTCGAGGGCCAGGTCTAAGACCCCCGACCGTCGCCCCGGGCCCGTGGAACAAGAGAAGCCTGCCAAAGTTCCTCGCGTGGAGCTGGAGTCTGCTGGACACGTAAGCCCTGTGGTCCTCGGGGACTCTCCTCCCAGAGAGCCACCGCCGGGGCCCGAGTCAGTGGCTGCTGCGTCTCCCGAGCAGAGTCTCAGGATGACAGCCTTGGAGAGCAGATTGTCTGCCTTCATGGAGCAGCAGCGGGCACTGATGGCCAGCCTGTCTGGCGCATCTGCCCCGACCACCGGGACATCGAAGTCGACCCCAGAGACCGAGCCGATACTCGAGTCCATCATGGCTCGAAGTCGACCTCGGTCGCGGTCTCCCTCGACCTCCCGTTCGGGACCGAGGGCGTCGGGGCGGGTGCTCCAGGGCCCCACGGGGTCAGATCCCGACTCCTCATCGGAGTCCGCCTGGCCTCCGCTCCCAGAGTCTTTACAAAATGCCTGGCAGTGGTGGCGGCCTACCTGAGAAATCAAGGCATCTTTGTCTTTCCCTATCTGGACGACTGGCTCATCAGGGGTCAGACGTGCCAGGAGGCCCGCTAGGCCACCCTCAGAACTATCGCTCTTCTTCAAAGCTTGGGATTTGTCATAAACTTCGCAAAGTCAACTTTGCTCCCCTCCCAGAACTTGGAGTTCATAGGGGCAAGGCTAGACTCTGTCCTGGCAAAGGCATTCTTGCCAGCAAACAGGGCCCAAAGACTGATGGACTTAGCAAATCAGTTTCTCAGAGGGTCAGTGGTCTCCGCCAGACTCTGCCTAAGGCTGCTTGACCACATGGCTTCGACAGTACATGTGACCCCCAATGCCAGACTCCATATGAGGCCTGCACAGTGGTGCCTTCGGACTCAGTGGTCCCAGGCCTCAGGCAGCCTCAGAGACAGGATAAGGGTGTCCAGACAATTTCTGAACTCTCTCAGCTGGTGGCTGCACCCACCCAATCTACTACAAGGGGTGCCCTTTCAAATTCCTGGGTACACAGTGGTACTGACCACAGACTCCTCCCTGCAAGGCTGGGGGGCTCATTGTCTGAACAAGTGCACCCAGGGCCTGTGGTCTCCTTGGGAGGCTGCACAGCAGATCAACTCAGAGCTATTCGGTTAGCACTCAGAGCTTTCTCTCCTACCCTGGCTCATCAGTCTGTCCTAGTTCAAACAGACAATCAGGTAGCCATGTTTTATGTGAACAAACAGGGTGGGACTGGGTCCAGGCTCCTTTGTTGGGAAGCTCAAGACCTTTGTTCATTTGCCCTCAAGCACAACATGCTCCTCAGGGCTGTGTACCTTCCAGGCCAGGAGAACTACCTGGCCGACAGGTTGAGCAGGATTTTGCAGCCCCACGAGTGGCAGCTGCATCCCTTGGTGTTCAGAAGATCTTCCTGAAATGGGGTCTCCCTTGGATAGATCTGTTTGCCAGTCCACTGAACAAGCAACTGCCAAAGTTCTGCTCCAGGCAACTGCATCCTCTGCGAGTAGCAGCAGATGCTTTTCTGATTCCCTGGTCTCAGGGCCTCCTGTATGCATTTCCTCCCACGCCCTTGGTGGCCCGAACTCTCTTCAAGATCCTTCAGGACAAGGCCTCGGTCCTGCTGGTGGCTCCCAGGTGGCCCAGACAGCCTTGGTTTCCACTTCTACTTCAGCTGGCGGTGGATCCCCCACTGACTCTGGGGTTGCAACCCAACCTTCTCTCTCAGGATCAGGGTTCCCTTCTGCACCCCAATCTCAAAGCTCTCATTTTGATGGCCTGGAAGCTGCAAGGGTAGTTTTGTCTCCCTGGGGCCTACCTCAGAAGGTTGAGGTGGTTGTCCTAGCCTCTAGGAAACAGTCCACTAGGAAAACCTATGCTCTCAAATGGAAACAGTTTTCTGTGTGGTGTCACCTATGTACAGAGGATCCTTTCTCCTGTACTGTACCAGTAGTGCTTCAATACTTACTGCACTTATCAAATCAGGGACTTAAGTCCAATTCTGTTCGGGCCCACCTCTCAGCTCTAGCAGCTCACCACTCACTGGTGGAAGGACATTCTCTGTCGGTTCACCCCTTGGTGTCCCGCTTTCTCAGGGGCTTGCTTTTGCTCCAGCTTCCAATCCGTCCTCCTGCTCCTGAGTGGGAGTTGAATGTGGTCTTGCAGCAGCTGACTCGCCCACCCTTTGAGCCGATGGCTACTTGCCCTCTACGCTTCCTGTCTTGGAAGACACTCTCTTCTTAGTAGCTCTTACCTCAGCTAGGCGAGTGAGTGAGCTCCAGGCCCTGGTCTGTGATAGGCCTTACACTCGCTTCTATAGGAACAGGGTAGTCCTTAGGACTCATCCAAAGTTCCTCCCAAAAGTTGTCTCCTCCTTCCACCTTAACCAAGAGGTGGTTCTTCCAACATTCTTCCCTAGGCCTCATGCCAGCCAGGCTGAAGCAGTTCTGCATACCCTGGACTGTAGGAGGGCCTTATCCTTCTACCTTGACCGTACGCAGGGACACAGAAGGGCTACTCAGCTCTTCGCATCCTTTGACCCCAATAAGTTGGGGTTGGCTGTGTCCAAGCGTATCTTGTCCATCTGGGTGGCTGACTATCACCTGGGCTTACAAGGCGGCTGACCTTCCTTTGCAGGGTCGGGTTACGGCCCACCGTGTCAGGGCCATGGCTGCCTCAGTGGCTCATCTCCGCTCTGTGCCCTTGGTAGACATCTGCAGGGCTGCAACTTGGTCTTCAAGCCAGACTTTTGAGGCCCATTACTGTCTGGAGAGGGAGTCCCGTAAGGACAGTGCTTTTGGCCAAGCAGTACTCCGGAATCTCTTTGAGGTTTAGGCAACTCCTGCCCTCCTGCCCTCTGTTGGGCTACCGGTGGAGATTGTGTCAGTGAAAAGCCTTTCTTTGCTGCTGAGACTAGAAGGAGTACTCTTGTTCAACCTGGGTTCCTCGGTAGCCCAGAGCTGGTGAGTCACCCATATGTGAGGACTGACTTCCTGCTTGGTCCTGAAGAAAGAGTAGTTACTCACCTGTAACAGGTGTTCTCCAGGAGCAGCAGGAATCAGTCCTCACAACCCTCCCTCCTCCCCTGGGAGTTGCAGTTGTACATAGTTTATTTTTCATTTTTGTGTGCTGTTCTTAGCTATGTCATTTGACTGAGGTAAGATGGCACCTTTAAGCGGGAAGGGAACCGCGCATGCGTGCCTGCATTCCCAAAGGCTTTCATAGAAAGCTGGGGAAATGCTCCGCTGGGGCTTCATCAGCGTCGATGACACCCATATGTGAGGACTGATTCCTGCTGCTCCTGGAGAACACCTGTTACAGGTGAGTAACTACTCTGTCTCCCTCCTAGTCTCTACATATTCATCTATTAACAGACTTTCTGCTATATTTAGAATATACTTTGGTACTCTCGTTTCAGACCTTATTGCAGCACAGAATCAATCTTATTGAGATACCATCTTTTCAGTGGTTTTTCTCCGGAGTTCTATGTATTTATTATGGTATTTATTTTAAAATGTATGATTAAATACGATGTTCAAAGCTTTTATTAATTGCTTTTAATGATTTATATTTATGATTTTTAATATGTGTTTTTGTGTCTTTCTGTTGGTAGTGACTTTACTCCCTGAAGAAGGCATATTTGCTGACTGCAAAGTGTAGGGATCTTCAATAAAGCTGCTTTGGATTTTAGAGGTGTCTCAATTCGGCCTTGCTCTAGTTGGACCCTCTTGGTTCCCAAACCAGTGCTCCAACCATTAAGCTGCTCCTCCACTCCACTGTCAAAGGCAAACAAAAAAACAAACAGTGGACTAGGGTAATTCTAAAAAGGAAAGGATTAAAAATGCATGTGTAGACAGGAGAATAAGTGGGTTGGGATTTAGCACCATATTTGAGAGTTGGGATGAGCTTCTTACTTCGGAATGCAGTTTGACCAAAAAGTTACATGTTTGGATCATCTGTCCAGAGGATATTATTCCAGAAGTTCTGTGGGTCCATCAAGATGCTCCTTGACAAAGAAAGCAATATTCTATTTAGAAAGCAGTGGGGGGGAGGGGTTTGCTAGTTATCCATGAGCACCATTACATGCAGTGTTTTTTGTTGATTGACATTATAAACCCTCTCATCAGCTGCAGCGAGAGCCTGAATATCTTTAGATGTTAGTCCGAAGTTCTTTATGACTTTGTAGATGATTTTCTGGTTTGCTTTTGGGGTGATCTTGACAGGACGACTATTCATGGGTACAGTCACTAATCTTCAACTTCTTCTATTTTAACTGTCCAAACGTGGATGAAGCCCCAAATGTTCAGAAATGGTCAGTCGAGTAACAAATACTTGTTTTTCATAGGTCTTCTGAAATTTCTTTAGTGTAATGAGTTTCCACCAACTTTTATGCTGAAGAACGAACTCAAAATCTTTTTGTTGACTAAACTCAGTCATGTAGATTCACTCTCTAGGATACATTATTTGTACTCAACTAGGCCCCTGATTCTAATCAGTCAATTAATTGTGCTAAGGAAACTAGTGATTCACAAATTTTCACACAAGCATACTTATTGCTAATTTTTTTGCGGAACAAATATGTATCCTGTATGTCATATATTCAATTGGATTAATTTTTCTCTTAACAGGGTTTAGATTAGGATCTAATCATGTTTTGAGCATGAAATGTGCTAAAATACAGAACATGCTAAGGAGTTCACAAACTAAATACTGCATAATCTATACATTACAATATACAAAATGAAATACATTAAAAGCAGACTAAAATAAAACCAAGATTGCATAAGAAAATTAAAGAAAAATGTCAAAAAAGTACAAAAGCATCCAATTGGTTACTGGGCTCAAATAAAAATTGCGGTAGTTGAGAATAAATCCTACTGACTGCAGCATCCAGCATGGATAAACCCATTCATAATCAGAGCTAAACTAATCATCCAGGTAGGAAAAACATGAAACTATGATTTGCACAAAAATATTGCAATACATGCAAGAAAGCACAGTTACTTACCTGTAACAGGTGATCTCTGGGAACAGCAGGAATAAGTCTTCACATATGGGTTTCGTCGGTACCGAAGGAGCCTGCACGGGAACGCTCCCCAGCGTCCAATCAGAAAGCTTTTGGGAGCATCCCACAGCGCCTGGGTGCTGCCTTCCCGCCTTTCCCAACTGTCTCTCCTCAGTTAAGTTTTAGAGCTGAGACAAAGAGAGAGAGAGAGAGGGAAAGGAAAGAGAGATAAAGAGAGAGAGAGACAACTCCTAGGGGAGGTGGGTGGGTTGTGAAGACTTATTCCTGCTGTTCCCAGAGATCACCTGTTACAGGTAAGTAACTGTGCTATCTCCAGGAACAAGCAGGAATGAGTCTTCACATATGGGGACTCCCTAGCTTTAGATGCCAGAGAGAGATCCCAGAAGTTGTGTGTCCCTGGGACAGGGCTGCACTTCCCCACATGGATCTCTGGCATCCCATGAGGGATGGTGGGTAGCAGTTGATTAATTATGGAACAGGTGTTTAAGAACAGCCTGACCAAACAAGGCATCCCGGCGAGAGTCCTTGTCCAAGCAGTAATGGGCTGTGAAGGTATGAACCGAGGCCCAAGTGGCTGATCGACAGATGTCGTCAAAAGACACAGAGTTGAGATGAGCCATTAAGGCTGCCATGGCTCTCACATTGTGAGCTGTGACATGGCCCTCCAGAAAAAGGTTCTTGCTCTGATAGGCGAAAGAAATACACTGGGCAATCCAGTTAGATAGTGTTCTCTTGGGAGACTGGTAATCCCAAATGAGAAGGATCAAAAGCAACAATCTGCGTCAACTGTTAGAACCTGATGACTTCAAAAATCCGCAATCTGCGTCAACTGTTAGAACCTGATGACTTCCGAACTGTCTTTCAGGCCCTAATAATGCCTCACTTTGATTATGCCAATGCGATCTTGTATGGTCTACCTAAGTGCACGACTAACCCCTTACAACTTGCAATGAATTCAGCTGCAAGAATCCTTCATGGAGCCTCAAGAAGTTCTCATATTACCCCAATACTAAAACAATTGCACTGGCTACCCATACAAGCCAGGATCTCATTCAAGATCCTAATTATGACCCATAAAGCCATCAATAAATACCCTGCTACTGCCATTACTGATCTAATTTCAATCACACCTCCCAATCGAGCAAGGAGATCGAATGCCGCAAATACTCTCATATTATCTAAGGCAAGCACGAAGTGTTCTCAATTCACTAGATCCAGAGCCTTCTCCTTCTTTGCTCCATCCTGCTGGAACGCACTACCAGCAACTATCAGAACCATCAGTGAACTCTCCCAATTTAGGAAGGCACTGAAACGGCACCTCTTTCTTCATCACTACGATGATGCAGTCTTCTCCCCACTCACCCACTCTCACATCTCAATGCAGCACCTCAAACTCATGCACGTCACATTCCCAGACTGATCACTCGCAATCACACCTTCCCCTCCAACCACCATGAGAAACTTATGCAGTGCCACATAACTCATTATATTGTTGCATAAAGTAGACTGTATTTATTCATCGTGTCTCCTTGTTAAGGGACTGGTTATTTATACCCTATTTTACCTGTTATACCTGCTTAATGCATACCCAAGTTTAATTTTCCTGTTTAATGTATACCCAAGTTATTATACCTGTTTCACTGTAAGCACAAATCACGAAATTGAGATGTGCAACTCTTATGTTCATTGTAAACCGCACTGATGTCGAATAGCGCGGTATAAAAGAGACTGCAAATAAATAAATAATAAATAAAGAGTTGAGAGAACTTTCTATGTTGCTGTGTCCTCTAAGTAAAAAGCCAGAGCTCTTTTACAGTCCAGGGTATGAAGATTCCTCTCTGCACTTGATGCATGAGGTCCTGGAAAAAAAGACAGGTAGGTAGACCTCTTGGTTGAGGTGAAAAGGCGAGACCACCTTAGGCATAAAGTGTGGATTAGTCCTAAGGACCACCTTGTCATGATGGAACCTTGTATAAGGTGGATTAGCTACGAGTGCTTGTAATTCACTAATACGACGTGCTGATGTGATTGCAATGAGAAAGATAACCTTCCAAGAAAGGTATTTCAAGGAGGTGGTAGCCAAAGGTTCAAAAGAAGGCTTCATAAGCTGACCAAGGACCAAGTTTAAGTCCCATGCCACCGGGGGTGGTCTAATGGGAGGCTTTGTTAAAAGGAGGCCTCTCATGAATCTGGCTACAAGAGGATGAGAGGAAATAGGTTGTCCATTTAGAGGCTTAAGGGAAGCTGCAATAGCACTCAAATGGACCCTTACTGAATTAGTCTTAAGGCCTGCATTAGACAGATGGAGGAGATACTACAGCCAAGATTCCAGAGGTATGGCAAGGGGGTTAAGACCCTTCCCAGAACACCAGATAGTAAACCTCTTCCACTTGAAAGCATAAGAACGTCTAGTGGAAGGTTTTCTGGAAGCATAAAGAACATCTTTCACTTGTTGAGAAAGATGAAGATCCTGGAGATCTAGGCCTTCAGCAACCAAGCCCTGAGATGCAGAGACTGGGGATTGGGATGCCACAACTTTCCGTCCTCTTGAGAGAGGAGGTCTGGAGCAGACCCTAACTCCAGGGAGGGAGCTTAAGAGAGATGTAGAAGCAGAGGATACCACACTTGCCGTGGCCAATATGGAGCTATGAGAATCATGTGGCCTCTGTCTCTCTGAAGCTTGAACAGGGTTTTGGGAATTAGGGGAATGGGTGGAAAGGCATAGAGGAAGTCTTGACCCCGGTGAAGGAGGAAAGCATCTCTTGCCTGAGCTCCCTGAGCCAGAGTTCTGGAACAGAACCGGGGAAGTTTGGCATTCCACGGACTTGCAAAGAGGTCTATGTCCGGGGTTCCCCAAATTTGAAAAATCTTGAACACCTGGGTCCATATGTAGGGACTACTTGTGTGAAAGCAGAACTCGACTGAGCCTGTCTGCCCAAGAGTTTTGAACGCCTGGAAGATAAACTGCCAGATGATGAATGTGATGCTCTCTGGTGAGGGCCCACAGTCGCAAAGCTTCGTTGCAAAGCGACAGAGAGCCAGTTCCTCCCTGCTTGTTCACATAGAACATGGCTACCTGATTGTCCGTGTGGATAAGGACTGTCTTGTGGCTGAGCAGGGTGTGGAAAACCCACAGAGCAAGGAAGATTGCTCCGAGTTCCAAGAGATTGATATGTAGACAAGTCTCCTGTGGGGACCAGATGCCCTGGGTGGAGATGTCTTGCAGATGAACTCCCCACCTCATTGGAGAAGCATCTGTTGTAAGAGTTGCTTGGGGTAGAGACTGCTGAAAGGGGGACCCCAGCAACAGGTTTTGAGGGGACTTCCACCACTGGAGGGACAAAATGAGGCGACTTGTGTTTGCTATTTTGTCTGACATGCAGCCTAATGCCTGGGTCCATTGGGTGGATAAAGTCCACTGAGCTGCCCTCATGTGAAGGCGAGCATATGGTACCACATGCACGGTGGATGCCATGTGGCCTAGCAACTGTAACATCTCTCGAGCAGTTAGGAAGGGCTTCAACTCTGCTTGAGAAGCTAACTGCACCAAGCGAAGGCAACAGGCCTGGGGAAGACAGGCCCTTGCCCTAGTGGTATCCAGCAACGCCCCTATAAACTCCAGGGACTGAATAGGGATCAAATTGGATTTTGGGATGTTTATTATCAGCCCTAAATACTGAAGGATACGCATTGTGCAGGTTAGAGAACTCTAGAGCTCCCACTCAGAGGCCAAATGAGCCAGTCGTCCAGGTAGGGAAGACGAATATTCCCAGGTTGCGCAGAAAGGCAGCTACCACTGCCATGCATTTCGTGAACATCCTTGGTGCAGAGGCAAGACCAAAAGGGAGCACTCTGTATTGATAGTGCTTCTCTTGAAAAAGGAACCGAAGGAACCTTCTGTGAGCTGGATGGATGAGAACATGAGTGTACGCATCCTTGAGATCTAGAGAACAAAGCCAATCCTGACTCTGAAGGTATGCAGCAGAGTTCCCAGAGAAACCATCTTGAATTTTTCCTTGACTAGGAATCTGTTCAACTCTCTGATATCTAAGATGGGTCTGAAGCCCCCTGTTTTCTTTGGAATCAGAAAATAGGGGGAGTAGAAACCTGTGCCCTGTTGTTGAAAAGGCACTTCCTCTATTGCCCCCTGGGCGAGAAGAGTGGCAACCTCCTGCCCCAACAGGTTGAGGAGGGAGGTTGGAGAATTGAACTGGTGCACTCTTGTGAGAGGGGGCAAGGTTGAAAAATGAAGTTTATATCCCTCTCTTATGATGGAGTGTCTCCAATGCTCTGCTGTAATTTGCCCCCACCTGGGAGCAAAGTGACATAACCTTCCTGGAATGGTGGAGGGTTCTGGTCCTTCTAGAGCCAGGAAGGCTAAGTTCTCTAGCGGAAAGTCAAAGGCCCTGAGGGGGCTGAGGTTGCTGGGCTGGAGCAGGCCTAGCAGCCTTTGCTTTGCTCTGTTTGGATGATTGCTGACGTTTGGTAGGGAACTAAGCTGCAGAAGATGCCCGCTGACCATAAGCAGGATAGAATCTTCCCTTTTTAGAAAAAGGTGTTTTCTTGAATAACCTTTTCTTAGCAGGAGCAGCTGTGGATTTGGATAGTCTATCCAAAACAGAATTTTCAGCATCCATCTGATTGGCTTTTGCTTGCCAATCCTTACCAAACAGGTTCTCACCTGTACAAGGGATATTTCCCAATTCATCTTGAACCCAGATCTCCAAATCAGATGCTTGAAGCCAAGCAATCCTACGTGCACCTATGGCAATAGCTGAGGCTCTGCTTACGCATTCAAAGGAGTCGAAAGCTGCACAGTTGGAGAATTTGGAGATATCATGGGCATGTTTGAGCCCAGTGAGAAAGTCCTGCCTTTTATCTTCAGACATAAAAGGACTTAAAGTCTGCAAATGGTCAGTGACTTCTTTTAAGAACATTCCCATGTAGAGACTATAAGAATTAATTCTCGCAGCAAGCATGGAAGCTTGGAAGACTCTTCTTCCAAAAGCATCCAGGGTTCTACATTCACGTCCTGGAGGATTAGAGGCATGTCTTTTGGCACTTCTAATCTTTCTCACTGCAGACTCAACCACAATAGAGTGGTGAGGAAGTTGAGTTTTATGGAAACCAGGACAAGGAGGGACACGATACATGGTATCCAACCTGCGAGAATGAGGAGAGGTGGTTAGAGGTGCTTCACACATCCTCAACATGAGATCATACAGAATCTCATGAATAGGCAAGGTAGCTGCCTCCTTAGGAGTTTTAGGATATTGTAAAATATCTAACTCCTTGGCTTTGGGCTCTGTCTCAGGGGCCACTGTGATAGAGAGGCCCCGAGCCACCTCCCTGATAAAGTCTTGAAAAGACAAGTCCTCTGGAGGAGACATCCTTCGTTTAAGAGAGGACTCCTCCTGTGGAAGAAGCATCACTGCATCGACCTACTCTTCAGAATCCTCAGAGGAATCGAAGTATCGTCTGTCCGGATGCTCTTGCAAAGCACGATACCCATACCGACCGGGATCGGTATCGGGAATAACCGGTACCAGGGTATCGGTACCGGAGGGCTTCAGAGGACAGAGTACTGGCATAGCGGACACCGATGCCAATGTCACCGGTACCGGGATCGGTACCAATGGCGATGCTAGAGCCGGTACCGGTGGAGTAGTCTGTTGCAGTACCACGGGCGTCGATGCCACAAGGAAAGCCGCCAGACTGCATTCTATGGACAGAATCCTCTGATCCATCGACGCCGCCACTGCTTGGAATTCTGTACCAGCGAAAGCCACCGGTACCCCAGAGCATGGCACCAGGAGATCTGTCAAGGCCACGCCATCGAGATCATCCTGGAACCCCGATGATGATGCTTTAGAGGCCGAAGCCTCCCGCCGGGGTAATTTTGCCGGTGCAGGATCCTCAAGGGCAACGCCAGAGGCATCTCGATGCTTAGAAGGAGATCTATCCTTCGAGGACCGGCTGGATTTATGTTTAGTTACCTGAGATCCATGTGAGGAAAAAGCAGCCCTGGAAGACGTCGATGCCACCGAAGCCGCATCAGAGGGAAACGGGGTACTGAGCTTGGCAGCTCGGTTCTGCCGACCTCTTTTAGACATCATAGAACAGGACATACAATCTGTTATGGAATGGTCAGGACCTAAACATTTTAGACACCAGTCATGGGAGTCGGTGACGGAAATGGTACCGCCACATTTTGTGCACTTCTTAAATCCTGAGGCAGGCTTTTCCATATTAAGGAAAAAAACGTTTTGGGCCTATGGCCCAAAACGCAAGTGCACCTGAAGAAAAAGAACGGAAAAAAGTTTGTTGGTTTTTTTTACAAGAAGAAAAGAACAAAGACTGGCGGTACCGGTAGAGCGTCGAAGAAGGCAGACGCAACACAAAAGAAATAGACAAAATAAGGAAATTCTTCTGCGGTGACAGGAACATGACCTGCTGGCTCCGTGGAAAAAGAAGAACTGATGAGAGACAGTTGGGAAAGGCGGGAAGGCAGCACGCAGGCGCTGTGGGATGCTCCCAAAAGCTTTCTGATTGGACGCTGGGGAGCATTCCCGCGCAGGCTCCGTCGGTACCGACGAAACCAATATGTGAAGACTCATTCCTGCTTGTTCCTGGAGATTTAATTTTTTTTAAATACTTGTAGTGCCAAGGTTAGGCGAAGATTAATCTATGGCACTGAAGATGCCCTGCCCTTACTACAAATCTGAGATATCTCTTGTAATTGGGATACATCCAGGGTTTAATTTATAGATAAAAAGGAAGTGGAACTGTGGGGACAGAGCTGTGGGCGGGGCCAGGCCAGAAGTGACATCACACCCAATGCTTCCCCTCTCCTCGCCCCCTCTCTTGCATGATCATTTTTTTTCGACAAGGTGATGGGGAATGAAGAGGCATTCAAACATTTCAAAAGTATAAATACAGAACAACCTACTCTGTTCATAAGAAACATAAGAGCAAGAAGTCACACTAGCGGTAGCGGCTTCCATGCGATATCTGAGCCGTGGCCCTATTAAACTGAAAAGGGCCACGGCTCCAATATCACACAGAAGCCACTACTGCTGCTTAGTAAACATAACCCCAAGATTTCAGTAGGCAGATTCAGAAGCAATGTCTGAAGATATTAAATGAAACTACTAAGCCAAGATTACAAAATAATTTTAATATAACATCAGGATAATAAAAAAAAAGCAAATACTAGCTACCTCTCAAAAGAATGTATCATGTAGCACCTGAAACTGTTGAGCAAAAACAATGGATTTTTCTCTTTGGCCCCTCCATCACCCCCAGCACAATAATTTTCTTAGGGGGGCATGTTTACTAAGCTGGGCTAATGGGTAGTGTGTGCCGTTTTCTAAGTCCCATGTTATTCATTGGGACCTAATTACAAATAGCATGCAATAGCTGTTAACCCAGCTTAGTAAATATGCCCCTTAGTTCCCTCTCTCACCTCAGGACCCATGCTACCTTTTTTGCTACCCTGTGTAATTAATGTGCTCCCCCCCCCCCCCGCCCAGAGATTCCAGAGTCCTTCACAAGCCTCTTTTTTGTCCCAACAATGACTTAGGAGTATGTTTACTAAACATTACTGTGCTTTAAGTGCCATTGCGCTCATGGAAATAAATGCATACTCTGCACTTAGCGCACATTGTTTGTTAATGTCCTTTAACTTTTAGGAAGCATGATAAATAGTAGTAGATGCCATGATCTTTCCGCCTCTTGGCTGGTACCGTGCTATATCACAATCCTTCTGCTGCCAAGGCCAAGGGCAGCTCATCTGCTGCTTGAGGCGAGAGATGAGCTGCCATACCCCTTTCTGGCTTTGTTTTTATCGTCACAGTTTCCCTAATCATTATATTTCCATCTGTGAAAATATCATGGTCTGGGTTTGAGACAGTGAGCTATATGTTTTGTTTGTTTTTTTTTATCTTAACTTCCAGTTCAACCTGCTAGACCAGTTCAGACAAGTGGATTGTGCCCCCCCCCCCCCCAGCAGATGAGACAGAAAATTCCAGAAGCTTAGTGACATCACCCTTGGTAGATAACCCTGTACCCCTAGGGGTCAGTTTCAGTATTTTCTCTGTCTCAGCAGATGATGGACATCTTCTTGGTCTGGCTACCAATTTATCTTTTCAAAGGAATTCTTGACACACTGCGGAGCCTTCCCTTATTGTTTCTCTTTACCAAGGGGACCCTGATCAAGAGGATTACGGGTCCCCCCTCTGTGTGGCAGGGCTCCAGCTCAGGAGTAGTGCACTGAACCTGCTTCAGGATCTGTTAGTAGCAATTCCTTTTTTGTTTTATTTACAGTTGCTGAGAATTTTAAAAAAAATTGATACATAGAAGAAAGTTTTACAGGGAAGAACTACCGCGGTCTATCAGCCCGGGTCTCCTAGTTCCAGTCAGACAACTCTCTCGCCATTCAGGCCACTCTCCCTCCTGCCTAATCGGACCCAGAGTACAGCCGCCAATCAGGCCGGCACCAGGGGTTCAGGCTGACATCTCCCTCTATTTGCCGGCAGGAATTCGGGCAGCAATTCGGTCTGCTCCCTCAGTCTAGCTGCCACTGTATTTTTGCCATTCTTAGCTGCCGCCCCTATTAAATTTTCCCTGCTGCAGTTCCTTTTACCGCCGCTTCCGCACTGTGTCCCGTATCTCCACATTGTATTCTTCCCAGCCTTCAATATTCCCGCCAAGATGCTTGTGGAGGATACCATCTTTGGTGCTGCTGTGGGTGCCATTTTGTCCCTGCGATTCTCGGCCTGCTCCGCCTGAGCCCTACCACACAATGCCCTCATCTGTCCAGCACTGTCTCAGATGCAGCAGGAAGCAGTCTTGTAATGGTGGATCTTTGTGCAGTTTGTATGGCGGATCAGGGAGTGATTTCTACAGTCGTGACTTCAGCGATCCTCCCCAGGACGCTTCCTACTGATTTGCCAATGTCTCTGCCACAAGAGTTCTCTCCTCCTGTTCTCCTGCCAGAGGCACAATTAGGCCCAGGGACTCTATATTCTCCAGTCTCAGACTTCTGGCAATCAGTAGCTTCCAGAGTCATCAGCAGCTTCAGGTCCTGCGGGCCCCGCAGATCTTCATTTCATGGATTTTTTCCACCATGCTTGGGATTTTTGGCATTCCGGTGCTGCTGCAGGTCAGAGTACACCTTCAGCTCCAGTGTCCACAGCTCCCCCCACTTCAAAAGCGCTCACTCCCTTACTGCGCCCTAGATGCATCCCGCCCCCTCAGGGGACTGGCACCCTGATGGGGAAGACTGAATGCCTTTCGGAGGGGCACTCCCCGCATTCAGATTCAAATAGGGAGAAGGGTGAGCTCTCGCATCCTGAGGACGAACCAGAGGTAAGAGAAGATGGCCAGGACATACGGCTGTTTCACAAGGAGGAGCTCCTGGCACTCATAGCACAAATCATGGAAGCTCTTCATCTCTCCACCCCTCAGCCACAGCAGGCTTCAGATATGGAGAAGCATCTGCCAGACCCCATCATTGTGGGTATCAGGAAACCTTCAAAGGTTTTCCCTTTCCCCGAGTTAAAGCAAATGGTCACTCTTGAATGAGATTCTCCAGAGGCTTCCCCTGAGCTCCACTCATCGCCTAGGGCGTAATTATCCCTGGGCTCCTGCCAACCTGGACAGTTGGCCGCATTTCCCAAGGATGAACGCCTTAGTAACATCCGTCACCAAGCATACCACCATTCCGGTCGAGGACGACACAGCTCTCCAGGATCAAATAGACTGTAAGGTCGAGGGTCTATTGAAGACAACCTTTTCTGCATCTTCCATGTCGCTCCAAGCCTCAGTCTGCGGCAGGTTGGCAGCAAGAGCATTGCTGCGTTGGTTGCAGTCACTCCCAGAGGATCCCACTTTAGCCCACTTAGAATCAGTCACTGCGTTTATTGCAGATGTATTCTATGACTTAGTGTTTCAGCTCGTTCTGTAGCAGCATCTACAATAGCGCGACATTGGCTTTGGCTTCGCCATTGGAATGCGGATTCCGCCTCCTAGACCAGTCTAGCCAAGCTTCTGTTTCAGGGAAAGCTCTTGTTTGGGGTAGATCTGGACAAACTGGACAAAGACAAAAGCAAAGTCAAGCCTCAATGCTTACCAGAGGATAGGTCCAAATCGGCTTCTCGCCACTCCCAGTCTGCCTTCGCCAGCTCATCCTCACGTTTCAGGGATTCCCGCCGCTACCGAACAGGCCGCTCCAATGCTTATACAGCTAAGACTTCTTCTAAACCCCAGTCCTTTCGGGGTGGTCCGTTGTAGAGAGGCCTTCTCAGCAGCCACCAGGTCCTCCCGTTGACTGGCTCGGGGCCCATTCTGGGGTGCCTCCTGTGGGAGGCCTACAACTTTATTCCCACAAATGGATCTGGATCACAACAGACCAATGGGTCCTCAAGGTTCTCTCTCACAGCTATGCCCTCAAGCTCAAGAGGCCTGTTCCACTCGTCTTCCCGATTTCTCCCTGCAAGGCGCCGGACAAAGAAAGAGCCGTCAAGATGATGCTGCAGCGCCTCAGTCAGCTGCTGGCGATTAGTCCAGTTCCCCCTGTGGAGACTGGCTTGGGCCATTATTTCATCTCCTTTGTCATTCCCAAGAAGGACGGCTCATTCTGGCCAATTTTAGACCTCAAAGGCATCAACAGTGCCTACACATGCCCTATTTCCAGACAGAGACGCTCAGGTTGGTCATATAGGCAGTCAGACCTGGCAAATTTCTAGTGTCCCTCAACCTCATCAAGGCTTATTTCACATTCCTATTCACCCGGCTCATCAGCAATATCTACGCTTTATAGTCCTGGGCCAACATTATCAGTTTATGGTCTTTCCATTTGGCCTGGCCACAGCGCCCCATACCTTCTCCAAGGTCATGGTGGTGGTGGCAGCAGCAGCTGCCCTCCGACACAGAGGCATACGAGTCCACCCCTACCTAGATGACTGGCTCATCTGAAAGAAGTTGCCCGAGGAGGCGATTTTAACAGTGGAGCAAGTGGTCAATCAGTTGAGTTGCCTCGGTTGGCTAATCACAGGCCAAGAGCTGCTTACAACCCTTGCATTCACTGGAGTTTCTGGGGCACGTTTCAACACACAATAGAGTCGGGTATTCCTCACACACGACAGATGCAAGAAACTGGCATGCAGTTCCAGAATTTCCTCTGGGTCCCAATGCCCTCTGCCTCAGGCTACCTACAGGTCCTAAGCACCATGGTGGCTACCTTAGATGTGATCCCCCTTGGGCCCGTGCCGCATGCGCCCCCTTCAACAATCCGTCTTGAGCCGATGGTTGCCCAAGTCCCAGAACTATCAAGTATGGTCCCGTCTCCCACAGCCTCAAGTAGTGGCTTTCACGTCACAACCTCTTGCGAGGTGTCCCTCCGGAGACTCTGCAGTGGATACCCATCACTACAGATGCCAGCCTCGCAGGCTGGGGAGCACACTCTATGGGGCAAATGGCACAGGGCTCCAGGTCACTACAGGAAGCCTCCTGGTCGATCAATCATCTCGAAGCCCACGCAGTCTGTAGGCACTCTTGAAATTCAGCTCCCTGCTTCACGGGAAAGTGGTATGAATATACTCAGACAATGTGACCACAGTGGCCTACCTGAATCAGCAAGGGGGCATGAAATGCCCAGGAGTGGCCCGAGAAATGGACCTTTTGCTCCCTTGCACAGGGGACAATCTGCAGGCTCTCTCCGCACAACAAACTGTGGGAGTGGAGAATGTTCACACGGATCTCCTGGATCCCAGTGAGTGGGAACTTTCTCAGGGGGCCTTCAAAAGATTGTGAAGTAGTAGGGCCGCCCAACAGTGGATCTGATGGCCACTGCCTCCAATGCCAAGGCACCGTTCTTCTTCAGTCACCACAAAGAACTGGGTTCTCAGGGACCCGATGCCCTAGTCCAGCCCTGGCCTCTGAACCAGCTGCTCTATGCCTTTACGCCATGACCACTGATAGGCAGAGTCCTCAGACTCATCAAGAACCATACCGGACACATCATGATAGCACCAGACTGGCCGCGGCACCTATGGTATGCCGACCTTGTTCACCTCCCGCAGACAGTGCTGCTGCCCCTCAGCTCCTGCAGGGGTCTCCTGCACCAGGAGCAGATTGCCATGGATGACCCAGCTCCTTACTCGCTTACGGTCTGGCTCTTGAGTGGCGCTGCTTAACATGGAAAGGATATTCGCCTCAGGTGGTGGCTACTCTTAAAAACGCAAGGCGCCCCTCTACCTCCTGGGTCTTTGCTAGAGTTTGGCATGGTGCTCTCACAAAGCGTTATCTCTGTGGAGGGCACAAGTTCCTGACATCCTAGCTTTCCTGAAGGATAGGTTCAATCAGGGTTTTGCCCTGAATTCTTTGAAGGTACAGGCTGCTGCGCTCACATGTTTTCAGGGGCCCCTCCGGGGACAATCACTAGCTTCACATCCGGACCTTGTCCCCTTCTTGTCTGGGGTGCATGTCATGTGTCCACATCTCCAGCTGGTAATACCAGCCTGAGACCTTTCTTTAGTTCTTAGGGCGCTTTCCAAGCCTCCCTTTCGAGCCATTCTGCTGGGCGTCTTTGAAGAATCTGACTCTTAAAGTTGTCTTTCTAGTGGCAATTACCTCGGCCTGGCGCATATCAGAGCTTCAGGTGCTTTCATGCAGAAACCCCTTTTTAGCCTTCTCGCCAGAGGGCGTCAGTATTCGCCCAGTCCCTTCCTTTCTACTGAAGGTTCTGTCTGCGTTTCACATCAATCAGTCTGTGATCCTCACCTCCTTCCCAAAGGAGCACTTCTCAGGGAACGGTTCCATTCTCCATGCTCTTGACGTCAGCAGGACTCTACGCACTACCTCAAAGTCAACAATCCGTATTGCCTCTCCGATCACCTCTGTTCTTCTCAGAGGCCGGTGCCAAGGGGCACCAGTTTTCAAGACAATCATTGCGCACTGAGGGCTACTTACATTCTTCATAGCAAACCAGTCCCCAGCAGTCTCAGAGCTCATTCCACTAGGGCCCAAGTCGCACTGCTTGACATCTGCAAGGCAGCTACTTAATCTTTCCTCTCTATCTTTGTCCAGCACTATCGTCTGGACCTTCATGCTCAAGAAGCGGCTCTGTTTGGTTTCAGCGTCTTGGCTGCTGCAGTTACTTTCTGCCCAGAGGGGATTTAGCTTTGGTACTCCCCATTTATCTGGACTGGTCTAGCAGATTGAACTGGAAGGAGAAATTTTACTTACGTTATTGTCCTTTCCTGTATCCCTGCTAGACCAGTCCAGGATCCTCCCCTCTACGTGACCTTATCGGCCTTTCTTTGACTTGGTTGTGCGGTGCCAAAGACCTCATTAGCGTGCCAACAGTCTGAATGGTCTCTTTCTTGTACATAATTGGCTTCCACAGTGTCTATAGTTCTATACAGTTCTAGCTGTATGGCATGTTTGCTTACAACGTTACTTAGCTATTTAACGGCCAATTCCAGCCAATCTGCTTGCTACGAACATACTGAAGCTGACCCTTAGGGGTACAGGGTTATCCATCAAGGGTGATGTCACTAAGTGTCTAGAATTCTCTGCCTCATCTGCTGACAGGGGGACACAACCCACTTGTCTGGACTAGTTTAGCAGGGATACAGGAAAGGACATTAACAGCAAATAAAGTTTCTCCATATCACTGCTTAAGTGCACGGTGGAAGGTTTTTGCTTCTTTGCTCCAATAATCTCTAGTTAGTTTAGATAAACACTCTAGGTACCTTTCTCTGGTTGTAGTTCTCCAACTTAGGGTATTCTGGTCCCTTTAAATGACCAGCTGTCTGCTTGGGATATATATTATGCGCCAGCACAGCATTTTTTTGATCTCTATGTTGAAACTGCACTGCTTGGAAGATGCAGTTATTCTAGGGCTGAGAAGATCCCACATAAGGATACCTTTTTAAACCCGGTTGCCCACTGAATTCTATACGATTAGTAGATGTATTTGTATTTGATATCTGCTTTTTATTTTGGTGAGTTATGTGGACTTGTATTATAGTGAGTGAGTGTGTGTGTGTGTGAGTGTGTGAGTGCGAGAGAGTGTATAGATATATGTACACACAGTTTTAGTTAGTCTGATTTGCATTATAACTAATGGAAGCTTCAGGGGTTGGTTTTCCCGCTGCGATTGTTTTAGTCTCCTTTAATATATGGAATTATTTTCCCACTAAAATAATGAATTAGTTATATCTATAAAACATTTATGTAGTCTGACAGTTCTTAGGGTTGCTTCAGATTTATATATATATTTTTTTTTAAAAGAGGGGCCTTTCCCCAAATATGGTTTAAATGGTTATTTTTCCTTCTTTATGGTAAAGATTTTTAATAAATAAACGGATAAAAAATAATAAAAATCATTAAAAAGTAAAATCAGAAGCGTTTGGGGGTTCTCTTGCCATTATGATATGTAAAATCAATTGTTTAGTTATTTGTTTTGAAGTTTAAAGAAATTGATCTGTGATCTTTTTTTATTTCACAATGTACACAGTTAAATACTGGACATCCAGGACCACTTCCTGATGAAACTGAGCAAAATGCTCAGGTTGCCACCACTAGCATTGGGGTGTTCGGGGATATAACCGATTGATTCCTTATGTATGAAGCCTTGCCTGGGAACCAAGTTGCACACTGAAGATAAGTTGTTTAAAAACAAATCAATTGCCTGTTTAAATGGAAGAGTTTCTACTTGTGATATGAAGTTTGAATTATAGAATGCAGATCACTATAGAGACGGCTTTTCAGGATCTATGATGTGGTAAAACCTGCCTGACTGTTTATATTCATTGCTGTCAGACGTTCGAGGTTCAT
The DNA here is from genome assembly GCA_033557465.1 of Ichthyophis bannanicus. Lineage (NCBI taxonomy): Eukaryota > Metazoa > Chordata > Amphibia > Gymnophiona > Ichthyophiidae > Ichthyophis > Ichthyophis bannanicus. The sequence goes on along the minus strand of CM066032.1, from coordinate 115,774,971 downwards.
ATAGATACCCAAGATCCTTTTTCTCCTAATTTAAATTTTTATTTTTACCTCCATGAAGAAATATTGAGTGTATGCATTATATATTTTTTTCCTGAGTTGCATCTCCACTCTATTCTGATTGGAATATTGGGTTTTTTTGTCTAACCCCCCCCCCCCCCAGCAGCCAAAATGGAGAGGCATCCTCAGGGTTCTAGTCAGGGAACAGGGAGTCCCCTTCACTCAGAACACAAATTAGGCGATTGTGCCAAGAATAAGGAAAGCAACATTCCCAGACTATATAATTAAAAAAAAAAAAAAAACCAACAAGCAAAGCAAGCACACATAGGGGGATGTTTACTAAACCGCGGTAAAGTTACCAGCAGTAAGAGCAGCGTTAAGGTACCTGAAGCCATATAAGGCAGTGGGCAGGTAGGGGGTGTTCCGGGGAAAAGGGAGCAATGGGCTGTTTTATGCACGTTAACAGGGCGCCTTGGCCGTTTAACGCACACTAACAGGATATGACATGTTAAGGTGACAAGCATGCACCTTAGGGCACGTTAAGGCTGACAAACGTGCCATAAGGTGCCCTAAGGGCTTTTAAGGTGCCTTAACTTAAGACGCCTTGAGTTAAGGTGCCTTAATTCAAGGCGTCTTAGGTTAAGGCACTTTAAAAGCCCTTAGGGCACCTTAACTTAAGGCACCTTAGGTTAAGGTGCCCTAAGGACATTAAGGTGCCTTAAGTTAAGGTGCCCTAAGAGCTGTAAAATGCTTTAAGTTGACAAGCATGAACTGTAAGGCATAAAAACATCTGTAACCCTAATGCTGGACGGAGCACCAAGGACAGGCAATGAACAGGTGATGGAAGGAAGGAGAGGTGGGAGCTGATGGACCTGCCATATCTGCAGGCACCCTATATGGCAGCCGGTAAAGTGGACAAACATGTTGGAGGCAGCTGTACTGATGCACAGGGTAGTGCCAATGTAAAGTGCTGCAATGACAGTGGGTAGCATAGGATGGGGAATACGTGTCCCCCAGCAGAGGCAGAGGTGGCAGAATATTGGCAGCGACAGGCGGACAGAAAAGTAGTGGTGCCATGCAGATCAGGCACAGGAGAGGCAAGCACGAAGAGCCACAATGGAGAAAAGGGTACCAGTGCAGGACATGGGGTAGCAGCCTGCACAAGACGATAGGACTGTACACAGTTGACAGAGGCAGATAGATGGGCCGAAGGATGGATGGTAGTTGAGGAGAGGGTGTTATGGGCTGGCAGCACAGATCTGCAGAGCCCTGACTGTTACAGGCATGAAAATGATCCCAGTAGCAGAGTCACAAAAGGAACAGGTAGGAATCAAACCCCTGGCCCCTGCCTACAGAGACCTTTAACTAACCAGTAGGCTATACCTCCACACCTTGCTGCACAGCAATGTCTGGATATAAAAAAAGTCTGCTGTGTGCCGGTATAGGATAGCCCCACCAGTACCCATAATGCAGTGCACATGCAGAACAGCAGTTTACAGCTGATCACTGAATGGAGAATGCACTTATCACCTCAGCTCAGTAAGAGGACATGACAGTGTGTGATACAAGCACAGAGCAGCTGCAAACCGTGCTACTGAGCAGCACCTGTGGTTACCCCGAGGGTGAGGATGTGTGCCCAGCACCGGGTCCCCAGTACCTGCCCATGCTGCAGATCCCCATCACTACCAGTTGGTGGCATGTATTTTCTGCAGTGTGATGATACACTAGTCACCTTGTGTCCTGCTGTATGAGCCAGTCTCATCTAGCCCTGTTGGACAGGACCTACGCAGAACAGTGTTACAATGCTGATGCCATGGCTGTCTACTACCAGGAGCGAGGGTTGTCTAAAACCACATGGGGTTTATATATTTTATGTAGCAATGCTTACATACCGCTGGTGTTCAGTCAGATACATTATAAATTTCCCTTGTCCCCAAAGGGCTCGCAATGTAGGGGGTATGGAGCTTGCCCAATCACAAGGGGTGCCGATGGGACCAGAAGCCCCAGTCCTTCTGGCCAGAGGTTGCTATGCTTCACTTGGATTCAACCCCTCAGCCCAAGCTAACATATCCCAACCAGTAGGCCACACCTGTTACAATACAAGGCAGTGGGCAGCCCCACAAGTACTACTGGGAGAAAGCCTGGGAGACCACACTTCCCCACCTGGCTAGGTCTAACATTCAGCTGCAGCAAGCACAGTCATACTGCACCTGCTGCCCCCCCCCCCAACTGGGTTTCCCCACCATGCACATACAAAACTGCAGACAGTCTGCTGGCCAGCATGCACTGCATGTATGCGGAGTGGCCATGTGCACTCAGGCTTGGGATATACAGCAGTCACCCAGTAGGCAGATCAGTGATTGGGCCCACAGGAAAGGAAGCACACCCATATCACTAGATGCAGACCCTATATGGCACTGTGGGGATACACAGCCATGCCATGGTCACTGCTCGGTCAGAGTGAGAATGTCCTCCCAGCATGACATGCTGTGGTCACCCGGTCCATGCAGGTGGCGGTCGGGCACTACGACGTACCAGCCATTGCCCTACCCCCAATGCAGATGCATCCTGGCCAATCCGCCCTGTTTGGGCCATACCCACAATATCTTGGTCCTCATCATGCACATTTGCAGGCTAACACTGGAAAGAGTTTAGGCAGTGTGAGGCTCAGTGAAGTGTAGAATGCCACAAAACAATGGATAGAAATACACACACACACACACACACACACCGAAGCACTGTGCAACACTGGGGGATGGGTGGCAGTCCTGGCCGCCACTCTGGTCCCAATCTCAGTGCCGGCATTGTTAAGGTGTGCTCATCATGCAGGAGCTAATAGTAGTACTCTGGTGCTAACTGCTGCTCCAAGTGCAGAAGCCAACAGCCTGACTCTCCATCCAGCTGTGGATAGTAGAGTCTGTCTGTGTGGGTGTTTGTACCCCCTGTTGGCCGCTCCCTTGGGGATTGCACATGGTGGTGGTGTATCCACAATGTGGGGTAAAAGGTTGGGACGTGCACTAAAGGATCCACAGCCAGGACCCAAACCAGTGACCCTCTGCTCTGCGGCACACCAACTGTGTGTAGTGTACCAGTGCTGCCACATAAACACCTCTGTCCCTGGAGCCAACATGTTTCCCATCAGACAGACCTTGACATGTTGCATTGCACACGGTGCACTGGAACAGGGCATAGCTTTGGTCTGCTGCAGGTGGGTGCCACTGCCCTCTCCACCACCAACCCCTCCCCCCCACCATGCTGACATATTCATTTGCTGTCAAGTGTGCAGTCCCAGGTCATCCAATGTGTGGGTAGGCGGGTGACTAGGGTGCTGGGTCCAGGATGGGGGGGCGCGCGACATACATGGACATCTGCACATCCCCTCCATCACCACCTGCAAATGTTATGTCCCTTCCACCTGGGGGAGAGACGGCTGGGGGGTGTCAGGTTGGAGGTCTAGAGAATATTGGCTAGAGTGAACCAGGTAAACATAGATAGATTGTTCTATGCCAGCAGACTGTGGACAGGCTAAGGGACATGCAATGAGGCTACAGTGTACCCAGTTTGGACTACTGGGTGTAAATATGTTTCAGACGCGTGGTCTAACCCTGCACTGCCTTACCAGGGGCTGAAGTAAAGGGTGTTTGTTTCGCTGGGTTTAAAAACAGTTTGGGACGTTTCCTGGAGAAGGCCCATAGACCCTTGTTAGATTGGTCCCCAGATTTGCACTGCTTCCCCATTACCGGCATAATGGTTCCTGTGTGATGTTTGAGGTACATGTCCCCTGGATGGGACACTGTGGAACACAATACTGGGCATGTCTGACCTTGGTCAGATGCTGTCCTGCTGTTTTTCAGTTTGTGTTCCTATGTGCCACCTAGGTGGCTGCCTAGTATGCCCTGTGCCCCAGCTGCCCCCACTGCATGACCCACCTGCACCCCCCTTTGCACCACCACCACAGTGCCCTTTCCTACTTGGGCATTATGCTGTTGCTGCAAATAGAGCACTATCACTTTTCTTGGGCTCCCTGTCTGTGCTGTACATTACTGACACTGAAATGGTCTCTCCTGCAAAAGTGCATTTATCAACAGGTTTTTGCTGGCAGTAGAATCCTGGCGTTAATGTTACAGCGTTAGTGTAGCAGGGGCTTCTCCCCACCCACTCCCTGCCCACTGACCCCTATTCTCCGTCCTCTCCCCACCCTCTGGGACATTTACTGCTGCCGGTAATGTTAACATGCGTTAACGTTACCTAATGTAAGGCACGTTAACGTTACAGATATTACATAAAGCACAGTTACTTACCTGTAACAGGTGATCTCTGGGAACAGAAGGAATAAGTCTTCACATATGGGTACGTCGGTACCGACGGAGCCTGCGCGGGAACGCTCCCCAGCTTTCCAAAAAAGGAAAGCTTTTGGGAACATCCCACAGCGCCTGCGCGCTGCCTTCCCGTCTTTCCAACCGCCTCTCTCCAGTTCGAGTTTCAGAGCTGAGACAAAGAGAGAGAGGGGAAAGGAAAGAGAGATAGAAGATACAACTCCTTGGGGAGGTCGGTGGGTTGTGAAGACTTATTCCTGCTGTTCCCAGAGATCACCTGTTACAGGTAAGTAACTGTGCTATCTCCAGGAACAAGCAGGAATGAGTCTTCACCACTGTTCCCTCTCAGCTGTGCGCGTGTGCGCGCGCACACACCTCGCCGAGTCAGCGCACATACTTTACAACAGAGCGCACAAAAATTACGGCTCTGATTCTGATAGAAAACAACACAGACGTATTAAAATTTAAAAATTATGATTGTAATTACAGTACTAGAAATTTACCGCTTCATTTAGTAATCGTCTATTTTCATTTAATTTGATTAAAATCAGTGTGGTGTACATACTGTATTCTGATGTGTAGTCAAATTTTAAAGTATATAACTCCGAGTGTCGTTATGTGGTGCACAAAAATTTAACCTTCCTTCAAAAACTGCACACAGCTGATATTTTATGCGCACACAGCCTACAGAAAATTAGAGGGAACATTGGTCTTCACATATGGGGACTCCCCAGCTAGAGATGTCGGGGAGATCCCCAGGGTTGTAGACCCTGAGAAGGGCCCTACCTCCCCCTTGGATCTCAGGCATCTAAACAGGGATGGAGGGTAGGAGTTGCTCAAGTATGGAACTGGTGTTTTAGGACAGCCTGACCAAACAAGGCATCCCGGCGAGAGTCCTTGTCCAAACAATAATGGGCCGTGAAGGTATGAACCGAGGCCCATGTGGCTGCTCGACAGATCTGGTCGATGGACACAGAATTTAGATGAGCCATAGAAGTTGCCATGGCCCTCACATTGTGAGCTGTGACATGGCCTTCCTGAGAAAGGTTCTTACTCTGGTAGGCGAAAGAAATACACTGAGCAATCCCACAGGTGCTCCTTGTGGTCTTGGGCAAGCCACTTAACCCTCCATAGCCCATGTTCCCTGTAAAATAGTTATCTCCAAGTTATAATGCCCTGTTCAATGTAATTTTAGTTTGTTCAATGTAAACCGCACTGATGCAAAATAGCGCGGTATATAAGAGAATATAATAAATAAAAATAAAAATAAATAAGTGGACAGTGTCCTTTTAGAGACTGGAAGTCCTAAATGAGAAGGATCAAAAGCAACAAAGAGTTGGGAAGACCTTCTATGTTGCTGAGTCCTTTGTAAGTAAAAGCCAAGAGCCCTTTTACAATCCAGGGTATGAAGATTCCTTTCTGCACTTGATGCATGAGGACCTGGAAAAAAGACAGGTAAATATACCTCTTGGTTCAGATGAAAAGGTGAGACCACTTTAGGCATAAAATGTGGATTGGTCCTGAGGACTACCTTATCATGATGAAACCTTGTATAAGGAGGATTAGCCACCAAGGCCTGTAGCTCACTGATGCGGCGAGCTGATGTGACTGCAATGAGGAAAATAACCTTCCAGGAAAGAAATTTCAAGGAGGTGGTGGCTAAGGGTTCAAAAGGTGGCTTCATAAGCTGACCAAGAACCAGATTTAAGTCCCATGCCACCGGAGGAGGCCTAATGGGAGGTTTAGTTAAAGTTAGGCCTCTCATGAATCTTGCAATAAGAGGATGAGAGGAAATAGGCTGTCCATTGAGAGGCTTAGGCAATAGCACTCAAATGGACTCTTACTGAATTTGTCTTAAGGCCTGCATTGGAGAGATGCAGGAGATATTCCAATAGAGAATTCAAAGGTAGTGCTAGAGGGTCAAGACCCTTCTCAGCACACCAAATGGAAAACCTTTCCATTTAAAAGCATAGGAACGTCTAGTAGAAGGTTTTCTGGAAGCATGGAGGATATCCTTCACCTGCTGAGAAAGATTCCAACCTTGAAGGTCTAAGCCTTCAGCAACCAAGCCCTGAGGTGAAGGGACTTGGGGGTTTGGGTGCCACAAAGTTCCTTCCTCCTGGGACAGGAGGTCTGGAGCAGCTCCCAAGTCTAGGGAGGGAGCTTGAGAGAGATGCAGAAGTAGAGGGAACGTGGAGCTATGAGGATCATAGATCCTTGATCCCTCTGGAGCTTGAATAAAGTCTTGGGAATTAAGGGAATGGGTGGAAAGGCATACACAGGAAGTCTTGACCCCAGTGAAGAAGGAAGGCATCCTTGGCCTGAACTCCCTGACACGGAATTCTGGAACAGAACCGGGGAAGTTTGGCATTCCACGGACTTGCAAAGAGGTCTATGTCCGGGGTTCCCCACTCTTGAAAGATTCTGAGTACCTGGTCCATGTGCAGGGACCATTCGTGTGGAAGCAGGACTCGACTGAGTCTGTCTGCCCAAGAGTTTTGGATTCCTGGAAGGTATACGGCCAGGAGATGGATTTGATGCTATCTGGCGAAGGCCCACAATCTTAAAGCTTTGTTGCAAAGCGACAGAGAGCCAGTTCCTCCTTGCTTGTTTATGTAAAACATGGCTACCTGATTGTCCGTATGAATGAGGACTGTCTTGTAGCTGAGCAGGGTATGGAAGACCTTGAGAGCTAGAAAAACTGCTCGGAGCTCCAAGAGTGTTCACCAAATGCATGGCAGTAGTAGCTGCATTTACAAGACCTCTCCATCAGGGCACTTGGTCTCCACAGGAGACCTCTCTACATATCAACCACTTATTTATTTATTTATTTAACAGTTTTTATATACCGTCTTTCTACAATTCAAGACGGTTTACATGTAACATAACTGACAGTATTATACAACTGTTTACAAAGAACATAGAACAAGGTAACAGATTACATAGAACGAGAATATGTGGCTATATTTATGCTTTTCTTCTATACCGCTTTTTCCAAAGATCAAAGGCGGTTTACATTTAACATATAATGAACATGGTTTTACATTGAACAGTGTTTTTTCATAACTATGTACAATTAACTTTTCATGAACTTTTCATAACTATGTACAATTAACTTTTCATGAATAGTATATACAGTTAATATTGACTAGTAATGCTGTAACTATTTACATTAATTATTCATTATTAATCATGGTTTGTAAGAGTTGCTTTTTCTTAAGTGAATTGAGTTTTGAGTCTTTTTGATCTGTGGTCAAGGAGGATTGTTATGGAGGTGCAGTGTGCTGGATGGGGGATTCATTAAGATTTATAAAGTGTTCTGTAAACAGATATGTTTTTAGTTCTTTCCGGAATGTCAGGAGATCTTTTATTTTGCGGAGGCTTAGCGGAAGTTTATTCCATAGGGTGGGGGCTGTATATGAGAAGGCTCTTGAGTAACATAGGAACTGGGAAACTAATAAATAAATAACTATGTACAAAATATTATTTACACTAAAAGCACCCTGTATTGGTAATGCTTCCCTTGGAAAAGGAAACGGAGGAACCTTCTGTGAGATGGATGGATGAGGACATGGGTGTACGCATCCTTGAGATCTAGAGAACAAAGCCAATCCTGCCTCTGAAGGTATGGAAGGAGAGTGCCCAGAGAAAGCATCTTGAATTTCTCTTTACATAGAAATTTGTTCAATTCTCTGAGATCTAATATGGGTCTGTAGCCCCTGTTTTCTTTGGGATCAGGAAGTAGGGGGAGTAAAACCCTAACCCTTGTTGAAGAAGAGGTACCTCTTCTATTGCCCCTTGGGCAAGAAGGGCAGCCACCTCCTGACCTAGAAGGTCGAGGAGAGATGTTGGAGAACTGAAATGTCTCACCATGGTGTGAGGAGGAAGGTTTGAGAAATGAAGTTTGTACCCCTCCCTTATGATGGAGAGGGTCCACTGCTGTTGTAATTTGCTCCCATCTGGGAGCAAAGTGAGCTAACCTTCCTGGAATGGTGAGAGGCTCTGGCTGTTTCAGAGCCAGAAAGGCTAAGTTCTCTAGCATCAAGTCAAAAGCCCTGAGGAGGCTGGGTCTGCTGAGTTGCAGCAGCCCCTGTAGGCTTAGGCCTGGCTTGCTTAGGTTGCTGACGCTTAGCAGCAAAACGACCTGTAGAAGATTGCTGGCCAGAAGCAGGATGGAATCTGCCTTTCTTGAGGAAAAAATACTTCTTGAAAGGTTTTTTTCTTGGCAGGAATGGAGGTTGACTTTGAAAGTCTATCCAAAGCAGAATTTTCTGCATCCATTTGAGTGGCTTTTATTTGCCAATCTTTGCCAAACAGGTTTTCTCCTGTACAAGGAAGATTTCCCAAGCCATCCTGGACCCAAGATTCTAGATCAGAAGCTTGGAGCCAAGCAATTCTGCGAGCAGCTATGGCAATGGCCGAAGCTCTGCTGGCACCCTCAAAGAAGTCAAAATCTGCACGGTTGGAAAACTTTGAAATATCTTGAGTATGCTTAAGCCAAATAAGAAATTCTTCCCTTTTATCCTCTGGAAGAAAAGGGAGGAAAGTGTGTAGCTTATCTGCAACTTCTTTCAGAAACATCCCCATATAAAGACTATAGGAGTTGATTCTGGCAATGAGCATACTGGCTTGGAAGATTTTCCTACCAAAAGCATCCAAGGTCCTGCATTCTCTTCCTGGAGGAGCAGAGGAGTGTCTTTTTGCACTCTATCTTTTTCATAGCTGACTCCACCACAATAGAATGGTGAGGAAGCTGTGTTTTATGAAAACCAGGACAAGGAGGGACACGGTACATGGTGTCCAACCTACGAGAATGAGGAGAGATAGTGAGAGGAGTCTCCCATAAGTCAATCATGTGATCATAAAGAATCTCATGAATTGGCAAGGTGACTGCCTCCTTAGGAGCCTTGGGATAACCTAAAATATCTAATTTTTTAGCTCTAGACTCTGATTCAGAGGTTACTGAAATAGAAAGCCCTTTAGCCACTTCTCTTATGAAGTCTTGAAAGGACAAGTCTTCTGGAGGAGACAGACAGTCTTCTTTTTGGAGAAGGCTCTTCAGGAAGGGCTATGGATACTTCGCCTCCGATGCATCAGAATCTTCGGAGGAATCAAAGTATCGACTGTCAGGGTGCTCTTTCAAAGCTCGACACGCGTACCGAGCCGTATCGACATTGGGCGTTATTGGTACCGGTTCGGTACCGATGGGCACCCCTGGGCAGGGAACCGCTGCAGTCGACACCATGGCCGATGTCGATGCAGTCGGTACCGGTACCGGCATTGGTGCCGGTACCCGGGCTGATACCGACAACGGAGTTTGTTGTGGTATCAGCGGCGTCGCAGCTTGAATGAAGGCCGTGATAGCCTGCTGCATGGATAGAACATTCTGATCCATCGACGCCATGAATGCCTGGAATTCGGTACCGGAAGGTTGTGCCGGTACCCCAGAGCATTCTAACAGGTGATCGGTCGAGGCCGTGCCATCGATGTCAACCTGTAACCCCATAAGTGGAGCTTTGGAAGCCGGAGCTTCCCGCCGGGGTAGTTTTGCCGGTGCAGGATCCTCGAGGGCAAGCCCGGAGGCATCTCGATGCTTGGAAGGAGATCTACCCTTCGAGGACCGGCTGGTTTTATGTTTGGTTACCTGAGATCCATGGGAGGAAGAGGAAGCCCTGGAAGACGTCAATGCCACTGAAGCTGCATCAGAGGGAAACAGAACATGAAGCTTGGCTGCTCGGTTCTGTAAACCTCGTTTGGACATCAAGGAGCAGGACGAACAATCCAAAATGGAGTGGTCAGGACCCAAACATTTGAGACACCATTCATGGGTGTTGGTAACAGAAATAGTATCGCTACACTTAGTGCATTTTTTAAACCCGGAGGCTGGTTTTTCCATGAGGAAAAGGTTTCGTGAGGCCTAAGGCCCAAAAAAGAAAAACACACTAAGTGAGGGAAAAATATGTTTTTTTTGTTTGTTTTTTTTAAGAAAAGAAAGAAAGAAAACCGGCGGTACCGGTCCGATGTCGGAGAAGGCATACGCACGACCAAAGAAATAAAATAAAACAAAGAACTTCTTCAGCGGTGACAGGAACACGACCTGCTGGCTCCACGGAAAAGAAGAACTGGAGAGAGGCGGTTGGAAAGGCGGGAAGGCAGCGCGCAGGCGCTGTGGGATGTTCCCAAAAGCTTTCCTTTTTTGGAAAGCTGGGGAGCGTTCCCGCGCAGGCTCCGTTGGTACTGACATACTGCAGCGCTCCTGCCCCGCCTTAGGGCTAAAGACAGGAGCGGGGCCTATTGCCTCGTGAGGAAGGAGTTTGAAACCTATTCCCCTGGAATGCTGGGTACTGTAGTTTTTCTGCTCCTTTCACTCCGAAATAAAGTGTAGTTGTGCGCCAGAGACGGTAAGGCTTATTTGCAAGTATTTTTATTATGGTTAAGGTTATTCTTCCATTGCATGACAAATTCAGAAATATGAACAAAACAGGTGCTTTAACACGAACAGAAAGAACTCAGGTATAAAGTCAACTTAAAGTAGAAATTCAGCTTTACTTCTAAGCAGTTTACTCAGCTCTGCCCCAAGAGGTCATTCACTTTAAATGCAGCCTCTTTTCACACACTGTTACGTTCACAGTGCTGGGGCACTTCAGGTGCAGGTAATTAAAGCTTTCCTAGCATGGCAGCAAAACAGCTCCGTAGTATTCAACTCATACACGGCATAACCAGTTTTCTTCAGTTTGGTATTTCCACACAACAAATAGTACAGTCCATGCTCTCACAGTCAGGTAAGTCAGAATTAAGTTGCACTAATTCCTCAGACTGTATAGAATTATTAGCTTCCTGCAATACTGGCTGTCTGTTTGCTTTTAGCTTTAAAAACTCTTTAAAATCCTGGAGAAGCAATTCAGCCTGTTTGCTAGATAAGGAATTGTTATCAGTTATTAAACTTCCCTCTTGATTAAGGCTGTTTCCCTTTTCCTCTCTCAGGTTAAGTGAATCCTGGTAACTTTTAGGCTCTTTTGTTAAGGTTTCAAATATAGGAGAATTGGGTTTACCTTCACTTGGGAAACTCCTATGCAAACCGCTTACTTGTTGCCAAGCCCCTCTTATCCTAGGTGGCTCAGACGTCCTCCAGTTGTGAGAGTTCCCGTGCCTCTCTGGGCCAAACTGTAATTCCCAGAATGAGTTCTTTTTCTCTCTTGCCTGCCGTGAAGGCTTCCTCTCCCAGGGCTCTGCCTTCCTCCAGGTGTCTATTCCAGGGCTAGGTCCACTTTCCTCAGGACTTCCCTTTATTGCCTCTGAACAGATTCTTGCAGGTCTTCTTCTACTGCTTCGGTTCAGTCCTTGGCTGCTAGCCTTCTCTCTCTGACTGCTGCTCCTCTGACTGCTCACGGTACTCTGACCGTTCCCTGGGCTCCTTCTCTTCTCCTTCCACTTCTCCTCCCTAGCAAAGCCATACTCCGGTTTAAAACCAGGTTCTCTTCTAGACACGCCCCTTCCAAGCACTGGGTGTGCCCAATCAGGACTGCACGACTCCACCCCTGGGCTGGTATCCATGCTCAGCTCAGCAGAACGAAGTCTCTCTTTCTTTCCAGCACTGTCAATCTGGCATAAATCCTGTTGCCCTTCAGGATTTTCATCTGTCTCCATAGCCTCAGGAGGGCGCTCTTCACCACAATACCCATATGTGAAGACTCATTCCTGCTTGTTCCTGGAGATGCACCATTTAGTAAACATACCCCACAATTTTGCAATGATGTTCATATGAAACAAAAAATTGTAGCAGTTTAATTATATAGATTGACTCCTGATATTGCACACTAGACTAGCATGGTATTTAATGTAAATATATATTCTGCAAAAGATCAGAGAAAAAACAAAAAGCAAGAACCATGGCAAAGTTTAACACACCAAAATAACATTAATATAAATAATTATATTTTGGTGTTTTAAACTGTGCTGGGGTTATTGCTTTTTCTTTTTGAACATATATTCTGCAATAAAGAAGAGTCTCCCGACAATGGGTGCAGAGCAGAACTAGGACATTTCTCACAGAACATACCAAAAATAATTTCTAATTTTGGTGTCATCTCAGTAACAGCAATATACACCCTCACCAGTACTAGGCATATTGTGAATCAAAAATTTACAAAAATGACTGGAACTAACAAGAAAATCTACTATACCATAACAGCATCAACTTTTAAAATTCAAGTGGCCAATCCAGAAAAGAGCACCACCATAAATATTGCAGTAGGTTGCCTACATAGAAACTCCATGTTAACAAAATAGCTGGCCTTGGTTATGCACTCAGAACATAGATAGATCCCCATCACGTACGGAATAGATACATGTAGGCAAAAATTAAATCAGAATCCCAAGAAGCCAAATACTGCATTCAGTGGTCTAGCCAGGATTGATTTTTTGGTAGGGCATAGGATTAACATTGGTAGACACAAAACAATACAAATGTTGACACGGTCTCCAGTTATCCTCTCATTCGACTGTTTTGCTGTTGCTGAATGGATGGACCTGATGCCACCCAGGCCAGCCCTTGGAAACACCTCTGCATGCAGCACACCACCAATGAAAAAGAAAAAGATGCATATGTCCCTGTATTGCGCAAAATATATGAACACGTAAATTCCAAAGACTGACATAGACCAGTCACAAAATTGAAAATAAAATGTATTTCTCTACCTTTGAAGCTGGCCATGTTATTTTCTAATCATGTTGATTTCAGTCTCTGGTTTCTGCTTTCTTGTCTTCTCTTAAATCACTTCTCTCTCCTCCTGTCTCCACTTCCTTATATGCTTGACATTTATCTTTTCTTTTCAACTATCTTCCATTTATTGTTTTTATAAACTCAGATTTTACTCCTCATCATCCAATTCTTGTTACTATATATACCACTTTTCAACCTTTAACTAATCCTCTCCTTCTCCATCTCGCTCTCCTTCCCCAGACTCTAATTCCCCCAACTTTAACTTCCTGTCCCCTTTCTTTCTTACCAGGCATCTGACATCTCTCCTCTTTTCTCCTCCCCTGTCCAGTATCTCTCCTCTCTATCCTACATCCAGCGCTCCACCTCCTTTTTCTCACCCCATCCCACCATGTACATCCTTCCTATTTCTCCCTGTATCCAATACATCACTCTCTCACTTCCTCTGTGTCCAGCATTTCACATCTTCCTCTCCTGATCCCTCCCTCTCTAGTATTTCCTCTTAGCTCTCCATCCCATGCCTGCATCTCCTCTGTCTTCTTCTCCATGTCCTCTCCTCTCTCCATTGCATCCCTCCCCTTGCCCACTTTCTCCTCTCTCCCTCCCGAAGTCCAGCATCTCTCCTCTCATATCCCAACAGTGCCCAGCATCTGTCCTCTCATATCCCCCAATATCCAGCATCTCTCCTCTCTCTTCCCACTTGTGTCCAGCATCTGTCCTCTCTTCTCATCTCCCCCAGGCCCAGCAAATGCTGTTTTTCCCTATCCCCTTCCCCCCCCCCACCCCCAGCGTCTGCCCTTCATCCCCCCTGTGGCCATCTGCCCTCTCACCTCATGGCTCAACATATGCACTCCACCTCTCTGCCCTCACTCCCCTCTCTCCCGCCCTTGGTCAGCATTTGCCCTACATCTCCTTGTGGCCATCATCTACCCTCTCTCTCCTTATATCCAGCATTTGCACTCTGCCTCCCTGCAGCCACCATCTTTTATCAGACCCCCTCAGATAGAAGATGGTGGCCCTGTACCTTGGACATTGGTGAGTACCCTTGTGCTTTTGGTTGGTTTGGACTCTCCCCTCACCCCAAAGCCAACCTCTGTCCCTGACCTCCGTGACTATTTGTCTTTTATGCCCCCTTGTCCAGCATCACCCCCCATTAATTAATTTATTTATTTGAAGTTTTTCTTATAATGCCTTTCTGCTATTCAAAGCGGTTTACATTTAACATATTAACATGACCAAAGGTACAATGTTTTACAGAGAACTGGAATGGTATCATAGCGTAACAATATAGCATAGTTACTCACCTGTAACAGGTGATCTCCAGGAAAGCACAGCTACTTACCTGTAACAGGTGATCTCTGGAAACAGCAGGAATAGTCCTCACATATCGGTACGTCGGTACCGACGGAGCCTGCGCGGGAAAGCTCCCCAGCTTCCCAAAAGGAAAGCTTTTGGGGCTTCCCACAGCGCATGCGCGCTGCCTTCCCGCCTTCCTGACCAACTCTCCTCAGTTCGAGTTTAAAGCTGAGACAATAGAGAGAGGAAAGGAAGAGAAAGAGATACAACTCCTAGGGGAGGTGGGTGGGTTGTGAGGACTATTCCTGCTGTTCCCAGAGATCACCTGTTACAGGTAAGTAACTGTGCTATCTCCAGGAACAAGCAGGAATGAGTCCTCACATATGGGGACTCCCTAGCTGAGATGCCTGGGAGATCCCCTACGTAGGTATGTCATCTTCCGATGGATCTCAGGCATCCATTAAGGGAAGGTGGGCAGGAGTTGTTTAAGAATGGAACAGGTGTTTGAGGACAGCCTGACCAAATAAGACATCCCGGCGGGAGTCCTTATCCAAGCAGTAATGGGCAGTGAAGGTATGAACCGAGGCCCAGGTGGCTGCTCGACTGATCTGATCTATGGATACAGAGTGAAGATGAGCCATAGAGGTGGCCATGGCTCTCACATTGTGAGCTGTGACATGGCCCTCCAGAGAAATGTTTTTACTCTGGTAAGCAAACGAAATACACTGAGCAATCCAATTGGAAAGTGTTCGTTTTGAGACTGGAAGTCCCAAATGAGAAGGATCGAAAGCAACAAAAAGTTGGGAAGACGTTCGATGTGGCTGAGTCCTATGGTGGTAAAAGGCAAGAGCTCTTTTACAATCTAGAGTATGAAGGTTCCGCTCTGCACTGGATGCATGAGGAGCTGGAAAGAAGACAGGTAGGTATACCTCTTGATTAAGATGAAAAGGTGAAACCACTTTAGGCATAAAGTGTGGATTTGTCCGAAGGACTACCTTATCATGATGGAACCTTGTATAGGGTGGATTCGCCACTAAGGCTTGCAGCTCACTGATGCGACGAGCTGAAGTGACTGCAATGAGGAAAATAACCTTCCAGGAAAGAAATTTCAAGGAGGTAGTGGCTAAGGGTTCAAAAGGTGGCTTCATAAGCTGACCAAGAACCAAGTTTAAGTCCCATGCCACCGGAGGAGGCCTAATGGGAGGTTTAGTTAAAGTTAGGCCTCTCATGAATCTTGCAATAAGAGGATGAGAGGAAATAGGTTGTCCATTGAAAGGCTTGAGGGATGCTGCAATAGCACTCAAATGGACCCTTACTGAATTCGTTTTAGGGCCTGCATTGGAGAGATGCAGGAGATATTCCAATAGAGAATTGATAGGAAGAGCAAAAGGATCAAGATCCTTTTGAGCACACCAAATGGAAAATCTCTTCCATTTAAAAGCATAAGAACGCCTTGTGGAAGGTTTTCTGGAAGCATGGAGGATATCTTTCACTTGTTGAGAGACATTTAAGTCTTGAAGGTCTAGGCCTTCAGTAACCATGCTCTGAGGTGGAGGGACTTGGGGTTTGGGTACCACAAAGTCCCCTCCTCCTGAGACAGAAGGTCTGGAGCAGCTACCAGGTCTAGGGAGGGACCCTGGGAGAGATGCAGAAGTAGAGGAAACCACACTTGGCGTGGCCAGCGTGGAGCTATGAGGATCATAGATCCGTGATCCTTCTGCAGTTTGAACAGAGTCTTGGGAATCAAAGGAATGGGTGGAAAGGCATATAGGAGGCCCTGACCCCAATGAAGGAGGAAGGCATCCCTGGCCTGAACCCCCTGACATGGAGTTCTGGAACAGAACCGGGGAAGTTTGGCATTCCACGGACTTGCAAAGAGGTCTATGTCCGGGGTTCCCCATTTCTGAAAGATTCTGAGTACCTGATCCATGTGCAGGGACCACTCGTGTGGAAGCAGAACTCGGCTGAGTCTGTCTGCCCAAGAGTTTTGAATTCCTGGGAGATATACTGCCAGGAGATGGATTTGATGCTCTCTGGCGAAGGCCCACAGTCTGAGAGCTTCGTTGCAAAGCGACAGAGAGTCAGTCCCTCCTTGTTTGTTTATGTAGAACATGGCTACTTGATTGTCGGTATGAACAAGCACTGTCATGTTGTAAAGGAGGGTATGAAAGACCTTGAGAGCAAGAAAAATTGCTCGAAGCTCCAGAAGGTTGATATGAAGGACAGTCTCCTGTGGAGACCAAAGGCCTTGAGTGGAGAGGTCTTGAAGATGAGCTCCCCAGCCTGTCTGGGAGGCATCTGTAGTGAGGGTTGCCTGGGGTTGTAGCGGTTGGAAGGGGGACCCCAGCAACAGGTTTTGAATGGATATCCACCACTGGAGAGACCCAAAGAGACGTTTGGAGGTTTCTATTTGGTCGGAGAGAGCTCCTGATGCTTGGGTCCACTGAGTGGACAGAGTCCATTGAGCTGCTCTCATATGCAGGCGAGCATAAGGCACCACATGAACTGTGGAGGCCATGTGGCCTAGCAATTGTAACATCTCTCGGGCAGTCAAGTGAGTTCTGGACTGAATCTGAGAGGCCAGGTGCACTAGCCGGTGGCAACGTGCCTGGGGAAGATAGGCCTTTGCTGTGGTGGTATCTAACCAGGCCCCTATGAATTCTAGGGATTGAGTAGGGGTGAGTTGAGACTTTGGCAGATTGATGACAAGTCCCAGATACTGCAGAATGCAGATGGTGTGGTCCAGGGAAGTCTGAGCCTGAGACTGAAATGGAGCTCGGATGAGCCAGTCGTCCAGGTATGGGAAGACAAAGATTCCCTGAGAGCGTAGAAATGCAGCCACTACTGACATGCATTTTGTGAACACTCTTGGAGCAGAGGCTAGACCGAAGGGGAGTACTCTGTACTGGAAATGTTTTCCCTGGAACAGAAATCGAAGGAATTTTCTGTTGGAGGGATGGATGAGTGTATGTGTGTACGCATCCTTTAGGTCTAGAGAACAAAGCCAGTCCTGACTCTGAAGGTAAGGAAGGAGAATACCCAGAGAGAGCATTTTGAATTTTTCCTTGTACAGGAATTTGTTTAATTCTCTCAGATCTAGGATGGGTCTGTGTCCTCCTGTTTTCTTTGGTATCAGAAAATAGGGGAGTAGAACCCTGAGCCCTGTTGGAGGAGGGGAACCTGTTCTATGGCCCCTTGGGCAAGCAGGGTATTCACCTCCTGATCCAACAGGTGTAGGAGAGATGGGGGAGACACGAAATGTCTCACCCTGGGATAGATAGGAAGGCTGGAAAAATGCAGTTTGTATCCCTCTCTGATGATAGAGAGGGTGCACTGCTCTGATGTAATCTGTTCCCATCTGGGAGCAAAATGAGTTAGCCTTCCTGGAATGGTGAGAGGCTCTGGTTGCTGCAGAGCCAGAAAGGGTATGTTCTCTAGAAGTAAGTCAAAAACCCTGAGGGGGTTGGGACTGTTGAAGCGTAGCAGCTGCTGCAGGCTTTGTTCTGGCCTGTTTAGTCTGCTGTTGCTTAGGAACAAAGCGAGCTTGAGCAGATGACTGGCCAGCATTGGAACCAAATCTAGGCTTTTTGTAGAAAGACTTCTTAAAAGACTTCTTTTTGGCAGGGAGTGAAGTAGACTTAGAGAGTCTATCCAAAGCAGCATTCTCTGCATCCATTTGAATGGCTTTGACTTGCTACTCTTTGCCAAAGAGATTTTCACCTGTACAAGGTAAATTGCCTAGGCCATCTTGTACCCAGGGTTCCAGGTCAGAGGCCTGGAGCCAAGCAATTCGACGAGCAGCTATGGCTATGCCAGATGCTCTACTAGCACCCTCAAAAGAGTCAAAGGCAGCCCTATTGGAGAACTTTGACACATCTTGGATATGCTTTAACAGAAGCAGGAACTCCTCTTTTCTATCCTCTGGAATAAAGGGGAGAAAATCTTCTACTTTAAGAGCAAGCTCCTTTAGAAACATGCCCATATAGAGGCTGTAGGAGTTGATTCTGGCAATAAGCATAGTAGCTTGAAAGATTTTCCTGCCAAAAGCATCCAAAGTTCTACATTCTCTTCCTGGAGGGGTAGAAGAGTGCCTTTTGGTACTCTTAATCTTTTTCATAGCATACTTCACCACAATAGAATGGTGAGGAAGCTGGGTTTTTTGAAAACCAGGAGAAGGAGGGACCCGATACATGGTATCCAACCAACGAGAATGTGGAGATAGTGTAAGAGGAGCCTCCCATAAATCCATCATATGTTCTTGGAGAATATTATGAATGGGTAAGGTGACTGCCTCTTTGGGAACCTTAGAGTATCCTAAAATGTCTAATTTTTGAGCTCTAGGTTCCTTTTCAGAGGATACTGTAATGGAAAGTCCTTTGGCAACTTCCAAGATGAAGTCCTGAAAGGACAAGTCCTCTGGAGGAGACATTCTTCTCTTTGGGGAAGAAGGCTCCTCAGGAAGAATAAGGGATGCTTCATCAGAATCATCTGAGGTATCGGCATCCTCAGAAGACTCGAAGTATCGCCTACTTGCTTCCAGAGATTGATACGGGTACCGACTGGTATCGACCTCGGGCGTACCGGGTGCCGGGTCAGTACCGAGAATATCGCGGGAAGCAAAAACCGGTACCGGCCTTCTACTGGAAGTAGATGCTCTGGGTACCGGTATCGGTTGTGGTACCGGAACCGGGGTCGGAACCGACGGTTGCGGTACCGAGGGCGTCGCAGCATTAATAAAAGCCATTATGGCCTGCTGCATGGATTGTACCGTAGTACCCATTGACGCCACAACTGCCTGGATGTCGGTACCGGTTTGAGCCGGTACCCCAGAGCAGTCTAACAGGTGATCGGTCGAGGCCGTGCCATCGATGTCAACCTGTAACCCCATAGGAGGAGCTTTGGAAGCCGGAGCTTCCCGCCGGGGTTGTTTGGCTGGGGCAGGGTCTTCAGGGTCGAACCCAAGGGCCTCTCTCTGCTTTGAGGGAGATTTGCCCCTTGAAGACTTGCCCGAGGAATGTTTGGTTACCTGAGATCCATCCGGAGATGAGGATCTGGATGATGCTGATGCTGGATTATCTGCAGAAAACAGCACATGAAATTTAGCTGCTCGGTTCTGTAAGCCCCGTTTGGACATCAGAGAGCAGGATGGACAATCCGGAACCGAATGGTCAGGGCCCAAACATTTAAGACACCACTCATGGGTGTCTGTGACTGAAATAGTACCAGAGCACTTGGTGCATTTTTTAAAACCAGAAGATGGTTTCTCCATGAGGGAGAATTTGTAAAGGCCGGTAGGCCTTACAAAAAGAAATACACCAAGTGTGGAAAAAGAAAAATATATATATTTTTTTTTTAAAGAAATAAAGAAGTAAAGACCGGCGGTACCGGTTCGGAATCGGGGAAGGCAGATACGCGGTCAGAACAACTTTTAAAAACAAGAAATTCTTCAGCGGTGACAGGAACACGACCTGCTGGCTCCGCGGAAAAAGAAGAACTGAGGAGAGATGGTCAGGAAGGCACGAAGGCAGCGCGCATGCGCTGTGGGAAGCCCCAAAAGCTTTCCTTTTGGGAAGCTGGGGAGCTTTCCCGCGCAGGCTCCGTCGGTACCGACGTACCCATATGTGAGGACTCATTCCTGCTTGTTCCTGGAGATCAGCAGGAATTTAGTCTTCACATATGGGTATCATCGGTACCGACGGAGCCTGCATGGGAATGCTCCCCAGTGTCCCCAATTAGAAAGCTTTTGGGAGCATCCCAAAGTGCCTGCATGCTGCCTTCCCGCCTTTCCCAACTGCCTCTCTCCAGTTGAGTTTAAAGCTGAGACAAAGAGAGAGAGAGGGAAAGAAAAGAAAAGAGATACAACTCCTAGGGGAGGTGGGTGGGTTGTGAGGACTAAATTTCTGCTGTTCCCGGAGATCACCAGTTACAGGTGAGTAACTATGCTATCTCCAGGAACAAGCAGGAATGTAGTCTTCACATATGGGGGCTCCCTAGCTACTGATGCCAGGGAGAGACCCCAGAAGATGTGTGTCCCTGTGGAAGGGCTCCACTTCCCCCCCATGGATCTCTGGCATCCTACCGGGAATGGTGGGTAGGAGTTGATTAAGTGTAGAACAGGTGTTGGAGAACAGCCTGACCAAACAAGGCATCCCAGCGGGAGTCCTTGTCCAAGCAGTAGTGAGCTGTGAAGGTATGAACCGAGGCCCAAGTAGCTGCTCGACAGAGGTCAATAGACACAGAGTGAAGGATGAGCCATCGAGGCTGCCATGGCCCTCACATTTTGAGCTGTGACATGGCCTTCCAGAGAAAGGTTCTTACTCTGATAGGTAAAGGAAATACATTTTGCAATCCAATTGGACAATGTTCTCTTGGAGACTGGAAGTCCCAAATGAGAAGGATCAAAAGCAACAAAGAGTTGAGAGGACTTTCTATGTTGCTGTGTTCTTTGTAAGTAAAAGGCAAGTCCCTTTTACAGTCTAGAGTATGAAGATTCCTTTCTGCATTTGAAGCATGAGGCCTTGGAAAAAAATACAGGCAGATAAACTTCTTGGTTCAAATGAAAAGGTGAGGCCACCTTTGGCATAAAGTGAAGATGAGTCCTAAGGACTACCTTATGATGGAACCTCGTATAAGGAGGATCAGCAACCAGTGCTTGCAATTCACAGATGCGACGTGCTGATGTGATTGCAATGAGAAAGATAACTTTCCAGGAAAGGAATTTCAAGGAGGTAGTAGTTAAGGGTTCAAAAGGCAGCTTCATGAGCTGGCCAAGAACCAGATTCAGGTCCCATGCCACTGGTGGTGGCCTAATGGGAGGCTTAGTTAGAAGGCGGCCCCCGTAAATCTCGCTATGAGAGGATGAGAGGAAATAGGCTGCCCATTTCAAGGCTTTAAAGAAGCTGAAATAGCACTTAAATGGACTCTTACTGGGTTAGTCTTAAGTCCTGCATTAGATAAATGAAGGAGATACTCCAGTAATAATTCCAGAGGTATTGCAAGGGGGTCAAGACCCTTCTGCGAACACCATATGGAAAACCTTTTCCACTTGAAAGCATAAGAGCGTCTTGTGGAAGGTTTTCTAGAAGCACAAAGGACATCTTTTACTTGCTGAGAAAGGTTAAGACCATATAGGTTGTAAACGGGGGTGCTTATTGTGAAAGTTCCACAATCTTGGCAAAGACATGAATTTACTTGACTTGCAAAGGATTGTGGGTCTTGTAGTTCAATCACACAAAACCAGCCGTTCAACAAGAATAAAGAATTGTAGTTGCTCGAGTGTAAAGCAAAAAAACAGATTTTATTTATGGGGGGAGTTATTCCCTCGCACAGATATGCTTGGTAACATCAACAGGATAATTTCTTCAGGAATTGTATTCAGGAAACAAAACAAATAAGGAAACTGAATTACTTATGCAACAACTTAGTAAAGACCTTGATGGAACAGAAAAGGTCTTTCTTCTAGCCCCTGCTAATAAACTTTCTTAGCAGTGCTGAAATGAAAAATAAACCCAAAAGGAAAATTCTCTATCAAAAAAACAACTTTCTTCCTTGCACACAGTGAAGAAGTTTTCTTTCCAAAGTCCCACGTGCACTTGTGCCTTGCTCTAATCACAGGTGCTTAACCAGCTGCAAACCATTGCTGGTCCACTCTCCACGTGGCTCCAACTTTCCCCAAAGCTTTCTCTCAAAGAAACTTTTCTGGGAAGCTAAAAAAACAGTACAGTTCCTTTTGGTGTTTGATGCTTAACTGAGGATTACTTTAGAACATGTGATAAGGAAGCTTATCATAGCTCAGGAAGGAGCTGAGCTATGAAAAAGGTGAAGTGACTCTGAACAAGCAACCTGTCAGTTCTGGTAGAAATAAGAAAACAGAATTTTCCCATAAAAGACTACCAGTCCCAGAATGCACCAGGTTTCCAACAGCAATTAGAGGAGCTGAAGTGGGGAAACGTGTGTTCAATCAGGAGGACTATGAGGTAATCCCTAAGCACTCATCTCAAAGGGCAGGGCCTGATTCAGCACAGCTGCGCTGTGTTAGGGAGGAGCACTCATCTAAGCAGAATAAAGGTAGAGTTTATTCTACAGAGAATTATCCTCATTATCCTGAGAATCAGCTTGAGCTTGATCATCAGTTTCATCTGAAGGATCATCAGAAGCAGAAGCCAAACCGGACGGACAGAGAAGGAAAGAAACCCTTTGGAAGAAGGAAGAGAAAAGCCTTTGAGAGGTCTAGAAGAGTCCAGAGCAGTACGTATACTGGGAGGCATTTCAAGGGCCAGCATACACCATTGGACTGGGGAAAGCCAGAGGAATGGTGCTGCAGAGCTAGGAAACTCCAGACGCTACCTGTGAGGGAGACGGCTGCACGTGGAAGGGACCCTAAGACCTGTGCCAGAAGGTATGTGAAGAGAGATCCAGTGTCCAGGGATCTGGATTGGAAGGCTGGACATAAGTACTGGACTACATACTGGCCAGGCTATATAGAGAGGAACTCTAACAGCAATGGAAGCTCAGGTATGAACACTGATCTATGCCCTAGCTATAACCTTGAAAGACAGCAGGGAAACAAGTATTCTCCTGAAAGTGCTCCATTGAGAGATTCATCTGTGCCAATCCATGATATTGAACCCATGCTTGTTGAAGAAGGGGGAATGATTGCAGATGAAGAATGTGTTTATATGGACTGCTCTCTGTCCAAACTCCTTTGGTGATTTTCTGTTATAAAGTACAGCAACCATCACAAAGAAATACAAACCTGTTCTTTAATCTACTCAGAAAAGCTCCTGAAGCAGGATTTGACCCACACAGTAGAAAGCAAGCCAGCTAAGGGGTTTCAGCTGGATAACTGCTAGCAATTGAGCCTTACCTAATTGCTTGTGAGCTAGGAGAGAATCACTTCTGAATCTATGTGGGAAGTTATCAGAAGTTAACCTGAAAAGAACAGTTTTTTTCTTTCTTTGTGGCTTTTCGTTTGTTGTTTGATATATGCTAAGAAAACATTAGCTAATGCCTGACAAGTTTGAATGTTGTTTTCCTGATTTTGACTTTGTTTTTCCAAGTTAAACACTGGAAGCAAGTAACCTGATTTATGTGCTACCAAGCATATCTGTGTTGGGAGAAATAACCCCATAAATAAATATCTCATTGGCTTTACCCAAAAGCACAACTAATTATTGTGAGCAGCTGTGTCTGGTGTGAATGAACTGCATTGCCCACAAACCCTTGCAAATCATATAGACATATGCACTTGCCAAGACTGTGAAGATTCTCACCCAGGCAGCTGTCTGACAAACAGCAGCATAGACAAAGAGCAATCCATGCATTCCACTTTCTCATTTGATATTTCCCCTTGCTCTTGAAATATCATAGGATCACTTTAATACACTGGCTCAGAGGAATTCTCTAACTGATCTCTATCAGGATAGAAACGGTTTCCCTGCTGTCTTCCTTGTGCAAAGCTAGGGAACAGATCAGAGTTCATACCTGAGATCATGTTGTCATTAGGTTTCCTCTCTGGGTATTTTGGCCAGTAGGTAGCAAAGCTTCTGTGCCCAGCTCTCCAGTCAGAATCTCTGGACTTTAGGTCTCTTTTCCCATACCTCCTTAAATAGGTATTAGAGCTCCTTCTTTCTGTAGATGCAGCCGTCTCCTTTACAGGTGCTGTCTGGGAGTTCCTGGCTGTATATCTCCAAGCCTCTGGTTTCTTCCAGTCCAATGAAGAATGCTTGCCCCAGGAATCTCTCCCAGCATACGTACTGCCTCGGGCTCCTTTCTTAGACCTCCTGGACGTCCTTCTGTTCAGGCTCAGTCTCTCCTTCTCTTGCCGTCTGCCACCATTGTTCTTGCTGTCCTTGCTCTTGCTCTTCTTGCTGTTCTCCTTGCTGTCTCTGTCTGAAGAATTTCTTCTAGCTTTAAAGTGCCTAGATGGACACTCCACCCTAGCACAGTCCAGGCGTTCTGAATCAAGCCCTGCCCTAGGAGATGGGTGATTAGGGATTACATCATTGCTTCTCTGATTAGGCACATGTTTCCCTATTTCAGCTCTCCTAGAGGCTTTCTGTAAACCAGTACATTCTGGGTCTGGTAGTCTTTTAGGTAAACACTCTGTTTTAGTGCTTTTACCAGCCAGCACAGGTTGCTTATTCAGAAACAATTCACCTCTTGTATTATTTCTTCCTGAACTATGATAAGCTTCCTTATCACAAGGTCTAGGCTCTCAGCAACCATGCCCTGAGTTGCAGAGCGTGGGGATTTGGATGCCACAACATCCCGTCCTCCTAATACAGGAGATCTGGAGCAGATCCGAGATCCAGAGATGGAGCTTGAGAGAGATGTAGGAGCAGAAGGTACCACACTTGCCGTGGCCAATGTGGAGCTATGAGAATCATATGGCCTCTGTCTCTCTGAAGCTTGAATAGGGTTTTGGAAATTGGGGGAATGGGTGGAAAGGCACATAGGAAGTCCTGACCCCAATGGAGGAGGAAAGCATCCCTGGCCTGACAACCCTGAGCCAGAATTCTGGAACAGAACCGGGGAAGTTTGGCATTCAGTGGACTTGCAAAGAGGTCTATGTACGGGGTTCCCCAAATTTGAAAAATCCATGCTACCTGGTCGGCATGGAGCGACCATTCGTGCGGGAGCATAACTCGACTGAGTCTGTCTGCCCAAGAGTTTTGAATGCCTGGCAGATACACTGCAAGGAGATTAATTTGATGCTCTCTGGTGAGGGCCCCAAGTTGCAAAGCGACAGAGAGCCTATTCCTCCCTGCTTGTTCAGATAGAACATAGCTACTTGATTGTCCGTCTGAATTAGGACTGTCTTGTAGCTTAGCTGGGTTTGGAACACTCAAAGAGCAAAGAATATTGCTCTGAGTTCTAGGAGATTAATATGTAAGTGGGTCTCCTGTGGAGTCCAGGTGTCTTGGGTAGAGAGACCTTTCTTTATCTTTATTCGTTTCTTGATATACCGCACTTGCCAAAGACACCAGCGCGGTTTACAACAAGCTTAAAATAAGGGGCATAACACTGCTGCTAGAAAGAGAGGATAGAAGAAACAGAACTCCATTAGTGCAATAGGAAAGGGACAGAGGTAGAGAAAGGAAAGAGAACAGAAGAGTAGGTCAGAGATAGACAGACCGACAAACTGAGGAAAATGAGACAACCTATGAGCGGTCTGTAGGGATGGAGGAGGGAAAGGGAAGATCGTAGGCAGTACAAAAAAGGTGGGTCTTCAGACCGGCTTTAAATTTACAAAAGGATAATTCAAGACGGAGGGCAGGGGGGAGCGAGTTCCAGAGCCTGGGACCAAGGAAGAAAAAGGCAGAGGAACGGATGGATTCGACGTGAGCAGAGGCGGGGGGGGGGGGGGAAGAAACATACGGTTAGCATGGATGGAGCACAGGGAGCGTTGAGGGGCATGGAGACGGACCAAGTTAGAAAGATAGCACGGGACACCAGTATGTATTGCCTTATGAACGAAAGTGAGGATTTTAAATTGAATCCGGTAGGAGATGGGAAGCCAGTGGAGACCAATAAGAAGGGGAGAAATGTGATCATAACGGGAAGCATTAGTAAGTAGCCGGGCAGCGGAATTTTGGATAAGCTGTAGCCTTCGGAGTTGGCATTGGAGGAGACAGGCAAAGCAGACATTGCAATAATCCAAGCAGGAAAGAGTGAGGGAAAGAAGTAGGGTGGTCAGGGCAGAAACAGGAGGAAAGGGGCGAAGAGCTCGCAACTGCCTGAGAGAAAAGAACACTGGACTACAAGAGACAGATGTTCATGGAAGGAGAGGGCTGAATCCAGGACAACCCCGAGGTAGCGCAGGGAGGGGACAACAGGAATGGAAGTGGAAGAGAGCAAAGTGGAAATCGAAGGTATGGGGCCACCGAGGGTGAATCAGATGGCTTGGGTCTTGCAAGTGAGCTCCCCAATCCAGCTGTGAGGCATCTGTTAGAGCAACCTGGGGTAGGGGCTGCTGAAAAGGGCACCCTACCAACAGGTTTTCGGTTGATTGCCACCATTGGAGACACAAAATAAGGCGACTTGTGTTTGCTATCTTGTCTGATAGGCAGCCTGACGCCTGAGTCCACTGAGAGGATAGAGTCCATTGGGCTGCTCTCATATGGAGGCGAGCATAGGGGACCACATATAATTACTAGGCCACATGGCATGTACCGTGTAACATTTCCCGAGCAGTGAGATGAGTTTTCAACACTGCAAGGGAGGCTAACTGCACAATGCAAAGGTAGCGGGGCTGTCGAAGATAGGCCCTTGCTTTTCTGGTATCCAGCAAAGCTCCTATAAACGCTAGAGACAGTGATAGTTAGGCTGGATTTTTGGATGTTTATGATCAGACCCAAATACTGAAGGATACGCATTGTGCAAGAAAGCATAGTTACTCACCTGTAACAGGTGATCTCCGTGAACAGCAGGAATCTAGTCTTCACCTATGGGTATCGTCGGTACCGACGGAGCCTGCGCGGGAACGCTCCCCAACGTACAATTAGAAAGCTTTTTGGAGCATCCCACAGAGCCTGCATGCTGCCTTCCCGCCTTTCCCAACTGCCTCTCTCCAGTTGAGTTTAAAGCTTAAACAAAGAGAGAGAGGGAAAGAGAAAGAGATAGAGAGATACAACTCCTAGGGGAGGTGGGTGGGTTGTGAAGAGTAAATTCCTGCTGTTCCCAGAGATCACCTGTTACAGGTGAGTAACTATGCTATCTCCAGGAACAAGCAGGAATGTAGTCTACACATATAGGGACTCCCTAGCTTTAGATGCCAGGGAGAGAACCCCAGAAGTTGTGTGTCCCTGTGAAAGGGCTCCTCTTCCCCCCATGGATCTCCGGCATCCTACCAAGGATGGTGGGTAGGAGTTGATTAAGTATGGAGAACAGGTGTTGGAGAACAGCCTGACCAAACAAGGCATCCCGGCGGGAATCCTTGTCCATGCAGTAATGGGTTGTGAAGGTATGAACTGAGGCCCAAGTGGCTGCTCGACAAATGTCGTCGATAGACACAGAGTGCAGATGAGCCATTGAAGCTGCCATGACTCTCACACTGTGAGCTGTGACATGGCCCTCCAGAGGAAGATTCTTATTCTGATAGGCAAAAGAAATACACTGTGCAATCCAGTTGGACAGTGTTCTCTTGGAGACTGAAAGTCCCAAATGAGAAGGATCAAAAGCAACAAGGAGTTGAGAGGACTTTCTATGTTGCTGTGTTCTTTGTTAAGTAAAAGGCTAGAGCTCTTTTACAGTCCAAAGTATGAAGATTCCTTTCTGCATTTGATGCATGAGGCCTTGGAAAAAACAGGCATGTAGACCGCTTGGTTCAAATGAAAAGGCGAGACCACCTTTGGCATAAAGTGTGGATGAGTCCTAAGGACTACCTTGTCATGATGGAACCTTGTATAAGGGGAATCAGCCACTCGTGCCTGCAACTCACTGATGCGACGTGCTGATGTGATTGCAATGAGAAAGATAACTTTCCAGGAAAGGAATTTCAACGAGGTAGTAGCAAAGGGTTCGAAAGGTGGCTTCATGAGCTGGCCAAGAACCAGGTTTAAGTCCCATGCCACAGGTGGTGGCCTAATGGGAGGCTTAGTTAGAAGAAGGCCTCTCATAAATCTTGCTATAAGAGGATGGGAGGAAATAGGTTGTCCATTTAAAGGCTGGAAAGAAGCTGCAATAGCACTCAAATGGACTGTTACTGAGTTAGTTTTAAGTCCTGCATTGGATAAATGAAGGAGATACTCCAGTAATGATTCCAGAGGTATCGCAAGGGGACTAAGACCCTTCGGCGAGCACCATATGGTAAACCTTTTCCACTTGAAAGCATAAGAGCGTCTTGTGGAAGGTTTTATGGAAGCATAAAGGATATCTTTTACTTGCTGAGAAAGGTTAAGATCATGAAGATCTAGGCCTTCAGCAACCAAGCCCTGAGATGCAGAGACTGGGGACTGGGCTGCCATAACATTCCGTCCTCCTGAGATAGGAGATCTGGAGCAGACCCTAACTCCAGAGAGGGAGCTTAAGAGAGATGTAGAAGCAGAGGGTACCACATTTGCCGTGGCCAATGTGGAGCTATGAGAATCATACGGCCTCTGTCTCTCTGAAGCTTGAAGAGGGTTTTGGGAATCAGGGGAATGGGTGGAAAGGCATAAAGGAAGTCTTGAGCCCAATGAAGGAGGAAAGCATCCCTGGCCTGAGAGCCCTGAGCCGGAATTCTGGAACAGAACCGGGGACGTTTGGCATTCAATGGACTTGCAAAGAGGTCTATGTCCGGGGTTCCCCAAATTTGAAAAATCTTGGCCACCTGGTCTGCATGTAGAGACCATTCGTGTGGAAGCAGAACTCGACAGTCTGTCTACCCAAGAGTTTTGGATTCCTGGAAGATAAACTGCCAGGAGGTGAATCTGATGCTCTCTGGCGAGGGCCCATAGTCGCAAAGCTTCATTGCAAAGCGACAGAGCCTGTTCCTCCCTGATTGTTCACGTAGAACACTGGCTACTTGATTGTCCGTCTGAATGAGGACTGTCTTGTAGTGAGCAGGGTGTGGTACACTCGAAGAGCAAGGAAGATTGCACTGAGCTCTAAGAGAGTGATGTGTAGATGAGTCTCCTGTGGAGTCCAAGGGCTTTGTGTGGAGAGGTCTTGCAGATGAGCTCCCCAACCCATTGGTGAAACATCTGTTGTGAGAGTTGCCTGGGGTAAAGATTGTTGAAATGGGGACCCCACCAACAGGTTATGATGAGTGGACTGCCACCATTGGAGGGACAAAATAAGGCAATTTGTGTTTGCTATTTTGTCTGACAGGCACCCTGATGCCTGGGTCCATTGACTGGATAAAGTCCACTGGGCTGCTCTCATATGGAGGCGAGCATAAGGAACCACATGCACGGTAGATGCCATGTGGCCTAGTAGCTGTAACATTTCTCGAGCAGTGTGATGAGGCTTTAGCACTGCTTGGGAAGCTAACTGCACTATGCGATGGCAATGGGTCTGGGGAAGATAGGCCCTTGCTTTTCTGGTATCCAGCAAAGCTCCTATGAACTCTAGAGACTGAGTGGGAGTTAAGCTGGATTTTGGGATGTTTATGACCAGACCCAAATACTGAAGGATATGCATTGTGCAAGATAGAGAGATCCTGGCTTCTGACTCTGATGGGGCTCGAATGAGCCAGTCGTCTAAGTAGGGGAAGACGAATATTCCTAGAGTGCGAAGAAATGCTGCTACCACAGCCATGTATTTCGTAAACACCCTTGGTGCTGAGGCCAGGTCAAAAGGAAGCACCCTGAATTGGTAGTGCTTTCCTTGAAAGAGGAACCGAAGGAACTTTCTGTGAGTTGGATGGATGAGAACATTAGTGTACGCATCCTTGAGATCTAGAGAACAAAGCCAATCCTGACTCTGAAGGTATGGCAGCAGCGTTCCCAGAGAGATCATCTTGAATTTCTCTTTGAACAGGAATTTGTTCAATTCTCTGAGGTCTAAAATAGGTCCGTGTTCCCCTGTTTTCTTTGGGATAAGGAAATAGGGGGAGTAAAACCCTGTACCCTGTTGAGGAATGGGTACTACTTCTATTGCCCCTTGGGCAAGAAGCATAGTGACCTCTTGATCTAACAGGTTGATGAGAGAGGTCTGAGAATTGAACTGTCTTACCATTGTGGGAGGGGGCATGCAGAGAAAGTGAAGCTGCACCCCTCTTTTATAATGGAGAGAGTCCAATGTTCTGCTGTTATCTGCCGCCATCTGGGGGCAAAGTGACACAACCTTCCTGGAATGGTGGAAGGCTCTGGTCCGTTGAGGGCCAGGAAGGCTAAGTTCTCTAGATGGAAGTCAAAGGCCTTGTGGAGGCTGAGACGGTTGAGGCTTAGCAGTCTTTGGTTTCCTCTGTTTAGGTGGTTGCTGACTCTTTCGGGCAGGTTGACCTGCAGAACGCCCCTGCTGGGAATAAGAGGGATAAAACCTCTTCTTTTTGGAGAAGAACGGTTTCTTGAAAGATTTCTTCCTTGCAGGATCAGCTGTAGCTTTGGATAATCTATCTAAAGTGGAGTTGTCAGCATCGAGCTCATTGGCTTTCTCTTGCCAATTTTTGCCGAATAAATTCTCACCTGTACAAGGGATATTGCCCAGTTTGTCCTGCACCCAGAACTCCAAATCAGATGCCTGGAGCCAGGCAATCCTACGTGCACCTATGGCAATGGCAGAGGTTCTGCTTATGCACTCAAAACAGTCAAAAGCTGCACGATTGACAAACTTAGAAACATCCTGGGCATGTTTAACCAGTGTGAGAAAATCCTCTTATCAGGGAGGAGAGGGCTCAAAATCTCCAAAGCTCCTGTGACTTCCCTAAGGAACATTCCCATATATAAAATATAGGAACTGATCCTGGCAGAAAGCATGGAAGCCTGGAAAGTATGACGTCCAAAGGCATCCAAAGTTCGAAACTGACGTCCTGGAAGATTAGAGGCATGCCTCTTTGCACTTCTGATCCTTCTCATAGCTGATTCCACTACAATAGAGTGGTGAGGAAGCGGAGTCTTCTGGAAACCAGGACACGGAGGTACTCAATACATGGTATCCAGTCTACGAGAGTGAGGAGAGGTAGTAAGAGGTGTTTCCCACATTCTTAACATGAGATCATGTAAGATCTCATGGATAGGCAAAGTAGCTGCCTCCTTAGCAGCCTTGGGATATTGTAGAATCTCCAACTCCTTTGCTTTGGGCTCTGTTTCAGGAGCCACAGTAATGGAAAGACCTCCAACCAACCTCCTGATAAAATCCTGAAAGGAGATATCTTCTGGAGGAGACATCCTACATTTAGGAGAGGAAGGCTCCTCCGGGAGAAGTACTCCGGTACCAACGGAGCTGTCAGAATCCTCCGACTCCGAGGATTCAAAGTACCTTCTGTCCGGATGCTCTTGTAGAGCACGATACCCGTACCGACCGAAGTCGGTGCTGGGGGGAATCGGTACCGGAAGGCATAGCATGACTGGGTGCCGGCAATGCAGACACCGATGTCAATGCCGATACTGTCGGTACCGGTACCGGTGCCAGAGTTGGTGCCGGTACCGATTGAACTGTCTGACGCGGTTCCGAGGGTGTCGATGCCGCAAGGAGAGCTGCCAGACTGCGTTCAATAGCCAGGAACCTCTGGCCTATTGACACTGCCGATGCCTGGGTATCGGTACCGGAGAAAGCGGCCGGTACCCCAGAGCATGGCACCAGTAGTTCTGCCGAGGTTGAGGCCTCGAGAACATCCTGGAGCCCCGATAATGCTTTGGAAGCCGAAGCCTCCCGCCGGGGCAATTTTGCCGGTTGAAGACCCTCAAGGGCAACGCCAGAGGCATCTCGATGCTTGGAAGGAGATCTACCCTTTGAGGACCGGCCAGACTTATGTTTAGTTACCTGAGATCCATGGGAGGAAGACGAAGCCCTGGAAGACGTCGATGCCACAGAGGCTGCATTGGAGGGAAAAAGGGTGCTGAGCTTAGCAGCTCGGTTTTGCCGACCCCTCTTCGACATCATCCCACAGGCCATACACTCCGAGATGGAGTGGTCAGGACCTAAACATTTAAGGCACCCCTTGTGGGTGTCGGTGACTGATATGGTACCGCCACACTTGGTACACTTCTTGAAACCCGAAGCGGGTTTTTCCATAGTGAAGGAAATTTTGGGCCTAGTGCCCAAAATGGCACGTGCACCTGAAGAAAAGTTTTGGGAAAAAGAACTATTCGATTTTTTCTTTTTTTAAAGAAAGAAAGAACTGGCGGTACCGGTACAGCGTCGAGGGAAGGCAGACGCGACCACAAAAAAGAAGGAAAATATAATAATTTTCTGCGGTGACAGGGACGATAACCTGCTGGCTCCACAGAAAACGAAGAACTGGATAGGCGCAGTTGGGAAAGGCAGGAAGGCAGCACGCAGGCGCTGTGGGATGCTCCCAAAAGCTTTCTAATTGGACGCTGGGGAGCGTTCCCGCGCAGGCTCCGTCGGTACCGACGATACCCATATGTGAAGACTACATTCCTGCTTGTTCCTGGAGATATCTGGATAACAATTGTTATAAATAAATATGAACCATTTACAACATTGTATGTTTGTTAAAGTCCGTTTGGTTGAATCGTGGGATTTTATAGTAAGGATTTATGGTAGTTGAGTCTCCATTTCTGGGTGGTGGTTATATTCTTCCCTTAAGTAGTACATTTTCAGTTTTTCTGAAGTCTGACAGGCTTTGCAATGATGGTGGTAGTTTGGTCCACATGGAAGGGGCAAATAGTATGAATGTTCTATTGCAGGTGGACTGCATGCTTTTTCTTTAGCTGTGGAATGTTGAGCAGATTGATTGTGGAGTTTCTTCGCAGTCTTTGTTATTAGCTGAGATTAAAGGTTGGAGGCATGTCGTGGATTCTTTGTGGTGTCTCTTGAATATCATGAGGGTTTCATATTGAATCCTAGCTGAGATGGAAAGCCAGTGCAGTTGAATCAATATGGTGGTGATGTGTGAATGATAAGGGGCAACCAGTGATTATTCAAGCAGCAGTATTTTGGCCATTTGTAGTGTGTAGAGAGTATGTTTAGGTAGGCCCTGGTAGATATTGCAGAAGTCCAGAAAAGGTGTGACCATTGCTTGGCATACAGTTCAGAATAGGTCTGGGGTGAGTAGTGGATGGAGGTGTTTAAGGATTCTTAGTTTATGATAAACTGATGTGGTTATTCTTTATGTGGAGTTGGAAGGACAGTTGCTGATCTAATATGCCCAAGTATTTTGTTTCAGAAGTTACTTTGATCTTTATGTCGCCAAGTGTGATTGCTGATGGTGGTGTAAAAGATGGATTAGCAGCTATGTAGAGGGCTTCTGTCTTCTCTTGACTGAGGAGGTTGTTTTTCCCAAGCCAGGTTTTTATGTCCATGAAGCATTTATGTAGTCCAGAAAGGTCAGGGGAGAGGAGGTTAATGGGTGTGAAAAACATGTTATCTGCGTATATTTGATATAGGATTTTGTGTAATTTGAAGATCTGACATAATGGATGGATGGATGTAGATATTTGAGAAGGGCCCACCCACCCATCCCCCTGGATGGCCCGCTCCTCCCTGCATCTCTTATCATTTATGATGTTTGCAGCAGCTTAAAAAAGGACAAACAAAAGCACGGGTCTTCACAACTCTAACACACTTGAAAGGTCCTGCCAGTCTCGCCCTCCCTCTGACATAAAAGCATGAGTCAGAAAGGAGCAGGATCTTGCAAGCATTTGTGTTTCTGGTTTTTTAAGCCGATACCCTGGCACCGCCACAGCAGCAGTTTCTCGCCAAGTGTAGATAAGCAGCAGTGACAGTGAGAGGGGAAGTGGTGAAACCACTGCTGCCACCACAGACCCAGGAGTGGTGGCGATGGCAGCAGCACAGCAGCAAGTCCTGGAGAAAAACATTCTTTAAGCATAGTAAAGCAGCCACAGCCAGGTCTGCATAGTGAAAGTAAGCACTCGCTGTCCCCTCAGAGTTGCCACCCAGTGCACCACTCGTACAGTGGGTCATGCCAGCTCTGATACTGAAGCAACAGACGTGGAAGCGACTGGGGCAGTGAGCGATGGTAATCTGATTGGGAGCTCAGTGAGGCAGCCAGCGCCAGAACATGTTGCAAGCAAGGAAATCAAATTAGCAAGCGGTTCAGCTCTGCTCTATTCTTTTAGCGCGGAACCTGTCACTTCCCTATGGAGGCTCAAGAAGTGCCGGAATGCCATTCCACCCCATACTGGCACAAATTAAGCCCTGGATACATATACAATAGGCACAGGCCTCCTCTAGATACAGAAACATTTTGCTCATTTAAAAGGGGAATAAGAATCTAGAACAGTTTTCAGCAGTTTTTACTGTCAGGACACACCTGACGAATGATGCTTGCATATGTGACACACCAAACATGTGACCCTCACAAACATTTATATTTAAGTACTATAAGGTGTCAGATGAAAGATGTTCTACATCTGCAAAAACTCTACAACAGGTGCATCAGAACTAAGATATTTCTCCATGGGAGACACCAAACAAAAATATTCCAATTCACACATCATGTGCACTCAATGAGCACGCATGATTAAACAGCATACAAAACCCAACTACAAGAATAATGTAACATGGTATACAACTTCAAAAAGGAATACATACACGCCTCGTTATGAGCTCTTTAAACAGTCCCAGAGAGCTATTTGCAATAGCAAAATCCTTGATAAGAGACCCCAAAGGATAAAGCACAGTTACTTACCTGTAACAGGTGATCTCTGGGAACAGCAGGAATAAGTCTTCAC
Source organism: Ichthyophis bannanicus (assembly GCA_033557465.1). NCBI lineage: Eukaryota > Metazoa > Chordata > Amphibia > Gymnophiona > Ichthyophiidae > Ichthyophis > Ichthyophis bannanicus. The sequence goes on along the minus strand of CM066032.1, from coordinate 115,740,340 downwards.
ATATGGGTACGTCGGTACTGACGGAGTCTGTGCGGGAACTCTTCCCAGCGTCCAATCAAGAGCTTTTGGAAGCATCCCAGCACGCCTGCGTGCTGCTGCCTTCCCGCCTTTCCCAACTGCCTCTCCTCAGTTAAGTTTTAAAGCTGAGACAAAGAGAGAGAGAGAGGAAAGGAAAGATAGAGAGACAACTCCTGGGGAGGTGGGTGGGTTGTGAAGACTTATTCCTGCTGTTCCCAGAGATCACCTGTTACAGGTAAGTAACTGTGCTATCTCCAGGAACAAGCAGGAATGAGTTTTCACATATGGGGACTCCCAAGCTGAGGTGCCTGGAGTCCCAGCATGTCATAGGTTGGGACATGCTATCTCCCAGAACACCAGGCATCCTGAGGATGGAGGGTAGGAGTTGAAGAAAGAAAGATGCTGTGGAACAGCTAACCTAGCATAGGACTGCAGAGAAGGAGTCCATGTGTGGATGATGATTGTCATCATTGATATTGCAAAGAATATTGCAATATGGACCTCCCCTGACAGGATTTCAGAGAAGTATGGAGGTTCATGGATCTATTGGGAAACCCAGTAGAGGAACCGTGAAGAGGACCTCACTGTAAAGTGGAGGTAATAAACCTGTAGGAAAACAATGGAGGTCAGAATTGTGAAAGGTAACCCCAGTAGGAAAAACTGGGGTAGTACAAAAACGGTGGGCCTTCAGCAGAAGGCTGTATGACAAAAATCTAACTCTTTTGGCGGCAGAGTGGCTCACTCTTAGGAGCAAAAAGAGAAAGGCTAACCGATTTGGACAAACAGGCACAGTCCTTGTGGGGAGAAAGGGTATGGGAACCCCTTGAATCCCAAAAAGAGAGGACAAACGCCTGAGGTGTTAAAGCCTGTGATTAACTGAAGATCTACAATGTCTCTCCTAATTGGGGGTAAGCTAGGAGAGATATTGGGCACAGAGAGCTTCAGAGGTACCTGAACCCTTAGGTTATGGTATAAAAATTGTTGACTACCACAGGAGTGGTTGTGTGCGGAGAACCCCAAACCTGCTGGATAGCATAGGTATGGGTAAAGCCCCTCTGTCAGAAACATATAGCTATATGAGCATAGACAGTCAGATAGATAAGTATGTGGAGACATATCTATCTAATGAAATATCTCGACAGATACTGTCAGACGGGTGCCTGGGTGAGAATGTTCACAGTCTTGGCAAAGGCATATATTAATATGATTTGCAAGGGATTGTGGGAAATGTAGTCCATTCACACCAGACACAGCCGTTCACAATAATTAGTTGTGCTTGAGTGTAAAGCCAATAAGATATTTATTTATGGGGTTATTTCTCCCAACACAGATATGCTTGGTAGCACATAAAACAGGATACTTGCTTTCAGTGTTAAACTTAGAAAAACAAAATCAGGAAAACAGTTGAACTTGTCAGGCAATCAAATCAAAAGAATAAAGACCTGGTTGGTAACAAACTGGTCTTTTCTGTAGGCTTTAGCTAATATTTTCTTAGCAGTGCATCAAACAAGCAAAACCCACAAAGAAGGGAAAAACTGTTCTTTTCAGGTTAACTTCTGATAACTTCCCACATAGATTCAGAAGTGATTCTCTCCTAGCTCACAAGCAATTAGGTAAGGCTCAATTGCTAGCAGTTATCCAGCTGAAACCCCTTAGCTGGCTTGCTTTCTACTGTGGGGGTCAAATCCTGCTTCAGGAGCTTTTCTGAGTAGATTAAAGAACAGGTTTGTATTTCTTTGTGATGGTTGCTGTACTTTATAACAGAAAATCACCAAAGGAGTTTAGACAGAGCAATCCATGTATTCACAGTCTGTATCTATAACCTCTCCCCCTTCTTCAACAATCATGGGTTCAATATCATGGATTGGCAAAGAGGAATTTCTCAATGGAGCACTCTCAGGAGAATACTTGTTTCCCTGCTGTCTTTCAAGGGTATAGCTAGGGCATAGATCAGTGTTCATACCTGAGCTTCCATTGCTATTAGAGTTCCTCTCTAAATAGCCTGGCCAGTATGTAGTCCAGTTCTTATGTCCAGCCTTCCAATCCAGATCCCTGGACACGATCTCTCTTCACATACCTTCTGGCACGGGTCCTAGGGTCCCTTCCAAGTGCAGCCGCCTCCCTCACAGGTACCGTCTAGAGATTCCTAGCTCTGCAGCACCACTCCTCTGGTTTTCCCCAGTCCAATGGTGTATGCTGGCCTTTTGAATGTCTCCCAGTATACGTACTGCTCTGGACTCCTTTAGACCTCCCAAATGCTTTTCTCTTCTTTCTTCCAAAGGGTTTTTTGCGCTCTGTCCGTTCGCTCTGGCTTCTGCTTCTGATGATCCTCCAGATGATGAAGCTGTCCAAGATCATGAAGATCTCCAAACTAAATCTGAGGATAATTCTCTGTAGAATAAACTCTACCTTTATTCTGCTTAGATGAGTGCTCCACCCTAGCACAGCGCAGCTGTGCTGAATCAGGCCCTGCCCTTTGAGATGAGTGCTTGGGGATTACCTCATAGCCCTCCTGATTGAACACACGTTTCCCCACTTCAGCTCCTCTAATGGCTGTTGGAAACCTGGTGCATTCTGGGACTGGTAGTCTTTTACAGAAAAATTCTGTTTTCTTATTTCTACCAGAACTGACAGGTTGCTTGTTCAGAGTCACTTCACCTTTACTATAGCTCCTTCCTGAGCTATGATAAGCTTCCTTATCACAATACATATATATACATATATATATACACATATAGATATATAGACAGACATATAAGAATATATCTATAGTGAGATATGGAGGGGCATAAAAAACACACAAAAGATAAATATGAATATGTAGGCCTAAATATGGGTGTCTGCAATTAAACAGACAGATATGCCTACAGCATGGTATTCACATAGGATATGTAGAGAGGAAAGATTCATCTAACAAGGAGGTGGAACCTACTTGAGAAGATATATAGAGAATCTATTCCCCCTGGTTATGATCTGCAAGGATGCTAGCTAGAGAAATAACCATGATGGTTACATGAAAAACAGAGGATAATATCAATCTGCAGCCAGCAAGTCCCGAGTCTTCCAGGACTCTAGCATGGTAAGTAGACAGAAGACACAGAGATGAGATACCATGTTGACCTGCTTAAGGGCAAAAAGTATCATGCATTCTTACCAAGAGGACGAGCTGCAAGGAGAAAGCATATCCCAGATTGGGAATGCTATGGACCAAAGCAGGGAGTTGGCAACTCCTTAAGCCTTTACGTAAGAGAAGGCCTATGTCCTTTATATCAAAAGGAGATAGTAAAAGAAGGGAGAACCTTCTAGTCATGGGAGACATGACTGAAAAGCCTTTTCCAACCATCTAGGATAGTTGTTGGAGAAAAAACTCCCATGCTCTCTAGAAAGGCCCATAGTGGAAAGCTTCTCTGTAGAATTGCAGAGAGCATGATGCAGAAGATTGAGGAGATAGAACTGGCTGCTAGAGAGCCAGTATCTCTGCCAACTATGCTGCCAAACCCAGGAGAATGGAGATGGCAGAAATAGAAGACAATCCAGAAAGCTTGTAGTGAGATAATCTCCAAGATAGATGGAAGCACTGACTTGGAGCCACTACTAAGACTAGACAGAATGTTAGTGGAGGACAAATCTGGTTGTTTGTGGACAAGAACCAGTGGTCGAAACATTAAGGCTCCTGCATAGGCAGCTGCTAGCAAGATAGCAGAAAGAATCTTACTGTTCAAAAACAGAAAGAACAGATAGAACCGGAGTAAAAAACTCTGGATATGTCTGATAAGCTGCCCCAAAGTAAGATTGAAACAGAGGAGGTAACTCAGAGGAAAACTCCGCACTAGAAAGTGAGAAAAACTAGAGAGGCTGAAGAAAAAGCCCCCCAGCAAGTAATTCCGCTCTTACAGAGGAAAAAGCTTGGTAAGAGGGTGAAGAGAATGGAGCTGAAGAAGACTTACCAAGTCGTAAGTCTATAGAAAGGAAAAATACATGCTGGCACAGGAACTATCATTTGATAGTAGTCAGATCTCTCTCCCTGGCAGGAAAAGAGGAGAAACCTGTGACCTATAGGCATGAACATCCTGACAGCTCATAGAAATATAGAAAAAATGGATGTCTGTTGGAAAGAGACCCATGTATAGGGGTTAGAATGAAGCAGTGGATTGCCTCTATTGAGAAGAAGCAACTGTAGATTCTAACCCCAAGAGTCACAAGCATCTGATGATGACTGATCAGAAACCCTGCAGGTGCTGGGTTTGCTGAGCCTGGTGAGAGGTTGAATTCTTCAGACCAGGACGATGCCTCCCCTGTTGGGGAACATCTGTATGATGGGCAAGTGATGAATAAAACCACCTTCTCCTGTGGGAAGAAAGTTTGGTAGGACATTTCCTACCTACTGGGACAGAAGGTGGTGTAGAACAACCCTTAGGGACAGGTAAATCAGTGGACAACTGAGTAACCTGACGTAAAGACTCCTTGTTGAAAAGATTTTCTCCAGTGCAAGGAGTATGTCCCAGCCATTGTTGTGCCCATTTGTCCAAGTCTGAAGTTTGGGAGCCAGGCTCTACATCATGCCCCTTTAGCTATAGCAGAAGTCCTGCTAACAGACTCAAAAGAGTCTAGGGAAGCACGAGAAAGAAACCAAGAGATATTCTGGATATGCTTAAGCAGTGAGGAATAGTCTGTACTCCTGGAATCTGGAAGAAAAGGAGTCAAAAGATGTAATTGCTTTGTGACCTCCTCAAGAGAAAGACTCATAAAAAATATATGAGAGAATTCTTGCAGAAAGCATAGATATCTGGAAGGTTTGACGTCCAAAGGCATCTAGTGTCTTAGACTCACGACCTGGCGGATAAGAAGAGTGCTTTTTCTTACTCTTTACCCGCCTCATTGCTGATTCCACTACTATGGAATGATGAGGAAACATAGAAACATGATGACAGAAAAAGACCACAAGGCCCATCTAGTCTGTCCTTCCATAACAACAACTACAACAGTCCACTTTTTACCTTTATAGAAACATAGAAGCAGCAACTGTAGATTCTAACCCCAAGAGTCACAAGCATCTGATGATGATTGATCAGAAACCCTGCAGGTGCTGGGTTTGCTGAGCCTGGTGAGAGGTTGGATTCTTCAGACCAGGACGATGCCTCCCCTGTTGGGGAACATCTGTATGATGGGCAAGTGATGAATAAAACCACCTTCTCCTGTTGAGTCTTTTGAAACCCTGGAGAGGGGGACACCTGATATAAGAGATCAGTTGCCCTGGGAGGTGGGGGTACCCTTAAAGGTGTTTCCCACATGCCTAGAAGGAGATCCTGCAAGGAATGATGCAAAGGAAGCATTATGTTGTCCTTTGCTTTGGTAGAAACAGAGCCTTGTGCAGGATCATGTCCTGGAATAGGAATGGCAAGGGATCTTGCTATATCCAGGAGGAAACTCTGAAAAGAGGGATCCCAAACAGGAATCTCCCTTGGACAGGTTAGATCTAAAGAACTAGCCTGAGCACCCACAGAGTTATCCAAATATATAGGAATAGAAGATCCTGCAGAGTGCAGTGTGGAATGTTTAAGGGATGGTTGCTGGTACTGGCTATCAGGAGCAGTAACCGTCCTTACCACATTGTCCATGCCAAGTATTGACTCCAAGCTTGGTATAGAATGGAGCGATTCTGTTGAAAAAGCATGGCAGGAGTTGGCCACGATGCTTCTGTGGATACTGGTACCGATGGCAATACCGGTACCGATGTCGGAGTAGAGCACGACAAAGACATCGGAGCAGTCATCGGTGACAGTTCAAGCGGTACCGAGGTAACTGAAAACCTCCGGCCGCTATCCTCAGTACCGAGCCACCGGTATCGATCGGTGTCGGTACCAAAGCCTATTGGTACCCAGTCTTCCAGACTAGAAATCAATTCCAAACTCGGCATCGAGGGCAGAGAGCCTGATAAGCGAAGCATGGAAGGCACCGACCGTAAGGGTAACGAGGACATCGGTACCGACTTCGGTACCGTGTCTGATACCGGTGAATGAAGGTCAATCAGTGACAACTCAATCGGCCGCAGGGGAACCGAGAGTTGCGGATCCGAGTCATCGGAACCGAGTCTTCGGTACCGCCGCGAGATGGTACCAAGGCGAGTCGGTACCCAGTCCTCCAGACTGGAGATCGATTCCAGACTCGGCATCGAAGGAAGCGAGGCTGTCGATGCACATCTGGAGGGTACCGACATCGGTGGTAGTATCGGTGTTGGTACCAATAATGGAAAGTCAATCTGGGGAGTATCCACCGGTCCCGAAGGCACCAAGGACACCAGATGACGATCCCTGGTGAGGAGTGATTCATCCAACACCAGTGCCGATGCCGGGGTATCGGTACCGCTCGAAGCGGATGCCACCACCGTACACAGCTTAGGTATGTTCTGTGGGGGGTGAACCCCAGGAACAACCTGAAACGCCTTATACGCTTTGGAGACCGAAGACTCCCACCGGGTTTTAAAGCCAGTGGGCCGTCAAGGGCAAGGCCGGAGCCGTCTACATGCTGTGCATGAGACCTACCACTCGAGGACTGGCTAGTCTTAACAGACTGTTTGTGGGTTACCTGATCCGGTGTGGAAGAAGGGGACGGTGCCCCGAAGTTGGAGGGCAACCGTTTATCGAGGGAACCTCGATGTTGAAAACATCTTCTCACCAAACTGTTGCCAGGACCCAAGCAGGTTAGACACCGACTTCGAGGGTCTAAAAATAAAGTTGTACTGCCAGTCTGAACATTTCTTGGAGAAAGTGTCTGGCGGTTCCATGAAGGAAAAAGAAGAGGCCTAAAAGGCCTAAGAGACCGTGGGACACTATAAAGAAAAAATATCCCGTGGAAAAGGATATTTTACAAGAAAAGAAAAGAAAACACCGGCGGTACCGGTGGCGTCGGGAAGACAGCCGCGACCACAAGAAAACTAAGAAATAAGAACAAGAATTTTCTGTGGTGACAGGACGACGTCCTGCCGGCTCCACGGAAAAACGAAAACTGAGGAGAGGCAGTTGGGAAAGGCAGGAAGGCAGCACGCAGACGTGCTGGGATGCTTGCAAAAGCTCTTGATTGGATGCTGGGAAGCGTTCCCGTGCAGACTCCGTCGGTACCGACGTACCCATATGTGAAGACTCATTCCTGCTTGTTCCTGGAGATAGGATAAAGCACAGTTACTTACCTGTAACAGGTGATCTCTGGGAACAGCAGGAATTAGTCTTCACATATGGGTACGTCGGTACCGACGGAGCCTGCACGGGAACGCTGCCCAGCTTCCAATCAGAAAGCTTTTGGCAGCATCCCTCGCGCCTGCGCGCTGACCTCCCGCCTTCTCCAGAGCCTCTCTTCAGTTGAGTTTCAAAGCTGAGACAAAGGCGAGGAGAGGAAAGGAAGAAGATAAGAGATGCAACTCCTAGGGGAGGTGGGAGGGTTGTGAAGACTAATTCCTGCTGTTCCCAGAGATCACCTGTTACAGGTAAGTAACTGTGTTATCTCCAGGAACAAGCAGGAATGAGTGTTCACATATGGGGACTCCCTAGCTGGAGATGCCAGGGGGAGATCCCATAAAAATGCAGGAGCCTGGACCAGGGGTGCATTTTGTCTCCAGGAATCCCCGGCATCCAAAGTGGGATGGAGGGTAGGAGTTGACAATAAAGGAGCTGTGAGGAAAGAAACAGCATAGCCAAGGACTACAGGGCCCTACAGACTACAGGAGTCCTTGGTATATATGATGAGTAGCATTAAAACACCTTTAATGTACACTTAAAATATGCAGCTTACCTACTGTATTGTAGGAAGTAGAGAGCATGATGGAGTCTACTGGATAAGCAGTGGCGGAATCTTCAAGGTGACCTCCCAGCAGTGAGGATGAAGGTCCAGACCTGGAGGTAGCAGACGATCCAGGTGTCAACTGGGTAGGATTAGACGTCAGGTCTTCAATGGAAGCTTTATGGGAAAAAGCTGAAAACTCCTTTAGGCATAAAGTCATTAACATTGAGGACTAAAGGAAGACGACTGACGGAGTTGGAGAACTAGCCCAGTCCTGGCGGGAAGAGGGGGACTGGAAAAACCCCTATTCCCAAGGAGAACAGCTGTGTACTCAAAGATAAAGATGTACACTATTTTTCCTAGCTGGCGAGAGGTAGGAAAAATATTGAAGCTTGATGCTTCAAGGACTTAAAGAAAAAATGGAAGATGTTAGCACCACAGTAGTTATAGGTGCATGACAGTTTCTGCATCGTAATATGATATGCGAAGTAGGGCGATAGACTGTCTAAAACCTCTAGAAGGTAAAACATTTAGTATAGACAGTAAGGGTGATAATGTGTAAGACATATCAACCCTTAAGAAGCCCCCCAACAGACAGATATATATAGATATAGATATATATAGATATAGATATATACACACACACACATATGTCCATATGTGTATATTAGGATATGGGTGGAGAAATGTATCAAAAAAAAAATAGATATAGATACAGATATGATATACCGAAATATATATACATTTGTGGGGCATGGTTTTGCACCACCAGAGTAATGATATAGGTATGTAGACATATATGGAGATGCTACATACAAGATAACAAGTTGAAGATACATGTCTACCACTCAGCCCCATAATTGTACATGGGGAATATAAAAGAAAAAGATTCTTCGCTTTACAAGAGGGTGAACCCACTTGGGATATGTATAGAGAATCTATTTCCGTGGATTGAGGGATGCAAGAAGGCAATCCAACAAGATAACCGTGATGTTTGCGTGAGAACAGATGATCATATGAATCTGTAAGGAACAAGGCGGGAGTTCCACAGAACACTGACATGGCAGATGTGCAGAAACGCAGAAGAAGATACCAGAGGGACCTACTGGAGGGACCCAGAAGTAGCATGCGTAAACATCAGCGTTGGATTTTCACGCAGAAGAACTTATATTTCATGTTAGCACCCCAGGCCTGAGGGTGTGGAGAACCCTCAGAGGCATGGGAAGGGATTATAAGCTTTTCCCTACTAATAGAGAAGCTTTAGAGACAAGGTCAATGCTCTATAGCAAGGCCCTCATAGTAGAAAGCTTCTCTGAAGACTGCAGAGAGCATTGTGCAGGAGAGATATGAGATAAACTGACTGAAGTCAGGTGTGTTGCCATATCCTAGGAGAGGAGATGGATAGAATAATGTGAGAAAGCCTAAAAAAGTAGGAGGATCCAAGATAGCTGACGAGTAGCTTGGAATCACTACTGAGGCTAGACAAAATTTTGAACAAGGGACTGGAACTTGTAAAAAGTACCAGTAATACAATCACTGTAACTCCTGCAGGCACAGCTGCTGACGGAAACAGCAGAGAAATTGTCCTGTGCCCAATAAAGAAAAACAGACAAGAAAGGAGAGGAGATATCCCTTCTCCCTGTCTGAGGAACGAGCTTGTAATTGGAGGGTGACGTACCCATAGGGTAAGTCAACTGAAGGAAAAAATGTTCAGTTGGGACAGAACTATCAGGGGATAGTTGCAACTGCTCTTCTAGAGAGTAAGAAGAGGAGAAGTCTGTAGTCCCTGAACAAAAATTTTCCGACAGCTTACTACACTGAAAAAGAAAAGCAGTGAATAAACTTCTAATGGGTAGAAGTGAACTGTAGAGTATAATTCCCAGCCCCTATGGTTGCTGGGAATGCTGAGACTGGCCAGAGCTGGAGGACTTCAGATTAGGCTGAGGTGTCCCTTGTTTAGGTACAGCCGAACGATGGGCAGGAGATGAATGAAACTTTCTTTTCTTAGGGAAAGAAGGTTTGGTAGGACATTTCCTACCTTTCGAAGGAGGTGGCTTAGAATGGTCCTTAGTGGAAGGAGAGTCAGCGGAGCATTGAGCAACCTGACGTAAAGCCTCCTTATTGAAGAGACCTTCTCCTGTACAAAGAGAATGAGCCAATATAGTTTGTGCCCATCTGCTCAAGTCTGAAGCTTCGAGCCAGGCTCTGCGACGGGCTGCAATGGCAATAGCAGAGGATCTGCTAACAGACTCAAAAGAGTCTATAGAAGCACGAGAAAGGAACCAAGATATATTCCGGCTATGATTGAGTAGCAAGGAATAATTAGTAGCCTTGGGCTCTGGCATAAAAGGGGTCAAAAGACAATCTCTCCGTGACCTCTTGGAGTGTGAAACTCATGTGGAAAATATATGAAAGAATTCTGGAGGCCAGCATAGATGTTTGGAAGGCTTGACGACCAAACGCATCGAGTGTTCTTGAAGAACGACCTGGCGGATAAGAAGAATGCTTCTTCTTGCTCTTAACCTTCCTCAGTGCTGATTCCACTACAAGGGAACGATGAGGAAATTGAGGCTTCTGAAATCCTGGGGAGGGAGGCACCCGGTACCGAACCTCAGTGGCTGTAGAAGGTAGAGGAAGCCGTAAGGGTGATTTCCAGACCCTCAGAAGGAGATCCTGCAGAGCAGGATGTAAAGGAAGCATCATATTTTCCATTTGTGCCGGTGAGCCAGGAATAGCATCACAACCAGGGATAGAGATATTAAGAAAGGTTGCCATATCCAGGAGAAAAGCCTGAAAAGCCTCATCTCCTATGGGAACCTTCCCTGGTAAGGCTAAAGAAAGAGGCTGAGCACCAGAGGACGTACCGTGGTGTGAGGAGAGAAACCTAGTAGATGGACAAAGATACTGGTATGGTAACAGAGGCAGTGAGTACTGCATCAGCAACCCCAGGTATCGGTTCCAAACTAGGCATCGGTGCAAGAACAGGCATCGACATCGATACTGACACAGGGCCAGCAGTTGAAGTTGTCATCGGGAACTGCTGCAATGGTACCGAGATCATGCGAGAGTTATGGCTAGGATCCTCGGAACTGCTTATCTGGAAACGACGGGAGTCGGTTCCGGGACGCGTCGGTACCCAGTCCTCGAGACTAGATATCGATTCAAGACTCGGCATCGAAGGAAGCGAGTCTATCGATGCATGTCTCGAGGGTACCGACATCAGTGGTAGTATCGGCGATGCCGATACCGGTAAAGCAGCCTGGGTTACATCGATCGGTCCCGACGGTACCGAGGATGCCCGATGACAACCTCTTGCCGGGAGAACGTTATTCCACACCGGTGCCGATGCCGGGGTATCGGAACCGATCGAAGCCGGTACCGTCCCGGAGCATAGCTGAGATATGGAAATGTCCATCGGTATCGTATCGCCCGGCCCCAAAAGTGCCGAGGATGCTAGAGGACGATTCCTGGTGAAGAGTGAAACACTCGACACCGAAGCCAATGCCGGGGAATCGGTACCGCTGGAAGCGGATACCCGCACCATGCACGGCTGGGATCGAGGGAAGTCAATTCGGAGCGTATCGATCGGTCCCGAAGGTACCGAGGATGCTCGATGACGATCCCTGGTGAAGAGTGGAACACTCGACACCGGTGCCGATGCCGGGGGATCGGTACCGCTCGAAGCGGATACCACCCCGGACATGGCTCAGGTATGTTCTGTGAGGGGTGAGCCCCAGGAACAACCTGAAACCCCTTTAATGCTTTGGAGCCCGCAGACTCCCGCAGGGGTAATGCCAATGGATTCTTGAGGGTAAGGCCGGAGCCGTCACCATGTTGGGCATGGGACATACCACTCAAGCATTGACTAGTCTTAACAGACTGTTTGTGGGTTACCTGATCCTGTGAAGAGGAGAAACCGGGTTCCCTCACTGCCGAATAAAAAACGGTATCGAGGGAAACTCTAAAAACTGAAGGTTTCCTCACAAAAGTATCCCCTGACAAGTCAGGGGAAAAAGGGTCAGGACCCACACAATTGAGACACCAACTATTGGAGTCTAAAAGGAAGCAGGTGTTTCCACAACGAATGCACTTCTTAGGAAAAGAAGGCTCCATGAGGAAGAGGCCTAGTAGGCCCAACAAGTTAAGGCAAAAAACTGAAGAAAACGTTTCTCAGAATTTAGTCAAAAATCCACCGGCGGTACCGGGAAATACAGCCGCGACCACAAGAAAACAAAAACTAAAGTAAAGTAAAAAGAAAAGTTTCTGCGGTGACAGGACGTCGTCCTGCCGGCTCCGCGGAAAAACGAAAACTGAAGAGAGGCTCTGGAGAAGGCGGGAAGTCAGCGCGCAGGCGCGAGGGATGCTGCCAAAAGCTTTCTGATTGGAAGCTGGGCAGCGTTCCCGTGCAGGCTCCGTCGGTACCGACATACCCATATGTGAACACTCATTCCTGCTTGTTCCTGGAGATTATCTTATGCCCAAATGCAATGGCAAAATATATTCGAGAAAAACAAATGGGGAAAAACTCAGAACTTGTAAAATACCAGACATACAAAATAAGGATCATAACAAGAATACCTGGAATTCCTTTGACTCAGTCTCTCCAGAAAATAGAGAATATCACAAAAACCACCACCACCACCACTTCCCCCCTTGATATATGTCCAGTCTAACTGGATCAAAATAGCCCTAGCTGAACTAATCCCAACAATACTCACAATTACCCAGCTATCTTTAACACAAGGACACGTGCCCACCAATCTCAAATGCACAGGCGTAGTTTGATGGCTTCATTTAGGGGATTAAAGGGTGGATGACATATTTGTATATTCCTTATGGTTATCTTAAAAAAAAAAAAAACCTAGATGGATAGGAAGCCAGTATATCAAACAAGCGAAGGATGAGCTGGTGCCTCCAAGAAACTCAAAGAGGGAGCAGAGGTTCTCATTCAGGGGCTTTGCTAAAAAAAGGGAAAGCAGCATATGCCCAGCCTATATAATTAAAATGCAGCAAAAATTGTAGCAGTTTATTTATTTAGCCTGGCACTCTGTAAATATATATTCTCAAAAAAACAGAGATGTAAGATGCCCACATGCTGGCCTAGAATAACCACCTTAACTTTTCCATTTTCAGGAATGTGCTCTAGACCCTTACACTTTGAATGGCTCGGAATATTCCAGCCTTTTTTGGGGACCAATACACACCAAAGCTAATATCTCCACTCTGTCCTGCAATGGGACAGATTCAGCCAATTTAGCGCTTTGAGACATGGGATTTGGAAGGAAAGTTGCTGCCAAAGGTCAGACTCCTTGCTCTTTCATAGCTTTGGATTCAATTTAAAGGGGGGAGGGGCTGGCTAACAGGGAGTCAAGTCTATCTCTGCACCAGGGATTCAAAAAGGCCCCTCTGGCATGTCCGGATCACCAGCAGCTCAATGAAATTTATGCCGTGCCTTCACGACCAGCTTTGAGGAGCTGGACTTGAGCTCATTGATTAGGGGACAACACTGACCAAATAAAAGTAATCCATGCAGTAAAACTGAAGATGAACTTTCTCAAACAAAACTACAGGGCCAATTTAAAAAAGTGTAAGTCTGACATATTCAGCAGACAAAAAGATAGTAAGAAGAATTTTCATGGCCACTGCAGCACCAGAATTCTATCCCATATGCTGCCTAAGGCTTTTGTTTTTTTCCCAGAAAGCTCTGGAAATCCACATCTATTTGGTACAAAATCTGGTCACGTGATCCAGCTGTGTGAATAGGTAAACCTACTTGTCCTAGGAGGAAACATACTCCCTTTTGCCAAACATCAGCAGTCTCAGATCCCACACCACAGTGCAAGCAGCCTTCAGTCAAAATTAAAAAGCAAATCTGAGTGAATAATGCCCCTGCCAATTACATCCTGCAGACTGACTGTCCAGGCACATGGGAAAAGGTGTTGCAGCAAAAAAAACAAAAAAAACAACAAAAAAAAAAAACACCTTACAGCTGCAGCAGATGCTTCACCACACGCTCGGGGATAAGTCGCTTCTCAAACAATGTGCTTGCAGTCCACACGACTGCTTCACAGATAGATCCATCCTGGAACCGCCTTAGCTCAGACTTCTCCCCCCAAAATTTACGAAATTCCACTGCCTGTAAAATAAGAGCAGAGTCAAGTACAGAATGGAGACAACAAGGCACAAACTTGTGGAACATGACAAATAGACATAAATTCAGGTTGCTTTGTCTGGACCTGAGAGAGATATCTGGGCTTTACACAGTCTAGTTTTTCCCTGTAACAGTACACTATTTCAGGTATGTGCAAATGAATTTCAGATGTATGTACAAATTCTGCTGAACTGCTGCTTATAAATTGTAATTAATGCTACACAAGGAAATAATCTCAACAAACAGATACAGCAGCCAACCAGCAAAGGCAGAAGAATATCCTTACAAAGCTCCCAAAATGTTATATAGTGTGATAAGAGAGCAGACAGGACGGAGTACCAAAGGCTAAAATTTTCCTCAGGCATGAAAAGGTTTATAGTCCAACGAACAGCTGTAGCAACACTTGAAAATACAACCACCCTCTATTATTGTGCACGCCAGGTGCCCTCCATGCACAGTCTCCTCAAACTTTGCAAAATAAATCAGACTACCAGTAATTATAACAAAAATACATTCATTAAAAAGAGAATTGTAGTTGCCATGTTAGTCCACTCAGATATATGGAAATAAGGGCCAAACAAGTTATAGATGATACATTTAGTTAATCCAATAAAATGTTTTGGAGTTATTCTCTCATCATCGGGTTAATGAAATAGTAATGCAGTTACGCTGGGTTTAAATACAAAATCAAGGTCTTGGGCAGTTCAATGAAAGGGAGTGGGGATGGCAGAGGGGATGAGACAGTGACTTTACAGTTCACAGGTCTTACTGTTGTGGTCAACATTGGCACCCTTGCATTTTAGGTATGTTGTGTATAGTATCTTGAGAAATAATAGAAAATATTCCAACTGTATCATCATAATATTTTAATATCTTCAAAGCTATACAACAAAAAAAAGTGTCTGTGCAAATTAGATGTAATAATTTCTAAGAAAAAAAACAATATATGACTGGACATGATTAATGGCAGCCTTCACTAAGATTTGCTTGAACAACCTTTGGCAGCGATGACAGCCTCCAAAGGTTTCTTGTAGGCATCTATAAGTTGCATATATCTGTCTGCTGGTAGTTTCTTCCATTCCAACTGTGATTTGTTCCAGCTTGCGATTGTTTCCAGGATTCCTTTTACTAATGGTAGATTTCAACTCTTTCCAAAGGTTCTCAATTGGATTGAGATCAGGACTCATTGCTGGCTGATTTAAAAGTCCCTTTACTCCTTTTTAAATATTCTTTTGTACTTTTGGATGTATATCATTGCCCTGATGAAGGATCCATGATCTTTGACCCAGACCTAACTTTCTGACATTAGGTAGCCCATTTCGCTCCAAAATACCTTATTTATTTAAACGTATTTCTATACCGCCTTATCCTGCAATCATGATTCCTTTAATATATTCCAGGTACTGAAGCAGCAAAACAGCCCCACAACTTTATAAAACCTCTACCATATTTAACTGTAGGAAGGGCGTTTATCCTTATAGGCTTCATTTCTTGGCCTGTAAACGTATCACTAATCTGCATTGCCAAAGAGCTCAAGTTTTATTTCATCTGTCTATAGAACATTTTCCCATAAGGATTGTGGTTTCTCAAGGTGGGTTTGGGTAAATATCAGGCATGCCTTTTTATGTCTGTCTTTGAGCAGTGGGGTTCTCCTTGATCTTGGCCCATTCCTTCTTTTAGTGCGCAGCATATGGTACGGGTTGAAACCACCATTCCAGATGGCTCCAGATCAGCCTTAAGCTCTTTGGATGTTGTACATGATTTTTTCTAACAGTTCGCACTAACCTTCAAACACTTTTTGAATTAAATTTTCCTCTTTCCAACAGGTTTCTTGGGAGGTTTCTTGACTGTTCCATGAGCAGAAAAGCGTAGTTACTCACCTGTAGCAGGTGTTCTCCGTGAACAGCAGCAATAAGTCCTCACATACGGGTGATGGCACCAATGGAACCCTGCACGGAATGCTTTCCAGCTTCCAAAGGAAGCCTTTGGGAGATACACTACACATGTGCGCCTGCCGCCTTCTCGCTTGCCGCGTCACCATCTTCTCCAGTCTAACATAGTAGGTGTCAAAAAGGTAATATCACCCCAGGAAGGTGGGAGGGTTGTGAGGACTTATTCCTGCTGTCCACAGAAAATACCTGCTACAGGTGAGTAACTATGCTTTCTCCATGAACAGGCAGGAAGTAAGTCCTCACGTATAGGACTCCCAAACTACAGGCTATCAGAACCAGAGAAGATCAACAGCCCAACAGGAGCAATGAACTGGAGAAGTCAGAAAGAACAGAAAAGTAGTCCCACAAAGGGACTCAGCTGATTCAGCATTCACAGCAGACATCTACCTGAAGGGTTTTAGCAGCTAGCCTGGGCAGACAGAAGTGCTGATGGCAGGGGAGTTGACTCTAAGATCCAAATAGATGCCAGAGCACAGCCTGGTCAAAATTACTGTCCCATCAGGAATCCCCAACCAGAAAGTAGTAGGCTACAAAGGTATGGAACGAAGACCATGTTGCAGCCCTGCCGATTTCCTCTGCAGAAACCAAATGGAAGTAGACCAATGTAGCCATCACCTGGATTTTGTGAGCCATGTCATTACCAACAAGGTTCAACCTGGCCTGGGAATACACATGAGCAATGCAGTCCACCAGCCAAAGGGATAGCGTGCACTTTGAGACAGTGGCACCCAGCCTACAAGGGTAGAAGGAGACAAACAGCTGATGGTGTGCCTTTGTGTGCTCCAGGTAGGTGGCTAGTGCCTGCTTGCAGCCCACGTATGCAACACCACCTCTCACCGGTTAGCGTGAGGCCAGGGGAAAACTATCAACTGGTTGAGTTGGAATGCAGAGACTACCTTTGGCAGAAAGTGGGGGTGCCTGCAGAGCACCATCCTGTTCTGATGGAATGTGGTGTACGAAGGGTGAGTAACCACAGCCTGGAGCTCACTGATGCATTGTGCCAACGTTATTGCCACCAGAAAAAAAGACCTTCCAGGTTAGGAACTTTAGTGGCTCAAATGGGGGTCGCATCAGCTGCATGAGTAACACACCGAGATCCCAAGCCACTGTTGGGGGCTTGAATGGAGGCTTCAAGAGGAGCAGACCTCTCATGAATAGAGTCACAAGAGGTTGGGCAGAGATGGGCTTCCCCCTGGAGCAGCAATAGTATGCCCCTATCACGCTGAGGTGAACCCGCACCAAATTGGATTTCAGGCCAGAGTTAGAAAGGTACAGAAGGTACTCCTACAGCTGTCCACTGCACAGGAGAAGGGGTCCAGTGTCCTGCCCACATACTAGGTGGCGAACCTCCACCACTTTAGCGTGTAGGCCTTGCATGTCTAGTACTTGCAGGATGCAAGTATGTTGGCAAAACCCTCTGGAAAGTTGAGCTGGTCTCAACTTGTACTGTGCAGAAGCAGGAACACAACCTTGTATGTACAATTTTGGGCTGTGTTTTATGGTAAAGCATAGTTACTCACCTGTAACAGGTGATCTCCGGGAACAGGAATTTAGTCTTCACATATGGGTATCGTAGGTACCGACAGAGCCTGCGCGGGAACACTCCCCAGCGTCCAATTAGAAAGCTTTTGGGAGCATCCCACAGCGCCTGCGTGCTGCCTTCCCGCCTTTCCCAACTGCCTCTCTCCAGTTGAGTTTAAAGCTGAGAAAGAGAGAGAGAGGGAAAGAGAAAGAGACAGAGATAAAACTCCTAGGGGAGGTGGGTGGGCTGTGAGGACTAAATTCCTGCTGTTCCCAGAGATCACCTGTTACAGGTGAGTAACTATGCTATCTCCAGGAACAAGCAGGAATGTAGTCTTCACATATGGGGACTCCCTAGCTTTAGATGCCAGGGAGAGACCCCAGAAGTTGTGTCCCTGTGAAAGGGCTCCACTTCCCCCCATGGATCTCTGGCATCCAACCAGGGTTGGTGGGTAGGAGTTGATTAGGTATGGAACAGGTGTTGGAGAACAGCCTGACCAAACAAGGCAACCCGGTGGGAGTCCTTGTCCAAGCAGTAATGGGCTGTGAAGGTATGAACCGAGGCCCAAGTGGCTGCTCGACAGATGTCATCGATAGACACAGAGTGTAGATGAGCCATTGAAGCTGCCATGGCTCTCACATTGTGAGCTGTGACGTGGCCCTCCAGAGGAAGGTTCTTACTCTGATAGGCAAAGGAAATACACTGTGCAATCCAGTTGAACAATGTTCTCTTGGAGACTGGTAGTCCCAAATGAGAAGGATCAAAAGCAACAAAAGAGTTGAGAGGACTTTCTATGTTGCTGTGTTCTTTGTAAGTAAAAAGCTAAAGCTCTTTTACAGGTCAAAGTATGAAGATTCCTTTCTGCATTTGATGCATGAGGCCTTGGAAAAATCACAGGCAGGTAAACCGCTTGGTTAAGATGAAAAGGCGAGACCACCTTTGGCATAAAGTGTGGATGAGTCCTAAGGACTACCTTGTCATGATGAAACCTTGTATAAAGTGGATCAGCCACTAGTGCCTGCAACTCACTGATACGACATGCTGATGTGATTGCAATGAGAAAGATCACTTTCCAAGAAAGGAATTTCAAAGAGGTAGCAGCTAAGGGTTCGAAAGGTGGCTTCATGAGCTAGCCAAGAACCAGATTTAAGTCCCATGCCAGGGGTGGTGGCTTAATGGGAGGCTTAGTTAGAAGAAGGCCTCTCAAATCTTGCTATGAGAGGATGGGAGGAAATAGGTTGTCCATTTAAAGGCTTGAAAGAAGCCGCGACAGCACTTAAAACTAACTCAGTAAGAGTCCATTTAAGTCCTGCATTGGATAAATGAAGGAGATACTCTAGCAATGATTCCAGAGGTATCGCAAGGGGGTTAAGACCCCTCTGCGAGCACCATATGATAAACCTTTTCCACTTGAAAGCATAAGAGCGTCTTGTGGAAGGTTTTCTAGAAGCATAAAGGATATCCTTTACTTGCTGAGGAAGGTTAAGATCTTGAAGATCTAGGCCTTCAGCAACCAAGCCCTGAGATGCAGAGACTGGGGATTGGGATGCCATAACATTCCGTCCTCCTGAGATAGGAGATCTGGAGCAGACCCTAACTCCAGAGAGGGAGCTTGAGAGAGATGTAGAAGCAGAGGGTACCACACTTGCCGTGGCCAATGTGGAGCTATGAGAATCATACGACCTCTGTCTCTCTGAAGCTTGAAACAGGGTTTTGGGAATCAGGGGCATGGGTGGAAAGGCATACAGGAAGTCCTGACCCCAATGAAGGAGGAAAGTATCCTTGGCCTGAGAGCCCTGAGCCGGAATTCTGGAACAGAACCGGGGAAGTTTGGCATTCAACGGACTTGCAAAGAGGTCTATGTCTGGGGTTCCCCAAATTTGAAAAATCTTGGCCACCTGGTCTGCATGTAGAGACCATTCATGTGGAAGCAGAACTTGACTGAGTCTGTCTGCCTAAGAGTTTTGAATACCTGGAAGATACACTGCCAGGAGATGATTCTGATGCTCTCTGGCGAGGTCCCATAGTCGCAAAGCTTTGTTGCAATGCGACAGAGAGCCTGTTCCTCCCTGCTTGTTCACGTAGAACATGACTACTTGATTGTCCGTATGGATGAGGACTGTCTTGTAGCTGAGCAGGGTGTGGAACACTCGCAGAGCAATTAAGATTGCTCTGAGCTCCAAGAGAATGATGTGTAGATGAGTCTCCTGTGGAGTCCAAGTGCCTTGGGTGGCGAGGTCTTGCAGATGAGCTCCCCAACCCACTGCAGAAGCATCTGTTTTGAGAGTTGCGTGGGGTAAAGGCTGTTGAAATGGGGACCCCAGCAACAGGTTTTGAGTGGACTGCCACCATTGGAGGGACAAAATAAGGCGATTTGTGTTTGCTATTTTGTCTAACAGGCACCCTGATGCCTGGGTCCATTGAGTGGATAAAGTCCACTGGGCTGCTCTCATGTGGAGGCGAGCATAGGGAACCACATGCACGGTAGATGCCATGTGGCCTTGTAGTTGTAACATTTCTCGAGCAGTGAGATGAGGCTTTAGCACTGCTTGAGAAGCAAACTGCACCATGCGGAGGCAACGGGCCTGGAGGAGATAGGCCCTTGCTTTTCTGGTATCCAGCAAAGCTCCTATGATCTCTAGAGACTGAGTGGGAGTTAAGACTGGATTTTGGGATGTTTATTACCAGACCCAAATACTGAAGGATACGCATTGTGCAAGATAGAGACGTCCTGGCCTCTGACTCTGATGGGGCTCCAATGAGCCAGTCGTCTAAGTAGGGGAAGATGAATATTCCAAGAGTGCGAAGAAATGCTGCTACCACAGCCATGCATTTCGTGAACACCCTTGGTGCTGAGGCCAGGCCAAAAGGAAGCACCCTGTATTAGTAGTGCTTTCCTTGGAAAAGGAACCGAAGGAACTTTCTGTGGGTTGGATGGATGAGAACATGAGTGTACGCATCCTTGAGATCTAGAGAACAAAGCCAATCCTGACTCTGAAGGTATGGCAGCAGAGTTCCCAGAGAAATCATCTTGAATTTCTCTTTGAACAGGAATTTGTTCAATTCTCTGAGATCTAGAATAGGCCTGTGTCCCCCTGTTTTCTTTGGGATAAGGAAATAGGGAGAGTAAAACCCTGTATCCTGTTGGGGAATGGGTACTTCTTCTATTGCCCCTTGGGCAAGAAGCCTAGTGACCTCTTGATCTAACAGGTTGATGAGAGAGGTCTGAGAATTGAACTGTCTTACCATTGTGGGAGGGGGAATGCAAACAAAAATGTAGCTTGTACCCCTCTTTTATAATGGAGAAAGTCCAATGTTCTCCTGTTATCTGCCCCAATCTGGGGGCAAAGTGACACAACCTTCCTGGAATGGTGGAAGGCTCTGGTCCATTGAGGGCCAGAAAGGCTAAGTTCTCTAGATGAAAGTCAAAGGCCTTGTGGAGGCTGAGACTGCTGAGACGGTTGAGGCTTAGTCTTTGCTTTCCTTTGTTTAGATGGTTGCGGACTCTTTCGGGCAGGCTGACATGCCGAACGTCCCTGCTGGGAATAAGGGGTAAAACCTCTTCTTTTTTGAGAAGAATGGTTTCTTGAAAGACTTCTTCCTTGCAGGATCAGCTGTGGCCTTGGATGCTGACAACTCCACCAGTATATATGATCCAATGCAAAAAAATGTGTAGAGGGTTGCTACATCAGGGAAGGTGGAGTTGTCCAAGGTGGAGTTGTCAGCATCCAACTCACTGGCTTTCTCTTGCCAATTTTTGCCAAATAGATTCTCACCTGTATAAGGGATATTGCCCGATTTGTCCTGTACCCAGAGCTCCAAATCGGATGCCTGGAGCCAGTCAATTCTACGTGCACCTATGGCTATGGCAGAGGTTCTGCTTATGCACTCGAAACAGTCAAAAGCTGCACAATTGACAAATTTAGAAACATCCTGGGCATGTTTAACCAATGTGAGAAAATCCTGCCTCTTATCTTCAGGAAGAAGAGGGCTCAAAACCTCTAAATCTCCTGTGATTTCTTTAAGGAACATTCCCATATATTAAATATAGGAACTGATCCTGGCAGAAAGCATGGAAGCCTGGAAAGTACGACATCCAAAGGCATCCAAAGTTCTACACTCACGTCCTGGAGTGATTAGAGGCATGTCTCTTTGCACTTCTGATCCTTCTCATAGCTGATTCCACTACAATAGAGTGGTGAGGAAACTGAGTCTTCTGGAAACCAGGACAAGGAGGGACTCGATACATGGTATCCAGTCTACGAGAGTGAGGAGATGTGGTAAGAGGTGTTTCCCACATTCTTAGCATGAGATCATGTAAGATCTCATGGATAGGCAGAGTAGCTGCCTCCTTAGGAGCTGTGATGAAGCTGACACTACTGAAGCTATGGAGTTAGGGGAAAACTGTTTCTTTTAAAGAAACTGATATACAGAGAATGCAGTTAAACGGAGTTACTTACCTGTAACAGGAGTTCTCCGAGGACAGCAGGATAAGTCAGCCACACCTGGTGACGTCATCCGACGGCGCCGAGACGGAAGTACTCTCCATAGCTCAGAAGGGCTTTCGCCCCTTCTGAGCATGGGCCAACTGGCCCTTCCCCCTGTCCCGCCCCTAGCTAGCCAGTTCGTCACTAGCTGAGCCTTAGCCGCTAGGAGGCGGGATACTGGACAGAGGCCGAAACCTTTTCCAGGGGAGGAGGGCGGGTATGTGTGGCTGACTTATCCTGCTGTCCTCGGAGAACTCCTGTTACAGGTAAGTAACTCCGTTTTCTCCAAGGACAAGCAGGATGAGTCAGCCACACCTGGTGCCTCCCAAGCTGTAAAGCAGGGGTCTCAAACTCAAATTGCTTTGAGGGCCAAATGAGGACTTGTAAAGTAACCCGGGGGCCGCATAAGACGCGGGGCCTCATTTGCATAAGGGACCTCATTTGCATAAATATTTGCATAATGTTACCATACACTAACTTTTAGTAAACATGCCTCTTTAATGAGTATGGATAAAGAAAGACTAAAAGATTTAGAAACAAGACGACAATAATTAAACTGGGAACCCCAAAAGCCAAACTTGGAATGTACAACACTGTAGAAATAAAACTATAAATTAATTTCCTCTTGTACTACTAAACAAAGCGCAAACATTAATGATGCACATTTCCCAGAGCTGACATATTCCAGTTAATAAATTCAAATAAAGAGATATTTTTCTACCTTTTGTGCATTTTTTTCAGTTGCAATTGTTCCAGCCACTTTCTTCTGGTTTCTTCATGTCTTCTGCTAACTCTCCATCGTCTGCTTCCATTTGCACTTTCTTCTCTCCTAGTTTTTTTACATTCTCTCTCTACATCTGCTTTAACATACTAATCTTTCTCCTTTTTCTCTTTCCTCATTCCTATTTCATCCACTCAAATTTTACCCCTCCATCCTCAATCCCCACGTACTCTCACAATACCCGGCCAATTGTAGATTTGTCTTCTCTCCCAGACAAAATATTTTTCCCCTCTCCATTTCACTTTCCCAGCTCCATCCCATTCTAATCCTCCCCCAACATCAGCTCCCTTCTAGTTCCAGCCCCACCCAGCATCCGCTCCCTTCTAGTCCCTGCATCAGTCCATTTCCAGTCCTATCCTAGCCTCACCATCGGCCCATTTCCAATCCTAGCCCCCCATCAGCCCATTTCCAATCCTAGCTCCCTCCCCTCACAGCCCATTTCCATTCCAAGCCCCCCTCCCCATCAGCCATTTGCAGTTCAAGCCCCTTCCACTCAGCCCATTTCCAGTCCTAGCAACCCCCCCCGCACATTACCAGTCCTAGACCCCCCATAGCCCATTTCCAGTCATACCCCCCCTGCCAATAGCCCATTTCCAGTCATACCCCCCCCCCCCGGGAAATAAAAAAACAACCTGGCTTCTGCTGCTGGCTTCTGCTGCAGCAGAAAATCAGCTGTCCCGCGGCCCCTTTCCCTCTGCGCGAGAGCCCTGAGTGTGCATCCTCTGCGGCATGCTTTTTATGCCGCGAAGAGTGTATTTCCCTCTCGCGCGGCTTAAGCCGATTCACTTTTCAAGCCTCGCGAGAGGGAAATACTCCCTTCGCGGCTTGAAAAGCACGCCGCAGAAGAAGCACATTCAGGGCTCTCGCGCAGAGGGGACCGGGCCGCAGGACAGAGCAGCAGAAGCCAGATTTGTATTTTTTTTAAATTGACCGTCGATTCTGCCGTTGCCACGGCGGCAACGGCAGCAGCAGAAGCCGTCGCGGGCCGCACAACCTTCTCCCGCGGGCCGCATGCGGCCCGCGGGCCGCGTGTTTGAGACCCCTGCTGTAAAGCGATGCGGTGAAAAGGGGGAGGCCGAGATCAGGTTCTGAGACACGATATCAGGGCTGGATTTTGAAGATGTGCCCTGAATACCTGGTGGTGGCGTCAGTGCGCCATGTGCCAACCTGCACTGAATGTGCAGTGCTAATGGGTGTGCGCCTATGAGAAGTGAGCTTATAGCAATACTGAGCGTGTGGACGCTGGGTGTGGATGTGCCGTCACACCTGGTTGTGAGGGTCCATGGTCTGAATGGGCAGCTGCCGAGAAGGTATAACGGCAGAGATGCAGCGGCAGAGGGGGATCCTCAATGTTGAGTTACCCACTGCGTGCGAGGATAACCACGGTATCAACGCTGGAAGCGTGCGGCAAGACCCGGACATGAGACATGACTAAGTTCATGACTTGGTAAGGAGTGTCCGGGTAGCAGCCTAGACCTTAAGACTGCTAGGTGACGCATTTGTCCATGTGGTCTGCCGCTCTGCAGGTGTCCCTGCCCAAGGTATGGGACACAGGTTGTCGATGCATTCTTGACAGGCTGTCGATGGATCCTTTGGCACGGCTAAGTTCTGCGCTTGCCTTTGGCCTGGTTCGAGCCTCTGCGTATGGCCATGACCATTCCATCCTATGGCGGAGCATGCGGGATTCTATTGGTAGGGGACGCCATGACCGGTTGGTCAGGTTTAATGAAGGACGAGTTGGGCCCCTCTACTGATCCTGGGCAAGAGCTCCAGAGGCGCGTGAGCGCGACCGCCCTGACTGGGCCCAGTGGCTTGTGTAAGCCTTGCAGGAGAGGGATTGAAGGGCAGATTCAACAATGATGGATTGGTGGCAGGAGTCACAGCTGGGACCTGAACCTGTGACCTTCTGCTCCTGAGCACACTGTCTGTGTTGCCACGGTGTTTGCTGCTTGTCAAGTCCAGGCATGGGTTTAACGACATACTTAGAGTCCAATTTGCGTGGGCAGGAGTGGTTGGATGCTGGTGTCTGCCTTAGAAGAAAGAAACTGCAGGGCTCCCAGCCGTGATCGCTGCAGGCCGTGCAGAGCTTCATATGCACCGCCGCAGTTCCCAGCCCTATCCTGGCCTCCTCGAGCTGCAAGAAAGGCAGCATATCAGTCTACCACCAGCCGGATGGAAGGCTGAGCATTCCCTTGACTGTGTACGCGCCCTGTGCCTCTACATCGGCAGAACTTCTGCCATCCGGATGGGTACCCAGCTCTTCGTCTCCTTTGACCCGAACAGATCAGGGAGGAGCTGATGGACGGGTAGAGCGGAGATGGTGGAAGACAAGACTGGTGCGCGGTAATCCTGGCATTCAGCATGGCTCTTTGATGAAGACGCTTCGCAACCTCATCGAGGAGCTTACTGTCCTTGTCCGGAGGTGCATAACTCCAGTCGCTATTCCAACTACCTAACCCAACCGGGCCCAGTGCTCCCCGTGTCAGTGCAAGACGGCACCGGGGTCCTAGGGCCATAAGTTAGGAAAGAAAACAAACACGCAGGTGCAGAAGGCCTGGCTCAGACTGTCTGAAAACGGTTGCCCTTCCTGATCCCCGCGAGTTTGCGGGTTCCTACCTGCCGGCGGGTTCCTACCTGCAGGTTAGTAAGGAGGGTTATGTGACGTGTCCAATTCCCAAAGGGTATTTGTGGGGAATGGACCGAGGTCTCTTACTACAAGGTTACCCCTCCACTCTTGCAAGTCGAGTCGGGGGCCTGCCTGGATTTGAGTCCTTCTTGTAGAGAAGAGGGAATCTGTTCCCCTTCTGTGAAGGGGTGAGACTACGGCCGGGCCTGTAGTCAGGTATTGAATATGTGATCTTATATGCAATGTGATCCTATGAGCGGCCTCGACCTCACCATCATGCACTCATGCCAACAGAAAATTGTGATTAGTAACCGTGCACTACGGGCCATAGTGACCTGGGTTCGGTGCCATAGGGCTCTTGCGTTCAGGGCCACAGATTTCGCCAATGGGCCTGTGTAGTGCAGGGCTCCCGTCTGCAAGGGAAGCAGGTGGTTGCAAGTAGCCTAGGGACTTGAGCCATGGCCTGGAGCTCTAAGGTTAATTTGCTGGCCGTTCTTCGCTGGCACCCAACTTTCCTGAGTGCAGAGGTCACCACAATGGGCCCCTTCCACCCAATGTGGAGGCACCCGTTTCGAGGATCCCCTACGGTGTAGGTGTGTGGAGGGGCGTTCCAGCCCATAGATGCGGGAGGGTGTCGGTGCAGCCGAGTGCTACTGGTGTTGTTGTTGTAGGCTAGGGAGCTGGAGACATTCATCCTGTCTAGCAGGGAGCCTATGGTCTGTGACCACTGAGAGCAGAGCGCCGACTGCGCTACCCGCATGGGAAGACGTCTGGGGTGATGTGCACCATGAAGATGTCCTGGGTGACGTGTTCCATCGATGCTAAACGTCGCAGTAGAAGAGCATGTGCTGGGCAGATGCTGGGCGGCAGTGCACTCTGCGAGTGCCTGGAGTGCAATCTGCAAGCGCCTGGAGATGCAGGGCTCTGTCCCAAGCAGAAACTTTGGACTTGATGGTGTCCAGCTGCCCTTACGAACTCCATGTTTTGGGTTGGCTGGAGATGAGACCTTGGGTAGTTGACTAAGAACCCGAAGTGTTCTAGAACAAGGATAGTGAGTCCTGTCACTCGTGGTTTTGGCGGCCGCGCTGGGCATTACCGGTGATCCAGATAGGGGAAGACAAGACCCCTTGCCACTGTCTGTGATACATTAGTCAGAGGACAAGTGGTGATCCATTCATGAGTGGGAGCAGTAGCGAATTCAGGAGGGGGCCTGCAAGCTCACTGGCACTGCGCCCTTGCCATCTCGGGTCGCAGTATTCCGGTCAGTGTATTGCTGCTGCTGCTGCTCCTCAGGATCGTTCTGAGGGTGAACCTCAGACAGCCTTACTAGTAACCCCACTGGGGAATCAAACTCATGACTCCTGGTCCAGCAGTCAGTGTATAACCATAGTGCCACATCTCTCCTCACAAGATGTGGGCTGGGGAAGTAGGTCTGCCTGGATGAGTTTTCGAGTTGAAACCGAGGAAGTGGGTTTCGTTGCAAAGGACGCCTAACTAATAGCACTCTGGGGAGGAGGTACCCAATGTAAAACCGATCTGGGCGGAGGGCCGAACCAGCTGGCGGTGCCATTCAGATCTCCCATGGAACTTGTTTTTCGGGATGCCGAAAGAACCTCAGGACTCACTGATTACGGAGGACCGAGGCTGCTAGGGTCAATGACCAGCGCAAGCTGCAAGACAGCCACAGGCACCAAGGAAGATATAGACCAGTAGAATGCCAAGAGATGATGTCTGGACCCGCTTTAAGACGACTTCGGGATGAAGGCAGAGGGACAGAACTCGTTCCTTGGTGCGCTTTCCGATCTAGTTTCTCCTACGCAAGGATCTCCCTGACCTGGGAATTACAGGGAGAGAGTGGGAATCCCACCCAGCAGCTTTTCGCCTCAGTGTATGTAATGCTTCAGCCAGCCTTGTTCATTGGGCACTGTGGGGGATTGACCTCTGATCCCTGCATTATTGGTCAGTGTCTTAACCATTGTGCTGTGGTTCTGAATGGGCGAGCAATTTCCGTTCTCGCAGCTTCTTATCGCTGCTTGCATGAAGGAAGCCAAGCATATGGTGACCGGTTGGCAGGAGCCAAGCTGGGCTTGAACCTGCACTCTTCTGCTCCTGAACACACTGTACGTGTGTACTGCACCCCACTGTGACCACTGGCGTAACACGCTGGTCATAGTGTTGGGTGGGAAGAGAGAAGTATAGGATTTGCGTGTCAAGCGACTGGTAACAGTCCGGTAAGCATACGGAACTCCGTGGTAGTGGCTGCTGGGCTTCGCCTCCTCCGCATGGGGGATCTGGAGAGAAACTGGACAGGCACCGCTAGCGTTCTGTCAAGCACCCAAGCCCAGAGGTGGGACAAGGGAACTGCTACAGTAAAGTGGAGTGTAGCTGCATCAGCTCAGCCAGACCCTCCTACCTGCTCAGGGTTTGCCGTAGCACGTGGATGCGAAGTTCCGACTTCTTACTGGGATCTGACTTACACTTCCAAGCAAGGGGGGGACTCAGTGTAGAGTGCATAAATTAACACTTCAGGGGAGGGCTAAGGCAATATTACCCATAACAGTTAATGCCTCAGCCAGCCTTCTTCATTAGGCAGGTGGGGATTGAGCCCATGACTCCTGCATCATTGGCCGGTGTCTTAACCATTGTACTGCCGCTCTGTTCCACTGAAGGCAGCTCGGTCCTGGAGCCGTGCGAGGAGGGGCCGCACCACACAGCGCACTGCATCTCCTCCCGGCACATTTCGTCCCTGAATCTGCTTGTTCGAGGGTACAAGGGCTGGGTAGCGCAGCCACTTCCTACGGGTGTTTGGCTACTGGGAGGAACCGGCCCTGGCGGGCAGAGAGTCACAGTCTCTCGGAGTAGCTCTGGATTTGCCCCCATAGGCTGAGGCAGGCACGGTCGGCGCCGAGGCAGAGTCACAGGTACGATCGGTGCTGGGTCAGTCACACCGGCCGACACGACTGACCTTGAGGCAGGCGTGGTGGCGCCAACGGAGTCGTCAGCGGAGGGTGTGTAGCCCGATCAGCACTGAGGCAGGGCGGGCCAGAGGCAAGATCGGTGCTGAGCGTTGAGGCAGGCGCGCTCATCAACAGACCCATGGCACCGATGCCGAATTTTCGCATTCCAGGAGACGCGGCGTCAACAAACCCCTCGGCGCGATGCTTTTCCCATGCCTTCCTGTTCGGAGCAGAGCCGAAGCTAGGAACGGCGCCGATGCAGGAATCCCCGTGGCCGCCCTCAGCAGACGTGCAGAGAGGATCTCTTCTTCGAGACTGCGATCAAGCCTGGATAGGGTCGGCGCCGACCAATAGCGCAGAAGGGGAGGAGCCGGGGCTGTGACGACATAGGCAAGATGGCCGCCGCCATGAGAGCCACGAGGCCGGGGAAGAACAGCTGAATCACCGGGTTGTCCAGGGCCGCGGGCTGAGAGCCGAGGCCCTAGAGGGAGCCCTTGTCCGCTGCCAAATCGTTCCGACCCCCGGAGGAGCAGCCGTATAGCGCATGTAGGCCCCGAGGGGAACAGCAGTAAACCTCCGGGCATTACAACAGCCATACCGGAGGGACCCAGAGGGCCGGCCGGGGACGGAGGCCTTAGGCGCGTCCCGGGCTGCCGCTACCATCCACGAGTTTCTTCTCCTTCGTTCTGGAGGTCCTTCTGGCACCGGAGGAGCAAGGAAGAATGCTAGCCGGGGACGGGGGCCTGATCGGCACGTCCTGGGCTGCCCTGGGTAGATGCTCACTTCTTTCCGGCCTTAAGTTGAAATTGAGAGTCCATGTGAGGGAACTGGAGCAGCTCCGCTGGAACAATTCTGAAGGAAGCTTGGAAAACATTAAGGCAAGTATAAAACTGAATTAGAATTTCTTAATTGTTAAATTTGGTGGAGAGTAGAAAAGTCCGTCTTGCTGGCAAGGCGGAAGAACTGAAACTGGCTAGCTAGGGGCGGGACAGGGGGCAGGGCCAGTTGGCCCATGCTCAGAAGGGGCGAAAGCCCTTCTGAGCTATGGAGAGTACTTCCGTCTCGGCGCCGTCGGATGACGTCACCAGGTGTGGCTGACTCATCCTGCTTGTCCTTGGAGAACCAAGAAATGCAGCTAGAGGAAGTAGGCATGAGGCTGCAGAAGGTAGGCTGACACACCCAGATTGTAATGATGCAATAGCTAATCAAACACACCTGAGTAGAGGGCCAGAAAGCTCACTAGAGAAACGGCTTTATAAGTAGTGCTCAGTCAAACAAATACAGAGGACCACGAATAGAGAGACGACCACAGGAGCAGAGAGGACCACGAATAGAGAGACGACCACAGGAGCAGAGAGGACCACAAATACAGAGAGCAACAGAAACCCCTGCTACTAAGGAGAGAGAAAGGGGAAAGCTCCAACTACGGAAGGAAAGGCAGTTAAGCTTGCAGTCCTTACAAGGAAGGGACAACTTCCAGGAAGGACAAGCCCATGCTGAAAAGCTCCAGAAAGAAGTCTCCAGGGAAGACAGAGTAAGAGGA
The DNA here is from genome assembly GCA_033557465.1 of Ichthyophis bannanicus. Classification (NCBI taxonomy): domain Eukaryota; kingdom Metazoa; phylum Chordata; class Amphibia; order Gymnophiona; family Ichthyophiidae; genus Ichthyophis; species Ichthyophis bannanicus. The sequence goes on along the minus strand of CM066032.1, from coordinate 115,710,530 downwards.
GAGTGCCTGGTAGAGGGAATACCAGCAACGCACGTCTCAGAGAACAAAGGTACATTCACACCTCCTTTCCTGAATGTGTGCCAGGTCCTAGAAAGGCTTGTAAACCCGAGAGCCATAGCTATGAGAAACAAAGCTGGGGAAAGCTTTGGAAACCTGTGCAGAAGGTCCTAGATAAAAGCTATATTAATTGTTTGCCAGACCAGGTCCAGCCAGGCTGAAAAGTCTTGGAGAGAACTACTGAAGTACAACCAGTTTTGCCTAGGGAAAGCTCAGGCTTGGCAGACACCATATCTGAACAAGAGGATATGCAAACTAACCTTGTAGAACCAGAACCATTGCTACCTGAATACCCTATGGACTTACTCTGTGTAGCTGAGAGTATAGAATCTCTCACAGGCATGCTCTAAAACGTCATTGCTTTGTTGAGCTGAAAAGAAGCTTTTTGTATTTATTTAACCTGTTTATATTGAAAAATCCTGTTTGAATGGAAAAGACTGAAGCTCTTATAACAGTTTTGGACTTTGTAAAATACTTTGGTAGAAACCCTGAATTAAGGTGAATTCTGTTGTCTTCTTGGAGAACCTTAGCGCATCAAGGGAATAAAATCTTATATTTAACCCTGCACAAGGCTCACACAACTATTCTGTATAAAGAAGGGAACTACAAGGACCATAATGCACCTGGTCTAAGTTAGAGTTTCCAGCTTCAAAACAAACAATAAATGTCCGCCCTGACCCTTCATCATGCTGCCACCGGGAGGGGCTGTGACAGAGCCTTGGGATATTGTAGAATCTCCAACTCCTTTGCCCTGGGCTCTGTTTCGGGAGCCACACTAATGGAAAGACCTCGAGTCACCTCCCTGATAAAATCCTGAAAGGAGATATTTTCTGGAGGAGACATCCTACGTTTAGGAGAGGAAGGCTCCTCCGGGAGAAGTATTCCGGTACAGACAGAGTCGTCAGAATCCTCAGACTCCTCCGAGGAGTCAAAGTACCTTCTGTCCAGATGCTCCTGTAGAGCACGATACCCGTACCGACTGAAGTCGATATCAGGGGGAATCTGTACCGGTGTATCGGTACCGGAAGGCATAGCATGACTGGGTGCCGGCAAAGCAGACACCGATGTCTATGCCGATGCTGTCGGTACCGGTACTGATACCGGTGCCAGAGTCAATGCCGGTACCGGTTGAAGTGTCTGACGCTGTTCCGAGGGTTTCGATGCCGCAAGGAGAGCCACCAGACTGCGTTCAATAGCCAGGAACCTCTGGTCTATCGACACTGCCGATGCTTGGGTATCGGTACCGGAGAAAGCAGCCGGTACCCCAGAGCATGGCATCAGTAGTTCTGCCGAGGTTGAGGCCTCCAGAACATCCTGGAGCCCCGATAATGCTTTGGAAGCCAAAGCCTCCCGCCGGGGCAATTTTGCCAATACCGAACCTTCAAGGGCAACGCCAAAGGCATCTCGATGCTTAGAAGTAGATCTACCCTTTGAGGACCGGCTGGACTTATGTTTAGTTACCTGAGATCCATGGGAGGAAGATGAAGCCTGGAAGACGTCGATGCCACAGAAACTGCATCGGAGGGAAAAAGGGTACTGAGCTTAGCAGCTCGGTTTTGTCGACCCCTCTTGGACATCATGGCACAAGCCATACACTCCGAGATGGAGTGGTCAGGACCTAAACATTTAAGACACCACTCATGGGTGTCGGTGACGGAGATGGTAGCGGCACACTTGGTGCACTTTTTGAAACCCGAAGCGGGTTTTTCCATGGTGGAAGAAATTTTGGGCCTAAGGCCCAAAATGGCGCGTGCATCTGGAAAAGAAAAGTTTGGAAAAAATATATATATATTTTTTTTTTTTTTAAGAAAGAAAGAACGAACCGGCGGTACCGGTATAGCGTCGAAGAAGGCAGATGCGACCACAAAAAAGGAGGAGAATAAGGAAACATTTTCTGCGGTGACAGGAACAACGACCTGCTGGCTCTGCGGAAAACGAAGAATGGAGAGAGGAAGTTGGGAAAGGCGGGAAGGCAGCACGCAGGCGCTGTGGGATGCTCCCAAAAGCTTTCTAATTGGATGCTGGGGAGCGTTCCCGCACAGGCTCCGTCAGTACCGACGATACCCATATGAGAAGACTACATTCCTGCTTGTTCCTGGAGATTCAGCCTATAGTAAGATATAAACTTTAATAATGATGAAATCTGCACAGAGAATCTGCTACTCAATCTCTGTTTCCATCGCTGATACAATAAAAGAACTTATGTTTCTGTAACGCTGACTGCTTTATTTGGGCTTACATATTATCATTTTGTTTTTTGTTTTAAGTTTATGGTATGTCTATGAAGAATACTGTGGGCTCAATTTTTGGCTCATTTCCCTGATGTAGCACCCCTCTACACATTTTTTTGCATTGGATCATATATACTGTAAGCCCGATAGTCAAAGCTATTAATGCAATTAGCAGAGCTGCTACCTGCACTAACTGCGGTAAACAGAAAAAGAATAGTTACTCACCTGTAACAGCCATTTTCAAGGGACAGCAGGAATCAGACCTCATATATGGGTGACAGCGGCATCAACTGAGTCCGCACAGAATCACTCACCAGCTTTCAAAGAAAACGTTTAGAGGTTGGGCTGCACATGTGTGGTCACCTTCCCGCCCAAAGGTGCTATCTTACCTCAGCCTGATGACATAGCTTAATCAAGCATAAAAAAATAAACTCAAAGGGGAGGAGAGAAGATTGTGAGGACAGATTCCTGCTGTCTCCAGAGAACACCTGTTACAAGTGAGTAACTAAGCTTTCTTGGGGAACAAGCAGAGGTCAGTCCTCGCATATGGTCCTCCCAAGCTACATGCTACTGAAAAAAAACTTGTAGGAGCGATAATGACCCAAAAGGTGAACCATGAAGGGCAGAGCAAAGAGAACTGAATGGCTTGAAGTCCAGCCCCAACACTGACACTGGAATCACCTCCCCAATAGCCTGGACACAAAAGGGCCGGAGGGAAGGAGTTGCACTATTCTCTAAAGAGGTGACAAAGTGCTTGCCTGGCCGAAGGCACTGTCACACAGTGAGCTCTCCTGCAAGCAGTAATGCACTGCAAAGTTATGGACTTAAGACTAGATGGCAGCCCGGCAGATGTTCGGCAGGGGGGCAAAGCATAGTTACTCACCTCTAACAGGTGATCTCTGGGAACAGCAGGAATTTAGTCTTCACATATGGGTTACGTCGGTATCGACGGTGCCCGCACAGGAACGCTCCGCAGAAAGCTTTTGGGAGCATCCCACTGCGCCTGCGTAGCTGCCTTCCTGCCTTCGCAGCTCTCCGTTCTCAGTTGAGTTTGTGACTGAGATAAAAGGAGAAAAGGAGAAGAGAAAAAAGTACAACTCCTAGGGGAGGAGGGTGGGTTGTGAAGACTAAATTCCAGCTGTTCCCGGAGATCACCTGTTACAGGTGAGTAACTACGCTTTCTCCAGAAACAAGCAGGAATGTAGTCTTCACATATGGGACTCCCTAGCTCAGAGATGCCAGAGAGATGACCTCTGAGTGAGCTGTGGATCACAGGCATGAGTAGTAGGTCATGCTGTCCTATAAATGCATTCACTCTGCGGCTCCTCAGTACCTTTCTTCTCTCATCTTTCCTTACAACCCCCCTCGGGAACTCCGCTCTTCTAGCCAACTTATTCTATCTCTGCCCTTCTCTTCTACTGCTAACTCCAGACTTCGCTCCTTTCACCTTGCTGCACCTTACGCCTGGAACAAACTACCTGTGTCTGTAAGCTAGGCACCTTCTCTAACCCTCTTCAAATCCAGGTTGAAAGCTCACCTTTTCGCTGCTGCTTTTGGATCCCGACGCACCTGATCTCCTTTTTCTTTCCCTTGTTTTACCTCTACTTACACCTTCTGTGTTTTGTCTTAACTAGACTGTAAGCTCTGACGAGCAGTGATTGCCTCTTACATGTCTGTGCAGCGCTGTGTACGACTGGTAGTGCTATACAAATGCTCAGTAGTAGCAGTAGTAATATATCCTGCAAGGATGTCTGGTATCGAAACCCGGGACGGAGTTGATCTAAGTCTGAAAGAGATGCTGGAGAACAGCTTGGCCAAACAAAACATCCCGGCAGTCCTTGTCTAAGCAATAGTGAGCAGCAAAAGTGTGGACAGAAGACGAGGTTGCTGCTTTGCATATCTCATCAATCGCTACAGAGCATAGATTTGCCATAGAGGCAGCCATGGCCCGTACATTATGTGCAGTGACATGACCCTCGAGAGAGAGAGACCTGCACTTTCGTAAGCAAAGGAGATGCAATCTGATATCCATCTGGATAGAGTTTATTTGAATACTGGCAATCCCAGGTGACTCAAGTCAAAGGCAATGAAAAGATGGGAAGCTTTTCTGTGCTCTCAAGTTCTCTGGAGAAAAAAAGCCAAAGCACGTTTACAATCTAGAGTGTGAAGGGTGGCTTCTGCCCTAGAGGAAAGGTCTACGGAAAAAGACAGGGAAGTAAACCGACTGGTTTAAATGGAAGGGTGAGACCATCTTAGGCATAAAGTGGGGATGAGTCCTAAGGACTACCTTATCATGGTGGAATCGTGTATAAGGAGGGTCAGCCTCCAAGGCCTGAAGCTCACTAATGCATCTTGCTGAAGTGAGGGCAATTAGGAAGGCAACCTTCCAGGTGAGAAACTTTAGAGAAGTAGTGACTAGAGGTTTAAAGGGTGGCTTGAGAAGCTGTCCTAAGACAACATTGAGATTCCATGCCATTGTGAGTGTGTGTCCTTTAGCTGTAGAGAATAGAGCCAATCCCGATTCTGAAGATAGGTGAGAAGAGTACCTAAGGAGATCATCTTTATTTATTTAAAAGGATTTCTATACCGCCTTCTCTTTCAATCAAGGCGGTCTACACAGCAAACAACAAGTAATGGTTTATGTGTGTTCATGCAGTGATAACAGTGCGTGCGCATGTGTTGGTGAACCGCAGATTCCTGTTCGGCTATTTACAGAGTGTGCTATTATACAATCTTATGTACATGGGGAAGGGGAGGGGGGCTGGTCTGTGGTCTTGACTGGCGAGTAGGTTCATGTGACGTCTCCGTAGTGTTCGATGAAGAGTGTTGTCTTAAGCTGCTTCCGAAAGTCCATGTCGTCTGTTAATCATAGGTCATTTGGGAGGGCGTTCCAAATTGCTGGTGCAGCCAGAGAAAGGGCTCGGTCCACGGTGTCCTTGTGGACCTTGGTGAAATCTTTTGGTGTGTTAACACTGTTGGAAGTGCCCCTCCTCCTCTGTCTCCTGTCAGATTGTATGAGTGGTTGTAAGCTGAGAGCTGATGACTGTTTGATTTTGAATATGTTTATGACTGTCTTATATTTGATGCGTGAGCTGATTGGAAGCCGGTGTAGATCTTTCAGAATGGATGTGATGTGTTCTTGTCTTGCTGTGCCAGATATGCGTGCCGCTGTGTTTTGTGCCAGTTGCAGAGGTCTGAGTGTCTGTTTTGTGAGACCGAGATAGATTGGATTGCAGAAGTCTAGTATTGGGGTTATTAATGCCTGGCAGACTGTGCAGAAGTGCTCCGGGGAGAGGAGGGGTTTGAGGCGTCGGATTAGTCTCATCCTGTGGTATGCGTTTTTGGTGGTTCTGCTTATGTGTGATTGTAGATTCAGTTCTTTGTCTAGAGTCACTCCGAGGTATTTTACTTCCTGTTTTATGGGTATGGTTGCGTTTACCTTGATGTTGAGTGGAGGGAGGAAGTCGGTGTTTCGGGTGATGATTAGTGCCTCGGTCTTGCTGTAGTTTATGGTCAGGTTGTCGTCTTGAAACTAGTTGGTCATGTGCATGAGACAGTTTGTTATTTTGGAGTAGTTTGGGTTGTCAAGTGTGATTGGTGTGTATATCATGTCATCGGCATAAATTGTGTATTGTAAATTTGGTTAGATTTACTACAATGCCCTTCTGTGACACACGTTAACACACATCAACGGGCAGTATCCTCCTGTCTTCTTTGGAATGAAGCAGTATGGAGAATAGAAGCACAGACCCTGCTGGGAGAGTGGCACCTCTTCTATTACACCCTGTGAGAGAAGGGAGGTGACCTCTTGCCACAACAGAGTGGTGAGATGGGGTTGAGAACAGAACTCTTGGAAGAGTCTGGGGGGTAGACGTCGTAGATGAAGCTTGTATCCCCTCCTGTATTATGGAGAGAGTCCACTGCTCTGATGTTACAAGATGCCACCTGTGGGCAAAGTGACAGTCTGCCAGGAATGTGGATGGGATGAGGAATCTCCAGAGGTAGAACGGCTATGTTCTCCAGAAAAGAGTCAAAGACCCTGAGGAGGTTGGGTCTGCTGAGGTGGCTGTGACCTGGGAGTCTGAGCCTTCCTTTGTTATTATGGTGGCTGCTGCCCCTTCTGGGGAGCATGGATTGAACAGTGCACTGCAGGGGTATAAGAAACGTAGTACTTTTTCTTACTGAAAAAAAAGGCTTCTTTGCTGCCTTTTTCTTATTTGGGTTGGCAGTACATCTAGATAATCTATTAAGAGTTATGTTCTCAGATTCTAGCTGAGAAGCCTTGTCCTGCCAATCCTTGCCAAAAAGGTTTTCACCAGTGCAAGGTATATTACCCAGCTTATCCTGAACCCATTGTTCAAGATCAGATGCTTGGAGCCAAGCAATCCTGCGTGCACCAATGCATATAGCTGAGGTTCTGCTCATGCATTCAAAACAGTCGAAAGTTGCCCTGTTAAATTTTGAAACATTTTGGGCATGCTTTACAAGGGTGAGATAATCAACTCTCGTCATCAGGGAGAAGAGGAGCCATCAACTCCAAATCCTTACCACCTCCTTAAGGAACATTCCCATATAGAATGATTCTGGCCAATAACATGGAGGCCTGAAAACAGATGACCAAAAGCATCAAGGATTCTCGATTCTCTGCCTGGAGGGTTCGAGTAATGTGTCTTAGCACTTTTTATTCGACTCATTGCCAATTCCACCACCATGGAATGGCGTGGTAATTGCATCTTCTGGAAGCCTTCTGCAGTACCTGGTACATTGTAGAGTTGTCGAGTATGTGGAGAGATGATTAGGGGTCTCCCACATACGAAGCATTAGGTCGTGATGAATTCGATGAATAGGGAGCGTAATGGATTCCTTTGGGGCTGCAAGGTATTGAAGAATTTCAAGTTATTCAGCCCTAGGTTCTGTCTCTGAAGTCACCCTTATGGCCAAACCCCAAGCAACATCGCGAATGAAGTCTTGGAAAGACATGTCCTCCGGAGAGGACATGCGATGTGGTGGGGACGGAGATGGGTCTTCCGAGTTTTGGAGCTTGAGAGAGATGCAGAGGGTACCACACTTGCCAAGACCAATGTGGAGCTATGAGAATCATACGGCCTCTGTCTCTCTGAAGCTTGAATAGGGTCCTGGGAATTAGGGGAATGGGTGGAAAGGCATAAAGGAAATCTTGGCCCCAGTGAAGGAGGAAAGCATCCTTGGGCCTGAGAGTCCTGAGCCGGGATTCTGGAATAGAATCGGGGAAGTTTGGCATTCAACGGACTTGCAAAGAGGTCTATGTCCGGGGTTCCCCAAATTTGAAAAATTTTGGTCACCTGGTCTACATGTAGAGACCATTCGTGTGGAAGCAGAACTCGACTGAGTCTGTCTGCCCAAGAGAGTTTTGGATGCCTGGAAGATACACTTTTATTACAGTTTCTTATATTATTATTACACTGCCAGGAGATGAATCTGATGCCCTCTGGCGAGGGCCCACAGTCGCAAAGCTTCGTTGCAAAGCGACAGAGAGCCTGTTCTTCCCTGCTTGTTCACGTAGAACATGGCTACTTGGTTGTCCGTGTGAATAAGGACTGTCTTGCAGCTGAGCAGTGTGTGGAACACTCGAAGAGCAAGGAAGATTGCTGTGAGCTCCAAGAGATTGATATGTAGATAAGTCTCCTGTGGAGTCCAAGTGCCTTGGGTGGAGAGGTCTTGCAGATGAGCTCTCCAACCCATTGGTGAAGCATCTGTTGTGAGAGTTGCCTGGGGTAAGGGTTGTTGGAATGGGGATCCCAGCAACAGGTTGTGAGTGGACTGCCACCATTGGAGGGACAAAAGGCGATTTGTGCTTTCTATTTTGTCTGACAGGCACCCTGAGGCCTGGGTCCACTGAGTGGATAAAGTCCACTGGGCTGCTCTCATATGGAGGCGAGCATAAGGAACCACATGCACGGTAGATGCCATGTGGCCTAGTAGTTGTAGCATTTCTCGGGCAGTGAGATGAGGCTTTAGCACTGCTTGAGAAGCTAACTGCACTATGCGAAGGCAACGGGCCTGGGGAAGATAGGCCCTTGCCTTCTTGGTATCCAGCCAAGCTCCTATGAATTCTAGAGACTGAGTGGGAGTTAGACTGGATTTTGGGACGTTTATGACAAGACCCAAATACTGAAGGATACGCATTGTGCAAGATATCGCCGCCATTTAAAAGGAGAGCGCCAGCCGGCACGCCCGCACCTAGCGGGCCCACGCCTGAGGGCCTCGCCAGAGGGCCCTTTGGCGTGGCCCTTTGGCAGTGGCCAACAGTGCAGCCTAAATCAACCGCCTGAAGCTCCAAACCCTGTTGCCTTCCGAAGGCTTCATCCGCACAGACACAGCCACCCCTGCAGTGGAGCTCCTCTGCGGTGAAGCTCGTCCACTCAACGGCAGACAGGACAAAACCTACCCTACGTTACCTCTCTGGAAGCAAAAGCGCAACAGTGACCTGAACTTTCATCTATCGAACCAACTGCTTCCTTCCCCGCTACATGGCGCAAGTATAACCATCTAGATCTAATTGTGACTATTAGTCTTTTACCTTCTCAACAGTAGTACTCTAATATCACATATATGAGTCTTTACTACATTTGTTGCTAGTATTTGCTACTCTATACCTATACCTTACTTTGTTGCTATTATTCGCTACTCGCTTACCCATACTCTACTTTTTACCATTACTGCTGCCTGTTAATTATTATCACTGTTACTTTATCCAGCTATATCTGCCGCCAGTGTCCTGCTACTATTATAGCCAGTATATTATTACCATTGTTAATATATTTTAACAACCACAAGTATTTGATACACAAGGAAATTAGAATGATGCATACGCTCTTAGCCCTAGCCAGTATCTATCTCATCAGAGCACTGCCCAGCTGCTCAAACGCCTTCAACCCGGGTCCCAACTCCATACCAATACTGAGGAACACCTGGAAGGAATGGGCAAACAAGACCCATACATCTTCATCAGATGCCAACCGTTCAAATTACCCCCACCTGCTCCATATTGCCCTCCAACACACCAAAAAGCCCCTGATCGAGAAACACCATCATCGACTACCACTGAAATGCGCCCTCATCAACGCCAGATTAATCCGCACAAAATGGCCAGTGATCACTGACCTGATAACCCACTACGACCTTGACATCCTGATGGTTACGGAAACTTGGTTATCAGACTGTGACAATGTCATTATCAACCAGATGCTACCCCTCAATTTCTCACTCTATACCTGCCATAGATCCAACCAAAGAGGAGGTGGAGCACTCATCCTTGTGAAAAATGAACTTCAATTTCAACTGAGCACCACTACCAACACAACCTACCTCAACATGATATCCATCTCCAACGACACTTGCTCAATCAATTTAGTCTACAGATCCCCGACATCTTCTGCAAAGGACCTATCAACAATAATAGACATCGCCTGCAACACAGACAAGCCTCGATCATCAAGCTGGCTAATGGGTGACTTCAAACTCCCAACCCTACAAGACTCGTAAACCTCAGCATTTCTCGAAGCACTTGCTGACCTCGGACTCAGTCAGATAGAGCACCAACACATGTGAAGGGAAATACCCTGGACCTGATATTCGCCCCTCAGGCCATCATGGAAGCAAACAATGACTTCGCAATAACTATAACACCAGTACCATGGTCTGACCACAGCTTGATCAGATTCCAACTACCCACCTACTCTAACAATCAGAACACCCAACTCCATCCCTCCTAAACCACCAGCGAGAATATTTCGCTCCTTCAACAAAGAGGAAATACTAAAGAAACTCCTTCCACCGCTAAACTCCTCAGAGTCCGAACTTGACAATCTGATTAACACCTGGAATGACACCCTCAAATCGAGCGCACAACTCCCCGATACAAATAGAAGAATCAAGAACCATACACATGTAGCTTGGTACGCAAATGAATTGTGATCATCACTTCTCCACCTACACAAGCTCGAGAGATGTTGGCACCGATCCCGCTCCACCGAAGCATACACAATATACTGTTCACACCTAGAGAAGCACCGCCGAGAAATAGCGGAGAGAAGAAAGCAGTTCCACACAGACCTCTTGAAGTGATCAATAAGCAAGCACCATGACTTATTCAACATAGTAAAAACGTTAGCACGAGAACCAACCCCAGAACAAAGACACTCAATCCAACCCCAGGATTATGCTACCTACCTAGAATAAAAAATGATAGACAGCCAAAAACCCCTGTCCTACCAGACTCTCCCAACCACCCAAGATGCCACACCCATCCCCACTGACCAAATTCCACACCTTATCACCCAAAGAGATTGAGAATATTATCACCTCCATCAATGCTACTACTGCGCCCAATGACCCCTGCCCAACATCCTGGATCAGAGAGCTCCGCAGCGAACTAAGCCCCACCCTAAATAAAATCCTAGAACAATCGTTCGCAACAGGAACCTTCCCACAAAGCCTAAAACATACCTCCATCAGACCATTGCTGAAGAACAATAGACTGGACCCGCTAAAGGTCGAATCATACAGACAGATATCCAGCATCCCACTATTAGCCAAAATAATTGAAAAGGCAGCGCAACACCAAATATAACACATTGACACCAAAGCCCTCCTGGACCCTTCCCAACATGGCTTCAGGGAAGCACACGGTGTGGAGACCCTACTCATCACCCTCTTCAACACCATAATCACCGGAATAGATAACATCCGACAAGGTTTTGCCCTTATATTCATGGACATCTCAGCTGCATTTGACTCTGAGTCATCAAATTCTTATTGAACGCCTTGAAGAAAAGGAATCCAGGACTCAGCACTGAGCTGGTGTAAGTCCTACCTTTCCGACAGATGGCAACAAGTGAGACTCAGCACCACAACATCAGACCCATTTCTACAGCATCAAGGAGTACCTCAAGGCTCCTCACTATCCGCACTATTGTTTAATATCTACATGCAACCCATCTGTGACCTAATTCGCTCCTTTAACGTATCCTGCCTAGCTTATGCTGACGATATTCTCCTCTATATGCCTTTCACAACAGACCAACCTGATTTTACTCCACTGATAAACTGCTTCAACGCAGTTGCGGAATAGCTCCTCACACAGAACTTGAGAATCAACTACAGCAAGACTGACGTAATGTTCATAACAAAGAACCAGGACTTCGCACCCCCACGCACACTAAAGGTAAAGGGCACAGAACTGATAGCCAAATCTACCATCAGATACCTAGGCATCACCCTTGACCAAAGGATGGACATGAAGGTGCATATAAAAAAACACAACAAAATCAATTTACCATAAGATAAGGACACTTCGACATTTACGACCATTACTCGAATACACGGACTTTAGAACAAACTACCAAGCCCTGGTGATGCCACACATTGACTTTGCAAATGCAATCCTATACAGACTCCCACAAGCAACTCTAAACCCTCTCCAACTGGCAATGAACACGGCAGCCAGGGTGCTAGAAGGAATATCGAGGACTGACCACATCATACCAATCCGGAAAAGGCTACATTGGTTACCACTTCAAGCTAGAACACTATATAAAAGAATATAATTATGACCTTCAAAGACCTAAACAATCAGTCCCCCATAGCCATCACCAAACTGATACGCACCTCACCTCCCAATAGAAGTAGAAGATGCGTAGCAGTAAACACTTTGACAGTCCCAAAAGAATCAACAAGATGCAAGGAGGCAACTAATAGAACCTTCTGCTTCTATGCCCCCAAAGCCTGGAATTCCCTCCCCCCTGACATCAGAGCTATCACAGACCTAACCCAACTCAGGAAGGCCCTAAAACACCACTTATTCACCAGATACTTTCCGGTGTAGCCCCAATAGGGGAATTACACTCACCATGTATATAACTGTAAATACTATGTTGTATAACTGTTGTTAATTACCCTGTTATCCAAGTTCCAATCCCTGTTCAAATGTAAATGCATTTTCAGTAACCCTGAATGCATATGTTACGTTTTGATGTACACCGCACTGATAATAGCGCGGTATAAAAGAAATGCTAAATAAATTAAATAAATAAATATAGGGCGGTCCTGGCCTCTGACTGACGGGACTCGAATGAGCCAGTCGTCTAAGTAGGAGAAGACGAATATCCCTAGAGTACGGAGAAATGCTGTTACCACAGCCATGCATTTTGTGAACACTCTTGGTGCTGAGGCCAGGCCAAAAGGAAGCACCCTGTATTAGTAGTGCTTTCCCTCAAAAAGGAACCGAAGGAACTTTCTGCGAGATGGATGGATGAGAACATGAGTGTACGCATCCTTGAGATCTAGAGAACATAGCCAATCCTGACTCTGAAGGTATGGCAGCAGAGTTCCTAGAGAAACCATCTTGAATTTCTACTTGAACAGGAATTTGTTCAATTCTCTGAGGTCTAAAATAGGTCTGTGTCGTCCTGTTTTCTTTGGGATAAGGAAATAGGGGGAGTAAAACCCTGTACAAGAATGGGTGCTTCTTCTATTGCCCCTTGGGCAAGAAGTATATTGACCTCTTGATCTAATAGGTTGGTAAGAGAGGTCTGAGAATTGAACTGTCTTACCATTGTGGGAGGGGGCATGCTCGAAAAATGGAGCTTGTACCCCTCTTATGATGGAGTGTCCAATGCTCTGCTGTTATCTGCCCCCATCTGGGGGCAAAGTGACACAACCTTCCTGGAATGGTGGAAGGCTCTGGCCCATTGAGAGCCAGGAAGGCTAAGTTCTCTAGATGAAAGTCAAAGACCTTGTGGCGGCTGAGACTGCCGAGACGGTTCCGGCTTAGCAGTCTTTGCTTTCCTTTGTTTGGGAGGTTGCTGACTTTTCCGGACAGATTGACCTGCAGAGCGTCCCTGCTGAGAATAAGCAGGATAAAACCTCTTCTTTTTGGAAAAGAATGTTTTTTTTGAAAGATTTTTTTCTTGCAGGATCAGCTGTCGCCTTGGATAACCTATACAAGGTGGAGTTGTCAGCATCCAACTCATTGGCTTTTTCTTGCCAATCTTTGCCAAACAGGGTCTCACCAGTACAAGGAATATTGCCCAGTTTGTCTTGTACCCAGAGCTCCAAATCAGATGCCTGGAGTCAGGCAATTCTACATGCACCTATGGCAATGGCAGAGGTTCTGCTTATACACTCAAAACAGTCAAATGCTGCACGGTTGACAAATTTAGAAACATCCTGGGCATGTTTGACCAATGTGAGAAAATCCTGCCTTCTATCCTCAGGAAGAAGAGGACTCAAAACCTCTAAATCTCCTGTGATTTCCTTCAGGAACATTCCCATATATAAAATATAGGAACTGAATCTGGCAGAAAGCATGGAAGCTTGGAAGGTACGACGTCCAAAAGCATCCAAAGTTCTACACTCACGTCCTGGAGGATTAGAGGCATGCCTCTTTGCACTCCTGATCCTTCTCATAGGTGATTCCACTACAATAGAGTGGTGAGGAAGCTGAGTCTTCTGGAAACCAGGACGAGGGACTCTATACATAGTATCCAGTCTACGAGAGTGAGGAGATGTGGTAAGAGGCGGCTCCCACATTCTTAACATGATATCATGCAAGATCTCATGGATGGGTAGAGTAGCTGCCTCCTTAGGAGCTTTGAGATATTGTAAAATTTCCAACTCCTTTGCTCTGGGCTCTGTTTCAGGAGCCACAGTAATGGACAGACCTCGAGCCACCTCCCTGATGAAGTCCTGAAAGGAAATATCCTCTGGAGGAGACATCCTGCGTTTAGGAGAGGAAGGCTCCTCTGGGAGAAGTATTCCCGTACCGACAGAACTGTCAGAATCCTCAGATTACTGTAAGGACTCAAAGTACCTTCTGTCCAGATGCTCTTGAAGAGCCCTATACCCGCACCAACCGAAGTCAGTGCCAGGGGGAATCGGTACCGGTGTATCGGTACTGGAGGGCATTGCATGACTGGGTGCTGGCAATGCCGACACAGATGTTGATACCGATACCGATGCTGTCGGTACCGGTACCGATACCGGTGCCAGAGTCAGTGCTGGTACCGGTTGAACTGTCTGACGCGGTTCCGAGGGTGTCAATGCTGCAAGGAGAGCCGCCAGACTGCGTTCAATAGCCAGAAACCTCTGGTCTATCGAAGCTGCCGATGCCTGAATGTCGGTACCGGAGAAAACAGCCGGTACCCCAGAGGATGGCACCAGTAGTTCTGCCAAGGTTGAAGCCTCGAGAACGTCCTGGAGCCCCGATAATGCTTTGGAAGCCGAAGCCTCCCGCCGGGGCAATTTTGCCGGTGCAGAATCCTCAAGGGCAACGCCAGAGGCATCTCGACGCTTAGAAGGAGATCTACCCTTTGAGGACCGGCTAGACTTGTGTTTAGTTACTTGAGATTCACGGGAGGAAGAGGAAGCCCTGGAAGACGTCGATGCCACCGAGGCTGCATCAGAGGGAAACAGGGTACTGAGCTTAGCAGCTCGGTTCTGCCGACCTCTTTTGGACATCATGGCACAGGCCATACATTCTGTGATGGAGTGGTCAGGACCTAAACATTTAAGACACCACTCATGGGTGTCTGTGACAGAAATGGTACCGCCACACTTGGTGCACTTTTTGAAACCCGAAGCGGGTTTTTCCCATTGTGGAGGAATTTTGGGCCTAGGGCCCAAAATGGCACGTGGAAAATAGTAGTATTTTTATTTTTTTTTAAAGAAAAGAAAGAAGAACTGGCAGTACCGGTAAAGCGTCGAGGAAGGCAGACGCGACCACAAAAAAGAAGGGAATAAGGAAACATTTTCTGCGGTGACAGGAACAATGACCTGCTGGCTCCACGGAAAACGAAGAACTGGAGAGAGGCAGTTGGGAAAGGCGGGAAGGCAGCACGCAGGAGCAGTGGGATGCTCCCAAAAGCTTTCTAATTGGACGCTGGGGAGCGTTCCCGCGCAGGCTCCGTCGGTACCGACGATACTCATATGTGAAGACGACATTCCTGCTTGTTCCTGGAGATAAGAGACTTTATTAAGTATACAACAGGATTTGAATTGTGTGGGACAGCGGGTGGAAGATCGTGAAGAACACGTGGAGGCATGCGCTGGAGAACATAGTAAGACAGTAAATGACGGCAGATAAAGACCATCATGGTCCATCTAGTCTGCCCAGTACAATGTCAAGAGTAGGTACACCTGCCGCTCTGTGCAGGCCCCCCTTCCCCATATCTTTGTTTAGGGGTGATCCCACCACTCTCCATGTAGGACACCCCTATTTGTTAAGGGATTAGATGGTTCAGATTTTGATATTTTCTTGTTGCTGTAAAGGGATCCACTGTATCTGTCCCATGCCCTTTTGAACTCCGTCACCATATTTGCCCCCACCACTTCCATAGGGAGGGCATTCCAAGCATCTACCACCCTTTCAGTGAAAAAGTATTTCCTGACATTGCCTTTCAATTTACCACCTTGTAGCTTCATGTTATGCCCTCTAGTTTTGCAGCTTCTCTGTCTTTGGAAGAGCTTTGTTTGTTCATTATTTCCCTAAGTATTTAAAGGTCTGAATCATATCTCCCCTGTCCCTCCTCTCCTCCAAAGTGTACATGTTTAGGTCTTCAAGTCTCTTCTCATAAGACTTCTGACGCAGGCTCCAAATAATTTTGGTCGCCTTCCTCTGAACAGTTTCCAGTCTTTTTACATCCTTTGCAAGATATGGTCTCCAAAACTGAACACAGTATTCCAAGTGAGGCTTCACCAGTGACTTGCACAGTGGCATAAGTACCTCTTCCTTTCTGCTGATAATCCCTCTTCATATGCAGCCCAACAGCCTCCTGACTTTTGCCACCGCCTTGTTGCACTGTTTTGCCACCTTGAGATATTCAGAAATAATCACTCTAAGGTCTTTCTCCTGATCCACACACACCAATCTCTCGCCCCCCTATCGCGTACATTTCTCTTGGATTTCTGTTACCCAAGTGCATGATTCTGCACTTCTTCGCATTAAATCTTAACTGCCAAGCATTAGACCATTCTTACAGCTTTTGTAGATCGTTCCTCATGTTAGCCACTCCCTCGGGGGAGTCCACTCTGTTGCAAATTTTCGTGTCAACAATATCACTCACAAATACATTGAACAGTGCCGGGCCCAGGCCCAGGCCCGACCCGACCCCTGGGGCACCCCGCTAAATTACTTTCCTTTCATCCGAGTGAGCTCCTTGTACCATCACCTTCTGACATCTGTCAGTCAACCAATTTCTGATCCAATTTACCATCTTGGGATCTATCCCCAAGCTACTGAGTTTATTGATAAGCCTCCTATGAGGAACAATATCAAAGGCTTTGCTGAAATCCAGGTAGATGGCATCCATCGCATGCCAATGATCTAGTTCCCTGGTCACCCAAAGAACTCAGATTTGTTTGGCAAGATCGTCCTTCGGTAAAACCATGTTGTCTCGGATCTTGCAACCTGTTGGCTTTGAGAAAGTTCACAATTTGCTCTTTCAGGAGCGCCTCCAATACTTTTCCCACCACTGAGGTAAGGTTCACAGGCCTGTAGTTTGACACTTCCCTGTCATCACTTTTGTGTAGAGGTACAACATTGGATCTGTTGAAAACATCCTTTAACGGCCCTGCAAGAACCTCTGAGCTCTTTCAGTATCCTGGGATGTATCTCATCCGGTCCCATGGCCTTGTCCACTTTCAGTTTTGCAAGTTGTTCTAACACATCTTCTGTGAATGGTGTATCTACTTCATTTCCAGTTTTATATTTGGGAGTCACAGGTGGTCCTTCTCCAGGACTTTCCTTAGTAAAAACAGAGCAGAAGTATTCGTTTAGCAATTTCGCTTTTTCAATGTCACTTTCCATGAGTGCGTTCCCAGCACTTCTGAGTCCTGCAATTCCACCTCTGATCTTCTTCCTTTCCCGAATATACCTGAAGAAAGTTGTCGCCATACTTCACATCTTTAGCCATCTTTTCCTCTGCCTTTGATTTTGCTATCCTTATTTCTCGCTGTCTCTGAGTTTGATCCTGTATTCATGTCTGTGTTCCTCTGTTTGCAAGCTTTTGATTTTGCGAAAGCTGTGTTTTGCGCCTTTGAGCAGCCACTTCTTTGGAAAACCAAATAGGTTTTCTTCTCCTCTTGTTTTTGTTTACTTTTCTTACATAGTTATCCGTTGCCCCTTTTATTGCCACCTTTAGTTTAGCCCATTGCAATTCCACTTCCCTTATCTCCTTCCACCCTGTCAGCTCCTCCTTTAGGTACTCGGCCATTTTATTGAAGTCTATGTTTTTGAAGTTTAGGACTTTGAGCTTGCTACAATTGGCCTGTACCATGGCTTTTCTCTCAAACCACACCGTGTAATGATCGCTGCTGCTCACAGGGGCACCCACGCAGACATTTGACACACTATCACCATTGGTGAGCACTAAATCCAGTATTGAGCTTTCCCTAGTTGGTTCCATCACCACTTGTTTAAGTAATGCATCTTGGAAAGCTTCCACAATTTTTTTGCTTCTTTCCAGATTTGCAGAAGGAGAGCGTAGTTACTCACCTGTAACAGGTGTTCTCCAGGAGCAGCAGGAATCAGTCCTCACTTATGGGTGACGTCGGCGCCGACGGAGCCCTCGCGGAGCAATTTTCCCCAGCTTTCAAAGAAAGCCTTTGGGAATTGCAGCGCGCATGCGCGGTCGTCTTCCCGCCCGAGGGTGCCATCTTAGCCAGTCAGATGACATAGCTAAAAAAGACAGCATAAAAATTTGCAAAAAGAACATAAGCAGACGATTGCAACTCCAAGGGGAGGAGGGAGGGTAGTGAGGACAGATTCCTGCTGCTCCTGGAGAACACCTGTTACAGGTGAGTAACTACGCTTTCTCCAGGACCAAGCAGGAAGTCAGTCCTCACTTATGGGACTCCCAAGCTCAAGGCTACCGGAGACCCTAAGCACAAAAATGAGCTCCCTCTAGCTCAGCAGCACAGGAGGATAGAATCTTCGCTGAATTATCACCCACCGGTAGCCCACATCCGGGATGGAGGGTAGGAGTTGCTCAGACCTCAAAGAGATTACGGAGGACTGCCTGTCCGAAAGCACTGTCCCTACGGGACTCCCTCTCGAGACAGTAATGGACCGCAAAAGTCTGGCTCGAAGACCAAGTAGCGGCCCGGCAGATGTCTGCCAGCGGAACAGAGCGGAGGTAAGCCACTGACGTAGCCTTTGCCCGAACGCAATGAGCCGTGACTCGACTTTCTAAGGAGAGTCCGGCTGCCCCATAAGCCCAAGAGATACAGTCCGCAACCCAGATGGACAGAGTACGCTTGGAGACCGGGAGCCCCAATTTATTGGGGTCAAAAGACACAAAAAGCTGAGCAGCTTTACGGTGCTCCCGCGTACGGTCAAGGTAGAAGTTCAATGCCCTTCTACAGTCCAGGGTATGGAGGACTGTTTCAGCTCGGCTGGAGTGTGGTCTGGGAAAGAAGGTTGGAAGTACCACCTCCTGATTGATGTGAAAAGGGGAGACCACTTTAGGCAGAAATTTTGGGTGAGTCCGTAGGACTACCCTATTCTTGTAGAACCTAGTGTAAGGGGGGATCAGACACGAGGGCCTGCAATTCACTTACGCGTCTAGCGGAAGTGAGGGCTATCAAGAACAGTGTTTTCCAAGACAGAAAACGGAGAGAACAGGTAGCCATAGGTTCAAAAGGCGGACAGGTGATCCGCTGCAAAACCACATTCAGGTCCCAGTCAGGCGCTGGCGGGCGCAGAGGTGGTTTAAGTAGAAGGAGACCTCGGAGAAACCTCGCTACGAGAGGGTCGCTTGAGAGAGGTCTACCGTCCACCGGCACATGATGTGCCGAAAGAGCACTGAGGTGAACTTTGACGGAGTTGGACTTAAGTCCCAGATTAGAGAGGTGTAGCAAGTACTGCAAGATCACCGACACTGGGCAGGAGAAGGGATCCTGAGACTGTTGGGTACACCAGACTGCAAAGCGACGCAATTTAAGGGCGTAGCATTTGCGGGTAGAAGGCCGTCGCGAAGCCAAGACGACCTCCTCCACCTCCGCCGGCAGGAGAAGGGGAGCAAGGACTACCCTCTCAGCAGCCAGGCCATGAGGTTGAGAGACCTGAGGTTGGGGTGCAGTAGGGACCCCTGATCCTGAGTGAGGAGATCCGGTTGTACCCCCAGAGGGATTGGATCCTCCACCGCCAGTTGCAGTAGGAGCGGAAACCACGGCTGCCTGGGCCAGCGAGGGGCCAGCGAGGGGCCACCAGGATCATGAAGGCTTTGTCTCAGAGAACCTTGAAAAGAGTCCGAGAGACTAGCTGGATGGGAGGGAAAGCGTACAGAAGGCTCCCCGACCATGAGATCAGAAAAGCGTCCGCCGCAACCCGAAGGGGGTGTGGCTGACGAGAGCAGAAGCGAGGAAGCTGCCGGTTGTGAGGACTGGCAAAGAGATCCACCGTGGGGAGGCCCCACTTGAGGAAGAGCTTCTGAACTACCAAGGGATCCAGACGCCACTCGTGCGGCTGGAGGACCCTGCTGAGTTTGTCCGCAAGGCAATTTTCTTGGCCCGGGAGATAAACTGCCTTGAGGAGAATGCCGTGACTGACGGCCCAAGAGCAGAGCTTCTGTGCCTCCCGGCAGAGGAGGAAGGAGCCCGTGCCCCCCTGCTTGTTCACGTAGAACATGGCAACTTGATTGTCCGTCTGGACAAGGACGGACTGGTGGGAAGTCAGGTGGGAGAAGGCCTTGAGAGCTAGGCGGATCGCCCTGAGCTCCAGGAAGTTGATCTGCTGAGCAGACTCCCACGTGGTCCAGAGGCCCTGAGTACGTGCCTCTTGGCAATGTGCTCCCCAGCCCAGGAGGGATGCATCGGTGGTCAGCACCCGGGTCGGCTGAGGTGACTGGAAAGGCATTCCGAATATGAGGTTCGGCTGCCGGAGCCACCACCGGAGAGACGAGATCAGCGGCTCGGAGACGCGCACTAGGTCTGCTAGGCAGCCTGTGGCTTGACGCCACTGCTGGCGGAGACACCATTGAGCAGACCGCATATTCAGGCGGGCATTGGGGGTCACATGGACGGTGGAAGCCATATGGCCGAGTAGTCTCAGGAAGCGCCTGGCGGAGACCAGGGGCTGGCTGCGAAAACGGTCGGCTAGGTCCATGAGCCGTTGAGCCCTGTCGAGCGGTAGGTATGCTCGCGCCTGAGGAGTGTGCAGCCTTGCGCCGATGAACTCGAGATCCTGTGAGGGGAGCAAAGTGGACTTTGCGAAGTTTATAACAAAGCCCAAGTGCTGCAGAAGAGTCACCGTGCGGCACGTGGCGTTGGTGACCTCCCCAGTGGACGCTGCTCTGATGAGCCAGTCGTCGAGGTACGGAAAGACATAGAGGCCGTGAAGCCGGAGATGGGCCGCCACGACCGTGAGACATTTTGTGAAGACTCGCGGTGCGGAGGACAGGCCAAAGGGCAGTACTCTGTACTGGTAATGATTTCCTGCCACCACAAACCTTAGGTATTGGCGGTGGCTTGGGTGGATGAGGATGTGCGTGTAGGCATCCTTTAGATCCAAGGAGCATAGCCAATCTCCCTGCTGGAGGTAGGGCAGAAGGATTCCAAGGGTAAGCATTTTGAACTTCTCCCGCACAAGGAACTTGTTGAGGTTGCGCAAGTCCAGGATGGGTCTGAGGCCCCCTGTTCTCTTTGGTATCAGAAAATACCTGGAATAAAAGCCTTGACCTCTCAGGTGGTGTGGCACCGGTTCCACCGCCTGATCCTGCAGAAGACCCGCTAACTCCTGAAGGAGTAATTCCCTGTGCAGAGGGGGTCGCGGAGGTTCTCCCGGAAAATAGGAGGGAGGGACCTGGTGGAAGTGGAGAAGATAGCCTTCTCGCACGACTTGAAGCACACAGGCATCTGCGGTGATGCTGGACCACCTGTGGGCGAAGTGAACCAGCCGGCCTCCGGTGCTGGGAGGAACCAGCGGGGGGGGGAGAGGCTATGCTTTGCGAGTCAAAAACCCCCACCCTGCTGAGCAGGGGCTGGTGGTGCAGGCTTGGGGGCTTGCTGCCTACGGGACCCGTTACCCCGTCCCTTGGCCTGCTGGCCCTGTTGGGGAGCTGCAGGGGCCTGATAATGGGGGTATTGTTTGTAGGCAGCCGCCTTCCTCGGGTAAAAGGACTTTTTCCCCGAGCCCTTCTTTTTCTGGGAAGGGGCGGAGGTCTTCCTAGAAAGCCTGGTCCTGGTGAGAGTCTCAGTCTCAATTTGTGCAGCCTTTTCCGCCATGGGCTTGCCAAAGAGGTTCTCGCCTCGGCAGGGGACATCGACCAACTTGTCCTGCACCCAGGGCTCAAGGTCTGACGACTGAAGCCAAGCCTGTCGGCGGGCACCGATGCCGGCTGCGGCCACTCGAGCCGACGCTTCAAAGCCATCATAGGCTGCCCGGGACATGAACTTTGAGCATTCCCGAATGCCAGTGGACAAGGCCAGGAACCTCCGCAAGGGTTCCTCGGACAGACCAGCGGAGAATCCGGCTAGCTCTTTAGCCAGATCCCGGAGATACATGCCCATGTACAGCTGGTAAGTCTGGACACGACATGCGAGCATAGAGCCCTGGAAACACTTCTTACCAAGGCCATCCAGGTTACGGGCCTCCCTGCCAGGGGGCACCGAGGAGTGCATCTTCTGGCTCTTAAGACGATGCATGGCCGATTCCACTACCATGGAATGGTGTGGTAGCTGTGCCTTTTGGAAGCCAGGGCTCTTGCGGACCCGATAGATAGAATCGACCCGCTTGCTCAGGACCGGCGAGGAGGCCGGACTCTCCCACATGCGGAAGAGTAGTCGTTCCAGCATAGGAGGAACCGGTACAGTAAAGTGTTCCCTCGCGGGAGAGTCATACTGGAGGGCGTCGAGCTCTTCGGCTCGAGGCTCCTCCTCGGGATCCGCAGGGAAGGCCAAAGCCTTGGCCATATCCCTAACGAAGTCCGAGAACCGGGCATCCTCCGGGGGGGACTGCTTCCGAGGTTCGGACTCAGGTGAGTCCGAGGGGACACACCGAGTCCGAAACGAATCAGGTGACTCTTCCTCTTCAGACTCCCAGACCGACTCCGACGAGGAATCGGTGGGGTCGGCACGGGCAGGGCGCGGCGCCTGCCGCCCCGACGCCGAGGGAGTCGGCGTCGGCGACCTCGGTCCCGAACGGGAGGCCGAGGGTGACCTCGACCGAGGATCGACTCGAGTTCTCATCGACTCGAGGATCGGCTCGGTCTCCGGGGTCGACTTGGACGTCGACGTCCCGGCGGTCGGGGCAGCGGCGCCAGCGAGCAGTGCCCGCTGCTGGTCCATGAAGGCAGACAGTCTGCTCTCCAAGGCCGTCAACCTGAGTCCGAGCTCAGGTGACCCAGCAGCCCCCGACTCGGGCCCCGACGGCGTCGGGCCCGACGTCGGCTGTCGCGGAGGCGAGTCCAGAAGGACCACAGGACTTACCCGAGCAGGCATCTCCGACTCCAGGCGAGGTCGCTTTGGGAGGTGTTCCTTCTCCAAGGACCCGGGGCGGCTATCGGGGCTATGCGACCTGGCCCTCGCGGAACCAGGAGCGTCCACCGACGCCGCCCTCGCGGGTTTCACCGTCCGACGATGGTCCCCGGAGGGAGAACCCCGGTCGGAGGAACTCCGGCGACGGTCCGAGCTGGAGCCTTTTGACGCGGAGGCCTCCGACGAGGTCCGGGTACGGCTGGGGTCAGCGAAGATTCGATCACGCTGATGCCGCCGACTTCTCAACGCTTTTGAGGACATTTTGCCGCAGGGCCCACAGATCAGTTCCTCATGATCCGGGCCCAGGCAGCGGAGGCAAAAGTCGTGTGTGTCAGTGAGTGACATATTTCGGTCACACTGACCACACCGCTTAAAGCCACTGGCAGCCATCGGGGGAAAAAGGGCCCCTGCGAGGTCAAAGGACCGGGCTGCCAGGGAAAATCGAAAACGAAAGCTGACAAAGTCAGAAAAACCGAAAAAAAGTGAGAGGACTCGTGACCGGCGTCGCGAGTCCGGGCGGGAAAAAGATCGGCGTCGTAAGGAAAAAGGATAAAATAATGAAGAAAAATCGACTTTTTCGCGGGGACAAGACGGGGACGTCTGTAGGGCTCCGCGGAAAAAAGAAGACTGGCTAAGATGGCACCCTCAGGCGGGAAGACGACCGCGCATGCGCGCTGCAATTCCCAAAGGCTTTCTTTGAAAGCTGGGGAAAATTGCTCCGCGAGGGCTCCGCGAGGACTGACTTCCTGCTTGGTCCTGGAGAATAATCCAATCCACATCAGGTAGATTAAAGTCACCCAATATGATCGCTTCTCCCTTTGTGGCTATCTTGGTAATATCTATAATCAATTCGTTATCTCTCTTCAATTTGTGTCGGAGGTCTGTATACTACAGCAGTATAGATGACAGTGCCATCTCCTCTTTCCAACACAATCCAGAGCACTTCTTCTTTTCCCCATGCCCCCTGCATTTCAGTAGCTTAATATTGCCCTTGACATACAAGGCCACTCCTCTTCCTCTTCCATTTTCTCTGTCTCTTCTGAATAGATTATAGCCAGCTATGGCTATATCCCAATCATGCAATTCATTTAGCCAAGTTTCTGTAATGGCCACAATGTCCAAATCCATTTCCACCATTAGGGCTTCCAGGTCCGGTACTTTGTTGGCTAAGCTTCGAGCATTAGTGCTCATTGCTTTCCAGGATTTAACTGGCCTGTGTGTATTTTGCATTGCTTTTGTTCTGCCCACATTTTCCTGCTTGTTTTTGATGTGTGGTTTAAAAGTGTGGCTGTTTCTGATGTTATTCTGCTTTTGCAGGGGGTGACATCCAGAGCTTGACCTTCCACATCTGTGTTCACTTTCTGCTCCAAGTACTTAAACAATTTGGTTTGTATTCCTGCTGGCTGAAGAGTCTGGGAGGCACTTGACTATCTTCTCTCCATTGAACTGTGCTCCCAAGTTGGTGCCTCTGATGATGGAATCCCCAAGTATTAGTAGTTTGCTGTTTGGTGAGGTTTTCTTCATATTTGGTACTCTAGTAGGAGATTGGGCATTGTCTGTCTCAGTTATGGGCCTTTCAGTTTCTTTGGATTGGGCATCCTCATTAGCCAAGGCAGAGAAGGCATTATGCAGGGATATTTCCTGATGCATAGGATGTCTTTGTGTCACAGGTCACAATCTACCAGGACCCACTATGATCCATTTATTCCTGGGGTGTTTGATTCTTTGTGGGAGCGGTGGTGGACATTGTTCAGTTTGTATCCTAGAAGAGGTGCGTTTCATTGCAGCCAATTCCTCCCTCAGTTCCACATCCTCATTAGGTAAGGCAGAGGAGGCATTATGCAGGGATCTCTCTTGATGCATAGGATGTCTGTGTGTTACAGATTGCAATCTACCAGAACACACTGTGATCCATTTGTCCCTTGGGTGTTTGATTCTTTGTGGGAGCAGTGGTGGACATTGTTCAGTTTGTATCCTAGAAGAGGTGAGCTTCATTGCAGTCAGTTCCTCCCTCAGTAGGGTCACTTCTTTATGCTTGGCAGCTAGGTCTTCCCATAGTAGAGTCAGTTCTATATGCATGGCAGCTGACCTGAAGCACAGAGGACAAGCTCTCAGGTTCCAAATGATTTGTCTTGGAATTAATGTACTGCAGTTATTGCACTGAATACACGACATGCTGAATAAGCAGTCCTAGAAGAAGGAAGAAGGGGCAGGCCTTAACCCAAGTTAAAAGGATAGATGGCAACGCATGCGACCACTATATAGGCAATGCAGCCCCCTGGGGTGGGTGGGGTGAGGGGTAGGGTGGGTGGGAACGTAAGTGTCTCTGGCCAGTAGGCTGTTCCTGAACTGGGGCACCCACAGGTATCTGCTCCAAGGCTACACAGGAAAGCAGTCAGAATATCCCCAAACGTAATGTATAGCCACAGTTAAACCTTATATTAGTGAGATCCCCAAAAAACAAAACACTTAAACTCTATATTGGTAGCTAGAAACCAGCAGAGATAAGAAAATTAGTCTTAGCTTTTGGCTTTGTGAGCTCACCAGAGCTCATGCAGTCATACAGAACTGCAGGAAATGGCGGCAGAGCAGGGTAAAATGAAAGAACAGCAAAAAGATGCGAGAGAAGTTGGAGTAGATTGAGGATCGAGCCAGGCGGAATAACTTGAGAATCCGAGGGATCTTGGAGGCAGAAATACATAAGGACTGTGTGGCAGTGGTACAAAGGCTCTGCAAGCATATGTTGAAATTGGATGGTAGAGAGGAAGAGGAGCTGGTAGCGGTGGGGATGGAAAGAGCATAACGCAGTTTAGGACCGCGGAGAGAGAAGCAGCCCCGAGATATTATTATGTGAATGAAGTTTTCCATTTAAAGAAAAGATCCTGAATATAGCAAGGAAATATGAAAGGATTGCCTGGGAAGGTTGCGAAGTGGAAATTTTTAACGACCTCTCCAGGGGGACTTTGGAGCAGAGAAGGAATTTGAAGGAGATGACAGCATACTTGAGAGGGAAAGGTCTGAGGTATCATTGGATATTTCCTTTTGGACTGCTTTTGACAGTAAATGGGGTGTCAAGGAAAGTGAAAGTGGCGGAGGAAGCACGGACTGTGTTACAAGAGTTGGGCTGTGAAAATCTGCCAAAAGATATGGAGAGGAACAGGTCCAGGCAATCTAGAAGAGCGGATGGTCAGGAGCTGGCATCGTCGAGGTGGCAGCAAGTGGCTGAGAAAGGAAGGAGACTACAGAGGAGGTTGGAGGAGAAGAGGACAACGACACACGAGAAGGATTGAAGTGTGGTTGCTGGTTACGGTGAGACCGGGAGAAGCCACATGGCTTTGGGCAGTAGGCCCTGCTGGACACTGGACTTTTAGGGCATTATGGGGCAGTGATATGACGGGGGAAGCGGGAGGGAGCTGGAGGGGTGTTGGGGATAGAGGGGGGATAGAGGGGGGATGGAGGGCGTGGGTAAGGAGGTGGTGTGATTGGGACAGGAAAGCAGAACAGGGCATGGAATATAATGTAATGGGATAGGACATGACTCATGCGGGGGGGACGGAGAGGAGAGGAGAGGTGGGGGAAGGAAATAGGGGAGAAAGGAGAGAGGAAGGCTTGGGTAGGGGGATAAGGGGAAGAGTGGGGGGAGACACGTCATAAGGGGGGGTGGAAGAAGAAAGTAGGGGGATGTTACGGATAGGGGCAATTAATGTTAAGGGCCTAAATTCTCCCAATAAGCATACACTGTTGTATCGGGAAGCACAGAAGAATCAGTGGGATGTGGTGCTAGTGCAAGAGACCCATCTGCGCAGGAAAGATGTGGGGTTGATGAAGAATAGACGGTACCCTGACCAATTTTACTCTTGTAATAAGGAGGGAGGAAAGAAGGGGGGGTAGTCTGCGGTGGTGGGAGTGGGATTCAGGTGGTGGGAAACTTTGGCGATGGAGGGGGGAGACTAGTGGGAATTACGGGGAAGTGGGGAGGAGAGGATATTATTGTGTCAGTCTATGGTCCGAATGGGAATCAAGTACGGTTTTGGAGGAATATGTGAAGGTTATTGGGGATGGAGGGGCAGGGGAAGCTGATTGTGGTGCTGAAGCCAGGGGTGGATAGAGAACCAGGGGGCCCTGATGGGGGGGGAGGCGCGAAATCAGCAAGGTTTAAAACAATCAAGATAATTCAACTTGGTAGATTCGTGGATAGCATTACATCCACAGGAGCGGGAATTTACATTTTATTCGGTGACTCATAATAGTTGGAGTAGGATAGATATGATACTGGTGGATCAGGAGTGGATGTTAGCGGTTCAGGAGGGAGTTATAGCGCCGATTGGGTGGTTGGATCATGGAGTGGTGGAGGTAGTCCTGAGAGGGCAAAGACAGACAGGGATGAAATTTTGGAGAGTTAATGAAAGCTTGTTGAAGTGTCAGGAAGAGGGGCTATAAAGGAGTATCTTGCTTTTAATGATAACGGGTTAGTGAGAGATGTTATGG
This sequence comes from Ichthyophis bannanicus, assembly GCA_033557465.1. Taxonomy (NCBI): domain Eukaryota; kingdom Metazoa; phylum Chordata; class Amphibia; order Gymnophiona; family Ichthyophiidae; genus Ichthyophis; species Ichthyophis bannanicus. Next base: position 115,683,243 of record CM066032.1, on the reverse strand, counting down.
TATGGGAGAGATTGAAGGCCTTCATCAGGGGGAGGTTTATTGTGTGGGGGGCGAGGATGAACAAAGCTACATATAAGAGGGAGGAAGAGTTGGGTAGGGACCTTAAGGAGGCGGAGGATGTGTATAGGACGACAGAGGGGGCAGAGGGATAGGAAAAAGATGGAGATGGTGCGGGAGGAGTTGCAAGCCTTGCACGTGGAAAAGGTAGCTTTTGAAATGAACCAGGTTAAGCAGAGGTATTATGAATTTGGCAATAAAGCGGGTAGATTACTGGCTTGGAGGTTGAGGCAGAAGAAAGTGGCCTCCTGAATTTATCAAATTAGGGGGATGGGAGGGGAGGCATATAGGGAGGAAGCGGCGATACGAAATAGGTTTCTGAAATACTACTAAGACCTTTACAGGAAGGAGGGGGGGATGGGGGTGGAACAACTACAAAGGAGATAGAGTTAGTAGGAATCCCGGAGGCAGATTCAAGAGGGTTTAGAGGCCCAGATCATAAGAGAGGAAGTGGAGGGGGCTATAAAGGGGATGGTGGGGGGAAAAGCGCTGGGTTTAGATGGGTTAACTGGCAGCTTTTATAAGTTATTCTTTGAAGAGATTGGGGAAGTGTTGGGTCGGGTATATAATGGCATATTAGGGGAAGGGGGTGAATTGACAGCAGGAATGTTGACAGCGGGGATAACAGTTCTACCGAAGTCAGGAAAGGACCCAAAGAATTGTAGTTCATATCAGCCAATTTTGCTGCTTAATGTGGACGTCAAAATTTTAGCAAAGGTTTTGGCAGGGAGATTGGCACCGTGGTTGCCAGAAGTGATAAAGGATGATCAGACAGGGTTTATTCTTGGAAGGCAGGCAGAGGATAATATTAAGAGGGCGTTGGGTGTGGTCTGGGAGGCGGGGCGGGGAACAGAGGAATTTATACTAATGTCTATTGATACTGAGAAAGCTTTTGACAGGGTACATTGGGATTTTTTGATGGGGGTATTGAGGAAAATGGGCGTAGGGTCTAATTTTGAAAGGTGGATAAGGGGGGTTATATGCGGGGCCAAGGGCGTGGGTAAAAGTTAATAGCAGTTATTCGAGATTTTAGTTTGGGGCGGGGGACGAGGCAGGAGTGTCCTTTATCTCCCTTATTTGCAATGGTAGTGGAGCTGTTAGCGCAGATAAGATTTTAGGGTTGGAAAAAGGGGGGGAGGATAGTCATAAGATTTCATTATATGCGGATGATATTCTCCTCTATTTACGGCAACCACAAAGATCTCTGGCAGAAGTAATTAGGGAGGTGGAGAGGTTTGGGGAGGCTTTGGGTTTTAAAACGAATATAGAAAAGATGGAGGTATTGAAGGTGAAGGTGCCTGAGGGTGGAGGAGCAGTTGAAACGGGAATACCCTTTGAGGTGGGTTCAACATTCGATGGGTTATCTTGGGGTACAGATACTGGTGAGGTATGCAGATATCTATAAAGTGAATTATCCGAAGGTGTTGGGGGAGATCTATAGGGATTTGGATGGGTGGATGCGGTATGAAGTGTCTTGGCTAGGAAGGATAGCGGGGGTTAAAATTAATATATTGCCTAGGTTGTTGTATTTCAGGCCCTGCCAGCAAGTATACCGGAGGGGGTGCTGCAGAGGATACAGAGAGAGGTGTTTCAGTACATTTGGAAAAAAGCCACCGAGGATAGCCTGAGACGTTATGTATGCGGCTAAAGCAGAAGGAGGGTTGGGGGTTCCTAATTTTAAGGATTACTACCAAGCGGCGCAACTTCGTCATGTTATGGATTGGCAGGGGGGGAAGGGATAAAACCGTGGGTGGCCTTGGAACGTATATTGGTGAAGGGAGGGAGGTTAGAGGCTTGGCTATGGGCTCCTCGGAAGGAGCGCAAGGATTTGGGGGAGGGGTCACCGGCTATGAGACATGTGGTGGGGGTGTGGGATTGAGTTTGAGCGAGGGAGAACAAGGAGCGAGGGGGAAGTTCTCTATGACGCTGCCCTGGAGGGGGTGGAGGGCATTTACTCCAGGATGGGAGTGAAGAAAACCCGTGATCTGGCCACAATACCACTGCTCTTTCAGTCTCTGGTCCCTCAAGCAGTGAGAAATAAGCAGAGAGTAACACAGAACGCAAACACACACAGTGCTACTTTTCTTTGAGCTAAGAGAGAAAACAGAAGGTCCGTGGACACAGCACAGTTCCACCTCTGTTGAATTCAAATTCTTCCTCCTTTGAAGCTCTTTTTATTGAAGAGAAAAGGGGAAGTAACAGTCATTAAGCATAAACATGACATAACACAAGGTGTCGCTACAATTCTTTACAGAGTAAGAGCTGTTTACAGTGTATTAGATGAAATTTACTTGATTATGACAGAATTATTTATAACTGCAGAGTTGCAGAAATTACGCTGTGCCAGCAGGGACCTATAGTTGACTGTACAATGAACTATGGTTGAACAGTTCATAGCCTATGTTTACTCTTTATGCTTGCGCTAACAATGTTCTCAAACTGTTTTTAAAACAGTTACACAGAACTCATGATATCCCACTCCACCCAAGAGGAAGTAGGTGAAAGGACAAACTCAGAAGAACTTTTTAACAATGACTGTCACTCATATCAGCACATCCCAGAGATCTGCATCAAGAAATTCATCCATCTTCAATTACATATTGGGGATTCTGGTATCCCTTTTACCTGTCCATTCCTACAGGGAGGGGGGTGTTTTGATGATTGGACTAACAAAGAGCTGGAGTGTTTTTATCAATTGGTAGAGGAGGGGGAGTTGCTTCCATTTGAGGAGGTGCGGGAGGCATATGGTTTGGAGAACAAGGATAGAGACCCTTTGTATAGGCGGGGCACTTTCTACAGGAGTTACAGGGGAAGGGAGGGATGGCCAGAGAGTTGTCCGAGTTGGAGGCTATATGGTTTAGGAAAATGGGGTCAAAGGGGATGATATCAGTTCTTTATAAGGGTGTGAGGGGGCAACAGGGACAGAACTTTCGATATATGGGAGATTGGGAGGAGGAGTTGGGAGCGACAATGACAGGTAGAATGGAAGAAAGTATGGGATCAAGTGAAGAGGCTGCCCTGGACGAGCAGTATTAGAGAAAATTGGTATAAAATTCTGTTTCGGTGGTATTATACTCCGGAGAGATTGCATAGGATATTCCCGGGGGTTTCTTCGCGGTGTTGGCGGGAGTGTGGGGAAGTTGGGACATTTTGGCATATTTGGTGGGGCTGTACAAAGATTAAAATTTATTGGGAGATGATACAGGGGTGGATGCAACAAAGGTTGGGGGTGAGGGTGGATTTACAGCCAGGCATCATCTTATTATCTTGGGGGGGGGGGGGGGAAGGACCAATGGTGCAGGCCTGTTTGTGCGCAGCCAGATGTGAAATTGCAGAAGCGTGGAAACGGAAGGAGGCGCCCTCGGTGGGGAAATTTGAGGGCAGCTCAGGCATACTGTTCTTATGGAAAAACTAATGGCAGTAAGGAGACAGAAAGTGGATATGTTTGAGGATTGGGGAGAGTTATGGCGTGTCTTGGGGGAGGGGAGGGGGTAACTGAAAAGTGAAAAATGTTAATGGGGATTTGTTGTTGTATTATGTTTGGATGAATAAAGAATTTAAATACAAAAAAAAGAGAATGTTAGGAACCATAAGGAAAGGAAAGGAGAATAAAACCAGGCATATGCTGCCTCTGTATCATTCCATGGTGCGACCACATCTTGAATATTGTGTGCAATTCTGCTCATATCTTAAAAAGGATAACAGAATTAGAAAAGGTAGAGGAGAGCCACCAAAATTGTAAAGAGGATGGAAGGATACCCCATGAGGGAAGGCTTAAAAGGTTAGGGCTTTTCAACTTGGAAAAGAGATGGCTGAGGGGAGATATGATAGAGGTCTATAAATTAATGAATGGAATGGAACGGGTAAAGGTAGATTGATTGTTTACGCAATCAAAAAAAATAGAAAGACTAGAGGACATGCAATGAAGCTACAATATAACCCATTTAAAACTAATAAGAAAAAATATTTTTTGCATTCAATGCATAATCAAATTCTGGAATTCGTTACTGAAGGATGTAATGAAGGCTGTTAGTTTAGCTTGGTTTAAAAAAAAGGTTTGGAGAAGTTATTTTAACAGTTTTTAATTTTTTTAATACAGCTTTATCATTTCAGTCAAAGCGATTTACATTGTAACAAACTCTGTGATGTACTTTAAACAGGGATATTGATAACTTGGATTTTTCTGAGGCAATGGAGGACTAAGTTACTTGCCCAAGGCCACAAGGAGTGCTAGTGGGAATGGAACCCTGCTCTCTTGGTTCTCAAACCAGTGTTCCAACCATTAGGCTACTCCTCCACTCCTGCAAGTTTGAGGAGGAAAGGTCCATAAACCATTGAAGAGAACCAGGGAAATCTACTATTTGCCTCAGGAGAAGCATTACTCAGTGCATCACCCCACACTACTGGAGCGACTTGAGTCCATAGGCATTTCAGGAACACCACTAAATTGGTTCTCCTCCTACATAACCAACAGAATGCAGCAGGTCCAATTCAACAGTGACAAAGCAGCCCCTTTCCCACAAACCCAAGGCATTCCACAAGGCTCCGCCCTCTCCTCCCTCCTATTCAACTTATACCTACAACCAGTATGCAAGATTTTCCAGGACCACGAGATCAACTACCATATATACGCAGACGACCTAATGCTTTATACTCAACTCGACGTAAATAACCCAAACCTCAACAAGCTTGAAAAATGCCTATTCGAGCTAGAAACCTGGCTTCAACGCAACAACATGTCCATTAATCACAAGAAAACAGAAGCAATGTGTATCTCCAGGAAACCAGGCTTCGAGCCCCCAACAGTCACCATGAATAATAACAATTACAACATCAAGACAGAGATAAAATATCTAGGAGTGATGCTTGACAGCAACCTAAATATGGACAAACACCTTTGAATTTCCAATCGGGCCATTTTCCACAAATTAAGAGTCTTGCAGCCTCTACGTAGCATCCTCGATCATGCCGACTTCAGGTCTGTCGCTCAAGCCCTCATCATTCCACATCTAGACTATTGCAATGCCATACTGCAAGGCCTTACTGGTCTCGTTTCCGAACGCGTAAATATATATAACAAAAAAACTGCACGTTCACTCAAACCAATGTAGTGAAGTCAATTCATTCACTCTTATTGCAACATTATAATAAGGTCTCAGACTCGTATGGCACTTAACTTCAGACTTGCGTCCATTCATATAGTGCTATAGTTTGCATCAACGACCTTATGACCTGTGTATATTATAATCAATTCTTATTGCCACGCTGTATAGACTCTTTAAAAATGAATAGGAACTTAGCTCAAACATTCCTGCGAGTCATGGCCAGCGAGCTGAATGGATCCCGACGCTCTATTTCGGCGCCATGAAGGCGTTTCAATACGATATTTTCATCAGGAGATCCGCTCGTATCATCTACAAAGCAAACAAGCTGCCTTACTCCGTGAAAATCAAGTACTCTACGTGTCACACGCTATTCATTAACATCTAAAAAGTTATAATATACACAGGTCATAAGGTCGTTGATGCAAACTATAGCACTATATGAACGGACGCAAGTCTGAAGTTAAGTGCCATACGAGTCTGAGACCTTATTATAGTGTTGCAATAAGAGTGAGTGAATTGACTTTACTACATTGGATACTGCAAGGCCTGCCAAAGAAAACTATAAATATTCTACAAATGGCACAAAATGTTGCGGCCAGAATCATTATGCAAAAAGGCCTCTCTGACCACATTACACTGTTCTAATTGAGCTACATTGGCTCCCCATTGCGGCCCGCATTCAATACAAAATGATAGTCACTACTTTCAAACTCATCCATAATGTAGCTCCCTCACACCTCAACAGCTTAATATCCAATCTACCCAACAGAAGTAAAAGACCACCGAACCTCAATACCCTCAGTCTCCCGAAGTGCATCAGAAAGGTTAATGCATGTACCAGTAACAGAGCCTTCTCCTATATAGCGCCGACACTCTGGAACCAGCTGCCATGTGAACTGCGTGCAAACTGTGATCTGAAAGACTTCAGAAAAAAAGCTTAAGACGCAACTTTTCCAATCGCACTACAATATAACCTAGGCCCTGTACCCCACTACCATTATTTCCCACTAACAACTGTCTTCCATGCGTGGGAAAAAACACTGTACCCTATGTAATCTCACGACGAGATCTGCATTCAGTCATGTGTAAATATGTATATAAAGTATCCTGTGTGAAGTCTTAACATCAATCAACTGTAATCTGTAACCCTATGCTTGCTGTGCACTACCTCTCTCCCTAATCGCAATGTATATATTTCTGATTTCTGGCCGGTACAGCCACTCTTACCATGTATAGCAATCGCTGCTGATCGCTGGAAGCAGCGGGATACAAATGTACACTAAATAAATAAAATAAATAAAATAAATTACGGTACTTGTGTGCCTTTTTGGGAACTGCCAAGTACTTCTGACCTTGATTAGTCACTGTTGGAAACAGGATACTGGGCTTGATGGATCTTGGTCTGACCCAGTATGACATTTCTTATGTTTTTATGAATTCCCTAGTCCCTCATTTGTTCTGTTAGCCTAATCAAGACAAAGTTCTATAAAGCAGAGAGAGACTCTCAGGTGTATGTGTACAGCTCTGTATATGCCTAGTAGTACTAGAGAAATAAGTTATAGTAATAGCAATGTGAGCAGCTGTAGGGTCCTGTGATACGTGCTGACATAACTGCACCAGTGTCTGGCAAGATTTTGTCCCATTTGCTTCTGTTTGGAGTTGACTATTTATAAGTCTGTTTCAAGTTGGTTGGCTAGTGGAAGGGATATTTCTTTTTAGTAATTAACCCCCCAGAAAAAGGGGTTGAAATTTTTATTTTATTTTACAGGTTTTTTTATACCACTTTATCATTTCAATCAAAGCGGTTTACATTGTAACTTAAACTTGGTAAACATACATTAAACAGGGACATTGATAACTTGGATTTTTCTGAGCAATGGAGTGTTGTGACTTGCCCAAGGCCACAAGGAGTACTAGTGGGAATCAAACCCTGGTCTCTTGGTTCTCAAGCCAGTGCTCTAACCACTAGGCTGAAAAGCTTGATTGGACGTACCTAGTTGGAAGATTAGAGCAGCTTCCATTATTTGTTGGTTTGGATTGTATTGGTTGTATCTTCCTCTTTCCCACTGTGTGGGTTTGACAGATTTGTTTTTTTCTGATATTTCTTATTGTAGCCGGTTTTCCCTTTTTTCTTCTATTGCAGTTTCAAAATATACATTTTAACAGTGCATTTTTGCTGGGGGAGGGGGGAGAAGAGTACCAGTATTCATATGCAGGGCTCTTTCATTAATACATGAGGACCATGGGTCAATTTTAGCAGGAAATGAGAGTGCCAGTACTCTGTACCTCAGTGTAAAATCCCCACACCCTGCGTTCTAATATAAGACGAGAAGTCAACACATTAACCCAAGAAAATGTTTTGTCCTCACCTCAGAGTTATTTGCTTCTGGGCCTTTATCAAGGATACTGAGGGAACTCTCTGGGTTCAGCAACAATCCAAATGACAAGAGACCAATGTCCTTGTGCTTAGGAGGGTCATCACCAAGACACCACTATCAAGGAAAGAAAAAGTAATTTCCACAACTGCTCTCTAGAGTTATATCATTCACTCTGACAGTATTCAGATGGGCAGGCTGGATGATCCATCACTACTTCTATTCACTGTCAAGCTCAGAACCTTAGCTGGACCCCTGTGCATCTATTCCTTGAGCTAGCAAGAGTTCACAATAGTAAGGAAGCAGTGTTCACAACACTCCTCAGTGGAGCCACTCCTGGAATGCACTAGATGATCCCCAAGAGAGAAACACATTTGCCTCCTTAAGAAGAGTATAAAATCAATTAAATCCCTACGCTCAGTCACTTTATTTAATAAAGTGACTGAGCGTAGGGATTTAATTGATTTTATAGTTGTGCGATCGCTCTGAGACAAGACCATCTAGATTCCTTAAGAAGAGTGTCAAAACAGCCAGAAGGAAATAGGTGGGGTGTCAACAATAAAAGTGCAATGGTCTTGTGACATAGCACCACTATAGAAATTACCTGCTGCAGGACAACAAAGGAAAGAACGAAAGACCAGTAACATCCAGGAAATGAATGCAAGTGAAAGATTTATTTTATTTTATTTAACATTTCTTATATACCACCTTTCATGATATCAAGGTAGTTTACATTGAACAAACTGAAATTACATTGAACGGGGCATTATAACTTGGAGATAACTATATTACAGGGAACATGGGCAATGGAGGGTTAAGTGGCTTGCCCAAGATCACAAGGACTAGAAACCCCAGTCCTTCCGGCCCAAGGTTGCTGTCCTCCAGTGGGATTTGAACCCCCAACCTTCCGACCTGAGGTACCTTGCCCCAACCACTAGGCCACTCCTCCACTCCAGAAAGATAATACTTCACGGTGACCAGGTAAAAGTGCACATTTAGACCTGCCAGGATAACATGAGGGAAGGTCTGGGAAGCCCCATCAGGTCAACATCTCCAAGGAAACCATGTGACACTATGCAGGAGAGACCCAATATGACCACACATGGGGTTGAGGTGGAACATTCCCCACTAAATCATTGCACAGGCATGGTGAAAGTTTGAGAGAAAAAGCCTCAGGGAGGACAATGCAGAGAAAGCTTTGTTTCCAAGCTTACTTCTGGCATCAGAGGCAGCGAGTGTGTCAGCATCAGGACCCTCTGCCCCAGGCCCCGTGCCAGCAGGGATAAAAGGAAAGGAAGGACTGCAGCCACATAATTCCCACCATGATCCGTCAGCTCATTCAGCAGCTTCATCTTCTTGCAGGCTCCCTGCAACTTAGACACATTCTTCAGACTGCAGAGTAAAAGAGAGGAATATACTAAGTCAGACTTGTGTATTCATGCAGGAGTATTTCAGCTTACATTTTCCAGACGACATTACTATTTTACTTTTACGGTTTGAACAAGTCAGGTTGTACAAACGACCAATGGCTTCCCAAGACAAAAAAGTGATTTCCCAATACAAAAAAAAGACAAAGAGCTCACAGCCAATGGCTTCCCAAGATAGAACAAAAATAAAATAAAAATTAGAGAACCTGTGAACATAGCCAGCCAACATATGATTCTTGCTTTAAGAAGCTGTTGGCTATGTAGTCTCTCTCCGTTTTCCAATAGACCCGAACCAAAATTTTCCAAAGACAAAATAAAATTTTAATGTGCATACAGTCAGCCACCTAAAGCAACAAACATCTAAACACCACCTGGCAATTTACTGCAGTGTAAAAAAATAAACTATGGGGAGATATATTCAATAGTGGCAGCAAGGCAAAATAAAACAGCTGGCCACTGCTGCTTTAATTGGGACTAGATATTCAGTAGTGGAATATATCTGGTTTTCACGGCTGAATATCTGGGTTGGCCAGCCACCAGAGATTATCTGGCTAGCTACGATATTCAAACACTAACCGGATAGCGTTAAGCAGTTAAAGATAGGACAGTTATTCACATGCCCTAACTGCTTATGCCATACAATTAGCGGCAATATTCAGCTACTAATCGGCCAGCAGCTGTCACCACCCCTGCCCCACCCATACACCCCCTGGTTTTAACCGGGAGGCTTTTTTTTGTTTTGTTTAGCAGCACTAACTGTACTGTATGCTCTAATGAAAGACATCCAGCACTCCCCAGGTGAAAACTAGCCAAACTGTATACCCCTGAGCTGCAGCTATGCACAGCAAAACCCTCTGTGCCACATAACACATGGATTTCTCTGTGTGGAAGCATAGACCAGACTCTAGCTTGCCTGCCAGGAAGCATTACCTTAAATGTGACATTCCAAAAATTCACATGATGTTAACCTTTGACCCTTTGTGTTCAATTTTTTGATAAGGAGTAATTCGACCATTAAATTTTGCCTTCATAGTCGTTGCATTTTTGCATGGACCATCCCTCTTTAAAAACATTTATAAAGAGGTGGTGGGGGGGTTTTTTGTTTGTTTTTTTTAGTTCCAGGCTTATATTCCTTCTTTCATCTGACAGGTGTTTTGAGCCAAAAGTATTTTAAAAGGCACTGATCCCGGGGAGACCAGTCTTTATATGCCTTTTTACATGACGTGGAAGGCTCGATTATACCGGCAAGGTAACTCTGAGCATGGCAAAGTCAGCTGCTCAATGGATTCTAAATGAAGTTTTTCTTTATGCTTTTATGCCCTTTTTATATTATCTTTGAGATATCTTGAGACTAATTATTCTGGGTAAAGTAATTATAAATTGGTAGTTAGTTTCCCTCATTCATTCCATTCATTAATCCTTTGTTTTTGTTCTTAGATACAGTCTCTTTCAGACGTATTATCTGTGTGCAGTTTACAGAGTCTCAAATGGGTAATAATTCTTGATCTTTATCCATTCTCCTGCATGTTTATTTATACATACTCTCCCCACATGGTCTGTCTTCTTTAGTGTATGCTGAAGGTATTTACGAATGTTTAAGAGGTTTTCACCTGCCTGCATATGCTGGTTTATATCCACTCTCCCGCATGTGTCATTTCTTTAAGTTTATCTTGAATGTACCTCAGAATGCTAAGATAATTTCACAATTTCTAGTATTTCATGTTTTTAGTTCACCTTCATCCCTACAGATCTTGTCCTGAAAAGTCTGGCATATAACCAGTGGTAGGATCCAAACTAAAAACTGGTTCAGTGCTAGCCCTCCCACATGCTTAATGGCTGGGTTGCTGTACCTCACATGGAGGCATTACAGTGGCCATATGCTTGAGCTGCTGCCCTCCACTGAGGTGCAGCAACCCAGCTGTTGCCCTGTGGCCCAATTCTCTGCCTGACAGTGTTTTGACGGCATTGCTGGCTTCTCCCGATGCCGCCATTCTCTGATGCCGTCAAACATTGTCATAAGATATAATAAAATCAGCAGCAATTCCCAGCCTAAAAAATTAAACCCAAAGAAAATAGCCAGAAAATACAAAAAGCTACAAAAAATAAAGTAATTTTTTTTTTGTCGGAAGCTGTGTCTGGAGAAATAACAGCTCCTCTTGTAAGTATTCCTGTTTATTCTAATAAAAGGAAAACAGACGTCAGATTGTGAAATCACTACCAAGTGAACCACAAAGACCATAAGATGGGCAGCTGGGACCTCACCAGCTAAGTGCAGAGCTTCTTCTTCGTATGGTCTTTGTGGTTCACTTGGTAGCGATTTCAGTATCTGATGTCTATGTTTGTCTTCCTTTTATTACAACAAGAATAAACAAGAGGAGCTGTTTCTCCAGACAAAACTTCTGACAAAAGAGGATATTTTCTTTATTTTTTTGTAGCTCTTTGTATTTTCTGGCTATATTTTCTTTGGAGTCAAACATTGTCAGGCAGAAGGGGTTCATGCCACTGCACTGCTGGCGTTTCCATGCCGTGTTCGGCCCAGTTTGGCAAACATGGGCCGCAGCAGGAACCGTTCATGCGAACCAAGCCAAACCGGCCCAATCCCACCACTGCATGTAATGTAATTTTTATGGGACACCAATTTATTCATATTTTGCTGTGTTCAGAATGCTTTTCCTTTTATTTGCTTAGTAGTATTTTATTGATGTGTGATTTGTTATTTATTATTGTAATTGATATTTCAATTTAGGTATTGATCCTATTAATTTTACTGTTTTATATCTTTGTAGCACCTATACACCCCTGACCAAGGCAAGTGCTGAAACACAGCAGTGTTGGGTGGGGATTTTTGTATCTCCGTACCCCTGAATAAAGATAGAACCTACTTTGACACCTCACTCCAATTTGGGTTATCATCTCTTTTCCTGCTAGTCATTCCTCTCCCTATGCACTCAAGCACCCTTCTGGCTTTCGCCTTTGCCTTTTCTACCTACTCCCACTCCTCTTTCGTGGACATAGGTACTTCACCATTCTGTATCGCTCTCTTCAATTTTTGTTGCCTAAGTGCATGACCCTGCATTTTTTAGCGTTAAATCTCAGCTGACAAATTCTTGACCATTCTTCAAGCTTAGCTAGATCCCTTCTCATGTTATCTACTCCTCCTTGGTTGTCTACTCTATTGCAGATGTTGGTATCATCCACAAAGAGCTAGGGAACTCTTCACCATAATAGAAGACTCCCACTCTTCCACCAGAGCCCCGACTGGCGACAGTAGAGAGCAGGAGGCTACAACCCCTCCTGCTCTCCATCACGCAGCCAATCAGGGCCTAACGCGCCACATTCAAAAGGAAGCACCAGCAGGCGTGCCCACGCCTTGCGGGCTCATGCCTGATGGTCTCGCCAGAGGGCCCTTTGGCATGGCTCTTAGGCGGAGCACTCTAATCTCCACGAGCAGCCTGCTAGTGCTACCGGAACAGCTATCGAAACTCACCAGCCAACTAAACAATCTATCTATACAGCAAATAAGCCTCAGAAGCCAACGGAAAATGCGAGTATAACTTGATTCAGGCTGCGCAACTGAACAGGATTCAAACTACTACTCTACACCCCTTGCATAGAATAATCCTCCACAGACTCCTATAATTCACCAACCCAAAGCTCACCATGGGTAACATTGTTTATACTTCTTCTACTCCTGCTCCTCAAGATCAGATACACAACTGCTGGTAAATCAAATCTCCCTTTCCCAACACACCTGATTCAGATAATACAATCAGGCAGATACCCTCCCTACAAGATAAAGATAAACATTAACCAAAGTCACCATAACAGACCTCAAAGATTAATCCATATCACCCCGTCCACCCAGGAAGGATTAATTTACACCAAGAAACTACACTATGCTTCCCTCAACTGTGCTTTGGTTAACACTCAATCAATCCACAATAAATTTAACACAATATTAGACTACACACACATAATGTCAATGTCCTGGCTTTGTAATACGTAAACATGGCTTGCTGACACAGATATCATAAACCAAATCACCTCTCAACAATACACCATACACAACTCCACAAGACCATCATGACAAGGTAGAGACATATTAGCTATTACAAAGTCACACCTAAGATTTAACACCACCTTCAATCTGAAGGAAGCAATTTGTTAATTATATCAAATAAGCAGTTAGCGCTCTGCCTCATGTACAGAGCTCCCAGTGCCAACAAAGACGACCTCTCAACCGTTCTGAAACAAGTCTGTGCCCATACTAACCAGATGAAGCCTTTTATTATCCTAGGGGATCCTAGCCTCCCATCGCTGCCCACCCAAGTAGGAAATACCTTCTTAGATGCTATGAAAGACCTCCATTATGATCAATTAATAGATTCCCCAACCCACAGGAAGGGAGGAACCCTTGACCTTATTCTTCACATCAAGTCAATATTACACCAAAGACCTTGTAACACACATTTCAGTCATCCCAATCCCATGGTCTGACCATCACATGATCAACTTCTCCATAACCTCCCCAATGACGACACACATAAGCCAACCCTCAAGGAGCAAAGGAGATTCCAAACCTTCAACAAAGAAATTCCTAAAAGAAGTGCTACCGGAACTAGACCAAATTACAGCAGACCTTGACTCCACCATCACTATCTGGCACAAAACTCTCCAGAAGGCTGCAAGTGCGCCAGACAAATCAACCCAAACCAACAAGAGGAAACAACGCCCACTGATAACCAAAATCAATGAACAGAAGCAGCAAATATGGAGAATAGAAAGGCTTTGGTGGCGAACAAAAAACCAATACCACATAGCAAAATACAATGAAATGCAAACCCAATACTATAACACAATAAATAACTACAAAAAGGAATGCCACTTGAACATGATAATGAAATCCATTAACAGACCTACGGAGCTCTTCACCATAGTAGAAAGTCTAATAAAGGAACCAACGGAACCAGATGTTGCAATTTCAATATCCCCACAAGACTTGGCAGATTTCATACAGATGAGTATACAGACACCACTTGAAAGGCCAAGCAAAACCAACCTGCAACACACCACGGAGGCTACATGGGCAACATTTCAAAACCAAACAAGAAAACAGCTGGATTCCATTATAACTGATATCAACACAACAACCTCACCTATCGATCCATGTCCGGTAATCTGGATTAAAGAATACTTAATACTATTCCTACAAAAGATCACTGAATTCTCTCACCCAAGGATACCTCCCCCCTCAGCTCATGCAAGCCTCTATTAGACCAATCCTAAAGAGCAATAACCTCAACAAAGAGGACCAGAGCTCCTTCCGTCCAATATCACGTCTCACATTCATAACTAAGATAAATGAAAAGATAGTACTGTAGGGATGGACAAATAAAGGGATACCAGAATCCCCAATATGTAATTGAAGATGGATGAATTTCTTGATACAAAATGTGTTTGGAAGTTTGACTTTTCACCTACTTCCTTTTAAATAGAATAGGATGTCATGATCATGTGTTCTCTGTAACCGTCTTTAAAATAGATGGAACAGTGTTAACGCAAGCAAAAAGAACATAGGCTATGAACTGTGCAAGCATAAAGTTCATTGTACAGTCAGCTGGAAGTCCCTGCTGACAAAACATAATTTTTGCAACTTTTGCAATTAAACAATTTTGTCATAATTGAGTGAATTTCATCTAATATACTGTAATCAGATCTTACTCTGTAAAAAGAACTTTGGCGACACCTTGTGTTATTTCATGGTTATAATAAATGACTATTACTTCCTCTTTTTCTCTAATAAAAAGGGAGCTTTTAGGGAGAGGAATTTGAATTCGGCAGGCGTGAAACTATGCGTGTCCATAGACCGTCTGTTGCCGCCTTCACTCTGAGCTCAAAGAAAATAACACTTGTGTGTGTGATTGTGTTCTGTATTACTCTCTGCTTGTCTCTCACTACTGATGGACCAGAGACCTAAAGAGCCATGGTATTGTGGTCAGATCATGGAGTTTTCCTCAAGTACAGTATCAACTACAGGACCACATAGACACGTACACCCCGTTAGATTCTCACCAATACGGATTCATACAAAATCACAGTATAGAAACTCTGATCACATCACTTATGGACACCTTGGTTACAGGTATAGACAATATACTGCATGGCTTTGTCATATGCTTCTTGGATATCACCAATGCATTTGACTGTTAACCACAACACTCTACTACAGAGGCTCCGAGATACTGGAATTAATGGTACAGTACTAGACTAGTTCATCTCCTATTTGTCCCAATGTGACCAGCAAGTGAGAACAAAAAAAAGAGCAGTCTAAACTTTTTATTCAATGGCAGAATGTCCCAGAAGGCTCGGCCCTCTCTGCACTGTTATTCAATATATATGTCCAACCAATATGCAACATTATAAGACAACACAACATCCACTACATGTGGATATGATATGATTTTTACCGACAACATCAACCTCCCAGATTACACAATTCACAGCATGCCTGGAATCAATATCAAAGTGGCTCAAAGAACAGAATCTTTCCATAAACTTTAAAAAAAATCTGAATTGATCACATTACCAAAAACACTAAATTCTCCCCTCTGGACTCACTCAGGATCCTAGACTACACCCTAACCAAACAAGAGGTCAAATACCTCTGAGTAACCATCGACCATCAACCATCAACCCACCTTCCAAACACAAATAAAGACAACTAGATAAGCATACCACAAGCTGCGAACTCTACTCAAACTCAAACCTCTTCTCACTGAGAACGACTTCAGAACAGTATGTCAAGCCATGGTAATGCCTATAACAGATTGCAACATAATCTAATCATGGCCCAAGAAAGCAATACTTCCTTGGCAGCTAGTTCAAATCACCGCCGCAAGAATCATTACAGAAACAGCAAAATACAGTCATATAACCCCAACTCTCCACCAGCTACATTGGCTCCCTGTCACCGTCCGTACCAAATACAAGAACATAATAATCTTCAAGATACTAAACAACCTATCCAACGACTCTTCAACCTTTGATCAAGAAAGCGTGTCCAACCAGAACAAGAGGTGCAGACCCCAACATCTTGGAAACTACACCAAGCTACAAAACAGCAAAACAGACCGCTTGCAGTAGACTTCTTTCTGTACCCTCCACAATTATGGAATGAACTACCCTCCTCAATACGCGCCATCACAGATCTACTGGACTTCAGGAAAGCCATAAAGACCCATTTTTTCCTTGAATACTACGGTCTCATCTAGAATATAATGCCACATAGCAATATAACAATTGTATAAAATGGATAACTGATTGCTCCAGTATCCCAACCACCTACAGCAATGTTGTGTATATAGTTAGCATATTTTAAGTGTACTATTAACCCTTATAATCCTCCAAGTTTCAGTTCCCTTTTCTATGTAAGCGCTTGTTGCTGAACTTGTTCCATGTAAATTGCTTCGAATTTATGATGGGGCGGTATAGAAAACCTGTTAAATAAAGCTTACCCGACAGCCCTTCTGCAATATCACCAACAAAAATGTTAAAAAGAAATCGGACCAAGGGCAGATCCCTGCAGAACACCACTGGTAACATCCTTCTCCTCAGAGTGAACTCCATTTACCTATACCCTTTGTCACCTCTCACTCAATTTCTAACCCAGTCACTTTATGGTCCATCCCTAGGGTGCTCAATTAATAAGTTACCTATGGAGAATGGTGGCAAAGGCTTTCCTGAAATCTAAATACACCACATCTAGGGCTCTCCCTCGATACAACTCTCTGGTCACCCAGTCAAAGAAAATCAGATTTGTCTGACAAGACCTGCCTCTAATAAACTCATGCTGCCTCAGATAGTGCAATCCACTGGACTTCAGAAACCTCGCTATCCTCTGTTTTAACAGTGTTTCCATTCATTTACTCACCACCGAGATCATACTAACCAGTCTATAGTTCTCTACCTCATCCTTACTTCTGCTTTTGTGTAAAGGGACCACATGTGCCTTTTCCCAGGACCTCTGAGAACACGCCAAGTTCTAAAGCAGCATTGAAAAGGTCAGACAGTGGAGCTGCTAGAACCTTCCCAAGTTCCTTCAATACTCTGATGTATACCATCCAGCCCCATCGCTTTGTCTACTTTTGTTTTAGCTAGTTCCTCAAACAGTCTTATTTATTTACATTCTCTTATATACCGCGCTATTCTGCATCAGTGCGGTTTACATTGAACAAACTGAAATTACATTGAACAGGGTATTATAACTTGGAGATAACTATTTTAGAGGGAAAATGGGCTATGGAGGGTTAAGTGGCTTGCCCAAGACTACAAGGAGCACCTGTGGGACTAGAAACCCCAGTCCTTCCGGCCCAAGGTTGCTGTCCTCTAGTGGAATTTGAACCCCGACCTTCCGGCCTGAAGTACCTTGCCGCAACCACTCCTCCACTTTTGAAAATCCTATAAGATCCCCTTCACATCCATTCCTATTTGTGGGTGTTTTCTCAGGTCTTACTCCTGGCCCTTCCATCTGTGAACACATCCGCTTTATCTTCATCAGCTTCTACATATTCCTCCCCTTCACCTTTGAATCTGACCGCTTTTGCACTTCTTTCTCTCGCTAACATATCTGAAAATAGTCTTGTCCCCCCATTTTATTGCATTGCCTATTTCTTCTTTTTATATCTTTGCTTTCCTGACTACTTTCCTATCTTCTCTAAGTTTTTCCAAATATCGATGCTAGTCTCTCTCTTTCAGTGATCTCTTATATTTTATTTAGGTACCCTCTCATCTCTTCAGCTACTTCTTTTGAGAATCATAGTGGCATCCTTTTCCTTTTACATTTATTTACCTTTCTAACAAAAACGTTTGCTGCCCTTAAAATATCCCCTTTCAGTTTTGCCCATTGCTTTTCTACATCCCCCAGCTGTTCCCATCCCGCTATCGACTCCTTGAGGTATTGTCCCCATCTTGGCAAAGTTAGTTTTCCTAAAGTCTAAGACCGTTGCTTATCAGCCCTAGTCCTAATACTGAACCACACCATCTGGTGATCATTGGATGCAAGATGATCTCCTACTATTATATCAAACTTTTTCCCCATTGGTAAGCACCAGGTCCCACTATGGCCCCTTCACATGTGGGTTCTGTTACCAGTTTTCGGAACAGTTCTCCTTGTAGAGCATCCAGGATCTCCTTACTTCTAGATGACACTACAGCAGGGATGTGCCAGTCAATATCTGGCATATTGATATCACTTATTAATAACATTTCTTTCACAGCAATACTGCATGTCTTATTAAATCTGTCCACTACTTCTGCCTGTGAAAGAGATCTGTATATCACACCAATGCAAATGGGTTTCCCTTTCCCTCTTTCTAGTTTAACCCACAGTGCCTCCTTGCTCCCTTGTAAGTCCTGTAATTCTGTAGCTTTAATATTTTTGTTTTACATATAGTGCCACTTCTCCTCCCCCTGGTTCCTACCCTGTCCTTGCTGAATAAAGTATAGCTCAGTATAATTACTTCCCAGTTATGGTTGTTCATGAACTATGTTTTTGTAACCGCCATTATATCCAAGTCAGCATCCTCATTAATGCCTCAACATCTGAGATCTTATTTTCGATACTATGAGCATTTATGCACACTGCTTTCCAGATGTTGCTCTGTTTACTCATTTCTACAGAGGTATTTAATGTTTTACTTACCTGAGAACCTTTACTTACCTGTGGGCTTTCTTCACCCATCACCAATCAATCTAGTTTAAAGCCCTCTTTAGTAGGTTAGCCAGTCTGTTGAGGAAGGGACTTTGACCCTTCTTGGATAGGCGGACGCCACCTCTACTCTACAGCCCTTACAAAGTCATTCCATGGTCCAGGAAACCAAACACTCTCGATGACACCATCCACACAGCCATTCATTCATCTCCAGGATGAGAGCTTCTCTGCCTCGGCCTTTACCCACAACAGGGAGGATTGAAGAGAACACCAACTGCGCACCTATCTGCTTCACCCTCTGTCCCAGAGCCATGAAGTCACCTTTGATATGCTCAAAGGGATACTTAGCAGTATCTTTTGTGCCTACATGGATAAGTAACACTGGATAATAGTCAGTTGGCTTGATGAGTCTCGGCAAACTCTGTAACATCTTGGATTTTGGCACATGGCAGACAGCACATCTCCCAGGACAAACTCTGGTTGGCAGATGGACACCTCAGTACCCCTCAGAAGAGAATAACCAACCACCACTAACTTTTGCTTCCTTGTGGTCATTGAATCTGCAATTTTGGTGTGCTTGAGCTCTGATTTTTACCTTTCCTGGGATGCTTTCACCTCCTCCACTTCCAGGCCTGCATAATGGTTCTTCAATTTGAGGGCTGGAGGAGTTGGACTGTCAATTCTGCAGGCTCTGGTGACTCGTGTCCAAATTCATTCTGTAGCATACCATCTTCACCTCTGTCGGAGAGCATGAATGTTCCAAAAAGCCTCTCAATGTACTTCGCTGTCTCAGATGCTTCTCAGCCTCACCACTTCTCTGTGCTGCTCCACTTGTTTCATGAGGGCTTCAGTTTGCAGGCATCTTGTAAATGGAACTGGTCCCTCGACTGGCATTAGGCTGTCTGGACAGAGGCATAAGCTGTACCAGGGGCAACAGCTTTGGCATTTCGATTTTTCCCAGCCATCATTCAGATGATGGAGCTTTGGTACCTGTTGAATAAATGAGAGATCTACCAAAGTCCATAACTTTTCCTCAGCTGTCCTTTAAAAGAAAAAGCAGCTAACCTCTTATGTGTGTTCTAACAGTGCTGGTTCTATGTCCCTGTGTATAGCTCTGCTTAATTGCTAAACAGTTATTACTTTACACTAGTAAATTCTGATCTTTGTGTCTGAGGCTACAACAGCCTGGTCACTTACGGAGCCAACTCTAGTTCTAAAGTCAAGAAGTTATGAGAAAAAGTACGATTACCCACCTGTAACAGGTGATCTCTGGGAACAGCAGGAATTTAGTCTTCACATATGGGTGATGTTGGCACAGACTGAGCCCGCGTGGGAATGCTCCCTAGTGTCCAATAGGAAACCTTTTGGGAATACTTCACTGTGCCTGTGTGGCTGCCTACCTTCAACGCCCTCTCTTCAGTTGAGTTTAAAGCTGAGAAAAAGGAGAGTAAGAAGAAAACCCTACAACTCCTAGGGGTTGCGAAGACTAAATTCCTGCTGTTCCCAGAGATCACCTGCTACAGGTTAGTAACTAAGCTATCTGCAGGAACAAGCAAGAATGTGGTCGTCACATATGGGACTCCCTAGCTCCCAGATGAAGTGACCTTAGAACTGGTGGCAGTTTGCCTTGGAGTAGGCTTTAAGGGGTCATGGATCCCTCATGGATGTCTGATATCATCAAAGTCCGGGATGGAGGGTCAATTCAAATGACTCTACTTTTAGAGGGAGTAGATTAAGATACTAGGGCTCGGCATTCTAAAGCAGTTCAACAATTTTGAGACTGTTTTTGTGCATCTCGAAGCGCTTGTGTAAGCCCCCTGAGGAAACTTCATGACTGGTGAAACGCAGGGGTCACCTTCATCAAGATAAGCACATACAGTTCTATATACCTATATTTGAGAGCAAACAGCTGCTTTTGTTTTGTTTGATACATTTGATAATTTCTTGGAGCAACGATATAAGGTCATTGATGCAAACGGGTGCATGAGGATCGGCATAAGACCTGATCCATAGCCCCACTCTAGTCTGAGACCTTGTTGCTGATTTATATCGCATTCTCGTAGTTTAGAATTGGAGCACTTAATATATGTTCTCAACATTAAGGTAACCATGGCACGAACATAACAAACAGTGACATGCCCTTCCAGGGAGAGTTCTATTTTGTCATAAGCAAATGAAATTCAGTCTGCTATCCATCTGAAGAGCATACATGTAGGTACTAGGTAATTAAGGTCAAAGAAAATCAACTGCGAGAATTTATGGTGATCGAATTCTCTGGAGATAAAAAGCCAATGCCCGCTTCTGCTCTAGACGCATGCAGTCTAGGAAAGAATACAGGAAGGTAAACTTACCGATTCAAATGAAAAGGCGACACCATCTTTAGCATGAAATGCGAGCGAGTCCTAAGGATGACCTTGTCATGATGGAACCTGGTATAGGGTGGGACCGCCACCAAAGCCTGAAAGCTCACTAATGCATCTAGCTGAAGTGAGGGCAATAAGGAAGATAACCTTCCATGAAAGGAACTTTAGTGGGGTCATAGACAATGGTTCAAAGGGCAGCTTAAGAAGCTGCACTAGAACACTGAGATCCCAAGCCACCAGAGGTGGCTTAATGGGTGGCTTGGTCAGCAAAAGTGCATTACTAGTGGTTCTGAGGAGATAGGCTGTCCATCCAATACATGAGAAGCCACAATGGCACTGTGAACTCTCAGAGTTGGTCTTAAGACTTATTGAGGACAGGTGGAGGAGATACTGGAGGAGTACCTTCACGGGAGCAGAGAAGGGATTGAGATCCTTCTGGGAACACCAGACAGAGAAGCTATGCCACTTGAAAGCATATGAAAGCCTGGTGGATGGCTTCCTAGAAGCGAACAGGATCTCCTTAACCTCTTGTGTAAGGTTAAAGTCTTGTAATGCTATGCTCTCAGCAGCCAAGCTGCGAAACAGACTGTGGACTGGGATTAAGCAGTGTCTCGTCATCCTGGGAGATGAGATTGGGTGCAGATCCCAACCACAGAGGCTGAGTCTGAGTCAAACATAGCAGCAGAGGGAACCACTGTTGACAGGGCCAGTGAGGGGCTATGAGAATCATGGAGCCCTTGTCGGCCTGTGGCTTGAAAAGCGTCTTGGGAATGAGTGATATGGGAGGGAAAGCATAAAGAAGACCCTAACCCCAATGCAGGTGGAAAGCATCCACCTGCTGTTTGCTGGATGTCAGCGTCCTGGTGCAGAAGCGGGGAAGCTTAGCATTCTATGGAGTGGCAAACAGATCTGTCTGGAGTTCCTCAGGTTTGAAAGATGTAGGATGTTGTGTCCGGATGGAGGGGCGATTCATTGGAAGGATCAGACTCAGCTTGTCTGCCAAGACACTAAGCTCCCCTGGGAGATACACCGCTTGGAGGTGCACTTGATGAGAAATGGCAAAGGACCAGAGATAGAGAGCCTCCACGCAGAGGGGCCAAGAGTCTCTTCCTCCCTGTTTGGTCACAAAGAACATGGCCACCTGTCTGTCCTGATTAGGACCCTTTGTGCCCTGAGGTGATCTTGAAACACCCTGAGGGCATCTGAGATAGCACGAAGCTCCAGGAGATTGATCTAGAGCTGTGACTCATGCATTGTCCAGAGGCCTTGCGTACAGAGAGTGCCCAAGCGAGCTCCTCAATCCAATTTGCGGGCATCCATCATCAAGGTGCACTGATGTGGAGGCATCTGAAAAGGTGACCCAATGAGGAGATTTTCTGAGGAACACCACCAATGGAGGGCTGTGGTGAGAGGGGCAGTGACTTGGATCTTATCTCTGAGGTGGCCTAATGCCTGCGTCCATTAGCAAGCAAAGGTCCATTGGGCTGTACACATATGTAGGCGGGCAAATGGGACAACATGTACGATTGAGACCATGTGCTCCAAAAGCTGCAGCATTTCTCGGGCAGTCAGATGGTCTCAGAGGAGCACTTGGGATGGTAGCTTGATGAGGACAAATGGAGTTGGGGCAGAAATGCCCTGGACTGTTGTGTATCCAGAAAAGCTCAGATGAACTCTAGTCTGAGTTAGAGCAAGCTAGGATTTTCTGAAGTTTATGACAAATCCAAAATGCTGTAGCACTGTGATGGTACAATGCAAGGAAAGCGGAACCTCTTGGGAGATGTCTTCTCTTATGAGCCAATCTAAGAAAGGGGAGACAAATATCCCCCCCCCAGATCTTAGATATGCGGCTATGACCGCCATGCACTTCGTTAAGACACTTGGAGCAGAAGCGAGTCCGAAAGGAAGGACCTTGTACTGATAATGTCTTCCCTGAAAGATGAAGCGTAGATATTTCCTGTGTCCTGGGTAGAGGAGGATATGCGTGTACGCTTCTTTTAGCTCTATAGAACAAAGCCACTCCTGACTCTGGAGGTAGGGGGAACAATCCCAAGAGATCATTTTGAACTTCTTGTGGACCAGAAACTTGGAGGTCCAGGATGGGCCTGTACCCTCTGGTCTTCTTTGGTATGAGAAAGTACAGAGAGCAGAACCCTATTCCCTGTTGGAATATCGGGACATCTTCTATGGCGCCCTGGGATAAGAGAAGAGGAGACACCTTTTCCTGCAGGAGAGCAGTGAGTGGGGGTTACGTGTGTTATTTTCCTATGAGAGTCAAGGGGGGCAGAGTTTGCAGATGAAGTCTGTACCCCTCCCAAGCTATGGTTAGTGTCCACTGCTCCAATGTGATAAGGTGCCATCTGTGGGTGTAGTGACACAGTCTGCCTGCTATGTGGAGGGGTGAGGGTCCTCCAGAGGCAGGGTGATTTCTCTAGAAAAGAGTCAAAAACTTAGTGCAGACTGTGGCTGCAGAGCTGATTGAGATTTAGCCACTTTTGGCTTCTTTTGTTATTTAGGAGACTGCTGCCTTTTCAAAGGGCCTTGAGCTTGGTACAGAGGAGGATAAGAGTAGAATTTATTATTGAAGAAAGTCTTCTTTGCAGCTGTCTTTTCTAGCAGGGTTAGCTGTTGTTCTGAACAGCCTGTTTAGAGTGGCATTCTCTGACTGAGAAGTTTTATCCTGCCAGTCTGCCAAAGAGGTTATCCCCTCTGCAGGGTATGTTGCCCAGCTTATCTTGAACTCATTGTTCAAGAACTGAGGCCTGAAGCCATGCAATCCTGTGTGCACCGATGCATTTGAATGCATAAGCAGAGCCACAGCAATATGTATCAAAGGTTGCCCTATTGACAAACTTCGATATATTTTGGGTATGTTTGACTAGAGCAAGATTTCTTCTCTCATCATCTGGGAGAAGAGGGGCCATGGCCTCGAGGTCCCTGGACACCTTCTTGATGAGCATACCCATGTAAGAGTATATATGAGTTAATGCTGGCTGAAAGCATGGAAGTCTGGAAACATCGACATCCAAAGGCACTGAGGGTCCTCGATTTCCTACCTGGTGTGTTAGATGAGTTTTCGAACGCTTGATTCGGTGCATCACCGATTCCACCACTATTGAATGGTGGGGAAGCTGTGGCTTTTGGAAGCCAGGACACTCCAGTACTTAATACGTGGTATCGGGGCATCAAGTACGAGGCGAGATCGTGAGGGGGTCTCCCACATCCAGGGCATCAGATCATGGAGGATTTGGTGCAGCAGCAGGGTGGCCACCTCCTTGGGAGCTGTTGAGTATAGGAGGATCTCTAATTCCTTCACCCTGGGCATTCTCGGATGTCAATGTTACGGAGAGACCTCTATGTAGGTCTCGAATGAATTCCTGTTAGGACATATCCTCAGGGAGGTGACATGTGTCGCTCTGGAGGCGGGGAGGGCTCTGAAGGCAGGCCTCGGGGCCCCCAGAAATTGAATGACTCCTCATCCGAAATGGGGGAGTCAGAATCAGATGCCTCAAAGTATCGGCAGGGATGGTGTTCGTCCTCCGCCAGGCACCGTTACCAATAGGTGTCTCTATCGGGCTCGGGGAATTGTTTGGGCCAAGCCCCACTATCGGTGATGAACGAGGGAAGGCATGGGTGGCAGTGATGACAGTGCCATGTATCCTGACGCACCATGCACCAATGCCGATGTCTGCCGGTATCGACAGGTCAGTATCTGAGGGCAAAGATTTGATGGGAACTGAGGCTGCCAATAAAAGCTACCAAGCTCTGTTCGATGGCCAGTATACGCTGGTCTATCGAGCTTGCTGATGCTTGGGTATCGGTGATGGATACTTGCACCACAGTGCATGAGCATGGCACCAGCAGCTCTCCTGAGGTTGAGGCCTCTGGAGCATCCTGGGGTCCCTCGATGGCACTGGAGGGTGGGGTCCTCCTGCCGGGGCTATTTGGCAGGCCGATCCACCTCAATGCTTGGAACAAGATCTACCTCTGGAGGGATTTTTTTGTCTTTGATGAAGACTTGTGCTTGGACATTTTCAATACCCGAGATCCATGGGAGGAGGATGAGACTCTCGATGACATCTATGCCAAAGATACCACGTCTGAAGCAAAGAGAGTTCCAATTTTAGAGGCTCGGTTCTGCAGGCCTCTCTGTCATCTTTTTACAAAGGGAGCATTCTGTTGGCTGCTGGTGAGGCCCTGAGGCATTTCAAGCACCATTCATAGTAACATAGTATATGACAGCAGATAAAGACCAGTATAGTCCATCTAGTCTGCCCAGCAAGGGGGGCAAGAGTAGGTACACTTGCCCCTCCGTGCAGGTCACCCCTTCCCATGCCTTTGTTTAGGGGTGCACCCACCGCTATTTGTAGGTCACCCCTATTTGTTCGGATATAAGAGAATTATGCTTATTTTGATTTTATCCTATTATAAAGGGATCCACTGTGTCTGTCCCATGTCATTTTGAATTTTGTCACTGTGTTTGCCTCCACCACTTCCTTCCATCGGGAGGGCATTCCAAGCATCCACCACCCTTTCAATGGAAAAGTATTTCCTGACATTGCCTTTCAGTTTACTCCCTTGCAGCTTCATGTTATGCCCTCTAGTTTTACAGCTTCCCCACTTTGGAAGAAGTTTGTCTATTAATACTCTTAAGTATTTAAAGGTCTTAATCATATTTCCCCTGTCCCTCCTCTCCTCCAGAGTGTACATATTTAGGTCTTCACGTCTCTTCTCGTAAGGCTTCTGAGACAGGCTCCAAATCATTTTGGTCACCTTCCTCTGAACCACTTCCAGCCTTTTTATATCATTTGCGAGATATGGTCTCCAAAACTGAACACAATATTCCAAGTGAGGCCTCACCAGCGACTTGTACAGTGGCATTAGCACCTCTTCCTTTCTGCAGGTAATTCCTCTCTGTATGCAACCCAGCATCCTTCTGGCTTTTGCCACCCTATCGCACTGTTTCGCCACCTTGAGATTCTCAGAAACAATCACTCCGAGGTCCTTCTCCTGGTCCGTACACACCAATCTCTTGCCCCCTATCGCATACAATTCCCTTGGATTTCTGCTTCCCAAGTGAATGACACTGCACCTCACATTAAATCTTAACTGCCAAGCATTAGACCATTCTTCGAGCTTTTGTAGATCTTTCCTCATGTTCTCCATTCCCTCAGGGGAGTCCACTCTGTTTCAAAATTTGGTGTCATCTGCAAAAAGACAAACTTATCCATTCAGCCCTTCGGCAATATCACTCACGAATATACTGAACAGTACCGGTCCCTGGGGCACACCGCTAATCATCTTCCTTTCATCCGAGTTCCTGTTTACCGTCATCTTCTGTCAGTCAACCAATTTCTTATCCAGTTCACCATCTTGGGACCCATCCCCAAACTGATGAGTTTATTGATAAGCCTCCTATGAGCAACAGTATCAAAGGCTTTGCTAAAATCTAGGTAGATCACATCCATCGCATGCCCTTGATCCAGTTCTCTGGTCACCCAGTCAAAGAACCCAATCAGATCTGTTTGGCAAGATCGTCCTTTGGTAAAAAAACATGTTGCCTCGAATCATGTGAGTCAGTTTCCATCCCTCCTCCCAGCATCCATCTTCTCAACTTGGGGGGAGGGGGGGTAATGGCACAATGATGCTTCTGCTGTGTCGGGCTTTAAAATGCCTGTGCTAGGACACTCAGCCTGCCACTTGCCAGACCGAACAGTAATGCCCAAAACTAGAAGTGCCACCTGGGCACCGCAAAGCGTAGAAACTGATGTTCTAGTCAAATGAGGATGTGCAAGTAGGTCTCTGAGGTTGAAGGTGGTGAGGAAGTCCCCTGCCCTCAGCATTACAGTGACGGACTGTAGTGTCTCCATATGAAACCAGGGCACTCACAGACACTGGTTGACATGCTTGAGATCCAGAATGGGCCGAAAAGAACTTTCCTTTTTTTTTGGTACCATGAAATAAATGGAGTATCGACCACAGCTGTACTGGCTGCTAGGAACGCGTATCACAGCTCCCAAATCCAGCAGTCGCTGAAGAATATCCTGGACCACACTGGCCTTGCCACATGCTTTGCGTGGGGACCGCAAGAATAAGGGTGTGAAGGGTCTTGTGAACTCGAATGCGTAACTCTCTCATCTGACCTCCAGCATCCATTGGTCAGCTGTTAACTTGACCCAGTCCAGGTAAAAATCCTGTAGCAGACCTCCATGAGCTGCACCCCCCCCCCTCATGCCAGGCCTCCACCGTGCCCCTGCTTCAGCTCATCTCCAAACAAGAATTTACCCTTGAACACTAGTTTACTAAGCCAAGACTTGGAGGAAACATCTGCCACCCAGCTCCGCAGCCTGAGATAGTGACGCACCGCCACTTTGCCAGTCTTCTAATGTATAAACATAAAAAAGTCCCTGAACCAGTCCAAAAATGATATCTACTAATATTTTTGTTGGACACCGAGGGAGGATTAGATTTTAACTTATCCACAGCAGACTGGTAATGTCCATTTTATTCTCATTAACGTTCTTTATATAATATCGGTGCTTTTTTAAAAAACAAAATCATCACTTAGCTTATTCAGTGCAGCAATTCAAAAATATCCAAAGCACGTCACTTAACTTGTCCAATGCAGCAGTTCCAAAGGTATCCAAAGCATGACGTGCACGTTTCGGGATATCACAATCCCTGTGTCAAGTGCTCCATAAATCGTTCTTCACAGCCAACCGCCACTAAACGTAAACAGAGGGAGTCCACTAAATAAGCAGCCCCCGATTCCAACCTGGCCGCTGACTGTACAGACTCTCGAGAATCCAGAGAATCCATGTTTGTGCTCTAGAACCCCCTGCCCCCCTCCCCCCAGGCAAGCCTGGGCCACAAAAGTATGCTTGTAACGATAAGGCATTAATATAAAAAGCCTGTTTCAACAAGGCGTCCGACTTCAGATCCTGCACATCCTGGAGAGGTTGCTGCCTTCCACCAGATACAGTGGTCTTCTCAGTCACTGCCAACACTGCCCAAAATATCCAAAATTCTGATAATGAAAAATCCCCGTGAGGTTTTAATTTCTTTTTGTCGGAGTCAGTCAGCTCAGTGTAGTGAAAACGTTCATAACACCATTGTGACTTCTCCTTTTATTAAATATATATGTTAGAATTTAAAAATTCAAACTTAACTTTTGTGTCCAAGCTTCAAAGCCAAAATGCTGCCAATAGCGCCAAGACGACGACGTAGCGCCCGTTTCGGGTTTGTATCTGTCTCTCAAAAAACCCTGCTTTAGGTCCATCCATAAACTTCAAAGTTGCCAACTGCCGCTTATGGATGGACCTGAAGCAGGGTTTTTTGAGAGACAGATACAAACCCGAAATGGGCACTACATCGACTTCTTGGCGCTATTGGCAGCATTTTGGCTTTGAAGCTTGGACACAAAAGTTAAGTTTGAATTTTTAAATTCTAACATATATATTTAATAAAAGGAGAAGTCACAATGGTGTTATGAACGTTTTCACTACACTGAGCTGACTGACTCCGACAAAAAGAAATTAAAACCTCACGGGGATTTTTCATTATCAGAATTTTGGATATTTTGGGCTATTTGGTAATTCTGATAGGGTTCTGTTCTTTCTACTGCCAACACTGCGGCATCCACCTTCGGTGACTGCAGTAACTCCTGTTCATGCTCCCACAGCAGATAAAGGCATGCCATGGTCTGCGTTAGCCTAAGGGCGGAATTCAGGAGGTCCCACTTGTCCTGCATCATCTGTTTAATCCCTCGATACAAGGGAAACACCCTTTACGGTTTCCATACTGCTTGGAATAGTGGGTCCTCTAGCACAAACTCCCCTGGTGTGCTCACTGCATGTATGTTCAGTATTTACAGGGACTCCATGATGAACGCCCCCAATTCCTCATGGTGGAAGACACTGTCAATGCGAGATTCCTCCTCCTGAGGGATATCACTTTCTTCCAGCTCTTCTGGTTCTACGTCCAACCCAGCTTCCAGTCACCCTGATCCTCCGAGTGCAGAGACACTGCTTCCTCAAACAAATTGGAATTGAGTCTTAGCTTACCAGAGGCAGGCTATGCCTGCCATGTGCTCTGCCACCTCTGCTGCTGCCCTTTTCCTGCCATGTGGAAGCATTGGAAGAGACCCCCTGCTACTTCATGCAGAAGGCTTGATGCATTAGGAGCCTGAACTCGGGGGGGGGGGGAACCCCCCGCCGGTGCCCCATCTTCCTCCCGACTGTGGTAACCA
The DNA here is from genome assembly GCA_033557465.1 of Ichthyophis bannanicus. Classification (NCBI taxonomy): domain Eukaryota; kingdom Metazoa; phylum Chordata; class Amphibia; order Gymnophiona; family Ichthyophiidae; genus Ichthyophis; species Ichthyophis bannanicus. The sequence goes on along the minus strand of CM066032.1, from coordinate 115,653,959 downwards.
GAGGGGCCTAGAGCGGTGGACTGACTGCTGAAGGGCTCCAACACCGGTGGCCCAGTTGTTAACTCCTCCAGCAATGAGCGAAGCCTGAGCCCCCACAGAATGTGAGCTGGCCCCCGGCTTATCAGCAGATGCTACTCGAGAAGCTGCATCCCTATCCGCATCAAGTAGGTCTCTGTCCGCAGATCTGGCCTCCCCCTCGCATCCATAACAGAGACCAGAGAGTGAGAGCATATTCTGCCGGGTCCCACAGACCAAACACTGTGGCTTACCCGGTATGACGTGGCTAGTGGAGCAAGAAGGCCCACATGCCCTTTCCAAACACCCTGCTGGCTGTCACATCCTGAGTTGTATTGAAAAGTACGTACCTATATGCTCTTTTATAATTCTTTTCTTTTTCCATTTTTTTTTCTTTTTTTTTTTTTTAAATCTCACCTCTGAATCTCCAAAAATGAAAGGAGCACAAAGGAAAAACAAAACCGCAAGGAAGATTGAACTCGTGTCGGAAGAGCCACCCACCTCCAGTGCTCACCTGCACAACAAAATGTCACTGGCTCCTTAAAATGGCATGGTTTCCCACGCTGCTGACTCTGCCGACAGCGAGGGAGCCACTTAGTAACTGGACTCCCTGCTGCTCAGCCAAGTGAAAGAGGGGGACTGCCACTGCTGTTTTAAGCTAAGGAATACTCTGTATCGCGCCCCTCTGCACCCGCCTCGTGCTCAACCTTCCTCTACCGGCTTAGGCGTTGAGGCAGGAAAAAACTGTGCTGCATCCAACAAGCAGCCCGCTGTCTACCTGTGGATCCTCACTCGCTCGAAGTTCGGGAGCCACTGCCACTGTCCCAACAGACCCCGGAAGCCTCCTGTCTGTGCCGGAGAGCCCCTGGCCCCTCTAAAGTCTTTTTTTTTGTTTTTCATATTTTTAAAATGAGCTTTAATGCTCTAGCTGACAAATAGCTCCTCTGGTGCTCCACTGCCCCTTCTGGTACCGCAAATTGTCCCAGCAGAGCGAGCACCCAATAGCCACCCACAAAAGAGAAGGGGAAAATAAAGGGGAAAACTAAAATAAATTTCCTTAGTTATCCCTAAAATGAGTCCAGATCCCTGGGATCACCAGCTCCAGCTGCTTGGACTGAGCTTGTAGGAGGTGCCAGCAGCCTAATCAAAGCGAGGTCATCAAAAAGATGACATGCTCTGTCTCCAAGCTGCTGGTAGAGGTTGACTACCAGATGTGCAGGACTGGACTGGAGGGACAATAAGGAACTGGACAACTCTTAACCAGACGAGAGAGAGGGGGAAGCAAATTGGATCCCTCCAGATATTCCCCTGGCTAGGCCTAGACCAAACCTTCTGCCTGAAGGACAAGTGGGAAAACCCGGTCTCCAACTGGGCCCAGGAATCACAGCCCACCTAAGACAGATGAATTTCTGCATAGTATTTCTGCATAGTATGCCCATCTACCATCTACTGGTGACAGAGAAATACTAAAGGACCTGTGGATGCACAGCACTCTATATAGGGAAGAGCTCACAAGTTTATGGTCTGTCTCCATCTGCTCGTATATGGGTATCACCCATTCGTTCTGGACTGGTCTGGTGAGATAAGGGAAATCATTTTAACTATAGTATTCTATACAACATGAAACAATTCCTATCATTTCAAAAGCCCCAAATAAATTAAATTAGAACCATCCAGGTTATACAAAATAGTAGGTTGAACACCTGAAATCACTTTTTGGATAAATATATTTTCACGTATTGCAGCATTTGAAGTTGGAACAGTACCCATTTAAAATGACTGGCCCTACATGGACTTCTATTGATAAAGGCAAATCAAGAATTATAGCCAACACTTGAGATGGAAACAAATGGTATGTTTTTCATGATGAAAATTTAGACTCACAATAGCAGGTAAGGTTCGGCAAACATTCTTTTTTAGCGAAAGAGGGAAGGGGATTTTTATTTCTCTCATGCCTTTTTCAGTAGAAATCCAAGATGAGATATTCAGGTACTGTAGGTATTTTCTTGTCCCCAAAGAGCTTACAATCTAGGTGTGTACTCAAGGCAATGGAGGGTTAACTAACTTGTTCAAGATCCCAAGCAGCAACAGTGGGATTTGAACTCTTTTTGTTCTCAGCCTACCACTGTAATGCTAACCATTAGACAACTACTCCATACTGTTTTGTTTTAAACCCCATTAACCACTTACTGGAAGACATGGTCAAAGGTTCTGATCAATGGCTTGGAGACCAAGAGCAGCTGCTGAAATCCATCCACTGTGGCATCACTCAAAATCTCCATCGAGTATTTGGCTTCAAACTGAATCTAAAGAAGATACAAAAATGCAATGGAGTGTTTCCTTAGCATCAAACTAGAAAAGCCAACTAGTCTTTCTCCATTCTTAAAATATGAGAGATAACCCATTCTCTATAGATCTAATGCCAGAAACAGGAAGGAAAAAAAAGAAAGAATGGGGGCAACGCAAAGTGAATCGGCTGAGATAGATCTAAATACATATTTGTCATTGAGCTGAGAGATATGGTCTCTCCAACAAAGGGATCTCAGAGATGGTTCCAAATCCTCCAAAGCAGAAGACACTGCTTTCCCTAAGAAACACTTCATGCACCTATTGTGAGGAAGAGTACTGAATTCTTAGCCAAAACCATGCCAAACTTACAATTCATCTTTACTTTACATTATACACTGCAGTGTATTGGCTGTCCAAGGTGCAACTTTTGTAGATAGTCCACCTATTTATTTACAGAGAATTTTTACTTACCTGGAATCCTGCTAAACCAGTCCAGACAAAAGGGCTGTATTCCTCTACCAGCAGATGTTGGAGACAGAAAACCCCCAGAACTTTCCAGTGGCATCATCACTGGCTTAAAGAGAAGTGCAGGTAGGGGCATTCCTCAGTATTTGTAACAAATCAAAACAATCCTGGCTCCCCCAAAAATAATACTAACAACCCCAACAGCAAGGCAGCCCGCACTCACTGAAAGGAGCGCAAAACCAAACACACCTGGACTGGTCTAGCAGGATAACAGGAAAGGAAATTATTAGGTAAATCCGTTCTTTCCTCTTCATTCTGCTAGACAAGTACTCAAGCTCGCCCTAACTGGGCGGGAGGAAGACATCACTGCCGCCCCAAAGGTCAAATCCTTCCTGGCTAGCAAATCAAAGCAGTGCTTAAGGAAGGAAACTCAAGGATGATGAAATAGGTGCCCTGCAGCTATCCTCTGCGGTCACCTAGACTTAGCCCAAGCAAAGGCCTAATCCCTGATGGAACGTGTGCATAAGCCAAAAGGTACTAGGTTTGCCTCTCAGCAAATAGGGTGAAATAAATACCTCTCTAATCCATCTCACTAGGGTAGTCTAGAAGCTGCCTGCCCTTTACGAGGATCCCCAAAGATAGCAAATAGTGTCGGACAAGCCAAAACCATGTGTCACTATCGGGTAACACAGCAGAACTCAATGAACATACAGAAGATGAAGATCAGAGTCCTTGCCCTGGCATTCTTTTGGCAAAAAAGGCTTGCAGCGGCACCAGCAGGTTTGCATACAATGCTGAAACCACTTTTGGCCAAGAAGGAGGAATCATATGGATTGTCACAGACTTCAATGAGAACAGATAAAGGTCCATAAAAGACAAGATTTACAGTTACAAAATACAGTGCACCAAATTGCTACCACAATAAATTAAAGAGCCTTCAAAGGTTAGATCTTTCAAAGTGATCTGTTTCAGTGACTCAAAGGGTGGACCCGCCAAAGCCCCCAGGATCAACTAAGATCCTACAATGGAACCATTGGGCAGACAGAGGGATGCAATTGCTCAACTCTGAGTAAGTGTGCAACATCCGGGTGAGAGGTCAAGGGAGCCCCTGCAGCTGGCCCTAAAAAAACAAGGCCGCCATGAGGACCTGCAATGAGCTGAGGGCCAAACCCCTCTGCAGGCCCCTGCTGGAGAAAGGCCAGAATCGAAGGAACATTCTCTCTCCACAGGGACAGGCTCTGTCCCATGTACCACTGCTCACAACAGCCACTAGATATACACATATGCCAGAGAGGCAGATAGACAGCGAGACTTGAGCCAGGTGGAATTCGGAAGATCCACATACCAGGGTCTCTATAGCTAATCCAGCACTATCTGAATGACGAGGAACAGTTGACCCTCTAAATGATGAATCGTTCTCCTAATTAGAGACTATGGGGGAAAGATTAAAGACGACCTCTTGTCAGCCAACTCTAGACCAAGGCACTGAAACCGCTGGATTGCAGAGCTCTGTAATGACTGAAGAACAAATCCACTGGGATGTCCTGCTGAGTTGCTATGAAGTCCATGATCAGGCTCACCCCTCACCCCAATGACAGACTATCTACTGAAATGCCCCAGCACTCAGCTCCCACTCTCCTGGATCAAACACGACAACTTAGCTGTCAAACAATGTTTAGGCAGACCTATGTGAGCCATCAATATCATCTGAAGATGCTTCTCTGCTCAGGGAAACAGCAGCCACATCTCCGTGGCCATCACGGAACTGTGGGTCCCTCCCTGTTTGTTGATATATGCAACTGCTATCACATTGTCTGAGAGCACCCACATTACCTTCTCCTGCTCCAGGGGTTGATGCAGCACTGCTAATCGAATGCCCCTGCCTCCGGATGGCTGATAGGCCACATCGCCTCCATGGGCAACCATGTACCCTGCACCATCTGCCCCTGATAATGGGCATCCCAGCTGGACAGCTGGCATCAGTCAACAAGAGAATCCACTGCATGGGCACCAAGTCCACCCCCCTGCAGCGTGATGTTGGGATGCGTCCAGCATACTAGACCAACCTCAGAGACTCAGGTTTGGCAGCAGCCACAGACTTTAACACTAACCTTGGCCAGTGAAGACATCAAGGAAGTGGTCTGGTCCACGAGGAAGGCTGTGAGTACATGCAATCATGGCTGCAACCTGGCCCAGAGATGATGCCCACGCTACTTGCTGCCCACAAACACACTCACCACCCCTGTCAAAAGACTATATGGTGGACCTCCGGTGACGTCATCGGCCTAGATGGCAGTAGTGTGATAGAGCTCCACCACCAAAGCCTGAAACAACAGGGGGTAGTATCCCTGTAAGCGAAATTGAGCAAGGTAATGCAAGGAAAGTAGATCTTGCAACTCCCAAGAGTTAAGAGGAGGCTGTGCAGGCAGCAGAAAGCACTGGAGAACAGAGCACACCAGCAATGGGGAGCTTGAGCCTGCACGCACATGGTCAAGCAGAGCGGAGAGGATGCGTGCCGAAGAGACACAAGCACGGCAGGAGGGTCGGAGAGTACAGGAGCTGCAGGGGGAAAAGAAACAGATTAAACTTGAGAGCTAGCACAGCAGGAGAAGGGAACCAGCAACAAAAGGCAGTCTTCATCTTAGCAGCAGAGTGGGGGGCCTGATAGGGGAACCACGAGGTACGCCAGAGGGGCGATCAGGTGAGCCGTACTGAGTGTGTCAACAGCAGGAGGGCTAGTGAGTGATGACGCTGCAGCAAGCAAATTTTATCAAAAAGAAGCAGAGGCAGAGAAAGCGTAGTTACTCACCTGTAACAGGTGTTCTCCAGGAGCAGCAGGAATCAGTCCTCACATATGGGTGACGTCGGCGCCGACGGAGCCCCCGCGGAGCAATTTTCCCCAGCTTTCACAGAAAGCCTTTGGGAATTGCAGCGCGCATGCACGGTCGCCTTCCCGCCCAAGGGTGCCATCTTAGCCAGTCTGATGACATAGCTAAAAGACAGCATAAAAATTTGCAAAAAAACTTAAGCAGATGATTGCAACTCCACGGGGAGGAGGGAGGGTTGTGAGGACTGATTCCTGCTGCTCCTGGAGAACACCTGTTACAGGTGAGTAACTACGCTTTCTCCAGGACCAAGCAGGAAGTCAGTCCTCACATATGGGACTCCCAAGCTTAAGGCTACCGGAGACCCTAAGCACAAAAATGAGCTCCCTCTAGCTCAGCAGTACAGAAGGAAGGAATCTTCGCTGAATTATTACCCACCGGTAGCCCCCATCCGGGATGGAGGGTAGGAGTTGCTCAAACCTCGAAGAGATTCCGGAGGACTGCCTGTCCGAAAGCACTGTCCCTGCGGGACTCCCTCTCGAGACAGTAATGGACCGCAAAAGTCTGGCTCGAAGACCAAGTAGCGGCCCGGCAGATGTCTGCCAGCGGAACAGAGCGGAGGTAAGCCACTGACGTAGCCTTCGCCCGAACACAATGAGCCGTGACTCGACTTTCTAAGGAGAGTCCGGCTGCCCCATAAGCCCAAGCGATACAGTCAGCAACCCAGATGGACAGAGTACGCTTGGAGACTGGGAGCCCCAATTTATTGGGGTCAAAAGACACAAAAAGCTGAGCAGCTTTACGGTGCTCCCGCGTACGGTCAAGGTAGAAGTTCAATGCTCTTCTACAGTCCAGGGTATGCAGGACTCGTTCAGCTCGGCTGGAGTGAGGCCTGGGAAAGAAGGTTGGAAGTACCACCTCCTGATTGATGTGAAAAGGGGAGACAACTTTTGGAAGAAATTTTGGGTGAGTCCGTAGGACTACCCTATTTTTGTAGAACCGAGTGAAGGGAGGATCAGACACGAGGGCCTGCAATTCACTTACGCCTCTAGCGGAAGTGAGGGCTATCAGGAATAAGGTTTTCCAAGAAAGAAAACGCAGAGAACAGGTAGCCATCGGTTCAAAAGGCGGACAGGTGATCCGCTGTAAAACCACATTCAGATCCCAGTCAGGAGCTGGCGGGCGCAGAGGTGGTTTAAGTAGGAGACCTCGGAGAAACCTCGCTACGAGAGGGTCGCTGGAAAGAGGTCTGCCGTCCACCGGCACATGATGTGCTGAAAGAGCACTGAGGTGGACCTTGACGGAGTTGGACTTAAGTCCCAGATTAGAGAGGTAGAGCAGGTACTGCAAGATCACCGACACCGAGCAGGAGAAGGGATCCTGAGACTGCTGTACACACCAAACGGAAAAGCGACGCCATTTAAGGGCGTAGCATTTGCGGGTAGAAGGTCGCCGAGAAGCTAGGACGACCTCTTCCACCTCTGCCGGCAGGAGAAGGGGAGCGAGGACTACCCTTTCAGCCGCCAGGCCATTAGATTGAGAGATCTGAGGTTGGGGTGTAGCAGAGACTCCTGATCCTGTGTTAGGAGATCCGGTTGAAACCCCAGAGGGAGCGGATCCTCCACCGCTAATTGCAACAGGAGTGGAAACCACGGCTGTCTGGGCCAGCGAGGAGCCACCAGGATCATGGACGCTTTGTCCCGGAGAACCTTGAACAGAGTTCGGGAGACCAGCGGGATGGGAGGAAAAGCATAGAGAAGGTTTTCCGACCATGAGAGCAGAAATGCATCTGCCGCTACCCGAAGGGGATGTGGCTGACGCGAGCAGAAGCGAGGAAGTTGCCGGTTGAGGGGACTGGCAAAGAGATCCATCGTGGGGAGGCCCCACTTCAGAAAGAGTTTCTGGACTACCAAGGGATCCAGACGCCACTCGTGCGGCTGGAGTATCCTGCTGAGTTTGTCCGCCAGGCAATTCTCCTGGCCTGGGAGATAAACTGCTTTGAGAAGAATGCCGTGACTGACGGCCCAAGAGCAGAGCTTTTGAGCTTCTCGGCAGAGAAGGAAGGAGCCTGTGCCGCCCTGTTTGTTCACGTAGAACATGGCAACTTGATTGTCCGTCTGGACAAGGACGGACTGGTGAGAAGTCAGGTGGGAGAAAGCCTTGAGCGCCAGACGAATAGCTCTGAGCTCCAGGAAGTTGATCTGTTGAGCAGATTCCCACGCGGTCCAGAGACCTTGAGTACATGCTCCCTGGCAATGAGCTCCCCAGCCCAGGAGGGAGGCATCGGTCGTCAGCACTTGAGTCGGCTGAGGCGACTGAAAAGGCATTCCGAGCACCAGGTTTGGCCGATGAAGCCACCACTGTAGGGAAGAGGCCAGCGGCCTGGAGAGGCGCACTAAGTCGGCTAGCCCGCCGGTGGCTTGTTGCCACTGCTTGCGAAGGCACCATTGAGCCGGCCGCATATTCAGGCGAGCATTGGGGGTCACGTGGACGGTGGAAGCCATATGGCCGAGTAGTCTCAGGAAGCGCCTGGCGGAGACCAGGGACTGGCTGCGAAAACGGCCGGCTAGGTCCATGAGCCGTTGAGCCCTGTCGAGAGGCAGGAAAGCTCGAGCCTGAGGAGTGTGCAGTCTTGCGCCGATGAACTCGAGATCCTGTGAGGGGAGCAAAGTGGACTTTGCGAAGTTTATGACAAAGCCCAAGTACTGCAGAAGAGTCACCGTGCGGTGTGTGGCAGTGGTGACTGCCGGAGGGGACGACGCTCTGATGAGCCAGTCGTCGAGGTATGGAAAAACATAGAGGCCGTGAAGCCTGAGATAGGCCGCCACCACCGTGAGACATTTTGTGAAGACTCGCGGTGCGGAGGACAGGCCAAAGGGCAGCACTCTGTACTGGTAGTGATTTCCGGCCACCACAAACCTTAGGTATTGGCGGTGGCTTGGGTGGATGAGGATGTGCGTGTAGGCATCCTTTAGATCCAAGGAGCATAGCCAATCTCCCTGCTGGAGGTAGGGCAGAAGGATTCCAAGGGTAAGCATCTTGAACTTTTCCCGCACAAGGAACTTGTTGAGGTTGCGCAAGTCCAGGATGGGTCTTAGGCCGCCTGTTCTTTTTGGTATCAGGAAATACCTGGAATAAAAGCCTTGACCTCTCAGGTGGTGGGGCACCGGTTCCACAGCCTGGTCCTGAAGAAGACTTGCTAACTCCTGAAGGAGTAAGTCCCTGTGCAGAGGGAGTCGTGGAGGTTCCCCCGGAAAATAAGAGGGAGGGACCTGATGGAAGTGGAGAAGATATCCTTCTCGCACGACCTGAAGCACCCAAGCATCTGAAGTGATGTTGGACCACCTGTGGGCGAAGTGAACCAGCCGGCCCCTGGTGCTGGGAGGGACCAGCCGAGGGGGAGAGGCTATGCGGAGAAAGTCAAAAACCCCCACCCTGCTGAGCAGGGGCTGGTGGTGCAGGCTTGGGGGCTTGCTGCCTACGGGACCCGTTACCCCGTCCCTTGGCCTGCTGACCCTGTTGGGGAGCTGGAGGGGCCTGATATTGGGGGTAGTGTTTGTAGGCAGCCGCCTTTCTCGGGTAAAAGGACTTTTTTCCCGAGCCCTTCTTTTTCTGGGAAGGGGCGGAGGTCTTCCTAGAAAGCCTGGTCCTTGTGAGAGTCTCCGTCTCGATTTGTGCAGCCTTTTCAGCCATGGGCTTGCCAAAGAGGTTCTCACCTCTGCAGGGGACATCGACCAACTTGTCCTGCACCCAAGGCTCAAGGTCAGACGACTGAAGCCAAGCCTGTCGGCGGGCACCGATGCCGGCTGCGGCCACACGAGCCGATGCTTCAAAGCCATCATAGGCAGCTCGGGACATGAATTTGGAGCATTCCCGAATACCAGATGGTAAGGCTAGGAACCTCCGCAAAGGTTCCTCGGACAGTCCAGCAGAGAATCCGGCTAGCTCTTTAGCCAGGTCTCGGAGATACATGCCCATGTATAGCTGGTAGGTCTGGACACAAGCCAGCATAGAGCCCTGGAAACACTTCTTACCAAGGCCATCCAGGTTACGGGCCTCCCTGCCAGGGGGCACCGAGGAGTGCATTTTCTGGCTCTTCAGCCGATGCATGGCCGATTCCACTACCATGGAATGGTGTGGTAGCTGTGCTTTTTGGAAGCCAGTACTCTTGCGGACTCGATAGATGGAATCGACCCGCTTGCTCAATACCGGCGACGAGGCCGGACTCTCCCACATGCGGAAGAGTAGTCGTTCCAGCATGGGAGGCACCGGTACAGTAAAGTGCTCCCGGGCGGGAGAGTCGTACTGAAGGGCGTCGAGCTCTTCGGCTCGAGGCTCCTCCTCGGGATCCGCCGGGAAGGCCAAAGCCTTGGCCATATCCCGGACGAAGTCCGAGAACCGGGCATCCTCCGGAGGGGACTGTTTCCGAGGTTCGGACTCAGGTGAGTCTGAGGGGACACACCGAGTCCGAAAGGAATCAGGTGACTCCTCCTCTTCAGACTCCCAGACCGACTCCGAGGAGGAATCAGTGGGGTCGGCTCGGGCAGGCGGAGGCGTCGGCCGCCCCGACGCCAAGGGAGTCGGCGGCGACGACCTCGGTCCCGAACGGGAGGCCGAGGGTGACCTCGACCGAGGATCGACTCGAGTTCGCATGGACTCGAGGATCGGCTCGGTCTCCGGGGTCGACTTAGACGTCGACGTCCCGGCGGTCGGGGCAGCGGCGCCAGCGAGGCTAGCGATCAGTGCCCGCTGCTGGTCCATGAAGGCAGATAGTCTGCTCTCCAAGGCCATCAACCTGAGTCCGACCTCAGGTGACCCAGCAGTCCCCGACTCGGGCCCCGACGGCGTCGGGCCCGACGTCGGACCTCTCGGAGGCGAGTCCAGAAGGACCACAGGACTTACCCGAGCAGGCAACTCCGACTCCAGGCGAGGTCGCTTCGGGAGGTGCTCCTTCTCCAAGGACCCTGGACGGCTGTCGGGGCTATGCGACCTGGCTCCCGCGGAGCCAGGAGCGTCCACCGACGCCGCCCTCGCGGGTTTTGTCTTCCGTCGATGGTCTCCGGAGGGAGAACCCCTGTCGGAGGAGCTTCGGCGATGTTCAGAGCTGGAGCCTCTGGATGCCGAGGCCTCCGACGAGGTCCGGGTACGGCTGGGGTCAGCGAAGATTCGATCCCGCTGATGCCGCCGGCTCAACGCTTTGGAGGACATTTTGCCACAGGCTCCACAGATCATTTCTTCATGATCTGGGCCCAGGCAGCGGAGGCAATTATCGTGTGTGTCAGTGAGTGACATATTTCTGTCACACTGACCACACCGCTTGAAACCACTGGCAGCCATCGGGGGAAAAAGGGCCCCTGCAAGGTCGAAGGACCGGGCTGCCAGGGAAAAATCGAAAACGAAACTGACCAAAATCAGAAAAACCGAAAAATAAGGGAAGGACTCGCAACGGCGTCGCGAGTCCGGGCAGGAAAACGACCGGCGTCGAACCGAATTGAAAAACGAGTAAAACTCACGAAAATCAACTTTTTTAGCGGGGACACGACGGGTACGTCTGTAGGGCTCCGCGGAAAAAAGACGACTGGCTAAGATGGCACCCTTGGGCGGGAAGGCGACCGCGCATGCGCGCTGCAATTCCCAAAGGCTTTCTGTGAAAGCTGGGGAAAATTGCTCCGCGGGGGCTCCGTCGGCGCCGACGTCACCCATATGTGAGGACTGACTTCCTGCTTGGTCCTGGAGAAAAGGAGGCGATTTTTGTGCAACGAAGTAGAGGAGGAAAGCACAGAACAGGTATGGAGAGAGTGGAATGTCTCTATGGCTGAGTACAACATAGCAAAACACAGTGCAGCAAGGCAAAACAATCCACAAGGAAGTCCTGTATAGCATAGAAACCCAAGATTAATTAAATAAGGTGGGACTCCATACATTGCTCAAAAACAAACTGAGTTATTGATTGAATGCAGCAAAAGTAGCTGAACTAAAAGAGGGAGCAGAAAGATAGTCAGAAAGAGATCCAAGCTGCAAGGGGAAAGTCACTGCGCAATCCAGAGTCATTTAAAGCTCACTCAGAGAAACAAAGAGAGCAGATGGATAAATCAAAAGGAGGACTGTCAGCAAAGAAAAAATTGGCGGAATTCAGATCATCCAAGAGGGAAAGAGGGGGAAAAAGAGACTAAAACAGTGGCAGAGCGTGCGATTGAGCAGAAGGAGGAGATGGAGGGGGCTTGGGGCCCAGGAGTAGCAGATATGATTAATCAGTGGCTAACAGAAATGAAAGAGGAACTTAAAGTTGAAATTAGCGGTGTAAAAAATGAAATTAAAGAGACAATGCAAGCCTTAAGACAAGATATAACGGAACTGGGAGCTCGGGTAGAAGAAATAGAAAATCAGTTGGAACAACATGGGGAAGTAATAGCAGACCTCCAGAAAGGATGGGAGGAATTACAAGTGCAAGAGGAGCTGAAGGCAGAGGACTTAGAAGACCAGTCTAGACGATGTAATATAAGAGTGCGAGGGCTCCCAGAGGACCCTAAATATAAGAATTGTGACAAAGTATTTGGATCTCTGTTATAAGCTGCAGCTATAGAAGGCGGTAGGGAGGGGGTACCACTGCAAATTGAGCGGGCCCACAGAGGATTGAGGCCGGTAAGAGACAATCGACCAAGAGACATTGTGGTATGCTTGAATTCTTTTAAAATTTGTACATAGCTTTCCCTGTTCTCTTTCCAAGTTGTCCTCCCTGTTCGATGTAATCTCGAGAGTGCCTTGTGGTCCTCGAGTCGTTCTGTTAATTGTAAACTGCACTGATAAAGAGCGCGGTATAAAAGAAATGTTAAATAAAATAAAAATAAAAAATAAAACTAAAGAACGATTGTTGAAAGCTGCTCGAAAATTAAAGCAAATCAAATGGGAAGAGCATGAGTTGGAATTGTTTCAGGACTTATCCCTGGGCACGTTACAACACTGGAGAGAGCTGAAGGAGGCGACAGCATATTTGAGGAGGGAAGACATGCGATATATTAGTGGCTGTATCCATTCGGTCTCCTGATAACGGTGAAGGGGATGTCACGGCGAGTGACGACAAGCGAGGAAGCATGGCAAGCGCTTAAGGACTTGGGACTATCCAATCTTCCGGAAGGGGCAGGAGGTACAGGCAGAACAAAAACCAACACGGCATCTATATTGAGGGCGGACAGCATGAGATGGCACAGAGCATCAGCTGATGGCAGAAGGTTGGCCAGATTGACTAAAGGAAGCCACGGAGGGAAAGCAACAGAGAAGAGCAACAGTTGAAGCTAAGAACAATGGCAAGATGTGTTAGAAAAGAAACTGTGCAGGGAGTGTATTGAAGAATATTGATGATTGCTGTGTAAGGTGTTGTGGCTGAGAAAAATCGGGGGTGGTTGGAGGGGAATAAGGGCTAGGGGAAGGAGTGGGTGAAGTGGTGGAGGAGAGAGGGAAGAAAGGGAGGGGGGAGTAAGGATCTGTCTATGAAAATGTTTTGCAACACTTATCTTGGGAAGGGAAGTTGGGGGTTAGAGTAGAGGGAGGACCAGGATGAAGGGGGGGATAGGCAAGCATGGGGTTTGTAGGGGGGAGAAGCCGCCACTAGGGGGTGGAGAAGCTGGGAGGGGAGGACCAGGCGGGAGATGAAGGGATAAGGAACGAGGGGGAAGCTGGGATAGAGGGGCAAAAGCAGGCTGTGGTCTGATTCATAGTCACCATTAATGGAAGGTGCATCTCCCTCGAGGGGACGGGGAAGGGAGGCAGGGAGGGAGGGGGGAAGGAAGGTAGGGCGGGTGGGAGGGAGGGTGAGGAGGGGAAAGGGGGCAGGGGTAAGGACACAGAGCAAGGGGGATACAAAGTATAAATGGTGAGTTAAAAATAGTATCGCTAAATGTAAAAGGTCTTAATTCACCATTTAAACCACAAAAATTGTATAAAGAAATCACACTCCAAAGGGCGGAGCTAGTGCTTATACAGGAAACGCATTTGACCAGAGCGACAGAATATCTAGTTAAACCCAGAGGATATGGAGTATGTATACATGCATCCAACACAGTGGAAAAGAAAAAAAAGGGGGGTGGCCATATTGATAGATGCTAAATTAAAGATACAATTGCAAAATGTGGTGAGGGGAGATGTGTTATTGCGGATAAAAGTGGGACGAGTGGTATTGCATAGTAAATGTATATGCACCAACAGGGGTGCAAAGTGAATTCTTGACAAAGCTGAATGAAGAGGTGGGGAAATTGGGGGAGGGTCACCTCATTTGTGGAGGAGATTTCAACTTAACGTGGAATCCAGTGAGAGATACCTCAGGGAAAAGGGCGGATAGGAAGCGCTACCACAATTTTGTAGCGCACCATTGCTTGATTGATGCCTGGAGATTCCACCACCCGGGGAAGAGACAATTTTCTTATTTTTTTCACCGGTACATGGATCATATTCCAGAATAGATGCTATCTGGGTATCGAAAGAGATGGGGGGTAGGATTAAGGGGACGGATATGGATTTGATTACTTGGTCAGATCATGCGCTAGTGGAAGTCAGATTGACAATAGAGGGAGAGGGGAAGGGCTTACAGTTTTGGAGACTTAATGAATCTCTATTAGAGGATGGAAGGGTAAGGGCAGACATCGAGAGGGAAACGAGGGAATACTTCCACTGGAATGATAATGGGGAGATAACTTGGGGAGGGGTGTGGGATGGATATAAGGCAGTAGTGTAAGGAATTTTAATTAAATGGGGGGGCGCAGAAACAGAAGGAAAGGGAGGGAACAGAGGGAACTGAGAGCAAGATTGCTGGAAATGGAAGAACTAGATGCGCAAGGGAAGCAAGGAGAATACAGAGGCCAGGTGCTGGCAGTAAGAGCACAGTTAAATGACTTACAGGCAGCAAAGATAAGATATCATATGCAGTTGTTGCGAGAGGAATTCTTTGAGGGAGGCAATAAGGCGGTGCGATATATGGCTCAGAAACTGAAGCAGAGGAAATAGCTTTCTTATACAATGACAATTCGGAATCCGGACAGGAAGTGGGTATATAAGGATGGGGAGATTAGGGAGGTCTTTAGAGGATACTATCAGGGGTTATTATAAAGCACAGGACCCTCCACAGAGGAAGTACAGAGTTATCTTGATTCAATTCAGTTACCGAAATTAGAAGACGGGGAGCAGAAAGAATTAAACAAGGCTATAACAGCAGAGGAGGTACAACGGGCTATAAAACAGTTGAAAATAGATAAGGCTCCGGGGTTAGATGGGCTCACAGCGAGGTTTTATAGAAGTTTTGGAGAGATAGTAACTAAACCCTTGGTGAGATTATTTAATCTCCCACGGGAGGGAGGTAGATTAGCGGATACTATGGGATGGGCGGGAATAACCGTAATACATAAAGAGGGAAAAGATCCACAAGAGTGCTCTTCATATCGACCTATCTCAATGATCAATATAGATGCCAAATTACTAGCAAAAATACTCACTACGCGTTTAAACAAGATAGGGAAGTTGATACATTTGGATCAAGCAGGATTTATTTCCAGTAGACAGGTAGCGGATAATATTAGAAAGATCTTAAATATGATTTGGTCGACTGAACAAAGTAGGGAGGAGGCCTTGCTGTTGTTGCTGGATGTGGAGAAGGCCTTTGACTAGGTGTCATGGCCATTTCTTTTCCAGGTAATGGAAAGAATGGGATTGGAGGAAGAATTTTTAAGTTGGGTAAAAGCGCTATACCACAATCCGAAGGCATGTGTTAGGGTTAATGGGACCTACTCAATTTTTTGGGCAAGGGGTAGGAACGAGACAGGGTTGCCCCCTATCACCCCTACTTTTTGCTATATCTTTGGAACCATTTGCGGAGAGAGTGAGAGAGAGGGCCGATGTTAAGGGAATAAGAGTAGGGCGGAGAGGATATAAAATATCCCTGTTTGTGGATGACATAATATTGAGTGTAGCTAGACCTCAGTTCTCTATACCAATACTAATGTAGGAATTGGAAGAATATGGAAGGCATTTGGGTTTCACTATAAATTGGACAAAATCGGAAATATTAAACTTATCATTAAATGGAGATGCGTAGGGCATACTGCAGAAGAAATACCCATTCAGAAGGGCTAGAGAAAAAATTAGATATTTAGGGATTCAAATTAGTAATAGGATAGGATGCCCTATACAAGCTAAATTATCCGAAACTATTTGGGTAGGTAGAGAGCTTGTTGGATGGGTGGGGGAGGGGATACCTCTCATGGTTTAGACGCATAGCAACAATAAAGATGATGCTACTGCCAAGATTCTTGTTCCTGTTCCAGACGCTACCAATACCAATACCGGTACCGCCTAAAAAGTTAAAACTACAAAGACTTGTTAATCGATTCATATGGTCGAATAGATGGCCAAGAGTAGCTATGGCAGTAACGCAAAGAGCCAAGGGAGAGGGAGGGTTAGGGGTACCTAATTTTAGAAAATATTATGAGGCTGTTCAACTGAAAACGATATACGAGTGGCACAGCGGGACACAAAAAAAGTGGGTTCAAATGGAAGACGACTCGGTAAGTGGGGGGAGATTGGACAGAAAGGTTTGGAGGGGTGGTAATAGCGCTGAAAATAAACACCAACACCCCATTATAGCCCACAGTTTGAGGGTGTGGAGACAATAGAAAACAATTAGTACAAGATAAAGAATACATACAGGGAATGACACTGGAGGCATGTTTTGATAGGGACCAGGGGTAACAGTTTTGCACAGATGGGCAAAGGCAGGGCTTGCACAGATTTCTCAAATAGTGAGCAAGGAGGGCATGCTGGAGTTTGAGGGTATCAGGGACCTGAACCAGCTGGGAGATAGCGATTATGCATATTTACAATTGAGCCATTTTTTGAGGTAACGGAAGGTGTGGAAGGATTTATGGGAACAGAGGGTGGTTTGAGACGCTTTGCTCAGGCCATATTGGCCAAAAAGGAGCTTTGTCCAGAATTTACAAAGGATTGATGGAGAGAGGGGGAAGTAAACTGGGGTTTATGATAAAATGGGAGGAGGATCTGGAGATAAGCTGGAATGAAGAGGTGTGGGATAAGATACTACAGACAGTGGCCAGTATATCCATAGCCACACAAGTGAAAGAAAATGCTTATAAAGTGCTATATCGTTGGTACTGGACACCAGTACGTAAAAAAAGAGCTGGAGTGGGACACAATGATCAATGTTGGAGGGGGGTGCCAAGAGCGAGGAGAGTGGTTACATATATGTTGGAAATGTGAAAAGATTCAAGCATATTGGGCAACGATTATAGAAATGATTTTTGAAATGATTGGATATAGATTGCAAAGGAAGCCAGAGGTCTGCTTACTGCATCAATTGGAGGATATCCCAAAGAGGGAAGGTGGGGTCTTGCATCACTGTATAGTCGCAGCAAGATGCGAGATAGCTCAGTATTGGGTGGGTCTGGACCTACCTAAGCTGGCAGGCTTTGTCAGAAGAGTGGCTGAGGCCAGCTTGATGCACAGATTGACAGATGAGAAGGGGAGAAAGGGGGGGGGGGAGAGAGTGGATTAATGGAAGAGTGTGGAAATGGTTGGAATCGTGGAAGGCTGGAGAGAGGGGGAGAAAGGAGGATGGCGGAATGGATGAAACTTAGTTCAGATCCTTGGAGATATAGATTGGCAGGATGAGTTAATGGTGAAAGGGTGAAAAGAGGCGATGAGTACAAGTGGCCAGATGAGAGGAGGAGGAAGGTATGAATGTAGAGCACAGGTGGGGAGGGGGGGGAAGGTATAAGCAGGGATACAAAGAAAGGGGGAAATAACAAGTTTGGGCATAAACAGGATACATGATGTAATGACTATGTAAATTGTATAATGTTGAGAACGAACTGGTTTGTAATGTGCATGGAAATGGTTAATAAAAATCAAAATGGGGGGGGGGGGAATAAAAAGACTATATGGTGGCCAATCCCGGGCCATCTCCTGGCATAGAACCCCTCAGGCTGACCACCCAGGCACCCTCTACCCAGAATCTCACACCTCTCTCCCACCTCCTTAAGGCTCTTTTTTTTTTCAAACCACCTTAATTGATAGCAAGGGTAAGAGGACAGCGAGAGCGAGAGCAAGCACCTCCCTGGGTAAGCGAGGGAACCTTCAACCAAGCAAAACTGCACTGGGAGACATTGTTCTGATGCCTTCACCATAATGGAACAGCTGGAGCCATGCCCCTGGCTCTGGCGTGTCTCACTTAACCAGGGATGGTAAATCACAGTCCGGCTCTACTGGAATCATTGATGCACCACCATCTGCTGGAGACAGAAAAATATTGAGGAGTTCCCCTAGCTGCACCTTCCCTTATGCCAGTGACTGTCACTGGAAAGTTCTGGATTTCTCTGTTCACCAACATCTTTTGGTATGGGAACAACCCACTTGTCTAGACTGATCTAGCAGGATGAAGAGGAAAAGGGTAGTTACTCACCTGTAGCAGGTGTTCTCCATGGATAGTAGGAATTAGTCCTCGCATATGGGCGACATCCCTGAAGGAGCCCTTCCTGGGAACACTTCCCAGCTTCTATTGCAAGCTTTTTGAAGGTTCCGCCATGCCTGCATGCCGCCTCCTCGCCTGCTGCCATGGCGCCATCTTGAATCCATCTAATAGCATAGCTCTATCAGAAGACAACTCCTCGAGGAGGTGGGAGGGCTGTGAGGATTAATTCCTGCTGTCCACAGAGAACAACTGCTACAGATGAATAACTACCTTTTCTCTGTGGACAAACAGGAAGGGAGTCCCAAATGTGAGGACTCAAGCTACAGGCTACCGAAAAGCCCAATAGGGGCAAAACTCAAAAGTTGCTGTCGTATCGGGAATCCCCATCTAGGCAGTAGTGAGATGTGAACGTATGAACTGAAGATCACATTGCAGCCCTGCAGATATCTTCTATGGAGACTGAACATAAGTTGGCCACTGACACAGCCATAGCTCTGACATTGTGAGCTGTGACATGATTATCAAGGCTCAAGCCTGCCTGGGCATAAGCGAAAGAGATGCAGTCTTGCAACTTGGCTGGCAGACTGCATTTAGAAATGGCAGCCCCTAGCTTAATGGGGTCAAAAAAACAAAACAAAAAGCTGGATGGATTTTCTATGGGCTTTTGTCTGCTCCAAGTAAAAGGCTAAGGGCTCACTTGCAATCCAATATGTGTAGTGCAGCTTCCCCTTTGTGGGCATGAGGTCTCGAGAAAAATGTTGGAACAATTGACTGATTAAGGTGGAAATCAGGTATCGCTTTTGAAAGGAATTTAGGATGAGTATGAAAGACCACTATTATGGTAGACTTGGTTAAGGCAGATGAACTACTAGAGCCTGAAGCTTGCTCACACTGCATGCTGAAGTGACTGCCACCAGAAATAATACCTTCCAAGTCAAGGACTTCAGAGGACAGGAATTCAGCGGCTCAAAGGGAGCTTTCAAGAACTATGCAAGAAACACAATGAGGTCCCAAGACACTGCGGGAGGCTTCAAGAAAAGCAAGCCCCGCATAAAGCAAACAACCAAAGGCTGTACCAAGATGGACTTGTCTTCCACACCTCAATGGCAAGCTCCAATTGCACTGAGATGGACCCTGACAGAGCTGAACTTAAATCCAGACTCAGAGGTGTAGAAGACAGTCAAGCAGTTTGGTGTGAGGGCTAGGCCCCAGATCCTGAAGTCTGCTTCACACAGACAGCAAGCCTCTATATCATCTGCAAGAGACAGATTTTCTTGTAGAGGCCCTCCTGGGAACCAAAAGGACTTAGGGTTACACCATTCAGCAGACTGAGCTGAGATAACATTAGCCTCTCAACATCCACACCATGAGGGCCAAGGACTGGATGCTGGGGTGCAACATCGACCTGCCCTCTCGTGTTATTCAATGTTGGGCATGGGCAAGTCGTAGCAGCTCCAGACTGGAGAGCTGCAGCAGGAGCACAAACCAAGGGAGTGATGAGAATCATTGTGCCACCATCTGTTTTGAGCTTCAGAGGTATGAAGCTCAAAACAGATGGAGGCAATGAGAGGTATTGAAGCATAAGCATACAGAAGACCCTCCCCTCAATGCAGGAAGAAATCAGACTAGTCCGTTGTGTGATCTTACTGTGGAGCAGAACTGATGAGAATGGTCGCTCAGACCATGAACATCCAGCAGTACTTGTTGTGAGCCACTGGGAATAATACTGATTCAATTTCTCTGGACAAAAGCAATTGGGACAGATCAGCCAAGTCACATATGCTGTTCTTCAAGAATATGCCCATGTAGAGCTGATAAGAGGCCATGCGGGCTACGAGCATGGAACTTTGAAAACATCTTCTCCCTAAAGAGTCCAATATCTGATCCTCCCTCCCTGGGGGGCCCCGAGGAAAGTATTGGTACTTTTGATTCTCTTTAGGGTGGATTCGACCACGAGGGAATGGTGAAGAGGAGGAGCTTCTGAACCTGGGAGCCTTCAGAACTCTGTAGTCAAACCTTATACTAAACAGAGGCACGGTGAGGGGGAGGGGGGATTCCCCCCATTCTCATCTGTACTCTCTACAGGATATGGTGCCCGGGTACCGGCACAGCCTCCTCAGGGGCCGTGCAGTACTGCAGGATCTCCAGCTCTTCTGCCCCGAGCTCATCCTCAGTCTCCAAAGAGAGGGGCCTTAGCCATGCCCCTTACAAACTCCTGGAAGGTCATGTCCTCAGGAAGGGACTTATGCCATTTATGAGGTGGGGAAAGGTCTGAGGGAAGCTCCAGGATCTGTCCTCTGATTCCACATCAGTGACCCAGCCTTCTGAGTCAGACTCAGAGGGGAAATCTAAGAACTTGAGTGTCTGCCTGGATCTCTCTCCTACCTCAAGGGGATTGGGAGCTCCTTCAGGAGCGATGATGCACCGATACCTGTCTAGACTTCAAGGGTGCATCAAACCCCGAAATTCTATAGAGAGATATCGGCTGGGCAGGCACCAGTGTCGGGGCCCTTTGATGCTCTAATGTTGATGCCTCTCCTGCAGGCAGGGCATGCGTCTTGAGGATCAGCTGTATGGTGACTGATGTCCATGTAGTCAATGTCAAGACCCTGGCGTGCTGCACCACCAAAAGCACTGTGATGCTGTCCTTGAGGACTTGCAAAAGGCACTTTTCCATGGCTGCCAATTCTGAAGGCTGTGGGGCCTGAGCAACTTCAACCAATGTAACCGGCATCTGTACAGGTGTATCAGCAGTTGGGCCTTGGCTGTTGGTAGGTTGTCTATGCCCCTCCGATATCCTGGAGGGTGAGCTCTCCTCCTTTTGGGGCACCTTCAAGGGGTGCTCATGTGGACTCATTGCTCTCATCATGCCTCAATGGGCTCCAGAGTTCTCAGTTGGTGTGATCACCTCTTGAAGTCAAGGCACAATCCTTCATCATCTTCTGGTGGAGATCAATCAATAGCCGATGCTCCGGGGGCATTACGAGTGCATGGCTCCAATTGAGCCCAAGCGCTCCTCGATGTCAATGTACCGCCAGTGTCCGATGCAGCCTTGGAAGCCATAGAGACTGGTGCAGTCGATGCTGAACGCAATGAATTGGATTTTAGTGTCACAAAATGTTGCACGCTGCTTCTCACAACCTTTGAGTCCTCTTTTTGTCATCTGCAAACACAAAATACAAGACGACTGATGATTGAGACCCAGGCACCAATTGTGCGTGTCCACAGCGGATATGATCTCAGCGCACTGGAACACTTCTTGAACCCACTGTCAGTTTTCTGTGACATGTCATCTGGAAAAATAGCCATGGCAAAGTCAAAGGGCTCAATTTTGGAGAGCAAGTCCAGACTGGAATACCGGGCACTGGGAGGCAGAGGTATCATGGCAAGAAATAAAACAAGCGATCGAGGGAAGAGAAACCGTGATGGCAGGCAAATAGGCAAAAACCTTAAGTAATAAACCCTGCAGGGGAGAAGGAGAGTTTACAAGTGGAGGATGATGGCACCGTGGAGGCAGGAGCAGCACAGGCATGGTGGAGCCTCCCAAAAGTTTCCAACAGAAGCTGGGGCTCCGTTGGGGATGTCACTCATATGTGAGGACTCATTCCTGCTTGTCCATGGAGAACTAAGACATATTAACCACTTATAGAGAGATTCACCCAAGGTAGCATACAGCCGATGTAGATGGACATGGAAAACAGACTTTAGTGAGCAAATGCAAGCATAATAACCAGAACAGTGAAGAATATTTAGAAATAGGCAAATTATAAGCACAAGCAATAACATGATACAGAGTCAATACAACTGGAGTTACTAACGTGTGCCAGTGTTTAAGTGCTTTATTTTATCCCAGATTCCATACAGTGCTTTGCGAAAGTATTCATCCCCTTGAAAATTGAACTTTTTGGCCATCATAGGGAACGCCATGTGTAGTGCAAACCCAACACTTCCCATCACCCCGAGAACACCATTCCCACAGTGAAACATGGTAGTGGCAGCATCATGCTGTGGGGATGTTTTTCATTGGCAAAGCTGGTTTAAAGGGAAACAATGTCTTCGAATGGCCTAGTCAAAGCCCAGACATCAATCCAATTGAGAATCTATGGCATTACTTGAAGATTGCTGTACACCAATGCAACCCATCTAACTTGGAGTTGGACCAGTTTTGCCTTAAAGAATGGGTGAAAATCCCAGTGGCTAGATGTGCTAAACTAATAGAGACATACCCCAAGAGACTTGCAGCTGTAATTGCAGCAAAAGGTGGCTCTACAATATATTGACTTTGGGGGGACTGAATACATATGCACACTCCTGCTTTCAGTTTTGTTTTGTTGTTTTGTCACAATAAAGGATATTTTGCACCTTCAAAATCGTAGGCATGTTGTGTATATCACAAGATGTTAACCCCCAAAACTCCATTTTAATTCCAGGTTGTAATGTGACAAAGCAGGACAAACACAGAGGGGATGAATATTTTTGCAATGCACTGTATTATGCAATGGGACCTAGAAGGAGCGGAGGAGCAGCCTAACGGTTAGAGCAACAGCCTAGTACCAAAGTGATCAGGGCTCAGTTCCCACTGGCACTCCTTGTGACCTTGGGCAAATTACTTTATCCTTCATTGCCTCGGAAGAAAAGGCCTGGCAATTTACTTCTGGTCATGCCTTGCCAAGGAAACCCAGGATCTGCTGGATCATCAGGAGTCAGCACTGACTGGACGGCACTTAAAACCATCTAAAAATATCCTGGATGGATTACAACACACAAACCAATTAGCAATAAACCTGGTTATTAATTATGCATGCTAACATGATGCAGCATGTTAATTAACTCCAGCTGTCAAACAGCACATTAGCACAGTCTTAACAGAAAAATGATGCTCAATGAAACATCTTAATAGGCAGCTACTGGAACATATCCACAGACAAGATGGGTACGACAAGGCACTGAAACAGACAGAAGTGGGTAACTAGATGAAGAAAAAATGATATGCAGTGCTGTGGCTCCACCTAGTGAATATGAACTATTATAAAAAGGGAGAGCCTATACCTTACATAAAAGTGCCAACAACAAAATACCAGCTTCGGAGATCACGCAGGATTCCTTTTGTTATCTAGGTCATTTGCCCATGAGTCCCATCTGAATAAAGAACTGTGTAACAATTTAGGAGTAAAATTTATAACTGTATGTGCATGAAGTGTAAGCATGGGGCCCGATATTCGAAGGGAAGTTACACGGTTTACAGCCCTGTAAATCGTGTAACTGTCATTGCGAGGGATATTCAGCGGCACTAACCATGTTATCACCATTGGTAACTGTCATTGCGAGGGATATTCAGCGGCACTAACCATGTTAATACCATTGGTAACTGTCATTGAGAGGGATATTCAGCAGCACTAACCATGTTAATACCATTGGTAACTCATTGAGAGGGATATTCAGCGACACTAACCGTGTTATTGTGTAACTGTCATTGAGAGGGATATTCAGCGGCACTAACCATGTTATTGTGTAACTGTCATTGAGAGGGATATTCAGCGGCACTAACCATGTTAACACCATTGAATATCCCTCTCAATGGCAGTTACACGATTTACAGAGCTGTAAACCGTGTAACTTCCCTTCGAATATCGGGCCCCATGCTTACACTTCGTGCGCATACAGGTCACTAACCGGGCAGCATGCAGTATCGCTGCTGCCTGGTTAGGGACAGTTGCCACCTCTGCTCCCCGGAGCGCCTCCAACACACCCCGATGCTAGGCGGTTAGCACTGGGACACGTAAGGGGCAAAAGAGGGGATATTCAGAGGCACTAACCATGTTAGTGTGTGTGGGAGGTGCTCCGGGGAGCAGAGTTGGCAACTGTCCCTAACCAGGCAGCAGCGATATTGCATGCTGCCCGGTTAGTGACCTGCACCTAAAAGATAGGCGAGGAAAACCCTTGCCTATCTTTAAGGCACAGGAGCTAACTGGGCAGCATGCAGTATGTGCGTCAAACCCCAAATATTCAATGCCGCATATGAACCAGGCATTGAATATCCAGGGTTAGGGGTCAGCAGGCACAGCTATCCCCTTAATTGAATATTGGGTCCATAATGATTACATGTAGGCTTCGCTGAAATTTTCAAAGCAAAAATATGGACAAATTTCCACTAAGAAAAGTTACTCCAGAGATTTATGCATTTACATTTACACCTGCTCTTAAACATGCATATATATTTTCTGGGTTAATTTAAAACACATACAGTTGCATTTTCAGAAGTATGCAAACCTTTCCCAATCCTAGTCCCAGGAATATTGCCACTAAGTCTGGGTATACATAAATAAACAGGCTGTATGTGCAAATATTTATGTTGACTTTTTATCCTAAGAAATGTTTCTGAAAATAACCCTCCCTATAAGATAAATACAAAATAAAAGTGTGCGTGTGAAGGACAAGTAGGCAACATATTTGTGGCCTAATTTATAAAAGAGACAGTTTCTCCAGATACCAGCAGGGGACTGTCTGCCAGAAAGTGCCTGTGTGCCTGGCTCTCCCCGAGCTCAGAAAAGTCCTTTGGACTTGAGCACGCATGCCGTTTCCCGCCCCACTCTGAGCTGCCTTAGTCTCTCTGTTTACCACTCAGCAAGTGCTCACGGCTTCCCCTTCCTTCATCAGTCGTGCTTCGTTTTCTCTCTCTTTATTTTCAATTTCAGTTTCTCCGTGTCAGTGTCTCCTACTTCCTGGGGATTTCTTTTAAAAAACATGCTTGCCCACCTTCTCTTTTGAGCTGCTTGTGGAGGGTTTCCTCATTCTTCAGTTTTGTTTTGTATTTTTGTTTTTTTAAAGAAAATTAAGCAGCACTGAAGAAGCAGGCAACAGGCTGTTTAAGGAAAGAAACCAGGAACCAAAAACAAACTATGCTGGCAACCCTCCATCCACCTGCTGCACTATGACTTCTGCTCTTGCCTCATCCCCTCTCCCATCGGGCCCAGAAAAGGCACCATTGGAATCTGAAGGGGCCACTCTGCATCCGGAGGCAGACCCCCTGCCGGCACCAGTGTTGAAAAAATCTGCCCAAAGCCTAAAATCTCTTACCAGAGGCCAGATTCCATCTCCACCTAGCCCGGCCTCCACTGGTCATCCTGTGAGGCCGGATACACTGGTAAGTCAAAAATATAAGTCGAGGCATAGTCACAAGAGTGACTCCGCCAGTGCTCTCTAAGCTCCAAAGAGTCACAGCCCCACAAGTGCAAGTCAGAGGATGAGTTGTCAGACTTCCTCCCTCACTACCAAGAAACAGATGTTATACTGACACCATTCTGACCCTGTCTCCTGTACCTCATACGCTGGGCAACACATCCTTCAATAAGGACCCTGCAAATATGATAGAAAAATTCCAACGACGAGGGTATCCCAACTCTGTACTTAAGGCGGCATATAAGAGGGTTCGTTTTAATCATTGGGAATGGCTGTTGACGCCCATGCAATGTGATAAATCCTCTGATTCATCGATTACCTGTGTACTTCAGCATTCAAAGGTTGTCACCATGTATTGCTGCATCTATTCGTAGGCAGTGGAAGTTATTGAATACGCATCCTAAACTTTCTAATAGTCGACCCCATGTGGCATATAGTAGGTGCTGCAATATTAGAGATTGTGAAGGGCCATGTGAAATGTGGCCATTGTTCTTTTTGTAATGTAATGGAAAGAATTTGCTTTTTTCACAATAATAAAAAGACCACCACATGTACTACAACTTTTGTAGCGTACAGTCTAAAATGTCCGTGTTTGAAACTGTATATCGGGAAAACAACTCGTCTGTTGAAAGTCAGATTGGCTGAACATAAATATAGCTTGTCTAAAGTGAAAACTGAGACGACATTAGTCAAACATTGCACAATGTTTAATCATACTTTTGAAGAATTACCCTGTACCGCATTAGAACATGTGTCTTGGAATATACGTGGAGGGGATCGAGGAAAACTAATGTTACAGCGGGAGCAACAATGGATCTACAGATTAAACACCTTGGATCCTGAAAGTCTGAATGATAAAATCGAATGGACACTTTTTTAATGATGGTATTATTTAAGCTGATGCATTGAGTTGCTGTATGAAGGGGTATGAATCTGCCTGCGTCATTAAATTAATGGAGAGAAGATCGCTGCTATAGTATGTAGAATGTTGCATCTATAAGCTTGATATGTTGGATTCAAAAGATATAGACAACTAAATGCAGCTTCACATTTGAATTAGAAAGTTTTGCAAAGTCGAGTTTGGAGTTCAACCACACAATGTCAAAAGCAATTTCACTAATTATTTTGGTGAGCTATTAGATTTAATTTTATGTCATTGGTGTTTAAGGGTTGTTAAGATCATGTGATTATAAACGTCAATAATGTCTAGTGTTTTCATTGGTGGCTGGGCATTTATATAGCGGGACATCAGAAGTCGAGCTGGTTGTCGAGTAGAGATTGTAAGCCACTGAAGAAGCCTTTTTCTGAGAAGAAACAAAGATCTTTGTCGGGTTCACCAACGACTTACTGAACCATGGGAGTCTACAGATAAGTACTAGAAATTGTTTTAGTGACTGTTTAAGATTATTACTGTATAGCTTTTGTTCATTTACAGGGCTTGTGAAGAAAGACTCATGGCTCTGTTGCGAGTCCTGCTCAAGTTCTCAATGGAAAATTGTTGTGTCCCTTTTGTGGACCGTTACTGCAGTTGATAGAGATACTTGAAGAATATTAGGAGGGAATTGACAGTTCGAATTTGATAAGTTGAATTGGATTGATAAGTGATAAATAGTTTATAAGATTAAAATCCAAAAAAGTACTTTGAGATTGTTGTTTTAATGTTAAATATGGGGGAGGTTGGAGACCGGTGATGTATCTCGCTATCCCTTATGGTGATTGATTTTGCCATATGAAGGGTTTATAGCCATCCTGAGGTCTCTTTCCTTATGAATAAAAATCTTTGGAAGTTTTAATAGAGATATGTTTAGCCACTACTAGCTCTAAGTTATTGGAAAGTATTATGTAGTGTTGGGTTATTTTATTTATTTATTTACATTCTCTTATATACCGTGCTATTCTGCATCAGTGCGGTTCACATTGAACAAACTGAAATTACACTGAACAGGGCATTATAACTTGGAGATAACTATTTTACAGGGAACATGGGCTATGGAGGGTTAAGTGGCTTGCCCAAGACCACAAGGAGCAACCTGTGGGACTAGAAACCCCAGTCCTTCCGGCCCAAGGTTGCTGTCCTCTAGTGGGATTTGAACCCCCGACCTTCCGGCCTGAAGTACCTTGCCCCAACCACTAGGCCACTCCTCCACTCCTATTACTGATAGACTTAATGACTAAGAGTTGATTTGTTTAGATTGATTTGTTTACTCTTAGGGCAAGTTTTTTTTGGCGTATTAGCAATACCTGCATATCCTTGCCATGGCTCAGAACGGTCCCTGGCCACTACCACGTCATTCTTTCCTTCTGATGCAGCAGGACTGTCACCTCCTTCACTCCAACCTACAATCTCGCGCTCTAACTGCCTGGAAAGTGACCGGCTAGAGTATCCTGCTCATTCCATGCCAGCTGATATCCAAGCTATACTTCAGGCTTCCCAGTGCCCCTCAACACAGCGTTCCTATGGCTTTTAAAATGGACTAGTTTCTCTCAATGGGCTTTGTGACAGGGTTTGTACCCTGTCATGTACCCCCCAAGCCATGTTCTCACTTATCTCCTCCACTTGTCCAAATCTGGACTACAGACTTCATCAGTTTGTTTACATCTCTCCACCATTGCTGCTTCCCATTGTCATGAGGATGGCAAACCAATTTCCATGCATCCTTCTCGTCTCTCACATCAGGAAGGGCCTCATGAACACTAAGCCACCTCTGAAACCCCCTGCTCCAGTGTGGGATTTCAACGTCGTTCTCTCAGTACTTATGGAAGCCCCCTTTGAGCCCTTCGGGTCTGCTTCTTTAAAGCATCTTTCTTGAAAAACTATTTTTCTCATCACTATTACCTCTGCCAGATGTGTTAGCAAACTCCAAGCTCTTGTGCATTATCTTCCATACAACATAGTCACTCACCTGTAACATGTGATCTCCGGGAACAGCAGGAATTTAGTCTTCACATATGGTATCGCCTGTACCGACGGAGCCTGCGCGGGAACGCTCCCCAGCGTCCAATAGGAAAGCTTTTGGGAGCATCCCACAGCGCCTGCGTGCTGCCTATCCGGCCTTTCCCAACTGTCCGTCTCCAGCTGAGTTTAAAGCTGAGGGAAAGAGAAAGAGAGATAGAGAGATACAACTCCTAGGGGAAGTGGGTGGGTTGTGAAGACTAAATTCCTGCTGTTCCCGGAAATCACCTATTACAGGTGAGTAACTATGCTATCTCCAGGAACAAGCAGGAATGTAGTCTTCACATATGGGGACTCCCTAGCTGCAGATGCCAGGGAGAAAGCCCCAGAGGTTGTGTGCCCTTGAAAGGGCTCCACTTCCCCCCATGGATCTCTGGCATCCTACCAGAGATGGTGGGTAGGAGTTGATTAAGTAAGGAACAGGTGTTGAACAGCCTGACCAAACAAGGCATCCCGGCGGGAGTCCTTGTCTAAGCAGTAATGGGCTGCGAAGGTATGAACCGAAGCCCAAGTAGATGCTCGACAAATGACGTCGATAGACACAGAGTGAAGATGAGCCATAGAAGCTGCCATGGCTCTCACATTGTGAGCTGTGACATGGCCTTCAAGAGGAAGGTTTTTACTCTCATAGGCAAAAGATATACACTGTGCAATCCAGCTGGACAGTATTCTTTTGGAGACTGGAAGTCCTAAATGACTAGGATCAAAAGCAACGAAGAGTTGAGAGGACTTTCTATGTTGCTGTGTCCTTTTCAAGTAAAAGGCCAAAGCCCTTTTGCAGTCCAAAGTATGAAGATTCCTTTCTGCATTTGAGGCGTGAGGCCTTGGGAAGAATACAGGAAGGTAAACCACTTGGTTTAAATGAAAAGGTGACACCACCTTTGGCATAAAGTGTGGATGAGTCCTAAGGACTACCTTATGATGGAACCTTGTATAAGGAGGATCAGCCACCAACACTTGCAAGTCACTGATGCGACATGCTTATGTGATTGCAATAAGAAAGATGACCTTCCAGGAAAGGAATTTCAAAGAGGTAGTGGCTAATGGTTCAAAAGGAGGTTTCATGAGCTGCCCAAGAACCAGATTTAAGTCCCATGCCACCGGTGGGGGCTTAATGGGAGGCCTAGTTAAAAGAAGGCCTCTCATAAATATCGCTATGAGAGGATCAGAGGAAATAGGTTGTCTATTTAGAGGCTTGAAAGAAGCTGCAATAGCACTCAAATGAAATCTCACTGAATTGGTCTTAAGCCCTGCATTTGATAAATGAAGGAGATACTCCAGTAATGATTCCAGAGGTATCGCAAGAGGGTTAAGACACTTCTGCGAGCACCATATGGTAAACCTTTTCCACTTAAATGCATAAGAGCGTCTTGTGGAAGGCTTTCTGGAAGCATAAAGGATATCCTTTACCTGCTGGGAAAAGTTAAGACCGTGGAGTTCTAGGCTTTCAGCAACCAGGCCCTGAGATGCAGAGACTGGGGATTGGAATGCCACAGCATCCCGTCCTCTTGAGAAAGGAGATTTGGAGCAGATCCTAACTCCAGAGGCAGAGCTTGAGAGAGATGTAGGAGCAGAGGGTACCACATTTGTCGTGGCCAACGTGGAACTATGAGAAATCATATGACCTCTGTCTCTCTGCAACTTCAATAGGGTTTTGGGAAAGAGTAGTTACTCACCTGTAACAGGTGTTCTCAAGGAGCAGCAGGAATCAGTCCTCACTTATGGGTGACGTCGGCGCCGACAGAGCCCTCGCGGAGCAATTTTCCCCAGCTTTCGCAGAAAGCCTTTGGGCATTGCAGCGCGCATGCGCGGTCCCCTTCCTGCCTAGGGATGCCATCTTGCTCAGTCTGACGACATAGCGGCAAGACAGCAAAAGTTAGCAAAAATATGCAAAAAGAATGACTGCAACTCCGAGGGGAGGAGGGCGGGTAGTGAGGACTGATTCCTGCTGCTCCTGGAGAACACCTGTTACAGGTGAGTAACTACTCTTTCTCCAGGACCAAGCAGGAAGTCAGTCCTCACTTATGGGACTCCCAAGCTTAAGGCTACCGGAGACCTTAAGCCTAAAAAGAGCTCCCTGAGGCTCAACAGTACAGAGGGAAGGAATCTTCTCTGAATACGCATCCGGCCGGTAGCCAACGCCGGGGCCGGAGGGTAGGAGTTGCCTAATCCTCAAAGAGATTGTGGAGGATTGCCTGACCGAAAGCACTGTCCCTGCGGGACTCCCTTTCCAGGCAGTAATGAGCCGCAAAGGTCTGACCTGAAGACCAAGTAGCGGCCCGGCAGATGTCTGCCAATGGAACAGAGCGGAGGTGAGCCACAGACGCGGCCTTCGCCCTGACCTGATGCACCGTGACACGACTTTCCAAGGAGAGACCGGCTGCCCCGTAAGTCCAGGCGATACAGTCGGCCACCCAGATGGACAGAGTACGCTTAGAGACAGGTACCCCCAACCGATTTGGGTCAAACGAGACGAAAAGCTGGACCGCTTTTCTATGTTCTCGCGTACGGTCAAGGTAGAAGGATAAGGCTCTTCTACACTCCAGGGTATGCAGCACTGTCTCAGCTCGGCTGGTGTGCGGCCTGGGAAAGAAGGTCGGAAGAACCACCTCCTGGTTGATGTGAAAGTGGGAGACCACCTTTGGAAGAAACTTGGGGTGGGTCCACAGGACTACCCTATTCCTGTAGAACCTAGTGTACGGGGGGTTCCGACACTAGGGCTTGTAGCTCACCCACTCGCCTCGCGGAAGTGAGGGATACCAAGAAGAGAGTTTTCCAGGAGAGGAAACGAAGAGGGCAGGTAGCCATGGGTTCAAAAGGTGGGCAGGTAAGCCTTTGCAGAACCACGTTGAGGTCCCAAGTCAGGGGCTGGGGGGCGCAACGGAGGCTTAAGTAGAAGGAGGCCTCTGAGGAAACGCGCCACCAAGGGGTGCGAAGAAAGAGGCTGGCCTTCAACCGGTGAATGATGTGCAGAGAGCACTGAGGTGGACTCTGACAGAGTTCGATTTGAGACCTAGATCGGATAGGTGAAGCAAATATTGCAGTACCACCGATACTAAACAAGCGAAGGGGTCCTCAGCTCGCTGAGAACACCAGATCGAGAAACAACGCCATTTGAGGGCGTAAGACTTCCGGGTGGAAGGTCGCCGAGATGCTAGGACGACGGCTTCCACCTCTGGGGTTAGCAGAAGCAGAGCTAGGACTACCCTTTCAGCAGCCAGGCCATCAGGTGCAGAGCCCGGAGGTTGGGGTGCAGAAGAGTTCCCTGATCCTGGGTCAGGAGATCGGGCTGAAACCCCAGAGGGAGAGGGGCGTCCACCGCCAGCTGTAGAAGCAGAGGGAACCATGGTTGTCTCGGCCACCGGGGCGCTACCAGGATCACGGAGGCCCTGTCCTGGACAACTTTGAACAATGTCCGGGACACCAGTGGCGTGGGAGGGAAGGCATACAGCAGACCCGTGGACCACGAGATGAGGAAAGCATCCGGCGCTACTCGAAGAGGATGAGGGTGCCGGGAGCAAAACCTGGGGAGCTGCCTGTTCAGGGGACTGGCAAACAGGTCCACGGTGGGAGAGTCCCACCGGAGGAAGATCTGCTAAACCACCACGGGGTTCAACTTCCATTCGTGTGGTAGCAGGATCCGGCTCAGCTTGTCCGCCAGGCAGTTGTCCTGCCCTGGCAGGTAAACCGCCTTGAGGAGGATGTCGTGATCGACCGCCCAGGAGCACAGCCTCCAGGCTTCCTGACATAGGAGGGAGCCCGTGCCCCCCTGTTTGTTCACGTAGAACATTGCCACCTGATTGTCCGTCTGCACCAGTACGGACTGACTGAACGTTAGGTGAGAGAAGGTCCGCAGAGCTAGGCGGATCGCCCGGAGCTCCAGGAAGTTTATCTGCTGGGCAGCTATCCAAGGCGTCCAAAGGCCTTGAGTGCACGTCCCCCGACAGTGCGCCCCCCAACCCAGGAGGGAAGCATCTGTCGTGAGCACCCGGGACGGCGGTGGAGACTGAAAGGGCATGCCGAGCACTAGATTGGGCAGGTGAAGCCACCACTGCAGGGAGGAGACCAGACGGTCGGAAACCTGTAACGGGTCCGACAGCCTCCCTGTGGCCTGATGCCACTGAGAGCGAAGGCTCCACTGGGTATGTCTCATATGCAGACGGGCGTTCGGAGTGACATGGACCGTGGAGGCCATGTGCCCGAGCAACTGCAGGAACTGTCTGGCAGGGGCCGGCGACTTGCCGCTGAACCCGCCAGCTAGGGCCATGAGCCTGTTGGCCCGTTCCAGAGGCAAGAAGGCACGAGCCCGCCGAGTGTCCAGCCGTGCCCCTATGAACTCGAGGTCCTGAGAGGGGAGCAAAGCGGACTTTTCGAAGTTTATGATGAAGCCCAAGTGCTGAAGCAGAGCCACCGTACGTTGGGCGGCCTGGGCGACCTCTGGAGCCGACACCCGGATGAGCCAGTCGTCCAGGTATGGGAAGACGAAGAGGCCTTGAAGCCTCAGGAAGGCCGCCACCACTGCCAGGCACTTCGTGAACACCCTGGGAGCGGAGGACAGGCCAAAAGGCAGCACTCGGTACTGATAATGATTCCCTGCCACCACAAACCTTAGGTATTGTCGGTGGTCCGGATGAATAAGGATGTCGGTATAAGCATCCTTTAGATCCAAGGAGCATAGCCAATCTCCCCGCTGGAGGTAGGGCAGGAGGGTTCCAAGGGTAAGCATCTTGAATCTTTCCCGCTGCAGATACTTGTTGAGGTTGCGTAAGTCCAGAATGGGCCTGAGGCCTCCTGTTCTCTTTGAAACCAGGAAGTACCTCGAGTAAAACCCACGACCCCACAAGTGTTGGGGCACTGGCTCCACCGCCCGTTCTTGAAGCAGGCTGCCAAGCTCCTGAAGGAGTACGTCCTTGTGCAGCGGGGGTCAGGAAGGCTCCCCTGGGAAGTAGAGTGGGGGCACCTGGTGAAAACGCAGGAGGTAGCCCTTGTGGACCACCTGCAACACCCAGGCATCGGATGTAATGGCTGACCACCTGTGAGCAAAGTGGATCAGCCGACCCCCCGTGCTGGCATAGTCAAAAACCTCCACCCTGCTGGGCCGGGGCCTGCGTGGTGGGTTTGGGGGCTTTTTGCTTCCGGGAACCGTTACCCTGTCCCATAGGCCACTGCCCCTGAAGGGAGGTAGTGGCCTGACATTGTGGTTGGTGATGCGTATAAACAAACACTTTCCTCAGGTAAAAAGGCTTTTTGCCTGAGCCCTTCTTCTGTGAAGGGGCCGAGGACTTCCTGGAGAGGCGAGTCCTGGTGAGAGTCTCGGACTCGAGCTCCGTCGCCTTTTCGGCCATGGGTTTGCCGAAGAGGATTTCCCCTCGGCAAGGAACATCGACCAACTTGTCCTACACCCATGGCTCGAGGTCGGATGATTGAAGCCAAGCCTGGCGGCGAGCCCCGATGCCGGCTCCGGCTACCCGAGCCGATGCCTCGAAGCCATCATAGGCCACCCGAGAAATGAACTTCGAACATTCTCGAATCCCTGAGGATAAGGCCTGGAACCGCTGCAAGGGTTCCTCGGAGAGACCGGCAGAGAAACCCTCAATTTCTTTCGCCAGGTCTCGGAGGTACATCCCCATATACAGCTGATATGTCTGGACCCGACAAGCAAGCATAGAGCCCTGGAAGCACTTCCTACCGAGGGCGCCCAGGTTCCGGGCCTCCTTACCCGGGGGCACCGAGGAGTGCATCTTTTGACTCTTAAGTTGATGTATGGCCGACTCCACCACCATGGAGTGGTGCGGGAGCTGCACCTTCTGGAACCCGGGGTTCTTGCGGACTTGATACATGGAATCAACCCGCTTGCTCAACACTGGCGTAGAGGCTGGGCTCTCCCACATGCGGAAGAGAAGCCGCTCCAGCATCGGGGGAACCGGTGCAGTGAAGGCCTCCCTCGGGGGGGAGTCGTATTGAAGGGCCTCGAGCTCCTCGGCTCGGGGTTCCTCCTCCGGATCCGCGGGGAAGGCCAAAGCCCTGGTCATGCCCCTCACGAAGTCGGAGAACCGGGTATCCTCCGGGGGGGACCGCCTCCGAGGCTCCGACTCGGGCGAATCGGAGGGGACGCACCGTGTCTGGAAAGAACCGGGTGACTCGTCCTCCTCCATGTCCCAGCCCGACTCCTCCTCCGAGGAATCGAGCGGTTCCGCGCGGGCGGGGCCCGGGGACCGCCGCCCCGATGCCGAGGCCGGCGTCGAGGACCTCGGTCCCGAACGGGAAGCCGAGGGAGACCTAGGTCGAGGATCGACTCGAGCTCGCATGGACTCGAGGATCGACTCGGCCTCCGGGGTCGACTGGAGCGTCGACGTCCCAGTGGTCGGGGCAGATGCACTGGCGAGGCCAGTGATCCATGCCTGCTGCTGGTCCATGAAGGCAGATATACTGCGCTCCAAGGACGTCAGTCTGAGATCAAGCTCAGAAGACCCAGCAGCCGCTGACTCGGGGCCCAACGTCTGTTCATCCGTGGGGGAGTCCAGGAGGACTATAGCATTCACGTGTCCAGGAGACTCCACATCGAGGCGAGGAAGCTTCAAAGGCCTTTCCCCCTCCGACGGCCCGGGGTGTCGGGCCAGGCTAGGTGACCTGTCCCTCGAGGGACCGGGGTCGCCTCCCGGCTCCACCCTCGCGGGCTTCTTCTCCCACCGGTGTTCCCGGCTGGGGGAGCCCCGCTCAGAAGAACTCAGACGATGCTCCGAGCCGGAGCCACGAGGCGTCGAGGCCTCTGACGAGGTCCGCACGGAGTCAGAGAAGATCCGATCCCTTTGCGACTGCCGGCTCCTGAGCGCCTTTGAGGACATCTTGCTGCACGGGCCACAGCTCATAGTGTCATGCTCGGCCCCGAGGCAGCGGAGGCAGCAGTCATGCGTGTCGGTGAGAGACATGAGTCTGATACAACGATCACACTTTTTAAAACCACTGGCGGCCATCGGGGGAAAAAGAACCCCGGCAAGGTCGAAAGACCGCGCTGCCAGGGATGAAGGAAAAAAGTGGCGGGAACGCCAGTTGGAATAAAATAAAAACGTAGACGGGCCAATAGAGGATATCGAGGCCCGGCGGGAAGAGGAACACACGAACCGAGAAAAATTTAACGTAAAAACAAATCAAAGAAATCAACTTTTCTGCGGCGGTAACAGACTACGTCTGTAGGGCTCCGCGGAAAAAAGAAGACTGAGCAAGATGGCATCCCTAGGCGGGAAGGGGACCGCGCATGCGCGCTGCAATGCCCAAAGGCTTTCTGCGAAAGCTGGGGAAAATTGCTCCGCGAGGGCTCCGTCAGCGCCGACGTCACCCATAAGTGAGGACTGACTTCCTGCTTGGTCCTGGAGAATTAGGGGGAATGGGTGGAAAGGCATACAGGAAGTCCTGACCCCAATGGAGGAGGAAAGCGTCCCTGGCCTGACAATCCTGAGCCAGAATTCTGGAACAGAACCGGGGAAGTTTGGCATTCAGCGGGACTTGCAAAGAAGTCTATGTCCGGGGTTCCCCAAATTTGAAAACTTTTGGCCACCTGGTCTGCATGGAGAGACCATTCGTGTGTAAGCAGAACTCGACTAAGTCTGTCTGTCCAAGAGTTTTGAATGCCTGGAAGATACACCGCAAGGAGATGAATCTGATGCTCTCTGGCAAGGGTCCATAGTCGCAAAGCTTCGTTGCAGAGTGACAGAGCCTGTTCCACCCTGCTTGTTCACATAGAACACAGCTAATTGATTGTCCGTTTGAATTAGGAGTTATCTTGTAGCTGAGCTGGGTGTGGAATACTCAAAGAGCAAGGAAAATTGCTCCGAGTTCTAGGAGATTTATTTATTTAACTGTATTTATATCCCGCTTTTCACCGGGTCAAAGCGGTGCTACATTTAAGGGTGGGGTAATTAAGTATAAGGGTGGGGCCATCACCGGGTAGGCAACATTGATGATTTCGACATAGGACAGACTTTAGACATGGACAGTATAGTTCAGTTTTCAATCAGGGGTCCCTGATGGGTGATATCAGGAGTTGGTGCACTTTCTGGTGGGGAGTGCTTCGAAGCATTCTTGGAATAGGATGGTTTTTAGCTGTTTTCTTAAGGACATTAGATCTTCTTACTGAAGAATGGTTTCTTATAGGATTTTTTTCCTTGCAGGATCAGCTGTAGGATTTAGACAATCTATCCAAAGTGATATTGTCAGCATCTATCACATTAGCTTTTTCCTGCCAATTCTTGCCAAAGATTCTCTCCTGTGCAAGGAATATTCCCTAGTTTATCCTGTACCCGAATTTCCAAGTCAGATGCCTGGAGCCAGGCAATCCTACGTGCACCTATGGCAATGGCAGAGGTTCTGCTAATGCACTCAAAGCAGTCAAAGGCTGCACGATTCACAAACTTTGAAACATCCTGGGCATGTTTGACAAGGGCGAGGTAATCTTGCCTCTTATCAGGAAGGAGAGGGCTCATAAGCTCAATCTCCTGTGACCTCCCCATATATAAGATAAAGGAACTGATTCTAGCAGAAAGCATGGAAGCCTCAAAGGTTTGACGTCCAAAGGCGTCAAGAGTCCTACACTCACGTCCTGGAGGATTAGATGCATGCCATTTTGCACTCTTTATCCTTCTCATAGCAGATTCCACCACCATGGAATGGTGTGGTAATTGAGTCTTCTGAGACCCAGGACAAGGAGAAACTCGATACATGGTGTCGAGTCTTCGAGAGTGCCGTTAGTGCTTTGGAAGCCGAAGCCTCCCGCTGGGGCAATTTTGCCGGTTAAAGTCCCTTAAGGGCAACGCCAGAGGCATCTCGATGTCTATAAGGAGATCTAACCTTTGAGGACTGGCTAGATTTATGTTTAGTTACCTGAGATCTATGGGAGGAAGACGAAGTCCTGGAAGACGTCGATGCCACGGAGGCTGCATCAGAGGGAAAAAGGGTGCTAAGTTTAGCAGCTAGGTTTTACAGGCCCCTTTTCGACATCATCCCACAGACAACACACTCAGAGATAGAGTTGTCAGGACCTAAACATTTGAGGCACCACTCATGGGTGTCTGTGACGGAGATGGTACCGCCACACTTAGAACACTTTTTAAAACCCAAAGCGGGTTTTTCCATTTTGAAGGAAAAGTTGGGCCTAGTGCCCAAAATGGCGCGTGGCACCTGAAGAGAAAATTACTGGAAAGACTCCAGAAGAACGTTTTTTCTTTAGAAAAAAAAAAGCACTAAAGAACCACCGGCGGTACCGGTATAGCGTCGAGGGAAGGCAGACGCGACCACAAAAAAGAATAGAAAGGATTTTTTTCTGCGGTGACAGGATGTGCAACCTGTCAGCTCCGTGGAAAACAAAGAACTGGAGAGGGACAGTTGGGAAAGGCGGGAAAGCAGCATGCAGGTGCTGTGGGATGCTCCCAAAAGCTTTCCTACTGGACGCTGGGGCGTGTTCCCGCGCAGGCTCTGACTGTACCGACGATACCATATGTGAAGACTACATTTCTGCTTGTTTCTGGAGATACACAATTCCTTCATGACAAGGTACTACTAGTACATATCCATCCTAAGTTTATTCCAAAGGTTGTCTCCGGTTTACACCTCAACCAATCATTAGTGTTATCTGCCTTCTTCCCAGAGGCACAGCCGAATTCTCCACAGCAAGCGCTACATTCTTTGTATCGAACAAGCTTTTTAAGTCTTCTCAGCTTTGTCACTTTTAACCCGAACAATCCAGGCAGACAGTTTCTTTGTTATCTTCAGGTGGGCCTTACCCCACCCCCACCCCCCAGGTGGGTAGATCCACACCGCCTTTGTGCAACAGCAGCTACAGTGGCTAATCTACCCTCTATTCCTCTGCAAGATACCTGCAAAGCTGCCACATGGTCATTTGTTAATACTTTTGCAAAATATTATAGCTTAGAACCTTCTTCAGCCACTGACTTAATAGGTTTTTATACCGCCTTTTCCTTCAATCAAAGCGGTTTATAGGACAACTTGAAAAGTTTACAGAGTAACAAAGTTGTATTGGGAAACACGCGGGAATTGCTTAGCAAAGGATAAGATATGCCATACTGGGTCAGACCAAGGTCCATCTAGCCCAGTATCCCATTCCCAACAATGGTCAATCTAGGTCACAAGTACCTAGCAGATTCCCCAGAAGACATAGGTTCCGCAAAGTGTAGTTACTAACCTGTAACAGGTGAACTCCGGGAACAGCAGGAAAGCGTAGTTACTCACCTGTAACAGGTGTTCTCCAGGAGCAGCAGGAATCAGTCCTCACTTATGGGTGACGTCGGCGCCGACGGAGCCCTCGCGGAGCAATTTTCCCCAGCTTTCAAAGAAAGCCTTTGGGAATTGCAGCGCGCATGCGCGGTCCTCTTCCCGCCCAAGGGTGCCATCTTAGCCAGTCAGATGACATAGCTAAAAAAGACAGCATAAAATTTGCAAAAAAGTAAAGCAGACGATTGCAACTCCAAGGGGAGGAGGGAGGGTTGTGAGGACTGATTCCTGCTACTCCTGGAGAACACCTGTTACAGGTGAGTAACTACGCTTTCTCCAGGACCAAGCAGGAAGTCAGTCCTCACTTATGGGACTCCCAAGCTCAAGGCTACCGGAGACCCTAAGCACAAAAATGAGCTCCCTCTAGCTCAGCAGCACAGAAGGAAGGATCTTCGCTGAATAATTACCCACCGGTAGCCCACATCCGGGATGGAGGGTAGGAGTTGCTCAGACCTCAAAGAGATTACGGAGGACTGCCTGTCCGAAAGCACTGTCCCTGCGGGACTCCCTCTCGAGACAGTAATGGACCGCAAAAGTCTGGCTCGAAGACCAAGTAGCGGCCCGGCAGATGTCTGCCAGCGGAACAGAGCGGAGGTAAGCCACTGACGTGGCCTTTGCCCGAACGCAGTGAGCCGTGACTCGACCTTCCAAGGAGAGTCCGGCCGCCCCATAAGCCCAAGTGATACAGTCCGCAACCCAGATGGACAGAGTACGCTTGGAGACCGGGAGCCCCAATTTATTGGGGTCGAAAGATACAAAAAGCTGAGCAGCTTTACGGTGCTCCCGCGTACGGTCAAGGTAGAAGTTCAGAGCCCTTCTACAGTCCAGGGTATGGAGGACTGTTTCAGCTCGGCTGGAGTGTGGTCTGGGAAAGAAGGTTGGAAGTACCACCTCCTGATTGATATGAAAAGGGGAGACCACCTTTGGAAGAAATTTTGGGTGAGTCCGTAGGACTACCCTATTTTTGTAGAACCGAGTGTAAGGGGGATCAGACACGAGGGCCTGCAATTCACTTACGCGTCTAGCGGAAGTGAGGGCTATCAAGAACAGTGTTTTCCAAGAAAGAAAACGGAGAGAACAGGTAGCCATAGGTTCAAAAGGCGGACAGGTGATCCGCTGCAAAACCACGTTCAGGTCCCAGTCAGGCGCTGGCGGGCGCAGAGGTGGTTTAAGTAGAAGAAGACCTCGGAGAAACCTCGCTGCAAGAGGGTCGCTGGAAAGAGGTCTGCCGTCCACCGGTACTTGATGTGCTGAAAGAGCACTGAGGTGAACTTTGACGGAGTTGGACGTAAGTCCCAGATTAGAGAGGTATAACAAGTACTGCAGGATCACCGACCCCGGGCAGGAGAAGGGATCCTGAGACTGTTGGGCACACCAAACGGAAAAGCGACGCCATTTAAGGGCGTAGGATTTGCGGGTAGAAGGTCGTCACGAAGCTAGGACGACCTCCTCCACCTCCGCCGGCAGGAGAAGGGGAGCGAGGACTACCCTCTCAGCAGCCAGGCCATGAGGTTGAGAGACCTGAGGTTGGGGTGTAGCAGAGACCCCTGATCCTGAGTGAGGAGATCCGGTTGTAACCCTAGAGGGAATGGATCCTCCACCGCTAATTGCAGCAGGAGCGGAAACCACGGCTGCCTGGGCCAGCGAGGGGCCACCAGGATCATGAGGGCTTTGTCCCGGAGAACCTTGAAAAGAGTCCGAGAGACTAGCGGAATGGGAGGGAAAGCGTACAGAAGGCTCCCCGACCATGAGAGTAGAAAAACGTCCGCCGCAACCCGAAGGGGGTGTGGCTGACGAGAGCAGAAGCGAGGAAGTTGCCGGTTGTGAGGACTGGCAAAGAGATCCATCGTGGGGAGTCCCCACTTTAGAAAGAGCTTCTGAACTACCAAGGGATCCAGACGCCACTCGTGCGGCTGGAGGATCCTGCTGAGTTTGTCGGCCAGGTAATTCTCTTGGCCTGGGAGATAAACTGCCTTGAGGAGAATGCCGTGACTGACGGCCCAAGAGCAGAGCTTCTGTGCCTCCCGACAGAGGAGGAAGGAGCCCGTGCCCCCCTGCTTGTTCACGTAGAACATGGCAACTTGATTGTCCGTCTGGACAAGGACGGACTGGTGAGAAGTCAGGTGGGAGAAGGCCTTGAGAGCCAGGCGGATCGCCCTGAGCTCCAAGAAGTTGATCTGCTGAGCAGACTCCCACGCGGTCCAGAGGCCCTGAGTGCGTGCCCCTTGGCAATGCGCGCCCCAGCCCAGGAGGGATGCATCTGTTGTCAGCACCCGGGCCGGCTGAGGAGACTGGAAAGGCATTCCGCAGATCAGGTTCGGCTGCTGAAGCCACCACCGGAGAGACGAGATCAGCGGCTCGGAGACGCGCACTAGGTCTGCTAGACCGCCTGTGGCTTGTCGCCACTGCTGGCGGAGACACCACTGAGCAGGCCGCATATGCAGGCGGGCATTGGGGGTCACATGGACGGTGGAAGCCATATGGCCGAGCAGTCTCAGGAAGCGCCTGGTGGAGACCAGGGGCTGGCTGCGAAAACGGTCGGCTAGGTCCATGAGCCGTTGAGCCCTGTCGAGCGGTAGGTACGCTCGTGCCTGAGGAGTGTGCAGTCTTGCACCGATGAACTCGAGATCCTGTGAGGGGAGCAAAGTGGACCGTGCGAAGTTTATAACAAAGCCCAAGTGCTGCAGAAGAGTCACCGTGCGGCGCGTGGCGTTGGTGACATCCAGAGCGGACGCTGCTCTGATGAGCCAGTCGTCGAGGTACGGAAAGACAGAGCCGTGAAGCCGGAGATGGGCCGCCACCACCGCGAGACATTTTGTGAAGACTCGCGGTGCGGAGGACAGGCCAAAGGGCAGTACTCTGTACTGGTAATGATTTCCTGCCACCACAAACCTTAGGTATTGTCGGTGGTTTGGGTGGATGAGGATGTGCGTGTAGGCATCCTTTAGATCCAAGGAGCATAGCCAATCTCCCTGCTGGAGGTAGGGCAGAAGGATTCCAAGGGTAAGCATCTTGAACTTCTCTCGCACGAGGAACTTGTTGAGGTTGCGCAGGTCCAGGATGGGTCTGAGGCCTCCTGTTCTCTTTGGTATCAGAAAATACCTGGAGTAAAAGCCTTGACCTTTCAGGTGGTGGGGCACCGGTTCCACCGCCTGTTCCTGTAGAAGACCTGCTAACTCCTGAAGGAGTAACTCCCTGTGCAGAGGGGGTCGTGGAGGTTCCCCCGGAAAAAAGGAGGGAGGGACCTGGTGGAAGTGGAGAAGATAGCCTTCTCGCACGACTTGAAGCACCCAGGCATCTGAGGTGATGCTGGACCACCTGTGAGCGAAGTGAACCAGCCGGCCTCCGGTGCTGGGAGGAACCAGCGGGGGGGGAGAGGCTATGCTTAGTGAGTCAAAAACCCCCACCCTGCTGAGCAGGGGCTGGTGGTGCAGGCTTGGGGGCTTGCTGCCTACGGGACCCGTTACCCCGTCCCTTGGCCTGCTGGCCCTGTTGGGGAGCTGCAGGGGCCTGATAATGGGGGTATTGTTTGTAGGCAGCCGCCTTCCTCGGGTAAAAGGACTTCTTTCCCGAGCCCTTCTATTTCTGGGAAGGGGCGGAGGTCTTCCTAGAAAGCCTAGTCCTGGTGAGAGTCTCCGTCTCAATTTGTGCAGCCTTTTCAGCCATGTGCTTGCCAAAGAGGTTTTCGCCTCGGCAGGGGACATCGACCAACTTGTCCTGCACCCAGGGCTCGAGGTCAGATGACTGAAGCCAAGCCTGTCGGCGGGCACCGATGCCGGCTGCGGCCACTCGAGCCGATGCTTCAAAGCCATCGTAGGCTGCTCGGGATATGAATTTCGAGCATTCCCGAATACCAGTGGACAAGGCCAGGAACCTCCGCAAGGGTTCCTCGGACAAACCAGCGGAGAAGCCGGCTAGCTCTTTAGCCAGGTCTCGGAGATACATGCCCATGTATAGCTGGTAGGTCTGGACACGACACGCAAGCATAGAGCCCTGGAAACACTTCTTGCCAAGGCCATCCAGGTTACGGGCCTCCCTGCCAGGAGGCACCGAGGAGTGCATCTTCTGGCTCTTAAGACGATGCATGGCCGATTCCACTACCATGGAATGGTGTGGCAGCTGTGCTTTTTGGAAGCCAGGGCTCTTGCGGACTCAATAGATAGAATCGACCCGCTTGCTCAGGACCGGCGAGGTGGCCGGACTCTCCCACATGCGGAAGAGTAGTCGTTCCAGCATGGGAGGAACCGGTACAGTAAAGTGTTCCCTTGCGGGAGAGTCATACTGGAGGGCGTCGAGCTCTTCGGCTCGAGGCTCCTCCTCGGGGTCCGCAGGGAAGGCCAAAGCCTTGGCCATATCCCTGACGAAGTCCGAGAACCGGGCATCCTCCGGAGGGGACTGCTTCCGAGGCTCGGACTCCGGTGAGTCCGAGGGGACACACCGAGTCCGGAAAGAATCAGGCGACTCTTCCTCTTCAGACTCCCAGACCGACTCCGACGAGGACTCGGTGGGGTCGGCCCGGGCAGGGTGCGGCGCCTGCCGCCCCGACGCCGAGGGAGTCGGCGTCGGCGACCTCGGTCCCGAACGGGAGGCCGAGGGTGACCTCGACCGAGGATCGACTCGAGTTCGCATCGACTCGAGGATCGGCTCGGTCTCCGGGGTCGACTTGGACGTCGACGTCCCGGCGGTTGGGGCAGTGGCGCCAGCGAAGCCAGCGAGCAGTGCCCGCTGCTGGTCCATGAAGGCAGACAATCTTCTCTCCAAGGCCGTCAACCTGAGTCCGAGCTCAGGTGACCCAGCAGCCCCCGACTCGGGCCCCGACGGCGTCGGGCCCGACGTCGGCTGTCTCGGAGGCGAGTCCAGGAGGACCACAGGACTTACCCGAGCAGGCAGCTCCGACTCCAGGCGAGGGCGCTTCGTGAGATGCTCCTTCTCCAAGGACCCGGGACGGCTATCGGGGCTATGCGACCTGGCCCTCGCGGAGCCAGGAGCGTCCACCGACGCCGCTCTCGCGGGTTTCACCTTACGACGATGGTCCCCGGAGGGAGAACCCCTGTCGGAGGAACTCCGGCGACGGTCCGAGCTGGAACCTTTGGACGCGAAGGCCTCCGACGAGGTCCGGGTACGGCTGGGGTCAGCGAAGATCCTATCCCGCTGATGCCGCCGACTTCTCAACGCTTTGGAGGACATTTTGCCACAGGGCCCACAGATCAGTTCTTCATGATCCGGGCCCAGGCAGCGGAGGCAAAAGTCGTGTGTGTCAGTTAGTGACATATTTCGGTCACACTGACCACACCGCTTGAAACCACTGGCAGCCATCGGGGGAAAAAGGGCCCCGGCGAGGTCAAAGGACCGGGCTGCCAGGGAAAAAACGAAACGAAAAACTGACTAAGTCAGAAAAACCGAAAAATAAGAAGAGGACTCGAGACCGGCATCGCGAGTCCGGCGGGAAAAAGACCGGCGTCGAACCGAATGGAAAAAAAGAGAAATACTGAAGAAAATCAACTTTTTCGCGGGGACACGACGGGTACGTCTGTAGGGCTCCGCGAAAAAAAGACTGGCTAAGATGGCACCCTTGGGCGGGAAGAGGACCGCGCATGCGCGCTGCAATTCCCAAAGGCTTTCTTTGAAAGCTGGGGAAAATTGCTCCGCGAGGGCTCCGTCGGCGCCGACATCACCCATAAGTGAGGACTGACTTCCTGCTTGGTCCTGGAGAATTTAGTCTTCACATATGGGTAACGTCGGTACAGACTGAGCCCTTGCAGGAACGCTCCCCAGCATCCAATAGGAAAGCTTTTAGGAATATCCCACTATGCCTGCGTAGCTGCCTTCCCGCCTTTCCAGCTCTCCCTCCTCAGCTGAGTTTATAGTTGAGCTAAAAAGAGAGAAGGAGAGAAGAGCAAAAGTACAACTCTTAGGGGAGGAGGGTGGGTTGTGAAGACTAAATTCCTGCTGTTCCTGGAGATCACCTGTTACAGGTGAGTAACTACGCTACCTCCAGGCACAAGCAGGAATGTAGTCTTCACATATGG
Organism: Ichthyophis bannanicus; assembly: GCA_033557465.1. Lineage (NCBI taxonomy): Eukaryota > Metazoa > Chordata > Amphibia > Gymnophiona > Ichthyophiidae > Ichthyophis > Ichthyophis bannanicus. The sequence continues at coordinate 115,609,451 of CM066032.1, read as the reverse complement.
GACTCCCTAGTTCGAAGAAGCCGGAGAGATGACCTCAGAGTGAGCTGTGAATCACAGGCATAAGTAAGTAGGTCATATATCCTCCAAGGATGTCTGGTATTGAAACCCGGGACGGAGGGTAAGAGTTGATCCAAGTCTGAAAGAGATGCTGGAGAACAGCTTGGCCAAACAAGGCATCCCAACAGGAGTCCCTGTCTAAGCAATAGTGGGCAGCAAAGGTGTGGACAGGAGACCAGGTTGCTGCTTTGCATATCTCAATCGCTACAGAGCATAGATTTGCCATCGAGGCAGCCATGGCCTGAACATTATGTGCAGTGACATGACCATCGAGAGAGAGACCTGCACTTTTGTAAGCAAAGGAGATGCAATCCGCTATACATCTGGATCGAGTTGGCTTGGATACTGGCAATCCAAGGTGACGCAAGTCAAGAGTGATGAAAAGTTGGGACGCTTTTCTGTGCTCTCGAGTTCTCTAGAGATAAGGAGTGGAGGAGTAGCCTAATGGTTAGAGCACTGGCTTGGGAGCCAAGAGACTAGGGTTCGATTCCCACTAGCATTCCTTGTGGCCTTGGGCAAGTCATTGCTCAGAAAAATCCAAGTTATCAATGTCCCTGTTTAACCGCTTTGATTAAAATGATAAAGCAGTATAAAAAAAAACCTGTTAAATAAAGCCAAAGCACGTTTGCAATCTGGAGTGGAAAGGGTTGCTTCTGCCCTAGAGAAATTTTCTGCAGTGACGGGAATTGCGTCTTGTCAGCTCCGCGGAAAACGAAGAACTGAGGAGGGAGAGCTGGAAAGTTGGGAAGGCAGCTATGCAAGCACAGTGGGATGCTCCCAAAAGCTTTCCTATTGGATGCTGGGGAGCGTTCCCATGCAGGCTCCATCTGTAACGATGGTTACCAATATGTGAAGACTACATTCCTGCTTGTTCCTGGAGATTGCTTGTATTGGGACAAGCAGTGGATTTCCCAGGTCCTCTTTAATAATGGTTTATGGACCTTTCCTCCAGGAACTTGTCAAAACTTTTTAAGCCAGCTACACTAACAGCTTTTACTACATCCTCTGGTAATGAATTTGAGTTTGATTACACGTTGAGTGAAAAAATATTTTCACTCATTAGTCTTATATGGGTAACACTGTAGCTTCATTGCATGTCCCCTAGTCTTTCTACATCTTGTTGGCCTAAACAATCGATCTATGTTTACCCATTCCACTCAATTCATTAAATTTATAAACCTCTATCATATCACCCCTCAGCCATGTCTGTGGTTAGCAGAAGAGTTGGGACAGTGTCATGCCAATGAGACCATCAGGGAGGATGTTACTGAAAGCATGTATATTAGTATGGGGTGCCATATACTATTAGACTAACTAAAACTGAGAAAGAGTTAATTCTGTTCAGAACCTTGCTTAGAAATAAAACTTTATATTAGCTTACTAGGTGAAGGTTTACATAAATAAAGAAAGGGCACGTTGTACCCCAGCCTCTCTGTCTCAGGGATACCAGATAGCAGTCTCAGGGTTATTAGCTAAAATATTCTCAGGGTTAGTAATTAGTAGATATCAAGAGGTATTAGCAGTAAACAATTAGGTCAATTAGGTCATTCTATATCTTGGATTCCTGTATGTCTCCTTATAATGGCCATGTAACAGTAAATAATTATGTCTCGGACTCCATTTATGGCTCCACACTGACCCACACTGAATAAGTTGACCTACAATATGAAACATACATGACGTATAATGATAAAGTGAAATTATGCTGTATCATCTACAAAAGCCTTATAAATAAAGTGAACCATGGCTAAGAAGTTAGAGTAAACAGGGAGAACGTGCTTCTCTCAGTTTCTCTCCACAAAGCTTTGGTGTATTTTTCTATAGAACTGTGTTGTATTTATTGCTGTATTTGATAACCTTCCCATTGTTTGTGAATGTAGTTATTTGTAGCTTCAAGAGCCCAGTGAGGTTACTGGTGAGGAGAGAGTTAAGTAAGCTCTTCAGTTGGTGCCGTGACTCATCTACAGATTTCAACATTCCTGGCAAGGAGGGAAGGTGTTTGAGTATTTTTGGTGCCAGCAATGAGCAATCTGTTAGGTGAACAGGAGTTGACTCAATTGTGTGAATGGCATGTTGAGGCTATGCGTTTAGCTCTCCAGAAAGGTAGCCCTTTTTGTTGTATGCGTGACAAATATGGAGATAGGGCTACCACTTATGTTGTGCACTGGCATGCAGTAACTATTAATAATGTGCTGTTACAAGTTTCCTTTGGAAGGAACATTTTCTGTAGATAAGCTTTGTTATCTGAAATGTGCTTTGCAGACTAGACACAGAATATGCGATGCTCATGAAGGGCTAGTGTTTAGTTGGTGGCAGCGAATGGCACATAAATTGAAAAATGAATTGTTTGTATTAGTGAATGTTGATACAACGAGTGAACCACCGGAGAAAGCAGAGGTGGCTGCATTTGAAGATGTTCCAGGTGTATTTCCGTCGTCTTCCCCTGTCTGTTCTGAGAATTATGTAGTTTCAGAAGGGAAGATAGTCACTCGTTTAGCGAAATTAAGATATGAGATAAGAGATAAGCAAAGAATATTGGGAAATACACAGATCACGAATTTTGGGACTTGCAATGTGTCCCAACTTAGAGAAATGAATGATCTTCTTAGTCGTGAAACAAAATGTACTATACGTGTCATAGATTCCTTAGAGGAAACATTAAGAAATAATATTTCTGCTACAAAGGAATTAGGTATTTCTAGTAAACTTGTTGATATTGAAAAGGGTCTGAATAAGCATTTTATGACCTATAGAGAGAAATGTATTCAACTACATAGTGCTATATGTTTTTTTCAAACTGTGTTGTGTCAGTATAATAGTTCATGTCCTATTTGGGCTGCTTTAGATAATTTGCTTAGAACTGCGTTTTATAACCCAGCTGATTTTTATTCAGTTTGTGACATACCTTGTGATAGATTTTCAAGAGAAAACTCGAAGAGATAATTTTATTTTAGTGGTTAAAAAATGATTTTCTGTTAAAATCACTAACAGTGGACACTTATAGCAAACCTGTGAAAAGGACTGGTTGAGATTAAGCATCTTTAAGGCAGGATTCATTAATTGTTTTTATAAATGTTTAATTCGTGAATAAAGGTATTTTTTTACAACTTTAATAATAGCTTGACCAGCTAGGACAGCTGATGTAAGTCTGAAAAAGTACTGATATAAGTCTGAAAAGTGCTTGGTGCAGTGAGCTGACATTTGATGTGAAATGACCGAGTTGCTAAAGCTGACGATTGCTCAACCTCCCAGGAGCAAGGGGTAGGATTGGAGCGCGAGAAAGTCATAGGAATCTTCAGCGAGACAGTTCAGATAAGCTTGTCATTGAGCTTTTGCAAGCAAAAACTGTCTCTGGAATCAGAGCAGGGGGATGGTCAGAAGAGATGCTTTCCCTGCTATTCTTTGCAGATGTCACAACTATTTACCCTGATCCTGGAAAACTTCTATCTGCTCTGTGGGCTGCCCCAGGATAAAATGTCGCACATTGTCAGTTGTGTTTCTTTCCTCTGAAGTGCCGTTTTCTGCAGATGCAAGCATCGTTATCTTGGAAAACTTTCATCTACAGTGCTGGGATCAGATATCGGATGCCTTTCATCTCGCCTGTACGGGTCGCCGTGAGACCTGAAGTTTCGTTTCTTAGACTGTCAGCTGTGTCCATTGCCAGCAGCCGCTGGTGAATTTCCAGACACGTGTATCCTGCAACATCATTATGTGAGACTTCAACTCTTTCTGTGCTACAAGCGAGATTTGATGGCTGTACGGTAAGACGCTGATAAACTTGTGCAGAACCTGTACATAATGTGATTTGCCAATTTCTCCCTGGACTTTTGTTGTGGATTTGGATTTGTGATTCACTTATGACTTGGCAAAGAAGAAAGAAACTGCATTTTTTTTCTATCTGCTCTTTTTGAAGGTTAGTCATGCATATTTGCAAAAGCCCTAGAAACTGCGTTATCTGATGAGAAACTCAACCATCCCTTTTTAATTTTCTTATGTGAATGATTTGTTTTTAATGTAAACTGAATTACTTATGTCATTGGTCAGATTTGTGCCTTTTATTAGTTTATACTGTTAAGTTAGGTTTGAGGGTTAAATCTGTCTCAACTGCATTTTTGTTTTTTTTTTAATATGTTATTGTTTAGCTTCCACCTTATCGCAGTAGAAGGTTTGTTTTATTTTAATGGTTGCAATATACTGGGAAATGCGCCATGTTTTAAATGTAAATGTAAAACAAAAATGTACTGGGAAGAGTGCCATGGTTATTGTAAACTATTCAAATTGTTTGTAGCTATTTCTGATGTCCTTGTTATCTGTGTGTTCTTGTAAATTTTCGCAACTGGCTGTAAGCCAGTGAGCTTTTATTCAAAGTGAATTAATGAAGTAACTTCTGCTATGGTTATGTAGTTCTGATTTTTGCAATTGAATCTTATATTTCCTGGTGTTTTTTTGCCAGCACACGTCACGATTTTTGAAATCCAAGGGACCCTATTCGGTGAACCGAAAAGACTCTTTTCTGATATCTGTGTCACAGATGTCACCGTATGTAGCACTGTTAAAGATGACTTTATTTTCTCTTTTATCTCCCTTTGAAGATACTTCTTTTGAAACCCAGTTTTTGGACTTCGTGAAGTTCGCCAGGGCAGCTGGGAAACGAATCATCTATTTACCCTGATCGTCTGTTTCTGCCTTGTTGCTGCAGCGGAAGCTTACTGCTGTGGTTATGCATTTTGTCTTTTTGAAACTGTTTCATGGATTGCAATTGTAGGGCCAGTCTAGGGTCAGTATATACATATGCCTGCCTATCGGATTCATTCTATTTTTGATTTTGCAACTTGTTTTGGTATCTGTTCTGTATCAGAGGAGGGAGGTGATATTTCTGATACAGCCTCCGATTGAATTAAAGCTTTTCCTTTTTAGCCCTTATGGCGGTGTGTGTTTCCCCGGACACTATTTGAAATAATTAATGAATGCCTTGGCAGTTATCCCAGACACCAGGTGTTGCGCAGCGCTATCTCAACTTATTGTGTACGGTTGCACTCAGCCCTGTTTGTTTTTTTTTTCTTTTATTGCAAGTGATTCCTTAACGAAATGACAAGTTCTTTATATCCGGGATCCGCAGAATGCTTTTATCAAGAGTGAAGTCACTCGATTGGGTCCTGCTTAAAGTTGCATCCGAAGACACTCCCAGCTCTGGAGTTCCTGGTCCATGTCATGTGTTCCTGGTGGGATATTCAGCGTGTAAAGTGAGAAGACATTCTCAACGAATGCAGCTTATACAGTGGCCCCTCACAAGTCCAGAAAGTGGCTTCCTGTGTCGGTGAATCAAGAGTTTGCAACGCAGAGTTTTATTGGACAAATAGTGATTGAAGAAAAGGACTTTTATGATTCAAAGTATTTTCTGAAAGAACAACAGAGACATTACAAAGAGATTATTGTATTAAGTAAATTCTAAATGGACTATTCATGTAAAAAAAAAATACTTTTATATAGTATTTAAAATGTTTTTATGTATTTATAGTACGACTTAGAGAGATGAGGTTAGTTTTAGATTAGTATTTTCCTGATATATATGTAATGACCTTTAGGTACTGAACCTCTACTTAATAAAGTAATTGAGAATTAGAGGGCCAGTATAGCGATAGTATATCTCCTCATCATCTTAAGAAGAGTATTAAGAAGAGTAGGTATATATTTAGTTTGTCTTAGAATATTTTTGGGAATATATTTATTGCTATGCATATTGGCTATGCATATTTCCTAATCTGGTCCTAGATGTGCTGTGGCAATTTATTAATGAAGCAGTATTGTATTCAGAATCATGAGGATGTTAGAAGGAATATCCAAATATTTTTGAGGCACACTTACACTTGATGGGAAAAATATTTTAAGTTATCAAAGTTTGTTGCTTGTCTTCCAACAGTGACAGCTCCCTCAGCATGGAAGTTTACCAGGAGTTAGGCCTAAGATCTTTGAGGAGTTTTGTGACATATAGTCATATACAAACACAAATACAAACACAGAACCTAGAATAATAAAAGATATAGGTATGAAGATCCTATGTACAGGTTCTTATATTTCAGTAATTTACAACGTAATGTCAGTTAATGGGAACCAAGTGTGTAGTTCTAGTTACCCCTTTTGGATGCCTCTAGTTCAGACCTAGGCATACCTAACCAGAGTTAAAGTGAAATAATTTAATGGTCATGCCTCAGAGAGTTTTGAGTAATTGGGTAATTGTATGCAGAATATATCCTGTCCTCAGTGAGTTTCTGAATCTCACATCTTAGCGGTTCAGTATTTTTGCTGCCGCTCATTGTATTTGCTCTACAAGCCAGACATTGCTGTTATATGCCTCTCTTAAATATTGTCTGCTTGGTAATTTAGTTTTTGTGATTTGGCAAAAGTAGAGCATCTTTTGCATGTCTGTTCAGCTCCTCCAATCTTCTGTTCTCCTGCTGTAGTTTTTGTAGGCTCGCCCCAAGACAGCCATGTTTCTTCTTTTGTTGCAATAGGGCTACAGATGTTTCTTCAAGTATTCAAAGTTGTTTATGCATTGTTAATTTCGAACTGTGCATTTGAGTTTTTCATGTGCAGAATGATCACATGTACTTTGCGTTTCTGGCATGTTTTCCCAAAACTGTGAATTTTTCTCTCTGCACTTCTGATTCTCTTTCTTAACCTCTCCAAACACTGGTTTACCGTTTGGTATATTGTGAAACATAGTCTTCTGGTATTTTATTTTTGTTGAGCTGATTTTGTAATCTCCGATTTGAGAATTGATGTTTCGGTTAGTATTTTATAGTGCAGAGTTTCTCAGAGGTTGGTTAGGTGCTTGCTATATAGCCCTGATGGATACCCTATAGTGAATTGAACTATATTAATTTGTTATCAATCCTGAACGACTCTTTAGGAAGAAAAAGGGATGTTTCCCCTCAGGATGAAGTCATAGTGACTGCTGTGTTTCTTTTTAGGCAATTAGTGTGTATTGCAAGGTCCAGCAAACATAGTGTCAGCTTATGCAGTCAGGAACTGAATGGTTTTTAGATTTTCTCCCAGCAAAGAAAATGCTGTATGCAGAGTACTAGTTGTATTTGTTGTAGTATGCTTGATAATAATGGAAAAATAGTGAAAGGCCAATTAGATAAAGTTAGTAACTGTACTTTAATTTCAAGTGAGAGTTATGTAAATTCCTTTTCAGCTTTCACTGATTGTTCCTTCATTCTGGAATTCAGTATTCAGGCCTTTGCAAGGTGTGTTAGCATCTTTGCTTGGTATTTTGGGATGTTTCATTTTAGAAGTATTACTCCTCTATGTACTGACAATTGTTTCTCTATGTCAGCACTGGTTTCATTCCACCTCTTTACCTTTCACAGCTTTCTAAATCAGAAGTCAGTAGGATCACTGACCCCTGCAATAATGTTATGGATTGGCCCAGAATCCAGTTGTATTTCCACTTCAATGGCAATATATGAGTTTCCTTATTTTAGAAATGATTCTTTCCAGAATCAGAGGAGGGACTGAAAGCATGTATATTAGTATGGGGTGCCATACACTATTAGACTAACTAAAACTGAGAAAGAGTTAATTCTGTTCAGAACCTTGCTTAGAAATAAAACTTCATATATTAGCTTACTAGGTGAAGGTTTACATAAATAAAGAAAGGGCACGTTGTACCCCAGCCTCTCTGTCTCAGGGATACCAGATAGCAGTCTCAGGGTTATTAGCTAAAATACTCTCAGGGTTAGTAATTAGTAGATATCAAGAGGTATTAGCAGTAAACAATTATGTCAATTAGGTCATTCTATATCTTGGATTCCTGTATGTCTCCTTATAATGGCCATGTAACAGTAAATAATTATGTCTCGGACTCCATTTATGGCTCCACACTGACCCACACTGAATAAGTTGACCTACAATATGAAACATACATGACGTATAATGATAAAGTGAAATTATGCTGTATCATCTACAAAAGCCTTATAAATAAAGTGAACCATGGCTAAGAAGTTAGAGTAAACAGGGAGAACGTGCTTCTCTCAGTTTCTCTCCACAAAGCTTTGGTGTATTTTTCTATAGAACTGTGTTGTATTTATTGCTGTATTTGATAACCTTCCCATTGTTTGTGAATGTAGTTATTTGTAGCTTCAAGAGCCCAGTGAGGTTACTGGTGAGGAGAGAGTTAAGTAAGCTCTTCAGTAGGTAATGTTCCCAAAGTCGTCCATGTAAAGGTAGGTAGACTTTGCCTTTGGCCAGGCTGTACTGTGGAACCTATTTGCCTAAACTCTCCACCTCCCAGTTTTCCTCAGGGCCGCACATATTGATTTACTTTCAAGTTGTCCTCAGCTTTGGACTCGCCTAGAATGTGCCTGCATCTCCCTGATTGTATCTGCAGAAAACATAGTTGCTTACCTGTAATCACTGTTCCCTCTAAGCTGTGCGCGTGTGCGCGCGCACACACCTCGCCGAATGAGCGCACATACTTTACAACAGAGCGCACAAAAATTACGGCTCTGATTCTGATAGAAAACAACACAGACATTCTTAAAATTGAAAAGTTGTTGTGTATTTACGGTTTTCACAAGTTCTACAATATTTTCTAGTGCAATCAATGTGGTGTACATACTGTATTCTGACGTGTAGTCAAATTTTAAAGTATATAACTCCGAGTGTCGTTATGTGGCGCACAAAAATTTAACCTTCCTTCAAAAGCTGCACACAGCTGATATTTTATGCGCACACAGCCTACAGAAAATTAGAGGGAACATTGCCTGTAATGGGGGTTCTCCATATACAGTAGGGTTATGCAGCCACACACATCCACCCACCATCTCATGAAGAACATACAACTCTCTTGCTGTCTCTACAATCATTCTATTGCAGACAAGACACAACATCCAATATGTCGCAGCTGCCTCACTTCTGCTCCTTTTAGAATCTTCATGGCTTCGAGTGTTTTTTTTTTGTTTTTGCCTACTTTGAAACCAACTAAGGCAGCTCAGAGCAGGGCAACAAGGTGAGAAGCAGCATGCATGCTAAGTGAAGTCCAAAAGACTTCTAAGCTCAGGGAGAACCAGGTACCCAGGTGCTCTCAGCAGACAGCACCTAGAGTGTGGCTGCATACCCCCTGCTGTATATGGAGAAAGCGTAGTTACTCACCTGTAACAGGTGTTCTCCAGGAGCAGCAGGAATCAGTCCTCACATATGGGTGACGTCGGCCCCGACGGAGCCCTCGCGGAGCAATTTTCCCCAGCTTTCAAAGAAAGCCTTTGGGAATTGCAGCGCGCATGCGCGGTCCCCTTCCCGCCCAAGGGTGCCATCTTAGCCAGTCAGATGACATAGCTAAAAGACAGCATAAAAATTTGCAAAAAAAACTAAAGCAGATAATTGCAACTCCAAGGGGAGGAGGGAGGGTTGTGAGGACTGATTCCTGCTGCTCCTGGAGAACACCTGTTACAGGTGAGTAACTACGCTTTCTCCAGGACCAAGCAGGAAGTCAGTCCTCACATATGGGACTCCCAAGCTTAAGGCTACCGGAGACCCTAAGCACAAAAATGAGCTCCCTCTAGCTCAGCAGCACAGAAGGAAGGAATCTTCACTGAATTATTACCCACCGATAGCCCCCATCCGGGATGGAGGGTAGGAGTTGCTCAAACCTCGAAGAGATTTCGGAGGACTGCCTGTACGAAAGAACTGTCCCTGCGGGACTCCCTCTCGAGGCAGTAATGGACCGCAAAAGTCTGGCTCGAAGACCAAGTAGCGGCCCGGCAGATGTCTGCCAATGGAACAGAGCGGAGGTAAGCCACTGACGTAGCCTTCGCCCGAACACAATGAGCCGTGACCCGACTATCTAGCGAGAGTCCGGCTGCCCCATAAGCCCAAGCGATACAGTCAGCAACCCAGATGGACAGGGTACGCTTGGAGACAGGGAGCCCCAATTTATTGGGGTCAAAAGACACGAAAAGCTGAGCAGCTTTACGGTGCTCCCGCGTATGGTCAAGGTAGAAGTTCAACGCCCTTCTACAGTCCAGGATATGCAGGACCATTTCAGCTCGGCTGGAGTGTGGCCTGGGAAAGAAGGTCGGAAGTACCACCTCCTGATTGATGTGAAAAGGGGAGACCACTTTTGGAAGAAATTTTGGGTGAGTCCGTAGGACTACCCTATTTTTGTAGAACCGAGTGTAAGGGGAATCAGACACGAGGGCCTGCAATTCACTTACGCGTCTAGCGGAAGTGAGGGCTATCAGGAATAAGGTTTTCCAAGAAAGAAAACGGAGAGAACAGGTAGCCATAGGTTCAAAAGGCGGACAGGTGATCCGCTGTAAAACCACATTCAGATCCCAGTCAGGTGCTGGCGGGTGCAGTGGTGGTTTAAGTAGAAGGAGACCTCGGAGAAACCTCGCTACGAGAGGGTCGCTGGAAAGAGGTCTGCCGTCCACCGGCACATGATGTGCTGAAAAAGCACTGAGGTGAACTTTGACGGAGTTGGACTTAAGTCCCAGATTAGAGAGGTAGAGCAAGTACTGCAAGATCACCGACACCGAGCAGGAGAAGGGATCCTGAGACTGCTGGGCACACCAAGCGGAAAAGCGACGCCATTTAAGGGCCTAGCATTTGCGGGTAGAAGGTCGCCGGGAAGCTAGGACGACCTCTTCCACCTCTGCCGGCAGTAGAAGGGGAGCAAGGACTACCCTTTCAGCAGCCAGGCCATCAGATGTAGAGATCTGAGGTTGGGGTGTAGCAGGGACCCCTGATCCTGTGTTAGGAGATCTGGTTGAAACCCCAGAGGGAACGGATCCTCTACCGCTAATTGCAGCAGGAGTGGAAACCACGGCTGTCTGGGACAGCGAGGAGCTATCAGGATCATGGAAGCTTTGTCTCGGAGAACCTTGAAAAGAGTTCGAGAGACTAGCGGTATGGGAGGAAAGGCATACAGAAGGCTTTTCGACCATGAGAGCAGAAAAGCATCCGCCGCTACTCGAAGGGGATGCGGCTGCCGAGAGCAGAAGTGAGGAAGTTGCCGGTTGAGAGGACTGGCAAAGAGATCAATCGTGGGGAGGCCCCACTTCAGAAAAAGTTTATGAACTACCAAGGGATCCAGGCGCCACTCGTGCGGCTGGAGGATCCTGCTGAGTTTGTCCGCCAGGCAATTTTCTTGGCCTGGGAGATAAACTGCCTTGAGAAGAATGCCGTGGCTGACGGCCCAAGAGCAGAGCCTCTGTGCTTCGACAGAGAAGGAAGGAGCCCGTGCCTCCCTGTTTGTTCACGTAGAACATGGCAACTTGATTGTCCGTCTGGACAAGGACGGACTGGTGAGAAGTCAGGTGGGAGAAAGCTTTGAGAGCCAGACGGATTGCTCTGAGCTCCAGGAAGTTGATCTGCTGCGCAGACTCCCACGTGGTCCAGAGACCTTGAGTACATGCCCCTTGGCAATGCGCTCCCCATCCTAGGAGAGAAGCATCGGTCGTCAGCACTTGAGCCGGCGGAGGAGACTGAAAAGGCATTCCGAGCACCAGGTTCGGCCGATGAAGCCACCACTGTAGAGAAGAGGCCAGCGGGCCGGAGATGCGCACTAAGTCGGCTAGGCCGCCCGTGGCCTGTTGCCACTGCTGGCGAAGGCACCACTGAGCAGGCCGCATATTCAGGCGGGCATTGGGGGTCACGTGGACGGTGGAAGCCATATGGCCGAGTAGTCTCAGGAAGCGCCTGGCGGAGACCAGGGACTGGCTGCGAAAACGGCCGGCTAGGTCCATGAGCCGTTGAGCCCTGTCGAGAGGCAGGAAAGCTCGTGCCTGAAGAGTGTGCAATCTTGCGCCGATGAACTCGAGATCTTGCGAGGGGAGCAAAGTGGACTTTGCGAAGTTTATGACAAAGCCCAAGTACTGCAGAAGAGTCACAGTGCGGCGTGTGGCTTTTGCAACTTCTGGAGAGGACGGTGCTCTGATGAGCCAGTCGTCTAGGTACGGAAAGACATAGAGGCCGTGAAGCCGGAGATAAGCCGCCACCACCGCGAGACATTTTGTGAAGACTCGTGGTGCGGAGGATAGGCCAAAGGGCAGTACTCTGTACTGGTAATGATTTCCTGCCACCACAAACCTTAGGTATTGGCGGTGGCTTGGGTGTATGAGGATGTGCGTGTAGGCATCCTTTAGATCCAAGGAGCATAGCCAATCTCCCTGCTGGAGGTAGGGCAGAAGGATTCCAAGGGTAAGCATCTTGAACTTCTCCCTGACGAGGAACTTGTTGAGGTTGCGCAAGTCCAGGATGGGTCTGAGGCCTCCCGTTCTTTTTGGTATTAGGAAATACCTGGAATAGAAGCCTTGACCCCTCAGGTGGTGGGGCACCGGTTCCACAGCCTGTTCCTGAAGACGACTTGCTAACTCCTGAAGGAGTAAGTCCCTGTGCAGAGGGAGTCGTGGAGGTTCTCCCGGGAAATAGGAGGGAGGGACCTGGTGGAAGTGGAGAAGATAGCGTTCTCTCACAACATGAAGCACCCAGGCATCTGATGTGATGTTGGACCACCTGTGGGCAAAGTGAACCAGCCGGCCTCCTGTGCTGGGAGGAACCAGCTGAGGGGGAAAGGCTATGCTGATGAAGTCAAAAACCCCCACCCTGCTGAGCAGGGGCCGGTGGTGCAGGCTTGGGGGCTTGCTGCCTACGGGACCCGTTACCCCGTCCCTTGGCCTGCTGACCCTGTTGGGGAGCTGCGGAGGCCTGATATTGAGGGTAGTATTTATAGGCAGCCGCCTTTCTCGGGTAAAAGGACTTCTTTCCCGAGCCCTTCTTCTTCTGGGAAGGGGCGGAGGTCTTCCTAGAGAGCCTAGTTCTGGTGAGAGTCTCCGTCTCGATTTGTGCAGCCTTCTCAGCCATGGGCTTGCCAAAGAGGTTCTCACCTCGGCAGGGGACATTGACCAACTTGTCCTGCACCCAGGGTTCAAGGTCAGACGACTGAAGCCAAGCCTGTCGGCGGGCACCGATGCCGGCTGCGGCCACTCGAGCCAATGCTTCAAAGCCATCATAGGCTGCTCGAGAAATGAATTTGGAGCATTCCCGAATACCAGTTGTCAAGGCTAGGAACCTCCGCAAAGGTTCCTCGGACAGCCCAGCGGAGAATCCGGCTAGCTCTTTAGCCAGGTCTCTAAGGTACATGCCCATGTAGAGCTGGTAGGTCTGGACCCGACAAGCAAGCATAGAGCCCTGGAAACACTTCTTACCGAGGCCATCCAGGTTGCGGGCCTCCCTGCCAGGAGGCACCGAGGAGTGCATCTTCTGGCTCTTAAGCCTATGCATGGCCGATTCCACCACCATGGAATGGTGCGGCAGCTCTGCTTTTTGGAAGCCAGGGCTCTTGCGGACTCGATAGATGGAATCAACCCGCTTGCTTAATACTGGCGACGATGCCGGACTCTCCCACATGCAGAAGAGTAGGCGTTCCAGCATGGGAGGAACCGGTACAGTAAAGTGCTCCCTGGCGGGAGAGTCGTACTGAAGGGCGTCGAGTTCTTCAGCTCGAGGCTCCTCCTCGGGATCCGCAGGGAAGGCCAAAGCCTTGGCCATATCCCTGACGAAGTCCGAGAACCGGGCATCCTCTGGAGGGGACTGTTTCCGAGGTTCGGACTCAGGCGAGTCCGAGGGGACACACCGAGTCCGAAAAGAATCAGGTGACTCTTCCTCTTCAGACTCCCAGGCCGACTCCGAGGAGGAATCGGTGGGGTCGGTCCGGCGGGCGGAGGCGTCGGCCGCCCCGACGCCGAGGGAGTCGGCGTCGACGACCTCGGTCCCGAACGGGAGGCCGAGGGTGACCTCGACCGAGGATCGACTCGAGCCCGCATGGACTCGAGGATCGGCTCGGTCTCCGGGGTCGACTTAGACGTCGACGTCCCGGCGGTCGGGGCAGAGGCGCCAGCGAGGCTAGCGATCAGTGCCCGCTGCTGGTCCATGAAGGCAGATAGTCTGCTCTCCAAGGCCGTCAATCTGAGTCCGACCTCAGGTGACCCAGCAGCCCCCGACTCGGGCCCCGACGGCGTCGGGCCAGACGTCGGACCCCTCGGAGGCGAGTCCAGGAGGACTACAGGACTTACCCGAGCAGGCAACTCCGATTCCAGACGAGGTCGCTTCGGGAGATGTTCCTTCTCCAAAGACCCGGGACGGCTATCGGGGCTATGCGACCTGGCCCTCGCGGAACCAGGAGCGTCCACCGACGCCGCCCTCGCAGGTTTCACCTTCCGATGATGGTCCCCGGAGGGAGAACCCCTGTCAGAGGAACTCCGGCGACGGTCAGAGCTGGAGCCTCTGGACGCCGAGGCCTCCGACGAGGTCCGGGTACGGGTGGGATCAGCGAAGATTCGTTCCCGCTGATGCCGCCGACTCCTTAACGCTTTGGAGGACATTTTACTGCAGGCCCCACAGATCAGTTCCTCGTGATCCGGGCCAAGGCAGCGGAGGCAATTATCGTGTGTGTCAGTGAGTGACATATTTCTGTCACACTGAACACACCTCTTGAAACCACTGGCAGCCATCGGGGGAAAAAGGGCCCCTGCAAGCAGGTCAAAGGACCGGGCTGCCAGCGAAAAACCGAAAACAAAACTGACAGAAAATCAGAAAAACCGAAAAATAAGAGAAGGACTCGCAACGGTGTCGCGAGTCCGGGCAGGAAAGAGACCGGCGTCGAACCGAAGAAAAAAGAGAAATAAATCACGAAAAATCAACTTTTTCAGCGGGGACAAGAAGACCACATCTGTAGGGCTCCGCGGAAAAAAGAAGACTGGCTAAGATGGCACCCTTGGGCGGGAAGGGGACTGCGCATGCGCGCTGCAATTCCCAAAGGCTTTCTTTGAAAGCTGGGGAAAATTGCTCCGCGAGGGCTCCGTCGGCGCCGACGTCACCCATATGTGAGGACTGACTTCCTGCTTGGTCCTGGAGAATCCCCATTACAGGTAAGCAACTATGCTATTTTATAGAGACACATAAGCACCTAACAGGTGTGGCACAAATCATGGATGTAAATGTCATGCATACCATACAAGAATGTGAATCTTTTATAAATTATGGGGAATGTTTACTAACTGGCACACAGCACATGACCAAGGCCCGTCATTAGTGCAGTGGCCCATACTAACTATTGGGGAGATGGGGGTGTCAGGCATGACCTCCTACAGTTAACATGTTGCAGCGGCATAGTGCTGCGCTAACGGGCATACACATTTTCTACCAGTCCTTGAGAAGGCATTAAGTGCATCCACGCTAAGGGCAGCAATCGCAGTTAGCACATACCAAGGTCACCCATGCTGTGATGTGTCGAGATCACCCACATTTTATCCTTAACCCACCCATTCCCTTCACCTGCTAAGCTGTTAGCATGGAGTGCCATGTAAAATATCCCATGCAAACAGTAGCACGACACACTTGGCATGCTGTAAACCCAACGCTAACCCTTGGTGCAGCTTAGTAAATATGCCCCTGGGTGCCTAAATTGACTGTCTGTGCTCTGCCCAAACCACCCCAAATCACGTGCAAGTACTACAATCTCATTTGTGCAGGGTAATTTTATAAGAGGAATTTTACTTTCATGTACAAAAATGTTTTAAAAAACTCTTTAAAATGTTTCTTTTAAA
This sequence comes from Ichthyophis bannanicus, assembly GCA_033557465.1. Classification (NCBI taxonomy): domain Eukaryota; kingdom Metazoa; phylum Chordata; class Amphibia; order Gymnophiona; family Ichthyophiidae; genus Ichthyophis; species Ichthyophis bannanicus. The sequence continues at coordinate 115,593,783 of CM066032.1, read as the reverse complement.
AACACATTAAAATGTGAAGCCTTGAGCCCAAACCAGAAAAGTAGTCACATGTCTCAGTTTCCCACTAGAGCAGTGGTTCTCAACCTTTTTTGTACCGTGACCCCTTTTACCATTGGTCAACTTGTGGTGACCCCCAATGATAAAGCACAGTTACTTACCTGTAACAGGTGATCTCTGGGAACAGCAGGAATTAGTCCTCACATATGGGTACGTCGGTACCGACGGAGCCTGCGCGGGAAAGCTCCCCAGCTTCCCAGAAAGAAAGCTTTTGGGAGCCTCCCACCGCGCCTGCGCACTGCCTTCCCGCCTTTCCTAACCAACTCTCCTCAGTTCAAGTTTAAAGCTGAGACAATAGAGAGAGAAAGGAAAGGAAAGATAGAGAGAGAGATACAACTCCTAGGGGAGGTGGGAGGGTTGTGAGGACTAATTCCTGCTGTTCCCAGAGATCACCTGTTACAGGTAAGTAACTGTGCTATCTCCAGGAACAAGCAGGAATGAGTCCTCACATATGGGGACTCCCTAGCTAAGATGCCTGGGAGATCCCCAAGGGTATGAGACCCTGAAAGGTTCCTCGTCTTCCTATGGATCTCAGGCATCCATTAAGGGACGGAGGGCAGGAGTTGTTTAAGAATGGAACAGGTGTCTGAGGACAGCCTGACCAAACAAGGCATCCCGGCGGGAGTCCTTGTCCAAACAGTAATGGGCTGTGAAGGTATGAACCGAGGCCCAGGTGGCTGCTCGACAGATCTGGTCGATGGACACAGAATGAAGATGAGCCATAGAGGCGGCCATGGCCCTCACATTGTGAACTGTGACATGGCCCTCCACAGAAAGGTTCTTACTCTGGTAAGCAAAAGAAATACACTGAGCAATCCAATTGGACAGTGTTCTCTTAGAGACTGGAAGTCCTAAATGAGAAGGATCAAAACAAACAAAAAGCTGGGAAGACTTTCTATGTTGCTGTGTCCTGTGTAAGTAAAAAGCAAGAGCTCTTTTACAATCTAGAGTATGAAGGTTCCTCTGCACTGGATGCATGAGGAGCTGGAAAAAAAGACAGGTAAATATACCTCTTGATTAAGATGAAAAGGTGAGACCACTTTAGGCATAAAGTGAGGATTTGTCCTAAGGACTACCTTATCATGATTGAACCTTGTATAAGGTGGATTAGCCACTAGGGCCTGCAGTTCACTGATGCGGTGAGCAGAAGTGACTGCAATAAGGAAAATAACCTTCCAGGAAAGAAATTTCAAGGAGGTAGTGGCTAAGGGTTCAAAAGGTGGCTTCATAAGCTGACCAAGAAGCAAGTTTAAGTCCCATGCCACCGGGGGAGGTCGAATGGGAGGTTTTGTTAAAGTTAGGCCTCTCATGAAACTTGCAATAAGAGGATGAGAGGAGATAGGTTGTCCATTGAGAGGCTTAAGGGATGCTGCAATAGCACTCAAATGGACCCTTTCTGAATTCGTTTTAAGGCCTGCATTGGAGCGATGCAGGAGATATTCCAATAGAGAATTCACAGGAAGTGCCAGAGGGTCAAGACCCTTTTGAGCACACCGAATGGAAAATCTTTTCCACTTAAAAGCATAGGAACGTCTGGTGGAAGGTTTTCTGGAAGCATGGAGGATATCCTTCACTTGCTGAGAAAGATTGAAGTCTTGAAGGTCTAGGCCTTCAGTAACCAAGCTCTGAGGTGAAGGGACTTGGGATTTGGATGCCACAAAGTCCCTTCCTCCTGGGACAGAAGGTCTGGCGCAGCTCCCAAGTCCAGGGAGGGGGCTTGGGAGAGATGCAGAAGTAGAGGGTACCACACTTGGCGTGGCCAGCGTGGAGCTATGAGGATCATAGATCCTTGATCCCTCTGGAGTTTGAACAGAGTCTTGGGAATCAAGGGAATGGGTGGAAAGGCATACAGGAAGCCCTGACCCCAATGAAGGAGGAAGGCATCCTTGGCCTGAACTCCCTGACACAGAATTCTGGAACAGAACCGGGGAAGTTTGGCATTCCACGGACTTGCAAAGAGGTCTATGTCCGGGGTTCCCCATTCCTGGAAGATTCTGAGTACCTGATCCATGTGCAGGGACCATTCGTGTGGAAGCAGAACTCGACTGAGTCTGTCTGCCCAAGAGTTTTGGATTCCTGAGAGGTATACTGCCAGGAGATGAATTTGATACTCTCTGGCGAAGGCCCATAATCTTAGAGCTTTGTTGCAAAGCGACAGAGAGCCAGTTCCTCCTTGCTTGTTTATGTAAAACATGGCTACTTGATTGTCCGTATGAATGAGGACTGTCTTGTAGCTGAGGGGGTATGAAAGACCTTGAGAGCTAGGAACACTGCTCGAAGTTCAAAGTGGTTGATATGAAGAGAGGTCTCCTGTGGGGACCAAATGCCTTGGGTGGAGAGGTCTTGTAGATGAGCTCCCCAACCTGTTTGGGAGGCATCTGTTGTGAGGGTTGCCTGGGGCAACAAGGGTTGGAAGGGGGACCCCAGCAACAAATTTTGAGTGGACATCCACCATTGGAGAGACCAAGAGAGACGTTTGGAGGTTGCTATTTGGTCTGAGAGAGCTCCTGAAGCTTGAGTTCACTGGGTGGACAAAGTCCATTGAGCTGCTCTCATGTGTAGGCGAGCATAGGGTACCACATGTACTGTGGAAGCCATATGGCCTAGCAGCTGTAGCATCTCCCTGGCAGTTAAATGGCTCTTTGACTGAATCTGGGAGGCTAGCTGCACTAGACGTTGACAACGGGCCTGAGGAAGGTAGGCCCTTGCAGAAGTGGTGTCCAGCCAGGCCCCTATGAATTCCAGGGACTGAGTAGGGGTGAGCTGGGACTTTGGGAGGTTCACCACAAGTCCCAGGTATTGTAGAATGTGCCTGGTGCGGTTCAGGGAGATCTGAGCCTCTGACTGGGTTGGAGCTCGGATGAGCCAGTCGTCCAGATATGGGAAGACAAATATTCCCAGAGTGCGTAGAAATGCAGCAACTATTGCCATGCATTTGGTGAACACTCTTGGAGCAGAGGCTAGACCGAAAGGAAGCACTCTGTATTGGTAATGTTTTCCCTGGAACAGAAAACGTAGGAATTTTCTGTGAGATGGATGGATGAGGACATGAGTGTACGCATCCTTGAGATCTAGAGAACAAAGCCAATCCTGACTCTGCAGGTATGGAAGGAGAGTGCCTAGAGAAAGCATCTTGAACTTCTCCTTGCATAGGAATTTGTTCAATTCTCTGAGATCTAGAATGGGTCTGTATCCCCCTGTTTTCTTTGGAATGAGAAAATAGGGGGAGTAAAACCCTGACCCCTGTTGAAGAAGAGGAACTTCTTCTATGGCCCCCTGGGCCAGAAGGGTAGTCACCTCCTGATCCAGAAGGTGGAGGAGAGATGTGGGAGAAAGCACAGTTACTTACCTGTAACAGGTGATCTCTGGGAACAGCAGGAATTAGTCTTCACATATGGGTACGTCGGTACCGACGGAGCCTGCACGGGAATGCTGCCCAGCTTTCAATCAGAAAGCTTTTGGCAGCATCCCTCGCGCCTGCGCAGTGACGTCCCGCCTTCTCCACAGCCTCTCTTCAGTTGAGTTTCAGAGCTGAGACAAAGGCGAGGAGAGAAAAGGAAAAAAGTAAAAAAGATGCAACTCCTAGGGGAGGTGGGAGGGTTGTGAAGACTAATTCCTGCTGTTCCCAGAGATCACCTATTACAGGTAAGTAACTGTGCTATCTCCAGGAACAAGCAGGAATGAGTCTTCACATATGGGGACTCCCTAGCTGGAGATGCCAGGGGGAGATCCCATAAAAATGCAAGTGCCTGGATCAGGGGTGCATTTTGTCTCCAGGAATCCCCGGCATCCAATGTGGGATGGAGGGTAGGAGTTGACAACAAAGGAGCTGTGAGGAAAGAAACAGCATAGCCAAGGACTAGAGGGTCCTACAGACTACAGGAGTCCTTGGTATATATGAGTAGCATTAAACACATTTAATGTACACTTAAAATATGCAGCTTACCTACTGTATTGTAGGAAGCAGGAAGCATGATGGAGTCTACTGGATAAGCAGTGGCGGAATCTTCAAGGTGACCTCTCAGTAGTGAGGATGAAGGTCCAGACCTGGAGGTAGTAGATGATCCAGGTGTCAACTGGGTAGGAGTAGACGTCAGGTCTTCAATGGAAAGCTTTATGGGAAAAGCTGAGAACTCCTTTAGGCATCATTAACATCGAGGACTAAAGGAAGAAGACTAACGGAGTTGAAGAACTAGCCCAGTCCTGGCAGGAGAGGGGGAATGGAAAACCCCTATTCCTACGGAAAATAGTTGTGTACTTGAAGATAAAGATGTACACAGTTTTTCCTAGCTGGTGAGAGATAGGAAAAATATTGAAGCTGGATGCTTCAAGGACAAAGAAAAAATGGAAGATGTTAGCACCAAAGTGGTTGTTGGTGCTTAACATGTTCCGTATCATAATTTGGTATGGGACGTAGGGTAACAGACTGTCTAAAACCTCTAAGAGGTAAATCATGTAGTATAGACAGTAAGGGTGATAGTGAATACGATTGACTAACCCTTATGAAGCCCCCCATCAAACACATATATATGGGGAGATATATATATATGTGGCTGGAATAGATATGTATATATTCATATACACATATATACATACACATATATACATATGTCCAGATTTGTAGATTAGGATATACCTAGATATATGTAAATTTTGTGGGGCATGGTTTAGCACCACCAGAGAAATGATATAACTATGTAGACATATATGGAGATGCTACATACCAGACAACAGATTGAGATACATGACTACCACCCAGCCCCATAATTGTACATGGGGAATAGAAAAGAAAAAGATTCTGCGTTCTACAAGAGGGTGAGCCCACTTGGGTTATGTATAGAGAATCTATTTTCGTGGATTGAGGGATCTGTAAGGAACAAGGCAGGAGTTCCACAGAACACTGACATGGTGGATGCCTTGGATCTTCATGCAGAAGAACTGATAGCTCGTGTTAACACCCGAATCTAAAGGGGGTGCGGAGAACCCTCTCAGGTATAGGAAGGGCTCATAAGTTTTTCTCTAATAATAGAGGAACTTCAGAGACAAGGTCAATGCTCTATAGCAAGGCCCCCATAGTAGAAAGCTTCTCTGAAGACTGCAGAGAGCATTGTGCAGGAGAGGTATGAGATAAACTGACTGAAAGTCAGGTATGTTGCCATATCCTAGGAAAGGAGATGGTAAGAATAATGTGAGAAAGTCTAAACAAGTAGGAGGATCCAAGACAGCTTGGAATCACTACTGAGGCTAGACAAAATTTTGAACAAGGGACTGGAACTTGGAAAAAGTCCCAGTAATATAATTACTGTAACTCTTGCAGGCAGAGCTGCTGACGGAAACAGCAAGGAGACTGTCCTGTGCTGAATAAGAAAAATAGACAAGAAAAAAGAGAGGATATCTGCTATTCTTGTCTGGGGAACGAGCTTGCCAGAGAAGTAGGTACGTATGGTAGTTCCCAGTAGTTGGAGGGTGACGTACCCATGGGGTAAGTCAACTGAAGGAAAAAATGTTCAGTTGGGATAGGAACTATCAGATAATTGCACTGCTCTTCTAGGGAGTAAGAAGAGGAGAAGTGTGTAGTACCTGAACAAGAATTTTTTTTCTTTTTTTCTTTTACAGGGTAGTACACTGAAAAAACTTCTAAGATGTAGAAGGAAAGTGTAAGTTACAATTCCCGGTCCCTATGGTTGCTGGGAATGCAGAGACTGGCCAGAACTGGAGGACTGCAGACTAGGTTGAGGCGTCCCTTGTTTAGGTACAGCCGAATGATGGGCAGGAGATGAATGAAACTTTCTTTTCTTAGGGAAAGAAGGTTTGGTAGGACATTTCCTACTCTTTGAAGAAGGAGGTGGCTTAGAATGGTTTCTAGTGGAAGAAGAGTCAGTGGAGCATTGAGCAACCTGACGTAAAGCCTCCCTATTGAAAAGACTTTCCCCTGTACAAGGAGAATGAGCTAGTATAGTTTGTGCCCGTTTGTTCAAGTCTGAAGCCTCTAGCCAGGCTCTTCGACGTGCTGCAATGGCAATAGCAGAGGATCTGCTAACGGATTCAAAAGAGTCTATAGAAGCACGAGACAGGAACCAGGATATATTCCGACTGTGATTAATGAGCAAGGAATAATCAGTAGCCTTGGGCTCTGGTAAAAAAGGGGTCAAAAGAGACAATTTCTCCGTGACTTCCTGGAGTGTTAGACTCATGTGAAATATATATGAGAGAACTCTGGAAGCCAGCATAGAGTTTTGGAAGGCCTGACGGCCAAAAGCATCGAGTGTTCTTGAAGAACGACCTGGCGGAAAAGAAGAATGCTTCTTCTTGCTCTTAACTTTCCTCAGTGCTGATTCCACTACAAGGGAACGATGAGAAAGTTGAGGTTTTTGGAACCCTGGAGAGGGTGGTACTCGGTACCTAACCTCAATGTCTTTAGAAACTTGAGGAAGTCGTAAGGGTGATTTCCATACCTTGAGAAGGAGATCCTGCAGAGCAGGATGTAAAGGAAACTGTATATTTTGCATTTGTGCCGGTGAGCCATGGGTTGGATCACAACCAGGGATAGAGATATTAAGAAAGGTTGCCATATCCAGGAGAAAAGCTTGAAAAGACTCATCTCCTATGGGAACTATTCCTGGTGAGGCCAAAGAAAGAGTCTGAGTATCAGAGGACGTACAAGGTACTGCACCAATGCCAGGTATGGGTTCCAAACTAGGCATCGGTGCAAGAACAGGCATCAACATTGCTACTGATAAAGGACTAGCAAGTGAAGTAGTCATCGGGAACTGCTGCAGTGGTACCGAGATCATGAGGGAGTTATGGCTAGGATCTGCGGAACTACCTATTTGGAAACGACAGGAGTCGGTTCCAGGACGCGTCGGTACGCAGTCCTCGAGACTCGATATCGACTCAAGACTCGTCATCGAAGAGAGCCAGACTAGCAATGCATGTCTCGACAGTTCTGACGCCGGTGGTAGTATCGGCGATGCCGATACCACTAAGGCAGCCTGGGTGACATCGATCGATACCGACGGTACCGAGGATACCCGATGAGTACCCATGCATGCCGATGCCGATGCTAGGGTATCGGAACCGATCGACGCCAGTACCATCCCGGAGCATGGCTGAGATTGAGGGAAGTCAATGCGGTGCATATCGATCGGTCCCGAAGGTACCGAGGATGCCCGATGACGATCCCTGGTGAAGAGTGGAATACTCGACACCGGTGCCGATGCCGGAGGCTCGGTACCGCTCGAAGCGGATACCACCCCCGCGCATGGCTCAGGCATGTTCTGTGAGGGGTGAGCCCCAGGAACATCCTGAAACCCCTTTAACGCTTTGGAGCCCGAAGATTCCCGCAGGGGTAATGCCAATGGATTCTTGAGGGTAAGGCCGGAGCCGTCACCACCATGCTGGGCATGGGACATACCACTCAAGCATTGACTAGTCTCTTAACAGACTGTTTTTGGGTTACCTGATCCTGTGAAGTAGAGAAACCGGGTACCCTCACTGCCGAAGAAAAAACGGTATCGAGGGAAACTCTAAATACTGAAGGTTTTCTCACCAAATTATCTCCTGACAAGTCAGGGGAAAAAGGGTCAGGACCCACACAGTTGAGACACCAGCTATTGGTGTCTAAAAAGAAACAGGTGTTTCCACATCGGATGCACTTCTTAGGAAAAGAAGGCTCCATAATGAAAAGGCCTAGTAGGCCTAAAAAGTTAAAGCAAAAAAACTGAAGAAACGTTTTACAGACTTTAGCCAAAAAACCACCGGCGGTACCGGTGGTAGCGGGAGAAACAGCCGCGACCAGAAGAAAACAAAAAATTAAAATAATTAAAGCAATTAAGAAGAAAAGTTTCTGCGGTGACAAGAGGACGTCCTGCCGGCTCCGTGGAAAAACGAAAACTGAAGAGAGGCTGTGGAGAAAGCGGGAAGTCACTGCGCAGGCGCGAGGGATGCTGCCAAAAGCTTTCTGATTGAAAGCTGGGCAGCATTCCCGTGCAGGCTCCGTCGGTACCGACGTACCCATATGTGAAGACTCATTCCTGCTTGTTCCTGGAGATTTGAAGTGTCTCACCATGGTGTAGGGAGGAAGGTCTGAGAAATGAAGTTTGTATCCCTCTCTTATGATGGAGAGGGTCCACTGCTCTGATGTGATTTGCTCCCATCTGGGAGCAAAATGAGCTAACCTTCCTGGAATGGTGAGAGGTTCTGGCTGTTGTAGAGCCAGAAAGGTTAAGTTCTCTAGTATCAAGTCAAAAACCCTGAGGGGGTTGGGACTGCTGGGTTGTTGCAGCCCCTGCAGGTTTAGGCCTGGCCTGTTTAGGTTACTGCCGCTTAGTGGCAAAGCGACCTGTAGAAGATTGTTGGCCAGAAGTGGAAGGAAATCTGCTCCTTTTGAAAAAAGGCTTTTTGAAAGTTTTTTTCTTGGCTGGAATGGAGGTTGACTTGGAAAGTCTATCCAGAGCAGAATTCTCTGCATCCATTTGAGTGGCTTTTATTTGCGTCGGGGAAGGCAGACACGTGACCAAAGAAATAAATTAAAATAAAGAACTTCTTCAGCGGCGACAGGAACACGACCTGCTGGCTCCGCGGAAAAGAAGAACTGAGGAGAGTTGGTTAGGAAAGGCGGGAGGGCAGCGCGCAGGCGCTGTGGGAGGCTCCCAAAAGCTTTCTTTCTGGGAAGCTGGGGAGCTTTCCCGTGCAGGCTCCGTCGGTACAGACGTACCCATATGTGAGGACTCATTCCTGCTTGTTCCTGGAGATAATCAAATGCGTATCTCTTCCTTTATCGTTAACGCATTGTCGCTGTAATCATTTGTTGAATTATTAATATATTATAGGCATTTGCATTATGTTTTTATTTATAAAATTTACTTAATTATTAATCCCAATAACAAGTAACAATATTTGATTTCAAAATGATGATGATTTTGTAGTCAAATCACTAATATGAAATACAATTATTTTTTCTACCTTTGTCTGACCAATTTATTCTCTGATCATGCTGGTCCCGATCTGAGGCTTCTGCTTTCCTGTCTTCTCTTAGCTCTCTTTCTGTGGTCTATGGTCCATCTGCCAATTCTTATCTCTTCTTTCGTTTTCTTCACTTCTTTCCATCAGCCTATTTCCAATCCCAGTAACCCTCCCCAGTATCAGCCCCTTTCCAGTCCTCACTCCCAGTACCTTCCAATACCAACTTGCATTCCCATGACCGCCACTGGTTTCCATTCCCTTCCAGTCCCCCCCTCCTTCCCCACTAGCCAGTCCCTTCTAGTACAAATACCATGGCAGCCCCTCTCAGATCCACTCCCTTCCAGTTCCATTCTCCCATCCCCTCATATCAGCCCATTTGTAGCCTTAGCCCCCAGTTTTCTTCCAGGGCCAGCAGCTCTATCCTCCCCTCCCCACAATCAGCCTATTCCCAATCGAAGCCCCCCAATCAGCTCGCTTCCAGTGCTAGTCCCCCCTCAACCCCATTACCAGTGCTAGCCTTCCCTAGTCAGCCCAATACCAGTCCTACCCCCCCCCCATCAGCTCATTACCAGTCCTAGCTTCCTCTAATTAGCCCATTTCCAGTCCTAACCTCACTGATCAGCTCATTTCCATTACCAGTCCTACCCCCCTATCAGTCCATTACCAGTCCTACCCCCCTATCAGCACATTACCAGTCCCAACCCCCCCTTGATCAGTCCATTCCCAGTCCTAACCTTCCCTAATCAACCCATTACCAGTCCTAGCCCCCCCCATCAGTCCATTATAATCCTAACCCCCACTATCTCTCCCCTGTCCAACATTTATCCCGTCTGTCCAGTATGCCCCTGTATCTCCCCTTTGTCCATGTCAGCCCCTTCCCTCCCTCCATGTCAGCCCCCTCCCCCCCTCTGTCCATGTCAGCCCCGTTGCAAGTTCCCTGCCCCCTCCTCCCCTCTCCCCATGTCTGCCTCCTTCTGCAGCCTCGGCAGAACCGCGGCTGTGCCTGTGAAGCCGCTGCGGAGCCTTTCTGTCTCTAAACAGGCTCCGTGCAGTATTGTCCCGCCTCCAAAGGAAGTGGTAAACAACTTCCTTTGGAGGCGGGACAATGCTGCACGGAGCCCGTCGAGAGACAGAAAGGCTCCGCAACGGTTTTACAGGCATAGCCGCGGTTCCCTAAGAGGCAAGGAGCCACGGCTGCATTAGAAGGGAGGCGGTGAGTTTCCGCTGCCAAGAAGCAGACTCGGCAGCGGCAGCAACTTGTGCTGTTTTTTGGGTGTTTTTTTTAAATTTGGCGGAGTGAGGTGACCCCCATGGGGGTCACGACCCACAGGTTGAGAACCGCTGCACTAGAGGATACTTGAAAGACACGAAAAGCAAGGAGTATGGTGGTCACATGCGCTTTATTAGTAAAGAAATGCCCCAACGCGTTTCGGCAACACCTTCATCAGGGGGCTGAGAACTGCAAACAGTAATAAATAGATAAAAACATCTACATAACCAAACATATAAAATAAATATGACAATTATAAAAATTATAAAAACAACCTTAACAATATCAAAATTAAAAGTACATATGTATAATAAAATAACACAATTGAATGTATAAAAATGATAATGAACAAAAGTTAAAATTAAAAAATAAATGAAGACCTATAAAGATAAAAAGGACAAACACTAGTTGGATGAATACAAAAACGGGAGAATAGTATCTATAACCGTAAGTACATTTATAAATTGATATATCCTGGGATGATACTATTCTCCCGTTTTGTATTCATCCAGCTAGTGTTTGTCCTTTTTATCTTTATATGTCTTCATTTATTTTTTATTTTTTTATTTTAACTTTTGTTCATCATTTTTATACATTCAATTGTTATATTTTATTATACATATGTACTTTTAATTTTGATAATTTTGATATTGTTGTTTTTATAATTGTCATTTATTTTATATATTTGGTTATGTAGATGGTTTTTATCTATTTATTACTGTTTGTTTGCAGTTCTCAGCCCCCTAATGAAGGCTTTGCCGAAACGCGTTGGGGCATTTCTTTACTAATAAAGTGCATGTGACCACCATACTCCTTGCTTTTTGTGTCTTTGAGGTCATCTGCAAGTAGGTGCTCTTTTGTTTGTTTCTAGAGGATACTTGTTCATGGTCCAAAAGCCTACCACCAATCCATCATAAAATATTTTGGCATCCTGAGGAGCAGCAGCCTCCTAATACTACTTACCACATGTACAATTCCGAAGCCTTATCACATATCAAATACCATGGTGATCAAAAGCTGAAAGAATGGATCAGAACCCAGTGGAAAAGACATCTTTGTGTGTGGGTAGCAAGCTAGATCTGTCACATTAAGCCATTAACACAGCTAGGCCATGAAAGGGCCTAGCCTCAGTCCTTAATTGTGCACACCGATATCCTCTATTTGCATCCCTACCACTCTTCCAGTCCCCAGGTACTCCTCCATCCAAACTTCACCCTCTTGCTCATTTCTCTCCATCTCTCTTCTGCATGTCACTTTCTCCATGGCATGTTCAATTCTCTCCCCCTTTTCCTATACCTCTCCATCCCTTCAACATATTCCTCAACTTCATCCAACTCATCTAAAGAGGAGAGTCAACAGGCTGGCAGCTCAGGGAAATATCAGCATTTACCCTTGGCTCCCATAAACCCCTTCCCTAATTCCCTTTCCACGCAAGCTTACTGTTTAGAAAGGAATCCCTCACTGGTACAAAGAAGCAGCAGCCCATCATTGTGTCCCCAAGTTGTTGGATTGGAAATTCTGTGCCTGTAGACACAGCACAAAGGGACCACACTCAAGGCAAGCTCGCTCTGCTGCCACACCCTGCACATCAGATGTACCTTCCCCTTATCGCCAGTGCTGGAGAGGTGTACATGTGACCAGATGCTTATCACACCAGGTGCTGTTGGAGGGGACAACCACCTCTGAGTTACTATGTCATTGCATTCAGTTTTGGAAATCATCAGATGAAGGACTGTGTAGGGAAAAACACACTTGAGATTTATCACAAGTGCTCTACCTCTTTATATTTGCTGGCAGTCATGTCAGCGCACAGGTTCACGAACCCTGAGGGATCAATGAAGACAACGTCAAACGCCTCGTGGAAGTCTGCAAGGGTTGGCTGAAAAGGAAGAGAGATAGGACAAAATGCATTACAGTGATCTGATGCCATGCAGCTGCTCTCTGCCAAAAGGTGTCAGGATCCCACTATATGACTGCACTGGACTCTTCATGGTCTTCAGGTCAGGGTATATTACTAAAAATTAATGCCTTTTCCAGAGGCACCGGAGGCCCAATACAGAGCAGAGCGGCATTAAACCAGAGAGGCATTAGCTAAGGATATTACTGTTTAAAGAAAATTTAGCTAAAAATCTGAATTTTTCATACATTTTTTTACATCGCATTTTTCCAAAGGTCAGTCAGTGTAAGCAAGGCATTTCTAGCCAATCAATACCCGCAACACATTCACTAGAGTCCTTAAAAACTCCCCAAACATGGAAAGATTTTAAAACATTTTAATTGCTCTCTTAATAGTTCTTTGAACCCCCTTTTTTCTCTGCCTATGTTAATACAGTAAGAGGTATTGCACCTGTACAGGGCATATTCACTTGTTAATATTAGAAAATCCCAGGAATGTATACTTAGGGAAATCTGAAGGAATCAAATTTTCCTTTCAGCTTACCAGTGAAGCAGCTGAAGCTTTAGCCAAGGTTATCCCATTCACCGTCAGGTCTGTGGTAGCTACAGACAAATAGGAAAATGATTAGAGTAATGCACAGAATGTGCTGGTTTTTTTTTTTTTTTAAATAAAAATAAAAGTAATGCATACCATCCTATGATTGTAAGGCATGTTATAAGTTGGCTTAAGGCATACTCCAGCAGCGGGGAAGTGGGAGGGGGGCAGGCAGCTGGGCAATATGAATGTTAATAACCCCATGTTGCTTTGGTAGCCTTATCCCTGATGCCTATTACCTTCTGTTCCTTGTGAATGCAGGTGCAGCAGGAGCAGGGCCGGCACTAGAGTTTCTAGCGCCCCCTCCCCCCCCCGCAATCTATAGATTGGTGCCCCTCCCTCATTATTATTAATGCTAGCTACACCCCACCATCAATGCTCCCTCTAATTTTCTGTAGGCTGTGTGCGCATAAAATATCAGCTGTGCAGCTTTTGAAGGAAGGTTCAAGTTTTGTGCGCCACATAACGACACTCGGAGTTATATACTTTAAAATTATGACTACACATCAGAATACAGTATGTAGACCCAGGACCGGCCCGTCCATTGAGCAAGAATGTTTTTTGCACAGGGCCCCGCACAACACACATTCTTCATTAGCACAAGTCGATTTAAAAAAAACCAAACAAACCGGCTGCTGCTGCCGCCATGGCAGCGGCAGAATCAAATGTCCCGCCGCGGGGCCCCGCCTGCCCAGCAGAGCCTCCCTGCAGCATCAGTTCCCAAGTCCCTCCCAATGCGCGAGCTTTCAGAGCCGCGAAGGGAGAGCTTCTCTGACCTCTCGCGGCTCTGTTAATCCCGCCGGGGCTGATGGGAAATCCCATCAGCCCTGGAGAGATTAACAGAGCTGCAAGAAGAAAGGGAAACTCTCGCGGCTCTGAAAGCCCACGCATTGGGAGGGACTTGGGAGCTGATGCTGCAGGGAGGCTCTGCCGGGAAGGCGGGGCCCCACGGTGGGACATTTGATTCTGCCGCTGCCACGGCGGCATCAGCAGCCGGTTTGTTTTTTTAACTCTATCAGGGCTGATGGGGGGAGGGGGGTTAGGACTGGTAATGGGCTATGGGGGGGGGGCTAAGCCTGGAAGTGGGCTGATGGGGAGGTTAGGACTGGAAATGGGCTGATGGGGGTTAGGATGTAATGAGCTATGGGGGGGCTAAGACTGGTAATGGGCTATGGGGGTGCTAAGACTGGAAATGGGCTGATGGGAGCTTAGTACTAGTAATGGGCTGTGGGAAGGCTAAGACTGGTAATGGGCTATGGGGGGAGCTAAGACTTAAAGTGGGCTGATGGGGGGCTTAGGACTGGTAATGGGCTAAGGGGGGTGGCTAGGACTGGAAATGGGCTGAATGTAAGGAGGGCTTGAACTGCAAATAGCTGATGGGGATGGGGGCTTGGAATGGAAATGGGCTGAGTGTAAGGAGGGCTTGAACTACAAATAGCTGATGGGGAGGGGGGCTTGGAATGGAAATGGGCTGTGAGGGGAGGGAGGTAGGACTGGAAATGGGCTGATGGAGGGCTAGGATAGGACTGGAAATGGGCTGTTGGGGGGCTTGGATTGAAATGGACTCATGAAGGGGCTAGAACTGGAAGTAGGCTCATGGGGGGCTTGGATTGGAAATGGGCTGAGTGGAGGGGAGCTAGGATTTGACATGGGCTGATGGTGGGGCTAGGAAAGGACTAGAAATGGGCTGATGGGTGTTGGGATTGGAAATGGAGCTGATGGAGGGACTCGGATGGGGGAGCTAGGACTGGAAATGGGCTGATGGTGGGGCTAGGATAGGACTAGAAATGGGCTTATGGGGGGCTGGGATTGGAAATGAGCTGATGGAGGGACTCGGATGGGGGAGCTAGGACTCGAAATGGGCTGATGCGGGGACTAGAAGGGAGCGGATGCTGGGTGGGGCTGGAACTAGAAGGGAGCTGATGTTGGGGGAGGATTAGAATGGGATAGAGCTGGGAGAGTGAAATGGAGAGGGAAAAAATATTGTGTGTGGGAGGGAAGACAAATCTACAATTGGCCAGATATTGGGAGAGTAAGTGGGGATTGAGGATGGTGGGGTAAAATTTGAGTGGATGAAATAGGAATGAGGAAAGAGCAAAAAGGAGAAAGATTAGTATGTTAAAGCAGATGTAGAGAGAATGGAAAAAAACTAGAAGAGTGAAGAAAGGACAAATGGACAGCAGACGATTGAGAGTTAGCAGAAGACACGAAGAAGCCAGAAAGTGGCTGGTGCAATTGCAACTGGAAAAAAAATGCACAAAAAGGTAGAAAAATCTCTTTATTGAATTTATTAACTGAAATATGCCAGCTCTGGGAAATGTGCATCATTAACGCCTGTGCTTTGTTTAGTACAAGAGGAAATTAATTTATAGTTTTATTTCTACAGTGTTGTTGGGCTTTTGGGGTTCCCAGTTTAATTATTGCCTTCCTGTTTCTACATTGTGATTTCTTGTTTGGTGACGGTCTATGTTCTGCACGTGTAACTGAGCTGAGGTACTCTGTTTATGTAATTCCTATCTGACATTGCCACTTGTTCTCTTTCCCCAGTAGGTCATGTATTGTTCTCTGAAATGTATTGGTTTAATATTTGTAGTGTTGCCTTTTGATAGGTAGGGTCTTGTGCTTTAAGAGTCCTGGTAGTGCTGTTATGATACGGCGGGTTTGCTATGGGTTCTAAATGGGCAGTGTTTGTAGTAGTTCCTAATGTGCCTGGCAGTTGTCACTGGATTATAGTAATGTAGAAATCTTTTAGTCTTTCTTTATCCATACACTCATTAAGAGGCATGTTTACTAAAAGTTAGTGTATGGTAACATTATGCAAATATTTATGCAAATGAGGTCCCTTAAGCAAATGAGGCCCCGCACCCCCCTTGGGCCACCCCTGTGTACACCACATTGATTTTAATCCAATTAAATGAAAATAGACGATTACTAAACGAAGTAGAAAATTTCTAGTAATTACAATCACAAGTTTTAAATTTTAAGACGTCTATGTTGTTTTCTATCAGAATCAGAATCGTAATTTTTGTGCGCTCTGTTGTAAAGTATGTGCGCTCGCTCGGCGAGGTGTGCGCACGCGCACAGCTTAGAGGGAACAGTGCCCACCATCCTTTTCCCCCAAAACTCCTTTGTGAACTCTTCTCATGATGCTAGTATTTCTCTTTCAAGTCCAGTTTTGAAAGAAAATTGCAGTGAAGGGGCAAATGTATAGCCAGAGTAAAACAACAACTGAGCAATAAATATTTGGTATCATATGAATAGGCTACAATACTCCCAAGAACATGCTAAATTTTAGGACAACTCAAAAATATTTTACTCACTGAAAAAATATGCTCCCAGCTAAGGGACACAGACAAGCGGAGGAGCAGCCTAAAGGTTAGAGCAACTGCTTAGTACCCAGAAGATCAAGGGTTTGGATTCCCACTGGCACTCCTTGTGACTTGGGCAAGTCACTTTACCCTCCATTGCCTCAGAAGAAAAGGCCTGCCAATCTACTTCTGGTGATACATTGCCAAGAAAACCCAGAGGCAGCTGGATCGCCAGGAGTCAGCACTGACTTGACGGCACTAAAAAAAAAAGCACAGCCAAGGAGCATGCCATTTGTACACACTCATATTCTCTATTATGAGATTTTTGTTTTTAAATATTAGCCTGGTAGTATCTATTGGAGTTTTTATGGGTAGGATGGTAATAGAGTTTGGCTGTTAGTTTTTGGTTGGTAGTCTCTTTTGATATGGTGGGGTGGGAGCAAGTTAGCTGGTCAAAATGGTTTGGATATATTTGGCTGTGTTGCTTCTCCATCTTGAACGTTTTGTGATTCAGGGAGTTTTTCAATCCTACTCGGTAGTGGCTGCATTTTATGAGAATGTTGCTTCTTCTAGTTTAAAATTATCTGAGGTGTCTCTCCAAGATAACTTTCCTTTCCTATTGAAGTTCTATTGTTTAGAATAAGAAAATCCAGATTGTATAATAGAAATAGCTTACAGAACAGGCATGTATCTGATTCAACAAGGGCATGCAGTCAAACATGCTCCCAGTCTAGAGGATATTCAGATTCCCTGTTTTATGTATAAATGCCCGTTCTTATGTAAACAGGTGTCATTTCTGATTTGTTATTAACCAAAAGATCCAGGTTTTGTATTTATTACAGAATCCTGGATACATTCTAAGAATGATCCTATAGTATATGAATTAGGTCCTCCATGTTATAATTTTATTAATGTTCCAAGGGTAGGAAAAATGGGTGGGAGTCTTGATGTTGTTTAAATCTTTTTACACCTTACTTTGTTGATACCATTACTTCACCTGATATGGAAGCTTTGTGCTGCTAAGTAGTATCTACACAAGATCTAGCGGAAAAATATATTTTCATCCTGGTTCATCATCCTCCTGGTCCATGAGTCAAGATTCAGGATTATTTTGATTTTCTTGTACCCTGGGTACAACTGTTTATTATTGGGAAATATTAAGCTTCATTTGGAAGATATTCCTGGGCATGAACATCGTGGTTATGTTGCTTTCTTGCACTAATTGGGTTTCTCTGTGGTACCATTGAGTTCTACGCATATGTCCGGTCATAGTTGTATTTCAGAGATTTCATCTTCTCCTTTGATTTGGGCTGATCATTATTAGAATTTGTTTTTCATCTATTAAGATAGTGAATCCATCTATTTATGTGCAGTTAAGATCTTCTTCGGCCCTTTATTGAAATAGGTTGAATAATAGTGGGTTTTCTCAAACAGGTTCGGTCACTGCTTCTTTAACCAATTGGATTGATAATAAATGGAAAATTGTGGATGATATTGCCCCAGTTGTCTGTAAAAAATGCCCTGTAGCTAGGAAATATCTTCCTTGGTATACCTAAAAATTGATGAAGTTGAAAAGAGACTGTAGAGTTTTAGAGATAAAATGGAGGAAATCACATGATGATCAGGATAAACAAAACTGGCAGATTAAATATAAATTGTATAAAAAGCTATGATTTGCCAAGCTTGGAAACAATATAATGGGCAGGTGATTTCCTCTGCTCTCAGTCTCAATCTCTGTTTAATTTAACCTTAAGGGATAAAATCAAGGTATGGCCTGATCCTCCTTTGACTGTCTATCAGTTGGCAGATTCTTTTAAATACCAGAAGAGATATATTTCTTAGGGAAGAGGTAAATATCGATAATTTTTTGCTACTGGTTTCTCAGAAAAAACAAAAGCAATTAGATGCCTGTTATGTAGACCATTTTTGTTGGAATTTTCAATTCCAACATATTCCAAGGTGTACCCCCCTTTAGAAAATACTCTAAATACTTTCTCTTTAGCAGATCACTGCCAGACATATTTTTATTGTCTAGCACTTCAAGATTTTTGGGACTAGTTCTACAGGATTACTGTAGAATTTATGGTACAAGATATATATCCAAAAGAATAGGAGACATTGTCCTTACTCCAGTTTCAAAAGATAGAAAATCTAATCTGGATGATTTAACAAATTTTTGCCCAATAGCTAACATTCCCATGTTAATCAAGATGCAAGAGGTCATTGTTGCGAAACAACTAAATGTTCTATTTAGAGAATTTTAATTGTCTGGGGGGAGATCACAATTTGGTTTTAGAAGGGACCATAGTACAGAAATGTTGCCGAGTATTTTGATTTCAGATATTAACACAATATTAGCTAAAGGCAATATTGCTGGGGGGGCTCTACAATTCGATCTTAATGCTGCTTTTGATTTAGTGGATCATGAAATTCTGATGTTTGTTTTAGATTTGGGAGTTTCAGTAACAGTGTATAATTGGTTTTATGTTCTTTATTTAACTTTTCTTCTATACCACGCTATTCACATCAGCGTGGAGTACATTCAACATTATACATGCAGAGGAACCACATTGCATATACATTGAACAGGGGCAATAAACCTGGATATAACTGGGGGTAACTATCTACAAATTATCTTTTTTAAAAATAGGAGGTATAGAGTACAGTTGGTGTTAATTCGGAGAAGTGGGAGGCTGTTTGTGGAGTTCCTCAAGGAATCCCCACTTCCATCTATTCTTTTTAATATCTTAATGACTAAATTAGAATGGGCGTTTGCTCATGCAAATTTTCAATTATATTCATATGCGGATGATATTTCAATTTTGCTGACCTTTTCGCAAGCATCTAGTGATTTTTATCAAATGCAATGAGAAGATGAGCAAAAATTATTTGGTTACAATTAAACACCTCAAAAGATAAAAGTCTTATGATTCAATAACTCTAAACCACTTCAAGATTTACTAACCCAACCGTTAGAACAGTTAGGACTCCATTCTACTACTACTATTCAGCACTTAAAGCGCCACGCACGCAGTGCTGCACAGCTAACCTACAAGAGGTAGCCAACATACAAGAGACAATCCCTGCCCGTTCTGACCCAGTCCTCCAAGTTCTCAGTATTTTGATTGATGAGAGTCTCTCTTTTGAGGCTCACATCAATCTGGTTGTTCAAAATCCTTACGAGGACAACTGTGTAGAATTAGGCCATAGTTTTCATTTGATTACTTCCATCTTCTTGTGCAAAGTTATATTTTGGCATTTTTCGATTGTGGAAATATACTGTGTATGAATTGTTCATAGCGCCAAATTATGCACCTACAATTATGTCAAAATACGACAGCGCACCTCATTTATGGTACATCTCTGAATATAGCAGTGGCCCCTCTTCTCCTCAAGCTACAAGTGGCTTAAGGTTTCTAATAGAATCCGTTTTAAGTTTATCTTTATATATAAATTTTTTAATACATTTGTTCCCACACATTTTTCAGCCTTGCTGCTTCCTGTTTTAACACGTCGTCACACCTTTGCAATCTTTCTGCACATTATTACCCCTCCTCTGGGTGAATTAGACTTAAAGTCCATTTTGTACATACTATTCCCTACATGGCTGCGAAATGTAGGCCTGAACTACCAAGTTAAAAATGTATTTTTCTCTTATTTTCAAAAAAGAAAAAATTAAAAATTGGCTCTTTAATTCCAACATGTTTAGCATTTTTCCTCAATATTCAAACAGCACTGAAAGAGTAGTTACTCACCTGTAACAGGTGTTCTCCAGGAGCAGCAGGAATCAGTCCTCACATATGGGTGACGTCGGCGCCGACGGAGCCCTCGCAGAGCAATTTTCCCCAGCTTTCAAAGAAAGCCTTTGGGAATTGCAGCGCGCATGCGCGGTCCTCTTCCCGCCCAAGGGTGCCATCTTGCTCAGTCTGATGACATAGCTAAAAGACAGCAAAAAATTAGCAAAAAACGAAAGCATAGAACTGCAACTCCAAGGGGAGGAGGGAGGGTTGTGAGGACTGATTCCTGCTGCTCCTGGAGAACACCTGTTACAGGTGAGTAACTACTCTTTCTCCAGGACCAAGCAGGAAGTCAGTCCTCACATATGGGACTCCCAAGCTTAAGGCTACCGGAGACCCCAAGCACAAAAAAGGAGCTCCCTCAAGCTCAGTAGCACAGAAGGAAGGAATCTTCTCTGAGTACGCCCCCAGCCGGTAGCCCAACATCTGGGACGGAGGGCAGGAGTTGCCTATACCTCAAAGAGATTACGGAGGACTGCCTGTCCGAAAGCACTGTCCCTGCGGGACTCCCTCTCCAGGCAGTAATGGGCTGCAAAAGTCTGGCTTGAAGACCAAGTAGCGGCCCGGCAGATGTCTGCCAATGGAACAGAGCGGAGGTAAGCCACTGACGCAGCCTTCGCGCTAACACGATGAGCCGTGACTTGACTTTCCAACGAGAGGCCAGCTGCCCCATAAGCCCAAGCGATACAGTCAGCAATCCAGATGGACAGAGTACGCTTGGAGACAGGGAGCCCCAACTTATTGGGGTCATAAGACACGAAGAGCTGAACAGCCCTTCGGTGCTCCCGCGTACGGTCCAGGTAGAAGGTTAACGCCCTCCTACAGTCCAGGGTATGCAGGACCATTTCAGCTCGGCTGGAGTGTGGCCTGGGAAAGGTGGTCGGAAGTACCACCTCCTGGTTGATGTGAAAAGGGGAAACCACTTTAGGAAGAAACTTAGGGTGAGTCCGTAGGACTACCCTATTCTTGTAGAACCTAGTGTAAGGAGGATCAAATACTAGGGCCTGTAGCTCACTAACGCGTCTAGCAGAAGTGAGGGCCACCAAGAATAAGGTTTTCCAAGAAAGAAAACGAAGATGACAGGTAGTCATAGGTTCAAAAGGCGGACAGGTAATCCGCTGTAAAAACACATTCAGATCCCAGTCAGGGGCTGGTGGGCGCAAAGGTGGTTTAAGGAGAAGGAAGCCTCTGAGAAAACGAGCCACTAGAGGGTGGCTGGAAAGAGGTCTGCCATCCACCGGCATGTGATGCGCAGAAAGAGCATTGAGGTGGACCCTGATCGAGTTGGACTTAAGTCCAAGATTGGAGAGGCAAAGCAAGTACTGCAAGACCACTGATGCTGAACAGGAGAAGGGATCTTGAGACTGCTGAGCACACCAGACGGAGAACCGACGCCACTTAAGAGCGTAGGACTTCCGGGTGGAAGGTCGCCTGGAGGTCAAGACGACTTCCTCCACATCTGGAGGCAGCAGGAGGGGAGCAAGGACTACCCTCTCAGCAGCCAGGCCATCAGATGAAGGGACCGGAGGTTGGGGTGCAGGAGAGTCCCCTGATCCTGTGACAGGAGGTCGGGCTGAAACCCCAGAGGAAGGGGAGTGTCCACCGCCAGCTGCATCAGAAGCGGGAACCAAGGTTGTCTCGGCCACCGGGGAGCCACTAGGATCATCGAGGCTTTATCTCTGAGAACTTTGAAGAGTGTCCGAGACACCAGCGGCATGGGAGGAAAGGCATACAAGAGGCCTGTGGACCATGGAATCAGAAAAGCATCCGCCGCTACTCTGAGAGGATGCGGTTGTCGAGAGCAGAATCTGGGAAGTTGCCGGTTCAGAGGACTGGCAAACAGATCCATGGTGGGGAGGCCCCACTTGAGAAAGATCCGCTGAACCACCAACGGATCCAATCTCCACTCGTGTGGTTGGAGGATCCGGCTTAGCTTGTCTGCCAGGTAATTTTCCTGACCTGGGAGATAGACAGCTTTGAGGAGGATGCCGTGGTGGACGGCCCAAGAGCACAGTTTCTGTGCCTCCTGACAGAGAAGGAAGGAGCCTGTTCCGCCTTGTTTGTTCACGTAGAACATTGCAACTTGATTGTCCGTCTGGACCAGCACAGACTGGTGAGAAGTGAGGTGGGAGAAGGCTCTGAGAGCTAGGCGGATGGCTCTGAGCTCCAGGAAGTTTATCTGCTGAGCAGACTCCCAAGGAGTCCAGAGGCCTTGAGTACATTTTCCTTGGCAATGTGCTCCCCAACCCAGGAGAGAAGCATCGGTCGTCAGGACCTGAGAAGGCGGAGGAGGCTGAAAAGCCATTCCTAGCACTAGGTTTGGCAGATGAAGCCACCATTGTAGAGAAGAGACCAGCGGGTCGGAGATCTGTACGGAGTCCGCTAGGCTCCCAGTGGCCTGATGCCATTGTGTGCGAAGGCACCATTGAGCAGGCCGCATGTTCAGGCGGGCATTGGGGGTCACATGGACTGTGGAAGCCATATGGCCGAGCAGTCGCAGAAATTGCCTGGCAGAGACCAGGGAATTGCTGCGAAAGTGGCTGGCAAGATCCATGAGCCTGTTTGCCCTGTCGAGAGGCAGAAAAGCTCACGCCTGAAGTGTGTTCAATCTTGCGCCGATGAACTCGAGATCCTGAGAGGGGAGCAAAGTGGACTTTGCGAAGTTTATGACAAAGCCCAAGTACTGGAGCAGAGCCACAGTGCGGTGCGTGGCGTGAATGGCCTCTTGGGAAGACTGTGCTCTGATGAGCCAGTCGTCCAGGTATGGAAATACAAAGAGGCCTTGAAGTCTTAGATAAGCCGCCACCACTGCTAGATATTTGGTGAACACCCTTGGTGCGGAGGATAGGCCAAAGGGTAGTACTCTGTACTGGTAATGATTGCCCCCCACCACAAACCTGAGATATTGTCTGTGGCTGGGGTGAATGAGGATGTGAGTGTAGGCATCCTTTAGATCTAAGGAGCATAGCCAGTCTCCCTGCTGGAGGTAGGGCAGCAGGATTCAAAGGGTAAGCATCTTGAACTTTTCCTTTGCGAGGAACTTGAGGTTGCGCAAGTCCAGGATGGGTCTGAGGCCTCCTGTTCTTTTTGGTATCAGAAAGTACCTGGAGTAAAAACCTTGACCTCTCAGGTGGTGGGGCACCGGTTCCACAGCCTGTTCCTGAAGAAGACTTGCTAACTCCTGAAGGAGTAAGTCCCTGTGCAGAGGGAGTCTGAGAGGCTCCCCTGGAAAGTAGGAGGGAGGTACCTGGTGAAAGTGAAGAAGATAGCCTTTTTGAACCATGTGAAGCACCCAGGTATCTGTAGTGATGTGGGACCACCTGTGGGCAAAGTGGACCAGCCGGCCTCCTGTGCTGAGAAACCAGCTGAGGGGGAGAGGCTATGCTGAGGAAGTCAAAAACCCCCACCCTGCTGAACAGGGGCCGGTGGTGCAGGCTTGGGGGCTTGCTGCCTACGGGACCCATTACCCCGTCCCTTGGCTTGCTTACCCTGTTGGGGAGCTGCTGAGGCCTGATAATGAGGGTAGTGTTGATAGGCAGCCGCCTTCCTCGGGTAAAAGGGCTTTTTCCCCGAGCCCTTCTTCTTCTGAGAAGGGGCAGAGGTCTTCCTTGAGAGACGAGTCCTGGTGAGAGTCTCGGTCTCGATCTGTGCAGCCTTCTCATCCATGGGCTTGTCAAAGAGGTTTTCACCTCTGCAGGGGACATCGACCAACTTGTCCTTCACCCATGGCTCGAGGTCGGATGACTGAAGCCAAGCCTGTCGGCGGCAACCGATGCCGGCTGCGGCTACTCGAGCCAATGCTTCAAAGCCATCGTAGGCTGCTCGAGAGATAAACTTTGAGCACTCCCGAATACCAGTTGACAAGGCTTGGAACCTCTGCAAAGGTTCTTCGGAGAGACCAGCAGAGAACCCGGCTATTTCTTTAGCCAGGTCTCAGAGATACATGCCCATGTAGAGCTGGTAAGTCTGGACTCGACAAGCAAGCATAGAGCCCTGGAAACACTTCCTACCGAGGGCATCCAGGCTTCGAGCCTTCCGACCGGGAGGCACTGAGGAGTGCATTTTCTGACTCTTAAGTCTATGCATGGCCGATTCCACCACCATGGAATGGTGCGGTAGTTGTGCCTTTTGGAACCTGTGGCTCTTGCGGACTCGATAAATGGAATCGACCCGCTTGCTTAACACCGGCGACGACGCCGGGCTCTCCCACATGCGGAAGAGAAGTTGTTCCACAGCATCAGAGGAACCGGTACAATAAAGGCCTCCTTTGGGGGGAGAGTCATATTGGAGGGCGTCGAGCTCTTCGACTCGAGGCTCCTCCTCGGGATCCGCGGGGAAGGCCAAGGCCTTGGCCATATCCCGCACGAAGTCCGAGAACCGGGTATCCTCCGGGGGGGACCTTCTCCGAGGTTCGGACTCGGGGGAGACCGATGGGACACACCGAGTCCAAAAAGAACCAGGTGATTCTTCGTCCTCGGATTCCCAGGCTGACTCCTCGGAGGAGGAGTCGAGCGGCTCCGGTCGGGTGGGCATCGATGCCGTCCGCCCCGACGCCGAGGGAGTCGGCGTCGACGACCTCGGTCCCGAACGGGAGGCCGAAGGAGACCGCGACCAAGGATCGACTCGAGCCCTCATGGACTCGAGGATCGGCTCGGTCTCCGGGGTCGACTTGGACGTTGGCGTCCCGGTGGTCAGGGCAGAAGCACCGGCGAGGCCAGCGATCAATGCCCGCTGCTGGTCCATGAAGGCAGCGAAACTGCTCTCCAAGGCCGTCAACCTGAGTCCAAGCTCAGGAGACCCAGCAGTCCCCGACTCGGGCCCCGACAGCATCGGGCCCGACGGCTCCTTCGGAGGCGAGTCCACGAGGACAACAGTACTCACGTGAGCGGGCGAGTCCATCTCGAGACGAGGATGTTTGGAAGGCCTCTCCAACTCCGAGGACCCAGGACGGGAATCGGGGCTATGCGACCTGGCCCTCGAGGAACCAGGAGCGTCCACCGACCCCGCCCTCGTGGGCTTCTTCTTCCGATGATGTTCCCGGGTAGGAGACCCCCGTTCAGAGGAACTCCGACGATGCTCAGGACCAGAGTCCCGAGACGTCGAAGCCTCTGACGAGGTCCGGGCCCGGCCGGAGTCAGAGAAGATACGTTCCCGCTGATGCTGCCGACTCAACGCTTTTGAGGACATTTTGCCACACGGACCACAGATCATCGGGTCATGATCGGGTCCGAGGCAGCGGAGGCAGTAGTCGTGTGTGTCGGTAAGAGACATGAGCTTCTTACACCGATCACACTTCTTAAACCCGCTGGCAGCCATCGGGGGAAAAAGGGCCCCTGCGAGGTCAAAAGACAGGGCTGCCAGTGAAAAAGAAAAAAAGGCGCGAAATCTGTCACGAAGGACAAAAAAACCCGAAAAATAAAGAACGGACTCGCAACCGGCGTCGCGGGTCCGGGCGGGAAAAGAACCGGCGTCGAATTCGAGAAAAAGACAAATAAAATCAACTTTTCTAGCAGGGAATTACAAACGTCTGTAGGGCTCCGCGGAAAAAAGACGACTGAGCAAGATGGCACCCTTGGGCGGGAAGAGGACCGCGCATGCGCGCTGCAATTCCCAAAGGCTTTCTTTGAAAGCTGGGGAAAATTGCTCCGCGAGGGCTCCGTTGGCGCCGACGTCACCCATATGTGAGGACTGACTTCCTGCTTGGTCCTGGAGAACCACTATGACTGGGACCGTAGTTGTATATAAGTCTATGTTAAATTAGAGAGATTTTGTACAGAATATACTGTAGGAATCAAAAATATAATAACCATACAGCTAATGTACACCTAGAAACTATAAGCAAAATTGGTATAACGTTGAGGCAAAGAATACTTGCAATATTGGAAGACAGTGACAACATTAATATATCGCTGATTTAAACCACATGTGTTAAGCAGGTTTCAAAGACAAACCCATAAATCTATGCTTTCCCCTTATGAGATCACAGGATGTGCTCATTTCTTGATCAAGCAAGTGTTCTTCTAGCTTTCTCATATTCTTCCTTCACTTCCTACTGACAGTCATGCAGACAATGTACTGGCAACAGGAAGTGAAACTGGAGAGACAAAAGCAAAATATGGCCATTTTCTGAAACAATGGTCATATTTAGACTCTTGCTACAAGTCTGCTTCCGGTCACTCTGTTAGGCCACAAGGATTGTTTTTAGAATATGATATTAAGTGGGCTTCAACCCGCTTCTTTCCAACAATAGTATACTGGTTATGGGTCTGTAGGAGAATGGTGAATGTGGATCGAGGTTTGGTTTCTTCAGGAGCAGTCTGATTGATGCTTGTTTGAGGGAGAGAGGAAGAAGTCTTTGAGAAAGGGAGCGTACAATGTCATATATAATTGGTAGGAATTGGTCTTTTGCTATTTTAAACCAAGAAACTGGACATAGGTCAAGCGAAGACGTTGTGGTGTTAATGTTGCTATGTTGTTGAGCTCATCAGGTGAAAGGATTGATGATAGTCCAGTGGTAGTTGTGTATGGTCTCTTTGTTTGAGATTGGAATTGTCCTCTGCCACAACGTGCTGAGCCAAGAGGGCCAAGAGATGGGATTCTGCCTAAGGAAAAAAAGTAGGTGCATTTCTCATACCACTCCGAGGCACCTTGTGCCGCCCTGGCAATTGACATAAGCCACTGCAGTGGCATTTTCTGAGAGTACTCAGTCTGCCTTCCCATGTAACAGGGGGCAGAAGTGCAAGCAAACCAGCCTAATGGCCCACACTTCGAGACTGTTGATCATCCACTTGGCCTCCATCAGCGACCAGAAGCCCTGGGTGAAGCGATCCAGGCAATGAGCTCCCCATCCTGATAGACTGGCATCCATCATCATCACCACCACTCATGAGGGAGTTTCCAGCAGGAGCCCCCTCCCCCAGAGGAGATGGTTGGGAAGAGTCCCAGCAGGACAGGCTACTCTGCACTGAATATAGGAAAAGGAAAGGAGTCAGATGGGAGAAGTCATACGTGTTGGGAGACCACCACACTAACAATGCTTGCTGCAAGGGGCACATGTGGGTCCTAGCCCATGGCATGATGTCCAGAGTTGCTGCCATGGCCACGAGCAGGTAGAAGTAGTCCCAAACTCTGGGGACTGGAGTCTCCAGAAAGCTGTGAAACTGCTGATGAAAGCAGAGCCAACAATCCTATATGAGATACACCCTGGACTGTGTGGTGTCAAAGTGGACCCCCAAGGAACTCAAGGTTCTGGGATGGGCAAAGACAGCTTTTTTCACAATTGATGGAACTGAGCTGCTCTAGCAGTGCCACCATGGTCTGAACAGCTCTCAGCCTGAATAAGCCAGTCGTCCAGGTAAGAGTGGACACAGATGCTGTTGCGCCAAAGGGCTGCAGCAACCACCACCATAACCCTGGAAAAGGTTCACGGCGCTGTTAAAGTCCAAATGGGAGCACACAGAACTGGAAGTGCTGGCTCAGAATGGTAAACCAGAGATAACGCTGATGATCATGCCAAATCAGGATGTGAAGATATGCCTCCGTGAGGTCTAGTGTAGCAAGAAATTCCCTGGGGAAGAGACTGCATGACCAACCTCTGAGTCTCCATATGGAAGTGAGGCATGCGCAGGCTGCGATTGATACCCTGCAGGTCTAGAATGGGACGAAATGCACAGTCCTTGGGCACCACGAAATAGATGAAGTATCAGCCAGTGCTGTGTTCTTTCAGGGGCACCGGCACAATGGCTCAGAGAATCCACATGCATCGAAGACTGTCACGGACGGCTATGTTTCAGAGCACAGCCTTGCAGAGACACGAGAAAGCAGTCACAGATAGGTCTCACTACATAGCGTAGCCCTGACTGATGACATCCACAATCCAGCGATCAGAAGCAACTAGGGCCTACTCCTTCCGAAAGATCTGCAGATATCCCTCAACCTGTGGCACCAGAGGCCCCCCACTCATCAGCATGAGAAGTGGGAGGTAGCCGGAGGCTTGTAAACAGCTCCAGTGCTCCCTTGAGAGTGGCGCACTCTATGAAAGGACTGGAAGTGGCCTTCCAACCCGGAGTAGGAATAAGAGGAATATGAATGACCCTGGTGGTAGCAACCTGTGTCGCGAAATCCAGATCTGGAGGATGCTGAAGCTGTTGAGGACGAGTGCTTGGCAGGCTTCGGTTTATCCTCTGGTAAGAGCTGGGACTTGACCTTGCCTAGGGTCCTTCACCAGCTTCTCCACATCCTCTTCAAACAGGAGGGCAGTCTGGCTAGATAGGTCTGACGCCATAATCGGCAGACCAATTACGGAGCCAAAGCCAGCACCAGGCAGCATTCGCAGCTGCCATCCCCCAGGCACAGGACATCATAAAATGTGCCTGCCAAAAAGACAGCCACAGACTCCAGGTGCGTTATGTTCTCCCCTTCCGGAAGCAGCTGGATTCAGCACACTAAAGCCCAGGCTGCTCGTCCCCCACAGGTGGACGTCTACAGCCCCAAGAAGGATGCAACAAAGGCCACCTTCAGGAAGCCCTCCACTTTCCGGTCCTGTGCATCATACAAGAACACACTGCCCTCTACTGGGACAGAGAAACCACAAAAGCGAGCAGTAATGGAAGCCACAGGCACTTTATTAGTTACGCAAACCCCAACGCGTTTCGGCTGTTGCCTTCATCAGGGGGTACTGGAGGACAGCAAAACACAACATTAAAATAATAAAATAAGAACAGGAATAATATATTAAAATGACAAATATGATAAATCATAATTATTAATTAATTCATAAAAGAAGTTTTTTAGGTTAAAACATGTAAAAATATATATATGTATGAGAAATCTATATATAAAAAAACTATGTAGACAAGAAAACAGCAATACATAATAATAAAAAATATATAGATATAACATACTTACAAATGAAGTGCACAAAAGCAATAAAGATATGGCACAAACCAATCAATGGTGGATAATGCTAAAAGATAATGTAAAAACCATTAATATAATACTGAAACTATTACAAACATCAATTAGGACCATACAACATTGAATAAAAAGAAGAAGACAAAATGGAAAACCCAGACCAGCGAGAAAAGCAAATACAACTATATAGTGATACTAAAAAATGTATATATAGAAGAATCTTATTCAAGCAAAAGAGATCTCTTTATATATATACAAAACATAGAGCGTACATATCGTTAGACGCGCCCATGCGGTACCATGATCACAAATGTTAAATGAGAGAAGCTGGTACTCAAAAGCTATGATAAAATGTGTGCTTCTAAAAGTACAACAAATAAAAAAGGTGCAGGAGTATAGAACCAAATGTGGTATTATAAGGCAATATAAAATCAATATATAAACCCATGCTAAAAGTTGTAATCTAAAAAGACCAGGGAACCGCCGAGAAAACCAACAATAAAATTATAAAAAATAAATAAATATAATCTAATTTTTTGTAAGACATATATATCCTACGTGGACCCATAACATATAAGCTCATGTAGCTGCTCAAACGTAACATAAGATCTGTATAATATACTAGAAGGAGGAAAACAAAGGAAACTGAAATGCACAGTTAACTGGCTTACAAACAAACTTATTCGACACCTTCTTGAACCGCTGATTAAATGCCAACTCGTGAGGAACTTAAAACCATGAAGACAGTGCAAACAAAGTGTAAAAAAAGTGTAAAAAGGGGGGGGGAACACCTCAAGCAAGCACATACCTGAACACCAACGGCCAGCTATTCAGAATTCTTGAGAACGCCAACTTTGGCGCGCATTTAAATTGACAGGCTGCGTGGTGTCACTCCATATGCATAAAATGACGTCAGAGGAACCACCTCAGGCAAGCAAATACCTGAACACCAACGGCCAGCTGTTTAGAATTCTTAAGAACGCAGACTTTGGCGCGCATTTAAATTAACAGGTGGCGTTGTGGCACTCCATTTGCATAGGATGACGTCAAAGGACGTCCATCTGACCACACATATAATAATAGCACGTAACTTCAGCTAAAAAATAAAATAAAACAATTATAAAACCAATACATAAATAATAATCAATAAAAATAATATCAAAAGTAGGAGAGGTTCCACTGAACCCCACGGGCAATGAATAAATCGTCATAATTGACAACTTAACAAAGACTGAAAACGGCGATTCGGCGTGTCATTAAAAACAAGTAATTTGTGAATACTCACAATAATAACTTGTTGAAAAAGGCCCTACTCTCAGCAACTTGTTATCATGAGGGAGCATCTAAGCCTATCCAAAAACCGGCAAATTACCGGAAAAATAACTACAGCACAGAAATAAAAAAGAGCAAAGAAATAAAACATAATAAGTAATAAATCATAAAACCATAACAAAGGGACCAATAATCCTTTCAAGGATGATAATTAAAAATAGGGTACATGAAATTACACTATATAGGGCAAAAAAATCCATAAATATGTAGATCATAAATATGTATGGTCACTACATAATCAAAAAAGACCAACAAGAGTATTTAGGAGAAATCCAATTCTTTATAAATTACAAAAAAACTGCTAAGTTAAAGTCCTGATTTAGACCCAAAGGGGTCACTGACTGTAACTCATAAATGAACCGCTGTTCAAGTTTGAGTAATATTGATTCTATATTACCGCCCCGCCAGTGTGGATGAACCACCTTTAGAACAAAAAACTTTAAATCAGACACAAGATGGCCCTTCTCACTCCAATGGGCAACCATGGGTTTGTCTGCAAGACGTCTTCCTAAGCAACTTTTATGTTCAATAATGCGTGTTTTTACCGGCCGAGTGGTTTTGCCGACATATAGCAACTTACATGGGCACATAACTACATATATGACATTACTGGTCAAACAGTTGGAATAATGATTAAGAAAAAACTTCCTTTGAGTGACTGGATGAACAAACACATCTTTCACAACAATACCATTCAAACACACAGAGCACCGCCCACATTGAAAATGACCTTTCATTTTAATAATTGGTCGTGGTCTGGACAGAGCTGAAGGCACTAAATAGTTTTTCAAATTCCGGTTCCTTTTGTGAGCTATAGTCAAGGATTTACATGTAAAACAGGGAAGTGATGAGACCAAATGCCACTCTCGTCTGATAATTCTAGAAATATCTTTTGAGAGAGTAGAGAAGGTCAAGGCACAAACAACTTTGCTTTCATTAGTAGGTATCTTTTTCTGAAGAAGCACATTCCTATCTAATGTCTTTGCCTATGTCATCCTATGCAAATGGAGTGCCACAACGCAGCCTGTTAATTTAAATGCGCGCCAAAGTCGGCGTTCTTAAGAATTCTAAACAGCTGGCCGTTGGTGTTCAGGTATTTGCTTGCCTGAGGTGGTTCCTAGATGGACGTCCTTTGACGTCATCCTATGCAAATGGAGTGCCACAACGCAGCCTGTTAATTTAAATGCGCGCCAAAGTCGGCGTTCTTAAGAATTCTAAACAGCTGGCCGTTGGTGTTCAGGTATTTGCTTGCCTGAGGTGGTTCCTAGATGGACGTCCTTTGACGTCATCCTATGCAAATGGAGTGCCACAACGCAGCCTGTTAATTTAAATGCACGCCAAAGTCGGCGTTCTTAAGAATTCTAAACAGCTGGCCGTTGGTGTTCAGGTATTTGCTTGCCTGAGGTGGTTCCTAGATGGACGTCCTTTGACGTCATCCTATGCAAATGGAGTGCCACAACGCAGCCTGTTAATTTAAATGCGCGCCAAAGTCGGCGTTCTTAAGAATTCTAAACAGCTGGCCGTTGGTGTTCAGGTATTTGCTTGCCTGAGGTGGTTCCTCTGACGTCATTTTATGCATATGGAGTGACACCACGCAGCCTGTCAATTTAAATGCGCGCCAAAGTTGGCGTTCTCAAGAATTCTGAATAGCTGGCCGTTGGTGTTCAGGTATGTGCTTGCTTGAGGTGTTCCCCCCCTTTTTACACTTTTTTTACACTTTGTTTGCACTGTCTTCATGGTTTTAAGTTCCTCACGAGTTGGCATTTAATCAGCGGTTCAAGAAGGTGTCGAATAAGTTTGTTTGTAAGCCAGTTAACTGTGCATTTCAGTTTCCTTTGTTTTCCTCCTTCTAGTATATTATACAGATCTTATGTTACGTTTGAGCAGCTACATGAGCTTATATGTTATGGGTCCACGTAGGATATATATGTCTTACAAAAAATTAGATTATATTTATTTATTTATTTTTTATAATTTTATTGTTGGTTTTCTCGGCGGTTCCCTGGTCTTTTTAGATTACAACTTTTAGCATGGGTTTATATATTGATTTTATATTGCCTTATAATACCACATTTGGTTCTATACTCCTGCACCTTTTTTATTTGTTGTACTTTTAGAAGCACACATTTTATCATAGCTTTTGAGTACCAGCTTCTCTCATTTAACATTTGTGATCATGGTACCGCATGGGCGCGTCTAACGATATGTACGCTCTATGTTTTGTATATATATAAAGAGATCTCTTTTGCTTGAATAAGATTCTTCTATATATACATTTTTTAGTATCACTATATAGTTGTATTTGCTTTTCTCGCTGGTCTGGGTTTTCCATTTTGTCGTCTTCTTTTTATTCAATGTTGTATGGTCCTAATTGATGTTTGTAATAGTTTCAGTATTATATTAATGGTTTTTACATTATCTTTTAGCATTATCCACCATTGATTGGTTTGTGCCATATCTTTATTGCTTTTGTGCACTTCATTTGTAAGTATGTTATATCTATATTTTTTATTATTATGTATTGCTGTTTTCTTGTCTACATAGTTTTTTTATATATAGATTTCTCATACATATATATATTTTTACATGTTTTAACCTAAAAAAAAATTTATGAATTAATTAATAATTATGATTTATCATATTTGTCATTTTAATATATTATTCCTGTTCTTCTTATTTTATTATTTTAATGTTGTGTTTTGCTGTCCTCCAGTACCCCCTGATGAAGGCAACAGCCGAAACGCATTGGGGTTTGCGTAACTAATAAAGTGCCTGTGGCTTCCATTACTGCTCGCTTTTGTGGTTTCTCAGTTTGTTTGCGAGCAGTGCTCCTGTTTGTGTTCTCTACTGGGACAGATGCATGCTTGGTGATGGTAGTCGCTAAAGAGTCAACCTTAGGACACCGCAGGCAACACTGCAGATCGTCCTGGTACCAAGGACAAATATGCCTGTGACACCAGGCTGTGTGCAGATGGCATTGGGCTTGTTCTACTCCATCACCACTTGCTGAAGCTCCACTGGAAAGCCCACGATAGAGCCTTAATGCCCTTATGAATAAGGTCAACGCCCAACGAAGGGGCCGCTGGTGCAAGTTCTAGAACGCAGGGCTCTGTGGCAACCTGAGCAATTAATGGAGCCACCTCTTCCCTGCGGAAGAGGCGAACAATGCTTCACTTTTCTCCTCAAGGAGTAGGGGGCTCAGCATCCTCCGACATGGAGTCTCCCACAGATGCCTCAGATTCTGAGGCCCCCTCATCCTCCGCCAGGGACTCCAAATCAAGGACTCGCATCAGCCTCTTGCATGGTCTGGTAGTACCCTGGGGAATGTCTGGTCTATGGGCACACTCTCTTGCATTACTCGCCCTGACGGACGGCTATTCCGTGTTTGGCAGAAGCAGAGACACGGTCAGGCCACCTTTGCAAAGGGACCAAGCATGACTAAAAATGGTAGCAAACTCAGCCGCTTCACGAGTCCACTCCCAGCACATCTCTTGCTGTTCTCCCCAGGTCATCTGATCTTGGGGGTGAAAGAGCAGGCGAAGAGGGATCATTCAGAGTTGGCGCCATGCTCTGAGGTCCTGATGACACTGGCATTTGATGGTGGTATGCGCTGCCAGATCGGCACCAAGAGCCAGCAGCAACATGAAGGACTCCCCCGGATGTTCAGCGCATACAGAACAGAGTTGGTCAACTAAGCAGCGGCGCTTCTTTCCGCACGCCAGGCAGTGTGGCAGTGGAGCAAGCATGCTGCATAGCATGAGAGATCCAGTCACTTGTCAGGAACTAGGCTGTGAAGTGAGCTTGCTTCGTCGCTGGGCAGGAACTAGACCACAGAGAACAGGTCACAAGGAGTGTAGGGGCCTGCCACGATGTTCAGTCAAAGAGCAGGGAACTGAACGCACAGCACGATCCCCAGCCGATCGGTAAGAATTTATCCCTAGGTACTCCACCACTGTATTCACCACTGCCTGGGCAGAGCTTCTCAACATAGTCTCCTCCTCAAGCTAGGAGATAGTGGGTGTGGGGGGGGGGGGAGGAGATGAGGGAATTGAGTTGCTTGAGCCCTGCCAATCTTCTCAGCCCTTTTTCCTATTGTAAACTTTAAAAAAATAGTAAAGGAAACCAAAAACATAAAACTAAGGGGTAGGCCAGGTAAACTCCAGCAACTGAACTGGCTCACTTAGCTAGAAACTGTCCCCCCACCAAAACAGTCCACCAGCCAGGGTATATCATACATCTGGGGACTAGATACAGTAGGACTGCCTTCTGTCCACAGACGTTCAGCAGCCTCAGCCTCTAGAATCTGAGCTGTACAGACTTCCAACCATCATTTGCTGAGAGAGAGAGAAAATACTTATGACCCTAGCTGTACTGAGTATTATATTTGTGGTGATGTCACAACTCTGAGTGGTTTCTCTGTCTCACTCTCTGCTGGTTGGGAGTGCTAACGCATTTGTCTGGACTGATCGAGCAGGATGATCTGGAAAGGGGAGATATGACAGAGAAGTTTAACTACGTCTGTGGCAGAAATGCACAAGAAGAGAGCCTCTTTCAATTGAAAGCAAGCTCTACAACAAGGGGACATAGGGTGAAAGGGGATAGACTCAGGAGTAATATCCATAGAAATATAGAAACATTTATTTATTTTGTTTATTTATGTGTACTTATTTATATACCGCCTTTCTCAAATCAAAGCAGTTTACAAAGAACTCAAAAAACTGCATTTTAACATATATACATTACATAGAACGTTGATAACAGGGTGCATCATAGTAGCAAAAAACACTATATAAGATTAGTATAGTAAATTTAACTAGGAATATCAAACAACTATTTACATGAGTCATTTGTGATAATTTTGGAAAGTTCTTAGCTAACTGTTGGTCTAAAGTTAGCTGAAATACTTATTCTAGTAATAGTAAACTGTTGCCCTGTGTCTTGTTTTGGGTGAAGTATTGGGTGGTATTGAGTTTATATGATGGTTGAAGGGTAGCCAGGACTGGTTTGCTTTAAGTAATTGATTCTCCGAAATGCTCTCTGAAGGTTTTTATGAGCTTGCGGAAGTTGTTTGGATCTTTCGTATCCCTTATGTCTGGGAGTGAGTTCCACAGCGTTGGGGCATATAAGGAGAATGCCCTCTTTGTTGTTGTTGCCTTGCTGTTTCTGAAAATTGAGGGGGACTGCTAATGTGTTTTTACAGCTGCTTCTTAATCTGGTTTCTGGGTTGGTATGAATTAATGACCTTAAGCCTGATGAGGATTCATTTTGAAGTGCTTTGAATATTGTGGGGAATGTTTTAAATTTTATTCTGCTGGCTACTGGTAACGGTGAAGATCTTTTAGAATTTGTGTAACGTGTTCCTTGATTGGCGTTTGTGTGATGACTCTCGCTGCTGTGTTTTGGGCTAGTTGGAGTCTGAATAGTTTAGGGAGACCCATTAGTAAAACATTGCAGAAGTCTAGGTGTGGGAAGATCATAACCTGGACTGTTGTTCTGAAGTCACTTGCTGATAAGAGGGGTCTTAGGTGTTGAAGCATCTTCAGTTTTGAGAAAACAGCCCTTGAAACATTATTTATATGTTTGGTAAAATTGAGGTGTTGATCCAGCATGACTCCCAGGTATCTCACTTCATTTTTTCTCACGTCATTCAAACATGACGGCAGAAAAAGACCACATAGCATATCTAGTCTGCCTCTCCCCATTGACTACTACGATAGTCCCCTCTTTTCCCTTAGAGATCCTGTGTTTGTCCCATGTTTTTTTGAATTCAGATTCTGTCCTCATGTCCACCACCTCCACTGGGAAACTATTCCACGCATCTACCACTCTTGCCATAAAGGTGAAATTAGACTTACCTGCTAATTGTTGTTCCTTAAGGAACTCCAGTCCAGTCCCGAACCTCTGGGGGTTTAGCACCTCCTCCTGCAGTTTGGAGACTGAGCACGTCATCTTCTTGACACTGGCATAAATAGCCCAGGAACCGCATCCTTGCTCCAGTAACCTATTGACAAAGCAGACTCACCAGAGCAACAATTAAGTAGTTATAACATTCTAACTGTAACTACATAAACTTAATTCTGAGAAAAAAAAGCCAACACCACTTTTTGTAATTTACACAAAAGGCAATTTGTACCTCTTGCGCTGCTTAGGTCTGCCCTCGCCCTCTACAAAGGCCCCAGATCACTATCTAATCCCCAATGTATTAACTCCTCTCCCCTGATGGGCCGTAACCCCTATAGCTGCCCCTCCAGCTGCCCCTCCAGCTTACCTGTGAAATACTCTCGGCTTCAGGCTACAGTCCAAGAACACCAGGGAGGGATGCGGGACTGGACTGGAGTTCTTCAAGGAACAATTAGTAGGTAAATCTAATTTCACCTTCCTTATCGTCCCTCCAGTTTAGTCCCGAACCTTTGGGGATGTAACAGAGCAGTGAAAAAAAAAAATCAACAGGAGGGATATGCCAGACCAGCCTGAAGCACTGCTGATCCAAAGCGGGTATCCCTTTCCGCCTGAACATCCAGACGGTAATGCTTGACAAATGAATTCAAAGCTGCAACAGTGCCTCGAGATCCCAACTCTCCAACTAACTGTCCTCTACCTGCCTACATGATGCAAGTATACCAACTATAGCCTATTACGGACACTAGTCTTTCACTCTTAACTGTTCTTTACTTTGCAACTGTATTCTGTTACATAATTGCTCACTCTTGTCTACACATAGGTATGTAGCCACTGTTTATACCTTGCAATTGTACTACTTGTTACAAAAGTATCAACTTCAACTAAATTTACAAAAATATTTATCTGCTACATCTTGCCTGCAATTGTATTGGTCTCAACCTTGCCGCTTCTCACTCCTATACTCCATTTAATCCACATCCCTCATCCAGACTGCCTTCTTATTCCTCTTCCCTCTCAAAAATGGCTACTCCCAAATCATGCGCATCCACTCTGTGGCTCGTCCTCAGTTTACTTTACCTCTTCTTGCTTACCTTCCCTTATGTACTCACTTTAACCCATAGCACCTCCATCCCAATTATCTACTCCAACAGGCACCTATATTCCATAACACCTCCCCCCTACGCCCATCATAACCCCCATACAAACTACCGTCCATGCAAACTTAAGGCTATTCCTATAAACTCAAACCTTAAACCCTACTCCTCATCTGAGCTCCCTCTTCCCCCCCTTAAATGCGCCCTACTCAATGCCCGTTCTGCCAGGAACAAAATCCCCTTACTTACTGACCTTATTACTGATCACAACCTCAATATTCTTTGCCTCACTGAAACCTGGTTTCAAGACTCAGACACAGTTCTAACAAATCAACTATGCACCAAAGAATTTTCTATGAATATATGTAACAGACTACATGGAAGAGGAGGAGGTGTAGCTATTATCTCCAGATCAAACTTAAAATTCTCCTCTGTAGAATCTACATCCACCTCAGGAATGGACGCTATTACTGTCTCTAACTCCATGCTTTCCCTGCACCTGCTATACTGTGCCCACCAGACTGACTCATCTGATCTCTCCACGATCCTAGACATAGCCTGCTCTCCTCAACCTTCCTCACGCCCCCTAATCATCTTGGGAGATTTAAACCTGCACTCCACATCCTCAATGCAATCATCCTCCTTCTTACAAGCAATGAAGTCGCTTAACTTCACTCAAATACTCCAACTCCCTACACATTCTAAAGGAAACATCCTCGACCTTATATTTATCCCACAACATCCTCGTCTCAATGATCAGATCCAACACTCCATTCAACCCATACCTTGGTCCGATCATGCACTCATCCTCTTCTCCGTCCCCTACTCCGTCCACCGATGCCAACCACACAGCCAGCTCCAACATACCCGTAAATTCAAGCAATTTAATGCAGCCAACTTCTTGGAGCAAACTATCCCTTCACTTGACCAGCTAGACAATATCAACCTAGACCAAGAGTCCTTCATAGCTAATTGGAATGAAATCTTATCCTCAACCTCCCTACTCCCACCCAAGCAACTTCCTCAAAAACACCGAAGAACCACCCCCTGGTTCTCCACAAACCTGAGAAACCTTAAAAGGGAACTTAGACGTCTTGAACGTAAATGGAGATGTACTCAAGACCCCAATATACATATCGACTACACAACTAAACTCCAATCCTACTGCTTAGAAACACTCACTCACAAAAAGAGTATAATGAGAATATCATCCAAAAAGCTCTTAATAAACCACGAGAACTCTTCTCTATTACCAAATCCCTAATTAATGAACCTCTACAACATGACCAACCACCAAAAATATCTGCACAAACTATAGCTAACCATCTTACTTCTAAATTCCTCCCACCTTTAACCAATAACCCTCAACCCACCTCTATCCATGGCACCCAAATTCATGAGGCAACCCTTCCAGACTCATGGAACAAGTTTTATACCATCACATTAGCCAATGTATCTGATGTTATTAAAGAACTGAATGTCTCAACTTCTGCCCTTGACCCTTGTCCTGTCCCCTGGATTAAATCTACCAGAAGTTCTCTCTCTCCTTACATCTTGAATATTGTACAAACCTCTCTCCAGTCAGGCTCCGTTCCACCTTCGCTTAAGAGTGCCTCTATCCGTCCAATCCTAAAAGGTACAAAACTAGACCCCCACTTCGCCATCTTCCTACAGACCCATATCTAGTATCCCTTTCCTTGCAAAAATAACTGAGAAACTTGTCCAAATCCAACTTCAGGACTACATTGATGACCACTCCCCCCTTGACTTATTCCAACATGGATTCAAAACAAATCACGGAGTTGAAACCCTCCTCACTTCCTTACTCAATTCCCTTTATGCACACACCCAGAACTCCACCCAAGGATGTCTACTCATTTTCCTAGACTTAGCCGCTGCTTTTGACTCCCTCCCCCACCATCAACTCCTACACAGACTTCATGATATAGGTCTGACAGGCACAACCCTAAAATGGTTCAAATCTTACCTTGACGACAGAACACAACAGGTCCGTATTGGAAGTGATACTTCCCTCCCTTTCACACTAAAACAAGGCGTACCTCAAGGATCCAGTTTATCAGCGTTACTCTTTAATATCTTCCTCCAACCTGTATGCACGATCTTCCAAAATTATGGCATCCAGTATCAAATATATGCAGACGACATGATGTGTTTCACCCCATTTAACCTCTCTAACCCTAATTTCTCTAAGCTAAATGAATGTCTAACCAGCCTCAAATCTTGGCTCTCTCAACACAACCTAATAATTAATCAATCCAAAACTGAAGCACTCCAAGTTTTCTCTAACCCCCCCTACATCCGTCACCTTTGACGATCTCACTCTCACTATAAAAAACCAGGTGAAATATCTTGGAATCATACTCGATCAGAACTTATCTTTCTCAGATCAAATAAAGAAAACCACTAACACAGTATACGCTAAGCTACGCACAATCAGGAACTTCAAACCTCTTAAGCCCTGACTCCTTTCGCACTGTCTGTCAGGCCCTTACAACCCCCTCGCTTGACTATTGTAATCTGATCTATCAGGGCCTTCCCAAGAACTCTATTCAACCTCTCCAACTAGCCCAGAATACATTAGCACGTCTCATAACAAACAATCCTAGACGAGCTCATATTACACCTATCCTCTATGATCTCCACTGGCTCCCAATTCATCACCGAGTAAAATTCAAGGTTCTTACTCTAATACACAAAATCATTTCTAAGGAGTCAGCTCCATGCCTCTCCTCTCCTTGCTTTCTCCAACACCACTAGAAATCACCGTTCTATCACTAAAAACTTACTGACTACACCTACAATTAAAAAACACTGTAAAAAATCTACATGCAACAGGACCTTTTCCCTCTATGCTCCATCCCTTTGGAACACCCTTCCGCATGAGCTGCGCAACTGCGTGAGCCACACTGATTTCAGGAAAAAGTTAAAGACTAATCTCTTCCTTGATCATTTTTCTCTCCCACCCTAATACCTAAACCCCCTTTACCTCCCTACCCTTGTTCCATTAAACTGTACAATACTCCCATCTGTAGCTTGGCACATACATATGTAAATATGTAAATAGTTGTTCACTGTAATTAATTATATTATAATATAATTTTGTTTTTCATGTTTTATTCTATACCCTGTTATTCGTTCCTTGTAAACAGTTGAAATATACTGCCTTTTATTGTTCTATGTAAACCGTTTTGATTTGTAGAAAGACGGTATATAAAACATGTTAAATAAATAAATAAATGACCAAGCCGCCGCTTTACAAATCTCAACAGCTGGCACCAAACTATACTCAGCCCAAGATGCCACCTGTGCCCTAGTCAAATGAGCCCTCAGGCCTTTTGGAACAGACTTACCCTTCAACACGTACGCCGACGCAATAGCCTTTTTGAGCCACCTCGCAATGGAACCCTTTGACGCTGCTTCTCCTTAACAGTCTGACTTGCGGAACAAAGCTGTCCTCTGCAGATACTTCCTTAGCACTCAACGAACATCCAGTAGATACAACCTCCCTTTAGTCGCATCCTTACTATCGTTTTCAAAAACCGGCAATGAAACAACCTGATTCAAATGAAACGCTGAAACCACCTTAGGCAAAAATGAGGGAACGGCCTCAATACCACCTTCTTGTCAAAGAACAACAAAAATGGTTCTCAACACAACAAAGCCTGTAACTCTGAAATCCTTCGAGCAGAACAAATAGCCACCAGAAATACCACCTTGAGTGTAAGATCTTTTATTGATGCGTTATCCAAGGGGTCAAACGGCTCGCGTACTAACACCTCCAGCACTAAATTGAAATTCCATATGGGCACCGTTCTACACAGAGGCCTCAAGAGCGACGCCGCTCATAAAAATCGCTTAATATCCGGATGTGTCCCGAGCACCTCCCTCTGTACCTTCCCCCGATAACAGGACAGCGCTGCTAACTGAACTCTCAAAGATGTCGCTGCTAGGCCCTTATCAAAGCCATCCTGCAAAAATGACAGAACTTGTGGAACCAAAGCCTTCAACGATTGAACCTGCCTTCACACCACGCCTCAAAATATGCCAGACCGACTTCCAGTGATGTCACCAGACTGCATGGTGGTGCCGTAGATGGGCTCCACCACTGAAGCCTACCTAAAGGTGGAAAAAGCACCCCAAGCACAAGAGCAGTAGCCGTGTGATGCAGGGGAAGTAATTTTAAATACGGCTCGCAGCAGTTCGACAAGCGATCAAGAGGGAAGCAGCAGCCATCAGTGCAGCCCGGTGCAACAGAGTGGGGGCGGAGAAAGGCATTACGTGGTGGGCTGAGAAGTGATAGCAGTGAGAGCCGGGCCGTGGTTGAGAAGAAGCTGTACCTGGAGCCGGTTTGCAAAGATCAGAAGAGAAGAGCTCGGCGAGGTAGCGGAGAGCTGCGTGGGGCCGGAAGATCGGTGGACACAGACAGGACTGAGCAGAGGGGTGATCGCCAAGGAGGAGCAGAGAAGGACTTGCAGCTGGTGAGGCCGAGCAGAGCCGGCAATCGGAGACCGCGTGGCAGCCAAGTGAGCGGGAGGCAGGGGA
Organism: Ichthyophis bannanicus; assembly: GCA_033557465.1. Taxonomy (NCBI): domain Eukaryota; kingdom Metazoa; phylum Chordata; class Amphibia; order Gymnophiona; family Ichthyophiidae; genus Ichthyophis; species Ichthyophis bannanicus. The sequence continues at coordinate 115,552,093 of CM066032.1, read as the reverse complement.
AAACAAACAACTCAGCAGACACTGCGGCAAGCACCTTGGAGAGCGACGGCAGAGTAGATTAAGAGCTCGGAGGATAAGCGGAACGCCGTGGTGAAGTGGGGCAGCAGAAGGTAGTGCAATTTGAATAGCAGTGCCCAGTACAGCCTTGTAAAAGGGTTGGGAAGTGTCCTCAGGCTAAATATAGCATGGAACAATGGGGGCTGAAGGCACAGGAGGGTGCTTGCCCGGAACCAGGAAGGAAGAGTGCTCAGTGGTGTAAAGTGACATTAAGAGCCCAGTGAGTCTGGGGAGCAGAGAAGAAATAAAGGGCATATGCAGTAAAGAACAGAGTTACAGAAGGGCAGAGCAGACGCTGCAGCCGGAAGATATCCTTGAGGATTTGGAGCAGGGGAAGTGAGGCTGTATGGAGAAAGCCCGAGGCGGGATGTCAGCGAAGAAAAAACTGGCGGAATTTCGCTCTTCCTATGTGACACCTAAGGGGCGTAAGGAGGGAGAGAAGGATAACAAAATGGAAGCGGACCATGTGGATGAACAAGAAGATGAGATGGAGGGAACAGGGCCTCCAGGAGTAGCTGACCCGATTAAGGGGTGGTTAGAGGAGCTGAAAGAGGAACTCAAAGCTGAAATCAACAGAGTTAAAAATGAGATAAAAAAGACTCTACAATCGTTAAGACAAGATCTGGTGTATCTGGGCACCAGGGTGGAAGAAACAGAACAGCAGGTGAAACAGCACGGGGAAGTACTGGAGGCATTACAAAAAGGATGGGATGAGGTAAAGCAAGCCCAGGAAGAAGTGAAAGCAAAAATGGAGGATCTGGAGGACAGATCCCGGCGATGCAATATCAGAGTGAGAGGCATCCCCGAGGACGTCAAATATAAAAATTGTGAAGAAGTCATTAGTAAAGTTTTTGGCCGCATGCTACACGCTGCAGCTCTGGAGGAGGGAACAGCAGATGACTCTACAAATAGAGCGGGCGCATAGGGGGTTAGGGCCCATCAGGGACAATCGAAAAAGAGACATTGTGGTATGCCTGAACTCAAAGTCAAAGAGCGCATCCTGAGGGCGGCCAGGAAATTGGGGCATTTCAAGTGGGAGGAGCATGGGGTGGAACTGTTTCAGGATTTATCCCTTGGAACGCTGCAACGCCGGAGAGAGCTGAAGGAAGTGACAGCCTTTCTGAGGAGGGAGGGACTGCGATACAGGTGGCTGTATCCTTTTGGACTATTGTTCACAGTAAAAGGGGTAACCCGGAAGGTGACGACCAGCGAGGAAGCCTGGACTGCCTTACGCAGCTTGGGATTAACCAGTATTCCTGATGGGGCAGAGGCGGTAGCAAATACAGCAGCAACCGCAAAATCCATGTCCAGGGGGGACAACTCGAGATGGCACCAAGTTCCGGCCAATGGCCGGAGATTAATGTGTCTGACTAAAGGAAGTCACGGAGGAGAAGTGGTGGCGAACGAAGCTGGCGGAGGCAGATGAGACTGTGCTGCGGACCTTACAGGACTTAATCACAGAGTCGGAGTGTTGGATAATGCTACATGTGTGAAGTGCTGTGATTTAAGGGGATTGAGTGGAATGGGTAGGGGGAAGTGGGGGAGTGAATAAGGGGAGAGATTACAGCGAGGTGATAAGGCACCCAATCAGATAACTAAGAGCAGGGGAGGAGGGGGATGACGGGGGGGGAGGAGCATGAGAGAGAGTAGCAATAGATTAGAGGAAGGGGAAAGGGGTGGGATGGAGGCGAAATAGCAAGGATAAGGTAGGTGGGGGTCAGTATCAGTCAATTTATGGAGGTTGAGTCTCTATGGATGAGACGGGGAAGGGAAGGGAAATAGGGGGGAGGGGGCGAGGAAGGGATCAAGGGAGGGTATGGGGGGAAAGGTAGGGGTTAAGAGCAGTAGGGCTCAGAGGGGGGGGGAAACAGGGGGAGTGAATAATTCCAAGGTGAGTTAACAATTGTATCATTAAAATGTAAAAGGGCTTAATTCCCCTTTTAAAAGACAAAAATTGTATAAAGAAATGCTACGCTAGAAGGCAGCGATAGTGCTTCTACAAGAAACGCATCTGACAAGAGTGGCTGAATACCTGGTTAAACCTAAGGGATACGGAGTATTGTCTATGCCTCCAACATGGTAGAAAAGAAAAAAGGGGGGGTGGCCATCTTGATTGATACTAAATTGAAGATGTCATTGCACACTGTGGTAAGGGATAAAGCAGGGCGTTGTGTTACTGAGGTTAAAAGTGGGGAATGAATGGTATTGTATATGCGTCCACAGGGGTGCAGTGAATTTTGGACAAAACTGAATGAGGAGGTGGGGAAATTGGGGGAGACTTCAATTTAACGTGGAACCTGGCCAGAGATGCCACAGGGAAAATAGGGTAAGCGGGCGGATAGGAGGAGGTACCGTAGTTTTGTAACTCAATATTGTTTGATAGATGCTTGGAGATTCCAGCATCCCGGGAAGAGACAATTTTCCTACTATTCATCAGTTCATGGCTCCTATTCCCGAATAGATGCTATCTGGGTCCTGAAAGAGATGGGGGGACGGATCAAGGGGGCGGATCTGGAATTGATCACATGGTCAGACCATGCGCCGGTGCAGGTAACCTTGGCAATAGAGGGAGAGGGGAAAGGAAGGCAGTTTTGGAGACTTAATGAATCATTATTGGAGGATGAGAAGGTACAAGAGGAAATAGCGAGGGAAACTAAAGATTACTTCCAATGGAATGATAATGGGAGGTTGAATGGGCAGGAGTATGGAACGGCTATAAGGCAGTAGTCAGAGGCATTTTACTTAAATGGGGGGGCGCGAAAGAGGAAGGAAAGGGAGGGGAGAGAGAAGGACTTGCGAGTAAAACTGCTGAAACTGGAAGAGCTAGATGCAGGGGGGGGGGGGCGCGGGCATTCAGGAGTATACCGAGGTCAGGTGCTAGCCGTACGAGCCCAATTGAATCAGATGCAGGCTGCCAAGTTAAGGTACCAAATGCAGCTCTTGAGGCAGGACTTCAAGGGGGGAAACAAAGGGAGATACATGGCACAGAAATTGAAGCAAAGGAAGCTGCGCTCACATGTAATGAAAATTCGTAATAAGGGAGGGAGACTGGTGCATACAGATGGGGAGATTAGGGAAGTATTTAGGGGCTACTATGAGGAGTTATATCAAGCCAGGGATACTCCACAGAGAGAGAATCCAAAGCTACCTGGACTCGTTGCGGCTGCCAAAGTTGGATGAAGGGGACCAAATACTGTAGAGCTAAATAAAGCCATCTGAGCGGAAGAGGTACAGAGCGCTATAAAGCAGTTAAAAGTGGATAAGGCTCCAGGGTTGGATGGGCTAACAGCACGATTCTGTAGACGATTTGGAGAGCTGCTGCTAATGCCGTTGGTGCGGCTCTTTAACCTGCCAAGGGAGGGAGGGGGATTAGCGGATACTATGGGTTGGGCGGGAATAACTATCATACCAAAAGAAGGAAAGGACCCACAGGACTTGTGCACCCTATCAACCCATCTCGTTGCTTAATATGGATGCCAAATTGCTGGCTAAAGTATTAGCTCTGCGTTTAAATAAGGTGATAGGGGGACTTCCGGTGATGCGGTGAGAGCGAGCAGACGTGTTCTGTTCGCGCTCCGACCGTCCCTCGCCTGAACTGGCACTTTAGAGCCGTTTTCTAGCTCCCCAGCCCGCCGGAAACCCATCCCCCGGCGTTCGGATAACATACCGAGATGCTCGAGGAGAGCTGGACCTCCAACTGCGATGGCGGCGGCGCTGAGAACGGGGAAGAAAGAGCGGGACCGCGGGCCTGGGGCCAGCAAGATGGTGGAAAGCACGCTGGCGCCAAGCTCCCCAGCTTCCCCGGCCCGGGTGGAGGACATCTCAGCTGCGGTTGCAGAGGCCCTGTCTGCCCAGTTTACCACCATCCGGGAGAAATTGGACGCTGTACAGAGCTCCGTAGAGAATCTTGGTAAAAGGCTTCAGGAGGCAGAGGAGCGTGTGGGGCGCGCAGAGGACACACTTGTAACACTGCAACAGTCAGTGGAAGGCCTGCAGACTCTGCTGCGCTCCCAAGAGGCTAAAATTGATGACCTGGAGAATCGCTCCAGGAGGAACAACTTGCGGGTGATGGGCGTCCCTGAAGCTGTCTCGGACGCTGAGCTACAGCAGTACTTGATGGGGCTCTTCGCGCCGATGCTGACAGGGGACGCTGCTGGTGAGCGGATTCAGCTGGAGAGAGCACATCGGGTGGGCAGCCGCAATGTGCGGGACTCGCGACCACGTGTGGTGCTGGTGAAGTTCCTATGCTTCCCCCAGAAAGAGGCCATCTTGCGAGCAGCGAGGGCTCGCGGTGGAGTGGAGGCGGACAACGTGCGGATCCAGATCGCACAGGACTACTCTCTGCGACTCAGCCAACGCCGCCGGGCGTACGCACCTCTATGCCAAAAGTTAATTGACTGCCATATTAAATTTATGGTGCAATACCCGGCGCGCCTGCACGTGATACGAGAGGGGCAACGCCGAACTTTTGAGTCAGCGGAGTTGGCGGCGGCCTATGTGGAGAGTATCACCTCCAACGGCAGAGCAGGATGAGGACTTGGAGCAGCTGGCATATGTAATACAATTAGATTGGGACTCCCGCAAGACATTGCTATTTCGGGGAGGGTCTGAATGTTTCAGGACTGGTTCTTGGAGGGGGCTCCCCTTTTGAGTCCTTTCCTCCCATATTGGACTACTGGCCCCGATCCAGCCCTCCTCGGCTTGCCGGGAGCAGGCCCCCAGAGATTGGTGGCTGAGAAGGCGGGGTTGGCGGGGTTAACTTGTTATTATCTGCTCACTGTTAACATATGGAGTTCTGGCTTGTTCTTGTGTTTTTTGGTTTTTTTTTTAGTTCTGTTTGTTTTGTTTCTACTGGTTGCAGTTTAGTTTGAGTCGGGGACCGGTATGGGCTGAGGCGAGTGCGTTGGAGGGGGTGGGGCCGGCTACCTCGGGTTGCCCGGGGGGGCCTGTCTTGCCCCCTAGAGCCTGATGTGTGCTGCCTCATGCCCTGTTTCACTGCTTGGGTATGGGGTTTGGCCTATCACTTGGCCGTCGGGTTTGGCAGGGGGGGGGCAATGGGGGGACGGACAGGGCCCCGGCAGCTGGCTTGGCACGAGTGCCCGGCGGCTGGGTGCTCTGGGCTGCGCCGCGCCGGTGCCGTCTTCCCTCCCTATGGTTGCGGCCTGAGGGGATTCCCTTATCATTTTGGCTGGAGCGCGGGGGGATGGCGCAGTGTCGCCCTGCTTCGCCGCGGGGCGGGGCTGGTGCGGTCCCCCTGGTCGGTTCCCTTTGTTTACCTTGGGGGCACCCTCGTGCCGTTGTCAGTGCGTATCCGAGGGCCGGTCAGGCGACAGGGGTTAATGCCGCAGTACTTCCGACCCGTGTGGGGGGGGGTGCTCCCTCCTGGGTCCCGGGGGGGGCTGCCTGCACCCTGCACTATATTATGAATAATTATGACTTACGGTTCTATATACCTATGTGTATGCCTATGCCATTTGAATTTGCTACACTGTCCAAGTCTAAGCTTTGTTGGGCGGGCTGCTACGGGGGAGGGGTTATTTAATGCCTGCTTTCAACTGAGGGCCTGGGCTGGGGGGAGGGGTGCAGGCGGGGGTGGGGGGCGGTGGAGCACATCACTGGAAGATCTATAGGAGAAAGGTGAGGTGGAATGAAGGTGAGAGGGCTAATATCCTTCGGGGGGGGAGTTGGGGGTTGGGGGGGTGGAGAGAGCTGGGGGTGGGGGGAGGGGAGGGGGAGGTAGGTCGCATCTATGTTCATCCTCAGGGTGTGTTCAGTACACAGCAGAGGGAGAGGGGGAGGGGGTTCCAGGCTGGGAGGACCCTGTCCCTATCAGCTAGTACCACCGGTCAGTCGGGTCTTGACACTGCCCCGCCGCCGTGAAAGTTATCACCTGGAATGTCTGTGGCCTGGGAAGTCCCATTAAGAGATATAAAGTTCTGCAGGCCCTAGCTCGGCAGAAATGCGACATAGCATTTCTGCAGGAAACCCACCAGACGGCTGAGGAGCATAGTAAATTACGGTGAGATTGGGTCGGGCAGGTGTGGGGGGCCCCGGCCACCGGGAAGAAGGGAGGGGTGGCCATCCTGATTCACAAACGGGTACGTTGTTCAGTTGAAGCGGAAGTGCGGGATGTGGCGGGACGTTATCTGTTCCTGCAAGGTACCCTGGAGGGGAAGCCGGTCATTTTGGGGACGGTTTACGGGCCGAATTCCCTTGATCCTTCCTTTTATGCCAATCTGGCCTCAAGGGTAGAGCAGTTGCCTGAGTCCCCATTGGTGGTGGGTGGCGATTTCAACGGCGTGCTAGACGTCGAGCTGGATACATCACGAGGAGGGGAGGCTCGTGAGCGGGGGCCGGTGTCGCGGGTGTTGCGGCGTTTTATGTCTCGTCTAGGGCTGGTAGATACATGGAGGGTGCTGCACCCGTTGGAGAAGGATTTCACACACCAATCCCGAGCCCATGGTTCTAGCTCTCGCATGGACTACCTTTTGCTTTCCAATGAAATTTTCGCAAGAGTGGGAGATGTGCAGATCGGGCCCTACGAGATCTCTGATCATGCCCCAGTGTGGCTGGAGCTGGGATGGGGGGGGGGCGACGGATCGGTCGCGGCTTTGGTGGTTCCCACTGGAACTCTACCGGGACGCCCAGTTCCATAAGTTCTTGGAACAACGTTGGCGCGACTTCAAAGAGGTCCATCGGGGCCACCCGGGCGACCCCAAATTAGTATGGGAAACAGCTAAAGTAGTATTGCGAGGTGACATTATTGGATTTGCAGCACGTAAGCGTAGGATGCTAGTAGAACGGATTCTCAGGTTGGAGAAGCAGGTATCCTTACTACGCAGGCGCCTGGCGCAGGCCCCGACCCCGGGGCTTCAGAAGGAGCTGTGGGAAGCCCGAGTAGATCTCAATGAACTGTTGCACCAGAGAGCTAAGAAGTCTATTCTATATTACCGATATCGGCTGCACTGCTACGGTGACAAGCCTGGACGGTTGCTGGCTCGCTGTTTGCGGGGTTCGAGAGGTTCTCATACGGTGGCGGCTCTAAGAGATGAGCATGGGACGCTGCAACTGGATAGTCGGGAGATAGGTCAGGTATTTCGGGGATTCTTTCAGAAATTATATGCAGCGGAGGTTAGCTCCCCCTCAGCTGTATTGGATTACCTTCGGAAGCTGAAGCTGCCCTCACTTACGGCGGAGCAAAGTCTCTCCCTTGGCCGACCGATCACTGCCGCAGAAGTGGAGTCGGTAATTCTGGCGGCAAGTTGTTTTAAGTCACCGGGGCCTGACGGTTTGGGAGCAGAGTTTTACAAACTGCTTGAGGGTTATGTTAGTCCGGTCTTAACGGCGGTATATGCGCGACGGGTGGAACAGGGAGGCTTCCGATGGGGGGCTAACCATGCTCACATCACCCTGATCCCTAAGCCGGGTAAGGACCCGGAATTGCCTGCTTCATACCGTCCGATTTCTCTATTAAATTTCGACATTAAGATATTTGCTAAAGTGTTGGCGGACAGATTAGCGGGATTTTTGGATGATTTGGTCCATAGCTCCCAGATCGGCTTCGTGAAGGGTCGATACATTGTACGAAACATGCGTAAGATCTTGGCTTCGCTGGAGTGGGTGCATGCACAGCAAGTGCCTTCCTTATTGGTAAGCTTCGACGCGGAAAAGGCTTTCGATCGGGTCTCTTGGAGCTATTTAAAGACCTTGTTGCCGTGTTATGGCCTGGGTGCTCCCTTTTGTGCAATGACTGATTGCCTCTATGCCGCCCCAACAGCAGGGATAATCTGCAACGGGGTGTTATCTGAGGCCTTCCCGTTGGAGCGTGGTACTAGACAGGGCTGCCCTCTCTCGTCCCTACTTTTTGTCCTATCCCTGGATCCATTAATTCGGGCAGTGGAGGCGTCGCCGGCGATTCGGGGAGTGCAAATTGGGTCTCAAACTTTTACTGTGTCGGCCTTCGCGGATGATCTCTTGGTACATCTTTTGTCTCCGGAGGAATCCTTACCGCATCTGTTACAGGAATTTCAGACTTACGGTCTTCTTTGCCAGCCTGCGGATTAACAGCGAGAAGTCAGAGGCACTGGATGTCTCCGGGACCTTGCAACGGAATTGGGTGGGTCGGTTCCCCCTTAAGTGGGCTACCTCTTACTTTACCTACTTAGGTATACGGCTGACTTGTCAGCCGCGAGACCTCTACCGTTGCAACTTGGACTGGATGTTGACGCGAGTGCGCTCCCAGCTACTGGCATGGGGTCCTCTGCCGCTCTCTCTGTCCGGCCGTGTGGCGGCGGTGAAGATGGTGATTTTGCCCCGCTTGTTGTATTGGCTATAAACCCTGCCGGTGTGGTTATTTCGGGGAGACCTGCGTCGGCTGGAGGGAGTGTTACGGCTCTTCCTGTGGCGGGGTGCTAGGGCCCGTATCCCCTTGGTGAGGTTAATGGGGAAGTGGCGGGAGGGGGAGATGGGGTTCCTGGATCTGGGTACGTATGCGCTGGCTTGTCAGGCTCGCCACCTTGGGGACTGGCTGGGGGGGACGGAGGTCTATACGCCCACTTTATTTATTTATTTTATTTATTTATACATCTTTTCTATACCGCCACTTCCAGAGATCAGTGGCGGTTTACAGGTAACAAACATTAATAATAGAGCACTATTATTTTACATAGAACAGATTGTAAAATTCCCTTGGTATCCTCCTGTACTGTCAAATTCAAAATTTCTGATTAATTTCAATTAATGGTAAACCTCAAGAGCCTGCTAAATTCTTCTATTTCCCACATTAAGACGGGTAGGGGAAACCTAGGCCTGGCTACGTTCAGAATATTATCTGCAAACAGAGATTTTGTATTCTCTCCCCTACTTTTATTCCCTGTACATCTCTCCCCTACTTTTATTCCCTGTACATTCCCTGTACACTTCTCTGGAGGAGGCTCTGGTGGCCCCCCTCTCGTTGTTAGGAGCGTTACACACGATGCCCAGGGACCTGCCCAACCGTTTAGGGAGCTGTGTTTTGTTTAGCTCGGCCCAGCGGACCTGGCGGTATTTAAACACTCGATGGGGGACGTCTTGGACGGTTTCTAGCTGGCTGCCCCTACAGGGTAACGTTCATTTCGTGCCCGGATCCGGGACGCGGGGGTTTTGGGATTGGTGGAGGAGGGGTATCAGATCCTTAGGGCATTTGGTTGATGCTACGGGGCGCTGTAAATCCTTTCAGGCTCTCTGTCAGGAATATGCCTTGACTACAAAACATACTTTTATGTTCCTGCAGGTCTCTCATTATATCACGTCTTTACCTAAGGAGGCGCTTACTTTGGAGAGATATGAGCAGCTGCTGGGTTTTTTTGCTTTGGGGGAGGAAGACCCCCCTTCGATAGCGAGTCTGCAGGCTCGTTTGGATGTGGTCCGCCCACCGGTGGATTATAGGGGGGTGGAGGCGGCGTGGGGGGCGGAGCTGGGGTGGGAGGTTTTCCCTAACACCGTGCATACCGTTCTATGTCGGATCGCTGCGGTGGTGGAGGGTGCGCGGTGGCGGGAGGTGCAATTCAAATGTATTACTAGAGCCCATTTTTCTCCCCGCAGAGCCCTACGTAGTCATTTGACGGAGGAGGGCTGCTGTCCGCGCTGCCTGGCACCTCTAGCCAATCTATTACACATGTGGTGGACGTGTCCTCATGTCCAGCAATATTGGAAGCGTATCGGTACGTATATTGGTGGTTTGTTGCAACAACGCTTGCGTTGGACGGGTGCTTTCGTGGTGTTGGATAGGATGGAGCCCCCCTACCCTGCCCGGCGCACAGATCGTTTGTTAATGCAGAAGGCTTGTCTGGTGGGTAAAGGTCCTATCTTGCGCCTTTGGCGGGAACAACGTTCTCCTACGTTTATGGAATGGCGTAATTGTTTTCACCAGCTTATGTTGATGGAGCGCTGGCGGGCGCGGGGCAGTGTCAAGCAATGGACTTCCTTCCTTTTGGTATGGAGCCCGTATATAGATACCTTGGGAGCCCGGTGCCGCAATGAGCTGCTACATATTGGTCCTTAGAGAGGTGGTAGAGTGGGGGGTGATAAGGAATTAGCGAGAGGATGATGGTTGCGGGGGGGTGCAGAAGGGGAGGGGGTAGGGATGCGACCTGGGGGGGGGGGGGAAGAGGGGGGGGAGGGGATGGGGAAGGTACTTGTCTTAACCACAACAAAAATTGTAGTCATCTCCTATGTGTTTTCCGGGGGGGATGAGAGTCCACCCCCTCGGAGGTAATGTGTGCTTTTGTTCCCTGTTTTGTTGGTGATGATTAAAATAAAGTTTACAAAAAAAAAATAAGGTGATAGGGAAGCTGATACACCAGGATCAAGTGGGATTCATTCCCGGCAGGCAGGTAGCAGATATCAGGAAGATCTTGAATATGATCTGGTACACTGAGCAAAACAGCGAAGAGTCATGGTTACTGTCCCTCGATGCAGAAAAGGCTTTTGACCAAGTGTCATGGCCATTTTTATTCCAGGTAATGGAAAGAATAGGATTGGGGGAAGAATACATACGCTGGGTAAAAGTTATACCATAACCCGAGAGCCTGTGTTCGGGTGAATGGGGCTTATTCAGACTTTTTTGGGCAGGGGAGAGGAACGAGGCAGGGATGTCCCCCCTCTCCGCTACTTTTTGCTATCTCCTTGGAACCGTTTGCGGAGAGGGTGAGGGAGCGGGCCGATGTACAGGGAATAAAAGTAGGGGAGAGAATACAAAATCTCTGTTTGCAGATAATATTCTGAACGTAGCCAGGCCTAGGTTTCCCCTACCCGTCTTAATGTGGGAAATAGAAGAATTTAGCAGGCTCTTGAGGTTTACCATTAATTGAAATTAATCAGAAATTTTGAATTTGACAGTACAGGAGGATACCAAGGGAATTTTACAAACAAAATATCCCTTCAAGTGGGCCAAAGACAGCATTAGATATTTGGGCGTTCGGATAAGTAATAGGATCGGAAGTCTAAATGGGCTTAATTATCCGAAGCTCTTTAGGCAGGTGGAGGAGTTGGCTGGATGGGTGGGGGCGGGGCTACCTCTTATGGTATGGAAGGATTGCCATAATAAAGATGTTATTGCCCAGATTCTTGTTCTATTCCAGACACTGCCAATAAGAGTTCCGCCTAGTAAGCTACGGCAGTTACAGAGACTCGTGAACCGCTTTATGTGGCAAAATAAGCAGCCGAGTGTGGCTGTGTGGGTCATGCAAAGAGGTAATGGGGAGGAGGGGTTGGGGTGCCCAACTTTAGGAAATACTATGAGGCAGCGCAACTAAAAACAATATATGAGTGGCATTGAGGCACAGAGAAAGAGTAGTTACTCACCTGTAACAGGTGTTCTCCAGGAGCAGCAGGAATCAGTCCTCACATATGGGTGACGTCGGCGTCAACGGAGCATTTCCCCAAAGAAAGCCTTTGGGAATGCAGGCACGCATGCGCGGTCCCCTTCCCGCCCAAAAGGTGCCATCTTGCTCAGTCTAATGACATAGCTAGAAGACAGCACAAAAGAAAATGAACTATATACAACTGCAACTCCAAGTGGAGAAGGGAGGGTCATGAGGACTGATTCCTGCTGCTCCTGGAGAAACACCTGTTACAGGTGAGTAACTACTCTTTCTCCAGGACCAAGCAGGAAGTCAGTCCTCACATATGGGTGACTCCCTAGCTCTGGACTACCAGGAACCCAGGCTGAAAAATACAGCTCCCTCTAGAGCCTCAGCAACAGTGAGAGAATCTTCACCGAGACCACACCTGAACGGTAGCCCAACACCAGGGCCGGAGGGTAGGAGTTGCCTAACCTCAAAGAATTACGGAGTACCGCTTGCCCGAAAGCACTGTCCCTACGGGACTCCCTCTCAAGGCAGTAGTGGTCCGCAAAAGTCTGACTTGAAGACCAAGTAGCGGCCCGGCAGATGTCTGCCAACGGAACAGAACGGAAGTGAGCTACTGATGCGGCCTTCGCCCTGACCCAGTGGGCCGTGACTCGACCCTCCAGGGAGAGGCCGGCTGCCCTGTACGCCCAGGCGATACAATCTGCCACCCAGATGGACAATGTACGCTTAGTGACAGGCAACCCCAATTTATTAGAGTCAAAGGAAATGAAGAGCTGAGAAGCCCTTCTATGCCCCTGCGTACGTTCTAGGTAAAAGGACAGCACCCTTCTAAAATCCAGGGTATGCAAGACCGTTTCTGCCCTACTGGTGTGTGGCCTGGGAAAGGAAGGACACCACCTTGGGAAGGAACTTAGGATGAGTCCTCAAGACTATCCTGTTCTTATAGAACCTGGTATACGGCCTATCCGAAACCAGGGCCTGAAGTTCACTTAAATGCCTGGCCGAGGTGAGTGCCACAAGAAACACCTTCCAGGATAGGAAACGTAAGTAGCAGGTAGCCATCGGCTCAAAAGGTGGGCGAGTCAGTTGCTGCAAGACCGCATTGAGATCCCCCTCAGTGGCCGGTGGACAAATAGGAGGCTTGAGCAGAAGCAGGCCTCTAAGGAAGCGAGACACCAGAGGGTGGCCCGAGAGGGATTGGCCATCTACCGGCAAGTGGTGAGCTGAGAGGGCACCGAGGTGATCCCGGACAGAATTGGACTGAAGTCCTAGGTTGGAAAGGTGGAGCAGGTATTGTAGCACCACCTGGACCGAGCAGGAGAAGGGGTCCTCTTGCTGTTGAGAACAAGTAGAGAACCTACGCCACTTCAGGAGCATAGGCCTTCCTAGTGGAATTCTTCCTGGAGGCCAACATCACCTCTTCAACCTCGATTGAAAGGAGCAAGGGAGCAAGGACTAGCCTTTCAGCAGCCAGGCCATCCGATTGAGGGATTTGAGATTGGGATGCAAGAGGGAGTGGAGTATCCACTGCCAACTGCAGAAGAAGAGGGAACCACGGCTGCCTGGGCCACCTGGGGGCTATCAGGATCATCGTGGCTCGGTCCTGCTGGATTTTGAATAGAGTCCGGGCCACCAGAGGTGTGGGAGGAAAGGCATACAGCAGGCCCTCTGACCAGGGGATCAGAAATGCGTCTGGCGCTGTTCTCAAGGGATGCGGTTGTCTGGAACAGAACATGGGTAGCTGCCTGTTCAGCAGACTGGCAAAAAGATCCATGGTTGGAAGTCCCCACTTCAGAAAGATCTGTTGAACAACCAAAGGATCCAACTGCCACTCGTGAGGCTGCAGGAGCCTGCTTAGCCTGTCCGCCAGGTAGTTTCCCTGGCCTGGGAGGTAGACCGCCTTGAGGGTCATGCCCTGAGTGATAGCCCAGGAGCAGAGAGCTTGCGCTTCCAGGCACAGAAGTCTGGATCCTGTGCCTCCCTGCTTGTTGATGTAGAACATAGCCACCTGGTTATCTGTCTGAACTAGGACAGACCGGTGAGACAGGATCTGAGAGAAAGTCCGCAAGGCTAGTCGAATGGCTCTCAATTCCAACAGGTTGATCTGCTGGGCAGCCTCCCACGGAGACCACAGGCCTTGGGTGCAAGCCCCTTGGCAGTGTGCCCCCCAGCCCTGCAGGGAAGCATCGGTTGTCAGTACCTGAGTGTGTGGAGAAGGCGTGGAAAGGAAGACCCCTGACCAGATTTGGGAGATGCCTCCACCAGCATAAGGAGTCCACCAAGAGTTTGGACACCCTTATTCTGTCTGACAATTTCCCTGTGGCCTGCAGCCACTGTGCCTTGAGGTGCCACTGAGCCGGCCTCATGTGCAGCCGGGCATGTGGTGTGACATGCACTGTGGAAGCCATGTGACCTAAGAGCTGGCAGAAGTGTCTGGCCGAGACCAGAGAGTTCGCCTGAAACTGGCCAGCCAACTTTATCAGCCTGTGGGCTCTGTCCACAGGCAAATAGGCCTTTGCATGGATGGTATCCAATCTTGCCTCTATGAACTCCACGTCCTGTGAGGGGACTAAAGTGGACTTGGGAAAGTTTATGACGAACCCCAGGTGCTGAAGCAGGGATATGGTTCTGAAGGTGGCCTGCCTGGCCTCTTGTGGAGACTGGCCCCTGATAAGCCAGTCGTCCAGGTGAGGGAACACAAAGATCCCCTGGTTCCTTAGGTAGGCCGCAACCACCGCCAGGCATTTTGTGAAAACCCTGGGGGTGAAGGTGAGGCCGAAAGGAAGCACTCTGTACTGGAAGTGCTTTCCTCCAACCACAAATCTGAGGAATTGTCTGACTTGGCTGAATGAGGATGTGAGTATAAGCATCCTTCAGGTCTAAGGAGCATAGCCAATCTCCCTGCTGGATGTAGGGCAGTAAGATTCCAAGGGTAAGCATCTTGAACTTTTCCCTCTCCAGAAACTTGTTCAGATTTCTGAGGTCGAGGATGGGTCTGAGGCCTCCTGTTCTTTTTGGTACCAGGAAGTACCTGGAGTAGAAGCCTTGCCCTTCCAGGTGGTGAGGCACCAGTTCCACCGCCTGGTCCCTTACTAAACCTTCCAACCCCTGAAGGAGTAAGTTTCTGTGCAGAGGGGGTCTTGGAGGCTCCCCTGGAAAGTAGGAGGGGGTATCTGGGTGAAGTGGAGCAGATAGCCCCTTTCAATGATGCTTAGCACCCAAGTATCCCCTGTGATGGCTGGCCACCTGTCTGCGTACAGGGTCAGCTGACAGCCTCTCCTCCTCTCCAGGGCACAGGAGGAGAGGCTATGCTGGCATAGTCAAGAACCCCCTCCCTGCTGAGCAGGAGCCAGAGTAGGAGGCTTGGAGGCCTTCTGCCTACGGGGCCCATGACCCTGCCCCTTGGCCTGCTGGCCCTGTTGGGGAGCTACAGAGGCCTGGTAGTGAGGGTAGGTTTTGTAGGCAGCGGTCTTCCTCGGGTAAAAGGTCTTTTTCCCCCCGAGCCCTTCTTCTGAGAAGGGGCAGAGGTTTTCCTGGACAGCCTTGTCCGGGTAAGAGTCTCGGTCTCGAGTTTTGCAGCCTTTTCTGCCATGGGCTTGCCAAAGAGATTTTCACCTCGGCAAGGGACATCGACCAACTTGTCCTGTACCCATGGCTCAAGGTCCGAGGATTGTAGCCAGGCCTGGCGGCGTGCACCAATGCCGGCCCCTGCTACCTGGGCCAAAGCCTCAAATCCATCGTAGGCTGCCCGAGATATAAACTTCGAGCACTCCCGAATACCAGAAGACAAGGCCTTGAACCTCTGCTAAGGTTCCTCGGACAGACTAGCAGAGAACCTGGCAATTTGATGATGCCGGTATGTAAATATTACCTGTGAATAGTTACCCTATGTTATCCAAGTTCTATACATCTGTTCTATGTATAACAGAACAGCCTGTTGTTCTGATCATTATGTTCCATGTAAACCGTGCTGATGTCGAATAGTGCGGTATATAAAAGAATGTAATAAATAAAATAAATAAATACATTTCCTTTGCCAGGTCTAGAAGGTACATGCCCATGTACAGCTGGTAGGTCTGGACACGGCAAGCAAGCATAGAGCCCTGGAAACACTTTCTACCGAAGGCATCCAGGTTCCGGGCCTCCCTGCCGGGGGGCACCAAGGAGTGCATCTTCTGACTCTTCAGGCAGTGCATGGCCGATTCCACAACCATGGAGTGGAGTGGTGCGGTAGCTGTGCCTTTTGAAACCCAGGGCTCTTGCGGACTCGATAGATGGAATCGACCCGCTTGCTTAGAACCGGCATCGAGGCCGGCGCCTCCCACATGCGAAAGAGCAACCGCTCCAGCATCGGAGGAACTGGGACAGTAAAGGCCTCCTTGGGAGGAGAGTCATACTGCAGAGCCTCGAGCTCCTTGGCTTGAGGCACCTCCTCGGGGTCCGCAGGGAATGCCAATGCTCTGGCCATGTCCCTTACGAAATCCGAGAACCTGGTATCCTGCAGGGGGGACCTTGTCCGAGGCTCGGATCCCGGTGAGTCCGAAGGGACGCAAAGAGTCCGGAAGGTGTCAGGGGACTCCTCCTCCTCCGTTTTCCACGCCGATTCCTCCGAGGAGGAATCGAGCGGCTCCGAGTGGGCGGGCACCGACGCCATCCACCCCGATGCCGAGGGAACCAGGATCGACTTGAGATCGCATGGTCTCGAGGATCGGCTCGGCCTCCGGGGTCGACTTGGACGTTGATGTCCCGGTGGTTGGGGCAGATGCACCGGTGAGACCGGCGATCAGCACCCGCTGCTGCTCCATGAAGGCAGTCTGCTTTCCAAGGCCGTCAACCTGAGTCCGAGCTCAGGAGACCTAGCAGCCTCAGACTCTGGCCCCGATGTCGGCTCCCCCGGAGGAGAGTCCACGAGGACTACAGTACTCACGTGACTCAGGGCCTCCAACTCTACACAAGGATGCTTTGCAGGCCTCTCTGACTCCGAAGACCCGGGACGGCGATTGGGGCTATGCGACCTGGCCCTCGCGGAGCCAAGAGCATCCACCGATGCCACTCTTGCAGGTTTCTTCTTCCTTCGGTGCTCCCTCGAGGGGGAACTCCCTTTCAGAGAAGCCCTGACGATGCTCGGGATCAGACTCCCGAGACGTCGAGGCCTCCGACGAAGTCCAGACCCGTCCAGAGGCAGATTCAGAGAAGATCCTCTCACGCTGGTGCTGAAGGCTCTGTAATGCCTTGGAAGACATTTTGCCACAGGGGCTACAGATCGTAGAATCATAGTCTTGCCCCAGGCACCGGAGGCAACAGTCGTGTATGTTGGTGAGAGACATCAGTTTCTTGCACCGATCACACTTCTTAAAGCCACTGGCAGTCAGTCATCGGGGAAAAAGGGCCCCTGCAAGATCAAAAAATTGGGCTGCCAGGGAAAAGAAAAAAAGGCGTGAATGCTGTCTCTAAGGACAAAAAATGAAAAAGGAGATCCGGGCTCGGCACCGGTGTACCGAGTCCAGGCGGGAAAGGAACCGACGTCGAACCGAAGAAAAAAACTCGACCCAACACAGAATTAATCAACTTTTTTCACAAGTGACAAGGACAGGCGTCTGTAGGGCTCCACGGAAAAAAGACTGAGCAAGATGGCACCTTTGGGCGGGAAGGGGACAGCGCATGCGTGCCTGCATTCCCAAAGGCTTTCTTTGAAAGCTGGGGAAATGCTCCGCATGGGGGCTCCGTCAACACCGACGTCACCCATATGTGAGGACTGACTTCCTGCTTGGTCCTGGAGAAACAATGGGTTCAAATGGAAGACGCATCCATAAGGGGAGAGAGTTTGGTTAAGGTGGTGGGGGGGGGGGGGAGAATATCTCAGACCACAAATATCAACATCCTCTAATAGCGCATAGTTTGCAAGTGTGGAAACAAAATAGAAAAACCCTAGTCCAAGACAAAAGATATACGCAGGGCAAGACATTGGAGGCGTGTTTTGATAGGGGACAGGGCTCCGGAGGAGGTATTTTGAGCAGATGGGCACGGGTGGGATTAATCCAGCTTTCTCAAATAGTGACAAAGGACGGCCCTCTGGAGTTTGAGGGCCTTAAGGATCTCTATGGGCTGGAGGGCAGCAATTATTATGCATATTTACAATTGAGCCATTTTGAGAGACAGAGGAAAGTGTGGAAGGACTTATGGGAAAATAGGGTGTGGTTCAAGGGGTTGTGTTCAGGGAATTTGGGTCAAAAAGTTTTGTCCAAAATTCACAGAGAATTAAGAGGGCGGGGCTAGTAAATTGGGATATATGATAAAATGGGAGGAAGACCTGGGGTGAAATGGACTGATGAGATATGGGATAAAACTATAGAGACAGTGGCCAGCATCTCCATTGCCACACAGGTCAAGGAAAATGCCTATAAAGTTTTGCTAAGATGGTACTGGACCCCAAGTATGTAAAAAGAGAGCGGGATGGGGACAGATTGACCTGTGCTGGAGGAGGTGTCAAGAGAGGGGGGACTGGATGCATATGTGGTGGAAGTATGAATGGCTACAAGCTTATTGGATAGAGATATTGAGCATGATGTACAGCATGACAGGATAGACTGCAAAAGAAACCAGAGATTTGTTTGTTGCATCAACTGGAGGAGGATATTCCAAAAAGGGACAGGGGGGTGTTACACCACTACCTAGTAGCAGCTCGCTGTGAGATCGCACAGCGCTGGGTGGGGACGGGGAAGCCCCAACCGGCAGGCTTTGTTAGCCGGATGGCAGAGATGTGTTTGATGCACAGATTGACGGAGCTGCGGAGGGGGAAAGGGGGCGGGGGGAAGAGCGCAGCAACCTGGAAGAGAGTGTGCGCGTGGCTGGAAACAAGGAAGGTGGAGAGGGGGGAGGAAGGTCCCGGATGTTCGCCATTAGGAACATTGAAGAGTGTTGGGCAACAAGGGAGGGGGAATAGATATGGGGCTGAGTGAGAGGGAGTAGGAAGTATGAATGACGAGTGCAGGGGGGAGGGGGGAGGGGAGGGAGGGGAGAGGGGATGGGATGGGTTAAGGAAGGGTAGTAAGGAGGGGATAGAGAAACGGAAGAATGCACACACTAATATATGAAAAAATGTTATGAACAGTGCACATAGGTGTGAATGCAGAGAACAACAAAGTTCCTTGAAATGATCAAGTAAGGATGGGGAGGGGGAAATGACAAAGTTACAGGCTAACATAAAAAAGTTGGCAGGAGAGGTAGTCGGTGGTTCGAGAATAAGAGAAAGGTGTACAGAGCATGTTGTGGGCTTCTTCTGAGAGGTGTACAGTGTACGATGTTGGTTTTTGAAACCATTTGTATTGATGCTTGCAATATATAATAAAAAAAGTTTAAATGGAAAAAAAAACAATACGCCAGACCTGTACATATGCTTGCGAGGTAGACCGACGCCTGGACTTCAAGGTAGAAATTACCGCTGCCGAGTATCCCCGCGCCTTCAGCCTTGCCCTTTCAAGAGCCAGGCCATAAGCAAGAATCGATCCACCTGAGGCATGTTCAGCAGACCCTGTACTAAATAGGTCTCCCCTGACTGGCAGCCATCATGGCCGATCCACCAGGAGTCGTATCAGATCGGCATACCATGTCCTCCTTGGCCAATCCGATGCAATCAGGATCACTTGACCCTTGTGACGCTCTATTCGCTGTAGCACACGACCTATTAACACCCAGGGTGGAAACACGTACAGGAGCTGTCCTTCCGGCCACCTCTGTATTAGAGCAGAGACCTACCCACATCCTCTCTCACCTTCTGCTAAAGAGACTGGCCTTTGCTGACTTGAACGCTGCCATAAGATCCATCACTGGAGTCCCCCACCAATGTACCAGTAGCGCGAATACCTCTGGATGGAGAACCCACTCTCCTGGGTCCACCTTGACCCGACTCAAAAATCGGCTTTCATGTTGTCTACCCCTGCCATATGTGCTGCTGACAAAGCCACCAGATTTACTTCGGCCCAGTTTAACAGCTGCTCGGCCTAGTCCTCCAGAGCTACACTGCAGGTGCCTCCCTGGCGATTGATGTAGGCCACTTCCGCCGCGTTGTCGGACAGCACTCGGATCGCCTTCCCCTGCAGCCACGGCTGAAAGGCCCGAAGTGCTAGAGTTACCACCCACAGCTCCAACCTGTTGATGGACCAAACCTTCTCTAGTCCTGTCCACTGGCCCTGGGTGAACCGTCCTTCGAAGTGCGCTCCCCAGCCGAACAGACTGGCATCCGTCATTAGCGGTATCCAAGACGGAGATTCCAAAGGCACCCCCCTTTTCTAGACATCCCGGACGTAGCCACCACTGGAGAGCTTGACATGTCTCCGGCGGACAGGGCAGCCTCTGAGACAATTGGTCTGACTGATGCGACCATCTCCGGAGCAATGCCCTCTGCAATGGTCACATGTGGGCTCTGGCCCACGGCACTAACTCGAGCGTAGCCGCCATCATTCCCCGAAGCTGTAGATAATGCCACGCCGTGGGAGTCTCTCTCTTCAAAAAGGTGCAGACGAGCTCTCTTAGCCCTCGCACCCTCAGTTGTGGCAGGAAGACTCTTCCTACTCTCGTGTCGAAGCGAGCACCCAGATACTTCAGATCCTGTGACAGAGACAGTCTGCTCTTCGCTACATTGACTACCCAACCGAACTGCACCACCCGGAGAGTAGCCAACTCGCTCTCGCTCCTTGACTTTGCCCGAATCAACCAATCATCCAGGTAAGGGTGAACACACACACACATCTTCCTTGCACAATGCTGCCGCCACCACAACCACCACCTTGGTGAAGGTTTGTGGAGCTGTTGCCAAACCAAATGGCAATGCCTGGAACTGAAAATGTCCCATGGGAACTGCAAATCTGAGAAACCGCTGATGCGCCAAGCAAATTGGAATGTGTAGACAAGCCTCTGACAAATCTAAAGAAGTGAGAAACTCCCCCCTGTTGTACTGCTACAATGACTGACCTCAGAGTCTCCATCCGAAAATGAGACACCCGGAGACATCGATTTACTCTCTTGAGATCCAGAATTGGCCAAAATGTTCCTTCCTTCTTTGGCACCACAAAGTATATGGAGTACCAACCGCAGCCGTACTGGTCTGGAGGAACCGGCACCACCACCTTGAGGTTGAGGAGTCTTTCTAAGGTCTCCTGCACCGCTGACAGCTTTGAGCACACCTTGCAGGGAGATTGAACGAAGGAATCGATCACCGGGCGTTGGAATTCTAGAGCATATCCTTCCCGAATTACTTCCAACACCCACTGACCTGACATAACTTGGGTCCAGGCCGGATAAAACTCCCATAGTCAACCTCCCACGAGCACCAATCCCACCTGGACCCCCTGACTTCATTGCGATTTTCTGAGGCTTGAGGACGAGGATGCCGCAAATCCTCTACCTGCTCCTCAGAACCCTCAAAACCCCTGGCTTCTGTAGGGAAAACATCCTCTGAAACTGCCCAAATCTCGGCGAACGAAAGCAGCAGAACTCCCGCTGCTGACTTTTGGACGCCGCAGTTGGACGTCCTTGCTTTTGTTTGTCCTCAGGCAGCCTTCCACCCTTAGACTCCACCAGGTCCTTTACCAATTTATCCAAATCCTCTGCAAAGAGGAGCTTACCTCTAAATGGGAGCTTACCTAGCCATGCTTTAGAGCAGCGGTTCTCAACCTGTGGGTTGCGACCCCCATGGGGGTCGCCACAGGATTTAGCGAGGCTCGCCTCACTCCGCCGTAAAAAAAAAAAAAAAGCACACAAGTTGCTGCCGCTGCTGAGTCCGCTTCTCGGCAGCGGCAAACTCAGACTCCAATCTTCTGCAGCCGCAGCTCCCTGCCTCTTAAGGAACCACAGCTATTCCTGTAAAACCATTGCGGAGCCTTCCTGCCTCTCGACGAGCTCCATGCAGCATTGTCCCGCCTCCAAAGGAAGTTGTTTACCACTTCCTTCCTTTGGAGGCGGGACAATGCTGCACGGAGGCCATTTAGATACAAAAGGCTCCGCAACGGTTTTACAGGCATAGCCGCGGTTCCTTAAGAGACAGGGAGCCGCGGCTGCAGAAGGAGGCAGACATGGGGAGAAGGGAGCAGGGAACCTGTAACGGGGTTGACATGGATGGTGGGAGGGAGCTGATATGGATGGATGGATGGAGGGATGGAGGGAGGGTGGGGCTAACATGGAGGGAGGGAGGGGGCTGACATGGATGGCGGGAGGGAGAGAGGGGAAGGCTGACATGGATGGCGGGAGGGAGGGAGGGGAGGGCTGACGATGGATGGATGGAGGGAGGGGGCTGACGGACAGGGGGGCTGACATGGAGGGAGGGGGGGCTGACATGGATGGATGGATAGATGGAGGGAGGGCTGACATGGACAAAGGGAAGAGACAGGGGGACGTACTGGACAGACGGGGGATAAATGCTGGACAGAGGGGGGAGAGAGTGCGGATTACGATTATAATGGGTAGATAGGGGGGCTAGGACTGGTAATGGGTTGATTAGGGAAGGCTAGGACTGGGAATGGACTGATCAAGGGGGGTTGGGACTAGTAATGTTCTGATAGTGGGGGTAGGCCTGGCAATGGGCTGATGGGGGGGTAGGACTGGTAATGGGCTGAGAAGGAGCCTAGCACTGCTAATGGCGTTGAGGAGGGACTAGCACCAGAAATGAGCTGATTAGGGGAGGCTAGCACTGGTAATGGGGTTGAGGAGGGGCTAGCACAAGAAATGAGCTGATTAGGGGAGGCTAGGACTGGTAATGAGCTGATGGGGGGGTAGGACTGGTATTGGGCTGATTAGGGGAGGCTAGCACTGGTAATGGGGTTGAGGGGGGACTAGCACTGGAAGCGAGCTGATTGGGGGGCTTCGACTGGGAATGGGCTGATTGTGGGGAGGATAGAGCTGCTGGCCCTGGAAGAAAACTGGGGGCTAAGGCTACAAATGGGCTGATTCGAGGGGATGGGAGAATGGAACTGGAAGGGAGTGGATCTGAGAGGGGCTGCCATGGTATTTGTACTAGAAGGGACTGGACACCAGTGGCAGTCATGGGAATGCAAATTGACAATGGAAGGTACTGAGAGTGAGGACTGGAAAGGGGTTGATACTGGGGAGGGTTACTGGGACTGGAAATAGGCTGATGGAAAGAAGTGAAGAAAACGAAAGAGATAAGAAATGGCAGATGGACCACAGACCACAGAAAGAGCTAAAAGACCGGAAAGCAGAAGCCTCAGATCGGGACCAGCATGACCAGAGAATAAATTGGTCAGACAACAAAAAGGTAGAAAAAATAATTTTATTTCGTATTAGTGATTTGACTACAAAATCATAATTTTGAAATCAAATATTGTTACTTGCTATTGTGAGTACTTATTGTGGTTTAAATAAGTAAATTTTATAAATAAAAACATATTGCAAAGGCCTATAATATATTAATAATTCAACAAATGATTACAGCAACAATGCATTAACGGTAAAGGAAGAGAGACGCATTCGATTTTATCATTGGGGGTCACTGGAATTTGTTACCGGAGGATGTAGTAAAGGCTGTTAGTGTAGCTGGGTTTAAAAAAAGGTTTGGACAAGTTCCTGGAGAAAAGGTCCATAAACCATTATTAAGAAGTGACCGAAGATATCAATGCTTGACCCAGTACAAGCATTGTGGAACTTATGTCTTGGGGAAACTGCTAGGTACATATGACCTAGATTGGCCACTGTTGGAAACAGAATACTGGGCTTGATGGACCTTGGTCTGACCCAGTATGGCATATCTTATGTTCTTATGTTCTTATGACCAATGGTAAAAGGGGTCACGGTACAAAAAAAGGTTGAGAACCACTGCTTTAGAGGAACCATCTGCCGCCCAGTTACAAAGCCAGAGATACCTCCGTGCAGCTATAACTGACGCAATGCTCTTCGAAAGGCCTTGAATAAGGTTATAATGAATCTGCCAGATAAGCCGCTCCGGATTCCAACCGGGCCGCCTCCTCGGCCGGGTCCTCTACCTGCACTCCCTGAATCCTCTGACCACCGACGACAGGCCCTTGCAACCCATGCCCCACAAATAGAGGCGTGCATGGATAGCGCATTGACATCAAAAACCTGCTTTAACAAGGTGTCCAGTCTCCTGTCCTTGGCATCCTTGAGAGGGGCACTGCCTTCTACAGGAATTGTCTTCTTAGTAATGGCCGACACTGCTGCATCCACTTGGGGAGATCGAAAGAGATCCCTATCCTGATCCGCCAAAGGATAAAGACATGCCATAACTCTGGACCCCTTGAGCCCTGCCTCTGGCATATCCTATTCCTCCCAAATCATCTCTCTCACTACTCTATGCACCGAGAAAACTCTTTGAGCCTTACGCACGGCTTGCAATGATAGGTCCTCCAAGGTGGAATCCTCCGTCGGCCCCGTAGAAGGCATGTTAAGAGCCTTAAGCGTTTCAGTAATGAGCACCGGCAATTCCTCCCGCCAGAATACTCGAACTACCCTTGCGCTTGGTCCTCCTGTTCTGTGAGCTCACCTTCCTCTAGTTCCTCCTCTACATCTATGTCTTCCAAGTCCTCAGGCTGGTGCCCCTCCGAAGCTATGGCCTGTTCCGTCCTATCCCTCACTCTTAGGCTTTTTAGATGGGGTGCCGCACGATCCTAAGTCCAGGGGAGTCCCACCCAGTTCTCCCTCCACAGAACTGACTCCTGACCCTCGCATACCACACCCCCCCCACCCCGATGTCCTGCTGGAGCAGTGCCACAAAATCCAGAGAAAATATTGCCCCAAGCCCCCCTTTAATCGAGGCTGGGAAGAGGGAAGGTCTGAAGCTGAGGACTGCCTCGCTACCGGCTCCTGGGGTGGAAAAGGAGAAAGAGGTTCCGGTAGGGTTGAAGAGGTCCCTTTCTGACCCTCTAACCCCACCTCTAAGGTTTGCTCCATAGAGGCTGCTTCTTGGACGCAGCCTCTGCACACCCCTGCTTCTGACACCGATCCCCTTCTAGCCCCACATACCAAACACTGAAGGCTGGAAGGCATGCAGTTCGGCCGGGAAGCCTGTTACTGCCAAAGAAACTCAGCTCCCCTTTGTCTAACCTGATTCCACACAGCTTTCCTCTCAGAAGTTATCCTCCATTTTGGGGTGGGCGGGGGGGGTTAAATGCAAACTTTAAGCAGAGTCTCCCTTCAGGAACCCCACCTTAACAGTTACCAACTCTCCACTGAAGACCTCTTAAGGAAAATGCCTCCGGTTCCAGGAAATTCTCTCTTCAGCATTTCCCACGTGGCTGCCACGTGGCCGGACCTACCCTCTCGGATATGGCTGCAGATGCGGTCCAAAAATACTAACTGCCTGCCCCCTGCACAATTCACAGCCCGCTTACCTCAGCTGTAGAGCATGCAGTCAGCAGAGTGTACCGGCAATCTCTCCCCACGCTCAGCCTTTGATCAGCAGCTTCGGCATCAGGTGAGAATGCTGCTGGAGGAGCCGCTTCAGTGATCGCCGCTGCAGAACCGAAGCCTGCCTAATTTCAACTGCCTCCGGATGAGCACTCCCAGCTCCTCACCCATACAGCGTGTTCGGGAGCCGGAGGTCTTCCCCTATCACTCCCACTCGCTGTCCCCCGACGATGAGCAGACCACAAGGGGAGGGGGGAGGGGGGGGCACCCCTATGCAGCAGTTCAGCCTGCCTTACCTTTCTTCAAACAATCTGTTTTTTGTTTGTTTGGGTTTTTTTAATAATAATCTACAGCTTATCCTATCTTATCCCTAAACTAACTGATTATCCTTACTTGTTCCTCAAGTGAGCCCTGAACCCCCAAGCTCACTACTCCTCCAGCTGCTTGGAGACTGAGATTACAGGAGCAAGGAGGCAATTCCTGGGCTATTTTATGCCAGTGTCTTCAAGAAGATGACGTGCTCAGTCTCCAAGCTGCAGGAGGTGGTGCTAAACCCCCAGAGGTTTGGGACTGCACTGCAGGGACGATAAGGAAGAAATATTTCTGCATATTACTCCTGAGTCTAACCCCTTTCACTGTCATCCTATGTCCCCTCGTAGCAGAGCTTGCTTTCAAATGAAAGACTCTCCTGTGCATTCATGCCATGGAGATATTTAAACATCTCTATCATATCTCTTCTATCCTGCCTTTCCTTTTTTTTTTTTTAATATTTGAACACTTTATTGAAGGAATATTGGATATAAATCACAACTGTCTCAACAACTCTTCACAATATTTAAATCAATCCCAACCTATAACAGTGTTCTCATTTTATTCCTTCTTTCTCCCTCCCCCCCCCCCCCCATTCTTCCTCGCCGCGTAGGTAAAACATAGTTACTCACCTGTAACAGGTGATCTCCGGGAACAGCAGGAATTCAGTCTTGGGTATCGTCGGTACCGACGGAGCCTGCGCAGGAACGCTCCCCTGCATCCAATTAGAAAGCTTTTAGGAGCATCCCACAGCGCCTGTGTGCTGCCTTCCCGCCTTTCCCAACTGCCTCTCTCCAGTTGAGTTTAAAGCTGAGACAAAAAGAGAGAGGGGGAAAGAGAAAGAGATAGAGAGATACAACTCCTAGGGGAGGTGGGTGGGTTATGAAGACTAAATTCCTGCTGTTCCCGGAGATCACCTGCTACAGGTGAGTAACTATGCTATCTCCAGGAACAAGCAGGAATGTAGTCTTCACATATGGCGACTCCCTAGCTTTAGATGCCAAGGAGAGACCCCAGAAGTTGTGTGTCCCTGTGAAAGGGCTCCACTTCGCCCCATGGATCTCTGGCATCCAACCAGGGATGGCGGGTAGGAGTTGATTAGGTATGGAAGAGGTGCTGGAGAACAGCCTGAACAAACAAGGCATCCCGGCGGGAGTCCTTGTCTAAGCAGTAATGGGCTGTGAAGGTATGAACCGAGGCCCAAGTGGCTGCTCGACAGATGTCGTCGATAGACACAGAGTGCAGATGAGCCATTGAAGCTGCCATGGCTCTCACATTGTGAGCTGTGACATGGCCCTCCAGAGGAAGATTCTTACTCTGACAGGTGAAGGAAATACACTGTACAATCCAGCTGGACAGTGTTCTCTTGGAGAATGGAAGTCCCAAATGAGAAGGATCAAAAGCAACAAAGAGTTGAGAGGACTTTCTATGTTGCTGTGTTCTTTGCAAGTAAAAGTCTAAAGCTGTTTTGCAGTCCAAAGTATGAAGATTCCTTTCTGCATTTGATGCATGAGGTCTTGGAAAAAACACAGGCAGGTAGACTGTTGGATTAAGATGAAAAGGCGAGACCACCTTTGGCATAAAGTGTGGATGAGTCCTAAGGATCACCTTGTCATGATCAAACCTTGTACAAGGAGGATCAGCTACTAGTGCCTGCAACTCACTAATGTGACGTGCTGATGTGATTGCAATGAAAAAAGATAACTTTCCAAGAAAGGAATTAGAACGAGGTAGTAGCCAAGGGTTCGAAAGGTGGCTTCATAAGCTGGCCAAGAACCAGGTTCAGGTCCCATGCCACCAGTGGTGGCCTAATGGGAGGCTTAGTAGAAGGCCTCTCATAAATCTTGCTATAAGAGGATGGGAGGAGATAGGTTGTCCATTTAAAGGCTTGAAAGAAGCCGCAATAGCACTTAAATGGACTCTTACTGAGTTAGTTTTAAGTCCTGCATTGGATAAATGAAGGAGATACTCCAGTAATGATTCCAGAGGAATCGCAAGTGGGATAAGACCCCTCTGCGAGCACCATATGGTAAACATAAGAACATAAGATATGCCATACTGGGTCAGACCAAGGTCCATCAAGCCCAGTATTCTGTTTCCAACAGTGGCCAATCTAGGTCATATGTACCTAGCAGTTTCCCCAAGAGACACAAGTTCCACAATGCTTGTACTGGATCAAGCATTGATATCTTCGGTCACTTCTTAATAATGGTTTATGGACCTTTCCTCCAGGAACTTGTCCAAACCTTTTTTAAACCCAGCTACACTAACAGTCTTTACTACATCCTCTGGTAACAAATTCCAGAGTTTGATTACACGTTGAGTGAAAAAATATTTTCTTTTATTAGTCTTAAATAGTTTACCCTGTAGCTTCATTGCATGTCCCCTAGTCTTTCTATATTCTGATAAGGTAAACAATCGATCTACGTTTACCCGTTCCACTCCGTTCATTAATTTATAGACTTCTATCATATCTCCCCTCAGCCGTCTCTTTTCCAGGTTAAAGAGCCCTAACCTTTTTAGCCTTTCTTCATAGGAGTATCCTTCCATCCCCTTTACCATTTTGGTGGCTCTTCTCTGTACCTTTTCTAAAATCGCTATATCCTTTTTAAGATACGGCAACCAGAATTGCACACAATATTCAAGGTGCGGTCTCACCATGGAACGATGTAGAGGCATTATAATATCTTTTGTTTTATTTTCCATTCCTTTCCTTATCATACCTAGCATTCTATTTGCTCTCTTGGCCGCCGCTGCACACTGGGCCGAGGGTTTTAACATGGTATCCACAATGACGCCTAAATCTTTTTCCTGGGTGGTGGTTCCTAATGTGGAACTTTGCATCGTGTAACCATAGTTTGGGTTGTTCTTCCCTAGGTGCATAACCTTGCATTTGTCCACATTAAATTTCATCTGCCATTTTGATGCCCAGTCTTCCAATTTATCAAGATCCTCTTGCAATTTTTCACAATTCTCTTGGGTTTTAACAACTTTAGTTTTGTGTCATCTGCAAATTTGATAACCTCACTCGTTATTCCACTTTCCAGGTCATTTATGAATATGTCAAAAAGCAGCGGACCCAGCACAGATCCCTGGGGTACACCACTATTCACCTTTCTCCATTGGGAAAATTGGCCATTTAGCCCTACCCTCTGCTTTCTATCTTTTAACCAGTTCCTGATCCACAATAGTACACTGCCTTCTATCCCATGACTCTTTAGTTTTGCCAAACGTCTCTGATGAGGGACCTTGTCAAAGGCTTTCTGAAAGTCCAGATACACAATATCAACCGACTCACCTTTGTCCACCTGTTTATTCACTCCTTCAAAAAAACATAACAGATTAGTAAGACAAGATCTTCCTTGTCTAAAGCCATGTTGGCTGTCTCTCATTAGGTTGTGACTATCTACATGCTGAGTAATTTTATTATTTATGATGGTTTCTACTATTTTTCCTGGTACTGACGTCAGGCTCACCGGTCTGTAGTTTCCCGGATCACCCCTGGAACCCTTTTTAAAAATTGGTGTCAAGTGGAAAACCTTTTCCACTTGAAAGCATAAGAGCGTCTTGTGGCAGGTTTTCTAGAAGCATAAAGGATATCCTTTACTTGCTGAGGAAGGTTAAGGTCATGAAGATCTAGGCCTTCAGCAACCAAGCTCTGAGATGCAGAGACTGGGGATTGGGATGCCATAACATTCCCTCCTCCTGAGACAGGAGATCTGGAGCAGACCCTAACTCCAGAAAGGGAGCTTGAGAGAGATGTAGAAGCAGAGGGTACCACACTTGCCGTGGCCAATGTGGAGCTATGATAATCATACGGCCTCTGTCTCTGAAGCTTGAACAGGGTTTTGGGAATTAGGGGAATGGGTGGAAAGGCATAAAGGAAGTCTTGCCCCCAATGAAGGAGGAAAGCATCCCTGGCCTGAGAGCCCTGAGCCGTAATTCTGGAACAGAACCAGGGAAGTTTGGCATTCAACGGACTTGCAGAGAGGTCTATGTCTGGGGTTCCCCAAATTTGAAAAATCTTGGCCACCTGGTCTGCATGTAGAGACCATTCGTGTGGAAGCAGAACTCGACCGAATCTGTCTGCCCAAGAGTTTTGGATACCTGGAAGATATACTGCCAGGAGATGAATGTGATGCTCTCTGGCTAGGGCCCATAGTTGCAAAGCTTCGTTGCAAAGCAACAGAGAGCCTGTTCCTCCCTGCTTGTTCACACAGAACATGGCTACTCGATTGTCCGTGTGAATGAGAACTGTCTTGTAGCTGAGCAGTGTGGAACACCCGAAGAGCAAGGAAGATTGCTCTGAGCTCCAGAAGACTGATGTGTAGATGAGTCTCCTGTGGAGTCCAGGTGCCTTGGGTGGAGAGGTTTTGCAGATTAGCTCCCCAACCCACTGGTGAAGCATCTGTTGAGAGTTGCTTGGGGTGAAGGTTGTTGAAATGGGGACCCAAGCAACAGGTTTTGAGTGGACTGCCACCATTGGAGGGACAAAATAAGGCAATTTGTGTTTGCTATTTTGTCTGACAGGCACCCTGATGCCTGAGTCCATTGAGTGGATAAAGTCCACTGGGCTGCTCTCATATGGAGGCGAGCATAAGGGACCATATGTACAGTAGAAGCCATGTGACCTAGTAGTTGTAACATTTCTCAAGCAGCGAGATGAGGCTTTAGCACTGCTTGAGAAGCTAATTGCACCATGCGAAGGCAACGGGTCTGGGGGAGATAGGCCCTTGCTTTCCTGGTATCCAAAGCTCCTATGAACTCTAGAGATTGAGTGGGAGTTAGGCTGGATTTTGGGATGTTTATGACCAGACCCAATTACTGCAGGATACGCATTGTGCAAGATAGAGAAATCCTGGCCTCTGACTCTGAAGGGGCTCGAATGAGCCAGTCGTCTAAGTAGGGGAAGACGAATATTCCCAGAGTGCGAAGAAATACTGCTACCACAGCCATGCATTTCGCAAACACCCTTGGTGCTGAGGCCAGGCCAAAAGGAAGCACCCTGTATTGGTAGTGCTTTCCTTGAAAAAGGAACCGAAGGAACTTTCTGTGAGTTGGATGGATGAGAACATTAGTGTACGCATCCTTGAGATCTAGAGAACAAAGCCAATCCTGACTCTGAAGGTTCCCAGAGAAATCATCTTGAATTTCTCCTTGAACAGGAATTTGTTCAATTCTCTGAGATCTAAAATGTGTCTGTGTCCTCCTGTTTTCTTTGGGATAAGGAAATAGGGGGGAGTAAAACCCTGTACCCTGTTGAGGGGATGGGTACCTCTTCTATAGCCCCTTGGGAAGAAGCATGGTGACCTCTTGATCTAACAGGTTGATGAGAGAGGTCTGAGAATTGAACTGTCTTACCATTGTGGGAGGTGGCATGCGGAGGAAGTGAAGCTTGTACCCCTCTCATATAATGGAAAGAGTCCAATGTTCTGCTGTTATTTGCCCCCATCTGGGGGCAAAGTGGCACAACCTTCCTGGAATGGTGGAAGGTTCTGGTCCATTGAGGGCCAGGAAGGCTAAGTTCTCTAGATGGAAGTCAAAGGCCTTGTGGAGGCTGAGACTGCTGAGACAGTTGAGGCTTAGCAGTCTTTGCCTTCCTTTGTTTAGGTTGTTGCTGAGTCTTCTGGACAGGCTGACCTGCAGAACGTCCCTGCTGATAAGAGGGATAAAACCTGTTCTTTTTGGAAAAGAATGGTTTCTTGAAAGATTTCTTCCTTGCACGATCAGCTGTGGCTTTGGATAACCTACCCAAAGTGGAGTTATCAGCATCCAAACTCATTGGCCTTTTCTTGCCAATTTTTGCCGAATTATTGGAATATTGCCTAGTTTGTCCTGGACCCAGAGCTCCAAATTGGATGCCTGGAGCCAGGCAATTCTACGTGCACCTAGGATAATGGCAGAGGTTCTGCTTATGCAAAAGCTGCACGATTGACAAATTTAGAAACATCCTGGGCATGTTTAACCAGTGTGAGAAAATCCTGCCTCTTATCCTCAGGAAGAAGAGGACTCAAAACCTCTAAATCCCCTGTGACGACCTTCCTTAAGGAACATTCCCATATATAAAATACAGGAACTGATCTTGGCAAAAAGCATGGAAGCCTGGAAAGTACGACGTCCAAAGGCATCCAAAGTTCTACACTCACGTCCTGGAGGATTAGAGGCACGCCTCTTTGCACTCCTGATCCTTCTCATAGCTGACTCCACTACAATAGAGTGGTGAGGCAGCTGAGTCTTCTGGAAACAAGGACACGGAGGAACCCGATATATGGTATCCAGTCGACGGGAGTGAGGTGAGGTGGTAAGGGGGGTTTCCCACATTCTTAACATGAGATCATGTAAGATCTCATGGATAGGCAAAGGTAGCTGCCTCTTTAGGAGCCTTGGGATATTGTAGGATCTCCAACTCCTTTGCCCTGGGCTCTGTCTCAGGAGCCACAGTAATTGACAGACCTTGAGACACCTCCCTGGTAAAATCCTGAAAGGAGATATCTTCTGTAGGAGACATCCTACGTTTGGGAGAGGAAGGCTCCTTGGGGAGAAGTATTCCGGTACTGACAGAACTGTCAGAATCCTCAAAGCACCTTCTGTCCGGATGCTCTTGTAGAGCACGATACCCGTACCGACTGAAGTCGGTGCCGGGGGGAATCGGTACCGGTGTATCAGTACCGGAGGGCATGGTTTGACTGGGTGCCAGCAATGCAGACACCGATGTCGATGCCATCGGTACCGGTACAGATGCCGGCACCGGAGCAGGCTGAACTGTGTCGCGGTTCCGAGGGTTGCAATGCCGCAAGGAGAGCCGCCAGACTGCGTCCAATAGCCAGGAACCTCTGGTCTATCGCCGCTGCCGATGCCTGGGTGTCGGTACTGGAGAAAACAGCCAGTACCCCAGAGCATGGCACCAGTAGTTCTGCCGAGATTGAGGCCTCGAGCACATCCTGGAGCCCCAATAATGCTATGGAAGCCGAAGCCTCCTGCCGGGGAACTTTTGCCAGTGCAGAACCCTCAAGGGCAACGCCAGAGGCATCTCGATGCTTAGAAGGAGATCTACCCTTTGAGGACAGGCTGGACTTATGTTTAGTTACCTAAGATCCATGGGAGGAAGACGAAGTCCTGGAAGACGTCGATGTCACAGAGGCTGCATCGGAGGGAAAAAGGGTGCTAAGCTTAGCAGCCCGGTTTTGTCGACCCCTGTTGATCATGGCACAAGCCATACACTCTGAGATGGAGTGGTCAGGACCTAAACATGTAAGACACCACTCATGGGTGTCTGTGACGGATATGGTACCGCCACACTTGGTGCACTTCTTAAAACCCGAAGCAGGTTTTTCTATAATGGAGGAAATTTTGGGCCTAAGGCCCCAAATGGCGTCTGCACCTGAGGAAGAAAAAAAAAAACAAAAAAAAAAAAAACGGAAAAAACACTAAATATATTTAAAAAAAAAAAAAGAAAGAAAGAAAAAACCGGCGGTACCGGTATAGCGTCAAGAAAGGCAGACGCGACCACAAAAAATTAGAAGGAAATATTTTCTGCGGTGACAGGAACAACGACCTGCTGGCTCTGCGGAAAACGAAGAACTGGAGAGAGGCAGTTGGGAAAGGTGGGAAGGCAGCACGCAGGCACTGTGGGATGCTCCTAAAAGCTTTCTAATTGGACGCTGGGGAGCGTTCCCGCGCAGGCTCCGTCGGTACCAACGATACCCATATGTGAAGACTACATTCCTGCTTGTTCCTGGAGATGGCAGCATATTCTGCCATTCACTCTCAAACCTAGTTAACTGCTGTCTGCAAATAGCTGTCTGTTTTTCCATTATATATATGACGGAGCCTCTCCAAACAGTGCTCCAATAGGGGTGGCCCCACCTGCTTCCATCTATATGCTACTTCACCTTTTGCTGCACTTAAAACAGGTCATGATTGGTCTTCTTTTTGTGTTCCTCCCTCTCTTCACCACTCCAGTAGATATGTTCGGGGTTCCTCCTCACCACTACTCCTACGACTTGTTGTATCCATCTTTGGACTTTTTCCCAAAAGAGCTTTATTTGGGGGCATGTCCACCAAATGTGATACATAGACCCCTCTTCCCCACATTCCCTCCAACGCCCTTTTAACACTGATGGAAACATCCTATGTAATTATAATCATACCAGCGTATAGTACCATCTCATTGTTTGTGCCAATTTTCTCTCATGGCTACAGATATGGGTAGTTGTTGAAGGTTTTCCACTGTTGAGTCCCTATCGTTATTTCCAGCTCCTTTTACCATGTTAGCATATATCCAGGCTTATCGTCCTTATTCCCCCCTTTGTATAAGGTCAATATTAACCCCGAGGACCGCTTTTTCCCCATACCATACAGTTTTGAGATTAGTATAGTCTCACTCTAAATCTTCCTTGTCCAATTTCTGCCTTAAATAATGTATCACTTGTCCATATTGAAAGAGCCCCTGCCCCCAGGGTGTACTTTCCTTGTAGCTCCTCAAATGGGAGCCAATCCCCCCCATCCAGGAATTGATAAAACCACCTTAGTCCTGCTTTCTCCCACTTTATATATCCCTCCCTCTTGCCCCAGGGTAAAATCCTTTGTATAACCCAAAGCCTTCATTACCGACAATTAAGTGTCGCCCACATCCTCCACTTTTTCCTTGTCCTATCCCAAATCTGAAGTACATGGCACACATAGGGATTGTTTTGGGGTTTGTGCCCTTGTTCTGCCCTACTCACCCAAGGGAAGTCTCCCAATGGTTGCCTCCTACTCACTGCCCCCTCCTCCAGGGCAACAAAAATT
Organism: Ichthyophis bannanicus; assembly: GCA_033557465.1. NCBI lineage: Eukaryota > Metazoa > Chordata > Amphibia > Gymnophiona > Ichthyophiidae > Ichthyophis > Ichthyophis bannanicus. The sequence continues at coordinate 115,518,212 of CM066032.1, read as the reverse complement.
TCTTTCCCCTCCCTCTCACCATCCATCAAATGTCTAATTTGGGATGCCCAATAATATGACTATGTCTGGTACCCCTAATCCTACCTCCTTTTTTGGTCTATACATTAAGGCTCTAGCAATTCACGGTGGCCATTTTTTCTATATGAATCTATATACTTTCCTTTGAGGCTCTTGCATATTTATTTATTTTATTTTTTTATTTATTTATTTAACTGCATTTATATCCCGCTTTTCACCGGATCAAAGCGGTTTAACATAAGGGGGGGGGGCAATAATCAAGTTGACATAAAGAGGGAGGGGGTCGTCATTAGGGGATAACATTGTTGATCTTCACAGAAAGTAACAGTACTAGACAGTAGACGTTTTTCGGTAGTCTTAGATGGTTGCGGGGGGGGGGGGGTAGGTCAGGCGGTTCTGGTGAACAGTTATTGAGAGACATCTGTTTCGGGTCCAAGGTATTTATGAAACAGGATGGTTTTTAACTGTTTCCGGAATGTGGAGAGGTCATTGGTGCTTCGGAGCTGGCTCGGGAGTTCCAGAGGGAGGGTGCGTATAGTTCGAATTCTCTGTTGCAGGTTTTGTCCTATTGGAATCGCTATGGAGAGGGCCTGAAAATAATATAACACCCTAGGTAAGATGTTCATTTTGACTGTTGCTATACGTCCCCATCCAAGACATTCCCGTATTTGTCCAATTCTACAAATCTTACCCCACTACTTTCCACAATGGAGGATGTAGTAAAGGCTGTTAGTGTAGCTGGGTTTAAAAAAAGGTTTGGACAAGTTCCTGGAGGAAAGGTCCATAAACCATTATTAAGAAGGGACCCAGGATATCAATGTTTGACCCAGTACAAGCATTGCAGAACCTGTGTCTTTTGGGGAAACTGCTAGGTACATATGACCTAGATTGGCCACTGCTGGAAACAGGATACTGGGCTTGATGGACCTTGGTCTGACCCAGTATGGCATATCTTATGTTCTTATGAGGATAGTTTGCTTCATATAAGCTCTGAAGATGGGCTGTTATATTTAGTCCCAGATATCTGATAGCTTTACGAGCCCACTTAAAGGTGTAGTGTTTAACTCAGCCAAGACTTCTTTAGTTAAGGTAATATTAAAGCATCTCTGTCTTATCCAAATTCATTTTAAATCCTGATACAGCTCCATACCACCCTATTTCTTCCAGTACTTTTGGTAATGTTTTTTTCAGGATGTGTTACCATCAGCAAATAAGGATATCTTATGTTGCTGCCCCTCCCACTCTAACCCCCTTATATTCTCATCTGTCCTTATCTGTGCTAGGCGTTCAACTACCAAAGCGAATATGAGTTGGGACATCGGGCAGCCCTGCCTCTAATTTAAATGCATCCGTATATCTGCCATTAATTCTTACCCGGGGGTCCTGATATAATGCCTGCACCCAGAGTGAGTATTTTGGACACAAATCCCATCTTTTGCATCACTGCAAACAAGAACGTCCAATTTACTCTATCAAATGCTTTTTCAACATCGACTGAGTATCGTCATTTTCTCTCGCTGTTAGTGTGCCGTCCAAATCACTTCTAGCCCTCGCTTTATATTATCTGAGACCTGTCTCCCACCTATAAAGCCCGTTTGATCTACAACTACAAGGGTGGCCATCCATTTAACAAATGGATTGGCCAGCACTTTACTCAATGCAGATGTAAAGATCCTCCCTAGTGATATTGGTCGATATGAGCCGCAATGTAACGTGTCTCTTCCTGCTTTTGGTAGGATCGTAATTCCAGCTCTTAACATTTCTGCTGACAAATATCCTCCCTCCTCTAGTATCCCATTAAACTCTCCCTAAGACCTCTACCACCTCTTCTCTGAAAGTCTTATAAAAGATATTAGTTAACCCATCTAATCCTGGTGCTTTTCCATTGGGCAGTTCTTTAATCACCTTCTCAATTTTTTCTCGCTGTATTTCCTCCTCCAGTATTGCACTCATATCCTCCCCTGCCATTGGCAATTCAATCCTCTTCAGGTATTTCTGGGCTTGTGCTGACATCTCTCCCCCAACCGCTATTGAACGTACAATTCTTTATAAAATTGGCAAAATCTGGCCCCAATTTGTTTCTTCTTCAATATGTCACCTTCTCTCCCTTTAACAGCCAGTATGGAAGCTAATATTTCTCGTTTCCTTAGCTTACGTGCTAGCAGTCTCCCCGCTTTGTCCCCCCATTCGTAAAATCTTTGCTTGACCCTGTCCATTTGAAATGCAATTGTTTCTACCTGCAATTTAACTCCATTCTTAAATAAGTGCTTTAACCTCCAGGCTGTGCCCTTTTCTCTATATTGCTCCATTGCAATTTTAATATTCTCTTTCAGTTGCTCTTCTTTTTAATCCTAGCTGCCCACATAATCAGGTGCCCCAAATCACTGCTTTCATTCCCTCCCATATTCCCACCTCTCATACTTCTCCATTATCATTCATCTGCCAATATTCCTGGAGGCACTTCTTTCACAACTTCCCCCCCCGTTTAAGACGACTTTCGTTCAGCCTCCAAAAGCATATTCCCCCTCCCCCCCCCCACCCCCCCCCCCACCACCCCCCCCCCCCACCCCCACCCCCCCCACCTTCTCTGATTTCCACCCAGGTTGGGGCACGGCCAGAACATGTTATGTTATATTACCTATCTCCACTTCTCCCATCCTTAATTCCCAAATTTTATCAATCAAGATATAGTCTATCCGACTAAAGCTTTTGTGGGAATGTGAATAAAATGCATAGTCTCTACAGCCCTTATTTTGTGCTCTCCATGAAATTTCTTAATACCTTGCACTATTCGTCTGTTTTTTGCATTTCCATCTCTTCCCTTGGCCTGCCAATCCCAGCTAGGATATAGTGCTAAATTGAAAAATCATTTCCTAGTACCAATTTCCTTTGAACCAATCGATCAAGTAGCTCCTGGACTTCCCTCCAAATGATGACTTGCCTCGTATTTGGGGCATATATATTTGCCAAAGTGACTGATTACCACCATCATTTCCCACTTTAATATCAGCACCCTTCCTTCTTTATCTCCGATTGTTTTGCCGACCTGAAGTGGGCACTCTCTCCTCACTAGTACTGCCACCCCTCCCCCCTTTTTTCCCTCCTCCCCCTTCTCTTTCGCCTTTAGAGCTACCAAAGTACTGATGTGAGTACAGGTTTTGAAGCAATAACCCCTCATCCTTGCATCATAGTTGGGTTTCCTGGACATATATTATATCCTATCTCAACCTCTTTGCCTCTTCTGTGGAGTATTTAGCCCCTTAACATTGACAGTTCCTACTCATACCATCTCAACCTTTGATTACGTGCTGGCTCACCGCTTATTTATCTCTTAACCCCTCCTCCCCCCTTTGTATCCATTCTCCTCCTGGAGACATATCTATCAGAGGTAAGTGCCGTACTTCCAGGCACTATCCTCTGCCACTCTCCCCCATCTCCCCCCCCCCCCCCCGCTGCCCTTGTTCTATACCCCCATATATTCAACCAAGACTCATCACCCTGTTGACCTCACTCTTCCCCCTCCCATCTCCCCCTTGGTTTACAGTCTAAGTCCCGGTTTCTTCCTACAGTTGACTCCCATCCTACAACAGATTGTACATGCTTATTATGATTAATCCTTTTAATTCCATCCCCCTCCTGTCTTTCATGCCCATATGTCCCCATTGTCTTTAAAGGTTAATTTGTCTTTTCCCATTCCATAATGCCTCCCTCATAGCCCATTATTCAACCCTTGCCTTCATCTTTACCTCCCCAGACATTTAAGCCCAGTAATTACTTACACCCGCAACTATCCCCCCCATAACTTTAAACAGTAACCGAGTTTACTAGTACACACTGTAAATGCCCAACCTCTCCATACTCCCCCTCATATATGTTAATGCATCATCTCTCACATTTATCTACGAGTCTTTCAGGAGGTGCCCCTCTGAGGTATCACTAGGGCCTTTTCTTTTTGACAGTCTGGTCAGCCTCCGGCTTTTTGTATTCACTCTGTGCCATTTCAGTCCTACACTCCTAGCCACTGCAGTCTGCCCCGATTCCGACTGGCTCAATAGGGCTTCTGGTATATTTTGCACTCTTTCTTTCAACACCTGCCAGGCTTCTCTGCTGCTTTTCAGGCACCGTGATGTGCATTTCACCGTAATTAATAAGCCAGCCACTCATACCTCCAGCCCTCTCTCCTTAAAAGCACTGTCACCCCTCTCAGTTCCCAGCACCTCTGCAGAGTTCCTGATGACAAGTTCTGGTATAGCTCTACTGTGCACCCATCCCACTGGAAGGATCCTAGTTTTCAGGATGCCGCCAGAAGCCGCTCCTTCGTTTTGTAGTAGCTTAAACATGCTCATCGGGGCAGGCAGGGTAGGCTCTTGCCACACTTCATTGCTCTTTTAGATGCAGGCTGCCACGGAGCTCTCTCAGCATGCAACCATCCTGCCCGCTGACATCACTTCCTCCATCCCGTCTTTCCTCTAAACATATACATATTAAGATCCCTAAGTCTATCCTCATTTGCTTTATAACAAAGACCACTAACCATTGTAGTAGTCACCCTCTGCACAGACTCCAACCTGTTTATATCCTTTTGAAGGTGTGGTCTCCAGTACTGCACACAATACTCCAAATGAGGTCACACCAAAGACTTATACAGAGGCATTATCACCTCTTTTTCTGTTGGCCATTCCTCTCCCTATGCACCCAAGCATCCTAGCTTTCACCGTCGCCTTTTCTACCTGTTCAGCTACATTAAGATCATCAGACACAGTCACACTCAGGTCCCGCTCTTCTTTTGTGGACATACACTCTTTCTCCCCCCCCCCCCCCCCCACCACATTGTACTGCTCCTTTGGATTTTTGCAACCCAAATGCATGACCCTGCAGGTTTTTTTAGCATTAAATCTCAGCTGCCAAATTCTAGAACATCCTTCAAGTTTAGCTAGATCCCTCCTCATGTTATCTATTCCTTCCTGAGTATCTACTCTATTGCAGATTTTGATATCATCTGCAAAGAGTCAAACCTTACCCGACAGCCCTTCCTCAATATCACTAACAAAGATGTTAAAATAATCTGACCAAGGACAGATCCCTGCAGCATACCACTGGTAACCTCCCTCTCTTCAAAGTGGGCTCCATTTACCTGTACCCTGTGTCACCTCCCCCTCAACCAATTTCTAACCCAATCAATAACTTCAGGAAAGAGTGTTAGATTTGTGGAATCTCCCAGTGAAAGTAGTAGACGAGGATAGTACAGTATCTGAATTCAAGAAAACATTTGACAAACTCAAAATCTCTAAAGGAAAAAAGGGGACTATAGTAGTTGATATGGAAGAGCCGCCTAGATAGGCCATATGGTCTTTTTCTGCTGTCATGTTTCTATGACAGATCTGTATGGATTCTCTGTCCACTGTATGCAAGCATCTCTCGCATCGTGATCATTAGGGATATCCTGAAAATCTGATTTGTTTGTGGTCCTCAAGGACTGAACTTGTACACCCCTATGTTATGCAGTCAAACCTTTCCCACTCAGTCCAAGCCTGTCCCTGCAGTGTCCTCAAATTTAATATCTAGGGTTTCTGGTAATAAAAATAGCCTATTTCAGGCTTGGTCAGATCTACAGCCAATCACTGTCTGGAGAGAGGACAGGGATTGATTTCAAAAGATACATTAGACAGGCATTGTACCCACATATTACAAGTGAAGGGACCTGCTGAAGGGGAGTTACAACAAAGTCTGCTGCTGTATGCAAGCCAAGACACGCTGGACTCACCCAAGAACTGCAAAGCATTCCTCAGTATCTGATAGCCACTCATCATTGCGTTGACTCTGTGTTTTGCATGAAGGTAGGCCACCAGCATGGAAACTGAAAAACCACTGAAACAGCCAAAGCCCTGCAGGAGGATATGGAAAGAAAGGTATGGAGAATGTGCGCTTTCCATGCTGCCTTTCGCTTACTAATACTTCCAAGGCACAAGCTCTGATCACATATAAGGGAGCTGTGGGAAACTACAATCCCACGAAAACCTGGCAGATAAATACCAAACAAGGAGATGCAATATACATCTTCAAAATAATATAAATGAGGCAAATCTAAACAAAACCTTTTAAAATAAACTCCTTTCCCACTCAGTCTTCCATTCTTTAGAGCAGTGGTCCCCAACCCAGTCCTATGGGGCCCACCGGCCAGTCAGGTTTTCGGGATATCCCTAATGACTATGCATGAGATATATATGCATTAGAGATATCCTGCCAACCTGACTGGTTTGTGGCCCTCCAGGGCTGGATTTGGAGACCCCTGCCTTACACCTCTGTCATTTAAGATTGTGAGTGGGCAAGGTACAGATGTCTTAGACATCGAAAGGGTATATAGAATGTGTCACATTCCTCCTCGATTCTCACCACCACCAAAAAGTTGTCTAATAGACAATTTTTTGGTGGTGGTGAGAAGTGAGGAGGACTGTGACAAAGTCTATCTAAACTTTTTGATGTCCAGCGGCCGGAAGGACTGGGGTTTCTAGTCCCACAGGTGCTCCTTGTGGTCTTGGGCAAGCCACTTAACCCTCCATAGCCCATGTTCCCTGTAAAATAGTTCTGTGTGCTGTGCTTTCCTGTCTAATCAATGTGTTTATACCTCAAAAAATTTCCTGTCATGATTTGACAATTTCCAATCTGTAATCAAACCGCTGCTGATCGCTGGAAGTAGCGGTATACAAATGTATACTTAAAAAAAAAAAAAAAAAAAAAAATAGATGCCTGAGCCCTAGTACAGTGAGCCTGCAAGCCCACGTTCTTTCAGCAGGAAATGGATCACCTTAGAAGCCACCCCGCCCTTCCGAGGCACACCAAAGAGCACAAAAAGATGCTTCAAATGCCGAAACTCTTCCGTCACTCTCAAGTACCACCTACGGACATCTAACAAATGCAGACTCCTGGACTCGGTAGAACCAGAGGAATCAGCAAAGGTTGGTAAGGCCACCACCTGGTTCAAATAAAATACCGAAACCACCTTCGGAAAGGAAGGAAGGAACTGGACTAAGGCGTTCTTTTCCTTTGTCACCAACAAATTACACAACAGAGCCTATAGCTCTGAAATACTGCGCCAAGCAAATTGACACCAAGAGCACTACTTTCAGCATTAGATCCTTCAAAAGAAGCCCCAAAAGAGGCTTAAAGGGAGACACAGTAAGGGTACAAAGAACCAAAGTAAGGTCCCAGAATGGAACCATGGGACAATGGGATGATCTCAGATGCTTGACCCCTCGAAGAAAAACAAACAGACTACATCTCAAGGTAAGAGCTCTGGAGGAGTGGCCTAGTGGTTGGGGCAAGGTACTTCAGGCCGGAAGGTCGGGGGTTCAAATCCCACTAAAGGACAGCAACCTTGGGCCGGAAGGACTGGGGTTTCTAGTCCCCCAGGTGCTCTTTGTGGTCTTGGGCAAGCCACTTAACCCTCCATAGCCCATGTTCCCTGTAAAATAGTTATCTCCAAGTTATAATGCCCTGTTCAATGTAATTTCAGTTTGTTCAATGTAAACCGCACTGATGCAGAATAGCACGGTATATAAGAGAATGTAAATAAAAGAGCTCACCCTGCACCCAGCCCTGGAAACAAGCCGGGGCTGCCACCCATTTCAGGGCTAAATCCTTGAGACCATCCTGTAAAATGGCCAAAATATCAGGAAGAAGGTTCGAGGCCATACTGCCCTCTCACCGTACCAAGTCTCAAATATGTACCAGACATGCACATAGGCCAAGAACAGAGTGTTTTCAAGCCTATAATAAGGTATCAATCACCTGAGGGGAATAACTCCTAAGTCTCAGATGCATCCTCTCAAGAGCTAGGCCGTAAGCGAAAATCTATCTACGTCAAGCATCCACACTGGACCCTGTCTCAACAGATCCACCGCCCAAGGGAGAAGGAGCTGCTCTGCTGCCAGGAGACCAACCAGGTCCACATACCACAGCTGCCAGGCCAATCCAGGGTCACCACCACCACATCACCTGTGTGGGATTCGATCCACTGCAGAACGCAACCAATCAATGGCCACAGGGGAAACAGAAGCCTGTTGCTAAGCCATGGCAGAACCAGGGCATCGAGCCCCTCTGCCATGTGCTCTCTGTGCCGGCTGAAGAACCTGCCAACCTTGGTGTTCACCATCGTCACATTCAAGTCCATCAATGGAATGTCCCAGCTTTCCACAATCGACACAAAGTCAGACACGGAAAGGGACCATTCCCCTGGGCCCAAGAGATGGTGGCTCAGGTAATCCACCTGCATTTTCTATTTCCCAGTCACATGAGCCGGTGACAACATGAGCAGATACACCTCCACCCACTGCAGCAGCGGCTTTGCCTCCGCCGCCACTAATGAGCTCTGGGTACTGTCCTACCAAATGAGATAAGCCACCGTCGTCAATGTCAGACAGCACCCTTACTGTTTGTCACCGAAAAAGGGGCAGGAATGCTGCCAAGGCCAGATTCACTGCCTGCATCTCTAGATAATGGAACAGTGAGTTCTCTGGAGACACCATCCCTGGGCCATCTGGGACTAACAGTGAGCCTCCAAACCAGCGAGACTGGCATCCGTGGTCATCACCGCCCAATCCAAGGTCTCGAAGGGCATCCATAATCGCAGGCCTCGTTGAGTCTAGTCACCAATTCAGGCTCGCCCTGGCTCATCCTAAAGGGCGAGGCAGAAATCCATGGACTGCACCTGCACAGACCAATGTGATAAGAGCACCACCTGGAGAGGCTACATATTTAGCAGAGGTGAAGGGACCAAATCTAGGGAGGCCGCCATCCAGCAAAGCACCTACAGATAGTCCCAAACTCAAGGGTGAGACATCGCCCAGAGCAAACGCACCTGGCCTTGCAACTTTACTATCCTGCTCTCCAACAGTAACATTATGCCCTGCTGAGTGTCGAAGCAGGTTCCCAGGTACTCCAAGAACTGAGACGGAGACAGGCTGCTTTTGGCAAAATTGACAACCCATCCCAGCTCCTGAAGCTGGCGGACCACAAAAATTGTCCTGTTCAGGTTCTCCTGCAAGGACATTTCCTGGCCCAACCAATCGTCCAAATATGGATGTACCAGGACATCCTGTTTCCACAGAGCCGCTGCCATCACCATCATCACCCTTAGTAAACACCCAGGGGGCAGTAGCGAGCCTGAGAGCCTGAAACTGAAAGATTGTCCCTGAGGAACTGCAAAGCGCAGATTCCACTGATGCTCCGAGCAAATGGAGATGTGCAAATACGCCTCGGACAGGTCCAGGGATGTCAAGAACTCCCCTTGTCGGACAGCCACTATGACTGCCTATAAGGTTTCCATCCAGAAACGAGGCACCCGGAGAGCCTTGTTTACCATCAGGAATCTTCCACTCCTCCTCAATCATCGCTTTCATCTCTCTGTGGACAGAAAAGGACCAAGGAAGCTTACGAATACCTGTCCCTGGAGAACACCGTTACAGGTGAGTAACTATGCTTTCTCCAGGAACAAGCAGGAAGCCAGTCCTCACTTATGGGATTCCCTAGCTACAGGCTACCGAACCTGTAACCAAAAGAAAAACATGCCTCCGTGAGGCTGTAAGCAGAAGCCCGAAGGAGCCTGAGCCCTCGGGTCCTCAGGGTGAAGCCCTCGGTAGCCATGAAGAAGGGTCAGAGGGCAGGAGTTGCTTATACCCCGAACAGATTACGGAGTACAGCCTGGCCGAAGGCACTGTCCCAGCGGGACTCCCTCTCCAGGTAATAGTGGGCGGTGAAGGTATTCGTAGAAGACCAGGTTGCCGCCAGGCAGATGTACATCATGGGCATGGAGCACAGCAAGGCCACCGAGGTTGCCTTGGCTCAGACGCCATGTGCAGTGACTCGATGATCCAGAGGGATGCCCGCCTTCGCATGGGCAAACACAATGCAGTCTGCCACACAAATAGAGGGTGCGCTTGGTGACTGCTTGCCCCTGCCTACTGGGGTCATAGGTCACAAAGAACCGGTCAGACTTGCGATGAGTCTGGGTATGCTGCAAGTAGAAGGCGAGGGGCCCACTTGCAGTCGAGGGTGTGGAGAGCAGCCGACGCCTGATCGGCATGGGGCATTGGGAAGAAGGTCGGAAGTACTCTCTCTTGGTTGAGATGAAAAGCAGACGCAACCTTGGGTAAGAACTTAGGGTGCGTCCGGAGGACCACCTTGTTCCGATAAAACCTGGTGTAAGGGGCGCCAGCCATGAGCGCCTGAAGTTCACTAACTCGGCGAGCCGATGTCAGCACCACCAGGAAGGCCACCTTCCAGGACAAGTGCCAGAGCAAACACGTCGCCATCAGCTAGAAGGGTGGATGAGTGAGCTGCGTGAGCACCACGTTCAAGTCCCATTCCGCTGGAGGGGGATGGATGGGTGGCTTGGATAACAGAAGGTCCCGCATGAAGCGGGAGACTAGTGGCTGCCCTGAGAGGTTTCCCCCTCGATGAAATAATTAGCTGATATGACACTCAAATGAACTCGAGTTTGACTTCAGCCCTTCCCTCGAGAGGTGGAGAAGGTACTGTAGGACCCACCGAACCAGGCATGAGAAGGGGTCGATCTGGTGCTCCGAGCACCAGACAGAGAAGCGCTTCCACTTAAATTATTATTACATGCACTTCTATACCATGCTATTTTCCATCAGTGCGGTTTACATAGAACCAGTTAAATACACATCTCAAAACTTTTGATTTGTGTTTACAATTAACAGGCAACAGAACTTGGATAGATAACAAGGGGGTAACTATTTACAACTGTACAGAAAGAGCAGGCTGAACGTCTGTTTGAAGTGGTTAGTTTACTGATAAGGCATTTGAGGCGCTGTCATCCGGTTAATGCTCGAGGAAAAGGTGGTATTTCAGAGCTTTCCTAAACTGCGTTAAATTAGTGATTGCCCGTATACTAGGAGGGAGGCTGTTCCAGCATTTTGGTGCCGAGAATTTGAAAGCCCTGTTCACTGTTGTCTGGCAGCACTTGGTTGTTTCTCTTGGGACTATTAGTTTATTGTCCTCAGGGGATCTTCTAGGTCTCTTCAGGGGGGTTATCTGAATGAGGTCTGCTAGGGCTGGTGGGGCGAGCTTATTTATAATCTTGAAGGTCAGAATTATGGTTTTGAACGTAATTCTGCCTCTTATGGGAAGCCAGTGGAGTTAAGGATGGGTGTAATGTGTTCCCACTTGGAAGCACCCTGGAGCACTCTTGCAGCAGAGTTTATTGCAAGCTGTAAAGGGTGTAGCGTGGATTGCGGGAGACCGTGGAGTATGGTGTTTGCATAGTCAAGATGCGGTATGATCAAGGCTTGGTATACTGTGTGGAAGTCGCCAGGTTCCAGTAAGGTGCGTATGTGTCTAAGTGATCGGATTTTATGGTATATCGCTCTTGCTACATTGCCTATATGGGTCTTCATGTCGAGTCGCTGGTCAAGTGTCAGTGTTTAAAGGCATAAACCCGCCTAGTGGAGTCCTTCAAGGCAAGGAGGATTTCCTTGACCTCCTCCGGAAGGGCCAGAGGAGCTAGAGAGACCCGTTCAGCCGCCAGGCTGTGAGGGATAGGGAGGGTAGGTTCGGGTGCACCCCCCGACCCTCCTCCTGTATCAGCAAGTCCCTGGCAGAGCCCAGGGGTATCTGAGGCTCCTCCAACAGTCGGAGCAGGAGTGGGAACCAAGACTGCCGAGGCCACGAGGGGGCCACGAGAATCAGCGATGCCCTGTCCTGTTAAGCTTTGAACAGAGTCCTTGCAATGAGGGGGAAAGGAGGGAAAGCATATAGGAGGCTGGATGACCAGTCCAAGAGAAATGCATCGGGGCCCTCCCTGCCTGGGGGCGGTACTGGGCCGCAGAAGCAAAGAAGCAGAGTGTTCTGGGGGCGGGCGAAGAGGTCCATCGCCGGAGTTACCCAGCACAGAAACAGCCAGCCTGCCACTCTGGGATCCAGGCGCCACTCGTGGGGGTGAAGAATTCTGCTGAGCCTGTCCGCCAGGCCGTTCTCCTGACCCAGGAGATATGTCACCTTGAGGAATATCCTCTGCTGGGCGGCAAAAGAGCAGATGAGGACTGCTTCCCTGCAGAGAGAGCGCGACCCCGTGCCCCCTTCCTTGTTGATGTAAAACATCGCTACTCGGTTGTCGGTCTGCACCAGGACCGACTTCCCGCTGAGGACATCCTTGAAGGCCCTCAAGGCCCATCGGATGGCCCGGAGCTCGAGCAAGATTATCTGCTGTTGAGCCTCCACAGGCGACCACTGCCCATGCGTGCAGAGAGCTGCAATGGGCTCCCCACCCTAGTAGGGAGGCATCTGTGGTCAGTACCACATCGTGCTGTGGAACCTGGAAGAGTGACACCTGCAGGAGATTGTGGGGGTTCTGCCACCAGTTCAGGGATAAACAGAGGTCGGGAAGAACCCTGACGGAGTCCCTGAGGGTGTCTGAGGGATTGGCTCCATTGAGAGCTGAGACACCACTGGGCTGTCCGCATGTGTAGGTCGAGGCCATGTGGCCCAAGAGACATAGCATGGACCAAGTGGTGACCAGCCGGGTGCTTTGGACACGAGCGGCCAGAGCCCGGAGGCAGGTGGCGCGATCCACCATCAAGGCGGCCATGGCCTGCTGATTATCGAAGCGTGCCCTGATGAACTCAAGAGCCTGTGCCGGCTCGAGGTGAGACTTTGGGTAGTTGAGCAAGAACCACAAGCTCTCCAAGAGGACAACAGTGTACGACATCGCCTGCCAGGCCTCCTCGATGGAGAAGCCCATACCGAGCCAGTCGTCGAGGTAAGGGAACACCAGCACGCCCTGACGCTGAAGGCGAGTGGCGGCCACAACGAGGCACTTCGTGAAGTCCCGAGGGGCGGATGCGAGACTGAAGGGGAGCACCCTGTACTGGAAGTGCTCTCCCTGAACCGCAGGTACTGCCTGTGTTGGGGGTGGATCAAGATATAGGTGTTAAGCGTCCTTTAGATCCAAGAAGCATAGCCAGTCGCCTGCTGGAGGAAGGGCAGCAGCACACCAAGCGATATCTTGAATTTCTCCTGCACCAGGAACTTTAGTCTGCGGAGGTAGAGGATGGGCCGCAGACCCCCATCTTTTTCAGGACAAGGAAGTACCAGGAATAAAAGACAACCTCGAAAGTGGGGAGGGACCTTCGACTGCCCGATGGGCAAGGAGAGAGTGCAATTCCCACTGCAGCAAAACCTGGTGCGCGGGGAGTCGAGGAGGCTCCGCCGGGGAGAAAGAGGGTGGAACTCTGTTGAAGTGGAGGCAACAGCCCTCCCGGATGACCTGGAGGATGCAGGTGTCCGATGAGATCAGCAACCACGATGGGGCGAAGCAGGACAGGCATCCCCCCACAGGCTGCCGTATCACTGGAGGGCGAGGGGCTATGCTGCTGGCATCAAAACCCCTGAAGGGGCTGTGGGGGGGTGCTGGCATCTGGGCCTTCAGACCCTTCGGTTTATGATGACTTTGGCCAGGCTTTCCCTGCACAGGAGTGAGTAGTGGGAGTAGCCAGGTACGGCGGGTAGCTGCAATACTGGAGACCTTTCCTGGGGAAGAAGGGCTTCTTAGTGGGTGGCTTCTTCCGAGGCAGGGTAGAGGTCCTGTGGTATAGACGGGTCCTCGTGACATACTCTTGTCTCGATCTCCACCGTCTTCTCCTCCATCAGCTTACCAAAAAGTTGTTCAACGAGACAGGGCACGTCCAGGAGCTTCTCCTGCACCCACTGCTCCAAATCCGAAGACTGGAGCCAAGCCTGGCGGTGGGCTCCGATGCCCGCGGCCACCACCCGAGCCAATGTCTCAAAGCCATCATAGGAGGCTCAAGAGATATACTTAGAGCAATCGGCCACTGATTTCAACAGGGTGCCGAACCTGTCGAGGGGTTTGCCCTTGAGGCCCGCCGAGAAACCTCCCAGCTCTTTTGTCAAGTCGCGGAGGGACATACCAATATATAGTTGGTATGCCTGGATGCGACAAGACAGCATGGAATCTTGATAGGCCTTGCAGCCCACTGGCATCAAGGGCTCTCGATTCTCGGCCCGGCGGGACTGATGAATGGGACTTCGGGCTCTTCTGCTTCCTCATGGCCAATTCCACCACCATCTAAGTGTGTGAAAGTTGGGTCTTTCGGAAGCCTGGCCCTCGCTGCACCCTGTACATCGTGTCAAGGCGCTTGCTCACAATGGGGACTGAGGCCAGGGCCTCCCACATTCAGAGCAATAGCCAGGAGAGGATTGGCAGCACCGGGATGGTCAGGGATTCCCTGGGCGGGGCCCCGTACTGAAGAATATCGAGTTCTTCAGCACGAGGGTCCTCTTCGGCCTGGGTGACCAGGTTGAGGGCCCGAGCCATGTCCCGAATAAACACCAAAAAGGAGGTGTCCTCGGACGGCGAACCAGGCAGTGAGGGGTCCGACAGAAGATCCCGGTGGGTGCAGGTCTCTGGGGATGTGTCCCCATCAGATTCCCAATCAGAGAAATCGGTCAAGGGATCCGAGCTGGGCGGTTCACCCTGTCCAATGGCCGGAGGCCTGGAGCTGGAGGCCTTGGAAGATCTCACCCCTGAAGAATGGGAGAGCGAGCGAGACCGACATTGAGGACCCTCACGAGGCCCATGGCTCTCGGGGGTTTCCTGGATGGATTTGGGTGTCCCATGCGAGGGACCCGTGGTCTCTGGGCACAGATCAGCAAAGCTGGCCATGAGCGCCCGCTGGGAAGCAATGAATGCAGAAACGCTGCGTTCTAGCGCCAGTATACGGGATTCCCACGTGGGCATGGGGCCCTGGAACGCCGACACCGGGGTCACCGGGTCAAGCGTCGAGGAGGTCCTCACCAGAACAGCACTCAGGAGACTGGACGCCTTCGCCGGAGGCCTCCGTTTCTCTGCGAAGTACCTTGCAGTGCCGCTCCTTGTCCGACTCTCGGGAACGCCGAATGGGGCTAAGCAACCAGAAGCGGGAGCGCTCGTGCTTGTCAGGGGCCCCAAACAGCGACTTTGAGGCCGCCTTATTTTTGCACTGTTCCACCTTGGGGGACCCCTGGTCCGAGTCGTCTGGAACGCGGTGCCGCAGGGGGAGAACCCACCGAAGGGGAGACGACCAAGGGCGCCACCAGAGACTCTGAGGCAGCCTTTCGAAAACTGTCTTTGGACTTCTGCTGAAGGCTGAGCGGGGCCTTAGAGGACATTTTCTTGCAGAGCAAACAGAGCTCTGGGTCATAGTCTGCTCCCAGACACCTTAGACAACAGTTATGAGTGTCTGTAAGCGACATGTTCCTAGAGCATCTATCACATTTTTTAAACCCACCATGGCCGTGGGGGGCAAAAACAGCCCCTGCAAGGTCAAAGACCCACACGGCCAGCAGTTGGGAAGAAAAAAGGGCATGAAGCCCGGTAGAAATATTTGTAGAAAAAGGTATCCCCGTAAGCTCCAAAAGAGAGCAAGGGGAGGGCGGGTAGAGGACTGGTGCAACTGGAAAAAAAGAAATAAGAGCCTGTTAAGGCGAGGAAAATCAAACTTTTTCCGAGGGACAAGGATGTGCGTCCAAAGGGCTCCGTGGAAAAAGGGAGACTGAGCAAGATGGCACCCTTGGGCGGGACGAGGCCCACGCATGCGTGATAGCAATCCCAAAGGCTTTCTTTGAAAGCTGGGGAATTGCTGTGTGGGCTCCGTTGGTGACTACGTCACCCATAAGTGAGGGCTGACTTCCTGCTTGTTCCTGGAGAATGAACCTCACGCCTAAGACAGGTTATGTGGAACATGATTCTCAATCACTCAAATTTACTGCTAATGCTCGTCGTAGTACTTGCATTGTGCCAAAGAGCTTCATTCTGGAGTTCATAAGATGTAACATGTATAGGCAACTTGTCAAGGTCTGCATGGATATTCCTCTTAATCAGGCCTGTGAAATATTTTGTCTGTCACATTATCTTCTCACTGGAGAGAGTTTAGCTTTTTATCAAGTCCACATGAGAAGCAACGGCTAGTATTTGCAGTAGCTTTTTTTCTAAGAAAACCGTAACGTATTAATAAACATGGGACAACCACAGTGGGTCTCTTAGCTTTTGAAAAACAGGGAGCAAAACCATCTTCTCAAGAAATGCAACAGGCTAGGTGCGATACATTTGAAGGTGAAAGGTGCTACCTTAAACAAGACAGGGACACTTTTTTCCAAGTCTTCAACTGAATCAATTTTAAGTTATCTCCATCTATTCCTTATCATGCACTAGCATTAAGTTACCTTATTCAGCTGGCGCTGGCGTAGCCAGACTTTGAGAATAGCAATTCCATCCTTCATACCAGGAGAGTCCATGACAGCATTGGAGAGAAAATGCAGGTGCTGCTCCATCACCAGGTCACATAGGATAGAATTGTTGTAGTGAGGGGTTGGGGGTTCAATGGTTCCTAAAGATTAAGAAAACAGGCAAAGCAAAGACTGCTTTGTATATGTCACTATAATCACAAGATTAGAAATACGTACACACCAAAATATTCTAGGGTCAAAGGAAAAAATGTATAAGTTTCTTTATTTTTTTGCTGCACTTTCTGGCAGGATCACAATATGTATTTGAAGAGGTTGCGAGTGATCTTTACCTAATAAGCAGAGAGATTTAAACTCAGGTATGCAAAATAGACAGCATGACAAGAGGGATAAAAGACAGATAAAGCAGTTTTTTTCGTAGTTTGGGGGGGGGGGGAGAGGGGGGAAATGACAGGAATGACCAGAGGATGTGACTAGAATATGTGCTGCTCCAGTCACAGACCAGGAGGTATTAGGGAAATTTACCCAACCCATAGAATTAGGTGATGCTGAGGGCTAAGTTATTTGTAGTTTAACTACTGGTAGGGTCTCCCAAGATGGGCAGGTCTCAGCTGAGGTGCCAGACCAAAACAAACCACCCATCTGGGCAGCAGCAGAATGGGATAATGTTGGCAGTGGAGGATCACATTTCTGTGACAACGGCTTCATTGCATGTCCCCTAGTTTTTCTGATGATGTAAACAATCCATCTACGTTTACCACAATCTATGGGATATGTTTACTAAACCGTCTTAATGTTCCCGGCGGTAGTTGCAGCGATAATGTGAAGAATGCCATATAAGGAGTGGGCGTTCCGGTTTTAAGGTAGCAATCGCGGGTTACCACACGATAAAGTGTGCCGTGTCCATTATTGCGCGATAGAGGGAGCCGCACATGTTACCGCACGTTAACCTTAACTTCACATGCTGACCTGCAATCACAGCAATAGAGGTGTAGCACACTGGTTAATACAATGACTGATGAAACAGGGGTCATGAGTTCGATCCCCCAGTGGATTTAATGAGTAAGGCTGGCTGATGCATTTTCTTTTTTTAATTTAAATTAGTGCTGCCAGCAAACACACCCTCACAGTGCCGTAACCTAAGGTGCCGCATAAGGCGCCCTATAAGGCACATTATAAAGTGCACTGTCCGCCAAAGCACCTTATAATGTTCCCTATAGGGCGCCTTATGAGGCACCTTAAGGTTACAGCACTGTGGGGGTGTTTTTGCTGGCAGCACTAATTTAAATTAAAAAAGGAAATGCCTCAGACAGCCCTATCAAATAACACCACTGTGGGATCAAACCCATGACCTCTGCCTCCACAGTCAGTGAAGCAACCAGTGAGCTACATCTCTAACTACTAACAAACCCCTGGCTGGCTACAGGACTGCAGGTCACACCACAAGCTGTCTGCTGTGGTTACCAGGATAGGGTTAACCCACCCGTACCCATGATGCACTGCACATGCAGATCAGCAGTCTACAGATGATCACAAGATGGGGTACACACCCCCACAGCACCTCGGCTTGGTAGGGGGAACTGACCGTGTGCATTACTGGCACAGAGTAGCTACAGACCGACACATTGTGGGGGTACTGTGCTCACCCTGAGGGCGAGGTGGGGCACCCAGCACCAGATCCGCAGCACATTACATTACATAACGTCACTTATCGCGTCATAATACCACCGCTGCGACATTAAGACGGTTTAGTAAACATACCCCTATGTTTACTTTTATTGTTGAGGATTGGCCATTTAACTCTACTTTGGTTTTTGTCTTTTAACCAGTTCCCAATCCCATGGCTTTTTAACTTTCTCTGGAGTATCTCATGAGAGTTTTTCAAAAGCTTTCTGAAAATCCAGATATGCTATCTACAGACTTCTCTATTGCATGCCAGAATTTGTCGTATTGCTTTTTAATCTACAAGCCTTCTGGACCCTCTTTCCTATGATGTCTTATATCAGGCCAAACAACTTAAAACATTTCATACCTACTGTAGTAATAGTTCTTAATCCACAATAGCACACTGCCTCCAATCCCATGACCCTTTCATTTGGCCAAGGGTCTCATGAGGGACCTTATTTAACATTTTTATACTGCTTTATCATTTCAGTCAAAGTAGTTTACACATTGTAACTTAAACTTCATAATTTACATTAAACAGGGACATTGATAACTTGGCTTTTCTGAGGCAATGGAGGGTTAAGTGACTTGCCTGAGGCCACAAGGAGTGCTAATGGGAATCAAACTCTGGTCTCTTGGTTCCCAAGCCAGTGCTCTAACAGTTAGGCTACTTCTCTACTCCACTTTGACCTTGTCAAAGGCTTTTTGAAAATCCAGATACACAAACAACCAGCTCACCAAGACTTTCCTTGGCTAAATCCATGTTGGCTTTCTCCCACTAAACCACGACTATATGTTCAGTAATTTTATTCTTTCTAATGGGTTCTACCTAACATTTTGCCCAGTACTGACATCAAACTCACTGAATCACACCTGGAACCCTTTTTAAAAATTGGCACTATGTTGGCCATTTTCCAATCTACAGATACTACAGATGATCTAATGATAGTTCACAGATCAATAGTAGGTCTGCAATCTCATCTGTCAGTTCCTTCAACACCCCCGGATGTATACCATTCGGCACAGGTGATTAACTACCTCTCAGTTTATCAAATACTTTTAATACATCAGTCTCTCCACTATGGCCTTGTCCTCACTTAGCGCACCTTTTACCCCTCTATCATCCAATGGTCTGATGCTCACAGGGTTTTTTTTGCTACAAATGTATTTTGAAAAAGTAAACATGTTTGCTTCCATGGCAAGCTTCTTCTCAAATTCTGTTTGCCTGCCTTATCAATGCCTTGCATCTAACTTGCCAGTGCTTATGTTTCCAGTTTGTCATTTTGCTCCTTTTTCCATGTCCTGAAAGATGCTTTTTTGGCTAGAACAGCTTCTCTGAGCTCACCTTTAAACCATGCTGGTAGGTTTTTGGACTTCCTTCCACTTTTCTTAAAGTGTGAAATACAGCTGGTCTGGGCTTCCAAGATAGTATTTTTAAACACCCATGCGTGATGTAAATATTTAAACTTTTGCAACTGCTCCTTTTATTTTTTTCTGAACTATTTTCCTTATTTTATCATAGGATCCCTTTTGAAAGTTAAAAGGTAGTATTGTGCATTTCCTTGCCATCCTTCCTCCATTTATTAAATAATACGTGATCATGCTATGATTATTATTGCCAAGTGGCCTCAACACCCTTCTCTCTTGCACCAGATCTTGTGTTTCACTAAGGACTAGGTCCAAGATGGCTTCCCCTCTTGTCTGTTCATGAACCAGCTGCTCCAAGCAGCAGTCATTTATTTCATCTAGAAACTATCTCCCTAGCATATCCTGCAGTGACACTGACCCAGTCGATACAAAGGTAATTGAAATCACCCATTATTGTTAACTTTCCTGATTTCTTTGAGCATTTCATCATCCATTTGTTCATTCTGGCCAGGCGGTTGACAGTATATCTCCACTACCATCGTCTTCCCCTTTTTACATGGGATTTCAATCCATAGGGATTCCACAGCATATTTTGTTTCCTGCAAAATGTTAATTCTGTGTGATTCAATGCCCTCTTTAACAGAGCACAACCCCTCCACCAATTTGATCTACTCTATCATTGTGTTATAATTTGTACCCAGGTATCAGCGTCCCACTGGTTGCCCTCTTTCCACCATGTCTCTGAGATACCAATCATATTTAACCTTTATTTAGTGCTACAGTATATAATCTAGCTCTCCCATCTTATTTTTTTTAGACTTCTAGCATTTGCATAAGGCATTTTAGAGGTTGTATTTTATTCATATTAATCTGGTTATCAGTTGATAGGGGTAATTTGGAATCTTTCAGCTCTGTACTTAAGGGCATCTGCCTTACTTTTATCTTTATCGGAACCTCTTGGTTGGGATGCCCTCTTGCTAGTATCCTTAAATATATTCTTCTGAAATATGCGCTTTTGAGTGACTGCCGGATTTCCCCTATTTTCTAGTTTAAAAGCTTCTCTCTCTCTCCTTTTTAAAGGTTAATGCCAGCAGCCTGGTTCCAACCCATCAGAAAAGCCCCTCCCTTCCCCAGAATGTTTCTCAGTTCCTAACGAATTCAAACCCCCCTTCTTTGCACCATTCTCTCTTCCATGCATTGAGAATCTGGACAGCTGCCTGCCTTTTGGGTCCTGCGCATAGAACTGAAAGTGTTGAGAAGGAAGACAGCACTGTAGAGGGCAGGAGCTGGATAAAGGGACAGAAGATAGACACTGACAAAACAGAAATATATAGAGAACAATAAATAAACTAACAAGCTAGATTCTGCGCGCACACAGAAAAATACTGAACAGAGCATACAAAATTAGCTGAAATTTGCAATGAGGGTATTCACCCAATCAGGAACCACCAGCAAAATTGTACGTCACACTCAACGCAAAAGACTGGATAGCCCCCATCTCACTGCTGGACTACTGTCTGCATCTTAGTTTTAAGTTTTTTTTAGCTATTTAAGTTGTCCTAATAAGCATAAGAGACTTAGTTCACCTCAAGAGGTGTATCGCAGCTCCTGTTTTAAAGGGCTCGACTTACTATTTTCCCATTTCCTATGAGAAAAGAAAGCTTAACAAAATCAGGCCCTTAACATGCCATTAGACTGTGCCAAACGAAGCAATGAACTTCTCCCTGTCCCTTCCCACCAAACCCTTTGAGAATGTTGTCAAGCAGATACTGGTGATCTTTTTATAGCTGACCCAAGGCAACTTCCTTTTTTGTTTGACTTATCACTATAGCCTGGTAATACGTCAAACTAGAAAAAAAAATCTCCCATAGCCCCCACCCCCACAAAACCCAGTACCTCTCTCTCTCAGCCCTCACAGCCCCCATCACCCAATCCATTTCTCCCCTCCCCTAGGTGATCAGCCAATCCGTTTCTCTTTCCTTTCCCCCCTCCCCCTCTCCAATCCATTCTCACTCTCCTTTTCACCCAGTTTTTCTCTCCTTTCCCCCCTTCCCTTCCCCCAGTACATTGGTAGCAAAAAAACCTTGTGAGTTAGTTCGACCATTAGATGATAGAAGGGCACTAACGGAAGGCATAGTGAAAAGATAGCAAAGAATTCTTTGCTTCGTTATTTACTGAAGATGTAGAGAAGTTACCCATGCCTGAAATGGTATTTAAAAGGCGATATATCAGAAAAATTGAAATATCGATAAACCAGGAAGATGTATTACAACTATTTCATAAATTGAAAAGTAGCAAATCACCTGGACTGGAAGGTATATACATACAAGACTGTAGAATTGAAAGATGAGGAGATTGCAGACCCACTATTAATAATCTGTGGAATTTCCTTAAATCTGTAGTACCTCAAGAATGGTGCATTGCCAATGCAATGCCAATTTTTAAAAAAGGTTCCAGGGCAATCCAGGAAACTACAGACCTGTGAGCCTGATGTCTGTACCAACAACAAAACACAGCCCAGTCTAATATAACCAGCGTGATAGAACAACTTAGTTGTACTCAATATACATTTTTGTACTTAAATATATATTTTTTTGTCGGAATGGTCAGCTAGGTGAAGAGGAAACTGCCTTTCACTTTTGTGACCCGTCCATTTTAATTAAAGAAAAACTTTTTCCAGCATTTTATCTTAGCTGTAAAATAGTGTTTTACAAAACAGCATACTTTAGAACAGCGTCAGTTTACTTAACTGTATAATGAATTCACAAGGGCTGCTCCAAAATACCGCAAACAGCAGTATTTCAAACAACGTGTCACGTTTCGGGGTCCATACATTAGTTCCCTGGCTTCAGGTCAAAACACTACTCGGTGGGAAAACAGCCATGTAAAACATTTTTTGGAAACCGCGGTTTTTATACTCAACGCCAGCATTTGCGCAGCTGTTTCAACAAACACCATTAAGGCAGGTTTAACTCAGAGGAGCCAATCAGAGCCATCAGGGGAGGGACCACCAGGCAGGCTCCTCCCCCTGACTGAAAGGCCGAGTGAACACCAAGATTGTCATAGTACAAAAATTACTATGAGATTGTGTGCCAATCCAACTGAATATTCAAACCCGTTGGATAAACTGTATTTAACCTAAAAATCCAGTTTTGTTCCAAATTCTGCAAAGTTTGAACCCGATCGCCTCCCCGTGGGTTAGGTGGTACAAAGTCAAGCGCACGCCACTGCAGTGTTTGAAAAGTGTGTGACATGCTAAGGCGTAATTGCACAAGGCTGTCTGACTTTAAATTATGTGCTAAAGATTTAAGTCTTCGTTTGTTGTCTAGAGGTTACCCTAGCACAGTGATAAAATCTGCATATAAACGTGCCTGCTATACCCACAGAGAATGGCTTTAGAATCTCATCCTCAGGAATTGCCACATGAAGAAAGAAAAAATTACGGGCATCTTTCCTTATTTCTTTGTCGGCATTGACATCACTCATACGTGAGGGCTGACTTCCTGCTTGCTCCTGGATAAATGACTTGATATCCTATATGCAGTCAAACTTCTACAGCTAAAATATACCTTTAGCAGTGTAAGCAGGAATAACAGGAAAGATTGTTTATCATCTGCTATGATACTATAGGAGTTCAACCTTCTCCTAGGCTCACATATGGCCCTTCCTAGAGTGCTCACCTTCCAGGGTAGAATTTTGCTCGAGGAACCAGGCTGTCCGCACATTGTTCTTGCTAGGATGAAAACGCCCAGGTTTGAAGAAATTAGGGGGGGCACAGGCATAAAGACATACTGTCACCAGCTTCTCATCCTTTCCTGTAAGCCACACAAAAAAACAAAAAACAGAACAAATGTGTCAGAGGTAGAACCAAACCACAAAAAAAAAAATCATACAACAGGCAGGGCCGGCCCATGGGCATCTGGCACCTTAGGCAAACCTTCAGCCATGCGGCCTCCCCCCTCCCGCTATGGTCTAACATGCTGGATTCCCAGCTGCTGCTGGGTGGCAGTTGTGGTGCTGTATTGCAATCAGTCTCTCTCTGGTCCATGATCGTGTGACCACTGAAAATCAACTCTGTTGTCGTGCTGCAGAGCCAACTGCAGCAATACTGGTAGCCAAGCAATATATTAAGTAAAGATGATCTCACATGCAGCCAATGTTCCCTCTAAGCTGCGCTGGGTCCACCAGCAACATTCCTGCCAGCGGGGGGTGCAGTGCGATCAACGTTTTGCCCCTCCCCCTACCGGCAGGAATGCCAGCAGAGGACCCAGCACAGATCAAAGGGAACATTGCAAGGGTGCTGCACCCGGTGGGGGGAGGGGCGGAGTGTTGATCGCACTGCATCCCCCCCCCCAGCAGGAATGTTGGCAGCGGACCCAGCACAGCTTAGAGGGAACATTGCATGTAGCCTTATCGTTCTGACCTCATCACTGCATGTGAGATCATTTCCTCTTTGGGGCGTGGGAGGGAGGGACGAGTGAACTGCCCAGGTAGCCAGAAAGCAATTTGAAAGAACTCTTTCTGGGGAGTCGTACAAGTCACAAGATCTTTAAAAATGGGATAATTCAATTAAAAAGAGAAGAGGTGTGAGAATTTTACATAAGAATATGAGAAATGCCATACTGGGTCATCCAAAAAGTCCATCAAATCCAGTATCCTGTTTCAAACAGTGGCCAATCCAGGTCACAAGTATCCGTCAGGTTCCCAGAAAGTAGACAGATTCCATGCTGCTTGTCACAGGGTAATATAGGATTTCCCCAGTCCTTTTTATTATGGAACTTGTCCAAAACATTTAAACACAGCCACACTAATAGCTTTTATTATACCCTCCAACAACCAATTCTAGAGTTTAATTATTTGAGTGAAAAATATATTTTTGACAATTAGTCTTAAATGGTATACATTGTAGCTTCATTGCCTTTCTATTGCTTGAAGGAGTAAACTGATCAGTGTTTACCCTTTCCACGCCACTCATTTTTATTAGAGTGGAGGAGCAGCATAGTGGTTAAAAGCAACAGCCTGGTACCTAAGAGATCAGGATTTGATTCCCACTGGCACTCCTTGTAACCTTGGGCAAGTTGCTTTATCCTCCATTGCCTCAGAGGAAAAGGCCTGGCAATCTATCTCTGGTCATATCTTGCTAAGAAAACCCAAGCACTGCTGAGCTGCCAGGAGTCAGCACCGACTTGATGGCACTTAGGATTTTTTTTAAATCTCCCCTTAGCAAGTTGAAAAATGTACAGAGTTTCCTTCATTTGCAGAATTAGGCATGTAGAGCATACATGTTTGTGTGTGTCATGTGGACTGTCAGAGGGCTGTGTGGGCATGGGGAGTGTTGAGGTGTGTGCTGGTGACTTTGTTCTTATGTGTCTTGACGGCTCTGTGGACTGAATGGAAAAGTCTGCCTTTTTGCAGATGACACAAAAATCTGCAACATAGTGGACACTTCTGAGGGAGTGGACAACTTCAGGAAAGACCTAAAAACCCTGGAAGAATGGTCTAATGCTTGGCAATTACAATTTAAATGTGAAGAAGTGCACAGTCATACACTTGGGATGCAGAAATCTAAAGGATTTGTATGTAATAGAGGGAGAGAGGTTGATGCACTCAGACCAGGAGAGGGACCTCTGACTGCTAGTGTCTGAGGATCTCAAGGTGGCAAAACAATGCAACAGGGCAGTAAGGACAATGCTGGGCTAAATACAGAGAGGAATAATCAGCAGAAAGAAGGTGGTGAGGCTTCACTTTGAGTACTGTGTTCAGTTTCAGAGACCATATATCATCAAGGACATAAAAAGACTTGAAAACGGTTCAAAGACAAAATCAAAATGATTTGGAGCCTGCACCAGAAAGCACAGTTACTTACCTGTAACAGGTGATCTCTGGGAACAGCAGGAATTAGTCCTCACATATGGGTACGTCGGTACCGACGGAGCCTGAGCGGGAAAGCTCCCCAGCTTCCCAGAAAGGAAGCTTTTGGGGCCTCCCACTGCACATGCGCGCTGCCTTCCCGCCTTCCTGACCAGCTCTCCTCAGTTCGAGTTTATAGCTGAGACAATAGAGAGAGGAAAGGAAGATAGATAGATAGAAGATACAACTCCTAGGGGAGGTGGGTGGGTTGTGAGGACTAATTCCTGCTGTTCCCAGAGATCACCTGTTACAGGTAAGTAACTGTGCTATCTCCAGGAACAAGCAGGAATAAGTCCTCAAATATGGGGACTCCCTAGCTAAGATGCCTGGGAGATCCCGTCCCACGGTTCGCCATCTTCGTATGGATCTCAGGCATCCATCCTGGGAAGGTGGGCAGGAGTTGTTCAAGTATGGAACAGGTGTTTGAGGACAGCCTGACCAAACAAGGCATCCCGGCGGAAGTCCTTGTCCAAGCAGTAATGGGCTGTGAAGGTATGAACCGAGGCCCATGTGGCGGCTCGACAGATCTGATCTATGGAGACAGAGTGAAGATGAGCCATAGAAGTGGCCATGGCTCTCACATTGTGAGCTGTGACATGGCCTTCCAGAGGAATGTTTTTACTCTGGTAAGCAAAGGAAATACACTGTGCAATCCAATTGGAAAGCGTACGTTTGGAGACTGGACGTCCCAAATGAGAAGGATCAAAAGCCACAAAAAGCTGGGAAGACTTTCGATGTGGCTGGGTCCTGTTGAGGTAAAAGGCAAGAGCTCTTTTACAATCTAAAGTATGAAGGTTCCTCTCTGCACTGGATGCATGAGGAGCCGGAAAAAAGACAGGTAGATATACCTCTTGATTAAGATGAAAAGGCGAAACCACTTTGGGCATAAAGTGGGGGTTCGTCCTAAGGACCACCTTATCATGATGAAATCTGGTATAAGGTGGATTAGCCACTAAAGCCTGCAGTTCACTGATGCGGCGAGCTGAAGTGACTGCAATGAGGAAAACTACCTTCCATGAAAGAAATTTCAAGGAGGTGGAGTGTAAAGGCTCAAAAGGTGGCTTCATAAGCTGACCTAGAACTAGGTTCAAGTCCCATGCTACCGGAGGAGGTCGGATGGGAGGCTTAGTTAGAGTCGGGCCTCTCATAAATCTTGCAACAAGTGGATGAGAGGAGACAGGTTGTCCATTTATAGGTTTTAAGGATGCTGCAATAGCACTCAAATGGACTCTTACTGAATTTGTCTTAAGGCCTGCATTAGAAAGATGCAGGAGATAGTCTAGTAGAGAATTCAAAGGAAGTGCTAGAGGGTCAAGACCCTGTTGAGCACACCAAATGGAAAAGCGTTTCCATTTGAAAGCATAGGAACGCCTCGTGGAGGGTTTCCTAGAGGCATGAAGGATATCTTTCACTGGTTGAGAAAGATTGAAGTCATGAAGGCTTAGGCCTTCAGTAACCAAGCTCTGAGGTGTAGGGGACTTGGGGTTTGGGTGCCACAAAGTCCCCTCCTCCTGAGACAGAAGGTCTGGCGCAGCTCCCAGGTCCAGGGAGGGTCCCTGGGAGAGATGCAGAAGTAGAGGGAACCACACTTGGCGTGGCCAGCGTGGAGCTATGAGGATCATGGATCCGTGATCCCTCTGTAGTTTGAACAGAGTCTTGGGAATCAAAGGAATGGGTGGAAAGGCATATAGGAATTCCTGACCCCAATGCAGGAGGAAGGCGTCGTTGGCCTGAGCTCCCTGACACGGAATCCTGGAACAGAACCGGGGAAGTTTGGTATTCCACGGACTTGCAAAGAGGTCTATGTCCGGGGTTCCCCATTCCTGAAAGATTCTGCCTATCTGGTCCATATGTAGGGACCATTCGTGTGGGAGCAGAACTCGACTGAGTCTGTCTGCCCGAGAGTTTTGAACCCCTGGAAGATATACTGCCAGAAGATGAATTTGATGCTCTCTGGCGAAGGCCCATAATCTGAGAGCTTCGTTGCAAAGCGACAGAGAGCCTGTCCCTCCTTGTTTGTTTACGTAGAACATGGCCACCTGATTGTCTGTCTGAACTAAGACGGTCAGGTTGACAAGGAGGGTATGGAATACTTTGAGGGCAAAGAAGATTGCTCGCAGTTCCAGGAGGTTGATGTGAAGGGTGGTCTCCTGCGGAGACCAAGTACCCTGAGTGGAGAGGGATTGTAGATGGGCTCCCCACCCTGTTTGGGAGGCATCTGTTGTGAGGATTGCTTGGGGCAACAAAGGTTGGAAGGGGGCCCCCAACAACAGATTCTTGGTGGACATCCACCATTGGAGGGACCAAAACAGCCGTTTTGAGGTGAGTATTTGGTCGGAGAGCGCTCCTGATACTTGAGTCCACTGGGTGGCCAAGGTCCATTGAGCTGTTCTCATATGAAGACGAGCATAGGGCACCACGTGTACCGTGGAGGCCATGTGGCCCAGAAGTCGCAGCATTTCTCTGGCTGTCAAGTGACTGCTGGACTGAGCTTGGGAGGCCAAGCACAGCAGACGTTGGCCCCGGACTTGAGGCAGGTAGGCCCTTGCAGTGGTGGTGTCCAACTGGGCCCCTATGAATTCTAGAGACTGAGTAGGGGTAAGTTGAGACTTGGGAAGGTTTACCACCAGTCCCAGATACTGCAGAAAGTGCCTTGTGCGGTCCAGGGAAATCTGGGCCTCTGACTGAGATGGAGCTCGGATGAGCCAGTCGTCCAGATATGGGAATACAAAAATTCCCAGACCTCTTAGAAATGCGGCAACAACTGCCATGCATTTGGTGAACACTCTTGGAGCAGAGGCTAGACCGAAGGGAAGCACTCTGTACTGGAAATGTTTTCCCTGAAACAGAAATCTTAGATATTTTCTGTGGGATGGGTGGATGAGTATATGTGTGTACGCATCCTTGAGATCTAGAGAACAAAGCCAATCCTGACTCTGAAGGTATGGAAGGAGAATGCCTAGAGAAAGCATTTTGAATTTCTCCTTGTACAGAAATCTGTTCAATTCTCTCAGATCTAGGATAGGTCTGAATCCCCCTGTCTTCTTTGTTATGAGAAAATAAGGGGAGTAGAATCCTGTCCCTTGTTGAAGGAGAGGAACCTCTTCTATTGCCCCTTGGGCAAGGAGAGAAGAGACTTCCTGACCCAAGAGGTCCAGGAGAAATGGGGGAGAATTGAAGTGCCTCACCATGGTATATGGAGGAAGGTTGGAAAAATGAAGCTTGTAGCCCTCTCTGATGATAGAGAGGGTCCATTGCTCTGATGTGATTTGCTCCCATCTGGGAGCAAAGTGAGCTAACCTTCCAGGAATGGTGAGGGGCTCTGGTTGTTCTAGAGCCAGAAATGTTAAGTTCTCTAGGGGCAAGTCAAAACCCCTGAGGGGGTTGAACCTGCTGAGGAGTGGTAGACACTGCAGGCTTTGACTTTGCCTGTTTAGGTTGCTGACGTTTAGTAGCAAAACGAGGCTGAGAAGATTGTTGGCCAGTGTTTGTGGAAAATCTGGCCTTCTTGTAGTAAGGCCTCTTGAAAGACTTTTTCTTGGCAGGAGCAGAGGTAGACTTAGAAAGTCTATCCAAGGTAGCATTCTCTGCATCCATTTGGGTGGCTTTAATTTGCCAGTCCTTACCAAATAAGTTCTCAGCTTTACAGGGCAGATTCCGTAAGCCATCTAAGACCCAGGGTTCTAGGTCAGAGGCCTGGAGCCAAGCAAGTCGTCGGGCTGCAATAGCAATGCCCGAAGCTCTACCGGCACCCTCGAAGGAATCAAAAGCTGCTCTGTTGGAGAACTTAGAAACATCTAAAAGCTGTTTCACCAGAGAAATGAACTCCTCTTTTCTATCCTCAGGGATAAAGGAGGCAAAAGGTTGTATCTTTAGGGCAAGTTCCCTGAGAAACATGCCCATATACAAACTGTACAAATTAATCCTGGCTATAAGCATAGTAGCCTGGAAATTTTTCTTGCCAAAAGAGTCTAGGGTCTTATATTCTCGTCCTGGAGGGGTAGAAGAGTGCCTTTTGGTACTCTTAATCTTTTTCAGTGCAGACTTCACCACAATGGAATGGTGAGGCAACTGAGTCTTTTGAAAACCAGGAGAAGGAGGGACCCGGTACATGGTGTCCAGCCTACGAGAATAAGGAGACACGTTAGAGGAGCCTCCCATAAGTCCATCAAGTGTTCTTGAAGGATTTCATGGATAGGCAGGGTAACTGCCTCTTTAGGAACCTTGGGGTATCCTAAAATATCCAATTTCTTTGATCTAGGTTCTTTTTCTGAGGATGTGGTAATAGAAAGTCCTTTAGCTAATTCAATAATGAATTCTTGAAAGGACAAATCCTCTGGTGGAGACATTCTCCTCTTTGGGGAAGAGGGGTCTTCATGAAGAACCAGAGACAGCTCAGAGTCCTCAGAGGAGTTGAAATCTTCTGAGGAATCAGAGTATTCTCTATTTGCTTCCAACGCACGATACGCATACCGATCGGTATCGACATCGGGCGTACCGGGTATGGGATCGGTATCGGGTAAAAACCTGGATCCGGCATGCGGAACCAATCTGCGTTTGGAAGTCGATGGTCTCGGTTCCGGTATGGGAGACGATACCGGAACCGTACCCGGTATCGCTGAACGCGATACCGAGGGCGTCGCAGCATGGATAAAAGCCAGCATGGCCTGCTGCATGGTCTGAACAGTATTGCTCATAGACGCCACTGCTGCCTGGATGTCGGTACCGGTATGGGCCGGTACCCCAGAGCAGTCCAACAGGTGATCAGTCGAGGCCGTGCCATCAATGTCAACCTGTAACCCCATAGATGGTGCTTTGGAAGCCAGAACTTCCCGCCGGGGTTGTTTGGCTGGGGCAGGATCCTCAAGCTCAAAAGAGAGAGCCTCTCGATGCCTTGAAGGAGATTTGCTCTTTGAGGACCTGCCACCAGAGGGTTTGGTTACCTGAGATCCATCCGGAGATGAAGACCTGGATGACTGTGATGCTGGATTATCCGAAGCAAACAGCACATGGAACTTGTTGGCCCGGTTCTGCAACCCACGTTTAGACATCTGGGAGCAGGATGGGCAGTCCGGTATGGAGTGGTCAGGTCCCAAACATTTAAGACACCATTCATGGGTGTCTGACAGAAATGACAGCACTGCACTTGGTACATTTTTTGAAACCAGGAGCTGGCTTCTCCATGAGGAGAATTTGAGTAGGCCTGAAGGCCTAACAAAAGCTACCAAGCTGTGCTGAGGAAAAATAAAAGTTTTTTTTTTTTTTTTTTTTTTTAAAGAAAGAAAGAGAGACCGGCGGTACCGGTTTCGGTATGGGGAAGGCAGGTACGTGGTCTAAAGAAAACAATAAAATTAACAATTTCTTCAGCGGTGACAGGAACACAACCTGCTGGCTCCGCGGAAAAAGAGAAACTGAGGAGAGCTGGTCAGGAAGGCGGGAAGGCAGCGTGCATGTGCAGTGGGAGGCCCCAAAAGCTTCCTTTCTGGGAAGCTGGGGAGCTTTCCCGCTCAGGTTCCGTCGGTACCGACGTACCCATATGTGAGGACTTATTCCTGCTTGTTCCTGGAGATGATGTATGACAGAGACTTGAAGATCTAACTATTATACATACACACACACACACAACGGAGAGGAGAGGAGGGACAGAGGAGATATGATACAGACTTAAATACTTAAAAGGTATCAATGACCAAATAAATCTTTTTCAAAGAAGGGGAAGCTGTAAAACTAGAGGGCATATGATGAAGCTGCAAGGCGGTAAACTTAAAAGCAACATCAGGAAATACTTTCATTGAAAGGTGGTGGATGCATGGAATGCCCTCCTAATGGAGGTGGTGGGAGCAAATATGGCGACAAAATTCAAAATGGCATGGGACAGACAGTGGATCCATTTATAGCAAGGGGATGAAATGAAAGAAAAAAAAGGAAATATCTTTTAATAGAAGGGGAGTGACCTGCACAGAGCTACAATTACTATCACTCTCTCACCTTATTGGGCAGACTAGATGGACCATATGGTCATTATCTTGTGTATGTATATATATCTCTATCTCTATCTATCTATCTCTATATATATTTATATGCATTGGGGGGAGGAGGAGGGTGGGGGGGGAGCATGGTTGTGTATCCATGTGTGTTGGAGTGGTAGGGGTGTGTCTGCACTTTCCTCTGTCCTCCTGTACCTTATTCCTTGTCCCTCCCACACTTTTGCACTATTCCCATTTTCTATTCTTCATTTTTCTCTTACTCTCCCTTCCCCCCTCCTCCTCCACCCATGCACTTCCCCCCCCTACTAGCCAACTCTGCACTCTCAGGCCTTTCACCACCTCCCTTCCCTTCTTTAATGTATTCACGTCTCTTCTTCTCTCCTCTAACCTTGTTCCTTCCCTTGTGCTCTTCCACTTTCCTTATCTTCTACCCTTAGGCAGATTCTTCTCTTATACCCCACCCTCTTTTTCATACTAATCTCTATCCCTTCCCTTAAGCTCCACCCTTTACCTACTTTTTCAAGACCCTCCTTCTTTCAACATGACCTTCTCCTCAGACTGCAGTCCCAGCACTGTGGCAGAATTAAATGGAAAATAAATAAATAAAATCATCCTCACCTAATGCTGCTGATGCATTGGTAATTCACTCAATGCTATGAGACAGAGTAGGACCGATTGAATTACAGAGTGCATCCGCAGCATGGGGGTGAGTCATTATCCAGCAACACACCCCTGGCAGCAATTAACAACTGGAAGAATGGACAGATCTTGTGGCTATTTCCTCACCACCGAGGATGAAGACAGCAGAAATCAATAAGGATACATGAAAGAGCTCATTCAAGATGGCCTCACCAGCGGTATGCAACAAGATATAATCATGTTCCCAGGCTAGTCCAGTATAACCTAACTCTTCCTCAGGCAGCTCCTCAGCTTGCACAGAGAAGCATGGATTCCTTTCCTCAATGATCAGGGTCACTAGCTGATAGAAGCCCTTGAGTGGGATGAAGTCTGCATTGTTCTGCCTCCACCCTAGAGCTGGATACTTCACTATACCCAAAGCAGCAAGATCCCACCTGCTTTGCAAAACTCCATCCATGGAGCGGCAGTACAGTCTGACTAAGTAGTGTTGAGGCAAGAGTTATGAGAAAGGTTCACCAGGAACTGTGCATAGAGGAGATGCAGCTGGATCTAGTCACTGAGGGAGCATCTCTGTCCAAGAACGAATCAAGAAAGTCTGAATGTTGCAAATCTAGTGGCATGAAGATGTCAAGTGGGGCTCTCCAAATGTTAAACTAGAGCATAAGAGGATTTCAATGGCAGTGGCTATGCCTCAAACTGTTACCCTTGATGACATCTGAAAGATAGCAAAAATGGAACTCAAGTTGCTGGTCCAACTGATTCTTTAGTTAAAGCTCTAGGTGAAAGCTCAATAAAATAGAAAATAAAATTGTCCAATGCATTTATCTGCATTTAGCTCCCAACTTTTCAATAACAGTTCAAGGAGAGCTACATTAAATGCATGCCTGATGTCGATAAATGTAAGCATAGTTTGAAGGCCCATATGTTTTCCAGGCTTTAGTTATCTCGCACCTGGCTTCAGTAATACAACATATCAGAGATTTTGCAAGATGACAGCTATCCATAGGGAATTGCTGGACAAATTCATGAAAATCTGTGCTCCTTTCATGTAGTAGAGAAAAAACTGGGACTATCCTGATTTGACCAGCTACACAACAGAGGACTTGCTTTTATTTTTGACCACTCATATTTGGTTGGTTCAAAGAGGGGGTGGGGGTGAAGGGAGGATGGGTCGGGGTCCAGGAGATAATTATGTAGTGCTTGTGGCCATGCAACTGTAGAGTTCAGTCCTCTTTTTATTATCTGGAAAATTTCTAAAATAAAAAACTAAAAGGCACGATAGGTATTTACCTGCCCCTAAATAGTTTACAATCCAAGTATGGCTCAGAGGCAAGGGAGAATTAAGTGACTTTCCCAAAGCCACAAGGAGCATCAGTGGAATTTGAACTCTGGCTTTCCTGGTTCTCAGGCCACTGCTCTAACCACTAGGCTACTCCACAATATTACTGCCAGAGTGGGAGTAGTGGAATCCTGATTAAGACATGATAAATCATTCCTGAACTCTAGCACCATTTCTTTATAGAAAGATGGAAGCCCATAAATACTTCAAAGAATACCAACTTGAGATTTGTGGCTTGCCCTTTTAAACCTATGATAGCTCTAGTTATGCATAACATTTCCTTCAAGAGACAGTGAAGATACCCGAGGAGGCCTATCCAGCCCTTTATGTTTCCGGAACCACGACCTGCAGATGTAAAAGGACCTCCTTGATCAGAACCACAGGAGAAAAGCTACCTGTCAAAGTTTTACATTTCTTCCCACTGCCCAAGCAGCACTGTAGGGAAGGCGGCATTTTCATAACAGGATAAAAAGGGGGGGGGAAAAAAGTTACAGGAAGACCCAGGGAGTCAAAAATCAACACACTCTGAAGAAAGAATGGCAGCCGTGGCACAAAAATTATTGCGGGAAACAGCCGCCGACTGACTGCATGAAGAGAAGCAGCAAAAGGCAACTGCAGAAAACAGCACATTGAAAAAAAAGGAGGAATGCGCATGTGGTCAGAAAAACAAGATACCGCCAAACCACCACAGATCAGGACACTGCTTTAAAAAGAAACTGCGAAAGAAATACAACACTCACTGTTCTCGGAATAAAAAACAAAACAAAACCACACAGATGGAGGAAGGGTCTGGAGAAGAAAAAAAAAACTGCCCAACAACTTCCTCAGCAACCGGGGTCCTTGCATAAACTATTTTTTTGTTTTAAAGAAACTTTAAGGAGTTAGAAAAAAACAAGATGGCTGCCAACTTAGCGGATAGAACGGAAGGCTGCAACTGCTCCTCATGAGCAGCAGCACTTCCCTTCAGAGGTGCTCCACTGGTCCTCTTGACCAGGAGCAGCTCTTGAAAGTGAAGAAAGGAAAACTGTCAGAAAAGAAGGGGAACCACAGTGTGCACAACTGCCAAAGATAACTACACCGACACAAATCTCTTCTCAGAAAGTGCCAGGAGCTAGGAGAAATCCACCATCTGCTGAGACAGAGAAAATACTCAAGCTCCCCTTGGGGGATGGGTTTTTATGCCAAGGGTGATATCACAAAGCATCAGGAATTTTTCTCTGTCTCACCATCTGCTGGCAGGGGGACACAACCCACTAGTCTGGACTGCTCTAGGAGGATGTACTTGGAATAAGATCTTTAAGTCTGTCCCCATATGCATTATAACGAAGACCACTAACCATTTCAGTAGCCACCCTCTGCACCAACTCCAAACTGTTTATATCGCACCAGAGACTTACACAGAGGCATTATCACCTCCTTTTTCTGCTAGCCATTCCTCTCCCTATGCACCTAAACATCCTGCTAGCTTTTGCCGTTGCCTTTTCTACCTGTTTAGCTATTTTACGATCATCAGAAACAATCATGCCCAGGTCCTGCTCTTCTTTCGTGGACAGACATAATTCACCCCTCCCCCTACACTGTACAGCTCCCTTGGATTTTTATTGAACTACGCTTATACAGTGCTTTTCATCTGGTCAAAGCGGTTTACATTGAACAAAAACAGTTTTTACATGGAACAGATAAATATCTTAGGTACATAGAACAGGATAACATAGTTACCAGTCAATAGTATTATGCATAACAGATAACTTCCTAATTACATAATACATTTATTTATATATATGCCAACTATTTTCAATCAAATCATTCAACTATATACAATTACAATAGTTATACCTATCAATATGTTCTTTAACTGTTTACAGATGTAGATGCTGTGTGTGTGTCTGTCACATTATGTCAGTAGGTAGGTTAGGTTAGGTTGTGGGTCCAAAGTGGTCAGAGAATAAGTGGTTTTGAGTGTTTTCAGAAGGTCGGTGATGCTCCTTAGTGTCGGGTAAAGAGTTCCAAAGGAATGGTGCAGAGTTCAAATGCTCTTTGGCAAGTATGTTGATTGAGTTTTGCTTTAGATTGTGGTATTTTGAGTTTCTTGGTTGTGACAGATCTTCATGGACTGCTTGTGGTAAACTTCTGAAGGAGAGATTGTAGGCGAGTGCGAGTAGTGCTCTGTATATTAGGAGCAAGGTCTTATATTTAACTCTGCTTGTGAGGGGCAGCCAGTGAAGCTGTTTTAGGATGGGGGTAATGTGGTCAAATTTAGCAGCATTCTGTATTGTGCATGCAGCTGTGTGGAGTGCAGATGGGGGGCGGGGAGGTGGTGGCCTGCGGTAGTTCCTGGTAGATATAGTTGCAGTAGTCAGCATGAGAGAGCTGGAGTGCTGATCAAAGGTCTTCTGGTTCCAGGAGCAGATGGAGTCGTTGTAGGGTCTTAGTTTTGAAGTACATTGTGTTAGCTGTTTTTGTTACATGAGTTTTGAAGGACAGTTGTTGGTCGCGAGTTATCCCAAGCTATGTTCCCTCTAATTTTCTGTAGGCTGTGTGCGCATAAAATATCAGCTGTGTGCAGCTTTTGAAGGAAGGTTAAATTTTTGTGCGCCACATAACGACACTCTGAGTTATATACTTTAAAATTTGACTACACGTCAGAATACAGTATGCACACCACATTGATTTTAATCAAATTAAATGAAACTAGATGATTACTAAATGAAGCAGGAAATTTCTAGTAATTACAATCATAACTTTTAAATTTTAAGACGTCTGTTGTTTTCTATCAGAATCAGAGCCGTAATTTTTGTGTGCTCTGTTGTAAAGTATGTGCGCGCGCACACGCGCACAGCTTAGAGGGAACAGTGATCCCAAGGTATTTTAGCTCTGGTTTAACATTTATCTGGATGTTGTTTAATGTGATTGTGGTTGATGGGATGAAAGACGGGTCCCTTTTAATGAACATAGCTTCTGATTTTTTGTAATTTATTGATAGGTTGTTCGTCGTGAGCCAGTTGGAGATATGTTTGAAGCAAGTCCTGGATATGTGTGTATGATGGCTGGTTGGCTGGCATGTAGTGGACAATATAGCATGATGTCATTGGCATATAGGTGGAAGTGCATCTTGTAGTTATTAATCATCAAGCAGATGGATTGGAGATACAGGTTGAAGAGAGGTGTAGAGAGTGTGGAACATTGAGGTACACCTTGTGTATTTATTTTTTGAAGTGCCTGTGCCCATTTTTATCTGTTGGTGTCTGTTAGTGAGGTAGGACTGAAACCATTTGAAGACAGTGTCTTGGATTCCATATGACTGTAGTCGCTGGTGGAGCATGCCATGGTTGACTGTATTGAATGCTGCGGAGATGGCTAAGACTATCATTAGGTAGGTTTTTGAGCGGTCTTGTATTCCTTGGATTAGTGTTGATAAGTGATGTCAGAGTTTCTATTCCATGCAGTGGGAGGAAGCCATGTTGTTGTGGATCAAGTAAATAGTTCTCATCGATGTGGTCTTGAAACTGGAGTTGTAGCCCAAATGCATGACCCTGCATTTCTTTAGCATTAAATCTCAGCTGGCAAATTCTCAACCATTCAAGCTTAGCTAGATCCTCCTCATGTTATCTACTCCTTCCTGGGTGTCTACTCTATTGCAGATTTTGGTATCAACTGCAAAGAGGCAAACTTTATCAGACAGCCCTTCCACAATATCACTAGCAAAGATGTTAAAAAGAATCGGACCCAAGGACAGATCCCTGAGGCACACTACTAGTAACAACCCTCTCCTCAGAGTGAGCTCTACTGACCTGTACACCTTCACCTCCCACTCAACCAATTTCTTACCCAGACAGACACTTTAGGGTCCATCCCTAAGGTACTCAATTTCTTAATAAGCTGCCTGTGTAGAACAGTGCCAAAGGCTTTACTGAAAAGTACACCACAACTAGGGCTCTCCCTCGGTCCAACTCTGTCACGCAATCAATCAGGTTTGTCTGACAAGATCTGCCTTTGGAAAACTCATGCATCCTCGGATCCT
The DNA here is from genome assembly GCA_033557465.1 of Ichthyophis bannanicus. NCBI lineage: Eukaryota > Metazoa > Chordata > Amphibia > Gymnophiona > Ichthyophiidae > Ichthyophis > Ichthyophis bannanicus. The sequence goes on along the minus strand of CM066032.1, from coordinate 115,481,005 downwards.
GCAATTATTGGGCCCAGAAACCTATGATCTGATTTTGCAGCATGTCTACTAATTAACTCGCCACAGAGGTCATGCTAACCGGCCTGTAGTTTTCAACCCCATCCTTACCTCAGCTTTTGTGTAAAGGGACCACACATGCCTCTTTCGTGTACTCTGGTACCACTGACAACTCTAAAGTAGCATTGAAAAGGTCAGCCAGTGGAGCCACTAGAACATCGAGTTCCTTCAATATTCTCAGATGTATCCTATCCGGCCCCATTACCTTGGTCGATTTTTAGTTTAGCTAGTACCTCACAAACAATCTTCTGAAAATTGTTCAATATCCCCTTCACTTCTGCTCCTATTTGTGGATGTTTCCCGAGGTACTGCCCCTGGCCTTTCATCTGTGAACACAGAACATACATATCTATTTAATTTATTTACATTCTCTTATATACCGCGCTATTCTGCATCAGTGCGGTTTACATTGAACAAACTGAAATTACATTGAACAGGGCATTATAACTTGGAGATAACTATTTTACAGGGAACATGGGCTATGGAGGGTTAAGTGGCTTGCCCAAGGCCACAAGGAGCACCTGTGGGACTAGAAACCCCAGTCCTTCCGGCCCAAGGTTGCTGTCCTCTAGTGGGATTTGAACCCCTGACCTTCCGGCCTGAAGTACCTTGCCCCAACTACTAGGCCACTCCTCCACCACTATTAAGTAATTCTGTTTTATCCTCATCAGCTTCTACATATGCCTCCCCTTGCCCCCTGAGTCCCACAATACCACTTCCTCCTCTCACTAACATATCTAAAAAATGATCAGACCTGTGAAAGTCAATGCAAATCCTGTGCTCCTCCTCAAGCACCAGCAGACTGACTCATTGATGTGAAAGACAGGCATCACTTCAGAGAGATAGGAAGTCACTGTCCTAATTACCACCCAGTCCTCTGACATTGCCAGAAGAGATTCTCAATACAAGAGTAACTCTAAAATTCTTCTGACCAATTAAAATTGCCACAAGGAGAAATGTCTTCAAAGTCAGATTTTTAAAATATTATATCCTAAAGAGGCTCAAAGGGTGCCAAAACCAAAGCAGACAGTACCAAATGAAGATCAAGGAAGACTGAAATGCTTGACATCTTTCATAAAGCACTCAATGTTGTTGTTGTTAAGTGCCGTCGAGTTGGAGTCGACTCATGGCAACCCTCTGGATAGCTATCCTAAATTGTGTTCGGTCTTCAGTCAGGCGGCTCATTGTTGACAGACTGGTACCCCATAGCTGCTGTTATTGTATCGATCCAGCTCATTGCTGGCCTTCCTCTTTTGCGTTGACCTTCTATCTCTAATGATCTCTCTCTCCGCATGATGTGTCCAAAGTATGAAAGTCGAAGTCTTGTCATCTGAGCTTCTAAAGAAAGCTTAGGTTTGATCTCCTCTAGTACAGACTGGTTTGTTCTTCGGGCAGTCCATGGTATACACAGTATTCGCCGCCAGCACCATAATTTAAAGGCATCAATTTTCTTCCTGTCTATCTTTTTCACTGTCCAGCTTTCACATCCATATGATGTTCAAGCCATGGTATTTTCAATAACAAGTCGAATCTTTGTATGGAGAGACATCTCTGCTCTTGAGAATCTTATCTAGGTCTTTCATAGCCATTCTGCCAAGAGCAATGTGTCATCTGATTTCTTGACTGCTTGTTGCTTCTTTATTGATAGTTGATCCAAGTAGGTTAAAGTTATTCACGATTTCAATTTCTTCTCCTTCGACAATGAACCTGTTGATTATGCCAGTTGTCATCTTTGTCTTCTTTACATTAAGGTGCAGGCCCATTTTGAGACTTTGATTGTGAGAAGCAAATGTTTCAGATCTCCACTTTCTGCCAGTAATGTGGTATCATCAGCATAAGGGTGCAAAAACAGCAGCTAATCCTGTATCAGACACTTGTAACAAGAGCTGCAATCTGAATCTCTCAAAGGGTTCAAAGCTAAGCCCCTGTTCAGACCTCCCTGCAAAAAGATCAGGATGTCCAGAAGCAATGTTTCAACAGGGTGAAGGTTCTGCCCTGCTGCCAATCTTCACAAACTCTTCTCGCATGTGTATGTCACTACTACTACCAATCATTTGTATAGTGCTACAAGGTGTGCACAGCACTGTACATATAGCATAGTTACTCACCTGTAACAGGTGTCCTCCAGGAACAGCAGGAATCAGTCCTCACATATGGGTGATGTTGATACTGATAGAACCCTAGGTGGAAGCCTCTCCCCAGTTTTCAAGAAAGCCTTTGGGAGATGCATCACGCATGCGTGGTCCACTTCCCGCCCAAGGGTGTCATCTTGGCTCAGTCAAACGACATGGCTAGGATGGCAAAAATTATAAAGCAGCAACACCACAGGGAGGGAGGGTTGTGAGAACCGATTCTTGCTGTCCCCAGAAAACGCCTGTTACAGGTAACTACGCTCTCTCCAGGAACAAGCAGGAAGTCAGTCCTCACATATGGACTCCCTAGCTACAGGCTACCAAAAACCTGTAGAAATGCCACGGGTGACCAGCAAAAGGTGAGCAGCAACAATTGAGTCTTAAGGAAATAGACTCAAGAGACCCACGTGTCCAGTGAGAGCCGGTAGCCTGAACAAAGGATATTATAATGCCTCGATCATTCCATGGTGTGACCGCACCTTGAATATTGTGTGCAATTCTGGTCGCCATATCTTAAAAAGGATATAGCGTTATTAGAAAAAGTACAGAAAAGATCCACCAAAATGATAAAGGGGATAGAAGGAAGGATACACCTATGAAGAGAGGCTAAAAACGTTAGGGCTCTCCAACCTGGAAAAGACAGCTGAGGGGAGATATGATAGAAGTCTATAAATTAATGGAGTGGAACAGGTAAAGGTAGATCGATTGTTTACGCCATCAAAATATAGAAAGACTAGGGGACATGCAAAGAAACTACAGGGTAACCTATTTAAAACTAATAAGAGAAAATATTTTTTCACTCAACACGTAATCAAACTCTGGAATTTGTTACCGGAAGATGTAGTAAAAGCTGTTAGTGTAGCCAGTTTTAAAAAAAATGTTTGGACAAATTTCTGGAGGAAAGGTCCATAAATCATTATTAAAGGGGATATGGGATATCAACTACTTGACCCAATACAAGCATTGTGGAACCTGTGTCTTTTGGGGAAACTTGTGTACTTGTGACCTAGATTGGTCACTATTGGAAACAGGATACTGGGTTTGATGGACCTTAGTCTGACACAGTATGGCATATCTTATGTTCTTAACACAAAAGGGTTGGAGGGCAGGAGCTGCCCACACCTAAAAACAGATGGAGTACGGCCTGGTTAAAGACGTTGTTCCACTGGGACTCCCTCTCCAGGCAGTAATGAGCTGTGAAAGTGTGGAGTGAAGACCAGGAGGCAACCTGGCAGATATCAGAGGGAAGAACGAAGGTTTACCAAGGATTGCACCATGGCTACTACGGTCATTGATACAACTGACTTGACAATCCCCCTCTGAATCGCACTCACCCTGTGGGCACAAGAGCAGCACTGGCTTCAGGTGGTTGCCGTTCATGTAAGTAAACCTCATGCTGCCTACAAGCTTGCTTTGGGCCAAATGATGTGCTATGTGGGCCAGGTACAGGGCCCGTTTCCGGAGGTAACGCTGGTTCAGGTGATCTTTGGCTTGCAAGATTTCCTGTAGAAGGACAAAAACGGCAGCCCAGTTACACATTTACCTCTAAACTGTCAGTACATAACAGGGCTTACAAGCCATCTAGGATACCATCACTTATTATATAACCTTCGACAAAACACTTATCCTTCCACTGTGTTCAATGTGAGATCACAAGCTCTTGAAATAAAGCCACCTGCAATCCTGTGATAACCTCATGCACACAGACCATTCAACACATACTATAACTAAGACCCAAGACAGACATGCAGAGTGTGTCCGCTACCAGTTTTCTCTCCCGCCTTTACACAAGTTCTTGGATTGTGCGCAAGCAACACACATACCTATGCTTCCTCCCACCCATGCAGCAGAGGAATACACACCTCCTTTGGCTCTTCAGCTGACCCAGAGTGATAATAATCTATCACACCTCCAGGGCGTGAGACAGACTTCAACAGCCCTATCAGGCTTAAGCAAGACCAACACAAAGGTATCATCCAGTGCTTCGATAGAAACAGAGAAACATGACTGCAGGAAAAGACCATATGGCCTATCTAGTCTGCCCTTCCATATCAACTACAATAATCAAGGTACTGACAAGGTACTGACAAGATACTGTGTAGCAGCCAGCTTTTAATAAGTCTTCTTTCCCTCCTTGACACCCACTCACCCCTCGGATAATCGTAGCTTTATAGGTGCTTAAACCTCTTAAAGAAAAAGAGGTGCCATGTTCACTCATGTGCAGCTGTTTATCCTCATCAGGTATACATTAACAATATGAGATTAATTAAGCTTCAGGTAAACAAAGTACATGAAACATATTACATACAGTTTTATTAGTATAAGTATCCCCAGCAACCCTTAGTACGTAAAGAACTTAAATACCTAAACACAACATTAAAACTAAGATGCAGACAGCAGTCCAACAGCGAGATGGGGGGTTTCCAGTCTTTTACATCGCGTGCCACATGTATGATTTTCTCCCAGTTGGTGAGGGCTCTTATGTGTGCACTCGGTGAGGTCAGAGACTGTTGCCAAAAAAGCATCTTTCAGGAAATGGAAAAAGTAGACAAATGACAAAAACTGGAAACAGCACAAGCACTGGCAAGTTAAATGCAAGGCATTGATAAGGCAGGCAAAGAGATTTTGAGAAGCAGCTTGATGTGGACGCAAAAACGCGTAATGAAGACTTTTCCCAAGTACATTCATAGCAAAAAAAAACAAGTGAGTCAGTTGGACTATTAGATGATAGAGGGGTAAAAGGGGACAAGGCCATAGCGGAGAAACTGAATGAATTCTTTGCTTTGGTCTTTACTGAGGAAGATGTAGAGATGTTAGCCATGACTGAAATGGTATTTAAAGGTGATGCTGCGGAAGAATTAAAAGAAATATCAATACACCGGGAAGATGTATTACAACTATTTAATAAACTGAAGAGTAGCAAATCACCTGGACCTGATGGTATACATCCAAAGATGTTGAAAGAACTGAAATATGAGATTGCAGACCTACTATTAGTAATATGTGAACTAATCGTTAAAATCATCTGCAATACCTGAAGACTGGAGGATGGTCAATGTAATACCAATTTTTAAAAAGGGTTCCAGGGGTTATCCGGGAAACTACAGACCGGTAAGCCCGATGTCAGTACTGGGAAAAATGGTAGAAACCATCAAAGAACAAAATTACTGAACATGTAGATAGTCATGGCTTAATGGGAGACAGCCAACTTGGCTTTAGCCAAGTAAGGTCTTGTCTTACTAATCTGTTATATTTTTTTGAAGGTGTGAATAAACAGGTAGACAAAGATGAGTCTGCTGATATAGTTTATCTGGACTTTTAGAAAGCCTTCGACAAGGTCCCTCATGAGAGACTTTGGCAAAATTAAAAAGCCATAGGATAGGGGGAAACGTACTATTGTGGATCAGGAACTAGTTAAAAGATAGAAAGCAAAAGGTAGGGCTAAATGGCCAATTTTCCCAATGGAGAAAGTTGAATAGTGGAATACCCCAGGGATCTGTGCTGGGTCCACTCTTTTTAACATTCGTAATTGGCCCGGAAATGGGAATAACGACTGGAGTTATGAAATCTGCAGATGACAGAAAAGTAAAGTAATCAGTTGTTAAAACCCATGAGGATGGTGGAAAATTGCAAGAGGATCTTGATAAATTGGAAGATTGGGCATTCAAATGGCAGATGAAATTTAATGTGGACAAGTGCAAAGTTGTGCACCCAAGAAAGAACCCAAACTATGGCGACACAATGCAAAGTTCCACATTAGGAACCGCCACCCAGGAAAAAGATTTAGGGGTCATCGTGGATAACATTGTTAAAACCCTCTGTCCAGTGTGCAGCGGCAGCCAAGAGAGCAAATAGAATAAAACAATCATTCTCCATGCCATTCCTTATGATACTTAAGGATATTATAATGCCTCTGTATCATTCCATAGTGCGACCGCACCTTGAATATTGTGTGAAATTCTGGTTGCTGTATCTTAAAAAGGATAAAGCGCTATTAAAAAAGGTACAGAGGATAGCCACCAAAATGGTAAAGGGGACGGAAGGATACCCCTATGAAGAGAGTCTAAAAAGGTTAAGGCTCTTCAACCTGGAAAAGAGACGGCTGCGGGGAGATATGATAGAAGTCTATAAGTTAATGGAGTGAAACAGGTAAACTTAAATCGATTGTTTACACCACTAAAATATAGAAAGACAAGGGCATGCAATGAAGCTACAGGGTAACCTATTTAAGACTAAGAGGAGAAAATATTTTCAACCACTGAACTATGTACAGTTACAACAGTTATACCTATCAGTACATTCTTTAACTATTTACAGATGCGAGTTCTACTATATGTGTGTTCCTCATGTTTTTATCATGTTAGTGGGTAGGTTAAGTGGTGGGTCCAAAGTGCTCGCTGAGTAAGTGGGTTTTCAAATGTCTGCGGAAAGAGGGAAAGTCAGTGATGCTCCTTAGTATGTCAGGTAGAGAGTTCCAAAGGGATGGTATGGAGAGTTCAAATGCTCTTTAGCAAATGTGTTGACTGAATTTAGTTTTTGATTGTGGTATTTTGAGCTTATTGGATGTGGTAGATCTCCGTGGTCTGCGGTGAACTTCTGAAGGAGGGAATGTAGGACGGTGGGAAGGGTAAGTGTAGTGCTATGTATGTTAGTAGCAATGTCATATCTAATTCTACTTGTGATAGGCAGTTAGTGGAGCTGCTTTAGGATAGGGGTGATGTGGTCAGATTTGGCAGCATTCTGTATTGTGCGTACAACTGTGTGGAGTGCAGATTGGAGGGGAGGAAGGTAGCCTCTGGAAGGCCCTGGTATATATTGTTGCAGTAGTCAGCATGAGGGAGAGTAAGGGCTTGGAGTGCTGAGCAAACGTCTATTGGGTCAAGGAGAGACCAGAGTAGAGTCACTTTAGGGTCTTCGTTTTGAGGTATACTGTGTTGGCTGTTTTTGTTATATGAGTTTTAAAGGAGAGTTATTGGTCAAGAGTTATCCCTAGGTATTTTCACTCTGGATGATGTTTAGTGTGATTGTGGTTGGTGGTGTGAATGAGGGGTCCCTTGTAATAAACATAGCTTCTGTTTTTTTGTAGTTGACTGATTGCTGGAAGGAGCGGTATACAAATGCTTGCTAAATAAAATAAATAAAAATGTGAGCCAGTTGGATACTTCCTTGAAGCAGTTCTGGATGTGTGTGTAAGATGGTTGTTTGATGAGCAGTGGGCAATATAGCATGATGGCATCAGCATACGTGGAAGTGGGTCTTGTGGTTTATAATGATTGAGCAGATGGGTTGTAGATATAGGTTAGAAAAGGGTGTGGAGAGAGTGGATCCTTGTGGTACACCTTATGTGTGTTTGTTGGATGTGGTCATGCATATTTTTATCTGTTGGTGTCTGTTCATGAGGTAGAATTGAAACCATTTGAAACCCATTTGAAACCAGTTTCTCGGATGCCATATGATTGCAGTCGCTGGAGGAGTATGCCATGGCTGACTTAACGAATGCTGCAGAAATGTCTAAGAGTATCTTTAGGTATGTTGATGAGTGGTCTTGAATTCCTTGGGTTAAGAGTGTTGATAATGTCATTAGTTTTTTTTTACTCCATGCAGTGAGCGGAAGCCGTGTTGTTGTGGGTGAAGTAAACAGTTCTCATTGATGTGGTCTTAAAACTGGAGTTGTATGGTTTTCTCAATTTTTGCTAGGAATGGAAGGCTAGCATTGGGTCTGTAGGATGTGGGGGTCTGATGGGTCGAGGCTTGGTTTCTTTAAAGTGGGGCGGATGGAGGAGAGCTTGAGACAGTTTGGCATTATTCCTTCTTGTACAGCTGCATTGGCTAATTTGGTGAGGAATGGGCAGAGTTCATTCTTTGAAGCTTTTATCCAGTTTGCTGGACATGGATGCAGTGGCGAGGTGGAGGTGTTAATCACTGATAGAATGTTTTCTATCTCCCTATTAGTGATGTTTTGAAATGTTCACTAGTGGTTGATATCAGGTGGAGAGGTGGTAGGCATGTAGCTGGTGTGGTTGTAGCTGTTTGTAGTGGGCAGCTAGTTGGTGGTTGATTGGTCAAGATTGGTGGGTGGTCATGGGAGGTGTTTGACTATGTCAAATAGTTCTCATGGGTGATTGATAAAGGCGCTGATTATCTTGGTGTGATATTCCTTCTTAGTCTTGTCTGTGGCCATATGATAGGTTTGGAGTAGCGTTATTTGTTCAGTCTTCAATCTGTATAGTTCTTCACCATCTACGTTCTAGTTTTCTGACTCCCAAGCATCTCCTTTCACCCTCATTCTATATCCCCTCGTAGAAGAACTTGCTTTCAAGCGGAAGAGGCTCTGCGCTCTTGTGCATTTATACCATGGAGGTATTTAAACATCTGGATCATATCTCCTCTATCCTGCCTTTCGTCTAATGTATATATATTAAGATCTTTAAGTCTGTCCTCATATCCATTATAATGAAAGCCACTAACCATTTTAGTAGTCACCCTCTGCATAGACTCCAACCTGTTTATCTCTTTTTGAAGGTGTAGTCTCCAGAACTGCATATAATACTCCAAATGAGGTCAAACCAGAGACTTATACAGAGGCACTATCACCTCCTTTTTTCTGCTGGCCATGACTCTCCCTATGCATCCAAGCATCATTCTGAGTTTCGAAGTCACCTTTTCTACCCGCTTAGCCACTTTAAAATAATCTGAAGTAATCATGCCCAGGTCTTGCTCTTTTTTCATAGACAAAAGTACTTCGCCCCCTTACATTTTACTGCTCCCTTGCATTTTTGCAGCCCAAATGCATGACCCTGTATTTTTTAGTATTAAATCTCAGCTGGCAAGTTCTTGACCATTCTTCAAGCTTAGCTAGATCCCGTCTCATTATCTACTCCTTCCTGGTGTCTACTCTATGTATTGCAGAGTTTGGTATCATCCAGAAAGAGGCAAACCTTACCCACTAGTCCTTCCACAATATCACTAACAAAGGTATTAAAAAGAATTGGACCAAGGACAGATCCCTGTGGCAGACTGGTACCATCCTTCTCTGAGTGAGCTCCATTTACTTGTACCCCTTGTTGCCTCCCACTCAACCAATTTCTAATACAGTCAGTCATTCACATCAGGATTCATCCCTAGGTTGCTCAATTTGTTATAAATTACCTGTGTAGAACAGTGTCAAAGGCTTTACTGAAATCTAAGTACACCACATCTAGGGTTCTCCCTTGGTCCAACTCCCTGGTTACCCAGTCAAAGAAGATCAGATTTGTCTGACAAGATCTGCCTCTGGTAAACCCATGCTGCCACAGATTCTGCAATCCATTGGACTCCAGAAACTTTACTATCCTCTGTTTAGCAGAGTTTCCAATAATTTATTCACCACAGAGGTTAGACTCACTGGCCTGTACCAACCCCATCCTCACTTCCGTCTTTGTGTAAAGGGACCACATGCGCCTTTCTCCAGTTCTCTAGGACCACTCCTGATTCTAAAGAAATATCGAAAAGCTCAGTCAATGGAGCCACTAAAACGTCCCCAAGTTCCTTCTATATTCTAGGATGTATCCTATCCGGTCCCACTGCTTTGTCTATTTAGTTTAGCTAGCTCCTCACTAACACAGTCTTCTGAAAATCGTTCAAGACCCCTTTCACTTCTGTTACTATTTGTGGGTGTTTTCTGAGGTCCTGCTCCTGTGCACACAGAACAAAAATATTTGTTAAGCAATTCAAGTTCACAAATACCCTTGAACCACAGGAATGTGCTGCATATCAAAACACTCCCATGCCATCACACAGCTGAAGTTCTCCCCCAGGCACCGGCAAATCCACAAACCAAACCATCACCACCACCACATTTCTACCGTCTTTCAGCCCCTACCTCCACAGAACACTTGGAGCACATAATCCATAGCCTCAAAACCACAACATCCCCACTTGACCCATGCCCAGCAACCCTTCACCCAAGGATATATCCCTGCATACCTGAAAACAGCACCCATCTGTCCATTCCCCAAAAACCCTAAGCTCGATGCTGAACCCCCCCAAGCTCTTACAGGCTTATCTCCAGCTTACCCTTTATTGCGAAAATAATTGAGAAAGTAGTCCATCAATTGCAAGAGCATGTTAACTTAAATGCGTCCTTGGATGTGCAGCAACACAAATTCTGCAACCACCACAGAGAAGAAACCTTGTTAATCTCTCTAAACAGACAGACTTCAAGGGCATGGAAAACCCCAAACAAGGCGTCAATCTCATTTTTCTGGACATTGCAGCAGCATTAGACACCATATGGCACATCATCCTCCTGCAGCATCTATACAATATAGGAATCCGACAGATTGCCCTAGACTGGCTTCGCTCATACCTCACAAATCACAATCAGTATGTGCAAAATTGGCCAAAAGACCTCCAGCCAAATCCCCAAAATACAAGGAGTCCCTCAAGGCTCTACACTGTCAGCATTATTATTCAACATCTACATAAAACCAGTTTGCGACATCATACATGCTTTTAACGTATACTACCACTTGTATGCAGATGATATTCGCTCCCTTTACCATCACCAACGCAAGCTACCCAATAATGAGCCGCTTCAATGCCGTAAACCAGTAGCTATCAGAACACTGACTCAATATCAACCTCAAGACAGAGGTCCTATTCCTCACCAATCGTTTCACCCCCTAAAGTCACTAAGGGGCTTGTTTACAAAGCCGCGGTAGCGGTTTGCGATCGTAATCGGAGCCGCGGCCCCATTGATTTCAATGGGGCCGCGGCTGCGATCGCGATCGCGAACCACTACCGCGGCTTTGTAAACAAGCCCCTAAATGTTTACCATGCCAACTTGGAAGTAAAGTCAGAAGTGAGATACCTTGGCGTTACCATTGATCAACACCTCATATTTGAACCGCATACAAGCAAAGTAACTCAATGTATTTACAATAAAGACACTCCAACACCTATGGTCCCTTCATGAAACACAATTTTAGAACAGTCTTAGTGTGTGGGCGGGAACCTCTCCTCACCTCACAGACTGCCTAGCAACTGCCCTGCTCACCGGCATTTAAACCGCCGCTCCGGAGGCTCATTTAAGATCAGGGAATACAGCTGATTTCATCTTGGTGTGTGGATGGGAACCTCTCCTCACCTCACAGACTGCCTAGCAACTGCCCTGCTCACCGGCATTTAAACCACCACTCCGGAGGCACACCCGCGCCTGAGGGCCTCACCAGAGGGCCCTTTGGCGTGGCCCTTAGGCGGGGTCCGTGGCGAATGATTAAAATCATACAGAAATTGTGAGTCTATTTGTCATGCCTATAGTTTGTGAAGGTAGTCTGCTGTTCTGTTTTCTCCTATCTGTGCTATCACTTTGTCTGTTTCTCCTACTCTGTCCTATCTTATTAATAGCGTTCTTTTCTTATTTTCCATAACATAAATGTAGGATTGTAAACCGCTCTGATGCTTCTTGGCCTGAGTGGTATATCAAATGTAATAAACAAACATAAAGCAATAATACAGCCACACTTCGATTTCTGTAACGCCATCCTACAATGTATCCCGAAGAACTCCTCACATCCACTACAACTTGCCCAACATACAGCTGCACAAATTCTAATGTGTTCACCTCTGTACAACCATAATCACATCCATCCTAAAGGAGTTTCACTGGTTACCCCTCCTTAGTTGAATTAAGTATAAAACACTGATTACAGCATTCAAAATAATCCATCAGTTATCCTCAACAGTTGCAGTCCACCCCGCCGCTGCTCACCCACACACCAATATCCACAAACCTTACCCTGTCATGAGTATTTTGAGCTTGCCTTAGCCCTTCTTGTATATACTAACCTAATCTAATTGTATTTTTGTACATATGTTTATAGTTACCCTGTTGCTACAAGTTGAAACTCCTGTTACAATGTAAGCACAGAACAGTTTTCTGACTGTGCACCCTTGTTATATGTGAACCGCACTGATAAATAGCGCGGTATATAAAAGTTGTTAAATAAATAAATGATAACAGACCCCAAAAAATTGCCAAAGTAGTAGTAATGCAACAAACCTTCTAGTCCTACCCCCTGCACTGACCAAGAGCAAATCAGACAATCTGCGCTTGAGCATTTTCCATACATGCGCCTCACCTCTCTAATGCCCTACCATGCCACATCAGAGACACTCATGACCTTGCAACTTTGTGGAAGTTGCTAAAGACCTACCTGTTCAAGGAACATTTTGACAGGATTACATGACCCAATCCTCATCTATATTAAACTTTCACACTCCCTCCCCTTCCCCCTACCTCTTAGCCCAAGCTGAATCTATGGGCTATCGTTGGCCCCAAGCCATCTTGTTTTTATTGTATATAGTTTAATATTGATCTGCTCTATATGTTTCTCACAAAATTCTGTTATTTCTAGTCATGCATTCCCTTCTTTGTCAAAGACAATGTAATAGTTGTCCAGACATGTTATAACATTATGATGAAGCAAAGCTGGTACAACATACAACTGTTCCATGTATAATTGTCCCTGTAATGTTAAAGTTCTGGTCCATGTAAATTGTATTGGTCCTCGGAAATACGGTATGTAAGAATAAATGGAAATTACACTAACCTGGTAATTGTAGTTCCTGTAGGATCCAGTTTAGTCCTCCACAATCGGGTAGTGCACCTTCTACTGCAGCCTGGAGACTGGACCAATCAAATCTTCTGTAGTACATATCCAGCAGGAGCTCCCAGAAGCCCCCCAGTGTACTAGTAACAAAGCATACTTAACGAAGCAACACATTAAATAATCATTAAATTATCATTACATTATCAGTAAACCCTTTTCTTCCCCCCCTGTAATAACCAACTCCCTCCCCAAACGAGGAAGTCTGAACACCGCCTGGCGCCGGAACCGACGCCTTCCAATTTACACAGAGCTCCCCTTCACAGAAATCTAGGGAGCTGACTGAACTCTAAGAAAGGGAAGAGCCATAGCGATAAGCACGACTGTCAACAGAACCCGAACGGGACGAAGAACCGTCCTACAGTCAACCGCTCGGAACAGCGCGCCGCAAGACTACACAGAGAGTTGGGAGGGAAGGAGGACTAAACTGGATCCTACAGGAACTACAATTACCAGGTTAGTGTAATTTCCATTTCCTGTGCGGATATCCAGTTTAGTCCTCCACAAATCGGGATGTAACAGAGCAGTTAAGACCGGGCGGGACCTTGCCAGCCGGCGCGCAGAACCGCCGATCCAAAACAGGAATCCCGAGCCGCTAATACATCCAGGCGATAGTGCCTGCTGAAAGCGTGCAGAGACGACCAAGTGGCCGCCCTACAGATATCCGCTGGCGGAACCAGGCAATGCTCCGCCCAAGAGGTCGCCTGAGCTCGAGTAGAATGAGCTCGAAGCCCCTCCGGAACTGGTCGCTGCTGCAACAGATACGCAGATGCGATCGCTTCCTTGAGCCATCTAGCAATGGAGGCCTTAGCCGCCGCCTCCCCTTTTCTTGCGCCCCCAAAGAGCACAACAAGCCAATCGGTCTTACGAAAGGACTCCGTAGACTGCAAATACCGACGCAGCGTGCGACCCACATCGAGCCGGTGAAGACCCTTGTCCACCGACTCGACCGAGTTCGCCGAAAGGACCGGCAGAAACACTACCTGATTCAAGTGAAAGGGAGACACCACCTTTGGAAGAAAAGAAGGCACCGGCCGGATCACAATCCGGTCCGCGGAAAACGACAAGAAAGGCTCTCGGCAGGACAAGGCCTGAAGATCCGAAATGCGCCGAGCCGAGCAAATGGCTACAATAAAGACCGTCTTCAAAGTGAGATCCTTCAGGGACGCCCTCCGCAAGGGCTCAAAAGGCTCCCGCACCAGAGCCCGCAGGACTAAATTCAAATCCCACGGGGGAATCGGTGCTCTGCGGGAAGGCCGCAAATGAAAAACAGCGGTCAAGAAACGCCGCACATCCGCATGAGCGCTGAGAATGCGGCCTAAAACCATGCCTCTATAGCAGGAGATCGCTGCCAACTGAACCTTCAGGGAACTGGCCGCGAGGCCTTTCTCGAACCCATCCTGAAGGAAGCTTAACACGACGGGCACAGAGACCGTCGCCGCCCGGACTCCCCGCCGGGAGCACCAGTCCTCAAAAATCCTCCAGATTCGAACATAAGTAAGAGAAGTGGATGACTTTCTTGCCCGCAGTAGGGTGGAAATCACCGCGGGCGAATAACCCTTCTTTTTCAGCCGAGCCCTCTCAATGGCCAAACCGTAAGCGAGAATCGAGCCACCTGGGGCATCCGCAGGGGGCCCTGAAGAAGAAGGTCCGGCAGCGCGGGCAGGCGCCAAGGCACGCCGTCTCGAAGTCTGACTAGCTCGGCATACCAGGGCCTCCGGGGCCAATCCGGAGCCACCAGCAACACTCTGCCCTGATGACACTCGATGCGCTGGACGACCCGGCCGATCAGCGCCCACGGAGGGAAGCCATTTAGAAGCCCGGACGTCGGCCACGGCTGAATGAGAGCGTCGAGCCCTTCGGACATTCGCTCCCGCCGTCTGCTGAAGAAGCGACTCGTCTTGGCCGTCTGGAAGGTCGCCATGAGATCCATGATGGGCGGACCCCACCTCCGCACTATTTGCGCATACACCTGTGGATTTAACTCCCACTCTCCGGGGTCCACTCGCACTCTGCTGAGAAAGTCGGCCTGGACATTTTCCGCGCCCGCTATGTGCGCCGCTGATATTGCCGGCAGACGAGTCTCCACCCAACTGAACAAGGCTGTCGCCTCTGTTTCCAGGGCCACACTCTCTGTGCCCCCTTGGCGATTGATGTAAGCCACCGTGGCCGCATTGTCCGACCAGACCCGGACAGGTCGACCCCGGACCAGTGGCTCCAGGGCCAATAGTGCTAGTCGCACCGCCCGAAGCTCGAGACGGTTGATCGACCAAGACGCTTCCTGGGAGGACCACACCCCCTGAGTGAAGCGGGTCTCGCAGTGCGCTCCCCAACCGGCTAAGCTCGCATCCGTTGTGAGGGGAACCCACAGAGGAGGCTCCAAGGGAACCCCCCGCATCAGATTCTCGGGAGAGAGCCACCAACGGAGCGAAAGACGCACCGCCTTCGGGCAGGGCAGTCTCTTGTTCAAGGAGTCGCACTGGTTGGACCACCGGCGAAGGAGCGCCCTCTGCAGCGGGCGCATGTGGAACCGCGCCCACGGTACCACCTCCAAGGTCGCCGCCATTGTTCCGAGAAGCCTCAGGTACCACCACGCCGACGGAGCGGGCATGCCCCGAAAGAGTCGGACAAGAGCCCGCAACGCCCGGACGCGGCGCTCTGGGAGGCACACCAGCCCCCCGGGCGGTGTCGAAGCGCACCCCCAGATACTCGAGGTCCTGCGTGGGACGCAGACAACTTTTTCGTTCGTTCACCACCCAGCCGAGAGACCGCAGCAGAGCCACTACCCTGCTCGTGACTCGCAAGCACTCCCGACTGGACTTTGCCCGAATCAACCAGTCGTCGAGATATGGATGGACCAAGATGCCCTCCTTGCGCAAGGCCGCCGCAACGACCACCATCACCTTTGTGAAGGTGCGCGGAGCCGTGGCTAAGCCGAACGGCATGGCCCGGAACTGGAAGTGGCCCCACGGAAACGCAAAGCGGAGAAACCGCTGATGAGATGGATGTATCGGGATGTGCAAATAGGCCTCTGAAAGATCGAGGGACGTCAAAAACTCCCCCTGTCGTACTGCTACAATGACTGACCGCAGAGTTTCCATACGGAAGTGCGGCACCCTGAGCGCGCGATTGACGCCTTTGAGATCCAAGATCGGACGCAGAGAATCGCCCTTTTTGGGGACCACAAAATAGATGGAGTAACGACCGGCGCCTCTTTCCAAGAGAGGAACCGGGACCACCGCTCCCAGTGCTAACAACCGAGCCAGGGTCACGCGGATGTCCCGCGTCTTTTGTTCGCCCCTGCTGGGCAACAGAACAAAGGCATCCGGAAGCGGGGATGCAAATTCTAGAGCATAACCCTCTTCTATAATCTGTAGCACCCAGCGATCTGACGTAATTTGGGCCCAAGACGGAAGAAAGTCGTGCAAACGACCCCCGATAAATCGGGCCTCCCTCCAGAGCCCGCCTCGCGTCATTGTGGCTTGCGCCCAAAGGAAGACGCCGAGGGAGAGGCGGCTCCGGAGAAGCCTCTGCCGGCCCCTCTGAAACCACGAAATCCCTGATTACGGGCTCCAAACTGGCCCCGCTGCGAGGCCCACAGGCGGGAGGACCGAAACCTGCGCTGATCCCGAAAGGACCCCCGCGCCGAGGTGGAGGACCTGTTGGCCCTTGGCCTATCCTCCGGAAGCCGGCCCCCCTTGGACTCACCGAGCTCCTTTACCAGTTTCTCGAGAGCCTCCCCAAATAACAATCTGCCCTTAAAGGGCAGTTTACCGAGGCGGGACTTGGAAGAACCGTCAGCCGCCCAGTTGCGCAACCATAGGGACCGGCGCGCTGCCACCGCGGACGCCATACTATTAGCCAATGCGCGGATTAAATCATAAAACAGATCCGCCAAGTAGGCCGAGCCGGACTCCAGCCGGGTAACCTCCAACAGGCCTTGCTGGTCTAAGCCGGGGCTCGAGCGCAAGCGCTGCGACCACCGCAGACACGACCGAGCCACCCAAGCCCTGCAAATAGAGGCTTGCAATGACACGGCATCCGTATCGAAGGTTTGCTTCAGCAAATTATCAATCTTCTTATCCTGCCCGTCCTTGAGGGCCGCCGCCCCCTCAACCGGGATGGTGGTTTTCTTGGGCACTGCGGAAACCGCAGCATCCACTCACGGAGACTTAAACAAGTCCCTGTCCTTGTCGGCAAGGGGATAAAGCCGTATCATCTGTTCCACCACGCGGTGGACGGGAAAAACCACCTGGGTATCCCTGACGGCCTGAATGAGAGGATCCTCCAGACCCTCTTCCTCCAGGGACCGCACTGCTGAAAGGTTAAGTGCCTGAAGGGACTCCGTAACCAGAGGAACCAGCTCGTCCTTCCGAAACACCCGAATGATCCGAGCCTGATCCTCCGGCTCGGGGATCTCCCCATCCTCCAATTCCTCCGCTTCAGTCTCAGGATCGCCCTCCGCCCCGGACTCCAGAAGCCCCAGGGCGTCCTGCTCCTGTTCCCCCAACCGGAGCCGCTTGACCCCGGGTGGAGAGGAGCGCTGAGCCACCCCAGTGACCCCGGAGGGGAGAGAGGGGGGCCCAACCTCCGGCCACTGACCGGACCTGCTCAAGTGGAAAGCCTGATGCATGAGGAGAACAAAATCAGGGGAGAATTCCATAGGTGGGACAACTATAGCCCCCTGCTGGAGCGCAGCCACCGACCCACTGGCCGGTGGAACCGACCCAGACTGAGGGATGCTCGGAGAAAGGACACTGTCCCCTGAAGTAGAAGCATCCCCAGGGGTAGCCTGCTCCTGGACATGCACAGAGTGTTCCAGCTCTGCGGGCACTGCAGTGCAGCCCCTGCAGATGCCAGAGTCAGTCCCTGCCGCTCTGCGGGACCCACAAATCACACATTGGGGTTTGGAAGCCATCCCAAGACCACCTCTGCCCAGCGGGATAGAAGGGAACCGGCACAGAAAAGCCCACACCACAGGGGCAATCTCATGCAAATCAGTCCCGGTTGAATAATAAAACTTTTTTTTTTTTTTTTTTTGCAAGAAACAAAACACACTCCCCAGACTCCCAGGGGTGCCCTGAGCAAAATCGCCAGCAAAAGGAACCCCAAAAACCCCAGGGGAACCTGTGCACAAGTGATCAAAAGTGCCTCTAAAAGCACACTTTATAAATCCAAAATGGCCGCCGCACTTTTTCACCCGCGGTAAAAAACGGCGCGAAAATACAAAGACAAATAAATAATATGTAAAAGAAAGAAAACGACCCTCAGATACAGGGCAAACGATCAAATTTAGGAAAAATTGCCAAATGGGCTCAGGAGAGCCTACAGAACGCTGGCAGCTCTGACAAGAGAGCACTGCTCACAAATACAGACATAAAATGAAAACTCCTACCAGCTCAGGAACAGCAAGGACACAGCCAACTTCACACAGTGTCAGCCACTGCTGTATCAGGTATGGCTTTTCCACGTACAGTCAAGGGGAAGCTCACCCAAGGCTGATAAAATTAGCCAGGCAAGAAGACAGGAGCCTGCAGGTCTGACTTCCTCCCGAGTCTCCTGTGCCAAAGCACTAGAGAGGCATGTTTCTTTCACTTTTCCTTTTAAAGATACAACTAGCTATTAAATAAATAGCAAATAAATGTCCCAAAAACAAACCCTAAAAGACTAACTAACAAGTGTTGCTCCTTCAAGAGTCACTCAGTGTGCCCAGCAAGGGCACAGACGTCTTCAAGCTGCAAGAGACTGGACACACTGGGGGGCTTCTGGGAGCTCCTGCTGGATATGTACTACAGAAGATTTGATTGGTCCAGTCTCCAGGATGCAGTAGAAGGTGCACTACCCGATTGTGGAGGACTAAACTGGATATCCGCACAGGAAATTCCACTTTATCCTCATTAGACTTTACATATTCCTCCCCTTCAACCTAGAGTCTGACAATACCATTTTTGCTCTTCCTCCTCTCACTAACCTATCTGAAAAATGTCTCCCCCCCCCCCCCACATTGTATTCATTGGCTATTTCTTCTTTTTTGTATCTTTTCTTCCCTGCCACTTTGCTAGCTTCTTGAAGTTTTTCAAAATATAGATGCTTGTCTTCCTCTCTCTCTCATCTCTTCTATTTTATAAAGGCCACCTTTTTCTTCACTTTTTCAGTTACTACTTTTGAAAGCCATTGTGGCCTCCTTTTCCTTTTATTTACCTAACAAAAAGGTTTATTGCCCTTAAAAAATCCCCTTTCAGTTTTGCCCTATGCCTTTGTACATCCCCCAGCCGTTCCCATTCCGCTAATGATTCCTTGAATTATTGTCCCATCTTGGCAAAGTCAGACTTTAAGAAAACTAAGACCCTCACTTTTGAATGGATTTTTATCAGCTCTAGTCCTAAGGTTTTCTAACCAGGGCTTTTCTAACCAGGGCTCCACACATCAAACAGTATGTAAGGATTTGAGGGTTTCTTTGTTTGGTTTTTCTTTTGTTACATTGCTAGCTCTCTGACTGGGAGCTCTTAAAAGGGTTTTGTGTATATTTTTTAAAGCAAGGTTAATTTCATTTTTGCTGTTCTAGGGGAACATTACTTGAGCACAGTAGGTTGCTGAACTCTAACCTCCTCAGGTTCAGGAACTGCTAACACCTAATCAGGTGTTAGTTCCCTCCCTACCCACTCTGACTCCCACCCACCCCTAGTGAGCAATCTTGCTTTATAGGGCACCTCCCCCTTTAACAAATCACAGTGAATTGGACCAGCACATTTTGAATATAATTAAAGAGATTTAACTGCTTTTTCTCTGAAAGGACAGCTGCGAAACCAGCTGGTACTTGGTAGATCTCTCTCTTTTGCTTTAACAGATACCTAAGCTCCACAAACAGAACAATGGCTGGGAAAAATCGTATTGCTAAAGCTGTTGCCCCCGTTACAGCTTCTGCCTCGGTCCAGACAGAGGTCCTATTGCCAGTTGAAGAACCGGTTCCATGTGCAGGGTGCCTGCATGCTGAAGCTCTGAGGAAACAAGTGGAGGAACTCAGAGAGGAGGTGGCGAGGCTGAGGAGCATTCAAGACAGTGAGAAGTACATTGATGAGATGCTTCTTGCAGCAACCAGGCTCTCCAGCACAGGAGAAGATGGGTGCCAACAGAATGTCGATGGTTGGACAAAAGTCACCAGAGCCTGCAAAATCACCAATCCAACTTCTCCAGCCCTTGAATTGAAGAACCATTATGCAGCCCTGGAAGTGGAGGAGGTGAAAGCATCCCTGGAAAGGGAAGAACCAGAGTTCAAGTACCCCATAGTTGCGGAATCAGTGACCAGACGGAATCGAAGGGTAGTGGTGGTTGGAGACTCTCTTCTGAGGGGTACTGAGGCATCCATCTGCCGACCAGACTTGATGTCCAGAGAGGTATGCTGTCTGCCTGGTGCCAAGATCCAAAATGTTACGGAGAGTTTGCCGAGACTCATCAAGCCCACTGACTATTACCCAACGTTGCTAATCCATGTTGGAACAAATGATACTGCCAGGTATACCTCGGAACGTATCAAAAGTGACTTCATGGCTCTGGGACAGAGGGTGAAGCAGGTAGGTGCACAGGTGGTGTTCTCTTCAATCCTCCCTGTTGAGGGTAAAGGCCAAGGCAGAGAGGCTCGCATCCTGGAGATTAATGCATGGCTGCGTGGATGGTGTCTTCGAGAGCGTTTTGGTTTCCTAGACCATGGGATGCTGTTCCAAGGGTTGCAGAGCAGAGATGGCATCCATCTGTCCAAGAAAGGTCAACGCATCTTTGGTAGTAGACTGGCTAATCTACTGAAGAGGGCTTTAAACTAGATTCGTTGGGGATGGGTGAAGAAAGCCCCCAGGTAAGTGAAAGCCCCCAGGTAAGTGATACATTAAATACCTTTATGGAAATGGGTGACAGGGGTAACATATGGAAAGCAGTGTGTATTAATGCCCGTAGCATGGGAAATAAGATCTCTGAAGTTGAAGCTTTGGTGGGAGTGGCTGACTTGGATTTAGTGGCAGTTACAGAAACATGGTTCACAGAAAACCATGACTGGGATGTAACTATACCTGGCTATACTTTATTCAGAAAGGACAGGGTAGGAAGAAGGGGAGGAGGAGTGGCACTATATGTATAAACTACTATTAAAGCTTTGGAATTACAGAGCTTAAAAGGGAGAGAGGAGGCATTGTGGGTTAAACTAGAAAGAGGGAAAGAGAAATCTATTTACATTGGTGTGCTATACATACCTCCCTCACAAGAGGAAGAGGTGGACAGAGTTAATTGAAGACATACGCAGCATTGCTAGGAAAGGGTAAGTGCTACTGCTAGGAGATTTCAATATGCCAGATGTTGATTGGCACATTCCTGCTGCAGTATCATCTAGGAGTAAGGAGATCCTGGATTCTCTACAGGGAGAACTATTCAGGCAATTGGTAACAGACCCCACACGTGAAGGGGCCATACTGGACTTGGTGCTTACCAATGGTGAAAGTGTTTCTGATGTTGTAGTGGGAGATTATTTTGCATCCAGTGATCACCAGATGGTGTGGTTCAGTATTAGGACTAGGGCTGTTAAAATCCATTCCAAGGTGAAGATCTTAGACTTTAGGAAGACTAACTTTGCAAAGATGGGCCAATACCTCAGGGAGTTGTTAGTGGGATGGGAACAACTGGGGGATGTAGAAAAACAGTGGGCAAAACTGAAAGGGGGTATTTTAAAGGCAACCAACCTTTTTGTTAAAAAGGTAAATAAAGGCAAAAGGAACAGGAGACCGCTATGGTTTTCAAAGGAAGTAGCTGAAAAAGTGAAGAAAAAGAGGGAGGCCTTCATGAAATACAAGAGATCACAGAGAGAGGAAGACAGGCATCTGTATTTGGAAACTTAGAGAAGCTAGCAAAGTAGTCAAGAAGGCAAAGATTCAAAAGGAGGAGGAAATAGCCAATGCAATAAAATGGGGGGATAAGACATTTTTCAGATATATTAGTGAGAAGAGGAAGGGCAAAAGTGGTATTGTCAGACTCAAGGGTGCAGGGGGGGAATATGTAGAAGCTGATAAGGATAAAGCGGAATTGCTTAACAAATATTTTTGTTCTGTGTTCACAGATGAAGAACCAGGAGCAGTACCTCAGAAAACACCCACAAATAAGAACAGAAGCGAGGGACATCTTGAACAATTTTCAGAAGACTGTTCGTGAGAAACTAGCTCAACTTAAAGTAGACAAAGCGATGGGACCGGATGGGATACACCCTAGAATACTGAGGGAACTTGGGGACGTTCTAGCAATTCCACTGACTGACCTTTTCAATGCCTCATTGGAGTCGGGAGTGGTGCCAAAGGACTGGAGAGAGGCTCATGTGGTGCCTTTACACAAAAGCGGTAGTAAGGATGTGGTTGAAAACTACAGGCCAGTTAGTTTAACTTCAGTGGTAAGTAAATTAATGGAAACGCTGTTGAAAGAGAAAATAGTGAGGTTTCTGGAGTCCAGCTGGTTACAGGATCCGAGGCAGCATGGATTCACCAGAGGCAGGTCTTGTCAGACAAATCTGATTGATTTCTTTGACTGGGTGACTAGGGAGTTGGACCACGGGAGAGCTCTAGATGTGGTGTATTTAGATTTCAGTAAAGCCTTTGACACTGTTCCTCACAGGCGACTTATAAACAAACTGAGCACCCTAGGGATGGACCCTAAAGTTACTGCTTGAGTTAGAAATTGGTTGGGTGGGAGGCGACAAAGAGTACAAGTAAATGGAGCTCACTCTGAGGAGAAGGATGTTACCAGTGGTGTGCCCCAGGGATCTGTCCTTGGTCCGATTCTTTTTAATATCTTTGTTAGTGATATAGCGGAAGGGCTGTCGGGTAAGGTTTGCCTCTTTGCGGATGATACCAAAATCTGCAATGGAGTAGACACCCAGGAAGGTGTAGATAACATGAGGAGGGATCTAGCTAAGCTTGAAGAATGGTCTAGAATTTGGCAACTGGGATTTAATGTTAAAAAATGTAAGGTCATGCATTTGGGCTGCAGCAATCCAAGGGAGCAATACAGTATAGGAGGTGAAGTACTTTTGTCCACTAAAGAAGAGCGGGACCTAGGCGTAGTTGTGTCCGATGATCTTAAAGTAGCTAAACAGGTAGAAAAGGCGACAGCAAAAGCTAGAAGGATGCTCGGGTGCATACGGAGAGGAATGGCTAGCAGAAAAAAGGAGGTGATAATGCCTCTGTATAAAAGTCTTTGGTGCGACCTCATTTGGAGTATGGTGTGCAATTCTGGAGACCGCACCTTCAAAAGGATGTGAACAGGATGGAGTCGGTGCATAGGGTTGCTACTAAGATGATTAGTGGTCTTCATTATAAAGCATCTGAGGACAGTCTGAAGGATCTTAATATGTACACCTTAGAGGAAAGGCGGGATAGAGGTGATATGATTGAGATGTTTAAATACCTCCGTGGCATAAATGTTCAGGGAGAGAGCCTCTTTCAATTGAAAGCAAGTTCTGCGACGAGGGGACATGGGATGAGGGTGAAGGGAGATAGATTCAGGAGTGATATGCGGAAATATTTCTTTACGGAAAGAGTAGTGGATCCGTGGAATAGTCTCCCAGTGGAGGTGGTAGAGATGAGGACAGTAACTGAATTCAAAAAAGCATGGGACCAACACAGAGGATCTCTAAAGGTAAAAAGTGGACTGTTGTAGTTGTTGTTATGGAAGGACAGACTAGATGGGCCTTGTGGTCTTTTTCTGTCATCATGTTTCTATGTTTCTAATACTAAATCACACCATCTGGTGATCACTGGATGCGAGATGATCTCCCAATGACATCAGAAAAACACTTTCCCCACTGGTATGCACCAAATCCAGTATGGCCCTTTCATGTATGGGTTCTGTTACCAGTTGCCGGAGTAATTCTTCCTGTAGAGAATCTAGGATCTCCTTACTCCTAGAAGACTCCACAGCAGGGATGTACCAAATCAATATCCGGCATATTGAAATCACCTATTTGTAGCACTTTGGCTTTCATGTAACACTGCGTATGTCTTCTATTAAATCTCTGTCCACTTCTCCCTGTGAAGGAGATCTATATCTCACACAAATGGCAAATGGATTTCCCTTTCCCTCTTTCTAGTTTAACCCACAGTGGCTTCTCACTCCCTTTTAAGGCTCTCTGAAGTTCTCCCTAACACAGCAGTGTCAACACACTCACTGCAAAATAAATTTATCATCAGAAAGACAGAAGTGATGCAGTAGAAATGAAACAGAGGTTCACCTGAAGCTGTACTGTAAAACAAATCCCTGATTTTGGGTACCCATATAATTGGTAGAGAGAACCCAGTCTTCCTTTCACCCTAATAGGCCATCTGGTCATGCCCCGAAGAGGTGACAGTTTGCCCTGGAAGCAGAGCTTGTTCTAAATGGCAGACAGGCCACATCAATTGTTTTCCTGCTGCCCAGAATGTCTTCTCCAAGACAACTCTTCAGCACTGCGCTTTATGACCAACAGGATTTGCCAAGGTCATAGCAATCACTTTCCTTCCCTGAAGGCAGAACACATCACCCTACATGGCAAGTCCAACTCCTATGGACAGCAGTGTGTGTTCTACCACAGTAGAATAGCCTGGCCCATAGAACCAGTCCACATTTCCTGGCATGTGTCTGTTCTTTCTATTTTTATGGTCAAATTGCTACTAGATATCATTTATAAATATAAACAAGGTGAAAATAAGCTTAGCTGCTAATTAGCTTTCCTTGAATCCCTCCAGTCCAGTCCCAACAAGCGGGTTGTCTCCCCCTATCAGCAGCTGGAGTTTAAGCATATTCCAAACCTTGCTAGTACCACAGCCAAGGCCAGTATCGTACTGTCCAAGCAACTGTCCTACTTAACCTCAACAAGCCAGACCACCAAAAGCCATGAAACAGAGAAACGAGGGTCTCAAAATCACTCATATTTCTAATTGAGACAGCCCTCTCTGCAGACTTTCCTTTTGGTTTTCTCAACTTATGTGCTTGCTCATCTGAGCTGGACAACACATTCAAAACACCGTACTGAGCACACACCAGAAATCACCATGGCAGAGCCCCCCAAGAAACCAAGGAGCGCCCCTGTCAGCCAGCCTAACCAATCAATCAATTAATGTCATCTTCAAGAAATGGGCTAGCAAATCCCAAAGACTGAAACCCTAGGGAGGTCCGGAGGGATGCAAGGATAGCCAATTAGCAGGTAAGCCTAATTTCATCTTCATCATCCCTCCAGTCCAGTCCAGTCCCAAGCGGGATGTACCTAAGCAGAATTACACCAAGGCAGGACTCGCAAGCCCAACCTGCAACACCAAAACACCAAATATTGCATCCTTCGCTGCCTGCACATCGAAGTGATAATGACGCACGAACGTATGCAAAAATGACCATGTTGCTGTTCAGCAAATGGAAAGAAAAAGAAAAGAAACACTAGGAACGAGATGTAAACTAAAAAAGTAGTCCTTTAATAAAATCCAGAGACCCTGACACGGCCGCATTTCAGCATGTGCCCTTGTCAGGGGGGAACTTCAAAATATAAAGGAATACAATTAAAATGCAAACTGTAATACATATAATAAAAATCAAGAATGAATGACACCACCGCCATTACACACAAAAACAATGTGCCTAAAACAGAGTTATATAACCAAAGTACCGATTAAGGAACAGAAAATCTTTTGTTGTTTTTTTCCCCAAACAATTAAAAATAATATGACAGATTCATCCTAAAACAGTAAAACATGCAACATATTAAGTGTACCATGGCAACATTATCGTGTTTCATAAGTCTGTACATCATTATCATTTAATATGTTGCATGTTTTACTGTTTTAGGATGAATCTGTCTGTCATCGTATTATGTGTTTTTACATACATACACATGAACGATGACACCGCCATTACACACATTCTTGATTTCTTTATGTTTTTTTTTATTATATAGCTGATGTTATATGTATTACAATTTACATTTTAATTGTATTCCTTATATTTTGGGGTTGCCCCCTGACGAAGGCACATGCTGAAATGCGGCCATGTCGGGTGTCGCTGGATTTTAATAAAGGACTACTTTTAATTTATGTCTCATTCCTAATGTTTCCTTCCATCCCTGCGAGTACAGAGTGTTCTCTGAGGAGTCGTTCGGCAAAATGTCCACAGGAAGCACCAGAGTATACTCAGTCCACGATGCCGCCTGTACCCTTGTGGAATATGCACACAACCCTACGGCACCGGCTTCTGTCTCAGCAGGTAAGCGGAAGCAATCGCCTCCTTGATCCAGCGCAACACCAACGCCTCAGAGGCAGCCTTCCCCTGCAGAGCATCACCAAACAGGACAAGATGATCTGACTTACGAGAAACCACTGTGCGCTTCAAATAAAGAAACGGAGAGCATGATATATGTCGGACCTCCCCCTCGTCACCTGCTCCTGCAAAAACTGGCAGCATGACAGGCCGATTCAAATGGAAAGCCGAAACCACCTTGAGCAAGAAGGATGGGACATGCCGAAGCACCACTTTCTCTTTGAAAATGGATAGAAAAGACTTGCGACAACACCTGAAACTCAGAAATCCTCTGGGTAAAACAGATCTCCACCAAAAAGGCCGACCTTTAGAATCAAATCTTTGAGAGTCGTCCCCCTCAATGGCTCAAAGGGTGGCTCCATCAGGGCAGTTTAGATCCCGGGCTCGCACCACCACCCACCGTGGCAGCCTCACTTGCTTCACCGCCCACAGGAATTGGACCACATCCGGATAGGTCGCCAGAAACGTCCCTTGGACCCAACCCTGGTAGCAGGCCAGAGCAGCCACCTGTACTCTCAATGAACTTAGTGCCAGCCCCTTGTCAAACGCAGCCTGGAGAAAGGCCAGAATCCCCGACAAAGGCATCACTAATGGTTTTATAGCCTTAACACCACACTAACTCTCAAAAAATGCACCACACTCACATAGGGAGAGAGAGATGTGGAGCATCTCCAAGCCCAAAAAACATGGCTATCACCTGCGGCGAACACCACCATTTTCTCAGCCAAGTCCTCTCAAGAACCAGGCTGTAAGTGAGGATTGATCCACTTGCAGCATAGAGTATGAGACCCTGCATCAGTGGGTTGGGCTTCACCAGCAATCTCCATGGTTCATCTACCAACAGTCGCCGCAGGTCCACATACCACAGCTGGCACAGCCAGTCTGGGGTGATAAGAATCACTACACCAGCACATCTCTCGATGCGCTGCAACAGCTGTCAAATCATAGCCCACAGCAGAAGACGTACAGCAACTTGTCCCTCAGCCAAAGCTGCGCCAATGCATCCAGCCCTTCTGACATCTGCTCCTGCCAGTGGCTGAAAAACCTCACCATCAGCACATTCTCAAATGTTGCCATGACGTCCATGACAGGCTGGCCCTACTGCCTAAGAAGATGCTCAAAGATCTGTGGATCGAGAGCCCACTCACCTGGATCCAAATGATGTTGACTTAGAAAGTCAGCCTGCACATTTTCTTGTCCTGTCACGTGGCCCCCTCGACTGCACACCAGATTTGCCTCTGCCCATTGCAGAATCGGAGCAACCTCATCCTCCAGGGTCACACTGCCCGAATCCCCGTCAATTTAGGTATGCCACAGTCACTGCGTTGTCCAAGAACACCCGAACCACCACCTCCAGAATCATCGGAGAAAAGAACTACAGAGCCAGAAAAAACGCTCTCATCTCCAACCAGTTGACAGACCAGGCAGTCTGCTCGCATGACCTGCCCCTTGCAGTGCACACCCCAGCCAATCAGGCCGGCGTCTGTGGTCAAAGAGATCTAGTTGTGCAGCACCAAAGGCATCCTGACTAGAAAATTCTCCCTCACGAACCACCACTGTAAAGCATGGGGCACGCCAGCCTCGGCAACAGTTTGTGATACTATAGAGACTAACTCCCCTGGAGGGCTCTCTGCAAGGGTCGCATATGTGCATTCACCCAGGGCACAAACCCTAGCGTGGCCACATAATTACAGGTAGGGCCACGCCAAAGGGGATGCCAGTTGCAGAAAGTGCCAGACCTGAGCCCATATCTTCTGAATGCTGTTCGGGGCAGAAAGATGAGATCTGTGCTTGTCTGAAACCACACCCCCATATGGATCAAATCTTGCAAGGGTTACAGGTGAGACTTGTCAAAATAGAATACCCAACTGAACCACTGGAGAAGCTCGATTACCCACTATATCATGCTTTGACTCTCCTCGTATGACTTCGCTTGTATCAGCCAGTCAGTCATCAACATAGGGATATACCAAGACTCCCTCCTGCCGTATAATGCAGCTGCCACAACTACCGACACCTTGGTGAATGTGCGGGGTGCAGTGGCGAGGCCAAAAGGCAATACCCAAAATCAGAAATAACCTATGGATTCTGTGAAACAGAAAAATGATGCTCTGGGCATATGGGAATATGCTAATACATCTCTATGAGGTCCAGGGCCCTCAAACTCCCCAGCCCACACCACAATGATGGATCGCAATGTCTCCATGCAGAAATGGGGCACCTGCATACACTTGTCGACATGCTTGAGATCAAGGATTGGCCTGTAGGTTCCCTCCTTCTTGGGGACCACAAAGTAAATCAAGAACAGACCTCTTCCGGACTGTTCCACGGGTACAGGCACCATCACTTCCACCTGCATCAGCTGCTGGAAAATCTCTTGAACCACACTGACCTTTGAGAATCTGCATGGCAAGGAAACAAAAGTCTTGGTCAGCAGACGCATGAACTCTCAATGCATAGCCCTCACAGACCACCTCCAGCACCCACTAGTCTGTGGTGATCTGTATCCAGGGAGGTAGAAATCACAAAAGACAGTCCCCCACCGGTTCCATCTGATCCTGGAGCCTCCTTGTTCACTGTGGTTTTCTGGATGCCTAGGAGGTGGCGGAGTAATAACCTCTTCTCCCTCGAAAGGGGGTTCCTCCTATTTGGGTACCTTGCCCTCTGAAAGGATGCAAACCTGGTCACCCAGAAATGCCGGAAGTCCCTAGAATGACCTCTGGCCAGCGCCACATTCTTAGATTGCTTTGGCTTGTACTCTAGAATCTTGCTGCCCTTAAGAGTCTCCCAGCTCCCTGACTAAGTGCTCTAGGGCTTCCCCAAAGAGCAGTTTCCTATTAAAGGGGAGCCGACTGTCACGTTTTGGA
Source organism: Ichthyophis bannanicus (assembly GCA_033557465.1). NCBI lineage: Eukaryota > Metazoa > Chordata > Amphibia > Gymnophiona > Ichthyophiidae > Ichthyophis > Ichthyophis bannanicus. The sequence goes on along the minus strand of CM066032.1, from coordinate 115,451,992 downwards.
GGACATGTCCGCCGCCCAGTTACGCAGTCATAAAAGATGCTGCTTCGCAATCAATCAATCAATCATCGGAGGCCACACTCTTAGCCGTGGTCCGGATGAGATCAAAAAATGCATCTACTAAGAAGGCTGTGCCCAACTCAGCATCAGCAGCTCCAGGACTTCATCGGGGCCCAATCAACATCGGGGAGTAGAGTGGGAAGGATCGCTCCTCCCCGATCGGCTCCCCAAGGCCAATCCGGCTGCAGCATGCTCGCTTACATTCACAACGCCCCTTGGCATGCCCACACCTGAGGGCCTCGCCAGAGGGCCCTTGGCCGTGGCCAGAGGCATCACAAAGGAGGAGTGTATCACTATGAAGCAGTGTCAGGGGAGTATCATGTCTTGAAAACTGTCTATTTAAATGCATATGTAAAGCAATATTTTATTGGTCTGAGCTAGTGACATTAATATGCATTGTGCCCAAGTATACTAAAACGGTAGTATGTGCTCTGTGACTGTGCCTATCAGATCAACAGACACAGCCTATTGCTGCTCTGAACACCATCCCACTGGACCTTATACTGACCTGCCTCCCCAGCTTTCATCAGCTCTGTGAGATATGAGCCCACATAAGTAACCCTAGCTGCTCCCTATGAATGGTACCCTATTTCGGTCCACTGAGGCTACTCCCTAAAGCTCTGTCTAGCTTCTTGAGTGCCCCTCCTCAATCCATTGCCTCCTCAGACTTCTCGTAAGCTGTTCAGCAGCACAATGACGTGGGGTCATACGTTATTATTGGCCCTATGCCTCTTAGGCCTTATCATCTGGGCTGAATCTTATATCAACATGGCTTACTCCCCCCCCCTTACACCATATAGACACCTTTAACTACAGAAAATCTTATCCTTTTGTGCATCAGCGACAGCTCATTCACATAATCTGCCAACCTCTGTCAGAAACCCACAGAAGGAAGTCCCCTCGCCCTCACCACCTGAACTGTATGCTCATAAATGCTCGTTCCATCCGCAATAAATGGCCCATCCTCACCGACTACATTGAACATCGGAAGCTGGATCTGATTTTTGTCACAGAGACATGGTTGACTGATACAAATACCGTCCTTACCAATCTACTTCTACCACCTAGCTATGACCTCTTTAATTGCCCGAGAGCAAATTGGAGAGGCAGTGGTATCCTCATAATTGCCAGAAGCAACCTCCACTTCCAATGCAACTCTTCCCAGAGTGCACTCAACCTTGACTACATTCAGATTTCAAATAAATACCTATCTGCCTGTCTTTTCTACAGCTCACCATCTACATGTGCTGACGAGTTGGCCACTATTCTTGACCTAGCTTGCGAAAGGAATACCCAACTCAAACTGCTCTGGCTGCTAGTTGATTTCAACCTTCCAGCCCTTCCTACCAAGCACTCCTCTGCCTTCCTCAATGCCATGAAAGCTCTCAACTATCATAAGCTGATACATACTCCCACTCACTCAGCAGGAAATACCCTGGACCTCATCTTTGCTCCTTCACCCCTCCACAGTCTGACCAGCCAGGACCCCCCCACTTGTCCTCACGGTCCCCTGGTCTGACCATAATGCCATACTGTTCCGTATTCCTACAGACACCAGAGTTGATCAGCTGTCACCCAACTCCAATCCTCAAATCATCCAAACATCGCTTCAGACCCTTTGATAAGGAGACATTCCTCATAAGTATTCTTGACGACCTCAACCCTGACACCAACAATCTGGTTGAGCTAACAGACACATGGACCACCACCCTAGCTCAAGCCTCACTCCTGCCACCTTCCACTAAGCCCACTAAGAGGAAGCACACAGCGACATGGTTCACTTCTAATCTTCGTGAACATAAGAACATAAGATATGCCATACTGGGTCAGACCAAGGTCCATCAAGCCCAGTATCCTGTTTCCAACAGTGGCCAATCTAGGTCATACGTACCTAGCAGTTTCCCCAAAAGACACAGGTTCCGCAATGCTTGTACTGGGTCAAGCATTGATATCCTGGGTCCCTTCTAATGGTTTATGGACCTTTCCTCCAGGAACTTGTCCAAACCCTTTTTAAACCCAGCTACACTAACAGCCTTTACTACTTTATTGCTCCTCAGAAAGCTTGAGCGACGCTGGCGGCATTCTAGGCATGACATCGACCACGTTGCCTACCTGGCCAAACTTCAAGAACACTGAAAAGCAGTTAATCTCAAGAGAAGAGAATACCATACTAACACCCTTATGTGCTCTCTCAACAAGCCTCGCAAGCTCTTCAGCATTGTTAGATCCCTTACAAGTGATGACTAAGAACCTACCAGCAATTACCCCCTAGTCTGGCTGATTTTGCCTCTCACTTCCAGAGCAAGACGAATGAGATTAGTTTGCTCTCAGGAATCTTGATGACAAACATTCCTTTCCTGAACTGCCCCTTACAGGTGAGACAGCTGTACCTACCCTTGATTCTTTCTACCTATACTTGGCTGAACAAATAGAAAACGTCGGCATAATCAACTCCTCTACCTCCCCAGCCAATCCTTGCCCAGCATTCTGGATTAAGCAGGCAAGATCCAACCTAAGTTCAGCTATCTCCAGAATAGTACACCTGCCTTTTTCCACAGGTTCTCTACCAGTGTCCCTTAAATCAGCCTCCATCAAACCCCTGCTAAAAACCAATAAATCAAACCCATCAGACATCAGCTCATACAGACCAATCTCCAGCCTACCCTTCCTGACCAAGATCGTAGAAAAGACTGTTCAGCAACAGGTCCAAGACCATATTGACTCCGACGCCCCTCTTGACCCACAGCAGCATGGAGTGGAAACCCTTTTTGTTACTCTCCTAGATAGGCTCTGTACCAGCATAGATAAGAAGAGGCAGGGATTCATCCTAATCTTCTTGGACATCGCCTCTGCCTTTGATTCCGTCAGTCACAGCCTTCTTCTTGGGCGCCTGCAACAGAAGGGTATTCAGAACTCTGCCCTCAACTGGTTTAGATCATACTTGATGGATCGCCAACAGGTTCGCTTGGGAACACAGTCTTCAAGCACCTTCCAGCAAACACAAGGAGTCTCACAAGGCTTGTCACTCTCAGCCTTGCTTTTCAACATCTACATACAGCCAATCTGTACAATAATCAAGTCCTTCAACATAATATATCGCATGGAGTGGAGGAGTGGCCTAGTGGTTGGGGCAAGGTACTTCAGGCCGGAAGGTCGGGGGTTCAAATCCCACTAGAGGACAGCAACCTTGGGCCAGAAGGACTGGGGTTTCTAGTCCCACAGGTGCTCCTTGTGGTCTTGGGCAAGCCACTTAACTATTTACAGGGAACATGGGCTATGGAGGGTTATCTCCAAGTTATAATGCCCTGTTCAATGTAATTTCAGTTTGTTCAATGTAAACCGCACTGATGCAGAATAGCGCGGTATATAAGAGAATATAAATAAATAAAATAAATAAATCTATGCAGATGATGTCTTACTCTATTCCCCTTTCTCCATTGACAGCCCTAACTTTTCAGTCATTTCAGATTGCTTCAATGCTGTCTCCGATTGGCTCGCCACACATAACCTGAAGGTTAACTGCAAGAAGACTGAGGTCCTATTCATTTCTAGAGATCAATCTTTTACCCCACCATCCTCCTTACGGGTGAGAGATGTAGAACTCATGTCTAAGCCTGAAGTTCGCTACCTGGGAGTAATCCTAGACCAACAATTGACCATGGCTGCACACATACATAATGTTATCAAGGCAGTCTACCAGAAGATAAGGACCCTCCATCATATATGCCCACTCCTCAAACTCCTCAGATTTTTGATCAGTCTTCCAAGCTCTCATCCTCCCACACTTTAAACTATGCAATTATTTTTCATGGCACCCCAAAATACATCCTCCAACCACGCCAACTGGCCATGAACACAGTTGCCTGATCACTCCAAGGTGTCTCCAGGCACAAGCATATCTCACCCATCCTGATGCAATTACACTGGCTCCCCATATCTAGCCACCTGACCTATAAAGCTCTTCGCCTCACATTTAAGATTATTCACAAATCATCTGCACCCTCCCTGTCAGCAATGGTTCAACAAGCCACTGACAGCAGAGCACTAAGACCTAACATGGTAAACACCCTGGTCACCCTTTGAATCATAAGGACCTGCACTAAAGCTGTCAAAAACTGTGCCTTTTCTTTATATTCACCAACCCTCTAGAATGCCCTTCCTCCCTCAGTCCGAGTCATCATGAACCTATCTACATTCAGGAAGGCTTTAAAAAGACTCAACTTTTTCCAGTTGGCTTATAACCACATAACATAATGAAGGATTCTCATAATGCTGACTCTCAATGCTGGCCTCTCCTCTCACAGAATATACCTTGAGTCCTGACTGCACATCATGTATTTATTTCTCCATCCTCTGCCTATTTCCCTGCCTCGATCTCTCCCACTGTCCCTTCCCCTACCCCTCTTTCTCCCTCCGCCCTCTCTTTTTTGTTGATGCATTTGCTTGTTAATAATTACCTGCCTCTGTTACTTAGTTTTGCAGTTTATGCTTTTTCTATGTAAAAGTTGCTCGACTGTTCTCATTTCTTGTAAACCAATACTAAATAGTGCAGTATATAAAAACAAATAAACTCCAGGCAAGCCGCCTCTCAGGACCCTTGAGGGGAACGACCTTCGGACTCTGGCAGCACCTGAGCCCAGCGGAAGTACACCCGAGAGACGTAAGCCCCAGAAATAGACATTTGAAGCACTGGATGTCAAAATGCTTGCTTTAGCAGTGCCTCCATCTTTTTATCCTGGGGGTCCTTCAAGGCTCCCCACTTCCCACGGGAACAGTGGTCTTCTTATTTATCAGAGATGGCAGAGTACATTCTCAGGGACTGCAACATCTCCTTATCCTGGTCTAGGACCGAATACAACTGTGCCATGGCTCTGCTCCCTCAGAGCCCTGCCTCTGGCATCTCCCATTCTGTGTCAACCATCTGCAAATCACTCTATGCACTAGAAAGACCATCTGCGACTTCTTGCAGTAGTGAAGGATGGGGTCCAAGGGTTCCTCCCTGGGAGCACCCTGCATTATATTTAAGGCTGCCATGGAGTGAGCAATTAGAGCCGGTAACTCCTCCCTGAAAGAGACTCACCAAGTTGAGATCCTCCCCTAAAGGCACGACGCCTTCATCTGCCTCCAAGAGAGGTCACTCCTCCATCATATCCAAGGTTCCCTCAAGGAGGTCCTCCGATGCCTCCAAGACCCCTGCCACAGGATCCTCCCAGAGCTCCAGGTCCAGGTGAGGTCACTTCACAGCAGGCTCCCCTGTCTGCTCACTGACCCCCACCTGGCTGTCAGATCTATTCCCTGCTGGCAAAGCACTGGAATCTTGTCCTACCATAGTCTGCCTCAGACAGTAAGTCTGGTGCAAGAGCTAAACAAAATCCATAGAAAAAGGAGCCAGATGTGGGGGAAGGAGGGGGGGGGTCCCTAACTGCTGCTCTGGCAGCTGAAGACAAGAGAGCCCTGTCAAGGGGCCATTTCAGCCCCCAAAGGACCCCCTGCTTCTAAAATGGCCTCCCTTCCCACCAAAGCTGCAGGTGTGTGAGAAATTGAGGCGCCTGAATCTGATCGCGTTTCAGCAACTTTCCCCCTGGCCAAACTCCCCACCTCGCAGCCAGTTTCCACAAACACCTCTTCTGCTGACTGGGTCTTGTCCTCACAGGAATAGCAGATCCCAGCTGCAGAGAAGCTACTGCACCATGCCCCACAAGCTGCACACAACACTTTCACTGCCAGCATCATTCTCAGGCCACACCGCTCGGAGAGAAAGCAAAAGTAAAAAATCCTGTCTGCAATGTGTTCTGCTTAAGGATCACTGAATACTGCCACCCCAGAGGCTTTCCTTCCCCCGGCCCCTCAGCACTCATGCTGCCGACCCATCTCCCTGGGCACTCAGGACAGCAGACGCTCACCTCTTCAGAACTGAGCCCCTATGGGTCCTGTAACCAGACAGGCAGTATCATTAGCCTCAAACAAACTGCACCAAGGAATCCCCATACAGTTAATATTCCCCCCAAGCAAAGCCGGATCGATTCAATGGTCCCAGCCCCTCAGGAAGCCTGCCCCGGGCCTTCCCAGTCTGCTCTCAGCACTACCTTGTACCCATTTGCCTCCCATTCAAGGAATCAGCCTGGATCTGTCTGCTGATAATTTTTTTTTTCTTTGGCTGCTCCAAATGGTTAAATTAGACTTACCTACTAATTGCTGTTCCTTGAGGAATTCAAGTCCAGTCCTGGACCTCTGGGTTGTGATCCTCCTCCAGCAGCTTGGAGACTGAGAAACGTCACTCTTGTGATGTCACTGGCATATATAACGACAGGATCTGCCTCCACACTCCAGTAACCTATTGACAAAGCAGACTCACCGGAGCAACAATTAAGAAGTTAACGCTACCAAGAACCCTAAACAAACTGAACCTGTAGTTAACTAAGGGAAAATTCAATTAAGTTTCTTTTCTTGTTCTCCCTTACCAGACTAGCCAAACCTTACAAATGCTGAGGACTTCCTCCCCCCGTATGGAGGAAACTGACCCACTAGAATTCCCCTCCAGATCATCCGCCCTTATGAACCAGACACCCAGGAAAAAAATGCTTCTTACCTGTGACAGATCTCATGCTTCAGGCCACAGTCCAAGAATAAATGGGCAGGATACGGGACTGGACTTGAGTTCCTCAAGGAACAATTAGCAGGTAAGTCTAATTTAACCTTCCCTATCGTCCCTCAAGTCCAGTCCTGGACCTCTGGGGATGTAACAGAGCAGTACCAAAAAAAGTCAACGGAAAGGACCTGCCAAACCCGCCTGAAGCACTGCTGAACCAAAACCAGCATCTCTCTCCGCCTGAACATCCAGACGGTAATGCTTGACAAACGAATTTATAGACCAGTTTGCCGCCTTACAAATTTCCACAAATGGTACTAAACTATGCTCTGCCCAAGACGCCGCTTGCGCCTCAGTCGAATGAGCTTTAATTCCTTCTGGAACTGACTTGCCTTTTAATAGATACGCCGACGCTATCGCCTCCTTGAGCCACCTCACTATGGAAGCTTTTGACGCCATGTCTCCTTTTCGAGATCCTCCAAATAGAACAAAACAGTCTATCCGATTTCCGGAAACTCGCCGTCCTACTTAAATACTTCTACACATAAACCCCCTGCCGAAGCTTCACCTGTATCGCCCCTGAAAGCCAGCAAGGAAACTACCTGATTCACATGAAAGCACAGTTACTTACCTGTAACAGGTGATCTCTGGGAACAGCAGGAATAAGTCTTCACATATGGGTACGTCGGTACCAACGGAGCCTGCGCGGGAACGCTCCCCAGCTTCCCAAAAAGGAAAGCTTTTGGGAGCATCCCACAGCGCCAGCGCGCTGCCTTCCCGCCTTTCCTAACCAGCTCTCCTCAGTTCAAGTTTAAAGCTGAGACAAAAGAGAGAGAGAGGAAAGGAAAGATAGAAAAAGAGATACAACTCCTAGGGGAGGTGGGTGGGTTGTGAAGACTTATTCCTGCTGTTCCCAGAGATCACCTGTTGCAGGTAAGTAACTGTGCTATCTCCAGGAACAAGCAGGAATGAGTCTTCACATACGGGGACTCCCTAGCTAAGATGCCTGGGAGATCCCCAAGGATATGAGACCCTGGGGAGGGGTCTACTTCCTCCTATGGATCTCAGGCATCCATTCAGGGAAGGAGGGTAGGAGTTGTTTAAGAACATAAGAACATAAGAAATGCCATACTGGGTCAGACCGAGGTCCATCAAGCCCAGTATCCTGTTTCCAACAGTGGCCAATCTAGGTCATACGTACCTAGCAGTTTCCCCAAAAGACACAGGTTCTGCAGTGCTTGTACTAGGCCAAGCATTGATATCCTGGGTCCCTTTTTAATAGTGGTTTATGGACCTTTCCTCCAGGAACTTGTCCAAACCTTTTTTAAACCCAGCTATACTAACAGCCCTTACTACATCCTCCGGTAACAGATTTCAGAGTTTGATTACACGTTGATTGAAGAAATATTTTCTCCTATTTGTCTTAAATAGTTTACCCTGTAGCTTCATTACATGTCCCCTAGTCCTTCTATATTCTGATAGCGTAAACAATTGATCGTTTATCCGTTCCACTCCATTCATTAATTTATAGACCTCTATCATATCTCCCCTCAGCCGTCTCTTTTCTAGGTTAAAGAGCCCTAACCTTTTTAGCTTCTCTTCATAGGAGTAGCCTTCCATCCCCTTCACCAATTTGGTGGCTCTTCTCTGTACTTTTTCTAATAACTCTATGTCCTTTTTAAGATACGGTGACCAGAATTGCACACAATATTCAAGGTGCGGTCGTACCATGGAGCGATACAGAGGCATTATAATATCCTTTGTTTTATTCTCCATCCCTTTCCTTATGATACCTAGCATTCTATTTGCTTTCTTGGCCGCCGCTGCACACTGGGCGGAGGGTTTTAACATGTTATCCACGATGACTCCTAAATCTTTTTCCTGGGTGGTGGTTTCTAATGTGGAGCCTTGCATCGTGTAACTATAGTGTGGGTTGTTCTTTCCTAGGTGCATAACTTTGCACTTGTCCACATTAAATTTCATCTGCCATTTGGATGCCCAGTCTTCCAATTTATCCAGATCCTCCTGCAGTTTTCCACAATCCTCTTGGGTTTTAACAACTTTAAACAGTTTTGTGTCATCTGCAAATTTGATAACCTCACTAGTTATTCCCTTTTCCAGGTCATTTATGAATATGTCAAAAAGTAGCGGACCCAGTACAGATCCCTGGGGTACTCCACTATTCACCTTTTTCCATTGGGAATATTGGCCATTTAGCCCTACCCTCTGCTTTCTATCTTTTAACCAGTTCCCGTTTAAGAATGGAACAGGTGTTTAAGGACAGCCTGACCAAACAAGGCATCCCGGCGGGAGTCCTTGTACAAGCAGTAATGGGCTGTGAAGGTATGAACCGAGGCCCAGGTAGCTGCTCGACACATCTGGTCGATGGACACAGAATTTAGATGAGCCATAGAGGTGGCCATGGCCCTCACATTATGAGCTGTGACATGGCTCTCCAGAGAAAGGTTCTTACTCTGGTAGGCGAAAGAAATACACTGAGCAATCCAATTGGACAGTGTTCTCTTGGAGACTGGAAGTCGCAAATGAGAAGGATCAAAAGCAACAAAAAGCTGGGAAGACTTTCTATGTTGCTGTGTCCTGTGTAAGTAAAAAGCAAGAGCTCTTTTACAATCCAGAGTATGAAGATTCCTCTCTGCATTGGATGCATGAGGAGCTGGAAAAAGACAGGTAAATATACCTCTTGATTAAGATGAAAAGGTGAGACCACTTTAGGCATAAAGTGTGGATTTGTCCTAAGGACTACTTTATCATGATGGAACCTTGTATAAGGTGGATTAGCCACTAATGCCTGCAGTTCACTGATGCGGCGAGCTGAAGTGACTGCAATGAGGAAAATAACCTTCCAGGAAAGAAATTTCAAGGAGGTAGTGGCTAAGGGTTCAAAAGGTGGCTTTATAAGCTGACCAAGAACCAAATTTAAGTCCCATGCCACCGGAGGAGGCCTAATGGGAGGTTTAGTTAAAGTTAAGCCTCTCATGAATCTTGCAATGAGAGGATGAGAGGAAATAGGTTGTCCATTGATGGGCTTAAGGGATGCTGCAATAGCACTCAAATGGACTCTTACTGAATTTGTTTTAAGGCCTGCATTGGAAAGATGCATGAGATAGTCTAATAGAGAATTCAAAGGTAGTGCTAGAGGGTTAAGACCCTTCTCAGCACACCAAATAGAAAACCTTTTCCATTTAAAAGCATAAGAACGCCTGGTGGAAGGTTTTCTGGAAGCATGGAGGATATCCTTCACCTGTTGAGAAAGATTCCAGTCTTGAAGGTCTAGGCCTAGGCCTTCAGTAACCAAGCTCTGAGGTGTAGGGAACTTGGGGTTTGGGTGCCACAAAGTCCCTTCCTCCTGGGACAGAAGGTCTGGAGCAGCTCCCAAGTCCAGAGAGGGGGCTTGAGAGAGATGTAGAAGTAGAGGGTACCACACTTGGCGTGGCCAGCGTGGAGCTATGAGGATCATAGATCCTTGATCCCTCTGGAGTTTGAACAGAGTCTTGGGAATCAAGGGAATGGGTGGAAATGCATACAGGAAGCCCTGACACAAATGGAGGAGGAAGGCATCCTTGGACTGAACTCCCTGACACGGAATTCTGGAACAGAACCGGGGAAGTTTGGCATTCCACGGACTTGCAAAGAGGTCTATGTCTGGGGTTCCCCATTCTTGGAAGATTCTGAGTACCTGATCCATGTGCAGGGACCATTCGTGTGGAAGCAGAACTCGACTGAGTCTGTCTGCCCAAGAGTTTTGGACTCCTGGGAGGTATACTGCCAGGAGATGGATTTGATGCTCTCTGGCGAAGGCCCACAATCTTAAAGCTTCATTGCAAAGTGACAAACAAGCAAGGAGGAACTAGCTCTCTAAGTAAAACATGGCTACTTGATTGTCCGTATGAATGAGGACTGTCTTGTAGCTGAGGAGGGTATGAAAGACCTTGAGAGCTAGAAAAACTGCTCGAAGCTCCAAGTGGTTGATATGAAGGGAGGTCTCCTGTGGAGACCAAGTACCTTGAGTGGAGAGGTCATGTAGATGGGCTCCCCAACCTGTTTGGGAGGCATCTGTTGTGAGGGTCGCTTGGGGCAACAACTGTTGGAAGGGGGACCCCAGCAACAAATCTTGAGTGGACATCCACCATTGGAGAGACCAAAAGAGACGTTTGGTGGTTGCTATTTGGTCTGAGAGAGCTCCTGAAGCTTGAGTCCACTGGGTGGACAAAGTCCATTGAGCTGCTCTCATGTGTAGGCGAGCATAGGGAACCACATGCACTGTGGAAGCCATGTGGCCTAGCAGTTGTAGCATCTCCCGAGCAGTTAAGTGGCTTTTTGACTGAATCTGGGAGGCTAACTGCACTAGACGATGGCAACGGGCCTGAGGAAGGTAAGCCCTTGCAGTAGTGGTATCCAACCAGGCCCCTATGAATTCTAGGGACTGAGTAGGGGTGAGCTGAGACTTTGGGAGGTTTATCACAAGTCCCAGATACTGCAGAATGCGCCTTGTGCGGTCTAAGGAATTCTGGGCCTCTGACTGAGATGGAGCTCGAATGAGCCAGTCGTCCAGGTATGGGAAGACAAATATTCCCAGAGTTCGTAGAAATGCAGCAACTATTGCCATGCATTTGGTGAACACTCTTGGAGCAGAGGCCAGACCGAAAGGAAGAACTCTGTATTGGTAATGTTTTCCTTGGAAAAGAAACCGTAGGAATCTTCTGTGAGGGATGGATGAGGACATGGGTGTATGCATCCTTGAGATCTAGAGAACAAAGCCAATCCCGACTTTGAAGGTATGGAAGGAGAGTGCCCAGAGAAAGCATCTTGAACTTCTCCTTGCATAGAAATTTGTTCAATTCTCTGAGATCTAAGATGGGTCTGAATCCCCCTGTCTTCTTTGTAATGAGAAAATAGGGGGAGTAGAACCCTGACCCTTGTTGAAGAAGAGGAACTTCTATTGCCCCTTGGGCAAGAAGGGTAGTTACCTCTTGACCTAGGTCGAGAAGAGATGTGGGAGAATTGAAGTGTCTCACCATGGTGTGGGGAGGAACGTCTGAGAAATGAAGCTTGTAGCCCTCTCTTATGATGGAGAGGGTCCACTGCTCTGATGTTATTTGCTCCCATCTGGGAGCAAAATGAGCTAACCTTCCTGAAATGGTGAGAGGCTCTGGCTGCTTTAGAGCCAGAAAGGCTAAGTACTCTAGCATCAAGTCAAAAACTCTGAGGAGGTTGGGTCTGCTGAGTTGCAGCAGCCCTTGTAGGCTTAGGCCTGGCCTGTTTAGGTTGCTGACGCTTAGTGGCAAAGCGACCTGTAGAAGATTGTTGGCCAGAAGTAGAAGGAAATCTGCCCTTTTTAAAGAAAGACTTTTTAAAAGGCTTTTTCTTGGCAGGAATGGAGGTTGACTTTGAAAGTCTAACCAGAGCAGAGTTTTCTGCATCCATTTGAGTGGCTTTTATTTGCCATTCTTTGCCAAATAGGAAATCTTCCCTGTACAGGTAAGATTTCCTAAGCCATCTTGAACCCAGGGCTCTAAATCAGAAGCCTGGAGCCAAGCAATTCTGCGAGCAGCTATGGCAATGTCTGAGGCTCTGCTGGCACCTTCAAAGGAGTCAAAGGCTGCCCTGTTGGAAAACTTTGAAATGTCTTGGGTATGCTTAAGCCAAATGAGGAATTCCTCCCTTTTATCCTCTGGAAGAAAAGGGAGGAAAGTGTGCAGTTTTTGTGCAACTTCCTTTAAAAACATACCCATGTAAAGGCTATATGAGTTGATTCTGGCAATAAGCATACTGGCTTGGAAGATTTTCCTACCAAAGGCATCCAAGGTCCTGCATTCTCTTCCTGGAGGAGCAGAAGTGTGTCTCTTTGTACTCTTTATCCTCTTCATAGCTGACTGCACCACAATGGAATGGTGAGGAAGCTGAGTTTTCTGAAATCCAGGACAAGGAGGGACACGATACATAGTGTCCAATCTACGAGAATGAGGAGAGAGAGTGAGAGGAGTCTCCCATAGATCAATCATGTGTTCATAAAGAATCTCATGAATTGGTAAGGTGACTGCCTCTTTAAGAGCTCTAGAGTAGCCTAAAATATCCAATTTTTTAGCTCTAGGCTCTGATTCAGAAGTTACTGAAATAGAAAGTCCTTTAGCTACTTCTCTAATGAAGTCTTGAAAGGACAAATCCTCTGGAGGAGACATTCTTCTTTTTGGAGAAGGCGGCTCTTCAGGAAGGGCTATAGATACTTCAGGAGACTCGTCTGATGTATCAGAATCATCAGAGGAATCGAAGTATCGCCTATCAGGGTGCTCTTCCAATGCTCAATACACGTATCGAGCAGTATCGACATCGGGCGTCCCCGGTACCGGATCGGTACCGGTAAGCAGCCCTGGACAAGGAACCGCTGCAGCCGGTATCCTGGTCGATGTCGATGCAGTCGGTACTGCTATCGGTGCTGGTGCCGGTACCGGAGCTGATACCGAGAACTGAGTTTGTTTCGGTACCAGCGGCGTCGCAGCTTGAATGAAGGCCGTAATAGTCTGCTGCATGGATAGAACATTGTGATCCATCGACGCCATGAATGCCTGGAAGTCGATACCGGGAGATTGTGCCGGTACCCCAGAGCAATCTAACAGGTGATCGGTCGAGGCAGTGCCATCGATGTCAATCTGTAACCCCATAGCAGGAGCTTTGGAAGCCGGAGCTTCCCGCCGGGGTTGTTTTGCTGGCGCAGGATCCTCGAGGGCAAGCCCGGAGGCATCTCGATCCTTGGAGGGAGATCTACCCTTCGAGGACCTGCTAGGTTTATGTTTGGTTACCTGAGATCCATCAGGAGAAGAAGACCTGGAAGATATCGATGCTACCAACGGTGCATCAGCAGGAAACAGCACATGGAGCTTGGCTGCTCGGTTCTGTAAGCCCCGTTTAGACATTAGAGAGCAGGACGGACAATCCAGAATGGAGTGTTCAGGACCCAAACATTTAAGGCACCATTCATGGGTATCTGTAACAGAAATAGTACCGCTACACTTAGTACATTTTTTAAACCCGGAGGCTGGTTTTTCCATGAGGGAAATTTTCTTGTAGGCCCTGAGGCCTAAGAAGAGAATATACTAAGTGAAGAGAAAAAAGATATTTTTTTTTTTAAAGAAAGAAAGAGAAAAAGACCGGCGGTACCGGTCCGGGGTCGGGGAAGGCAGACACGCGACCAAAGAAATAAAATAAAATAAATAACTTCTTCAGCGGTGACAGGGCTCGACCTGCTGGCTCCGCGGCAAAGAAGAACTGAGGAGCGCTGGTTAGGAAAGGCGGGAAGGCAGCGCGCAGGCGCTGTGGGATGCTCCCAAAAGCTTTCCTTTTTGGGAAGCTGGGGAGCGTTCCCGCGCAGGCTCCGTTGGTACCGACGTACCCATATGTGAAGACTCATTCCTGCTTGTTCCTGGAGATAAGCCGAAACTACTTTTGGTAAAAAAGTCGGCACTGGTCGCAAGACCACCTTAGAGTCATAAAACGTTAGAAAAGGCTTCCTACAAGACAAAGCCTGCAACTCTGAGATTTAGCTACCAAGACCACCACTTTCAGAGTGAGATCCTTCATAGTCGTGCAAGACAACGGCTCAAAGGGCTCTCGCACCAATGCCTCCAACACTATATGAAGATCCCATGTTGGAACTACCTGTCTACACGGCGACCTCAAGAGAACCACTGCTCTCAAGAAACGCTTTATATCCGGATGGCTTCCCAGCGTCTCTCCTTTAACTTCTCCCCTGTAACAGGACAACGCCACTAATTGTACCCATAGGGATGCAGCCCCCAGACCTTTCTGAAAGCCATCCTGCAAGAACGCCAAAACCTGCAACACAGACACTCTAATACCACCACATCCATGTCCACACACCAAGCCTCGAATATATGCCATATTCAGACATATGCTAATGAAGTGGATCTCCGAAGCGCCTTCAACAAGGTCCCAATGACCGCTGCAGTATAACCCTTCGCTTTCAGTCTTGCCCTCTCAAGAGCCAAGCCGTAAGAGAACCAATCCACCTGTGGCATGAGCAATGGTCCCTGAGCTAACAGGTCTCTTCGACAGAGCAGGCTCCATGGCTCCGCTACTAACAGCCTCATCAGATCCGCATACCAAGGCCTTCTTGGCCAGTCCGGCGCGACCAACAGCACCAGACCTCTGTGACCTATGCATTGCAACACCCGACCTATCAACACCCAAGGTGGACACACCTGTAGGAGTTGGTGTTCGGGCCAAGGTTGTATCAGAGCATCCAGACCTTCAGACATTCTCTCTAGTCTTCTGAGGAAGAAACGTGCGACCTTTGCGGACTGGAACGTGGCCATGAGATCCATTACTGGCGCACCCCAACGCTGCACCAGCATCTCAAACACTTCCTGATGAAGGTTCCACTCTCCTGGATCCACTCTTATGCGACTCAAAAACAAAATCGGCCTCCACAATGTTCACTCCTGCTACATGTACTGCCGACAGAACTACTAGATGCGCCTCGGCCCACTCGATCAGCCCCTTGGCTTCCTCCTCCAGCGCAGCACTGCTCGTACCTCCCTGATGATTGATGTAAGCCACTGCTGTCGCATTGTTGGAAAACACCCGAATGGTTTTTCCTCGGAGATAAGGCTGAAACTCTCGCACTGCCAACATTACTGCGCATAATTCCAATCTGTTGATCAACCAACTTCGTTCCAACACGGTCCACTGACCCCGAGCGAACCGATGCTAACAGTAAGCTCCCCAGCCTAAGAGACTGGCATCCGTCATCAGTGGAATCCACATGGGAGCTTCCAAGGGCATTCCTTTTTCTAGGTATTCCGGACGCAGCCACCACCACAGTGTCTGACGTGTCTCTGGTGGACAGGGCAGCTTCTGTTATAACCAATCCTTCTGGTGTGACCGTCTGAGCAAGGCTCGTAACGGCCTCATATGCGCTTGTGCCCACGGAACCAGCTCGAGAGTCACGGCCATGGTCCCGAGCAACTGAAGATAATGCCACGGCATCGGATTCGGTCTGTTGAGAAATTCTCTGACTAAATTCCTCAACCCTTGTGCTCGATGCTGAGGCAGAAAATTCATCCCACTCTTGTAATCAAAGTTTGCTCCCAGATATTCCAGGCCCTGTGACGGAACCAACCGGCTCTTTTCCTGATTGACTACCCAACCAAGACTTTGCAGAAACCCTACCACTTTGGCCATAGCCATCTCGCTCTCTGCTCTGGACTTTGCTCTGATTAACCAATCATCCAGATAAGGATGAACCAGCACCCCTTCCTGCCGCTACAACCACCATCACCCTTGGTGAATGTTTGAGGCGCTGTTGCCAGACCAAATGGTAAGGCCCGAAACTGGAAATATCCCATCAGAACCGCAAACCTGAGGTATTTGATGTTCTTGACAAATTGGAATGTGCAGGTATGCCTCCGAGAGGTCCAGGGACGTGAGAAACTCACCTGCTCCTACCGCCACTACGACCGACCTTAGAGTCTCCATACGAAAGTGAGATACTCGAAGACAGCAATTTACTCTTGAGTTCCAAAATTGGTCGATAGGCCCCATCCTTCTTTGGAATCACGAAGTATATGGAGTACCGACCGCAGCCGCATTGGTCCACTGGTACCGGTATTATGGCTTCGAGAGCCAGCAGCCTCTGCACCATCTGCTGTACCGCAGTACACTTGAGTCGTGCCCTGCAAGGCGACTGCATGAAAGAATCTGTCACCGGTCGGAGAAACTCCAAGGCATAACCTTCCTGAATGACCTACAATACCCACTGATCCGATGTAATCTGGACCCAGGCAGGATAAAAATCCCATAGCCGAACTCCTACGGGCACCAGTCCCACCTGGGTCCCCCTGACGTCATTGTGACTTTCGGAGATTTGAGGAGAAAGAGGCTGCAAATCCTCTACTTGCTCCCTGAAACCCTTGAAAACCTTGAGACCTATAGGGAAAACAACCTCTCTAGCCTTGACCGAACCTCTGGGAACAAAAATGACAAAACTCCCTCTGTTGCCCTTTAGGCAGCGGAGTTGGCCGTCCCTGCTTCTGCTTGTCCTCCAGCAGCCTACCGCCTTTTGACTCCAAGTCCTTGACCAGCTTATCCAAGTCCTCCCCAAAGAGTAACTTGCCTCTAAAGGGGAGCTTGCTCAGCCTGGCTTTTGACAATCAGTCTGCAGCCCAAGTGTGCAGCCAAAGATAACACCGAGCCGCAATCACTGAGGCCATGCTTTTTGCCAAACCTCGTAGGAGATCATAGTGGATATCGGCCAAATAAGCTGATCCAGTCTCCAACCTGGACACACCCCAGTCATTCCTTTGACCAGTTCCCCTTGAATCCTCTGCGACCACCGAAGACAGGCTCTCGCCACCCATGCTCTACAAATAGAAGCCTGTAAGGACAGTGCATTCACTTCAAACACCTGTTTCAATAAGACCTCAAGCTTCCTGTCCTGAGCATCCTTGAGGGCCGCACTCCCCTCCACAGGAATGGTAGTCTTCTTAGTAACCGCAGAGACAGCTGCATCGATTCACAGAGCTTTAAATAACTCTTGATCCTGGTCCACCAGCAGATAAAGGTGGGACATAACTCTTGCTTCTTTAAGGGCCGCCTCGGGCATATCCCACTCTTCCTAAATCATCTCTCGCACCACCCTGTGGACCGGAAAGGCCTGTAATAACGGGTCTTCTAGGGTCGAAACCTCCGCCGGCTCCATCGCCGGCATATTCAGAGCCTTGAGGGTCTCCAATATGAGCGCTGGCAACTCGTCCCTATGAAATACGCACACCACTCTAGCCTGATCCTCTTGTTCTGTTATTTCTCCTTCCTTCACATCATTATCCAACTCCAAATCAGGCTCTCCTCCTTCAGAGTGAATACCCTCCAAAGCTATGGAAGGCTCCGACTGATCCTTATCACCTCTGAGCTTCTTTGTAAGAATTCCTGACTCAGCAGAGCCCAAAGGCATGCTGAGCCTCTTTTCTCCCGGGACCACCGCAGCGGGAGTAGCCGCAGGCCTTCCCTGGGGGCCTCCGAACGCCTACTGAAACAGCACAACAAATTCAGGAGAAAAGGTTGCTGCCAGGCCCCCTGGCAACGATGGCTGAGAGATCGGGAGATCCAAAGAGGTCCCTGCTACTGGCTCCGGGGGTGGCATCTCGGAAGAAAGCTGTTCCGCCAGCATCCCAGGAACACTGCTGTGCCCTTCACCAGCTGTTTCCAATACCTTCTCCATTGAAGCTGCCTCCTGAATACAGCCCTTACACATGCCAGTCTCCGAAACTGCCCCCCCCCCCTTCTAGTACCGCAAACAGTGCGGTCTAGAAGGCATCCCAGCCAAACACATGCTCTATACAGCCAAGCAGGTTCCTGCCTGAGCCCAGTCTCAGGCACCCTAAATATTTGTGACTGAAATTAGTCCTAGTTTTCAACTGCTTAAATTCTCGCATCAGTTTAAAAAAAAAAACAAAAAAAAAAAAAACACACAACCACAACACACAGACGTGGACCCTTCAGTTTACCTGCCCCAATCCATTCCTAAGGAACAAAAGTTAAAACAAAGCTCCGCAGCCCGCACAGGAGCTCCTGAAGATCGCCTCAACAGAATGGCATTTCCCACGCTCTAGCCAAGTGGCACTGCCGACTCCACTGCGGCCCCCCTCCAATTCTAGCACTCATGATCATTAAAACCAGACCCTCTCTTACCTCTGTCTTTGTTTTAAACTGTTCTCTGATCCCCTGCCATGCGATCGCATCCGTGCCAGCCAAGAAACCACATGGCCGAAACCGCTGGCAATCCGGCTGCTCTCCTCCTCCTGCAGCCTCCAACGCTAGCAGGCAAAAAACTTCTGCATGCATTGGTGCCGATGCTACCGGTGTCTCTGAACTGCCCCCGGGCTCGGGAACCGGCTCTGCAATCCTGTCTGTGCCTGCTTACTAGGCAACACAAGTCCTCACCCCAGAGTAAGGGAGGGGAGTACTTTAGCCAAAATTTTAAAGGAACAGTCACCAACTAAACTACTAAAAACCAATAAAAACAATAAAAAATCTTAAGAAATCCAATCAAATCCCTACTCTAACTCTCTTTAATTGCTCCTCAAGTGAGCCCTGAACCTCCAGGCTCACAATCCTCCAGCTGCTTGGAGAATGAGATAACTGGAGTGTGGAGGCAGATCCTGTGGTTATATATGCCAGTGACATCACAAGAGTGACGTTTGTCAGTCTCCAAGCTGCTGGAGGAGAATCACAACCCAGAGGTCCGGGACTGGACTTGAGGGACGATAAGGAAATATCGGGTTCTCCTAGCTACACTAATTCCAAAGTCTCCCAGCTAAATCCTACCAGGACACCCAGACAGGGTAGCCGCTCCTCAACAGCTGCTGGAGGCCAAGATACTGGCCTTGGTGGGTGGTACTAGTAGGTTATATGGGTATCACCACCAAGGTTTTGAACATGCTCTTCCTCCAGCTGCTAGTATGGGAGAAAACCCGTTTGTCATGACCAAGCTGGAGGAATGATAAAGTAGTATTTATTACTATATGTGATTGCTCTTTAATTCAGTGCATTGAAGTAAATGCATACAAAACAGCAGCACTGATTTGTCAAGAAAGCTGAAGGCCTTGCGATACACGCACTCTACCCTGCTGGCTGCTGGAAGGCATCTCTTGCTGTACAGTTGCTTCAGGCTGGAACTAGCTCATCTACCTCATAACACAAGACAGACATCTCCTGCCGTTCATCAAGGTGTTCATAGCTTACTGAGATCAGGTATCTAGTGCAGCTATTTCAAGGCTACTACAACTTGTGCGAACAGTCAGCGAGATAAAGCCCAGAGTAACTGGCATAAAATGCTCACCTGTGGCATTGTTAACATCAAATCCACATTGATCTCTGGCTTGATGCAGATGTTAAGCAGGTAACTCCCAACCACTTTCACACAGGTTGGGGCCTTGAAGCAAAACTTGCCCTTCACTTTGTGAGGCACCTGTAGGAAGGGTACTTTAACAGACTTTGGCAACCAAGACTGCTCTGTGATCTAGTAACAAAAACAAAGACTAAGTTAAAAATAAAAATATGGATAAATCAACACTTTTACTTTACTGCGGAATAAAGAACCCTGGCAAGTGATGTCATCAAGAAATAAGATAATTAAATTAAAGCCACAACAAAAGGCCCGCAAACACAGGAGCAGCAGGTTCAACACCAGTCATCCATATGCCCCAGCTGTGGTGTAACTTTTCATGAACATCCCCTCCCAATAAATGCACATTTAACTTTTCTGAATTGTGTGCAAGGATAAAAATATGGTATCACAGAGCACACAAAGAACTATGAGTGGGGAACACTTCACTGTAAAAATATGCTCATTTACAAATATGATCTAAAGGGAGCAGAGAATTGCAGGTAATACCCATGAACAAGTCGCTCCAAAAAGCTGTGCAAATGGCATAAGGGACTGAGCCTTCACCTATGTAGACTTGGGATGAACAGGTACATGATTTCAACCTACATACCTTATAAAAGGTTAAGCTATTTTATCCTCATTCTATTATGTGGGGCCCAGCCATATCCTCAGAACTCTTGCTATAAAATGAACAATTTTAAATTTTAAAAGAAGTCCCAGGACACTGTGCACAATGATTTGTAACAATTGTTCCAGGTGGCTGATAAACGGAATGGTTTGCAGGCAGAAAACCCTAGAGGTACATGTGTACCCCAGAGATGACTGGGCTTTCCTTACTATAGTAAAAATGTTCCTTGGGTTTACATTTTTTGAATAAATAATTTTGAGGGTTTGGAGGGTTCCCCCGCTCCCCCCCCCCCTTTACATTTTTCATGTATTCTTAAAAGAAAAAACACACACAAAAAAAAGTCACTACTACCCTAAAGCCACAGCTCAGATAGATGTAATAAATGATTGTTCCTCTAATGCTGAGGTACAGATATACACCATGAGATGGTATTAGTCACAAAACTATTGGAAAAACTTTATAGTAACAGACAGAAAAAAAAATTAGTACATTGTCATTTACTCCTTAGAAAGCACACGATCCAAATTTCAGATACCATGAAGAGTAGGCTTCTCTGTATCTAGACACTAGGGGTATATGTTTGTATCCCCAAAATGAATTTGTTTTCCCTTCAGTAATTCCGTTTTTTACTTTTTGTTGTCCCTTTATGGTAAGGTATCAGGAGCAGCGCCCTAAACTGAATTCAAAATTCAATTAGACACCATGACAGTGCATCCTTTGGACAATTCTGAAATTTTCTTAACTGGACCAAAAATGCGAGTGGGCTGACTAATGGTAGAAAATCTCTAAGGGAGGTTTATGGGGTGGGATGAGGGTCAAGTGACTTTTTTGGAGGGGGATGCGGGGGGTATAAAGAATGCCAGAAACAAAATCTAAAAATGTATAAAATATGTACATTTTAAAAAAAAAAAAAACCACACACTGTACATATCTACCTTTCTTCCTGTGGCTGGAGTGACTGACATTGTTGATCTTTAAGAGGAATGTTCTACCATCAGTCAGCCCAGCCATGTTTTCAGTCCAGTAGGGAAAACCCATTCATTTTTAAAAAATTGTCCATAGAGCCCATTGTTTATGGTGTCTGAAATTTAGAAAAAATGCTATGAACAGTGTACCTTATGTGGTCAAACGTACATCCAGGGTACACATGTGCACATTCTAAATACAACAAAAAAAAAAAAAAAAAAAAGAAGAGGGCAATCCCTACCAATCAAGTTCTACGACAAAAGAATAAAAGGGGGAGGAGTACATGAAAATGCCACAGAATAAATTGCCACAGTAGATTTATTCAGACCGACACTGCCGTGTTTCAGAATGATATGCCTGCATCACACGCAATTGTTGATACCACAATCTGGTTTTATACATATTTTCCTTGGACTGCAACAACTACCCCCGATACAGGCATATCATGTTGAAACACAGCTGTGTCGGGTTGAGTAAAACTACTGTGGCGATTATTTTATTCTGTGGCATTAACCTCTCCCCCCTTTTTCTTTGTTGCATTCTAATATTCAGTTTTTTCATGCTGAACGAAAATTAAAAGAATGATCCTCCAGTATGCACAGCAGAAAAATACTACAGCACTAGAGAAGAGTGCCTATGCTCTAAGGGTCTTTCCTCCAAAAAAGAAGTTTTAAAAGTCGTTCCTATTATGCAGTGCTTCCTCTTTCCTAAAAAAGAAAGGGGGGGGGGGAAGAGGGGAGAGCCTCAATTCATTTAAGCTTCACTTTTATTTCTAACTCGGAGGGATTCTGCATGTCTCCTTCACTGTTGGTCTGTTTCTATACCACAGGAAAGAGCGATACAAAACCAGCTTTAAGAAATGGTTATCTGCAGATTCAGAAGACACGGTCACTAAACCGGCATCCACCCCACCCACATATAGAACTGTTCCAGCTGTCTGGAGAGCAACTTGCCTCAGTTTCCTGGGTCTCAGGGACCTGGCTTATCAGGGTGTTCAGTTCATGGAGAAAGGCATCAATCTTCTTCCTCCTCTTCTCTTTCAGCTTCACCTCCTTCAAGAGTTCCTCAATCTACCAATGAATGATGGAATGGTGTAAAGCATAAAGACTTTGTTGGGGAACCAGCACCCTCCTACTACACAATATCCACAATGAACAGAATTCCCTTCTCCATTCCACATCTGATTTTGTGTTTTTACATAGTTTAGCAAGAGCATTGTGGATTCCCTATGTATAAAGCGTAGTTACTTACCTGTAACAGGTGTTCTCCAGGGACAGCAGGAATCAGTCCTCACATATGGGCAACGTCGGCACC
Organism: Ichthyophis bannanicus; assembly: GCA_033557465.1. Lineage (NCBI taxonomy): Eukaryota > Metazoa > Chordata > Amphibia > Gymnophiona > Ichthyophiidae > Ichthyophis > Ichthyophis bannanicus. The sequence goes on along the minus strand of CM066032.1, from coordinate 115,429,516 downwards.
GACAGAGCCCACGCAGAGCATTTCCCCAGCTTTCAAAGAAAGCCTTTGGGACTGCCACCATGCATGTGTGGTCCCCTTCCTGCCCAAGGGTGCCATCTTGATCAGTCAAATGACATAGCTCAGGCAAAGGATAAAAATCTTAAGAGTGGGCAACTCCTAGAGGAGGTGGACGGGTTGTGAGGACTGATTCCTGCTGTCCACGCTTTCCCCAGGAACAAGCAGGAAATCAGTCCTCACATATGGGAATCCCCAGCTACAGGCTACCGAGAACCTGCAGAAAAGTACCACAGCGAGCCATGAGCAGACACTGCTAACTGAAGACAACCCGAGGACCCCGGAGCCCCTAGAAGATCACACTCCCGGTAGCCGCAGAAGAAGGGTTGGAGGGCTGGAGTTGCCTAAACTCCGAACAGATTACAGAGTACAGCCTAGCCAAAGACATTGTTCCAACGGGACTCCTTCAGACAGTAGTGCATTGCAAAGGTGTTAGAGGATCAGGTTGTGTCTCGGCAGATGTCCACCAGGGGCACAGAGCACAGATATGCCATCGATGCTGCCCTTGCATGGCCACCATGCGCCATGATTTGGCAGTCCAGTGGTCATCGAGCGTTTTAAAGAGAAGGGGATCACAGAAAGCACTAGACTGGTGCAAGTCCTACCTCTCTGACAGATGGCAGCATGTACGATCAGGGACTACATCATCTGAGCCTTTCCATCAGAAGCAAGGTGTCCCGCAGGGATCCTCCCTCTCCGCCCTGATGTTCAACATATACATGCAGCCCATCTGTAACCTGATCCGTTCTTTCGATGTTAACTGCCTTATATATGCGGACGACGTACTGCTGTACATGCCTGCCTTTCTCGACTGAGAACCCAGACCTCTCCCCACTAACAAACTGCTTCAATTTATTTACTTACAGTCTCTTCTATACCGCGCTATTCAGCATCAGCGCGGTTTACAACAAAGATTACACATTTCCCGGGGTACTTTGTGTTTACAGTGAACAGGTGTTAAAAACTTGGATAACTGGGATAACTATTTACATTTACATGATGTTAGGATTCACTTCCTTGGTCTTAGTCATGGGTGTTTTGCGTGGTTTGTGAGGTTGGAGTCATAGCTGCGTTGTTTACAGGGTAATACTGGAGGAAGAGGTGGTGCTTCAAGGCCTTTCTAAACTGGAGTAGGTCTGGTATTGTTCGGATGTCGTGGGGGAGGCTATTCCAGCATCTAGGCACACAGAATTTGAAAGCCCTGCCCGCTGTTGACTGGGTGCATTGTGTAATTGATCTTGGAACTACGAGGGTATTGAGTGCTACAGAACGTCTGGCTCTGTTGGAGGGTGTAGTCTGGATGAACTCTGTTAGTGATGAGGATGAGAGTCCGTTGATAGCCTTGAAGGTCAGCAGTAAGATTTTGTAAGTGAGTCTACCTTTTATCGGGAGCCAGTGGAGGTGTTTTAGGATGGGTGAGACATGGTCTCTCCTGGACGCTCCATGTAGGACTCTTGCTGCGGCATTCATTGCCAGTTGCAGTGGATGCAAGGTGGACTGAGGGAGACCATGCAAGACTGAGCTTGCGTAATCGAAGTGTGGTATGACCAGTGCCTGATAGAGATTGTCCTGAAATCGTCTGGCTCCAGCAGGGATCGTAGGTGTCTGAGGGATCGGATCTTATGGTAAACAGCCTTCACCATGTTTCCTATGTGCACCTTCATATCCAAGCGTTGGTCTATGGTGATGCCAAGGTATCGGATGGTGGGTTTGGTCTGGGGGTTTGGTCTGGAGGTCTGCTCCCTCTACTTTTAGGAAGGGCGGTGTGGAGAAGTCTCGATTCCTTGTAATGAATAGCACCTCAGTTTTCTTGTGTTGTATCCTAAGGTTCTGGGTTTGCAGCCAATTGGATACCGCATTAATGCAGTTTGTTATTGGGGAGAGGTCGGGGTTCTCTGTTGAAAAAGGCGTGTAGAGCAGCACGTCATCTGCGTATATCAGGCAGTTGACATTGAAGGACCGGATGAGGTTGCAGATAGGTTGCATGTATATATTAAACATCAGAGCGGAAAGCACAGTTACTTACCTGTAACAGGTGATCTCTGGGAACAGCAGGAATTAGTCCTCACATATGGGTACGTCGGTACCGACGGAGCCTGCGCAGGAAAGCTCCCCAGCTTCCCAGAAGGAAGCTTTTGGGGCCTCCCACTGCACATGTGCGCTGCCTTCCCGCCTTCCTGACCAGCTCTCCTCAGTTCGAGTTTATAGCTGAGACAATAGAGAGAGGAAAGGAAGATAGATAGAAGATACAACTCCTAGGAGAGGTGGGTGGGTTGTGAGGACTAATTCCTGCTGTTCCCAGAGATCACCTGTTACAGGTAAGTAACTGTGCTATCTCCAGGAACAAGCAGGAATAAGTCCTCACATATGGGGACTCCCTAGCTAAGATGCCTGGGAGATCCCCTTCCAAGGGTTCGCCATCTTCGTATGGATCCCAGGCATCCATCCTGGGAAGGTGGGCAGGAGTTGTTCAAGTATGGAACAGGTGTTTGAGGACAGCCTGACCAAACAAGGCATCCCGGCGGGAGTCCTTGTCCAAACAGTAATGGGCTGTGAAGGTATGAACCGAGGCCCATGTGGCGGCTCGACAGATCTGATCTATGGAGACAGAGTGAAGATGAGCCATAGAAGTGGCCATGGCTCTCACATTGTGAGCTGTGACATGGCCTTCCAGAGAAATATTTTTACTCTGGTAAGCAAAGGAAATACACTGAACAATCCAATTGGAAAGTGTACGTTTGGAGACTGGAAGTCCCAAATGAGAAGGATCAAAAGCCACGAAAAGTTGGAAAGACTTTCGATGTGGCTGAGTCCTGTTGAGGTAAAAGGCAAGAGCTCTTTTACAATCTAAAGTATGAAGGTTCCTCTCTGCACTGGATGCATGAGGAGCTGGAAAAAAAGACAGGTAGATATACCTCTTGATTAAGATGAAAAGGCGAGACCACTTTGGGCATAAAGTGGGGATTCGTCCTTAGGACCACCTTATCATGATGAAACATGGTATAAGGTGGATGAGCCACTAAGGCCTGTAGTTCACTGATGCGGCGAGCCGAAGTGACTGCAATAAGGAAAAGGACCTTCCAGGAAAGAAATTTCAAGGAGGTCGAAACCAACGGTTCAAAAGGTGGCTTCATAAGCTGACCTAGAACTAGGTTCAAGTCCCATGCTACCGGAGGAGGTCGGATGGGAGGCTTAGAGTCAGGCCTCTCATGAACCTTGCAACAAGCGGATGAGAGGAGACAGGTTGTCCATTTATAGGTTTTAAGGATGCTGCAATAGCACTCAAATGGACTCTTACTGAATTCGTCTTAAGGCCTGCATTAGAAAGATGCAGGAGATAGTCTAGTAGAGAATTCAAAGGAAGTGCTAGAGGGTCAAGACCCTGTTGAGCACACCAAATGGAAAAGCGTTTCCATTTCAAAGCATAGGAACGCCTCGTGGAGGGTTTCCTAGAGGCATGAAGGATATCTTTCACTGGTTGAGAAAGATTGAAGTCATGAAGGCTTAGGCCTTCAGTAACCAAGCTCTGAGGTGTAGGGACTTGGGGTTTGGGTGCCACAAAGTCCCTTTCTCCTGAGAGAGAAGGTCTGGCGCAGCTCCCAGGTCCAGGGAGGGTCCCTGGGAGAGATGCAGAAGTAGAGGGAACCACACTTGGCGTGGCCAGCGTGGAGCTATGAGGATCATCGATCCGTGATCCCTCTGGAGTTTGAACAGAGTCTTGGGAATCAAAGGAATGGGTGGAAAGGCATATAGGAATTCCTGACCCCAATGCAGGAGAAAGGCGTCGTTGGCCTGAGCTCCCTGACACGGAGTCCTGGAACAGAACCGGGGAAGTTTGGCATTCCACGGACTTGCAAAGAGGTCTATGTCCGGGGTTCCCCATTCCTGAAAGACTCTGCCTATCTGGTCCATATGTAGGGACCATTCGTGTGGAAGCAGAACTCGACTGAGTCTGTCTGCCCGAGAGTTTTGAACCCCTGGAAGATATACTGCCAGAAGATGAATTTGATGCTCTCTGGCGAAGGCCCATAATCTGAGAGCTTCGTTGCAAAGCGACAGAGAGCCTGTCCCTCCTTGTTTGTTTACGTAGAACATGGCCACCTGATTGTCTGTCTGAACTAGGACGGTCAGGTTGACAAGGAGGGTATGGAAGACTGAGGGCAAAGAAGATTGCTCGCAGTTCCAGGAGGTTGATGTGAAGGGTGGTCTCCTGTGGAGACCAAGTACCCTGAGTGGAGAGGGATTGTAGATGGGCTCCCCACCCTGTTTGGGAGGCATCTGTTGTGAGGGTTGCTTGGGGCAACAAAGGTTGGAAGGGGGCCCCCAACAACAGATTCTTGGTGGACATCCACCATTGGAGGGACCAAAACAGACGCTTTGAGTTGAGTATTTGATCGGAGAGCGCTCCTGATGCCTGAGTCCACTGGGTGGCCAAGGTCCTTTGAGCTGCTCTCATATGAAGACGAGCGTAGGGCACCACGTGTACCATGGAGGCCATGTGGCCCAGAAGTCGCAGCATTTCTCTGGCTGTCAAGTGACTGCTGGACTGAGCTTGGGAGGCCAAGCACACCAGACGTTGGCCCCGGACTTGAGGTAGGTAGGCCCTTGCAGTGGTGGTGTCCAACTGGGCCCCTATGAATTCCAGAGACTGAGTAGGGATAAGTTGAGACTTGGGAAGGTTTATCACCAGTCCCAGATACTGCAGAATGTGCCTTGTACGGTCCAGGGAAATCTGGGCCTCTGACTGAGATGGAGCTCGGATGAGCCAGTCGTCCAGATATGGGAATACAAAAATTCCCAGACCTCTTAGAAATGCGGCAACTGCCATGCATTTGGTGAACACTCTTGGAGCAGAGGCTAGACCGAAGGGAAGCACTCTGTACTGGAAATGATTTCCCTGAAACAGAAATCTTAGATATTTTCTGTGGGATGGGTGGATGAGTATATGTGTGTACGCATCCTTGAGATCTAGAGAACAAAGCCAATCCTGACTCTGAAGGTATGGAAGGAGAATGCCTAGAGAAAGCATTTTGAATTTCTCCTTGTACAGAAATTTGTTCAATTCTCTCAGATCTAGGATAGGTCTGAATCCCCCTGTCTTCTTTGTTATGAGAAAATAAGGGGAGTAGAATCCTGTCCCTTGTTGAAGAAGAGGAACCTCTTCTATTGCCCCTTGGGCAAGGAGAGAAGAGACTTCCTGATCCAACAGGTCCAGGAGAGATGGGGGAGAATTGAAGTGCCTCACCATGGTATATGGAGGAAGGTTGGAAAAATGAAGTTTGTAGCCCTCTCTGATGATAGAGAGGGTCCATTGCTCTGATGTAATTTGCTCCCATCTGGGAGCAAAGTGAGCTAACCTTCCGGGAATGGTGAGGGGCTCTGGTTGTTCTAGAGCCAGAAATGTTAAGTTCTCTAGGGGCAAGTCAAAACCCCTGAGGGGTTGAGCCTGCTGAGGAGTGGCAGACGCTGCAGGCTTTGACCTTGCCTGTTTAGGTTGCTGACGTTTAGCAGCAAAGCGAGGCTGAGAAGATTGTTGGCCAGTATTTGTGGAAAATCTGGCCTTCTTGTAGTAAGGCCTCTTGAAAGACTTTCTTGGCAGGAGTAGAGGTAGACTTAGAAAGTCTATCCAATGTAGCATTCTCTGCGTCCATTTGAGTGGCTTTAATTTGCCAGTCCTTACCAAATAAGTTCTCACCTGTACAGGGCAGATTCCGTAAGCCATCCAGGACCCAGGGTTCTAGGTCAGAGGCCTGGAGCCAAGCAAGTCGTCGGGCTGCAATAGCCATGCCCGAAGCTCTACCGGCACCCTCAAAGGAATCAAAAGCTGCTCTGTTGGAGAACTTAGAAACATCTACAAGCTGTTTCACCAGAGAAATGAACTCCTCCTTTCTATCCTCAGGGATAAAGGAGGCAAAATGCCGTATCTTTAGGGCAAGTTCCCTGAGAAACATGCCCAGACTGTAAGAATTAATCCTGGCTATAAGCATACTAGCCTGGAAAACTTTCCTGCCAAAAGAGTCTAGGGTCTTACATTCTCGTCCTGGAGGGGTGGAAGAGTGCCTTTTGGTGCTCTTAATCTTTTTCAGCGCAGACTTCACCACAATAGAATGGTGAGGCAGCTGAGTCTTTTGAAACCCAGGAGGAGGGAGGGACCCGGTACATGGTGTCCAACCTACGAGAGTAAGGAGACAACGTTAGAGGAGCCTCCCATAAGTCCATCAAGTGTTCTTGAAGGATTTCATGGATAGGCAGGGTGACTGCCTCTTTAGGAACCTTAGGGTATCCTAAAATATCCAATTTCTTTGACCTAGGTTCTTTTTCAGAGAATGTGGTAATAGAAAGTCCTTTAGCTAGTTCAATAATGAAGTCTTGAAAGGACAAATCCTCTGGTGGAGACATTCTCCTCTTTGGGGAAGAGGGGTCTTCATGAAGAACTAGAGACAGCTCAGAGTCCTCAGAGGAGTCAAAATCCTCAGAAGAATCAGAGTATTCTCTATTTGCTTCCAACGCACGATACGCATACCAATCGGTATCGACATCGGGCGTACCGGGTATGGGATCGGTATCAGGTGAAAACCCGGATCCGGCATGCGGAACCGATCTGCGTTTGGAAGTCGATGGTCTCGGTTCCGGTATGGGAGACGATACCGGAACCGGACCCAGTACCGCTGAATGCGGTACCGAGGGCGTCGCAGCATTAATAAAAGCCAGCATGGCCTGCTGCATGGTCTGTACAGTATTGCTCATAGACGCCACTGCTGCCTGGATGTCGGTACCGGTATGGGCCGGTACCCCAGAGCAGTCTAACAGGTGATCAGTCGAGGCTGTGCCATCGATGTCAACCTGTAACCCCATAGATGGTGCTTTGGAAGCCAGAGCTTCCCGCCGGGGTTGTTTGGCTGGGGCAGGATCCTCAGATTCAAAAGTGAGAACCTCTCGATGCTTTGAAGGAGATTTGCTCTTTGAGGACCTGCCCGAAGAAGGTTTGGTTACCTGAGATCCATCCGGAGAGGAAGACCTGGATGACTGTGATGCTGGATTATCTGAAGCAAACAGCACATGGAATTTGTTGGCCCGGTTCTGCAAACCACGTTTAGACATCTGGGAGCAGGATGGGCAGTCCGGAATGGAGTGGTCAGGTCCCAAACATTTAAGACACCATTCATGAGTGTCTGTGACAGAAATTACAGCACTACACTTGGTACACTTCTTAAAACCAGGGGCTGGTTTCTCCATGAGGAGAATTTGTGTAGGCCTGAGGCCTAACCGAAGTCACCAAGTTGTGCAAGATAAAGATTTTTTTTTTTTTTTTTTTTTTAAAGAAAAGAAAAAAAAAGAGACCGGCGGTACCGGTTTCGGTATGGGGAAGGCAGGTACGCGGTCTAAAGAAACAAACTAAAACAATTTCTTCAGCGGTGACAGGAACACGACCTGCTGGCTCCGCAGAAAAAGAGAAACTGAGGAGAGCTGGTCAGGAAGGCGGGAAGGCAGCGCGCATGTGCAGTGGGAGGCCCCAAAAGCTTCCTTCTGGGAAGCTGGGGAGCTTTCCCGCGCAGGCTCCGTCGGTACCGACGTACCCATATGTGAGGACTTATTCCTGCTTGTTCCTGGAGATAGGGAAGATCCCTACGGGACACCTTGCTTTTGGTGGAACGGATCTGATGATGTATCACTGGATCGTACTTGCTGCCATCTACCAGAAAGGTAGGACTTGCACCATTCAAGCGCTTTGTCGGTGATTCCCTTCTCCTTGAGGCGTACCAGGAGATGCTCGTGGCTCATGGAGTCGAATGCCGCTGCGATGTCCAGGAAGACCAGGACGAATCCTTGGCGAATGTTGTCGATGCCTGCTATTATGTTGTTGAAGAGTGTGGTAAGAAGTGTTTCAACTCCATGGGCTTCTCTAAAGCCGTGTTGGCATGGGTCCAGTGGTGCGGAGGTTTCTATGTGATCTTGTATTTGCATTTGTACTTCCTTTTCCATTATTTTTGCCAGCAATGGTATGCTAGATACCGGTCTGTATGATTCTGGCTTATGGGGGTCGAGTTTATTGTTTAGTAGAGGTCTTATGGACGTGCGCTTGAGGGATGGTGGGAATGTTCCTGTTGAGAATGATTGTTCCACGAGTCTGGTTATAAAGGGGCTGAGGTTGGTAGGTACATCCTTGATCCAGAATGCAGGGCACGGGTCCGTTTGAGCAGTGGTCGTATTGATGGCAGGAATGGTGTCCTCGATGCGTTTTCTGAGTGGTGTTGAGAAGATGGTGAGAGGTGATTGATAGCTTGGTTCAAGGGTGGTGCTGGGTTCTGGGGTGTTGTTGGTCTGACAGAGCTTGGATTGCAGATAGTCGGCAAATATTTGAGGGTGGATTTCGGATGTGTGCTCTGATGCAGGTTCCTTTGTCAATCGCTTGACGAGGGCAAACAGGTGGTGAGCTTTGTTCAATGATCTTTTTAGAGTGTCAGTGTGGAATCGTCTCATGCTCTCACTCACTGCGGCGCGATATGCTGCCAGGTGTGAGTTATATGCACTTTGATCTTCAGCTGAGTGTGAATGGCGCCAACGCCTCTCCAGTTTCCTTGGCGGTGAGTGAGGATTTCAGCTCGGCAGAATATCAGGTTGCAGTGGGTCGCTTCCCTTGGGGTTTGTCGGGTGGTGGACGTATGGCGATTGAGCTAAAGGTTTTATTCCATTCGGAGACTAGCTCCTCTGGGTCATGTGCAGGTGAGGCGATTAGCGGGAGTGTTGTGCTCAGAATTAGGTCTTTGTTGAAGGTCTGGAACCTTCGTGGTGGAGCATTGGGATGGCTGCTTGCTCTTCTTTCTTCCATCTGGCTACGGCTGGGTAGGGGTGCTTGGAATAAGATAAGTTTGTGGTCAGACCAGGGAAGTGAGGCAATGGACAACTCTGGGACAGTTGGTGAGTTGAGGGTTGTCACTGGGGCGAATATTAGGTCCAAAATGCCTCCTTTTACATGGGTGGGCTCCTTGATCAATTGACTGTATCCTAAATCCCGCAGGGCTTCGAGAAACGCTGAGGCGTGGGAGACCTGTAGTGAAGGTAGATTGAAATCTCCTAGAACCCAGCTTGATGTGTGTGGGCTCTGGTTATTGGTTGCCAGGTCAATTATTGTTGATAGGGCATCTGGGTCGGCTGATGGAGCACTGTATAGTAGATTGAAGGAGCAGCTCTTGTTTGCTATCGTGATTGTATCCAGTAGTGGAGTGCTGGTTGCATCACTCAGGCGGAACTGAAGGTCAGATTTGGTGATGGCGAGAACACCTCCTCCTCTTTTGTCATTCCTGTGGCACGTATGGATAGAGAATTTGGAGGGGAGGAGTTGGTTGAGTAGGACGTTGTCATTGCAGGAGAGCCATGTCTCAGTGATCAGGAGTATATCGAGGTTGTGTAGCGATATCATGTCAGAGATGACCAGCCATTTCTTCCGTACTGATCGGGCGTTTATGAGTGCACATCTCAGGTATTGGGGGAGGAGTGTCTCTTCCTGTTTTGTTTTCTTGTTGTGTTGTAATGTGATGTGTAAAAGATGGTGGTGGTGTGTTCGGGTAGTTTCCATTGGGTTGTAGAAGGGGGTGTTTGTCGCTCTCCTCCTGTGGTTGTGGCGGATTGGTATGTGATTGTAACTTCTGGGCGGGTCTGTAACATTGCCTAGGCCTATGGCGAGGAGGTAGATGGCAACTGTGATGATGCTAGACAGGGCCATTTTGTGTTTGTGGTCTGGGATTGGCCTAGCAGGTGGTGTAATAGTTGATGGGAGGTCTGTGTTAGATCGAGGTATGCTATGCTGTTTTGGGCTAGTGGACCAGTGAGTGGCTATGTGTGATTCTATTGCCGTGTGTAGTCAGGTAGTTTGCCTGTTATATGAAGCCAGCGTGGGTTGATATGTGGCATCCAGGTGCCAAGTAAGAGTTCCGGTTGGGGGTGGAGTCCTGGGTTCTGGTGGTGGGTAAGTTTCCAGGTCAGGTGACAATTGCAGTAACAGTGGTAGATGCAGATGGTAAATAACACAATTATAACAGAGGCAAATGGTGAAAGCAAGTAACACAAATGGTAAATCTCACAATTATGCCTGACAAATGGTAAATCACACAATTATTCAGAAAAATTACACAGTTACACATTTCACAGTGGTCTGCGCGGGTGTCAATGGTAGCACAGGTAGTACTATGGATATTGTGTTTAGGGCGACAAAATATGCAGTTCAGAGTGGTTCTATTGGTATCAGGCTATGGGATAGGTAGATAGTTCTATTTCTAGTATGGTTAACAGTGATGGGTATGTTGCCTGGCTGTCTTTATGTCTAATGGCTATGTGGTAGCGTTTCCGCTTTGAGGTCAGAGAGTATGGTTTTACTTGCGCTTTTTGAAGGTGTTTCGATCTTGCTTCGTGCCTGCGGATGTCGGTCTGATGGAGAGTGACCTCCGCATAAGGGCACGGGCCCGCCAGGTGCAGGCGCGCCAGATGGCACTTCCTTTATATCCTGCTGCCTCTGCCCTGATTGGGAAGCCGAACGGCAGCGGCGGGAAGGCTGGGGCCGGAGGTTGCAGCCCCGGCTGCTCAATTCCCGGCTGGGAGAGCTGCCGCGAGCTGAGAGGGCTAGAGCTGGGTCTCCTCAGCGCCGGATGGCGCTTCCTTTATATCCTGCTGCCTCTGCCCCGATTGGGCAGCCAAACGGCAGTGGCAGGAAGGCTGGGGCCAGAGGTTGCAGCCCCGGCTGCTCGATACCCGGCTGGGAGAGCTGCCGCGAGCTGAGAGGGCTGGAGCTGGGTCAATGCAGTGTCCAACTGGCTACAAACCCAAAACCTCAGAATTCAGCATAAGAAAACAGAGGTACTATTCATTACAAGGAATCAAAGCTTCTCCACGCCACCTTCTCTAAAAGGCGACGAAGCAGAACTACAGTCCAAACCCTCGATCAGGTACCTTGGAGTCACACTAGATCAGTGCCTGGACATGAAGGCACACATAGGCAACACGGTGAGAGCGGTGTACCACAAAATCCAATCTCTCAGGCACCTAAGATCCTTGCTAACACCAGACGACTTCAGGACAGTCTATCAGCTACTAATCATACCACATCTGGATTATGCAAACTCAATTCTGCATGGTCTCCCTCAAACCACACTGAACCCACTGCAGCTGGCGATGAATGCCGCGGCAAGAGTCCTCCATGGAGCATCCAGGAAAGACCATGTGACCCCCATCCTGAAGCACCTACACTGGCTCCCAATACGCGGCAGACTCACATACAAAATCTTACTGCTGACATTTAAGGCCGTCAATGGACTCTCATCCACATCACTAACAGAGCTGATCCAGACAACGCCCCACAATAGGTCTAGAAGATCTACAGCAGTTAATATGCTGATAGTCCCGAAATCAAATAACCCAATGCACATGTTTCAACTGCAAACAGAGCCTTCAAATTCAGTGCGCCAAGATGCTGGAATGCCCTACCTCCCAGCGTACGAGCAATCCCTGACCTAACACAGTTTAGAAAGGCATTGAAGCACCATCTCTTCCTCCAGTATTACCCCCTAGACAGCGCCTTAATAGCCCCATCGGCCACTTAGCCGACACAGTTCAGTAACCCTTCCACACAATCAACCATGACTATTCTCCAGCAAGGTGATACCTATCTTGCCTCATAGATGTACATAGTTTACCCTTGTTATCCAAGTTCTATTACCTTATTCAATGTAAACACAAATCAGCTAATGAGATGTGTAAGTTGTTGTATGTAAACCACGCTGATGCCGAATAGCGCGGTATAGAAGAGACTGTAAATAAAGCACAGTTACTTACCTGTAACAGGTGATCTCTGGGAACAGCAGGAATTAGTCCTCACATATGGGTACGTCGGTACCAACGGAGCCTGCGCGGGAAAGCTCCCCAGCTTCCCAGAAGAAAAGCTTTTGGGAGCCTCCCACAGCGCATGCGCGCTGCCTTCCCGCCTTTCTCACCAACTCTCCTCAGTTCAAGTTTAAAGCTGAGACAATAGAGAGAGAGTAAAGGAAAGACAAAGAGAGAAAGATACAACTCCTAGGGGAGGTGGGTGGGTTGTGAGGACTAATTCCTGCTGTTCCCAGAGATCACCTGTTACAGGTAAGTAACTGTGCTATCTCCAGGAACAAGCAGGAATAAGTCCTCACATATGGGGACTCCCTACCTAAGATGCCTGGGAGATCCCCAAGGGTATGAGACCCTGAAAGGTTCCTCGTCTTCCTATGGATTTCAGGCATCCATTCAGGGAAGGAGGGCAGGAGTTGTTCAAGAATGGAACAGGTGTCTGAGGACAGCCTGACCAAACAAGGCATCCCGGTGGGAGTCCTTGTCCAAACAGTAATGGGCTGTAAAGGTATGAACCGAGGCCCAGGTGGCTGCTCGACAGATCTGATCGATGAAGATGAGCCATAGAGGTGGCCATGGCCCTCATATTGTGAGCTGTGACATGGCCTTCCAGAGAAAGGTTCTTACTCTGGTAAGCAAAAGAGATACACTGAGCAATCCAATTGGACAGTGTTCTTTTGGAGACTGGAAGTCCTAGATGAGAAGGATCAAAAGCAACAAAAAGCTGGGAAGACTTTCTATGTTGCTGTGTCCTGTGTAAGTAAAAAGCAAGAGCTCTTTTACAATCTAGAGTATGAAGGTTCCTCTCTGCAGTGGATGCATGAGGAGCTGGAAAAAAGACAGGTAAATATACCTCTTGATTAAGATGAAAAGGTGAGACCACTTTAGGCATAAAGTGAGGATTTGTCCTAAGGACTACCTTATCATGATGGAACCTTGTATAAGGTGGATTAGCCACTAAGGCCTGCAGCTCACTAATGCGGCGAGCAGAAGTGATTGCAATAAGGAAAATAACCTTCCAGGAAAGAAATTTCAAGGAGGTAGTGGCTAAGGCTTCAAAAGGTGGCTTCATAAGCTGACCAAGAACCAAGTTTAAGTCCCATGCCACCGGAGGAGGTCGAATGGGAGGTTTAGTTAAGGTTAGGCCTCTCATGAATCTTGCAATAAGAGGATGAGAGGAAACAGGTTGTCTATTGATAGGCTTAAGGGATGCTGCAATAGCACTTAAATAGACCCTTACGGAATTCGTCTTAAGGCCTGCATTGGAGAGATGCAGAAGATATTCTAAGAGAGAATTCAGAGGAAGTGCTAGAGGGTCTAGACCCTTTTGAGCACACCAAATGGAAAATCTCTTCCATTTAAAAGCATAGGAACGCCTAGTGGAAGTTTTCCTGGAAGCATGAAGGATATCCTGCACTTGTTGCGAAAGATTGAAGTCTTGAAGGTCTAGGCCTTCAGTAACCAAGCTCTGAGGTGAAGGGACTTGGGGTTTGGATGCCACAAAGTCCCCTCCTCCTGAGACAGAAGGTCTGGAGCAGCTCCCAAGTCCAGGGAGGGGGCTTGGGAGAGATGCAGAAGTAGAGGGTACCACACTTGGCGTGGCCAGCGTGGAGCTATGAGGATCATAGATCCTTGATCCCTCTGAAGTTTGAACAGAGTCTTGGGGATCAAAGGAATGGGTGGAAAGGCATACAGGAAGTCCTGACCCCAGTGAAGGAGGAAGGCATCCTTGGCCTGAACTCCCTGACACGGAATTCTGGAACAGAACCGGGGAAGTTTGGCATTCCACGGACTTGCAAATGTCCGGGGTACCCCATTCCTGAAAGATTCTGAGTACCTGATCCATGTGCAGGGACCATTCGTGTGGAAGCAGAACTCGACTGAGTCTGTCCGCCCAAGAGTTTTGAATTCCTGGGAGGTATACTGCCAGGAGATGGATTTGATGCTCTCTGGCGAAGGCCCATAATCTGAGAGCTTCGTTGCAAAAGCGACAGAGAGCCGGTTCCTCCTTGCTTGTTTATGTAAAACATGGCTACCTGATTGTCCGTTTGAATGAGGACTGTCTGGTAGCTGAGGAGGGTATGAAAGACCTTGAGAGCTAAGAACACTGCTCGAAGCTCCAAGTGATTGATATGAAGAGAGGTCTCCTGTGGAGACCAAGTACCTTGGGTGGAGAGGTCCTGCAGATGAGCTCCCCAACCTGTTTGGGAGGCATCTGTTGTGAGGATTGCTTGGGGCAACAAAGGTTGGAAGAGGGACCCCAGCAACAGATTTTGAGTGGACATCCACCATTGGAGAGACCAAAGGAGACGTTTGGAGTTTGCTATTTGGTCTGAGAGAGCTCCTGAGGCTTGAGTCCACTGGGTGGACAAAGTCCATTGAGCTGCTCTCATGTGTAGGCGAGCATAGGGGACCACATGTACTGTGGAAGCCATGTGGCCTAGCAGTTGTAGCATCTCCCTGGCAGTTAAGTGGCTCTTTGACTGAATCTGGGAGGTTAGCTGCAGTAGACGTTGTCAACAGGCCTGGGGAAGGTAGGCCCTTGCAGTGGTGGTATCCAACCAGGCCCCTATGAATTCCAGGGACTGAGTAGGGATGAGCTGGGACTTTGGGAGGTTTACCACCAGTCCCAGATACTGCAGAATGCGCCTTGTGCAGTCCAGAGAAATCTGGGCTTCTGACTGAGATGGAGCTCTGATGAGCCAGTCGTCCAGATATGGGAAGACAAAGACTCCCAGAGTGCGCAGAAATGCAGCAACTATTGCCATGCATTTGGTGAACACTCTTGGAGCAGAGGCCAGACCAAAAGGAAGGACTCTGTATTGGTAATGGTTTTCCCTGGAACAGAAAACGTAGGAATTTTCTGTGGGATGGGTGGATGAGTATATGGGTGTACGCATCCTTGAGATCTAGAGAACAAAGCCAATCCTGACTCTGTAGGATCTGAGGGGAGGTCCCAATGAGCCTGAGATTTCAAGGGAAGTATCCCTGTCGGACTCCCAGCCTGAAATTTCAGAGGGAGCTAGGCTGCTCGAGCAGAGCCCATGAAGTGTGCTGGGCTCGAGGACAAAGCCCCTCTGTAGCCAGAGTCGCTGGCTTGAAAAGATCTCTCACCCGAGGACCGGGATGGAGATAGAGGCCTGTGCTGGGATCCCCTGGCTGTCAGGGGTTGTCACGGCGATCTGGGGAGCCAAGACAGGCATCCTCTTCGAGGTCTCAGGGCATGTGCCAGCGGGGCCTGGCACCAGCGCCCGCTGTGCAGCAAGGAAGGCAGAAACGCTGCACTCCAGTGCCAGCATTCGGGTCTCCTACTCAGGAGTGGAGCCCTGCGACGCCAACACTGGGGTAGCCAGGTCGGGTGTTGAAGAGGAAAGGGGGGGGTCCTAGCCCAGATTACGACTCAGGAGACTGGGCG
This sequence comes from Ichthyophis bannanicus, assembly GCA_033557465.1. Taxonomy (NCBI): domain Eukaryota; kingdom Metazoa; phylum Chordata; class Amphibia; order Gymnophiona; family Ichthyophiidae; genus Ichthyophis; species Ichthyophis bannanicus. The sequence goes on along the minus strand of CM066032.1, from coordinate 115,414,176 downwards.
CCATCGCTGGAGTCCTCCGTATTTGTACAAGGTACCTTTCGGGGCTGCTCCTTATCAGACTACAGGGACTGCTGAGGAGAGCTAAGGGACCGAGAACGCTCATGCTCGTCCGGAGCCCTAGACAGGGTCCAAGGCCTCCTTCTGATGCCTTTCAGGGGACCCTTGCTCAGAGTGGTGCTGGGGCCGCAAAGCAGCCACGGGGGACCCCAGAGGCGGAAGGTTGGTGGAGCAGGAAGCTACCGGGGACACCAGGGCCATCTTGTGGAAAATGTCATTCAGTTTCTGCTTACGGCTCTGGATGGCCTTAGAGGACATCTTTTTTGCAGAGGGAGCAGAGCTCAGAGTTATGGTCCGCTCCCAGACAGCTGAGACAACAGTCATGGGTGTCCGTGAGCAACATGTCACACTTTTTAAAACAGGAGTCCATGGGGGCAAAAAGAATCCCCGCAAGGTCAAAGACCTTCAGTTTGGCCAGCGTTTGAAAAGGGCACAAAACGTGCTGGAGACGAACTCACGAAGAAAAAAGGGGAAAACGAACAAAACACAACAAGTCCTGGGATCCGCTGCCGGGGCAGGGACACGGACTGGAAGGAAGAGGACCGGGAAAACAGAATAGAAGACAATATGAAAAAAACGTGGACCGTTGAGGCCATATGGCCCAGAATATGGAGGTGGTGAGCCAGTACCGGCCTCAGTGGCTCTGCACATCTCCTGCCAGCTGTATGAGGCATTGTGCCCTGTCTTTTGGGAGAAAGGTCTTGACCTGCAATGTGTCCAGCTGGGCCCCAATAAACTCCAGGTTTTGGGCCAAAGAGAGGTGTAGTATCATTTGGAGTAGTTGATAAACCCCAAATGCTGCAGGAGGCGGCTTGGTCGCCTGCGGTCTGGCTGGCCTCTGAGGCCGTGCTGCCTCTGATGAGCCAGTCGTCTAGTTAGGGGAAGACGAAGGCCCCTTGGAGATGCATGCAGGCAGCCACTACTGCCAGCCACTTTGTAAAGACTCTTGGCAAGGAGACCAGGCCAAATGACAGTATCCTGTAGTAGTGCCCTCCTCCTACTACAAACCTCAAATACTAACTGTGGGAGGGGTGGCTCAGGATGCATGTATAGGCATCCTTGAGGTCTAAGGAGCACAGCCAGTCGGTCAATCTCCCTGGTGGAGGTAGGGCAGCAGTTTTCCAAGGGAGAGCTTCTTGAACATCTCCCTCACCAGAAACATGCTCAGGTTTCGTAGGTCTAGTATGGGCCCGAGGCCTCCAATTCTTTTGGGGACAAGGAAGTACCTAGAGTAGAAGCCCTTTCCCCATAGATGTTTGGGTACAGGCTCTACCACTCTGTCCTGGAGCAGGCCTGCGAGCTCTGAGAGGAGCATGGTCTGGTGAAGGAGAGGCCGAGCTAGCTCTCCTGGGAAGAACTCCAGGGGCGTTTACTGGAAGCGGAGGAAGTAGTCTTCTTTTACTACTTGTAGGACCCACTGGTCTGTGGTGACCCTGGCCCACCTATGGGCAAAAAGTGCCAGTCGACCCCCTGTGGGCTGGGGAGGGGAGGAGGCCCTGCCCCAAGAATTAAAAAGTTCCACCCTGGCTGGGTATGAGCAGAGGACTGAGGCTTCTGGGACTTGGGCTTTCTTGGCCTGTGGCCCTGAGTTTTGCACAGACAGCCTTGTGGTGGCTATCCCGAGAATGGTTGGTAATGGCCCTGGTGAAAAAAACCTTTTCCTTGGGAAAAAATGGTCTTTTACCCATGGGGGGGGGGGGTGAAGGGAAGGGAGGGCAGAGGTCTTCCTCGAGAGTATCTGCCTAGTGACAATATCGGCTTCGATCTCTGCTACCTTGCTGGCTATGGGTTTGCCGAACAAGTTTTTCCCGATGCAAGGGACATCCAGCGGCTTTTCTTGCACCCACTGCTCGAGGTAAGAGGTCTGCAACCAGGCCTGGCATTGGGCCCCGATGCCCACTGCGGCCATACAGGCTGCTGTATGCAGGAACTTACAGCAGTCCCAGATCCCTGTTGTCAGGGCATGGTACCTCTGGAGGGGTTCCCTGGAGAGGCGCCTGCCAGTTCCTGGATGAGGCCCTTGAGATACATGTATAGCTCATAGGCCTGTATCCGACAGCCCAGCATAGAGTCCTGGAAGCATTTGTACACAAGGGTGTCGAGGGCTCGGGCCTTCTAGCCCGGAGGAAAAGAAGAGTAGGTCTTCTGGCTCTTATGCTTCTGCATCAAGGACTCCACGACCATGGAGTTATGGGCGAGTTGAACTTCTGGAAGCCAGGACCTCGAGGCATCAGCTGACCACTGGCAGAGAGGCCAGGGACTCCCATACCTGCATAAGCAGCTGCTCGAGGATGGACTGGACCAGCACCATAAGTATCTCCTTTGGCGGAGATTCATACTGGAGGATTTCCAGTTCTTCAGTGCGCAGGTCCTCCTCCAATTCAGTCAGAACTGAGAGGGTCTGGGCCATGTCCTCAAAGGCAGAGGAGGGGAGGGAGGGAGGCGGAGAATGGCACTGGGGTTCCAGGAGAGACTGCTCCAAAGGGATGTATCAGTTTCGAGAGGTCTCGGGGGAGGCCTCGACATCAGTTTCCCAGTCAGAGCCAGAGGATGTCGAGGACTCCAAGGATAGAGACTCCTGTGCCTCGAAGCTGGCCCCAAGGAACCGGGATCCCCCAGTGGGCCTTGGGTCGGATTTCCAGAAACTTGCTGGTGAGGACCGGACCCGGGACCTCAAACAATGCAGGAGGACTCAGTGGCGCTCGGGGCCTGGCTCAACACCTGGAGACTTCCCTGCAGTCGGGGGCCCAGTTGTCAGGGCAGATGATGTGGATGAGCTAGACATCATAGCCTGCTGCAGGGCCAAGATAGCAGAGATATTCTGTTCCAGGGCCACCATTCTGGTCTTGAGGACAGAAGGCTCTGCAGCTGTCAGCATGGGCACGAGGACCTCTGGCCCAATGCAGGCATTCTAGCGAGTTCATCCTCAATGAGGGCTGCAGCCTTGAGGTCTCCACCAGCAGAGGATTCCTTCTTAGATACCTTGAGGGGGCGCTGCTCAGAGTCGCACGAGTCCTGCCACGGGACTTTACTGGTAGAGCCTTGACTGAGCTCCAGGATTCTCTTGCCAAGGTCCAGTGTCTTTTTGGAAGAGCTGCACCCATGGGACTCCAAAGACATCCAGGCCTCATGGGAGGTGCTCGACTTGGGGCTCAGCGTCTGCGAGGCTGGTGCTGAGTCAGACCTCGGGAACATCTTCTCCTGCAACTATGACCTTTCCTTGCTGGTTTTCAGTCATGGCCTGGCAAAGGTCGCAGATGGTCTGTCGTGGTCCAGGCCAAGGCAATACAAGCAACAATCATGGGTATCTGTAACAGACATGGTCTGGCTGCAGTGGTCAGTTTTTTTGAACCCACTGGAAGACATGGTGGGCGACACCCGGCCGGGGTTTACGACCCCTGAACAAAAATAAATATAGTGTGAACGTCGGTCGAGACAAGCCTTGTGAAAAAAAAAGGAAGAAAGGAAGGAAGGAAGGGAGAGAGCTGAGAACGGCACCAGCTTGAGGTGGGAAGAGGAACAGATAGGCAAACCGGGACCACACCTTTTAAACTAAATTTTTAGAAAATGTTTCCAGGGATAGTACAAGTGTCTGTTGGGCTCTGCGGAAAAAAGGAGACTGGGCAAGATGGCACCCTTGGGTGGGAAGGGGACCATGCATGCATAGTAACATTCCCAAAGACTTTCTGTGAAAGCTGGGGAAAATGCTCCACACGGGCTCCATCGGTGCCAATGTCATTCATATGTGAGGACACCTGGAGAAACCTGACCAATCTACACCAACTGAAAGCACTGCAAACTTTAAATATCAGATGCACCCAAGACAGGTTGGGTGAACACACCTAGATTGTTTGCACACAAGAATTGTGGATACAAGATTCCTCTCCTGACCACATCAAATCAATAAGAGTCGCATGTTAAACTTTTCTCGCTTTCAAACAAATACAGCTGGCAACCAAGTCATCATGTATTACAACAAGCAGGGAGGAAAAGGTTCTTAATCACCTCAGTCAAGAAACTCAGCAGACATGGGAGCTTGCTTTGCAGATGAACACATTTCTAATGGCGACATACTAACCAGGGGAGCACAACCAGATCGCTGACAAACTCAGCCAGCAATTGAATCTGCATGAATGATCCCCGAAGGGCTCCCCAGCCCAAACGATCTTTGAAAAAGAGTAATTAGACCTTTCCTGCTAATTAGCGTTCCTGAAGGAATTCCAGTCCAGTCCCTCACCTCTGGGTTGTGCTCCCCTTCCAGCAGCTTGGAGATTATAGCCCAGGGTCATCACCAAGAAGATGACGTGCTCAAATACCACTAGCAGCTCCCTTCAGCTCCAGTATCCTACTTACAAAGCAGACTTAACAGAGAGACAATCAAGTAGATCAACCAAACTTCAATATTAACTTTGGTAACCAGAACAAGACCTCCAACCTATGAACCCCCTTCCCCGAACAAAAGGAGGCAGCTTACCTGAAAATAACTCGCCCTCGAGTTCATAGCGCCAAGAGATATATAGTTTTTACATTCCACCACTCCACTTCCATGCCGCCAGCCCCTGAGACCAAGCAAGACGCTCTCAGTCTGTATGATTTCAGGCCTGCTTCGTCTCAACAACAATCCAATAGAAACTAAGGGCAGGATCAGGGACTGGGCTGGAGTTCCTTCAGGAACACTAATTAGCAGGTAAGGTCTAATTACTCTTTAAGCGTCCCTCCAGTCCAGTCCCTCACCTCTGGGATGTAACAGAGCAATTCAAACCACGGGAGGAACCTGCAAGCCTGGCACAAAGTACCGCTCTACCGAACCTTGCATCCCTCGCAAAATGGATATCCAACCGGTAGTGTGGATGTCGCAGGAGTGGCCTAGTGGTTGGGGCAAGGTACTTCAGGCCGGAAGGTCGGTGGTTCAAATCCCACTAGAGGACAGCAACCTTGGGCCGGAAGGACTGGGGTTTCTAGTCCCACAGGTGCTCCTTGTGGTCTTGGGCAACCTACTTAACCCTCCATAGCCCATGTTCCCTGTAAAATAGTTATCTCCAAGTTATAATGCCCTGTTCAGTGTAATTTCAGTTTGTTCAATGTAAACCGCACTGATGCAGAATAGCACGGTATATAATTTCAATCCATATAGATTCTACAGCAGATTTTGTTTCCTGCAAAACTTTAATCCTTTCTGACTCAATGCCCTCTCTAACAGAGCAACCCTCCACCAATTTGATCAGCTCTATCATTACGATACAGTTTGTACCCAGGTATCACAGTGTCCCACTGGTTGTCCTCCTTCCACCATGTCTCTGATATTCCAATCATATCTAACCTTAGTGCTATATATTCTAACTCTCCCATCTTATTTTTTAGACTTCTAGCATTTGCATAAAAGCATTTTAGAGAATGTATTTTACTCATATTAATTTGGCTATTGTTAGACATGGGTAATTTGGGATCTTTAAGCTCAGTGTGCTCCATACTTGAAGGCATTTGGGCTACTTTACTCTTTTGTGGAACCTCTCTGCTTTTGGTAGTATCCTTCAAAGATACATTCTTCCGAACCATCCGCTCTTGGGCGACTGTCGGCTTTCCCCTAATATCTAGTTTAAAAACTGCTCTCTCTCCTTTTTAAAGGTTAATGCCAGCAGCCTGGTTCCATCCCAGTTAAGGTGAAGCCCATCCCTTCGGAAGAGCCCCTCCTTTCCCCAGTTCCTAACAAATCCAAAACCCTCATCTCTGCACCATTGTCTCATCCACGCATTGAGACTCCGGAGCTCTGCCTGCCTTTTGGGTCCTGCGCATGGAACAGGAAGCATTTCGGAGAATGCTACCATGGAAGTTCTGGATTTCAACTTCCTACCTAAAAGCCTAAATTTAGCCTCCAGAACCTCCCTACCACAATTTCCTGTCTCATTGGTACCGACATGTACCAAGACAGCAGACTCCTCCCCAGCACTATCTAAGACCTTATCTAGGTGGCGCGTGAGGTCCGCTACCTTCGCACCAGGCAGGCATGTTACCAGGCGATCCTCACGTCCACCAGCCACCCAGCTATCTACATGCCTAATGATCGAATCACCAACTATAACGGCTGTCCTAACCCTTCCCTCATGGGCACATGGCCCTGGAGAAACTTCCTCGGTGCAAGAGGGTTTTACATCACCTGGAGGACAGGTCATAGTTACAGCATCACTTCCTGCCACACCAGGGTGATGCTCTCCTGTCATGTGACCTCTCTCCTCCATGGCATCAGGGATGCTGCCAGACTGGAGGTGGGACTTCAGGACTATATCCCTGTAGGTCTCGTCTATGTACCTCTCTGTCTGTCTTATGCTTTCCAAGTCTGCTACTTTAGCCTCTAGAGAACGGACTCGTTCCCTGAGAGCAAAGAGCTCCTTGCACCTAGTGCACACGTAAGACCTCTCACCAACTGGGAGAAAATCATACATGTGACACTCAATGCAAAAGACTGGAAAGCCCCCATCCCGCTGCTGGACTGCTGTCTGCATCTTAGTTTTAAGTTTGTGTTTACTTACTAAGGGTTGCTATGGATATTTATACTAATAAAACTGTACCTAATACGTGTAATATACCTTGTTCATCTGAAGCTTAACTAATCTCGGGTCCTTAGTGTATGACTGATTTGGGTAATGAGCTTCACCTGAGAGCACCTCCTGTCTTTTAAGAGGGCTGCTACACAGTACCCTGTCTTGTGCTGTTGAGGTAAGCTAAATTGTGGTTTGATTTAAATTATAGCTCTTAGCTGCTGCTAGGCTCTAACTTCTTATGAAATTTAAACTACAAGCTCTCTGCTGGGTTCTAAATTTAACCAGAAAGCTCTCTTCTGTGTTTTAAATTTAAGCTAAAAGTACTTTGCTGATGCCAAGCCCTGAGTGACTATTAAATTTAGACTACAAGCTCTCTGCTGGGTATGAAATGTAACCAGAAAGTTCTCCTCTGTGTTTTATATTTAAACTTAAACTGCTGCTACTAGGCCCTGACTGATTTAACAAAAAATAGTGGGTTCACAGATTAATTAGCTTTAATACAAAGAATTCCTTTTAGAAAATTGCCAGAAGTATATACTCACAGTTGCAGATCTCTCTTCAGAAGTAACAGTCCCTTTTTCTAGTCCTTCAAGTCAGAAGGGAAAGTTGCGGTGGAGAGCGATAGGTTGAGAATATGAGAAATGGAAGGGACGATAGTGGAGGAGAGGGGTCAGACAAACAGGTAGTAAGTTTACAGGAAGAAAGAGGGAGTGAAATTTCCTCATCAGAGACCATAGGGAAGGAAAAAAGGGTAGCAGAAGTGAGGAAGAAGAATTGGGAAAAGGGGGAGGGGGGGTAGTAAGGATGGTGGGGAATTGGAGGGTGATCTTGTGAATTTTGTCATGAAAGAACTCAGCCAAGGTTTGGGCAGGAAGGGAGAGAGGAATCAGAGGTGGAGGCACACTGAGGAGAGAACCGAGTGTGTTAAAGAGACGAGGATCAGAGGCAAGAGAGTTTGTCAGATGGGTGAAGTAGACTTGTTTAGCAAGTGCAATGGCTGACTGGAAAGAGAACAGAATGAATTTAAAGTGGAGAAAGTCAGCATGGGAGCAGGATTTAAGCCAGGCACGCTCAGCAGAGCGGACACAGGAGCACAAATAGCGGGCAGTGGGAGAGAGCCAGGGCTAGGGAGAAGAGCGCCTAACAGGACATGGGGTAAGGGGAGCAAGAGCATCCAGGGCAGAGGAGAGTACAGCATTATATGAGGTCACAGCCTCATCAATGAATTTGGATAAGAGAATGGATGAAAGGGGTGAGGAAATAATGTAGGAAAGATCTAAGGGATCAATAGCAAGAGGGTTTCTAGAAAGGTTAGTGGAGATAGGACGAGGCTGAGGTGGGGGAAGATGAATAAGACTTAAAAGGTAGTGGTCAGATAAGGGAAGAACAGAGTTACAGAAGTTGGAGGGTGAGCAGTTAGAGAAGTAAATCAGGTCAAGGCAGTGACCATGTTGGTGAGTAGGGGCAGTGAAGCAGAGTTGAAGGTTGTAAGAGGAGGTAAGGGAGAGGAGCTTTAAAAACATGGGAGTCAGAGGGGACATCAACATGAATGTTAAGATACCCGAGAATAAGAGTGGGGGAGGAGGGGTTAAGAAAGGTAGACAGCCAAGAATCAAAGTCAGAAAGAAAAGTAGACACAGAAATGTCGGGAAGCCGATAGATAACAGCTACCCAAAGTGGGAGAGGAGTGAAGAGGCAGATGGAGTGGACCTCAAGAGAGAGAGATGAGCGTCTGGAAGTGACAAGAGGGGGAAAGAAGCAGCCCAGTACCCCCGCCATGTCCAGTGGGACGTGGAGTGTGGGAGAACTGAAAGCCCCCATGACAAAGCGCGGCAATAGAGGCAGTGCCTTCAGGAAGAAGCCAGGCCTCAGTTAAAGCAAGGAGGTGAAGTGCATGAGAAATAAAAAGGTCATGTATAAAAGCAAGTTTGTTAGAGATAGAGTGAGCGTGCCACAAGGCACATGAGAAGGGCAGAGCAGAGAGGAGAGGAGAGGAATGTGAATAAGGTTGGATAAGCTGCGAGGCAGCCTTGTCCTAACGTGAGAGAAATGTTTAGGGATGGCAGGGAATTTCAGAGAGTGAGGGGTAACTCTAGGAAGACCGGGATTAGGGAAGACATAGATGAGGTCATGTAATTTGGCTAACCTTACCATAACACGGGATGAAAGAAGGGCCAAGGATGGGGTTTAAATTACCAAAAGAGGAGGAGGGGGGAAGCAGAGTACGAGGTAGGGAGAATAAAGAGCGATGTGGAGCACAGAGTGAAGAGAAAGGCTAAACAAAAGTTATAATAGAATCATACTATACTCCTCGGAGCTATAGGTTCAGTAAGCATGCAGCAGGTGATCAACAACAACAACGGAGAGTAAACAGATCTGCTTATCAGGTAAACGAGTGTGGATGCTGCCACAGATCACAAAAGCGTAGTGGCCTGTAGCTAAGGTCACATGCCAAAGGGCCCTGCTGTGGCAAGGCCCTTAGGCGCAGGCCCGCCAGACGCGGGCGCCCCTGTTGCAGATGCCGTTAAAGTGAGGATTGAGAGAGTCAGTCTGGTCCCGCGGTGGAGGGGGAGGAGCTAGAAATCAGGCTGCTCACACTCGCCCCGAGGCGCTGCCCATACCACTCTGACGGTTGATGTTGGCCACCATGGTCACATTGTCCGAGAACACCAGGATCACCTTGCTCAAACCCAGCCCTCGAAGGACCCGAGTGTTAGGGCCACCACAAGCAGTTCCAAACTGTTTATTGATCATTGGGCTTCCAGTACATCCCAGCAATCCTGGGCAATGTGCCCTTCGCAATGGGCTCCCCAGCCGTCTAGGCTGGCATCTGTAGTCAACTGAATCCATTTGTGGGGGGGGGGGGGGTCTCTAGTGGCATACCCTTCTCCAGATTCCCTGGCTGTAGCAACCACTTGATTGCTTCCTTGGCCACTGTTGGACAGGGGAGTTCGACAATGGCTGGGTCTGGTGAGACCAGAGACAGAGAAGGGACTGCTGTAACGGCCTCATGTAGGCCCTTTCCGGGGGCACCACCTTGAGCATTGCTGCCATAGTCCCCAGCAGTTGAAGGTAGTGCCAATCGGAAGGCTCCCTCGTCACCAAGAATCACCGCACCAGAATTTGAAGCTCTCATGCCCGCTGACGGGGCAAAAACACCCTGCCATTGCGGGTGTCGAACCTCGCCCTGAGGTAGTCTCTCCCCTGAGTGGGAGTCGGTCTGCTCTTGGTTGGGTTGATCACCCACCCTAGACTCCTTGGGAACTCCACCATTCTGAATGTCGCCTTTGAGCAATCCTCCTTGGACTTGGCACAGATCAACCAGACATCGAGATAAGGATGTACCAGAATGCCTTCCTTGCATAGGGCTGCCGCCACCACAACCATGACCCTTGGTGAAGGAGCAAGGAGCCGTTGCTAGGCCGAATGGTAAGCTTCGAAACTGGAAGTGCCCCATGGGCACCGCAAATCTCAGGAATTGCTGGTGGTTTAAGCGGATGGGAATATGAAGGTACACTTCGGTGAGGTCGAGGATTTCAGAAACTCACCCCTGCGCACTGCAATTATCACCGACCGCAGTGTCTCCATGCAAAAATGAGGTACCCGCAAGCAACGACTGACGTCGAGGATCAGACGAAAGTAACCCTTTTTGGGCACCACAAAATAGATAAGAGTATCGACCACAGCCGCAGTGGTCTTTGAGCACCAGAATCACCGCTTCCAGGTGCAAAAGTCGCATCAGAGTTTCATCTACTGCTGCGGCCTTGCCTGGAGCCCAGCAGGGCGACTGGATGAGTGACAGAGTAATTGGCCTTGCAAGTTCGAGAGTGTACCCCTCCCTGATAACTTCCATAACCCACTGATCTGAAGTGACATGGACCCAGGCAGGGTCAAACTGTTGCAGTCGCTGCCCCGCCACCCCCCCCCACCCCACCCCCCACCCCTGGCAGTACCTGGACCTGGGCCCCCATCACTTCATTGGGTTTTCCTAGGTCCTGAGGAAGAGGAACTAAACCCCTTTCCTGCCCCTCAAAACCCTGACCCCTTGAGTGAAAATGCCCCCTCTGAAAGGATGCCGCATGTGTTGACCGAAACCTGCGGAACTCCTGGGGCTGGGCCTGCACAGGCGCAGGATTACGACTGTTTGGGCTTATCCTCTGGGAGTCTACCTCCCTTAGAATCTCCCAGCTCCTTTACCAATTTGTCCAGATCCTCCCTGAATAGCAGCTTCTCCTTAAAGAGCAGCCTGCTAAGCCAGGCCTTGGAGGAACCGTCCGCCGCTCAGTTCCTGAGCCAGAGGTAACGCCAGGCCCTACCACCAATGCCATGCTCTTCGCCAGACTGATGAGATCGTAGTGTACATCTGCCAAGTAGGCAGCTCCTGACTCAATCCTCACAGCTTCCCCTGTAAAGCCTTCGGACAGGCCTCCTGGCTGTTGAATTTGTTGAGTCCAACAAAGACAGGCTCTGGCCACCCAGGCTCCACACCCCGAGGCCTGGAGTGCCATGGCATTGATATCAAATGCCTGCTTTAAACACCACATCCAGCTTCCTCTCCTGGGCGTCCTTAAGTGCCACACTGCCCTCGACCGGCATTGTGATCTTCTTGGTCACCGCTACCACTGCTGCATTCACCCTTGGAAATCGTAGTAACACCTTCTCCTGCTACAGCCACGGGTACAAGCGTGACATGGATCACACCCCCCGTAAACCAGCCTCTGGTTGATGCCACTCCTCTTGGATCATCTGCCTTACCACATGGTGGCCCGGGAATACCTTCCAAACCTTTCACACAGCCTGAATCAAAGGGTCCTCTCTAATGCTTCTTCCTTAACATTTTGGCAGGCGTCCCGACTAAGGACCTTCAGGGACTCACCAATCAGCGCTGGCAACTCTTCCCTGCGGAAGACCTGAATGATCCGAGTCTGCTCCTCTGGGATCTCATCCTCTTCCAGTTCCTCCTCTAGCATCTCCCGGTCCAGGGACTCCTCCTCCGGGACCTCAGAGCAAGGAGAGAACCGAGGCTCCTCCTCCGCAAGTCTGGCTCACTTTGCAGACTCCTCTGGGAATCCCAACTCCTTCGGCTCCACAGCCCATTTCCCAGCACACTCCAGTCCTGGTGCCGGACCCTGCGTCCCCTGCTGTCGCAGGCAGAATGCTTTGTACAACAAGAAGAAACTCTGGGGAGAAACCTCCTACGCCCCTCCTTTCCTCCATCCCCCATGAAGTGGCGGGTCTGGGCAGAGGCTGTGAGGTGGAAAGCTGCTACGACACTGGAGAGGTGGTCCCCAAGCCCCGACCTCAGCCTCTGAGAGGTTCCCACGGCTACAGGGAGAGAGGGGACGGTGACTCCTGACTAATACTTGCCTGAATTCCTTGCTCCAAAGATGCGGCTTCCACAGCGCATCCCCTGCACACGCCTGCTTCCGATACAGTCTCATGATGGGTAATGCATACCCAAGCACTGCGGCCTCCCCGGCATCGTACTAGACAAAGTTCTGTTCTTGACCTAAAATAGAAATTGAGTTGCACGTTTGAGCTTAACCTCAGACAGGCTCTACTACTAAATTCCCTTTTTGCAAAAAAAAAAAAAAAAAAAACAGCGGGATCCAGTAGGCACCACACTGAACCCACCAATTCAGCAAACCCAGCTAAATAACCCAACCAATGCCGTTAAGCAAACGAGAGTTCCTGGAAGCCAGAGAACACCGCTGACAGGCATGTCATCGCCACGGGAACCGCCGAGAAAGGGCATGCGAAACACACATGAACAGAGCAGGCATACACCTCCCGCGCTTCCAGCCCTGCAGCCACAGTAGGTCACCCTGCTACACACAGCTGGCGACCGCATGGTTACCTTACCTTCCCACACGGTCTGCTGCCAAGTGCCAAGCTCACTGCCAGTCTGCTCCTGTCTGCTCTCACGTCATGGTTCCGTCCAGTGCTCAGCTGTTTAAGGAGTTTCAGCAGTGGGTGGAATGGCAGTAGCTGTACCCCGAGGCGCTGAACTGCTTATCTGTGGCTCCTCACCCGGCCTGGGATCGGAAGCCGCACTGGAGCCAACAAACTGCGCTCACCCTCTATCCCAAGCCTCCTCCTGAACCTGTTCATTACTCAAGTCATCATGTGCTAGTCCCATATACATTTGAAATTTCCTGGATACAAGCTCTCCTATATGCATTTCCTCCTTTCCCATTAGTTTCCAGAACAATATAAAAAAAATTCACCTGGACTCTGCCAAACTGATTCTGGTAGCACCTTACTGGCAAAGGCAAATTTGGTCCCTCATCTTCAACAATTAGTAAGGGAACCTCCAATCATAGTTCCTCAAATATCATATTTGATAACTCAACAACCCAGGATGCCACTGCATCCCAACCTATGAACATTAAGGACCATCAGCAAGGATGTTGAGCAGCAGCTAACTGCCGACTGGAATATGCATATGTACCCTGGAGGAGTGGTATATTAAAATTTTAATAAACTATAAAATCACAAGCACCTCTACTTCTGCCCCCTATTTCTATTTTACTTTCCTGTTATGATTTTAACACTAGAAGCCCCAAAAGGAATTTTACTTAGAAACCCCAAAGTGCGTCAATTGACGCATTATCACGACAACTGCGTTTAGCATGAAATGCATATATGTGAATTAATGTGAAGTTACTTATTTGTTAAATACGTGCAGTATGTGACGTCATTACAAAAACACACGATGATGTCATGTAATGTCGGAGTAAAACTGTAAACAGTGATTGAGATGCACCACCTAGTGGGAACATGAATTTATACCTAGAAGCCCCAAAGTACGTCAATTGACGCATCCAAGGCAATTGAGTGCGTCAATTGACGCACTTTGGGACTTCTAGGTATAAATTCATTTTCCTGCTAGGTTGTGCATGTGTCAATTTTTGATGCACATATTTGAACATCTTGACCTTGCTAACAAAGTCATGGAACATGACTGACATGGTTCTAGCAGTGGCGCTGGTATAAAACTTTGAAAATGCATTTTCGTTAATTGACACACTTTGGGGCTTCTAGTGTTAATGGAGTTCCTTTCTTTCAACCTTTCACTTTGTTTTTATTGTAAAACCACTGAGGTACCTGCCCAGGTTCATGGCAGTATAGCAAGATCTAATCCTAAGAAGCCGTAAAAGATTTTAACAAGAGATCCTACAACCTTACGTGGAAAAGATTCTCGTTATGATGTGCCATGCAGGACTCGCACCTCCTCAGTATGAGTGTATTTGTGCGTCATCACAACTTACCATGCCAAGGTGGACGATCTGACCATTTCCAAAACATCCATTAGTAACAAAATCCATGAAGTGTCTCTGAAACACTTAACCTCTAATACGAGAGTCACCAGTGGCGTGGGACCTGAATCAAGTCCTCGCTTGATTAACGGAGCCCCTTTTGAACCTTTAACTTCCACATCATTAAAATACCTCAAGGAAAACATTACTCCTGGTTGCAATTACCATAGCCATGACAGTGAACTTCATGCTTTGGTCTACTATGAACCATACACAAGTTTGAGACAAAGCCCTCGAGGACACAACCAAAGTTCCTACCAAAGGGGGTAAGCGATCTTCCATCTTGTTAGTTTTATCATCCTCCTCCACATCTCTCTCCTCAAGAACAAGTCCTTCATATTTTGGACTGCAAAAGGAACATCCAAATGTATCTAGACAGAATGAATAATGAGCATCCCGGCTCTCTATGCTCCAAACAGACCCATGTCTAGATGACTATCAGAATGTATAGCATTCTGTTACGAACGTTATACATCTTTGCAGCTCACAGCCTGAAAGCAATGGCAACCACCACCACTCAGATACAGCAATAGACTGTAGAGAACGTTTGTAAAGCAGCAGCATAGCCCATCATTCAATACTTTTACAAATAGATCATTGCCTTGACCAACTCTTTAGAGCAGATACAGCTTTACATCAAGAAATAGTGCACAATCTACCACCTCCCAGCAACTTGACTAGCAAGTACTGGAAGAGAATAGGTGTTCAGCAAGCCTCAGATGAGGCGTCTCCACTTGTATGGTTGCAGCAACCCTGCTTATCTATGGAGAAAACAAAGTTGCATCCCTATAATTGTGTTCTCTGTAGACAGAGATCCTACAGTCACACAATCCCACTATTCCTCTCAGGACTGAAACTTGCTGTAAGAATAAATGACCTACCTGCCACAAATATCAGCATGGGAAGACCCAGGAAGGCTCAGAAAAAACACACTCGCTAGTGTTTTCTGAGCTAGGGAACAGTGATCAGATTGACCCTGTCCAGGATGACGTCATTCACTTGTGTGGCTGTAGGATCATGCTGTCCATGGAGATTATACTTACGCAAATTTGTTTTATAGCACATCATGATTACATTTAAAGGCTTGATACAGGCATTTATTAATTACTTATTGCAGTATTGGTGTCTTTTACACTTTACATTTTTGGTAATTTTGGTGTGATATACATTTGATTTTTAAAGTCTACAATGCTATTTTGTAGACCTCCTAATTTATTTTATTTATTTATTTTATTTACATTCTCTTATATACCGCACTATTCGGCATCAGCGCGGTTCACATAGAACAAAAGTCTCAGTACAATAACATGCATGAGTTTACAGATAACAAGGGAAGGAACTTGGATAACAGGGGAAACTATTTACAGTCTATTTACAGATATAATACTACAGCATGTTATCTAGAACTAAAAAAAAAAAACAAAAAAAAAAACCAGACATGCTAGTGTACTTACCCTCTAGCCTATGCAGGATTCTTTTGTCTTTATGTTAATAGCAATATGTTATATGAAGAGATGCTGATAAGTCTCTAGCCTTTGGTACCAAATAAAATGAAACTGCAGAGAGATCATGCAGACCTCCAGAACTGAAGTGTGCTCATAATTTTCTGTTTCGTTACAAGACCAGAGACTTATCAGCTCCCCCTCGTATTAGTGATACTCTAGTGAGATGTGTTTCATAACTGTTTGATTATATTGTTTTTTTGTAAACCGATTTGGATTGCACATTTGCATAAAATTAGACCAGAATATAAATCAACATAACATTTGTATGGAACTTGCAAAACAAAGTGGAAAAGGCAACAGGTCCAGACGGGATGAATCTCGGGATATTAAAGCAGCATAGATAGTTGCTGGAAGTATGATTTGTATTCTGCAGTAGCTCTGTTCACCATTGAGGTCACAAAATGTATCAGTTTGCTATGTTATCTACAATATGATCTCCAAGACCAGTATTCATTGGTTAACTGTTAAACATTAGCCATGACATGCATCAAAAGGGAAGAGTCTTGGGACTAAGGCAAGGGGGGAAAAAAAACCAACACACACACACACCCTTCCTTCATAGAAAGGGTGGTTATGTATAGAACAGTTTCCCAGGATGCAAAAATGGGATCAGAATTCAAGAAAGTATGGGATAAACATGGCAAATTTGTGGGGAAGCAAGGATAATTTTAGAAATCAAATAGGGTCAGCAGAATTGCAACAAAAACAGAAAATGGGCAGACTGGCAAGGCCTCAACCTGAGTGGAGTAGCCTAATGATTAAGCATCAGGCTCAGAACCTTGTGATCCTGGGTAAATCACTTAACCCTCCATTGCCTCAGGTACCAAATTAGATTGCAAGCCCTCCAGGACAGGTAAATGCCTACTGTACCTGAACAGAACGTTCCTTCAGCTACTACTAAAGGTGTAAGCTATATTCTGCTGCACCACAGTAGCACAGCTCAAGCTACACCCCTGCTGTGGAGAATGCTTCCTTACAATGTTCTGTACTCACCTGCATACGGAGGAGGCTGGAATGGAAGAGGTTCTCAGTTTCCTTCAGCTGGTTCAACTCCTCATTTGTCGGGGGTTTGTAGAGATCAGCCTTACTCAGTTTGACAGGCCCGAGTACAAAATCAGGTAGTGTCACTTTCTTTTCACTGAGCTTTGCCTTCTTAAAGGCATTCTGGTTCTCCCCTTCAGCCGGGTCTTCACACTCAGCTTCATGATGCTCTTCAAAATCCTATGGTTAAACACACATTGATGATAAGAATTGGGTGGCAATCTAATGCCTCTAGTTAAAGAAAGAAGATGACCAACAGCCCTCAAGTTTCCTAACTTGTATCTTACCACAGACTCCAGTATGCTCAGAACCAGAATCCAGCTAATGCTACTACTACTAAACATTTGTATAGCGCTACAAGACGTTCACAGCACTGCATAAACACATGTAAAAGACAGTCCCTGCTCATCAGAGCTTACAATCTAGTCAAGACAGACACCACAGGAGCTGTAGGCATGGGATATAATAAGGAAACACAAATGAGTTTAGGTGAGTCAAAATACAAAAAGTGAGTTTTCAGCCTAGATTTGAAAGGGGTCAGAGAAGGCGCCTGATGTACAGACTCCGGTAGTTTGCTCCAGGCATAAAGAGCAAGGTGAAAGGAGTGAAGTCTGGAGTTAGCACTAGAAGAGAAAGGCACTAGAAGTAATTTGCCAGAACAGTGGACTTCCCAAGGAGATGTGTAGGGCAAGATAAGAGGAAAGGTAGTGAGGAGTTGCAGAGTGAATGCACTTATAGGTCAGCAGGAGAAGTTTGAACTGGATGCGGAAACATATCGTCCATGGTGCATGAATAGTCAGTATAAGAAAAAGGATAACCATGTGTATTTTGCATCCAAAAAATGTTTAATCAAACTGCTTAAGTTTTATATTAGAAATAAAATTATCCAAACAGAAATCATAAAAAACACACCAAGGTTAATTTGTTACTACTTTGGGAAAGTGAGTTATTATTCAACACCAGACGTGTTCTTATTAGCGGTTACCTTCCGCTCAGGTTCGGAGGAGACACTCCTTTAGACAATCACCTAGTGGCACCGAAGTGTTGGGGAATTATCCCTTGCTATAACAATTTTTATATATCGCTTTATCATAAAATCAAAGTGGTTTACATTAAAACTCACACAATTACAGAGAAATTATGGAACTCAGGGAGGGGTGTCATGCAGGAGATGCTCTGAAGCATAACGTATTTATAGCGCTTCATATGTAGACAGTATGTGGTGGAAGTCCAGCGGTTATGGCGTCAAATGTTTTCATTGAAATGATCGATGAACACTGACACCATAGCCTTCCCTATACCCCCCCCCCCCCCGTATGCTTATTAACATGTGTATGTGTGCCTAACAATTATTGCAGTGCTCAATAAAAAATATTTATTAAAGAAACATGAGTATAATATCTTATTGCACCTAGCAAGCAGATAGCATCAGCTTACCTAATAAAGAGAGGTCTGTTCAGCACACCTCCGTGTCCTGCCCCCACTAACTCCCTCCCATACAGTTCTTCTCTTACTTCCTTTATAGGTCTTCTAGCATGTACACATGCAAACACACATTTTTATCCCTGTATTTCTTCACCAATTCCTTTGTAGTTTTTCTTCCCAGACATCATGTCTATCATTTCTTTATGCAAAATATGTTTCTCTCTTTTTAATTAACTCACATCCTGCCTAGTGTGTTACATTTCAGCTATGATCAGCTCCCTCTACATTCCTCTGCCCCCTTTCTTCAGTGTCTGAATCTGTCCTTGAAGGTCAAAGACAACTGTGCTGAACTTATTCATACAGTATGCTATAACTTCAGCACAAGGGTTAATAGAAAAACAGATTGGTAGGCATTTACATTATGTGAAAGATGGTTGCTAGGAGATGCCATTTTTTGTTCTTCCATATATCTGCTTATGATCAAACTCTCCAGTGACCATTCAAATCCACAAAGCCTTTGCTGCTGGGAGTTGCATCTCTGGGGCAAACACATGGGACGGCTCAAGGTGTTTTATGTGCCACTTGGATACATGTGAACTACAATACAAACTTGAAAAAAAATCTTCTATATATATGAAAAAACACAAGCTCTGCTATTTTTGAAGGACTGCTACAGAAACCACATTCCAAAAGACAGAAAGCCCTCTCTCCCACATGCTTACCTGTACTGCAACTAACACAAAGCGGAGTCCCATGGGCATGTAATACAGATAACAAGATGCCTCATTTGGACACCTGATACACCTTCCATATAGTGGCTGAAATTAACATGAAATTCCACACACATACTTTGTATACATGCCAGCATCACAGCTGAGATGAGCTTCCCCACTCACACTGTTGCAGAGAATATTGCGTCACACATGTACATCCTATATGCCCATGCTGCAGCTGAGATAATGTGGTGTCTCATGTATCAGCTGTAGTTTTCTGCAATTCTGTCTACAGTCCAAGCAATCAGAAACCATAACAATGTCATCTGCAAAACACGAGTCCAATGAATGACCATTTGAAAGAGGATTTGAGCATCGCCTACTGAAACTTCAGAATGACAACTGACCAGCATTGATAAAGTGTCACCTCTTAAGACGTGTGAAAGATGGACCAGTAAAAACTTACCTAGTATCAGCAAATGTTATCCCAATACTCATCCCTGGTCTCCACTTACTCTTGTTTGCATCATGCACCTATATTTATCAGCACATCAACAAAAGCTGTGTGTGTTATGCTTGTTTTTAATACCTTTTGGCATTACAATTAATTCAGAAGTTGCTAAAGTGTCCAGAAACCCATCATCTCTAGTAGACAGTTTTTCAAAACTTACCACTAGCCCACTGGCACCAGTCCCTAGCTTCAGGCTACTGAATCAGTGATTCTTCGGAGAGTAAACTGTAACCACAGAACTTTCCACAGAGGATTTGATTGGGCAGACTGTATTCTCCCCATCTTGTGGTAATTCTCAAGCCATACAAGTGTGTTGGAATGGCTTCCCTTTTGTTGTTTTTAAGAAATTCCAATACAAGAGAAGTTACAATAAGAACCAAAACAGGGAGGTGGCCACGCAATAGATTTACATCAAGTGATAAAAGATTTTGACTCTTGGCAACAAGTCTGAGGAAAGCAATACAAAGAAGCATAGGACAAAACACGTAAGCCCTATATTCTGAAGGCATCCCACTATACCTGGGGTAAATGAAAGGATATACCAACAGAGGTACTAGAAAGAAAAGGTTTGTGCTATTCTAGCTAGAAAATGGACCAAAAATCAACGTCAACTCTTACCTGAGAATTTCTCAAGGATGGGGTCATAGAAACAGAAACATGACGACAGAAAAAGACCACATGGCCTATCTAGTCTGTCCTTCCATATCAACAACTACAACAGTCCACTTTTTACCTTTAGAGATCCTCTGTGTTGGTCCCATGCTTTTTTGAATTCAGTTACTGTCCTCATCTCTACCACCTCCACGGGAGACTATTCCATGGATCCACCACTCTTTCCAAAAATAAATATTTCCGCATATCACTCCTGAATCTATCTCCCTTCACCCTCATCCCATGTCCCCTCGTAGAAGAACTTGCTTTCAATTGAAAGAGGCTCTCTCCCTGAACATTTATGCCACGGAGGTATTTAAACATCTCAATCATATCACCTCTATCCCATCTTTCCTGTAAGGTGTACATATTAAGATCCTTAAGTCTGTCCTCATATGCTTTATAATAAAGCCCACTAATCATTTTAGTAGCCACCCTCTGCACCAACTTCATCCTGTTCACATCCTTTTGAAGGTGCGGTCTCCAGAATTGCACACTACACTCCAAATGAGGTCGCACCAAAGACTTATACAGAGGCATTATCACCTCCTTTTTTCTGCTAGCCATTCCTCTCCGTAGGCACCCAAGTATCCTTCTAGCTTTTGCCATCACCTTTTCTACCTGTTTAGCTACTTTAAAATCATCAGACACAACCACGCCTAGGTCCCGCTCTTCTTTAATGGACAAAAGTACTTCACCTCCTATACTGTATTGCTCCCTTGGATTGCTGCAGCCCAAATGCATGACCTTACATTTTTTAACATTAAATCCCAGCTGCCAAATTCTTCTAGACCCTTCTTCAAGCTTAGCTAGATCCCTCCTCATGTTATCTACACCTTCCTGGGTGTCTACTCATTGCAGATTTTGGTACCACCCGCAAAGAGGCAAACCTTACCCAACAGCCCTCCCGCTATATCACTAACAAAGATGTTAAAAAGAATCGGACCAAGGACAGATCCCTGGGGCACACCACTGGTAACATCCTTCTCCTCAGAGTGAGCTCCATTTACTTGTACTCTATGTCGCCTCCCACCCAACCAATTTCTAACCCAAGCAGTAACTTTAGGGTCCATCCCTAGGGTGCTCAGTTTGTTTATAAGTCGCCTGTGAGGAACCGTGTCAAAGGCTTTACTGAAATCTAAATACACCACATCTAGAGCTCTCCCTCGGTCCAACTCCTGGTCACCCAGTCAAAGAAATCAATCAGATTTGTCTGACAAGACCTGCCTCTGGTGAATCCATGCTGCCTCGGATCCTGTAATCCGCTGGACTCCAGAAACCTCACTATTTTCTCTTTCAGCAGCGTTTCCAATAATTTACTCACCACCGAAGTTAAACTAACCGGCCTGTAGTTCTCAAAAGCATCCTTACTTCTGCTTTTGTATAAAGGCACCACATGAGCCTCTCTCCAGTCCTTTGGCACCACTCCCGACTCCGAGGCATTGAAAAGGTCAGTCAGTGGAGTTGCTAGAACGTCCCCAAGTTCCCTCAGTATTCTAGGGTGTATCCCATCCGGTCCCATCGCTTTGCCTACTTTAAGTTGAGCTAGTTTCTCACGAACACAGTCTTCTGAAAATTGTTCAAGATGTCCCTCGCTTCTGTTCCTATTTGTGGGTGTTTTCTGAGGTCCTGCTCCTGGTTCTTCATCTGTGAACACAGAACAAGAATATTTGTTAAGCAATTCTGCTTTATCCTTATCAGCTTCTACATATCCCCCCCCCCTGCACCTTTGAGTCTGACAATGCCACTTTTGCCCTTCCTCTTCTCACTAATATATCTGAAAAAAGTCTTATCCCCCCCCATTTTATTGCATTGGCTATTTCCTCCTCCTTTTGAATCTTTGCCTTCTTGACTACTTTGCTAGCCTCTCTAAGTTTTTCCAAATACAGATGCCTGTCTTCCTCTCTGTGATCTCTTGTATTTCATGAAGGCCTCCCTCTTTTTCTTCACTTTTTCAGCTACTTCCTTCGAAAACCATAGCGGTCTCCTTTTTCTTTTGCCTTTATTTACCATTTTAACAAAAAAAAGGTTGGTTGCCCTTAAAATATCCCCTTTCAGTTTTGCCCACTGTTTTTCTACATCCCCCAGCTGTTCCCATCCCACTAACGACTCCCTGAGGTATTGGCCCATCTTCGCAAAGTTAGTCTTCCTAAAGTCTAAGATCCTCACCTTGGAATGGATTCTAACAGCCCTAGTCCTAATACTGAACCACACCATCTGGTGATCACTGAATGCAAAATGATCTCCCACTACAACATCAGAAACACTTTCACCATTGGTAAGCACCAAGTCCAGTATGGCCCCTTCACGTGTGGGGTCTGTTACCAATTGCCTGAATAGTTCTCCCTGTAGAGAATCCAGGATCTCCTTACTTCTAGATGATACTGAAGCAGGAATGTGCCAATCAACATCTGGCATATTGAAATCTCCTATCAGTATCACTTTCCCTTTCCTAGCAATGCTGCGTATGTCTTCAATTAACTCTGTCCACCTCTTCCTCTTGTGAGGGAGGTCTGTATATCACACCAATGCAAATAGATTTCTCTTTCCCTCTTTCTAGTTTAACCCACAATGCCTCCTCTCTCCCTTTTAAGCTCTGTAATTCCAAAGCTTTAATAGTAGTTTTTACATATAGTGCCACTCCTCCTCCCCTTCTTCCTACCCTGTCCTTTCTGAATAGAGTATAGCCAGGTATAGTTATATCCCAGTCATGGTTTTCTGTGAACCATGTTTCTGTAACTGCCACTAAATCCAAGTCAGCCACTCCCACCAAAGCTTCAACATCAGGGATCTTATTTCCCATGCTATGGGCATTTATACACACTGCTTTCCATATGTTACCCCTGTTACATTAAATACCTTTATGGGAATGGGTATCATCTACCTGGGGGGCTTTCTTCACCTATCCCCAACGAATCTAGTTTAAAGCCCTCTTCAGTAGATTAGCCAGTCTACTACCGAAGATGCGTTGACCTTTCTTGGACAGATGGATGCCATCTCTGCTCTGCAACCCTTGGAACAGCATCCCATGGTCTAGGAAACCAAACCGCTCTCGATGACACCATCCACGCAGCCATGCATTCATCTCCAGGATGCGAGCCTCTCTGCCTTGGCCTTTACCTTCAACAGGGAGGATTGAAGAGAACACCACCTGTGCACCTAACTTCTTCACCCTCTGTCCCAGAGCCATGAAGTCACTTTTGATACGTTCTGAGGTATACCTGGCAGTATCATTTGTTCCAACATGGATTAGCAACATTGGGTAATAGTCAGTGGGGTTGATGAGTCTCGGCAAACTCTCCGTAACATCTTGGATTTTGGCACCAGGAAGACAGCATACCTCTCTGGACATCAAGTCTGGTCGGCAGATGGACGCCTCAGTACCCCTCAGAAGAGAGTCTCCAACCACCACTACCCTTCGTTTCCTTCTGGTCACTGATTCTGCAACTTTGGGGTACTTGAACTCTGGTTCTTCCCTTTCCAGGGATGCTTTCACCTCCTCCACTTCCAGAGCTGCATAATGGTTCTTCAATTCAAGGGCTGGAGAAGTTGGATTGGTGATTTTTTTAGGCCCTGGTGACTTGTGTCCAACCATCGACATTCTGTTGGCACCCATCTTCTCCTGTGCTGGAGAGCTTGGTTGCTCCAAGAAGCATCTCATCAATGTACTTCTCACTGTCTTGAATGCTCGTCAGCCTCGCCACCTCCTCTCTGAGTTCCTCCACTTGTTTCCTCAGAGCTTCAGCATGCAGGCACCCTGCACATGGAACTGGTCCTTCAACTGGCATTAGGACCTCTGTCTGGACCGAGGCAGAAGCTGTAACGGGGGCAACAGCTTTAGCAATATGATTTTTCCCAGCCATTGTTCTCTTCGTGGAGCTTAGGTATCTGTTAAAGCAAAAGAGAGAGATCTACCAAGTACCAGCCGGTTTCCCAGCTGTCCTTTCAGAGAAAAAGCAGTTAAATCTCTTTAATTATATTCAAAATGTGCTGGTCCAATTCTCTGTGATTTGTTAAAGGGGGAGGTGCCCTATAAAACAAGACTGCTCACTAGGGGTGGGTAGGGAGGGAACATAAGAACATAAGACATGCCATACTGGGTCAGACCGAGGTCCATCAAGCCCAGTATCCTGTTTCCAACAGTGGTCAATCTAGGTTATACGTACCTAGCAATATCCCCAAAAGACACAGGTTCCACAATGCTTGTACTGGGTCAAGCATTGATAACCTGGGTCCCTTTTTAATAGTGGTTTATGGACCTTTCCTCCAGGAACTTGTCCAAACCTTTTTTAAACCCAGCTATACTAACAGCCCTTACTACATCCTCCGGTAACAGATTCTAGAGTTTGATTACACGTTGAGTGAAAAAATATTTTCTCTTATTTGTCTTAGTTTACCCTGTAGCTTCATTACATGTCCCCTAGTCTTTCTATACTCTGATAGCGTAAACAATTGATCCACGTTTATCCGTTCCACTCCATTCATTAATTTATAGACTTCTATCATATCTCCCCTCAGCCGTCTCTTCTCCAGGCTAAAGAGCGCTAACCTTCTTAGCCTCTCTTCATAGGAGTAGCCTTCCATCCCCTTCACCAATTTGGTGGCTCTTCTCTGTACTTTTTCTAATAACGCTATATCCCTTTTAAGATACGGTGACCAGAATTGCACACAATATTCAAGGTGCGGTCGTACCATGGAGCGATACAGAGGCATTATAATATCCTTTGTTTTGTTCTCCATCCCTTTCCTTATGATACCTAGCATTCTATTTGCTTTCTTGGCTGCCGCTGCACACTGGGCGGAGGGTTTTAACATGTTATCCACAATGACTACTAAATCTTTTTCCTGGGTGGTGGTTTCTAATGTGGAGCCTTGCATCGTGTAACTATAGTGTGGGTTGTTCTTTCCTAGGTGCATAACTTTGCACTTGTCCACATTAAATTTCATCTGCCATTTGGATGCCCAGTCTTCCAATTTATCCAGATCCTCCTGCAGTTTTCCACAATCCTCTTGGGTTTTAACAACTTTAAACAGTTTTGTGTCATCTGCAAATTTGATAACCTCACTAGTTATTCCCTTTTCCAGGTCATTTATGAATATGTCAAAAAGCAGCGGACCCAGTACAGATCCCTGGGGTACTCCACTATTCACCTTTTTCCATTGGGAATATTGGCCATTTAGCCCTACCCTCTGCTTTCTATCTTTTAACCAGTTCCCGATCCACAATAGTACACTGCCTCCTATCCCATGACTTTTTAGCTTCGCCAAAAGTCTCTGATGGGGGACTTTGTCAAAAGCTTTCTGAAAGTTCAGATACACTATATCAACCGACTCACCTTTGTCTACCTGTTTATGCACACCTTCAAAAAAACATATCAGATTAGTAAGACAAGATCTTCCTTGTCTAAAGCCATGTTGGCTGTCTCCCATTAGGCCATGACTATCTACATGCTGTGTAATTTTGTTCTTTATGATGGCTTCTACCATTTTCCCTGGTACTGACGTCAGGCTCACCGGTCTGTAATTTCCTGGGTCACCCCTGGAACCCTTTTTAAAAATTGGTGTTACGTTGGCGACCCTCCAATCTTCAGGTATTACAGATGATTTTAATGAAAGTTCACAGATTACCAATAGCAGGTCCGCAATCTCATTTTTCAATTCTTTCAACACTCTGGGAGGTATACCATCCGGTCCAGGTGATTTGCTACTATTCAGTTTATCAAATAGTTGTAATATATCTTCCCGGTGTAGCGATATTTCTCTCAATTCCTCTGCAGTATCACTTTTAAATACCACTTCAGTCTTGGGTAACATCCCTACATCTTCCTCAGTAAAGACCGAAGCAAAGAATTCATTCAGTCTCTCTGCTATAGCCTTGTTTCCTCTTACTGCCCCTTTTACCCCTCTATCATCTAATGGTCCAATTGACTCTCTCACAGGCCTTTTGCTACGAATGTACTTGAAAAAGTCTTTATTTCGTGTTTTTGCTTCCGTAGCAAGTTTCTTCTCAAATTCCCGCTTTGCCTGCCTTATCAATGCTTTGCATTTAACTTGCCAGTGCTTGTGCTGTTTCCAGTTTTCATCATTTGGCTCTTTTTTCCATTTCCTGAAGGTTGCTTTTTTGGCAGCAACAGCCTCTCTGACCTCACCTTTAAACCATGCTGGCAGTTTTTTGGACTTTCTTCCACTTTTCTTAATGCGTGGAATACAGCTGGTCTGGGCTTCGAGGATAGTATTTTTAAATAACACCCAAGCTTGCTGTAAGTCTTTAACCTTTGGAACTGCTCCTTTTAGTTTTTTCCTAACTATATTCCTCATTCTATCATAGTCTCCCTTTTGAAAGTTAAAAGGTAGTACTGTGGATGCCTTTACTATCTGTCCTCCACTAACTAAATCAAACATGATCATACTATGATCACTATTGCCAAGTGGTCCCAACACCCTTATTTCTTGCACCAGATCTGGCGTTCCACTAAGGACTAGGTCCAGTATGGCTTCCCCTCTGGTCGGTTCATGAACCAGCTGCTCCAAGAAGCAGTCATTTATTCCATCTAGAAACTATCTCTTTAGCTTGTCCTGCTGTGACACTGACCCAGTCGATACCGGGGTAATTGAAATCACCCATTACTACTACTCTGTTGTGACTTTTGTTAGCTTCCTTGATTTCTTTGAGCATTTCATCATCCATTTGTTCATTCTGGCCAGGCGGTCGATAGTATACTCCCACTGCCATCACCTTCCCCTTCATAAACGGAATTTTAATCCATAGAGATTCTACAGCAAATTTTGTTCCCTGCAAAACTTTAATCCTTTCTGACTCAATGCCCTCTCTAACAGAGCGCAACCCCTCCACCAATTTGATCAGCTCTATCATTACGATATAGTTTGTATCCAGGTATCATCACAGTGTCCCACTGGTTATCCTCCTTCCACCATGTCTCTGAGAGTGCAATCATATCTAACCTCTCATTTAGTGCTATATATTCTAACTCTCCCATCTTATTGTTTAGACTTCTAGCATTGGCATACAAGCATTTTAGAGACTGTATTTTATTCATATTAATCTGGCTATTGGTAGGCAGGGGTAATTTGGAATCTTTATGCTCTGTCTGCTCCTTACTCAAGGGCATTTGGGCTACTATACTCCCTTTTGGAACCTCACTGCTTTTGGTAGTATCCTTCAAGGATACCTTTGTCCGAACCATGCACTCCTGGGTGACTCTCGGCTTTCCCCTATTTTCTAGTTTAAAAGCTTCTCTATCACTATTTTAAAGGTTAATGCCAGCAGTCTGGTCCCATCCTGATTTAAGGTGAAGCCCATCCCTTCGGAAGAGCCCCCCCTTTCCCCAGAATGTTCCCCAGTTCCTAACAAATCCAAAACCCTCATCCTTGCACCATTGTCTCATCCACGCATTGAGACTCTGGAGCTCTGCCTGTCTTTTGGGTCCTGCACGTGGAACAGGAAGCATTTCGGAGAACGCTATCCTGGAAGTTCTGGATTTCAACTTCCTACCTAAAAGCTTAAATTTAGCCTCCAGAACTTCCCTACCACATTTTCCTATGTCATTGGTACCAACATGTACCAAGACAGCAGACTCCTCCCCAGCACTATCTATGATCCTATCTAGGTGGTGTGTGAGGTCCGCTACCTTCGCACCAGGCAGGCACGTTACCAGGCGATCCTCACGTCCACCAGCCACCCAGCTATCTACATTCCTAATGATTGAATCACCAACTATAACAGCTGTCCTGACCCTCCCCTCATGGGGACATGGCCCTGGAGAAATATCCTCGGTGCGAGAGGGTTTTACATCACCTGGAGGACAGGTCCTAGTTACAGGATCACTTCCTGCCACACCAGGGTGATGCTCTCCTGTCACGTGACCTCTCTCCTCCATGGCAACAGGGATGCTGCCAGACTGGAGGTGGGACTTCAGGACTATATCCCTGTAGGTCTCGTCCATGTACTTCTCTGTCTTTCTTATGTCTTCCAGGTCTGCTACTCTAGCCTCTAGAGAACAGACTCGTTCCCTGAGAGCAAAGAGTTCTTTGTAGTTAGTGCATACGTAAGACCTCTCACCAACTAGGAGAAAATCATACATGTGACACTCAATGCAAAAGACCGGAGAACCCCCATCTCGTTGCTGGACTTCTGTCTGCATCTTAGTTTAAAGCTTGTGTTTAGGTCTTTTAAATTCTGTATATAATAAGGATTGGTGTAGATGCTTATACCAATAACACCTGATTAGGTGTTAGCAGTTTCCAAACTTGAGGAGGTTACTAGAGTTCAGCAACCTACTGTGCTCAAGGAAAGTCCCCCTAAAGCACCAAAAAGAAAAGTAACCTTGCTTTAAAAAATATACAAAAAAACATTTTAAGAGCTCCCAGTCAGAACTAGCAATGTAATATAATAAAAAACAAACCAACCCTCAAATCCTTACTGTTTGTTATCTGTAGAGCCCTGGTTAGGAAAGCCTTAGGAAAGCCTGTCACTGGACAATGAATGCAAAGTGCAGCAGACAGTCATTTTTCCCCACAGTTTTCAGGGCCAAGATTTGAAATACCCCAGGCACCTAAAATTATACTCATAAGAACATAAGATATGCAATACTGGAACAGACTAAGGTCCATCAAGCCCAGGATCCCGTTTCCAACAGTGGCCAATTAAAGTCACAACTACTTAGTTTCCCCAAAAGACACAGGTTTCCTCAATGCTTGTATTGGGGAAAGCAATGGATGTCACGGGTCCCCTTTAATTATGGTTTATGGACCTTTCCTCCATGAACTTGTTCAAACCTTTAAACCCAGCTGCGCTAACAGCTTTTACTACAT
Organism: Ichthyophis bannanicus; assembly: GCA_033557465.1. Taxonomy (NCBI): domain Eukaryota; kingdom Metazoa; phylum Chordata; class Amphibia; order Gymnophiona; family Ichthyophiidae; genus Ichthyophis; species Ichthyophis bannanicus. Next base: position 115,385,583 of record CM066032.1, on the reverse strand, counting down.
CCTCTGGTAACAAATTCCAGAGTTTGAGTACACATTGAGTGAAAGAATATTTTCTCTTATTAGTCTTAAATAGGTTACACTGTAGCTTCATTACATGTCCCCTAGTCCTTCCATATTTTGATGTCGGTAACAATTGATCTATGTTTACCCGTTCCACTCCATTCATTAATTTATAGACATCTATCATATCACCCCCTCAGCAGTCTCTTTCCCAGGTTGAAGAGCCCTAACCTTTTTAGCCTCTCCTCATAGGGATATACTTCAGTCCCCTTTACCATTTTAGTGGCTCTTCTCTGTACCTTTCCTAATAATGCTATATTCTTTAAGATACGACCAGAACTGCACACAATATGCGAGGTACGGTTGGTACCATGGAATGATACAGAGGCATTATAATATCCTTTATTTTATTCTCTATCCCTTTCTTCATGATTCCTAGCATTCAATTTGCTTTCTTGGCCGCTGCTGCACACTGGGCAGAGGGTTTCAACATGTTATCCACGATGACACCTAAATCTTTTTCCTGGTGGTGGTTCCTAATATGGATAGTGTAACCATAGCTTGGGTTGTTCTTTCCTAGGTGCATAACTCTGCACTTCTCCACATTAAATTTCATTTGCCATTTGAACATCCAGTCTTTCAATTTCTCAAAGACCTCTTGCAATTTTTCACAATCCTCTTGGGTTATAAGAACCTTGAATAATTGTGTGTCATCTGCAAATTTGATGACCTCACTTGTTATTCCCATTTCCAGGTCATTTACAACTATGTTAAAAAGCAGCGAACCCAGCACAGATTCCTGGGGTACTCCACAATTCACCTTTCTCCATTGGGAAAATTGGCCATTTAGCGCTAACCTCTTGCTTTCTATCTTTTAACCAGTTCCTAATCCACAATAGTACAGGGCCTCCTATCCCATTACTTTTTAGTTTTGCCACGAGTCTCATGAGGGATCTTGTCAAAGGCTTTTTGAAAATCCAGATACACTGTATCGACCAGCTCACCTTTGTCTTCTCAAAAAAAATATATATATAACATATTATTAAGACAAAAACTTGCTTCGCGCTAAAGCCATGTTGACTGTCTCCCATTAAGCCATGACCATCTACATGTTCAGTAGTTTTGTTATTCATAATAGTTTCTACCATTTTTCCCAGTACCGACATCAGGCTCACTGGTCTGTGGTGTCCCGGATTACCCCTGGAAACCTTTTTAAAAATTGGCGCTACATTGGCCATCTTCCAATCATCAGATATTACAGATGATTTTAATGATAGTAGATCTGCAATCTCATATCTCAGTTCTTTCAAACACACTTGGATGTATACCATCCAGTCCAGATGATCTGCTACTCGTCAGTTTATCAAATACAACTTCCTGGTGTATCGATAGTTCTTTCAATTCTTCTGCAGCATCACATTTAAATACCATTTTAGTTACATGGGTAACATCCCTACATCTTCCTCAGTAAAGACCAAAGCAAGTAATTCATTCAGTCTCTCTGCTATGGCCTTAGAAACACAGAAACATGATGGCAGAAAAAGACCACATGGCCTAGTCTGCCCTTCCATATCAACCACTACACCAGTCCCCCTTTTTCCTTTAAAAAGATCCTCTGTTTGTCCCATGCTTTTTTGAATTCAGATACTGTCCACATCTCTACCACCTCCACTGGGAGACTATTTCACGCATCTACCACTCTTTCCATAAAGAAATATTTCCACATATTACTCCCAAGTCTATCCCCTTTCACCCTCATCCTATGTCCCCTTGTAGCAGAGCTTCCTTTCAATCGAATGAGGCTGTCCTCCTGTGCATTTATGTCATGGATATATTTAAACATCTCAATCACAGCACCTCTATCCCACCTGTTCTCTAAAGTATACATATTAAAATCTTTAAGTCTGTCCACATATGCTTTATAATGAGGACCACTAACCATTTTAGTAGCCACCCTCTGTACAGACTCCAACCTGTTTATATCCTTTTGAAGGTGCGGTCTCCAAAATCACACAAAATACTCCAAATGAGGTCACACCAAAGACTTATACAGAGGAACTATCACCTCCTTTCTTCTGCTGGCCATTCCTCTCCCTATGCAACCAAGCATCCTTCAAGTTTTCGCCATTGCCTTTCTCTACTAGTTCAGCTACTTTAAGATCAGACACAATCATGCCTAAGTCCCACTTTTCTTTTGTGGACAGAAGTATTTCACCCCCTATACTGTATCGCTCCCTAGGATTGCTGAAGCCCAAATTCATGACCTTCCATTTTTTAACATTAAATCTCAGCTCAAATTCTAGACCATTCTTTAAGCTTAGCTAGATCTCACCTCAAGTTATCTATACCTTCCTGGGTGTCTACTCTATTGCAGATTTTGGTATCATCCGCAAAGAGGCAAACCTTACCTGACAGCCCTTCTGCAATATCACTAACAAAGATGTTAAAAAGGATCTGACCAAGGACAGATCCCTGGGGCACATCACTGGTAACCACCTCCTCCTCAGGGTGCTCAGTTTGTTTATAAAATCACCTATGCTGAATGGTGTCAAAGGCTTTAATGAAATCTAAATACACCACATCTAGGGTTCTCCCTCGGTCCAACTCCCTGATCACCCAGTCAAAGAAATCAATCAGATTTGTCTGATACGACCCGCCTCTGGTGAACCCATGGTCCAGAAATCCATTGGGCTCCAGAACCCTCACTATTTTCTCTTTTAGCAGCGCTTCCAATAATTTATTCACTACCGAATTTAAACTAACCCGCCTGTAGTTTTCAGCCACATCCTTACTTCTGCTGTTGTGTAAAGGGACCACATGAGCATCTCTCTAGTCCTCTGGCACCACTCCCAACTCCAACGAGGCATTGAAAAGGTCAGTCAGTGAAGCTGCTAGAACGTCCCCAACTTCCCCTCAGTATTCTTGGGTGTATCCCACCCGGTCCTATCACTTTGACTACTTTAAATTTCATCTAGTTCCTCATGAGCAGTCTTCTAAAAATTGTTCAAGATGCCCCTCGCTTCTATTCCTGTTTGTGGGTGTTTTCTGAGGTCCTGCTCCTGGTTCTTCATCTGTGAACACAGAACAGAAATATACGTTAAGCAATTCTGCTTTATCCTCATCAGCTTCTACATATTCCTCCCCTTGAGTCTGACAATATCATTTTTGCTCTTCCTCTTTTCACTAACATATCTGAAAAATGTCTTATCCCCCCATTTTATTGCATTGGCTATTTCCTCCTCTTTTTGAATCTTTGCTTTCCTGATTACTTTGCTAGCTTCTCTAAGTTTTTTCCAAATATAGATGCCCGTCTCCCTCTCTCTGTGAGCTCTTGTATTTCATAAAAGCCTCCATCTTTCTCCATCTTTTTAGGTATTTCTTTCGAAAACCATAGCGGTCTCCTTTTCCTTTTATCTTTATTTACCTTTCTAACAAAAAGGTTGGGTGCCCTTAAAATATCCCCTTTCAATTTTGCCCACTGTTTTTTCTACATTACCCAGCTGTTCCCATCCCGCTAACAACTCCCTGAGGTATTGGCCCATCTTCGCAAAATTAGTTTTCCTAAAATCTAAGACCCTCGCTTTTGAATGGATTTTTTCATCCCTAGTCCAATACTAAACCACACCATCTGGTGACCACTGGATGTGAAATGATCGCCCACTATAACATCAGAAACACTGTCACTACTGGTAAGCACCAAGTTCAGTATAGTCCCTTCACGTGTGGGTTGTTACCAGTTGCCTGAATAGTTCTCCTTGTAGAGGATCTAGTATTGCCTTATTTCTACATGATACTGCAGCGGGGATGTGCCAAACATCTGGCATATTGAAATCCCCTATCTTGGCAATGCTGCGTATGTCTATTAACTCTCCATCCACCTCTTCTCCCTGAGAGGGAGATCTGTACATCACGCCAATGCAAATAAATTTCTTTCCCTATTTCTAATGTAACCCAGTGCCACCTTTCCCTTTTAAGCCCTGTATTCCCCTATCGTTAATATCCCCCTTCTTCCTACCCTGTCCTTTCTGAATAAAGTGTAGCCTGGTATACAGTGGAACCTCGGTTTTCGTGATTAATCCATTCGAAAAAGTCTGACTAAGACCAAATGTATGAAAACTGAAGCAATATTTCCCATAAGAAATAATGTAAATCCAATTAATCTGTTCCAGACACACAAAAATATTAACAAAAAATACATTTTATAGATAACTATATTTTTTACATGCAGAAAACAATGAGAAATAAATATACGAACATTTAACATCACTTTTACCTTTATTGAAGACTCCTGTTGGCATATGGAAGACAGTCAATCAGCAAGAGAATCAAAATAAAGAAAATCCCACTTCTGGCCACAAGATGGTGCTCCATTTTCAACTGTACAAAAACCGAGACAATCTACGAAAACTGGGACAAAATCTTGACGAAAAAAGTCAACGAAAACCAAATCGTACAAAAACTAGAGCATACAAAAACTGAGGTTTGACTCGTAGTTATATCGTAGAAGAGCCCCCTGGTTCTCTACAAAACTAAGAAACCTCAAAAGAGAACTTAGACGTCTTGAACGTAAATGGAGGCGTTCTCGTGATCCAACCACACAATCTACACAAATCGACTCCGTACATACTGCTCTGAAACCCTCTGCCACAAAAGAGAATATAATGAAAATATTATCCAACGTTCCCTCAATAAACCTAGAGAACTATTCTCCATCGCCAAATCCTTAACAAGTGAACCCTCACATCAGGACCAGCCTCCAAAAATAACTGCCCGAACTATAGCTAACCACCTTATCTCTAAATTCCTCCCACCCCCCTCAACTATCAACCCCCAAATTATAGTTGACTACAGCACGCAACCGCACAAGCTAACCCCCTCAAACATCTGGAATGAATTTGAACCCCTCTCCTTAGACAACGTATCCAATGTTATCAAAGACCTAAATACCTCAACTTCTGCCCTTGACCTTGCCCTGTCACATGGCTCAAATCCACAAGAAGCTCCATTAGCCCCTACATACTCCGAATTGTTCAATCCTCCCTCCAAACTGGTTCCGTACCAGCGCCGCTAAAGTGCGCTACCATCCGACCAATCATTAAAGAAACAAAAAAAAAAACACACTTGACCCCACCTCCCCTACCTCCTACAGACCCATCTCTAGTATCCCCTTCCTTGCAAAAATAACTGAGAAACCAGGGCTGTGGAGTCGGTAGATAAATGTTCCGACTCAGACTCCTCAGTTTTTTGTACTTCCGACTCCGACTCCCCTGTATTAATATGAAGGAAAGAAAGGCAACATTTTATTAATAGCTTACACACTGTTTTATTAATAGCTTACACACTGTTTTCCATGTATCATAGTTCTTATGTAATACTTAATGTTTAATGTAATGCAATATTGCACTGTTCTACTGTATTGTTGTTTTAAGTTCCTTGTGAACCGCCCTTGATCTCTGGAAGGGGCGGTATAGAAAAGCACACAAATAAAATAAAATAAACATACATGTCATTACCACAGGACTACTGGCTGGGAAGCCAACAGTCTACTGTATTGAACAGTTTAAGCAAAAGACAAACACAATGAAAACAAAGTTTTATTAATTTTTTTTTATCAATCAATCAAGTGGCTGGATAGTAGCAGCAGGCATAAACATCAGGAACAGGAACTTTACCAGTCCAAAAATACAAACCACATTATTTGGTTGTTTTAGAACAAAAACAAAGCTTATCTATATGAACCAAAAACAAAATCTGTAAAACCTAGAAATGGTTTATATTAATCTTGAAATGTAGTTATAGGCTTAGCAAATGCAAATCAATTCAATGTAGAGTTCTAAGGAAGAGAATTGCCTCTGCCAGATCCTCTTTCATAGAGGCTCTTAAGTCAGACTTTATTATTTTTAGGGCTGAAAATAATCTTTCGACACTGACTTGGGTGGGTGGCATTGCAGTAACTATTCTGGCCACATCACTAACGATCTCTGGATAAACAAGGATGGCTTCTTCAACAGTAAGTTTTGATGAGCGATCATACTTTTCAACTTCTAGTGCTTTATAAAACTCCTGTTGGAATTTTTTTATTTGGACATTTACTGGTTCTGTAACGCTTATGCAACGTCGCTTTCGTTTAGCAACTTCTATTTTGTTTAAGAAGGAATCAAAGTCTAATTCTTCGTTTGAAGAAGATGATCCTGAGTTACCACTATTGCTTAAAAGAAGAACTTCATCCTGTGGAGGTATTTCAGGTCGTAATCCCTTCATGCGAACTGCTACATCATAGAGGGCCTTTTTCCCAGTAGCAGTCTGTTCACTGTTCAACAAAATTCGGCTCATTGGGTCGACATAAATAGCCGCTAACAAGATTTCATTTTCCAGCAAAAGACTCTTTTCATCATTGAAGATGCAATGCCCTCAGCTATTAACCCTCCATTTTTGTTCAGGCGATAACAGGCTCTTCCATTCCAAGAAGAATTTATCCGGGGTTAGATCGTCACATTGCAACCTCTTGGTGACAGTGAAGGGGTGAAAAAGAAGGTTCTCCAGCTCTTTTGTTTGTGTCCACTGGCTTTCAGTTAACGCAAGATTTTCATTGTCCATTTCTTCTATGAAGTCTTTAAGTTCAAGCAAACGCTTCACCATTAAATAAGTGCTTCCCCAGCGAGTTGTTTGATCTAAAATGGCTCCTTTTCCTGCACGTCTTTTCAAAATTGCATCTATTTTCGGGGCCCTGGCTGCAACAGTTACTTGCCGTAATTTGCCAATTAGTGTAGCTGCATGGCGATCTTTTAATCCATCTCTTATGGCAAGTTGCAGTGTATGAACAGCACATCGCATATGATGAATAGTAGCAAGCTTCAATGCTTCAACAAAGTTGTCTAAAAAAAAAGTCAGCATTCTCTTCAGTTTCTAAACTTTTCTCCAATACTTGCAGAGCTGTCTTCCTCTAACTCTAATATCTGTTTGTTACCTTCATCTGCGTTCATCTTCTCAATCGTGCTCAACATGTTAGAAGCGTTATCTGTCACAACACATAAAATCTGTTCCTTTTTAATTTCAAAATCTTCTAGAACACCCTCCACTAACTTCTGAAGGTAATCACTGGTGTGATGTGCCTGAGTGTCCTTTAATCCGAGGGTCACTGTTATTGTTTTATTTTCATCCACAAATCTAACATTAATAGCGAAATAATTGACTCTGACGTGTGCATGCATCCATTTTAAGGAAGACAAAACGTCCTTTCAGAACTTTCTGTAGTTCTTCCTTTTTACATTTGGCCTCCTCAATTATAAGTTTCCTTATACTTTCTCTTTCCAGAGAACACCAAGTTTTTTTGCCATTTCTCCATTTAGGCCTAAAAAGGCTGTCTGTGAAAAGAAGGATAGTGGTAAACTATTCTTTACTACCATTTCAATAATGTGGTGTTTGAATTTTTCTGGTGTCATCCTTATGGTAACTTTGTCAGATATAAAGAATTTTCTTATTTGTGTTTGTTCTCCAGTAGATTTCTGAACGTTTTTTGTCACAGAAGTAGATGCAATGTTTTCATTGCTATCTTTCTCATTCACGGCTTCTAACACTTTGGGATGAAAACGCTGTGTCTTTTCAAATTTGATGCTCTTGTAGGTGCATTTTTATTAGGCCCACTGAAACTGCTAATTTTTGCATCACATTGTTTTTCACCATCATCTTTTCTAAAACATTGGCACATGTAATGTTTTCCATCACTTGATAATGCAAAATGCTCATAAACAGTAGACTTTGTCGTGTTTGTTGTTAGCAGTCTTTTTGCCATTGTTTAGGCTGCCTCTTTCCCTAAAATATAAAATATGTTATACTAACTGGCATATAATTAGATTTTTAATATCAACATACACAGTCTTGTAAGTTGTACGTACATGGATTTATACAAACAAATAAGCTATATATCCCAGCACTAAACCTAGACATGATTTTGTCCTATACAGAAAAACATGCAGACATGTACTGTACACACACACACACAACACAGAATACATTTTAGTACTCAGAGCATATAAACAATCTGCACTATACATAAACATTCATACATTCCTGCAGCACCACACTTACAAACCTAGGATAGACAGTTTCTTCCAGAAACATGTACACATGTCTTCCCTCATACTGACAAGCAGGCATGCAGGTTTTAAAATAAATATAAACACTTACAGTTGAATCCAAGAAGCTGTTCCACCAAGTTCTTCTAAGCTCTCCTAGCAGAGAGAGATAGTTGGGCAGAAGCTGCTGCCTTCTCCTTTTTGTGTGTTTTTTTAATTCCAATCTAAATTTAATCGGAGTCGGAGCATTGTTAGCCGACTCAGACTCCAGGTACCCAAACTTTCCTCCGACTCCGACTCCACAGCCCTGTGAGAAACTAGTCCAAACAACTCCAGGACTACATTGATGAACACTCCCCCCTTGATTTATTCCAACATGGCTTCAGAAAAAACCATGGAGTGGAAACCCTCCTTGCCTCCCTCCTAGATTCTTTACACCCAGAATACTACCCAAGGCTGCCTACTCATATTCCTTGACTTATCCTCTGCTTTCAACTCCCTTCCCCACCATCAACTACTAAGCAGACTCCATGAAATAGGCTTGAGAGACACAACCCTAACTTGGTTCCAATCCTACCTAACGAATCGAACACAACAGGTCCATATTGGAAATGATACTTCCCTTCCATTTATACTGAAACAGGGAGTCCCCCAAGGATCTAGTTTATCCGCACTGCTATTTAACATCTTCCTCCAACCCATCTGCAACATTTTCCAAACTTACGGTATCCAATACCACTTATATGCAGACGACATTATGTGTTTTACTCCATTCAACCTTGCAAACCCTAACTTCGCTAAGCTGAGTGAATGTCTCTCAGTCGTAAAATCATGGCTCTTACAGCACAACCTCATAATCAACCAATCTAAAACTGAAGCTCTTCAAGTCCTTTCCAATACCTCATATACCCCTCCAACACTTACCATTGGTGATCTCTCACTAACCATAAAAAACCAAGTGAAATACCTTGGTATTATCCTCGATCAGAACCTCTCCTTCTCTGATCAGATTAAGAGAACAGCTAATACCATATACACAAAATTACGTACCCTTCGAAACATCCAACCCCTCTTAAACCCTAACTCCTTCCGCACTGTCTGCCAGGCCCTTACAATCCCTTCTCTTGACTACTGTAACCTTTATTTACCATGGCCTTCCCAAGAACAGTATACACCCTATCCAAATGGCCCAGAACACAATAGCTCGTCTCATATCTAAGAAACCTAAACAATCTCACATCACCCCAATCCTCTATGACCTCCACTGGCTTCCCATTCAATCCAGGGTCAAATTCAAAGTACTTACCTTCACGCATAAAATCATCTTTAATGATTCAGCTCCGTGCCTCTCTTCACTCTTATCATCCACAACAATAGACCGCGCCGCTCTATCGTCAAACACCTCCTTACTATCCCAACAAATAAAAAATATTGCAATCAAGCAACCTGTAACCGGACCTTCTCCCTCTATGCCCCATCTTTATGGAATGCCCTACCCTATGATTTACGAATCTGCTCTGGCCACTCTGATTTCCGGAAGAAACTAAAAACGCACCTCTTCCTTGAGCATTTCTCCCTACCCCCTTAGTCCCAGCCCTCTCTTCCCCCATACACTCCAAACTTGCTTCTACAACCTTGCTGTTAATTATACCCTATGTAAATAGTTGATTACTGTATAAAGTTTCAGTTATGCTTTTGTACCCTTATGTTGTTCCAATGTAAACAGTTGAAATATACTGCCTATTTTGTTCTATGTAAACCGTCTTGAATCGCAGAAAGACGGTATATAAAAACTGTTAAATAAATAAAATATCCCAGTCATGTTTGTTCGTGAACCATCTCTCTGTTACTGCCACTAAATCCAAGTCAGCCTCTCCCATTAAAGCCTTAACATCTGGGATTTTATTTCCCATGCTATGGGCATTTATACACTGCTTTCCATGTAATGCAATGTGTGCCTTCGAATCAGTCCTGACTCCTAGTGACCCAGAAGCTCCTGGGTTTTCTTGGCAGTGTCACCGGAAGTAGATTGCCAGGCCTTTCTTCTGAGGAAATAGAGGGTTAAGTGACTTGCCCAAGGCCACAAGGAGTGCTAGTGGGAATTGAACCCTGGTTGCTTGCTTACCAAGCCAGTGTTCTAACCACTAGGCTACTCCTCCACTCCTAGCTTTCCATGTGTTGCCCATTTTACCCCATTTCCATAAAGGTATTTCATGTTTCACATATCTGAGGATTTTCTTCATCCATCCACAACGAATCTAGTTTAAAGCCTTGTCCCCTCTTAGTGCCCCTTTTACCCCCTCTATCATCCAGTGGTCCAACTGACTCACAGGATTTTTTTTGCTACGAATGTACTTGAAAATTCTTTTATGTTTTTGCTTCCAGAGCAAGCTTCTTCTCAAATTCTCTTTTTGCCTGCCTTATCAATGCCTTGCATCTAACTTCCCAGTGCTTATGTTTCCAGTTTGTCATTTGGCTCCTTTCTCCATTTCCTGAAAGATGCTTTTTTTTGGCAACAGCCTTTCTGACCTCACCTTTAAACTATGCTGGCTGGTTTTTGGACTTCTTTCCACATTTCTTAAAGCATGGAATACAGCTGGTCTGTAAATCTAACTTTTGCAACTGCTTCTTTTAGTTTTTTCTTAACTATTTTCCTCATTTTATCATAGTCTCCCTTTTGAAAAGGAAAACATAGTACTGTGGATTTCTTTGCCATCCTTCCTCCATTTATTAAATCAAACGCAATCATGCTATGGTCACTATTGCCAAGTGGCCCCAAACCCTTATATCTTGCACCAGATCTTGTGTTCTTTCTATTAAGGACTAGATCCAAAATGGCTTCCCCTCTTTTCGGTTCATGAACCAGCTGCTCCAAGAAGCAGTCATTTTAATTTAAACAGTTTTTCTATAGCACCACTTCCAGAGATCAGGGACGGTTTACATTTAAACAAACCAGTTACATAGAACAGTTTTACAAACCGAAATGGTTTATTTCATTTAGAAACTTTATCTGCCTAGCATGTCCGGCCATGACACTGACCAAGTCAATTCTGGGGTAATTGAAATCGCTCATTATTACTACTGTGCTGTAACTTTTGTTAGCTTCCCCAATTTTTTAGCATTTCATCATCCATTTGTTCATTCTGGCCAGGCGGTCGATAGTACACCCCCATTGCCATCGCCTTCCCACATGGAATTTCAATCCATAAAGATTCTACAATGGATTTTCTTTCCTACAAAATGTTAATCTTTTGTGATTCATTGCCCTCTTTAACAGAGTGCAACCCCTCCACCAATTGGACCTGCTCTATCATTATGATAGTTTGTACCCAGGTATCAGTGTCCCACTAGTTGTCCTCCTTCCACCATGTCTCAGATACCAATCATATCTAACCTCTCATTTAGTGCTATATATATTCTAACTCTCCCATTTTATATGTTTTAGATTTCTAGCATTTGCATACAAGTATTTTAGAGGTTGTATTTTATTAAATATTAATCTGATTATCGGTAGGCAGGGGTAATTTGGAATCTTTAAGCTCTGTCTGCTCTGTACTTAAGGGCATTTGGGTTGATTTTGTCTTTATTGGAACCGCTCTGTTAATATGCCCTAACTTCAATTTTTTGCTAGTATCCTTCAAAGATACATTGTTCCGAACCATGCGTTCTTGGGCAACTGTTGGCTTTCCTCTATTATCTGGCAATTACCACTATAGCAAAGGGCAGATCAAAGCTGCCTGTCATGGGAACCAGCTGCAGTCTCAGGCCAGCAACTGCTAGTTATTGCAATATTTTCTAATTCATATGATAGTACAACAATTCACCTAACAGGTATTGAGGTTTCTCTGTGCAGCCTGGTTCCTCCAACAAAGAAAACTAGAGACCCACCATTGTGGCATCATCTGGTAGGAGAGGCTTGGACACCAAGATGTAATCAATATGCAAGTATGTCTGATTGGGAAAGAAGTAAAAGGTAAACTCACACACACATGGGTAAAACACAGCACCACAGATCTGCCAGACATATATAAGGGCTTCATTAAGTTTTACAGTACCTTGCGAAACCTTAGCCCAGAGGCTTTACACAGCAATTTTCTAGCTATAGCTTCATGTAGAGATTTATTAAAGTCCCCCCCCAATATTATCTCATTTCCAAAAGATAACAGTATCCGATTTAAATATTCAAAGAAAACCAGAGCGCGCCACCCGTGGGAGCAGAGACATTTACTAGGGTGCATCTATGCAGGCCCATCTCCATACACTGTGTTTTCTGCTTCAATATCCACCCTTCATATTAATACCAGGCGAAAGAATATGAGCATCCAACCACCCGACCCTGAGCGTGACACAGGACTCAATCAGCATGTGTTTCCTGAAGGAAGAAAATAACTGCATTCAAACTTAAGATAAAAATTTTTGCTATGTTTAATAGGATGGTTCAGCCAATTTATATTATACAAAGAGACAATCCTAAAAGCTCATATTTAAACTGCATGAGTAGGTCATCCAGCTTGATGTCCAAACAAACAAACAAAAAAAAATAAAAGCCTCTGCCCTCAAATAAAGCACAGTTACTTACCTGTAACAGGTGATCTCTGGGAACAGCAGGAATTAGTCCTCACATATGGGTAAGTCGGAACCGACGGAGCCCGCGCGGGAAAGCTCCCCAGCTTTTCAGATGAAAAGCTTTTGGGGCTTCCCACAGCGCATGCGCGCTGCCTTCCCGCCTTCCTTACCAGCTCTCTTCAGTTTCTCTTTTTCCGCGGAGCCAGCAGGTCGTGTTCCTGTCACCGCTGAAGAGATTGTTATTTTAATTTGTTTCTTTTGACCGCGTACCTGCCTTCCCCATACCAAAACCGGTACTGCCGGTCTCTCTTTCTTTCTTTAAAAAAAAAAAATAATAATAATCTTTTTTTATTTTCTCAGCACAGCTTGGTAACTTTTGTTAGGCCTTCAGGCCTACACAAATTCTCCTCATGGAGAAACCAGCCCCTGGTTTTAAAAAGTGTACCAAGTGCAATGCTGTTATTTCTCTCACAGACACCCATGAATGGTGTCTTAAATGTTTAGGACCTGACCATTCCATACTGAACTGCCCATTCTGCTCCTAGATGTCTAAACGTGGTATGCAGAACCGGGCCAACAAGTTCCATGTGCTGTTTGCTTCAGATAATCCAGCATCACAGTCATCCAGGTCTTCCTCTCCGGATGGATCTCAGGTAACCAAACTTTCTGTGGGCAAATCCTCTAAAAGCAAATCTCTTTCAAAAGATCGAGAGGCTCTCAATCTTGAGTTCGAGGATTCTGCCCAGACCAAAAAACCCCAGCGGGAGGCTCCGGCCTCCAAAGCATCACCTATGGGGTTACAGTCCTTAGCCCAGCAGGAAGCCAGAATTAAAGTCCACCAACTTTGTGACCTTGGCAAGTCACTTAAGCATCCATCGAGTGCAACATTCTAGAGCCCAGTGCTTAAAGCTCTAGCGCAGAGTTTAAGTTCAAAGCTAACTTTTTGCACAGCAATTCTATATGCCAATTAAGCAGCGCGCAAAAAGTTAGCATTAAACTTGGAGAGCAAGCCAAATAAATGCGCACAGGAGTTTGCACAAGTTTGGTATACCATCACAGAGAAACAGGGTCATCTAAGGTGAAATTTGAAACTCTCTCAGATGATTTAGGCATCTAGGAAAACCTCCACTGACAGCAACATCATCAGGGGGCCAGTACATAAGATATGCCATACTGGGTCAGACCAAAAACGTCCATCAAACCCAGTATCCTGTTTCCAACAGTGGCCAATCTAGGTCATAAGTACCTAGCAGTTTCCCCAAAAGACACAGGTTGCTCAATGCTTGTATTGGGTCAAGCATTGATATCCCAGGTCCCTTTTAATAATGGTTTATGAACCTTTCCTTCAGGAACTTGTCCAAACCTTTTTTAAACCCAGCTACACTAACAGCTTTTACTACATCCTCCGGTAACAAATTCCAGAATTTGATTACATATTGAGTGAAAAAATATTTTCTCTTATTAGTCTTAAATAGATTACCCTGTAGCTTCATTGCATGTCTCCTAGTCTTTTTATAGTCTGATGATGTAAACAATCTACGTTTACCCATTCCACTCCCTTCATTAATTTATAGACTTCTATCATATCTCCCCCTCAGCCGTCTCTTTTCCAGGTTGAAGAACCTAACCCTTTTAGTCTCTCTTCTAAGGAGTATCCTTCCATCCCCTTTGCCATTTTGGTGGCTCTTTTCTGTACCTTTTTTAATAATGCTATATCCTTTTTAAGATACGGTGACCAGAATTGCACACAATATTCAAGGTGTGGTCGCACCATGGAACGATACAGAACGATACAGAGGCCTTATATCCTTTGTTTTATTTTAAATTCCTTTCCTTAGCATTTGATTTACTCTCTTGGCTGCCGCTGCACACTGGGTGGAGGGTTTTAACATGTTATCCACAATGACACAAATCTTTTTCCTGGGTGGTGGTTCCCAATGTGGAACCTTGTATCGTGTAACCATAATTTGGGTTGTTCTTTCCTAGGTGCGTAACTTTGCACTTGTCCACATTAAATTTCATCTGCCATTTGGATGCCCAGTCTTCCAATTTATCAAGATCCTCTTGCAATTCCCCACAATCTTCTTGGGTTTTAACAACTTTAAATAGTTTTGTGTCACCTGCAAATTTGATAACCTCACTCATTATTCCCTTCCAGGTCATTTGTGAATATGTCAAAAAGCAGCGGACCCAGCACAGATCCCTGGGGTACTCCACTATTCACCTTTTTCCATTGGGAAAATAGGCCATTTAGCCCTACCCTCTGCTTACTATCTTTGAACCAGTTCCTGATCCACAATAGTACATTACCTCCTATCCCATAACTTTAGTTTTGCCAAAATTCTGATGAGGGACCTTGTCAAAGGCTTTCTGAAAGTCCAGATACACTATATCAACTGACTCACCTTTGTCTACCTGTTTATTCACAACTTCAAAAAAGAAAAAAAAAACATAAGATTAGTAAGACAAGATCTTCCCTGTCTTTGGCTGTCTCCCATTAATCCATGGCTATCTACATGCTGAGTAATTTTGTTCTTTATGATGGTTCCTACCATTTTTCCCAGTACTGACGTCAGGCTCAACAGTCTGTAGTTTCCCGGATCACCCCTGGAACCCTTTTTAAAAATTGGCATTACATTGGAAATCCTCCAATCTTCAGGAATTACAGATTTTAATGATAGTTAACAGATTACTAATAGCAGGTCTGCAATCTCATATTTCAGTTCGTTCAACACCCTTGGATGTATACCATCCAGTCCAGGTGATTTGCTACTCTTCAGTTTATCAAATAGTTGTAATATCTTCCTGGTGTAGCGATATTTCTTTTAATTCTTCTGCAGTAGCACCTTTACATACCACTTCAGTCATGGGTAACATCCCTACATATTCCTCAGTAAAGACCGAAGCAAAGAATTCATTCAGTCTCTCTGCTACAGCCTTGTCCCCTTTATCATCTAATGGTCCAACTGACTCACTCACAGGTTTTTTTTGCTACGAATGTACTTGAAAAAGTCTTTATTATGCGTTTTTGCTTCCACAGCAAGTTTCTTCTCAAATTCTCTTCTTGCCTGCCTTATCAATGCCTTGCATTTAACTTGCCATGCTTGTGCTGTTTCCAGTTTTCGTCATTTGGCTCTTTTTTTCCATTTCCTGAAAGATACTTTTTTGGCAACAGCCTCTCTGACATCATCTTTAAACCATGCTGGCAGTTTTGTGAACTTCCTTCCACCTTTCTTAAAGCGTGGAATGCAGCTGGTCTGGGCTTCCAAGATAGTATTTTTAAACACCCAAGCTTGATACAAGTCTTTAACCTTTGCAACTGCTCCTTTTAGTTTTTTTCTTAACTATTTTCCTCATTTTATCATAGTCTCCCTTTCAAAAGTGAAAAGGTAGTACTATGGATTTCCTTACCATCCCTCCTCCATTAATTAAAATCAAACGTGATCATGCTATGATCACTGTTGCCAAGTGGCCCCAACATCCTTAGTTCTTAGTAGAACACCAGATCTGGTGCAACAGATAAGTTCAAAATAGTTTCACCTCTGGTCGATTCATGAACCAGCTGCTCCAAGAAGCCGTCAGTTTCTAGATGAAATATCTCCCTAGCATGTCCTGCCGTAACACTGACCCAGTCCATACCGAGGTAATTGAAACCACCCATTATTATTACCATTCTGTAACTTTTGTTAGCTTCCCTGATTTGAGTATTTCATCATCCATTTGTTCATTCTGGCCAGGCGGTCAATTGTACACCCCCACTGCCATCGCCTTTCCCTTTTTACATGGCATTTCAATCCATAGAGATTCTTCAGCAAATTTTGTTTCCTGTAGAACTTTAATTCTTTGTGACTCAATGCCCTCTAACAGAGCGCAACCCCTCCACCAATTTGATCAGCTCTATCATTACAATATAGTTTGTACCCAGGTACCACGGTGTCCCACTGGTTTGTCCTCTTTCGACCATGTCTCTGAGATACCAAATCATATCTAACTTCTCATTTAGTGCTACATATTGTCCCTGCAGGACAATGATCCCCCCGACAGAAATAAAGCTATTCGTGACAACGTGAGTCCCAAACCCTCCCCTCCACCTCTGAAATGGAAGAGAGGCTGGTGGTCTAGTGGACCCTAACCCACCTCCCAGAACCTTAAAAATTGTGGGACAAAAGAATTGCCTGCATGCTCTTGCCCTGCCATCTTGCAAATTGGCGGCACCTGGACCAATGCACCAAGGCAGGGTCAGACTGACATATAAGGCAAAAAAGCCTTATATGACAGAGTGACTTCTCCCGGTTGCATCTGCACAACACAGGGTCAGCTGTCCCAAGCTGCAACCGGGGGGGTCACTCTACTACTACTGAACATTGTACAAGTCTACAAGATGTACACAGCGCTGCACAGACACATGTAACAGACAGTCCCTGTTCAGAGCTTACAATCTAGACAGACAACACAATAGCTGAGACATAGGATACATCTAGGGGAAATGTTAAGGAAACAAGAGGGAAATCAGGCGAGTCAAGATCCAAACACGGCAGCGAAGATGTGAGTTTTCAGCCTGGATTTGACGGGGATCAGAGAAGGCACCTTACATTCAGACTCGGGTAGTTTGTTCCAGGCATAAGGAGCAACAAGGTGAAAGGAGCGAAGTCTGTTGTTAGCAAAAGAAGAGAATGGCACAGAAAGACGCAATTTGCCAGAAGAGCAGAGTTCCCGAGGGGGGGTGTAAGGAGAGATAAGAGAGGAAAACAGAAATTAGACCTTACCTGCTAATTGTCTTTCCTGGAGATCTCTCCGGGCCAGTCCAGGAACAAGTGGGTTGTCAATCTCCTTCAGCAACTGAGGACTGAAATCTTAAACTTTGAAGAGCTGGCATCTGGCTCCCTCTGCTGGCCACTGTCAGTCGAACCTTAAAGCAGATGAAGAGTAATGCCCAAAAACCAGAAGAAACTAGAAAAATAGGGAAAATAACAAAAAAAGTGGTACCTTTCTGTGAGGCTGGTAGGAAATACGAAACCGCAGCAGCCCCGCTGCTATGTGACTTAACAGCCAAAAAAAACAAGTTTGTTCCTTTTATGGTGTTTTTTTTTTTGTTTGTTTTCCACAAAATAACCAACGAGTTAAAACGCAACGAGAACAGAAAACAACTCTTTAGAAACCATGGCGCGGACTCCACCGCCAGCAACAGAGAATCCTTAGGTCCCGGCGCCACACTGAAATTCGACAAAAAACAGGGGTGGGTCCTGGACTGGCCCGGAGAGATCTCCAGGAAAGACAATTAGCAGGTAAGGTCTAATTTCTGTTTCCTGTTCGTCTCTCCGGGCCAGTCCAGGAACAAGTGGGAAGTACCAGAGCAGTATCTAACCACAGGAGGGACCGAACAGGCCCACTAGGACGGCTGACGCCCCCACACAGGCATAGCCCTCGGCCAAGACATCTAGCCTGCAATGTCTCGCAAACGTGTGAAGCGACGATCACGTAGCCGCCCGACAAAAAGCCACCGGCGGAACCCAAGCATATGCCGCCCAAAACGACACTTGGCTGCGCGTAGAATGAGCAAGACCCTCCGGCGGGACCTTCCCCGCGTTCTGCTAGGACAGCACAATCGCTTGCAGCACCCGCCGAGCAATGGACGACTTAGATGCGGCTGCGCCCTTCCTAGACCCGGCAAAGAAAAACAACCGTTTCGACTCCCGGAAAGACGTAGGTTTTTTTTTTCTTTTCGGAGGTATCTCCTGAGCAATCCGAGAACGTCGCCAATGGGACAATCTCCCCCGACCCAAAAGGAGGGGGGAGCGATAGACTGAGTGACATGGAATCTAGAGACGACCTCCGGAAGAAAGGAGGGAACCATCCGCAACAGCATTCTGTCTTCCGAAAAGTGCAGATAGGGAGCCGTACACGATAGAGCTGGGAGATCCGAAATCCTCCTTGCGGAACACAAGGCCCCGAAGAAGGCCATTTCCCAAGAAAGTTCCCCGAGCGAGATATCGCTATCTGGGCAAAAAGGAGGTCGCGCAACGCCTCAAATTCAAATTCCACGGTGGAACCCCACCGCGAAGAGGGGAACGAAAGTACTGAACTGCTCGAAGAAAAAACGAAGCACAGCTGGATGAGCTGCTAGACGAAGCCCTCTCACACTTCCGCGAAAGGAAGAGATTGCCGCCAAGTGCACCCGGATGGTGCGGAGGACTAAGCCCTTATCCAAACCATCCTGAAGAAATGACAGCACGTGTGGAACCAAGGCATCGCGAGGCCGGAGTTCCGTTCTCCGCACCAAGACCCAGAAAGACGCCATACCCGAACAGAAGCTAGGGACATGGAACGTCCGCGAGCCTGCAACACAGAGGCTATGACCGAAGGCGAATACCCTTACCGGATCAACTGGTCCCTTTTAAGAGCCAAGCCGTAAGAGCGAAGCAATCCACATCGGGCATGAGTCGAGACCCCTGGAACAGAAGATCCTCCCTCGAGGGATACATCCAAGGCTTGTCGACGAGAAGGCGCACAAGATCCGCATACCACACCCTCCTGGGTCAATCCGATGCAATGAGAACTACTAGTCCGCAGCGACCCGCTATCCTCCGAATCACTCTGTCGATCATTGGCCACGGAGGGAACACATAAAGCGGACCTCCCGTTGGCCATGGCTGTACCCGCCCGTCGAGACCTTCTGACATGTGCACCCTGCGCCTGTGGAAAACCCCGAGGAGCTTTGGCATCGCCGAAGGTAACCAAGAGAACCATCCTCGGCTGCAGGGTCAGATCCGGAAACACTGAAGCGTGCAGCGCCCAATCTCTGGGATCCACCACAGGCGTGCTGAGGAAATTTGCTTGGACATCTTTCCGCCCTGCAACATGGGCCACTGACAGAGCTATGAAAAGCACTTCTGCCCATGATATGAGCTGCAGACTCCGCTGCAACAACTCCGCGCTGCCAGTTCCGCCTTGATGATTGATATAGGACACCGTCACCGCCTATTCCGAGAAAAACATGCACCGCTTCGTCTTGTATCAGAGGAAGAAAACTTCTACAGCGCTAGAAACACTGCCCGGAACCCTACCAGATGTAGGGAAGAACTCCGGATCTCTGACGGCCAAAGCCCCTGTTCAAAGGTCGCCTGACCATGAGCTCCCCAACCAACGAGGCTGGCATCTGTCGCAACCAACACCCAGGCGGGCTGGCTGAAGGGAAGCCCCGCACTCAGATGAACCGGATCCAGCCACCACTGGAGACTGTCGGAGACGTCGCTCAACCGGGGCAACCGGTATGCCAGGGGAAAATCTGGAGGATTCCAGCGCGATAACAACGCTCGCTGCAACGTCCGCATGTGGGCCCTTGCCCACCGAACGAGGTCTAAGGTCGCCGCCATGGAACCGAGGAGCAGCAGATAGCGCCACAGTCGACGCTCGAAGATGCAAGGCGGCCTGCACCTGTGACAAGCTCGTCAGCACTCAGCTTACCGTCAGAAAAAGTACCCCGACCTGGAATGCGAACACCGCCCCTAAAGAGAGAGGAGCCTCGTAACCGGCTGCAACTGACTGTTGGCTCGATTGATCACCCAACCCAGTTGCTGCAGGAGACCTATCACACGCGCCGTGGCCGCAAGAGACTCCTATACCGACGGGGCTCGAATTAGCCAGTCGTCGAGGTAAGGGTGTACTAAAACGCCCTCTCTCCGTAAGGCCGCAGTCACTACTACCAGCACCTTCAGGAAGGTGCGGGGTGCCGTAGCCAGGCCAATCGGAAAGACTGGGAATTGGAAATGACCCGTATGCACCGCAAAACAGAGTAAAACGCTGATGCTCCGGCCGAATCGGGAGATGAAGATACGCCTCTGTGAGAGCAATAGAGGTCAACACCTCCTTCGGGTGCCCTGAGTGAATGACGGAGTGAAACGCCTCCATGCGGAACTCTCCAAGCAGCGGTTCACTTACTTGAGATCTAAGATAGGGCGAAAGGAGCCCTTCTTTTTGGGTACCACAAAATGAATCGAGTTTCGACCTAAGCCTAACTGGTCCGGGAGGACCGGAACCACCGCGTGGAGCTGAAACAACCGACGAAGGGTCTGTGCTATTGCCGCTCGCTGTTCCGCGGAACCACAGGGAGACACTACGAAGCGTCTGACAACGAACGGGCGAACTCGAGAGCATAACCCTCGCGAAGGACTTCCAAGACCCACTGGTCGGAAGCCATGGTGGCCCAGGCAGACAGGAAGGCTGGCAGCCGCCCTCCCACTGGGAAGTCTGCCTGCACCAACCTCAGGTCATTGTGGCCTTTTGGGGACATGTTGCTGAGACTCGAAACAACCGCAGCCGAAACCTCAAGCCCCCACGAAAGGACCGCCCCCTGGCCATAAAAAACGCCCCCTCAGATAGGGCGTAGAACGGGACCCGTGGAACCTGCGAAAATCCTGCGACACCCCTCTGTGCAAAGAGTTCGGTCTGAGAAGGCTGCGGCCGGTCCCCGGCAGAGGACCACCCTCAGAAATTCCAAGGCCTTGGACAATCTTTTCAAAGGCAGCTCCAGCAGGAAGCGACCCTTTAAACGGGAGCTTACGTAGTCTCGCCTTGGAAGAGGCGTCCGCCGCCCAGTACCGCAACCGCTGACCTCAAGGTTTGCACCGTCTGCCGGCTCGCAGCAGGGAAGCGAAGCCCCCTGAATCCTCCTAATAGAGGCTCTGGAAACAGAAGCTGCACATATAGCCGCCTCAGCGACAGAACACAAGATGCAAAAGCTTGCTTCAAGCGAGTCTGTAATCTACTATCCTGCAGGTCCTTTAGAGCCGCACCACTTTCTAGCGGGATAGCGGTTGTCTGAGCGACCGCCGACGCAAAGGCATCTACCGTAGGTAGGCACAAAAAGTCTAGCTCCCCCCTTTGGCAGCGGATATAAGCGACTAATAACCCAAGCCCCTCGCAAGGAAGCCTCCGGGCATTCCCATTCCGACTCCACCATCTGCCGCTTTATGCTGTGCACAGGGAGCACCTGTGGTCAGATCTGAAGCCTTGAAGGAGCGGATCCTCTAAAGGCTCATCTGGGGACACCGGTAAGGCAATATTCAAGATAAACTATGGGGACTGGGTAGGCAGGAGCCCCAGCTGGGATTTGAACCTGTGACCCTCTGGTTTACAGGCATTGCTGTGTCTGTTGCACCACACTTAGGCCACCGACAATGCCTGGGTAATGAGTGGTCCAAGTGCCTCCTATTTAAAGACCCAAAACATACTGGGATCTTCAATGGACCCAAACCCAGCTTCGTACCCTTCTGTAGGCCAATCCAACTCTGGATCCAAGAGGAGCTCCCCGTATTCCATCCGTAGGAGCCCTGAAATAGGCTGACTAAGGAGAGCCGTAGCAAAGTCCGTTGCGTGGCCCCCTGCCGATGGGCCCTCAACCTGGATCGGGCAGGGCAGGCCTAGGCAGAGAGACCTGCGCAGCATCAGGTATAGAGGACTTTTCCTGAGCCTGCAGCTGCTGCCACAATAAGCCTGAGAAAGGGCTAAAATCAAAGCTACAGAAAAAATTGACCCCAGAGTCCTTGGATATGTCTGGCAAGGAGGAGCTTCCTCCCCGTGATTGCGCTTATATTTTTCTTTGCGGACTTATCCTCAGGAGCCAAGGAAATTGGAGCTGCAGCAGCCCGGGCTGCCGTTCCCGCCAAAAATGAACTGTTTGGAAGGCCTGCTTCTGAGGCAGGATCTATGCCCGAGAGGCCCTACCCCAAACGGAGCAAACCGAAAGCAAACTTTAGATACCAAACAAAATCGGAGGAAGAAAAACCACCGTCAAACCGGCCCCTTAGAAACCGCCGCGGGAAAAACAAAAGCCGACTGAAAACAAAGAAAATGGCCGCCGGCACACACAAAACTACCAAACAAGCTGAAAAAAATGACCAACCTTAATAAGAAATGCTCCTTCTCCTTCAGCTCCTGGCACCCACTGCTAGTGGGGAAGGAAGCTGAGCCCCGGAGGCAGCAGGAAGGTATCTGGGGCTCCCAGCACCGCACTGCTCTCTGCTCTACTGAACGGAGCTGAAAATGAGACAGGCTCTGCGCCTCTTCAGCCCCGTGCCTCGGAGCGCCGCTAAAAAT
This sequence comes from Ichthyophis bannanicus, assembly GCA_033557465.1. NCBI lineage: Eukaryota > Metazoa > Chordata > Amphibia > Gymnophiona > Ichthyophiidae > Ichthyophis > Ichthyophis bannanicus. The sequence continues at coordinate 115,362,847 of CM066032.1, read as the reverse complement.
TTGTCGGCTGTAATCGACACTGGCAGGGACCCTGCTAGGACCCCCTGCTCTGTACCACTGCTGAAAGTTCACAAAATAAAACAGAAAGAAATAAAATTTCTAAGCCTTAAGCATCTGAATGTGGGAGCCAGCCAGGATAACGTCCTTCAGCTGCTGAGGACTGAAAAGACTGACAGTGGCCAGCAGAGGGAGCCAGATGCCAGCTCTTCAAAGTTTAAGATTTCAGTCCTCAGTTGCTGAAGGAGATTGACAACCCACTTGTTCCTGGACTGGCCCGGAGAGACGAACAAGAAGGTAGTGAGGAGCTGCAGAGTGAATGCACTTATAGGTCAGCAGGAGAAGTTTGAATTGGATGCGGAAATGGATAGGGAGCCAACAAAGTGACTTGAAATGAAGGGTAATATGAGCATGAAGAGGCTGGCGGAAGATTAGTGAGGAACAGATTGAAGGGGAGAGAGAAATGATTCAGAGGGAGACTAGTAAGGAGTTTGTTACAATAGTCTAGATGGGAGGTGACAAAGGAGTGGATAAGTGTCTTAGTAGTGCGTTCAGAAAGGAATGAGTGAATTTTGTTGATGCTGTAGAGAAAGAAACGGCAGGTTTTAACTATCAGTTTGATGTGTGTTGAGAAGGAGAAGTCAAAGACAACCCCAAGGTAAGAAGAGAACCAGGATAGCACCGAGCCCTTAAAACGAAGCTAGGTCAACTGTGGTCAACAGTGTAGAAAGCAGCAGAAAGATCAAGGAGGATGAATATCGAGTAAAGGCCCTTGGATTTTGTCATTGGAGACTTTGACAAGAGCCATTTCAGTGGAATGTAGAGGATCCAGAAGAGCTTGAGAGGAGGGAAAGTCAAGGCAGCGGCAGTGAACTGCATGCTCAAGTAGTTTAGAAACAAAAAGGGAAGAGGGAAATGGGTTGATAGTGAGAAGGACAAGTAGGGTCTAGTGAGGGTTTCATGAGGAGTTACCGCAGCATGCTTGAAGGCTACAGAGAAAGTTGTAGTGGAGAGTGATAGGTTGAGAATATGAGAGATGAAAGGGACAACAGTTGAGGAGATGGAGCTTAGAAGATGGGTGGGAATAGGATCAGAAGAGAAGGTTGCGAGTTTGGATGAGGAAAGAAGGCAAGTAGTTTCCTCCTCATTATCACAAAAAAAGAAGAAAGGTGAAGAGGGGAAATAGCTGACCTCATGGGGAATTGGAGTGTGATCTTGTGGATTCTGTCATGTTAGTAGTCAGCCGGGGTCTGGGCAGAAAGAGGGGGGGGGGGGGTGTCCAGAGGCAACGGCACCTTGAGGAAAAAACTGAAAGCAGTAAAGAGCCGGCAAGGGTCAGAGGCAAGAGAGTTAGTCAGATGGAGATAAGTCTTGTTTGACAAGTGTTATGGCTGACTGGAAAGAGAAGCATGAATTTGAAGTGTAGAAAGTCTGGAAGTGTGCTGGATTTGAACCAAGCACTCTCAGCTGAGTAAGCACAGAAACAAAGATAGCAGGTAGTGGACGACAGCCAGAGTTGAGGTACAGTACACCTCACCTTGCAGGACATGGCATGGGCAGAGCAAGAGCATCCAAAGCAGAGGAGATTGCAGCATTACAGGAAGCTATTGCCTCATCAAACTCAGAGGACATGGTGGAGGAAAGAGGTGATGAGACAGTGGAGGAGAAAATCAATGGGTCAACAGCATGAAGGTTCCTAAAGAGGTTAGAGGAGACAGGGCAAGGTTGAGGCGGTGAGTGATAAAGAGTGAAGTTTAGCAGGTGATGGTCTGATAAGTGAAGAAATGAGATACAGAGGTTTGAGGGTAAGCAACTAGAAAAGAATACAAGGTTGAAGCAGTGGCCTTGCTGGCAAGTAGGGGCAGTACAGCAAAGCTGGAGGTTGAATGAGGAGGTAAGGAAGAAGAGCTTTAAAGCATAAGGGTCAGAGGGGTTATCAACTTGAATGTTAAAATCCCTGAGAATAAAGGGAAGGTGAAGATGAATTCAGAAAGAAGAAAAGCTACGAGTCAGAGAGAAAGGAAGGAGGTGGACTTATCAGGAGGTCGATAAATGACAGCTAATCAGAGAGGTAGTGGATAAAAAGCCAGATACAGTGTACCTCAAAGGAGGGAAAGGAGTGAGACAGAGGCAGAAGGGTTGAAATTTATTATTTATTGCATTGCTTGATATACCGCCCATGCCAAGCATCAGAGTGGTGTACAATGTTAAAGGCACACTACAAAAATGGAAAATTGAAAAGAACGCCAATGGTAGACAGGACAGAGAAGAGAGAAAGAGACTGGGCAGAGAATGAGGCCACAAGAGAGAGGAGGGCAGAAGTAACCCAGGCAAACAGGGGAGAAACACTATCAGGAGGGGAAGGGGTAGGTCAAATGCAAGGTGAAATAAAAATTGACAGAAAGGAGAGAGAAGCCCAACACCACCACCACCACCATGGCCAGTGGGAAAATTGATAGCCGCCATGACAGAGCAGTGACTGAAGCAGAGTCATCAGGGAGGAGCCAGGTCTCAGTTAGAGCAAGGAGATGGAGAGGATTAGAGATAAAGAGATCATGATTAAAGGCAAATTTATTTGAGATGGAGTGTGTGTTCCACAAGGCAAATAAGGGAGCAAGGCGGCGGGATATGAATACGATTTGAGCTGTTGTGTGAGGATCTGTTCTGGGAGTGTGACAAAATCTAGGGGGGGGGGGGGGGTTGGGGTTCATATCTCCGAATGAGAGAAGGAGTAGAAGAGTGTGGGGTAGAGAGGAGACAGCATGGTGGTAACGAGGGCGAAGTTATTTCAAAGAGAGAGAGAGGAGATGGCTTAATGAGAGGAAGAAAGCAGTGAAGCTCAAGAACTGATGACAGGGTAGAGGACAGGATGGTAAAGGGGAGATAAGGGGGGGGGGGGTTGAAGTTGGAGAGACAATTAGGAAGTATGAGGAATAGGAAGAGAAAGTGATGAACCATAGGAAAGAGATGGAGAGGAGAGCAAATGTCAGGATAGGTGGGAGAGAGAGATCACAGGGAACTAGGTACACCTGTGAATAAGTGCGGTAATAAGCAGAGGATGGCTATAACAGCCTGAACGCCACAGGGTAGATGGGTTGGGAGGGGAGGATAAAAAGTTATGAGGATAAAGTAGGAGACAGCTGGACAAGCTTACAGATGAATAAATAGTACACTCACAGTGGTACAGAGAAACAGCACACTAACAGTGGAAAAAAATGCCATTTTTTGCCTTTTAGGGCAGTCTGACCCCACCTGGTGCATCTCAGGATGCATCATGAAGGCCAAGTGCCATCATTTTGCAAGACAGCGGCATGGGGCACGTGGGCAACGCTCCCACCCCACAACTTTTAAAGGTACTAGGGAAGGTTCAGGGGGTGGGATGTTAGGGTCCATTGGACCACCAGGCCTTTTTCTGTTCCATTGGTGGCCTAGGGGGCCACACATCCCCCGAATTTACTTTTGTTGGGGGGCTGGTGTCTGAACAGAAGGGACATCAGACCCCAATATTGTGCAGATAGCAGAGGGCTTTCCTTAATGCCTCAGATGATCCTTTTGCTCCCAGCTGGATCTTTATGCCTGCGTGAATTTGGCTTAAAGATGTAGTATTAAAAATCTGCGCTGAAACTTAGTGCAATTTTTTTTTACAATATACAGCACTTTGTAAGCTGTTTACATGCCTACTGTGCTGCAAGTTAGCTCGGTAGATTTTCTGGCATTAGTTTGCTTTCTGCATTGGAGAACAAGCCTAACACCAGAAAAAAAAACACACACACACCAAGGTTTTCTACATTGGTCCCTTAAGTTACAAACACTTTGGAAACCGAAACAATTAATGTCGCTGAAAGCAACTCGCCTTAAAGTACTATAGGAAACTGTGCAAGCTAAATCTAAATACAGACATATATGAAAAACACAGAGAAGGTCGCCACCAGGGATAGACATGGACTCGATGGCACTCTCATCCCAACATCAGCGCCCTCCCATTAAGGCTTGTACCTGAACTTTCAACACCGCCACACGAAATTCAGGCATGCCCAAGTCCCGTTTCTAGTAGGAATGGACAGCCAAAAGACATGTAGACACCTTGAACGCGCACGAGAACAGTGTCTTTGATGGAAAGATTCAAAAGAGTAAATGCATTAAGAACATAGAACTTGCTAGTTCCACTACACCCCTCAGCCCCTTCCGTTGCATTCTGGTATTTGTAGTGCTAATTTCCAATGGGCACCGTCAGAGCGCAAATCCCTCGTTAGTTGGTATAGCAGCCAAGGCCGCAGAAAACCTCGCTGCAGACAACGGGGAGACCAGAATCCACGAGAAGCGGGGCCGGACCGGCACTAGCACCACGTGCAGGCACCAAGAAGCATGGCGGAAGTACACAGGCAGCCGTCCAATACCACGAAGCCCGGCACGTTTCGACTGCTCCTCACCTCGGGCTCTTGGTCCGTTTCATGCGGGCCTCCCCCACCGCAGTCGTCAGCTCGTCGCTTCATCCTCGCACACGCTGCTCGAGCTCCTCAGAAGAGTCTCAACCAGAACTGCCTGAACGTCTCCTGCCAGCCGCCGATTGGCTAAAGCGGCCAAGGCGCAGGCTCATTGGCGATCCCATGGAACCGTCCCTTCGCGGCTACCTGCAGCGGTTTCAATTGGTCCCTTCACGGTGACGCATGCAAAAAAAAAAAATTCTCCGCTGAGGTAGACTGACAAGCTCTGCGAAAGTTTTACGACTTAAGCGATCTTGCGTTTGCGACACCCTATCTTGTTATAGGAGTGAAGAAGAGGTGTAATGCAGACTAATACCCAAAGGATTAGCGTTCCAAATCCCACTGGCACACCTTGTGACCTTGGGCAGATTTGCCCTCCATTGCCTTGCAAGAAAAGGCCTGCCAATCTACTTTTGGTCATATCTTGCCAAGAAAACCCAAGGGCTGCTGGGTCGCCACGAGTCAGAATTTTGACTTGAGGGCAATTATAAAAAAAAAAGTCTTATCAGAGAAAGAAGGTCTCTGGAGAAACAAACATTCATCCTGCATATTTGACTGGACCTCTTTGGTTATACTGAGAAAGCAAGGTCTTTTAAAAGCTTGGAAAACTAAGGTCCTTGAGAAAAACTAACAAGCAATGAAGTCTTTGTTTCTTTGTAACTGTCCAAGGATTTTTTTTTTTTTACAATTAGTACAAACTCTACAGAAAAGTTATTAAATAGATTTTTCTAGCTTTCTCAATCTTGAGTTAGCCCTTCTTTTCCACAATGGATAGCTTCTTTCTGTTTCTGCTCATCAGTTGTCTTCAGTCGTTATCTATGTGCATCTTTGCTTTTGTCTTAACTTTTTCCAGTTAGAGAATTTAAGTCTGCATTGTTTTATTTTTAATAGCATTTCCTTTTCTTTGAAACATTTGTTAAGGTAAGGGTTTCCTTTGGCCTACTTTCTTAAGGGCTGATGCAGGAAAGATTAGCGTGGCATTTTTCTGGTGCTTTTCCCATGCTAGGTGGCAGTCTGACCCTGTTTGTTGTATCCTGGGATGCACCGCGAGGGGAAAGGCTCCACCATTTCTCAATATGGTGGCACATGGGCAGGAGCATGAAGGCAGCACCTCCCTCCCCAGATTAAAGGTACTGGGAGGGGTGGAGGAAGGATTTGGGAGCCACCAGGCTACCAGGGATTTTTTTCTTGTTTGGTTTGAAAGGGGTTCAGGGCTGCTAGGCCACCAGGGAGGATTTTTTTTGTTTGGATGGGGAGGTCCACCAGATATTGTTTTATTGGGTGGGTGGAAAGATTGGGGTCGCTGGGCCAGCGGGAATTTTTTTATTAGGTGAGTGAATTGCCTTTTTTATATTGGGTGGGTGGGGGATCAAGGCCACTGGGCCACCAGGAACTTTGTTTCTGTCAGTGTCCAAGGAGGCACCAGCCCCCAGACAATGTGCCAATGCATTTGGGGACTTTCCTTGATGCCTTGGTCACCTGAAGTTAAGTCATAACTTTAAAGAAAAGACTTCAACAAATCTAAACATATTGCAACATTTTAAACAGCCCGCTAGTGAGAGCCTCAGAATCAACTCACTGATAAATCAAATCAGGAGCATGAATAACATCAACGGTTCTCACTCGCTATACACCACCCATCCAACTACACGATAATATGAACATGAATAATTCTTCATTAACACAACATTTAACAGCTTCACAGCATCAAATTGTTAAATTGTCACCACTATCTCAAATCGTGCGTAAGATGGAATTGAGTATCCCCGACGCCCTTTCAAGACATCTTATATTAGCGTTTCGCTACCGCTGTTTCAAGGGGATCCAACTCTACAAAATAAAATAAAAATAGCTTAAGGTAATGCCGCAACTCATGAAAAAATCCTTATGCACGCTGTTCCAAGATCCTAGCCACTTACCAAAAGTTGCTTCAAACACCAACAACTATTTCAAAGGCGGTTCCTCGTCTCTCATCAGAGCTGAACTTACAGACCGCCATTCACACCCGACATCAGTGCTGGTATCGAGACAGCATATACTTCCGGACATGTGATATATACCCGGAACTCTCCCACAGCTGGCACAATCAGCTTTGAAACTACCCAACCAAATACAACAACTGAAATCATTCACTAAACTAGATAGAGGGAAAGAGAAACCTCTTCCACAATCACCTTATCCATCTAGTATGCATATTATTAATACAAATTCACTGTTCAAAAAAACAGATCAGGAACAAACTCCCCATTCAATACAAGAATTTAACCCATTAGGAGAAACTGTTTTTAAACGAAAAATCCACCACTGTTCCCTATATAGGAGAAACCGATCACGGGACATACCCAACGAACCTTTCCGGACATGTTGAATTACAAAGCATTGAAAATCGTTAAAGTTATGCTGAAAATTTAAACAATGTTCAACCATTGGTGCTTCCTTGCACTGACAGTGAAGCTTACTTTTATGTTCAAGTAGCCGGATACATAAACACCGAATTGTCTTCCCTATATAGAGAAGTCTACATGGACAAAAAATTCCGTAAATAACAAAATCTGAACTGCACGAAGTGTTATCCCGCAATTGAATTGACTGACCATTGTATACAAAACTGTCTGTTTCCCACATCACCCCACAACAAGAACACTCTCCACATTTTCTATGTCCATAACTGTCTAAGGAAATATCAGACAAAACCCGTAAAGAAGAAGGGCTCAAAATATCCTTTAAATTTGGGTTGCGTTGCCACACACAACGCAGTTGTTTAGACTCCAACCCCGGAACTATACTCAAAACATGCCTATATTTCTGTAAAATTGATTGAATCTGTCTACTATAAGGGGAGTAGCGAGAAATCAAATTCACTTGGTCACTGTCTGTCAGCGCCTTAGGTCGAGGAACCAACAACCAAGACCTATCGTTATAAAGTGCACGTTTATAGGCGCGATTTACTACCTTTAAAGGGTAACCCCGATCCAAAAAAATCCCTCTATCTAGTTTAGTGAATGATTTCAGTTGTTGTATTTGGTTGGGTAGTTTCAAAGCTGATTGTGCCAGCTGTGGGAGAGTTCCGGGTATATATCACATGTCCGGAAGTATATGCTGTCTCGATACCAGCACTGATGTCGGGTGTGAATGGCGGTCTGTAAGTTCAGCTCTGATGAGAGACGAGGAACCGCCTTTGAAATAGTTGTTGGTGTTTGAAGCAACTTTTGGTAAGTGGCTAGGATCTTGGAACAGCGTGCATAAGGATTTTTTCATGAGTTGCGGCATTACCTTAAGCTATTTTTATTTTATTTTTTAGAGTTGGATCCCCTTGAAACAGCGGTAGCGAAACGCTAATATAAGATGTCTTGAAAGGGCGTCGGGGATACTCAATTCCATCTTACGCACGATTTGAGATAGTGGTGACAATTTAACAATTTGATGCTGTTAAATGTTGTGTTAATGAAGAATTATTCATGTTCATATTATCGTGTAGTTGGATGGGTGGTGTATAGCGAGTGAGAACCGTTGATGTTATTCATGCTCCTGATTTGATTTATCAGTGAGTTGATTCTGAGGCTCTCACTCGCGGGCTGTTTAAAATGTTGCAATATGTTTAGATTTGTTGAAGTCTTTTCTTTAAAGTTATGAGGTATCATTTGTAGGCTTCGATATAGGCTTTATAGTTTTTGGTTTTCACCTGAAGTTAAGTGTCAAACTTCACCTAAGATGACCTTGTTTCTTCTGGACAGCATGCCAGACTTGTACTGACTTCCATGCGCATGTGTTTGGCTTGCTCTCCCAGTTTAACGCTGACTTTTTGCACACTAGGTAATTTGTATATTGCATTCTAGTGCAAGGAGTCATAAGAATATAAGAAATGCCATACTGTGTCAGACCAAGGTCTATCAAGCCCAGTATCCTGTTTCCAACAGTGGCCAATCCAGGTCACAGGTACCTGGCAGGTTCCCAAAAAGGAGAGAAGCAGGAGCGAGGTGGAAAAAAGAACTTTATTAAAGAAACCCGTTACGGCCATGTTTCAGCTAGTGCCTTCTTCAGGGTTTGAGCTGTTAAGCCCAATAATGTGCAAATAGTAACATCCAATGGAGTGGAGGAGTGGCCTAGTGGTTGGGACAAGGTACTTCCGGCCAGAAGGTCAGGGGTTCAAATCCCACTAGAGGACAGCAACCTTGGGCCAGAAGGACTGCAGTTTCTAATCCCACAGGTGCTCCTTGTGGTCTTGGGCAAGCCACTTAACCCTCTACAGCCCATGTTCTCTGTAAAATAGTTATCTCCAAGTTATAATGCCCCATTGAATGTAATTTCAGTTTGTTCAATGTAAACCACACTGATGCAGAATAGCACAGTATATAAGAGAATGTAAATAAATAAAATATAAATAAATCCAGGTGAAGCAATTCAAGACCTCAGGATGCTGGTTAGTGAGGTCCAAGTCATCCAAAGTGCTAATAGCAGCTATCTTGTTCAAACATTTTTTAAACCCATATACACTAATAGCTTTTACTACAATTCCAGAGTTTGATTACGCGTTGAGTGAAAAAATATTTTCTCTTCTTGTTGTTGTTAAGTGCCGTTGAGTTGACGTCGACTCATGGATAGTTGTCCTAAACCGCTTTCAGTCTTCAGTCAGGTGGCTCAGTGTTGACAGAATGGCACGCATAGCTGCTGTTATTGTACTGATCCATCTCATTGCTGGCCTTCCTCTTTTGCGTTGACCTTCTACCTTGTCAAGCATGGTGTCTTTCTCTAACAATCTCTTTCTTCGCATGATGTGTGCAAAGTATGAAAATCGAAGTCTTGTCATTTGAGCGTCTAAAGAAAGCTTAGCTTTGATCTCCACTAGTGCTGACTGGTTTGTTCTTCGGGCAGTCCGTGGCACACACAGTATTCATCAACAGCACCATAATTCAAAGGCATCCGTTTTCTTGTCTATCTTTTTCACTGTCCAACTTTTACATCCATATGACGTTATTGAAAATACCATGGCGTGAACAAGTCAAATCTTTGTATAGCGAGAGACATCTCTGCTTTTGAGAATCTTGTCTAGGTCCTTCATAGCCATTTTGCCAAGAACAGTGCATTGTCTGATTTCTTGGCTGCTTGTTTCTTTATTGATAGTTGATCCAAGTAGGTTAAAGTTGTCCACTATTTCAATTTCTTCTCCATCAACAATGAACTTATTGATTTTGCCAGTTGTCAGGATCTTTGTCTTCTTTACATTAAGCCACCGTGAAGGCATACCACAAGATGAAGCTACTTAAATATCTGAAACCATTATTCAGCCATGACCTGTTCCTGATCGTGTCCCCCGTCTAGTCCCGGAACCTCTGGGTTGTCCATCTTATCCAGCAGCTTGGAGACTGAGAAACTCCCACTTTTGTGACCTCATGAGTATATCTCTCCGGTGTCCGCCTCCAATCGTCAGTTACCTCAGTCTCCAAACAGCTGGATACATGGGAGCCCGGGGGTCCGGGCTCACAAGAGAAACAATTAGACAGTTGGTTTTGAGGAATTGACTTTAATTTTTGGTGTAGTGAGGGTGGTTCAGTCCCGGGGTCTCCCTCTACCTCAGGGCTGTGGCTTTTGTCCCAGCACAGGTCAGCGTCTTTATTTCTAGCTTTGTCTGCTCCTCCCTCCCTGTCCTTCTCCTCCTCTCTGTCTCCCTGCTCATTGCTTTGGGGAGTGGGGTCCCTTTGGTCACCAGCGGTAAGAGGACACCGTCTCGCTGCAGCAGCTGCATAGTCGCTGCTTCACAGACTGCTCGCACGGAGTTGAGCCGACGCCACGCAGAAGTCTTGCCTGCTCGTGCGTCCAGCGGCTCCCTCCGGTGCACGCGGCCGGCGGCTTGAATTTTTCTGCAGCATCGGGAGTGCCTCTCGGGCCTACGGCGTCTCGAGCGCTCCCGGGGTCGGCGGCCACAGCCCTGCTTCCTGCACGCTCTTTCCCCGAGTTCTCAAGACGGAGGTGAGTGTTGCGACGGGCTTCTTTCCCCTCAGCGCGTTTTCACGCGCTTTTGCTCCGCTCGGCCCTGCCGCGTGGCGTCGGCGTGCCGGCTCTTCTGGCCTACCGCACAGGAGTTTCGGGGCCTGCAGCAGGCGGTTGAGTGCCTCAGCGTTTCTTTAAGAACATAAAAAAATAAAAATAAAATAAATTAACTATACATTATACGAACGGCGCTGTGAAGGGAGCATAACTTTACAGGGGAGGCTTTGGGCCTCTTATCTGCTGCAGGAGTAAGGCAGTTTTTTGTGGCGGTTTTTTCTCTTTTGACACTTAGTTTGCAAGATCTTTGCCTGCCTGCCTTGCAGTTTTCTGCCCTAGGCAAGCCCGGGGTCAGTGTACTATATATCATGCCTTCCAAGTCCCTGTGTTTGGTGTGTGGGACGAGGAAGACGTCTGCCGGAGTCTGCAAGTCTTGTGTGGGTGACTCCGGGGAGGCGTCTTCGGAACCGGTGCAGCAGGAGGCCGTCCCGGCTTCCACGGCTGACCTTGCCGTGCCAGGGGGGCAGGACGCTTCCCCATTGGAGTCCGTTGCGGGTCCTTCCTCCGGCTCGGTCGTTTCCTCCGCTTTACCGGCGTTGCCATTAGACCTGTCATCTATTTTTTCCCAACAGTTCGTTGCTCTCCTGCAACAGTCCATCTTTGGAGGCCCTCCACAGCAGCAGCCTCCAAGGGGCGGTACCCGTAAGCGCCCGGCTTCTCCTCGTGCGGACTGCGCCCCGTTGGAGGGTAAGAAACCTCGGGGAGCAGGTGACCTCTGTACACAGTCGGAGGCTTCCGAGGATCCTCTTTCGGATGAGGAGTCGCACAGCCTTCAGTTGGATGAGGAGCTGGAGGAAGGAGAGATCTCAGAGAGAGAGGACCAGTCACGGATTGTGAGAGTCTTTCGGAGGGAGGAACTTCCAGCCCTCATCGTCGAGACGCTTAAGGCGCTCAATATGCCGGTCCCAGGGATGTCTGCTGATGAATCCTTGGAGGATCCGTTGTTGCAGGTGTTTCGGAAGACTCAACGAGCGTTCCCAGTTCATAGGGTTTTTCAGGAGATGATTCAGGAGGAATGGAATCTGCCCGAGGCTCCGCTGAAAGGCTCCCGGGTTATGGGGCGTTTGTATCCCTTGTTAGATCAAGATAGAGAGGTGTTTAAGTTGCCTAAGGTGGATGCGGCCGTCTCGGCGGTTACTAAAAAGACGACCATTCCCGTGGAGGGCAGTGCGGCCCTTAAAGATGGGCAAGACAGGAAATTGGACTCCTTGTTGCGACAGGTTTTCGAAGTCAATGCCATTTCGCTCCAGGCAGCGATCTGTGGTGCGTGGGTGGCTAGAGCCTGCCTGCGGTGGTCCCAGCAGGTGCAGGAGGGGCAGCCCAGTGCGTTGGCGGAAGAAGCTGCCCGTCTGGAGTCCGGGACGGCTTACTTGGCGGATGTTCAGTATGATCTTATGCGCGGGCTTTCCAAAAGTATGGCCTCCTCTGTCGCAGCACGTCGATATTTGTGGCTCCGAAATTGGTCGGCTGATAACTCCTCTAAGGCTCGTTTGAGTAAACTTCCCTTTAAGGGTCGTCTTCTGTTTGGTGAGGACTTGGAGAAGCTGGTTAAGGATCTCGGTGAATCCAAAGGCGGGCGGTTACCGGAGGATAAGCCCAAGGTGACCCGTGGAGCACCGGGGGGTAGGGGGCTCTTGCGCGATTCCCGGCGTTTTCGCTCCCAACGATTTTTTCCGAGCCAGCGCGGCCGTTTCTCCAACAGGTCGCAGGGATTTCGTGGGTTTCGGGGAGCAGGCAAGGGGTTCGGTGCCTCGTCCTCCTCCTCGACCACCTTCAAGAAGCAGCAATGAAGCGAGGAGGGCCCAGACTCCCCTCATCCCTGTGGGGGGGGGGTTTGCAGGACTTTCTTCCTGCCTGGGCCCAAATCACCTCGGATCAGTGGGTCCTAGAGGTCATTCGAGAGGGTTATGCCCTGGAGTTCCTCCGTCCGGTGCGGGACGCTTTTGTTCGGTCTCCCGGTCGGTCCGTGGTGAAGCGAGCGGCACTCCGGGAGACGGTGCAAAGGTTACTCGACCTCAAGGCCATCGTCCCCTTGCCTCCAGACCAATGCGGGTGCGGTCGTTACTCCATTTATTTCGTGGTGTCAAAGAAGGACGGGGGAGTGCGTCCCATTTTGGATCTCAAGCGTGTCAACCGCTGTCTTCGAGTGTCTCATTTTCACATGGAAACTCTGCGGTCCGTCATTGTGGCAGTTCAGCGCAGGGAATTCCTTACGTCGCTGGACCTCTCGGAGGCTTATCTGCATATTCCCATCCGACCGGACCATTACCGATTCCTCAGGTTTGCAGTTCCGTTCGGTCACTATCAATTTCAAGCGTTGCCCTTCGGGCTTGCCACGGCCCCGCGGGTCTTCACCAAAGTCATGGTGGTGGTAGCGGCAGCTCTGCACAAGGAGGGCATCCTCGTCCACCCGTACCTGGACGACTGGCTGATCCGAGCGAAATCCCACGCCGAGAGCGTGAAAGCGACGGCCAGAGTAGTCTCGTTCCTGGAAAGTCTGGGGTGGGTGGTCAATGTGGCGAAGAGTCGCTTGCTCCCTTCTCAGAACCTAGAATATCTCGGTGCGCGTTTCGACACCCAGTTGGGCAGAGTGTTCCTCACGGCACAAAGGGCCCAGCACCTCCGCCACCTGGTGGAGCGGTTCCGGCAGCGAAGGGCTCCTTCGGCTTGGCATTATCTGCAAGTGCTGGGCACCATGGCGGCGTCCATCGAGACGGTGCCGTGGGCACGGGCTCATATGAGGCCGTTGCAGTGCGCATTGTTAAGTCGGTGGTCGCATCAGCGGGACCCTCTGTCACGGAGACTAGTTTGTCCGGCGGAGGTCCTGCAGGATCTGCTCTGGTGGCTGATTCCCGAGTCGTTAGAGCGGGGAAGGTCACTGGTGGCCCCAGACTGGGTGGCAGTAACGACGGATGCCAGTCTCCTGGACTGGGGCGCTCATTGTCAGGGCCGCTTCGTTCAAGGCCGGTGGACTCCCCAGGAGGCGACGTGGCCGATCAACCGCCTCGAGCTGAGGGCGGCGAGTCTGGCCCTGCAGGGGTTTCGCCCCTTGCTGGTCGGCAAGGCGGTCCGGGTGCTGTCCGACAACGCGACAGCGGTGGCCTATATCAACAAGCAGGGCGGCACCAGCAGTGTCGCCTTGGAGGCCGAGGCCGCAGCTCTGTGTGTCTGGGCGGAGTTGACTCTCTCCGACTTGTCGGCCGCTCATATTGCAGGAGTGGACAATGTGGAAGCTGACTTCCTCAGTCGGGTGCGCGTGGATCCGGGGGAATGGGTCCTTCATCCCGACGTCTTCGAAATGGTAGCTCGCCGGTGGGGCTTCCCGGTCATGGATCTCATGGCGACCTTCGCGTCCGCAAAGGCAAGTCGCTTCTTCAGCAGGCGCCGCGAACGGATGTCGGAGGGTCTGGATGCTCTGATTCAAGTTTGGCCGGCGGGTCAACTGCTGTATGTCTTCCCCCCTTGGGTCTTGATCGGCAGGGTGCTCCAAAGGATAGAAAAATTCCAGGGGTCCGTGATTTTGATAGCGCCGGATTGGCCCCGACGTCCTTGGTACGGGGACCTGATGAGGCTGGTGGCGGCGAAGCCTTGGCGTCTTCCATGTCGGGAGGACCTTCTCTCTCAGGGTCCTCTTCTCATGCCGTACGTGGATCGGTTCTCGCTTACGGCTTGGCTCTTGAAAGGGCTCGGTTGACGTCCAAGGGGTATTCCGCGGCGGTTGTTTCTACCTTATTGAAGTCCAGGTAGCGCTCTACGTCCCTGGCGTACATTCGCGTCTGGCGCATTTTCGAGGCATGGTGCGGGGACAGAAAGTGCAGACCCCTGCAGGCTTCGGTTCCTCAGATTCTGGCGTTTTTGCAAGATGGCTTTGACAAGGGGCTGGCGGCGGCTTCGTTGCGAGTTCAGGCGGCGGCTTTGTCCTGTTTCAGGGGCCGAGTCCAAGGTCAGTCCGTCATGTCGCATCGGGATGTGAAGCGTTTTTTCCGAGCGGTTGCTCTAATTCGGCCGCCTTCTCAGAATGTTTTTCCTAGGTGGCATCTGCCTTTCGTCCTGGATGCTTTAGAGCAGGTTCCTTTCGAGCCCGTAGCGAATGCCTCTCTTAAAGATCTCACGCTGAAGACGGTGTTTTTAGTGGCCATATGTTCGGCGCGTCGGGTGTCCGAGCTTCAGGCGCTCTCCTGTAGGGAGCCCTACCTTTCCTTTTTTTCGGGTAAGGTGGTCTTGCGGCCGGTACCGGCGTTCCTCCCGAAAGTCGTGTCGGCGTTTCATCTGCACCAGGAAATTGTTTTGCCTGTTTTTTCTGCGGCTGGCTCTGCCTCTTCCTCTCGGAACCTACATCTTTTGGATGTACGCAGAATCTTGAAGAAGTATCTGAGGCGCACAGCATCTTTTCGGAAGTCCGACAGGCTTTTTGTGTTGTTTGGGGGCCCGAGGAAGGGCGACGCGGCTTCCAAGGCCACCATTTCCCGCTGGATCAAGGAGGCGATTGCCTCCGCATATGTGCTGAAAGGTCGAGTTGTGCCGGAAGGGCCTCGGGCGCACTCCACTAGAGCGCAAGCAACTTCCTGGGCCGAGCATCGCTTAGTGTCGCCGGGCGACATTTGTAAGGCGGCTACGTGGTCCTCTTTGAATACTTTTGTTTAACACTATCGTCTAGATGTGCAGAGGATGGAGGAGTCCTCCTTTGGAAGGGCTGTTCTTCAGGCTGGTTTGCCGGGTCCCTCCCATGCTTGATTAATTTCTACTGCTCTGGTACTAACCCAGAGGTTCCGGGACTAGACGGGGGACACGATCAGGAAGATGAAATTAGACTTACCTGCTAATTATGGTTCCTGGAGTGGAACCCGTCTAGTCCCGGGTCCCTCCCCGGCTGTGCATGCGCACTGCTGCCTGCAGTGTCTCTCAGGATTACCGGTAAGATTTTTCTTTTTCTTCCTTCAGTTTTGTACAAAAAAAAAAAAAAAAGTCAGATTGAACGCCATGCCGAGGCGTACACAAGCTTGCTTAATGCATGAGTACACGAGGGTGGGGGTCAGAGGCCTTCCTTTCGGGGGGGTTTCTTTCTCTCCGTTCCTTCTTTTCTGCTAAGATCCTGATCTGTTCGAGGGTCTGTCGTCACAGTGAGGACGGGGATGTTTCTTCGTTCCTGTTTGTCATCTGCATAAGTTTAATGTTCAATGTAAACCGCTCTGATTGAAGGATAGAGCGGTATAGAAAAACTGTCAAATAAATAAATAAATAAAGGTACAGGCCCATTTTAAGACTATGTTCCTTGATCTTGAGAAGGAAATGTTTCAGATCGTCTTCACTTTCAGCCATTTTCTCTTATTGTTCTTAAATGGGTTACATTGTAGCTTCATTGCGTGTCCCCTAGTCTTTCGACTTTTTGATGGAGTAAAAAAATCCTATCTACATTTACCCATTCTACTCCATTCATTAATTTATATATCTCCCCTCAGCTGTCTCTTTTCCAAGTTGAAAAGCCCTAACCTTTTAAGCCTCTTCTCATAGGAATATCCTTCCATCCCTTTTACCATTTTGGTGGCTCTTCTCTGAGCCTTTTGTAATTCTGCTATATCCTTTTTAAGATATGGTGACCAGAATTGCACACAATATTCAAGGTGTGGTCATGCCATAGAATGATACAGAGGCATTATAATATCACTGGTTTTATTCTCCATTCCTTTCCTTATGATTCCAAGCATTCTATTTACTGCACACTGGGCAGAGGGTTTCAAAGTATTATCCATGATGACGCCTAAATCTTTTTCTTGAATGATGGTTCCTAATGTGGAACCTTGCATCATGTAACCGTAGTTTGGGTTGTTCTTTCTTAGGTGCATAACATTGCACTTGTCCACATTAAATTTCATCTGCCATCTGGATATCCAGTCTTCCAATTTATCAAGGTCCTCTTGCAAATTTTCCCAATCCCCTTGTGTTTTAACAACTTTGAATAATTTTGTGTCATCTGCAGATTTGATCACCTCACTCGTTATTGCCATTTCCAGGTCATTTATGAATATGTTAAAAAGCAATGGGCCCAGCACAGATCCCTACAGTACTCCACTCTTCACCTTTCTCCATTGAGAAAATTGGCTATTTAGCCCTACTTTCTGCTTTCTATCTTTTAACCAGTTCCTGATCCACAATAGTAAACTGCCTCCTATCCCATGACTTTAATTTCGCCAGTTCAGTCTCTCATGAGGGACCTTGTCAAAGGCTTTCTGAAAATCCAGATACACTATATCAATTGACTCACTTTTATCTACCAGTTTATTAAAAATAATAACAGATTAATAAGACAAGATCTTCCTTGGCTAAAGCAAACAACTTGTAACCGTGCCTTATCTTTGTACTCTTCATCTCTTTGAAACTCTTTGTTAGGGGAATTAAGATCCATATCTGATATCAAGGATTTTAGGAAAGCTCTGAAGACTCAGCTCTTTGGATCTGATATGTTAGCCTAGTCTCCATTTGTTTATTTATCCTCTTATTTTATGCTTTTGTAAAACTCCAAGTTAACATTCCCTGTCTAATGTATCTATTTTTTATTGATGTAAACTGCATTGAGGTATAGAAGACCTGTTAAATAAATACATGTTGGCTTTCTCCCATTAAACTATGACTATCTATATTCAGTATTTTATTTTATTCTTTATAATGGTTTCTACCATTTTGCCTAGTACTGACATCAGGCTCACCAGTCTGTAGTTTCACAGATCACTCCTGGAATCCCTTTTAAAAAATTTGATTTACATTGGCCATTCTCCAATCTTCACGTACTGCAGATGATTTTAATATTATTTCACAGATTACTAATAGTAGGTTTGCAATCTCATATTTCAATTCTTTCAGCACCCTTGGATGTATACCATCCAGTCCAGGTGATTTGCTACTCTTTAGTTTATCAAATAGTTGTAATACATCTTCCCTGTTTATTGAAAATTGTTTAAATTCTTCTGATACATCACCTTTAAATTCCATTTCAGGAATGAGTTACTTCCCTACATCTTCTTCAGTAAAGACCGAAGCAAAGAATTCATTCAGTTTGTCCACTATGGCCTTGTCCTCACTTAGCGACCCTTTTACCCCTCTATCATCTAATGGTCCAGCTGACTCTCTCACAGGCGTTTTGCTACGTAAGCACTTGAAAAAAAGGTTTTTTGTGCATTTTTGCTTCCACTGCTTCTTTTCAAAGTCACTCTTTGCCTGTCTTATCAATGCCTTGCATCTAACTTGCCAGTGCTTATGTTGTTTCCCATTTTCATCATTTGCCTCCATTTTCCATTTCCTGAAAGATGCTTTTTTGGCTGCAACATCCTCTCTGGCCTTACCTTTAAACAATGCTGGCCGTTTTTTGGTCTTCCTTCCACCTTTCTTAAAGCGTAGAATATGTCTGGGCTTCCAAGATATTTTTAAACAGTGCCCATGCTTGATGTAAACCTTTCACATTTACAGCTGCTCCTTTTTGGTTTTTTTCTTAACTATTTTCCTTATTATATCATAGTCTCCTTGAAAGTTAAAAGGTAGTACTGTGGATTTTCTTGCTGTCTTCCCTCCATTTATTAAATCAAATGTGATCATGCTATGATCACTGTTGCCACGTGGTCCTAACACTGTTATCTCTTGCATCAGATCCTGTCTTCCACTAAGTACTAAGTCCAAAATAGCTTCCCCTCTTGTCAGTTCATGAACCAGCTGCTCCAATAAGCAGTCATTTATTTCATCTAGAAACTTTATCTCCTTAGTATGTCCTGCTGTGACACTGACCCAGTCAATACCAGGGTAATTGAAATCACCCATTATTACTGTGTTGTAACTTTTGTTAGCTTCTCTGATTTAGCATTTCATCATCTATCTGTTTATTCTGGCCAGGCGGACGGTAGTATACTCCCATTGCCATAGAGATTCTGCAGTGTGTTTTGTTTCCTGCAAAACCTTTATCCTGTGCGACTCAATGCCCTCTCTAATGTACAGTGCATCCCCTCCACCAATTTGATCTACTCTATCATTGTGATATAGTTTGTACCCAGATATCACAGTATCCCATTTGTTGTCCTCCTTCTACCAGGTCTCTGAGATGCTAATTATATCTAACTTTTCAGTTAATGCTATATATTCTAGCTCTCCCATCTTATTTTTTATACTTCTAGCATTTGCTTACAGGCATTTTAGAGGTTGTATTTTATCCATATTAACAATTTGGTGTACTTAAAGGCATCTGGGTTACATATATATTTAATGAAACCTCCCTATCAGGACATACTAACTTCCCTCTTTTACTAGTATACTTCAAAGATACATCCTTCCAAACCATGCGCGCTTAGGCAACCATCAACTTTCCCCTATTATGTAGTTTAAAAGCTGCTCTATTTTAAACATAAACATAAGGTTAATGCCAGTAGTCTGGTTCCACTCCAGTTAAAGATCCAACTAGGACCAATCAAAGCAGAAGCACACCATGAACACTTTGTTCAAAGTAAGAGTCATTATTCTTGTTCTTTCTCAATAGATGGTTGAGCATTCTTAATAGAAGATGGTCTATAGTAATTAGTGAGCAATTCACCAATATTCCTACCTCTTATGAATACTATCCTCAGTGGAATGGAGAAACAAGAATGTAACTGTAGAATGTTATTGACAGTTACATTCTTTTAGTCCGTTCCACCGAGGATAGCATTCATGAGAGGTAGGAATCAGTTCAATAGGCTTTTGTAGAACTGATGTTTATTTAAAGGATGTTTTGAATACTAAATACATGAAGGTTAAGTTTTTAAATGCAAAAGGGCTTAAATTGATCACAATTCCCATAGAATCAATAGTTCAGGTCCCCAGACATGAAGCAGCTCCTCTTGTTCTGTCTTCTTCTCTGCTCTTGTAGTTCCTGGGTTGGACAGCCAAGGCATCTCCAAATCATTTCTGTGATATAACTGCAAAATTACAATTCCCACTTTGTGCACCCTCAGCACACACAATCAGTATCTCATAATCTGGACAGCAATATATTTAACTGGAAATATCAAAACATTTGAGGAACTTTACTCCCCAAGAAAGTAAATTGGGGAAAAAATTCAAAATTACAAAAGCTCAAAATAATCTCTTGACTGTGTGTTTGGGATGCACTGACATATCCGGTCCCTAGCAGCTCGATTTGGGGGTCACTCAGTGGTAGAGATAGAACACACCTTGTTGATTCCACTCATTTCATTGAGGAAAACATGTTTCTGGCTGCTCCTTCAGGTTTGACTCCTCTGAGTCCCTTCCACTTCCTCTTCTTCACTCCTCTGCTTCAGTACCTGGCTATTAATGGCTTAGGGATGAAAACACTCCCCGGAGCTGGCCTAGCTGGCCATCAAGAAAGCTTCCTCACAAGTACTGCAGCTTCTTCTTGTTCCCTGGACTCTTGGAAACACATATTTTTATTCTTCCCCTAGTAACAATGTAGAAGACATACCTTGCATGTGGACTGTTGTAATCAAAGGACATTATATATGTCTCCTGTAATCTCTCCTCAGCTCAAGATGATCAACTTCAGATAGATGGATGCCACTTTTAAAATGGTTGCCAGGGAAGCCAAAAGGAACCCCTCTACTAGGAAAGTAAGAATGTGAAGGGAGCTGTAGGATGGATGAGTAGGAAGGGTACATGTGAGTTAATGTTACTCCACCTCAGGAGTAAGATTTTCTAAATTAAAAAAAGATGTGCTAAACACTTCAGGCTTTAATTCATCTTCCTGCTCTAGGGAATAATATCATATTGCTTTGTTTACCTGACTTAGCATGGAGATGCACTAATTTTAGAACATATTTTACTCCCATTTTAGTGCATCTTTATGTGCTAAAGAACTTATTAAATTCTGGGTAAAGTTCAGTGCAACCTATTTCATCATTCTCAAAGAGGTACAGATTGCTCCTGTTGGCTTCCACTGAGCTTGTGTATAGCTGCAATATATAGGGAAGTCTTGAAAGAAGGCACAGCACCCACAGCTTATAAAACAGGTAATAAATAGGCAAGGAAATTTTATATCTAAATCATCCAAATATTTATTTTTATTTATTTTATTTATTTACATTTCTTTTATACCGCGCTATTCGACATCAGTGCGGTTTACATAAAACATAAACGTTGCAAATAATAAAGTTAGAAAGCTTAGCTTTGGAGAGTCCCTCAAAGTTGCGATGGCAATTACTGGATCAGACCACTTGCTCAGGCAGCAGAGGCTGATTGAATTAACCACACTCTGAGAGGCAGGCTTGTTACAGAACAATGGAAAATCTTACTTCTATGTATCGGCCTACTATGCAAAGGAGTGAATGGAAAAACTGGGTTTTTTGCAAATGATATGAAAATTTGCAAGAGTGGACTCTCCTGAGGGAGTGGATAACATGAAAAAAGATCTACAAAAGCTGGAAGAATGGTCTAATGCTTGGTAGTTAAGATTTAATGTGAAGAAGTGCAGTGTCATGTACTTGTGATGCAGAAATTCAAGGGAATTGTGTACAATAGGGGGCAAGAGATTGGTGTGCATGGACCCGGAGAAGGACCTCAGAATGATTCTTTCTGAGGATCTCAAGGTGGCCAAACAGTGTGACAAGGCAATGGCCAAAGCCAGAAGGATGCTGGTTGCATACAGAGAGGAATTACCAGCAGAAAGGAGGAGGTACTAATGCCATTATACAAGTCTCTGATGAGATCTCACTGGATGTATTGTGTTCAGATTTGGAGACCATATCTCACAAAGGATATAAAAAGACTGGAACAATTCAGAGGAAGGCGATCAAAATGATTTGGAGCCTGCGCCAGAAGATGTATGAGAAGAGACTTGAAGACAAATATGTATACTCTAGAGGAGAGGAGGGACAGGGGAGATATGATACAGACCTTTAAATACTTAAAGAGTATTAATGAACAAATAAACCAATTTTCAAAGACAGGGAAGCTGTAAAACTAGAGGGCATAATATGAAGCTGCAAGGGGATAAACTGAAAGCCAACATCAGGAAATACTTTTTCACTGAAAGGTGGTGGGTGCTTGGAATGCCCTTCAGTGGAAGTGGTGGGGGCAAATACAGTGACAGAATTCAAAATGGCATGAGACAGACACAGTGGATTCCTTTATAACAACAGGACAGAATCAAAATAAACTTAACTATCTCTTATAGCTTTTCTAAAGCTAAGAGAGTTAAAGAAAAAATTCAGCCTCAAATTGGAATGCTACAAGAGGCTCAAGGATCCATGTTGAATGATGCTGAAAAGATCAAGAAAATATGGAAAGAATATACAGAGTCATTATACCATAAAGATCAAGTGGACCAACAGCTGTTTCAACCTGTATTTTATGATCAGGAACCATTGGTGATGAAAGAAGTCGAAGCAGCATTGAATGTCTTATCAAAGAACAAAGCACCGGGCATTGATGGCATTCCCAGTGAAGTATTACAGCAATTGGATGAAGATGTTACCATACTTATAAGACTCTGCCAGGAAATTTGGAAGTGGAGGAGTGGCCTAGTGGTTGGGACAAGGTACTTCAGGCCAGAAGGTCAGGGGTTCAAATCCCACTAGAGGACAGCAACCTTGGGCTAGAAGGACTGGGGTTTCTAGTCCCACAGGTGCTACTTGTGGTCTTGGGCAAGCCACTTAACCCTCCATAGCCCATGTTCCCTGTAAAATAGTTATCTCCAAGTTATAATGCCCTGTTCAATGTAATTTCAGTTTGTTCAATGTAAACCACACTGATGCAGAATAGCACAGTATATAAGAGAATATAAATAAATAAAAAACAAATTCATGGCCAACTGACTGGAAAAGATCTGTGTTTATACCAATACTGAAGAAAGGTGATCCAACTGACTGTGGAAATTATTGCACAGTCACTCTAATCCCACATGCCAACAAGATTCTACTCAAGATCATTCAGCAGAGATTACAACCATACCTGTAATGAGAATTTCTTGAAGTGCAAGCAGGGTTCAGGAAAGGGCAAGGAACGAGAGACATTATCACAGATGTGAGATGGATCCTTGAAAAGACAAAAGGATATTCATATGCGTTTTATTGACTACAGCAAGGCTTTTGATTGTGTAAACCACAAGAAACTCTGGGCCACATTAAGAAGCATGGGTATACCAGAACACCTGATCATTCTCTTGCACAGCCTTTACATTGATCAAGAAGCAACAGTTTGAATGGAACTAGGAGAAACAGAATAGTTTAAAATCAGCAAAGATTTGACTTGTCCAGGGCAGTGAAAGAAATAGGAAGAAAATTGATGCCTTTGAATTATGGTGCTGGCAACGAATACTATGAATACCGTGGACTACTCAAAGAACAAACCAGTCAGTACTAGAGGAGATTAAACCTAAGCTTTCCTTCGAAGCTCAGATGACAAGACTTTGACTTTCATACTTTGGACATATCATTTGAAGAGAGAGATCATTGGAGAAAGACATAATGCTTGGCAAAGTAGAAGGTCACCGTAAAAGAGGAAGGCCAGCAATGAGATGGATCAATTTAATAACAGCAGCTATGGATACCACTCTTATCAACAATCAGCCATGTGGCTGAAGGCCGAACAAAGTTTAGGTCAATTATGCAGAGGGTCGCCAGAAGTCAACATCAACTCAATGGCACTTAACAACAACAACAACATCTCTTATATTTCAACAAATAGGGGTGACTTGCATGTGGTGGGTACACCCCTAAACAAAAGCATTGGGAGCGATGACCTGCATGGAGCGGCAGATACACCTACTCTTGCCACCTTGCTGGGCAGACTAGATGGACCATGCTGGTCTTTATCTGCCGTCATATACTATGTTACTATGTTAAGATTACTAGATGTCCTTAAGTTTAGGGGATTGTCCCTGATTTTAGAGCGGTGTCTCTCACTCTCACCTGTTTGGTAGCCTCCTGTCTTCGATTCCAGTAATGGGTACAGAGCGGGTAGAAAAAATTTTATTTTCAATTTAGTGATTTTATTATTTATTTATTTTTTTTTATTTAGACAGATTTGTATACCACCTTATCCTACAATCAAAGTGGTTACATGACATCACAATTGGGGTTAAATTTGACATGAGGGTGGTTTACATTTAGACAGCACAATTGGAGGGTTACATTTAGCGTGAGGGTACCTTATGTCAGTTTTTAGAAATTACCTCCATTATTGCACAGTATCGATGAAATGCATCAGCATTTCTATTTCTCTGTTGAGTTGTCTGCTTGAAAGTTATCTTCTTACTGTTATGCGATGGATGGGGGGGGGGAGTAATAACTGTTCTTCCTTCCTCTATGCCTTGTTCTCAAACCTGGAACTAATGTGTCCCTTCACCCCCCCTCCCCCCCCCCCACACACACACTTTAGATAAGTGTCCCAGATTTGCATGCAAAAAATCTGCTAACCTTATCACAGCCTGAAGGGCTTCTGTTCTTAGATGTCTGTAAACTCTACAGGGTGGCCCAAAAAAGTGAGAATATCTCGTAAATTAAAACCTTAAATAGTTTACTTATTTACCTTTTTTAGCTACATAACGTCTTTATTTCGACAATTTCCGTCACCATCTTTTTTTTTTAATTTGTCAATCATTTACATCTGTCTTTTTTAATTTTTAAACTTATATGCTACGAGATGTCCTCACTTTTTTGGGGGGCCACCCTGTATATGTAGGTGTTTATTTCCCAGCTAATTAGAGGTTCTTTGGGGGTACAAAAAAATCAGTGGGTACTTTTTCTGGTGGAATCAAATGCATATATTTGCGTCACTTAGGAGAGTCAGCACAGACAAAGCACAAAAACTGAGTGGAGGAAATAAGAAAAGCCAGGGGAGGGGTGTTCTAGTGGGTTCTTTTTGCACTGGGTGTTTATTGGTTGAAACTTAAAATCAGAAACCCAAGCCTTGCTAGTGTGTTAGCCCATCGACTAGAAGCTTACAGTTTCCCTTTATGGTCTGTATTGTCTACATTCCCTCCCCCAGCTACCTCAGAGTCAGTGAATGACGCATCTTCTTTCCATCCCCAGCCCCCTCAAGATTCTGCTTATTTTCTTTTTTCTGACATGCTCATTTGTTGACACTCTTTTTGAGCTTTTCTTTCATGAGATTTAGTTAATTATTACTGTCACTAGAGGGCAGCAGAAGACACTGCGGGCATTGACTATGCATCTATTTTATGCATTAATTTGGCAAGCACATGTACAATTTCTTACGCCAACAAAGTTTCTTGAATCTGGCAGGCAAATTATCCCTTCACCCACTCTCAGAAACAGCCAGTATCTGCTGTGTGGGCCAAGTCTGATCATCAGTACAGACTCCTGTGCCTAATGCATTAGTGCTGGCCTTGAATGTATGCCTTGCTTACCACCCAGCCCAGATCTGTGCCAACAGCGAGCAAAGGAATAAGCCAGGGTTCAGCATGGCAACACGGGGGACAGTTTCTCCAACTGGCTCTGTGGAAAAACTCATGCTCAGACCACTCACCTTCCTGCAGCTCCCCTCTTCATCCCCTGCTTTTGTTTCAAGTATTCATTTTCATGAGAATTGGGGGAGGGGGGTGCTTTCTCTTCCGGCTGTTTCCTCCCTTCTTTCCTTTTGTTTCTTGTTTTGCCAGCCTCTCCTTCCCTGTGTGACCCAGTGGCACAACATTCCCCAAGGCCCTAGGCAAACCTTCAGCCTTAGGGCCCCCTTCCCTGTGAGCAGAGCTAGTGCAAGAATATTAGGCGAACCCCATTCCTGGCTGCTTCTATCTGAGACTTGCAGCAGCAGAAATGCCTTTAAAAAGGCGCCACAGCACTTACCTTAGCTCTGGGGCTGCGGTGTTGCTCATGCTTCTGCCCCTCCACTTCCACTTCCTTTTGCATGGGGCGGAAGCTGCCGGTCCAGGTGCTTCCTCCCCCATTCATAGAGGAAGTTTATGTCGGAAGGGGTGAAAGCACAAACAGCACCACAGCGCCGCAGGTTTTGATAAGTGCTTGTGGTACTGTTTAAAGGCAATGCCGCCGCTGCAAGTTCCAGAGAGAGGCAGCAATGGGCTGCCCTTAGACCACTGGAAGTCTAGGCAGCTGCCTAGTTCACCTAATGGGAGCACCGGCCCTGCTCTTGAGATCTTCATAATTACACTCTACAATCATGATCATTGAAATACCACCCCTCCCACAATAATCCTGTAAAAAGGCATAATTGGATGTCATACTTTTAAATATTAAACTTTGCTTTGTATGTGAGTGCCCATGCTCCTTACAGGTAACAGAATGCGCTGATGGCTCTTTGAGTTTGTGTGGCTCTCCGCATTTATTATTTTGCTTTGACTGTTGCTGCCTCTCAGAAGCTGCTTCCCTAGGGGACTGCCTACTTTTGTCTGATGGTTGGGCCAGCCCCGAGGCTCCTCCGTTCAGCTGCTAGAATTCTAGTTCCTCTTCAGTGTGGGAATTAATCCTCTTAGCTTTTCCATTAACCTCTGTGGTTTATTTTCTGCCAGTGTGTCCATGAACAATTTCATAATGCCATTTATCTGTGGCAGGGATGTCATCTTCATCTGCAGTGTCTGCACTATTGCTGCCACCATTGCAAGCTACGGGTGGACACAGTTTTATCCTGGATGACATGCAGCCAATATGTATTTTTTCTTTTATTTCTTAGCATACTTCAATTGTAATGTCGCCTTGCTGAGATTTGGCATACATTTTATACAACAGAGTCACCACGTGAAGGTACTTAGTAAGACTTGAGGAGCAAACTTTGTTCTTTCCTTCTAAGACACGCACAGCAATTCGCTAACCGCTGTTAATGAATTTTATGTTGTACTCCCTTTTGACCCTTGGGTGGCAGAGCCTTCACTTGGGTGGGACCTGGGCTGCGGATAGTGACTCCTGTCAGACCTGGCATACTGTTAGGTGCTATATCTGAGGCAGCCAGTAGTTTTCCAGTCCTGGGTTTGTTCCCGTGCTTTACAACAGCGATTCTCAAACTGGGCGGCACTGCCCCCTGGAGGGCATTGGGCTAATCAAGGGGGGGGGGTGTTGAAAGACAAGGTGGCGGCGTGGGGGTGCTGTTCTGCCTTAGGTGGGCGCTGGAGGGATAAGCACAATATAGCGGCATGAACAACTAAGAAGTAAGAAAGTATTCAAATTGTGCAATATACTGTAAATTGACTGTATATTAAATGAGCATATGTTTGCATCATCGCGAGAGAACCAGTGGTGCATATGTTTACATTACATGATTACACCAGTGGGGTTTCACTAGCATATTTGGTGGGAATAAGCAGTAAGTTGCATCAGGCATGTCAGATTTGTATGCGCAAATGAAATATACCAAAAGCAAAATGCAATAGATAAACTTGAAATACAGCCCCTGGCCAGTCTTGGATGGTGGGAAGGAATAATCTGTGGCAGGAATGAATTTAGTGATTTGTTTTGAGTAATAACATCACTGGGTTGGGGAGGGGGACACTGTAATAAATTTATGAAACCAAGGGGGCAGTGGGCCAAAAAGGTTTGGGAATCACTGCTCTACATCCTCTATCGGTCTCCCTATCTTTCTCTCTAGCTCAGATCATGTGCCATGGTTTTTATGTTTGAGAGGCAGTAAAAGGGTGACATAAGTTAAAGGCTAAAAAGCTGGGCTGAAGTTTTAAATGTTCTGAGATGTGCTCTGACATATGTCTGACATTTTATACCTTGAAAAGTTCAAAGATCTTGTATTATCTGGATTTGCAAGATCTATGCCTTTGAGGCAGTGCTGACTCAGCAGTGCCTGGGGGGGGGGGGGGGGGGGTTTGGCAGTGTGACTGGAAGTAGATTGCCAGGCTATTCTGAGGCAGTGGAGGGTTAAGTAACTTGCCCAAGGCCACAAGGAATGCTAGTGGGAATCAAACCCTGGTCTTCTGATTGACAAGCCAGTGCTCCTCCACTCCATTTATGAGGTATTAAATTATTAAACTTACACTTTGAAAAGCAACATTTAACAATTACCTGTCAAGCATTTGGAGGGCATTCCTGCATTCTAAATAGAAAAGTGACCCTAGTTTTTTAGCTGTCCTGGAAAATAATTTAATCCGATGAATTCACTAGGGCATAAGAACATAATATATGTCATACTGGGTCAGACCAAGGTCCATCAAGCCCCGTATCCTGTTTCCAATAGTGGCCAATCTAGGTTATAAGTACCTAGCAGTTTCCCCAAAAGACACAGATTCCTTAATGCTTGTATTGGGTCAAGCAGTGATCCTGGGTCCCTTTTAATAATGGTTTATGGACCTTTCCTTCAGGAACTTATTCAAACCCTTTTAAAACCCAGCTACACTAACAGTTTTTACTACAGCCTCCGGTAACAAATACCAGAGTTTGATTATGATATGACTGAGATGTTTAAATACCTCTGTGGCATAAATGCACAGGGGGAGAGCCTCTTTCGATTGAAAGCAAGTTCTGCTATGAGGGGACATGGGATTACGGTGAAAGGGGATAGATTCAGTAGTGATTTGCGGAAATATTTCTTTACGGAAAGAGTGGTGGATCCGTGGAATAGTCTCCCAATGGAGGTGGTAGAGATGAGGACAGTATCTGAATTCAAAACAGCATGGAACAAACACAGAGGATCTCTTAAGGAAAAAAGGGGGCTGTTGTAGTTGTTGATATGGAAGGACAGACTAGATAGGCCATGTGGTCTTTTTCTCTCATCATTTTTCTATGTTTCTATGATTACACATTGAGTGAAAAATATTTTCTCTTATTAGTCTAAAATAGGTTACACTGTAGCTTCATTGCATGTCCTCTAGTGTTTCTATATTCTGATGACGTAAACAATCGATCTACATTTACCCATTCCACTCCATTCATTAATTTATAGACCTCTATCATATCCTCCCTCAGCCGTCTCTTTTCCAGGTTGAAGAGTCCTAACCTTTTTAGCCTTCCTTCATAGAGGTATCCTTCCATGCTCTTTACCATTTTAGTGGCTCTTTTCTGTACCTTTTCTAATAACGCTATATCATTTTTAAGATACGGTGCCCAGAATTGCACACAATATTCAAGGTGCGGTCGCACCATGGAACGATACAGAGGCATTATAATATCCTTTGTTTTATTCTCCATTCCTTTCCTTATGATACCTAGCATTCTATTTACTGTAGACTGGGCAGAGGGTTTTAACATGTTATCCATAATGATGCCTAAATCATTTTCCTGGGTGGTGGTTCCTAATGTGGAACTTTGCATCATATAACCATAGTCTAGTTTGTCCTTTCCTAGGCACATAACTTTGCACTTGAACACATTAAATTTCATCTGCCATTTGGATGCTCAGTCTTCCAATTTATGAAGGTCCTCTTGCAATTTTTCACAAACCTCTTGGGTTTTAACAGCTTTGAATAGTTTTGTGTCATCTGCAAATTTGATAACCTCACTCGTTATTCCCATTTCCAAGTCATTTACGAATATGTTAAAAAGCATCTGACTCTGCACAGATCTCTGGGGTACTCCACTATTCACCTTTCTCCATTGGGCAAATTGGCCATTTAGCCCTACCCTCTGCTTTCTATCTTTTAACCAGTTCCTAATCCACAATAGTACACTGTCTCCTATCCCATGACTTTTTAATTTCACCGAGAGTCTCTCAGGAGGGACCTTGTCAAATGTTTTCTGAAAATCCAGATACACAATATCAACCAACTTACCTTTGTCTACTTGTTTATTCACACCTTCAAAAAAAGACAGATATTTTACCATATATATTTCAAACTGTTCTTCATATTAGATTTTGAAAATTGACCATTCTGATGGTATGATATTCTCTTTCAGAATTAGAAAACAAGTAGAAACAACCTCCTCCTGAAACCATGTCACTGTTACTAGGTATACATTTCAATGAGAACCCAATGCCATCAAACATAAGAACTCAGAGCAGGGCCATCCCAAGCATGCAAGGACAGAACCAGTATCATCCCTGGGCTTCCTGGAAACTGAAAAGAGTGAGTTATTGCTCATGGCGGGGGAGAGGGGGCACTAGATTCGTTAGTCGCACAGGGTGCATTTTTAGCTTGGCATGGTCCTGCCTCAGAGTCAATATTTTGTTCTCAATTCTTGGTTCACTTAAGTATAATCAGAGGCCTAAGAAAAACCAGAAGAAATTAGACCTTACCTGCTAATTGATGTTCCTTGAGTTACTCCAGTCCAGTCCCTGCACCTTTGGGTATTCACACCCCACCTGCAGCTTGGAGACTGAGCATGTCAAGGTTTTCATGACTCCCCCTAGATAGGCAGCTGGCTCCTCCCTCAGCCTCCGGTATCCTATTGACAAAGCAGACTCATGGAAACAACCATTACAGCTATTCTCTCAAACTCAAGGCATACCCCAGGGTTCGGCTCTCTCGGCACTACTTTTCAACATTTACATGCAGCCCCTCTGTGATATTTTCAAAAGGCATAACATCAACTACCATATTTACGCAGATGATATTATGCTTTACACACAATTGGATACCTCAGACCCTAAATATACGCAGCTTGAAACCTGCCTGGATGAGATGTTAAGATGGCTACAGCGAAACAACATGACAATCAACCATAAGAAAACAGAAGTCATGTATATATCCAGTAAACCGAATTTTGAGCCCCCTCCTACAATCACCCTGTGTAACAACACGTACAACACAAAAAATGAGATCAAATATCTAGGTGTCACACTCGACTGCAACCTAAAAATGGAAACGCACCTGCGGAAAACAAACAAGGCCATCTTCCACAAACTTAGAGTGATACAACCTCTGAGGAATATAATCGAACCCTGTGATTTTCGGTCTGTTGCACAAGCACTCATTATGCCATTCCTGGACTACTGTAACGCCATCTTACAAGGTCTGCCTAAAAAATCGCTAAATATCCTGCAAATGGCCCAAAATGTGACAACCAGGATCATCATGGGAACAAGCATTGCTGAGCACATTACACCTGTTTTGATAGAGCTACATTGGCTTCCAATTGCAGCCAGGATACAATACAAGACATTGGTAACCACGTTCAAACTTATAAATAACATAGCCCCTTCATTCCTCTCCACACTTATCAGCGCGCAACCAAAAAATAGGGACAGGAGAACTACCAACTCAAGCACCCTACAAGTCCCCACCAGCATCAGAACTGTAAAAGCAAGTACTAGTCGAAGGGCGTTCTCATTCTATGCTCCAACTATCTGGAATCAACTCCCATTTGAGCTGAGATCAATCAAGGACATTACTGCCTTCCGGAAGGAACTAAAAACTCATCTATTCAAAAGTCACTACAATCAGCTGTGACTCTCAGTTCGATAGAAATAAAGCAAAGCAGTCAACTAATTATACTCTGTTGAACCGATGTATGTAAATATGTATAAATGTAAAAGTTGTAAATACGTCTAGTCCAATCCCCAAAACACTAATCCTGTGTGCTGTGCCCTACCCACAGATCTATGTATATATCTGCCCCACGTTTCTGTCTTGATTTGACAACCCCCAAAGATGTAATCGAACCGCTACTGATCGCTGGAAGTGGCGGCATATAAGTGTGTACTAAATAAAATAAATAAATAAAATAAATTATGCTAGTAAACTTGACCAACTTGCCAATGAACACAAGCCCCACTTCCCACCAGGGAAGGAGAGTTAACCTGTCATGGGCATGCGTGAATCTCAGGAGACCAGTAACCTCCACTCTCACTCTCCGGCGGACACCGAACCCTCCGCCATCCTCCTGAAATGATTCCTCCATATTACTTCCCAGACCTTTGTATACTCTAACTAGGTAAACCTCTTGCAGCCGGGGAGCAATATGCTCGCAGTTAGCATCTGTTATCTGATAAGCTGTAAAAAGGGAGGGATTCAGGATTGGACTGGAATAACTCAAGGAACATCAATTAGCAGGTAAGGTTTAATTTCTTCTTCCATTTTGTTCCTCCAGTCCAGTCCCGGCACCTTTGGGATGTACCATAGCAGTACTATCCTCGGGAGGTACCCGCTAACCTGGTCTGCAGCACCACCGAGCCAAAACGTGCCTCCTCTGCCACCTGCACATTCAAACGGTAATGTTTCACAAAAGAAGACAAAGAGGACCAGGTTACCGCTCGACATATATCTACCGGCGACAACAGGCTAAACTCCGCCCACGTTGCTGCCTGGACCCAAATCAAATGCGCCCTCAATCCGATGGGCACCAGCCTACACTTCCACATATATGCTGAGGAGATGGCCTCTCTAATCCATCGAGAAATAGACGCCATGAACGCCGCTTTGTCCTTACGCGGCCCTCCAAACAGCTCAAACAGGCGCTCTGACTTACGGAAGGGATGTGAGTTAGACAGGTATCTCCTAAGCACCGTACACACATCCAGTCACCTTAGGAGGGGACCCTGTGCTGCTGTCCCCTCCGTTCCCAAAAACACTGGAAGGGACACCGATTCATTCAGGTGAAACACAGATAGTACCTTCGGCAAAAAAGAAAGAACCAGTCATAAGACTATCTTATCCCTAGCAATCACGAGATACAGCTCCCTGCATGACAGCGCTTGAAGCTCCAAAATCTTTCTAGCCGAACAAATGGCTACCAAAAAACACCGCCTTCAATGTCAAGTCTTTCAGAGTGCAGTCCCCCAATGGCTCAAAGGGAGGCTCTGTCAGGGCAGACTACCAGATTGAGGTCCCATGGTGGCACTACCGAATGCATCAATGGTCTTATCTGCTTCACTGCTCAGAGAAATCGAACTACATCCGGGTGCGAAGCCAAAAGCACTCCTCTAATCCTGCCCCTATAACACAACAGGGCAGCCACCTGCACTCTTAATGAACTGCAAGCCAAGCCTTTGTCCTTTCCAGCCTGAAGAAACGCCAGAATATCTGGTACTGAGCAATGCATAGCGGAACCTCTGATCTGCACACCAATGTTTGAAGACTCTTCACATTCTCAAGAGCCATGTCGTAAGCAAGAACCGATCTACCTGCGGCATCTGAATGGGCCCTTGGTTCAGTAGATCCTGTCAAGTTGGTAGGCACCATGACCTGTCCCTCGCCATCTGTACTAGATCCGCGTACCATGGCTGCTTGGGCCATTCGGGGGCAATCATCAGCACCAGCCCCATATGTCCCTCTATCCATTGTACCACCCTGCCAATGAGAGACCAGGTTGGAAAGACATACAGGAGTCCTGTGGGCCACCGCTGCACTAGCGCATTGAGTCCTTCCGACATGCGCTTTCTCCTCTTGCTGTAAAACCTCGCAGCTTTGGCAGACTCAAAAGTCGCCATCAGGTCCATTGTTGGCTGTCCCCACCGGAACACCAACTGTTCAAAGATGGTCTGATTGAGAGTCCACTCCACCAGGTCGATCCTCATTCTGCTGAGATAATCCGCCTCTACGTTCTCTCGCCTGGCCATGCATACTGCTGACAGTGCCACCAGATTGGTCTCTGCCCATTCCAACAATGAACTGGCTTCATCTTTCAGTTGCACACTGCCCCTACCACCTTGCCGGTTGATATATGCCACACTGTCGCTGCATTGTCTGAGAACACTCACATTGCCTTTCTGCGCACCCGGTCCTGAAAGCCTTGCAAGGCTAAGAAAACTGCTCTCAACTCTAGATGATTTATAGTCCATTGCGTTTCTTGTTCTGTCCAGAGTCCCTACACAAACTGAACTTCACAATGAGCCCCCCAACTGACTAGGCTGGCATCCGTCGTGAGTTGTACCCAGTGAGGAATCTCCTGGGCCATGCCTTTCAGGATCCTGTCTGTCTGGAGCCACCAATGGAGTCCGACACGTGCTTCCTCCATGCAAGGCAGGTGCTGTGAAAGTGGGTGAACTGGCACTGACCACCTGCGCAATAGAGCTCTCTGCAATGGTCACATGCGCACCCACGCCCACGGGACCATCTCGATCGATACCGCCATGGAGCCCAACACTTGTGCCAAGCAGTAGGCTTTTGCAACTGCAGAAACTGCAGGATCTCCATCTGTAGCTTGTGTGCTTTCGCTATTGGTAGCAACATTCATCCAACGTCCATCTGAAACCAAGCCTCGAGATATTCCAGGCCTTGCGATGATGTGATCCAACTCTTGGCGAACTGACCACCCAAGCGAGGTTCTGGAGGAACACGATGCCCGTTTTGGCACTCTTTTGCTCTCCTCGAGGGACTTTGCTCTTATGAGACAATCATCTAGGTACGGGTGGACCAGAATTCCTTCTTGTCTCAGCGCCACTGCCATTACCACCATGACCTTGGTGAAGGTCCAAGGCATGGTCGCTAGTCCTAAAGGCAGTGCCTAAAACTGAAAGTGTCCGCTAGGCACTATGAATCTGAGAAACCGTTGGTGCTCTGCCCGTACCATAATATGGAGGTAAGCCTCAGTGAGGTCAAGGGAAGTCAGGAACTCCCCTTGTGCACCGCCACAGTCACTGACCTTAATGTCTCCATATGAAAGTGCAGCACCCGTAGGGTTCAATTTACATACTTGAGGTCTAGGTTGGGACGGAACGTACCCTCTTTCTTTGGCACCAGAAAATAGATGGAGTATTAACCACATCCGCATTGGCTGTGGGGCACTTTCACCACTAGCAACCACTGTAGGGTTTCCCCCACTGCCCTCCACTTTAGGCTCATCTTGCATGGGGAATTCACAAAGGCATCTTGGAGGGGCCGAGCAAACTCTAGGACATAACCGTCCCACCCACCAATCGGTCATGATTCGGGTCCAGGCATCGTAAAATTCCCGCAACCAACTTCCTACAGGAATTACTTTCACCTGGCCCCCCCTCAGTTCATTGCAACTTCTTGGGAACCATTGAGGCGGAAGAGTAGAATCCTCTAACTCCCTCAAAATCCCTGAAAGGATGGCCCCCTCAATAGAAAATTACCCCTCTGATAGGGTGCAAACCTGAGAGATTGAAACCTCCGAAACTCTCTTGGCTGATCCCGTCCTGGGGCTATAGCCCACCCCAATTTCTGTTTGTCCTCCAGCAATCTTCTTCCTTTAGTTCTTCCCATCTCCTTCACCAGCTTCTCTAGATCTTCCCCAAAGAGGACCTTACCTCTGAACGGGAGTTTACTTAACCTAGACTTCGATGACACATCTTCCGACCAATTATGGAGCCACAAATACCGCCTCACAGCCACCACCGATGCCATACCTTTAGACAAGTAGCGAATCAGGCCATAGAAGGCATCCACCAGATACACTGCCTTTGACTTCAACTTCGCCGCCTCCGGGGGCCAATGCTGATCAGCTCCTTGGACCTCTATGATCCCTCGCAACCATTGGAGTCATGCCCTGGCCACAAACGCTCCACACACCGATGCTTTTAGCGCCAGTGCATTAATGCCAAATGCCTGCTTCAAGAGCATTTCCAACTTACAGCCCTGTACATCCTTGAGGGCTGAACTACCTTCCACAGGGATTGTAGTTTTCTTCGTTACCACTGAAACTGCCACGTCTATCTTAGTAGCACACCAAATTTCTCTGTCCCGATCTGGGAGGAGGTAAAGACAAGACATCATTCTAGTACCCCTAAGCGCCCCTTCGGGGACATCCCACTCCTCCTGTATCATCCTATGCACTACACTATGCAACGGGAACATCTTCTGCGTTGACTGAACCACCTGGAACAGGGGATCCTCTTGAGGTTCGTCCTGTTCTGGTGCCTCCGTAAAAATATTCAATAGCTTGGCGGAATGTGCTATCAATGCCGCCAACTCCTCTCTATGGAACACTCAAACAATGTGGGTCTCCTCTGTCTGTGGGATCTACCCTTTCTCCAAAACCGAGTCGAGCACATCTTCCTCGTTCAGATCCTTCGTCTCCAGCGGAGTCTCCTCCCAGGGACTTTCCTCCATTCTGTGCTTGCTGGGACCTGGCTCACTGTTATCCTCCTCCATTGCCAGGTCCGCCTCCGTGGTGCGCTTTGCTCCTCTCCTAGGAGCCGTTATATCCTCTCCTACCTTCTGCTTCAAACTACCCACCATGAGGGCTAAGTGCTTCCTTCCACCTGGCGGCATTCACCTTAGCTGCTTTCCTTCCTTTGCTCTTCAGACCCTTGGGGTAGGGAGGTTCTCACCCATCCACTCCCCCCCCTCCCCAACGTTGTTGCTAACATGGATTCCGTGGAGAGCCCGGCAGCTTTACCGTCCTTCATGCTTCTAGGGGATGCTTCCAGCCTGTCCTCTCTCAGGCCCACCTCCACAGACTGGGATTCTGTCTCACACCCCTTGCAGAACCGTCTGTGGACACAGAACCCTTGCGTGAACCACAAGCTGCACAGGTTGGTTTTGCAGGCATGGTGTTGTGCACTGACACTCTTAGTGCTTTTATTGTTTTTTAATCTATCTTCACTTTGTAAGGTTTCTTGCTGTCCCTAGACCATAGCACAACCCAAACCCCCCAAGTAAAGCAATTGCTGGCTGCCAGAGGCCCTCTTCTGTCACTGCCACTTCTGCCTACAACTGCCGCTTCCTGCACTCAAACAAAATGGCTGCTGCTTCACGCGGCTTCCCCAGTCTGCCCGCCAAATGCTAATGCTCCACTGTACTGCTTCCACACTCTCCAGCACGGGAATCACCTCCCCAATGCTCTACCTGCCTAAAGGCTTCGGGGCCGGGTGGAAGAAAAGTGCAGGAAACTCTGGTCTCCCATGGCACAACAACCTGTCACCTCTGAAATACTGCAACTCTGGAGTCATCGCGTACGTGCCTTTACCTTTCCAGCTAGCAAGGATCACTCTCCTGCCCTGCTTAGTGCTGGTTCCTCTGCACTGTCTCCAAACTGCCCCGCTAAGCAGATCTCCTCCACGGGGGAGCTGTGCGGGCCCAGCGGATCACCTGGGACTTTTTCTTTCTTTTTCAAATCCAGCAACACTTTGCAATCAGCTCCTGCCGGCTGACACTACTCGCCCCCTCCCCCCTCCCCAAGCAGGTCAGAACAAGTGATCCTGCAGTACCTAGTGCCTTTCAACCAAAAAAAAAAAAAAAGAAACCCAATTTGTAAGGCAATTTAAAAATAACTGTTCTTTCAGTGAGTCTTGACCCAGGGATTCATGTCTCTCCAACTGCCTGGAGACTGAAATACTGGAGGCTGAGGGAGGAGCCAGCTGCCTATCTAGGGGGAGGTCATGAAAATCATGACATGCTCAGTCTTCAAGCTGCTGGTGAGACGAGAATACCCAAAGGTGCTGGGACTGGACTGGAGAAACAAAATGGAAAGTCCTATTTTTGATCTTCTCTCCATGTTCTAAATAATAAGCACTTAATACTGATACCTATAAAGCAGGCCCCCCAGTTTCCTGTGATACTATAGCAAACACCACAAACTTGGGTCCGTGTAATGGGATGCATCATCCTTGTGTAGTTGAATAAAAGCAACAAAGGAAAATAAGGTAATTATCGTTTTTTTGGACTAACTCAATACATTTTTGGACTAGCTTTTGAAGGTTAAAACCTTCTTCTTCAGGTCAGGACAGTATGAGTAATAGATGACGATACTGTAATATATATGTGAATTACAAAAGCATTCCACTGATAATTTCAGGAGAAGGGGGGATTAACCTTCAAAAGCTAGTTGAGAAGGGTGGAAATTCTGTTGGCTCATCTTAGTGGCACTAAAAACTGAAAAGCAACACACAAACAAAAATATACTATTTTGCCTGCCTTCCTGCATACTCCTAGTTTTTTCAGTGCTTGCTGTAAACCATCACTTTTTAGTTATATTTTTAGCAGGCATTCCACTCGTCAAGAGTCCATCCATCTCTTTGCTTATGCACAGCCCCACCCCGATACCCAACCACCGAAGGTGCTGTAGTGAGGCAAATGGGTGGAGTCCATACTTAAATGCCCTTTCTCCCAGGGCTCGGAATGATATACTCACTCTGTGAAGGGTTAAGGCAATGTAGAAGGGAGGGTAGGGAGTGTGGTCCCAGGAGAGGGGAAGGGCTGGCGCTACCCAGTAAGCGGGGTAAGCGCGGCAGGGGGGGTGCCGATGTGCAGGACTGCCAGAGTGGCAGTCGTTATTCACCTCTCCAGCAGCCGGCGGTGCTTTAATTGATGTCGGGCGATGGGCACAGTGTCTGTGCAGTGCAGGCAGGTGATCGGCGATTCAGCAAGGCTAATCTTTAAAGAAAGATGTACTTCTTTCTGGGTCGCAGTGGCAGGAGGCACTTAATATGATTTAATTTCCGGTTTGCGGGGACACCAGAAGTGAAGTCATATTAAGTTCTTTCTGCCACTGTGGGCGCGGGAAGGACGTGAGGAGAGAGGAGTCACAGTGCTTAAAGCCTGCAGAGTGTATAGCAGTTTGTATACAGCAGTTAACAGTTTTCCATTCACCCAAAAATGACCAACACCACTCAGAGAAGACAGCACATAAGGTATGGAGGGGGGAGATGGGGGGACAGATGGGGGGCTAAGAGGGTAGATTGGCATGGTTTTAAGATTCACAGGGCAGGCCATAAAAATGTGGCAATCTCAATCTACCCCTCATACCCCCCCCCCCCCCTTTCATCTGCTCTCTCCGAATCTGGACTTTTTATGGCCTGTGAATATGAGAGAGCAAATGAGGGGGTAGATTACACCACCCTCCCTCCCTCCCCCCCCCCCCCTGATTTGTTCTCAGATTCACAGGCTATAGAAAACTCCTCAATTTGCCATATGGCCTGTGAATCTGAGAGAGCAGTTGGGGGGTATGGGGGTTGATTGCGGTGTTTTTTATGGCCTGTGAATCTGAGAGAGCAGATGAGGGGGGGGGGGTAGATTGTGGTGTTTTTTATGGCCTGTGAATATGAGAGAGCAGATGAGGGGGGGGAGGTGTGGGGGTTGATTGCGGTGTTTTTTATGGCCTGTGAATCTGAGAGAGCAGATGAGAGGGGGGAATATGAGGGGTGATTGCAGTGTTTTATATGGCCTGTGATCTGAGAGAGCATGTTGATATTTCTCTTTCTAATCTGTGGTTCCTTGTTCAGTATTTGGCGACAGTCTGTATTGCTTGTGCTGGAGACACAGAATTCTTAATGTGGTGTTTCTATGTAGAAACCTGTAGTAGTCCCACTTGTTCTGTGTTACCAGTAGTAGGTGCATTGGTGTTCTAGGGCCCAATATAATGTTGTAGTGGCTACCTACTCTTAAGATTCATGGTGTGTGACTCACAGAAATTGGTGCTACTATGATGAGGCAAGTTTGCTACATGAGCATTCCTTGGGGATTTTTTTCAGGTTTGTAATATTTAACAACATGCAAGGTAATGGAGAGATTTATGTTGCTGATTTTCATGTTATCTGAGTATCTTTGCTATGATTCTGATCTGTTTAGTCTCCTATGTGTTTCCTTACCATTTCTCTAGATGTGTCCTTGTCCTCAGCTGTTGTGTTGTCTCTCTGGACTAGACTGTAAACTCTGATGTGCAGGAACTGTACATGTCTGTACAGCACTGCGTACACCTTGTTCTGCTATACAAATGATCAGTAGTAGTAGTTGTATGGAGATTTATATGGAGAAAGGCCTTGGTTCCTGTCTATCCGGTCTGTACCCATTGTTGGGGAAGGAGTGTTAGGGCCGAAAATGTCCACACAGACACAGCAAAGGTAGAAAAAAGTGTGTTTAGATTTGCAGATTCAAATTTGTGAACTTAGGAAATGTGAATATGTAGTATCTGGCTTAATCTTTTGCAGACATTTGCATAAAGTGTAGATATTGTGCAGTCATCTCAGGAGTCTTTTTCTCTGACTTGTTTGCACTAGCAAAGAGACTTCTTGCCGTTTTCAGACTGTGGCAAATTTGTGAGGGTTCAGATGCATTTGTAGTGCTTCTTCTAGTTACTTGTAAGTCAGACAAATCCTACCTCCTCTGGAAATTGGAGGAGCTTGTGAGCAAAGAATAGTCCTGTTGCCTCAGTCTACCCTGAAATTGGGGACAGGAGGTGGTTTTAGTCCACGGAGGTTGGGCTGGCTTGTAAGGGGGTAGGAGGCAAGTACAGCAGGAGAGAGAGAGATTGGATGGGGCAGGGTATGGGGGCATGAGAGAGAGAGGGAAGGGGCATATGAGATAGAGATAGAGGGTGGGGTATAAAACAGGAGTGCAGAGGCACAAGGGAGTGCAGGGAATATTAGAGAGTATTTCATTTTTAGTCTAGGTGCGAAGCCGAATCTTTCCACTGCCGGTTACAATGTTATCAAAAAAGAAACTCTCAGGGTGCGAAAACAGGAAAAGGAAGGCAGCTAAAGAACAAGACATCCAGAGGCAAGCTGGAGCATGTTATCATTACATCAAATGATCGAAAGTGCCCGCTGATCACCCTCAGGCAGAAGACCTATCGAATACAAGTACTGCAGGAGCAAGTCCAACAGAGAACCAAGCATCAGAGACTTCCGCTTCACTCACTGTCCCTGACTATGATGAAGGTTCCTCAAGAGGAACATCAGTGAGTATGAAAGAGCAAAGCGAGCAGCTGTGTGCTTTAGAAACCTTTGGGGAAGAGCATCTTAGAACAGAAGAACCATCTGCTGCATCACCTTCAGACTCATTGGCACTTGAACTAGCAGACCCATCGAAGTGGCCAAAACCCACTGACAAAATAAGAATTATTCTCACAGAATCAGGACCTGTTCAAAAGAGAGGCATTTTGTATCCTACAAATTTTAGTGGACGCAAGTTCAGTGACACATATTATAATAGAAAAATGGAAAATGGTGAACTACTGCCAAGGCCGTGGTTAGTGTACTGTGATAAGGAAGCTTATCATGACAGAGGAGAAAGGGATAAAGGAAAGGAATTCACCCTTATAAAAGGACCTATTCTACAAGGTCAGAGAAACAGAACTCCAATCACACCTAGAAAGCAGGAAATTCCCAGATGGGATAGGTTTCAGAGTTCCCCTAGTGGAGAAAAGGAGAGGGAATACAGACCCAGGGTAAAGGACCCTTACGTCACTGAGTTCCCTAATTACCCAGCTGCCAGGAGGCAAGCTGATCTCCGTCACCTGAGAGGAGAAGAGGTAGGGCTGGAACCTTGGGGATTTAAGTCTAGGATAGAGAAAAAACAGAGAGAGGAAGGAGGAGGAGAGTCCCAGAGAGAGTCTCAGGGAGAGACCCAAGCAGAAACACAAGCTGGAGGACAGGACAAGGAAGCACAGGAGAGTGGTGGCCAGAGCATGAGGGAGGAGAAGCTGCTACAAGCCCAGGCCCAGGTATGAGCCTTGAAAGCTTGTCTAATACAGAGCAGTGCAGAGTTGCAAGGGATACTCTCATCTCTAACGGAAGGCAGTCAGCTGAACCCTGTGAACTGGAAGGAGAGGTAGAGCCTATGCAACTAGGTGAACCAGACCTAGCTGTGAATGACAAAGACTCATACATGGATTGCTCCTTGTGCCAATCCTTTACTGTAGAGGGATTGAAGGAAAACCACCCTTAAGAGAAAACCTTCAGAGTCAGGTAACTTTGAAAGCCTGTAGATGGTTTTGTGCATGTCCTGTGTTAAAGAAGAAATATGTTTGCTGAGAAAGCCAGAGCAAGCTGAAGCTCTCTGATTGGGCTTATCAAACACCTGCTATCCAGAGCAGTGCACCGGCAAGAAGCCGAGCTAATGGTGAAAGGAAGTAAAGTTTTTGGCTTTGTTTTTGAATATTCCTAAAGCCTTGAATAGAGCATTATTTGCTTATGAGAAGTTTTTGTTCCTGTTAAATGTTTTACTCTGTTTGAAGGAGACAAACAGCCTGGAAGTGTTTGGGACTATGAGAACAGAAAACTGCCATTGAGAAATGCTGTTTTTGTTTGCTTTAATCAGCAATGCTAGCCAAGCTGGTAGCATTGACTGTTAGAAGGCTTTATCTTTGAGATGAAGAACACTATAAGCTGAAAGTTTGCTTTGAGTTTATTTATGTCCTGATGTGTATTGTGAAGAATCCTGGAGAAAGAATCCAAGGGTAGTATTTGTGAACTTTTGCGTTGGAGTCAATAAATTCTGTCATTGCCTTACTATTCGAGCCAACTACAAGTGTTTTTCTTCTACCTGACGCCAAGTGAATTGTGACTGAACTACCTTTCCCAAGGGGCATGGCAAAGGAACCAGTCAGTTAAAGGCAAAAAGGTGAAACTTTCTATGATAACCACGCCCCTCCATACTGGAAGTAAGGGGCAAGGGCGTGACAGTACTCAGTTTCTGCAGACTGCGTGTTCTGTTTCTGCTACAAACTGTTTTCACCACTGGAACCAAGTGAATCACCCAGTGGATTTGTATCAACTGGCTACAATAACTGGAGGAGTGTATCCAAGGCACTGTATACACATGAAACAAATCTCTGCCATATTAAGCATTTGAAAATGTGGGTCAACTTCAGAAAGGATCTCAAAAACAGGACTACACTTGATTCACAAAATCAAAGGCTGTGTGAACTAGAGAAAAAACATTGGTCAGATGTGATTGCAGGCTCATTGAAATCATTAACTTTCTTGGATCTCAATGTATGGCTCTGCGAGGCTCATCAAACAAGCTTATTGAAAGAAACAGCAACTTTATGAAACTGGTAGAACTATTCGGGAAGTTTGATCCTGTCATGGCAACACACATAGGGAGGGCCATAAGACAGGAATCCAAATACCATTATTTGAGCAATGACATACAAAATGAAATTACTGTAATCTTGGGCAAGGCCATCACTGAAAACATCTTGTCTGCAGTCAAGAAAGCAAAATACTATTCTATAATATTGGACTGCACTGCAGATGTCAATCACACTGAGCAGATGACTCTTATTATTCGTTTTGTTTCCTGTAAAGAAGGCACTGTAGACATTGAAGAACATTTCCTAGGCTTCCTGGATGTGCATGATTTAACTGGAGAAGGTTTGTGTGACACTGTCGTCAATGAACTGCACACCTGGATTCTTGATATTGGTGATATGAGGGGCCAAGGTTATGGCAACAGCGCCAACATGAAAGGAAAAAGGAATGGGCTACAGCGGCTGATTTTAAATATAAATCCTTGTGCTTTCTACGTACCATGCGGTGCTCACAGCCTGAAATTAGTAGTAAATGATGCTGCCAAAGTGAATCACAAGACAATTGGCTTCTTTGGAACAGTTCAAGAGATACACAAGTTCTTCTCATCATCAACAAAGTGCTGGGCAGTTCTCAAGAAGCACATTACCTCTCTGACACCGAAACCTCTTTCAGAAACTCGTTGGGGGAGTCGCATTGATGCGCTGCAGCCTCTCAGGCACCAAATTGGAGAAATCAATGATGCTCTGTATGAGATACTTAGTGATGATAAGCATGAGAGGGAATCTAAGTATGAAGCGCATGTTTTGAGCACCAAGTTAAGGGATTTCCGATTCTTGTGCTCCCTCATCTTGTGGCATGACCTCTTGAATCCCATCAATCCCATCAGTAAGATCCTACAGAGTACTGATGAAAACGTTGCCACCGCATTGACAGGTATTGGAAATTTGAAAGCCTTTATTTCTGATTACCATACTGATTTCAGTTATCAGTCTTTGCTTAAATCTGCTGGGCTTCTTTGCCAAGAAGTTGAAGGGGAACCAGAGTTCAAAGTGACTGCTCAAATCCGTCAGAGGAAAAAGGCTAAACAGTTCCAATATGAACAAGAAGACAAATCGCCACAAACACCTGAGGATAAATTTCATGTAAACTTCTTTTTTTATAATTTTGGATACTGCAATGACATCCCTCAAAGAAAGATTTTGAGCAGTTGGAGCAACACAACAATCAATTTGAATTATAGAAAATATGACAACAGAAAAAGACGACATGGCCTATTTAGTCTGTCCTTCCATATCAACAACTACAACAGTCCCCTTCTTTCCTTTAGAGATCCTCTGTGCTTGTCCCATGCTTCTTTGAATTCAGACACTGTCCTCATCTCTACCACCTCCACTGGGAGACTATTTCACAGATCCACCACTCTTTCCATAAAGAAATATTTCTGCATATCACTCCTGAATCTATCCCCTTTCACCCTCATCCCATGTCCCCTCGTAACAGAGCTTGCTTTCAGTTAAAAGAGGCTCTCTCCCTGTTCATTTTTATGCCACGGAGGTATTTAAACATCTCAATCATATCACCTCTATCCTGCCTTTCCTCCAAGGTGTACATATTAAGATCCTTCAGTCTGTCCTCATATGCTTTATAATGAAGACCACTAACCATTTTAGTAGCCACCCTCTGCACCGACTCCATCCTGTTCACATCCTTTTGAAGGTGTGGTCTCCAGAATTGCATACTATACTCCAAATGAGGTCGCACCAAAGGCTTATACAGAGGCACTATCACCTCCTTTCTTCTGCTAGCCATTCCTCTCCCTATGCACCCAAGCATCCTTCTAGCTTTTGCTGTCGCCTTCTCTACCTGTTTAGCTACTTTAAGATCATTATTATTCAACATAAATAGACCACGAAAAGCTCAAACAGTGCTGCAGTGATTTGCAATTTCATTTATCAGATGGTGGTAAGAAAGACATCAATGCAACTGAACTATATAATGAACTCTGTGCTTTTAAAGATCTTTTTAAGGCAGAATTATGCCTGTTCCATAACCCTTATGAAACTCTTAAATTCATCCATTCAAACATCCTCTCCTCATTCCCAAATTTGAGCATTGCCCTAAGAATATTGCTGACAATTCCTGTTAGTGTGGCAAGTGGCAAGCAATCATTTTCACGGTTAAAAATAAAACAATTTATTTGAGATTAGGAATTTCTTAAGAATGGCTTGTAAATCTTGCCACTTTGCTATTGAGAGGCATGCGTTAGACGTCAGTGCATTCATTGCTAAATGGTGGTAACAATTGTAGAACCTCCTTTTTTTGATTAAATAAATTGATTTTGTTTGCTGATCAC
Organism: Ichthyophis bannanicus; assembly: GCA_033557465.1. Classification (NCBI taxonomy): domain Eukaryota; kingdom Metazoa; phylum Chordata; class Amphibia; order Gymnophiona; family Ichthyophiidae; genus Ichthyophis; species Ichthyophis bannanicus. Next base: position 115,318,471 of record CM066032.1, on the reverse strand, counting down.
ATTAAACGTTAGAGCAGCGGTTCTCAACCTATGGGTCGCGACCCCCACAGGGGTCGCCACAGGATTCAGCGGGGGTTGCCTCACTCCGCTGTTAAAAAACAAAACAAAAACCGCACAAGTTGCTGCTGCTGCCGAGTCCGCTTCTCGGCAGCGGCAAACTGACAGACTCCAATCTTCTGCAGCCGTGGCTGCCTGCCTCTTAGGGAACCACGGCTGTGCCTGTGAGTGAAGCTGTTGCGGAGCCTTTCTGTCTCTCGATGGGCTCCGTGCAGCATGTCATTGTCCCGCCTCCTAAGGCATGTGTAGCGGACCCTAAGACAATAGATCTGTCTGTCGAGGTAGACGCCATGGCTTCCCTACCAAAAGTCGCCTCACATCCGCGTACCAAGGCCGCCTTGGCCAATCTGGTGCTATCAACATCACTTGACCCTTGTGCCGCTCGATGCGCTGTACCACCCTTCTGTGATCTCTCCTTCTTCTAACTTGTCGTCCACATCAAACTCGGGATCCCCTTCATCAGAGTGTAGCCCCTCCGAGAATACCGACGGTTCCTCCTGGTCCTTTTCCATCCTGGCTCTTTTTGCGCTAACTGCTGACTTCACACTCAACGGAGTACCAGGTCTCTTGTCCCCCAGTACTCCGCCTATAGCACTTGTTGCGTGCCCTCTTCTGTTGGCCTGCAAACGCCTGCTGAATAAGCGAAACAACTTCCTGCGAAAAGATTGCCGCGAGGCCCCCTGGCCATGACACCTGCGAAGCTGGGAGATCAGGCGTGGACGAAAATCCAGCGAGACTGGGTCCTGTCTCACTACTGGGGCACCTTGACCCTCAGCCGTGTCTTCCAAGGAGCTTTCCATAGCGTCCGCATCTTGTACACAGCCCCTACAGACTCCTGTGTCCGACAGCGCGCCCCTTTTTGATCCGCAGAGTAGGCACTGCGGCTTAGAGGGCATTTATTTGTTGTGTTGCAATTCCTTGAAACTGCTTCCTTCAGCAATTCACTCTAGGGACCTAAAACTGACACCGTCCCATCCAGTCAGGACACACTGCCCGTCTCCCGTTTTAAAAATCTTTTTTTTTTTTTAAACGCACGTATAAACAGCAGCTCCGTGCCTCTAGCTGGAAACTGCCCCTGAAAATAAAAAATGAGGCTTCCCGACGAAAATAACACGCTCTGAAGGCCCCTGAAAAGAACCGCGGTTTCCCGCGCTGCTGCCACGCGGCTAGGCCCGCTGCTCCGTCTTTCACTTTCCAACCGCCTCACTGCAATGCAAAGCCACTCCCCCTTACCTGCTCTGCCATTTGGGCACCTTGTTCTGCTCAGGCCAATGCCTGCTCCGAATTTACCCGTTCTGCTTGTACTCAGCGTCAGGAGGATAGCGGAGGGTGAGGGTAAGCAAGAAACCGCGATCCGCTGTCTCTGCCGGTCCCAGAGCTCTCCACAGCGCTAGCAGGCAAAACTTCTGCGTACGCTGAGTGCCCCAAGTTCCGGTTCCTTACCCTTGTAAGTAGGAAGGGAAGCTGGAACCCTGCTGTCTCTGCAACCTTTTCCTCTCTGTAAATTACCGCCAGTGAGGATGAAGGGGGGGGGGGGGGGAGAGAAGGCCTCAGTACTCTTTTTTTTTTTTTTAAAGGCACAAACCCCCTTTAATGCAGTCCTTCTGTAAGTCTTCTCTTTTTCTTCCTAAGCCTGTTCCCAAATTACTATCTAACTCTTCTTAATTGTCTCTCTAATGATCTTGGACCTCCAGGTCCACTGATCCTCCAGCTGCTTGGAGACTGAGGTAACTGGAAGGAGGAGGTGGAGCCTCGAATGATATACCAGTGTCATCACAAAAAGATGACGTTTCTCAGTCTCCAAGCTGCTGGAGGAGGAGCACAACCCCAGAGTTTCGGGACTAGACTGGAGGGACGATAAGGAATTGGGGTTTGCAGCATTGCACCAGAAAGTCAACTAGGCAGATGGACCTTATCTGCCATCATGTTAAATCGCCTATAAATTATGGGCCTGATGTGCTGGCGGTGAAAGTTAGGCTGAATATCGCTGCTGCCCGTTTATCGATGGTGCCGCCCTGGAATGCCGCCTGGCATGCCCGATGCTAACCAGTTAGCATCAGGGCATGCAGCAGTGGTACCTGTGGATATTCAGCAGCAGTAACCATGTTAGTGCCACTGAATGTCCCGCTGAGTGGCATTTACACGGTTTGCAGGTCTGCACACCGTGTGAATGTCTTTGAATATTAGACCCTATATTTCTGCAATTGTTTCATAGTAAAGTTAAGGAAAGCAATATTTGACAATGCTGCAGGGAAATATTTCTTGCAGCCCATAGCGGAATGGTTCTACTACTGTTTCCCTATGCTCTCCGACACTATACCTATACCACTATACCAGTGAGGGTCTGCAGTCCCTCATTGGTTAGGGTTTATTGTGTGAGGAAACCAGGGAAACACACTTCAGAGAGACAGCACTGTACTTTCTGGGGTCTACCTGTCTGGGATTATGGGTTTGAGAATGGGACCAGATTAGCTGGGAGGTCGTTGGCTTCTGGGATCCATTCTCCTATCACTCATATCCATTTCAATAAACCACAAGCCATTACAGGGTGTGTTCGGAACCAAGAGTTTACTGAAAGTCTTTTAAGTGTCAGAAGAAAAAAGAAAAATCCAATTAATCAGCAGAGTATAACAAGTTGAAAAGTGTATATGTACAATGTGACACAATTACATGTTTCCCCTTTCTTCCATTTCAAGACTCAGACATCTCTGCATGGGAGACTTGGTCAAAAAAGCCATGGTAAAGTGTCTCTCAGTAGGGCAGCAGAAGATGTATGAGTGTATGTTTTGGTGGGTGAGCTGCTAACTACCTGCACCTTCCCCTCCTGTGACTGCTGCCTCTGCATTGTTTGTCTGAAGTTGCCATTTACCGTCTCTGTGCTGTTACTGTCTTCCAGGTACTCTGGGGCTGCTCTCCCATTTGGACCCACCCACCAGGAAGTGATGCTTTGCGTCTGGGGTCATGTCCCTCTCACTGTGCATAAAACAAAGGACACCGCGGCGTCCATGACGTGCACCGAAGGAGCACACACAAGGAGCAGGTCCTATTCCTTGGGCAAGTTCCTAGGGGCGGCTCTGGCAGCGTCGGCGGAATTTCCACCATCTCTAATTCGGCCTGCTCATCACTTCTGGCCTTTCAGGATAAGCTCACTTTCTTATACCCTCTGTGCTACCTGTCCTTGCCTTTCCTTCTCTTGGCCATGTCCCTCATAGCTGTCCACTGGGGCTGGTGCCCCTCTCAACCCACAGGGCTGGTTCCTGGCCCCTTGGCACGGAATGTCACCAACCTTGTGCCTTGTCTCCCTCCTCGACCTCTCCCTTCATGGCCTCAGAAGAGCCACCAAAATGGTAAAGGGGATGGAAGGATACTCCTATGAAGAAAGGCTAAAAAGGTTAGGGCTCTTTAACCTGGAAAATAGACGGCTGAGGGGAGATATGATAGAAGTCTATAAATTAATGAACGGAGTGGAACGGATAAACGTAGATCGACTGTTTACGTTATCAGAATATAGGAAGACTAGGGGACATGCAATGAAGCTACAGGGTAAACTATTTAAGACTAATAAAAGAAAATATTTTTTCACTCAACGTGTAATCAAACTCTGGAATTTGTTATCGGAGGATGTAGTAAAGGCTGTTAGTGTAGCTGGGTTTAAAAAAGGTTTGGACAAGTTCCTGGAGGAAAGGTCCATAAACCATTATTAAGAAGGGACCCAGGATATCAATGCTTGACCTAGTACAAGCATTGCAGAACCTGTGTCTTTTGGGGAAACTGCTAGGTACGTATGACCTAGATTGGCCACTGTTGGAAACAGGATACTGGGCTTGATGGACCTTGGTCTGACCCAGTATGGCATATCTTATGTTCTTATGTCTGTCCCTTCCTATGTACTCCTGAATCTGGCCTTGTTAAATTATAGGTCCTTCCGTTCCACAACCTCCCTTATACAGGATCTCTGTGTTCAGCAGTCCCTGGATGCCTTGTTTCTTACTGAAACCTGGCTGCGGGACGATGAGGAAGGCCTTCAGCAGTGCTTGCCCCCAAGTTTTTCGGCCTTTCACACTCCACAGGTAGGTCGGAATGGTGGGGGTGTGGCCCTTCTTTACTGTCCTCCCTCATGCTCACTGAAGTGTCCATCCCGCGCATTATCCAGAGTCCTTCCTATACTACTTGGATGCCTCTCCTCCACGTCATTTTCTCCTGGTTTATGTCCCTCCTTCTGTCCTGACTTCTGGGATGATTTTCTTCTGACGTTAACTGAGACCTCTCTCTCTTTCCCCCACTGAGACCTCTCTCTCTTTCCCCCACCACTCGCATCTGACCCCGCCCCTATGTCCACGTGACCGGACCCTTCTCACCCTCTTCGATGATCTGTCCTTCCGGCAACATGACAATTGTGCTACCCACTCCACTGGCCACACCTTGGATTTAATCCTCTCCTCTACCAGTCTCTCCTGTCCTCCCACCAGCATCTGTACCTTAGTTTTGCCTTGGACGGATCATCACTGTCTTTTGTTTTCTCTGTCTGTGCCCGTCTCCCATACTTCCTCCTCAGGCTCCTCCTCCACTTCCTCTGCCTGTCTCCAAGCTCAGCTAACTCGCCAAATCACTCCAGCCACCTTGCATGCTGTCCCGCCTGCCGTCACCCTTTTCCCCTCTGATTTTGCCACCCTCTCCACAGACCTTCAGGCTCACACATGAGATACCCTGCTATCCACCACCCTGGATAAACTGGCCCCTAGGGTTCCTGCTCTGCGCCGCCGCTCCCCCTCCCGTCACTCTTGGTTCGATCATGGTTTGCGCCTGCAACGCTCCTATCTATGTCGTGCCAAATGCCTCTGGTGTAGGCATCCTTCAACAGCCTCCTTAGCTAGGTTTCGCTCCTCACATCGTCTTTATAGTAGCATGATCAAGTCTGCCAAGCTCACTTACTACTCTAACCACATCTCTTCAGCCTCCAATTCGTCTCGTCAACTATACTCGACCCTCTGCTCCCTGTCAACACCTTGCTGCCCCAGCCTACCCACTGCTCATCCTCCTAGTACCCCTGACCCCATCAGCCTTGCCACCTTCTTCTCCGATAAGGTCCAGTTTTTGCATCTCTCTTTTCAGAATTGTCCTGCTCCCCTTTCCCCAGTTTCTCCCTCACCTTCTTGTGCTCTTTCTGATGCCTCTTCCCTGACTAACATTAGTTGTTCACACACTTGGACTTCATTTCAACCCATTACTCAGTCTGAGCTCCCCAAGCTTCTCGGTTCATCGCATAAGACCACCTGTTCCTCTGATCCCATCCCTTCCCAGTGGTTGCCTGAACCATCGTTGGCCCTCTCTCCATTCCTGCTCTGTATGCTTAACTCCATTCTCTCCTCCAGCTTTTTCCCTTCCTCCTGAAAACATGTGATTGTTCGTTCCATCCTGAAAAAAGCTTTCTTGGACCCTTCTGCCCCTGCGTATTTGCGGCCTGTCTCCAATCTCCCTTTCTTATCTAAGATTCTGGAGAAGGCGGTCTTTTTCGCAATTGTCCTCTCATCTTGACTCTATCTTGGCTCTTCACCCCAGGCAGTCTGGTTTCTGTGCTGGCCACAGTATGGAAACCATCCTCATCTCCCTTTTGAACGAATTGCATGTAGCACATGAACAGGGAGATTATTCCATGGCACTACCTCTGGATCTTTCCTCTGCATTCGACCTTGTGGATCACTCTATACTCCTGTCTCAACTCCATGATTATGGGATCCGTGGTGCAGTTTATCGGTGGTTCTGGTCTTTTCTTTCTTCACGGTCTTTCTCAGTTCATGTTGGCTCTTCGTCGTCACCCTCTACCTCACTTCCATATGGCGTCCCATAGGGTTCCATGCTAGCACAATTGCTTTTCAATCTGTTCCTTGCACCATTAACTCTCCTTGTACAGCAATCCGGTCTTTTGGCATATTATTATGCCAATGATATTATCCTCCTGTTCTGCACTAGCTCTCTTTCCTTGGATCTCCTCTTGGTTGTCATCTAATTACCTCCATCTGAATCTTGCCAAATCAGCCGCCATCTGGTTTACTTTTGGCGCTCCCTCTCCCTCATTGGCCCCTACTCTCTCTGGCACTGCCATACCCCTTACTCCAACTCTCCAATATCTGGGCATTACCCTGGACTCCTCCCTCTTTTCACCAGCATATCTCCTCTGTTATACGTTGCTCCTTTCTCACGCTGGCCAGTTGAGAGCAGTATGTTCTGTTCTCCCGGCATCTTCTCTGATTATAATTACCTTTACGGTGTCTCTCCTCCTGTCCGGGCTTGATTATTGTAATTCTGTTCTGGCCGGCCTCCCCCAATACCAGCTCCATTGTTTACAATTGTTGCAGAACACAGCTGCCCAGCTCATTACTCATGCCCCCCATACTGATCATGTATCCCCTCTTTAATTTGCACTGGCTCCCTCTTCGATGCTGGTTTCAGTACAAGGTCCTTATCACTGTACATTGGGTACTTCACACTGGCACCCCTCAATATTTGGCAAAGCTGTTGCACAAGCACTCACCCTCCCATGTTCCATTCACAATAACCACCTGTTTCTTCCCTCCCCAGCTCGTATGAGTTCCATGGAACTCACACGTCACTCTGCATTCTTCTTTCTCGGCCCAGCCCTTTGGAATTCTTTACCATTTACTCTCCGTGTTGAGCATTCCTTCCCACGATTCAAGGCAATGCTGAAGGCCCATTTCTTCGGCATCGCTTTTGATCTTCCCCCTGCTTAGGATCATCTAACATATCCCCCCCCCCCCACCTTTTCCTTATTTGTCTACCCCTTTCTGTTTTTCTATTTCTCCTGCGTGCCCTGTCCTCTTCACTGTCCTGTCATGACTTTGGCGTTCTTTTCTCTCTTTTAGCAGCGATTATTTGTTTTATTGTACACCACCCTGATGCTTCAGCCTGGGCGGTTAATCAAACGTGTGAATAAAGATAAAGATAGTGTGTGTATAATTGTGACTGCTGGTATGACTGAATGCTGGTGTATGTGAGATGCGTGTGTGTTCATGTAAGTGTATATCATGTTTTTGTCAAGGATGTTTGTGTGCTTGTTGGTAGTTTGTGTTGGAGGCTGTATATGTATCTGTGCCTCTGTGTATGTGTCTGCGGCATGTGCATGTTGGCTGTGTACTATATTTTGGAGGCTGTGTGTATATGTGTATACAAACTTCTCACAATCGTCCACAAAACATTACAGACTGGCATACCTTCCTAATGGTCATCTCTTATTTTCCTTAACACTCCTTTTCATCTCTTGCATTCCATTCATGTTAATTGTCCCTATCGTCCCCTGGCATCACGGCCAAAATATGATGCCACACGTCACTCGGCTTTCTACTTTCTTGGCCCTAGTCTGTGGAATAATTTACCATCTGATTTATGTCTAGAGCCCTCTTGCTCAATATTTAAAGCTCTTCTTAAAACCCACTTATTCCAATCTGCTTTTGATCCTACTCACTGCTGACACAGATGCCTGTCTCTTCCCCTCCCCTTTCTGTTCCAACTCCCCTCTCCTCCCTTGTTCTGTACTGGACCCATCAATCCTTTTCTCCCCCTCCCTCCCTTTTAAAGTACGATTGCTACTATATTTTACTTTTAAATTGCATTCCTTTCCTACTTTTATATTTTAATTATTGTAAACCACCCTGCTGGAGCGATGGCTGTGTATATATGTGTGTGTGAGGGGTGTATACATGTTGACAGAGTGCCTTGCAGACTGTGTGTGGGTTAGGGTTGTGTGCGTACTGGTAACATATCTTGGAGGCTGTGTATATATCTGTGTATGTGTCATGCACTTTCCTCCCAAGAGCTAGGTCTTAGGAAGTGAGCTCAGGCCTCTTCCTGCCTTTTACACCACTATCATACTCAGCCTTATAATGTGGTGCTACCCAATTGGTCCTTCTGAATGATGTTTATGAACTGGTCCTTGAATAAGGCCTATGCTGATTGGCTCCCTATGCCTATATATACCATGCAGTGCCTAGTCCTCAGGTAGGTCCCTTGTCAAAGCTCTGAGTGCCTTGTAGCTGGCTGATGTCTGGTGCTTGAATTGTCTCCCTCTCCCCCTCCCCCCTTGTCTAATATCAGTAATAACCCTTTTCTGCCTGCCCTGACTTCTGCCTCTTTATGGATGCCGCCATTGCCTGCAGTTCTGGATTTGGCTCTTGGTTGGTACTTCTCCTGCCTTCTTTTCTACCTGATGTCTGGTGTCCACCACATTCTACTTGGAACACCATAGCTGTACCTTAGGTCCTGGCAGCTTCTGTGTAATAGAGGTCTCAACCTGAGGGAAAGGGGGCTGTTATAGGTGAAGATGTGCATCTATTGTCCTCCTAGAGCTGACCTTACTCTTACAGTGTGTTAAGGATGGGTGCGCTGTGTGCGCTGGCAGTGTTTCTTTGAGGCTGGGTGAGTGCTTTAGGGGTGTATCTATATTGGCAGTATATTGCGGGGAAACTGTGAGTGGGGGGCAATGGGACACTGTGATATCAGGCTACAAATTATTTTGCAATGATAGGGTAGATCACATAGGTTGAAGGGTGGTGCTAATAAATAAATAAATGTTAAAGACGACGGAGTCCAACCAGAAAAAGATTTTGCAGGAAACAAAATACACTGTAGAATGTCTATGGATAGAAATTCTATGTATAAAGGGGGAGGGGATGGCAATGAGGGTGTGCTACTGTCTGCCTGGTCAGAATGAACAGATTGCTAACAGAAATTAGGGAAGCTAGCAATGTTTACAACACAGTAATAATGGGAGATTTAAATTACTCTGGTATTGACTAGGTCGATGTTACATCAGGCTATGCTAGGAAGATAAAGTTTCTAAATGAAATAAATGACTGCTTTATGGAGCAGTTTGTCAGGAACTGACACAAGGGGAAGCTATTTTAGACCTAGTCCTTAGTGAAACACAGGTTCTAGTATGAGAAATAACAGTGTTGGGGCCGCTGGCAATAATAATCATACATTTGATTTAATAAATGAAGGAAGGTTAACAAGGTTCTCCCTGGACTAGCAGGATGCATCAGCCACACCTGGTGATGTCATCCGATGGCGCTGAGGACAGAGTGCTCTCCATGCTCCTGTATCCCCACCCTTGGGCCCGCCCCTACCTTGCTCAGTTTTTTTTTTGTCTGCCCTGCCTGCAGGACGGAAACTACAGCTCTCCTACTTATTTTCACAACAATGGATAAAATCAAAGATAAGAAGAACCACACCGCTGCTTCACCCTCAAAACAGCCTCCGAAGGCATGGAGCGCAACCCCAACTCCCGAAACAAGCAAGATGCGTACCAACGCAGGCCCTACGAATCGTCCAAACGCTACCAGCCTTACCAGAAGTGGCAGCCACAGCGCCCCAAACAACAACATTACCAATATCAGCCCTACCATCAAAAACCACGAAAGAAGGACCGCAGACAACAAAAACAACCTTCTTCGTCTTCAGGGAAGAACACACCTTCCTTTTGAAGCTCCGCCGAGCAGGACCCCACAGGTGGGGGTCGCCTCTCTGCGTTCATAGGAGCCTGGGGGAACATCACCATCGACTCATGGGTCCTGCAGATCATCCATAGGGGCTACAGGATGTGCTTCTCGACAACCCCAACCCAACGCTCATGCCCCCCCAACCGCACACCAGACAAACTCACAGCCACCATGGCAGCGGAGATCCGCTCTCTCCTGACAGCACGGGCCATCGAGCCAGTACCCCCGACAGCGGGGATATGTGTTCTACTCAAGGTATTTTCTAATACGCAAGAAATCTGGGGGCCTCCGCCCCATCCTTGACCTCAGGGGCCTCAACAAATTCATCCGAAAGGAGCGTTTCCGGATGTACTCACTGGGAGCCATCCTACCGCTGCTACAACCTCACCATTGGCTGGCCTCGCTGGACCTCCAAGATGCCTATGCCCACATTCCCATCCACCGCTCGCACAGACAGTTCCTGCGTTTCTGCTTCACGGACCAAGACTACCAGGAATTTGGGACCTTCTGAGGAGATAAACCCTCTTTCAGACTTTTCCGAAATTGTGGCCAGTCGCGACCCAATACCAACTCTTGTGGAAGTTTTGGGACCACGGCCACCAACATTTCCTTTTTTATTCCCAAACCTTTAACCCAAAGTTTATACACGGGGTAGCTTGTAGCTGATCCGTGAATGCACTTTATTTTAACCTGCCCTTCTGGACATTCAGGGACTGACCACCCCTGGCTTCTGATCACAAACCATAGCCGTTTGGAGATCATGGTTTGGTCAGCGCCTGAATCCAGAAGTGCCTTTGCGTTAACACCATGTATTTTTACCTTTAATACAAAGCCCTCTCTCATTGTTTTTGGGACTTCTCCCACTAGTGCAATGCGAGAATAGCATTCTTTTTTCACATGTCCTCTCTTACCACAGGAAAAACATCTTTTCACAGTTTCAATATCCTTAGGGTCATTACCTTTCCTAGTGCTATACGTGGGTCTGGAAGGACTACCTACCCTTCGAGCTTCCATCCCTATAGTCAGTTTGGGAACCCCTATCCTTAGCTGGGTCACTCTCTCTGCTTCTAGATATCTCTCAGTAAGGGCTATTGCCTCGGTAGTGGTACAGCAATTTTGGAGGATTAAAAAATTCTGTACCCTACTCGGCACTGCGTCTAAGAATTGCTCCAATATTAGGGCGTCCATCAGAGTTTCTATATTTTTTTTCTCTGGCTGTAGCCATTTATACGCCAGGCTCTTTATTCTATGCCCCAGGGCTTTTGGTGTTTCGTCTGGGCTAAGGATAGTGGCCCTAAACATTTTTTTATATGCCAATGGGGTGAGGCCTAGGCGATCTCTGATTGCCATCACTACTTCTTCGTAATTATCTGCCAATGATGGAGGCATAGACCGGTAGGCGGCCAGAGCCTCCCCTGTCAGGGACGCGGCTAGTCTGACAGCCCATTGCTCGGTCGGCCACCGAGCTGACTTCGCTATCCTACTAAAGGAATCTAGAAAATCATCGAGGTTATCATTGGGACTTAATTTCCCCACCGTTAGATCATTGCATGACCATTGTCCAAGCTCCGTATTGTACAGTCCAGTTGCTTGCAACTTCTCGGCCTTCACCTTCGCCATCTCCTCCCGCTGCTGGGTTAGCCAATTGTCCATTGTCTGCAGGACGGGTGATTGCTGTTCTTGCATGGCTCTCAACGCTTGTGCTTGATTTTGCAACGCCAGTTCTGCCTGCTTATCAAACTGATGAGCCATCCATGCACACAATTCTTTGGGCTCCATGGCGAATCTGCAACAAGGAAACACAAAAAAAAAAACCACAACCAAGTGTGGCTCTTCTAACAATTTTTTTTTTTCCTTTCCTCTTTTTTTTTTTTTTTCTCTATACTTTCCCTGGCATCCTACACTTATTCAGGTATATTTACATTTTACCTGATGGTAGGGTTGAATCAGCTCTGGAACAGTACTCGTTGCTGTCGCACTCCGCGGTTCTCCATGCTGACAGTTGGGCACAGGATTTTTCCTTTTCAGGATTTTCTCCACTCCACTCTGGTTTAGACTTAGACCATCCGTTCCGGGTTTTGTATTCCAACCTGGGTTTATTTTTTTTCTGAAACTGGCAGCTCAAGCTTCTTCTCTTTGCGGCTGACGTAGGCTCCCACAATATATCCTGCCAACTACGCCATTTTTCATGTCGCACTGCCGCCCTAGTGGTCAAAGGTGGTTAAGGCAGGTCGGGTGGACATGAGTTATTTTTCTAGTTTGAGTTTGGTCCTTGCATGCGGGGTCTGGGTATCTGTTCCCAGTGGCCTTCCGTGTACCAAACCCTCAAATGAACACAAAGTCCAAGAGTAGGGAAAGAAAGGCTTTTGATTTCCCTTAATGCACAATGATTCAGGTAGTGGAATCTACGTCAACATAAAGAAACCTTACTTCAGGTAGAAAAGAAACATAACCAGTTATTACTTTATCCACTGTTATCTTCACAGGAATTTATACAATAAAACACACAGTCTTTGCTTGCTGAGCCCTGCTTTATACACTAGGCAGGGATTCTAGGCTTCCTGCCTGACAGTAGCTACAATCCATGGGCACTTCGGAAGGGTCCTCAATAAATTCCACCTGCATGGGCTGTGGGTCTGAGAGCTGTGACTCTGTATCAGTGCAGTCTGGTGGAATACGCTGAGGCTTTTTATATACAGCTTGTATCAGCCTCCAATGTTCTGGGCCTAGGTTTAGGCCTTGGTCATGTGAATGCTTGCTATGAGAATACCTTCCCTTGTCTTGGTGCCTTGTATTAAACAGTCTTTCATCTGGTAAAAGCTTGTGTCTTGTCTTACAAACAGCTTGATAAGGCGAGCACACCCTTGTTCCTTGTGCTCCCTGTGTCACCAGGTTATAACGGTTAGAAGTATAAAAATGTGGATTACCTTGTTCTCCAGGCTTATCCCAGTGAGTTGAGGCTTGAGGCCTAGTTCTGCTGCAATTCAGCCTTACTCGAGTAGCAGGCCTCCCACTGTCCAGCTGGCCTTCGGGTGGAGTTATCTCTCTCTCACACCCATACCTCTTTCTCCTTGAATAAGGAGTGTTACCACCTATGACAGTGACTTCACCAACCTTCTGGTAACCTCCACAGGGTCCTGAAACTGCTGGTACCGGTTCATCAGATAAACCTCTGACCTCTGCTTCTCTCCTAGTACCTTTCCTCCCAGTGTCTCTTTGCCAAGAACTCCTGGTATCTTGCTGCACTGGACTCTCTGTGTCTCCTTGCCAGGAACTCCTTCCTCTCGGGTCTCTTTGCCAAGACTCCTTCTCTTTCTCGTCTCCTCCTTCTCCATTTCCAACTTCCCAGCCTTTCTTAAAAGGAACTCCCCCTTTCCTGGATTGGCTGTTGGCCGGCATCACATCACAAGCTCTGGGGTGCGGTTCTCTAGGCCCTGGAAGGTCTCTCTTGCTCCCCCTATCTGGCTCCTCGTAATGTCGCATCTGGTGTTGGAATCTTTTTTTCTGAATTTAAAACCTTTTTTCCTGTTTGCATAGGCTCTGCAGTACCACAGTATGCAGAAGAACCCTACGGGTTCAAACTGACAACCAAGTGGTGATGTTCTATATAAACAAGCAAGGGGGCATGGGGTCACTACCCCTCTGCAGGGAGGCCCTCCAAACTTGGACCCTCGCACTCCGCTTGGACTACCAGCTGCAAGCTGTCTACCTTCCTGGCATGGACAGCCAGCTAGCGGACAGACTAAGCCGCCAGCTACTACTACACGAATGGTCCCTCAACAAACAGGTGGCAGAATCCTTATTCCAGCAATGGGGCTGTCCATGCTTGGACCTCTTTGCCCACCCCTCCAACACCAAGTGCCAGGAGTTCTGCTCCTGCTCCTGATACCCGTCGCGAAGGAGGACAGCAGCAGATACCTTTGACCTACACTGGGGGGAGTTCAAACTCCTATACGCCTACCCCCCCCCCTACACCACTGATCTCCAAGGTGCTGCAGAAGATCATACACGACAGGGCCACAGTCATTCTTGTTACTCCCTTCTGGCCTAGGCAGATGTAGTTTCCCATTCTGCGCGAGTTCTCGAACAGGGCACCCATCAGGCTACCTCCGAGACCAGACCTCATCACCCAGGACAATGGGAACACCCTCCATCCCAACCTGGACACTTTCACACTGACTGCCTGGAACTTGAAAGGTCACAGCTGACCTCCATGCACCTGACGGTAGAGGTCCAGCGATTCATCCTTGCGGCACGTCGGAACTCCACACGCCGCTCCTACACCATGAAGTGGAAGCGCTTCGATGCCTGGTGTGTGGAAGAGGGCCTCCATCCAATCTCCTGCCCTCTCCCGCAAATCCTTCGCTACCTGACCGCCCTCGTCCACACAGGACTCAAAGCGTCATCAATAAAAGTGCACCTATCGGCTATCGTAGCCTTCCACGACCCTGTGGAAGATGGTCCAGTCTCCACCCATCCTTTAACCACCAGGTTAAGGGACTCACCAATCTACATCCCCCGGTACAGAAACTGGTACCGCAGTGGGACCTACCCAGCATCCTCAACGCACTCACAGAGTCCTTTTGAGCCTTTGGACGAGGCACCGCTGACGTTCCTCTCCTGGAAAACCCTCTTCCTGATTGCGGTCACCTCGGCCAGATGAGTCAGCGAACTACAAGCCCTTGTAGTGCATCAACTGTACACAATCCTTCACAAGGATCACGCCTCGCTACGGACACACCCGAAATTCATACCCAAAGTGGTATCGACCTTCCATGTCAATCAAAGCATCGAGCTTTCGGATTTCTACCCAGAGCCGCATGCCAACGCGGAAGAACGCTGCCTACACACCCTCGACTGCGTACGGGCGCTGCAGCACACAGGGACACCGCACAGGCCTGCAGCTCTTTGTCTCCTTCGACCCAGGCAGACCGGGCCATCCCGTCACGAAGAAGACACTCTCCCGCTGAATTTCGGCATGCATCACCTTCTGCTACTCCCAAGCCGTAGCTCAAACACCTGCTACGGCCCACGCTCACCAACTTAGGGCCGTGGTGACCATGATGGCCAATCTCCATGCCTTACCCATCCAGATATCTGCAAGGCTGCCACGTGGTCCTCAGTACACACCTTCCAGTGGCACTACTGCCTGGACCAGCTGTCCCACTCCGACTCCTCCTTTGTTTGGACCGTCCTGAGCGCAAGCACAGACACGGGACAATTGACAGCCTTGGTCCCTTAACAGGAGTGCCTCCAGCCCACTGCTCAGCACAAGAACTGCCACTGCTGTGCATAATGTCATGTGTGCTGCCCTGAATATATTCTGTTCCTTCATGGTTACAATTGTTGAAGTTTAACACAATCATGGTTGTTACATGTGATTCCACTGATTAAATGTTAATCCAGTTTGACAATTACTGGTCTCCAACCACTTTGTACTACTCGCGCCATGCCTGAAGGGCCCATCCGCCCACAGCCCGCAGCCTGTGGCCTATGGCTCGCTAGTGAGTCACCAGGTGTTGCTGACGCATCCTGCTAGTCCAAGGAGAAAGTGGGGTTACTTACCTGTAACGCAGGTTCTCCTTGGACAGCAGGATAAGTCAGCCACACATTCCCACCCACCTCCCCTGCGGATGGCCCTCGGCTATGCAGGACTACTATAGGCCCACTACCTACTGACCGGGACTCCTCTCTTGGCACAAGCTGAGGCAGGTAGGGGTGGGCCCAGGGGTAGGGATACAGGAGCATGCTGTAGGGGTGGGCCCAGGGGTGGGGATACAGGAGCATGCTCAGAAAGGCTTCACCTTTCTGAGCTATTGGAGAGCACTCCGTCCTCGGCGCCGTCGGATGACGTCACCAGGTGTGGCTGACTTATCCTGCTATCCAAGGAGAACCTACGTTACAAGTAGGTAACCCTACTAAATCCACTGTGCTAGCATTTACTGTAACTTTCAAAAAGGAGACTTCAATAAATTAAGGAAAATGGTTAAGAAAAAAATAAAAGGAGTAACTTCAAAGGTGAAGAGTTTACATCAGGCCTGAGTGTTATTTAAAAATACTGTCTTGGAAGCCCAGATCAGATTTATTTATTTATTTATTTAAAATCTTTTCTATACCGCGCTCTTCAAATTCAGCTCGGTTTACAAATAACATCGGTTTTGTCCAGGCACGGGAGGGGCCTGCACTGAACTTACAGAGAACAGGATAGATAAACTTGGGTTAACTGGGTAAACTATGTATTCCATGCTTTAAGAAAGGTGGAAGGAAGGCCAAATGACAGACAGCATGGCTTAAAGGTGAAGTCATAGAAAATGGAAAAAAATAACCAAATGACGAAAATAGGAAACAACCTAAATATTGGCAGGTTAAATGCAAGGCATTGATAAGGCAAAGAGACAATTTGAAAAGAAGCTTGCCATGGTAGCAAAAGTGCATAATAAAACCTTTTTCAAGTACATTTATAGCAAAATTCCTATGAGACAGCAGGTTGGACCATTAGATGATAGAGAGCTAAAAAGGGCATTAAGAGAGGACAAGGCCATATTGGACAGACTGAATTAATTCTTTGCTTCAGTCTTTACTAAAGAAGATTTAGAATACTTACTTATGCCAGAAATTATATTTAAAGATGATGTATCAGAGGAATTGAAATCTCAATAAATCTGGAAGATGTAATACAGTTATTTGATAAACTAAAGAGCAGCAAATCACCTGGACTGGATGGCATACATCCCCAGGTGCTGAAAGAAATGAAATATGAGACTGCAGGCCTACTTTTAGCAATCTGTGATCTATCATTAAAATCATCTGTAGTACCTGTAGATTGGAGAGTGGCCAATGTAATGCCAATTAAAAAAAATATTATTTAGTTATATGATTTCAATTCAAATCACATAAGCAAATAAAGCAGATAATTTCCTGAGACATACACAATAAAAAAAGGAAAATACAAAAGTGCTCTAATAAAAAAGCTCACATCAAGGGAACTAGCTCCAAAATTAACAAAACACATGGAGGCACATTCTGTAATGTGTGTCCCAGCCTCTGTGTGTCCGGTCGGAACCGGACGCACAGAGGTAGATGCGATTCAGATCCCGCGGGGCACGTCTAGCCCCCGCGGGATCAGAATCGTGTCTAGGGTCAGTAGGTGCAGGCCGGTCCCTATTCCGATTGGCCTGCATCTACTAAGCGAAGCCCGGCTAACTCAGTAAGGCTCCTGAATGGAGCCACGGCGCAATGGCGTCCAGTTGCCATGGTACCATGGCTCCATTCAGGAGCTGCGATCCCCAGCCGCCGACTAATTTTTCTTTTCCCACACAGTATTATTATGTTATTTATTTATTTACATTCTCTTATATACCGCGCTATTCTGCATCAGTGCGGTTTACATTGAACAAACTGAAATTACATTGAACAGGGCATTATAACTTGGAGCATGACCTGATCTGGCCTCCCATGGCCAGGGTTGGGCTGCGGGGAATCTCCTGCACCCCCTCACGTCTTTGATCATTTCCGGGCCTCCCGTCCCCCAGTGACTAGGGAGACCTATTCCACCTCCGAGGTGGAATGAGTCCCTCATCCAATCTGCTGGACCCAGGCATACAGGGCCAACTTTAGAATCGATTGGCCCTGTACGTCCAGGGCCGTAGATCGCCCACTGCTGCCCTAACTCCGCCTCCAAACCACCCCTTACTGCCCCCGTCTAAGCCTCCCCATACAAACTCCTTGTTCATATGGGGAGGCTTAGTTGGGGATGGCAAGGGGGACAAATAGACCCCATAATAAACATATTTTAGCTGCACTAAGCCAATTAGAAGGAGGCAATAATATCTTAACTATCCACTAACCGCCCAACAACACTCTTCTGCTCTAACAAAAATGTTTCCTGAGGGGAGACATCCACAAATACATAAGTATCACCTTTAAAAGTGACAATGCATTTGCATGGAAATCACAGATAAAATGAAGCCCCTAAGGCCAAAACCTGGGGCTTCAAAGCGAGAAATTGTCTCAGTCAGAACTGAATGCCCCACGTATCAGGAAACACATTCAAGCGTTGACCATAGAATGTAGTCTGTTTGTTTAACAATGTAGTCTCTTTAAGAACAAAGAAAGCCCTGAGAATTTGAATTTTCACAGATTCAGAAACAAATGTGACTAAGGGAATCCTCTAAAAAAGCAGTAATATCCTAAACAGAAGGAACACATGTAGTTCACCCTCAGTCAGATTAACGTCTTTAGCTTGGGATGGTAAATAATTATGCATGTACAATCTTTATAGTATCAGATATAACAAAAACCTATTTTATATATTTATTCAAAAGAATTTCTGGAGACAAAAGATGAGTCTATGGAAAATTTAAGAAACACAAGTTAGGCGTGTGAAGCGAGTTCTGTAGTACTTCCACTTTACCATGTCACTACAGGGAATCTTTAATAATAACCACATTTGTAGAATATAGCGATTGCACTAGAGAATCCAGCTTCACGACAATACTATCTAATGAAGAAGCCTTACAATCAAGTTGCTGTAGTGAAACCACAGTTTCCTGAGAGAAAGTATACAAAGAGGCAATAGTAGAACTCATTTTGTCATCCATATTCTTAATAGACCCCCAAACACCTCTCAGGGGCAGTGGACCCCTGCACCTTAGTTCCCGGTTTATTTTTCCTTTTCTTCAACACATTAGAAATCAGCACAAAGTACCATTTAGCAAATGATCACACACAAACACTGGAATTTGTTACTGGAGGGTGTAATAAAAGTTGTAAGTGTAACTGGGTTTAAAAATGGTTTGGACAACTTCCTGGAGGAAAGGTCCATAAACCATTATTAAAGGGGACCCGGGAAATCCACTGCTTGCCCCAGTACATGCATTGTGGAACCTGTGTCTTTTGGGGAAACTGCTAGGTACTTGTGACTGTTGGAAACAGGATACTGGGCTTGATGGACCTTTGTCTGACCCAGAATGGCATTTCTTATGATCTTATGTTCTTATGCCGCTGTGTCATCAAAGGGACACCAAAAGGATCTATCGGCCCCTCTGTCCATGCCCTTACAGATCACACCCCACAGTCACAACCCACGGTCGCGGGAACACAGTAAGTGTGTTCTTATAAGAAATAAGGGTCTTTTGAAGGAGCGGACTGCCCCCTCAGTGCCTGCCCGAAGTACAGACACCAGGATCCGATGAGAGTAGCAACATTCTTGCCCAGCAGTCCAGAGGGCTGATGGTAAAGCTAATAGGAAACCCCCTCTTTGGAGTTAAAACTGGTTCCACTGAGTAATGCCAGAAGCCAGAGGTTTATAATCTGAATAGGGGTCCTTTGAAGGAGAAGACTGTCCCTTCAGTGCCTGCTCGAAGAACAGACACCAGGATCCGGTCAAAATAGCAGCGTTCTCATCCAATAGTCCAGAGGGTCGATGGTAAGGCCAATAGATTGGTTCCCAAATGGCAATTTAAAAAATGGTTCTAGGGTGATCAGGGAAACTACAGACCAGTGAGCTTGACATCTGTACAGGGCAAAATAGTAGAAATTCTTATAAAGAACAAAATTACTGAACATGTAGATAATCATAGCTTAATGGCACAAAGGCAACATGGATTCAGTGAAGGAAAGTCTTGTCTCAACAATCTCTTACATTTTTTAAGGTGTGAACAGGGGTGGCCCAAGGGGGGCACGGGACCATGTGCAGAGATGCTATGTGGGACCTCATTTGCATAAGGGGCATCATTTGCATACATATTTGCATAATGTTAACATGCACCAACTTTTAGAAAACATGCCTCTTAATTAGTGTCTGGATAAAGAAAGACTACCAGATTACTATACTCCAGTGCCAACCGCCAGGCATATTAGAAAGTATTACAAACACTGCCCATTTAGAACGTTGGATTTTTCAGTTAAATACAGTTATCCCAAATGGACTTAATGCCTCTATTGATTGGTTTCTCTGCACATAGGAGGTTCAGTTTTAACAGCTGAGAGAAGTTGGTGAATGGAGCATATGAGTAAGAAGCGAGTTAGTACCCTCCCTTAAGGGGAGGGGTTAAGAAGAGCTCTTTAAAATCTGGGCGGTTCATTGAAGCCGCATGCGCGGCGTTCTCAGTAACAGATGCCGGGACGAGAGGGAAAAATGTCCCCGCAGCGGATTTAAGAGCATAGACATCAAGGCAAGTGAGGAATGAATTTCTCTGTCTTTTATTGTACCCTTGACTTTTAAGTGGGATATGAAAGTGTTCACTATGGTTTGCAATGTTTCATAGGTCAGTACGGGAGATTAACATTCCCCTGAAGAACTTGTTGTGACGAAACGCTTGGGCGCCCTAGATTAACGGCGTCGGGATTGGGATTTATGAGAAGCTGAGTGATACTTCCAGCATTTCAGCATTCCGACATGATCCATATGAGGTAGCAGAGTCTATAAAAACAATCGCCAGAACAAGTGTTCAAGAAGAAGTGAACGTTGAGATATCTAAAGATAAGTACAGACTCTGTTTAGTCGCTAATGGACTATGATTGAGAGGAATATTCCAGCGAGTATCCCCAGCGTGATTCTACGTTTTGGTTGAAAGTTTACCAGTTTACAAGTTTGAAGTGAATGATATTGAAGTTGAGTGAAACACCAGTAGAATCAAATCACTACTGATCCTTTCAGTTCGCTGTAGAGCGAAAAAAAGAAAGCAACATTGCTTACTAAAGTTTTTTAATATAAGAAACAAGAAAAGAAAGAAAAGAAAAAAGAAAAAAATGTGAATGAAAATAATAAAAAAAAAGGAGTGAAATAGATTTTTGATTGTGAAACAAAGGAGGAAGGCGTTGATTATGGGTCATTGATGTAAACAGCAGCCTAAGTTTTGTTAAAAAACTTTGTCAGAGAATTCATAGGATTGCTGCGATGTTTTAAACTGAGACCCTCAAGCCTGACACTAAGTCTCACAATCGTATTCCATAGGTTATAGTTTGAGCTTAGGTTTATCCTAACATATGTTGTTGTCATTTAGAACCCATAGCAAACCCGCCGTATCATAACAGTACTACCAGGACTCATAAAGAACCATACCCTACCTATCAAAAGGCAACATTGCAAATATTAAACCAATATATCTCAGAAAATACCAATACATCTCCTACTGGGGAAAGAGAACAAGTGACACTGTCACAAAGAAACTACAAAATTAGAATACCTCAGCTCGGCTACACCATCGGAACATAGACCACCACCAAACAAAGAACAAGGAATCACAATTTAGAAATAGGAAGACAATAATTAAACTGAGAACCCCAAAAGCCAAACTTGGAATGTACAACAACAGTGCAGAAATAAAATTATAAGTTAATTTCCTCTTGTACTAAACAAAATGCAGGCGTTAAAGATGTACATTTCCCAGAGCTGACATATTCCAGTTAATAAATTCAAAATAAAAAAGTATTTTTCGACCTTTTGTTGTTTGTGCATTTTATTTTGCAGTTGCAATTGCTCCAGTCACTTTCTTCTGGTTTCTTCATGTCTTCTGCTAACTCTCCATTGTCTACTGTCCATTTGTCCTTTCTTCAAATTTTTTTCCATTCTCTTTCTACTTCTGCTTTCACATACTGATCTTTCCCCTTTTGCTCTTTCCTCCATCTCTTTCTTTATTCCTTTTTCATCCACTCAAATTTTACCCCTCCATACTCAATCCCCACTTACTCTCCCAATACCCGGCCAATCGTAGATTTTTCTTCCCTCCCACACAAAATATTTTCCCCTCTCCATTTAACTCTCCCAGCCCTCTCCATTTCACTCTCCCAGCCCCATCCCATTCTAGTTCTCCCCAACATCAGCTCCCTTCTAGTTCCATCCCCCCCCCCCCAGCATCTGCTCCCTTCTAGTTCCCGCATCAGTCTATTTCCAGTCCTAGATCCCCATTAGCCCATTTCTAGTCCTAGCTCCCCCATCAGCCCATTTCCAGTCCTATACTAGCCCCTCCATCACTGCATTTCCAATACAAGCCCCCCGCTATCAGCCCATTTCCAATCCTAGCCTCCCATCAGCCCATTTCCAATCTTATCCTAGCCCCTCCATCAGCCCATTCCTTTCCTATCCTAGCCCCTCCATCAGCCCATTTGCAGTCCTAGCTCCCCCCACACTCAGCCCATTTCCAATCCAAGCCCTTCCCCATGAGCCCATTTCCAGTCATAGCTCCCTCATCCATTTCTAGTCCTACCCTAGCCCTCCATCAGTTAATTTCCAATCCTTGCCTCCCATCAGCCCATTTCCAATCCTAGCCCCCCATCAGTCCTATCCTAGCCCCTCCATCAGCCCATTTCCAGTCCTAGCTCCCACGTCCATTTCCAGTCCTATCCTAGCCCCTCCATCAGCCCAGATCCAGTCCTAGCTCCCCCCATTCAGCCCATTTCCAGACCAAGGCCCCCTCCCCATCAGTTATTTCCAGTCCAAGCCCTCCCCCACTCAGCCCATTTCCAGACCAAGGCCCCCTCCCCATCAGCTATTTGCAGTCCAGGCTCCCTCTCTACTCAGCCCATTTCCAGTCCTAGCTCCCCTCCCCCCAAAATTTGCAGTCCAAGCCCTCCCCCCTACTCAGCCCATTTCCAGTTCAAGTCCCCCTCCCCATCAACTATTTCTAGTTCTAGCTCCCCCCACAGCCCATTTCCAGTCCAAGCCCCCTCCCCATCAGCTATTTCAAGTTCAAGCACCCCCTCCACTCAGCCCAGTTCCAGTCCTAGCCCCCCCAGCCCATTTCCAGTCCAAGTCCCCCCCCCCCTCCCCTCCCCTCCTGAAGAGCCCCGCGGTTGTTTAAGATGCGTTAGAGGGAGCTAGAGAAGCCCCGGCTCACCTCTACAGATGCCAAAGTGAAATGCATCTATTTCCTTCACTTCAGAAGCTGTACTGATGTGGAGTGGAGGAGTAGCCTAGTGGTTAGAGCAACTGCCTCATACCCAGAAAATCAAGGCTTCAGTTCCCACTGGCACTCCTTGTGACCTTGGGCAAGTCACTTTACCCTCCATTGCCTTGGAAGAAAAGGCTGGCAATCTACTTCCAGTGATACATTGCCAAGAAAGCCCAGAGGTAGCTGGGTCACTATGAGTCAACACTGACTTGATGGCACTTAAAAAAAACCTGAGGTCAAAGGGAACTTTCTTTTTCCCACACTCAGCACAGCAGCATTCTAAACATCAATACAGCTGCCAAAGTGAAGGAAATAGACACGTTTCATTTCAGCAGCTGTAGTGGTGAACTGGGGCCTCTCTTTGGCTCTCTCTAAAGCCATCCTGCCTGCCACCAATGTTCAGGATGTTGTTTGCATGGGGCCCTGTGCAAACAACATTCTTGCTCAATGGATGGGCCGGCCCTGGGTGTGAAGAAACAGTTAGATAAAGGTGATCCAGTTGATATAGTGTATCCGGATTTTCAAAAAGTCTTTGACAAGGTCCCTCATGAGAGATTCTTGGCAAAATTAAAAAGTCTTGGGATAGGAGGCAGTGACAGTGTACAGTAATACTGTGGATTAGGAACTGGTTAAAACAGAGAGTAGGGCCTAATGGAGAAAGGTAAATAGTGGAATACCCCAAGGATCTGTGCTGGGCCCATAAATGACCTGGAAATGGGAATTACAAGTGAGGTGATTGAAAGAAAGCTTGATTGTACCGGGTTGGATACTGTGGTGAAGAGCGCCCTCCTGAGGCAATGGAAACCGAGGAAAATCCTGAAGGGCAACAGGATTTACGCCAGATTGACAATACTGGAAGGAAAGAAAAACTCCTTTCTGCTGAGCTAAGAATGGATACCAGCCCAGGGGAGGAGTTGAGTAGTCCTGATTGGGCATACCCAGTGGTTGGAAGGGGCGTGCCTGGAAGAGAACCTCGTTTTAAACCTGAGAATGACCCTGCTAAAGAGAGCAAAGGGAGCAGCGAGTGCAGGAGGAGCAAAGAGAGCAGCAAAGGACTGAGCCGAAGTAGGCAGAGCAGTGCACAGAGCTGCACAAGGAACTCTGAGCAGAGGACCTCAGAGCAAAGGACCTGTGAGAGGACGAGCTGTGGAAAGACATTTGGTACGTCAGCTGAGAGTGAGTCAGAGAGTGAATGGAAGACCAGGAAGCAGTGTGGCAGTACGTTTGACCCTGGTAATAAAAGAAGACCTGCAAGGATCTTTTCAAGGGCTGTGAATGAAAGTCCTGAGGAAAGTGGACGTAGCCCTGGATTAGACTCCTGGATGAAGGCAGAGCCCTGGAAGAGGAAGCCTCCATGGCAGGCAAGTGAGAAAGAAAACTCATTCTTTGGAATACAGTTGGGACCAGAGAGACACAGGAACCCTCACAGCTGGAAGACGTCTGAGCTACCTAGGACGAGAGGGGCTTGGCAAAAAGTAAGCAGTTTTCCTAGGAGTTACAAGAGTGAAGGTAAACTCAATTCTCCTATGTTTGAAGCCTTACTAAGAGAGCCTAAATGTTACCCTGACTTATTTAGCCTGAGAGGGGAGAAGGGAAACATTACTGACCAAGAGAGAAGCTTAATAGCTGCTGACAATTGCTTATCTAGCAACCAACAGGCTGAATTGCTTCTCCAAAGCTTTAAAGAGTTTCTAGATCTAAAAGCAGGCAGACAACCAGTACTGAATGAAGATACTAATTCTATACAGTCTGAAGAATTAATGCAAACTGATTCTGACTTACCTGACTGTAATAGTATGGATTGTTCATTGTGTTGTATGGAAATACCAGAGTAAAGAAGCTTGCTGTGCCGTGTATGAGTAAAATACAACGGAGCTGTTTCTACTGCCATGCTTTGGAAACCTTAATTACTTGCACCTGAATTAAGCTCCCACTGTGAACGTAACAGTACATGTAAAGAGGCTGCATTAAATGGGAATCACCTCTTGGGGCAGAGCTGAGTCAAACTCCCTAGAAGTAAAGCTGAAGTTAAAGCTGAATTCTACTTTAGTTGACTTTATTCCTAAGTTTATTCTGTTCATGTTAAAGCACTAGTTTTTGTTCATGTGTATGAATTTGTGATGCGCTGGAAGAATCTCCCCAACAACAATAAAATACTTGCAAACAAGCCTTACCGTCTCTGGCGCACAACTACACTTATTTCGGAGTGAAAGGAGCACAAGAACTACATTACCCAGCATTACCAGGGAACAGTTTTTAACTCCATTCCTCATGAGGCAATAGGCCGCTCCTGTCTTTTAGCCCTAAGGCGGGGCAGGGGCGTCGCAATACACAGTCAGGCCCTGTGTATAACATTATATTACTATAAGCCCTAAGAAAGAGTTAATATCATTTGTAGCTCCTTATTTAATACCATCCTTGAAAACTCTGTAGAAGAAACTGGGTGAAAGGATTTACATAACATAAACATTAGTCTTGTTATTAGAAAGATAAGTAAAAGGCAAGTTGTTTACCCAGCTTCGCAGTCTCTCAGTCTCTGGTCAGAGATATCAAACTGTCAGTGTTAGGATTAATTAGAATTAAGGCCTACATAGTCATGTCTGAGAATATATGTATGTCATTTCATGATTGTCTATGATGTGCATGCCTAAAGAAAAGTATGTTATGAATATACGTGACACTAGACGTAGAATAGAATATGTATATTATGAATATATGTGATGTGAGACATAGAATAATAAAGTGAAATTATGCTGTGTAATGGAATCTTTACCTATAAATAAAGTGGCCTAAAGCTATGATATCAGACTAAACATAGGCAAAGGCCTAGCTTACTCTCCCAAAGCTTTGGTGGATCTTATAATACAAGTGTGTTGTGTATTATTTACAGATTTGTATATTATTCAAAGAATTGTGATCAATTAACCTTCTCCTTGTTTTGTGTGCGGATTTCTGTGACCCAAGAGCCTGTCAGACGGCTGCCTAGGGTGAGAACTTACACAATCTTGACGATGCATATATTCATATGATTCTTGCAAGGTATTGTGGGTATTGTAGTTCATTCACTCCCAAACACAGCTGATGACAATAATTTGAGTTGTGAAACCAAGTGGTAAGATCAATAAAATACTTCTTTTATTGATGGGGTTTAATTTACCCAGCACATGTATGCTTGATAGCACTATAAATGAGGTTACTTGCTTGCAGTGTTTAAAATGGATAACAAAAAGTCACAAAGTAAACCAGAAAACAACCTTCAGCTTGTCAGGCAATTAGCTAATGTTTTCTTAGCAAATAATTACCAAATACAAAGGCACAAAGTAAAGAATAAACTTTGCTGGTTAGGTTAACTTCTGCTTATTTTCCATGCAGATCTCAGCAGTGATTCTCCCTTGCTCACACACACAATCAGGTGCAGCCCTAATTACTATCAATGGACCAGCTGAAAGCCTTTAGCTGGCTGGCTGCTACTGTGTGAGCCCAAATCCTGCTTTAAGAGCTGTTTGCAGTGGAAATAAAGAACAAAGTTAGGTTTCTTTGTGATGGCTGATGTGTTTGCTCACAGCAAACTAGCAATAGCATTTAGATAGAGAACAGTCCATATAAACTGTATTTTCATCTGCTGTATCAATCAGCATATGGTCACTATCATACATTGGCACAGACGAGTCTTTCATTAAGGCACTATCATGAGAATGCTTATTCCCTTGCTGCCATTCTCTATTATAGATAGGGTCTGGATCAGTGTTCATACCTGAGCCTCTCCTGCTATCATTATTCCTCTCTGTATAGCCTGGCCAATATGTAATCCAATTCTGATGTCCAGCCTTCCAATCTTGATCCCTGGACACTGGATCTTCTCTCACATACCTTCTGGCCTTGGTCTGAAAGTCCCTTCCACATGCAGTCTTCTCTCTTCCAGGTAGCCACTGGTGATTCCTATCTCTGCCACTCCATTCCTCTGGCTGAATCCAGTCCAATGGACTCTGCTGGCTTTTGGAATACCTCCCAGTATGAGTACTGCCTTGGAATCTCCCAGACCTTCCAATGGCCTTCCTTCTCTTCCTTCCAGAGAGTTTCCTTCTCTCTCTATCTGCGTGGCTTTTGCTGAAGCTGTTCTTCCAACTGTTGCTGAAACTGGGCTGGAGCTTGTAGTAACTGTTATCTGAAGAATAAGCTCTATTCTTATCCTGTTCTAATGTGTGCTGCTCCCTAACACAGTGCAGCTGTCTTGAATCAGGCCCTGCCCTTTGAGATGAGTGCTTAGGGATTACCTCATAGCTCTCTTGATTGCACACACATTTCCTCACTTCAGCTCCTCTCATGGCTGCTGGAAACCTGGTGCATTCTGGGACTGGTAGTCTTTTATGTGAAAACTCTGTTTTCTTGCTTCTACCAGAACTGACAGGTTGCTTGTTCAGAGTCACATCATCTTTTCTATAGCTCCTACCTGAGCTATGATAAGCTTCCTTATCACAAGCCCTATCTGTTATAGGTGAGGGGGGGGGTGCAGAGTACTCTTTCAGATGGTGCCGTACCGGATAGTTCTCTGCATTCAATGCAAGGGCAGAAGGTGCCTGAAGATTTGTGAGTATTATGAAAATTACCAGTGATGGGTAATCTGTTAAGTAGACAGGCTCCGTCTCAGATGCATGAGTGGCACGACAGAGCTAGGGCTTTAATGTTTAAGAAAGATAGCCCTTCTTATTGTATGCTTTTATTGTATGTATGAGAAGCATGGTGATGTAGCCATCGATTCCGTAGCACATAGGGATTCAGTGACAAAAGGTAATGTGAATTTGCAGTTTCCTTGGGAGGAAACTTTCTCTGTAGATAAGGTCCATTGCCTGAGATATGAGTTAGCGGTTGAAGGTAAACCATGCAAATGCGCTTACATGGTGGGAACAGATGGTACATGATGCAAAACATTGGAATGTTTATGTTTTGAAACAAAAGATGTTTGTGTTAAGAAATGTGATTAATGACCAGCTGAGCAAGTGCGGGTCACTTGTGTAGCAGAGCTAAGAGAAAAAGAAAATGCTTAAAGAGCAACAGCAGTTAGGGGGAGTAGTATTGTGTATTTTGGATATTTGGAATGTCTCCCAGCTCAAAGAATTGAGAGCACGTTTGAACCAAGAAACGGAAATTGTTGTACTTGTAATAAGAATTTTAAGAATGGCAATAGGTCATAGTGTTTCTGTTGCAAAAGAATTAAGTGTTTCTGATGAACTTATTGATAAAATTGAGAGAGATTTAGACATTATGAAACTTACAAAGAGGAGTGTGATCAATTATATTATGATCTAGGCTCTATTCAGGATGTTCTACACCAGCAACATGATTTATGTTTTGCCACTGTTAAACTGAAGCAGCTGTGGGAAATGATATTGTGACTACTTAAAGAAGTGTTTGATTTGGCTAAAACGTTTCCTAACTACAGGGATAATCCTGGTAGATTTGTGTCTTTATGGTCTCAAATAATTAACAGTTATAATCCTACTTGGGCAGATCTAGATAATTTGCTCAGATCTGTTTTTTTTAATCCAGCTGATTTTCATAGGGTCACTCATCCAGTTCGTGACAGACCCTGTGATAGATTTCCAAGAGAAAACTCAAAGAGATAATTTTGTTTTTGTGTAAAGAAAAAAAAATGTTAGAATTCCTTACAGTAGTATGCAAACTTGTAAAGGATTGGTTGAGATTAATATCTCTAAGGCAGGATAGAGGTGAAAAAGATACAGATTTTCACACTAGGTGTAAGCTAGCTTTTAAAGACTATTCTGGTGAGGCAGAAGACACACCTTCAGGATTTACTAATATTTTTGTAAATGGATTGATTCCAAGAATAAAAGAAATTTTTGAAACTTCAATAATAGATTGGCCAGCTAGAACAGCCGATACAATTTTGGAAGGGGCTCGATACAGTGAGTTGAAGTTTGTCAAGGAACAACAGGAACAACAAACCAGATTAGATGTAAAAAAAGCGAAGTTGCTTAATTTGCAGATTGCTTCCATGCAAACTCCCATGGGAAGGGGGAGGAGTAGATTCAGAGCAAGAGGAGGTTATGTGAATTCTCAGCGAGGGCGTGGACAGTCCAGAGAGCTGCGTACTTGTTACACTTGTGGAGAGGCTGGACATTTGCAGTGAGACTGTCCCCGGAATCGGAATCCTGATGGCCAGAGAGCTGATTTTCCTCTTCCCCCTCCACTACAAGCTGAATTCACTCCAGTATATCAGTGCTTCTCTATCCCAGAAGATTGTGGAGGTGATACATGGGATGCATGACTATTCCTGAATTTAACTGTAACTCCTCAGGGTAAGTTAGAAGCTAAACTGGGGGGTTCTAATTTGAAATTTGTTATTGACACTGGAGCTACAACATCAGCACTGCGTTTACAGGATTTGCCTGCCATCTATCATACTCAATTAGCACAAGCACCGATAGTACACTGTGAAGGCATTGAGGGAAAGATAATTCCTCATCGTAGACTTGAATATTTACCTTTGCAGATTGGAGAGATTGTATATCCAACTACTTTTCTTGTGGGAGACACTTTGCCAGTGAATCTTCTAGGTCGGGATTTTTTGGTGTCACATCATGCTACTCTATCCTGGATGGGTGGCAAGTTCTCTTTCCATCTGTACCCTCTCTCCGAAGTGCCGTCCCCTGCAGATGCCAGTGTTGTTCATCCGGTGCTTGAAGACCTTCCTTCTACTTTGTGGGCAGTGCCGGGATCAAATATCAGATGCCTTTCTATCCCGCCTGTGAAGATCACCGTGAAACCTGGAGTTCAGCTTCCTAGACTCAAGCAGTATCCACTGCCAGCAGCTGCCATTGAGAGAATTCGTCCTGTGATTGAAGATCTTCAGAAACAAGGTGTCATGTATTCTACAACTTCATTATGTAAGACTCCAATTCTTCCTGTACTAAAGGCTGACGGTAAGACTTATAGATTTCTACAAGACCTGCGAGCAGTAAATAATGTGATTTTGCTAATTTTTCCCTTGGTACCTAATCCACATGATATCTGGACACAGATACCTTCAGGAACTACCTGGTTTTCTATTGTAGATTTGAATTTTGCTTATTTTTCAGTGAGAATTTGCAAAGAAAACCAATTTTTTTTTTATTTGCTTTTCATTTTGAAGGGTACACTGATAGTCCTGCATATTTTCACAGGCCCTAAGAACTGCATTATTTGATGTACGACTCGACCATTCCTCTTTAGTTCAATATGTGGATGATTTGCTTTTATGTTCACCATGTTATGAGTTGGTTTGTCAGATTCTTTGTCTCTATTAGCTCATATTACTAATTTAGGTTTGAAGGTTAATCTGTCTAAACTGCAATTTGTATCTCAAAATGTTACTTTCCTGGGTGTTGTTCTAACACCATCTGGTCATGCAATTACCTCTGCTAGATTGAAACCTATTCTGTCATTGCCTTTTTCCAGTGACACAAGTGTTATTGCGTAGCTTCCTGAGTTTATTAATTTTCTGTAAATAATAGCTAGTGAATTTCTCAAGATCTTACTGCTCCACTTTATGCTCTCATCTTGGAAAGAAGGATCTGAAGGCCTCATTGTACCCACATTATCACAGTGGGAGGTTTGTTTTAAATGTACAAATTGCACTGGGAAATGCACCATGTTTATTGTATATGATTATTCTTTACCATTCAAATTGTATGTGGCTATTTCTGATTCCTCTGCTACCTGTGTGCTTTTACAAGCTTTCCCAACTGGTTGCAAGCCGGTAGGCTATTTCTCAAGGCGATTTGATGCAGTGACTTTGGGACTCCCACTATGTCTATGTAGTTTAGTAGCAGTGGCTTTTGCAATTGAAACTTACTGATTTTCTGGTTCTACAGCACCCTTTTTGTTCCATCTAACCAAGACTCAGCCTTTGTCCTCCACACGTTTTATTGACTTTGGAATTAGTCATTTCTCCGCTTCATGTTTCAGTATGTACTACATCAATATGCAACCCTTCAACACCTGTGGAGGAGGATGGGTCTCATGATTGTTTCCAAACTATTTTGACATTTTCTCTACAAGATGGGCTATGCGGTCACAACAGTTAATGATGCAGTGGAAACAGCTTCTTTGCCGTTTGCCAGTGCACAGTTAGCTGAAGTGTTTGCATTGATACGTGCACTTGAGCTTTCCAGGTATCTTTTGGCAAATGTTTATACAGATAGTGCCTATGCATTAAGCATTTTATGAGATTTTGTCAATATTTGGCAGCAACGAGCGTTTTTGACTTCTGCTAATAAACCAATTAAACATGCTGCATACATTCACCGTTTGTTACAGGCTGTCCTCTTGCCAGCACAAGTTGCAGTTTTGAAATGCAAAGGACATTCTTCTGCTGAAGATTTTGTGTCAAAGGGCAACCATTTTGCAGACCGCGAAGCACGGCGAGCTGTTCTTCAAGCATCGGTGTCCCCGACAGTGCTGTATTTAATACCGTCTAATATGACTTTGTTTTCCCTTTCATCTTTCTTGCAGCAATAGCAAGATACTTCCTTTGAAACCCAGACTCTGACTTCGTGGGGTGCATCTGTGATGCTCAGGGCTGCTGGAAAGAGGATCATCTGCTTGTTTGTCCTGACAGTCTTTTGTTTCTACTTGCCCTGTTCCTGCATCATAAGCTTTACCGCTCTGACTATGAATTATGTCTTTTTGGTTCTCCGGTATCACCTGAACTTCTGTTATTTTTTCTTTGGCACAGCTTGTCTGCACTGTTTCAAGACTGGCACTGTAGGGTCAGCTTAGGGTCAGTTATTAAGATTTCTGCCTTCCGAACTCTTTTTGATTTTGCAGCCTGTTTTGCAGATCTGCCCTGTGCCAGAGGAGGGAGGTGGTATTTGTCTGGTGGTCACTTGTCTATTCTCCGTATGGGTAGGTTTATCCCACTACCAGTATGACTGCTGGGGTTGTCATCAGATTACTGATCACTCAGTTTATTCCTGTTTGTTCTTTCTTCTTGTCTGGGTCCAGCCTTTGTTGCGAGTGTCTGGGAGGGTATTGAAAATTTGGTTTGGTATTAAGAGACAACTGCACACTCCTTATCATCCGCGAAGCTCTGGCCAAGTGGAACAGATGACTAGGACACTCAAAGGTCACTTACGCACACTGACACAGGATTGGGCTACAGATTGGACAGAAGTCCTTCCCTTTGCCCTTATGGCAGTGTGTAATTCCCCCAGCCTGACACCATATGAAATAGTTACTGGACGTCCAGCTACTTCTCCACATGACTTGGCAGTTATCCCAGATCCCCAATTGTTGCGCAGCGATATTTTGACTTATTGCTCACGGTTACACTCAGTCCTGTCTGTTTCCCCTTTATTGCAAGTGAATCCTCAACGAGATGACAGAATCATCATATCCAGAATCATCAGAATCATTATATCCAGAAGTGAAGTCACCAGATTGGGTCCTGATTAAGAATTTGCATCCAAAGACGCTTCTGGCTCCCAAGTTTCTAGGTCCATTTCGTGTGCTCCTGGTGGGATACTCGGCTTGTAAAGTGGAAGGACATTCTCGTTGGATACACCTTACACAGTGTAAAAAGGCTCCTTCACAGACTCCAGACGGCGACTCCCTTCATCAGTGAATCAAGAAAATACAACGCAGAGACTTATTGAACATTACATTGATATTACAGAAAAGATCATCAGGATTTACATGCTTTTTGAATGAACTACTTATGCAAAAACCTTTTGTCCAGCATTTATACTACTGATTAGGTGGATAAAGGTGGTTTGATTTAGTATTTTACTTATATATAAGCAATGACCTTTGGGTACTTAACCTCTACTTCATGATGTAATTGAGAATTAAGGGGTAGTTATAGCTATAATATATATCTTCATCATCTTAAGAAGAGTAGGTGTATTTTTATTTTGTCTTAGAACATTTATTTTTGGAGTAATTATAGTTTCAGATGTTTAGAGGTTTGCTAAGAATGTTTCCGTATTAGTTGTGCTATGGCATATTATTGTTAATGAAGCAGTACTGCATTTAGAATCTTGGGAAAGTTATGGGGAATATCCAAATATTTTTGAGTCACATTTACACTCAGTTACAAAACATTTTAATCTGTCATGTTGTGCGGTCTGCCTTCCAACTGTGACAGCTACTCAACATGGGTTTTTGCCACAAGTTAGGTCCAAAGCCTTTGAAGAGTTCCGTGCTACAGCTTTTAATCTAACTACTGTACGATGGTCTCATACAAACACAGAACCTAGAGTAGTTAGTTCTATGCCTTTAAAGTCCCCTCCAATATGTTTTATGGCTCAAGGTACAGGGAAAAAGGTAGGGGACACCCCCATGGAACGTTTGTAGAATAATAATGCTACATAATTCTTCCATCTGGTATAAGAAAGCCCACGTATAGAAACCTTATTTTTCCGTAGTACAATTAATGCAAGTTCAAGGGAATCAGGTGCATGATTATGACTTGTTACAGTATAATAGTTCTGGCTACCTTTTGAATGACTCAGTCCGAGACATACCTAACTGGAGTTGCCCCTTATTAGGATATTACCATCCCTGGGAACGTAATCTATCTGTAGGAATTAAGGAAATGAACATTACTCGGGAATTAAGGAAATGAACATAACTCAGTGGGCTTTGAATAATTGTACACAGAATCTAGTCTGTCCCCGCAACTTGACAATTTGGGAAAATGGATTAGTGGCTTTAAAGGGAGACTATTTTGTGTGTGGTAATCTCGCATATACAGAACTTCCCAGAGGTTGGTCAGGTACTTGCTATGTTGCTCAGTTAGATACCCCGTGGCGGTTTTTATCTTACCAAAATGTTACTTTATTATCAACCTTGAATAATTCCTTAAGAAGAAAAAGGGATGTTTCCCCTCAAGATGAAGCCATAATAGCAGCACAACAGTTGGTAGACCCTACAAGTCCTTTAACTAAATCTCAGATAGATGCATTTACAGGCACTGTTTGGCTCTCAACCTTTGGAGCCATAGCACCCACAAGAGAATATGGTACCCAGATTATGCGTTTACAGGCAGTTGTTGAACTTACAGCCCTGGATCTCAGAGAGGCTATTAGCGTGTTACAAGGTGCAGTAGACAAGGTGTCCACTTATGCAGCTCAGAATCGCATGGTTTTAGACTACCTACTAGCGAAGGAAAATGGTGTATGTGGCCTAATTTCTGATTTCTGTTTCAGTATGCTTGATGATGAAGGGAAAGTAGTGAAAGGCCTACTAGATAAGGTTAGGAATCGTACATTTGTATCAAGTAGTAGTTATGAAAGTTCTTTTTCTGATTTTTGGTTCTGTTTCTTCTTTCTGGAATTTATTATCTAGGTCCCTGCCAGGCATATTAGCTTCATTATTTGGCTTATTAGGGATTATCATTTAGGAGCATTAATTCTTTGTGTAATAACTGCTTGCTGTAAGAAATCAGTAGAGACACTGACCCCTAAAATGATGTTACAGGTTGACCCAGAAGCTAGCTCCAATCCATTTTTTTAATACCGATGTCTGAGTTTCCTTATCTGTGAAATGATTCTTTACAGAATCAGAGGAAGGACTGAAAGAAAGCTTGATTGTACCGGGTTGGATACACAGTCAGGCCCTATGTATAACATTATATTACTATAAGCCCTAAGAAAGAGTTAATATCATTTGTAGCTCCTTATTTAATACCATCCTTGAAAACTCTGTAGAAGAAACTAGGTGAAAGGTTTTACATAACATAAACATTAGTCTTGTTATTAGAAAGATAAGTAAAAGGCAAGTTGTTTACCCAGCTTCGCAGTCTCTCAGTCTCTAGTCAGAGATATCAAACTGTCAGTGTTAGGATTAATTAGAATTAAGGCCTACATAGTCATGTCTGAGAATATATGTATGTCATTTCATGATTGTCTATGACGTGCATGCCTATAGAAAAGTATGTTATGAATATACGTGACACTAGACGTAGAATAGAATATGTATATTATGAATATACGTGATGTGAGACGTAGAATAATAAAGTGAAATTATGCTGTGTAATGGAATCTTTACCTATAAATAAAGTGGCCTAAAGCTATGATATCAGAGTAAACATAGGCAAAGGCCTAGCTTACTCTCCCAAAGCTTTGGTGGATTTTATAATACAAGTGTGTTGTGTATTATTTACAGATTTGTATATTATTCAAAGAATTGTGATCAGTTAACCTTCTCCTTGTTTTGTGGGCGGATTTCTGTAACCCAAGAGCCCTGCCTGTTTTCAGGTGAGGGGGGGGGGGGGGTGCAGAGTACTCTTTCAGTGATCAAATTTGTAGATGACACAAAATTATTCAAAGTTGTTAAAACACAAGTGGATTATGAAAAATTACAAGAGGACCTGGATAAATTGGAAGACCGGGCATCCAAATGGCAGATGGAATTTAATGTGGACCAATGCAAAGTTATGCACTTAGGAAAGAACAACTCAAACTATGTTTACACGATGCAAAGTTCCACATTAGAAACCACCACCCAGGAAAAAGATTTAGGCATCATCGTGGATAACATGTTGAAACCCGCTTCCCAGTGTGCAGCGGCAGCCAAGAAGGCAAATAGAATGCTTGCAATCACAAGGAAAGGAATGGAGAATAAAACAAAGGATATTATAATGCCTCTGTATCATTCCATAGTGCGATTGCACCTTAAATATTGTGTGCAATTCTGGTCGCCATATCTTAAAAAGGATATAGCAGAACTAGAAAATGTACAGAGAAGAGCCAACAAAATGGCAAAGGGGATGGAAGGATACCCCTATGAGGGAAGGTTTAAAAGGTGAGGACTTCAACTTGGCAAAAAGACGTATACTATTTTTGGGAACCTGACAGGTACTTGTAACCTGGATTGGCCACTATTGGAAACAGGATACTGAGCTTGATGAACCCTTGGTATGACCTGGTATGGCATATCTTATGGTCCTATATATCCTTATGCTCTTATGCTGATAGGATGGCAACATCTCCTGCTTTGTAAAGGACAGTTCTGGGTTGTTTTTTTAATAAATTCTCTTATGCTCTGCATAAGAAAGGCAGAATGCACAGTTATCCTGTTTTGCAATTTGGCCATATAAATAAAAATTAATTTGGATGAATCTAATACAACATATGGTATACAAGGGTATATGTGGAATTTTAAGACCCCAATATTATTAAAAACAAGATGTAGTGCAAATCCTCCCCCTCCCCCAAACTCTCAGAAGTGCCCATTAATCACAACAGGGGGACGAGAGGCTGGGGGATAGGGTGTTGAATATTGTGGCAAAGTGTGATCACAAAGTCTCTCCACACTGAGTGCTGAAGTGAAAGGAGAAAGGCAAATCTACCCGACTGTGTGCAAATGCCCCCAGATGCAGAGTATGTCCCACCGTGAGTGGTCGTCCTTAGCACCTTGGGCATCACCGATCTCCCCTGCGTCTCTCTGGACAGTGCAAGTAAGTCACCGTGGGTCCCGGGACAAAGCATCAAACACTCGCCAAACCAGGCAGCTCAGCTGTGACTGTGTGCGGCTGAACTGCTCCAGTTCTGGAGGGAAGGTACATTGCCTTGGGTCCCCTCGGGTGAACTGTAAGCCTTACTGTAGATACAGGGCACCATGTAGTTCAAGCCGCTGTTCTGTGCACTGAGCAAAGAGAAAGGCTTTGGTAGAAGGAGGAGTGGATTGGAAAAAGCACCTGGCTGCACATACTGTTTTCCTGCTTCTGGGTCAGAGCAGGCCACACTGGGAGAGGAAGTTTTGTTTTTTTGGGTAGTAAGAGGTCAAATGATGTTCTTAGATCTTTAATCATATTTGCAGTGTTGGCTGTTCATAGTTCCAGGAAGTTGGCATCAGGCATTGGAGGGGTGGAATTGAACAGCCCACAGCATCAAAAGTTAAGGTAAGCACGGCGGGGCTGTTTGCGACCATTTCCACTACTGCAGGTCCAGGGAGGAGCAACAGTGATCTCAGTGGGTGCCCCTGGAGTGCCGGTGCTCTAGGTGATGGTAGTGTTGGCCTGATGGTAGTGTTGGCCCTGCCCATAACTGTGTAGTCATATGCCAAAGTGATTACTTCAGGCAGTGGTTCACTGCCTCCCAGGTTATCACTTCAAAATCTGAGCTGTTGTAATTCGCCTGTTTATAAATCAGGATAAACAGCCCAATAGACATAAGAACATAAGAAATGCCATACTGGGTCAGACCAAGATGAATCAAGCACAGTTATCCTGTTTCCAGCAGTGGCCAATCCAGGTCACAAGCACCTGGCAGGTTCCCAAAAAGACAACGTACGTTGTGGCCTCGGGTATTCTTTTCCCTCCCTCGCATCTTTAGGCTCTTTTGAGCCTGGTATTTAAGACGTGACTTGTGAGTGTTCTTGAGTGTATGAGTGTGAGTGTAGTTAGGAATTGGTGTGTGTAAGAGTGTGGATGTGTGTTAGATAGTTAGTATTGCTTTTGGTATTGGTTGAGAGCTTTTCCCATGGTTATTGGGTGTTATTGAATGTTGTGTATGTTCTTTAAGGGTGGTTGTGTGGTGGCGTTAAGACCGGTGATGTAAACGTCTTTACTCCCTATAGCGCTTGTGGGCGCTAGTTGTGGGGTGTGAGAAGTTCTGATGTCTTTGCCATTTTGTAATAAGTGATTTGTTTTGTGTAGTTTTTTTGTGAGATAATTTGTGATTTAGGAGCAACTTATTTGAATATTATTGCCTTTGCCCCTATACAGCTTGCTTATTAGTCTTACAGGGCTGTAAACCATGTACAGTAAATGCCTTTCAAATATCAGACCCTTCTTGCTCAGAGGAGACTCCTCTGGGAAGGAAAATCTTACTTTATATGTAAATTACTCCCAAAGACAGAACTCTGTCTTTGGCATACAGCCACTGTACCATGCAGGAGTAAGGCATTTGCCCTTAATGGGCAGATGTCCTTGGCACGCAGCCACTGCACCAAAAGTGAGCAAAAATGTCTGCCCTTTGGGAAGGTATCTTTGCAGGGCTGGCCCAAGGGTTTCTGCCACCCCAGGCAGGAGTCCCAGCCGTACTGCCCCCCCCCCCCCCCCACATGCTGTGCCACTGCTCTCTGCTGCCGTTGATTCTGGCAATGTGGTTGTGGAGATGGCTCAGCTTGGCATCAACCCGCGGCAGGCCATGTGCTTTGGCACATATGGCCTTCTGAGCCTCCTCCGACACAACCTCGGAGGGGTTAGAAATGGCAGACCATGTGTGCCAAAGCACATGGCTTGCCACAAAGCATCATGCCGTGCTGCCCACAGAGATATGCTGCTCTAGAGGATTGCCTAGCCCGCCTAGTGGATGGGATGGCCCTGTATCTTTGTCACACAGCCACATATACTATCCAGAGTGAGCTATAGGCTCAGAGCAGCAGTATAGTAGAGAACAGAGGGTTGATGTCTGTGCAAAACCAGCCAGCATCCCATTGTCTCAGAAGGAGAGTAGCTCTGCTTTGTTAAAAAGAAAAGGAGAGAGATTCCAAGAACTGTACCAACAACTCAGCCCTCTAGTCCATCAAAGTTGGGAGCACTGCAGAACAGTTTCAGGGATCTACATCTATGGAAACTAACAGCTCTCTGGAAGAGAGGAACCCAAGCACTCATCACTTACCAGTGACACCAGATCCAGGAGTGAGTCCAGCACAGTATCACGAACCTGTGCCTGCATCACTACCAGCTTCAGGCACATTGGAAAAAGTACTAGAAGCCAGAGAGAGGGGTTCTCATTCAGGGAAACCAGACTAAGTAGCAAAAGTGCAGTAGTGGTGAAAAGTAGAGTAGTAGCATTTCCGCTTAAAATAAAGAATACCTGAAGGAATGTGTTAGCATACTTCTCAAAAAGGAGTAATCTATCTGTAACCATTTTGACTAAGAAGAAGGAATTAACTACTTGCAACTTAGTTCTTGTTTGTTGTTTCCGCCCATTGTTGTTGTTATTGCTCAGTGGCCCTAATAATCCTTGGTTCAGAACACAATTTCTGGTCTGGACTTATTATTTGAGAAGGAAAGAGGTATTAGTAGTCAAGTGCCAAGGGTCTCCTGATCTATTCCAGTTCCCACCAATGAACCCTGCTAATCAAAGTCCATTAGCACTAGACTCAAAAACTGCAAAAAGGTTATTGTTCCCCCTTATCTGCCAAGCCAATAATAGCAGCTGCAAGGACCACACAAAAAGGGGGTTACACCTTATATTTGTATTTACACAACATGATCTGGTGTCTGTCATTATTCCAAATCCACACAAGGGTGTCCCTAGTTTTTATGCTCTAGTCTTTATGTGAGAGAGTCAACTGGACCATTAGATAATAGAAGGGTAAAAGGGACACTAAGAGAGGAGAAGACCATAGCGGAGAGATTGAATGAATTCTTTGTTTCAGTCTTTATTGAAGAAGATGTAGGAAAGTTACCCATGGCTAAATTAGTATTTAAAGGTGATGCATCAGAAGAATTGAAAGAAATATCGATAAACCAGGAAGATGTATTACAACTTTTTTATAAACTAAAGAGTAGCAAATCACCTGGACCAGAAGGTATACATCTAGGGGTGTTGAAAGAACTGAAATATGAGATTGCAGACCTATTATTAATAATCTGTGAACTATCATTAAAATCATCTGTAATACCTGAATATTGGCAAATGGCCAATGTAACACCAATTTTTAAAAAGGGTTCTAGGAATGATCCAAGAAACTACAGACTGGTGAGCCTGATGTCAGTGCTGGGAAAAATGGTGGAAATCATCATAAAGAACAAAATTACTGAACATGTAGATAGTCATGGTTTAATGGGAGACAGCCAACATGGCTTTAACCAAGGAAGGTCTTGTCTTACCAATCTGTTATGTTTTTTTGAAGGTGTGAATAAACAGGTGGACAAAGGTTGGCCGGTTGATAGTGTATCTGGATTTTCAGAAAGCCTTTGATAAGGTCCCTCATGACAGACTCTTGGCGAAATTAAAAAGTCATGGGATAGGAGGCAGTTTACTATTGTGCATCAGGAACTGGTTAAAAGATAGAAAACAGAGGGTAGGGCTAAATGGCCAATTTTCCCAATGGAGAAAGGTGAATAGTAGAGGGACCTGTGCTGGGTTCGCTGCTTTTTAACATATTCATAAATGACCCGGAAAATGGAATAACGAGTGAGGAAATCAGATTTGCAGATGACACAAAATTATTTGAAATTGTTAAAACCATAGAGGATTGTGAAAAATTGCAAGAGGACCTTGATAAATTGAAGAATGAACGTTCGAATGGCAGATGAAAGTTTTTATATTTTTTTGTATTCTTCCTTTACCCCCCAATACCTTTCCTTGCTTTTATCTATATTTGTATACCTTGTCTTGTAATCACTTTGATTGAAGGATAAAATGGTATATAAAACTGGTTAAATAAATAAATAAAATTTAATGTGGACAAGTGTAAAGTTATGCACCTAGGAAAGAACAACTCAAACTATGGTTACACGATGCAAGGTTCCACATTAGGAACCACTATCCAGGAAAGAGATTTAGGAGTCATCGTGGATAACATGTTGAAACCCGCTTCCCAGTGTGCAGCGGCAGCCAAGAAGGCAAATAGAATGCCCGCAATCATAAGGAAAGGAATGGAGAATAAAACAAAGGTTATTATAATGCCTCTGTATCGCTCCATGGTGTGACTGCAACTTAAATATTGTGTGCAGTTCTGGTTGCCGTATCTTATAAAGGATATAGCAGAATTAGAAAAGGTACAGAGAAGAGCCATCAAAATGGTTAAAGGGATGGAAGGATACCCCTATGAGGAGAGGCTTAAAAGGTTACTGTTCTTCATACCGGAAAAGAGACAGCTGAGGGGAGATATGATAGAGGTCTATAAATTAATGAATGGTTTGGAACAGGTAAATGTAGATTGATTGTTTACACCATCAAAAAGTTGAAAGACTAGTGGACATGCAATGAAGCTACAGTGTAACCGTTTAAGACAAATAAGAGGAAATATTTTTACACTCAATGCGTAATCAAACTCTGGAATTCATTACCAGAGGATGTAGTAAAAGCTGTTAGTGTAGCTGGGTTTAAAAAAGGTTTGGACAAGTTCCTGGAGGAAAGGTACATTAACCATTATTAAAGAGGATCCGGGAAATCCACTGCTTGCCCCAGTACAAGCATTTTGGAACCTGTGTCTTTTTTGAAACCTGCTAGGTACATGTGTGAGTGGAGGAGTAGCCTAGTGGTTAGAGCAACTGCCTAGTACCCAAAAAATCAAGGGTTCAATTCCCACTAGCACTCCTTGTGCCTTTAGGCAAGTCACTTTACCCTCCATTGCCTTGGAAGAAAAGGCTGGCAATCTACCTCTGGTGATACATTGCCAAGAAAACCCTGTAGCTGGGTCACTATGGGGCATGTTTACTAAAAACCGCAAATGTGCGTGCCGCAAACTAGCGCATGGAAACGTGGCACTGAAACGCTAATAAACGCATTTAAACGGCCCGCACATGTGCATGTCACCCCTGCAAAGGTGTGTGGCACACTAATGGGCCCCGTACAAGTGCAGGCCTGCAAATGTCCAATAGAGGTGTGGTACGGCTAAAGGAGGGCGGAGGAAGGCTGTGGAGGGACGGGGTCAATGGGTGGAGAGTGGGAGGGGAGAGGCTCCACGCACAGTAGCAGGCCCGAATTTCCTGGTGAAAAATAGCGCGAGTGAAACACTCGCGGTAGAGGGCATCTAAAGGGAAGAGAAACCATTTCTGTCAGCAATGTACAGGAAAACCTGGGAAACCCGCAAAACGTGAGCAGTGTGATACATGTGCACAGAACAAAATAGCAAATATAAATTGATAAAGACCACAACAAAATTCTAAAAACTTATAACCCAGCTGGGCAACAGTGATATTAATGGGCAACAATAAAAAACACTCACAGGAAAGCCCCCAAAAAAAGAAATGATTTCTGAAAGGGTCTACGGAGCAGAGACCCTTCCAAAAATCATTTCCTTTTTGGGAGCTGTGCTTGCTTGGAGTGTTTTCTATGGTCGCCCATTAATACCACTGTTGCCCAGCTTGGTTATATTTTTCCCCCTCTTTTCACGGTCATTTGCGGGGTGTATTTGCACGTTTGCCCCCAGACAAGGTGAATGAGCCCACAGTACAAATGTGCAGAGCAGGGTTTAGGATTCCGCCGGCCAGGTTTTCCATCCCCAGGGACAGCACTGTCTCTGTGGCCACAGTGTGGTGCAGCAGACAAAGCCAGTACCCCTACGACCAGAGGGATACAGATTCAAATCCCAGCTGGGGCTCCTGCCAACCCAATCCCCATATTTTACCCACCACTAAACAGAGATAGTAAAGACACCCCTTTATTGGAGAGCACATAAGCATGGTTCATACACCCATTTTGTACCCAACACCGCACACACACCATAACAATGGGCATTACCGACGGCTGAGTCCCCCAAATGCAGTCCTGGAGTGCCACATGTCAATCAGGTCATATGCTTTTCCAAGATAAGGCCATGCCAGCATGTTGGCGGAAGGGTACAGGTGGTGGAGGGGGCAGTGGCTGCTAGCCACAGAAGACAGTGGCCTAGCCATGTGCAGGCTGGCACCGTCCACTGCAACAGATAGGCCCTGTCGGATGTACAGTCATGGACCTCCCAGGGAAGCCAGCACATGTGGCAACATGGTGGTGCAGTGCACACAGACAGTGTGTGCAAGAACAGAAGGTCACAGGTTCAAAGCCCTGCCAATCATGTCCACATATTTTTCCCACAACTAAACCATGATAGTAAGGACAATCCTTTATTGCTGGGGTCATACGCCTTCCTTTAACCCCATGGAGCACAGACACCATGACCAGGGGCATTACCTAGAGCAGAGTCTCACAGATGCAGTCCTGTAGGAACACACACCATTCAGGTTCCATGCTGCCACTCATACAAATGCCTGTGCTGTATATCTATGCACCACCCCCATGGCATGTAGATGTAGCTCATGCATATCCATGAGGGACAGCAGGAAAACCCGAACAGTGTGTGGCAAACCTGGATTGGATTTGTGAACCTCTGCCGTAAAGCAGCAGCCAACAGGGGCAGACACACCCACACCCACACCCACAGGCCCCATTGGCCAATGCCTCCTGGAGAGGCAGGACATTGGGCCCTGCGTGCACCTCCCAATACTAGCACCTGCATACCTCAGCAATGTCACCCTACACCTGGGTAAACGGTACACAGCTCTCAAACGTGTGCTATGAGTACTGGCAGATAGATATACCTACGTTACGCACATTCTGCTCTTTGAGCTCCATCATAACAATCTTTCTGCTGTCTGCTGTGGGTGCTTCAGGTCTGGTCTCTGACAGTGTTAACCACCCTGGGGAGTGTCCCCCAACAGTATTTCATACCATATCCATGCCTGTACTGTGCCCAGGACTGGTGTGGTGGGCAATGCTGCTAAACTCCTCTATAGTAGCACAATGCTGGCATACGTGTGGGAGTGTGTGTCTGTCTATACAGTGCGTGTTGGCTGCAAACACCTTCCAGAGCCCACACTGCCAGCACTATTGCCAGTATTGGCCTGCCAATGTGCATAATGAGCAGCAAGGTACCATGGGTATAGCTCAGACAGGGTGGGCTGGCCAGGATGCATCTGCACAGGACATAGGGCACTGGCTGGGACATTGTAGTGGCCGGCCACCACCTACACAGACAGGGTGACCTCTGTATGTGCCTCTGGGGTTTCACTCCACCCTGACTGTGTAGTGACTACAGCATGGCTAGGTACCCCCATAGTGCTATATAGTATTTCTCCCATGTGATATATATGGGTTTCTGTTTGGGGCCCAGACACTAACTTATCTGCTGGTGTGCACTGCCATCCCAGTTATGGGTGCATGCATTTCCACCAGGACTAACTAGCAGACTGTTTCCAGCTGGTCTGTGTCCTGATGGAGTGCTGTGCCGTGGCTGATGGCTTGCTGCAGGATAATAGCAGATAGTGGTGGGGTGCAACTTAGCATATCCAGACCTAATGTCTGTCAGACATTGTTTTATGGATGTGTAATGAGCTGCTTTGACTGCCCTGTAGGGTGTCTGTTCCATGGCAGGACTGGGGTTGATGGTCCACACTACTGCCACCATTGCAGGGAGGTAGCATGTTGATCTGTTGATGGGAGCCAATGTTATTCCACCTGGGGGGGGGGGAAGGGGGAAGGGGGAGGAATGGTGGTGCATAGCTCACCTAGGTGGCCATAAGGGGTTCCCTTGACTCAGACAGACAGAGATATTCAAGGTGTTTCTGAAGAAACAACCTCTCTCACAGAGTAACAGTGCTTTGGAGCTCTGGCATGGCCTTATTCAGCCATGGAGGGTGTTGTGGACCTGGTCCTGGGTGCCTCATCGCACCCTCAGGGTGAGCGCAGTACCCGCACAGTGTGACGGTGTGTAGCTACTATGTGCCAGTCAGTACAACACCCGCTCAGTACACCCTACCAGGCCGAGGTGCTATGTGGGTGCACACGGCCACATCCCCCTACCAGGCCGAGAGCTGTGGGGGTGCATTCCCCATCTTGTGTGCATCTGTGGACAGCTGATTTGCATGTGCAGTGCATCATGGGTGCGTGTGGCCTAACCCTATCCTGTTTACAACAGCAGACTGTCTGTGAGGTGATATGCCAGCTCTCTGCAGCCAGCCAGGGGCTTGCTGACAGCTTATAGAGCTGTAGCCCAATGGTTATGTCACTGCCTGTGCAGCCTAGAGGTCATGGGTTCAAACCCACAGTGGGGTTCTTTGATAGGGCTGTCCACAGCTTTATTTTTATTTACTGTACATATGTCTATGCCGGCAAAACCACCCTCAGCTTATTATACCCATTAGGTGCCTCTGAGGGTGCTTTATAGGGCGCCCTATAGGCCACCTTATGGTTGCCATCCATATAAGGTGCACTGTACATTATCCTGTGTCGCAACATATATGGTGCCCTATAGGGGACATTCTAGGGTGCCTTGGCGGACAGTGCACTGTGACATGTGCCTTATGGGCCACTGTATGTGTACACGCTGTGTGAGTGCGTTTGCTAGTAGTGATAGCAAAATAAAATCAAAAAGCCTCCTACAGCACTCCTCACCATAATACATACTGCCTCAGCCAGCCTTGTTCACTGGGCATTGTGAGAGATTGAACCCCTGATCCCTGCACCATTGGTCAGTGTTTTAACCATTGTGCTGTGGCTCTGTTCCTGTGCTTGTGGATCAGCGTGCCGCCTGGTGCCCATCAGCGCGCCGCCTTCTGCCGTCCAAGAGAACCAGTGTGCCGCTTTATGCCGCCCAAAAAGAACTGTGTGCCGCCTTATGCTGCCCAAAAAGAACTGTGCGCCGCCTTATGCCGCCCAAAATGTACAGTGCGCCGCCTT
Organism: Ichthyophis bannanicus; assembly: GCA_033557465.1. Taxonomy (NCBI): domain Eukaryota; kingdom Metazoa; phylum Chordata; class Amphibia; order Gymnophiona; family Ichthyophiidae; genus Ichthyophis; species Ichthyophis bannanicus. The sequence goes on along the minus strand of CM066032.1, from coordinate 115,273,609 downwards.
ATGCCGCCCAAAAAGAACTGTGCGCCGCCTTATGCCGTTCAAAATTAATTTGCCTCCTAAACCACTTTTACCCATTACAGTTGCTGCCTCAGCTGGCCTTTTTTGTTGCACACAATGGGGGATTGAACCCATGGCCCCTGCACCATTGGTCAGTGTCTTCACTGTTGTACTACAGCTCTGTTGTTTTGCATATCCAGCAGCGCGCCACTTTGCCTTGCCACGCGCTAATGTCGACCCCCGCACATTAGCATGACGCGCACAGGTCCGGTCGCTTACTCCCGGTTTTTTGCTATTTTCTGCCTGAACCGCCCACTCCTTATATGGCACACGCACACTAACGGGGACCCGCACAATTTCGGAGTTTAGTAAACATGCCCCTATAAGTCAACACTGACTTGATGGCACTAAAAAAAAAAAAAGGTACTTGTGATCTGGATTGGCCACTGTTGGAAACAGGATAGTGAGCTTGATAGACCTTGGTCTGACCCAGCATGGCATATCTTATACTCCCAGTCTCAGGATAACACTCTCTGGCTTGAGACCACAGCAAGGCTCAGTTGCAGCAACATTTAGGGGTATGTTTACTAAAACCCCGTTAGGGTGCACACCGCGCTAGTGTGCGGATGCCATATAAGGAATGGGCGTTTCAGTCAGAAAAAAGCAAAACCGGGAATAATCATGCGCTCATGTGCACCCCGCACATTAGCGCATGAGAAAGTTGCGCGGGAAGCATAAGCAGCGCGCTAATGTGCAAGCACAGGAACAGAGCCACAGTACAGTGGTTAAGACACTGACCAATGATGCAGGGATCATGGGTTCAATCCCCCCACTGTGCCCAATGAAGAAGGCTAGCTGAGGTATTACCTATTATGGGGAAGATTGCTTTAGGAGGCATTTTATCTTTATTTTAATTATCTCTACTAGCAAACGCACTCTCAAAGCGTGTTAACATAAGGCGCCCCATAAGGCACATTTTAAAGTGCACTGTCCGCCAAGGCACCCTGGAATGTTGCTTATAGGGCACTTTATAGGGTGCCGTATGAGGTACCGCAAGGTCACAGCACTGTTTTTGATGGCAGCACTGTGCAGTTTAAGGAATGAAAATCATAAGTAGGTGCGCTGACATGCAAGGAGGAGCAGCAGTGTAGCACAATGGTTAAGACACTGACCAATGATGCAGGAGTCATGGGTTCAATCCCTCACTGTGCCTAATGAAGAAGGCTGGCTGAGGCATTACCTGTTATAGGTAATATTGCTGTAGGGGGCATTTTATTTTCATTTTAATTAGTGCTGCCAGCAAACACACCCTCAAAGTATTGTAACATAAGGTTCTGCATAAGGCGCCTCATAGGGTACCCCAGAGGGCACATTTTAAAGTGCACTGTCCGCCACGGCACCCTACAATGTTGCTGAAAGGGTGGCCTATAGGGCGCCATACAGGGTGCCCTATGAGGCACAGCAAGGTCATAGCACTGTGTTTGATGGCAGCACTGTGCATTTAAACGCATGGAAATCTGAAGTAGGTGCGCTGACATGCAAGGAGGAACAGTGGTGTAGTACAATGGTTAAGGCAATGACTGCTGATACAGGGGTCATGAGTTTGCTCCCCAGTGTGCCTAATACGTAAGGCTGGCTGAGGCATCAGCTTTGCAATGTACGTATTGTTTCCTGCAGTACTTCATTTGTATTTTATTAATTGCTGCCAGCAAACACGCCCTCACGTGCGTAACTGAAGGTGCCGCATAAGGCACCCTATAAGGTACTCCATAGGGCACATTATAAAGTGCACTGTCCGCCATGGCACCCTAAAATGTCCCCTATAGGGCACCCTTTAGGTGGCTCCACAGGATAACGTATAGTGCACCTTATATGGACTGTAACCATAAGGTGCCCTATAGGGCACCCTATAAAGCGCCCTCTGAGGCACCTTATGGGTACAGTACGCAGAGAGTGTTTTTGCTGGCAGCAATAATGTACATTAAAAAGAGATAATGCTTTGGGCAGCCCTATCAAATAACCCCACTGTGGGTTTGAACCCATGACCTCTAGCTCCACAGGCAGTGAAGTAACCAGTGGGCTACAGCACTATAGCTGCTAGCTAGACCCTGGCTGGCTGTAGAGGGACTGCACGTCACCACACAGACAGTCTGCTGTGGTCACCAGGATAGGGTTAGGCCACCCGTACCCATGATGCACTGCACATGCAAATCAGCTGTCCACAGATGAACACAAGATGGGGTATGCACCCCCACAGCACCTCGGCCTGGTAGGGGGAACTGACCATGTCCACCCCCACATCACCTTGGCCTGGTAGGGGGTACTGACCGTGTGTGTTACTGGCACAGAGTAGCTACACACCGTCACATTGTGCGGGTACTGTGCTCACCCTGAGTGTGCGGTGGGGCGCCCAGCACCAGGTCCACAGCACCTTCCATGGCAGAAATAGGCCATGCTGCAGGTCCAATGTGTGAGAGAGGTAGTTTCTGCAGAAGCACATTGGATATATCTGTCTGTCTCAGTCAGGTGTAGCCCCTATGGACCCACAGGAGGATTATGTACCAGTACTCTTCTCCTCCTCCAGGGCTGAGGGTGATAAACAGGGTCTCCCATCAACAGATGCACATTCTATCTCCCTGCAATGGTGGCAGTAGAGGGGACCATCAACCCCAGTCCTGCTGGGGAATAGACACCCTACAGGGCAGTCAATGCAGCTCTGTACACATCCATACCAGAATAGCAGACAGACATTAGGCCTAGATATGCTAAGCTGCATCCCACCACTATCTGATATTCTCCTGCAGCAAGCCTTCAGCCACTGCACCCTGCAAGGCAATCCATAAAGACACATACCAGCTGCAAACAGTCTGCTAGCTAGCTAGTCCATAGTGCAGGTTCCTGGTAGAAATGCATGCACCCAGAACTGGGACATCAGCATACACAACAAGCAGATAAGTCAGTGACTGGGCTCCAAAAGGAAAACCATAAATATCACATGAAAAAAATACTATATAGCACTATGGGGGTGCCTAGCCATGTTGTGGTCACTGCACAGTCAGGGTGAGAGTGATCTCCCAGCAGGACATGCTGTGGCCACCCTGTCTGTGTAGGTGGTGGCCGGGCACTAAAATGTCCCAGCCAGTGCCCTATGTCCTGTGCAGATGCATCCTGGTCAGGCCACCCTGTCCTGACTATACCCATGGTATCTTGCTCCTCATTATGCACATTGGCAGGCCAATACTGGCAACAGTGCTGACAGTGTGGGCTGTGGAGGGTGTTTGCAGCCACCACACACTGGATAGACAGACAGACACCCCCACACCTATGCCAGCATTATGCTACTATAGAGGAGTTTAGCAGCCCTGGCCAACACACCAGTCCTGGGCACAGTACAGGCATGGATATGGTACGCTATACTGTTGGGGGTCACTCCCCAGGGTGGTAAACACTGTCAGAGACCAGACCTGAAGCACACACCACAGACATCAGAAAGGTTGTTATGATGGAGCTCATTCAGCAAACTGTGCTTAACATAGGAATTGCTATCTGCCAGTAATCATAGCAAACGTTTGATAGCTATGTACCGTATACCCAGGTGTAGAGTGGCATTGCTAAGGTATGCAAGTGCTAGTATTGGGAGATGCACGCAGGGCCCAATGTCCTGCCTCTCCAGGAGGCATTGGCCAATGGGGCCTGTGGGTGTGTGTGTGGGTGTGTCTGCCCCTGTTGGCTGCTGCTTTACAGCAGAGGTTCCCAACTCCAGTCCTGGTGTGCAAAACACTGTTCGGGTTTTCATGCTGTCCCTCATGAATATGCATGAGATACATCTGCATACCATGGGGGTGGTGCATAGATATGCAGCACAGGCATCTTTATTAGAGGCAGCATGGAACCTGAATGGTGTTTGGCCCTCCAGGACTGCATTTGGGAGACTCTGCTCTAGGTAATGCGCCTGTTTATGGTGTCTGTGCTCGGTGGGGTAAAATATAGGCGTATTAACCATGCATATGTTCTCTGCAATAAGGGTTTGTCCTTACTATCACGGTTTAGTTGTGGGAAAAATATGTGGACTAGATTGGCAGTAGCCCCAGCTGGGCTTTGAACCTGTGACCTTCTGTTCTTGCACACACTGTCTGTGTGCACTGCACCACCGTGTTGCCAGAGATATGCTGCATTCCCTGGGGAGTCCATGACTGTACATCCGACAGGGTCTGTTTGTTGCAGTGCACGGCACCCACCTGGACAGGGCTAGGCCATGGTCTGCTGTTGCCACCAGCTGCTGCCACCTCCACCACCAGTACCGCTCCATCCTGAGATTGGAGACAGCATAAACTCTGAAGGATTTGTGGCCCTCCAGGACTGCATTTGGGGGAATCTGCTCTAGGTAATGTGCATGTTTCTGGTGTCTGTGCTCTGTAGGGTAAAATAGAGGTGTTTGAGCCATGCTTATGTTCTCTGCAATAAAGGTTCGTCTTTACTATCACGATATAGTTGTGGGTAAAATATGGGGACTGGATTGGCAGGAGCCCCACTGGGGCTTGAACCTATGACCTTCTGTCTCCAAACACACTGGTTGTGTGCACTGCACCACCGTGTTGCCACAGAGACAGTGCATTCCCTGATGATACCATGACTGTTTGTCCGGCAGGGCCTGTCTGTTGCAGTGCATTGCACCCACCTACACAGGGCTAGGCCATGGTCTACTCTGGGCAGCTGCCACTGCCCCCCTTCACCTCCAGTACCCCTGTGCCACCATGCTGACATGCCCTTCTGCTGGTGGTGCTGGTGGTACGCAGTCTCAGGCCATCCTGTGTGCGGGTAGGCGGCTGCCTATGGTGTGGGTTCTGGGGTAGAGGTGCCTGCATATCTGTCCGCACGTCCCCCAATCACTGCCTGCCAATTTCTGTGCCCTTGGGGGAACCTGCTGGGTACTGTCCCCTGTGACACTGTGCTAAACACTCTCGTGCCCATGTTGGGCCCTCATCAGTTGCTGTCTGGCTGCTGTTCAGTTTCAGCATTCCTAAGTGCCATCTAGGCATCTGCCTAGTCCACACTGTGCCCCAACTGCACCACAGCATGTGCTGCCTGCAGCCCTCTGAATCCCCTTTCCCAGCATCTGTCCAGTTGCCCATTCCGACCTGCCCGCCCTGCTGTTGTGGAACATGTGCATGCCATAGGTAACCTGTCCAATGGAGAGGGAAACCCTGATCAGCGTTATTTCACTGCGGGATCATTCACCTTGTATGGGGACGGAGCGTAGACCCTTCTAAAATTCATATTTATTTTTTGGGGCTTTGTTGGGAGTGCTTTTTGATGTTTCCCATTACTCTCAGTATTGCCCAGCTTGCTTATGATTTTTTTATATTTTGTTGGGGTCATTTTTAATGTTTATTTGCCCTTTTGTTCTGTGCACATGTATCACACTGCTCACTTTTTGTAGGTTTCCCTGGTTTTGCTGTACATTGCTGACAGAAATGGTTTCTCTTCCCTTTAAATCGGCTCTACCGCGAGGTTTTCACTCGCGGTATTTTTTTTGCTTGAATTTCAGCCCCGCTCGTGTGCGGGGAGCCTCTCCCCTCCCACTCTCCACCCATTGACCCCCGTCTCTCCGTCCCTGGGGAGCCTTCCTCCGCCCTCCGAGAGCCTTTCCACGCCTTTATCGCACATCAGCGCGTCGCGCACATGAGTGGGCACTTTAGTGCAGCACGCACGTGTGCAGGGCACAAAAACGCATAATTAGCGTGCGCTAAGGTACCTTAGCGCACGCTATTGTGCGCCACGCACTTGAGCGCAGTTTAGTAAACATGCCCCTTAGACCTGGTCTAAGGACAGGTAAATAGCAATATCCCTGAACTAGCAGGAGTTTCTATGATCCCTGGGTGCTTTATTTTTCTAATCATTTTGGTCTGTTTCTGGTTCTGTTTTGTTCTGTCTATCATCTTAATTCGTTTTCCAGGGCCTCCTGTCCATTTGCCGTCTCTTTTCTCTTCTGTCTTCTTCACCTCCTTCCCTGTATCCATCTCTGACATAGATCTTTTTCGTTCTCCTTTCTTTCACTTATTTTTCTGCCTTTCTATCCATCCAGATTTGACCTTTCCTTCTCACCATCCAGTCTTCAAGCTCCTCCTTTAAAGCATCTTACGATAGTTTCCCATTTTTTCCTTTCATCCACACCCATGGATTGCATCTCCCATCTCTCTTCCCTTTTGCCCCATACCCCATAGCCAGCATCTCCCCTCTTTCTCTTACATAGTAACATAGTATATGACAGCGGTTAAAGACCAGTATGGTTCATCTAGTCTGCCCAGTAAGGTGGCTCCGTGCAGGTCACCCCCTTTGTTTAGGGTTGTACCTGCTGCTCCATGCAGGTCACTCCTCTCTATTTGTTGAAGTATAAATAATAGTTACAGTACATCTTCTGGCACAGTTTCTAAATCATTTTGGTTGCCTTCCTCTGGATTGTTTCAAGCCTTTTTATATTCTTTGTGAGATATGGTCTCCAAAATTGAACAGAATATTCCAAGTGAGGCCTCACCACCAACTTGTTCTGTACAGGGGCATTAATACCTCCTCCTTTCTGCAGCTTATTCTTCTCTGCATGCAACCCAGCATCCTTTTGTCTTTGGCCACTGCCTTCTCACATTGTTTCGCTACATTGAGATCCTCAGAAACAGTCACTCCAAGGTCCTTTTGCTTGTCCGTGCACACCAACCTCTCTCCCACTATCGCATACAATTCCCTTGGATTTCTGCATCCCAAGTGCATGACTCTGCACTTCGTCATATTAAATCTTAACTACCAAGCATTAGATCATTCTTCCAGCTTTTGTAGATCTTTCCTCATGTTGTTCACTCCCTCAGAGAAGTCCATTCTGTTGCAAATTTTTGTGTCATCTGACCCGGCCGGCTCAGCCTTTCCCAATCAGCCATTGGCTCCTCCTCTTCGTCCCAGGGCTGCCAAGTCTGGGCCGTGATTCAGGCCTCTGTTGCACTTTCTCCTTCCGCCATTGACTCCTTCTCCCTGACGGCGGCCAGGAGCCTGTCGCAACTTCCTGTTAGAGGGAGCAGGAGTGGCAGGCCAAGCGCACCAAAATGGCCACTTTAAAGCCTGACGTAGTGGAGGGATCACCATGCCACCCTCCCTCGCTTAGGTGAGAAGGCCTAGTGAACGGCCAGCCCTGACCGTTGGTTGAAGGCCCATGGCTTGTTGTAGGTAGCCTGGGTAGTCAGAAAAGTGTAACAGCATTTTAAAATTAAAAAATAAAATCCAGCCAGGGGTGCAGCTACCTCATGCAGTCCGAATTGAGAGCGAGAACTGCAATCTACCATAGTTTACAGCCTGCATAGTTTACAGATGAGGAGAAATTGTAGCAGCAAAGCGCAGACAAACCAATGATACCAGGAGTCTGTTCAGAAGGTCCAAATCATTTATTTGTGCACAAGTCTCGAACCAATCAATTTCAAAATGGCTGAGCAAAGTTTTCAAGCATTACAACAACTTTTATAGACTTCTGTTCCATTCTAGGTATAGAAAAACATTTCATTGGTCCCGGTAATCTCCCGTACCTCCCGTACCTCTTCTATTGGTCCCGGTACTGATAAGTTTATCCAGTTATGTCCCTCCAGTGGGCATGACACCTGCATACCCCCCTTCTAGTCCCAATTACAATGGTCAGTTCATCAACTTGTTACTTTCACACTCTCAAGGTTAAAGAACCAATTTGTACGTGCAGAGGAGCTGGGCTCTGCAACTCATCTGTCAGCACTCCTAATTATTTCTTTGCAGATGTACTTTTTCTTATCAGTAACTTTTAAACATGTTTTTCTGTATTTTTCCATCTTTCAATACTGCAGTTCTGCTTACCTAAGCTAATTCAATACTTCTACTGAGTTCTATCTTACAATAGCAGCATATTGGGGGATGTGCAATCCTATATGCCTCTCCACAGGCCTCATTTACAGGTCAAGCTAGCCATGCTGGCCTGCTTATGTTCTGACACTGTGGGTCACAGGCCTGCACCTGCCACATTCCCCCCTTTGATTAATCTCACCCTATTACTTAATAAGGTGTGAGAATTAAATCACTTTCTGAAGAATCACATCCTGGCTAAAGGATTTCTACCAGGACTGGCTGTATATAAAGCCATGATTTTTGTTGCGGTCTTCCGCTCTACTGTACTATCAATAGTGTTATGAATGGAACGCATACAACATGGGATTAAACATGGTAATAAGAAGATAACAGCAACAAGGATTAGTACCAATACGATGAAAGTCTTAAATCCTCCCACCCATGAAAAGAGGTTAGCAAACCAATTAGGAAGTTTCAATGAGTGCCACGTCTGTACTGGCACATAAGCATGTCTTTGCATATCTTTAGCAATTTCTTCAACTACTTGACCTTTATCATCTATTTTCAAACAGCAATTGGTTAAGTTCAGCTTACCACATACTCCTCCTTCAGCTGCTAACAAATAATCAAGTGCTAAGCGGTTCTGATATATTGCAGTGCGCATCTGTGTACTTTGTCTAGCTAGAAGCGTGAGAGCATGACTAGTTTCATTGGTTATTATTTCAACTACTGCTTGTAAGCGAATAATACGATTAATCATATAAATTGGGGTACGATAACCATACATACCATCATCATTCCAAGTGGCGGGTCCATAATATTCAATGATTCTCTCTGGTGGCCAATCATCACCTTGCCATTTCTCCCACTTGCCTATCTGTAAGGCCTCTCTCTTCTGTCTTAGTGCTCTTTTGTGTCGGTGGGTAGTGTATACTGGGTATCCTAATTGTTCTCCATGCTCAGTGTTTAAAAGGAAGAAAGAAGGTCTGATGGTTCCTAAGACACATGCTCCTCCCCAGTGTGGTGGGAGTTGTGCATACGCTCGGTTTCCACAGATCCAATATAGGCCAGGTGGGGCCTGCCAGGCTTGGATTTCAGCAAGGTTAGTCCATAGACCTGCAAGTTCAGGAAATCTGGCTAATGGGTTAGGAGGTTCAGGATGTCCAATTCCTGACCACCATGCTATCTTCTTGGTTGTGGCATTATAGTACTTTTGGCTAAGACAGACCAGCTGTCCTACCTTTTGGGTGAACTGGGGTCCAGTTCTGGCATAGCAAAGACGTCCAACGATTGAGTGCGCTAACACCCATTCACTGGTAGTCTTGTGTAATTCAGTCTGATTGTAAATCATGGAATAATTCAATTCTTGGGCTTCCCATGGCCACTGATCTCCCATTTGGGTTCCGCCACAGAAATAACAATCTGTGATCTTAAGACTAGATACTACTGCTCCGGCTAATTCTAGAAATAAATTCTGTGAGGGGTGAGGGATCTCAAACTTATTTACATGCATGGCTTCATAAAAAGTATTATGAATATGATATTTAGATGACTTGTGGGCTTGGGTATTCAATCTGATATACACAATGGTCCCTGGATCTATTGCTCCTCCAGCAATACGTAAACCAAACTTATATCCTTGTTTCCATGCATGGGGATTGTGTATACGTAAGTGTAAGGGGTTACAAGCATCTTTCTGACATTTATCATTTGTGGTTGGCTTGGTTAAAGTAGCCATTCGTTTATCTATTTTCTCATCAGTTATACCAGTATTCCAGGTAGCATAAAAAACACATCCCCAATACGGGCAATAGTAGTCTGCTGCTGGGGCAGTACTATAGCCTGGTTCCTTTTTACCTGTACACTTTCTCCATCCCGTGGCACCTTCTGGACACATATACTTATGGTCATTTCGATACGCTTTCTCCCATGTACCACAGGTGGAATAACTATCTCTATTAATAGCATTGCATGCATCAAAATTCAAAACAGCAGGTTTAGTAATGTCCTTAAGTGGTGGCGTTGCAGCTAATATAGGTCCATCTGCATCCTTCCATCTTATTTCCATCGTGTAATAGGATGGATTCTGATGCGGATTATAACATGTTTTAATTTTCCCATGAGTGCAAACATTTAGTTCAGTGGTGTTATAGATACACCGAGTTACTGTTCCCTCGCAGGTATAGTAAGAATGATAAAGCAAAGTCTGAGTTACTTTCAGTCCAATTCTAGTAGAAGTAATGCAGGCAGTGCATGGAGGTAAAGCATAAGTCTGTTCAAAACCTCCAAAGAAGGCAACCAAAGCAAAGCAAAAGTAGAGATGCATGTCGATGTTGATTGGAGTTCTTCTGAATCCTCAGCTTGCTGATCTTGATCACGACGTTCTATTATTCTTCGTCCCGTTTGCTAATGAAGCAATTTAACGGGTGCTGAATGTTGATTGAAGATCCTCAAGTTGTCCAGTACACATTGACCAACTTAGCAATTCAGTTGGCTTGTGGAGTCTGGCTTAGTCAGTGTAGTCTCAAAGTAGTGTGTCAAATCACACACAAATTGGGTTCGTTGAAACAAAGCTGTTGCTGCATTGAAAACAGCAATCCTCTTCGAAAGACTTGGCTGCTGCAAAGCACTTGTGATGAAGTGTCTATGCTGCTGGTTGCCGTCTCAGAGTAACTCGCAAGGGCACATCAGGGTGCTGTTCTGCTGTCCACCGCTCTGGTTCAGGATCGGCGGCGGGCTTGACTCTGCTGTGGTGGATCCAGGCGTCGATCTCGGCTACCTTTACTGCAGTTGGGGTAGACAGGATGACGGTGTACGGTCCCTTCCAATGGGGTTCCAACGGTGTCTTCTTCCAATCTTTGATCCACACCGAGGTACCAGGCTGGTAGGGATGCAAGGGTTCCGTCAAGTTGATAGGCAACTGGTCTTGGATCCACGTATGGAGAGTCTGCAGAACAAAACTAAGAGCTAGAAGTTCTTGTCTGGTTATTTCCGAACCAATTTGGGCTAGACTTCCTTTGATTCCCTGCACTATTGGTGGGGGTTTACCATACAAAACTTCAAAAGGGGAAAATCCTGTTGACTTTACAGGAGCTGAGCGTATTCTGAATAAAGCTATGGGGAGCACTTGGGGCCACTTCAATTGTGTCTCCTGACAAAGCTTAGACATTTGGGCTTTCAAGGTACGATTCATTCGCTCAACTTTCCCTGAACTCTGGGGTCTGTATGCAGTGTGGAGTTTCCATTGTATCTGCAAGGCTTTTGCTAACTGCTGAGTAACTTGGGAGACAAATGAGGGTCCATTGTCTGACCCTATTACTGCTGGAATTCCGAATCTGGGAACAATCTCTCTCATTAAGACTTTGGTAACTTCTCGGGCTTTCTCAGTTCTGGTTGGGAATGCTTCTACCCACCCAGAGAAAGTACATACTAATACTAATAGGTAATGGTACCCATTGGCTTTTGGCATTTCGATGAAATCAACTTGGAGGTTGTGCATGGGGGTCACACCTCTTGACTGAACTCGGGGTGCTGTAATAAGGCCTTGCTTGGCATTATTCTTGGCACAAGTTTGACATTGTCGTGCTACTGAAGCTGATATGGTTGTCATCAGAGGGATGTAGAAATGTGGTCTGAGTGCCTTTCCATAGCACTCTTCCCATAGTGGGTGGCTTCGTGGAAAGCTTTGACAAAGGATGGTCCTAACAGTTCAGGAATTACTATTCGTCCTGGAGGTTGACTGCCCTCTTCTGGTGGCAGCTCAATCCATCCGTCTTTCAATACTCCATTTCTTTGTCACAATAGTAGTCCAATTCTTTGGTGGTATATCGTGGGGTCCATAGATTCAAAGGTACTGGAAACAATGCTGCTTGCATTGGCATAGCTTGTGGGGCAATTTGTCCTGTCATAGCTGCTTGTCGTGCTGAGGCATCTGCAAACCTATTTCCTCGGGCAACTTCTCCTTTTCCTGCTTGATGTCCTCTGCAATGCATGACAGCTACACGTGTTGGGGCCCAAACGGCATCAAGTAACATCAATATTTCGGGACCATATTTGACTGATTTTCCTCCGGATGTGATGAGTCCTCTTTCTTTATAGAGAGCTCCATGGGCATGCAGGGTAGTGAAGGCATATTTGGAATCTGTATATACATTCAGTATAAGTTTTTCTCCTAACAACAATGCTCTGGTGAGTGCTATCAATTCGGCTTTCTGGGCTGATGTGCCTGAGGCTAGGGCTGATGATTCAACTACTTCGTGTTGAGTGACGACTGCATATCCGGCACAGCGTCGTCCATCAAGGATGAGACTGCTCCCATCAACATAATAGGTTTGGTCAGGATTGTCTATGGGCACATCTGTCAAGTCGGGTCGGCTGGAGAACACAGTCTCCATGACTTCGATACAGTCATGTTCTGGGAGTTCTTCACTGATAGGTATCAAGGTGGCTGGATTCAAGGCATGGCTCACTTCAAGTTGTATCTGTGGGTTTTCACATAACATGCTCTGGTACTTCAACATTCGGGAATTGGTGAGCCAATAATTTGCTTTTTGTTCCATAAGGGCAAGGACTGCATGTGGCACAGTGACTCGTATGTTCTGTCCTAGTGTGAGTTTGTCTGCTTCACTCACTAGTAGTGCTGTAGCTGCAACTGCTCTCAAGCAAGGTGGCCATCCTTTGGCCACAGGGTCCAATTGTTTCGACAGGTAGGCTACAGGTCGTTCCCAATTTCCCAATTTCTGAGTCAACATGCCTAAGGCATTTCCCTGTGCTTCATGTACAAACAAGTGAAAAGGTTTGTGGACATCTGGTAGTCCAAGTGCTGGTGATGACATCAATTCTTCTTTTAACTTCTGGAAGGCTGTGTCCTGCTCAAGTCCCCACTCCAGTGGTGACTTCTCTTCTCCTTTTGTGGCTTCATACAGTGGTTTGGCAATTTGGGCAAAGTTGGGTATCCAAATTCGGCAATATCCTGCCGCTCCCAGAAAGGCTCTGACTTGCTTTCTGGTTGTTGGAGTTGGAATTCTGCATACTGCTTCTTTTCTTTCTCTGCCTAATCTTCTGCTTCCTTGGGTGATACGAAAACCCAAGTATTTCACTTCTTTTTGGCATAGCTGTGCTTTAGCTCTGGAAACTTTATATCCAGCTTCCTCTAGTAACTGCAAGAGATCTTTGGTGGCTAGTATACATTCACTTTCTGATACGGCAGCTATCAACAGATCATCCACGTATTGGAGAAGCACTCTCTTCCCCGGGGCTACTGGATAGCTTGAAAGGTCTTGATTCAGTGCGGCACTAAAGATGGTAGGCGAATTCTTGAATCCTTGGGGTAATCTTGTCCAGGTAAGTTGGCCCCCTCTTCCAGAGATGGGGTCCTGCCATTCGAATGCAAACAATATTTGGCTTACAGGGGCTAATCTTATGCAAAAGAATGCGTCTTTTAAATCCAGTACAGTGAAATGGGTAGCTTCAGCAGGTATCAGTCCTAAGAGGGTGTAAGGATTGGGTACGACTGGATGTATGGTCTCAGCTGCATCATTTACTCTTCTCAAATCTTGCACTGGGCGATAATCATCTGTCCCAGGCTTCTTTACTGGCAAAAGTGGAGTGTTCCATGGGGATTGGCATACTTTCAGTAGGCCATACTCGAGCAATCTTTGTAGGTGGCGATGGATGCCTTCAATTGCGGCTCTTGGGAGAGGGTACTGTTTGACGTGCACTGGTGTAGCACTAGGCTTGAGGGTTACAATTACTGGAGCTATATGTTTGGCTAGGCCTGGGGGGCTGCCTTCTGCCCATACTCCAGGTGGTGCATCAATACTTTTCAAAGTTTGTTCAAAATAGGTATCTTGTATCGAATCATCAATGTAGTATCTCCATTCTTCTTCTCGGGGAACTGTCAGCAGCATCACTCCTGCTGGTTTGGTTTGGGAATTTACTGTCATTTGCATTTCTCCTTGCTCAGAGAAAGATATTTGTGCTTGAAGCTTGGCTAACATATCTCGTCCCAGTAGTGGCACTGGACATTCGGGCATGTAAAGGAATTGATGAGTTACTTGCTGTCCTCCCAGACTGCATATTCGGTTTTGAAGAAAAGACTTTGTGGCTTTGGCACCAGTTGCTCCTATAATGGTGACTGCTTTTGTAGTGAATGGGGCTATCTTTTTGTCTATTACTGAATGTTGTGCTCCAGTATCAACCATAAAGTCCATAATTTGGTCTCCTATTTGTATTCCGACCATAGGCTCCTGGAGACCTAAAGCAAACTTGGAGCCCGGTCTGTCCTAATCCACGTCATTCTCATCATGGGCTGGTGTGGCCAATGCTTGAATGGTTCCTCCTCTCTCTCGCTGGAATTGTTCTCGATTGGCTCCTCCTCGGCTTCGGGGATAGCTTCGTCTTTCTTCTCGCCACTGATGGCTGCTGTCGTCATCATGCTGGGCGTCTTCGAGTTGCGGGCACATATCTCTCCAATGTCCTTCCTCTCTGCAATAGGCGCATTGGTTCACGCCTAGTCTCTGGGTCCGGCCTCCGCCTTGACCCCGCCCTCTTCCTCTGCTCCTTCGACTAGGGACACCTCCCCTTTTCTGTTCCACTATGGCCGCAGCCAAAAAATCAGCTTTCTTCTTCATCTTTCTATCACATTCTCTCTGTCTTTCAGTATCACGATTCACATACACTTTATGAGCGACTTCCAGTAACTGTGTTGCATTCATGCCCGCAAACCCTTCTAACTTCTGTAATTTGCGTCTAATGTCTGGTTGAGACTGGTTTACAAAAGCAGAATTCACCATACATAAACTTCCTGGTGCCTCGGGATCATAGGGAGTATACATTCTGTAAGCTTCAGTTAATCTCTCATAAAAATCTGCTGGGCTCTCATCTATCCCTTGGATAACTCCTGCAACTTTGGAAAGGTTCATAGCTTTCTGGCCCCCCCTTTTCAGGCCTTGTAAAAAGCCTTGGCGAAAACGGGCTAGGGCTGTGGATCCTTCATCTGTATTTGGATCCCATTGGGGGTCTTCATTCGGGAATTCTCTCTGAGCTGCTTCCCTACGATCTATTATATTCTGCCCCTGTGCCGGAGCTGCAGGGTTTTCTGCCATCCATTCAATAGCTGCTTTTCTAATTCTTGCTCGTTCTTCTGTAGTGAATAGGGTGGTCAGGAGCTGACGGCAATCTGGCCAAGTGGGTTGGTGAGTTTCCATAATACTAGTTACTAATTCTGTCAGCTCCTGGGGCTTACTAGTATAGGAGGCGTAATGCGACCTCCAATTTAATAAATCAGTTGTAGAGAAAGGGAGATACACATAAGTTAGGGGTCCCGCTACCACTTCATCATTATCATTCTTTACGGGCACTCCCGGGACTTGCCGTAAGGGAAACAGTTTAGCTGCTATGGGTGTCTTTTGGGATCTAAGGGTTATTGTCGTTGCCTTTGCAGGAGTCACTTTCTTTTTCTCAACAGGTTTTGCTTTGGGTTTCGCTGTCACTGGCGTGCTAGTGCTAACACTAGCCTTCTCAATTATTTGTACACTTTCCTCCTCATCTGGGGGATTCTCTCTTTCTCCTTCTTCTGTCTCCACTTCTGACCCGCTTTCTAGGTCCTCCTCTTCTTTTATCGCTAATTCTTCCTTTTTCTCTTCTCCAGGAGGGGGATCAGGGGTTGGGTCCCGCCTCGGCTCTGGCCGTCTCTGGGGTTCTGGGGCAGGACGCCGGGCTACTCTTACTGGACCTGGGGTTCGGGGCTGCCTGAGAGTTATTTCTGGGGAATCAGGATCTGCCAGGATGGGCTTCTGTCTGGCTTTCTTATCCTGCTCTTTCATTCTAGGCTGTTCCGTTTTCTGTCTAGAATCTGCTTTAGCCAACATTATTCTGCACTGTTCCTCATAACAGCGCTGCGCCCAGGGGGGCGGATCTTCACAAATACTTAACCAGGAATCTATATAGGGTACTGATGAGGGTGCGCTACCCGCACTCTACGGTGTATTGACTGAATAATCTCTACTTTGAACGTTCCCTCTCGGGGCCAGATGGGGTCTAGATCGGGCCACTCCCTAGTACACAAAATTTGCAAACGGGCTGCTGTCATTTTAATACCATAATCTCCTGAATATCCCTCTTTAAAATGTGCGATCATACATTCTAATGGAGTGTTTCTAGTAGACCCCGCCCCTCCCATTTCGATGTGTGCGCGCAACAACAGACAGAAGGGAAAAGGAGGGCGGACCGTGGGTAAGGGGTCCTCACGGCCCTGGAAACGTATAAGGAGTACAAATAACAAGACAAGACGACAATCGCTTCCCCCTTTTCGCGACCTGAACGCGGTCCGCCCGGTCAGGAAATGCGCTACTCAGGGGTCCGCCTTCACTTGGTCCGTGCTGCCAGACCTCTCATTCACACTTCGTTCACACAATCATGCTAGCAACGTATCCCAGAATGCATTCGTTTCTATCTGTTCTGACTAGTCTTTTCCAATTTCCCAATTACAAAAAGGATGAGGGTTTCACCCAGCGAATTCCCATGCCAGGCTACTCGGCTCTTCCTTGAGAGGTGATCATGCTCTCTTACCAATTCCCAATATCTCGAGATTACAAATTCCAAAGTTCCAAGTTCCAATGGCAGTACTGCGCTTTCTATTTCTGTCTAGACCCAAAATCAAAACTATACTCACCGGATCCGGTCCTCAAACTTCCCAAGCAGGCGCATGAGTTGGACCTCGGACTCCCCTCACTCGGGTTCGAGGCGTTGACTCCAGCCGGGCTCGTCACCCGCCGAAGTCCGACCAGCTCCCTCCGATACAAGGGACCGGTGGCGCCAGGGAGCAGCCCTCGTCGGAAGGGCGCGATCCCGGCAGGACCAAGCCTATAGAGGCGGAAAGTCGTGGTATATTGCCCTATATACACTTTGATTCCACAACTTCCCGGCCAACGCACCAAGGAATATGTAGCAGCAAAGCGCAGACAAACCAATGATACCAGGAGTCTGTTCAGAAGGTCCAAATCATTTATTTGTGCACAAGTCTCGAACCAATCAATTTCAAAATGGCTGAGCAAAGTTTTCAAGCATTACAACAACTTTTATAGACTTCTGTTCCATTCTAGGTATAGAAAAACATTTCATTGGTCCCGGTAATCTCCCGTACCTCCCGTACCTCTTCTATTGGTCCCGGTACTGATAAGTTTATCCAGTTATGTCCCTCCAGTGGGCATGACACCTGCATACCCCCCTTCTAGTCCACATTACAATGGTCAGTTCATCAACTTGTTACTTTCACACTCTCAAGGTTAAAGAACCAATTTGTACGTGCAGAGGAGCTGGGCTCTGCAACTCATCTGTCAGCACTCCTAATTATTTCTTTGCAGATGTACTTTTTCTTATCAGTAACTTTTAAACATGTTTTTCTGTATTTTTCCATCTTTCAATACTGCAGTTCTGCTTACCTAAGCTAATTCAATACTTCTACTGAGTTCTATCTTACAATAGCAGCATATTGGGGGATGTGCAATCCTATATGCCTCTCCACAGGCCTCATTTACAGGTCAAGCTAGCCATGCTGGCCTGCTTATGTTCTGACACTGTGGGTCACAGGCCTGCACCTGCCACAAAATCACAAAAGGCCGTGGCTCACTGCCTGTATTAAGGCCAAGCTATGGGAGGTCCCAAAACTTAAAAAAAGAGAAAGCCAGCAATTTGCGGCCTGTGTAGTTGAGAGAAGGGGTCACGATTGCAGCCAGGAAAGGTGAGTCAGGGCCCAGGGTGCTAGCAGCACTAAGCCATATGTTTTTAAAATAAGTGCAAAGCCGCTGTTCGTGGCTAAAGGGAGAGCCGAGAGAAGGGCTGTGAGTAACTGAGGCTGCGATCAGTTAAAGGGGCCACAGCCATATATGTAAAAAACACAGTTTTTGGCTTGTGCAGAGCTGAGGGGCTTTAGAGAGAAACGGTCCAGAGGCTGTTTTAAAATTAAAGGGACCACAGTCCCAGAAATTGTGATAATGACCAGGAACTATCTGGGCCCTGGAGAAACTCCCAGATGAAAGGAGAGAAAGAAGAGGACTGCTGAGAATCTAGCTGTGGCCAGACAGCCCAAAATTTAAAGAACCAGTACCCTATTTCAGAGGAGATGCTAGCTGGATTTCAGTAAATATAAGAAATGATATCCGGTGCCAGAAAGGGGTGAGCTAGAGGCAGTGGCGGTGATCAGGATAGGAAAAGGATTTTTTCAAGTTTTAAATTCTTTGCATAGCTGCAGGAGTTTTGTGGCTGTGCTGGACTCATAGGTGGGTTAACTGGGCCACTGGTAGGCCTGGGGAACTATAAGGAGGTGTTTAGGTGATATTTTAGGATTTTTTGCAGTGTTTTAAAGGTGTAGTCTATTAAAAGGATGCTTCTACATAGGACTCTGTGGTTGTCACATTGGAACCTTTAAAATTATCCAATATTCCAAGCAGGACAGTTGTGGACCTCAAGCCAGTACCTAAGTAAAAACTCAATTTCCCAGTGGAGCAAGTAGAGCAATGCCATGGAACAACTCTAGTCATTACTATAGAACCATAGTAGCGTGTGAGTCAGGACCACCAGAGAAACGGCATCCCAATTGCCAATGAACCCCCCTCATGGTCAGATCCCTCCCCCCCCCCAATCTAAATGAATTGCCAGTGCCGCAGATGTACCGGTCCGCAGCACAGACAATAACAAAGTGCTGGATCCCCACTCTCCCTTCAGCACCGATCCCCCCCAGACAGCTCCTGATCCCCATAGGGAACTGTTGGGGGGGGGGGGGAGATTGGTGCATTTCTTATGTTCTTATGACAAAGTAAAAAATCTCAGATAGCCAGTCCAGCTACCATCCCTCCCTCCTATCCTCTGATCCACCAGTAAAAATCCAAGCTAGCAAGTTGGGCCCTCTACCCCTCCCCCCCCCACCCCCCTACCCTCCTTCCAAATCTAAAAGCCTAGCTAGCCAATCGACTATAGATGGCCCCCCCCACCCACCTAACACCTCCCCCCCTCCCAAGCCTTTACCTTTAAGTGCTTGATGGTCTAATGGCTACAGGAAGCAGGAGCAGTCCTTCCCATTCTTGCCCCCATCCTTATTGCCACTGAAAATGCTGGTGATCACATGGTTCGAAGGCCAGTTTCTCAAGAGGCCAGTCTACAATCCCAAAGCTATATGAAAGTATAGGGATTGCCAGCTGATTGATGGCTTGTATCCTTTTCCAAGATGTTAAAGCACTTTTCAATAGCAATTTTAATCTCCTGTACTATTCTTCACTGATGTTTTCTTTCAGTAATTTTTTCTTGATTATTACTCTTTCGTCTACTCCTAGGTATTTATGTACATCTTTCTGTTGAAGTTCCCTGATGTTATAATCCTCAGTTAGGGAGACGTTCTCTGTGTTGCTCAGTTTTCCTGTAAGGAAGGCTGCCTTAGCACATTTGTCAAGGCCAGGAGACATCTGGATGTCATCTGAGAAACTTTTCACAGCACGGAGTTGATCCACTAATTGTTGGTCACTGGCACAATAGAGCTTCAGGTCATCTACAGACAATAAGTGTGATGTTACCTCTAAGTTGTTACTTTCTTTAGGACTGAGGCTAAATCCATATCCCAAAGAGTTGATATGAGTACTCAGTGGATTAAGCACCATACAAAACAGAAGTAGGAGAGGGAGTCTCCCTGAAATATTCCTCACTGGATCTTGACGTGGGGTTGGGGGTGTCATGACTGGGGGAGGAAGAAGTCATCCTCAACTTAACAAGCTACCAATCCCTTTAAAATGACTCCCCAGGAGCACTGGGCCGCATGTTAATGGCCCAGTGCTTCGAGGGAGCAGAATAAACATAGATTGCAAGATTCATTGCAAATTGCATAATTAATTTACCACAGGATTTACTAACCTGCAGTACTGAATTACCGCAGGTCAGTGATTTCCATGGAAAATTAAGTTTGGTAAAATGTGAACTTAGTAACTAGCTGCTATAACAGCAGAATATTGCCCCTTACACCTATAAATGAAGAGAGGCGTATTCAAAATGATTAATGGGTTAGCCGCATCAGTCACGGTGAACGGGATATTCAGCAGCTCACGGCTGTTTTGTGCCACTAAGTTTCTCCTCCTAACGCTGCTGCACACCCTGATCCTAAGCGTGTAGCACCGGGGCATTCCAAGAGCACTCTGAGGGCAACACTGACATTAGCTGGTCAGCGGCAATATTCAGCCACTGACCAGCCAATGCAAACTGGCTAAAGTGAGGCACAAAAAAGGCTGACCTAATTTTAGCCAAAATGCTAATCCGCCAAACTGGTTATTCAATGCCGTTGGCCAGATATGACACTGGCATTAAACATCCAGTTTTACTTTAAAGCAGTGATGGCCAGCTGCTTTAACAGCGTTGACTGCAGCTGCTGAATATGTCCCCCCCCCCCATATGTGTAATCAGAGCCACCCCAGAACAGTCCTACCCCCTTTTCAGTCACATAATTCTGGGTGCAAAACTATTTATATGTCTAACATTATAAGCTTAGCTGCCCTGATTAAAACACAAAGAGACACCCTTGGAGATGCTACACCTTACCAGCCCCAATGCCAACCTACTGAACTCAGAGTAAAACTGGCAGGCAGCACTTATATTTACTCTACCTGCAGTTTTACTCACTATCAAATAAAAAAGAATGCCCTCATCCCCAGGGCCGGCCATAGAGTTGGTCCAAAGTGTTGGAGCCCTAGGCTAGTCTCAAGATTTACATCTCATCTGGCTGTCAAAATCTATTACTTAGCTTTGAATGGACTGCATTTGCTGCCCTAGGCAACTGCCTAGTTTGCCTAGTGGTTGCTCCGGCCCTGCTCATCCCCGATCCAGCACTAGAATCTTCATTTCCCTCCTTCCCATTACCACTTCCAACATGCTACAGCAGCCTAAAAAAATACAGAATATAGTCACGAGCCACACAGTGCAGGCATACCACTGATGGCTGTGTTGGTCCCCCTCTGATATAGACTTCCTATTGCTGAGGGACAGCCCGGCATTGCCATCAGCACTGCTTCTGGATTGAGTGGTCCTACACCTGTCTCCTGTGGTTTGTTTAAAGGTTATACAGCATGGCGAAAATGGTAATGGGGAGGGGGAAAGAAAGATGCTGGTGCTGGACTGGAGGCAGAGGTGCAGGGAACAAGTGATGTTGAATTGGGGGAAAAAGTAAAAGGATATGGTAGTTTGATTACACCTAGGTAGGGATATGCTGGATCAGGGGAGAGGGGAAAGAAAGAATATGGTGGCTTGTGAGATAGACACGGGAGGAGGAATAGGGTGATGGAAGGGACGTGCTGCATTGGGGGAGGAGGAAAGAAAGAGGGGATGGTGATGAGGATGGACAGCAGGCTGTAAGAGAGGATATGCTAGCTTGGTGGGGGTGGGGAAAGAAACACTAGAGCTACAAAGGGGGTTGGTGGGGTAAGGGAATAGGGTGTTGGGGAGATGCTAGACACAGGGGGGACAGGAAAGCAGAGGGGAAATGGTTTACACAAGGGAGAGTAGGAAGATAGGGAAGATAATGGGAGGGAGTAAGAAGGAGAGATGCTCGATACAGAAGTAGAGAGACAGAGAGGAGATAATGGATGTAGGGGACGCAGGAATGGGGTGATGCTGGACTGAGTAGGGGAGAGAGGTTATATATGGAAGGGAGGAGAGAGGGAGAAAGGAGGTGCTGTATGAAGAGTGGGTGAGAGAGAAAGGGGAGAGTTAGTGAAAAATTGGGGAATAAGATGAAGGGTAATGGGAAAGCCAGAGTGAGGGAAGGAGATGGAAAGCTGTAGGTAGACGCAATAAAAAGAGGGAGAGTGGTCTGTATGCTAAGAAGGATAGCATAATGGTTAGGGTAGTGGGCTAGGCCAAAAGCAACCAGGGTTCAAACCTCACTGCTGCTATCATTGAAATTGTGCTGAGTATTGAGCATGATGGATTGCTCTGTGGAGTGGGAATAGCCCTGTGGTTAGAGCAGAGACCAGCATTCAATTTCCACTGGCACTCCTTGTGGTGCTGGGCAAGTCGCTTTACCCTCCAATGCCTCACAAAAAAGGCCTGGTCACACTTTTCCAAGAAAACCCTATGACTGCTGGGTCACCAGGAGTCATCATTGACTCAACAGCACACATTTTGTTTTGTGTGTGTGTTCAGTTTTGAAGACCATATCTCATAAGAACTTAAGAACTTAAGAAATGCCATACTGGGTCAGACCAAGCTCCATAAAGCCCAGCATTCTGCTTCCAGCAGTGGCCAATCCAAGTTACAAATACCTGGCAAGTTCCCAATAAGGTACAAAAGTTCCACATTTCCTCCAGGAACTTGTCCAAACCTTTTTAAACCCAGCTACCCTAACAGCTTTTACTACATCCTCCAGTAACGAATTCCAGAGTTTGATTATGCATTGAGTGAAAAAATATTTTCTCTTATTAGTCAAACTATGGTTACACGATGCAAGGTTCCACTTTAGGAATCACCACACAGGAAAAAGATTTAGGCGTCATTGTGGATAACATGTTAAAACCCTCGGCCCAGTGTGCAGCAGCGGCCAAGAGAGCAAATAGAATGCTAGGTATGATAAGGAAAGGAATGGAAAATAAAACAAAAGATATTATAATGCCTCTATATCGTTCCATGGTGAGACCGCACCTTGAATATTGTGTGCAATTCTGGTCGCCGTATCTTAAAAAGGATATAGCGTTATTAGAAAAGGTTCAGAGAAGAGCCACCAAAATGGTAAAGGGGATGGAAGGATACTCCTATGAAGAAAGGCTAAAAAGGTTAGGGCTCTTTAACCTGGAAAAGAGACGGCGGAGGGGAGATATGATAGAAGTCTATAAATTAATGAACGGAGTGGAACGGGTAAACGTAGATCGATTGTTTACGTTACCAGAATATAGACAGACTAGGGGACATGCAATGAAGCTACAGGGTAAACTATTTAAGACTAATAAAAGAA
Organism: Ichthyophis bannanicus; assembly: GCA_033557465.1. NCBI lineage: Eukaryota > Metazoa > Chordata > Amphibia > Gymnophiona > Ichthyophiidae > Ichthyophis > Ichthyophis bannanicus. Next base: position 115,250,778 of record CM066032.1, on the reverse strand, counting down.
AATATTTTTTCACTCAATGTGTAATCAAACTCTGGAATTTGTTACTGGAGGATGTAGTAAAGGCTGTTAGTGTAGCTGTGTTTAAAAAAGGTTTGGACAAGTTCCTGGAGGAAAAGTCCATAAACCATTATTAAGAAGGGACCCAGGATATCAATGCTTGACCCAGTACAAGCATTGTGGAACCTGTGTCTTTTGGGGAAACTGCTAGGTACGTATGACCTAGATTGGCCACTGTTGGAAACAGGATACTGGGCTTGATGGACCTTGGTCTGACCCAGTATGGCATATCTTATGTTCTTATGTTCTTAGTCTTAAATGTAGCTTAATTGTGTAAACCTTCATCCTTCTACTTTTTGATGGAGTAAACAACCAATCTACGTTTGCCCGTTCCACTACATTCATTAATTTATAGACCTCAATCATATCTCCCCTCAGCCGTCCCTTTTCCAAGTTGAAGAACCCTAACCTTTTAAGCTTTTTCTCATAGGGGTATCCTTCCATCCCCTTTACCATTTGGTGGCTCTTCTCTGAACCTTTTCTAAATCTGCTATATCCTTTTTAAGATATGGTGACTGGAATTGCACACAGTATTCAAGGTTTGGTCGCACCATGGAATGATGCAGATGTAATACAATATCCTTGGTTTTATTCTCCATTACTTTCTTTATGATTTCTAGCATTCTATTTACTTTCTTGGCCACTGCTGCACTCACAAAGGATATAAAAAGACATGAAACGGTTCAGAGGAAAGTGACCAAAATGATTTACAGCCTGTGCCAGAAGGCATATGAAAAGAGACTTGAAGACCTAAATATGTATATCCTAGAGGAGAAGAGGAACAGGGGAGATATGATATAGACGTTTAAATACTTAAAAGGGTAATAATGAACAAACAAACCTTTGTCATAGAAGGGTAAACTGCAAAACTAGAGGAATCAAATGAAGCCGCAAGGAGGTAAACTTAAAAGCAATGTCAGGAAATACTTTTTCACTGAAAGGGTGGTGGATGCTTGGAAGGCCCTCCCGATGGAGGCGGTCGGGGCAAATACAGTGACAGAATTCAAAATGGCATGGGACAGACACAGTGGAACCCTTTATAGCAAGAGGATAAAATCAAAATAAACGTAACTATCTTTATACTTCAAGAAATAGAAGGGGTGTGACCTGCACGGAGCAGTGGGTACAACCCTAAACAAAGGCATAGAGGGAGATGACCTGCATGGAATGGCAGGTACACCAACTCTAGCCACCTTACTGGGCAGACTAGATGGACAATATTGGTCTTTATCTTTCATTATATACTATGTTACAATGAATGAAATCTGAGTGAACAGAGAAGCAGAAAAATAAATGGAAGGAAGCTTAAAGGAAAAGAACAATGTCAGAGATGGATGTAATGGAGGAAGTGAAGAAGTCAGGCAGAGAGAGAAAAATGAAAAATGGAATGGGATCCTGGAAAGAGAGTTAAGATAGAGGAAAAGAGAAACCAGAGATTGGAACTACTGGACCTGCACTATTAGTCAAAGAAAATGGCCAGACAATAAAGGGTAAAAAGAAAATGACGACACAATACAGGCAGAAATAAGAATTTTATTTTTAATTTTGTGAATGGAATATGTCAGTTTTTTCAACTTACCTCTGCTTTCTTTGTTTCATATAGTATGGGGGGAAAGCGTCAGTATTTCTATTTTGTACATGTTGCATGTAAAGTCTGACGTCTGGGGTTTTTAGTTTAATTTTTGTATGTATATTTGTATTTTTAGTCTGTGGTTACTTACTCTATGCTTAGGGAAGGTCTGTCTATGTTCTCTGTATATGAAAGAGGCTAGGTATTCTTTTAGAAATGAATATCTAGAGGAGGAAGTGACGTCACCCGAGAGATGGCAGCTTAAAGTCTGAGCTCCCATCGAGGCGCTTAATAATTAGGTGAAAAGTGCTAATTTTACCCTTTCTCGGTAATCGCACGGGGTGCCAGCCGAGAGCGGATTGCGTGAGGATGTCAGTAAGGAAAAAGCTGGCCAAATTTAAATCCCCCTACGCGGAGAAATCAGGGGAAGCAGCAGAGCACATGGCATCGGGAGACGAGTCCGAGGAGGAATTAGAGAGAGCGGACGAGGGATGCACTAGAGGCGATATGTGGGGCTGGATGCGCTCCTTAAAGAAAGAGCTGGTAGCCATGAGGGGAGATATGAAAGCAGCGATGGCGAGCATCCGCGAGGACGTCCGAGACCTCGGCCATCGGGTTGAGGCGCTGGAAGAGCGTGCGGATCAGCAGGCGGAGAAGGAGTTGGCGGCAGAGGCCTGGACTCAGAGATTGAGGGAGGAACATCAGCTGCTGTCGGAGAAAGTAGAGGACCTTGAGAATAGGTCCAGGCGTAACAATTTGCGCCTGAGGGGCCTTCCCGAGACAGAGGAGTTTGCGGATGCCCCTGCTGTGGTTCGGAAGATTTGTGCGGATTTACTGCAGAGCGGAGAGAAGGGAGATGCCTCGCCAGACGTTGGAGTGGAGAGAGCGCACAGGGCTCTGGGCCCAGCGAGAGAGGGACAGCCCAGGGACATAGTGGCCTGTTTAACCTCCTTTGCTGTCAAGGAAAAGGTGGCACACGGGCGGCAATGGTGCGGAAAATCTTCACCTGGTCAGGCCATAAAGTAGAAATATACCAGGACTTATCCGCGGCCACGCTACAGAGAAGGCGCGATATGCGAAAGGTCACCCAGTACTTACGAGCTGAGAACTATAAGTATCGATGGCTGTTTCCATTTGCTATACTGATGGATATAAATGGTAGGGGGAGGCGGGCCCGAAACGAGATGGAGGCCTGGAAGCTCTTGAAGCAAGAGGGTGCCCCGAGGCTGCCTGCTGAGGCGAGAGAGAAGGCGACGGAGAACACTCGGGGCGGGCACTCTGGATGGGAGCGGGTCCCTGTGAAGGGGCAGAGACTTCAGCGGAAAAACACCATTGACTCCCGGAGTGAAGGGGCGGCCGCGGCTGCCACGGAGACAGGCCGAAGTCAGTGAGGGACCGACCGGACATGAGAGGTGGAACAGCAATTGCTTATGTTAGCAGCCGGGGCCCCCGGCCCTTGGGGGGGACTTTTGGGGGAACCGGGGTTTTGCTAGTTCTAACGGGGGGGGGGGGGGCCAGAGGAGGGCTTCAGTGGGCAAAGAGAGGACTGGGCCGGCGTCTGGAATGGACAAGGGGCTGCGCTGCAGTAAAGTTGGAGATGCGGCCCATGAACTCTCGCAGGCCCCCTGGATAGAGCGGGTGAGTGCCTCAGGAGAGGGGGGGAGGGCTTCAGCAGCCCTCCCAGCGTATGAACCGCTAGGCTTCACGAACTGATTGTTATAGTTAATGTTATGTAAGCATGATTTTCTTTTCTTGTTCTTTTATGAAGTTGAATATGTATGGTTGCAAATGTTTTATTGGTTATGAGAGGGCATGTATTCAATTGTAGAGACCTTGGGGTTTGGATATTCGCCAGCAAGCCATTGGTAACATCAGGGCGGGGGGGGATGGAGTAGGGATCATGGGAAGGGGGGCAATGGAGCGCCCTTGGGGGGGGTCACATCCTCAGTTGCTAGCGGATGGGAGGTCCGTATGGAGGGGAGGGGAGGGGGGAGGGGGGAAGGGGGAGGGGGGAGGGGGGGAGGGGGGGGGGAGGGGGGGGGGGGAGAGGCCTGGGTTGACTGGGGGAAGAAGCGGGGGGAGTATACTGGATTAGAATGGCTTCCGGGTTGAAAGTGGGTAGCCTGAATGTGCGGGGCCTGAACTCACCCCAGAAGAGAAAATTGCTGTGGGGGGAGTTGAGGCGGCAAAAATGGCAGGTGGCGTTTATTCAAGAAACACACTTGCGAGAGAGGGATGAGCGGATGATGGGTTCGGGGCAATATCGGGGATTCTTTGCAGCGGAGGAAGGGGGTAGGAGGAAGGCGGGGGTAGCAATCTTTATTAGCCAGGATGTCCCATTTGTCCCTAGCAAGGTGTTGCGAAACCAGATGGTCGGGCGGTGGGGGTTGTGGGGGACTTAGGAGGGGAGCTAGTCACCTTCCTGTCTGTGTATGGGCCGAATATGCTGCAAAAGGGGTTCTGGGAGGGGTTGGGTAGGTGGCTCGAGGGAGAGGTGCAGGGGCAGCTTTTGGTGGGGGGGGACTGTAACATAGCCCTAGATGGGAGGGCGGGACAGCGGCAGGGACAGGGGGGGGAGAAGAGACCATTGCTGAATTGGATGAAAGCGTGGGGGTTAGAAGATCTGTGGAGACTAACTCACCCTACAGATCGAGATTACACCTTTTACTCCCCGGTGCATGACTCGTACAGCAGAATCGATTACTTGTTGGGGGATGCCTACTGGAGGGAGGCGTTGGATAGGGTGGATATAGGGGTGGTCACCTGGTCTGATCATGCCCCGGTGGGAGCTGGGTTTGGACAGCCAAGGGAACGAGAGAAACGGTCCTTTTGGAGATTGAACGAATTTTTGTTGCAGGGGCAGGGGGTGGTGCAGAGGCTAAAGGCGGTGGTGAAGGAGTATATGCAATTGAATGATAACGGGGAGGTCTCCACGGGGGGATTGTGGGATGGATTGAAAGCGGTGGTGAGGGGCCACTTGGTCCAGATAGGGGCGCAAAGGAAGAGGAGCAGGGTGCAGGAGGAGGAACGATTGCGGGGGCTACTCAATGGGTTGGAGAGGGCTCATAAAGAAGCTGGGGGGGCGGTCTTGAGAGGGAAGGTGGAGGAAACTCGAAGGCAACTAAACGCACTTCAGCTGGAGCGGATAACCTTCCAATTAGAGCGGGTGGGCCAGAAGCATTACGAGTTTGATAATAAGGCGGGGAGGCTCCTGTGCCATAAGTTAAAAGCTAGAAGGCAGCGCCAAGCAGTGGCAAAAATTAAGGGGGACCGGGATAAGCTGTTGTACAAGAGCGCGGATATCAGGGAACGATTTAGGGAATACTACAGGAGCTTGTATACAGCGGACCCTTCGGTGGAGGGGGAGGCCCTTAGGGACTACCTAGAGAACGGAGGGGAGGGGAGCAATCGGGTGGGGGCCACGGAGAGGGAGGACTTAGAGGCAGATATCGGACTTGAGGAGGTGAAGGAGGCAATCCGGCGGTTGGTCCCGGGGAAATCTCCGGGTATTGACGGATTCACGGGTATGTTCTACAAGCAGTTGGTGGAGGAGCTGGGCCCAATATTATCTAGGGTCTTCAACGCGGTCTTGCAGGGGGAGGGGTTGCCGCGATCTATGCATCAGGCGGCAATAGTGGTGTTACCTAAACCAGGCAAGGATCCAGCGGTCTGTAGTTCTTACCACCGCCCCATATCGCTGCTGAATATAGATGTTAAGATCCTGGCTAAGATACTGGCTATGCGGCTGGGGCCCCTGATGCCGGGCCTTGTTCACCCCGGATCAATCCGGGTTCATTATGGGCCGGCAGGCGGCTGATGGGATTCGCCGGGTATTGCAGCTGGGGTGGCTGGCGCGGAAGGAGTCACAACAGGCCATGTTTTTATCTATCGACGCGGAGAAGGCGTTCGATAGGGTGAGTTTTAAATTCCTTCGGGAGGTGTTGGAATATGTGGGGCTGGGCCCGAGATTTCGGGCGTGGATTCAGGCCTTATACGCTTCGCCCGCAGCAACCGTGTGCGTGAATGGGGGGTACTCCGAGTTTTTCTCTCTGGGGCGGGGAACCCGGCAAGGGTGCCCTTTATCGCCGCTCCTTTTCGCTCTAGCCATGGAACCGTTAGCAGCCAGGATTCGGTCTGTGACGGATATCAGGGGCATCGGGGTGGGGGGTGATCAGCACAAGATGGTACTATTTGCTGATGATGTCTTATTTGCTTTGACGTCCCCGAGGGAGTCACTACCGAGGCTTATGCAGGAGCTTCGGGCCTATGGGGCTCTCTCGGGCTTCAAAGTAAACTGGGATAAAACGGAGGCGTTGTCGATCTCATTAACGAAGCTGGAGCATGAGAGTTTGAAAGGCGCTTTCCCCTTTAGATGGGCGAGTAGATCTATCAAATACTTGGGGGTCCAAGTTACAGCTGATCCCATGGGGATGTATGGGGCAAATTATCTCCCGTTGTTCGCTCAAGTGCAGAGGGACTTGCAGGGATGGAAGGGGGCGGAGATATCCTGGATGGGAAGGGTGGCCGCAGTCAAGATGAACATCGTGCCGCGCCTGCTATACCTGTTCCAATCACTGCCAATACCGGTTCCCAGGCGGGAATTGCGCAACGTACAAAACCGGATATTTGCATTTATCTGGGGTAGCAGTAGGCCGAGGGTGAATAGACGGGTCCTATACCAACCTAGGGAGGGGGGGGATTCGGGGTCCCAGACGTAACAAGGTACTATAAGGCGGCGCAATTGCGACAGGTGTTCGAGTGGCGAGAGGGGGTGACGGGTTCGAAATGCTTTCGGGCTATTGAGCAATACTGGGCGGGGGAAACGGCACTGAAGTTTTTGCCGTGGATTTTCGGGAAGCTCCCTGAGGGAAGATGGCGGGATAATCCATATTTGTGGCACCTGACGATGGAGTGGCGTAAGGCTAACCAACACTACGCCCCAGGCAGGGCCGGCCCGTCCATTGAGCAAGAATGTTTTTTGCACAGGGCCCCGCGTTTCAGGGGGCCCCGCGCAAAAAACATTCTTAAGCATCCCAAGTTAAAAAAAAAAAAAAAACAAACCGGCTGCTTCTGCCGCGGCAGCTTCAAGAGCTCTGCCGCGGCAGCTTCAAGAGCTCTGCCGCGGGGCCCCCCCCTGCCCGGCAGAGCCTCCGTGCATCTTCAGCTCTTCACGTCCAAAACGCGGGCTTTTTTCAGAGCCGCGAGAGTTTTCTTTTCTCGCGGCTCTCTTAATCCCGCGGGGCTGATGGGATTTCCCATCACCCTCGGCGGGATGAACAGAGCCGCGAGAAAAGAAACGCGCGCGGCTCTGAAAAAAGCCCGCGGTTTGGACGTGAAGAGCTGAAGATGCACGGAGGCTCTGCCGGGCAGGGGGGGGCCCCGCGGCAGAGCTCTTGAAGCAGCCGCGGCAGAGCTCGGGAAGCTGCCGCGGCAGAAGCAGCCGGTTTGGGTTTTTTTTAAATTTTAATTTGGAATGATAGGGGGGGGGGGGGGTTAGGACTGGGAATGGGCGAGGGGAGGGGGGGAGGGTAATCTGGAAGGAGGCTGATGGGGGGGGGAGGATAAAATCGAAGTGGGCTGATGGGGGGGGGGGGTTGTGAGGACAGGTAATGGGCCAGGGGGTGGGGTGGTTAGGACTGGTAATGGGCCATGGGGGGGGGGAGCCAAAAAATGTAAGTGGGATGATGGGGGGGGGGGTTAGGACTGGTAATGGGCTATGGGGGGGGCGAAGTGGGCTGATGTGGGGGGGGTTAGGACTGGTAATGGGCTATGGGGGGGCTAAGTGGGCTGATGGGGGGGTTTGGACTGGTAATGGGCTATGGGGAGGGGGCTAAGGCTGGAAGTGGGGGGGTAGGACTGGAAATGGGCTGATGGGGGGGGTTAGGACTGGTAATTGACTATGGGGAGGGGGCTAAGGCTGGAAGTGGGGGGTAGGACTGGAAATGGGCTGATGGGGGGGTTAGGACTGGTAATGGGCTATGGGGGGGCTAAGACTGGAAGTGGGCTGATGGGGGGGGTGTTAGGACTGGTAATGGGCCGGGGGGGGGTTAGGACTGGTAATGGGCCATGGGGGGGGGTGTTAGGACTGGTAATGGGCCATGGGGGGGGGGAGGCTAGGACTGGTAATGGGCTGAGGGTGGGGGGAGGGTTAGGACTGGTCATGGGACATGGGGGTGGAGGCAAAGACTGGAACTGGGCTGATGGGGGGGGGTAGGACTGGTAATTGGCTATGGGGGGGGCCAAGACTGGAAATAGGCTGATGGGGCGGCTAGGACTGGAAATAGGGTGATGGGGGGGTTAGGACTGGTAATGGGCTATGGGGGGCTAAGACTGGAAATGGGCTGATGGGGGGGCTAGGACTGGAAATAGGGTGATGGGGGGGTTAGGACTGGTAATGGGCTATGGGGGGCTAAGACTGGAAATGGGCTGATGGGGGGGTAGGACTGGTAATTGGCTATGGGAGGGGGGCTAAGACTGGAAATAGGCTGATGGGGGGCTAGGACTGGAAATAGGGTGATGGGGGGTTAGGACGTAATGGGCTGATGGGGGGTTAGGACTAGTAATGGGCTATGAGGAGGCTAGGACTGGAAATGGGCTGAGTGGAAGGAGGGCTTGAACTGCAAATAGCTGATGGGGACGGGGGCTTGGAATGGAAATGGGTTGTGAGGGGGAGGGAGCTAGGACTGGAAATGGGTGAGGGGGGGGCTAGGACAGGAAATGGGCTGATGGGCTAGAATAGGACTGGAAATTGGCTGTTGGGGGGTGCTAAGATTGGAAATGGGCTGTGGTGGGGGTTTGGATTGAAATGGACTCATGAAGGGGCTAGAACTGGAAGTAGGCTCATGGGGGGCTTGGATTGGAAATGGGCTGAGTGGAGGGGAGCTAGGATTTGACATGGGCTGATGGTGGGGCTAGGAAAGGACTAGAAATGGGCTCATGGGGGGCTGGGATTGGAAATGAGCTGATGGAGGGACTTGGATGGGACTGCAAATAGATGGGGGAGCTAGGACTGGAAATGGGCTTATGGGGGCTAGGACTGGAAATGGGCTGATGCGGGGACTAGAAGGGAGCGGATGCTGGGTGGGACTGGAACTAGAATGGAGCTGATGTTGGGGGAGGATTAGAATGGGATGGAGCTGGGAGAGTGAAATGGAGAGGGAAAAAATATTTTGTGTGGGAGGGAAGACAAATCTACAATTGTCCGGATATTGGGAGAGTAGGTGGGGATTGAGGATGGAGGGGTAAAATTTGAGTGGATGAAATAGGAATGAGGAAAGAGCAAAAAGGAGAAAGATTAGTATGTTAAAGCAGATGTAGAGAGAGAATGGAAAAAAACTAGAAGAGAGAAGAAAAGACAAATGGACAGCAGACGATGAAGAATTAGCGGAAGACACGAAGAAACCAGAAGAAAGTGGCTGGAGCAATTGCAGCTGAAAAAAAATGCACAAAAGGTAGAAAAATATCTCTTTATTTTGAATTTATTAATTGGAATATGTCAGCTCTGGGAAATGTGCATCATTAACGTCTGCGCTTTGTTTAGTACAAGAGCAAATTAATGTATAGTTTTATTTCTACAGTGTTGTACATTCCAAGTTTGGCTTTTGGGATTCCCAGTTTAATTATTGTCTTCCTGTTTCTAAATTGTGATTCCTTGTTTGGTGATGGTCTATGTTCTGCATGTGTAACTGAGCTGAGGTATTCTGTTTATGTAATTCCTATTTGACATTGCCACTTGTTCTCTTTCCCCAGTAGGTCATGTATTGTTGTTCTCTGAAATGTATTGGTTTAATATTTGCAGCGTTTCCTTTTGATAGTTAGGGTATGGTGCTTTATGAGTCCTGGTAGTGCTGTTAGGATACGGCGGGTTTGCTATGGGTTCTAAATGGGCAGTGTTTGTAGTAGTTCCTAATGTGCCTGGCGGTTGGTATTGGATTATAGTAATGTAGAAGTCTTTTAGTCTTTCTTTATTCATACACTCATTAAGAGGCATGTTTACTAAAAGTTCGTGTATGGTAACATTATGCAAATATTTATGCAAATGAGGCCCCTTATGCAAATGAGGCCCCGCACCGAGTCTCCGCACATGGCCCCGCACCCCCCTTGGGCCGCCCCTGGCCCCAGGGGCGTGTTTTTCGCCGCTGGCGCCTGTAAGGGGGACACCGGGGTTTGATCCTGGTAGGGAGGGGGTGTTCCGGAGATGGGAGGAGGCGGGAGTGGTTACCTTTGCAGAGTTTATTGAACAAGGTAGGTTAATTCCCTTTTCGGATCTTAGGGTGAAGTATCGTTTGAGCGGGGGGGATTTTCTCCCATATTTGCAGGTGCAGCACTTTCTGTCTCAGCAGAGGATAAGGGAGGGGTGGCAGGGGAATAGCGATGGTAGGGTGGCACTATGGCAAGGGTGGGACTCGTCTAGGGGGCTCATTACCCAACTGTACCAGGGTTTGGGTGGGGGAGAAGGGGAGAAGTTCCCATTTCAGTTGGACTGGGAAAGGGATCTGGGGATGGAATTGGGGGCACAAGATTGGAGAAAGATATATGTCAATATCAGCCGCCAGGCGCTGTCGGTGGCAGTGCGGGAGACGTCCTACAAGCTGCTGTACCGGTGGTACTATACGCCGGAGAGGTTGCATAGGATGTTCCCCGATGTGTCCGATCGGTGCTGGTGGGAGTGTGGGGTCAAAGGATCCTTTCGCCATATCTGGTGGGAATGTCCTCAGGTGAGCCGGTACTGGGAGATGGTGGGGCAGCGCATGCAAGATATATTTGGGGAGACGTTGGAGGTGGACATGGGAGTGGGGTTACTGGGAATTTGGCAGACCCACTGGCCCAAGAAGAGGGCCCGGCCTATATGGGCGTGTATCCAGGCGGCGCGGAGTGAAATAGCGAGAGCCTGGAAACAGGCCCGGCTCCCGGGAGGGGAGCAATGGCAGAGTAGGGTCCGCAGGATTACACTGATGGAACAACTCACGGCGGTGAGGCGCCGGAAGCAAGAACTTTTTAATGAGCAGTGGCTTCCAATGCTGGAATATCTGAAAAGCGACAGGCCTTGACCTAGGGAGGGGGTGGGGGGAGGGAGGGGGGGTGGGGAAGGGGGGGGGACTGGGTTGTACGAGCTACAACTGGGTAAGGGGAGGGGACACGCCCTGGCTTTACGAATCTACAGAGCACAGGATGTATGAATAATGTATCTGGGATGGGTTTCTTCTTGTGGAGGGAGTGGAAATGTTCTTGTTCTTGTTCCTTTTGAGGGGTGGGTGGTACCACCTGATTGATGTCACTTGTATTAAAGCTGAATGTTAATAAAAATTTAAATAATAAAAAAAAAAAAAAGCCAAGATCAGTAGGAAGAAGCAAGCTCTAATAAAGGTTTTGACTCCCAAAAAAAAAAAAAGAAAGAAAGAAATGAATATCTATGTAGGACTGATTTGTAGTAATCTGGTTTCTTTAGTTTTCCTGGTAGGTGTAGTGATGATCTAGCACCCACTGCAGTGCTTACAATTCTGTCTTTTTTCTAGGTGAATTCTTATTGTGTGGCTCATGGAAGTTAGTGCTATTAAGGCACAGCAGAATTGCTCTATAGGTCCTGAATGACTCTTTCGTAGGGTTTTGTAATACTTCATAGTATGCCTGGTGCTGGTGAGGATTTGTTAATAATTGGTGTGTTAATTAGTATAGATGACACATATTCCAAACATGTTTGGTATCTCAACAACAAAACTAAAGGCCAGAAGATCTGAAGCTTAATGGCCACTTGGCAACCTAAGAGAAGAACCAATAGCCAAATCATTTTATGTTTTCCGGTAACCACACAATTTCTGTTATAGTGCTGCTGAACACCACTGTTCACATAGCCATCCGAGGATTACAAAAAATGGAGAGGTTATAATCACCTGGAATACTCTCATTCCAATGGATAAGAAGCTGGATGCGAGGCAATCCGACATAGTGTTAAAAGAGAAAAACACCAGAACAGCATTGATAATAGAGGTGTCAATTACAAGTGATTATTCTGTGCATCGAGTGGAGAGAGAGAAGATCCTCAGAAACCAAGAAAACGTGGCACAAATATACAGAAATAATTCCCGTCATATTGGGAGCCACAGGACTGATTAAGTGGAATTTCCAATCACACCTTGACAACTTGCATCTTATGAACTGCCGAAGGAAGCTGTCTTTGGCACAGTGCAAGTACTATGGCAAGCATTAGCAGTAAATTTGAGAGCCTGTTATCATAATCCACATATCCTGGTTTAGGAGTGAGGTTCATTACTGTCATAGTATGTGCAGAACTGACCCATGTGGAGAAATTGCTCCGCAACAGAAAGGTGCTGAATTAGGGGGCTAGGGCTTACTGGGAGCCAAGTGTTAAAATACCTACATATGTTTCCAGAATATTGCAAATACTATTCTGTTGAATATATTGTGTTTGTAATGCCCCTTTCTTTTTGGTCCTCACAACTGCTAATAGCGGCTTGGCAGACAAGGTGGAACACTAATCCAATGAGCCTTTTTGCAGTTTGTCTTGCACACATGGATTTTAATTATCAGGGTTCTTTGGAGGGGACCAGCATACACCGGGAGGCCCTTGGCCCTTGATGCTCATAACTCTTTCTTTCTCATATAAATGAGTCCATGCCAGAAATTGTGTTCTGACCAAAGAGTTTACTTAAACTTTAGGGTCACTGAGCAATAACAACAATAATTGGTAGAAGCAATTAAGAACTATGTTACAAGCAGTTCATTCCTTTCTTCTTATTCTAAATGGTTACGGATAGATTACTCCTTTCTCCTCTCATTTTGGTATGCTACCACACTCCCTTCAATTACTCTATCTTAAGCTGAACAATTATTCTATTCTTCATTACTCTTATACCTTTCTTACTTAGTTTAGTTTCTTCACCACTCCTGCGCCTTTGTTTTGTTGTCTGGTTTCCCTAAGTGGGATCCCTCTCTCCTATTTCTAATACACTTTCCCAGTGTACCTGAAGCTAGTAGTGATGCAGACACAGGTCGCCAGTACTGCGCTGGCTCACTCCTGGATCTAGTGTCACGGGTGCATGATGAGTGTCTGGGTTCCCTTTTCTTCTTGAGAGCTGATGGCTTCTGTGGCTTCGATCATTAGGCATGTAGATAGCTGGGTGGCTGGTGGACGTGAGGATCGCCTGGTAACATGCCTGCCTGGTGCGAAGGTAGCGGACCTCATGTGCCACCTAGATAAGGTCTTAGATAGTGCTGGGGAGGAGTCTGCTGTCTTGGTACATGTCGGTACCAATGACATAGGAAAATGTGGTAGGGAGGTTCTGGAGGCTAAATTTAGGCTTTTAGGTTGGAAGATGAAATCCAGAACTTCCAGGGTAGCATTCTCCGAAATGCTTCCTGTTCCACGCGCAGGACCCAAAAGGCAGGCAGAGCTCCGGAGTCTCAATGTGTGGATGAGACAATGGTGCAGAGATGAGGGTTTTGGATTTGTTAGGAACTGGGGAACATTCTGGGGAAAGGAGGGGCTCTTCCAAAGGGATGGGCTTCACCTTAACCGGGATGGAACTAGGCTGCTGGCATTAACCTTTAAAAAGGAGATAGAGCAGCTTTTAAACTAGATATTAGGGGAAAGCCGACAGTCGCCCAAGAGCGGATGGTTCGGAAGAATGTATCCTTGAAGGATACTACCAAAAGCAGAGAGGTTCCACAAAAGAGCAAAGTAGCCCAAATGCCCTCAAGTATGGAGGAGACAGAGCTTAAAGATCCCAATTTACCCATGTCTAACAGCCAAATTAACATGAATAAAATACATTCTCTAAAATGCTTGTATGCAAATGCTAGAAGTCTAAAGAATAAGATGGGAGAGTTAGAATATATAGCACTAAATGAAAGGTTAGATATGATTGGAATATCAGAGACATGGTGGAAGGAGGACAACCAGTGGGACACTGTGATACCTGGGTACAAACTATATCGTAATGATAGAGCTGATCAAATTGGTGGAGGGGTTGCGCTCTATGTTAGAGAGGGCATTGACTCAGAAAGGATTAAATTTTTGCAGGAAACAAAATCTGCTGTAGAATCTATATGGATTGAAATTCCATATAAAAGGGGGAAGGCAATGGCAGTGGGGGTGTACTATCGAGCACCTGGCCAGAATGACCAAATGGATGATGAAATGCTCAAAGAAATCAAGGAAGCTAACAAAAGTTACAGCGCAGTAATAATAATGGGTGATTTCAATTACCCCGGTATCGACTGGGTCAGTGTCACGTCAGGACATGCTAGGGAGATAAAGTTCCTAGATGAAATAAATGACTGCTTCTTGGAGCAGCTGGTTCATGAACCGACCAGAGGGGAAGCCATATTAGACCTAGTCCTTAGTGGAACACCAGATCTAGTACAAGAGATAAGGGTGTTGGGGCCACTTGGCAATAGTGATCATAGCATGATCGCCTTTGATTTAATTAGTGGAGGAGGGATAGTAAGGAAATCCACAGTACTACCTTTTAACTTTCGAAAGGGAGACTATGATAAAATGAGGAAAACAGTTAAGAAAAAACTAAAAGGAGCAGTTGCGAAGGTTAAAGACGTACATCAAGCTTGGGTGTTGTTGAAAAATACTATCTTGGAAGCCCAGACCAGCTGTATTCCACGCTTTAAGAAAAGTGGAAGGAAGTCCAAAAAACTGCCAGCATGGTTTAAAGGTGAGGTCAGAGAGGCTGTTGTTGCCAAAAAAGCATCTTTCAGGAAATGGAAAAAAGAGCCAAACGACGAAACCTGGAAACAGCACAAGCACTGGCAAGTCAAATGCAAGGCATTGATAAGGCAGGCAAAGAGAGAATTTGAGAAGAAGCTTGCTGCGGAAGCAAAAATGCGAAAAAAAGACCTTTTCAAGTACATTCGTAGCAAAAAACCTGTGAGAGAGTCAGTTGGTCCATTAGATGATAAAGGGGTTAAAGGAGCACTAAGAGGCGACAAGGCGATAGCAGAGAGACTGAATGAATTCTTTGCTTCGGTCTTTACTGAGGAAGATGTAGGGATGTTACCCATGACTGAAGTGGTATTTAAAGGTACGGAAGAATTGAAGGAAATATCGATACATCGGGAAGATGTCTTACAACTATTAGATAAACTGAAGAGTAGCAAATCACCTGGGCCGGATGGTATACATCCAAGGGTGTTGAAAGAACTGAAATATGAGATTGCAGAACTGCTATCAGTAATCTGTGAACTATCATTAAAATCATCTCTAATACCTGAAGATTGGAGGATCGCCAATGTAACACCAATTTTTAAAAAGGGTTCCAGGGGTGATCCGGGAAACTACAGACCGGTGAGCCTGACGTCAGTACCGGGAAAAATGGTAGAAACCATCATAAAGAATAAAATTACTCAGCATGTAGATAGTCACAACCTAATGGGAGACAGCCAACATGGCTTTAGAGAAGGAAGATCTTGTCTTACTAATCTGTTATGTTTTTTTTGAAGGAGTGAATAAACAGGTGGACAAAGGTGAGTCGGTTGATATAGTGTATCTGGACTTTCAGAAAGCCTTTGACAAGGTCCCTCATCAGAGACTTTTGGCAAAACTAAAGAGTCATGGGATAGGAGGCAGTGTACTATTGTGGATCAGGAACTGGTTAAAAGATAGAAAGCAGAGGGTAGGGCTAAATGGCCATTTTTCCCAATGGAGAAAGGTGAATAGTGGTGTACCCCAGGGATCTGTGCTGGGTCCGCTGCTTTTTGACATATTCATAAATGACCTGGAAAGTGGAATAACGAGTGAGGTTATCAAATTTGCAGATGACACAAAACTATTTAAAGTTGTTAAAACCCAAGAGGATTGTGAAAAATTGCAAGAGGATCTTGATAAATTGGAAGAGTGGGCATCAAAATGGCAGATGAAATTTAATGTGGACAAGTGCAAGGTTATGCACCTAGGGAAGAACAACCCAAACTATGGTTACATGATGCAAGGTTCCACATTAGGAACCACCACCCAGGAAAAAGATTTAGGCGTCATTGTGGATACCATGTTAAAACCCTCGGCCCAGTGTGCAGCGGCGGTCAAGAGAGCAAATAGAATGCTAGGTATGATAAGGAAAGGAATGGAAAATAAAACAAAAGATATTATAATGCCTCTATATCGTTCCATGGTGAGACCGCACCTTGAATATTGTGTGCAATTCTGGTCGCCGTATCTTAAAAAGGATATAGCGATTTTAGAAAAGGTACAGAGAAGAGCCACCAAAATGGTAAAGGGGATGGAAGGATACTCCTATGAAGAAAGGCTAAAAAGGTTAGGGCTCTTTAATCTGGAAAAGAGACGGCTGAGGGGAGATATGATAGAAGTCTATAAATTAATGAACGGAGTGGAACGGGTAAACGTAGATCGATTGTTTACCTTATCAGAATATAGAAAGACTAGGGGACATGCAATGAAGCTACAGGGTAAACTATTTAAGACTAATAAAAGAAAATATTTTTTCACTCAGCGTGTAATCAAACTCTGGAATTTGTTACCGGAGGATGTAGTAAAGGCTGTTAGTGTAGCTGGGTTTAAAAAAGGTTTGGACAAGTTCCTGGAGGAAAGGTCCATAAACCATTATTAAGAAGTGACCGAAGATATCAATGCTTGACCCAGTACAAGCATTGTGGAACTTGTGTCTCTTGGGGAAACTGCTAGGTACATATGACCTAGATTGGCCACTGTTGGAAACAGAATACTGGGCTTGATGGACCTTGGTCTGACCCAGTATGGCATATCTTATGTTCTTATGTTCTTATGTAGATACAGGGCTCCTGGCTCTGATGGACTGGAAAGCTTAGTTCTTTCTACAGTTCTTGGGAGCCCCTCTAACAGGCAGAGATACTCTCCTTCTGAAGCAGTACAGTGCTGACAGGGTTTGCATAGATATCAACTCTGCCCTCCTAAGGTGCTAGTCCAGTGCCTTGTCGTGCTATATAAATGATTAATAGTAGTAGTAGTATTGTTCACTCTGGATGGTACAAGTGGCTGTGCGCGAAAGATACTTGCCCAAAGAGCGGATGCCTTTGTTCCCTTCTTCTGCAATGGCTGGGTGCCAAAGACAGGGTTGTGTCTTTGGGAGCAGGCTATATATGATATTGGATCTTCCCTCACAGAGGAGTCTCTTCCCAGACTGGCAACAAGAACCTCTCCTGTTCTGGAAAATGTTAGGCTTTCCTCTAACCTTAAGAAATGCTATACTAGGTCAGACCTAAGGTCCATCAAGTCTAGTATCCTGTTTCCAACAGTGGTCAATCCAGGTTATAAGTTGCTGTCAGGTTCCCAAAAGTAATCTAGTAGGAGCACTGGATGTTGCTGGTGCTCACACAGTAATATCCAAGCAGTTTCTATATATTATTTTGGTGCATAATTTTGATCTTTTTTGGCACAAAATTCCCTGGAGTGTCTTCAGTGTGCATATTACCATCAGTGACAGAGGTACTATAGCGGAGGCTACTGATTCAATTGCACCAGAGCCACACAGTGAAGGGATCCTCCAATATCCCTTTACTGTTCTCCTCCGCCCCAAGGATTTTAACTTGACACGCCATGCTCCACCTCACCCCACCCCACACTGTCATAGCTCTGCCTCAGCCCCTCCCACCCTACCCTTACCCCACTTTAGCTGCCCCAAACAGTTGAGTCACTGACCGCCTATGAGAGTAATTATGCAGTTGATGTCAGTGCTAACTGCATACATGCTTTCAATATTGACCCAATGGTGTTATTTCAGGTTAGACTACTTTTGTGTTTTTGAGGTTTTCTGATTCCCATTAGAGTTCTGTGAAGGATCACATGCATATTAAGCAGGAATACAGCATGAATAACTGAAGAGCGTATCTTCTCAAGGCTGCATGCAGGCATCACATCGATTTATATAAGATATGTATACAGCATAAACAGTCAAACAATACATTCAGAACAGGATAAAATCAAAATAAGCATAAGAATCTCATATCTGAACAAATAGGGGTGACCTACACAGAGCGGTGGGTACACCCATAAACAAAGGTATGGGGAGGGGTGATCTGCACGGAGCGGCAAGTGCACCTACTCTTGCTGCCTTGCTGGGCAGACTTGATGGACCATACTGGTCTTTATCTACCATCATATACTATGGGGTATGTTTACTAAACTGCGGTAATCATACATAACGCGCGTTATGTAACATTAACGATCGTTAGCACATCATAACGCGTGTTATTATGCGCTAACGATCGTTAACGTTACATAACGCGCGTTATGATGAGCTAACGATCGTAATGCCCCGCGGCGCGGTAAAACACCGCAGAAGGTGGAGAGAGGGCGGAGAGAAGGGGTCAGTGGGCGGAGAGTGGGCGGGGAGAGGCTCCCCTCAGACTCTTGCGCTGATTTTCAGAGCTGAATTCCAACGCGAATGAAAACCTGCCGTTAAATGCACATTACAGGGGAGAGAAACCATTTCAGTGTCAGCAATGTACAGCCCAGGCAGGGAAACCAAAAAAAGTGATAAGTGTGATACATGTGCACAGAACAAAAGGGCACAGAAACACTGAAAATGACCCCAACAAACTGGAAAAAAACAATAACCAAGCTGACCAATAGTGGTATCAATGAGAAACATCAACCCCCCCCCCCCGAGTAAGCTCCATAGAACAGATATAAATCGTGGAAGGGTCTATACTCCGTCCCCATACAAGGTGAATGAGCCCACAGTGAAATAGCGATGCTCAGGGTTTTCCCCACCATCGGACAGGGTTCCCATGGCGTGCACATGTCCCGCAACATCAGGGCGGGCATGTCGGAATGGCAACTGGACAGATGCCGGAGAAGGGGATACAGAGGGCCGCAGGCGGCACATGCTGTGGTGGAGCTGGGCCACAGTGCGGACTAGGGTGATGCCTAGGTGGCCCATACGAATGCTGAAACAGCAGAGCAGCCAGACAGCAACTGCTGAAGGCCCAACATGGGCACGAGTGTGTTTCCCAAAGTGTCACAGGGGATAGTACCCAACAGCTACCCCCCAGGGCACGGAACATTGGCAGGCGGGGCTGGGGGGGGAGCATGGACGTCTATGCAGGCACCCCTACCCCAGAACCCGCACCATAGGCAGCCGCCTACCTGCACACTGGATGGCCTGAGACTGCACACCACCAGCTCCACCAGCAGAAGGGCATGTCAGCATGGTGGCTGAGGGATACTGGTGGTGGAGGGGGCAGTGGCATCTGCCCAGAGCAGACTGTGGCCTAGCCCTGTGTAGGTGGGTGCCATGCACTGCAACAGACAGGCCCTGTCTGACCAACAGTCATGGTATCACCAGGGAATGCACCATCTCTGTGATAACATGGTGGTGCAGTGCACAGAACCACTGTGTTCAGAAGGTCACAGGTTCAAGTCCCAGCTGTGGTTTCCGCCAACCCAGTCCTCATGTTTTACCCACTACTATAACGTGCTAATACAGACAGAACCTTTCTTGCAGATGACGTAAACATGCTCAAAACACCTACATTTTACCCTACAGAGCACAGACACCATAAACATGCACATTACCTAGAGCAGAGCCTCCCAAATGCAGTCCTGGAGGGCCAAACACCATTCCGGTTCCATGCTGCCTCTGATAAAGATGCCTGTGCTGCATTTCTATGCGCCACCCCCATGGTATGCAGATGTATCTCATGCATATTCATGAGGGACAGCATGAAAACCCGAACAGTGTTTGGCACCGCAGGACTGAAGTTGGGAACCGCTGCCGTAAAGCAGCAGCCAACAGGGGCAGACACACCCGCACCCACAGGCCCCATTATCCAAAGCCTCCTGGAGAGGCAGGACTTTGGGATCTGCATGCATCTCCCAATACTAGCACTTGCATACCTTAGTAATGCCACCCTAAACCTGGGAATATGGTACACATCTATCAAAAGGTTGCTATGATTACTGGCAGATAGCAATTCCTAGGTTAAGTACAATTTTCTGAGTGAGCTGCATCATAGCAACCTTTCTGATGTCTGTGGAGGTCTTGTGTCTGACAGTGTTTACCAACCTGGGGAGTGACTCCTACAGTATTGCGTACCATAGCCATGCCTGCACTGTGCCCAGGACTGGTGTGGTGGCCTGGGCTGCCCAACACCTCTATAGTTGCACAATGCTGGCATAGGTGTGGGGAGTGTGTGTCTGTCTATCCAGTGTGTGGTGGCTGCCAACACCCTCCACAGCCCACACTGCTAGCACTGTTGCCAGTATTGGCCTGCCAATGTGCATAATGAGGAGCAAGGTACTGTGGGAATAGCCTGGATAGGGTGGCCTGGCCTGGCCGCATCTGCACAGGGCATAGGGCAATGGCTCAGACATTGTAGTGCCCGGTACCACCTGCACGGACAGAGTGGCCACAGCATGTCCTGCTGGGAGGTCACTCTCACCCTGACTGAGCAGTGACCACGGCATGGCTAGGTTCCCCCATAGTGCTGTGTAGTATTTCTTTCATGTGATATTTATGGGTTTTCTTTTGGGGCCAGATCACTAACTTATCTGCTTGGTGTGTATGCTGACCTCCCAGTTTTGGGTACACGCATCTCCTCCAGGACTATGCATTATGGACTAGCTAGCAGACTGTTTGGAGTTAGTATGTGTGTTGCTGGAACACCTTGCAGGGTGCAGCGGTTGGAGGCTTGCTGCTGGAGAATGTCAGATTAGGGGGGGGGGGGGCAGCTGTGCATTTCCAGGCCTTCTGTCTGCTATTGCTTTATGGATGTGTACAGCTCTGCATTGCCTGCCCTGTAGGGTGTTTGATCCCTAGCAGGACTGGGGTGATGGTCTTCTCTACTGCCACCATTGCAGGGGGGTAGAAAGTGGATCTGTTGGCGGGAGATCCTGTCCCCCACCCTGAGCCCCAGAGGGTGCGTTGGGTGGTGGTATATAATCTCCCTGTGGGTCCCAACACCCCCCTTCACTTACATCATGTGACCATGGCACCCACACAGGGTATGTACTTTTCAGGGTGCGTCATAGTCCACAAGGGCTAGATGTGACATACAGATGAACACAGGCATATCCTAGGGGTGTTTGCAAGGACTACCTATCACACATTGGCACTGATGGGGACCTGCAGCATAGCCTATCTCAGCAAAGCCAGGTGCTGTGAGAATGGTGCTGGGCACCATACATCTCCCTCAGGGTGAGCACAGGACCAGCACACTGTGACGGTCTGTAGCTACTCTGTGCCACTAACACACACCGTCGGCATCCCCTCCCAGGCTGAGGTGCTGTGGGGTTCATACCCCATCTTGTGATCATCTGTAGACTGCTTATTTACATGTGCTGTGCATCCTGGTTACGGATGGGTTGACCCTATCCTGGTAACCACAGCAGAATGTGGGTGTGGTGCCATGCAGTCCTCCTGTAGCCAGCCAGTTGTTTGTTAGCAGCTCTAGCCCACTGGTTACTTCACTGCCTGTGGAGCCAGAGGTCATGGGTTCAAAACCCACAGTGGGGTTCATCGATAGGGCTGTCTTAGGCATTGTCTGTTTTTATTGTATATTAGTGCTGCCAGCAGAACCACCCTCAGGGTACTGTCACCTTAGGGTGGCTCATAAGGCGCCTTATACGGCGCCCTATAAAGTGCCTTATAAGGTGCCTTATATGGTGTCCTATAGGGGACATTATAGGGTGCCTTGGCAGACAGCGCACTTTATAATGTGCCCTATGGAGTGCCTTCTAGGGTGTCTTATGTGGCACCTTAGGTTACGCCACTGTGAGGGTGTGTTTGCTGGCAGCACTATTAAAGTACGACTAAACTTCCTCACAGCCCAATACTTAACCCTTTCCAGGCCAAGCCCAAAACTTTTGGGATCCAAACTTCTGCCTAAATATTCCTATCAAATGGTATATAATACATGACCATGGCAGAGGGAACGTCACTATTGGAACATATTGAATAAGACGGGTACAATTTTCCTGACATATGCAAACATTAACCCGGCTGCAGAATATGGATTAAAATATTATAGTAGGCCTTCAAAGGGTTACACATGACACTTCAGCTAGCCTTATTCATTAGGCACACTGGGGAATCAAACCCATGACCCTTGTACCATCAGTCTGTGTAGTAACCATTGTGCTATAGCTCTGTTTCTGTATTTGGGTGTCTGCGCGCCTTCTTAAGCTTAACGCGCAGTAATGCGCCCTGTAATGATCGTTGCTGCGCGGCGCCTTATAACGCACTTTATCGGTAACGATGTACCGCCCATGTCCTTTTTTGGCATTTCTTCCACTAACGCGGCTCCTAACGCGAATCAAACTAATGCAGTTTAGTAAACATACCCCTATGTTACTATATTTAAAATAGGCTCTTAAGCATAAGACAAAATGCCCAGCTTGTATTCCAAAAGACAGTGTGAATCGGGTAAGAAAGCTAAAGTGACCGAGGAATAAGACCAAAGAGAATGTAACAGAGTCAGGAAAAGGGGAAGTTGTTAGCTGAGGAAATTAGCCGACACCACAGTTTTATACACCGATGCATCTGAAGAAGATCACAGCCTTTTTGTTCTTAATGATTTTTCTATACAAAGTTCCTGCTAATTCTTATGGGTGTGTTGACCAGATAGTAAGCTCTGTTGACCAGGGGCTCTACCTTCTGTACAGCCTAGTAGAGGTCAGTGGCATTGCCAGGACTGATTTTTTGGAGAGACCTAAGGTTAACATGAGGGGGGAATGGGCAGAGCAGATTCTGAAACTGCCTCCAGTTCTTTCATTGGCCTGTTCCCCTGCCACTGACTAGCTGGAATAGGTATAGTTCGCCTGCTTATTTTTTGGGAACAAAGTTAAGGTGGAGGAGGGATGGGGACCAATTCAGCATTAGAACTGCAACAATTTAGAGGGCACTGCTCCCCATGCCCACCCCAAACTACATCTACGATGGCTGGACCTGACTCCAAAGAGTGGGGGAGGGGAGGTGCCATGGCTAGCCAGGCTCACCCATGGCTATGCCACTGGTAGACATATTGAAATGATAAACTCTGGTAGTATTAAGGGATCGCAGCTTTACTTATATTCATAGTATTATGTGGAATGGGAGTATCGTATATCTTTAGTATAAAATTGTGAGGGGTTTTAAGTGGGAAACAAATGAATATATGTTGGGGTCTGAGAAGCATCAATATATAAATGTTTTAGTATTTTATTACAATGTTGAAGCTTAATAGATGTGTGATTAACAAGTGTGATGTTAAATTAAATTAAATTTATATTATCGTTATTCACCAGCAGCGTGTGTGCTACCCTTGATGAAATCTGTGAAGTGTTTTGGCAAGTTTTATTACAATCTTTTTCTTAGCAAATATATTTGCAAACAGTTTGGCAAATCATTAATTAAGACATGTGCCGAATATTGTGCAGTTCTTAGCCTTCTCACACGATATTTGACTAAAAGCTTTTCTAGCATGACAGTAATTTTTCACTGATGATCCCATTGGCCATTAGCATTTCGATAATGTAATGTTAGTACTCTGATACAAAAATAGCCTCACAGAGCAGGGAAAGAGAAAGGTTTCTGTTTTCTGATTTGGCACCAATCTCCATCAGCACTCATACATATAGGCATGTCCAAGGCTTTTTACTAGCAAAAAAGGTGCCCCTGTTCTCATGCAGGACCATTCTCAAAGGGTGAAATGACCACCCACCCACACAGCACCCTACCAAGTTACATTTTTGTCTTCTGCGACTCGTAAACCTGGTACCCCCTCCCTCTTATGACATATCAGCCTTTATCAATTGTACGTTTAGTACTTTTGTCAAATAGTATTTCCAACTTCACCTAGGCCGGTTGACTTTGTCAAGTTTACATTTAGAATTTTTTGGTAATTTAATTTTTGCGCCTCTTCATGCATGCATAATCAGAGTTTACATAAAACAGGGGGAAACAACTTGGAGTGAACTGGGGGAAACTATGTACAATTTAAATATGAGCAATTTACATATGAAACTATGTACAATTTACAAATTACCACGTTAATCTTTCCATTGTTCCTAGGGTTATTCAATTACTCAGAGCAAGTGTGGGACAGCAGGGTGCAATCTAGCTAAGGCTGTTTTACATAACCTGTCAGTTGCCCCTTGTGCATTATGTAGTTTGAGTTAAGATGTTGGGTGGAGGGGAGGGGGGTGTGGTGGGATAGTTGTGTTGTGAATAGTGCATGAGGAGCAGGTGGTGTTTGATGGCTTTTCTAAACTGCATGAGGTCTCTGATTGCTCTGATATGGGGTGGAAGTTTGTTCCAGGCCCTGTTATCTACACCTGTTATCTCATGTTATCTGCACCTTTATGGGTGTCTACTGTATTGCAGATTTTGGTATCATCCGTAAAGAGGCAAACCTTACCAGACAGTCCTCCACAATATCACTTACAAAAATGTTAAAAAGGATTGGACCAAGAACAGATCTTTGTGACACACACCTTCTCCTCAGAGTGAGCTCTATTTACCTATACCCTTTGTTGCCTCCCACTTAACAGTTTCTAACCCAGTAAGTCACTTAATGGTCCATCCCTAAGGCACTCAATTTATTTATAAGTTGTCTGTGTGTAACAGTGTCAAAGGCTTTACTCTGTAAAGTGTGCACTTTTCAACTTGTTTCAGCTTTGCTGCAGGGCACCAAACATGCCGGACCTCCTTTCTTCCCTCTTGAGGTGCACTTAGGGTGGTATTTACCTTTATGTCTCAGCCAGGAAGCCAGCCACAGAGAACAGAGGGAGTTGAGGGAATTTTGGGTGCAGCGTGTTGGTCAGTCAGAGTCGGACACATGTGCCCTGCAGCACAGGGCTTGAAACTTGTGGTCAGCATCACTGCCAGTCCACTACAAGGAGCACTACTGCTGGCTCTCATGGGAGCCTACAGAATGATCTTTCCACTTTTGTCCAACCTAGCTGCAATGCCAACTTTGCATGTTCACAGTTGCAGGAGTTCCAACAGGCAGCGCTCTCAAAGAAATCTCAAAGTCTAACCAAGTGTTGCTTTTCACATTAATGCCACCACTGTCGACTGTTGGGACTGCTGACATCAGCACCGGGAATGAGTCCTGCCTCTTAGTGCTCACTGTAGCTTCCATTCTGCTTGCACCCAGGGATAGCAGTGGCTTTCCCCCTGTCAGTTTTAATAAGTCTATTGACTTTTTCTCCAGGAACTTGTCCAAACCTTTTTTAAAACCAGCTACACTAACTGCTTTTATCACCTCCTTTTTTGTCAGATTTATAAAACAGCTGTGCAACCGTACATGCAGAGAGAGAGAGAGAATGGTGGTAGTATCCATAGCAATAATAACAGGAGAGAGAAGAGGCATGAAAAGCTAAGTGGTTGTAACCTTTGTAGACCTTTTCTTGGTTAAATAAATAAATGCATTTATTTTGTTTGCTTCAATCACATTAAATCTTTGACTATTGCAGCCTGTTCATAGGATGTTAAATATTTACTCCTCAGTACTTATTTTTATTCCAGCTATGCATTTGTCCCTTCACTGCAATTTTCTTATTACAATATTTGATTTGAAAGAGAAATACTAGCATCATGTGAACAGAGTTCACAAAGGAGTTTTGGGAAAGGGGGGGGGGGGATACAGTCTACCAGTAATAGTAATGAGGGAGGTAGTGCTAATTTGTAGGTTGCAGGAGGGCGCTAGATACCCTAGTACCAGCCCTGAATATAGGGGAGGTCGTGAAGAAGACAGGAGGAAAGATAAAAATGAAAAATGGAAAGAGACCCTGGAAACAGAAAAAAAACCAGAGGAAAGCAGAAACCAGAAACTAGGGCTCGCACTATTAATAAAAGACAAAGACAACAGAGATAGAAAAAATAATTTTATTTTTAATTTAGTTATTAGAAGATGTCACTTTCTGAAACTTACATCTGCTATCTTAATGTTTCTGCACAGTATAGGAGGAAATACTGTACATCAGTGTTTCTATTTCTCATTCGCTGCATTGGATGTGTAGTCTGGACTCTTGGGGTTTCAGTTTAATTTTTTTCTATATGTTTGTGTTTTTAGTTCTATACTTGGTGAGGGTCTCTCTTTGTTCCATTTGTATAAAAGAGACTGGGTATTCTGTTAGAAATGAATGTCAGTGTAAGATTAATCTATAGTGTTCTGGCTTGTTTAGTTTTTCAAGTAGTATATAGATGTTCCAGTGCCCACTGTAGTGTTTGCAGTGCTGTAGGGCTATTTTATGGGACTCCTGGAAGTTAGTGCTGCTAGGGTATGCCAGAATTGCTCTATAATTCCTGAATGACTTTTTGTAGGGTTTTGCATTGCTTCACAATGGGGCATGTTTACTAAACCGTCTTAATGTTACCGGTGCTAGTTGCAGCGTTAATGTGAAGAATGCCATATAAGGTAGTGGGCGGTCCGGAGGGAAGGTTGCAAGGAATCGGTATCGCGCGATAGTGGGCACCGTGGCACGTTAACGCGGTTAACCCTAAGTTCATGCCAGCGCAGTGTTAGAAGCTATAAAGATGTAGCCCACTGGTTACTGCAATGACTGTGGAGGCAGAGGTCATGCATTTGATCCCACAGTGGTGCTATGTAAGAAAGCTCTCTGAGGCATTTCCTTTTAATTTAAATCAGTGCTGCCAGCAAAAAACACCCTCACAGAGCTGTAACCTAAGGTGCCGCATAAGGCGCCCTATAAGGCACTCCATAGGGCACATTATAAAGTGCCCTGTCCAGCAAGGTACCTTATAATGTGCCCTATAGGGCGCTTTATGAGGCACCTTAGGCTACGGCACTGGGAGGGGAGGGGGAGGGGGGAGGGAGTGTTTGGACCCATAGGTGGATTATGTACCACCACACAACCCCCCCTCTGGGGCTCAGGGTGGGAAACAGGATCCACATTCTACCTCCCTGCAATGGTGGCAGTAGAGGGGACCATCAACCCCAGTCCTGCTGAGGAACAGACACCCTACAGGGTAGTCAATGCAGATCTGTACACATCCATAAAGCAATAGCAGGCAGACAGTAGGCCTGGAAATGCTCAGCTGCCACCCACCACTATCTGACATTCTCCAGCAGCAAGCCTCCAGCCACTGCACCCTGCAAGGTGTTCCAGCAAGACACATACTAGCTGCAGACAGTCTACTACTAGCTAGTCCATAGTGCATGGTCCTGGAAGAGATACATGTACCCAGAACTGGGACGTCAGCATACACACCAAGCAGATAAGTCAGTGATTGGGCCCCAAAAGAGAACCCATAAATATCACATAAAAAAAAAACTTTAGAGCACTATGGGGGAACCTAGCCATGCCGTGATCACTGCTCAGTCAGGGTGAGAGTGACCTCCCAGCAGGACATGCTGTGGCCACCCTGTCCGTGCAGGTGGTGGCCGGGCACTACAATGTCCGAGCCATTGCCCTATGCTCTGTACAGATGAATCCAGGCCAGGCCACCCTATCCAGGCTATTCCCACAGTACCTTGCTCCTCATTATGCACATTGGCAGGCCAATACTGGCAACAGTGCTAGCAGTGTGGGCTGTGGAGGGTGTTGGCAGCCACCACACACTGGATAGACAGACACACACTCCCCACACCTATGCCAGCATTGTGCAACTATAGAGGTGTTTGGCAGCCCTGGCCACCGCACCAGTCCTGGGCACAGTGCAGGCATGGCTATGGTATGCAATACTGTTAGGGTCGCTCCGCAGGGTGGTAAACACTGTCAGACATAAGACCTGTAGCACACTCCACAGACATCAGAAAGGTTGCTATGATGCAGCTCACCCAGAAAATTGTACTTAACTTCGGAATTGCTATCTGCCAGTAATCATAGCAACCTTTTGATAGCTGTGTACAGTATTCCCAGGTTTAGGGTGGCATTGCTATGGTATGCAAGTGCTAGTATTGGGAGATGCACGCAGGGCCCAACATCCTGCCTCTCCAGGAGACATTGGATAATGGAGCCTGTGGGTGCGGGTGTGTCTGCCCCTGTTGGCCGCTGCTTTAGGGCATGCTGTCCCTAATGAATATGCATGAGATACATCTGCATACCATGGGGGTGGCGCATAGAAATGCAGCACAGGCATCTTTATTAGAGACAGCATGGAACCTGAATGGTGTTTGGCCCTCCAGGACTGCATTTGGGAGACTCTGCTCTAGGTAATGCGCATGTTTATGGTGTCTGTGCTCTGTAGGTGTTTTGGGCATGTTTACGTCATCTGCAATAAAGGTTCTGTCTGTATTAGCACATTTTAGTAGTGGGTAAAATATGGGGACTGGGTTGGTAGGAACCACAGCTGGGACTTGAACCTGTGACCTTCTGCTCCTGAACACACTGGTTGTGTGCACTGCACCACTGTGTTGCCACAGAGATGATACCTTCCCTGGTGCTACCATGACTATTCGTCAGACAGGGCCTGTCTGTTGCAGTGCATGACACCCACCTACACAGGGCTAGGCCACGGTCTGCTCTGAGCAGCTGCCACTGCCCCCTCCACCACCAGTATCCCTCTGCCACCATGCTGACATGCCCTTCTGCTGGTGGTGCTGGTGGTGTGCAGTCTCAAGCCCTCCAGTGTGCGGGTAGGTGGTGCCTATGGTGCGGATTCTGGGGTAGGGGTGCCTGCATAGCTGTCCACGCTTCCCCCCAGCACTGCCTGCCAATGTTCCGTGCCATTGGGGGGACCTGCTGGGTACTATCCCCTGTGACACCATGGGAAGCACACTCGTGCCCATGTTGGGCCCGCAGCAGTTGCTGTCTGGCTGCTCTACTGTTTCAGCATTCGTATGGGCCAGCTAGGCATCACCCTAGTCCGCACTGTGGGCCAGCTGCACCGCAGCATGTGCCGCCTGCAGCCCTCTGTGTCCCCTTTTCCAGCATCTGTCCAGTTGCCCATTCCGACATGCCCGCCCTGCTGTTGCAGAACATGTGCACACCATAGGAAACCTGGCCAATGGGGTCGGAAACCCTGCTCAGCGCAATTTCACTGTGGGCTCATTCACCTTGTATGGGGACAGAGCATAGACCCTTCCAAAATTCATATCTTATTTTTGGAGCTTTCTTGGGAGTGTGTTGTGATGTTTCCCATTGATATCACTATTGCCCAGCTTGGTTATGTTTTTTTTCCATTTTCGTCTGTTCATTTTCACTGTTTATTTGCCCTTTTGTTCCGTGCACATGTATCACACTTATCACTTTTTGTTGGTTTCCCTGGTTTTGCTGTACATTGCTGACGAAAATGGTTTCCTTTCCCTTTAAATCGGCTCTAACGCCAGGGTTTCACTGGCGTTAGTTTTGAGTCTCGGATTTCACAGCGTTAGTGTGCAGGGAGCCTCTCCCCTCCCACTCTCTGCCCATTGACCCTCTCTCTCCGCCCCTGGGGAGCCTTCCTCCGCCCTCCGGGAGCCTTTCTCCACCTTCAGCACTCATTTGTGCCGCTGCGCGCGTTATCACACGCTAAGGTACCTGTGCGTCCGATAAAGCGCCATTATTGCGCTATAAGGTACCTTATCACGCGATAACGTCGCAGAGCGCACATTAAAACGGTTTAGTAAACATGCCCCTTAGTAATAGTGTGATGAAACCAGCAAAGATGAAAGATCACCTTGAAAGAATTCATCCTGATAAGAAAAGTAAAGATCTTGATTTTTTTTAAATGTTGAAAGAAAAATTTAAATATTCCAAATATAATATCATTTATGAAAGCACCTGCTGAGGCTGATAATGAAGGAGGGTTAAAGGCATCATACAATATTTCTCTCAATATAACAAAGAAAGAAAAAACGTATACTATTGCAGAGGAGATCATAATTCCAGCAAAGAAGCAATTGAAACCATTCTGAAAGGATTCTGGTCCTGTTTTGAAATGCTTGCCGTTAAGTGCAAATACAGGGCAAAGATGAGATAGCTAACGATGTGGAAAAAACTTTGGTATCTGAGCTTATGCATTGTAAGTTTTCCATCCAACTTGATGAATCAATTTCTGGTAGTTCAAACATTCTCATGGCCTATGTGAGGTACTTTAGTCAAATTAAAAAACAAATTGACAAGTTTTCGTTCATAGAAACATAACAGCAGAAAAAGACCACATGGCCTATCTAGTCTGCTCTTCCATATCAACTACTACAAGTCCCCTCTTTTCCCTTAGAGATCATCTGTGTTTGTCCCATGCTTTTTTGAATTCAGAAACTGTCCTTATCTCTACCACCTCTACTGGGAGACTATTCCATGGATCCACCACTCTTTCCATAGAAAAATATTTCCGCATATTACTCCTGAGTCTATCCTCTTTCACCCTCATCTTATGTCCCCTCGTAGCAGAGCTTGCTTTCAATCAAAAGAGGCTCTCCTCCTGTGCATTTATGCCATGGAGATATTTAAACATCTCCATCATATCTCCTCTGTCCTGCCTTTCCTCTAAAGTATACATATTAAGATCCTTAAGTTTGTCCTCATATGCTTTATAACGAAGATCTCTAACCATTTTAGTAGCCACCCTCTTCACCGACTCCAACCTGTTTATATCCTTTTGAAGGTGTGATCTTCAGAACTGCACACAATACTCCAAATGAGGTCGCATCAAAGACATATGCAGAGACACTTTCACCTCCTTTTTTCTGCTTACCATTCCTCTCCCTATGCACCCAAGCACCAAAAACGGCCAAATGGATGACCGAACAAACTCTAAAAATTGCCCAGAATTGCAGAGAAGCTAAAGACAGAGGAGAAAGAGAGGTAATTGCAGAACCCAACAGAGATTTCCAATGTGCAGCAAGACAAGACAATGACGCATTCAAGTAAATAGAAACAGAATTAGAGTAAGAATAAGATTGGCTTTCCTAAAGCTACGAGAGTTTAAAAAAAATTCCAGCCTCAAATTGGAATGTTACAAGATGCTCAAGGATCCATGTTGAATGATCCTGAGAAGATCAAGAAAAGGTGGAAAGAATATACTGAGTTATATGATAAAGTTAATGTGGATCAACAGTTGTTTCAACCTGTACCTTATGATCCGGAACAATTGGTGATGAAAGAAGAAGTCAAAGCAGCATTTAAAGTCTTATCAAAGAACAAAGCACCAGGAATTGGTGGCATTCCCTTAGAAGTATTATAGCAATCTGATGCAGCTGTTACTATACTTACAAACCTCTGCCAGGAAATTTGGAAGACAACATCATGGCCAACTGACTGGAAAAGATCTGTGTTTATATCAATACTATAGAAAAGTGATCCAACTGACTGTGGAAATTATCGCACAATCGCTCTGATCCCACATACCAGCAAGATTCTACTGAAGATTATTCAGCAGAGACTACAACCATAACTGGAATGAGAACTACCTGAATTGCAAGTAGGTTCAGGTAAAGGCGAGAAATGAGAAAAGACTAAAGAATACCAAAAGGATATCTGCGATTCAGGGACTGCGATTCAGCATGGTCTGCACATTCAGGCCTTGCCCGACTAATTCAGTCAGGGCTTTTAAATGGAGCTGTGGCGCCATGGCATCCAGTTGCCATGTCACTGTGGCTCCATTTAAAAGCCACGATCCCCAGCCACTGGCCTCCAAATTGCTTTTCCCACAGCCCAACCCCTGATCTGCTCTCCCAGGGCCAGGCTACGGGGAATGCCCTCTGCCCCCTGCTGCCGCTTCCCAGCCACGGGCCTGTCAATCCTGCCGCATTGGGGAAGTTATTCTATCTCAGAGATGGAATAACGTCCCCGTTCAAATCACCAGCCCCGGATGTACAGGGCCGACATTTTATTTATTTATTTTATTTATTTATTTAGAAGGATTTAGTATACTGCCTTATCGTTAAATTAAGGCGGTGTGGCACATCAATCAAAATCAATAATAAAGTGTGGTTTGTAGCATGCAGTGTGAGAACTGAGAAGTGTAGTGTGTGGGGCAGTGCGTTAGATTATGTCGGTGAACTATTTACATAATGAGCTATATACATATATACAAAATGGGGACATTAGAATTGGCCCTGTATGTCCAGGGCAAGCAAACATCCACTGCCCCCCCTAATGCCCCCATCCAATCTGCTCCTTTCCTGCCCCCGTCTACCTTCCCCGTACAACACACAGGAAAGGTAGTCGGGCCTGGGAAAGGGCACGAATAGCAGGGATGGACGTCCCAATGGGACGTCCATCCCCGCTATTCATTGCTCAGAATGACCCCGTTGTTTTTTTTATCTCTTACAGACAATTGCATCTCATAATTTGTTTTTTACTTAAAGTATAACTATGATATAATCTTTTGATCAGACAAGATTTTCCATATTTAAACCATGTAAATGCCATTGAATATCAGGTTCTTTGATTTTTTAAGAAATTTAACTGCATTGAATTGATGAGTGACACTTTGGGCTTGTTTAGTTTCTCTTTTTGAGACAATATGACGCTAATTATGTAATTTTTATGTTTGTTCGCATTAAATATATTTTATGCATGAAATAAGACATTGATAGCAGTGTATGTAAATAGTTCTAAAAACAACAGTTCTATGTAAAATGTTAGTTCTATGTAAACCGACCCTGATCTCTGGAAGGGGTGGTATAGAAAAATGTAACAAATACATAAATAAAAAATAGCAGTGTCTCTTTTAAAATATATTTTGATATCATTGTTTAATAGCCAGTGCTGCTTAATGCGATGAATAAGATTTTGCTTACAAAAGACATCATATTGATAATGATGTCTTTTATTTAAGATATATTTGGGACCTTTTACTAAAGTGCACTAACTAGTCAATGTGTGTTTTAATGTGTGGCAAGTGGCAGCCAAGAACGCATGCCAGCAACTGTGCATTAAAGTGCATGGTAATCAGCCATTGTGCAATGGGGTGGGGAATGGATGGAGTGTGGGCATGGAGGCCATATTGCCACTAGCAAAAAGGCTCAGCGGTAATGTACAAGCAACAGGCCGAGGAGGAAAGGCACCTCCGACACCATCGTAACCCCCAAGGACTTCACCAAAACAAAGCAAACCACGTCAAAGAGAGCAACATCCCTCGTGGCACCAGCCATGTGGAACTCCCTCCCCGCCAGCCTATGATCAACCGTCGATCTGAAGGAATTCTGAAAATTACTCAAGACCACACTTTACATAGAACACTACGGCGACATCACGTAAACTGTCCATAGACACTGCTCCATTCACCACCACCCCCTCCCTTCAAAGTCCCCCCTTTTTTTCTCTCCAACCCCTTCCCCACAACTGTGTATAGTACATTGTAAATAGCACATGCTGTATATATTGCATGTATTGATTAAACTCTACAGGTCCTCCCCCTCACAAACACTTCTACTCAACCACTGCATGCCGACACCCCCACCCTACCACAAATCTAAATCATTTGATGTGAAAGCCACCTTGATTTTAGGATAAGGTGGGATACAAATCCATTTAAATAAATAAATAAATGTGGCAGTTAACGTGAGTGCACCTAATGACATCTCTATGGATGTCGTTAGATGAACCGGGGCTAGGTGCGCCACATATTAGTGTTCACAATAGTGTGTAACTGCTGGGAACATGCTAGGAACGTCCCCAACAGTGCAGGAGGGATGCACTTACGGCACATAATTATGGCCCCTTTGTTTTGATTTGATCAACTTGGATCGCTATTTGTAATCTTGTTCCTTTTTATTTTTTGCAATGATTTTTGTGTATTTTTATTTTTTATATAAGATTTTGATGTAAAGGTAGGCACAGTAAATCATCCTTCTGACATAGGAAGTTAGGTTATATTATGTGATGATGCCGGTTCTCTTTTTTTCAGATAAATACTCCCTGACGCAGATAATGTGAAATGCTGACAGCCATCGGAATCAAAAGCTGGAGAGAAAAGAATGCAAGACTAAAACGCGGCCAGTGCAATATTCAGCGGCACTAACCCACTTAGAGTCGCTGTCAATCCTGCCGCATTGGGGAAGTTATTCTATCTTAGAGGTGGAATAACGTCCCCAAATGCCCAGTTGAAACTGGACCAATCTGTGGACAGAGCGGCAAAAATCCAGTGAGCAGCAACAATCGGCCACTAATTGGATATCTCTAGCGGTTAAAGTTGGGGCAGGTGAATTCCAGTCCTAACTTTAACTGTTTAGTGCCATTCAGTTAGCGGCTGAAATGGAGAGTGGCACCGGTGACTGGGCAGTCCAGATATTCAGCGGCGGAAGCTGGGTAGGTTCTACTGCTGAATATACGGTTTAAATTAAAGTGGCAGCAACTAGAAGCTTTATTTTGACTAGCCGCCACCATTGAATCAGCTTTCCACAGTGTTTAAGATAAGATCATTTATTTATGTAGTTTACTGTTCGTCCACTATTTGTGTGTTGTAAGTATTGGAATGGAAGGCTTTTTATGACTGGTGAAGTAATGTAGAGGTGGATGATAAGCTGAGGATTCAACTGTTCCACACTGAGGTCTTTTTCCTTCCATCCTTTTGGAAGAAGAGAAAAAGATAAACTGTGCCAGTATTAAATATTGATGAGTACACTTATTTTTATGAGGATATTTCACAGTACTAGAGGTGGATTATTATTGTCTGCATTTGTTTACTTTTTGTAAAGCATCATATACATATAATATGTTGTTGTTAAGTGCTGTTGAGTCGGTATCGACTCATGGCGACCATATAGATAGTTATAGAAATCATGATATGCATTTATTTATTTGACAGTATTTACATACCACCTTTTCCTTAAATCAAGGTGGTTTACATTTGAACTCTAATTGTATATATTGTAACAAGGTGGTTTACACTCAACTCAAAAAATTGTATACATTATAACACTGTATGGTAGATAGGGTGGGGTCGCACATCATGCGAGAAGCATAACAAATAAAATCTTTAACAGTACGTTATCATAACTTATTTACAATTCAGGGTCGTGTTTCATGTTCATTTAGTATTGTTCGTTACTCGGAGTCTAGATAAATAGATAGATATAGATATATAGACTAGTGGTACAGCTTCCCCACAGCTCCCTTGTCAGTATTTCTCACCCCTCCTCCAGTGGGAACTCTTTTAGAGTTAGAGAGTAATTCAGACTCCCTGTGTAGTCTTTGACCTCCCTGCTGAGACTGCAAACAAGGGAACTAATTAGTGTAATAGAGATGGGTGAGCCAGATAATTTGATTGGCAAGCAGAGCCCAGAGCCAAGCCAAAATGTCTGGCATGGCTGTAGCCATCAAACAAAAGCTGAGCCAAGCACAATTAATTAGAAGAGAAATAAATCAGCAGAAATCCTGACCAGTATCACAGCAGCCTTTAGAAGACTGAACCCCTGTGAATATCA
Organism: Ichthyophis bannanicus; assembly: GCA_033557465.1. Lineage (NCBI taxonomy): Eukaryota > Metazoa > Chordata > Amphibia > Gymnophiona > Ichthyophiidae > Ichthyophis > Ichthyophis bannanicus. Next base: position 115,215,887 of record CM066032.1, on the reverse strand, counting down.
TTCAAAATTGAAAAATAAATTATTTTACAAGAGATTATTATAGCTTACAAATGTCTGAAAGACCAATGGCCAAATAATCAACCAGAAAGCCATAGAAAACATTCAGGCCGATGCAGAAGCCCCATACTAGAGCCCAGTGCTTAAGGCTATAGTGCAGGGTTTCATAGCATGAGTTTAACGCTGACTTTTTGCGCTGAGATGCAATATGCAAATTAACCAGTGCACAAAACGTCAGCGTTAAACAGCAAGAGCAAGCCAAACCCATGTTCACAGACGTCGGCACAAGTTTGGCATCTGTCCTGGACAAACAGGGACGCACGAACTGTCCCAGGATGCAACACGGGGGGTCACTCTGCTATATAAGCACTCTGCTCGACCAACATCTCAATATGAAGGCTCATATCAGCAACGTAGCGAAATATGTCTATCATAAAATCCGGACCCTTCGTCATTTGCGTCAACTGCTAGAACCAGATGACTTTCGATCAGTCTTTCAGGCCTTAATAATGCCCCACCTGGACTATGCCAATGCTATCCTACATGGCCTACCAATGAGCACGATCAACCCCTTACAATTGGCCATGAACTCAGCTGCAAGAATCCTTTATGGAGCCTCCAAGAGAACCCACATCACTCCTATACTGAAACAGCTACATTGGCTTCCTATGCAGTCCAGGATCTCTTTTAAGATCCTAACTATGACTCACAAAGCAATCAATAACAACTCTGCATCTTCTATCACCGACCTGATTTCAATTACACCCCCTAATCGAGCAAGGAGATCAACTGCCTCCAACTCCCTTGTACTACCTAAGGCAATCACGAAGTTCTCTCAAGTCACCAGATCCAGAGCCTTCTCTTACTTTGCACCATCATGTTGGAATGCCCTACCAACAGGCATCAGAACCATCAGTGACCTCTCCCAATTCAGGAAGGCACTGAAGCATCACCTGTTCTTGCAACACTACGATGTTTCAGACACCCCCTCACACCAACCCACTTCTACACCCCAGGCCAACACATTAAACTCATGTACTCCATAATCTTAACGCGCAGAGCTGCAATCTCACCTTGCTTCTCCTCTCATCAAGAAACATTAGCTGCATTTAGCTGCTTTGTACATAGTTGCTTTTTGTACATAGTTTTATTATGTTCTCTGTTTACGAAACCTGTTTAATGTATACCCAGTTCATTGTCCTGTTCACTGTAAGCACTGATCAATTTTTGTGACGTGTAGTTTCTGTTCATTGTAAACCGCACTGATGTCAAATAGCGCGGTATAAAAGAAACTGTAAATAAATAAATAAATAAATAAAAATATAAGGTATTTCTTGCTCTATATGGCAGTCTGACCCACACCTGATGCATCCCTGGATGCAACACACAGGGCCAGGCGCTGCCAATTTATAAGATGGCGGTGTGTAGGCAACGCTCCTGCCCCAACATTTAAGGTACTTGGGGGTAGAGGATTTCAGAACCACTGGGCCACCAGATTTTTGTTTCAGTTGGGTGAGCGGGATTTGGGCCACTGTGCCACCAGGGTTTTCTTTTGGTTGGGTGGGGTGGATCGGGGCCGCTAAGCCACTAGGATTTTGTTTCAGCTAGGGGGAATCAGGGCCATTGGGCCACCAGATCTTTTAGTTTCTGTTGGGGCGGGTCAGTGTCTGGAAGGGCACCGGCCCCCTGACAGTGTGTAGATGGCACTGGGGGCTTTCACCAATGCCTGGATCATCTGAGGTAAAGTGTCAAACCTCATTCAGATGATGTATTTGCTCCCATCTGGATCTTTACACCTGCCTGAAAATGGCGTGAAGATCCAGTGTTAAAACCATGTATAAAACTGTGCTACGTTTCAGCGCAGTTTTTTACAACAGACGCAATTAAGTATGCAGTGATTTGCATAAAATTTACATGCTCAGTGCACTGCAGTTTAGCATGGTTGCTTTTTTGGTGTTTTGCTGGTGCAATCATGCTTTCTGCATTGGAGAGCAAACTTAGCATGGAAAAAGCACCAGAAAAATGCCACGCTAAGGTTTACTACATTGGCCCCGTTGTGTCAAACCTGGATGAGAATAGATTAGAGGATCACATATAACATAAGAACATAACATATGCCGTACTGGGTCAGACCAAGATCCATCAAGCACAGTATCTTGTTTCCAACAGTGGCCAATCCAGGTCACAAGCAGCTGTCAGGTTCCCAAAAACATACACAGATTTCACATTGCTTATCCTGGGGTAAGCAGTGGATTTCCCTAGTCCTCTTTAATAATGGTTTATGAACTTTTACTCCAGGAACCTGTCCAAACCTTTTTTAAACTAACTGCTTTTACCACATCCTCTGTTAATGAATTCCAGAGTTTGATTATGTGTTGAGTGAAAAACTATTTTCTCCTATCAGTGCTAAATGGGCTACATTGTAGCTCATTTCATGTTCCCTAGTCTTTCTACTTTTTGATGGTGTATACAACCGTTTACCAGTTCTACTCCATTCATCATTTTATAGACCTCTATCAAATCTCCCCTCAGCCATCTTTTTTCCAAGTTGAAGAGCCCTAACCTTTTAAGCTCTTCCTCGTAGGGGTATCCTTCCACCCCCTTTACCAGTTTTGTCTCTCTTCTCTGTACCTTTTCTGATTCTGCTATATCTTTTTTAAGATATGGTAACCAGAATTGCACACAATATTCAAGGTGTGCTCACACCATAGAACAATGCAGAGGCATTATGATGTCATCCTTTGTTTTATTCTCCATTCCTTGCCTTATGATTCCTAGCATTCTGTTTGTTTTCTTGGCTGCTGCTGCTGCACACTGTGCGGAGAACATAAGAACATAAGATATGCCATACTGGGTCAGACCAAGGTCCATCAAGCCCAGTATCCTGTTTCCAACAGTGTGCCAATCTAGCTCATACGTACCTAGCAGTATCCCCAAAAGACACAGGTTCCACAATGCTTGTATTGGGTCAAGCATTGATATCCTGGGTCCCTTCTTAATAATGGTTTATGGACCTTTCCTCCAGGAACTTGTCCAAACCTTTTTTAAACCCAGCTACACTAACAGCTCTTACTACATCCTCCGGTAACAAATTCCAGAGTTTGCTTACATGTTGAGTTTACATGTTATTTTCTCTTATTTGTCTTAGATAGTTTACCCTGTAGCTTCATTACATGTCCCCCAGTCTTTCTATATTCTGATAGCGTAAACAATTGATCTATATTTACCCGTTCCACTCCATTCATTAATTTATAGACTTCTATCATATCTCCCCTCAGCCGTCTCTTTTCCAGGTTGAAGACCCTAACCTTTGTAGCCTCTCTTCATAGGAGTAGCCTTCCATCCCCTTTACCATTTTGGTGGCTCTTCTCTGAACCTTTTCTAATAACGCTATATCCTTTTAAGATACGGCAACCAGAATTGCACACAATATTCAAGGTGCGGTCGTACCATGAAACGATAGAGGCATTATAATATCCTTTGTTTTATTTTCCATTCCTTTCCTTATGATGATACCTAGCATTCTATTTGCTTTCTTGGCCGCCGCTGCACACTGGGCAGAGGGTTTTAACATGTTATCCACGATGGCTCCTAAATCTTTTTCCTGACTGGTGGTTCCCAATGTGGAACCTTGCATCGTGTAACCATAGTGTGGGTTGTTCTTTCCTAGATGCATAACTTTGCACTTGTCCACATTAAATTTCATCTGCCATTTGGATGCCCAGTCTTCCAATTTATCCAGATCCTCCTGCAGTTTTCCACAGTCCTCTTGGGTTTTAACAACTTTAAACAGTTTTGTGTCGTCTGCAAATTTGATAACCTCACTAGTTATTCATAAATGACCTGGAAAACGGAATATATCAAAAAGTAGCGGACCCAGTACAGATCCCTGGGGTACTCCACTATTCACCTTTTTCCATTGGGAAAATTGGCCATTTAGCCCTACCCTCTGCTTTCTATCTTCTAACCAGTTCCCAATCCACAATAGTACACTGCCTCCTATCCCATGACTTTTTAGTTTTGCCAAAAGTCTCTGATAAGGGACCTTGTCAAAGGCTTTCTGAAAGTCTAGATACACTATATCAACCGACTCACCTTTGTCTACCTGTTTATTTACACCTTCAAAAAAACATATCAGATTAGTAAGACAAGATCTTCCTTGTCTAAAGCCATGTTGGCTGTCTCCCATTAGGCCATGACTATCTACATGCTGTATAATTTTGTTCTTTATGATGGTTTCTACCATTTTTCCCGGTACTGATGTCAGGCTCACTGGTCTGTAATTTCCCGGATCACCCCTGGAACCCTTTTTAAAAATTGGCGTTACATTGGCGATCCTCCAATCTTCAGGTATTACAGATGATTGTAATGAAAGTTCACAGATTACTAATAGCAGGGTTTCAACGTATTATCCATGATGGCACCTAAATCTTTTTTACTGGGTGGTGGTTCTTAATGTGAACCTTGCATCGTGACTGTAGTTTAAGTTGTTCGTCCTTAAGTGAATAACTTTGCACTTGTCCACAATAAATTTTATCTGCCATTTGGACATCCAGTCTGCCAAGGTCCTCTTGCAATTTTTCATAATCCTTTTATGTTTTAACAATGTTGAATAATTTTATGTCATCTGTAAATTTGATCACCTCATTCATGATTCCCATTTCCAGGGCATTTATGAATATGTTGAAAAGCAGCAGGCCCAGCCTAATTCCATGGTGTACTCAGGGATCTGTGCTGGGAAAGTTGTTTTTTTTGTATCTCCACATGATGATAGCTCAGTGTCTACAGGAGGGTGTCTTTCCATCAAAGTTGAAACAGGCCTTGATTCAGCCTGATGTGAAAAGTTATAGGCCAGTGTCCAATTTGCTTTGTGTTGCGAAGATTTCGGAATCCATAGTGACCTCTCAGTTGCAGGGCCATTTCTGATGCTGCAGGCGCCAGAGGAGAGCAGCAGCGGTGGTAATGGGGGTGGCAGGATGGAGGACCCACCTAGGGTGCCTCCAATCCTTGCACCAGCACTTCCCAAAGCTGATAACAAAGATCCATGCCAGGATTTGTGTCCTTAAAGCAGAAACCTCTGCAACCTCTGTAGGGGTAAGTCATAATCGGTCAATTTGAAAAAAACACAAGGGCTAGAGCTCTATTTTAGTGAGGTCCATACACACGTTTTCGTATCGTACACTTTTAGCTTTGCTCATTTCTGGGAGAAGGGGGAGCATTCCGAGGGTGGTGCATTTTGGGGAGAAGCCTGGGCAGCACCAGTGCCTGCTCCATTATGATGTATTTCACATAGACCACAGACATGCAGGGCAGATATTTTACACATGCTATAAATCATGAAGAAAGAAGGACTCTGTTAGCTGTTGGGACTGGCTTTGGCGCTGGTGACTGGAGGAGCTTAGCTTGCACGTTTTTGGCTTGACTGTTGTCAGTGCCCATTTAGTTGTCTTTTGAGCTGCCGTTTGTTTTCCTGCGGCCTATCCTACTCCCTCTTTCCAAGACCCCTAGAGATTCCCACTCCCTCTTCCCCTCCTCCTCAGCTGTGCCAATCCCAAACTTCCAGAGGCTCACTCCCTGGCACTTGATGTGTCTATCTCCCTATTGCCAAGTTTCCTGCTGTTTACTGTGTGTGTGTGTGCTCCAGTGCTCCCTGCAGCCTCTGTGCTTCGAGATGGTTTCTCCAAATGGGTTAGTTTTGCGCATATCATGACAGCCGTGAATCTCACCAGGGCATGGGAGTATGATCTCAGTCTCTCAAATTTACTGCTAATGTTCGGCGTAGTACTTGCATTGTGCCAAAGAGCCTCCTGTTGGAGTTCGTAAGATGTAACATGTATGGGTAGTTCACCAAGATGGGCTTGGAAATTCTTCTCTATTAAGTCTGTGGCACCCAACACTATGGGAAATATTTCTGTATCTTTCTGCCACATTTTCTTGGTCTCTGATTGCATTGACTGGTATTTCAGGATCTTCTGCCTCCTCTGTGTTTCTGTGTGGTTCCCTGTGCATGTGAGCGTGTGTGTGTGTGTGAAGGTACATGCAGAGATGCCAAGGGTAAACCATCCCAAAAAGTGAGATTTACCGTTCCACAAAGTGAGACTTTTTCAAATGGTGACACCAGGGTAAAAATCTAGAAAGATTTAGGGGCATGTTTACTAAACTGCGGTAACGTAGCAGTGGCTACATTAATGCGCGTTATGTAACGTTAACACGCGTTAACGTAATGTTACGTAACGTTAACGCGCCTTAACGTTACATAATGCACATTAGCATTCCCGGCCACGGTAAGTCTGCAGAGGGTGGAGAGAGGGCAGAGAGAAGGGGTCAGTGGGCGGGGAGTGGGCGGGGAGAGGCCCCTTCCACACTAACGCGGGGAAATGAAGGGCTGAATCTTAATGCAACTGAAAACCTGGCGTTAGATGCACATTTGCAGGAGAGAGAAACCATTTAAGTGTCAGTAATGTACAGCATAGGCAGGGAGCCCAAGAAAGGTGATAGTAGTGCTCCATTTGCAGCAACAGCATAGTGCCCAGGTATGAAAGGCCACTATGGTGATGGCGCAAATGGGACATGGGGCTGCAGGCGGGACATGCAGTGGGGGCTACTGGGACACAGGGTGGACTAGGCGGTTGCCGAGGTGGCACATAGGAATGCAGAAAATGGAAACCAACAAGACAGCAACTGACCAGAGTCAAACATGCCCATGGGTCTGTGTCCCACAGTGTCCCATCCAGGGGACATTACCCAGCAGGTACCCCAAGGGGCACATAACAGTGACAGGCGGTGCCGGGTGAAGTGTGGACATCTATGTAGGCACACCTACCCATAACCCACACCTTAGGCAGCCGCCTACCTGCCCCCTGGATGGCCTGGGATGGCACACCACCGGCAGCGACAGCATATGGTCATAGCAGCATGGCAGAGGGGGTGGGTGATTGTGCTGGAGGGAGCAATGGCACCCGCCTGCAGTGGACCTAGGCCATGCCCTATACCAGTATGTGGTGTGCAGTGCAACAGAAGAGGTCTGGCCGAGGAACATAAGGGTAGCCCCAGGGACCACTATGCTGCTGTGACAACAGTGTGGTGCAGTACACTCAGCCAGCATGTCCAAGAGCAGAGGTTCACATCCCATCTGTGGATCCTGAAGAGCACCTCCCCATTATTTTAGCCCACAATGCAGCCACAACAACAACATGGGCAAACCCCAATGCAGCGTTGCACAGGGGTACAGACACCCACTCACAAGGGCTCAACTATTCACAGCTTCATGGAGTGTCAGGCTGTTGGCCCCAGCACAGAGCTGCAGTTAACACCAGAGCACTACTACTACCCCCTGCACAAATTAGCAATGCCGGCACTGTGATCAGGACCAGTGCAGAGGGTAGGGTTGTCAACCACCTACAACTCAATTGTCGTGTGACATTGCACTATGTTTTTTGTTCAATTGTAAACCACACTGATTTTAATAGCGCGGTATATAAGAGAAGTAAATAAATAAAATAAATAAATATCTGCACAATGCTGAGATATATGTGGGAGTGTGCGTATGTCTCTCCATTGTTTTGTGTCTGCCAACACCTCACTGAGCCCACATTGCTCACACTGCTTCCAGACAGGGCGGCTTGGCCAGGATGCATCTGCACAGGGTGGAAGGCAATGGCTGGGACACTGTAGTGCTTGACCACCACCTGCATGGACAGGGTGGCCACAGCATGTCATGCGGGGGGGTGGGGGTGTCACTCTCACTCTGACCGAGCAGTGACCATGGCATGTCTATGTTCCCACATCGTGCCACATATTATTTGTTTCCAGTGATACTTGTGTATTTCTGGTTCTGGGGCCCTATCATGGAGCTACCTGCTTGGTGTCTGTGCTGTACATCCCACCTCTGGGTGCACAGGGTTCCCCTGTGAGCAAGCACTATGGACCGGTTAGTGGGATGTCTGCAGTTTGCTTAGAAATATGATGACAGAAAAAGACCGCATGGCCTATCTAGTCTGTCCTTCCATATCAACAACTACAACAGTCCCCTTTTTACCTTTAGAGATCCTCTGTGTTTGTCCCATGCTTTTCTGAATTCAGTTATTGTTCTCATCTTTACCACCTCCACTGGGGGACTATTCCACGGATCCACCACTCTTTCCATAAAGAAATATTTCCGCATATCACTCCTGAATCTATCTCTCTTCACCCTCATCCCATGTCCCCTCGTAGCAGAACTTGCTTTCAATTGAAAGAGGCTCTCTCCCTGAACATTTATGCCACGGAGGTATTTAAACATCTCAATCATATCACCTCTATCCCGCCTTTCCTCTAAGGTGTACATATTAAGATCCTTCAGTCTGTCCTCATATGCTTTATAATGAAGACCACTAATCATTATAGTAGCAACCCTCTGCACCAACTCCATCCTGTTCACATCCTTTTGAAGTGCGGTCTCCAGAATTGCACACTATACTCCAAATGAGGTCGCACCAAAGACTTATAGAGAGGCATTATCACCTCCTTTTTACTGCTAACCATTCCTCTCCGTATGCACCCAAGCATCCTTCTAGCTTTTGCCGTCACCTTTTCTACCTGTTTAGCTACTTTAAGATCATCAGACACAACCACACCTAGCTCCCGCTCTTCTTTAGTGGACAAAAGTACTTCACCCCCTATACTATATTGCTCCCTTGGATTGTTGTTGTTGTTAAGTGCCGTCGAGTCAGAGTCGACTCATAGCGACCCTCTGGATAGCTATCCTAAATTGTGTTCGGTCTTCAGTCAGGCGGCTCATTGTTGACAGACTGGTACCTGTAGCTGCTGTTATTGTATCGATCCATCTCATTGCTGGTCTTCCTCTTTTGCGTTGACCTTCTATCTTGCCAAGCATGATGTCTTTCTCTAATGATCTCTCTTCACATGATGTGTCCAAAGTATGAAAGTCGAAGTCTTGTCATCTGAGCTTCTAAAGAAAGCTTAGGTTTGATCTCCTCTAGTACCGACTGGTTTGTTCTTCGGGCAGTCCATGGTATGCACAGTATTCGCCGCCAGCACCATAATTCAAAGGCATCAATTTTCTTCCTGTCTGTCTTTTTCACTGTCCAGCTTTCACATCCATATGATGTTATTGAAAATACCATGATTTGAACAAGTCGAATCTTTGTATGGAGAGAGACATCTCTGCTCTTGAGAATCTTATCTAGGTCTTTCATAGCCATTCTGCCAAGAGCAATGCGTCATTTGATTTCTTGACTGCTTGTTGCTCCCTTGGATTGCTGCAGCCCAAATGCATGACCTTACATTTTTTAACATTAAATCCCAGCTGCCACTGCTTGTGCATGGTGGGAACACCTTGTAGGATGCTGCAGGTGCAGTCTGACTGTGCTGTCTGTTGATGAATGGTAGACTGTGGTGTGGGGCAGTTGAGCCTTCCCCTGCCTACCCCAAGCATCACTGCTGGTCTGCAATGGTCACAGGTTTGGCACTGGCCCAGCAGCCCTGGAGGGCTGTCATCCACCAGCAGTACTATGGTTGCTGGTACTACAGCCATTCCTCAGGGTGCAGGCACCTGTCCCACCACACCCTCATCTATAAAAGGGGTGATGGAGGCCCCTTGGGGTATATAGTGCATACCACTTAGACCCATAGTGGTAGTGCTACATCACCCTCATGTGAGTCTAGACACCCCACTGCCCTGATGACAGGTACCCCTGGCAGCCAGACCTTAACACTGTGTACACACTAATCTGGGTGGTGTCCAGTCGCACAAGGCCACATGTGATTGCAGAACATAGCTGGAACAGATGTACCTTTGGTTGCATTGTTGGGCACACCTGTCACATACTGGCAGTGCTGGGGATGTGCAGCAGGACCTATCTCTAGCACCACATGTACTGTGGACCTAGTGCTGGGTGCCCATCCTATCCCTCAGGGTGAACACGGAACCTGCACAATGGCATGGTCTGTAGCTACTCTGTGCCAGTATCACATACTGTCAGTCCATCTTACCATGCTGCAGTACTGGAGAGGTGCAGACCCCATTTGGTGGTCAGCTGTAGGCCGCTGTTCTGCATGTGCAATGCATCATGGGTGCTGGTGGGGTTACCCTATCCTTGCACGCAGAGAAGACGGTTTGTGCGGTGACCTGCAGTCCTTCTGTACCCAGCCATTGCTATGCAACAAGCCATAGAGGTATAGCCTACTCGTTAGTACACTGACGTTCTAGGCAGCGGTTATGGGTTTGATTCCTCGTTGTTTCCTCCTGCCCAAGGCAGATATTTTGCTTGCCTGTGACAGTCATATCTTTGCAGATCCATGCTGCCAGCCCATAGTACCCTCACCACAGTTGCCAACAATCCTTATAAGGCATTATAAGGCTCCTAATTAGGCACAGTACAAGGCACATTACAAGGCACCTTATTAGGCACAGTAGAAGGCACATTATAAGGGACGTTACAAGGCACCTTATTAGGCACAGTACAAGGCATGTTATAAGGCACCTTATTAGGCACAGTACAAGGCACGTTAAGGCCTTATAATGTGCGTTACCTGACACGGCTTGCCATAATGATGCCCCGCCCACACCTTTATATGGGCATCTGTACCTTTACCGCGGAACCTAACCTAACATTACCGCAGTTTAGTAAACATGCCCTTTAAATGTAGTATTGTTTTGAAATTGAAAACAAGCAGCATGAAATCATATTTGCTTTTCTTTGGAGCCTTTGAAAGGATACAGACAGAGTAGAGGCAATATGGGTAAATCCTCTGGGCAGTGGATGAAAGCATGGGCACAGGTTTCGCAGCACATATTCTTGTAGGTACAGGGAAGATGGATGGGGCAGAGGAAGCAATGCACAGGAAGGTCAGTTCATGTTTCTTCCTTCTGACTGGGCCACTTGGGTTTTCTTCTCTTAGGCTTATCTCTCATGAAAGCAGGGCTCAGTATCAGTTCATTGGACCGGAGGCTTTAATGCTTGAGAGAAAGGGCTCAAAGAGTGTGACAGTGAGAAAGCCTTCAAGTGAGTCTGGCACACTCTTAATGAGACTTGGCATCTCTGTGCATGTGCAGTGCTGTGGGTGTTGGTGGTGGGTGCTAGTGGAGACAGAGCCATGGATGAGCGTGTGCTGCCCATGCTGTGTGATGCCTATAGGGAGTACAGAAGAGCCATCAGAAGGCACTCATATCAGAGGGTCTACATGCCCAATTCCTGGACTCTACGGATGAGCAGTGACTCACCAGGTTCTGCTTTGATAAAGCGGACATCTACCATCTCTGCAAGAGCTAGAGCTGCTCCTCCACTCCACCACACAGAGGGGCCAGCCTCTGTCTGTGCTCCTCAAGGTCACCAGAGCCCACGCCTTCCTAGCCATTGGCAATTCCCAGTCTATGTTAGCTGCCAGTTTGGGTCTGAGTCAGTCAGCCATATCACATTATATCTCTCAGTTTATGAAGGTCTTTCTACCCAACGCTGCACAATATGTAGCCTTCCTACAGCAGAGGCAGCAAACTGAGATCCAGTTCCATGAGGTGGTATAATTTCCATTGATACTGTGATTCATCAATTGCACGCATGTGGTCTTCAGGCCCCCACAAGGAGGGCGATCACTTGCTACAATAGGAAGGCATTCCACTCACTCAACATGCAGGGGAGAGTTCAGAAACAGCTCCAATCCATGTCCTCAATTAGACTTTGATAGGTTACAGATTACTCATTTACATGTTTGAGCTCTTTCAGGACTCTGGGCTGAATGGTGTCTTATCTTGGTGATTTAATGCTTTTGAGTTTGTCAGTTTGATCTATTACAACTTCTGTACTTACAGTGATATGGTTTAGTTGCTCCAAATCATTACTATCAAAGGTTTCTGTTGTAGATATGACCCACAACATCCTCCTCAGTAAAGACTGATGCAAAAAAATCTTTTATGTTCAATTCATCTTTATTTACAAAAGTAAACATGAACAAAAAACAGCTATGCAGGAACTCTGATACATGACCAGTAGTACATATTACATCAGCATCATTTACATGTTGCAGTTTTTTAATTTCACTCTCTCCCTTCCCTTCCCTTCCCTTCCCTTCCCTTCCCCTCTGCCTCCTCACCCTTCCTGCCTCTATGTCAACCCACCCTAGCCCCCTCTATTAACCTTTCCCCTCTCCCATATATTACCTGCTCCTCCCTGAACATTCCTTTTACTCCATGGTCGTCCAGTGGTCCCAGCAACTCCCTCATTGACTCCTTGCTTCAGATCTACTTTTACTATTAGTTTCTGCCTTCACATAAGCTTCTTTTCAAAATTACTCTTGGTCTGCCTTATCACTTCTTTACATCTAACTTGCCAGTACTTGTGCTCTTCTCTATTTGCTTTGTTGGTGGTTGTAAAGGTAATGGAGACACTATTGAAGGAAAGGATAGTGAACATTTCTGCAATCCAATAGTTTGCAAGACCTGAAATAACATTGTTCTACCAAAAGCAGATCATGCCAAATGAATCTGATTGATTTCTCTGACTGCTGAACAGAGAATTAGATTGAGGTTATGTGCTGGATGTGGTCGACTTAGGGGTATGTTTACTAAACCGTCTTAATGTGCGCCCGGCGATAGTGTGCAGGCTGCCATAAAAGGAGTGGGTGTTTCAGTCTTAAAGTAGCAAAATGGGATTATCGCACGATAAAGCGCGCTGCTGCGCACATTAACGGGCTAAGCGCCGCTAAGCGCATTAACGCGCGGTAATCTTAAGTAGGCGCCCAGACATGCAAGCACAGAAACAGAGGTGTAGTACAATGGTTAATACACTGACTGATGATACAGGGGTCATGAGTTTGATCCCCCAGTATGCATAAGGCTGGCTGAGGCATCAGCTTTGACATGTAAGTATTGTTTCCTGAGGCATTTTATTTGTATTTTAATTATTGCTGCCAGCAAACACACCATCACATGCCATAACCTAAGGTGCCACATAAGGCACCCTATAAGGCACTTCATAGGGCACATTATAAAGTGCACTGTCTGCCACGGCACCCTATAATGTCCCCTATAGGGCACCCTATAAGGCGCTCCATAGAACAACTTATAAGGCACCTTATATGGACTGTAACCATAAGGTGCCTCAGAAGGCGCTTTATAGGGCACCCTGAGGGTGTTTTTGCTGGCAGCACTAATGTACATTAAAAATTGACAATGCTCTGGATAGCCCTATCAAATAACCCCACTGTGGGTTTGAACCCATGATCTCTTGGCTCTACAGGCAGTGAAGTAACCAGTGGGCTACAGCTATTAACAAGCCCCTGGCTGGCTACAGAAGGACTGCATGTCACCACACAAACAGTCTGCTGTGGTTACCAGGATAGGGTTAACCCACCCATACCCATGATGCACTGCACATGCAAATCAGCAGTCTACAGATGATCACAAGATGGGGTATGCACCCCCACAGCACCTCGGCCTGGTAGGGGGAACTGACCGTGTGCACCCCCATAGCACTTCAGCCTGGTAGGGGGTACTGACCGTGTATGTTACTGGCACAGAGTAGCTACAGACCGTCACATTGTGCGGGTACTGTGCTCACCCTGAGGGTGAGGTGGAGCACCCAGCACCAGGTCCACAGCACCTTTCATGGCTGAAATAGGCTATGCTGCAGGTCCCCATTAGTGCTAGTGTGTGGGATAGGTAGTTCCTGCAGACACATCTGTATTTCTCAGTCACGTCTAGCCATTATGGGCTATGATGCACCCAAAATAGTGCATATCCTGTGTTGGTACCATGGTCACATGATGTAGGTGAAGAAGGGGGTATTTGGACCCATAGGTGGATTATGTACCACCACCCAAACCACTCTCTGTGGCTCAAGGTGGGAAACAGGATCTCCCACCAACAGAGCCACAGTCTACCTCCCTGCAATGGTGGCAGTAGAGAGGACCATCAACCCCAGTCCTGCTGAGAACACCATACAGGGCAGGCAATGCAGATCTGTACACATCCATAAGGCAAGGCAGACAGAAGGCCTGGAAATGCTCAGCTGCCCCCCCACCCCCGACATTCTCCAGCAGCAAACCTCCAGCTGCTGCACCCTGCAAGATGTTCCATCCAGACACATACTAGCTGCAGACAGTCTGCTAGCTAATCCATGGTGCATGTTTCTGGAGGAGATGCATGTACCCAGAACTGGGATGTCAACATACACACCAAGCAGATAAGTCAGTGATTGGGGCCCAAAAGAGAACCATAAACATCACATGAGAAAAACACTATAAAGCACTATGGGGGAACCTAGCCATGCCATGGTCACTGCTCAGTCAGGTTGAGAGTGACCTCCCAGCAGGACATGCTGTGGCCACCCTGTCCGTGCAGGTGATTGTCAGGCACTACAATGTCTGAGCCATTGACCTATGCCCTGTGCAGATGCATCCTGGCCAGGCCACCCTGTCCGTGCTATACCCATGGTACCTTGCTCCTCATTATGCACATTGGCAGGCTTACACTGGCAACAGTGTGGGCTGAGGAAGGTGTTGGCAGACACCACACACTGGATAGACAAACACACGCTCCCACACCTATGCCAGCATTGTGCAAATATAGAGGCTCTTGGCAGCCCTGGCCACCGCACCAATCCTGGGCACAGTGCAGGCATAGCTATGGTACGCAATACTGTTGGGGTCACTCCCCAGGGTGGTAAACACTGTCAGACATCAGACCTGAAGCACACTCCACAGACAGCAGAAAGGTTGCTATGATGCAGCTCAATCAGCAAATTGTGCTTAACTTAGGAATTGCTATCTGCCAGTAATCATAGCAACCGTTTGATAGGTGTGTACAATATTCTCAGGCTTATTGTGGCATTGCTAAGGTATGCAAGTGCTAGTATTGGGAGATGCACGCAGGGCCCAACATCCTGCCTTTCCAGAAGGCTTTGGATAATGGAGCCTGTGGGTGAGGTTGTGTCTGCCCCTGTTGGCCGCTGCTCTAGGGCAGAGGTTCCCAACTCCAGTCCTGATGGGCCAAACACTGTTCGGGTTTTCATGCTGTCCCTAATGAATATGCATGAGATACATCTGCATACCATGGGGGCAGTGCATAGACATGCAGCACAGCCGTGTTTATTAGAGGCAGCATGGAACCTGAATGGTGTTTGGCCCTCCAGGACTGCATTTGGGAGACTCTGCTCTAGGTAATGTGCATGTTTATGGTGTCTGTGCTCTGTAGGGTAAAATGTAGGTTTATTGGGCATGTTTCTGTTATCTGCAATAAAGGTTCTGCCTGTATTAGCACGTTTTAGTAGTGGGTAAAATATGGGGACTGAGTTGACAGGAACCACAGCTGGGACCTGAACCTGTGACCTTCTGCTCCTGAACACATTGGCTGTGTTCACTGCACCACCATGTTGCCACAGAGATAGTGCATTCCCTGGAGATACCATGACTGTTTGTCAGACAGAGCCTGTCTGTTGCAGTGCAAGGCACCCGGCTAGGCCATGTTTATGTTTATTAAATTTGATAGAACCGCCTTTCTACTGGAATCACGGCGGTGTACAATTTTCAAAAAACAAAGGAAAATCAAGGCCAAGGCCAAAAGAAATAGGAAAAGAAATTACAATTCTTCGACAGAAAAGAAAGAGGGAGAGGAGGGGTAAGACGAGACAGTAGAACATATACTCCAGGGTAGAGACAATGGGAAGAGCGAGAGAAATCAGACGAAAGGGGGGGGAAGGTCAAACGCCAGGGAAAACAGGTGGGTCTTCAGGTTTTGCTTGAAAGTGGTGTGGTTGGTTTCTAAACGCAAGGAGGAGGGGAGAGCATTCCAAAAAGCAGGGCCGGCGAAGAAAAAGGCAGAGGAGCGTGTGGATTGTAGGTGGGCAGATGAAGGGGAAGGAAGGGTGAGGCAGTTGAGGTGGAAGGAACGTGGGGTGTACCTTGGAGAGTGCAAGTGAATGAGGTCTGCTAAATACTGAGGGGTGCTGGTGTAGAGAACTTTGTGGACCAGGGTAAGTAGTTTGTATTGGGAGCGGACTGAGATAGGTAACCAGTGGAGGCGGAAAAGTAGTGGAGTTACATGGTCGCGGAGGGTGGCGTGTGTGATGAGACGGGCTGCAGTGCTTTGGATTCTTTGGAGCCGAGATAATTGAGTTTTAGGGAGACCGAGAAGAACAGAGTTTGAGAAATCGACGCGTGACATGACCAGAGCCAGAGATAGGGTGGTGAGAGCTGCAGAGGAGAGGAAAGGACGAATGGCTCGGATTTGTCGAAGAAAAAAAAAGGACGTTTTGGAGATGTGTGAGATGTGATCCTGAAATGAGAGTTCAGGATCGAAATGAACCCCGAGATAACGGAAGGTGGTGACTAAGGGAACGGAAGTACCAGAAAAGGAGGGGGCGAGTGAAGGAGGGGGAGCACCGTAAGAGAACCAGATTGCAACAGTCTTAGTGAGATTGAGGTGGAGGCAGTTTTGGGTTAGCCAGTTGGCTATGGAAGATAGACAAGAATTCAGTACAGAAAGGTCAAGACAGGAAGACGAGGTATGGTGCAGTAGGACAATGTCGTCTGCATAGTTAAACGCAGAGATGCCAGATTGCTGAATTAAGAGGGCAAGGGGGGCCAGGAAAAGATTAAAGAGGAGAGGGGCCAGCACTGAACCCTGAGGGACCCCACAAGGAAGAGGAAATGGGTCCGAGGGAGGGACAGAGGGAGAGGAGGAAAGAACAGTGCAGGAGCGGGAAGAGAGAAAAGAGTGGAACCAGTGATGGACAACACTACAGAGCCCTGCATCCCTTAGACGGTGGAGAAGAAGAGAGTGGTCAACCAAATCAAATGCTGCCGAGAGGTCAAGTGCAACCGCCACCGAGATGTCACCACGATCACGTGCTACGTGCAGTGCGTTAGTGAAAGCAAGCAGTACTGTCTCCACACTATGGCCCTGGCGGAACCCGTACTGACGAGGGTGGAGGTAGTTAGTGGAGTCGAGGTGGTGTGGTCAGCTCTGGGCAGCTGCCACTGCCCCCTCCACCACCAGTACCCCTCTGCCACCATGCTGACATTTATTTATTTATTTTATTTTTTATTTAACACTTATTTATATACCGCATCTTCCAGCGATCAGTTGCGGTGTACAATTAACAACAATTAACAATGCAGAGCTTGTTTTACATAGAACAATTATAACTTTTTACATAGAACATCTTAACTTGTGCAACAAAGGGTTTAAAGATTAAGCAGAATGATTCAGTAAATCAACTAACACTGTTTGTATTACAATTTAAACAGAAGTACTGTCTCTAAAATAGTTGTAACTATATACAAGTGGGGTATCAATGCATAGGAATGGAATGATTATTCATTTAAGTTTGTACATATTGATTATAGTAGGGAGTATAATCTTGATTTTGACATGTCCTTCTGCTGGTGGTGCTGGTGCTGCGCAGTCTCAGGCCATCCAGTGTGCGGGTGGCGGCTGCCTATGGTGCGGGTTCTGGGGTAAGGGTGCCTGCATAACTGTCCACGCTTTCCCCCAGCACTGCCTGCCAATGTTCCGTGCCATTGGGGGTACCTGCTGGGTACTATTCCCTGTGACAAAGTGGGAAGCACACTCTTGCCCATGTTGGGCCCTCAGCAGTTGCTGTCTGGCTGCTCTACTGTTTCAGCATTCCTATGGGCCAGCTAGGCATTACCCTAGTCTGCACTGTGCCCCAGCTGCACCACAGCATGTGCCGCCTGCAGCCCTCTGTGTCCCCTTTTCCAGCATCTGTCCAGTTGCCCATTCCGACATGCCCGCCCTGCTGTTGTGGAACATGTGCATACCATAGGAAACCTGTCCAATGGAGAGGAAAACCCTGATCAGCGCAATTTCACTGTGGGCTCATTCACCTTGTATGGGGACAGAGCATAGGCCCTTCCAAAATTCATATCTTTTTTTTTTGGAGCTTTCTTGGGGTTTTTTTTTTATGTTTCCCATTGATATCACTATTGCCCAGCTTGGTTATGTTTTTTTTTACATTTTCTTCTGGTCATTTTCACTGTTTCTTTGCCCTTTTGTTCCATGCACATGTATCACACTTATCACTTTTTTGTAGGTTTCCCTGGTTTTGCTGTACATTGCTGACGGAAATGGTTTCTTTTCCCTTTAAATCAGCTCTAACGCTAGGGTTTCACTGGCGTTAGTTTTCAGCCTTGGATTTCACAGCGTTAGTGTGCAGGAAGCCTCTCCCCTCCCACTCTCCGCCCATTGACTCTCTCTCTCCGCCCCTGGGGAGCCTTCCTCCGTCCTCCAGGAGCCTTTCTCCGCCTTCAGCGCTCATTTGCACCTTAGCGTGCGATAACGTGGGAGAGTGCACGTTAAGACGGTTTAGTAAACATACCCCTTAGATTTCAGCAAAGCCTATGATACTGTTCCTCATAGGAGTCTCATGAATAAACTAAGCAGTCTGAAGTTAGGATCCAAAGTGGTGAACTGGGTTAGAAACTGGCTGACTGAATAATGACAGAAAGTGGTGGTTAATGAGATTCACTCAAAGGACAGAAAAGGTAATAACGGAGTGCCTCAATTCTGGGACCAATTCAGTTCAATATCCTTATGAGTGATATTGTCTAAGAGTTAGAAGGAATAGTTTGCCTTTTTGTTTATTTATTTATTTACATTCTCTTATATACCAAGCTATTCTGCATCAGTGTGGTTTACATTGAACAAACTGAAATTACATTGAACAGGGCATTATAACTTGGAGATAACTATTTTACAGGGAATATGGGCTATGGAGGGTTAAGTGGGGAGGACATGAAGATTTTCAACAGAATGGACACTCCAGAAGGAGTGAACAACATAGGGGTATGTTTACCAAACTGCGATAACGTAGTGGCGGCTACGTTAACACGTGTTAGGTAACGTTAACACGTGCTATGTAACGTTAAAGCACGTTAACGTAACCTAACGCACGTTAGCGTTCCCTGCCGCGATAAACACCGCAGAGGGTGGAGAGAGGGCAGAGAGAAGGGGGTCAATGGGCGTGAAGTGGGTGGGGAGAGGCTCCCACGACACCACCACGGGGAACTGAAGGGCTGGAAACAACCGCGAGTGAAAACCTGGCGTTAGATGCACATTTGCAGGAGAGAGAAACAATTTCAGTGTCAGCAATGTACAGCCTAAGCAGGGAGCCGAGAAAGGTGATAGTAGTGCTCCATCTGCAGCAACAGTATAGGGGCCAAGTATGAAAGGCCACTATGGTGATGGTGCAAATGGAGCATAGGGGGACTGTAGGCAGGACATGCAGTGGGGGCAGCTTGGGCACAGGGTGAACTAGGCCGTCGCCCAGTTGGCACATAGGAACATAGAAAATGGAAATCAGCAGGACAGCAGCTGACCAGGGCCAAACATGCCCAGTAGTCCGTGTTTCACAGTGTCCCATCCAGGGGACATTACCCAGCAAGTACCCCAAAAGTCACACAGGTAATAGGTAATGCCTGTAATAGGGCAAGCAGTGAACATCTGGGGACCACACTAACAAGGGTCCATAGACCACACCCAGGATGGGTCCCAAACAGTTCATAGACCCAGCTAACTGAACACACTTTACGGCAGCCCCTAGTAAGGCATTGCAGGGTGTGCCCATACGTTGTCGGAAACATATATACACCCAGTAGGCCAAACTGGGTACACCATACCTGAGGTGCATACCCTAGCCTGTCCACAGTCAGCAGTAACAACACACTCCACCTACATCTACCCGGTCTACCCTAGTCAATACTTGTTAGAGCACCAGCCTGACATCCCCCCAGCCATCACTCCCCCATGTGGAAGGGACATAACATTGGTAGGCAGTGATGGGGGGGATGTGTGGATGTCCATGTATGCCTCGCCACCCCAGACCCCACACCCTAGGCACCTGCCTACCTGCAGAGTGGATGGCCTGAGACCACGCACGACCAGCACCAACAGCATATGGTCATGTCGGCATGGCAGAGGGTGTGTGTTTGTGCTGGAGGGAACAGTGCCACCTGCCTGCAGTGGACCTAGGCCATGCCCTGTACCAGTACGTGGTGTGCAGTTCAACAGAAAAAGTCTGTCTGAGGAAAATAAGAGTAGCCCCAGGGACCACTACTCCTCTGTGACAATAATGTGGTGCAGTACACACAGCCAGTGTATCCAGAAGCAGAGGGTCTCAGGTTCAAATCCCAGCTGTGGATCCTACAGAGCATCTCCCCACATTTTACCCTACAATGCAGATACAACATCAACATGTGCAAACCCCAAAGCCACGTCGAACAGGGGTCAAAACACCCACTCACACAGGCTCCACTATCCAAAGCTTCATGGAGAGTCAGGCTGTTGGCCCCAGCACGGAGCTGCAATTATCAGCAGAGCACTACTACTACCCCCTGCACAGTTTAGCAATGTCGGCACTGTGATCAGCAACCACCCCTATCATTGCACAATGCTGCAATAGGGGTGTGTGTATGTCTATCAATTGTTTTGTGGCTGCCTAAACCACTCTGGACCTACAATGTTTCACTGTTACCAGCGTTAGCCTGCAAATGTGCATAATGAGGAGCAAGGTATTGTGGGTATGGCCCAGACAGGGCAGATTGGCAGGATGCATCTGCACAGGGTGTAGGGCAATGGCTGGGACACTGTAGTGCCCAACTACCACTTGCATGGACAGGGTGGCAACAGCATGGCATGCTGTGAGGTCACTCTCACCCTGACTGAGTAGTGACCATAGCATGTCTATGCTCCCACATAGTGCTTAATACTATTTGTTGTCAGTTATACCTGTGTGTTCCCAGTTCTGGGGCCAATCACTGAGATACCTGCTTGGTGTCTGTGCTGTACATCCCATTTTTGGGTGCACAGGGTTCCCCTGTGAGCATGCACTATGGACTGGCTAGTGGACTGTCTGCAGTTAGTCTGTGTATGGTTGGAACACCTTGTAGGGTGCTGCAGGTGCAGTCTGACTTTGCTGGTGAATGGCAGACCATGGTGAGGGGCAGTTGAGGTTTCCCTGGCTTATCCCAAGTATTACTGCTGTTCTGCCATAGGTATGGCTCTGGCCCACCAGCCCTGGAGGGCTATCCTACAGTCAGGGCTCAGGCACTTGTCCCTCCACTCCCTCACCTACAAAATGGGTGATTGTGGGTCCTTTGGGGTATATAGTGTATACCACTTTGACCTATAGAGACAGTGCTACATCCACCTCATGCGAGTTCAGTCACCCCTCTGCCCTGATAACAGGTGCCCATGGCAGCCAGACCCTAAGACTGGGTATGCACTAATCTGGGTGGTGTCAGTCCCCACAGGGCCACATATGACTGCTGGACACAGAAGTACTTTCAGTTGTACTGCTAGGAACACCTAGCA
Organism: Ichthyophis bannanicus; assembly: GCA_033557465.1. Classification (NCBI taxonomy): domain Eukaryota; kingdom Metazoa; phylum Chordata; class Amphibia; order Gymnophiona; family Ichthyophiidae; genus Ichthyophis; species Ichthyophis bannanicus. The sequence continues at coordinate 115,194,562 of CM066032.1, read as the reverse complement.
CACACTGTGATTGCTGGGGATGTGCAGCAGGACCTAGCTCTAGTACCATGTACTGTGGACCTAGTGCTGGGCGCCCATCCTAACTCTCAGGGTGAACACGGAACCTGCACAATGCATGGTCTGTAGCTACTCTGTGCCAGTATCATGCACTGTCAGTCCATCTTACCACGCTGCAGTACCGGAGAGGTGCAGACCCCATCTGGTGATCAGCTGTAGACCGCTGTTCTGCATGTGCATTGCATCATGGGTGCTGGTGGGGTTACCCTATCCTGGCACACAGAGCAGACGGTTTGTGCGGTGACCTGCAGTCCTTCTGTACCCAGCCATTGCTATGCAATAAACCATAGAGGTATAACCTACTGGTTAGTACAATGATGTTCTAAACAGTGGTCATGGGTTTAATTCCTTGTTGTTCCCTCTTTTCATGCCTGTCCAACTCAGATATTTTGCATGCCTGTAACAGTCATATCTTTGCAGATCCATGCTGCCAGCCCGTATAACCCTCACCACTGTTGACAACAATCCTTCGGTCCTTCTTTCTGCATCTGTCAGCTGTGTAGAGTCCTGTCTTCCTGTGCAGGCTGCCACCCCATGTCCTGCGCTGGTACCCTTTCCTGCATTGCGCCTCTTCATGTTTGCCTCACCTGTGCCTGATCTGCATGGCACCACCACTCCTCTGACCACCCATCATTGTAAATATCCTGCCACCTCCGCCTCCACTGGGGGACACGTATTTCCATCATCAGCCACCAACTGTCTTTCCAGTACTTTACTTTGCCAACACCCTGTGCTGTGGTACAGTTGCCCCCTCCATGTTTGTCAACAGTACTGGCAGCCACATGGGATGCCCACAGATATAGCAGGTCCAGCAGCTCCCAGCTCTCCCTCCTTCACTCACCTGTTCATTGCCCTTCTTCAGTGCTCTATCTAGTGTTAGGGCTACATCTGTCTCTGTGCCTCACAGGTCATGCATGTCATCCTGAAGCACCTTGCAGCCCTTAGGGCACACTAACCTAGGGCACCATACCCTTGTTAGGCCACCTTAACCTATGGTTCCATAGCCCAGGGTGCTTTCTACGGTGCCTTGTCCAGGGGTGCCTAATACGGCACTTAGCTTAAGGAGCCCTATAGGGCGACTTACAAGGTGCCTTATGAGGCACCTTACAAGGCACCTTATAAGGCACCTAACAAGGCACCTTACTTATAGGGCACCTTACAAGGCGCCTTACAAGGCACCTAACAAGGCGCCTTATAAGGCACCTAACAAGGCATCTTAGAAAGGCACCTTACAAGGCACCTTACTTATAGGGCACCTTAGAAGGCACCTAACAAGGCACCTTGCAAGGCGCCTAACAAGGCACCTTACAAGGCACCTAACAAAGCACCTTACAAGGCGCCTAACAAAGCACCTTACAAGGCGCCTTACAAGGCAACTAACAAGTCGCCTTATAAGACACCTAACAAGTCGCCTTATAAGGCACCTTACAAGGCGCCTTACAAGGCACCTAACAAGGCATCTTAGAAAGGCACCTTACAAGGCACCTTACTTATAGGACACCTTAGAAGGCACCTAACAAGGCACCTTGCAAGGCGCCTAACAAGGCGCCTAACAAGGCGCCTTACAAGGCACCTAACAAGGCATCTTAGAAAGGCACCTTACAAGGCACCTTACTTATAGGGCACCTTAGAAGGCACCTAACAAGGCACCTTGCAAGGCGCCTAACAAGGCACCTTACAAGGCGCCTAACAAAGCACCTTACAAGGCGCCTAACAAAGCACCTTACAAGGCGCCTTACAAGGCAACTAACAAGTCGCCTTATAAGGCACCTTACAAGGCACCTTACTTAAAAGGCACTTTATAAGGCACCTTACAAGGCGCCTTATAAGGCACCTTGTAATGTGCCTTGTATCGCGCGTTAGTCTAAGGTGCCTTGTAATGTGCGTTAGCTGATTCGGCTTGCTGTAGCGATGCACTGCCCACGCCTTTATATGGGCATCTGTACCTTTACTGCGGAATTTAACGTGGGTGACATTACCGTAGTTTAGTAAACATACCCCATACTGTAAGAAGTGATCTACAGAAATTAGTCAAAGGGTCAAATGTGTGATAGTTAAGATTTAACACAAAGAAGTGCATAGTGATGTACCTGGAGTATAGAAATCCTAAAAAGCTCTGTACAATAGGGCGGCGAGAGGCTGATTTGCACAGATCAGGAGAGGTAATAGTATCTGAGGATCTCAAGGTGGTGAAACAATGTGATAAAGTGGTAACCAAAGCCAGAAGAATACTAGGCTGCATAACCAGCAGAAAGGAGGAGGTGATCATTCCTGTGAACAGATTGTGGATGAGGTCTCATTTGGAGTATTCTGTTCAGTTTTGGAGGCCGTATCTCATTAAGGATATAAAAAAGATGAAGTATTTCAGAGGAAGCCAACCAAAATGACATGAGGTCTGTGCAAGAAGATGTATGAGAAGAGACTTGAAGACCTGAATAAGTACACGCTGGAGGAGAGGAGGAACAGGGCAGATATTAAATACTTGAAAGGAAATAATGAAAAAAACAAACCTTTTCCAAAGATGGGGAACATATAGAACCAGAAGACTTGAAATGAACTGAAAGGAGGAAAATTTAAAAGCACCATCATGAAATATTTTTTCATAGAAAGGGTGGTGGATGCTTGAAATGCCTTCCTGCTGGTGGTGATGGAAACAAATGCAGTGATGGAATTCAAAAAGACATGGGACAAACAGAGGGCATTTCTAGGCAGCAAGAGGATGCAATGAAAGCGCTCAAAGCGAAACTTAAATGACTTTCACACATCAAAAGAGCCTAGAGGCGAATAATCTGTATGGAGTGGCAGTTAGAACCCTAAACAAAATAGGGGGGAATCTGCACAAAGTGGCAGCTGCAACTATAAATACTTTAGTGAAGAGCTGCCAAATTACCCATTTCCAAGAGAGATTTTAGGCCAGTCTTGGATTTCCTATTCTGATGCATTATAGGAGCAGCGGGCAGCACTGATTTCAATGAATAGAATCAGGGACTGCATAAACCACACTGCTTTGAGGTGTAAATTCAAAACTGAGACTGTCCAGAAAATCTTCTGCAGGAGCCAGAAACAATGGATATTCTTGAGCAAGGTATGGACAGCCCTTGAACTGTTAGGAACTGTCCCAAAGTTGCAAGTTACTGAACTCCAGGAGTGAGATTTTAAGACAGTCCTAGATTTTTGACAATCTCATTATGATGCATTATGGGACCTGCAGCACTGACTCCAATGGATAAATTCAAGGACTATAAATACCATACTGTATTACAATGCAAATTTAAAATCAGAAAAAGCAAAAAATCTCTTTCCTAGAACTGGGTAATTTGGCAACTCTGATGTCCTGTGTTTAGTTTTGTTTCTTCTGTTGAGAGGCAGAGTTTGGAGGATAGCAGTGTGTAATAAAAAAAAAAACTGCTGGGGTGGACTGCCATTCCCTTTTCCTTTCAGCTTCTGGAGAGCTAAGGGAGATTGTAAGAGCAGGCTGTGCCAAACTCGGCAACAGCTGATAAGTATGGAATCTCACATAAACAACATCACTAAGGCAATATACCTCAAATTATGGACCCTCCATCTCCTACGACTCTTGCTCGAAGCTGCTGACCTCTGCACTGTATTCCAGGCGCTTATCATCCCCCACTTTGATTACGCAAACATCATTTTACATGGCCTTCCAGCTGCGCAATTCATCCCCTACAAATGGCAATGAACACTGCAGCACGAACCCTTTTTGGAGTCACTAGACATGGGCATGTAACACCTATCCTGAGGCAACTTCATTGGCTCTGTATATCTAGTCGCCTTAAGTACAAAACCCTCATAATGACATACAAGATCCTGCACAACCTCTCTTCAATCTTCCTAGAAGAAATCATACAGTGGACACCAGACAATAGAATTAAAAGGTCAATCGTGGCAAACACACTCACCATCCCTTCTATAATAAGAAACAGCTCCTAGGCTGCTAGGAACCGAGCCTTCAAACTATACGTGCCGCTTCTCTGGATCACCCTCCCCACCCCAATCCGTGCCATCTCTGACCTGTCTACATTCAGGAAAGTACTAAAGACACATCTCTTCCAGTTATGTTATGAACAGGTAACATAAACCTGCCTTGGACTAAGCTCCTTCCCTTAGATACATAAACCTGCTTTGACCAAGCTCCTTCACTCAGCCAGATCCAACTACTCTTCATGGCCCACTAACCATCATGTAAATAGTTTGTCCCAATTACTACCCAAGTTGACTCTCCCTGTTGTAATTTAAAGTAACTGTTATCTGTAATACCTTTTTTACGTTCGATGTATCTATTCATCGAAAACTTGTTCTATGTCATAAATGATTTTGTTCCTTGTAAACCGCGCTGATTTCTAAATAGTGCAGTATATAAAACCAAATAAATAAACAGCCCACTGCAACAGGACAGTGGGTGCTGCCTTTTCTAATTCTTCTCCCCTATCATGGATGTGTATTATTTATTTATTTATTTTGACAGTTTTTGTATACCGCCTTATCCTTCAATCAAAGCGGTCACAACACAATTGGGGGATACATTTAACACATGGGGATATGAGACACATACACTAATACTTACAGGGAACATGGGCAATGGAGGGTTAAGTGGCTTGCCCAAGACCACAAGGAGCATCTGTGGGACTAGAAACCCCAGTCCTTCCGGCCCAAGGTTGCTGTCCTCTAGTGGGATTTGAACCCCTGACCTTCCGGCCTGAAGTACCTTGCCCCAACCACTAGGCTACTCCTCCACTCCAGGTGGATCTCATGTATTTACTTATCTGCCTGGCAAACTTTCCAGAGTGTGTGGTCTCTCGCACTTACACAGTTTGCTAGCTGTTTTTTCCCTTCAAGGGTCACATACCATCTCTTATGATTGTTTAGCTCTGCTACTGCCACTACAGTTACTTTGTCTATGTTGGTAAATAGGAACTAAATTCTAAAACAGATACAGAAGGTTAGGTATGATCCCATGAGAGTTTAAACTTTCACCATTTCAGGCTTTCAAGTACTGTCTGAAGAGATATGCAATGTTTCTTTAATGTCTTATCAAAATCATTTAGCTCTGGACTGTCTGTTGGCTCCCACAGGTTGTGTTTTATTTGGTCTCACATGCTGCAACTCTATTCCTCCTGACCCATCATATGATAATATTATAGAAGTCAATAAACACTTACAGGAACTTGCTGATGAAATAAGCAAGGAGGGTGACTGGTTTGCTTGGGCCTTTAGCTGGTATTCTGGTTTAGACCAAGGCATCAGGAACTTTTCTCATTGTTATAATACTGTATTATTGTTCCCCTTATGCTATGCTGTACTTGGTGCCTACCTCTCTTGTGCTCCCAGCACAAGTCCACCATGCTCCATGTTTCTATCCTCATGAGCCATGGCACAATCAGGTTTTGCCCATTTATGACAGTGTTGGACACAGTGTCTCCCATGAGCCTTTCTGAAACAGGAGGGCGAATGTGCTCCCACATTCTACTCCTGAAGGGGGGAGTGTGAGAGCCAGAGGAGAAGAGGTTAACAGAGTAACACAAAAAAATCATCAAAATGTCTGAATGCTGCAATTGTACTGAGGAGCATGCGTGAAGCTTTCAGAGGTATGTGACATCATATGGAAAAGATGTGAAAACACACTTAGCAGTAAATGGTGGACCTTGAGAGAGCGTAGAAAGGCAATCATGAGAGATAAACATGCCAGCTTAGCATGAAGAAGAATATATGGCCCCCATATGTCAGAACACGGGGAGTTGAAGAGATATATTTCGTGGGAACAGAGGGGTGGGAGAGAACCAAGCGAGAGAACCAGGTAAAGAACTGAGTGAGGGGGCAGAGGTCAGATAACAATATAAATCTGACAAGGCCCAGGGCCTCAGAAGAAGGTCAATGAGAGGGGCGCAGATATGAGTAGAATAACGGCCACTGCAGGGGTGCGCACGGTAACAAGGAGAACTGAAGCAGACATCAGCTGCTGTGATCGGGAGCCCCCACTCTCCTCCGGAGCCTACCAATCAGATCACAATACTGGCTTCAAACCGCCACTGCAGGGGCGCGCACTGTAACAAGGAGAACTGAAGCAGACATCAGCTGCTGTGATCGGGAGCCCCCCCCCTCTCCTCTGGAGCCTGCCATCAATAACAATACTGGGCGTGCACATTTTGAAACCAGCTTGATACAGAGCCTTGGCGGCTCGAAACATGCATGTCGCTGTCTGGAGTTTTGCAGCCCGTCTGGTTTTTATCAGATAAGTGATTTTCACTACTGAGTTTATTTGTTAGGGTTATGATAAAATAAATAAAAGGCCTCTGCTGACACTGAGTGGGGGGTTTTTCCTCTCCCCAGCTCTTGTCCGCGGATCCCGACATTAAAAATTTGCTTTTTCCTTTAGGATTTTTGGTTTTTGTTAGATAGTTGAGGTTATTGAGCTGTTCTTCTGGTTTTTTTGTTTTGACTTTTTTTTGTTTTGACTTTTTTGATATTGGATATCAATAACAATACTGGCTTCAAACCGCCACTGCAGGGGCGCGCACGGTAACAAGGGGAACTGAAGCAGACATTAGCAGCTGTGATAGGGAGCCCCACCTCTCCTCCGGAGCCTACCAATCAAATTACAATACTGGCTTCAAACCGCCACTGCAGGGGCGCACACGGTAACAAGGAGTACTGAAGCAGACATCAGCAGCTCTGATCGGCAGCCCCCCCCCGCCCCTCCTCCGGAGCCTACCATTCAGATCACAATACTGGCTTCAAACCACCACTGCAGGGGCGCACACGGTAACAAGGGGAACTAAAGCAGACATCAGCTGCTGTGATTCGGAGCCCCCCCTCTCCTCCGGAGCCTACCAATCAGAACACAATACTGGCTTCAAACTGCCACTGCAGGAGCACGCCCGCGCTTTAAGGGCCCGTGCCTGAGGGCCTTGCCAGAAGGCCCTTTGGCGTGACCCTTAGGCGTAGGACCTTGGCGAGAATAAAGAAAGATAGTATAATTGATAACAAGTATTATTAGACCTGATCAATATGTTAGTCTCTCATTTGCCCTACTACTGCTGTATCTTTTTTAATTTCCTCTCACAATATTCCCTCTTTTCCGTTTTATAGATGATCTTCTGTTATATATTTTTTATTGATGTATGCCTGTAAACCATATATCAAATGTAACTTAATGTATGTCTTGTCATTCCCTGTTCCATGTAGGCCCATTGTCTACCACATTGGTCCCTGTAATTCTCTCCCCCCTGCCTTTGTATGTCCTTGTAGTACAGTGTACACCGCTTTGATTGAAGGAAAGGCGGAATAGAAAACCTGTTAAATAAATAAATAACATGGCAAATCACACACGTGGGGCCCTAGATAGCTGGAACAAGAATTAGCTAATTAGAGAAGAATGTCCCGAATAGTAAGAATGGTCCTGAGCAAAGGTTTATAATGTGACATGAGCAGATAGGCAATGAGTTTGTCTCCTGCGCAGTGAAGCTTTGTGGGGTATGGATTCCCTGGGTTCCCTATGGCCCCAGTATCCCTGTTGTCGTGTATGAGAGTTTTGTGTGCATGCTAGATTGTCTTGTGTTTGTCCTTTGTTCTTAGCTTTCTGTTTCTGTAAGATAGGGAATAAGGTGAGATTTTATTGCTCCATCCAAAAGGGGAACCACTCAGGGAGGACATATCGCTTCCCAATAAAAGAAACATCACGGAGAGGACTTACACTTCCCAATAAAATCTCACCTTATGCAGGATAACATTTCACCTTATGCAGGACAACACACTCATACATGGTAATAACTATCTCACAGATTTTTCTTCCAAAAGAATCCTTTTATTATTCCCTTTCTTACAGAAACAGAAAGCTAAGAACAAAGGAAAAAGGCAGTCCAGTAGAAATACAGATCTTGCCACCTCTCACAGCAGGCAAACAAGGTCATTCTGTCTTATCTCAGATGCAGATCTCTAAACAGCTACAAGCCAGAATGTCTGGTCCTGCCTGCATGATTCTGTCTTACTTCCTGACTCAACAGCGAGTGACAGAATGTATGACAGACTTTCCTGGACACAAGAGATCAGTGTAATAGACATACACAAGACAAACTAGCATGTACACAAAACTCTCATACACTACACTGCAGCATTATGGGGACAGAGCGGAGGCAGCTTCTGGTGGTAATCAGGCAGCGGCAATATTGAGCGCTGACCGGTTATCACTAAGTAGCAAGAGTTAGGCACCTGAAAGGCTGGCCTATCTTTTGCTGCAGACGCTAACTGGGCAGTGGTTCAGTATTGCAGCTGCCAGGTTAGCTTCTGTGCTGTCTGACTGACCCATATATTCCATGTTGGTGGCCAGATATGACTCTGACACAGAATGTCCGAGTCTCTCGTTCAGCAGCAACGGCTAGCTGCCGCCACCACGGAATATTGCCCCATCTTAAGTTTCAGCAGGGCTTTTATGAGGAGGTACTCGGTGGCACTGAGTCCTGGCACCTCTTTCATTGTCTGCTAAAACTGACCTATAGTTCTCACATATTAATACAAGAGCCTGGCATATGAGTACCGGCACCATTTTATCCTAGGATAAATGCAGTAGCTAACAAAATCAGTTGGTTTGTTTTTTTAAATTTTTTATTTATGCTATTTTTCAAAAACAAACAAGAAAAATATCTTGTACAGAAAAAGCCAGGTTGAAATTAGACAAGGCAAATCATCCAACAAAGAAAAAACCAACCATATACTCCAGGTCCCCAAGTACACAATACATAGATATAGTAAGACAGGTCACAATATAAAGGAAAATTCTTTCAAAGTCAATAACAAGAAATAAACAGACATCAGGGAGGGGTTTTTACTACAATACCGTGTACAACCCACCTAACTAGGTAGGGCTCCCTAGGAGAGGTACTGAAGAAGAAGCCTGCATAGTAACCAATCTAGAGGAAATAAAGGAGACCAATTGAGATGGGTCAAAGAATATATAGCTGTGCCCAGCCAACTTCAAACATTTACAAGGAAAACGTAAATAGAAAAACCCACCCAACTGAACCACACCAGAACAATACAATAAAAATTGCCTCCTCCTCTTTTGGGTAGCCCTAGATACATCAGGAAAAATTCTAATGTGAGAGTCCAAAAACACGTTACAGGGAGACCTAAAGAATATTTTCAAAAGCCAATCTCTATCTGCCTCTAAGGCAAAAGTGACCAGCAAAGTAGCGGTCATCCCTGGCTCAGAGGGAGACCGCTCCAAAAAGGTAGACAAGTGCAGACTATTGGATGAAACTAAAGACTTCTCCAAGTTACCCACAGCTCCAATCTTTGAAGAAGGTAAATAGAAAGCTTTTGAAACAGGTGGTACAGAATCAGCCGAAACCTTAAGTGTAGTAATCAGAAACTTCTTAAATAACTCCAAAGCCGATACAGGAGGGACTTTGGGAAAATTCAGTACTTGTAAGTTACGACTCCTTGCAGAATTCTCCAAAAATTCCAACTTCCTATGTAGAACCACAGAGTCCTTTACAAAGGTTTGGGTAGCCTCTTGTACCTGCTCCAAGCACCCTTCCAATGAGGCAACTTTAGCATTGATATTAGATTGACCCGTTTCATAAATCACCAATTGCTGCCCAAATGACTGGAGCTGCTCTGCAAAATAGTCTGGAGCTGAGTAGAAATATTGACATGCATAGAAGAAAAAGCTTCCCACAAGCTTTCAATAGTAAAGGACTCAGGTCTCACCAAAATGAAGTCTTGGGCAATCCCAACATCTTGGACCGAACTATCCAAAACCGGAGAGGGCAACTCAAACAGGGTATGCATAGATGAAGAAGCCCTTCTTACTTCCACCCCCGCCGCACTGGAACACATAGCCAAAACGTCCTGCTCCCGGTTTTCTCAGCTGCGACTGTTGCACCAGGGGCAAGCTGGCCGCACCTCACATGCTCACACCCAGGCCTCTGTGCAGGTTCCCACCATCAGGCTGCTCCGGCGGTAAATGGCACTCCAGGCTGAGGGAAACCTCCGACCCTTCCTCAACACTCCGAGACCTTCCTTCCGCCCCATAGCATTCAGCGGTTCCTCTGGAGCTGCTTCACCCCTCACCGCGGAGCACACAAACAAATCCATGGGCCCACAAACCTCCATCTTCTCGCCGCCCAGAATCTCCCCCGCCGACAACTTAGCCTTGCGCTTCCTGCCTGTATGTGGCATGAGGCAGAGAGCGCGGAACAACACAGGAAAAAGGCACAGGTTAGGAGACTCAGCGGAGCGAGGTCAGTGGGCGTCTGTTACCGGCGCCATCTTGCCAAATCTGAAAATCAGTTTGTTTTAAGGCTCAGGACTGCAAAGTAATAGTGACACCTGGCGAGTCTGGCCTCCCAAATATAGAGGATGTTTTCGAAATTCATTGCAGAGCACTCCGTACCTGTGACATTATCCGGGTGTGGATTTTGAATATTGGTCTTTATATATTACCAGTGCCAACCTCCAACCCCTCCCCATCTTCCTGATCTCAAAGATCTTTTAAACAATTGCCCCATAACTATTTTTCCTCCTTGCCCTTAAATTTCCTGCCTGAAATGTTGCGGTGGCCCTGCTCCCTTTCAATCTCTGTGGTTTAGAAAACAAAGAAAAGAGAAAACCTTATGGAGAAATCGCCAGCCTGTCGGTCCCTGATGCTTCTAAGAGACAGGAAGGGGATTTCCTATAGCAAACTTACCAGATGTCCCCGATTGTTGGGGATTATCCCTGTTTTTGAAATAGGGTCCCCGACTCCATGAACTATAACCACCTCCTCTCCCTAATTTCAGTGGGACTTTGCTTCTCCTACATATCCCTCTGATGCAGTCTTCTTAATCCTGGTAGGAGAAGATGTAAAATTAACTTCTTTTCTGAAAAAAGAGGGGGAATTTTAGAAATGTATAGAATATTTATCTATATGTATAAAATAAAGTTTAAGCATATATGTATATATGCACGCTTATAATTCGAAGCGGGTTGCTACTGTCTTTTTTAAACGTTTGAAATTACTAAATGCTACCTAGACTAGTCATTTTGAAATATATGAGAAGAAGATGCCCGAGGAGGGAGGACCCCTGTCCCGGGCGTCCCAGATTTGCTTGCCAAAAATCTGGTAACCCTACCCTATAGGGTTTACTGTCTTTTAAATCATGGAGACTGAAATAAAAGGAGGGTTGCAGACAGGTAATGTAGAGGCAAGACATTCAGGAAGGAGGAAGAGATAGCCCTAAGCTCCTTTCCTGTGGCCTCACTCACAGTTCCAGAGCCTCTCCTGCTGCTCACATCTCCTGCACTTCTCCCCCCCCCCCCCCCCCAGTCACCCTGCTCACCTTTTTCAGCTCCCTCCTCTTGTTGGAAAGACGTGAGGCTCTCCACCTGCACAGTGCATCATAGACAGCCAGTGACTCAGATCTTTGGGGCGGCAAGTGGGGCAGGGCTAGGGCACATGGGTGACCTTAAAACCCTCAGGGCGGTGGGTGTTTGTTTCTTGGCCGGAGCCCATAATTGTCTGACATCTTCAGAAATGGAAATAGGTAAAAGCCAGATCCTCTAGATCTCATTTTTGTCCACCTTAAATTGTGCCGAATCTGTAGGGTTTTTTGTTTTGACTGCAGTGATTGAAATCAGAGGATCTGGCAGATAGGAGGGCATTTGGAGAAAAATCAGAAGATCTGTCAGATCCATGCACTGGAGAAATGTTCCACAGTTTTTTCCATATGCCAGCCTTGGTTGTCTTCATTCCCTCCTTTGCGGTTGCTGTCATTGGCTGAATGAGTGGATAAAACTGGATATGGACCTGCTGGATCCAGTTTTTATCCACTCCTACTGCAAGTAGAAACTTGGTCTGATGCATGGATCTAGCAGCTTCTCCAGACTTCCTGCGAATCGGCCAGATCTGAAATAATCAGTGCTGGCAAAACAGAAAACAGCTGATTTGTCTTATCTTATTTAAGGGAGAAATTGTGAGAAGCAGAGGATCCGGCAGATCCGGTTTTTACCTACTTCCTGCAAAAATAAAGGTCAATGTCCTTCTGACATTCAGCCATGATTTCCCTTTCCTCTCTGTGACAGCCTTACTACTTTTACCACTACTTATTATTTGTATAGTGCTATAAGTCATGAACAGCCCTGTACAGAGACATGTCAGAGAAGATCCCTGCTCATCAGAACTTACAGTCTCATGAAGACAGACAACACAACAACTGCAGACTAGGGGAAATCTAGGGGAAAGGTAACGATACACATAGGTGGTGAGCAGGACACTAAGGGGATCAGAATCCAAAAGCAGCCATGGGCTCCCCTCCTCAGCATGCAGCTTGATGTCACTAGCCACTCTGGTGCCCCTTCCCCCTGAGAGCCATGATGTCTCCTTCCATACCTCTTCTGCTCTCCTCTCCACCATCATAATATTCCCTTCCCAATCTGTTCCTGTTACAGCTCCATGATGATAACTGACACCCTGACCCTTCCCTTTTCTGTCATCTGGAGTGAAAGAGTAGCCTAGTGGTTAAAGCAGTAATCTAGGACCAGAAAGACTAGGGTCAAATCCCACTGATGCTCCTTGTGGCCTTGGGCAAATCACTTAACTCTTCACTGCCTCAGGTACAAATTTAGATTGTAAGCCCTCTAGGAACAGGGAAATGCCTACAGTACCTTAGTTCACACCTTTCCAGTACTTGCATTGACCTACTACTGGAAAGGTGTGAACTAAATGTGTACACATATATATATATATATATATTTTAGGGTGGTCCAAAAAACAAACTAACAGACTTCAGTTCTCCACAAGGCTGGTTTTGTTCTTTATCATATTTATAACAACCACACAAAATTTTAATGAAAACAAACAATATTTAGAGGTCACCCCATTTGGCAGTTTTTATGTCATCTGAACTAAACAGTAGATAACTGGAATGTCTGGTAACGGTGGCCGCTCAAGGTTCTGCACCATCTTTTTCTTTGTTTCTGCTGAGACTCTGTCATCAAAAAGGGCTAAGCCTGCCAAATGTTCAGACAAAAACCAGAAGTGCCTTGAAAATGCAACAGCCTGGTTTGGGTAAGTCTTAAGAACTGATAAAAATTTGATGTCATTGAGAAGAGCTCAGATTCAAATGGTGCTTCATTCCATTTCTAACATAAACAAGACATTTCAAACAGAGTCAAATCTGTGATATTCTTGGACTCACATGCAGTCATCCTGTACTGGGCCTTAAAAAGGAATATTTTCAACACATATATGCCTTTTCCCATCCATAAAATGTTCAAAATGGAGTGACTGCTAAATGTTTCGCAATCAGCCTGAAATTTCACAGGTAAGCAAGCTATATACTATCCCTAATGGACAAAAATAAGCCTGGTGGAGAAATGATTCTACAAACAGTAACTTTTTCCATTGGTTTGTGGACCACCCTAATATATTATATCTATATATATATATATATATATATATTGTCGTGGGGAAGCGCCACCTACGCTTAGGGCGATCCACGGCAAAGATTATATTTAGGGAGCCACCGGGAACGTAAGGTTCATTTGCGTAGTAAAAATGTTCTTATCAGTTCCGGCTGCCTAAAAGAACTTAGCAACAAAACCAAGTGGAGGGAATTAAGGCTTTTATTCCCCGTCAATGCAAGGGTTCAAATTAAGAGATGAATAATGAAACAGAAAAGTCCTTTCTCGCAAAAGGTCACCAGTATTCAAAACATGTGCTTAATTGTTATACTTCACAATTAATGCAGAGATCAGAAAACAGGAATTCAGTTCATTCCAAAAACATCAACATTTTCATAGACTCTTCTATTTTACTCAGTTACTACAGGCTCTTGACATAAGGCTGTGCACAGGTCACACTCCATCTGCTCTGGTGGTGATAGGGAAACTGTGTCAATGCATTCTGTCTCCATGCATTCTTCCTCACTAAAATCACCAGGGGAACAAACACTGTCCCTGTCTGACTCGTGTTGGTGTGCTATGCCTCTGGGGCCTTGTCTCCAATAAGGGTCTGTTCTCAGTGCTTTAGGGATTTTACTAAACCAGTCTGGTTCCTCCTTCCTTGTAAAGCGAGGACTGGTTTTCCCAGGGCCTTTATGCTTCATGCATTTACTAGCATCAATAACTGTTTCATACCTGGAACTTTGCTGGCTTGACTCCACAGAGTTTTTCCTTTCAGCCACTTTCCTGTTGTAGCAATGTCTCTGCCTCTCAGCATTAGGCAGGGCTGTGCTTCTTGGCAGTTTAGTAAAACCTGGTTTGGACTCTCTTTCCTCCCTTGGTAAGAACTCAGGTTTATTATAAAATGCCTTTCCTCTCTTGCTTGGAAAAACTGGGTAATTATTCCTCAGAGACTGTGAGCTTCTCACCAAACCATTCCCTTTGGCTTCTGGTTTAGCTCTCTCTCTTCTGGAGTCAGGAACACTGGAAGAACAGAGCATGGCACAGCCTCTAACCTCAGAGCTGGCTCTAACAAACCTCCTTGGGAGAGCTGCACAATCAGCCTGGCCCTTCTGGATTTCACCCTTGTAAACCCTGTACCTGTGGGCTTGCTCCTCTAGGATTTCTTCACTGTTCCTTCTCAGGTCCTTCTCTTTCTCTTCTTTCTCTTTCCTTGGTGAAGCCGTGCTCCCCTGTGTAGCCGTACTTCTCTTCCTCAAGGCAGCTGGACTTGGACCTGGACCTCCCTGTATAGCCGTGCACCTCTTGCAAGCATTCAGCTCTGGCTTATAAGGAAATCCTTCCTGCCTGACTTCCGGGGTCATTTCCAGGTGCAAGTCATTAGGCTTCTCAAGCTCATTAGCTCCTGAATATTCCTTCCTGCTCCCTCTAGCTGTGCCTGAAGGTAATTGCACACCTAGCTTCTTAAAAGAAACAGGATTTCTTTTCAAACTTTCAACTTTATCAACACCCACATCATGACTATATATGTATATAAATCTGTGGTGCCCCCTCCCCATTACCCTGCCATATAATCCCTTAGCAGGCACAGGCTTAGAGGAAGAAACAATGTGGTGGTGATTATTGGTGCCCACCCAGTAGTGGCATGAATAGGAAGGCATTGTGGCAGCTGTCATGTTAGCCTGGAGGCCCATCATAGGAGGCAGATGAATAGTACAGCAACTGTGAAGTCTGTATGACTATAACTTCTAATCTTGCCTCCAAGACAAATCTAACTTAGCACGACATGTAGAGCAGAAGGTGAGTATCAACCCAGCTCCAGCACAGTGGGCGCCTTAACCCCCACCGTCCTCCGCTTGATTGAAACATTTAGCATGTGGTATGGGCCATTAGTAGCATTGAATGGGAGGGAGAGCTATAATGTCATCACACCAGTGCCGGTGTTAACAACATCCTGTAATGTGCTGCCGACAAGATCATTGGGCCGTCAGTGCTCAAAATGATCACTCTCTCCACCCTCCAAGAAGCCGTCATTTGACTGCCATAACATGGCACCTTGGGAAGAGGAGAGCAGGGAAAAAGGCTGGCAGGATGAGTTGTGATGACAACATAAAAAAGTCTATATATGTAGTCACTTATTGAGCTTAAATAACAATAATTAATAACTATATGTTTTCAGCTCAACTCTAAACCATGAGTTCAGTATTGATATTGCTAAAGAAAAACTATATTTGGATGCAACAAGGTCTCAGACTGTTACGAGGCATTTGTTCAGCCAGACTTGCTGGAATGGACTGCCTTCTTAGCATCAACGACCTTACTTTGTTGTCTATCCGTATAGTTTTCTTATTTATAGTTGCATTATTTTTTTTCGATTATAATATTTTCCAGGATATAGGCAATCTCTTATTCTTTTAAGATTCTTATAAACATTATATCATTCATCAGATGGTATCGCTGATCTCATTAAATTCTCTCAAACATAACTCGAAAAAACAGCGCTTATCTGATAATGAAAGTGATCTTCATTTGCTGAAACATTGTAACACTTCAGTGCAACTCAAGCAGAAGATATTTGCAGTGCAGCTCAAGCAGAAGATGTTTCCCAACGTCTAACCAAAAGCGCTTCCACGTTTCACTGCTCGTTTCCTCAGGGGGACAAAGCTCCAGACTTCAGAATACACTTTCCAACCTGCACGGACTATAAAAAATCCTGCGATGTAAACTAGCTATCTTATTCCGAACTCGGATATGTAGCATTAATACACTATCAAGATAAACATTAAGCTAAAAGTTACCTTCCTTTTTCACCATAAACTTGGCTCTTCAACTGCCACCAAAAAACGTCGCGCATGCGGGATACTAGTTCTACCATGTTTATATATAGAGAAAGTTACCTTAAAGGAACAGCTGTCATTTTCCTATTGGCATAAATGCCAATCAATCTGGGCATTTAATCCCGTAGGGTATACTGCTTGTAGATTGAATATCCATCTCTGTTCTTGAAAAAGTAATTGTTGTAAAAAAAAAAAAAGTCGGCATGGCAGGATATTGTTCCTGGCTGGGTTGCTTGGTCCGGCAGCCTATGGCAAATAAATCCAATGTAGTTTATTTGCTGAGATTAGGGCTGAGAAGGCTTAGCCTCCCCAAGCCTCTTATGCAATGCCTCTCTTTTCCCATGTCCCTAGGCATAGGTTTGGTTGTGCATGCGCAAACAGACAGATCTACCCTTGACATCAGACATCTACCACCTGATGTGAAACACTCCTAAACAAATTCTTAAACAAAAAGGAATGTGAAAGCAAAGAAGAAACAAGAGAAGACCAAGAGCAAGTAGAGAAAGAGGGCAGACGGCAAATTTACAGACGCAAAGATTAGAAAACTGTTTACAATAGCAAAGATTTCTCTGCTAGCTGGGCTGGGTCAAGCCTGGGGAGCAGAAGATATTCTACCCTTTTGCTCCAGCCCTGCGGTCCCCAGGATAAATAAGTTATTTCATTGGAAAGACAGGGAGAAGTAGGAAGGACTTATAGCAGC
This sequence comes from Ichthyophis bannanicus, assembly GCA_033557465.1. Lineage (NCBI taxonomy): Eukaryota > Metazoa > Chordata > Amphibia > Gymnophiona > Ichthyophiidae > Ichthyophis > Ichthyophis bannanicus. Next base: position 115,177,570 of record CM066032.1, on the reverse strand, counting down.
ATGTGATGTTATAGTTTGAAAAATATTAAAATCAATCCTTTTGGCAGCTCTGTTATGGAGAGGATCTATGATCAACTCACAGGCTGAGAGGGGAATGTAGAGCAATGCCATCTTCCTTTTTTCCCCAAATAAAACAATCATTGCCCATTACATCCCATAGGGAGGCAGCAGTGATGGACCAAGTGGACTTATTGTTCTGTATTGGCCCAATCAAATAGTCTGGCAGGAGAGAGGAGTGGAATTTGGAAAGGGGCAAGGGATACACTGATCCCCAAACTCCTGGCTTAGCTATGGAGTCACTCCCAGCACAGCTCTACTGATTGAATCCTGACCTGGCTCAGGGTCAGTTTTAGGGATGTAAAACCTCTCTGACTGCACAGGGCACTATGGATGAAGAAGTATGGCCTTGCTGGGGCCCCTCCCGTGTCCTTCCACATCAGACATTGGAAGGATGATGGTCCTGGGCAGAGGGTGGAGATGGAAAGAAGGGGATGTTTGTGTGAGAGATAGAGTCACCACCACTACTAAAGGAGGACTGCTGTGCCAAAGCTGCTACCATCAAAGGGGATGCCAGTTTCTACGTTTCCACAGGACATCTATTAGCCTAGAGCCAGCCCTAGCTTAGCTCCCTAGGCCAGTCACTCGCTCTGTGGCTGTTAGAGCTGTATCTAAGAACATAAGAACATAAGAAATGCCATACTGGGTCAGACCGAGGTCCATCAAGCCCAGTATCCTGTTTCCAACAGTGGCCAATCTAGGTCATACGTACCTAGCAGTTTCCCCAAAAGACACAGGTTCTGCAGTGCTTGTACTAGGCCAAGCATTGATATCCTGGGTCCCTTTGTAGGGCTTGCATACATTGTAGGGCTTGCATACATTGGATCAATATGAGTATATGCTTCTGTGTCAATGGCTGCTGGATCATCCCTAGATCTCCCACTCAGTATGGGATCTCTGGTTTTCAAGATGAGGGAAGGAAACGCCATGCCCAATTGTGTCCCTGTATAGCTACTGACCTCCAAAGCTTTGGCATTCGGCTGGGGGAGTGGCTTGTAGGGACAGTCTGAACATGGAACTACTGCTGCCCTGCAATCTGTGAGTTCTGGAAATGCTACAGGGGATGTGAATGCAGAAATGGTTCCAGGTAGCAGAGATGTGCTGGAGCTCAGGGAAGGGGGAGCAGGAAGGTGATCTGTGCTTGTGGGGTCCCCATGAATAACACATTGAGATATGAGCTGGATCTGCTGAGCAGAGATGGAGGGAATGGGACCAAGAAGCTACTCATCTTGAGCTTGGATTTGGAATAGATGAGCAATTAAATCTAAATCTAAAAAAATCTAAAATCCGACGGAGAATAGGAACTGTGAGAGCAGAACAGGCCACTTCAGGAGGAAGTAGGGAACAGGGAAGTGGAGCCAGTATTGGGGTGTTAAGCACCCTCCCCCAAACATAAGTCAAACTAGCATATGGAATAAGAGATAAAGGGAAAATAGGATTAGAAAAGAAGAGGAGATTAACAGAAAGGAGAGTTGAGAAAGAAGTGGTTGAGAAAAGAAAGTGTGTGGTGTGGCAGGCTGGGTATGAAAGCGAGACTGTAGAGGGCTGGCTCAGGGGGAGAGTGTGTGAGTGGTATGGATGGACCAGGCTTGGCTGGATGGAATAGAGAGTGTGGTTCTAGATAAGCTGTGGGGGTTGAAGAATGAGGCGAGGAATAAACTGATTGGCATGAACTGAGGATGGGTAGGATGGGAAACTGGTGGGGCTTTCAGTGCATCCCTAGCTCTTCTTTTGGCCACTTGAGGCCCCTCTGAATATGACTTGGCCAGCTGTGTCCATAACCCACTATGCTTTTTCTTTTTTTAGCCAGGGTAATTTGTGGTGAGTGGAGCACTTTCAATCATTTTTAAAAGTTGTTTCTTAAGAACATATGAAATGTCTTTCTGGGTTACACCATGGTCCATCAAGCCCAGTATCCTGTTTCCAACAGTGGCCAATCCAGGCCACAAGTATCTGGCAGGTTCCCAAAGTGGCACACAAGTTCCACAATGCTTGTCCCAGGGCAAGCAGTGGATTTTCTAGGTCCTCTTTAATAATGCTTTATGGACCTTTCCTCCAGGAACTTGTCCAAGCCTTTTTTAAAACCAGCTACATTAACAGCTTTTACTACATTCTCTGGTAACAAATTCCAGAGTTTGATTACATGTTAACTAAAAATATATTTTTTCTTAGTAGTCTTAAATTGATTGCATTGTAACTTCATTGTGTGTCCTCTAGTCTTTCTACTTTCAGAAGACATAAACAACCGATCTACCTTTACCCGTTCCATTCCATTCATTAATTTATAGACCTCTATCATATCCCCCTTCAGCCGTCTCCTTTCCAAGTTGAAGAGTGTCAACTTTTTAAGCCTCTCCTCACAGGGGTATCGTTACATTCCCTTTACCATTTTTGTCACTTCTTATGCTTAAGAAAAAGGATCTTCCTGGTTCATCTGCCATCTATTCTATTATACAGACTCTCTCCTACTAAAGGTGCTTCGTGCTCACTTACAAGCTGTAAGGACCGGCAGATGAAAGAATGATGTGCACAGTCTATGCTCCTAGTCTAGAGGTTCCCAACCTTATTAACCTCTAAAGCTTCATCCCTACCATTCTTCCTGGACTCCCTCTCCTCAGCACCAAGCCTATCCCACCAGACCTCTATCTCCTTTCCCCTTCATGCCTTCACCAGTCTCTCTCTTCCTCCGGCTAGCTTATACCAGTCTCAGTATTCCCTCTCTTCCAAATAGCCAATCACACTGGCCTCTCTATTTTTTCTCTTTGTTGCGTCCTATAGAGCCCTCCGGGTTGTCACACCTACTCATCCAGGCGGTAGCCTAGGAGCAGGTGAACATGCCTGTCTTACTCTCTACAATTACTGTCTAAGATGGCCGCCAAGGAAGGCTGCTGGGTAATGTAGTTTTTAGAGCAAGGAGTGTGACCACACGGTAAATAGGCAAAACAGAGAATTTTATTTCGGGGTTTCCCCTCCGCATTGAATTCAAAAACCTCAACTGAAATTGGATAAACTCTCCAATAAGGCAAACAAGAATGTGAAAACAGGTTGAACACAAAAATACAGGATTTCCTTTTAAAACATCAGCTTTCCACTTCCCGTGAGGAACAAGCTTCTAAAGCTCAATCTGTTCTCCAGATTAGCTTTTTGTTATTCACTTTCAAACAGGATTTTTACTTTGTACAAGTTGGAAGACCAACACTTGTCATTCTTTTCAACAGCTTCCTTTCTCCAAGCCACGCACAGCACAAGTCCTTAAATGGCTTTTCCTGATACAGTCTCTTACATAGGCAAAGAATCAGCAGCTATTCATGTTCTTGGCCAGACACAGAGAACACTGCATTTCTTCTATATCTGAACCATTAGGATCCTCCAGCAAATCTATATCCATTTCATTTCCAGATTCGCTGTGTCTATCCTGAATATCAGCTGACTGGTTATTCTCCTGCCTTATCAGCTCCTGCAATCTTAACAACAGCTGTTCCCTATGGTCTCCAGCCACAGGCTCTTGCAATGGAGTTTCTCTCCCTTTCAACAAGTTAGCAAGCTCTGTTAGAGTGGAGGTTTGGCAGTCACTGGCATAAGTTCTAGGCTTAATAAAGGCTTGCTTTCCAGAGTTCAGGGGCACACAGCGTTTAGCACTGTCTCTTAATTCTTTAACAATGCCTTCAGCCTGGCTTTGGTTAGGAATAAAAGAAAAGACATTTTCATTACCTTCAGGGTTTAAATGCTGTCTTAAACTACTTCCCCACCTGGAAACACTTCTTTGTCCTGGAAACTGTTGCCTGCCCTGGATTCCAGACACCCTCTGTTTCTCCTTTACTCTTGCATGTGAATCAGCCAGGTCTCTTCCTGAAGCTCCTCTTTTCAATGGAACTAAAGTACCTGCTTCAAAACCTAGCAAGTTTCTGACTCCAGGCTTGTTCCCTTCAGAATCAGCTCCCCTTACTTGAACTGCTTCTGGAACTCCACGGACTCCAAACACTGCCTGCTCATCTTGCTGCTGCTTCGTTCCTGTTCCTTTCTGCTGCGTTTCCCTCTGCTGCGCTTCTGTTTGTTCTAAAACTGAAACACTTTTAAACTGCTGCCTTTCAGGCACCACGCCCTTCTTCCTGCCCATGTGCAGCTCATCAGTGCTCAACCTAGCCCTGACGTCACTAGGTGGGCGGGGCTTAGCACTCGGAATACTCTGCCCTGGAGGCTTGTGGTTTCTATGGGAACTGCTTTTCTCTCTAGATTTAAAGGAACAGGGCTCCTCTCCCTGCCATTCCATTTCCTCTGCAGCGTCCTCCTCACCACAGGGTCCACAGACCACATGTTGGGAACCACTGCCCTAGTCTAATTCTTACTCATACACAGCTACAGTAGTTTGAAATGAGGTTCAGATCTACTTTATTCCTAGAATAATATAGAACATAACATCACCACTCAGGTACTTTATCATTAAATTTTCATGTAGGAGAAATGCAGTGCAAGCTATAAGTATCTGCATGAAAAAACACCTCATATAACAGGAGGATTTTGTTCTTTTCTTCTGGCCTCTTCTTAACCATTTCCACTGTTCTCTCAAAAGATGTTCATGTACGACTTTCTGGAAGATATAGTATTCAGTAATAATAATGAAACACAAATTGTTACATGATAACAAAACATCTGATTCCAGGAGGGCAATGACTTGCTTGTTGTGTTTTATAGAGAGATAAAAGGGGCATTAAGGGAGGACACGGCCATAGAGGAGAGACTGAATGGATTCTTCGCTTCAGTCTTCACTGAAGAAGATGTAGGGAAGTTACTCATGCCTGAAATGGTATTTAAAAAGTGATGTATCAGAAGAATTGAAACAAAATTTTGATAAACAGGAAAGATGTATTACAGGGCCTTTAAAAGATGTTTTTAATAGATCCTTGGAGTCGGGAGAAGTTCCACAGGACTGGAGAAGGGCTGATGTGGTACCTCTCCACAAAAGTGGTAAAAGGGAAGAAGTGTCAATTTACAGGTCGGTGAGCCTTACCTCGGTGGCAGGAAAAGTAATGGAGGCACTCCTGAAAGAGTGAATAGTGGACTTTCTCGAAACAACAGGTTGCATGATCCGAGGCAACATGCTTTTACCAAAGGACGATCTTGCCAAACAAATCTGATTGAGTTCTTTGGGTGACCAGAGAACTGGATCAAGAGCATGTGATGTATGTGTTCTACCTGGATTTCAGCAAAGCCTTTGATACTGTTCCTCATAGGAGGCTTATCAATAAACTCAACAATTTGGGGATAGGTCCCAAGGTGGAGAACTGGATCAGAAATTGGTTGACTGACAGACAACAGAAGATGACGGTAAACGGAACTCACTCGGAAGAAAGGTAGGTGATTAGCGGTGTGCCCCAGGGTTCGGTCCTGGGACCGGTACTGTTCAATATATTCATGAGTGATATTGCCAAAGGGCTGAATGGAAAAGTCTGTCTTTTTGCAGCTGACACCCAAATTTGCAACAGAGTGGACTCCCCTGAGGGAGTGGAGAACATGAGGAAAGATTTACAAAAGCTGGAAGAATGGTCTAATGCTTGGCAGTTAAGATTTAATGTGAAGAGGTGCAGTGTCATGCACTTAGGAAGCAGAAATCCAATGGAACTGTATGTGATAGGGGGCAGAGATTGGTGTGCACGGACCAGGAGAAGGACCTCGGAGTGATTATTTCTGACAATCTCAAGGTGGCAAAACAGTGTGACAGGGCGGTGGCAAAAGCCAGAAGGATGCTGGGTTGCATACAGAAAGGAATTACCAGCAGAAAGGAAGAGGTACTAATGCCACTGTATAAGTCATTGGTGAGGCCTCACTTGGAATATTGTGTTCAGTTTTGGAGAACATATCTCACAAAGGATATAAAAAGGCTGGAAGTGGTTCAGAGGAAGGTGGCCAAAAATGATTTGGAGCCTGCATCAGAAGGCTTATGAGAAGAGACTTGAAGCCCTAAATATGTGCACTCTGGAGAAGAGGAGGGACAGGGGAGATATGATTCAGACCTTTAAATACTTAAAGAGTATTAATGGACAAACAAACCTCTTCCAAAGAAGGGGAAGCTGTAAAACACTGGTCAACATTGAAATCGTTACTGACTTTAAAAGGCCCTAATCTGTAGTATCTTGGTGAGTTGAACATGAATATAACATTTAAAAAAATTTATTGTCTCTCGTTTTGAAAATATTGCATGTAGTTAATTTTTGACATTTCACCGTGTAAATTTATCCAGTAGGACATCAATAACATCCCAAATAAGCCTTGAATGATGTAATATTGCATCACATTGCATAATACTAGCATGCACACATTATCCAGAGTTGATTGCTTTTGAACAATGGAAACCGTCTTCCATCTATTCCAGTAGCGCATGCCGTCCACATGAAAGAGACATACTATAACTTCAAGCATCTACTGACTTCCATTAGCTATAACAAGTACAGCTGGCACCTCTGTGGTGACATGAAGGTAGTTGCCCTTTTAATGGGACTGCAGCAGGGATATATAAAATACATGTGTTTCTTATGTGAGTGGGATAGCCCAGCAAGGGATTGGCACTACTTGTGGAAGGAATGGAATCGCAGACAAAATGTAACAGTTGGAGAAAAGAATATCCAGCACCCAACTCTGGTTGAGGCTCACAAAATTCTGCTACCACCCCTTCACATTAAACTAGGTTTGATGAAAAACTTTGTGAAAGCCATGGACCGCACTTTGCCAGCTTTCCGATACCTGCATGAAAAATTCCCTCAACTCAGCGAAGCAAAGATTAAAGAGGGAGTTTTTGTGGGTCCTCAGATTCGAGAGCTCTTCAAAGATGACTGGTTCAACAACTTGCTGCAGGGTGATGCCAAACAAGCATGGAATGCTTTTCGCCTAGTGTCAACAAACTTTCTCAGGAATGTTAGGGCATAAAACTACAAGGAACTAGTAGAAGTCATGCTGATGCAGTATCAGAAACTTGGCTGCAATATGTCTCTAAAGATCCATTTCCTTGATTCCCATCTCGATTTCTTTCCTGACAACTGTGGAATGGTTAGTGATGAACAGGGCGAACGTTTTCACCAGGATATCGCAACGATGGAGCAAAGATACCAGGGAAAATGGTCCACTATAATGCTGGCTGACTACTGCTGGACACTCCCCAGAGAAGCTCCCGAACAGCTGTACAAGAGACAGGCAAAAAAATCTAAGAAGTAGTCTACGACTTGTTTTTTTTACAGGTATTAACCAAAGGCCTATTATATTTACTATTGACATGCATTTCGTGGTGTAAACATTAATTCTTGTAGATTACAAAAAAACTAGAGCCAACTTTGCAATTTCACTGTCATATTCGTGTTCAGCATATAAAAATTGATAAGAAATGACTATTTTTATTTCAGTAACATGACTTTTGTAAAATTTGGTGACCAGTGAAATTAGAGGGCATAACATGAAGCTGCAAGGGGGTAAACTGAAAGGCAATGTCAGGAATACTGAAAGGGTGCTGGATGCTTGGAATGCCCTCCCAATGGAAGTGGTGCAGGCAAGCACAGTGACAGAATTCAAAATGCATGGGACAGACACAGTAGATCCCTTTATAGCAACAGGACAAAATCAAAATAAGCATAACTATCTCCTTTATCTAAACAAATAGGGATGACCTTCATGGAGAGGTGAGTGCGCCCCTAAACAAAGGCATGGATAGGGGTGACCTTCATGGAGGGGGAAGTGCACTTACTTTTGCCGCTTTGCTGGGCAGACTAGATGCACCATACTGGTCTTTATCTGCCGTCATATACTGTACTATGTTACTATGTAACTATTTGATAAACTAAAGAGCAGCAAATCACCTGGACTGGATGGCAAACATCCAAGGGTGCTGAAAGAACTGAAATATGAGCTTACTAATACTAGATCTGGAGTATGTGAACTATCATTAAAATCATCTGTAGTACCTGAAGATTGGACAATGGCCATTGTAACGCCAATTTTTAAAAACAGTTTTAGGGGTGATCCGGGAAACTACAGACTGGTGAGCCTAACTTTATACCAGGCAAAATAGTAGAAACCATTATAAAGAATAAAAGTACTGAACATGTAGATAGTCATGGTTTAATGGGAGACAGCCAACATGGATTTAGCCAAGGAAAGTCTTGCCTTACTAATCTGTTATATTTTTTTGAAGGTGTGAATAAAGAGGTAGACAAAGGTGAGCCGGTTGATATAGTGTATCTGGATTTTCAGAAATCCTTTGACAAGGTCCCTCATGAGAGACTCTTGGCCATATTAAAAAGTCATGGGATAGGAGGCAGTGTACTATTGTGAATCAGGAACTGGTTAAAAGATAGAAAGCAGAGTAGGGCAAAATGAGCAATTTCCTCAAAGGAGAAAGGTAAATAGTTGAGTACCCCAGAGATCTGTGCTGGGCCTGCTGCTTTTTACATATTCATAAATGACCTGGAAATGGGAATAACGAGTGAGGTGATCAAATTTGCAGTTGACACAAAATTATTTTAAGTTGTTAAAACACAAGAGGATTGTGAAAAATTGCAAGAGGACCTTTATAAACTGGAAAGCTGGGCATCCAAATGTGAGATAAAATTTAATGTGGACAAGTGCAAAGTTATGCACCTAGGAAAGAACAACCCCAAACTATGATTACATAATGCAAGGTTACACATTAGAAATCACCACCCAGGAAAAAGATTTAGGCATCATTATGGATAATACTGGTCTTTATCTGCCATCATTTACTATGTTACTATGTTAATACATTGAAACCTTCCGTCCAGCATGCAGCAGCGGCCAAGAAAGCAAATAGAGTGCTAGGATTCATAAGGAAAGGAATGGAGAAAAAAACCCAAGGATATTAAATTTATTTTATTTTTATATATTTATTTAACAGGTTTTTATACTGCCCTATCATGGGATTCAGAGCGGTTTACATATAACATGAACCAATATGTTTACATAGAACAAGGGTACTAAACTTCGATGATTATATGGGGTTACAGATAACATTAAGGTAGCAAATGATATATACAGAGCAATTAGTTATTATGAGGGGTGGGTTGAAGGATATGTAGGCTGAGAAGGTCAATATCAGTGGACTGTGTACGGTGGGGAGCATTTTGGGAGCATCTCTGTATGTTTCCATGGTGCCACTACACCTTGAATATTGTGTACAATTCTGGTCAACATATCTTAGAAAGGATATAACAGAATTAGAAAAGGTACAGAGAAGAGCCACCAAAAATGGTAAAGGGATGGAAGGATACCACTATAAGGAAAGGGTTGAAAAGTTAGGGCTCTTCAACCTGGAGACAAGCATCAGATGGGAGATATGATAGAGGTCTATAAATTATTGAATGGAGTGGAAGAGTAAACGTAGATCAGTTGTTTACTCCATCAAAAAGTAGAAAGACTAGGAGACATGCAATGAAGCTACAATATAAGCTATTTAAGACTAATAAGAGGAATCCTTGTTTCACTCTTGGTTCACAATAGGACAATTAATGCACCTTCCCCTTAAAAGAGTCAATACATTCTCAGATGGCTTAGGTTAGGATAAGACATGCCTCCCTTACATCCACTCATTTCGAGTTAGCAGCAGCAGCAGGACTTCTGGCCCTCTCCACAGAGCACTTGGCTTTCTGGTAGCAGAGGTAGATCTTAAGGTTTCTCTTTCAGATTTATTGATTTGCACTTTCTGAAGCAGCACACTGCCCTGTGGCAATGTACAGACTGGACACCAGACAGCACAGAGCTTTGAGGCGGTAAAGTCAGATCAGCAGGGTTGATCGGCACAGCTTGGCTTCATAAAGCAAGTATATGGGAATTTATAGAATTTGGTTCATTGAAGCTGTGGAGGGTTCCAAAGTATTTCTGTAATTTTATAAGAAACATAGAAACATGATGGCAGAAAAAAACTACATGGCCTATCTACTCTGCCCTCCCATATCAATTACTACAACAGTCCCTTTTCTACCTTTAGAGATATTCCGTGTTTGTCCCATGCTTTATGAATTCTGATACTGTCCTCATTATTTATTTATTTATTTATTACAGTTGCTTATATACCGCACTATTCGGTATCAGCGCGGTTTACAGTATAACAAAAACAACCTAAACACAATTTGTTTGGTTTTACATAGAACAGGTTTTGGTTTTACATAGAACAGGTCCACTGGGAGACTATTCCATGCATCTACCACTCTTTCCATAAAGAAATATTTCCTCATATTACTCCTGAGTCTATCCTCTTTCATTCTCATCCTATGTCCCCTCGTAGCAATAGCAATAAGCAATTGGTACAGCTGTGTTTTACACATTCACGCAATTATAAAGTTGCCTGGGAGATATATATACATAATTATGTATTCAGAAAACATAGGAGGAATTTCCAGCAGTAGTTACTATCTTAATTTAAGCTCTGACCAAATTGATATGTATATTCATGGTCAATGGAAACCAAGAAAAGCGCACAAACCAACAGTGTATCAAGACCAGAAAGGAGCAGGTATCGCAGACTACTACTACAAGACGTACTGTGATAAGGAAGCTTATCATAGCTCAGGAAGGAGCTATAGAAAAGGTGAAGTGACTCTGAACAGGCAACCTGTCAGTTCTGGTAGAAATAAGAAAACAGAATTTTCCCATAAAAGACTACCAGTCCCAGAATGCACCAGGTTTCCAACAGCCATTAGAGGAGCTGAAGTGGGGAAACGTGTGTTCAATCAGGAGGGCTATGAGGTAATCCCTAAGCACTCATCTCAAAGGGCAGGGCCTGATTCAGCACAGCTGCGCTGTGTTAGGGAGGAGCACTCATCTAATCAGGATAAGAGTAGAGCTTATTCTACAGATGACCATCTTCATGATCACCTTGGATATCCAGAGAATGATCATCAGTTTCATCTGAAGGATCATCAGAAGCAGAAGCCAAACCGGACGAACAGAGAGGGAAAGAGACCCTCTGGAAGAAAGAGGAGAAAAGCCTTTGAGAGGTCTAGAAGAGTCCAAAGCAGTACGTATACTGGGAGGTATTCCAAGGGCCAGCATACACCATTGGACTGGGGAAAACCAGAGGAATGGTGCTGCAGAGCTAGGAATCACCAGAGGCTACCTGTGAGGGAGACGGCTGCACGTGGAAGGGACCCTAAGACCCGTGCCAGAAGGTATGTGAAGAGAGATCCAGTGTCCAGGGATCTGGATTGGAAGGCTGGACATAAGAACTGGACTACATACTGGCCAGGCTATATAGAGAGGAACTCTAGCAGCAATGGAAGCTCAGGTATGAACACTGATCTATGCCCTAGCTATAACCTTGAAAGACAGCAGGGAAACAAGTATTATCCTGAAAGTGCTCCATTGAGAGATTCATCTGTGCCAATCCATGATATTGAACCTATGCTTGTTGAAGATGGGGAAATGATTGCAGATGAAGAATGTATTTATATGGACTGCTATCTAAACTCCGTTGGTAACTTTCTGTTATAAAGTACAGCAACCATCACAAAGAAATACAAATTTGTTCTTTAATCTACTCAGAAAAGCTCCTGAAGCAGGATTTGACCCACACAGTGGAAGGCAAGCCAGCTAAGGGGTTTCAGCTGGTAACTGCTAGCAATTAAGCCTTACCTAATTGCTTGTGAGCTAGGAGAGAATCACTTCTGAATCTGTGTGGGAAGTAATCAGAAGTTAATCTGAAAAGAACAGTTTGTTTCTTGCTTTGTGGCTTTTCATTTGTTGTTTTCCTGATGTTGACTTTGTTTTTCCAAGTTAACACTGAAAGCAAGTTACCTGATTTATGTGCTACCAAGCATATCTGTGTTGGGAGAAATAACCCCATAAATAAATATCTTATTGGCTTTACCCAAGAGCACAACTAAATTATTGTCAGCAGCTGTGTCTGGTGTGAATGAACTACATTGCCCACAATACCTTGCAAATCATATAGATATATGCACTTGCCAAGACTGTGAAGATTCTCACCCAGGCAACCGTCTGACAGTACTCAGCGCTGCACAGACACATGTAGAAGACAGTCCCTGCTCATCAGAACTTAAGATCTATTCAAGATAGACAACACAGTAGCTGAAGATACGGGATACAGCTAGGAGGGATGGTAAGGGAACACAAAGAAAACTTGTGAGTCAAGATCCAAAAGCGGCAGTGAAGAGGTGAGTTTTCAACCTGGCTTTGAAAAGTGTCAGAGAAGGCGCCTGACATACAGACTCAGGTAGTTTGTTCCAGGCATAAGAAGCAGTAAGGTGAAAGGATCGAAGTCTGGAGTTAGCAATAGAGGAGAAGAGAACAGATAGAAACCGTTTGCCAGAACAGTGGAATACCCGAAGTGGGGTACAGGGAGAGGTAAGAGAGGAAAGGTAGTGAGGAGCTGCAGAGTGAATGCACTTATAGGTCAGAAGGAGAAGTTTGAACTGGATGTGGAAACGGATAGGGAGCCAATGAAGTGATTTGAGAAGAGGGTTATATGAGCATGACGATGTCCTAGAGTTCTGTTTGAATGGAGTGGAACAGGTAAACATAGATCGGTTGTTTACTCCATCAAAAAGTAGAAAGACTAGAGGGCACACAATGAAGCTACAATGTAACCCATTTAAGAGTAATAAGAGAAAATATTTTTTCACTCAACATGTAATCAAACTCTGGAATTTGTTTCTGGTGGATGTAGTAAAAGATGTTAGTGTAGCTGGGTTTAAAAAAGGTTTGGACACATTCCCGGAGGAAAGATTCAGAAACCATTATTAAAAAGGACCCTGGAAATACAATGCTTATCCCAGGACAAGCATTGTGGAACCTACAGTATATACCTTTTTTGGGAACCTGCCAGGTACTTGTGATCTGGATTGTCCATTGTTGGAAACAGGATACTGGGCTTGGGAGTCCGGGTCCCCCTTGCTTCCAGGATGCTGCCGAAATTCATGCCGAGCAGCTGAGATAGTTGAGCACTTTGGGCCTTGAAAAGGAATCTGCACCGCAGGACATGGCTGTGGGTGAGTGCCTGGAGGAGCGTTCCAAACAAGCAAATATTGCTCCTTGGAGTCCCTTCAGAGCACTTTGGAGCAGTCTGTGCCTGGTTGTACCATTTGTCATGGGTAAGAGGAAGAAGAAGGCTTGCCTGAGAAGAAAGTGACAACTCTGATTGGCCCTATGGTCTGTCACATAACGTCTATGTCTTTTAGACCAGTTTTGAGTTCTGAGTCTACTTTGGACTCCTCTGATTGTTCGGGTGTTGGTACTCCATCCTGTCACCCCAGTTTGGCACCAGGTACAGCTGGTTGCACCTCCCAGGGTGTGAGGAGTTTGCAGCAAACCTCTTTTGCTTTGTCCTCTGAGGTGATAGAAAATGTTTTGAGACAACTGCAGCATTTTTGCCTTTATGTAAAGAGGTACGTTTTCCTTTATTACAAGTTAACCCTGCTTCCGTTTCTTCTGATAATATTACCTTGAAAGAGGTATTCCTTGCTGTTACTCGTCTAGAAGCATCCTTGGGCTCTTCAGTGAAGGACTTTTCGGACTTTACTATGGACCCTGTGGCAAAACATTCAGAGCAGGACACTAGATTTTCTGCTATGGATGATGGCTCTTGTACTTCTGTACTTCCTCCATAAAGGATAGTTTGATAGTTCACCAAGATTAGCATTGGTGGAAAGTGGGTATCGCTCTAGAAATTTGAGATTTTTAAACTTTCCACGTACCCATTACTTAACTCTGCTTCTTCTCCTTCAGAGATTTCTTAAGGAGAATCTTGTTTTTTCTGCCGTGGAGGCTGTAAAAATCTCTAACATCTACTATCTTCCTAAGGGGAAGAAAAGTTTAGATCAGGCAGGGACAGGTGTGGATCGGCTGTCCACTGTGGATAGTCTGGATTTGTCGGCTTTTTTAGAAAGTTCAGTTGATGTTATTTTGTTTCTTGCGACATTATTGTCTCCTTTTATTCTGATATTGATCATAATAACACTTTGCGTTTGTTTTTCCAGAAGAAAGCCCTTCCTTTTTGTGGTCAACAGATAAATATTTTTCCAGATATTTCCAAAATCACTCAATTAAGGAGAAAGGTATTCCTGGCTTTGAAGCCAACGTTTTGGCACTGGGAGTGTCCTTCTATCTTCAATTTCCTTATAAGTGTATTGTAACATAGTAACATAGTAAATGACAGCAGATAAAGACCATTATGATCCATCTAGTCTGCCCAGCAAGGTGGAAAGAGTAGGTGCACCTGCCGCTCCATGCAGGTCACCCCTCCCCATGTCTGTGTTTAGGGGTGACCCCACCGCTCTTTTCTTTGAAACATCACACTTGGATATCCTTCTCCAAAGCAAGTAATTTTTATTTTCAAAATTTCCTTTCTATTTTCTCTGTGATGGCTGGTAAATAGGGTATAAATTTAGTTATCCTGTGATAGATTAGGGTCTCCCGGTGCTCCTTGATGTGGGTCTGATTTAATTGATGATGTGTGCTTCATTTGTTTCTCGATTTTACCCCAAGATTGTTGGGGATATTTGATTTATTTCTTCTATTTCTTGTTTTATGAGTGCATTGTATGATTTGCAAAATTCAATTTTAAAAAAGAATACTAGGCTTGATGGACCTTGGTCTGACCCAATACGGCATTTTTTATGTTCTTATGCAGTACCTCACCCTTGCTTCCCATCCAGACACCATCTGGGAATGAGGCGGGTCACTGCTTGAAGTACGTACTGCAAACCTTTTCCCAGATTCAGCTGGGATCTTTCCTGGAAGGTAGTGCATGAAGTAGTGGCCGCCACCAACATGTTTGTAAATGGGGTCACCCGGGACATTCCCCCTTACTGTTCCTTTTGTGGGCAAGAAGGAAACCTTGGCCACGTATTTTTAAGACGTTCCCATTTAATTTCAATTTTGGGCTTTCCTTACCTTTGTTTTTGAGTTTTTGGTTGATTTTTATCCCCCGAATGTTCATGTATGGGTGCACTCTTTCCTGAGGCTCCACACATGCAAGGGATTATCTGGTCAGCTACCTTCTGGCCAGACATCCTTAGTGGGGAAGTCCAGGAGGGACAAGCAGTGATGGTGTGTGCCTAGATCAAGGCAGAGCATCTCCATACTATGTCCACCAACACAATGTAGCATTTTGTCAGTTTCCCTAGATATCCTTTGCTGTACACCTTCTTTTTTCACTATGGTATTTTGTTTCTGGGCAGTGGGTAAGCTTACTAGTTCTGAATGGGGGCAAGGAGGCATCCCTACCCATTAGACTGTGCACCTTGGGCAAGTGGGAGCAACCCCTGAGCCTCCCTGACCAGGGTTAGGACTCCCCTTCCCTCCATTTCTTCCTCCCCCATTCTCTTCTCATGCCTTTTTTCTCCCCCTTACCCCACCCCCATGCCTACTCCAGCACAACCATGTTCAAATGGAAGAAAGGTGTCAGTATGCCAGAGCATCAGAGGCCATCCCCTCCCTTCCCTCTAGCGTCAATTATGATTTTTCTCTTTGATTTCTGTTTTCCATAGACAGGGGCACTAGGCCACTGTCTTCCAGTTGATGTTCTGTTCTTTTAGTCATGTGTCAAGGGCAGGGTTGTCCGTCCACTAGGCGAACTTAGGCAGTCACCTAGGGCAGCAGACCTCTGTGTGCGACACGACACACATGGCCTGCCGCCACTTTATGTTGAGCCGAGCTGCACCATGCAACCGCCCTCTGCTGCCACTGATTCTGGCAGCAGGATCAGCTCGGCAGCAGCGGTAAGATATGTGCTTTGGCACACATTGCCTGCCACTTCTGACCCCCCTCCTCCCCAAAGTTGTGTTGGAGGGGTCAGAAGCAGTAGACTATGTGTGCTGAAGCACATGGCCTGCTGCTGCCACCGAGCCACCCCCCTACCCCCATCGCCAGAATCAGTAGCAGCACGGCTCAGTATGGGGAAGGAGAGAGGGCGCCACAGGGAAGCGGCACGCCAGGGGTTCTGCCTAGGGTGGCAGAAACCCTTGGGCTAGTTCTTGTCAAGGGCAAGTAGGCAACCTCTCCCTGCAAGGGGAAGGGAGTAGAGGAACTTGGCACCCTGGATCAAGAACATAAGAACATAAAAAATGCCATACTGGGTCAGACCAAGGTCTATCAAGCCAAGTATCCTGTTTCCAACAGTGGCCAATCCAAGTCACAAGTACCTAGCAGATTCCCAAAATGGCACACAGGTTCCACAGTGCTTGTCTTGGGGCAAACAGTGGATTTCCCAGATCCTCTTTAATAATGGTTTATGGAACTTTCCTTCAGGAACTTGTCCAACCTAAACCCAGCTACACTAACAGCTTTTACTACATCCTCTAGTAACAAATTCCAGGGTTTGATTTTGGTTGAATGAAAAAAATATGTTCTCTTATTAGTCTTAAATGGGTTACATTGTAGCTTCATTTTGTGTTCCCTAGTCTTTCTACTTTTTGATGGCATAAATAATGGATTTACATTT
Source organism: Ichthyophis bannanicus (assembly GCA_033557465.1). Lineage (NCBI taxonomy): Eukaryota > Metazoa > Chordata > Amphibia > Gymnophiona > Ichthyophiidae > Ichthyophis > Ichthyophis bannanicus. The sequence goes on along the minus strand of CM066032.1, from coordinate 115,161,057 downwards.
ACCCGTTCCACTCCATTCATTAATTTATAGACCTTTATCATACCTCCCCATCAGCCGTCTCTTTTCCAAGTTAAAGAGCCCTAACCTTTTAAATCTTTCCTCATAGGGATATCCTTCCATCTCCTTTATCATTTTGGTGGCTCTTCTCTGTACTTTTTCTAATTCCACTATATCCTTTTTAAGATACAGTGACCAGACTTGCACACTATATTTAAGGTGTGGTCGCACCATAGAACAATATAGATGCATTATAATATCCTTGGTTTTATTCTCCATTCCTTTCCTTATGATTCCTAGCATTCTATTTGCTTTCTTGGCCACTGTTGCACACTGGGTGGCGGGTTTCAATGTGTTACACACAATGATACCTAAATCGTTTTCTTGGGTGGTGGTTCCTAATGTGGAACCTTGCATCGTATAATTATAGTTTGAGCTGTTCTTTCCTAGGTACATAACTTTTCACTTGCCCACATTAAATTATATCTGCCATTTGGATGTTCAGTCTTCCAGTTTATCATGGTCCTCTTGTAGTTTTTCACAATCCTCTTGTGTTTTAACAACTTTGAATAATTTTTTGTCAGCTGCAAATTTGATCATTTCACTCGTTATTCCTATTTCCAGGTCATTTATGAATCTTTATCTTTATTCGTGAGGCTTGATAGACCGCCCAAGCCGTAGCATCAGGGCGGTGTACAATACAAAAAAGCATGGCTACTGAGAAATAAAGTTGGAAAAGAACGCCAATAACAACAGGACAGAGGACAGAGAGGTGCAGAGAGAAGGTAGAGAACAAAGGAGTTCCATGCGGTGGAAAGGAGGGAAAGGGACGGGAGAGATGGTGAGGAAGGGTTGGTCAAAACAAAAAAGAAAATTACTTGCAAAAAAGCTACGGAGGGTGGGGGGGGGGGGGCGCGGCCAGGGGCAGAGCGTCGTCGGCAGTGGGGGAGAGATCAAAAGCTTGACAGAAGAGATGGGTTTTGAGGAGAGCTTTGAAGCGGGGATAGGATAGTTCAGTGCAGAGAGAGAGAGGAAGGGAATTCCATAAAGTGGGGCCTAGGAAGAAAAAAGCAGAGTGACGAGTGAGTTCCAGACGAGCGTGAGAAGGGGAGGGGAGAAAGAGATGATTGCCATGTGCTGAGCGAAGAAGGCTTGGGGAAGGTTGGAGATGAATAATGTCCGCCAGATACTGGGGGGTGCTGGAGTGAAGAGCTCTATGTGTGATGGTGAGTAATTTATAAACAAATCTGAACTTCACCGGAAGCCAGTGGAGGGCGAGAAGACAGGGAGTGACATGTGAACGAGCGGGGGAACAGGTAACGAGACGAGCGGCAGTATTTTGGACGAGTTGGAGACGACGAAGCTGAGAGAAAGGAAGACCAGCATAGATGGCGTTGCAATAATCCAGACGTGTGATAACCAATGACAAGACCAGAGTAACAACAGATGAAGGGGGGAGAAACGAGCGAACAGCCCTGATTTGACGGAGGTGGAAGAAAGAGGAACGCACTACGGAGGAAATGTGTTGATGAAAGGAAAGAGAAGAGTCCAAAGTGACACCCAGATAACGAAGAGTCAAAACCAGGGGAATAGAACGAGAAGACATAGAAGGTGCCAGAGCGGGAGGGGAAAGTCCGAAGGAAAACCAAATTGCAGACGACTTAAGGGGGTTGGCATGAAGGAAGTTGAGATTGAACCATGAGGCTACGGAAGCTAGGCAGAGATTAAGTGGAGCGAGGTCAGGGGAGGAGGGAGAGGTATGGTGAACCAGAAGAATATCATCAGCGTAGATGTAAACGGAGATACCAAATTGCTGAATGAGCAAGGCAAGTGGGGCCAGAAAGATGTTGAAAAGCAATGGGGCAAGGATAGACCCCTGGGGGACACCACAGTTCGAGGGAAAAGGAAGAGAGGCAGAGGAGCCAGAGTGAACAGAAAAGGTGCGGGAAGACAAAAAGGAGCGAAACCACTGCAGGACAGTGCCGTGAACACCGAAGTCAGACAGGCGGGTGAAAAGAGTGCGATGGTCGACCATGTCGAAAGCAGAAGAGAGGTCCAAAGACACCACGAGAGAAAAGTCACCACGGTCGTGAGCACGGTGGAGTTCAGAGAGTAAGGCAATGAGGATAGTCTCTGTGCTATGTCCAGGACGGAAGCCCGATTGATGTGGGTGAAGTGCAAAGTGGAGTCCAGGTGGGAAGTGAGTTGGGCGAAAACAAGCTTTTCAAGAATTTTAGAAAGAAAAGAGAGATTAGTGACTGGTTGCCAGTTGGCGGGGATGGTGGGGTCAGGGGAAGGTTTCTTCAAGAGAGGGCGGACAATGGCATGTTTCCAACTGGACGGGAAATGACCGGAGGTGAGGCTGGAGTTGAAAATAGAAAGAATGAATGGGGACAACCCGAGATCCGAATTGAGTAGCCAAGATGAAGGCACAGGATCAAGAGGACAGGTGGTCTGGTGTGCAGATGAAATCGCTCTAGTGAGCTCAGGAGAGGAGATAGGCGAGAAAGAGTGCCAAATGTGTGGAAGGGCGTGGGAAGGGGGTGGAGAGATGACAGCCGGGGAAGTAGGGGAGTCGGGAAGGGGAGAAAGGGGAGAAGGGCAAGAGGGGAAGGAGGAGCGGAGGGAGAGGACTTTATCAGAGAAAAAGGATGCGAGGGTAGAGGGACTAGGGAGAGAGTGGAGGGGACAAGAGGGCGTGGAGAAGGAAGTAGAGGAGAGAGATCTGAGGACGTGGAACAGACGCCTAGAGGAGTTAGAGAAGGTATCAATGAGGTGAGAGTAGTATGAGCGCTTGGCCGAGGCTAACATGGAGCGATAGGTGGAATGTGCTTGGCGGAAGGCCGAAAGAGAGTCTGCCGACCGGTGCTTCCTCCACAGGCGCTCTGTACGATGAAGGTGAGTGCGCTGGAGGTAAAGCCCAGGGTGATACCAAGGGTTATGTGAAGAGGAACGGGAGGACACAGAACGAAGGGGGGCTAGTGTATCGAGGGCAGAGGAAAGAGTGGAGGACCAGGTGTCCACTTGTTGGTCGAATGGGAGCGAGGAAAATTTGGAAGGAAAGAGGGAACTAGCTGGAGGGAAGGAGTGAAGAGTGTGTGGGGTGATGTGCCGCTTGAGAGGAGGGACTGAAGGAACAGAGGAAGGGGGACCTACTTTCTTGGGAGAGGGAAAGGGAAGGGAAAAAAGGAGACAGAGGTGGTCGGACCAGGGGACAGGAAGTGAATGGATACGAGAAGGAGAGTAAGGAGAAGGGTCAAGCGTGAGAACCAGGTCCAAGGTCTGGCCAGAAGAGTGGGTTTGGCAGAGTACGTGTTGAACAAAGGACAGATCGGAAAAAAGAGAGGAGAGGGTCTTGTCGCAAACATGCAAAGGAGTGATCAGGTGAGCATTGAAATCACCGAGAACGACTAAGTGGGGGGACAGGAGGACAGAGTCCGATATGGAAAGCAGGAGGGAATCCCAGAGGTCAGGGCGCAAAGAGGGAGGGGCATAGACGAGAAGGAAATAAAGTGGGGTAGGGGAGTCGGAGCGGACTAACAGGGACTCGGGGTATGCAGGGGGGGGGGCGAGACGAGTGACAGAGAGAGGGAGGATCTGAAAATCAAAGCTACACCGCCGCCAGAGCAGCGAAGACGAGGGGTGTGGAAAGCCGAATATCCCGGGGGAAGACATTGATGGAGCAGGGCATCCTCTCCCTCACGGAGCCATGACTCCATGAGAAAGAGAGCATCCAGTGAGTGCTGGGTCAGAAGATCATGGACCAGATGGGTTTTCGTGCGGAGGGAACGGCAGTTTAAGAGAGCAAGTGAGAGGGTAATGAAGGAAACTGACGGAGACGAAGTGGAGGGAGAAGTTGGGGGAGACGAACAGGGATGGCAGGGCAAGAGATTGAGCGGATTACGTGCTATAGGGCCTGAGAGAGAGGCCGCAAATGCAGGCGGGCATATACCCCACAGAACAGGGATAGATGCCATGGCCAGAGAAGCACAGTCCGTTGCAGATAGGGCATGAACAGGCCCAGATGGGGAAAGGGGTGAGCCCGGGAGCAGGAGAGAAGAGATAACTGCAAGAAGGAGGCACAGCCAGACAGAGGAAGAGCAAGGAGAAAACCAGAGACGCAGAGCGCCCCAACCGTCGCCCCAAGGAATATGTTAAACAGCAGCGGGCCCAGAACAAATCCCTGCGGTACTCCACCTTTTTCCATTGAAAAAATTGGCCATTTAGCCCTACCCTCTGTGTTCTATCTTGTAACCAGTTCCTGCTTCACAATAGTACACTGCTTCCTATCCCATGACTTTTTAATTTGGCCAAGAGTCTCTCATGAGGGACCTTGTCAAAGACTTTCCGAAAATCCAGATACACTATATCAACTGACTCACCTTTGTCTACCTGTTTATTCACATCTTCAAAAAAATATAAGATTAATAGGACAAGACTTTGCTCGGCTATATCAATAGTGGCTTTCTCCCATTAAACTATGACTAGAGGGCAAGAGGGCAATGTTGGCTTCACGGGCCCTGCCTGGCTGACCAGCTTCAAAGAGTTCAACAGTTTTCAGTGGGCCTGATCTGAGCATACTGCTATCCAGTTCCATTTCATGTTTAGTAGAATGTTTCCTCTTATACATCTGCCTGCTGCTCCACACCTGGTTACTATGCCTCTCCTCATTCTTGCCCATGCCTGTGTAGTGCCTTAGGCCTAGCATCTCTACTACGCTCCTACCCAAGGCAGGCTCTAGCATTACTTGGAGTCAGGGAAGGCCCCTCTACTACTTGGAGTCAAGGGAAGGCTCACTAGAACAATGTCTGAGGTGGAATAAACAGGCCATCCCCGCGGCAACTCCTGTCAGTCCCTCTATGCCCCTCGCACTCTCCACCCCCAGCACATCCCTGTCCCCTGCTGCATGCACATCAGCTCTGTGGGTGCAGTGGGAGACAGAGGCAGAATACCGGCAAGGTGGATAACGGGATAGCACGTCCCGGCGGGATGTGCTGCCCTGCTATCTGCCTTATGGAATCGGGACCTTAGCAGTTTATTTTAGAAAATTTATTTGTAAATTGGATGTCTAAGAATGGGCACCTAGAGATGTGCAAATCATGTAGCCGTCCCTGGAGTCATTTTAGAAAACCAGGTATATAGATGTTCCCAGTGCAAGAACGTCCAGGTAGCACTTGGAGTAGTGGAAGCGTGCCCTGAACAGAGCAAGGGAGATGCGCATTGCAGTGAGATTTCAAAATGGCACAAGGACGTCAGGCCCAGGTTGTTGAGGAGTCCATGCCTATATCTGCTTGTGACCATGCGAAAAAGGGCTCATTTCATGGCTGCAACACTTCCAGGGACACGAGCAAAATGTGCTTTCATCACCACACTTAATATTTCCTGGCCAAAGAAACCTACCTGTAAATACATACTCCAAACATATTACTGGCCTGCCGCTACATGTCTGAGTATCGGACATGGCGGGCCAGGGCATGCTAGTCTCATAACAGATGCTCCACTTCTGGACTACCCTTGCCAGGGCATCCAAGTACCTGGTTCTGCAGGCGTGCAGCTCGGGGATGTCCATTTGTGAAATTGCCTACACCCGTGCACGTACCTGGCCTTTCTGTGTGGGGCCCGTCTCCAGAACTGATGACTGGGATGTTCATTAATCAAGATGGAGACAGAGTGATTTCAGAGTGCCTTTAGGTGTGCCATTCTTCACTGCTGCCATTCCCCCGGATTTCTGGACATTCTGCTCTGGATGTCCCAGATTCTTCCTAGACGTCCCTTTTAAAATGCAACTTTTACTTGTATAAATCTTAGTTTAGGCCAGGTACTTATGGAGCACTTAGGGGTGATACATCTATGTTTAGCTGGAAGTAACCTCTTGCATACACACTACCCGCAGGCAAAGATCCAGGTAGCTTACTTTTCCTGACAAATTTTGACAAACAGTAGGCATGCCAGGTGGCCCACGTTAGTCAACACCTCACTGGCCAGGCCCATTACAGCACCCACTGCATCCTTGCCCATTGCCCACACATGCATGCACCGTGCCTTACCCACCATGTTCCTCTTGCTGGCTGCACACATGCGTGTCTGTGTGCATCTCTTGGTGGTGTCTGGCAGCTGGGTCATCAAGCAAAGTGCAGCTTGTAATCAGAGCCTGAGTAAAGGTGGAGCACCGAACATGCAGACGACTGCAAGTCTGCGACTGACTGCCAACTTGGGGTGGGGGGAGGGGTTTTTGCAAGATGATTCTAGCATGTCGCACAATTAAATCCCATGGCCTGGCTGTGCCCAGCTCTGAGAGGATGGAGGAACTGAAAGCAGCATTTCGACCCAGTTAACTTGGGTTACTCTTACCTATGAGCAACTGGGCCACTGTTGTGCAGGGGCTCGAAGTAGCTGCCCCTTTTGCCCATTTGTGAAAGCAGCCCTGACCCTGGCTTAGGAGTGAGGTTCGAACAAATCCACTTGGAGAAATTGCATGACATTCTGCGAGTGTGGCTGTTTTTCTCCTACACCTCATTTTACCTATTCAGAAGTGACTTATAACAGCGTTGGACATGATTTTATCACAGCCTTTGCCTTCTGACAAGTGACTGATGCCAAAGCTTTATAATAGCACACTTGTTTGCACTTTAATGACTAGGTAAGAGCACTACTAAGATTTCACAAACCTTTAAACTCAAATGCAATCATCAGAATCTTACAGTAATAGAGTTGTGACATTCCAGGTCAATATAACCCTTCTCGGGAGCTGAAATCATTCCTGCTTTTAAATACCACTCATGTAGGTCATAATGCCAAAGTAAAGCTCATTTTGCTGCGTTTCTTGCTCTGTCACTGACTACTGATCATTGTTATTCAGATTGTTAGCTCATGAGAGCGGGGCGAGGACCTGCAATTATTTTCCAGTGCTCTTAGCAATCTCTCCATGAGTACTGTTGTCATTAGTGTTTGCACTGTAGGTCTTTCAGGGCTTAAAACATTCAACTGCCTGAAACTCCTGATGACAAATCAGAATCGATCTCTGCCATATCAGGGGAGAGAAAGTAGCTAATGCTTCAATTTTTTTTCATTTATTATTAAATTTTTCAGAAAGCAAGTCAAAACCAACAGCAGTTTTTCAACAACCAGCAGCTACACATTTCAAGTGTTCTCAGGTCTCATAACACTAAATAGTATATACCCACCTGGGATTAGCATAATTGCCTCAAATCTTTCAGTACACAAATCACAGGATTTCCTTCACATCACAATCATAATTAGTTAGGATCATATTTGTCCACTCATTTCTCAGAGGGTGCCCACACCACAAGAAATTGCTCCAGCTTATTCTGACCCAATGCAATTAATGGAACCATTGCATAAATAAAATTTCTATTTAATATCTTCCTTTCTTACCGGCAATTCCTCTTGCTTCCATCTACTCAGCAGTTCACACATATCTAATCAGTTGTGCAGCACATACATCCACATCAAGCATAGGCCAGTTAAGCAACATCACCCCCTTGATTTATTTAACTTCGTTCCGAGATCTCTTGTGTAAGGGTCAGAATCAATTCCCAATAGCTTGACACTTTTGGACAGGACCACCAAGTGTGGTCAGAAAGTAGTCCCTTGGCTACACACCAGCAAAGAACTTGGCCTCTCCATAAAGTTGTATGCAATCGTTCAGGGGTATAATACTATCAGTAAAGCATTTTATGCCCATTTTCTAGTGTATTGTTAGCTAGAGAGCCCTTGAGGAGCCCTACATGTGTCTTCTTCTGCAAATCCTCATCCATAACTAAAGAGAAATCCTTTTTCCACTCTTGCAGGATTCTAGGAGTCTCTCATTGACAGAGATAATGCCTTATCCATATCTGTATTGACGGGCCTTATCCATATCCCTCTCCTTCCTCTTTTCTTATGCACCCTGAGGAATGTCCACTCTGCCTCCAACAAACGTATCTTCATTCATGACCTCTTTGTCTCTAATGCTCTGCATCTTCTTGCTCTCACCAAGACTTAGCTTCTCCCTGAAGACTCTGCTTCATTTCCTGCCCTCTATCACAGAGGCTACCTTTTCTCCCATACACCTTACCTGACTGGCCGCAGTGGTTTTATTAGGTTCATACTCTCCCCTTTCATCTCTTAGTTTCACTACTTTTCTTCCTTTGAAGTCCACTCCATCTGCCTATTTACTCCACTATCTCTCTGGAGACTTGTCATTTATGGACCCCTGAGAAGGCCACCTCTTCCTTTCTTGCTGATTCTTGGTTTTCCTTCTTTCTGGACCTCTTCCCTTATTCTTGGGGATTTTAGCATTCATGATGATGAATCCTCTGACTCATATGCCCTTAAGCTCCTTGCTTTAAGCTCCTTATTCAACCCTACTCACCAGCATGCCCACTGTCTCAACCTCATTTTTCTCCATCTACTCACCCTCAAACTTCTCCACCTCAGTTCTTCCTCTCTGACCATCACCTGCTAACTTCCACTCCTAACCACCCTCGTACCACAGTTTTGTCAATGCATTTATGAATATCCAGACTATTGACCCATCTCCTCTCTCTTCCACTCTATCATCTGTGCCTGTTGAGGCAGGCTCTTCCTATAACACTATGGTCTGTTCAGCTTTGGATGCTTTTGCTTCTTCCATTCCACACCCTGTGAGGCATACCCTACCTCAGCCTGGGCTAACCTCCAAAATCCACCACCTACATTCTTGTACCTGTTCTGCTGAACATCTTTAGCCTAAATCCTGTACTCATGCTGAGCTCCTACATTTCAAATTCATACTAACCTCTTTCCAGTCTGCCTTAGCACTTGCCAAGCAAGAAATTATTATATCCATCTGACTAGCTTTCTTGCCTCTGGCCTTTGCTGTCTCTTTGCAATGCTCAAGTCTCTTCTCAAAGTGCCTTTGTCCTTGACCCTCCTTCACTTTTTGTCCAAATCTTAGCCGACTAATTTCAAGATAAGTTTCACAAGATTAGTCTTTGATTCTCCACAGGGCCATTTCCATCTCCCCTTCCCACTTTCAAAGCTTTCCTTCAACCTCTGTCACCTTTTTTTAATATCACCGAGGAGGAAACTGCACATCTTCTCTCCTCCTCTAAACACACTGCCTGCTCCTCTGATCAAATTCCCACCTACTAAGCTCTCTCTCTCTCTCCTGCTGTCCTCTCTTCCCTCTGTCATATCCACTGTAACTGTTCCTGCTGCCTTCAAACATGCTGTGGTTGCATATCTCCTAAAAAAAAAAGAACCCACTAGCTCCTACCTACCCTTCCAGTTATTGGCCCATCTCCCTCCTCCCTTTTGCATCCAAATTACTCAAAAATGTGATTCTTGACTTTCATTCTTCTTGAACCATCCTGGATCACCTGCAACCTGGCTTTCATCCTCTGCATTCTACAGAAACAGCTCTTGCCAAAATCTCCAATGATCTGTTCCTCAACAAATCCAAGAGCCTTTACTTGATCATCATCCTTCTTGACCTATCTGCTGCTTTTGGCACCTATTCTTCAATGCCCTGTTCTTGCTTTGCTTCGCTTTCAATGCTCTGATCTCTCTTTATTTTCTTCTTATCTCTCCCACCACACCTGTGAAGGGAGATTTTAGAAAGGATGTGCCAGAAGGAAGGGGAACATGCAAATAAAGAAGTGCTGCTAATGGTGCTGATTTCAGAACATTTATTTATCTATCAACTTTTTATACCACTTTATCTACAAGCCAAAGTGGTTCACAGTTAATTTAACTCAAACGTATTTGCTATAAAAATGAACAAGAGGTTAAATTCTAAGTATGAACAACATTAACAACTTTAACATTAACTTTAATGATACATTAACATCTGCATTTGGGGTGTGGCAGGTGGTTGGGTGCTGGAAGGTGGGTCGGGATAGAGAAGGTAGTGGGAAGTATGTTTTAACATTGTTGATAAGGAGTCTTAGTGGTGAGGCTTTATTGCTAGATGTTATTGTGTCGATAACTCTTATTTCCACTGTGAATGAGTTCCAAATAGTGGGTGCAAATAGGGTAAAGACTAAATTAGAAGTTACTTGGTTGCTCTTTGCCTTGAGTATTGGGACAATTAGTAAGTTTTGGGTGGTTTTCCTTCTTGATCTAGTGTCAGAGGATTTTAGGATTAATGTTTGTAGGTGTTCTGCCGATAGATTGTGGAGGATTTTGAAGATGTTCAGGATTGTTTTTGTATTTGATTCTCATCTGTATAGGGAGCCAGTGTAATTGTTTTAGAATGGCTAAAATGTGGTGTCTTCTTGATGAACCTAATATGAATCCGGCAGCAGTGTTCTGTGCCATTTGTAATGGCTGCAGGTTGGCTTTTGGAAGACCTTGGTATTGTAAATGATGTTGCAGTAGTCCGATAGTGGAGTTATGAGTGCCTGCATACAGCTCTAAAGTTGTTATGACTGAGCAGCGGGCAAAGATTGCGCATGATCCTCATCTTGTGGTATGCAGACTATGACCTTTTTGCCTCAGTCTCATTCCTTTCCCTCCTTTGAAGTCCACTCCATCTGCCTTTTCAGTCCACTACCGCTCCGGTTAGCTGTTATTTATCGACCTCCTGAGAAGTCCACCTCTACCTTTCTCACTGACTTTGACTTGTGGCTTTCCTTCTTTCTGGATTCCTCTTCCCCCACTCTTATTCTCAAAGATTTTAACATTCATGTTGATAACCCCTCTGATCCTTATGCTTTAAAGCTCCTTTCCCTTACCTCCTTATTTGACCTCCAGCTTTGTAATACTGCCGCCACTCACCAGCACGGCCACTGTCTCAACCCTGTATTCTTCTCTAATTGCTTACTCTCAAACTTCTATACCTCAGTTCTTCCCTTATCCTGCTAAGCTTCACTTTTCATCCTCCGCCGCTTCAACCTCATCCTGTCTCCTCCAACCTCTTTAGAAATCTTCATGTTATTCACCCTTTGGCTTTCTCCTCCACTGTCTCATCACCTTTTTTCTCCACTATGTCATCTCAGTCTAGTGATGAGATAGTAACTTCATATAAAGCTGCACTCGCCTCCACTCTGGATGCTCTTGCTCTGCCCATGCAACGTCCTGTAAGTCGTACTATACCCCAGCCCTGGCTGTCTTCCACTACCTGCTATCTACTTTCCTATGCCCATTCAACTGAGCGTGCTTGGCTCAAATCCCACTACCTTGCAGATTTTCTACGCTTTAAATTCATATTTGTCTCTTCCAGTCAGCCACAGCACTCACCAAACACTATTATGTCCATCTGACTAACTCTTTTGCCTCTGACCATTGCCGTCTCTTTACTACTCTCAACTCTCTCCTCAAGGTGCCTCCGCCTCTGACCCCTCCCTCCCTGGCTGACTCTTTCCATGATAAAATCCACAAGATCACCCTCCAATTCCCCATGAAGTCAGCTACTTCCTCTTCTCCCACTCTTCACTCCCAATTTTCACCTTCTACCTCTGCTACCCTTTCTTCCTTTTCTATGATCTCTGAGGAGGAAACCACACACCTTCTTTCCTCCTCCAAACTCACTGCTTGCTACTCTGATCCTATTCCCACCCATCTCCTAAGCCCTATTTTCTCCACTGTTATCCCTTTCATCTCTCATATTCTCAATCCAGAGGCGGCTCAAGGCAATCTGTTGCCTGAGGCGAAGGGTGAAATGGCGCCCCCTCCCCCCATAGAGGGGGGGGTCGCCTTCTCAAAACTCAGTCAGAGAAACCAAAAAACTAATTATATAATATGGAGGAAATACGTTTGCACAACAAGGAACTAAAAGAATGAGCGAGAACCATAGCACACTTCATAAAACTAAATTATAACTCATTTTTATTTTGTTATAAACTGCATTATGGTTCTTGCTTTTTCTTTTTGAACATATATTTTGTTCCCACAGAACCCCTTCCATCAACAGTGGGTGCAGAGCAGAACTAGAACATTCACCCACAGAACTCAATATCTTAAATAAAAATAGATTCTGGTCATCTCACTAACAAATATTCTCCAGTACCAGGAATATTGAAAGCTAATATAAAACCCTACAAAAGTCACCAACGATCTACAAGGCCAAATCTATCATACCATTACCAGCATAAACTTCCAAAACTCATACAAAAAAGCAGCACTATAAATACTGCAGTAGGCCCTAGAACATCTAACATCTATTTGAAAAGCTGAACAAGGCAAATTGCTACAGTACAGATCCCTGCCTAAAGATTTCTTGATAACAGAACACACAGCCTTGGTCACACACTAGGCACACAGATTCTTGCCAAGTACAGAATAAATGATCACAAACTAAAGTACAAATATAATATTTAGAGAAAAATTAAACAGAAACCCCAAGAAGCCAGACTCTGCATGCAGTGCAACACCAGATAAGAGATGCAGTATCCCATACTGTGTAAGCTATAAAAGTAGCACAAAGTCCAATCACTAAATTAAAAATAAAATTATTTTTTTCTATCTTTGTTGTCTGATCATTTTGTTCTCTGGTCATGCTGGTCCTGATCTGAGGCTTCTGCTTTCGTGTCTTCTCTTAGCACTCTATCTGCCATTTCTTGTCTTTTCTTTTGTTTTCTTCACTTCCTTCCTTCAGCCTATTTCCAGTCCCAATGACCCTCCCCACTTATCAGCTCCCTTCCAGTCCCAGTGCCCCCTCACTGCCAGCCTCCTCTTATTACACAGCCACCTACCAGTCCCATCCCCAAATGTCAGCTCCCTTCTATCCCCCTCTTCCCCCCATGTCAGTTCCCTTCAGCCATCTCCTTCTCCTCCTCTCAGTTCCCTTTCAGCCATCTCTTTCCCCTCTCTCAGTTCCTTTCAGCCATCTCTTTCCCCTCTTTCAGTTCCCTTCAGCAATCTCCTTCCCCTCTCTCTGTTCACTTAAGCCATCTTCTTCTCCTCTGTTCACTTTCAGCCATCTCCTTCCCCTCTCTCAGTTCCCTTTCAGCCATCTTTCTCCGTCTGTCAGCTCCCTTCCAACCCTCTTTTCCCCATTTTAGCTTTCTTCCCCCATGCTAGCTTTCTCCCCCCATGCAGCTTGTATATCTTCTCCTTCCCCCCCCCCCCGCAGCTTGTATCTCTTCTCCTCCCCCCCCCCCGTGCAGCTCATATCTCTTCTCCTTCTCCCCCCATGCAGCCTGTATCTCTTCTCCTTCCCCCCCGTGCAGCTCGTATCTCTTCTCCTTCCCCTCATGCAGCTCGTATCTCTTCTCCTCCCCCATCCCCCGTGCAGCTTGTTCCTGTTCCTCTTCTCTTTTTGCCTCCCCGTCCCCCATTGTTTGTTCTGCTCTTCGTTTGAAATGACAGGAAACCAGTGCGGAACCTCTAGCATCACTTCCTTTTGGGGGCGGGACACGGCAGCAGCAGAAGTTCCTTACCGCTGCGAGGCTCCGCACTGGTTTCCTGTCATTTCATAATGCAGAGCAGAATGAACGACGGGAGATGGGCAGCAATTTGTACGCGTTGTTTCTTTTTTTTAACTGAAGGCAGAGTGAGGCGGCTCTTTTGGGTGCATTTCTGCCACCCCCCAAAGTTTGCCGCCTGAGTCCACCGCCTCACTTCACCTAATGATAGAGCCACACATGTCTCAACCTATCTCTCTGCACTGCAACTATCCCTGCAGCCTTCAAGCATGCTGTAGTTACACCTCTCCTCAAGAAATCCTCACTAGATCCTACCTGTCCTTCTAATTATCTACCCATCTCCCTCCTCCCTTTCATTTCTAAACTACTTGACTGTACGGTTCACTGCTGTTGCCTTATCTTTCTCTTCTCTCAAGCCCTCCTGGATCCTTTACAATCTGGCTTTCATCCTTTACATTCTACTGAAATGTCTCTTGCCAAAGTCTCCGGTGACTCTTTCTGGCAAAATCCAAGGGCCTTTACTCAATCCTCATCCTTCTTGACCTTTCTGCTACTTTTGACACTGTTGACCACAACCTTCTCCTTGATACCTTGTCCTCTCTTGGTTTTAAGGGCTCCGTACTATCCTGGTTCTCTTCTTATCTTTCCCATCACTCCTTCAGTGTTTGCTCTGGTGGATGCCCCTCTGCTGCTATCCCGCTTTCAGTTGGTGTACCCCAATGATCTGTCTTAGGTCCACTCCTTTTATCTCTCTATATCCAATCCCTTGGTGCACTCATCTCTTCCCATGGCTTTCAGTACCATCTTTATGCTGATGACTCACAGATCTAGCTCTCTACACCTGAAATCTCTCTGGCAATCCAGGCTGGGATCTCTGCCTGCCTTTCTGACATTGCTGCTAGGATGTTTCATCGCCACTTGAAATTGAACATGGCCAAAACTGAGCTTCTTATTATTCCCCTAAATCCTCCTCTCCCCTTCCTCCTTTCTCAATCTCTGTGGATACCTCTCTACTCCTCCCTGTTTCCTTGGCTCATAACCTTGGGCTCGTCTTTGACTCCTCTCTATCCTTCTCCACACACATCCATCTGATAGCTAAAACCTGCCGTTTCTATCTCTATAACATCAACAAAATCTGCCCATTCCTTTCTGAATGCAATACTAAGACACTTATCCACTCTTTAGTCACCTCCTGTCTTGAATATTGCAACCTACTCCTTGCTAGTCTCCCTCTGAATCATCTATCTCCCCTTCAATCTGTTCAACACTCTGCTGCACGGCTAATCTTCCGCCAGCCTCATCATGTTCATATTACCTTTTTTTTTTTTTTTTTTTAATACTTTATTTAAGTCCTCCATAAAATCCAGACATATAACAACAGACGACACCCCGGGGAGGGTTTACTCTTCACCCCCCCGGGAGCCAACAAAAAGATAGTACAAAGGACAGGCATTTTACAGTATCTCCCAACCCCCCTCCCCCCACCCCTCACCCACCAACCCACCCTCACTCCATTACCCACTGCAGAAATCAATTGTCATCAAGAACTGTAAAGCAACTACCGCCTACCCACTTCCTAGGTCCGCAGTCATTCAACTCCCCCCCTGAAGGGGTGGCATTACGGCTGTGGGGTCCTAGCTGCTGGATATATGGCTCCCATGTCGACATAAAGACTGTCCAACGCCTGGCACTGCCCCGCGCCATCCAACGCTCCGCTAGCATTAATTGATGAAAATTATTCCGCCATTCACTAAAAGTGGGCAGTTGGCGTTCCCGCCATAAACGAAGAATCGGCCCTTTACCCACCAGACAGGCCTTCCGCACAAGCAAACTCTCACCGGCTGTCACAGGTCCAGGGGTCGGCAACTGATCCAGTGCAACAAATAGTCCCGTCCAATGAAGCCTTCGCTGAAGCAGCATGCAAAGGAAATTGCATATCCGAGCCCAATATGCCCGTAGTCCCCGACAGCCCCACCACATGTGTAAGAGAGTAGCCAAGGGCTCCGAACAACGTGGGCAGGAGCCATCCGTGTCCAACCGACTGCGCAGCGCCCGCCTTGGCGAAAAATGAGCCCTCGTCACGCACTTAAATTGGATCTCCCGCCAGCGTGCTCCTTGAACTAGTCGGCTAATCCGTTTCAATGCCGTCAGTACCAATCCCGGCTGTATGTCTACACCCAATTCAGTCGCCCAAGCTCTCTCGACTCCACTATAATCAGGGAGGGAACGATACCGCTCCAGACTGCGTTTCAAGTTAGAAATCGACGGCGGGTGTTCCTCTCCCAACTGGAAGAATTCCAAAATATGGGCTGAGCGTTCAACCTGCAGCGCATCGCACGGCAGTGCGGCCACATAGTGGGAAATTTGTATGTAGGCAAAACAATGCGAGTCGGGGAGATCGTATTCCCGACTGAGCGTTCGGAATGACTTACAGTTTCCCGCTTGGTCCACCAAGTGTCCTATCAACCGGATGCCCCGTATCCGCCAGTCCCGAAACACCGCAGTCGTGGAGCCTGGAGTGAATTGGGCATTACCCTGCAGCGGCAACCAACAAGACACCTTCCACGTTTCCTGCCAATATTGGTTAAGTAATTGCCATGTGCGTCGGGCCGAGTCTATTAACGGACTCTGCCGACTAGTAGCCGTGAAATCCGTAGACGTGCCGTGCAAAAACGCCAGGAGAGTCGCAGGGGCCACCAAACACTCCTCTAAAGACCTAGGCGTGTAGATTTCCGTCCCCCCAAGCCAATCCCCCAAATGTCTGGCTTGACAAGCCAATGCATAAGTCTTCAAGTCGGGAAGGCCCATACCACCCTCTCGCCATTTGCCAAGGAGGACGATTCCATGCGACCCGCGCCCGTTGCCCCCTCCAAAGAAAACGCTTAAGCAAAGCCTCCATTTTACACAAGTCCCGTCGGAGCAACCAGACCGGCAGGGTCTGCAGCCAGTACAAAATTCTGGGTTAAAACTATCATTTGGACCGCCGCTATCCTCCCTGCGAGAGACAGCGGGAGAGGTCCCCATGCATTTAACTGCACCGCCAGCTGCCGCATTATCCGATCTAAATTACGTCGGTATAGATCCCGGGGATTACCGGTCAATGTTATGCCCAGATAGATAAATTCTTTGTCTGCCCACCGCAAAGGGAAGGGTCCCCTCCAAGAATTGCGGAACTGCCCCGAGACGTCCACAACTCAGATTTATCTTGGTTAATGCGCAAGCCTGCAATTGCTCCAAAGCGCTGGAATTCATCTAAAAGCAAAGATAAAGAAGTGGTCGGAGACGTCAAATGGACTAACAAGTCATCGGCGAAGGCCGAGATAAGAAAGGTTTGCGACCGAATTCCCACTCCCTGTATCCCCTCCGAGGTTACGACGGTGCGAATCAGCGGTCCAAGGAAAGAGCGAAATAGCAATGGCGATAGAGGACAGCCCTGTCTGTACCTCTACCCAACATAATATCGTCCGAGAGGAAGCCATTGCACAGTATGCCCGCGGTCGGGGAAAGGTATAGACTTTGCACCATATTACAAAAAATCCTCCCCAATGCCATAGCGCGGTAGCAGTCTCCATAGATAGCGCCAGTCCACTCTGTCAAAGGCCTTCTCTGCATCGAAGCTAATCAACAACGACGAAATATATGAGCATGAACCCACTCCAAGGAGGCCAAAATCTTCCGAAGGTTTCGCACGGCATGTCGGCCTTTCAACAAAGCCCACCTGTGCATCATGAATTAAGTAGCCTAATACCCCCGCCAGGCGATCAGCTAGAATCTTCGCCAACAGTTTAAGATCGAAGTTTAATAGGGAGATGGGTCGATATGACGCTGCCTGCGTTAGGTCCTTACCCGGCTTCGGGATCAAAGTGATATACGTGTGATTACGCCCCCAGCTGAACGCCCCGTGCTCTGCCCTGGTGACAAAGACCTCTCGCAGGAGTGGGCTGACCTCGTCCCCGAGGATCTTATAAACTTCTGCCCCGAATCCATCTGGCCCTGGCGATTTATAGCACTGGGCCGCTGATATTGCGGAATGTATCTCCTGCACAGCAATAGGTGAATCTAAAACCTCCCTCTGGGCTGAAGTGAGTTGAGGCAACTCCAAGCCCTCAAAATAGTCCTGCAGCCCCTCCGGGGATCCGGCCTCAGACGTGTACAACCTTTGAAAGAAGGTGCGAAAATCTCTGCAATTCTTTATTCTCTTTATGCACACGTCCCTGGCCGTCTTTCAATGCCGCTACGTGGGCAAGACTCCGTCGGGCTCGCAGACAGCGTGCTAGCAACTTGCCAGGTTTGTCACCATAGCAGTGCAAACGAAACCGATAAAACAAAGCCGATTTCTTTGCTCGTTGATGTGTAAGAGCTCATTAAGCTCGGTCTGGACTTCCCATAACAACTTCCTATTGGACAACGCTGGCATGCGGGCACATCGCCGCCGTAACGTAGTGACTCGGCGCTCAAGTAGTACTATACGTTCTGCCATCAACCGGCGCCTTCTCGCAGCGTATCCGATGATGTCTCCGCGTTAGAACCACCTTTGCCGTTTCCCAGACTAACTCGGGGTCATCTGCGTGAACCTGATGATGGGCAAGAAATTCCACCCATCTCTGGCGGAGAAAATGGCGAAATGGCCCATCCGAATAAAGTTCTAGGGGGAATCTCCACAAACGTGACCGGTGTGTGTCCCGCCCCCAATGTAAGGCAAGCCACACCATCGCGTGGTCTGATATTTCGGAAGGACCAATCTGGGCATCCTCGGTGTGTGTGAACAAACCTCCCTGAAAATCATTACATAGTCAATACGGGCACTAGAACCATGCGCTCGAGATTGATGGGTGTAGTCCCTCTCGGAGGGGTGCAGGACTCGCCAAGGATCAAGTAAACCCAATCTCCGACAGAACCGCAACAACATCTGGGAGGATACTATCCTCTCCCGCCCGCTCCCTCTCTCAGAGGTATCCTGATCTACATCCAGGACTCCGTTAAAGTCCCCGCCCAAAATCACCGGACACTCCGGAAGCTGCTCCACTCTGGACGCCAGACCATTGTAAAACCCGGATCCGCCACATTGGGACCATAGAGATTCCCCAGAATCACCGGTTTTACCGTCTAAATGACCATAGATCAACAGGGATCTGCCAGCATTATCAGCAATGACCGTCTCTCCTCTATAAATCGCACGCGTTTATGAATTAAAATCGCTACGCCTCCCTTATGCCCCAGGGCAGGGGACCCCCATACTTGGCCCACCCAACTCCGACAGAGTTTGCTATGTTCAATGGCTGTCTGGTGGGTCTCTTGAAGGAGCGCAATGTCACATTTATGCCGTGCAAGTGCTTGCAAGACCTTGTGCCTCTTAATAGGGTTTCCCAGCCCACAGACATTCCACGAGATTATTTTCAAAGCGCCGGGGCAGTGTCAAGGCGCCACCACAGAATCACTACCAAACACTGCAGAGGAATACCCCCAGCCTGGTATCCCTCCCCATCTATAGGTAAGCCGTTATCCCTTCTAATAGCATTCACTGGAGTGTACCCCCCTCCCCTCCCCCGGCCCCCCCCTCCTTCCCCCTCCCATCCCTCCCCCCCCACCCCCCCATCCCCCCTCTCCTCCAAGGTCTCCCGTCCAGCTATAGCCTGGACTACTTCCTGTGGCATACGGGCTCGCCCCTCCAATACTACACCCTCCCCACCAAGAATACCAAAACAGAAAAAGAGACAAATTCTCCACTGCGAACCCCTGTATCGGGGCTCCCCCACCCGGCGCTGTCACCCTCCACTCGCCCACTCCCCCACGGCCCCTGCACATCTCCCCCCCGGATGACCCCCCATCTCCCCCGCCCTCCCCCCCCCATCGGTTACCTGTATCTATGCTTTATCTAATCCAGTCCCCCCCACCCCCCCGACCCCCCCCCCCCCCCCTCACCCCCCCGCCCCCCCCTAAGAGAGATAAAGAAGGGAAGGGAGGGGGGGGGAATACAGGGGCAAGACATTGCAAAAATGGACGTAACCAGGGAGCCAACAAGGCTGTAGCAAGTAGAACAAGGTGTAACAAAGTAACCATTGCAACCAAATAACAAGGATACAGTGTCTCCCCTGGCACAGGAAATGTTACCAGATAATGAATCACTGCATCCCAGTCTGGTATACTACATAAAAGGCAAAACCAATAGTTCTCTCATAACACATGGGGGGGGGGGGTACCCCCCACCTCTAGACAGTCACGTATCGGTTTGAGCTGGCAGAGAGTCCAGGAAGGTAGTCGCCTCTTCCGGGGTCGCTAGAATGCGGGTGTGGCCTTGGTGCTCGACCCGCAGCCGTGCAGGGTAGAGGAGTGAGAAGCGAAGGCCGCGGTTAAACAGCTGGGTACAGATCCCCGAAAAAGCCTTGCGTTGTTGACTAACGAGGATAGAGTAGTCCTGAAATACTAAGATCGGCTCAGTGTCTTGTGGGTTCCGCCGTCGGCCCCTTGCCGCCTTTAGCACCTCCTCTTTCTGTCTGTAATCAAGAAAGCGGGCAATCACTGCTCGTGGTTTCCTGTGCTGCTCTCTTCTCTGGCCAAGCCGGTGTATCCGTTCAATTTTGAGCGATGCTCCTCCCAGACTTGGCAGGAGACTCCCAATCCATGATTGTAAATAATCAAGTAGGGCACTATCAGTTACACTTTCAGGAATTCCGATGAATCGCAGGTTGTTTCTCCTACCTCGATTCTCCAAGTCATCGAGTTTCTCCCCTTGCTGCTTCACCAAAGTCTCTAGAGCAGCCACTTTGGCCACCAGCGAGTGTTGCGTGTCTTCTACAGCGGACACCCTCGTCTCCACCTGCTCCAGCCGCCCCTCCACCATCGTGAAACGTTGGCCAAGTGATTGAATTTGCTCCCCCAAGTCCTGAAATCGTGTACAGAGCGCCTGCACCACAGCCGCACTAAATACGGCAACCAGGTCTGGCGGGGTGCCCGGTTTTCGGGCTAGGTGGTGAGCCTTCTGCCGTTTTTCTCCCTCCATAAGGCGGGGTCTCTCCTTTCGCGGTGCCTTAGACGCCATCAGGTCAGCTATGCGATACGCACCACGTCCCACACCGGGCACTGCTCCCGTAGAGTGGCGGAGGTAGGGCTGTGTAATTGCAATCCCCCGCTGTATGGAGGTGTAGGCGCCGTGCGGGAGTTAGCTGTCCAAACCAGGCAGAGACGGCCGCGGGACTGTAGGCCCAGCACCCCAGGAGGACTCTAGTAAATAGGGCAGTAAAAAAAAAAAAAAAAAAAAAAAAAAAAACAAGTCCAACCACCATTTAGCACATTTTCTCCCAGGCCCCAGTGCTCGCTGATGTCAGGCAAGGGTCCGACGGTCTCCGAGGCCCCGCGAGGAAGGAGAAGAGCGCTGTGCCCCGCCGAAAGTGGTATCTGATCTCCTTAGCTGGCGGCAATAGCTACTCTCCCCTAAGCAGGCAAAAGCAATCCCGGACCTCCACTTCACTGGAAATACAGGGCCCCGATAGAATAGTCAGCCGCAGGAGCGGGAAAGAGGGTTGGGGCGCTCAAGTGTGTCCCGATGCTCTTCCCCACTTCCCCTCCAAGCCGCACAAACACTGGTCGCACCTCACCTGGGTGTTCCACTCTCCGTAGGCGGCAGGTAGCTGCAGGGAGCTGTCCGGGCTCACCACGTCCCACCTTTCAAAAGAGTAGGTCGCCTGCCCAGGCCACTGGAAGATGTCGCCGGTCTATTTCCGCCGGAGCCAGGCCGCCACGTGGTGCTTGGGACGGAGTCTGGCAGCAGCAAGGACGCCCGATCGTACCTCCGATCGATTTGAGAGGTAGCCCCGGGAGCTTCTCCGTTCTGGTAGGTGCGGTTGCAGGTCTTTTCGTGTCCCCGAACACCGGAGCCCACACAAGGAGCACGAACGATGACGGTGGGGGAAGCACCCAAATGGCCTCTTCACCTTCCCCGATTCGCTAAGCTTTCATCTCCGGGCCGGTAGGGATGGTCGCGAATCGCCTCCGCGCCGAGTGTTGGAGTCCCGGCAAGGGAGAAACAATGCCGGTGGTGGAGGGGGATTGTTTAAAAGAATTTATAGCCGTTTTTTGAAGGGCGATCGCCCGGAGCTGATCGTAAACCGACCGGTCAGCTCATTGCCCAAACCGGAAGTCCTCTTACCCTTCTTTTTAAGTCACTTCATTGGTTCCCTATCCATTTCCGCATCCAGTTCAAACTTCTCCTGCTGACCTATAAATGCATTCACTCTGCAGCTCCTCACTACCTTTCCTCTCTTATCTCTCCCTACACCCCTCCTCTTCTGGCAAATCGCTTCTATCTGTGCCCTTCTCTTCTATTGCTAACTACAGACTTCGCTCCTTTCACCTTGCTGTTCCTTATGTCTGGAACAAACTACCTGAGTCTGTACATCAGGTGCTTTCTCTGGCCCTTTTCAAATCCAGGCTGAAAACTCACCTCTTCGCTGCTGCTTTCGGATCTTGACTCACCTGATCTCCTTTGTGTTTCCTTACCATTCACCCTAGATGTATCCCATATCTACAGCTACTGTGTTGTCTGTCTTGACTAGATTGTAAGCTCTGATGAGCAGGGATTGTCTCTTACATATGTCTTTGCAGTGCTGCATACGTCTTGTAGCGCTATACAAATGCTCAGTAGTAGTAGTGATAGTAGTAGTAGATATGGGATTGAAAATTTAGCCTTTGGCCCAAAGTTATTCCTAGATATTTGACTTCATCCTTCACCACCAGGACAATGTCTGATAGTGTTAGTATGGCTGAGGGAGTGAATGTTGGGTCTCTTGTAATGTGTAGGATTTCTGTTGTTTTTGTTTTTTTTAGATTGATGGTTAGGTTGTGTGCTAAGAGCCATCATGCCATTGCGCTGAAGCATTTTCCTATAGCTGTGTAGTCCAGGTTGCCATTGGAGAAAAACATGTAGATCAGGATGTCGTCGGCGTATATATGATAGAGAATATTGTGTTTCTGTATTATTATGCAAAGTGACTGTATATAGATATTGAATAGGAGGAAGGATATGGCTGATCCCTGTGGAAGACCTTGGTTTTGCTTGTAAGGGTGGGAGTTGAATGGTCCGATCCTGTAAGTATGACAGAAACCATTCTAGGGTTTTGTGTTGTAGCCCAATTGACTGTAGTTTGGATAGAAAGTTATGGTGGATAACTGAGTCAAAGGCCACAGATACGTCTAAAAAGAGGAGGATGAATCCATGCAACAGTTTATCTCTTCCTTTGATCAAGTTGTCTAGGAGTGAAGTGATTAAGGTTTCTACACTATGGTTTGGTCGGAATCCATGGTGGTGAGGGTCAAGGAGTGCATGGGCATCTATGTGATCTTACAACTGTAGTTGTACTGTCTTTTCAATGAACATGGTCTGTAAAGGAGCAGGCTTCATCTGAAATCACCCTGTGAATGTCTGGGAGGTTGATTGTAAGGTGCAAGACAGACAACCCTACAGGCCGCTAAATCAAAATATGGCAATGCAGCTGTGCAAGGGCCTATTTGCAGAAATCGGGACTTTGACATGCATGTGCAATGTAAAGTACACATGTATGTACTGACACGCAGAGGCAAAGCACAAAGACATGGTGAAAGGAGACAGAGATGGCCACGCAGCAACTGGATTTCACCAGGGCAGAGACCAGGAGCTCTGTGCATGTACATACATCAGAGAGTTGTATGTGTATGTGTGCGTTAGTGTTCATGATGGGGGGGTGTCTGTATGTTTATATTTATTGGGGTGGTGTGTATGTGTGTGTGTGTGTGTGTGTTTCAGAGGGTAGCTGTGTGTCTGGTGCATTGGAGTGTTGGGTTTGTGTCACTCTCTCCCCTGTCCTCCTGCACCTACTCCTTGTCCTCCTGCACTATTCCCCATTCCTATCCTTCACTGCTCTCTCTGTCACACTCCCTCTTTTCTTTCCACCCACCCATGCACTCTCACTTCCCTGCTACCCAACCTTGATCTTTCTTAGGTCTTTCAGTCCTTCCCTCCCTTCCCTTAATGCACTCACCCTCCTTCCCTCCTCTTTTTTTTAAATTTTTTATTTATGCAGTTTTACAATATAACCAAGACATACCAAATCTTGTACAGAACTTGAGAATTTGATACAAAGCAAAAACAAAAGGAAAATAACATAAGGCAAAATATAAAATCAAAACCCACTCAAGCCCACAATTGAGAAAATCCAAATAAGAAAGAAAGACAATTCAAATATCAAAGGAAAATAAAACAACCACTACAGCCAGTAATTCCCAGATTCATGGCGGTACAGCGGGAGGTCCCACAGTACCCCAACACCATGTGAGTTAAGGAAGGACAGCAATTGGGCAGGCTCAAAAAAACTTATAGGAAACAGCCTGATATTTAATCAGAAATTTACATGGAAATTTTAAGAAAAAAAGGCCTCCCAATTGCTGAAACCCAGGGTGAAGGAGGAGAAACTCTCGCCTCTTTCTCTGAGTCTCCTGAGCCAAATCAGGGTACATTTGCACTTGCAAACCTTTAAAAGGAATATTTCACTTTTTATATACATCTTCATTAACCAATCCTTTGTCAGACAACAATACAAGAGTAATCAACAAAGTAGCAGAGTTTTCCAGTATCGCAGTTAAATTAAGGGTATCAACTTGGCCTAATCCTGGATGAGTCTTTAAGGCCTCTCCTTTTTTGAAGCGGCAGGTAATAAACTTTGACAAGTGGAGGATGAGACTCAGGAGGAATCTCCAATATCTCAGACAAATAATTACGGAACATCTCTCTAGCGGAAATCAACGCTGTACGAGGAAAATTCACCATCCTCATATTAACTACTCTCACAGAGTTCTCCAAAGCCTCCAATTTAGATCTTATAACACTAGCCTCCTTAATATGAGTGTCAGAACGCTCCTCAACCAGTTTTACTTGTGATTGCACTGTAGATAAGGAATTCTGAAGTAAGAGTACCTTTGCCGAAGAATCGTCAATTGCAAGAGAATGCTGCTGTACTGTCTGGGCTAACAAAGCCACTTGTGGCATCAAAGCAGCTCCCAAGTACTCAATTGCCTTCCAAATAGTTTCCAAGATAAATGACTCTGGATGCTGCAGGGAGAAAGTAAAGAAGGACACCTCCATAGTTCTGGGTCGACCTTCCACCTCAAGCGGCATGGGTGTCCTGGATTGAACTGCAGCCCCCTCAACTGCTCGCACTCCTGCTGAAGACACTGGAGGGATGGCACCTCTATGCTGACTCAGAGGAGAATCCACCCCCTCAGACGGAGGACCTGGAACAGTCCCTACACTGCTCGCAAGAGTACCAATGCAATCAGCGTTGGCACGCCGCATTGCATTTAGAGACTCCTGAACACGGAGCTCCTTCACCGGCTGCCCTACAGCAGGGGAGACAGAGTCACTGCCTGTGGAGAGCACCAAGTCACCTGACCCCAGCGCAGACTCAATCAGGCTTAACTCCCCTGCTACTACCGGCTGCCTAGACAGTTGCAGTAGAAAAGGATCCAATGACCCAAAAGCTGAAGGCAAAAGAGAGGAGGACATGGGGGCCTGAGAGGAACGCCCAGCCCCCTGACCCTTCCTCTTCCGACCCATAGGAAAAGACAACCATTCAGAAATGGTTGCCAATCGCCATCTTGGATCCCTCCGTCCCTCCTCTAACCTTGCCCTTTCCCTTTACTGTAGTTCTACCCCTAGCACAGCTCCTTCCTTTATGTCCCACCCATTTCTTTTCTTCTAACCTTGCCCCTTCCCTTAGACTTCGCCCCCTCACTACCTCTTCCCTTAGGCTCTGTCCCCTCATCCCCTCCTTCCCTTAGACTTTGCCGCTTCTTTTAGCGCCACCATCCTTCTTTTCAGACCACAGCCCCAGTCTTCTGGCTGGTGGGACCTGGAGCCTTCCATTGTTTTTTTCAGGCTGCAGCCCTGGCTCTTCATGCCAGTGGGACCGGTGCTCTCTTCGTTCTGCTGCTGGGGTGGTGGGGAGGATACACATGTTTGTTTATGCATGTGTTCGTACAGACAAAAATTCTGACAACTTGACCCTCAACGACAGGCACTGCACTAAAGCAAAACAGGCCTAAAAAAGGCTCTTATCCAGGTGGACTCCCGCCATGCCTGATTTGGTGAGGGGAGCAAAAGTAGATTTGATCCTTGAGAATATAAATGCAAGAAGGAACATGGGAAAAAAGGAAGAAAATAACTACCGTGTAAGACCGGAATAAAAGGTTTTGTGTACCAAAGTTAAGATTTTAAATTTTACTTTGTCAACGACAGTAACTAATGATTGTCCATGAGAAGTGGAGTAACATGATCAAATTTCCGATCATTGGAGATAATGTTTTATAGCTACATTTTGTGCTGCTTGAACTCTTAAATAACAAAGGTGTGAATCATCACATTTTAGCCAGTTATCAGGACTGCTAACCAGCTAAAACTACTGCTTCTACTATTAGGTATTTATATAGTGCTACAAGGCATACGCAGCGCTGTACAGTGTGATGGGGCCCGTGGTTAGAGCCCTTTTAGCCCTGTATAGGCGGTTGCCTAGGGTCTATAAGACAAGTAACTGCTCCGGCTTTATAAATAAAAGAGTCTTTCAGAGCAAATTGAATGAAAATAAAGTGGGATTTTATTCCCCGTCCCGCTCGGACTGTCAAGAAGAACAGAAACTTCAAAACGTAAGCGAAGTAACAAAAATAGTGGCAAACATATATTCTTTGTTACATGCACAAAGTTCTCTTTTGCATTTACTCAAATATCAAGGCTGCATTTATAACACATGCTGAAATCCATGGGAATGGGCTCTGGAAGACTGCTACCATCTTCCCATACCATGCTTTCTCCAGCACTTCCCAAACTCCCTGTGTCAGACTCCTCTTGTGAACAGTGTTCAGACACAGCGTCTTGTGATAACTCGCTATGGTAATCAATGGAGGCTCTTCTCCCTTCGGGTCTATACCTCCCTCCGTAGTAGCTTCTGCCTGGGCTTTCCTCCCAGAACATCAGCTCTGAAACACCTTGCTTCGTGCGGTTATATTCAGGACCAGGCCCTTGGCACTTATAAGTTTTAAACTTCTCCCTGTAAGCGTATGGAGGTTTCTTTCTCTCTGCAGGGATTGCCTTAGTACTTGGCTCCCTATATCTTTTGGCTTTAGCCTCCCAGGCTGGTTGTGCAGAAGTATAATTGGTCCTAGCTTTACAACTATTTCTTATACTGCAGATGTGCTTGGAGTTCCCATCCCCCGACACTTTCTTCTTACACTGACCTGTGCTTAGAGCTGGCACATACCGGTCTCTTGTGTAGTGGGACACTCCTGGCTTCCCTTCAAGGCAATCTCTGGTAGCAGGTTTTCTCCTAGTACAGCTTGCCTTGAACCTCTCTTCCTGAGTGCTGGAGCCAGATTCACTTCCTGGTTCTCCGTGAGAAAAGTTTCCTCCCAGCACTCCCCTGGGGTTTCTGCTCAGCTGATGAGAGCCACACCTCCTGCCACTCTCTCCCCGGCTTTTGCCTTGCTCGAGAGTTGTAACGTGCCTTTCTCTCTCTCTGCCTTCATCTGCATTTGCCAGTGCAACTGCATCTGCTGCTCCCTCTGCAACTCTTCCTGCCACCACCCTCTGACTGGAACCCTGTCTTAAGTAATCCCTAGCCCTGCACGTGACCTGGGGATTTTCAATCAGGTGTTCCTGATGAGTTTTGTGTTTGTTACGCAGTAACAATTTCCTTTGCTCAACTGATTCAGAGTGCCTAGTGCTCTTTTCCAATGCTGAATCTGAGGTAAGTCTTTCTTTTACCTGCCCTTCCATGAGCTGTGTACCCCTTGCTGCATCACAACAGATATATGTAAAAAGGACGATCCCTCTCCCATATTCCACTCCTCACACACAACCTCTCCCACTACATACCCCACACACCATCCTTTACTAATCACCCACTCTACATCTCCCTTACCTACCACATACCTCAACCTAGGGGGAAGAGAATGCCTGGGTGAGCTTTTTTGGATGGAGGGACATAGAGTCCCTGGATCAGGTTGGAAAAAGGGGAAGGAAGTTTGTAGGAGGTAGGATGGGGTCTGCCTTGAGCGTGCATGTCCGTTCTAGGTCCCACCCTGGTCGCTTTTACGCAGTATTAGAGTTGGTCAGATGGAAGGCGGTGGTAGTGGCATCAGTAGCAAAACTTTGATAAACAGAAAAGGGAATATGCTAGACATCTGAAATGAAGAGTGGGGTAAGGAAGTAGAGTTTCTCTACACCTAAAGGGGGTAGGAAAGGGAAGGAAAGTTGCTGGTCCCTGAACGGGGGTGGGGGGATAAGCTGGACACCTGGGGAGCCAGGGAAGGGGAAGAGCAATGCTGGACACTTCAAAAAGGGGGGGTAGGGAAGAAGAGATGTTGGACATCTGGGGAGAAGGTAGGATAGGGAAGGGAAGAAGAGATACTGGACTTGGGTGTATGAAACACATTGGACTACAGATGAGGAAGTAGGACCTTGATCCACCATGGGGGTCACACAGGACCTTTAGCTGCCTTGGGGAGAACAGGGCCATGAGCCACCCTAGGGGGAGGGGGGGGGACTTGAAGGGCCTTGAGCTAACCTGGGAGGGTGCACGGCCTTATATATATCCTGGGCCGGCCCTGTTGGGTGTCTTCCTCCTTCTGCTGATCTGCTGTTACTGAGCTTTGTTTGTCTGTTGGTTCCAAAACTGTTCTGCCTTTCCTGACCTATGCCTGTTTACTAACCACATTTCTGCCTAACAATTTTGTACTGTTCCTGTTCTTTTGGGCTTGCCCTGATGTGCCTGACCACATTGGAACTACTCTCCTCTACATCCCCAGCTTCCTCCTACCATCAAGCAGCTGAAATATATGCTTACTCTGGAGGGAATACCTCAGACTTGTGCTTTAAGCCCTGGCAGACTCTGAGGACCAAAAGGTTTAACCTGAAGGGAAAAGGATCTGTTATAGGTGAACACAAACAAACTAAGCCCAGAGTCCCGGGTGCAATTCTGGCAGGTGGGACATGGCCCATGCAGGGGCATATGGTGTCTTGTGTGAGAACAGACACTGAGAACTCATGTGGGTAAAAATTAGGGCCGCAGTTTTATTGTCAAATGTCAACATGATAATGCAAAACCGTCAGAAAAGAGGATGAGGTCTCTGGGTCTAACTGAGCCAAATGCCATTGCCGCCGTGTGCCACTGGATGGTCCATGCCCATCGGGATGAGCTCTCGCAAGCGCAGTCCTTAAATAGTTGCTGGCCCTCAGCGATCGCCCCCTCTGGCTCCTTCTCGATCTCAACTGCTGTCACAAGGTCTGAGAGAAGAGGCACAAAATTTTCCCACCAGTCTAGGAAAGAGCCAGGGGGAGGGGGAATGTGGCCCGGCAATCAATCCCCCCATGATGGCACCTGCCTCTATGTTGCCGCAGGCAGCCGCCGAGTCCGGTGCAGCATGCTCTTTCCTCATGGTGCTTTACTCTGTATAGTGAGAAATGCTGTGGGAATAGAGTTGCTTACTGGCTCCAGATGCATCCAGCAGTCTTGATCCAGTCCTGGGTTTACCCCATTGCATGCAGGGAATTGTAGTTTTGCTTTTTTTTTTATGGAGTGCAATAGAGAAATCACAATACATGTCCCTGCATGCAATGGGGTAAACCCAGAACTGGATCAAGCCTTTCGGGTGCATCTCGGAAGCACAAAAATAGGATAGGCTAGTTACTGCATTCTTTCATTGAGTGTCCCATGTTTTTAAAATTGTGAGGCAAGCCTTAACAGAATTCAGATGGTCACAAAAGCGGAGATGGAGTGAACCTATGGGGCTGTTATTGCTTGGAAACATAATGTGAAAACTAAGAGGGAAAAGAAAACGTTTATCTATACTGTATTATTTTATTTAGAAAGGTAATTTTGAAACAATTTGTTCAGAAGGAGGTCCCTTCTCCCTTGCACTGGGAGCAAGTACATCCGTAGCAAAAAATTTGTGAGAGAGTCAGTTGGATCAATCTTTATCTTTATCTTTATTTACTGCTTGATATACCGCCCAAGCATGTGCGTCAGGGCGGTGTACAATATAATCAATCAACAAAAGCAGGAAAAGGAAAGGAACGCCATTATTTAGACAGGACAGAAAGAAGCAGAAAAAGGCAAGAGCAGGAAAGAAATAAGTTAAGGAAGGTATTGATGGAAAGACCGGTCTTGAGGGTCTGATGGATGATAGAGGGGTAAAAGGGACACTAAGAGGGGACAAGGCCATAGAGGAGAAACTGAATGAATTCATTCCATGGTGAGACCGCACCTTGAATATTGTGTGCAATTCTGGTCGCCGTATCTTAAAAAGGATATAGCGTTATTAGAAAAGGTTCAGAGAAGAGCCACCAAAATGGTAAAGGGGATGGAAGGATACGCCTATGAAGAAAGGCTAAAAAGGTTAGGGCTCTTTAACCTGGAAAAGAGACGGCTGAGGGGAGATATGATAGAAGTCTATAAATTAATGAACGAAGTCGAACGGGTAAATGTAGATCGATTGTTTACGTTATCAGAATATAGAAAGACTAGGGGACATGCAATGAAGCTACAGGGTAAACTATTTAAAACTAATAAAAGAAAATATTTCTTCACTCAACGTGTAATCAAACTCTGGAATTTGTTAACCGGAGGATGTAGTAAAGGCTGTTTAGTGTAGCTGGGTTTAATAAAGGTTTGGACAAGTTCCTGGAGGAAAGGTCCATAAACCATTATTAAGAAGGGACCCAGGATATCAATGCTTGACCCAGTACAAGTATTGCGGAACCTGTGTCTTTTGGGGAAACTGCTAGGTACGTATGACCTTGATTGGCCACTGTTGGAAACAGGATACTGGGCTTGATGGACCTTGGTCTGACCCAGTATGGCATATCTTATGTTCTTATGTTCATTGCTTCGGCCTTTACTGGAGATGTAGGGAAGATACCCATGCCTGAAATGGTATTTAAAACTGATGCAGCAGAAGAATTGCCAGAAATATTGATAAACCGGAAAGATGTATTACAAGTATTTGATAAACAGAAGAGTAGCAAATCAGCTGTACTGGATGGTATACATCCAAGGGTGCTGAAAGAACTGAAATATGAAATTGCAGACCTACTATTACTAATCTGTGAACTATCATTAAAATCATCAGTAATACCTGAAAACTGGAAGATAGCCAATGTAACGCCAATTTTTAATAAGGGTTCCAGGAGTGATCCGGGAAACTACAGACCAGTGAGCCTGACGTCAGTACCGGGAAAAATGGTAGAAACTATTATTAAGAACAAAATTTCTGACCATAGAGAGTCATGGTTTAAAGGGAGACAGCCAACATGGTTATAGCAAAGGAAGGTCTTGTCTTACTAATCTGTTATATTTTTTTGAAGGTGTAAATAAACAGATAGATAAAGGTGGGTCAGTCAAAGTAATGTATCTGGATTTTCAAAAAGTCTTTGACAAGGTCCCTCATGAGAAACTCTTGGTGAAATTAAAAAGTCATCGGATAGGAGGCAGTGTACTATTGTTGATTAGGAATTGGTTAAAAGATAGAAAGCAGAGGGTAGGGCTAAATGGCCAATTTTCCCAATGGAGAAAGGTGAATAGTGAAGTACCCCAAGGATCTGTGCTGGGTCCGCTGCCTTTTAGCATATTTGTAAATGACCTGGATATGGGAATAATGAGTGAGACAATCAAATTTGCAGATGACACAAAATTATTCAAAATTGTTAAAACCCAAGAGAATTGTGAAAAATTGCAAAATTCTCATATCCGCTCATCAGGCAATCCACATAGGTATACCGCAATATTTGGCTGACCTTCTTCATTTTCACTCACCCCACTGTCTCCTCAGGTCCCTCCACACTCACCACTTGGCCCTCCCCTCAGTTTCCCGTGCGCATTTGGAACAAATGCATCAGTCCGCTTTCTTTTTCCTTGCTCCTGCCTTATGGAATTCCCTACCTGCCTCACTACGTGCAGAGGCTCCTTTCTACAGTTCAAATCTCAGCTCAAAACACACCTGTTTCAATTGGCTTATGACCTTCCCTCCACTTCCCCTGAGCAGTCTCCCCCTTAACTTGTTCCCTTCGTCTAAGTTCTTCTCCTCTCCTTCCCGTCTGCCCATTTCTCTCTTCTCCATTCTCTTTCTTGTCTGTCCTAACCTATATATGATTGGCGTTCTTTTCCTTTTCCTTATTTTTAATTTAGATTTTTGTAAACCGCTCTGATGCTTTGCTGCCTAGGGCGGTATATCAAATGACAATAAAGATAAAGAGGACCTTAATAAATTGGAAGACTGGATGTTCAAATGGCAGATGAAATTTAATGTGGACAAGTGCAAAGTTATGCACCTAGGGAAGAACAACCCAAACTATGGTTACACGATGCAAGGTTCCACATTAGGAACCACCACCCAGGAAAAAGATTTAGGTGCCATTGTGGATAACATGTTAAAACCCTCGGCCCAGTGTGCAGCGGCAGCCAAGAGAGCAAATAGAATGCTAGTTATCATAAGTAAAGGAATGGAAAATAAAACAAAAGATATTATAATGCCTCTATACCGTTCCATGGTGAGACCGCACCTTGAATATTGTGTGCAATTCTGGTCGCCGTATCTTAAAAAGGATATAGCGAAATTAGAAAAGGTACAGAGAAGAGCCACTAAAATGGTAAAGGGAATGGAATGATACCGCTATGAGGAGAGACTAAAAAGATTAGGGCTCTTCAACCTGGAAAAGAGACGGCTCAGGGGAAATATGATAGAGGTCTATAAATTAATGAATGGAGTGGAACTGGTAAACATCAAAATGTTGAAAAAGTAGGGGACATGCAATGAAGCTACAGTATAACCCATGTAAGACTAATAAGAGAAAATATTTTTCACTCAACGCATAATCAAACTCTGGAATTTGTTACCAGAGGATGTATTAAAAGTTGTTAGTGTAGCTGTGTTTAAAAAAAGGTTTGGACAAGTCCCTGGAGGTCCATAAACCATTATTAAAGGAGACCCGGGAAATCCACTACTTGTCCCAATTCAAGCATTGTGGAACCTGTATCTTCTAGGGAAACTTCTAGGTACTTGTGACCTAGATTTGCCACTGTTAGAAACAGGATACTGGGCTTGATGGTCCTTGGTCTGACCCAGTATGGCATATCTTATGTTATGTTCTTATGTCTTATGTTACATTAAGGTTCAGGCCCATTTCAAAAATATGTTCCATGATCTAGAGAAGCAAATATTTTAGTAACATAGTAGCATAGTATATGATGGCAGATGAAGACCACTATGGTCCATCTAGTCTGCCCAACAAGGTGGCAAGAGTAGGTGCACCTGCCACTCCATGCAGGTCACCCCTCCCCATGCCTTTGTTTAGGGGTGTACCCACTGCTCCGTGTAGGGCACCCCTGTTTGTTGAGATATGTTATGCTTATTTTGATTTTATCCTGATGCTATAAAGGGATTCACTGTGTCTGTCCAATGCCATTTTGAATTCTGTCACTGTATTCGCCCCCACCATTTCCATCAGAAGGGCATTCCAAGCATTAACCACCCTTTCAGTGAAAAAGTATTTCCTAGCATCGCCTTTCAATTTACCCCCTTGCAGCTTCATGTTAAGCCCTCTGGTTTTGCAGCTTCCCTGTCTTTGGAAGAGGTTTGTTTGTTCATTAATACTCTTTCAGTATTTGAAGGTCTGAACCATATCTCCCCTGTCCCTCCTCTCCTCCAGAGTGCACATATGTAGGTCTTCAAGTCTCTTCTCCTAAGTCTTCTGACGCAAGCTGCAAATCATTTTGGTCGCCTTCCTCTGAACCGTTTCCAGTCTTTTTATATCCTTTGCGAGATATGGTCTCCAAAACTGCACACAGTATTCCAAGTGAGGCCTCACCAGTGACTTGTACGGTGGCATTAGTACCTTTTCCTTTCTGATGGTAATTCTTCTTTGTATGCAACCCAGCATTCTCCTGGCTTTTGTCACCGCTTTGTCACACTATTTTGCCACCTTGAAAGAAATAATCACAGCAAGGTCTTTCTCCTAGACCATGCACACCAACCTCTCTCCTTCTATCACGTATTTTTTCCTTGGATTTCTGCTTCCCAAGTGCATGACACTGCACTTCTTTGCATTAAATCTTATCTTCTAAGCATTAGACCATTCTTCCAGCTTTTGTAGATCTTTCCTCGTGTTATCCGCTCCCTCAGGGAGTCCAATCTGTTGCAAATTTTCGTGTCATCTGCAAAAAGACAGACTTTTCCATTCAGTCCTTCACAATATCACTTGCAAATACATTGAACAGTATCGGTGCGGAAGAATTGAAGGAAATATTGATACATCGGGAAGATGTATTACCCGGTACTACTATTAGATAAACTGAAGAGTAGCAAATCACCTGGGCCGGATGATATACATCCGAGGGTATTGAAAGTACTGAAATATGAAATTGCAGACCTGCTATTAGTAATCTGTGAACTATCATTAAAATCATCTGTAATAACTGAAGATTGGAGGATGGCGAATGTAACACTAATTTTTAAAAAGGGTTCCAGGGGTGATCCAGGAAACTATGGACCGGTGAGTCTGACATCAGTACCGGGAAAAATGGTAGAAACCATCATAAGAACAAAATTACTCAGCATGTAGATAGTCATGGCCTAATGGGAGACAGCCAACATGGCTTTAGACAAGAAAGATCTTGTCTTACTAATCTGTTGTTTTTTTGAAGGTGTGAATAAACAGGTGGATAAAGGCGAGTCGGTTGATATAGTGTTTGGAGAGGGTGGAGAAGAGAGAGAAAGCTATCAGTGCCCATCTGAGGGGAGGGGGAAAAAGTTTGCCTCCTGCCTCTAATCTGAACTCCCTTTCCCTTGTTCCTTATAAAAAGCTGGCAAACTAAACCTATGGTCTTTGTCACTGACCCAGATCCTTTCTGTCTCTCCTCTCCTTATGCTTAGGTTATTTACCTCTCCTCTCACGAACTGTATGTCCCTTTATCTCTCCTCTCCCTTTCTACCACCTCACTCTGGTCCCTCTCCGTTGGATTTCATTTAGGGCACAATACGATGGACAGAGTAGTCAGTGAGGTGGGGATGCCTCAAAAATAAGCCATTTGTTTTTTCTTTTAGCAGGAAGGATAGCAACAAACACAGATTGCCAGAGCTGACCAATGAACAGAAAGAGGGTAAGTGAAGTGCACGGACCAAGAAAATCTGAGATATTAGCAGATATACTCTGCAGAGCCTCTGGACCAGTCCTTGCAAATAAAGCCAGTGATCCACTGGGAAAATAAATTTGAGAGAACACCGTTTGTGAGTGATATCTTCATAACAGCTGCTTCAAAAGCGATTTTCAGGATTTTTGTTGTTGTTTTGTGAGTCAAAGCCTGGCAGCGCTGTAGAGAGTGAGGCACGAGCTGATTCTCTTTCACAAAGCGTCTGGTTAAACACGCAGTAGAAATTTGATTCTCGGTATCCCAGGCAACCACACCAACTACTGACTGACCCTTTCAGGCATCTCATAACTGGCAGTTAACAAGGAGAAAAAATGAATTTGGGCTGAATCCTGCCTCGGCTCATGTGAGGACAGAATCCTTTCTGGTGACTTGACCTTTCTCCTTCTCTCCAGACACATATCTCTACCTGCTTATCCTACATCGCCGCCTGGATGTCACAGCACCATCTACAACTGAACATGGCCAAAACTGAGCTTCTGATTTTCTCTCCTAATCCATCCTCCATCCTTCCTGTTTTCTCCATCACTGTTGACAACGCTCCTATTTTTCCTGTTTTCTCTATTCGTAATAACACTCCTATTTTTCCTGTTTCCTCTGCTCGTAACCTTGGGGTCATCGTAACGTTGGGGTCATCCTCCCTCTCATTCTCATCTCATATCCAACAAATTTCTAAATCCTGTTGCTTTTTTCTCTTCAACATTAACATTCCTCTCTGCCTCTACTACTAAGACTCTTGTTCACTCCCTTACTATCTCCCAGCTTGACTATTGCAACCTCTTCCTTGCTGTTCTCCCTCAATCTCATCTTTTCCCTCTATAATCCATTCAAAACTCCACTGCATGGTTAATTCTTCGCCAGCCACATTACTGTCATATTACTCCTCTTCTAAAGTCCCTTCACTGGCTCCCGATCTGTTACCACATTCAGTACAAACTACTTATCTTGACACAATAAATACATTCACTCTGCTGCTCCTCCTTACATTTCCTCTCCCCTCTCTCCCTATACCCCTCCCCGTGATCTCCGTTTCTCTTTTCCCTTCCTTCTCTCTATGCCGTTCCCTTCTTTCGCTAACTCCAGGCTTTTTCTTTTAACCTTGCTGCTCCATTTGCCTGGAACAACCTGCCCCTGTCCCAGTGTCAAATCTCTTCCTTCACCCTCTTCAAGTCCAAGCTCAAGACTCACCTCTTTGAGACCGCCTTTGATTGTTAATCCCCTCCCTGGAGTTTCAACTCCTATTGCCCTTATTGCTCTTATTCCTATTGTATTATTTTGTTCTGTATGTTTGCCTTCTAAACTGTAAGCTCTTTGAGCAGGGACTGTCTTCTTTTGAGTCTGTACAGGACTGCATACGCTCGGTAGTGCTTTATAAATGCTTAATAATAATAACTGCTAAGTATGTATGATCTAGATTGGCCACTGTTGGAAACAGGATACTGGGCTTGATGGACCTTGGTCTGACCCAGTATGGCATATCTTTTGTTCTTATAATAAATCAAGCCCAGTACCTGTTTCCAACAGTGGCAAATTCAAGTCACAAGTACCTGCTAGGTTCCCAAAAATGTACACAGATTCCATGCTGCTTATCCCAGGATTAAACAGTGAATGTCCCTGGTCCTCTTTAATGGTTTAAGAACTTTTCCTTCAGGATCTTGTCCAAACCTCTTTTAAACCCAGCTATACTAAGATCTTTTACTACATCCTCCAGTAAAGAATCCCAGAGTTTGATTACGTGTTGAATGAAAAAAACATTTTCTCCGATTAGACGTAAATGTGCTACATTGTAGCTTCATTCCATGTCCCCTAGTCTTTCCTACTTTTCGAAGGGGTAAACAACCAATCTACATTTAATCGTTCTACTCCACTCATTATTTTCATGACCTCTATCATATCTCCACTCAGCCATCTTTATTCCAAGTTGAAGAGCCTAACCTTTTCTCATAGGGGTATCCTTCCATCCCCTTTACCATTTTCATAGCTCTACTCTGTACCTTTTCTAATTCTGCTATATCCTTTTTAAGATAAGGCAACCAGAATTGTGCACAATATTCAAGGTGCAGTCGCACCATTGAACGCTAGAGAGGCATTATAATATTCTTGGTTTTATTGTCCATTCCTTTCCAATTCCTGGCATTCTATTTGCTTTCTTGGTCACCACTGCACACTGGGCAGAGGGTTTCAAATTATTATCCATGATGATGCCTAGATCATTTTCCTGGGTGGTGGTTCCTAATGTGGAATTTTGCATCGAGTAACCCCAGTTTGGGTTGTTCTTCTCTAAATGCATAACTTTGCACTTGTCTACATTAAATTTCATCTGCCATATGGATGCCCAGTCTCCCAATTTATCAAGGTCCTCTTGCAATTTTTCACAATCCTCTTGTGTTTAACAACTTTGAATAATTGTGTCATCTGCAGATTTGATCACTTCGTTCAATATTCCCATTTCCAAGTCATTTACAAGCTGTCAAAAAGCAGCAGGCCCAGCACCTAGCCCTGGGATAATCCAACTATTCACCTTTCTCCATTGGGAAAATTGGCCATTTACCCTACTCTGTTTTCTATCTTTTAACCAGTTTTTGATCCAGATTAGTACACTGCTTCCTATCCCATGACTTTTTAATTTCCCCAGGAATCTTTCATAAGGAAACTTGTCAGCTTTCTGAAATCCAGATATACTCTGTCAAGTGGCTGACCTTTATCTATCTGTTTATTCACACCATCAAAAAAAATAATGAGGTCGCACCATGGAACAATACAGAGGCATTATAATATCCTATTTTTTTCTCCATTCCTTTCCTTATGATTCCTAGCATTCTATTTGCTTTCTTGGCCACCGCTGCACACTGGGCGGAGGGTTTCAACATATTATCCATGATGATGCCTAAATCTTTTTCCGGGGTGGTGGTTGCTAAGGAGGTACTTTGCATTGTGTAACAACAGTTTGGGTTGTTCTTTCCTAGGTGCATAACTTTGCACTTGTCCACATTAAATTTCATCTGCCATTTGGAGGTCCAGTCTCCCAATTTATCAAGGTCCTCTTGCAATTTTTCACAATCCTCTTGCGTTTTAACAACTTTGAATAATTTTGTGTCATCTGCAAATTTGATCACCTCACTCGTTATTCCTATTTCCAGGTCATTTATGAATATGTTAACAAGCAGAAGACCTAGGACAGATCCCTGAGGTACTGCACTATTCACCTTTCTCCACTGAGAAAATTGGCTATTTAGACCTACCCTCTGCTTTCTGTCTTTTAACCAGAACCTGATCCACAGTATTGCATTGCCTCCAATCCCATGACTTTTTAATTTCGCCAAGAGTCTCTCATGAGGGATCTTGTCAAAGGCTTTCTGAAAATCCAGATATACTATATCAACCGACGCACATTTGTCTACCCGTTTATTCACACCTTCAAAAAACTATAATAGATTAGTAAGACAAGTCTTTCCTTGGGAGGAATGGCCTAGTGTTTAGGAAACAGTACTTCAGGCCAGCAGGTTGGGGGTTCAAGTCCCACCTGGGGACAGCAATCTCAGGTTGGAGGGACTGGGGTTTCTAGTCCTATAGGCAACTCCTTGTGGCCTTGGGCAAGCCTCTTAACCCTCCATTGCCTCAGGTACACATAGATTGTGAGCCCCTGGAGGACAAGGGAATGTATCCAGTACCTGTTTGTAGTGATTACATAATGTAAACTGCTTTGATTGAAAGATAAGGTGGTATAGAAAACTGGTTAAATAAATCCACATTGGCTTTCTCCTATTAAATCATGACTATATGTTCAGTATTTTTATTCTTTATAATGGTTTCTACCATTTTGCCCAGTACTGATGTCAGACTCATCCGTCTGTAGTTTCCTGCATCACCCCTGGAACTCTTTAAAAATTGGCATTACATTGGCCATTATCCAATCTTCAGGGACTACAGATGATTTTAATGATAGTTCACAGGTTACTAATAGTAGGGCTGCAATCTCATATTTCAATTATTTTAGCACCCTGGAATATATGCCATCCAGTCCACCTCCCGATTTAACGAGATTTGTTTCAATTCCTCCAATACATCACCTTTAAAAGCCATTTAGGCATGGTAACTTCCCTACATCTTCTTCAGTAAAGGCTGAAGCAAAGAATTCATTTAGTCTCTTCTCTATGGTCTTGTTCTCAGCGTCCCCTTAACCCCTCCAACATTTAAAGATCCAGCTGACTCAGGAGGGGCAGAAGGACTTTTTCTTTGGGGGGGCCCCAAGCACTGCCTCAAGCTCTGCCCTAACTCTTCCCAAGTACCGCCCCATGGACAGAGACCCTTCCTGTTCGCAGACAGGGAGTGTCTTTGCTGCGATCATGAATTTTTCATCTGCCTGCGGGGGATGGAATCCCTGTGGGCAGACTGATGCCAACAGGCTGCAGTCATTGCAAAAACTCTTTCTGTCTGTCCATGGTCCTTGCGGGCAGACAGGAAGGGTCTTTGAAATGATTGCGGCTGGCAGGCAGTAGGCTGCCTGCGGGAATCCTATCACCCATGGGCAGAAGAAGAAAAGAAGCTGCGATCGCAGCAAAGATCCTTCCTGTCTGCCTGCGGGGATCCGATCTCCCACAGGCAGACAGGAAGGGACTTTTCTTCTTCTGCTCATGGGGGATGGGGTCCCTGTGGACAGTCTGTTGCCTGCCATGCTGTGATTTTGGGTGGGGCCAGAGCCCATGTGGACCACCCTTTTCCGATGCCCATGAACTCTCACAGGTTTTTTTGTTGTGAATGTACTTGAAAAAGTTTTTAATTATGCAATTTTGCTTCCACGCAAGCTTCTTTTCAAATTCTCTCTTTGCCTGTCTTATCCATGCCTGGCATCTAACTTGCCAGTGCTTATGATGTTTCCTGTTTTTGTCATTTGGCTCCTTTTTCCATTTCCTGAAAGATGCTTTTTGGCTACAACAGCCACTATGACTTCACCTTTAAACCATGCTGGTAGTTGTTTCGCCTTCCTTCCACCTTTCTTAAAGTGTGGAATACATCTGGTCTGGGCTTCCAAAATAGTATTTTTAAACAATACTTATGCTTGATGAAAACTTTTAACCTTTACAGCTGCTCCTTTTAGTTTTTTAACCATTTTCCTCATTTTATCATAATCTCCCTTTGAAAGTTATATGCTAGTGTCATGGATTTTCTTGCTGTACTCCTTCCATTTATTAAAACAAATGTGATCATGTTATGATCACTGTTTCCAAGTGGCCCCAGCACTGATAGCTCTTGCACCAGATCCTTTGCTCCACTAAGAACTAGGTCTTAAATAGCTTGAAGTCATTTATTTCATTTAGAAACTTTATGTCCCTAGCATAAAAACATAGAAAAATGACGACAGAAAAAGACCACATGGTCTATCTAGTCTGTCCTTCCATATCAACAACTACAACAGTCCATTTTTTTTCTTTAGAGATCCTCTGTGTTTGTCCCATGCTTTTTTGATTTCAGATACTGTCCTCATCTTTACCACCTCCACTGGGAGATTATTGCACAGATCCACCACTCTTTCCGTAAAGAAATATTTCTGCATATCACTCCTGAATCTATCCCCTTTCACCCTCATTCCATCTCCTCTCATAGCAGAACTTGCTTTCAATCGAAAGAGGCTCTTCTCCTGTGCATTTATGCCATGGAGGTATTTAAACTTCTCAATCATATCACCTCTATCCCGCCTTTCCTCTAAGGTGTACATATTAAGATCCTTAAGTCTGTCCTCATATGCTTTATAATGAAGACCACTAACCATTTTAGTAGCCACCCTCTGTACTGACCCCATCCTGTTTATATCCTTTTGAAGCTGCAGTCTCCAGAATTGCACACAATACTCCAAATGAGGTCGTACCAAAGACTTATACAGAGGCACTATTACCTCCTTTTTTTCTGCTAGCCATTTCTCTCCCTATGTACCCATGCACCCTTCTAGCTTTTGCTGTCACCTTTTCTACCTGTTTAGTTAGTTTAAGATAATCAGACACAACCATGCCTAGGTCCCGCTCTTCTTTAGTGGACAAAAGTATTTCACCCCCTATACTATATCGCTCCCTTGGATTGCTGCAGCCCAAATGCATGACCTTGAATTTTTTAACATTAAATCCCAGCTGCCAAATTCTAGACCATTCTTCAAGCTTAGCTAGATCCCTCCTGATGTCTACTCTATTGCAGCATGTCCTGCTGTGACATTGACCCAGTTGATATCGCGATAGTTGAGATCTACTGTGATGTAACTTTTGTTAGTTTCCCTGATTTCTTTTAGCATTTCATTATTCATCTGTTCATTCTGGCAGGTGGATGGTTGTATAGGAGTGAAGTGGAGGAGTGGCCTAGTGGTTGGGGCAAGGTACTTCAGGTCAGGGGTTCAAATCCCACTAGAGGACAGCAACCTTGGGCCAGAAGGACTGGGGTTTCTAGTCCCACAGGTGCTCCTTGTGGTCTTGGGCAAGCCACTTAACTCTCCATAGCCCA
Organism: Ichthyophis bannanicus; assembly: GCA_033557465.1. Taxonomy (NCBI): domain Eukaryota; kingdom Metazoa; phylum Chordata; class Amphibia; order Gymnophiona; family Ichthyophiidae; genus Ichthyophis; species Ichthyophis bannanicus. Next base: position 115,120,004 of record CM066032.1, on the reverse strand, counting down.
TGCTCCCTGTAAAATAGTTATCTCCAAGTTATAATGCCCTGTTCAATGTAATTTCAGTTTGTTCAATATAAAAATGCACTGATGCAGAATAGCATGGTATATAAGAGAATGTAAGTAAATAAATACCCCCATTGCCTTCCCCTTTTTACATGGAATTTCTTTCCATGGAGATTCTACAGTGTATTTTGTTTACTGCAAAACTTTTATCCTGTGCGACCCAATGCCCTCTCTAATGTACAGCGCAACCCCTCCACTGATATGACCTAGCCTATCATTGTGATATAATTTGTACTCAGGTATCACAGTGTCCCATTGTTTTTCCTCCTTTCATCAGGTCTCTGAGATGCCAATTATATCTAACCTTTCATTTAGTGCTATATATTCTAACTCGTCCATGTTATTTTTTAGGCTTTTATTATTTGCATACAGGCATTTCAGAGGATGTATTTTGTTCATATTAACAATCTGGATATCAGTTAACAGGGGTAATTTGGAATCTTTCAACGCCGTCTGCTCTTAAAGGCATCCGAGTTATTTTTACCTTTATTGGAACCCCCCTATCAGGATTCTCTAATTTCCCTCTTCTGCTAGTATCTTTCAAAGGTATATCCTTCCGAACCATGTGCTTTTTGACAACTGTCGGCTTTCCCCTATTATCTAGTTTAATAGCTGCCCTATCTCCTTTTTAAAACAGCCCCAGCTGGACTCTGAGCTCAGGATGGTGGATGCAAGCCTTTACATCTGAAAGGTTATATGAGCATCATATGTCTGTGTTTGAGAGAGACCAGAAACTCTCATTTCAGAACGTAACAACCAGGCTCCATCTCATCATCTAAATTAGATCAAGAGAAAAATTGACCTATTTGCTATTTGCTTTGCTCTGGTCCAAACAGAATGCATAATTCACATCACTGCGATATTTAATGTAATTCTTGCCTGAAGGACAGAGCCTCAAATTTCACTTATGGCTAGGCTCCTTCCAGCATATGCAATATATTTTACTGGTACCCATTGTTTATCTTTATCTAATGAATCTCAAGAAAAGTAGCTTTCATTGCCAGTGCAGATAATCGATTGCAAAAACTGTATTAGTTGATTCACAAAATGCTTCTCAAGAAACAGAGCAATAAAACATGCATCCCCAAATTAATGCTGCCGTTGCAAATGTACAAAGTGGGGGAGGGATGAATTAGGAGAAGGGGGGCAAGCTGAAGAACACATTTCCACACACTATACAGTTCTGGTTCATCACTACTGTGAACTCCAGTCACAAGGTGCCCTAAAAATTACAGCGAACCTCAGAACTGAAATGCTTGCTGATGTCTCATTGTAATGCATGGATTCCACTTGCACTGACATATATGGGCTGGAGCATATTTGAGAGTGACTTTTGTCGCTTGCTCTCCCTCCAGGGAATGGCTAGAGGAGAAGTTAGTGATGTTATAGGGCCCAATATTCAAAAAAAGCTGAGCTCCTAAATTTAGGCTTCTAAGTCAGGCTCCTAAATTTGTGCTGTATTTGCTTAAAAGCTTAAGGGGGGATATTCAAAGGCATTTACATGGTTTTCAGACCAGCAAACCAAGTAAATGTTGCTCGCTGAATATCCCTGGTTTGGGCTGCTATATGCCCCGAAGCTAAGTGCTTAGTGTTGGGGTGTTCCGGGGTCGCAGCTGGGAGGGCAGCGGTGATATTTAGCTACTGTCCCGTTAACCCTAACCGATTAACGATAGGACAGATGAAAGGTTGTCCTAACCTTTTTCTTTTTAAATACTCTTTATTATATTTTCCTTTATAACACAAACATATATATTCCAACTATACTTATAGATTACAATGCTTTTTAACATGTGCATCCATAACTGCCTTTTCCAAGATGTCACAACCATGACTCACCCTGTGTATATTTTTAGCAAGGGCCTTTATAACATAAGGAGGGTATGATCTCTGACACATATTTCAGAGCTTGCTGTCTCCAGTCCCTTCCCTCTCACCTCTTCAACTAACCCCTCTTCCCACCCTTTAGTTTCCCTCCCTCCCCTCCCCTTCCTGTTCTACTTGTTCTGCCTGAGGGTAACTGGTCTGAAACTGCAACCAGATCTGCTGGTAGCGCACCCATTTGGGAGTCTTGTATTTCGTATAGGCATGGAGTTCAGCAGCTGCCAATGTGTGCATCACAGTTTTCCATTATTCATTTATTTATCTAGTTGTATTTATATACCGCCTTTCACTGGGTCAAGGAGGCTTACAGTGAACAATTAGTGAATGTACATTAAAACCATAGGTAAATAGGTAAGATAGGTAGAAATATAGTAGGTAAAAGTTAGGTAATATAGGTAAAGATAGTAAACTATACAGGGTGGCCCAAAAAAAGTGATAACATCTCATAAATTAAAAGCTGAAATAGTTTACTTATTTACCTTTTTAAGCTATATAACGTCTTTATTTCAACAATTTCCAGTTGCCATCTTTTTTTTTTAAATTTGTCAGTCGTTTACATCAGTCTTTTTGAATTTTTAAATAACTTATATGCTACGAGATGTTCTCACGTTTTTTGGGCCACCCTGTATATAACATGTTATTGATGACTCATGGGGTTATAACAATATATATATAGATGGGCTATTCACAGGGGGTGTCTTTTTATTGTTGTTTTCTTCCGGGGGGGGGGGGTATTATGCGATGGGACTGAAATGTTCTGTGAATAGGTATATCTTCATTGTGCAAAGGAAGGAACTTCCTCACCCAACCAATTTTGTAATATAAGGGGGTTTTTTTTACCACCCAGATACCTATTAGCAGGAATTTATTTGGCAAATTTTTTGTTCTCTGAATGGGCTCTCCTCTCCCTACAATAGCATACTATTGGTCCACTGCACTTACGTCTTAATCTCTCTATTCAAACATGACAGCACCAAACCCCACAGGTTGGTTAATCTAGGGCATTCAAGAAATGCATGTCACATGGTGTGTATCTGGTTCTGACATTTCTCGCATTAGACCTGTGACCAGATGCCCTGCCTTACCCCCTGTTCTTTAGTTAGGTAACCCCTATGTAGAATTTGAAACTGCATCTCTTGATATTCAGCTATAGTTAGAGTCTTTGGGATTCATTGAAAGCAGCGTTCCAATTGTTCCTCCCTTACCTCTTCCCCCAGTTCATTTGTCCATTGGGTGGCTAATGTTTGGATGTGTGTGGGTAGGGTGTCCTGCAGTATACGGTACCATTGTCCAAGGCGATTCCATCTGGGCACCAGTTTGCGGAAACCCCCATCTCCTTCCCCCCACTCGTGCGTCCCTCAGATGCTTAACCACCTCTAAGTGCCAGTAGTGGTGTAGTTGTAGATATGCATTGTGGTGGTGGAGTGGTATCTGTAATTTCTGCTGTAATATTTCAAATATGGGTAAATCTCCTTTGCCCCATTTCAGCAGCTGTCCTAAATCTATACACTGCTCTCTAAGCCATTGGCTGAATTTGGATTTCCTCTGCCCCGGGATGAAGCCTGGATTGTCCACCAACCAAAAGAATGGAGACACTTGCCAGCTTCTCCGGTACTTCCGTGCCTACCGTTTCCAGGCTTTGCGGAGGGCTCTCACCCATATCCCCTGTTCCCGGTGCATTAGATCTACCCTTGGGTAGTGGAGTGTGTTTATAGGCTCATATGGGTGGCACCACATTTATAATAGGCATTCTGGTGCATACTGGGATACCCCCGTGTATGCGGTTGTCCTAACTTTAGCTGATTTTGCAATCCAGCTAGTGGCTGAATATTTCCGCTGACCGGAATGCAAAATCTCAATCTAGGCAACCTGGATATTCAAACCCCCTGGAGAAGCATGCTGACTGCCGCCTTTGCTGAAACTCCCCATCTCTAAATTTTCAGCTGAAAATTCATCCTAATTTATTTATTTATTTATTTGAACTCATTTTTATACTGCTCCTTCCAGTGATCAGCAGCGGTTTACATTTTAACATTCTGTTCTGCAAAGGATAGCAGTTACATATAACAATAGACAAACTATGTACATGGCAAGGTTAGTGTAAGGATTCCAAAAAACTCAAAACTATTTACATATAGAAACGTGTATTTTTGATTAACTAAATACAGATATTTACAATGATGTACAATGTGAATGTCGCATGCCTAGTGGGTTTACAGTTTAATATACTCATGGTGTGCTTGGTGTATCATATGATGATGGGATTGGTTGGGATCCATCATGATATGGTTTATACAGTCAAACCTCGGTTTTCATTTGCCCTGGTTTTCATACGCTTCGGTTTTCAACGTCTTTTTTGACTGAGATTTTGTCCCGGTTCTCATACATCGCTTCGGTTTTCAACGTCTTTTTTGACTGAGATTTTGTCCCGGTTCTCGTACATTGCCTCGGTTTTCATAAAGTACAGTACTGTAAATACATACACCCTCGCGCTGCACACCGGTCTGTATACACTGCCAGAACGCCCGCCCGGTCCCGGCAGCACTGCCCCCCGGACTCACCGATCGCCAGAGTGATGAGAAGCGAAAGCCAGCTGAGCATGTAAATGAAACACATCCTCGAGCCTGGTCAGAGTTAGAGAGGCAAGGATTGCGCAGAGAGGAAGGCCCCAATCTCGTCCACCGCCTGCCCGTTCTCTGGAGCGCCCCCTCAGATAATGTAAAGGTATTTTAATGGGCTAAATCCAATATGATTCTGAAGAGAGCTGGGCACAGCAGCTTGTCAGGGGTGGCTAAGGCCAGATGCTAACATACTGTACTGTACAGTACTGTACTTAGCTTGCTTTCAGTGATGTTAAATGTTCATTTATCCATTTCATTAGTCATTTATATTTATTTCTCATTGTTTTCTGTATGTAAAAATATAGTTATTCTCTATAAAATGTATTTTTTGTGAATATTTTTGGGTGTCTGGAATGGATTAATTGGATTTACATTATTTCTTATGGTAAATATTGCTTCAGTTTTCATACGTTTCGGTTTTAGTCAGACTTTTTCGAACGGATTAATCATGAAAACCGAGGTTTGACTGTATTTGAATACAGTTTTGATTTAAGTTATTTCTGACAGATTGTAATATTCTTGGAATAGGTGAGTTTTGAGGTTTTTGTGGAATGATTGGAGGTCCTTGTTGGCTCTTAGAGTGTCAGGGAGTTTGTTCCATTGTGTGGGGGCTAGGTAGGTGAATGCTCTATTGCTAGTATTCATTTTTACCTTGCGTATAGAGATTGGAATTTGTAGAGTGTTTAGATTGTGTGTACGTCTTTTTCTGTTAGGGGGTTGTATATTAATGAGTGTGGCGAGGAAGGATGGGGCGATATTGTGTATTAACTTAAATGTTGTAATTATTATTTTGTATCTGATGCGTGCTTGGATAGGTAGCCAGTGAAGTTCTCGTAGAATAGGTGTGATGTGGTCTGAAATCCGTACATTCATTAATATTCGAGCTGTGACATTCTGGGCCATTTGGAGTATGTTTGTTTTTTTAGGTAGACCAACAAGAATACCATTACAATAGTCCAGATGTGGGGTTATGAGTGCTTGAACTATTGTTCTAAAATCTGAATGTTCAATGATATTGCGTAAGGGTTGTAAGATTCTTATTTTGTGGAAAATAGTTCTATTTAGTAGTCTTAGGTGAGCTTCCATGCCAAGTGTCCTATCAAGGGTCACACCTAAGTACTTTAATTCTTGTTTGATGTTGTAAGATATATTATTTAGTATGATTGTGGGAGGATGTTTGAATTCTGGGTTTTTAGAGATAAACATTACTTCCATTTTTTTATGATTGATGCTCATGTTGTTTTGTTGAAGCCATAGCTGTGTTTCTTTGAGGCAAGTTTCTATGTGGGTATAATCCGGGTTATGTATATCCAGTTGTGTATAAAGCATTATATCATCTGCATATAGATAATTTATTTTGTGCTTTTGAAATATTGTGCAAATGGGCCTTAAGTATAGGTTGAATAATATGGCAGATAATGCAGAGCCCTGTGGAATACCTTGTGTTTGCGGGAAAGTATTGGATAGGTTTTGGTCAAAGTATACTTGTTGTACTCTATTGGATATATATGAAGTGAACCAGTTTAAGGGTGTTCCCATTATTCCAATTGATTCCAGTCTTATGAGGGTCTTATGATTTACCGAATCAAAGGCCGCTGTTATGTCTATGAACATTAAGATGAACATTTTCTTGCAATTTTCAATACCTTTATATAGTTTATCGAATAGCACGAGTAGAAGTGTTTCTACTCCATGTGATTGGCAAAAACCATATTGATGGTCATCAAGTGCATTTGTGGCATCGATATGGTCTTGCAATTGAAATTGGACTGTCTTTTCAATGATTTTGGCTATGAATGGTATACTTGATATGGGTCTATATGCAGATGGGTCTTCTTTGTTGAGTGATTTTTTTTTTAATATAGGTCGTATGAGAGATCTTTTTAGCTCTGCTGGCATAGTTCCTTGTATTAGTGATTGGTTTACTATGTTTAGTATTATAGGCGCAGTTTCTGTTTTTATAGTTTTGACCCAGGCTACAGGGCATGGATCTAGAGGGGATGTGGTGGTGTTTATGATTGTGATTATGTTTATTATTTGTCTAAGATCAATTTTATGAAAGGTTTCCCATAATTCTGAGGAGTTGATAGTCTGTGATGTCTTTTGTATTGAAGTGTTTACTATTACTTTATGGGGGTAGTTTTCTTCTGTAGGGTTTAGTTTGCTAGAATAATGATCAGCAAGTGTTTGTGCATTTATTGGATATTTGGTATTGGTGTCTTTAGGGGTTTTTATGAAGGACTTTACAAGCTCGAACAGTTCTCTAGGCCTATTTATAGCATTATTTAGTTTTTTAGTATGGTAGTTCTTTTTTGCAGGGTTTATTATTTCTTTGTAGGTTGTAAGTAATAGCAGGTATTGTGTTTTGGTTTCTGATGACTTTTTAGTTGATAAATTTTAGGAGATAAAATTTATGCTTCTAAATTTAGGCGTTCATTTGCTTAGATTTATGAGCCTAATTTTGTTGTCTAGTGCTGAAAATCAGTGTTAAGGCCCTAACATTTCCCTCCCCCCCACCACCACCACTATAAATCCACCCCTGTTGCCACCTACTTTTTATGCTCTGAGATCAACAGCCTGTGATGATTTAGTCATTTAATCCCCTCTCCTACCAGAAGGTTCACACCAGAACTTAAACCTCCTACAGGAGAGAAAAAAAAAATCACTCTTCAGAAAATATCATATAAATCACATTTTAGGCATGAACACATCTTTGCTAAATAACTAAATAGTAGAGCACAGTCAAGACTGTGCAGACCCTAGGAGAGCGATATTCAAAACATTTACATAGTTAAACTCTCTCCCTCTGGCAAAATAAATTTTCTATAGACAAAATTTACTCAGACCAAAGGAGGTGTCAGAGGTCTGTCGAAGGTGGGATCTGAAATTTAGTCAGTTAGCATAATACAGTATTAACCAGCTAAACTTGGCTAGATATATTTAGAGGCTACAACAGCAGGCTTGTTTATCAAGCCAGATCCTTTCCTTGATATCTATAAATAAATGATGTGCTTCTACTAACAGCCCCTCTCTCCCGGGCACCTTTCCTGCTTCCCAGCAAAACAAGACCCAACAGACTAAAACATTTTGAATATCCTCCCATAATTTACTAGGTGATCATAAGTATAATTCATCTGCTGAACCCCACAGAAATGAGACAAAGTCCCCTAAGACAGAAAAAGAGACACTATTACTTCCTTGCCATTCTCCTCAGGCTTTGGGACTCTTGTTCTCCCTCTAATAATAGAAAAAATGTGTCCAAGAAGGTCTTTCCTTTCAATCCTGCCACCTCCATCCAGTATTTACAATATGACCCAAGTGCTCCCTGGCTACTTTCTGAACCCCTCATAAACTCCCAAAACAAGCCAGGAGATAGACGTTTAGGGCTCCTATAGCAGCCAGCTGCCGGCACTGAACCTTAGACCAGGATATTCAATGCAAGGGCCATATCCGGCCACCAGCATTGAATATTCAGGTTGACCACAGAACCTGGAAGCTAAACGGGCAGCAGCCATATTTAGCTGTTGCCCAGTTAGCTTCCGTGGCAGAAGTAAGGCCTGCCTTTGCTGCATCTTACTTTTGCCACATAGCCAAACTGGGCAGTAGCTCAATATCACTGATGCCTGGTTATGGCCAGGTGCTGCCCCCGGAATACCCTCCGAATACTAGAGGTCTGAACCTACGGGACCAATTGGTTCAGGTGGTTCCAAAACATTTGGCATATGATGGTTTGAATGAAACGTAGGGTCATTGGGCATGTAACCAATGTAAGTATTGTTTTAATACTTTTGAGGGAGTTCAGTGGTGTTACTCACCTACGGGAAGATCTTGCTCCTTTTTTGGTTTTTCCACATGTCAATCCTGATCAGGATGGGTGAACATGCTTGTCGGATTCGTTTAAAAACAATGACGGCCGCCATGGTGGAACACTGTGTAGCTTTGAAACATAGTTTTGCTGACTTAAAATGGAGGGTGATTGATTGGGTTCTGGTGACCCCTAGGGGTGGGGATCAAGAACATCGTCTCCAATGGAGAGAACAATATTGGATTTTTCGGTTGGGGACAGTGATTCCATCGGGTTTAAATATTGAACAAGATTGGTGGAGTCTTTTATGAATGTTTTTATAATGAGTTTGGGACTCAATCTAAACGTTCCTTGAGTTTCAAGTGGCAGGGGGAATGACGTTGGAGGGAGATTCCCGGTAAGCCACGCCTCCAATGATGACATCTGACTGATAGCCAATCAGCAACCATCATAGCTACAAAAAGAACGGTTGGTCCATGGCGTTTTTTTGGAACGACCGGTTGGGCGAGATACCACTTGATACAAGACCCGGAGGGGTCCGAAACATGCATGTCATGTCGTGGCAATATGTGGATGATATTATTCGCCTGAGAAAGACAATGTTTGTATCTCTTTAAGATAAGTGACGAGTTCTTTTTTTTAAAAAAATATTTAAAAATCAAAAAATTGGGTACGCTGCGGCCCGCTTGAATAAAAAGGGCTCTTTCAGCATCGAGAGGAAGGGTGTCTTCCTTCCTCTCAGACCGATAGTCCCCGACAAAATTGAGTTTATGCAGTTGAATATAGTGCCAGTGATAGCTACTGGCTGGAATTTTCAATGACTTTACGTTTTGATCCCGGAATACCCTCGGCACGCCCCAATGCTAACCAGTTAGCATCAGGGCGTGCAATAGTGTCACCCATGGATATTCAGTGGCATTAATTGTGTAAATGCCTTTGAATATTGGGCCCTTGCTATTCTGCTGGCATCCAGCATAAAACCAAAAGTTAGCCAGGCAAACCTTTTGAAATTGCAGTGTGATCCAATTGTGTTAATAAGGAACTTTTTGAAAAAGCTCTAAAATAATTATAAAAATTCCAAGAAAACAAACGTGTTTCATTTTCTGGTTTTACTTCACTACCATGTAACATACTGTTTTTGGTGCATATTTTGTGAATAATTACCCATACTTAGGGCTTCATTTATTAATATGCTAATGAGTGCTAATGTGGATTATGTGCTTAGTTCGTAAACAGAACCCATTGAGAATAGTGGGCATTGCATTAGATCTGCATTAAATCACCTTAGTGCCTGTGAATGTGCATTAACATGCTAATACATGTTAGAAAATGAAGCCCTTGAGTTTTATTATGCTTTCTGCAGCTCTGTGGCAGTTTGCTGTACTCTACCCTTCTTTGGAAAGCTTTTTGATCTGATTCAGTGGTCTATAAGTTGTAAAGGAAATTCTGCTAGGTACTTCCTAGTGACTTGGATTGACCACCGTAGAATACAGGATCCTGGGCTTGATGGACCTTTGATTTGATCCAGCATGGCATATCTTATGTTCTCACTTAGGTTTTGAGGCCCTTTTACTAAAGCCTGCTAACCGGTTAATGCACGTGCGGTGCGGCTACTGGCAACAGTGAATGCTAACATGACAGCTATCAGCTGCTAAAATGCATGCTAATCGTCCATCGTGCACTAGAGCAAAGAGTACGCAGGCTAGGGGCAGACGGTGGGCATGGAAAGGACATTGCTGCTAGTGCAAGGGCAAGTGTCGTGCATGCTCAGTGACAATGTGGCAATTAGTGTCACACGCTAGGGTTCACTATCGCGTGCTAGCTGCTGGGAACTTTCTGTGCATGCTCCCGACAGTGCACAGCAGGTGCACTTACCAAGCATTAGTTTTGCCACTAATTGTGCGGTACATGCGCACCTTTCGTAAAATGGCCCTTAATGACTGGCAGCTGTCATCTAACATTAATTTGCTTTGCAGCTAAAGAGAAGATCCAGGAGAATGCTAGAGGGGCAGAGCTGGTGAAATATTCTAGACCCTTCCAGTAAAAGCAGTGTTACTGCTTGTGGAAGGAGGAGCGAGGCTGGCAGTTGCACAGGCCCTGCCAGTCGAAGAAGAGGCATTACTACTGGCAGCTGGATGGATGGAGCTGGCAAGGTTTCCCAGGCCTTGTCAACTAGAGAAGATGTAATGTGGCTGGTAGCTGGGGAAATGGAGTTGGCAAGGTTTCCTAGCTCCTGTAAACAGCCTGAAATGTCAGAGGAGTGAGCTTAAAAAGAGATCTGAAAGAAAATGGGAACAATATGAAAAGAGGCCAGATCTGGGGACATACATCTTGTCTTCTCATAACCAGAAATCAGTCAACCAACTGAGTTCTGCACCAACTATAAATCTTGATGAGATATCGGATAAGACCAAAAAGTAGAGTTATAATATTCCACTGGGGACAGAGCTAAAGATGGAACTACTGTCCATAGGTGCTTATTAGAAAGGTAAGGCTTTAAAAGGTGGGCAACCAGAGGCATTCCATATTAAGATTCAGGAAGCTCTGACAGACAACACTTTCAAATGTCAAATGACCAAAGAAGAAAACTTCAGCGTTAGAGGAATTTGTAAGTTATTGGCATAACACTAAAAATACATGCCAAAAGGTCTGATGATATCCAAGAACAGGTAGAGGTAAATATTGAATCCAGCAGGGGACAAAATAACTTCCTGCGGCACACTGCCAATTAAGGAGGTGGGCAGAAAGGAAGCACCCCTACAAACCACCCTAATGTGACTCAGTGAAAATAAAAAGACTGAAACTATCGCAAGCCTCACCTGTGACACCAAATCTAAACTAAAGGATCTTATGGTCCAAGGCGTCGAAGGCTGTGGTGAAATCCAGAAAAATTAAAAGCCTGCCTTCCTCTCATCCAAATCTGGTCTCTCATCATTAGATTCCATACCAAAACTAGCACAGAAGCCAAACTGATTAGAATCAAGGCCAAGGGAATTGCAGAGAAATTCATTCAACTGTGCCAGAATTACTCATGCCACCATTTTGGCGAACAATGGAAGATTTGCTGCTGACCTATAGTTTTCCACTCTGTTAGCATCAAAAGAAAACTTCTTCAATAATGGCTTAATCAATGGATATCTGAAAGAAGCCAGAATAAAAGGTTTCCTACAAAGAGGCATTAATAATAGAAGTCATGGCATTTGTAAAAGCCTCTCTTAAGCTTTTATTAAAGAAGATGGACACCAGTCCAAAGACCAAGTAGAAGCCTGAACTTTGTTCACAATAGCCAAAACCTCCCTCTCCCCCTCCCCCAAAATGACAACAACTGAAATTCAGACTACAGGGTAGGTTTCTCACTAGAAACCAAGATCTGTGAAAATGGTCCATGCAAGTCATCCCAGACTTTTTGAAAACTCAATGTTGTTGTACCACTACGGTTTCTGGTTTTAAACAAGGTCCCTTCATGCAAATTTACCCCACTGCTTTCTTGAATACATGATGCAAACTAGGAATGTGCATTCATTTGAAAAGAAAAAGGAAATGAAATGGAAAATATAATTGTCATATTAAAGCTCAATGATATCTCGCATTTCATTTTGTTTCATTGTCAAACTAATATGAAATGGGATACACCAAAATTTTGTCACTTCCTGGGTTTTATTAATAGGGTGCATTATGGCTTAACAGTGCACACTATAGGCAAACAGTGCATACTACTGAGCCATAATGGGCACTATTAAGCCATAATGTACCCTATTAAGCAATAGTGTATACTAGTCGTGCATGCGCTAATAGAGCACACTATTGCATACCAGGGCACACTATTAAGCGATGGTGCACATTATTAATGGAACCCAGGAAATGACAAAAAACCCACAAGCAAATGGAAAAACAAACATTTTACACAGTAAGCATAAAATGAAAAGAAATAAAATGGTTTTGCCTGTACATCCCTAATGCAAACTTTAAACACTGCTGTTCAGGGTTTTAACAGTGCTCCATGTGTAATTTGCAGCACTGGAATGAGATACTGTATTTCAGCACTGGGGCAAGCAGCAGGAAACATGCCCTCTGAACATGACCACTCTGATCTCAACCCTTCCCCCCAAAGCAGCCTCTAGAATGTGACACTTTTATTTTTCTCTGCACTTGGCTGGTCTCCATGTTTCATTTACAAATCAACCAATCCTGCTTTTTCGGGGGGGTTTTCTATTTAAATTTTAATGTTAGTGGTAAATGCATAATTGTACAGCTCCAAGATTGTACAACTTGAAACTTGAGAGAATAAAGTAACACTTGGAACAGATTATTTGCTTTTTTGTTTGTTTTATGGATTCTGGGGCTGATATACAGCAGGCATATCCAACAGGTAGATCGCGATCTACCTGTAGATCGCGGAGAGGTCAGAGGTAGATCGCCAGCCCCACTTGGCTCCATCTCTCCAGCAGCTCGCCCTGTCGCTAGGAGAGAGCTCGTGCCGGCAGGTCATCTGCCAAGGGCTTGCCGCCGCTGCTGATCCTTTGCCTCTCTTTTTTCCCTGCCTGCCGGAATCTTGCCTGCGGGTGTATTGGGAGCGCTTGTTTTCGTGCTAATAGTTTGTGGGTACCCCAGGGGGCCGCCGCCCGCACCCCGTGACAAGACGCCACAGGCCTGGCGTCATACCTGGTCTCCTGCCTCTCAGAATCACCCATTCCTGCCCCCGCCCCAACACCCCTTAGAAGAGTGTTATATACCGGGGGATATCCATTTGCCCGGGTTTTACCTGAATACACTTACCGTATTAGTTGTGTCGTGTGCTGGTCGTTGGTCGCTTTATAGTTCGCTTCCATTAAACGTTTTTGGGCAGACGTCAACAAAGTGTCAAGAATTTGGTGATTTTGGTGGGCTTTTCCAATTTTGTTCTAACTTGCCTATGCCTTGCCTTCAAATTGGTCCAAACCACTGTGACTTTTGCTTGCCTCTGCAATTTTATTTTCCCTAGCCTTTGCGTTGATTCTACACTGCAATTTTATTTTGCCTTGCCTTTGTGTTGATTCTACACTGTGTGCAGAATTTATTAAATCGCGTGTGGTGGTATTTGAACTTGTTTGGTGGTATTTGATTTTATTTGGTTTGCTGGACAGGTGTTTGAGTTTTTTAGATGATTGTTTGGTGGTATTTGATTTTTGGTGCCAGTATGATGAATTCTTATTTTTACTTTTAGAACTGCATTTGTGGTTTTGGCATCTCCAGTCCTTGTATTGCACATCATCCAGAGGTCTTCAGTTCCTGTTGATCTTTAATACTTTGGGACAGTGACAGTTTTGGACCAGATTCAGCCAGTGTTTATACTAACTTAGCAGATTTGGCCTTCTTACATCCAGCCACCCCAGTATAACGAAGATGAGTGTTCCAAAGAAGAGCAAAACCTACCACTTTCATGATGAATGGGAAATGGACTACTTCTTTATCACGGTGAAAGACAAGTGTTGTTGTCTAATCTGTAACGCCCCAGTATCCTTGCCCAAAAAGGGTAATCTGGAACGTCATTATAAGGCTCTGCATAGCAATACGTTTGATGCTGATTTTCCACCCAAAAGTGAAATTCGTAAACTGAAGCTCAAAGAACTTAAATCGAAATTGGCTACTCAGCAACAGTTGATGGCGAAGCCAAGGTCACATTCGGTCAATGCAACCATAGCATCCTTCAAGGTCAGCAACCTGATCGCAAAGAAATGCAAACCTTTCACTGACGAGGAATTTGTAAAAGATTGTTTTCTTGAAGCAGCTGACAATCTTTTTGAAGGCTTTAAAAATAAGAAAGAGATCATAGCTGCTATTCAAGATGTACAATTGTCAAGATACATCATCGTGAGGTGAATAGAAAAGATGTGTGGAGACACAACTGAACAATTGTTGGAGGATGTTTCAAATTGTGTTGCTTTCTTACTCCAACTGGATAAATCTACAGACATAAGAGACATAGCTCAGTTACTAGTCTTTATCCGGATGCTTTTTGAAGACTTCAGTGTTAAAGAAGAACTACTTGGAATGATTTCTTTAAAAGGGAGAACTACCGGTCAGGAAATATTCAGTTCTTTCCATTCTTTTGTGACAAAGTGTAATCTTCCATTGCATAGACTTGTTTCCATCACTACTGATGGAGCAAGAGCAATGACAGGTGAAGTTAACGGTTTCATAGCCCTCTGTAGACAGCATAACGACTTCCCAGATTTCCTTTCTTACCACTGCATCATTCACCAGCAAGTTCTGGCAAGCAAGAAACTCAATACAAAGACTGTCATGGACATCACTTTCAAAATTGTAAATTCAGTTCGTGGAAGATCACTTCAAAGATGGCTTTTCAATCCTACTCTTGATGAAGGGGCAGCAGAAATCATTTTGCACACAGATGTAAGGTGGCTAAGTAGGCACATATTTCTGCAAAGATTTCGTGATTTGCTGAATGAAATAAGAAGTTTTTTGAAGGAGAGGGGAGATGACCAAGCAGAGTTGGAAGATGAGGAGTGGTTATGTGATCTGACATTTTTCGCTGACTTTACAGGCGAACTAAGTGATATGAATCTTGAACTACAAGATAAAAACAAATGCATTGGCGAGATGATGAGTACAGTTTCATCCTACAAGAGCAAATTTGAGCTAATGATGACTGACCTTGCAAACAACACTTTTTATCATTTTCCTAATACACAGGACCATCTGGGACAATATCCAAATTTTGTTTTTCAGAACGAGAAGTATGTGACAGAAATCTGTTCTGTTATCCAGGAATTCGAAAATAGATTCTGTGACTTCCAAAAAATTGGAACAGTTGTGGAGTACTTGTCATACCCATTCAAAGTAGATGTGGACATTAAAGAAACTGCAGCTGCTATCAGTAAAAATTACTCACTGAACAAGCCATCTCTTGAAAACAAAATAGTAACCTTTAAAAATGATATTTTTCTCAAGACTCGTGCTGAGCAAGAATCGTTTTGGAAGCTAGTGCCTAGAGACAAATTTCCCAACTTAAGAAGATGCAGTGAAGCTGTACACTCCTGTTTCGGTTAAACTTATTTGTGTGAATCTGCGTTTTCCCATCTGAAAATGACAAAGAGTACACAATGTTCCAACATGACAGATGAACATCTCCAGGATTCCCTGAGACTGGCCCTCACACAATATTCACCCAAGTTCAAAAAGCTGGTGGATGAAATGCAGGCTCAGACGTCTCACTAATGAGCAAGAGCGAATTATTAAAGATTGTGCAAGATTAGCCTGGATCAATACTCAACCTAAATTTAACACAAATTTCTCAATAAACGTTAAAGAAAGTTATTAAGACAGTTAAAGAAAGTTATTACTCAATAAAACTTTAAGAAAAAATGTACTTTCCATTTCCCCTCGCAGTTCTTACTGGATCTTCATCTCTCTGTTTTGTTTTTGCTTAATTTGCTTAACAGCTGATCACATCCAAGTAAATGATAGAAGGTTCATTAAAAATGGGGGGGGGGGGAGAATCCTCCAACTTTATTGGGTTAAAATTTAATTTGAAACTAATTTGAAACTTAATTTTCATGGTGATAGATCACCGGCACTTTTGGCCGGAAAAAGTAGATCACAACCTCTTCGGAGTTGGACATGCCTGATATACAGGATCCTTAGCTGGACGGCCAATGGTGGCTGTCCAGTTAAACGTGCTGATTGTGATAATAAGCGGCACTATCTGGATATCTCCACAAACCACCCTGGCACTGAGTAACACATAGAATCTTGTTCTCCGGGGTGCATCCAATCTTACATGTCCACCAGTCCCAGTTGGTCAATATATGACTACATGATGGGTCCAGCCCAATTGAACTCCCGGTTCTCTGATTTATCAGAGGGGAAAAGAGTGAAATCAAAGTCACCAGCTATGTAAACTGATCCTTCCATATTACATTTCAGAATGTTAAGACCTTTCTGGAAAAAGGCTCGAACATTAGTATTTGAGGCATATCCACTAGCTGGTGTAACTCTTACATTATCAGGAGTACCAGATAATATTATATATCGGCCTTGCTTGCCCGCAGTTTGTTTTGCCACCGTAATTTTACAGTGTTCAGAGACAAGGGCTTCTATTCCCTGTTTATGAGCATTATGCAAAATCTGGTGTGATATGGGCCTTAGAGTCAATGCTGACCCAGCAGCTGCTGGGTTTTCTTGTCAGTGTGACTGGAAGCAGATTGCCAGACCTTTCTTCTGAGGAAATGGAGGGGTAAGTGACTTGCCTAAGGCTACTAGGAGTGCTAGTAGGAATTGAACCCTAGTTTTTTGGTTACCTAGCCAGTGCTCTAACTGCCAAGCTACTCCTTCATTCTCTGTTACAATGAGCACAATATACCTGTGCTATCCCTTTCACTTTAAGTTTTAAGTGTTCATCCAAAGAAAGATAGGTTTCTTGAAGATATATTAACTCCTCCCAGACTTCCTTATTGGCTTCAACACTCCATCTTCTTTTAATAGGGGAATTTATCCCCCTAACATTCCAGCTTTTACTCATAAATCAATATTTCCCCCACCTTTTACTTCTGACTGTAGATCCCCCTTACCCAGTTTCTCCTTCTCACTTCCTCACCACAGTTGTCTGTCTTTCAAGCCAGCCAATGACCAAATTTCTAAGAGTACCACCCATGGGCAGGCACGCTCTCCTTGCACCCAGACATGCATACATATACACAAGCCACAGCCATCCACTGCACATTCACACCTCATTCTCTTTTAAACTCCCCACACCACTTACCCTTCAGTAGCTATCCCATGCTATGCAACCACATACCCAACATTCTTAATGAAAAACAAACTATAATCCATGACTATCTCCACTAGTCATAACTGCAAGATATCCCTCCAGGCTCCCAAAGAATCTGAGCTGTGCAAAATAATGAAGGAAGTCCCAGCTCAGCCACTGCCATCGCACTCTGCTCCTCAGGTTTCATCTTCCGGTGTAGACATCCTATTCAGTCAGCAGCCTTCCTTGGAAACCCGCTTCCACTTTGTAGATTCCCACATTGCTTTGCCAGTACTCTTTGATGGTAGGTCCACGCCTCCTATTCCAAGCTCCCATAGCACTTGTACCACATTTTCTAGAGCATGGGCCCAGAAAGTTTTTCCTTTAGCCATAAATGCAATTCCAAATGGGAAAAGCCAATTATACTCTATCCCCTAGTTTTTCAGTCACCATTTTCAAATCTCTGCTTCTCCAAAGTCATGGGTGATAACAACACATACATCATAATTTTGTTGCTATCTCATTCCAGCACAGACTTCTCCCTCATTTTTGCAGCAATCTTTTTTTCAGATGAAAATCTTGCACGCAGATAACAATGTCTTTGGGTAGATTAGATCTTTGCATGTCCAGTGCTCAATCCATGCGTACCATGTGCCATTTTCTACCCTCACCACACAAGGCTAGTACAGCAGCATAGTTCGGTGTAATCTTTGTATACCTGTCCAACTCGGGGTTAAGTGACTTGCCCAAGATCATGAGGAACAGTAGTATGGCTTCAAACCTTGGTTTCTCTGGTCCTTGCCCACTCCTTTAATCATTAGGCTATTAGATGTTGCTGTTCTCAAATTTTATTCCAGGGATGTCTATGTAGACATCCCCATAGACCGTCCATATCAGGCACATCCATGTTTATGTTATCGTGCCTGAACATGGATGTGGCTGCTTTTTTTTTCAGACGTTCTGGCTTGGACATCCTTTAGATTGCACATTGATGTCCTTTGTAAAATGTGCCTTCACATGCATAACTTTGCATTTGTTCACATTAAATCTCATCTGCCATTTGGATGCCCAGTCTCCCAGTTTCTCAAGGTCCTCTTGCAATTTTTCACAGTCCTCTTTTGATTTAACAACTTTGAATAATTTTGTGCTGTCTCCAAATTTGATCATCTCACTTACTGTTCCCACTTTCAGATCATTTACAAATGTATTAAAAAGCAATGAGCCCAGCCCAGATTCATGGGATACTTCCTTATTTACCTTGCTCCATTGAGAAAATTGACCATTTAGCCCTACTGTTTTCTATATTTTAACCAGCTCCCAATCCACAACAGGACACTGCCTCCTATCCTATGACTTTTTAATTTCCTTGAATTTGAAGATCGGATTATCTTCAGGTGGCAGGGGTAGCAATGGGGGCTACTTTTGCCCCCCTCAATCCATTCTACTATTCTTCAGTCCTGCCTAAATTCATACAGGTAAATCACACCATGAAAACTGTATTGACAACTGGAAAATAAATTATATGCTCCATTCCAGCATCGTTCCTCTTTCACTTTCCTCAGTGCTAATCTAGACATCATTAATAGTGTTTCACGTCAGCTTCTTCAGGGGAGTCATAGACTCAAACGGTGCAGTGTGGGGTGAAAGGTACCACTTCAATGTTTTTTTATCAAAGTTACTATTTCCATAAAAACCTAGACTAAAACCAAAAACCACTCTGTCATTCATAAATCAAGCAAGAAACCAATACAAATCACAACATACAACTTATTCACTTATAAGTTCAAAGATAGATCACTCCAATCATCTTTAAGAGGTTTCCTCAAGGGCAGTCGAGAACCACATCATATTCACAATATAAACCTCAAAAAGCCCCAGATATTACCACTGATACAGTTTTTCCACTTTACTGTATCAAATAATACAGCGTAAGGCAGAGACCAGTGTCAGCAGTACTCCGTAGGAATCCCAAAAGAATGACACGCTGGCGCATCTAATATGACAGACAACCCACCCCCGTGGCATGACGTCAATACATCAGATGTCCTTCATTCCAAGGGACCATCAATATAACAACCAGGACTAAGCGCTACTTCTCTACACGGGAGATGATCCACGCGATCATTCTTCCGACCAAGCATCTTATCACCCTCAGTTAACTAACTAGGTTCTATCCACTAATAACCTGCCCCACACAAAAGTGAAAGTGGACTTAACATTAAAAGTGGACACTGAAACATTTTTTTGACCAGATTCTAAAAAACCATCAAGTTGCCCCAGAAAGTTCACAAGAGGATACCATACCACTATATCTAATCAAACATACAGCGCATCCACAAAGCATAGCAATACCACATCTAACCACATCCTCTTATTCAAAAGGAGACCCTCAAAAGTCTTCCGACTATTAAAAATGGGAATCATTTCCTAACAAGGCATAACCCACCCCTTCACATAACTGTATTACCATATTCCATAAGAAACTATCCCATGAATAAATTGATTCAACTTAAGATGTTAAAGCAAAATATAAAATAATATGTGTTATCCCATTAGTATTACATGGTTAGTGCCACAGAATTTCTCCGTCTAACCTTGTTACACATCACTAGCGTCGGGGCGTGATGGGGCATTTTAGGGCAGAGTGTCACTAACCAGGTAGCGGCAAAATTGCATGCTTTTGAGTTAGTGACCCACACCTAAAAGATAGGCAAGAAAAAACCTACCTATCTTTAAGGCAGAGAGCTAACTGGGCAGCATGCAATATTGCTGCTGCCCGGTTAGCTACTGCAGCTTCCAGCATGTGCAGCGACCCCCAGATATTCAATGCCAGGGCTGCATATGAATATTTGGGGTTGAGGGTCAGCAGGCAAGCTATGCACTGTAGTGGCACATAGCCTGCCCGAATCAAAATTAGATCCCTTGTGTCTACAGTTCACAACGCTATTAAGACATTTTCTGCTCAGGGAACTGTCAAGAACCTCCCAAGACATGGTGGGAAGAGGAAAATTAATCCAAGAAATCTTCGAAAGGTTAGCGCAAACTGTTGGAAAAACACCACGCACGACATCCAAAGAGCTTAAAGCTGACCTGGAGCAATCTGGCATGGTGGTTTCAACTCGCACCATACACTATGCACTAAACAAAGAAGGACTTCATGGGTGAAGGCCAAGGAGAACCCCCCTGCTAGAAAACAAACATAAAAAGGCATGCCTGATCTTTACCCAAATCCATCTTGAGACTTCTGGGAAAATGTTCTGTGAACAGATGAAACCAAACGAGCTCTTTGGCAATGCAGAGTAGTGATACATTTACAGGCAAAGAAATGAAGCTTATAAGGAAAAAATACCCTTCCTACAAGTAAATATGGTGGAGGTTCCATAATGTTGTGGGGCTGTTTTGCAGCCTCAGGAACTGGAGGCCTTGAACGTTTTAAAAGAATCATGAAGTCAGAGGACTACCAAGGTATTTTGGAGTGAAATGTTCTACCTAATGTCAGAAATCTAGGTCTGGGTTGAAGGTCATGGGTCCTTCAGAAGGACAATGACCCAAAACATACATCCAAAAGTACAAAAGAATGGTTAAAAAGGAACAAATGGACTGTTTTAAACTGGCCAGCAATGAGTCCTGATCTCAATCCCATCAATAACATTTGGAAAGAGATGAAATCTGCCATTGGTAAAAGGAATCCTGGAAACATTCATGAGCTGGAACAAATCGCAGTTGAAGAGTGGGAGAAACTACCAGCAGACAGATGTACGAAACTTATAGATGGCTACAAGAAACATTTGGAAGCTGTCATCGCTGCCAAGGATTGTGCAACCAAATATTAGTGAAGGGTGCCATTAATCCTGTCCAGGTCATATCTTGTTCTTTTCTCAGCAATTACTACGTCTAAGTTGCACAGACTTTTTTTCTATACCTTTGAATATACTAGTCAAGCTTCCTTTCAATATTTTAATAGTATATTCAAAGGTATACAAAAAAAGGTCTGTGCAACTTAGACATAGTAATTTCTGAGAAAAGAACAAGATATGACCTGGTAGTTTTTCCCATTCTTTTGTACTTTTGGATGTATGTTTTGGGTCATTGTCCTTCTGAAGGACCCATGACCTTCAACCCAGACCTAGATTTCTGACATTAGGTAGTACATTTCACTCCAAAATACCTTGGTAGGGCAGACAGGGAGGACCCTTGTGGACTCCCTGTGCTGTGTCAAACAGAGTGGAGGTGTTTGCTCCGATTTTGACTTGTTGTTGCCGGGCACTGAAGTAAGATTGATACCACTTGTTGCCACTTTTGTGAAAAGGTACCACATCAGCTCTTTTCCAGGCCTGTGGAACTTCTCCTGTCTCCAAGGATCTATTAAAAAAAATCCTTTAATGGCCCTGCAAGAACCTCTCTGAGCTCTTTCAGTATCCTAGGATGTATCCCATCCGGTCCCTTAGCCGTGGCCACTTTCAGTTTTGCAAGCTGTCCTAACAAATCAGCTTCTGTGAATGGTGTGGTATCTACTCCATTCCCATTTGTATATTTGTCGATCATAGGTGGTACTTCTTCAGGATTTTCTCTAGTAAAAACAGAGCAGAAGTATTTGTTTAGCATGTTTGCTTTTTCAGTGTCACTTTCCACAGATCTGTTCCCAGCACTTTTGAGTCCTGCAATTCCGCTTCTGATTTTCCTCCTCTCCCAAATATACCTGAAAAAAGTTTTGTCACCACACTTCACATCTTTAGCCATCTTTTCTTCTGCTTTGATTTTGCTATACTTATTTCTCTTTTTGTCTCTTTTAGTTTGATCCTGTATTTTTTTCTGTATTCCTCTGTGAGCTTCTGAATTTTCTGAAAGCTGTGTTTTTTGCCTTTATTTGTGCAGCCACTTCTTTGGAGAACCAAATAGGTTTCCTTTTCCTCTTGTTTTTATTTACTTTCCTTACATACGTATCTGTTGCCCCTTTTATTGCCTCCTTTAGTTTAGCCCATTGCAATTTCACTTCCCTTATCCCCTCCCACCCTACCAACTCCTCCCTCAGGTACCTGGCCATTTTACTGAAGTCAGTGTTTTTAAAGTCTAGGACTTTGAGCTTACTGTGACTGGATTCTACCTTGGTTTTTATCTCAAACCATACCATGTGATGATCGCTGCTGCTCACATGGGCACCCACCCTGATACCCGACATGCTATCTCGGTTGGTGAGCACTAAATCCAGCACAGAGCTCTCCTGGTCGGTTCCATCACCATTTGTCTAAGTAATGCATCTTGGAAGGCATCCATAATTTTTTACTTCATTCCAGATTTGCAGAAGGAATACTACAATCTACATCAGGTAGATTAAAGTCACCCAATATGATGACTTCCCCCTTCATGGCTATCTTTGCAATATCAGCAATCAATTTGTTATCCATTTCTTTGGTTTGAGTTGGAGGCCTGTAGACTACACCATTATGGATGACAGTGCCATCTTCTCTTTCCAACACAATCCACAGCGCTTCTTCTTCCCTCCCCCCTTGCATTTCAGCGGTTTTAATGTTGCTTTTGACATATAGGGCAACTCCTCCTCCTTTTCTCCTCTCTCTATCTCTTCTAAACAGATTATAGCCAACTATGGCTATATCCCGTTCATGTGACTTGTTAAACCATGTTTCTGTAATGGCCACAATGTCCAAGTCCATTTCCACCATAAGAACATAAGTTTCCAACTGTGGCCAATCTAGGTCACATGTACCTAGCAGTTTCCCCAAAAGACACAGGTTCCACAATGCTTGTACTGCGTCAAGCACTGATATCCTGGGTCCCTTCTTAATAATGGTTTATGGACCGTTCCTCCAGGAACTTGTCCAAACTTTTTTTTAAATTTAGCTACACTAACAGCCTTTACTACATCCTCCCATAACAAATTCCAGAGTTTGATTACACGTTGAGTGAAAAAATATTTTCTTTTATTAGTCTTAAATAGTTTACTCTGTAGCTTCATTGCATGTCCCCTACTCTTTCTATATTCTGATAACGTAAACAATTGATCTACGTTTACCCGTTCCACTCCGTTCATTAATTTATAGACTTCTATCATATCTCCCCTCAGCCGTCTCTTTTCCAGTTTAAAGAGCCCTAACCTTTTTAGCCTTTCTTCATAGGAGTATCCTTCCATCCCCTTTACCATTTTGGTGGCTCTTCTCTGAACCTTTTCTAATAACACTATATCCTTTTTAAGATACGGCAACCAGAATTGCACACAATATTCAAGGTGCGGCCTCACCATGGAACGCTATAGAGGCATTATAATATCTTTTGTTTTATTTTCCATTCCTTTCCTTATGATACCTAGCATTCTATTTACTCTCTTGGCCGCCGTTGCACACTGAGCCAAGGGTTTTAACATGTTATCCACAATGACGCCTAAATCTTTTTCCTGGGTGGTGGTTCCTAATGTGGAACCTTGCATAGTGTAACCATAGTTTGGGTTGTTCTTCCCTAGGTGCATAACTTTGCACTTGTCCACATTAAATTTCATCTGCCATTTTGATGCCCAGTCTTCCAATTTATCAGGATCCTCTTGCAATTTTCCACAATCCTCTTGGGTTTTGACAACTTAAAATAGTTTTGTATCATCTGCAAATTTGATCACCTCACTCGTTATTCCCTTTTCCAGGTCATTTATGAATATGTCAAAAAGCAGCGGACCCAGCACAGATCCCTAGGGTACACCACTATTCACCTTTCTCCATTAAGAAAATTGGCCATTTAGCTCTACCCTCTGCTTTCTATCTTTTAACCAGTTGCTGATCCACAATAGTACACTGCCTCCTATCCCATGACTCTTTAGTTTTGCCAAAAGTCTCTGATGAGGGACCTTGTCAAAGGCTTTCTGAAAGTCCAGATACACTATATCAACTGACTCACCTTTGTCCACCTGTTTATTCACACTTTCAAAAATACATAACAGATTAGTAAGACAACATCTTCCTTGTCCAAAGCCATGTTGGCTGTCTCCCATTAGGCCATGACTATCTACATGCTGAGTAATTTTATTCTTTATGATGGTTTCTACCATTTTTCCCGGTACTGACATCAGCCTCACCAGTTTGTAGTTTCCCGGGTCACCCCTGGAACCCTTTTTAAAAATTGGCGTTAGATCGGCCATCCTCCAGTCTTCAGGTATTACAGATGATTTTAATGAAAATTCACAGATTACTAATACGAGTTTACAATCTCATATTTCAGTTCTTTCAACACCCTTGGATTTATACCATCTGGCCCAGGTGATTTGCTACACTTCAGTTTATCTAATAGTTATAATACATCTTCCCGATATATTGATATTTCCTTCAATTCTTCCGCACCTTTAAATACCACTTCAGTCATAGGTAACATCCCTACATCTTCCTCAGTAAAGACCGAAGCAAAGAATTCATTCAGTCTCTTCGCTTTCGCCTTGTCGCCTCTTAGTGCCCCTTTAACCCCGCTATCATCTAATGGACCAACTGACTCTCTTACAGGTTTTTGCTATGAATGTACTTGAAAAAGTCTTTATTTTGCGTTTTTGCTTCCGCGGCAAGCTTTCTTCTCAAATTCTCCCTTTGTCTGCCTTATCAATGCCTTGCATTTGACTTGCCAGTGCTTGTGCTGTTTCCAGGTTTCGTCGTTTGGCTCTTTTTTCCATTTCCTGAAAGATGCTTTTTTGGCAACAACAGCCTCTCTGACCTCACCTTTAAACCATGCTGGCAGTTTTTTGGACTTCCATCCACTTTTCTTAAAGCGTGGAATACAGCTGGTCTGGGCTTCCAAGATAGTAGTTTTCAACAACACCCAAGCTTGATGTAAGTCTTTAACCTTTGCAACTGGTCCTTTTAGTTTTTTCTTAACTACTTTCCTCATTTTATCATAGTCTCCCTTTCGAAACTTAAAAGGTAGTACTGTGGATAACCTTACTATCCCTCTTCTACTAATTAAATCAAATGCGATCATGCTATGATCACTATTGCCAAGTGGCCCCAACACCCTTATCTCTTGCACAAGATCTGGTGTTCCAATAAGGACTAGGTCTAATATGGCTTCCCCTCTGTTCGGTTCATGAACCAGCTGCTCCAAGAAGCAGTCATTTATTTCATCTAGGAACTTTATCTCCCTAGCATGTCTTGCTGTGACACTTACCTAGTCGATACCGGGGTAATTGAAATCACCCATTATTATTACTGCACTGTAACCTTTGTTAGCTTCCTTGATTTCTTTGAGCATTTCATTATCCATTTGTTCATGCTGGCCAGGCGGTCGATAGTACACCCCCACTGCCATCGCCTTCCCCTTTTTACATGGAATTTCAGTCCATAGAGATTCTACAGCAAATTTTGTTTCCTGCAAAACTTTAATCCTTTCTGACTCAATGCCCTCTCCACCAATTTGATCAGCTCTATCATTACGATATAGTTTGTACCCAGGTATCACAGTGTCCCACTGGTTGTTCTCCTTCCACCATGTCTCTGAAATTCCAATCATATCTAACCTCTCATTTAGTGCTATATACTCTAACTCTCCCATCTTATTTTTTAGACTTCTAGCATTTGCATGTAAGCATTTTAGAGACTGTATTTTATTCATATTAATCTGGCTATTGGTAGACATGGGTAATTTGGGATCTTTAAGCTGTGTCTGCTCCATACTCGAGGGCATTTGGGCTACTTTACTCTTTTTTGGAACCTCTCTGCTTTTGGTAGTATCCTTCAAGGATACATTCTTCCGAACCATCCGCTCTTGGGCGACTGTCGGCTTTCCTCTATTATCTAGTTTAAAAGCTGCTCTATCTCCTTTTTAATGCCAGCAGCCTGGTTCCATCCCGGTTAAGGTGAAGCCCATCCCTTCGGAAGAGCCCCTCTTTTCCCCAGAATGTTCCCCAGTTCGTAACAAATCCAAAACCCTCATCTCTGCACCATTGTGTCATCCACGCATTGAGACTCCGGAGCTCTGCCTGCCTTTTGGGTCTTGCGCGTGGAACGGAAAGCATTTCGGAAAATGCTACCCTGGAAGTTCTGGATTTCAACTTCCTACCTAAAAGCCTAAATTTAACCTCCAGAACCTCCCTACCACATTTTCCTATGTCATTGGTATCGACATGTACCAAGACAGCAGACTCCTCCCCAGCACTATCTAAGACCTTATCTAGGTGGCGCGTGAGGTCCGCTACCTTTGCACCAGGCAGGCATGTTACCAGGCGATCCTCATGTCCACCAGCCACCCAGCTATCTACATGCCTAATGATCGAATCACCAACTATAACGGCTGTCCTAACCCTTCCCTCATGGGCACATGGCCCTGGAAAAACTTCTTCGGTGCGAGAGGGTTTTACATCACCTGGAGGACAGGTCCTAATTACAGGATCACTTCCTGCCACACCAGGGTGATGCTGTCCTGTCACGTGACCTCTCTCCTCCATGGCAACAGGGATGCTGCCAGACTGGAGGTGGGACTTCAGGACTATATCCCTGTAGGTCTCGTCTATGTACCTCTCTGTCTTTCTTATGTTTTCCAAGTCTGCTACTGTAGCCTCTAGAGAACGGACTTGTTCCCTGAGAGCAAAGAGCTCCTTGCACCTAGTGCACATGTAAGACCTCTCACCAACTGGGAGAAAATCATACATGTGACACTCAATGCAAAAGACTGGAAAGCCCCCATCTCACTGCTGGACTGCTGTCTGCATCTTAGTTTTAAGCTTGTGTTTAGATCTAAGTTCTTTACTTACTAAGGGTTGCTATGGATATGTATACTAATAAAACTGTACCTAATATGTTTAATATACCTTGTTCACCTGAAGCTTAATTAATCTCAAGCCCTTAGTGTATGACTGATTTGGATAACGAGCTTCACCTGAGAGCACCTCCTTTCCTTTAAGATATGTAAGTACCTATAAAGCTACGATTATCCCAGGGGTGGGTGGGTGTTGTGGAGGGAGGGAGGGATGGAGGGAAATAACACTTATTAAAAGAGGGCTGCTACACAATACCCTGTCCTGTGCTGCAGAGGTAAGCTGTGACCAACTTCCTGGGTGATTAACAGTCCTTGCTTGTATAGAAGGAGTCTTTCAAAATGGCCTTTTGACCTGCCACCTGGTATTAACACCTATTCAAAACGTTTCACAGGTCTCTTGCCCCCTAGGTAGAAGGCCTCTTTGTAAAGGTCTCTAGAAGACTTTATTTGTTGCCCAAAGAGTACTGACCCTGTTTTACCTTTTATGCTAAGTTATATTCTGATTTGATTTAAATTACAGCTGTTTGCTGCTGCTGCTGCTAGGCTCTGACTTATTATGAAATTTAAACTACAAGCTCTCTGCTGGGTTCCAAATTTAACCAGAAAGCTCTTTTCTGTGTTTTAAATTTAGGGCTTCCAGATCAGAAACTTTGTTGGCTAGGCTTCGAGCATTTGTGCTCTTTGCTTTCCAGCATTTGTTGACTGGCTTGCCTGTGTTTTACATGGATTTTGTTCTACATGCTCCTTCCCACTTGTGTGATTTAAAAATGTGGCTGTTTCCAATGTCATATTACGTTTGCTGGGAGTGGCGTTCTGAATTTGTCCTTCTCCATACGTCACCTCCTTTCCCTAGTTTAAATGCCTGTCCACATACTGCCTGAAGTTTTCACTTAGAATCCTTTTCCCTGCGATGGAGAGGTGTAGTCCATCAGCACAGTATAGACTCTTGCTGATCCATCTGTTTCCCCAGTCGCCTATATATCTAAATCCTGTTTGTTTGCACCAGGTTTGGAGCCATGTATTAAAGTTGTTTATGCAGTGCAGCCTTTCTGCCCCCTTACCATGAACAGTCCATGAGAATGCTATAGTGTTAACAATGGGCTTGAGTTTCCCTCCGAAAGTCTGGAATTCCCTTTGAACTGCAGATGCACTGCAGATAAATGAGCATATTGTGAAGAAACACTAAGAAGGAAGACAGAATACCACAAAAACATTATGCGTTCATTAAATAAACCCAGAGAACTCTTCTCTATTGCAAAATCTCTCCTGAATGAACCAAACAAACAGATGCCTCAAGATGAAATATCAGCACAGGACATAGCTGACCACCTTCGCTCTAAATACTATTCAACCTCCCCCAGAACTCATCATCCAAAAAATCCAAACACCTCTCAGGCCACATGGTCTGAATTTGATCCCTCATTTCTTGAAAATGTCACGACCACCATCAAAATTCTCAGTACAACTACTTCAGCCAGATGACACAAAATTATTCAGAGTTGTTAAAATACAGGAGGATTGTGAAAAAATGCAAGAGGATTGTGATAAATTGTAAGACTGGGCATCCAAATGGCAGATGAAATTTAATGTGGACAAGTGCAAAGTTATGCACCTAGGAAAGAACAATCCAAATTTTGGTTATACGATGCAAGGTTCCACATTAGGAACCACCACCCAGGAAATAGATTTAAGCGTCATCATGGATAACATGTTGAAACCTTCCACCCAGTGTGCAGCGGCGGCCAAGAGAGCAAATAGAATGCTAGGAATCATAAGGAAAGGAATGGAAAATAAAACCAAGGATATTATAATGCCTCTGTATCGTTCCATGGTGCGACCGCACCTTGAATATTCTGTGCAGTTCTGGTCACCGTATCTTAAAAAGGATATAGTGTTATTAGAAAAGGTACAGAGAAGAGCCACCAAAATGGTAAAGGGGATGGAAGGATTCCCCTATGAAGAGAGGCTAAAACAAGTTAGGGCAACCTGGAAAAGAGACGGCTGAGGGGAGTTATGATAGAGGTCTATAAATTAATGAATGGAGTGGAACGGGTAAATGTAGATCAATTGTTTACACCATCAAAATATAGAAAGACTAGGGGACATGCAATGAAGCTACAGGTAGCCTATTTAAGACTAATAAGAGAAAATATTTTTTTCACTTAACGTGTAATCAAACTCTGGAATTCGTTACCGGGGGATGTAGTAAAAGCTGTTAGTGTAGCCAGGTTTAAAAAAGATTTGGACACGTTTATGAAGGAAATTTCCATAAACCATTATTAAAGAGGACCCAGAATATCCACTGCTTGCCCCCAGTACAAGCATTGTGGAACCTGTGCTAGGTATTTGTGAGCTAGATTGGCTACTGTTGGAAACAGGATACTGGACTTGATGGACCTTGGTCTGACCCAGTATGGCATACCTTATCTTCTTATGATCCCTGCCTGGTTATTTGGACCAAAAGCGCCAGAGAACACCTTCACTCCTACATACAGACCATAGCAAAAACATCCTTATCCATGGAGATAATGCCTACCCCACTGAAGAGAAGCTCAATTCGTCCAAACCTACAATGAAACTAACTGGACAGCACTTCACCAACTTACTACAGACGGATAGCAAGTATCCCACTCTTATCAAAGATAGTAGAGAAACTGGTTCAAAACAAACTCCAGAATTTCATTGATGACCATGCTCCCCTTGATCCTTTCCAGCATGGATTTAAATGGAACCATGGAGCTGAAACACTGCTCACATCCCTACTAAATTCAGTCCTCACCTACACGCAAATAGCCACCCAAGGCTGCCTCCTAATTTTCCTTATCATTAGGAAATAGCTCCAAACAAACAATGTTCAAATGGACAAAAACTTTGCATATAAACTTTCTTGAAAAGAGGAGCAGAGAACGGTCTTTTGCTTTAAACCATCAACATTAGAGTGTCCAAAAAGTCTCATAGAAACATAGAAACATGATGACAGAAAAAGACCACATGGCCTATCTAGTCTGTCCTTCCATATCAACAACTACAACAGTCCACTTTTTACCTTTAGAGATCCTCTGTGTTAGTCCCATGCTTTTTTGAATTCAGTTACTGTCCTCATCTCTACCACCTCCACTGGGAGACTATTCCACGGATCCACTACTCTTTCCATAAAGAAACATTTCCGCATATCACTCCTGAATCTATCTCCCTTCACCCTCATCCCATGTCCCCTCGTAGCAGAACTTGCTTTCAATTGAAAGAGGCTCTCTCCCTGAACATTTATGCCACGGAGGTATTTAAACATCTCAATCATATCACCTCTATCCCGCCTTTCCTCTAAGGTGTACATATTAAGATCCTTAAGTCTGTCCTCATATGCTTTATAATGAAGCCCACTAATCATTTTAGTAGCCACCCTCTGCACCGACTCCATCCTGTTCACATCCTTTTGAAGGTGCGGTCTCCAGAATTGCACACTATACTCCAAATGAGGTCGCACCAAAGACTTATACAGAGGCATTATCACCTCCTTTTTTCTGCTAGCCATTCCTCTCCGTATGCATCCAAGCATCCTTCCAGCTTTTGCCGTCGCCTTTTCTACCTGTTTAGCTACTTTAAGATCATCAGACACAACCACGCCTCGGTCCCGCTCTTCTTTAGTGGACAAAAGTACTTCACCTCCTATACTGTATTGCTCCCTTGGATTGCTGCAGCCCAAATGCATGACCTTACATTTTTTAACATTAAATCCCAGCTGCCAAATTCTAGACCATTCTTCAAGCTTAGCTAGATCCCTCCTCATGTTATCTACACCTTCCTGGGTGTCTACTCTATTGCAGATTTTGGTATCATCTGCAAAGAGGCAAACCTTACCCGACAGCCCTTCCGCTATATCACTAACAAAGATGTTAAAAAGAATCGGACCAAGGACAGATTCCTGGGGCACACCACTGGTAACATCCTTCTCCTCAGAGTGAGCTCCATTTACTTGTACTCTTTGTCACCTCCCACCCAACCAATTTCTAACCCAAGCAGTAAGCATAAGGGGTTTCATCAGGAGGATTATCAAACTGCTGCCCGCGTTCCTCCACAAGTTAGTCTTCTTCAAGCTTCTTAGCTTTCAAAAAACGCCGCGCATCCTCCTGATGAAAGCATAATCAGCGCCACAAGGAGGTGTTGAGGACAACAATTAAGATAAGAATTCGTTCTATTTATTAGACTTTGGCATGAAGGTGGTGGAGAATTGGTGAAAAGTCTTTTATAAAAATCCAACAAAGTCATAGATGCTAACAAGCGCATGATACAATAGCAGGCTAATACAGCAGGCTAAAAATCCTGTGAGCCTATAGCGCTATGTGGTCTGAGACTTTTTGGACACTCTAATGTTGATGGTTTAAAGCAAAAGACCGTTCTCTGCT
This sequence comes from Ichthyophis bannanicus, assembly GCA_033557465.1. Lineage (NCBI taxonomy): Eukaryota > Metazoa > Chordata > Amphibia > Gymnophiona > Ichthyophiidae > Ichthyophis > Ichthyophis bannanicus. The sequence goes on along the minus strand of CM066032.1, from coordinate 115,088,750 downwards.
CCTCTTTTCAAGAAAGTTTTTGTCCATTTGAACATTGTTTGTTTGGAGCTATTTCCTAATGATATAGTTTATACTGGCTCTGTGAAGACCCACTATAGTTTGTATGATTTCCTAATTTTCCTTGACATATCTTCCCTCTTTGATTCCTTACCACACCACCAAGTCCTAGAAAGACTACATGACATCAGCCCCAGAGCTATCACCCTGAACTGGTTCTGCTCTTACGTAGAATACACGATCCAATAAGCAAGAATTAGCGACAAAACCTCCCACCCATTCCTCCAACAATGAGGAATACCTCAAGGCTCAAGCCTATCAGCCCTTTTATTCAACATTTTCCTCCAACCTATATGTCAAATCTTCCAGGAATATAAGATACAGTACCAGCTTTATGCGGATGACATAATGTCCTTCATCCCATTCAACATTTCAGTATCTGACTTCAGCAATATCAGCAAATGCTTCGCCAAGGTGAGACAGTGGCTTGAGCAACACAATCTTATCATTAACCAAAGACATAGGCCCTTCACTTATTCTCCGATGCAACTTACTCCCCTCCACATATATTAGAACTTGAAGACTTCACCATCAACGTGAAAAGTCAAGTCAAGTACCTGGGTATAATCCTTGATCAGAAACACAACTTCCAAGAACAAATAAGAAGAACAATTCAATCTGTCTATTATAAACTAAGAACACTGAAGAACCTCCGCCCCCTACTAAGTTCAGATTCATTCCAAACTGTTTGCCAAGCCTTAACCACTCCCACCCTTGACTACTGGAACATTATATATCACGGCCTCCCTAAACAAACCCTACACCCTCTCCAAATGGCACAAAATTCCGTAGCACATAGAATCCACAGAGCCCCCGGACAAGCTCACATTATCCCTGTCCTAAAACACCTACACTGGCTGCCTATCTATGCCAGAATAAGATATAAGGCACTCACTTTGATTCACAAAGTCTTATACAATGAATTGGCAACCTGTCTTCACCCTCTTCTCTCCATACCCAAAAGTGACAGACTCCGAAGACCTAGCTCTATCAACCTCCTTAACATCCCAGTCCAAAAAATAAAAAACAAACAATCCACATGTAGTCATGCATTCTCCCTCTTTGCCCCTACTGCATGGAACGCCCTCCCACCCGATCTGAGAAGATGCACTGAGCATGCCTCCCACTCCCCCACCACTACCCAGCCTACTCCACCCCCTCTATGTATATAGCCCACTGTAGATAGCTCATCCTGTATGTATTGAACCTTCTAATCAAGCTACACCTGTATTACACATTCACAAACTCTACTCTACAGCCACTACATGCCATCACCCCCGCATTATTCAACTTGATTGGTTTGCAGTGAAAACCGCTTTGATTCTAGGATAAAGCGGGATATAAATCCTTTAAAATAAATAAATAAAAATAAATCAGACTTCAGGAAGAAGCTCAAAACCGTCCTTTTCCATGAATATTTCAGCACAACCATAACACAACACCTGCGGTCAAGCATGACTTAAACAACACTAGCTACTAACCTCATCAAATGTCACAGACATGTACTATTCAATATGCCTAGAATACCCCTCTGATCTCCTGCATTATGTATCCCCCCATCACTTTTGTACATAGTTACTGTAATTCTTATTCTTAGTTATATAGTTCACCGATTGGTCATATGTACTCAAGAGTTCTTGTTCTCTGTACAACAGTTGCACTCCTCCACTGTTACCTGTTCTGTTATCTGTAAACCGCCTTGAATATAGAAAGACGGTATATAAATAAATGTATATAAATAAATAAAATGAATAGTGATGGACGGATTAAATGGTCTGTACGTGTATATTGGGATTATTGGGATCTGTCTGATATTGATGTGTAAATGCTTCATAATCTGGGAGGGGGGTTGGGGGGGAGAAATAAAGGGATGAGCTGATATAGTTTAATTGGATTGATGTAGAATTGTGCGTTAAACTGTTTGAAGTAATAATAATGATTAAATATATAAAAAAAGAAGGGGACACGATGAGGAGTAATCTAAGGAAATATTTCTTTATGAAGAGGGTGGTGGGTGCATTGAACAGCCTCCGGAACTGTATCTGAATTCCAGAAAGCATGGGAGAAATACAAAGGATCTCTGAGGGAGAGGGAGTTCATAGTTCATATGGATGGGCAGACTGGATAGGCCGTATGGTCTTTATCTGCGGTCACCTTCTCTGTTTCTATGTTTATTAGCAATACTGTATGCTTGCAGACTACATTGCTGTTTTGGTGGTTTTTTGGTTATGTGATTATTACATCTAGTGTATGGCATGAACTTTAATATAATGCAGAGAAATCATGTGTATTATGAACAACCTTAATCCACCATTTTTTCATCATTTTCTACAAAAGCATTTGTTGTCTTTGTTTTTCCCAATATTGTATTCACTATATTTTATTAATTCTCTGGGCCAATAGGTTTAAACTCGCATCTGATTTTTGTTTTGTGAGTGTATCAAAGGATTGTGCTTTTTCTATTATTAATTTTATTGTCCTAAGTTTTTGAATAGCTTATTTTTTTTTATTCCTAGTTGAAACCTATTACATCAAATAGGGAAAGTAACCTGCACTGTGCAGCAGGTACATCACCAGATAAAATACGCCATATGGCGCAGCTGGGATACTGTGGATGAGCTCCTTTGCTATAGGGTAGAGGACCCTAGACTAATTGCAGAAAGAGTGACGGCATTGCTGGTCTTACAGCGGTCTGAGGAGTTAATCAAGTGCAATATGTTTGAGGGTTGTTGAAAACCAAAGGCATGGGGAAAGTAACGTATATAGGGCAGGCATGAACATTAGGCAAACTAGGCAGTCGCCTACAGAAGGCGCTCATTGCCACCACTGCCGCCCCTCTCTGGGACGTGCAACGGCGGCAATACTGTGACAAGGGCACCACAGCACCAGTTACCTTCTCTTCCAATGCCACAGCGCCATTCACACTTCCACTCTCCCTCCGATTCCACATCTTTTGATAGGAAGTGGAATCGGAGCGCAAATGGCACCATGGCATGGAAGAGAAGGTAACTCTGGCATCGCGGTGCCTTTGCCGCCGCTGCAATGCTAGAGAGGGTGCAGAGGCGGTGCTGGGAATGAGGTTCTAGGGTACTTCATATCCTTGCACCAGCCCTGAACCTATACCGCAAGGCAGATACAAGCAAAAAAACCAAGGCGCTACCCAAGCAGACTGGATGGATCATGTTGGTCTTTATCTGCCATCATTTGCAATGTTACCATCTTATCCACCACTCTTGCATCTCCATTTTGTAAGAAGCAAGACTGCTAAGGCACTCAGTGTATATTTCTGGGTTCAGAGGTTTCCTTCTTCAGGCTTCTCTTGAGAGGTAATGCAAAAGTAATAGAAGTGATGCCCTTGCAGGAAGCCTGCTTAGCACTAAGGGCTCGAAGCAGCAAAGTTCACTTCTGTTAGCGCAGGCAATAGTGCCATCTTTGCACACAATTTTCTGTGCTAGGGGGGTTGCAGAATGCTGGAAGGGATCTAACACGAGCATAATCAATGGGCAAATGGCTATGCTAAAACATTTAAAGCCATTGACATGGATGGTAATGAATCAATTAGCAAACGCAGAGGAGTGTACAGAAAACCGGAAGGCTAAGCTTGCAGGCTAAGCTCAATGCTGGGATTTTAACACAGTCTGAGGAGATGTTAAGAGTAGCTCCTAGGTCTGCATTCAGTGCTGATGAGGAATTTATGGCTGTTTCTTGAGCATACGGCACCCACAACGTTTTTGGGTTGTGCTGAAAACAAACAGCAAGGGAAGTGTGCTGGATTGCTATCTGGTCATGTTTTGTTTGAATTATTAGTTGATATTTTGGGGTATATTTGTGGGGGAGTTTCTACCTAAATAAGGAGTTTTCCAACTATTGCTAATAGACTATTTGGCTCCTTGTGAGGATTTGCTATTGTTATAGGTTAACTATGGAATGCCATCTGGGGCATAAACATCATTATTCTGCACAGAATTTCTGTGCAGAATAATATCAGTGGGTTTTTTTGTATGCAAGCTATAAGTGCTGCTGATGCTGACCCCAGTGCACATATGCTTGGCTTGCACTCCTTGTTTAGTGCAGATGTTTTGCGCACAGCTCATTTGCATGCTGGTTTGTGCATATTCATTGTGGATATCCTGAAAACCTGACTGGCCTGGTGGTCCCAGAGGACTGCTTTGAGAACCACTGGTTTACAGCATTGCTGAGCAAAACCTCTGCATTAAACTTGTGTTAGGAAACCTGTGCTAGAGCCCTAAGCGTCTTCCAGATTACAGCCAAGAAAGGGGTGGAGCGGGTGGAGGGGGAGAATGACACATTGGCTTTCTGACAAAGACCATGTACAACAGCTGGAGAGCAATTACAACCTGACTGATGGGATTTCTGCATGACTGTGCTCTGTTCTGATATCATATTCTATTGCTAGCGTTTGTTGCTTGACTGACAGACAGCTCACAGATAAACTCCCATGCTTTTTCCCTATAAATACTCTTCTCACTGTTTAGCCTCCCTCTCACATATGGTTGCACTAGTCTATTCCAATTTTGTAAAGAATTGTAACATCTTTATCATCCAATTTGTCTCCCAAAAAAGAAACAAACTGCTCTGGGAAAATGAGATCATTGTCTGAATGCCTAAAAACTCATGCAAAAAAAAAATGCTATTTTTAGCTGCACGACCCTTTGTTTTCACTAAGATAGCAGAAGAGGAAATATCAGTTCAAGATCCTGATCTGATTCTAATTATTGGGCCACAAGAGCCTAGGGGTGCTGCAGAGAGAAGTCTCACAACCTTCCAGAGAAAGATGGGGGGGGGGGGGGGGGAGGGAATTCAAGCCATTGTGCAACAGTGACACCTGTGGTAGAGATGCAGGGTGCAAGCATTCCAGGTTCTGACAGAAGCAGCAGTCTGTGAATTCATACTGAAGTCTGCAGCAACTGATGATAGAAACAAAGAAGATGATGGCAGATAAAGACCATTCAGTCTATTCAGTGTCTCCATGCTTTCTTGAATTCAGATACGTACTGTCCTCATCTCCACTGGGAGAGTGTTCCACATAGTCACCATTCTCCTTAGTCTATCTCCTTTCATCCTTGTCCCAGAATTGGATTTAACTCATGTCTTTTCTCTGATGTTCAAAGCATTTTCCTGTCCCCAGAGAGCTTGCAATCTGTACCTCAAGTAGAGGAAGGTTAAGTGACTTGAGCAAGATCACAAGGAGCAGCGGTGGGCTTCAAACACTGGCTTCAGCCTGCTGCCCTAACCATTAGACTACTCTTCTGCTCTCCTATGTATATATATGTCCCTCTTCTTTCTTTTCTTCAAACGTATATGAAGACCACTGATCATTTTAGCAACCACACTCTAGTCCAACTCCATCCTCTTTATATCCTTTTGAAGATGCGGTCTCTAGAAATTGCACATTGTACTCCAAATAAGATCTCACCATAGATCTCACTTGCTTTTTCCTGTTGGTCATTCCTCTTCTTATGTACCCAAGCAGCCTTCTGTTGTTTATTTACAGCATTTGAAAAAATTCCTATACAAAAAAGTTTGAGGCGTGGTACAAGACAAAACTTGACCCCAAAAGACACCCACAAAAACCTCTAATTTAAGATCATCAGATATGATCACTCCTAGATCCTGCTTTCTTTGCATGCACAGAAATACTTCACTCTCTATAGTGTACCACTCTCTTGGGGTTTTACAGTCCAAATTCATGATCCTGCTGTGAGGCCCCACCACTAGCCTGTAGGTGGCTCAGGTCTCGGTAGAGCCTGTCTGGATGAATCAGTGACCTCCTGCCAACAGGTTTCAACAAGCTCTACCAAACAGGCTGGCTGCCCTTAGTTCACTCCATGGTTTCCACCTCCTCTCAGAGGCCATCTTCTTCCTATAGCATCCTTACTTAAACCCAGCCTTGGCCAAACCTCTTTGCCAGAACTTAGTTGCCATTTCTCTAGTGCTACCTGACTCTGCTTTCCTGTGTTGCAATTTCTCCTCTTTTCAATTTGGATTCTTCTGTGAAGTCCTCTTCACTCCAGTACTTGTTTTCCAGTTGTGTGTTAGTTTTGCTCCAGTTAGACCATACCATAAGATAGGCCAAACTGGGTCAAAAGAAGGATCCATCAAGCTCACTATCCTGTTTCCAACAGTGGCCAATCCAGGACACAAGTACCTGTCAGCAGGGCTGGCCCAAGGGTTTCTGCCACCACAAGCAGAAGCCCTGGCCATGCCGCACCACCCCCATGCCATGCTGCCCTCCCCTGCCATTCCAGCCACATTACTGCCCCCTGCTGGTGTCGATTCTGGCAGTTCAGCAGCAGCGGCCCACGGCAGTCCATGTGCTTTGGAACATATGGCCTGCTGCTTCTGATCTCCCTCCAACACAACTTCCTATTGGAGGAGGGTCAGAAGCGGAGGGCCATCTGCTCCTGCACACATGGCCTGACGAGGGTGCTGTGCTGCTCACAGAGGTCTGCTGCCCTAGCCCGCCTAATGGATGGACTGGCCCTGCCTATCAGGTTCCAAAAAGGTACACAGATTCCATGCTGCTTATTCCATGAGTAAGCAGTGGATTTCCCAGGTCCTCTTAGGTAAACAAAATTCAAAAACTTTTTTGTCACAGAAATGAAAATGGCTGATTCTAGTACTGTTTTTGGTTACGAACTCGGATATATACCTAGAAATTCTCCATCACGTAACGTTTTTGAGTGACATGTAGTTTAAATTTAGACTATGTTGTTCATATTTACATTAGATGAATATAGATGTATATTGTAATGTAATGTCTCCTAAAAGGTAGTTGTATATGATTTTCTGCTGTATTGTGCCTCAAGAACATCCCTCTTAAGGGTCCAACAATAGTCTGCAAGCATACTGGAGCTCCACTTGCCCTGGTACCTATTTTCCATTACCTTTCCCCATGTTCATCGCTGACTGCTCCTAGATTTGCAGGAAAAAAATCCAGGTGTGAATGCAAGAAATGCATTTTCAAAGACATGTTACATCCCAGTTTCTGGTAAGATTTCAGTAGAGTATCCACTGATTCTGCGTAGTTGTCTGCCTTGTTATTTCCCATGAAGTCGCAGCAAACAGTCTTAAAGGACTCCCATGCAGCTCCTTCAGTTTCATTCAACTGACCGTCAAAGTTTTCATCTTTCATCAGTTTTCTAATATCAGGTCCTACAAAGATCCCTTCTTTGATCTTCGCCTCACTGATTCGTGGAAATGTCTTTCTTAGATATGTAAATCCAAGTCCTCTTCTATCCATAGCTTTTATAAAGTTCTTCATAAGACCCAACTTTATATGGAATGGAGGTAGATATACTTTATTCAGCTCCACAAGTGGGTCATGTGCAACATTTTTCTGGCCTGGGACTAGTGATGTTTTCTTTGGCCACTGTTTCCAGATGTAATGAGTTTTCCTGTCCCTGCTGTCCCATTCACACAGAAAGCAACAATACTTTGTCCAACCAAGTTGTTGTCCAAGCAAGAGGGCAATTACTTTTAAATCGCCACAAATATTCCACTTGTGTTCTTCATACTTGATATTTGTTAGCAGGAGATGCATACTGCTGTAAGTTTTTTTCATATTGGCGGCATGAGCTACTGGGAACTGATGGTAAAATATTTCTGTTGTGGATAAGCACATCTTTTAGGCTATATTTAGAAGAATCAATAAATAGTCGCCAATCCTCTGTTCTATAATCCGAACAAAGTGTTTCCATCAGGGGTTTAACTTCACAACAAAAAGCAATTCCATCTTCAAAGGCAAAGTAATCCACAAATTCGGTATGCCTATTTCTAAAAGTGCACACTTTGGTTTCTTTCTGAAGAAGATTCCAGCCTTTCAATTGTGACCCTAACAGTTCTGCTTGTCACTTTGAAAGATTCAAATCTCTGACGAGATCATTCAAATTGCCTTGGTCCAGTAAATGTGGTTCAGAAGAGGAACCGGATGCCTCAAAGCTTGGATCCTGCATTACAGCATCGCCATCATCGTAAACATCATCAGCATTCATTGGTTCTTCTTCTTCTTCATCCTCATTCACTGTAAGATTTTCTGGAGGTTTTGGCACCAGCAATTCTTGACAGTGAGGCTCAGGCCTCATGGCAAATGGTAAATTTCGGTAATTTACAGTGTGTTTTGATTTTGAAGTAATGCTTGCAATGTTTGTAAGGCAAAAGTAGCAATCTGTCAAGTGATCTCTTGGTTCTCTCCAGATCATTGGAACAGCAAATTTCATGTGTCGAACACCCTTTACCCAACCTGTTAGGAATCTGACACAGGTAATACAGCAGACGTGAGGCGCCCAATTTTTGTCCTGGTCACCGACTTGACATCCAAAGTACAGCTTATAACATGTCTTAACAAGAAGAGTAAAACGTCTTCTCTGCTTCTTAAAAGTAACCTCACCGCAAATGTAGCAAAACGAATCCGGACGATTAACACACTTTCGAGGCATTGTTAAACAACTACAAGCGATAACCGTAATATTTATTAACCAATTGCTGTTTATGAAATAGATTAACGCAAACTCACATCCATTCAGATTCTGTTTTTTTCAAACAATACAAACCACAATCGCTGACGGCGACAGAAAGCATACCAATACATGACTCAGTATTTTCTGCTTGTATCAGCCGGACCAGTAGGGCAAGGGGCCCAGTTAATTAATTATATTATAACTACATGACTCAGCATTTTTGGTTGTGGCTGACAACATACAATAATAATTATGATGGAATTTTTCGTATTCAACCTTTGTTTACTGAAACAAAACTGTAACGGCTAATTTACAGTAATGTACACACTTTACTAGATGATATCTCCTGAAGTATGGGTGATAGAAAAATTCTGATACCATATTTGTAAACAATGGGAAAAATTACATATGAAACAAGTCAGAGCGGGTCTGTGCAAAAATTGTGTTGACCTGTGAATGGTTTATGGACTTTTCCTCCAGAAACTTGTCTAAATCTCTTTTAAATCCAGCTATACTAACAGCTTTTACTACAACCTCTAGTAACGAATTCTAGAGTTTGATTACGCCTTGAGTGAAAAAATATTTTCTCCGATGAGTCTTAAATGTGCTACATTGTAGCTTCATTGTGTGTCCCCTAGACTTTCTACTTTTTGAAGGGGTAAGCAACCGATCTACATTTACGCATTCCACTCCATTCATTATTTTATGGACTTTATCATATCTTCTCTCTACCATCTCTTTTCCAAGTTGAACAGCCATAACCTTTTTAGCCTTTCTTCGTAGGATATCCTTCCAACCCCTTTACCATTTTTGTCACTCTTCTCTGTACTTTTTCTAATTCTTCTATATACTTTTTATGATATGGTGACCAGAATTACACACAATATTCAAGGTGTGGTTGATCATGGAGCGATACAGAAGCATTATAATATACTTCATTTTATTCTCCATTCCTTTCTTTTTTATTCCTAGCATTCTATTTGCTTTCTTGTCCACCCCTGCACAATGGACAGAGGGTTTCAATGTATTATCCACAATGACAACTAAATCCTTTTCCTGGGTGGTGGCTCCTAATGTAGAACCTTGCATCGAGTAATTGTAGTTTTGGTTATTCTTCCCTAAGTGCATAGCTTTACACTTGTCCACATTAAGGGGTATGTTTACTAAACTGTGGTAACATAGCAGCGGCTACATTAACGCGCGTTAACGTTACCTAATGTGCGTTAACGTCACCAGCTGCGGTAAGTCCTGCAGAGGGTGGAGAGAGGGCGGAGAGAAGGGGTCAACGGGTGGGGAGTGGGCGGGGAGAGGCTCCTGCTACACTAACGTGGGGAACTGAAGGGCTGAACATTACCGGGACTGAAAACCTGTCGTTAGATGCACATTTGCAGGAGGGTGAAACCATTTCAGCATCAGCAATGTACAATATAGGCAGGGAGCCCAAGAAAGTGATAGTAGTGCTCCATTTGCAGCAACAGCATAGTGAACATAAGAACATAAGATATGCCATACTGGGTCAGACCAAGGTCCATCAAGCCCAGTATCCTGTTTCCAACAGTGGCCAATCTAGGTCATACGTACCTAGCAGTAGCCCCAAGAGACACAGGTTCCACAATGCTTGTATTGGGTCAAGCATTCATATCCTGGGTCCCTTTTTAATAATGGTTTATGGACCTTTCCTCTAGGAACTTGTCCAAACCTTTTTTAAACCCAGCTACACTAACAGCCTTTACTAATCCTCCGGTAACAAATTCCAGAGTTTGATTACACATTGAGTGAAAAAATATTTTCTCTTATTTGTCTTAAATAGTTTACTCTGTAGCTTCATTACATGTCCCCTAGTCTTTCTATATTCTGATAGCGTAAACAATTGATCTATGTTTACCTGTTCCACTCCATTCATTAATTTATAGACCTCTATCATATCTCCCCTCAGCCGTCTCTTTTCCAGCTTGAAGAGCCCTAACCTTTGCAGCCTCTCTTCATAGGAGTAGCCTTCCATCCCCTTTACCATTTTAGTAGCTCTTCTCTGTGACTTTTCTAATAATGCTATATGCTTTTTAAGATACGGCGACCAGAATTGAACACAATATTCAAGGTGCGGTCTCACCATGGAACGATATAGAGATATTATAATATCTTTTGTTTTATTTTCCATTCCTTTCCTTATGATACCTAGCATTCTATTTGCTCTCTTGACCGCCACTGCACACTGGGTGGAGGGTTTTAACATGTTATCCACGATGATGCCTAAATCTTTTTCCTGTGTGGTGGTTCCTAATGTGGGGAACCTTGCATCATGTAACCATAGTGTGGGTTGTTCTTTCCTAGGTGCATAACTTTTCACTTGTCCACATTAGATTTCATCTGCCATTTGGATGCCCAGTCTTCCAATTTATCCAGATCCTCCTGCAGTTTTCCACAGTCCTCTTGGGTTTTAACAAACTTAAACAGTTTTGTGTCATCTGCAAATTTGATAACCTCACTAGTTATTCCCTTTTTCAGGTCATTTATGAATATGTCAAAAAGCAGCAGACCCAGTACAGATCCCTGAGGTACTCCACTATTTACCTTTTTCCATTGGGAAAATTGGCCATTTAGCCCTACCCTCTGCTTTCTATCTTTTAACCAGTTCCTGATCCACAATAGTACACTTTCTCCTATCCCATGACTTTTTAGTTTTGCCAAAAGTCTCTGATGGGGGACCTTGTCAGAGGCTTTCTGAAAGTCCAGATACACTATATCAACTGACTCACCTTTGTCTACCTGTTTATTCACACCTTCAAAAAAACATAACAGATTAGTAAGACAAGATCTTCCTTGTCTAAAGCCATGTTGGCTGTCTCCCATTAGGCCGTACTAACTATAGAAAATGCTCTGCACTAAAACCAGAAAGTATTATGTAGTCTCCTGACTTGTTGTAGTATTTCTATTACATTCACAACTATTTTTTAGTAGCAAGAGAGGTCTCAGAACCCGGGCTGCCACTGACCATTAATATACGGCCATGTGGACTAACATCCCTATGTACATCAAGGACCCTCTGTTAACAGCCACTCATTCAGAACATTTTTTAAAATATTAAGCAACTAAGTGCTTAGCTTGCATGTCTCCAGCTTCTGGCTTTCTTTTCCCGATGCCATGAAGCGCGCTGTGGAAATGCGTTTCACCTTTACGGTTTCCTCAGGGGAATCAGGTAAGCACTACAAATGAAACAAGTGCATTAGATACCTACTTTCAAAGTCCTTTGTTAAATCACAAAACTATAAACTGAGGAAATATAAATTCTTCGATCTGCTGCATCCAATGAGACTTCCCAGAAGCTTACATCCTTTGCCTGTGTCAACGGCAGCAAAACGCCACGCATGCGAACTGAGTTAAGTGAGGTCGATTTGTCAGGCATCTTACGTCATAATTACGTCTAAAACAAGCTTCCCATTCCACTCGTGCATTTAACCCTCCTGGGACCACTGTCTGCAATCTATATATCCATCGTTGTTCACTATAAAGCAAAGCCTGTTCACGTGTTCTTCCATACCGTGGTGACTGGAGTTGGTCAATGCAAAAACATCGTAATTCTTCATATGTGTGATGAAACTCTAAGCAATGTTCTACCATAGGCGCTTCTCACCTACAACATTTCCACTTGCTTTTGTGTTCATTCATCCGTACTTTAAAAGATCTATTGGTTTTCCCAATGTATAGTAGATTACACGGGCAGCGTACACAATACACTACGTGTGCAGATGTGCATGAAGTTAAACTTCTGAGTCGGTACCTTTTTCCATTATGGCTAAATTCCGATAATTCCTGAGTAATGGTACAGACATTACAAGCCCCACATTTAACATGTCCTGCCGTTGATTGAGCTGTGCTTGATATCTCTGGCCGTAAAACCGCCGGGCTTAATAGTTCTTTAAAATTCTTCTGTCGTTTCCAAACACATCGTATGGTTAAATGTTCCAAACCTGAAATGCTATGTAAAACATTCAGATGACGGCGAACACTACGTTTTAGACAAAAACTAAACGGGGAAAATGAGGTTATTAAATTAACCCGTCGGTCCAGATCATCTGCGGCTACTTTTTCTGGAGGGTGCAACAATAAATCACGATTAGTGAATAATGCCCGTTTATAGGCTTTATCGATTATCCCAGGGGGGTATCCCCGTTGATAAAAATTATTCTTCAAAGTTCTAGATTGAGCCTTAAACTCTCTAACATCAGTGCAGTTGCACCGATATCGAACAAATTGAGATAAAGGTAAACTATCACTTAATTGCGGTGGATGCGCACTTGTGTAGTGTAGAAATGTATTTTTATCTGTTTGTTTTCGAAAAACTGAAGTGCTCCATCCCGATGACGGTTTTTTTATTTTTATTTATTTATTTATTTTATTTATAGTTTTTCTATACCGCGCTATTTACCATCAGCGCGGTTCACAGGCAACAAACTCACACAGCAGGAAAAGCCATACTGTGTTTTACATTGAACAGGGTATTGAACACATTTTACATTGAACAGGGTATTGAACATGTTTTTTAACCAAAACATCCAAAAAGGTAATTTGGTTCAGGTGATAATTTAATGTAAATTTAATGTTAACTTCCACATTATTAGCCCACTCCACAAACTGATGTAATCTCTCTTCTGTTCCCTGCCATAGAACAAAAATGTCATCTATATATCTCCGCCATAGGCATATTGATTCCTTATATGGGGATTTCTCAATCCATTTCTTCTCAAAATATTGCATATAGAGATTGGCAATGGAAGGGGCGCAGGTGGCACCCATCGCCACTCCAGACAGTTGGTGATAGAGAATGTCATCAAATTTTAAAAAATTATTATACAAAGTCAATGCTGCCAATTCTGACAAAAAACCCAATTGTTGCTCCGAGAGATCCCCCCGGTCAGAAAGTGCTGCCATAACCACCGAATGCGCTTGCGATTGTGGAATAACTGTGTATAACGATACTACATCTAAAGTTACTAAAACAATATTGGAATCTGTTGCCAGTTGTGTATTATCTTGTAAAATTTGTAAAAAATGAGTGGTATCTTTTATATATGAAGATATAGAAACCATCAGAGGTCTTAAAAAAGAGAGCCACGGGTAGACACTATAGGTCGTCCCGGAGGGTTATTCATGTCTTTGTGTATTTTAGGAAGAATTTATATTTCCTCAGTTTATAGTTTTGTGATTTAACAAAGGACTTTGAAAGTAGGTATCTAATGCACTTGTTTCATTTGTAGTGCTTACCTGATTCCCCTGAGGAAACCGTAAAGGTGAAACGCATTTCCACAGCGCGTTTCATGGCGTCGGGAAAAGAAAGCCAGAAGCTGGAGACATGCAAGCTAAGCACTTAGTTGTTTAATATTTTAAAAAATGTTCTGAATGAGTGACTGTTAACAGGGGGTCCTTGATGTACATAGGGATGTTAGTCCACATAGCCGTATATTAATGGTCAGTGGCAGCCCGGGTTCTGAGACCTCTCTTGCCACTAAAAAATAGTTGTGAATGTAATAGAAATACTACAACAAGTCAGGAGACTACATAATACTTTCTGGTTTTAGTGCAGAGCATTTTCTATAGTTAGTATAATTTGGCTCTGACGCAAAGTGACCATATATTACATTTTGTGAAGCATCCCATTAGGCCATGACTATCTACATGCTGAGTAATTTTGTTTTTTATGATGGTTTCTACCATTTTTCCCGGTACTGACGTCAGGCTCACTGGTCTGTAGTTTCCCAGATCACCCCTGGAACCCTTTTGAAAAATTGGCGTTACATTGGCGATCCTCCAATCTTCAGTTTTTACAGATGATTTTAATGAAAGTTCACAGATTACTAATAGCAGGTCTGTAATCTCATATTTCAGTTCTTTAAACACCCTTGGATGTATACCATCTGGTCTTGGTGATTTGCTACAATTCAGTTTATCAAATAGTTGTAATACATCTTCCCAGTGTAGCGATATTTCTCACAATTCCTCTGCAGTATCACCTTTAAATACCACTTCAGTCTTGGGTAACATCCCTACATCTTTCTCAGTAAAGACCGAAGCAAAGAATTCATTCAGTCTCTCTGCTATAGCCTTGTCTCATCTTACTGCCCCTTTTACCCCCCTGTCATCTAACGGTCCAACTGACTCTCTCACAGGCTTTTTGCTACAAATGTACTTGAAAAAGTCTTTCCAGTTCATACTGCTAGACCAGTCCAGACAAACGGGTTATGCACCCCTGCCAGCAGATCTTGGAGACAGAGAATTCTACCAGAGCTCTGATAGGCTGGAGCCTGGTGATATAATCCTACCCCTAGGGGTCTCCCTCAGTTTTTCTCTGTCTCCAGCAGATCTGGATGCTTTTTTTTTTGCTCCTTCAAAAAAATTTAAAATGCTTTATTTCTTTGTGATTTCTCTTGGAGAGATTATCCCCTGAGTTGCCAGTGTACTTATCTGAGCACCAGGATGATTCCAGCTGAGCTCCTGTGTCCTGTCACAGTAGAGATCGCTGATGTGCAGACTCCCCAGCACTAGTCATGAGGGCTATTTAGCTGGATGGTAAGCCTCCTAAAATCCAGTCCCTGGGGCTGATTTTAGTGGTGAGGCAGCTGGCAGTGGTCTGAGCAGCGGTCCGTGGCTTCTCTGCACTTTCGGTACTGTGAGTACAGAAACTGTCTTTCTCCCACTGCTGTCTGCAACTCTCTGATGACTCAATTTATTTTTCTTGATTTTTCAGCGATTTTAGGCATTTCTCTCATGCCTGCAACCCTCCCACCTTCTCCTTTGACTTTTTAAGTTAATTCCTTAGCTTTTGGGGGTTTTAATTCACTCTTTTTTAGGTTTATTTTTGTCGGTGGCCATTTTGAATAGCTAATGAGCCCCGGTTTTTGGCGGGAAGCCAGATTCCTTCTCTACTGGCTTCTAACAGCTCTATTGCTGTTTAAGTTTTTTCCACAACACTTGCTAGCTGTGAGTTGTGAAGGGGTTCTTTTTTCTCTGCCTATGTATTAACATAATGAATAAAAAGTATGGAAGGCATGGATAGAGAACAGGATGCAATTCAGAGCCACAGTACAATGCTAAGACACTGACCAATGGTGCAGGGCTCATGGGTTCCATCCCCCACTGTGCCCAACAAAGAAGGCCGGCTGAGGCATTACCTATTATGGGGAATATTGTTAAATGCCTGTTCCTGCGGGACAGAGTTTTTTTTTTTTTAGTTCTCACTATGCCTTATTCAGGTTTACGCTGCATAGGCTGTCAGAAGAAACACAGGGACCTCATGAATCAGCTGTGCTCTTCCCCCAGCATCTTGATTCCCCAGATAAACTTGGGAACTCCTGAGCCTGGCTTCAGTGGAGCTCTCCATTGGCTTTACGCTGCGCTGAGTCTTTGCCACGAGAGTTTGGACATCCCCAGGAAGTTCAGGTATCATTTTCTGAAAGAAAACTGTGAGTAGCCTGGGTTTTTTTCTTACTTGCCTCAGCTGCTCTGGGATGATTTCAACTGCATCCGGACCGGCTGCCTCTGAGTTTTGAAGTTCCTACTTTAAATTTTTAATCCACAAACTGCAGCCGGGTTACTTTGTACGTCTTACTGAATATTGTACCTGTCTTATTCAATATACCATTTGATTGGAATTTTAAGTCAGTGTTTTGGATCCTGTTTTGGGCTCGGCCTAATTAAGCATACTCACT
This sequence comes from Ichthyophis bannanicus, assembly GCA_033557465.1. Taxonomy (NCBI): domain Eukaryota; kingdom Metazoa; phylum Chordata; class Amphibia; order Gymnophiona; family Ichthyophiidae; genus Ichthyophis; species Ichthyophis bannanicus. The sequence continues at coordinate 115,072,510 of CM066032.1, read as the reverse complement.
GTAATCTTCATACAGCTGGGTTTGAGCTTCTACATCCCTCCCCAGAAACACCTTTCAGCCCCTACCATGGAGGTCTGAGTGGCTGCGGAGGAATCAAACTCTAATTTCCCTACTTTCAGTCACTGTAATTGCCTTACCCTGACTTTGAAAGTTTCTCTGTACCAGCACAGTGAATGACTGACAGTTCCCTTCTCAGCTCAGTAAATACCTGACAGTTTTTCTGTGCCAGCGGCCATTTTGTTTTTCTCTTCAGTGTTTCTTTTTGGAGGGAACAGCTCTAGACAACAGTTTCCACACATTTAAACATGCTGTGGAGGCACGTGGAGTTTCAAAATCCTTTTCTTTGAAGAGTCTTCGGTTTCCCTGAGCCTACCTTGCTTTTTGTTTTAAATGCTAAAAAAAAAAAAAACACAAGAAGAGGAAAGGTGGTTTAAGTCTCTACAATGCTTGTTTCTCTGGCTGTATTATATGTGATATGTAATCAGCCGAAGGGGGAATTAATAGATTGCTTGTGTTCCACCTGCACGCTGCATCCCGGAGACTCTTTCCCCATTCCCACTGCGCTGCTAGATGGGTTCATCAGCACCTTATCTCCTCCCTCCTCAGAGCCCCTGCTGCAGGATCTTTCTGCAGGAAAGGATTCAGTCAGCTCCCATGTCGCTTCCACAGCCGCTGGAGGCCACAGCAGCCTTGACTGACAGTGCCTTCCTCACACTCTTCCATCTGGCATGACGCCTGTGACTTTTGGAGTCTTTTGGAATATCTCCTACACCTGCCCAGTAGCAGGCGAGCATATGGCGTGGTCTCGCAAGTGGTCCCATAAGTCCTCAGACCTTAGAGCAGTACGTCCTCCTTGGGGCGTTGCATGTGCCTTGCGGGGTACTATGGATATTCAAGAAGACTTTAAATCTTCGGAGGTCAGCCCTGACTCGTTGGAGTACGGAGATGGGGAATATTCTCCGTCTGTTTTCTTCGCTGACGGTTCTCAGCCTTTTTTGGTAAGAGGAGTTGCCGGCTCTAATCACACAGGTGATGGAGTCGCTCCCCCTAGCCGACACGCCTGATCCTCCGGATTCTCAAATCCGGTTGCAGCAGCCGGATCCCATTTTCCAGAGCATTCGTACGGCACGCGGTATTGGTCAGTTATACCCTTGGTCTCCCTTTCACTTGGACCATTGGCTGACATACCCGACAGTTGATGCATTCTGACCAGGGTCATCAGGCATACCACACTTCCAGTTGAGGGCGGAGAGGCGCTCCGCGACCAGCAAGACCTAAAGAGTTGGGAGGCTGCTAAAGACCGGTTTTCCTTCGCCCGCTATTTCCTTCTTGCAGGTGTGCGGAGGTCTAGCAGCTCGGGCCTCCCTTCAATGGATTCAGCAGCTTCCAGGTGTTCCCGAGTTGGTTCATTTCGAATCCATCGCTGCATTCCGGGCAGAGGCATTCTGTGATCTCTTGCGGCTGTCAGCTCGCTTCCTAGCACCGGTGTCGGTAGCTCGGAGATGGCTCAGCTTGCGTCAATGGGCAGCGGATGTTGCTTCATTTAAAGGCTCCAGCGTTTAGATGCCATTCGTCCCGGTCCACCGTTGTAAGGAGGACTGGGCCGTTGCTCTGTCTATTTTGGGATGCTTCAGGTCCTGGATTTTCTAGGGGCTGGGTGCGACACTCGTAGGGGACAGGTGTTTCTACCTCAGGAACGTTTTCAGAAGATCTCTCTTCAGCTCCGCCGCTGCTTGGATCAAGCGGTGCCTCGGCCTTGGGGCTACCTTCAACTCTTGTGGTCCATGGCAGCAATGATAGCCCTCGTTCCGTGGGCAAGAGCGCTCATGTGCTGCTTGCCGACGGCGCTTCTATCTCGTTGGTCGCCGTTATCGGAGAGTTATCGAATCCGGGTGCCTTTGCTTCTGCCGGTGCGCCGCAGCCTCCGCTGGTGGCTTCAGGCACACAATCTTCTACGGGGGTCCCTCTGGAGTCTCTGCGCTGGATCTTGGTGACGCCAGTCGCCGACCTCTCCGGTTGGGGAGCGCCTTGCGGCTTGGCCTCGGCGCAGGGGAGTTGGTCACCTCGCGAAGCCCAAGGGTCTATCACTCGTCTCGAGACGCGGAAAGTGCGCTTCGCCCTTCTTCAGTTTCAGCCTCTTCTGCGGCGGCGTGCGGTTCGGATCCTGTCCAAAGCCACGACGGTTGCTTACCTAAGCCACCTAGGCGGCACGCAATGTCCGGATGTCTCACAGGGGAGGCGTTTGCTCCTCCCGTGGGCGGAGGAACATCTTCAGGCTGTCTGCGCAGCACATCGCAGGCGTGAACAATGTGTAAGCCGATTTTCTCAGCCGGCACTCTCTGGAGCCCGGGGGCTGGGCTCTGCAGCCGGATGCGTTCCGGTCCTTTGTTCACCTGTGGGGACTACCGACCATGGATCTAATGGCTACGGCGCAAACTGCCAAGGCTTCGCTATACTTCGGCCATTGGAGGGACGAGGGAGCGCACGGCATAGATGATCTCTCTCAACCATGGCCGATTCATCTTCTCCTATGTGTTTTCCCTCCCTGATCCGTGATATGCATGGTTCTCCAGCGGCTCCGAGACCGTCGCGGCCTTGTGCTCCTGCTGGCTCCGAATTGGGCTCGCGGACCATGGTATGCGGATCTCTTCCGTCTGTCTGGGGCATCGCTGCTCCGCCTCGAGGCGTTTCTCGGCCTTCTGATTCAGGGACCGGTGGAGATGGAAGACCCGGCTCCTTACTTGCGTATGGCCTGGCAATTACATGCCGCCGGTTTGCTCACTACGGCTATTTGCCTAGTGTGGTCGTGACGCTTCTCACGGCGCGGCGGTCTACCACGACGCTGACTTACGCTCGTGTTTGGTGTCTCTTGATGGTTGGTGTTCGCGAAATAACCTCTCACCCTGGTGTTGCGGTGTTCCGGACATCCTGTCCTTTTTACAGGCCGGAGTGGATAAGGGATTAGCGCTCGATTCCTTGCGAGTACAAGTGGTCACCTTAACTTGTTTTCGGGGTCCTATAGCGGGGCGATCGATAGCTTCGCATTTCGACGTGTCTCGGTTCCTCCGCGGAGTTAGGCCTTCCGGCCTCCTCTGCGTTCGCCTGTACCGGCGTGGGCTCTCGTGCTTGTCCTCTGTGCCCTCATTGCTCCTCCCTTTGAGCCTCTGAGGGCCTGTTCTCTTCTAGATTTGACTCTGAAGGCAGTCTTCTTGGTGGCCATAACTTCGGCACGCTGTATTTCTGAGCTCCAGGCTCTCTCGTGTCGACATCCCTATCTCTCGTTTTCCTCCGAAGGCATTTCTCTGCGAACTGTCCCTTCCTTTGTTGCCCAAAGTGCTGACGCCGTTCGCTGTTGACCAGCCTCTTTTCTTTCCGTCTTTTCCAAAGGCGCAGTGTGACAGTGGTCGGTCTCCATGGCGGGCGGTGGACCTTAAGAAGGTTCTTTTTCGGTATCTGGGGGTCGCGGGACCCTTCCATATGACTGTTGCTCTTTTGTCTTGTTCGCGGATTCTCGTCGGGGATCCGCAGCCTCCGAATCTACCATTTCTAGATGGGTTACGGAGGCCATTGAGGCGGCGTACCTTCTTCTGGGAGAGCCAGCTCCACCGGGACTCTGTGCTCACTCCTCTCGGGCGCAAGCAACTTTGTAGGCTGGGAGGTCTCATGTAGTTCCTCTCGATATTCGCCGGGCGGCGACTTGGTCGTCGCTGTCCACCTTTGTCGGTCATTATAGGTTGGACGTTCATGCCCGTCAGGAGGTCCGTTTTGGAGTTGCTGAGCTGTCGGCGGCCTTGCCCCCCCTTGAAAGCAGGTAGCTTGGGTACTGCCCGTTTGTCTGGACTGGTCTAGCAGTATGAACTGGAAGGAGAAATTTCACTTACCGTTAATTTCCTTTCCTGGAATACTGCTAGACCAGTCCAGGACCCGCCCTGCTGTTGGTTGGAGTGCCGCTGGTGCGGTGCAGCCGCCGACCGCGGTTCTTCCCTTTGCCAGTATGCCTCGCCATGGGCAGTCCATGGGTTCGTAGGTGGATACTGTTTTCAGCTCTAGGGAGTTCTTCGGCTCCCTTGTATATAGTTCACTTGAGACCCTCTGGGGTGATGTTACAGTTCATGTTGCATTAGCTTGTGGACGTAACTGAGGGAGACCCCTAGGGGTAGGATTATATCACCAGGCTCCAGCCTATCAGAGCTCTGGTAGAATTCTCTGTCTCCAAGATCTGCTGGCAGGGGTGCATAACCCGTTTGTCTGGACTGGTCTAGCAGTATTCCAGGAAAGGAAATTAACGGTAAGTGAAATTTCTCCTTATTTTGCGTTTTTGCTTCCATAGCAAGTTTCTTCTCAAATTCTTGCTTTGCCTGCCTTATCAATGCTTTGCATTTAACTTGCCAGTGCTTGTGCTGTTTCCAGTTTAAGTCTTTTGGCTCTTTTTTCCATTTCCTGAAAGATGCTTTTTTTGGCAGCAACAGCTTCTCTGACCTCACCTATAAACCATGCTGGCAGTTTTTTGGACTTTCTTCCACTTTTCTTAATGCGTGGAATACAGCTGGTCTAGGCTTTCAGGATAGTATTTTTAAACAACACCCAAGCTTGATGTAAGTCTTTAACCTTTGCAACTGCTCCTTTTAGTTTTTTCTTAACTATTTTACTCATTTTATCATAGTCTCCCTTTTGAAAGTTAAAAGGTAGTACTGTGGATTTCCTTACTATCCCTCCTCCACTAATTATGTCAAACGCGATTATGCTATGATCACTATTGCCAAGTGGCCCCAACACCCTTATCTCCTGCACCAGATCTGGTGTTCCACTATGGACTAGGTCCAATATGGCTTCCCCTCTGGTCAGTTCATGAACCAGGTGCTCCAAGAAGCAGTCATTTATTTCATATAGGAACTTTATCTCCCTAGCATGTCCTGCCGTGACACGGACCCAGTCGATACCGGGGTAATTGAAATCACCCATTATTATTACTGCGCTGTGACTTTTATTAGCTTCCTTGATTTCTTTGAGCATTTCATCATCCATTTGTTCATTCTGATCAGGCGGTCGATAGTACACCCCCACTGCCATCACCTTCCCCTTCATACATAGAATTTCAATCCATAGAGATTCTATAGCAAATTTTGTTTCCTGCAAAACTTTAATCCTTTCTGACTCAATGCCCTCTCTAACATAGAGTGCAACCCCTCCACCAATTTGATCAGTTCTATCATTACGTTATAGTTTGTACCCAGGTATCACAGTATCCCACTGGTTATCCTCCTTCCACCATGTCTCTGAGATTCCAATCATATCTAACCTCTCATTTAGTGCTATATTCTAACCCTCCCATCTTATTGTTTAGACTTCAAGCATTTGCATACAAGCATTTTAGAGACTGTATTTTATTAATATTAATCTGGCTATTGGTAGGCATGGCTAATTTGGAATCTTTACGCTCTGTCTGCACCATACTCAAGGGCATTTAGGCTACTTTACTCTTTTTTGGAACCTCTCTGCTTTTGGTAGTATCCTTCAAGGATACCTTCTTCCGAACCATGCCCTCTTGGGCGACTGTCGGCTTTCCCCTATTTTCTAGTTTAAAAGCTTCTGTATCTCCTTTTTAAAGGTTAATGCCAGCAGTCTGGTTCCATCCTGGTTAAGGTGAAGCCCATCCCTTCGGAAGAGCCCCTCCTTTCCCCAGAATGTTCCCCAGTTCCTAACAAATCCAAAACGCTCATCCTTGCACCATTGTCTCACCCACGCATTGAGACTCTGAAGCTCTGCCTGCCTTTTGGGTCCTGCACGTGGAATGGGAAGCATTTCGGAGAACGCTACTCTGGAAGTTCTGGTTTTCAATTTCCTACCTAAAAGCTTAAATTTAGCCTCCAGAACCTCCCTACCACATTTTCCTATGTCATTGGTACCAACATGTACCAAGACAGCAGACTCCTCCCCAGCACTATCTAAGACCTTATCTAGGCAGTGTGTGAGGTCTGCTACCTTCGCACCAGGCAGTCATGTTACCAGGCGATCCTCATGTCCACCAGCTACCCAGCTATCTACATGCCTTATGATCGAATCACCAACTATAACAGCTGTCCTAACCCTTCCCTCATGAGCACAATGCCTGTAATAGGGCAATCAGTGCACATCTGGGGACCACTCCAACAAGGGTCCACAGACCTTCCCCAGGATGCGTCCCAAACAGGTCGGAAACCCAGCTAAATGAACACCCTTTGCTGCAGCCCGTAGGAAGGAATTGCAGGGTCTGACCACACGTTGTCTGAAACTATCTACACCCAATAGGCCAAACCAGGTACACCATACCGGAGTTGCATGCTCTAGCCTGTCCACAGTCCGCTGGCATAACACAATCTACCTATATTTACCAGGTCCACCCTAGACAATAGTGGCTAGATCACCAACCTGACACCCCCGAGCCGTCTCCCCCCAGAATGGCAGGCACATAACATTGGCAGGTGGTGCCGGGGGGGAAGCCTGGATGTCTATGTAGGCACCCCTACCCCAGACCCCACACCCTAGGCAGCTGTCTACCTGCACACTGGATGGCCTGGGACTGTGCACCACCAGCACCACTGGCATATGGGCATGTCAGCATGGTGGGAGAGGGGTGCTAGTGGTGGAGTGGGCAGTGGCATCTGCCCACAGCAGACCAAGGTCAAGCCCTGTTCAGGTGGGTGGCGTGCAATGCAACAGACAAGGTCTGTCTGATGAACAGTCATGGTATCCCCAGGGACTCACCTACCTCTGTGGCAACAGTATGGTGCAGTACACACAGCCAGTGTGTACTGGGGCAAAAGGTCACGGTTCAAGTCCCAGTTGTGGCTCCTGAGACCATGTCCCTACATTTTACCCTACATAGCACATACAACATAAACATGTGCACTTCCTAGAGCATCGGCCAACAGGGGCACAAACACCCACACACACCAGCTCCACTATCCAAAGCCTCATGGAGAGTCAGGCTGTTGGGCCTGGCATGGAGCAGCACTACTACTAGCACCTGCATACCTTAGCAATGCCTGCACTGTGCTCAGGACTAGTGTGGCGGGCAGGGCTGCCAACCACCGCTATCTGTGCGCAATGCTGAAATAGGAGTGGGAATGTGTGTATGTCTATCCATTGTTTTGTGGCTGCCTACCCCTCACTGGGCCCACAATGCTCACCCTGTTTCCAGCGTTAGCCTGCCAATGTGCATAATGAGGAGCAAGGTATTGTGGGTATGGCCTGGACAGGGTGGACTGGGCAGGATGCATCTGCACAGGGTGTGCAGCAATGGCTGGGACATTGTAGTGCCCGACCACCACCTGCATGGATGGGGGGAGGGAAGGGGGAGGGGAGAGGAGAGGAGAGGAGGGAGGGGAGGGGCAGGGGGAGGGAGGGGAGGGAAGGGGAGGGAGGTGGAAGGAGGGTGGGGAAGGGAGGGGAGGGAGGGGGAAGGAGGGGAGGGGAGGGAGAGGGGAAGGAGGGAAGGAGGGGGGAGGAAGGCAAGGGGAGGGGAGGGAGGGGGAAGGAGGGGGAGGAAGGCGAGGGGAGGGGAGGGAGGGGGAAGGAGGGAGGGGGAAGGAAGGGGAGGGGGGACATGGGAGGGAAGGTAAAACTGGAAGGGGGTAGAGGGCAGGAGGAGAGGATAGGGGGAGGAATAGTAAAATAGGGGAAAAGGAGCACTAATAGGTAGCTGGGATGGCAGGACTTAAGGTAGGATCTTTAAATGTCCGGGGTCTGAATACACCACAAAAACGCAAGGCTATGTTTCGGGAGGTGCAGCGCTGGCAATGGCAGGTGATTTTTTTGCAGGAGACTCATTTGTTGCCACGAGATTAGCATTTGTTGCGGCATGGGGCATACAATCATATGTTTTTTAACGCAGAGGGGACATATAAGAAGGCAGGAGTGGCGGTTATGATTCGGGGGGATGTTCCCTTTCAATTAGGGGAGGTGATAAAAGGGGTTAAGAGTCAGGTTTTATTAGTTTGGGGGGAACTACAGGGCCAGCAGGTTACCTTTTTAAATATTTATGGTCCGAATGATTCAAGCTCCGGGTTCTGGGAACATCTAATAGGGTGGTTAGAAGGTAAGGTGCATGGGGCATTATTAATGGAGGGGGGGGGATTTTAATGAAGTTTTAGATCCAAAGAAAGATAGGTCACGGGAAGTAGCAAGTGAGGGGAGCGGAGGGAGGCGGCGAATACATGATTTAATGAAGCAATATGGATTATGTGATATTTGGCATCCGCAGGAGAAAGATTATACATACTATTCATTGGTACACCGAACTTACAGTAGAATAGACATTTTTCTTGGAGATATGAGCTGGATCCAATGGGCTTCCAGGGCAGAGATCGAACCCATAACATGGACAGATCACGGCCCGATATGGGCGGAATTTGAAGGGGGAATGGATAAAGAAGGACGAACCTTTTGGCGCCTTAATGAGAGCTTACGGCGTGATAAAGGGGTGCTATAAAGTTCAGAGGAGGAAATTAAGGAGTATCTCACAGTGAATGATACAGGAGAAGTGTCAGAAGGGATCTTGTGGGATGAGCTGAAGGCGATCCTCAGGGGGAAACTATTGCAGTGGGCAGCCCGGAAAAAACGAGATAGATAGGGGAAGGTTGAAGGTTTACTTAGAGTAATTAAAGAATTGGAACAGTGGCACAAGATAGAGGGAGGAGTAAAGCTCCGGGCCCAATTGGAACAAAATCGAGTGGAGTTAGCTGCCCTCCAGATGGAGACAGTGCAATATCAATTGCAGCGAGTAAATCAACATTATTATGAATTTAATAACAAATTACTAGCAAGAAAGTTGAGAGAGCGAGAAAGGCGATCTACTATAGTAAAACTTAAAGGTGATGGGGATCAATTGTTGTTTAAGTCTAAAGATATTCGGGAACAATTTGTGCAATATTATAAAAATTTATACAAAAGCGAGGGCTCCGGCTCAGAAGAGGGGGTGGAGGAGTACCTACGGGGAGGAGGGGCTTACAACAGATTAATGAGAAAGACAGAGAGACACTGGATCAGACCATCAGTCTAGAAGAGATACATCAAGTGATTAGAGGGATGGCTCCCAATAAATCTCCAAGCTTAGATGGTTTGCCAACGATATTTTATCAAAAATTCTGAGAATTGTTGGCGCCGGTAATGCAGAGGCTTTTTAATGGAGTATTGGAGGGGGGTCATTTAGCTCCCTCTATGCAACAGGCAGGGATATCGGTTTTGCCAAAGCCAGGTAGAGATCCGGCACTCTGCGGATATATATAGACCTATATCTTTGTTGAATACTGATGGGAAGATATTAGCAAAAATCTTGGCAAATAGGTTAGGAGGAGTTCTCCCAGGGTTGGGACAAGCAGATCAAACAGGCTTCGTCCAGGGCCGAAACACAGTCAATAATATTAGAAGGGCCATTCAAGTGGTCTGGGCAGCGCAAAAACAAAGGCAAGATATGCTATTACTAGCAATTGATGCTGAGAAAGCATTTCATAGAGTGGAGTGGAGCTTTTTGTTTGCAGTGTTGCGGAAGGTAGGAATTGGACCAGGATTGATGATATGGATCAAGGCACTGTATGAGAGACTGGAAGCCACAGTGAAAATTAATGAGCGCTACTCAGAATTTTTTCATCTGGAGAGGGGCACGAGGCAGGGGTGCCCGCTGTCACCTCTGCTATTCGCTTTAGTAATGGAACCTTTGGCAGGAAAGCTAAGGAGTAATGGAGATGCCACGGGACTTCAGATAGGACGGGAGGAACATAAACTGGCATTGTTTGCGGATGATATTCTGTTGTTTGTGACGCAGCCATTATTGGCATTGCTGATATTTCTGGCTGAGTTAAAGCAGTTTGGGAGGACGTCAGGGTTCAAAATCAATTGGACCAAGACAGAGGCGTTGAGTATTAATATGCCAGAAGTCTTAGTCAAGCAGCTACAGGGGAGCTATGCCTTCCGCTGGGCCACACGGTCGGTTAGCTATTTGGGGGTACAGATTATAAAAGATCCCGAAGGATCAAATGGGGCAAATTACCCATCTTTGATAGCGCAGATAGAAAGAGATTTAGAAAAATGGGACAGGGAAGAAATATCCTGGTTTGGCCGTATAACAGCTCTTAAAATGATGGTCCTGCCTCGTCTGCTTTATTTTTTTCAGGTCTTACCACTTTCGGTACCTCGACTAGTGCTACAGAAGGGAGGGGAGGGAGGGGGAAGGAAATTGTTCTTGTTTGTATGGTGGCACCGGCAGCCATGGATAGCACGAAGGGTATTATACGCCACCCGATATAAAGGGAGGTTGGGTATGCCGGACATAACGGATTATTATCTGGCAGCTCAAATGAGACAGGCTATGGAGTGGCGGGAATCAGGGAAAGATAAGCGTTTTTGGTCGACTGAACAGCATTGGGTGGGGGGATATAGATTGAATTATATCCCATGGGTGATGCAAGGAACATTACGAGGGGAGTGGATGGAGAATCCATATATTCGCCATTTATGGGGTGAATGGAGGAAGGGATGGGGTAGAATGAATTCCCACCCCAGGATTTCGCTGCTGGCCCCAATAGGTGCGACCCAGGCCTTTGGACCTGGGAGGGAGGGGATTTTTAAAGTTTGGGCTGAGTTGGGTTTAGATACATTTGAGAAATTAATAGAGTCGGGGAGATAAAACATTTGAAAAATTGAAAGCGGAATACGGGCTAGGAATGAAGGATTTTTTTGCTTACATGCAGGTGGCTCATTTTCTGCAACAGAGGAATATTAAGGAAAGTATTGAGGAGGGATTTAATGATCTTGAGGCCTTATGGTTGAGACATCACCAATCCAGAGGACTGATTCGGCTGCTGTATGCCAGCCTGCACTCCTTGAGAGGGGAGGGCGAGAAATTTGGATATATGAGGGATTGGGAGAGGGATTTAGGAGTAAGCTGGGATAAGGGCAAATGGAGAGCTATCTATATGGAGGTGGCAAAATCATCTTTATGTGCTACAATTAAGGAGAATGCATATAAAATCTTAATGAGATGGTATTATACACCGTTACGGTTTCAACAGATGTTCCCTGCGGTCTCCGATCACTGTTGGCGGGGGTGTGGAGCTAAGGGGACCTACCTACACATGTGGTGGGAATGCCCAATGGCTAAGTCTTATTGGATGAAGGTTAAGGAGCAGATGGGGGTTATTTTTGGTGTTGAACCGGATCTCTGCCCTTCCTTGTTTTTGTTGGGGGTGTGGCCAGACAATTTACAGAATGGGTGGTCCAGACCAATACGGACATGCATTATTGCAGCTCGATGCAAATAGCATGGAAATGGAAGCAGAGCAGTTCCCCGGAGTTAGAACAATGGCTTCATAGATTACGGAAAATGATGCTCATGGAGCGTTTAACAGCGTTACGTAATAATAAGGGGGATAATTTTGACCGGCAATGGAGACCCTTATTAGATTACTTACAATCACAATAAAAACATTTTTGAAAGAGCTGGGGGGGGGGGAGGGGAGGGAAAGAATAAAAGCACGAAAATGTTTGGCTATCTTGGCCCACTGGTGAAAGGGGCGGAAAATACTTTATGGTGTACTGTTTGTTGAGCTATTGTTATAAGAAATGTTACTATGTAATTAATTAAAAGGAAAATAAAAATAAAGTTATAAAAAAAAAAACCAGCAAACAAGATGGCTGCCAGATCCAGGAAGCCTGCATTTACCCCAGGGGACCTGGACCTCCTGGGCCAACTGATTTGTTGCCGCCAGAGGCGCCTGTTCCCAGGCTCCTCCCGCCGGCAGAACTTCACCAGGGTGAGGAGGGCCTGGGGGAGCCTCACCAGGCGTTTTAATAGAGCTGCGGACTACCCCACGTGAGGTAAGTGCATGGGGACAGGTCACACAAACCAAGGAGTGCAACACAATAGCCAACAATCAACACACATATCATACAAGCACAACATGAGAAAAGGATGGGTATGTGGATCAACCTGGGATCAATGTAGGCCCCCCCCCCCCCGTTGATGTGCGCAGGTCTGCCCTATCCCCAGGAGGCTCCAGGCCGATTTACAGAGGTCTGTGTGTAATCCTGGTGCTATGGTTGGTGCGCCTGTAGATGTGCACAGGTCTGCTCCATCCCCAGGAGGCCCCGGGCCGATTTACAGAGGTCTGTGTTTAATCCTGGTGCTATGGTGGGTGCGCTTGTTGATGTGCGCAGGTCCGCCCTATCCCCAGGAGGCCACAGGCCGCATTACAGAGGTCTGTTATTCATCCTGGTGCTATGGTATATGCGCCTGTTGATGTGCGCAGGTCTGCCCTATCCCCAGGAGGCCACAGGCCTGGTGACAGAGGTCTGTTATTCATCCTGGTGCTACGGTATGTGCACATGTTGATGTGCGCAGGTCTGCCCTATCCCCAGGAGGCCACAGGCCTCGTTACAGAAGTCTGCTATTCATCCTGGTGCTATGGTGAGTGCGCTTGTTGATGTGAGCAGGTCTGCCCTATCCCCAAGAGGCCCCAGGCCGATTTACAGAGGTCTGTGTTTCATCCCGGTGCTATTGTGGGTGCGCTTGTTGATGTGTGCAGGTCTGCCCTATCCCCAGGAGGCCACAGGCTGCATTACAGAGGTCTGTTATTCATCCTGGTGCTGTGGTATATGCGTGTGTTGATTAGGGTTGCCAACTTTTTCACCAAGAAAAACCTGACACCTGTGGCTCGCCATGCCCCACCCATTCTCTGCCCCTAGCCCCACTCCTGCCCCACCCCCAGTCCCACCCATGCTGCACCCCAGCCCCACCCACAAAAATTACCGATGATAAGTGTAGGCTAACTCCCTTGGTCAGATAATAATTAAATTGGGAACCCCAAAAGCCAAACATGAAATGTACAGCACTGGAGAAATAAAGCTATAAAGTAATTTCCTCTTGCACTAAACAAAAACGCAAAGATGTTAGCAATACACACTTCCCAGACCAGACATATTCCAGTTAATAAATTCAAAATAAAAAGTATTTTTCTACCTTCTGTTTGGGAATTTATTTTTCAGTTGCAATTGCTCCAGTCACTTTCTTCTGGTTTCTTCGTGTCTTCTGCGAGCTATCCATTTGTCCTTTCTTCTCTTTTAGAAGTTTTCCATTCTCTCTCTATATCTGCTTTAACATACTGATCGTTTCCCTTTTGCTGTTTCCCCCATTTCTTTCCTTATTCCTTTATTATCCACTCAAATTTCACCCTTCCATTCTCAATCCCCTCTTACTCTCCCAATACCCGGCCCATCATAGACTTTTCTTCCACACAAAATATCTTTTCCCCTCTCCATTCTCATTCCCCATCGCCATCCCCTTCTAGTCCTCCCCCCAAATCAGCTCCCTTCTAGTTCTAGACCCACCCAGCATCCACTCCCTTCTAGTCCCATTCTCCCATGCCGCCACATCAGCCCATTTCCAGTCCTATTCTAGCCCATCACCCATTTGCAGTCCAAGCTCCCCCCATCAGCCCATTTCTAGTCCTATTCCAGCTCCTCATCAGCCCGTTTCCAGTCCTAGCCCCACATATGCTCTTTTCCAGTTCCATTCCAGCCCCCCATCAGCCAATTTCCAATCCAAGCTCCCCCATCAGCCAATTTCCAATCCTAGCCCCCTCGTCAGCCCACTTCCAGTCCTATTCCAGCCCCCATCAGCCCATTTCCAGTTCTATTCCAGCTCTTCATCAGCCTATTTCCAGTGCTAGCCCTCCCATCACAGGCCATTTCCAGTCCTAGCCCCCCATCACAGCCTCTTTCCAGTCCTAGCCCCCCCATCACAGCCTATTTCAAGTCCTAGGCCCCCCCCCCACCATCACAGCCCATTTGCAGTTCTAGCCCCCCCATCACAGCCCATTTCCAGTCCAAGTCCCCCCCAACCATCACAGCCCATTTGCAGTCCTAGCACCCCTAATCACAGCCTATTTCCAGTCCAAGTTCCCCTCCCCCCACCAAAGCCCAAGTCCAGTCCCGGTCCCCCCCCATAGCCCAATACCATTGCAGCCCCCCCCCCCATAGCCCATTTCCAGTCCAGGTCCCCTCCCATAGCCCAATTCCAGTCCAAGCCCCCTCATAGCCCATTTCCAGTCCAGGTACACCATCCCCCCCATAGCCCAATTCCAGTCCAGATCCCCCCAAAGCCTATTTCCAGTCCAGGTTCCACCCCCCCCCCCCCATAGCCCAATTCCAGTCTAGGATCCCCCCCCCCCATAGCCCATTTCCAGTCCAGGTACACCCCCCCATAGCCCAATTCCAGTCTAGGTTCCCCCCTATAGCCCATTTCCAGTGCAGGTACACCCCCCCCATACCCCAATTCCAGTCCAGTCCCCCCCCCAATAGCCTATTTCCAGTCCAGCTCACCCCCTCCCCCCATTTCCAGTCCAGGTACACCCCATCACAGCCCATCCAGTCCTTGGCCCCCCCTCCCACCCATCAACGCCCATTTGTAGTCCTAGCCTCCCCCCCCCCCCCCCGACCAGCCCCGCGGCTGTCTGAGGTGCTTCAGAGGGAGCCGGGGAAGCCTGCGCGAGGCCCCGGCTCCCTCTGTACAACCGCCAGTGTGAAGATCTTTTTCCTTCACGCTGGCGGTTGTTTCTGTTAAGCCGCGAATGCTGGGAAAGGTTAAAGGGCATTGCCTTTAACCTTTCCCAGCAATCGCAGCTTCACAGAAACAACCGCCAGCGTTCACAGAAGGTGGTTATTTTTCCAGAAATCTTTCCCCTACTGAGCAGAGCTATGATGTATAGAACTGGAAACTTCTCACTATCAAGTTGGCCTTGAAAGAATGGAGGTGTCTGTTAGAGGGTACCTCCTTTTCAGTTACGATTCTAACTGACCATATGAATCTGCTTTATATTGAGGCCACTAGGTGTCTGAACTTTTTGTGGACCCACAGGGGCATGTTCTTTGCTCAGTTCTAGTTTATTTCTTATTGTGAATGCCGATATATTTGCTCAACAAGTTGCTTTCAAAGACACCTCAGATCTAGTCAAAAAAAGGATTTCCAAGATTGTTGCAAATATTGTGAATTCAGAGCTTCAAGAGAACAATTCTCAAGAATCCTTGGACGTGGAACTCCTAGATCTAGTCCTTGTATGGTCATACAGCACCTTTGTCCACAGTGCTTGTCACCTGGAAGTATTCAAATGGGGACACAATTCAAAGTTGTCTGGCCATTCAAATGTTAAGACTACAGAACTAATCTTCATAGCCTTCTGGTGTCCCTCTATGCACAAAGACTGAGCACCCTACGTTTTGGCCTATCCTGTGTATGCACAGACCAAAATTCATCATTGTTGCCTGTGTGGTCTCTTGCAGTCACTTTCTGTGCCAATTAAGCATTAGTTATATCTCTCCATGGACTTTATAATTGTTATTCTACCTTAGGGCACTAGATAGTTATTGATCGGTTGTCCCACTTGGCAAATTTTGTGTCTATAGCACTGAGCTATATTCTTGCCAAGTCAGTCTTTAGATCTGATTCTGATAAATGTAGAAGGTATTGAAGCAGTTTTTGTGTGAGACATATAAATGGTTGTAAGGACCTTCTGTCACACCAGACCTCCTCCATTTCAAACCATATGTTGCCCTAGTGGAATTTCTCCTGGAAGCCAGAATGACATTGGCATTCCTAAAGAACTGAGACCAGCTGAGGCCTGCATAAAAGGCTTCAGAGCCCTGCACTGTTGAGCATTCTTAACAGGGGCTATATATTTCAAGCAAAGGTAAGAGTTTGTGGCTTTTTAAATTACTAGCTTTCTATCTGGGAGCTCTTAAAAGGGTTTTGATAAATTTTTAAAACAAATTTACATTATTTTTGGTGCTTTAATTTAAAAGGGGAACTATTTTGTTTAGTGGGATAGGTTTAAAGCTCTGCTTTAGTATCTTTTTTCAGCTCTTTGAAGCTACTGACGCCTCATTAGGTGTTAGTTCCCTCCCTACCCCCCCCCCCCACCCAACTCCCACCTACTCCTAGGGAGCAGTCTTGCTTTATAGGGCACCTCGCCAATTAATTACACACAGCACATTTTGAACACACTTAAAGAGATTTAACGGCTTTTTCTCTGAAAGGACAGCTGGGAAACCAGCTGATAGATCTCTCTCTTTTGCTTTAACAGATACCTAAGCTCAATGAACTGAACAATGGCTGGGGAAAATCGTATCACTAAAGCTGTTGCCCCCGTTACAGCTTCTGCCTCTGTCCAGACAGAAGTCCCAGTGCCAGTTGTGGGGCCGGTTCCATGTGCAGGATGCCTGCATGCTGAAGCTCTCAGGACACAAGTTGAGGAACTCAGAGAGGAGGTGGCGAGACTGAGGAACATTCAAGACAGTGAGAAGTACATTGATGAGATGCTTCTTGCAACATCCAAGCTCTCCAGCAGAGGAGGGATGCCTACAGAATGATGAAGGTTGGACACAAGTCACCAGGGCCTGCAGAATCATCAATCCAACTTCTCCAGGCCTTGAATAGAAGAACTGAAAGACTGGTAAGGGGGACTGTTGCTTCTGGAGGGAGATCTGCAACTGTGAGTATTTACTTCTGGTAATTTTCTAAAAGGAATTCTTTGTATTAAAGCTAATTAATCTGTGATCCACTATTTTTGTTAAATCAGTCAGGGCCTAGTAGAAGCAGTTTAAGTTTACATTTAAAACACAGAGGAGAACTCTCTGGTTACATTTCATACCCAGCAGAGAGCTTGTACTTTAAATTTAATAGTCACTCAGGGCCTAGTAACAGCAAAGTACTTTTAGTTTAAATTTAAAACACAGAAGAGAGCTTTCTGGTTACATTTGGAACCCAGCAGAGAGCTTGTAGTTTACATTTAATAGTCACTCAGGGCCTAGCATCAGCAAAGTTCTTTTAGCTTAAATTTACAACACAGAAAAGAGCTTTCTGGTTAAATTTAGAACCCAGCAGAGAGCTTGTACTTTAAATTTCATAAGAAGTTAGAGCCTAGCAGCAGCTAAGAGCTATAATTTAAATCAAATCAGAATATAGCTTACCTCAGCAGCACAAGACAGGGTACTGTGTAGCAGCCCTCTTTTAATAAGTGTTAATTCCCCCCCACCCCTGGGATAATCGTAGCTTTATAGGTACTTACACATCTTAAAAGACAGGAGGTGCTCTCAGGTGAAGCTCATTACCCAAATCAGTCATACACTAAGGACCTGAGATTAGTTAAGCTTCAGGTGAACAAGGTATATTACACGTATTAGGTTCAGTTTTATTAGTATAAATATCCATAGCAACCCTTAGTAAGTAAAGAACTTAGATCTAAACACAAACTTAAAACTAAGATGCAGACAGCAGTCCAGCAGCGTGATGGGGGCTTTCCAGTCTTTTGCATTGAGTGTCACATGTATGATTTTCTCCCAGTTGGTGAGAGGTCTTACGTGTGCACTAGGTGCAAGGAGCTCTTTGCTCTCAGGGAACGAGTCCGTTCTCTAGAGGCTAAAGTAGCAGACTTGGAAAGCATAAGACAGACAGAGAGGTACATAGACGAGACCTACAGGGATATAGTCCTGAAGTCCCACCTCCAGTCTGGCAGCATCCCTGTTGCCATGGAGGAGAGAGGTCACGTGACAGGAGAGCATCACCCTGGTGTGGCAGGAAGTGATCCTGTAACTAGGACCTGTCCTCCAGGTGATGTAAAACCCTCTCGCACCGAGGAAGCTTCTACAGGGCCATATGCCCATGAGGGAAGGGTTAGGACAGCCGTTATAGTTGGTGATTCGATCATTAGGCATGTAGATAACTGGGTGGCTGGTGGACGTGAGGATCGCCTGGTAACATGCCTGCCTGGTGCGAAGGTAGCGGACCTCACGCGCCACCTAGATAAGGTCTTAGATAGTGCTGGGGAGGAGTCTGCTGTCTTGGTACATGTTGGTACCAATGACATAGGAAAATGTGGTAGGGAGGTTCTGGAGGCTAAATTTAGGCTTTTAGGCAGGAAGTTGAAATCCAGAACTTTCAGGGTAGCATTCTCCGAAATGCTTCCTGTTCCACGCGCAGGACCCAAAAGGCAGACAGAGCTCTGGAGTCTCAATGCGTGGATGAGACAATGGTGCAGAGATGAGGGGTTTGGATTTGTTAGGAACTGGGGAACATTCTGGGGAAAGGAGGGGCTCTTCCGAAGGGATGGGCTTCACCTTAACCGGGACGGAACCAGGCTGCTGGCATTAACCTTTAAAAAGGAGATAGAGCAGCTTTTAAACTAGATATTAGGGGAAAGCCGACAGTCGCCCAAGAGCAGATAGTTCGGAAGAATGTATCTTTGAAGAATACTACCAAAAGCAGAGAGGTTCTACAAAAGAGTAAAGTAGCCCAAATGCCCTCAAGTATGGAGCAGACAGAGCTCAAAGATCCCAAATTACTCATGTCTAATAGACAAATTAATATGGATAAAATACATTCTCTAAAATGCTTGTATGCAAATGCTAGAAGTCTAAAAAATAAGATGGGAGAGTTAGAATATATAGCACTAAATGAAAGGTTAGATATGATTGGAATATCAGAGACATGGTGGAAGGACGACAACCAGTGGGACACTGTGATACCTGGGTACAAACTATATCGTAATGATAGAGCTGATCAAATTGGTGGAGGGGTTGCTCTCTATGTTAGAGAGGGCATTGAGTCAGAAAGGATTAAAGTTTTGCAGGAAACAAAATCTGCTGTAGAATCTATATGGATTGAAATTCCATGTAAAAGGGGGAAGGCAATGGCAGTGGGGGTGTACTATCGAGCGCCTGGCCAGAATGACCAAATGGATGATGAAATGCTCAAAGAAATCAAGGAAGCTAACAAACGTTACAGCACAGTAATAATAATGGGTGATTTCAACTACCCCGGTATCGACTGGGTCAGTGTCACGTCAGGACATGCTAGGGAGATAAAGTTCCTAGATGAAATAAATGACTGCTTCTTGGAGCAGCTGGTTCATGAACCAACCAGAGGGGAAGCCATATTAGACCTAATCCTTAGTGGAACACCAGATCTAGTGCAAGAGATAAGGTTGTTGGGGCCACTTGGCAATAGTGATCATAGCATGATCGCCTTTGATTTAATTAGTGGAGGAGGGATAGTAAGGAAATCCACAGTACTACCTTTTAACTTTCGAAAGGGAGACTATGATAAAATGAGGAAAACAGTCAAGAAAAAACTAAAAGGAGCAGTTGCAAAGGTTAAAGACGTACATCAGGCTTGGCTGTTGTTGAAAAATACTATCTTGGAAGCCCAGACCAGCTGTATTTCACGCTTTAAGAAAAGTGGAAAGAAGTCCAAAAAACTGCCAGCATGGTTTAAAATTGAGGTCAGAGAGGCTGTTGTTGCCAAAAAAGCATCTTTCAGGAAATGGAAAAAAGAGCCAAACGACGAAACCTGGAAACAGCACAAGCACTGGCAAGTCAAATGCAAGGTATTGATAAGGCAGGCAAAGGGAGAATTTGAGAAGAAGCTTGCTGCAGAAGCAAAAACGCGAAGTAAAGACCTTTTCAAGTACATTCGTAGCAAAAAACCTGTGAGAGAGTCAGTTGGTCCATTAGATGATAAAGGGGTTAAAGGAGCACTAAGAGGCGACAAGGCGATAGCAGAGAGACTGAACGAATTCTTTGCTTCAGTCTTTACTGAGGAAGATGTAGGGATGTTACCCATGACTGAAGTGGTATTTAAAGGTGCAGAAGAATTGAAGGAAATATCGATACATCGAGAAGATGTATTACAACTATTAGATAAGCTGAAGAGTAGCAAATCACCTGGGCCGGATGGTATACATCCAAGGGTATTGAAAGAACTGAAATATGAGATTGCAGACCTGCTATTAGTAATCTGTGAACTATCATTAAAATCATCTCTAATACCTGAAGAATGGAGGATCGCCAATGTAACACCAATTTTTAAAAAGGGTTCCAGGGGTGATCCGGGAAACTACAGACCGGTGAGCCTGACGTCAATACCGGGAAAAATGATAGAAACCATCATAAAGAATAAAATTACTCAGCATGTAGATAGTCATGAACTAATGAGAGACAGCCAACATGGCTTTAGACAAGGAAGATCTTGTCTTACTAATCTGTTATGTTTTTTTGAAGGAGTGAATAATCAGGTGGACAAAGGTGAGTCGGTTGATATTGTGTATCTGGACTTTCAGAAAGCCTTTGACAAGGTCCCTCATGAGAGACTTTTGGCAAAACTAAAGAGTCATGGGATAGGAGGCAGTGTACTATTGTGGATCAGGAACTGGTTAAAAGATAGAAAGCAGAGGGTAGGGCTAAATGGCCAATTTTCCCAATGGAGAAAGGTGAATAGTGGTGTACCCCAGGGATCTGTGCTGGGTCCGCTGCTTTTTGACATATTCATAAATGACCTCGAAAGTGGAATAACGAGTGAGGTTATCAAATTTGCAGATGACACAAAACTATTTAAAGTTGTTAAAACCCAAGAGGATTGTGGAAAATTGCAAGAGGATCTTGATAAATTGGAAGACTGGGCATCAAAATGGCAGATGAAATTTAATGTGGACAAGTGCAAGGTTATGCACCTAGGGAAGAACAACCCAAACTATGGTTACACGATGCAAGGTTCCACATTAGGAACCACCACCCAGGAAAAAGATTTAGGCGTCATTGTGGATACCATGTTAAAACCCTCGGCCCAGTGTGCAGCGGCGGCCAAGAGAGCAAATAGAATGCTAGGTATGATAAGGAAAGGAATGGAAAATAAAACAAAGGATATTATAATGCCTCTATATCATTCCATGGTGAGACCGCACCTTGAATATTGTGTGCAATTCTGGTCGCTGTATCTTAAAAAGGATATAGAGTTATTAGAAAAGGTTCAGAGAAGAGCCACCAAAATGGTAAAGGGGATGGAAGGATACTCCTATAAAGAAAGGCTAAAAAGGTTAGGGCTCTTTAACCTGGAAAAGAGACGGCTGAGGGGAGATATGATAGAAGTCTATAAATTAATGAGCGGAGTGGAACGGGTAAACGTAGATCGATTGTTTATCTTATCAGAATATAGAAAGACTAGGGGACATGCAATGAAGCTACAGGGTAAACTATTTAAGACTAATAAGAGAAAATATTTTTTCACTCAACGTGTAATCAAACTCTGGAATTTGTTACTGGAGGATGTAGTAAAGGCTGTTAGTGTAGCTGGGTTTAAAAAAGGTTTGGACAAGTTCCTGGAGGAAAGGTCCATAAGCCATTATTAAGAAGGGACCCAGGATATCAATGCTTGAACTAATACAAGCATTGTGGAACCTGTGTCCCTTGGGGAAACTGCTAGGTACATATGACCTAGATTGGCCACTGTTGGAAACAGAATACTGGGCTTGATGGACCTTGGTCTGACCCAGTATGGCATATCTTATGTAGAACCGTTATGCAGCCCTGGAAGTGGAGGAGGTGAAAGCATCCCTGAAAAGGAAAGAACCAGAGCTCAAGCATCCCAAAGTTGCAGAATCAGTGACCACAAGGAAGCGAAGAGTAGTGGTAGTTGGTGACTGTTCTGAGGGGTACTGAGGCATCCATCTGCTGACCAGACTTGATATCCAGAAAGGTATGCTTTCTGCCAGAAGCCAAAATACAAGATGTTACGGAGAGTTTGCTGAGACTCATCAAGCCCACTGACTATTACCTAATGTTGCTAATCCATGTCAGCACAAATTATACTGCCAGGTATCCCTCTGAGCGTATCAAAAGTGACTTCATGGCTCTGGGACAGAGGGTGAAGCAGATAGGGGAGCAGGTGGTGTTCTCTTCAATCCTCCCTGTTGAGGGTAAAGGCCAAGACAGAGAAGCTCGCATCCTGGAGATGAATGTATACCTGCGTGGATGGTGTCTTCGAGAGCGTTTTGGTTTCCTGGACCATGGGATGCTGTTCCAAGGGTTGCAGAGCAGAGATGGCGTTCATCTGTCCAAGAAAGGTTGACATGTCTTCAGTAGCAGACTGGCTAATCTACTGAAGAGGGCTTTAAACTAGATTCTTTGGGGATGAGTGAAGAAAGCCCCCAGGTAAGTGAAACATTAAATACCTTTATGGAAATGGGTAAAAAGGGCAACATATGGAAAGCGGTGTGTATAAATGCCCATAGCATAGGAAATAAGATCCCAGATGTTGAAGCTTTAATGGGAGAGGCTGACTTGGATTTAGTGGCCGTTACAGAAACATGGTTCCCAGAAAACCATGATTAGGATGTAAATATACCAGTCTATACTTTATTCAGAAAGGACAGGGTAGGAAGAAGGAGAGGAGGAGTGGCACTATATGTAAAAAATAATATTAAAGCTTTAGAACTACAGAGCTTAAAAGGGAAAGAGGAGGCACTGTGGGTTAAACTAGAAAGAGGGAAAGATACATCTATTTGCATTGGCATGATATACAGACCTCCCTCACAGGAGGACAAGATGGACGGAGAGTTAATTGAAGACATATGCAGCATTGCTAGAAAAGGGGAAGTGATAATGACAGAGGATTTTAATATGCCAGATGTTGATTGGCACATTCCGGCTGCAGTTTCATCTAGAAGTAAGGAGATCCTGGATTCTCTACAGGCAATTGGTAACAGACCCAATACTTGAAGGGGCCATACTGGACTTGGTGCTTACCAATGGTGAAAGTGTTTCTGATGCTATAATGGGAGATCATTTTGCATCCAGTGATCACCAGATGGTATGGTTCAGTATCAGGAATAGGGCTGTTAGAATTCATTCAAAAGCAAGGGTCTTAGACTTTATGAAAACTAACTTTGCCAACATGGGCTAATATCTCAGGGAGTCATTAGCGGGATAGGAACAGCTGGGGGATGTAGAAAAACAATGGGCAAAACTGAAAGGGAATATTTTAAGGGCAACCAACCTTTTTGTTAAAATGCTAAATAAAGGTAAAAGGAAAAGGAGACCGCAATGGTTTTCGAAAGAAGTAGCTGAAAAGGTGAAGAAAAAGAGGGAGGTCTTCATGAAATACATGAGATCACAGAGAGAGGAAGACAGGCATCTGTATTTAGAAAAACTTAGAGAAGCTAGCAAAGTAGTCAGGAAAGCAAAGATTCAAAAAGAGGAAATAGCTAATGCAATAAAATGGGGGGATAAGACACTTTTCAGATATGTTAGTGAGAAGAGGAAGGGCAAAAATGGTATTGTCAGACTCAAGGGTGAAGGGGAGGAATATGTAGAAGCTAATGAGGATAAAGCGGAATTGCTTAACAAATATTTCTGTTCTGTGTTCACAGATGAAGAACCAGGAGCAGGACCTCAGAAAATACCAACAAATAGGAACAGAAGCGAGGGGCATCTTGAACAATTTTCAGAAGACTGTGTTCGTGAGAAACTAGCTAAACTTAAAGTAAACAAAGCGATGGGACCGGATGGCATACACCCTAGAATACTGAGGGAATGTGGGGGCGTTCTAGTAGCTCCACTGACTGACCTTTTCAATGCCTCATTGGAGTCGAGAGTGGTGCCAAAGGACTGGAGAGAGGCTCATGTGGTCCCTTTACACAAAAGCAGAAGTAAGGATGTGGTTGAAAACTACAGGCTGATTAGTTTAACTTCGGTGGTGAGTAAATTATTGGAAACACTGCTGAAAGAGAAAATAGTGAGGTTTCTGTAGTCCAGCAGATTACAGGATCCGAGGCAGCATGGATTCACCAGAGGCAGGTCTTGTCAGGCAAATCTGATTGATTTCTTTGAATGGGTTACCAAGGAGTTGGACCAAGGGAGAGCCCTAGATGTGGTGTATTTAGATTTCAGTAAAGCCTTTGACGCCGTTCCTCACAGGTGACTTAGAAACAAAATGAGCACCCTAGGGATGGACCCTAAAGTAACATAGTAACATAGTAAATGACGGCAGATAAAGACCAGTCTGCCCAGTAAGATGGCAAGAGTAGGTGCACCTGCCACTCCGTGCAGGTCACCCCTCCCCATGTCTTTGTTTAGGGGTGAACTCACTGCTCCGTGTAAGACTCCCCTGTTTGTTGAGAAATTAGATAGTTAAGTTTATTTTTATTTTATCCTGTTGCTGTAAAGGGATCCACTGTGTCTGTCCCATGCCATTTTGAATTCTGTCACTGTATTTGCCCCCACCACTTCCATTGGGAGGGCATTCCAAGCATCCACCACCCTTTCAGTGAAAAAGTATTTCCTGACATTTCCTTTCAAGTTACCCCCTTGCAGCTTCATGTTATGCCCTCTAGTTTTACAGCTTCCCCATCTTTGGAAGAGGTTTCTTTGTTCAGTAATTCTCTTTAAGTATTTAAAGGTCTGAATCATATCTTCCCTATCCCTCCTCTCCTCCAGAGTGTACATATTTAGGTCTTCACGTCTCTTCTCATAAGGCTTCTGACGCAGGCTCCAAATCATTTTGGTTGCCTTCCTCTGAACAGTTTCCAGTCTTTATATCCTTTGCACGATATAGTCTCCAAAACTGAACATGGTATTCCAAGTGAGGCCTCACCAGTGACTTATACAGTGGCATTAGTACCTCTTCCTTTGTGCTGGTAATTCCTCTTTGTATGCAACCCAACATCCTCCTGGCTTTTGCCACTGCCTTGTCGCATTGTTTTGCCACCTTGAGATCCTCAGATAAAGTTACTGCTTGGGTTGGAAATTGGTTGAGTGGGAGGCAACAAAGGGTACAGGTAAATGGAACTCACTCTGAGGAGAAGGAGGTCACCAGTGGTGTTCCCCAGGGATCTGTTCTTGGTCCGATTCTTTTTAACATCTTTGTTAGTGATATAGCGGAAGGGCTGTTGGGTAAGGTTTGCCTCTTTGCATATGATACCAAAATCTGCAATAGAGTAGACACCCAGGAAAGTGTAGATAACATGAGGAGGGATCTAGCTAAGCTTCAAGAATGGTTTAGAATTTGGCAGCTGGGATTTAATGTTAAAAAATGGAAGGTCATGCATTTGGACTGCAGCAATCCAAGGGAGTGATATAGTATAGGGGGTGAAGTACTTTTGTCCACTAAAGAAGAGCGGGACCTAGGCGTGATTGTGTCTGATGATCTTAAAGTAGCTAAACAGGTAGAAAAGGTGACAGCAAAAGCTAGAAGGATGCTTGGGTGCATAGGGAGAGGAATGGCCAGCAGAAGAAAGGAGGTGATAGTGCCTCTGTATAAGTCTTTGGTGCGACCTCATTTGGAGTATTGTGTGCAATTCTGGAGACTGCACCTTCAAAAGGATATAAACAGGTTGGAGTCAGTACAGAGGGTGGCTACTAAAATAGTTAGTGGACTTCATTATAAAGTGTATGAGGACAGACTTAAGGATCTTAATATGTACACCTTAGAGGAAAGGCGGGATAGAGGTAATATGATTGAGATGTTTAAATACCTCTGTGGCATAAATGCACAGGAGGAGAGCCTCTTTTATTTTTATTTATTTATTTTTATTTTATTTATTTAACACTTATTTATATACCGCATCTTCCAGCGATCAGTTGCGGTGTACATTTAACAACAATTAACAATGCAGAGCTTGTTTTACATAGAACAGTTATAACTTTTTACAATGAACATCTTAACTTGAAACAACAAAGTGTATGTAAAATCTATGCGGAATAGTTCAATAAATCAACTAACACAGATTGTGTAACAATTTAAACTTTTGATTGAAAGCAAGCTCTGCTACGAGGGGACATGGGATGAGGGTGAAAGGGGATAGATTCAGGAGTGATATGTGGAAATATTTCTTTACTGAAAGAGTGGTGGATCCGTGGAATAATCTCACAGTGGAGGTGGTAGAGATGAGGACAGTATCTGAATTCAAAGAAGCATGGGACAAACACAGAGGATCTCTAAAGGAAAAAAGGGGACTGTTGCAGTGGTTGATATGGAAGTACAGACTAAATAGGCCATGTGGACTTTTTCTGTCATCATGTTTCTATGTTTCTGTTAACTGGCAGGTTCACTGAGGACAGAGTTACTCCCTCAACATCCAAGAAGAGAGGGTCATGGACTTGATATTGGGATACAATAGTATTTCTCCATCCTAAGTGATTAAAATTGCCAAATTGTCTAGCCTGATAGAAGTTTGAAAAGAAGAGGAAACCATGGCTATCTGAGCCAGAAAGGTGCTATGAGAATCATGGATCTACTATCATCCCTGAGTTTTAGGAGAGTTTCGTTATGAGAGGTACTGTATCAGAGGATATGTGTATAAAAGACCTTCCTCCGATCTGGGAAAAAAAATGTCTGAGACTAGTCTGCCACATGTCCCTATTCTGAAGAACTGAGGTGCTTGCCTATTCTGGAGAGTGGCAAACAGATCTATCATAAGAACGTAAGAAATGCCTTACTGAGTCAGACCAAGGTCAATCAAGCCCAGTATCCTTCTTCCAATAGTGGCCAATCCAAGCCACAAGTACCTGGCAGGTTCTCAAAGAGGCACACAGATTTCACAATACTTGTCCCAGGGCAAGCAATGGATTTCCCAGGTCCTCTTTAATAATGGTTTATGGACCTTTCCTCCAGCAACTTGTCCAAACCTTTTTTAACCCCAGCTACACTAACAGCTTTTACTACATCTACTACTACTACTACTACTGAGCATTTGTATAGCGCTACAAGCCATACGCAGCACTGCCCAGACATTTAAGAGACAGTCCCTGCTTATCAGAGCTTACAATCTAGTCAAGACAGACAACACAGAAGGTGTAGACAGGGATACATCTAGGGGGAATGGTAAAGAAACACAAGGAAATCAGGTGAGTCAAGATCCGAAAGCAGCAGCGATGAGGTGATTTTTCATCCTGGATTTGAAAAGGGTCAGAGAAGGCGCCTGGCGTGTAGATTCAGGTAGTTTGTTCCAGGCGTAAGGTGTAACAAGGTGAAAGGAACGGAGTCTGGAGTTAGCAATAGAAGAGAAGGGCACAGAGAGAAGCAATTTGTCAGAAGAGCGGAGTTCCCGAGGGGAGGTGTAGGGAGAGATAAGAGAAGAAAGGTAGTGAGGAGCTGCAGAGTGAATGCACTTATAGGTCAGCAGGAGAAGTTTGAAATGGATGCGGAAACAGAGAGGGAGCCAATGAAGTGACTTGAGAATAGGGGTAATATGGGCATGACGAGGCTAGCAGAAGATTAGCTGTGCAGCAGAGTGTTGAACAGATTGAAGGGGAGAGAGATGATTCAAAGGGAGACCAGCAAGGAGTAGGTTGCAGTAGTCAAGACAGGAGGTGATTAAGGAGTAGATAAGTGCCTTAGTAGTGTGTTCAGAAAAGAATGAGCAGATTTTGTTGATGTTATAAAGAAAGAAATGGCAGGTCCTAGCTATCAGATGGATGTGTGTGGAGAAAGAGCGAGAGAAGTCAAAGACAACCCCAAGTTTGCGAGCCGAGGAAATAGGGAGGAATAGACAGTTATCCACAGAGACTGAGAAAGGAGGAAGAGGAAAAGAGTTTTTAGGGGGAAATATAAGCAGCTTGGTTTTGGCCATGTTCAATTTCAAGTGGCAGTGAGACATCCAAGCAGCAATGTCAGAAAGGCAGGCAGAGATCCGGGTCTGGATTGCTGGAGAGATTTCAGGAGTAGAAAAATAGATCTTGGAGTCATCAGCATAAAGATGGTACTGAATACCATGGGAACAGATAAGCGCAACAAGGGATTGGGTATAGATAGAGAAAAGGAGTGTACCCAAGACAGATCCTTGGGGTACACCAACTGAGAGCAGGATAGCAGCAGAGGAGGAACCACCAGAACAAACACTGAAAGAGTGATGGGAGAAATAAGAGGAGAATCAGGATAATACAGAGCCCTTAAAACCAAGCAAGGACAGGGTATCAAGGAGAAAGTTGTGGTCAACAGTGTAAAAAGCAGCAGAGAGGTCAAGAAGGATGAGAACAGAGTAAAGGTCCTTGGATTTTGCCAGGAAGAAGTCACTGGAGACTTTGGCAAGAGCCATTTCAGTGGAGTGTAAAGGACAAAAGCCAGATTGTAAAGGATCCAGGATGGCATGAGAGGAGAGGAAGTCAAGGCAGCAGCAGTGATCCACATGTTCAAGTAGTTTAGAAATGAAGGGGAGGAGGGAGATGGGTCGATAATTAGAAGGAGAGGTAGGATCAAGTGAAGGTTTCTTGAGGAGAGGTGTAACTACAGCATGCTTGAAGGCTGCAGGAACAGTTGCAGTGGAGAGGGATAGGTTGAGAATATGAGTGATGGAAGGGACAACAGTGGAGGAGATGGGTCTTAGGAGACAGGTGGGGATAGGATCAGAGGAGCAGGTAGTGAGTTTGGAGGAATAAAGAAGGTGTGCAGTTTCCTCTTCAGAGATCACAGAAAAGGAAGGGAGGGTAGCAGAGGTAGAGGGAGAAAGTTGGGAGTGAAGAGGAGGAGGAGGGGAAGGAGGGAAAGTAGCTGACTTTGTGGGGAATTGGAGGATGATCTTGTGGATTTTGTCATGAAAATAGTCAGCCAGAGTTTGGGCAGAAAGGGAGGGAGGGGTCGGAGGCGGTAATGAATTCAAGAGAGAATATCAAGACAGTGTCCCCCTCTCAAAAGATGCTTAAGGCCACTTCCCAGTCCAGGATCCATTTTGTGAGGTTGGAGCACATGGCTGAGATTAGCTACCAGGACACAGTCTTCTCCAACCACATAAGTGGCCCTAAGTGTCATCCTGTGAGAGAAAGCATAGTTCCACATCCTGACTGCTTCTCAACACAGGAGGTATGCATCCATTCCTCCCTGACGGTTGGTGCAGTATATGGCTACTTGGTTGTCCATCTGAATCATTGCAATTTGATTAGCCAACAGATCTCTGAAAGCCTTTAGAGAGTTCAATGTTGCTCCCAATTCCACAAAATTGATCTGATGAAATTTCTCCTGGGAGGACCATAATCTTTGTATGGAACCCATCTACATGGACCTCGAGCCCAGTTTGGATGCATCTGTCATTAGTACCTTTTGGTATGGAGGAATTTGTAAGGGAATTCCTTTTTCTACATTTGAATGGACCATCCACCAGGACAGAGAGACCCAGAGTGGAATGGTGACAAATATGATGTCTCAAAGCTGGTGAGTGGCTTGTTTCCACTGAGTATTCAAGGTCCACTATGTACACTATTGAGGCCATGTGGCCTAACATCCTCAAATATTCCATGATTGAAGAATAAGGCGGGATAGAAATACCCTTTAAATAAAAATAAATAAATGTTGCTGTGTGCTGACTCTGTTGAATTTCCTCCATGATAGCAACCAATCTGGTGAGTCTTAATTGAGGAAAAGGTTTTCACTGGATTTCTGTCTAGCAGAGCTCCAATGAACTCTAATTGAATTGATAGGCTGAGATTTGATTTGGGATAGTTTATGAAAATTTTTATAACTCCAGCACCCACACGGCTGTGCATATGGCTCACTGGGTGCCTTCCTGAGATGTGCTCTTGACCAGCCAGTTGTCCAAATAGGGAAACAGATGCACACCCAGTATGCATAGATATGCTGCAACTACTCTGAGCCACTATGAATATGTGAGGAGCTGACACGAGACCAAAAGGCAGAACATAGTCGTGGTGTTTCTCTATGACAAATCACAGAAATGTCCTTTGACTGGTATGTATCTGAATGTGGGTGTAAGTATCCTTCAAGTCAAGAGAACATAGTCAATCTCCTCTTTGGAGATAAGGGATAAAGGTGCCGAGGTACCATAAGATTTGCCATACTGGATCAGACCAGTGGTCCATCAAGTCCAGTGTCCTGATTCCAACAGTGACCAGTCGAGGTCACAAGTGCCTGAAGGATCCCAAAAAGTAGACAGATTCCATGTTGCTTATCCCAGGGATAAGCAATGAATTTCCCCAGTCCACTTTAATAATGATGATGAGTGGGAGGTGGCAGAGCGTACAAGTAAATTGAGGAGAATGATGTTACCAGTGGTGTGCTGCAAGGATCTGTCCTTGGTCCAATTCTTTTTAACATTTTCTTAAGTGATATTACAGGTGAGCTATCAGATAAGATTTGCCTTTTTGTGGATGATACCAAAATCTGCAGTAGGGTATTCACTCAGCAAGGTTTAGATAACATAAGAAGGAAGCTAGCAAAGCTCGAAGAATGATCAAAAATATAGGATGGAGTCAGTATAGAAGGCGGCTACTAAAATGGTCAGTGGTCTTCATCATAAAGCACATGGGGATAGACTTACAAATCTCAATATGTATACTTTGGAAGAAATTCAGGAGAAGAGAGATATGATACAGATGTTGTGATGAGGAAGGTACTGTTGAGCCTGCAGAGTTAGAAAAAATCAGTGATTGTACCTTTAAAAACATTCCAGCAGTGCACAGGCTTCAGAGCAAGCTTAGAGTTTCTGAGGCTAGGCTGCCACACCCAAGCTCTGCTGACGGAGTAGCAGGCTTGGAGCATGATTATGAACACCTGTTAAGGCAGAGAGAAACGCTGCCCAGGAAGCACCTTTATAAACCCTGCTTAGGGAAAAGCAAAGGGGAGAAGAGCTGCTCACGAGGAAAAGCCTGCACAGAAGGGAAGCGCAGAGCAAGCAAACACTCAAGGAGAGAGTCCAGGAAGACAGAGTCAGAGACGGACTCGGAGCAGGACTGGAGATTGAACTGGAAGTTTTCAGAAAGAAAGTTCCAAGCAGAGGAAAGAAGAAGGACCTGGAAAGAGTCTGGCACAAGGGAAGCCAGGCAAGAACTGCTCAGACGGAGAGAGCAGGGCAGGCTCCAAACTTCTGTTCCTGACCAAGAGGTTCACAACACTCAGAGGTGGGTGCCTAGGTTTCAAACTAGGAGGCAGAAGAACCCAGCCTCCAACAGAGAGCCGTGGTTAAACCTCAGAGAGGAACTGGGGCAAGAGAACCAGAGAAAGATATCCAGTAATACAGTTCTCCATATTCCTTACCGGGTAGAGAAGTCCTGGAGGGAGTTACAGGAATCCTCAGCAAGCATTCCACCAGAGGCAGGTCATGAGAGCTCAATGCAGGACATTATAATTCCCGAGCAGGAGGAAATGCAAGTGGAGTATAATGAACCAGACCCCTTGATTACTGAACTGCCAATGGACTGTTCTTTGTGTCGTGCAGAGGCTACTGAATCCTTGGTTAAGGAGTAGCAGCCTGAGTAAATGCTTTTGGGAAAAGCACTACCAAGAAAACTTTAACCTTGCTAAGGTAGGAACCAGGTTAAGCAAGCCAAGCTTGCACAGCACTGTATATTATCTCACAAAGGAAGCAGAAAGACATTCTGTATTTTGCTGAACCTAAGAAGCTATACTTTTGGTTTGCCTGTTTTGATTGATGAAACGTCTGCCTCTGTTTAATGCCTTTGAGAAGTTACTCAGCTTAAGGATGTAAATATTTTCTGTACCATTTTGTCCTGGAGGAAATATCCAGATACTTTGCGTTTGAACCTTACTTGTGCATATTTTGGGGAAATAAACTGTGTCATGTTTGCCTACACTCGATGTCTCCATGACTATCCCTTTTAAGAGGGAAACTACAACTCCCAGAGGGCACTGCTCCTGAAGGAAATAGTTTTAAAACCCTTTAAAGAGGACTAAAATGGCAACCCGAATCCCCTAAGCACGTAGCTGGGGATAGGGACACGTGACAATGTTTAAATACCTCTGTGGCAAAAATACACAGGAGGAGAGCCTCTTTCAAATGAAAGAAAGCTTTGGAACGAGGGGACATAGGATGAAGGTAAAGGGGGGATGACTTAGGAGTAATGTATGGAAATATTTCTTTATGGAAAGAGTCATAGATGCATAGAATAACCTGCCAGTGGAGGTGATAGAGATGAGGACTGTATCTGAATTCAAGAAAGCATGGAACAAACATAGGATCTCTAAGGCAGCGTTTTTCAACCACTGTGCCGCGGCACACTAGTGTGCCGTGAGATATTGTCTGGTGTGCCGTGGGAAAAATTCCAATTTCATCCGTAACATGTGGCCTCGGCTCACAAATTAGGGTTGCCAACCGGCCGGTTTTCAGCTGGCCTGGCCGGTTTTTCCATGGCCAGGCCGGCTGCCGGCACAGTTGTAAAACCGGCCATTGAAAAGCCGGTTTTTTGCTCTGGCCGCAAGATCGGGAGCGGCCAGAGCAAAAAAACGGCTTTTGTGCCGAAGTCCGCGGCGCGAACGCGATCGCGATTCCCTATAGCAGTGCAGCCGCTGGTTCTGCTTTGTACAGAGCAGCGGCTGCACTACACTTACATTGAAAAGTAAAGAGAAACTGTGTCAGGAGCCCTCCGATCATGCAGAGCCCGAGGAAGTGATGTCATGGGGGCGGGCTCCTCACAGGCTGTCTTTCCTTTTCAAATTAACTTTAGCTGCAATAAAGTTAATTTGAAAAGGAAAGACAGCCTGTGAGGAGCCCGCCCCCATGACATCACTTCCTCGGGCTCTGCAATGACCGGAGGGCTCCTGACACAGTTTCTCTTTACTTTTCAATGTAAGTGTAGTGCAGCCGCTGCTCTGTACAAAGCAGAAGCAGCGGCTTGGGCAGGGGGGGGGGGGGGTGTGAGTGAACCAGCAAGGGGGGGGGGGAGGGTGATTGAACCAGCAAGGGGGGGGAGTTTTAGTGAACAAACAGAGGAGGAGGGGGGTTGGTTTAAATGAACCAACAATGGGGGGGGGCGATGGTGTGAGTGAACCAGCAGGGGAGGGGGGGTAAGTGAGTGAGTGACCCAGCAGGAGGGGTGAGTAAGTGACAGGGGGGTGGGTGAGTGAACCAGCAGTGGAGGGGGGGGTGGTGTGAGTGAACCAGCAGGGGAGGGGGGTTGGTGTGAACCAGCAGGGGAGGGGGGTTGGTGTGAGTGTTTGATTCCTATTCAAGAGAATTACTTTATATATAGTCAATATAGGCACAGAGGTAAATTTTTTTAACATTTTCTAATGGTGGTGTGCCTCGTGATTTTTTTCATGAAAAAAGTGTGCCTTTGCACAAAAAAGGTTGAAAAACACTGCTCTAAGGGACAAGAAGGGACTGAAGAACTTAGTAGTTGGT
This sequence comes from Ichthyophis bannanicus, assembly GCA_033557465.1. Taxonomy (NCBI): domain Eukaryota; kingdom Metazoa; phylum Chordata; class Amphibia; order Gymnophiona; family Ichthyophiidae; genus Ichthyophis; species Ichthyophis bannanicus. The sequence continues at coordinate 115,039,565 of CM066032.1, read as the reverse complement.
ATGGAAGGGACAGACAGGAAAGGTCTTTATGTGTTGTCATTTTTCTGTTTCTATTTTCTATAAAACAGCATCACAAACATGGTTGAAACTACAGCTAAAATGCATCTGCATACATTTACACCAACTCAGAGGCTAGTGCAAATTTGCACGGCTAATGGGTGCTCATAAATACTTTACAACTTAATAGGCCAATACAGAAAAGTTGCACTAAATGCGCACGTATAAAAAGCTTAGTGCATCTGTGTAGCGCACCCTGAACATACATCTCCCAACGCACAATGCAGAAAACCCTAGCCATGAGTGTTAGGGAAAAAGACAGACATAAAACCCGATCGCAAAACAAAGACCAATCATGAAATTCGCGCCTTTACGGGGAGCGAACGCATGTGCAGAACAAGAAAAGCAAGAATGACGTCCCGAGATATACGCATACACGTCTAGGTATGGCATGCCCACGAGTGGTGGCAGGATCAATATCACCTTGTCGTCATACAATGACAAGATGGCTTGTCTGGATAAACGATAATTGCGCACAGCATGCCTATCTGGGAGTTCATCCAGTACCACCTTTTCTCTGAAGAGGCGCTGTCTGCAGGGCTTCATGGTGTGGGGTGCAACATGTCTCTCCTCATGCTCCTGAGCCTCCATTGTTCCTCCTCCTCTGGCTGGCTCTTGCAAGCAGCAGAAAGGCAAGAGAACCAGCATAAAAAATTTCCCTGCATGCTCGGAATTCAGACAAAAACGTTTGAAAATTCACGCTTGGCAAAATGCTCAACTTTAAACGGCTCCTTTTCTAAATGTGGTCATGGACACAGTAGCAGGACGCGCTAGTTTTTACTTCTAGCTCTGACCAGGCGTAGAAGTAACGATGCTTTTCTAGTTTACCGGTGATTGGGTAATCGCTAACACATGTTTTTGCATTGGTTCTTGCACAGCTACTGCTTTGCGTCTGAATACTGCACGCATCCAGTTATTTTCTGCATTGGGCACATGCATAATATGCATGTTATACGTGCGCAAATGTGCATAACGCACGCATTGGGCTTTCTGCATCAGCCTGTATGTGTGTACTTCGTGAGTATGCCCATGCTCCACCCAAACTTCTCCTAGGGTCGCCAACTAGCTCCGGATGTGCCTGACAAGCTTGATCCAGTCCTGGGTTTATTCCATTGCATGCAGGGATATGTAGTTCAGATTTCTCTATTATACTCCATTATACTCCATAAGAAAAGCAAGATTACAAGCCTGTCAGGCACATCAAGGAAAAATTTCACTCCGCAGAACCAACAACGCCAAACACATCAACTCAGCCCGACTCACACCCTAAGACCTGGGACACATTCTGCTCACCCTCAGCAGAACAGCTCTCCCACATCATCTCAGCAATCAAAACAAGCACCGCTCCTACGGACCCTTGCCCAGTGTCTTGGATCAAAGCCACCAAATCAAGCTTCATCCACTTCATACACAACATGGTGCACAACTCCCTCAACCAAGGACTCATGCCAGATCAACTAAAGCTAGCCACAATACGACCAATACCAAAGAAAACAACCCTCGACAAAAGCAACCCAGCAGCATACCGACCAATATCCAGCATACCCTTTCTAGCAAAAATCATAGAAAAATAAGTACAACTACAACTACAGGAACACATCAACAACCACGCCCCTCTAGATGACAACCAACACGGCTTTCGCCCCAACCATGGAGTCGAAACACTACTGATCTACCTCTTCGACAACATCCTCCGAACCATAGACAACACCAAAAAAAGTATCCTAATGATCTTCATTGACATCTCTTCAGCATTCGACACAGTAGACCACCAAACTCTCCTGGAAAGACTAAAGAAAATTGGGCTTCACGGTACCACATTAAAATGGTTCAATTCATACCTAACCGGCAGGCAGATACAGGTCAAGGTAGGCCACAACACCTCTCAACCCATAAAAGTCCTCCAAGGAGTACCTCAAGGGTCCGCCCTCTCGGCGCTTCTGTTCAACATATACATTCAACCAATATGCGACATCCTGAAAGCAAACAGCATCCAATACACAATCTATGCAGACGACATTATGATATACACGCCTATCTCAATTGACAACCCAGACTACTCTAAAATAACAGACTGCCTAACACAAATGACAAGATGGTGTAAAGACAACAACCTCGCTATCAACTACAGCAAGACGGAGGCACTAATTATCACTCGCAACCCAGACTTCATCCACCCACCGGACATCAGAGTACAAAACACAACCATACCAATGAAATCGGAAGTCAAATACCTCGGAGTGACCCTGGACAACGAACTGAATCTCAAGACACACGTAAGCAAAACAATCAAAAATGCCTACCACAGGATGAGAATCATCAGAAGACTTAAACCCCTCCTCACCACCGAACACTTCCGTACCGTATGCCAAGCTCTAATTACTCCCCTACTGGACTTCTGCAACCCCATTTACCTTGGGCTAGCAAAACAAACACTCAGACCACTACAACTAGCATAAAACACTGCAGCCCGCATAATATCTGGTTCAACAAGACACAAACACATTACTCCAGTACTGAAAGACCTACACTGGCTCCCAATCAGTTCACGCATCAAATACAAAACAATCATAAACATATTCAAGATCAAACACCACACATCAGCCAACAGCCTGCACACCCTCATCCAACCAGACACCAGCACTCGCCCAAGAAGAAAAGGAACCTCCAACAGAGTCAACACCCCGAATGGCTACAGAAAAACACGCAAGGACACCACAGAGAGAGCCCTCTCCCTGGCTGCCCCAACAATATGGAACTCCCTCCCAGACGAACTGCGATCGACAACGGATCTCAAAGACTTTCGCAAACAGCTGAAGACAACGCTGTTCATTGAACACTACGGACATGTCACTTAATCGTACCAACGGGAACCACCAACTTACCTCTACAAACCCTGACCAGAAACTGTACAATGACACATGATATATCTTAAACCCCAATTGTATAGAACAATGTATTATAGCTCATGCTGTACCATAGCTCACAATGTACATAGTTCAACCTAATCTAATACACTAAACCTCTTACACGCAACTCATGACATTTTTTCACTGCATGAAATACCCTTCCACTACTTTTGATTGTATTGCTGTGACACCGCCTTGAATGTAGGATAAGGCGGTATAGAAATACTGTTAAATAAAAAAATAAATAAATCTGGAACCAGTTCACAACCCTAACTTCTCCCTTAAACCCCTCTGCCCTCAGGTCACGTAAAAATACACACCTTCTTATCACCATGTGTCCTTTTACATGTGAGGTAATTTATGTGTGTAAAAGGCCTCTGATTAAATTACCCCAATGTGGGGGAATAGCCTAGTTGTTGGACCAAGAGACAAGGATTCAGTCCCCACAGGCCAGAGGCGGCATAACATCTTTTTGGTCAGAGGGGCTAAACAAACCAATTACCAGCCTCAGTTCTCTAGTTGTTGATGCTATGTTGGGCAAACTATTGGTGGGGCCACGGCCCCTGTAGTCCACCCATTCCGCTGCCTATACCACTGTCACCCCTTGTGGCCTGGGGCAAGTCTCTATCCTTCATTGCCTCAGAAGAAAGGCCTAGCAATCTACTTCCAGTCACAACTTCCCAAGAAAACCCAGGGGCGGCTGGGTGACCAGGAGTCAGCTCTGATACAATGCATTTACATTTGTTTTGTACAACAGGGTTTACACATGAAAAATCCTTTATCAAATTACCACCAATACATGTTTTAAAAATGGTACTATCACCATGTTAAAACCTGTGGTGACTATTATGTTGTTCTTCCAACTCAGTGTTTTTCCTCATTTGTAAAAGAATGTTATTGCCCTTCCTATTGACCCAAATGTTTCTTATATTCTGTTGTTGATGAATCAGACATTCTTAGACATATTACACAGTTACAAGGCAAATTTATAAGGAGTTGCGGAAAGTCATGACCCATTTACGCACGCAAATCACTTATTTTCAGCGACTTACATGTGTGAATGGACACTGGCGTGTGTACTTTAGGTGATCAGTTTCCTGTAAATATGCGTGGCAGGCCAATTGCGTGAACTGTCACTGTGGGTGTGCATATAGTGGGAGCTTCAGCAGTGTGCAAATTTATGCACATAAAATATAACATACATAGGTGTTTACCCCAGCCATAGGGCTGGCATAACTGCTCATGCCTAGATTTTATGCACATTTTTTGACTATCTACACTCCTATTTCATAATGTACATGGATATTTGACTTTGTAAAACAAGCGTCAGTGATACAGTATGTAGAAAACAAGTGTTAACTAAGCAGGAGCTTATAAAATTCCCCTCATAAAGTTCAGTTCTCGCTCTACATTTATTGACGCGCAGTATTCCTCTAGTCAGATCATCGGTGTACTTGGTAAGGTGCTGTTACCAATCTTTATTTGGAACAAACCCAGCTATTAATGGACTTTTACATGCTGTTTCCTCGAGTTATTCATTTCCATGCTTCTGTGACTGCTTTTCTTCCTTCTCATTTCTTTGGATTAAAAACAAGTTTACTCAAATCCAGGCCTTCTATTTACTTATTTATTTATTTAACATTTCTTATATAACGTCTTTCAGAAGTATCAAGACGGTTTACATTAAACACAACTGAACATGCAGTCTGGCCAATCTATGAAGGACTATTTCAATCTCTTATAACATAATATCTCATTATGTTACTCTTAATACATTAAGTGGGAGAGGAAGAAGGAGTTATGTTTTATTGAGAGAAAGCCAACATGGATTTAACAAGGGCAGTCTTGTCTCACTAATCTGCTATATTTTTTGAAGGTATGACTAAACAGGTAGATAAAAGTACACCGGTAGATATAGGGGTATGTTTACTAAACCACGGTAACGTAGCAGCGGCTACATTAATGTGTGTTAAGTAACGTTAATGCGTGTTAACGTTACCAGATGCAACGTTAACGTGCATTAACGTCTCCGGCGGCGGTAAGTCCCACAGAGGGTGAAAAGAGGGCAGAGAGAAGGGGTCAATGGGCGGGGAGTGGGTGGGGAGAGGCTCCTGCTACACTAATGCGGGGAAGGGCTGAACATTACCGGAACTGAAAACCTGTCGTTAGATGCACATTTGCAGGAGGGTGAAACCATTTCAGCATCAGCAATGTACAATATAGGCAGGGAGCCCAAGAAAAGTGATAGTAGTGCTCTATTTGCAGCAACAGCAGAGTGCCCAAATATGGTGATGCTGCAAATGAGGCATAGGGGGCTGCAGGTGAGACATGAAGTGGGGCATCTGGGGCACAGGGTGGACTAGGCAGATTCCTAGGTGGCACATAGGAATGCAGAAACTGGAAATCAGCAAGACAGCAACTGACCAAGGTCAAACATGCCCAGGAGTCTGTATCTCACAGTGCCCTAACCAGGGGACATTACCCAGCAGGTACCCCAAAGGTCACACAGGTACCACAATGCCTGTAATAGGGCAATCAGTGCACATCTGGGGACCACTCCAACAAGGGTCCACAGACCTTCCCCATGATGCGTCCCAAACAGGTTGGAAACCCAGCTAAATGAACACCCTTTGCTGCAGCCCGTAGGAAGGCATTGCAGGGTCTGACCACACGTTGTCTGAAACTATCTACACCCAATAGGCCAAACACTGTACCGGAGTTGCATGCTCTTCTAGCCTGTCCACAGTCTGCTGGCATAACACAATCTACCGGGGGATCACAGGGAGCAAAAAACGTATGGTGGTCAAAGATGATTTTATTGAAAAGGACCCCAACGCGTTTCGGCACACGCCTTCCTCAGGGGGCATGCAGCTTAAACAACAAAATAATTAAAACAATTAAAAACATCATATACATAAATAAATAAGGACATGTAAAGCAACATTTGCCAATGTCAAATATATAAAAAATGAGATAATCATAATCAAGATTGTATTACAATGATTAAGCTAGAAGATAAAAATGAATAGAAAATAAATAGAAAACGCAGGGCAACAAGAAAGGATAAAAACTTATACTGCTAAAAAAAGTGAAATAGAAACTAAAAAGGAAAGAAAGAAATACTTACAAGGATTGTTTGTATAGCAGAACAATTACAGGACGTAATTTGAGATGAATGAAATGGTACTTCAAAGACAAATAATGCATGAGAGTTAAAACCAGAAAACAAAAACAGATATTGTTCCAAACAATAATAAATCAATCAACTTCCCAACAAAACAAACTGCACAGGGGTAAAAGGAAGGGAGGGAAGGTGGAAGAATAGGAAAAGGGGGAAAGGGAAGGGGGGTAAAGGGGGGGAAGGGGAGGGGGAGGGAGGGGAAGGGAAAAAGTGGGGGGGGGGAAAGGGAGGGGGAAGGGGACAGGAAATTGGAAATGTTTATAAAAGAATGATCAAGCACATGATGTGTTTTATCTCTACACACGTCAGTTTTTATCACAGCATCATTCACAAAGTTTTTCATGAATGCTTGATCATTCTTTTATTTTATTTATTATTGTTCGGAACAATATCTGTTTTTGTTTTCTGGTTTTAACTCTCATGCATTATTTGTCTTTGAAGTACCATTTCATTCATCTCAAATTACGTCCTGTAATTGTTCTGCTATACAAACAATCCTTGTAAGTATTTCTTTCTTTCCTTTTTAGTTTCTATTTCACTTTTTTTAGCAGTATAAGTTTTTATCCTTTCTTGTTGCCCTGCATTTTCTATTTATTTTCTATTCATTTTTATCTTCTAGCTTAATCATTGTAATACAATCTTGATTATGATTATCTCATTTTTTATATATTTGACATTGGCAAATGTGGCTTTACATGTCCTTATTTATTTATGTATATGATGTTTTTAATTGTTTTAATTATTTTGTTGTTTAAGCTGCATGCCCCCTGAGGAAGGCGTGTGCCAAAACGCGTTGGGGTCCTTTTCAATAAAATCATCTTTGACCACCATACGTCTTTTGCTCCCTGTGATCTCCTGGACGTTATTGCAAGAGCGCGTGCTCTTTTTTGTTTTTTCATAACACAATCTACCTACATTTACCAGATCCACCCTAGACAATAGTTGCTACATCACCAACCTGACACCCCCGAGCCATCTCCCCCCAGAATGGCAGGCACATAACATTGGCAGGCGGTGCCGGGGGGAAGTGTAGATGTCTATGTAGGCACCCCTACCCCAGACCCCACACCCTAGGCAGCCACCTACCTGCACACTGGATGGCCTGGGACTGCGCACCACCAGCACTTCCGGCATATGGGCTTGTCAGCATGGTGGGGGAGGGGTGCTGGTGGTGGATGGGGCAGTGGCATCTGCCCACAGCAGACCAAGGCCAAGCCCTGTTCAGGTGGGTGGCATGCAGTGCAACAGAAAAGGTCTGTCTGATGAACAGTCATGCTATCCCCAGGGACTCACCTGCCTCTGTGGCAACAGTATGGTACAGTACACACAACCAGTGTGTCCTGAGGAAAATAACTAACAAAAGACTAAAAGGAACAGCTGCAAAGGCTAAAGATTTGCATAAAGCATGACCATTGTTTAAAAATACTATCTTGGAAGCCAGGAACAGATGTATTCCACGCTTTAAGAAAAGTAGAAGGAAGGCCAAAAAAACTGTCAGCATGGTTTAAAGGTGAGGTCAGAGAGGCTGTTGCAGCCAAAAAAAGTATCTTTCAGGAAATGGAAAAATGAGCCAAATGACGAAAATGGGAAACAACACAAGCATTGCCAAGTTAGATGGAAGGCATTGATAAGGCAGGCAAAGAGAAAATTTGAAAAGAAGTTTGCATGGAAGCAAAAATGTCTTGGGAGTAGATACCAAAGCCTCCTTCTCTTCCTTCACTCTCCAATATGGCTCCAACATATGCTGTAGCAGCAGCAGTTCTTATGCAGGCAGGGTCCTTCTGCCAGCAAACAGACTGTCCTCTGATGTGCCTGTCAGGGGTACCACACAGAAACCAGGCAATTACCAGCGGTGACAGTGGGGCTAGTCTTGGAGGTTGATACCAAAGTCCCCTTCTCCTCTTTCACTCTCCAACATGGCTCCCGACTCAATGCCTTTTTTAACATAGAGCGCAACTGCTCCACCAATTTGATCTACCCTATCATTGCAATATAGTTTGTACCCAGGTATCACAGTATCCCATTGGATGTCCTCCTTCCACCAGGTCTTTGAGATGCCAATTATATCTAATCTTTCATTTAGTGCTATATAGTCTAACTCTCCCATCTTATTTTTTAGACTTCTAGCATTTGCATGCAGTCATTTTAGAGGTTGTATTTTATTCATAATAATCTGGTTATCAGTTGACAGGGGTAATTTGGAATCTTTCAGCTCTGTCTGTTCTGTACTTAAGTGCATCAGGGTTACTTTTATCTTTAATGGAACCTGTCAGGATGCCCTGAGAGGTTCCAATAATCGTGACCAACAAAATCATCTTGAGCATCAAATCCCTTAAAGTAGTGCATTTCAACAGCTCAAAGAGCACCGCCAACAGGGTCCTGAGAACCAGACACAGATCCCAGGAAGGGATCAGAGACTGAAGAGGAGGATGCCGACACCGAACCCCCTGGAGAAAGTGTGAGAAATCCAGGTGAAAGGATAGAGGCTTACCAGCCACTGGACCTCGGAAACAGGTCAAAGCTGCTACCTGAACATTCAGGGAGCCAAAGGAAAGGCCCTTCTCCAGGCGATCCTGTAGAAAGACCAACAGAGATGGCAGCTTGGCCACCTCAGGAGCCCACTGCCAAGCATCGCACCATCGCTCAACAGAAACACCAGATCCACACTTCTGCTAGCTTGGTATACCTCCTCTGTAATTTATGAACCACTGGAGAGTAACCCATATGTGCTAGCTATCTCCTTGCAAGACTCAAGCTGTAAGCGAGAAGGGAACTGGGTCCTCTAGGACAATTGGTCCCAGCCGCAATAGGTCCGAGACAGAGGCAACCGCAGAGAAGGCACTTGCAGGAGCCACATCAGGTCTCTGAACCACGTTCTCTTCGGCCAATCTGGTGCCATCAGAACAATCCTGCCCGGGTGACATTCTATACACCAAATCACATATCCCACCAGGGGAATGGAGGAAACACGTACAGCCAGTGCTGACTTGGCCAAGGCTGGGTCAGGGTATTAATGACCTCTGACCCCATTTCCATGTGGTGACTGAAGAAGAGGCAAACTTTGGCATTGGAGCGGGTTGCCATCAGATCCATTTCGGGTCGATCCCAGCAGCGTAGAATCAACTGAAAAGCCTTCTAACTCAACTCCCACTCTCCAGGACCCAGAGAGTGCTGGCTGAGGAAGTCCGCTTCCACAATGTCCACCCCAACAATGTGCTAAGCCAACAAAGCTAGGAGGTTCTTCTCCACCCAAGCAAACAGGAGAGCCATCTCCAGAGCTACTCCAGCACTCCTTGTGCCGCCTTCGCGATTAGCATAAGCCACCACCGTGGCATTGTCTGAAAACACTTGAATCACCCAACCCTCAATCAGAGGCTGGAAACACAGAAGAGCCAACCTGATGGCCTTCATTTCAAGGCAGTTGATGGACCACACTGCTTCCCTGCGTTTCCAATAGCTCTAGACCATACAGTCTAGGCAACAGGCTCTCCAGCCTGAGAGACTGGCATCCATCATCAGGAAAATCCAGGAGAAATCATCCAGTGGCATTCCTTTCCTCAGATGACAGGGCTGTTGCCACCACCATAGACTAGACTTCACCATCAATGGGAGCAGGAGCCGGCACTCAAACTCCTGAGAATTTGGAGACCATCGAGTCAACAAGGAGTACTGGAGCGGTTGCATGTGAGCACGCACCTAAGGCACTATCTCTATGGTCACTGCCATCATTCCAAGGAGCTGAAGAGAATCCCAAACTATGGGAGCCTGCTGCACATAGAACAGTGCCAAGCAATCCAACAGACTTTGACATTCTCCTCTGGCAGGAAAACGCTGCCCACTCAAGAGTCAAAATGTGCTCCCAGAAACTCCAGAGATGGGAAAGGCCACAGTTGGCTCTTCCTCAATTGATCACCCAGCCAAGGCTTTCTAAGAAGGACACAAATACCTTGGCACCGCAGCCACCACCACCATGACCTGAGAACATCTTCAGGGCAGTGGAAAGACCAAAAGGGAGGGTGGCCAAAAGATGGTGAGAGCCAAGCATGGCAACACACAGATACTTTGCTGATCCACCCAAATTAGGATATGAAAATACATCTTGGCCAGATCCAGAGAAGATAAGAATTCCCCTTGGTGCACTGCATAAATCAGAGAGCGCAAGGATACCATCCGGAAGCGTAGGATGCACACATGCTCATTGACCCCCTTGAGATCCAGAATGGGTAAGAAGGAACCATCCTTTTGGGCACCATGAAATGAATGGAGTATCTGCCCTAGCCTCACTCATCTGGCAGGAAGGGCATCTCCAAGGTTATCTACACTTTGGCACTTGATTGCAGACCCACAAGGGAAGATGACGAAGGCATCTGGAATCGGCTCTTTGCATTCCAGGACATAGCCGAACTGAATGGTGTCTAGCACCCAGCAATCCTTGGCACCCCGTGCTCATTCCTGAAAGAAAAGTTGAAGTCTGCTTCTAACTGGAGGAACCAGGGAATGGGACCCCAAACCTCCTCTGGAACGGATTGAGTCCCTAGGCCCACACGCTCCACGTTAGGACTGAGAATGAGCCAGAAGCCGAGAAGCAGAAGGGAAGAAAGATTTTTCCAGGTTGGTAACAATGAGAGTCCCGAGGCCCCCAGGAATCCTGCCAGAGCACCCTCGATGGGTGGGCAGAGGCTGACAAGAAGGGGTACCAGCCTGCTTCACAGGCCCCTTGGACTCGTCTTCTGGAAGGCAGTAGATTTTGTCTCACTGAGTCCTTCATCAACTTCTCCAAATTGTCTCCAAACAGAAACTTCCCCTTAAAAAGCAGTTGGGCCAACGGGGCTTGGAAGATGTGTCTACTGCCCAGTGCCCTGATGATGGTGTCAAATCCAATGTTGTGACACCATCATCAGGGTACCATCTGTGGCTGCCAAACTCACCAGGTCATACATGGCATCAGAAAAGAAGGCCATAGCCAACTCTAAAAGAAGGGTAGTACCATCCGGCAAAAGAGACTGAATCCACTGGAGCAGAGCTCAAGACATTAGGCTGGTACATACTGTCAGCTGAAAAAATAACCGTCACCATGGTGAGACTGGCTCCTGAATCACAAATCTACCTTACGGGCCAGAAAATCTTTTAAGATCGATCCGCCTTCCTCAGGAATAGTGGTCTGTCTGGTAATCACTGTGACCTGCGCATCCACCTTAGGAATGCTAAACCACTCAACGCACTCCTCCTCTGGGAGAATGGAGATCTTCTTACACACCCTGTAGGCAGGTAGTCTGGAGAGTCCCACTCTGACCAGATCATATCCTTGATCACATCCAAGAATGAGAAGACAGTAGTGGAATTTTCATACCACCTTGAAGAAGTGGGTGTACCTTTGGTTCCTGCTCCATGCCAGAAGCATCCATCAAGTTCAAGGCAGATGAGACACTGGCAATTAATGCTGCCAGCTCCTCCTTCTGGAATAGGCAGATCACACTGGCCTCCTCACAATCTGAAGGCTACATCCATGTCAGAGCCCAGTACCGGGCAATCTGAAACTAAGTTATAGTCAAAATCTTGGACAGCTCCCAGCTGCTCCCCATCTCCAGAGGGTGCCCCATGCCCGGGACGCTTAGTCAAAGGCAATCGAAAAGGACTTCCACTCTCCACCTGCCCTGCATACCTGGGGCACCCAGAGGCCACAGGGTCTGAATTTCCATGCCAGAAGGACCAGGATTGCTGAAAAAAGGAAAAGAATTCCAGGGAGGACAATCCAGAATCCAGAAACTCACCTCTCAGAAAATACTTCCCAACACCAGGGGGCATCACCACCACAAATCCCCTAGAGGATGAGCAGCTCATGTTCTGGTCACCGGACCCTCTTGTAGGCTGGATATCCTTACCTACAGCACCATCCATCACCTCTTGCCCTGAAGCAGGCAAGACAGGACTAATTGCATCCCCGGGCTGAGAGAGGGGAAGCAGTCCTTCCAGAGATGACTCAGAGGCTGCCATACAGGAAGAACAAAGTCCAGAATCCAGAGATGAGGCTTGTCACTTGCCACAGGTCAAACAACATTTCCTGGAAGAAGACATAGAGAGTTAAGGCAAGCATCATAACAGCACGTGCTAAGTCCACAGCTACCTGAAGGCGTGTGGTAACTGTGCTTTTACTGTGATGCACGTTTACTGTGGTGCACGTTAACTGCACTTTTAAGAGCAACGAGTGTTACAGGTGCTAGGGAAGGAACGAGCATTGAAACCACTTGAGCGGAATGTGTGTTAGGACTGTGCAACTGCCAGGTGCACAATAGGAAAAAACGCTACTAATGTGCTCAGAAAATGGTAGGAAACCCCCATATCATACCAATGGTCACCAGGGGTCCACCCCAAACTGTGTCCCAGGAAGACGTAATCAGTAGCCCCCAACAAGGACAGTGACGAGGTCAAGCCTTGGTACTCACCTTCTGAGAGCCCCAGGCTGAAAACGTGTGCCAGGCTCAGCTCTGCTCCCCAGGAACTGTTTCTCTGGCTTTGCAGCACTGCATTTAAGGTGGCTGGCAGACAGATCACTCTGTGAGCCTTCTGCAATCTTCAGGAGAGAGCAGGAGGAACAGAGGAGGAGGGAGGGGGTGTTGAGGTTGTGTGAGACAGTTGTACTCTTCCAGATCCTTCCAACTTCTGGCTGCTCAACAGGCTCTTATCCAGGGTAATAGCACAGAGGTGAACCAATTTTCCCTCCTCCTATGGCTAACAAAAAGACTGCACTCTAGTGGAGTCTCCCACATTGCGCTCTAGTGAGAGATCAACCAGCAGGCTGTCGTTCACAAGTGTTTTAAATCAATCTTTCCCTCTCAAATCTTCAGAATTTTCTTCAGAGAGGGGAAAATCCATGCACCATCTGCTGGAGACAAAGAAATACTGAAGAGACCTCTGGTGGCTGAGGTGGATAGAGGCATGGGAGTGATGTCATTGTAGCCTAGGCTTTTCATTGGTTCTTTGTCTCTACCAATCTTCTGGTAGGGGAACCCGCTTGTCTGGACTGGTCTAGCAGGATGATATGAAAAGACTAATATAAGCTGAGAGAAAAAATATTTTCTTCTTTCTTTTTTAAGTATACTACTTTGTAGCATCATGTGATGTTCCCTAGTCCTTTTATTTTTTGAAAGAGCAAACAATATGTGTTGACCCATTCCATGCCGCTCAAGATTTTATAGATCTCTGTCATATCTCACTTCAGTTATCTCTTCTCCAGGCTGAAGAGCCCTAACCTCTTTAACCATTCCTCGTAGGAGAGTAATTTCATCCCCTTTATCATTTTGGTTGTTCTTCTCTGTACCTTTTCTAATCCTGCTATATCTTTTTTAAGATGTGGAGGCCAGAATTGCACTCAACACTTAAGCTGTAGTTGGAGGGGACTTCCGGTGATGCGGTGAGCGCGAGCAGTCGCACGCTGCTTGAGCTCTGGGCCTCCTCGCTCCCCCGGAGGGGTAAAATGCAGTAACAAGAGCCGAATTTGGGGTCCTGGTCCTCCCCCCTGCTCACCCGACCGGACTGAATAGCGGAATGAAAATCTTGAGCCCCCGCTCTGCTTTCCCCCGCTGATCTGAAGAGTCGGCCCTGGACTTGGGCGGCTGGAGGTGAGGACGCTTGGCCGAAACAGCGTGACACGTGGGGGGGCGAGCCGGTAGGAAAAGAGCTGCAGCTAGGCATCGGGGCCGCGATCTGCGGCGGCGGGTGGCTCCCTGCTCCCCACCCCCCCCTGCAACTGATTGCTCCTGGAGGACGGCGGACCCCGGATCACCGAGGGGAGGCTTGGAGCCCTCGTCTGGCCTATGTACTGGGCCAAAGCACTGCTGAAACGGGGAGGCGTGTGAGCTGGACCCCTGGGGCCTTCGGGAAAGCCGAGTAGCTGGGGGGCTGTGCTGCAGAAGCCTGGGCCTTGCGGGTTGGAAGCGAACCAGCTAGATAATACCACCTCACTGGCACATCAAGCCAGAGGAGAGCCGCGGAGCCCGGAGGCCCAGAGTACCCTGCCCAAGAACGTCAGCCCCAACAGTCATATATTGTAAGCAGTGACAGTGGGCTCTCCTGGCAGTCTTTTTTGCCCCCTTCACCTGCCCCTGGAGCTCCCCACGGGCAGGCTAGCCCAGAATAAGCCCCGCCAGGCACGTGGGGGACTGGGGCGAGATAGAGGAACCGGTGACGGGGACGGCCTTGTCCTCACGCGGAGACAGAGCGGCGCGAACAAGAGGTGGGTGAGACTGTGACGCAGAAGCACGTTATAGAAGTGGCAGTGCGGTGGACGAGACCCCCGAAGGAAGAAGAAGTTATGGCAATGGCGGTGAAGGGGGGCCGCTGAGGGGAAAAGGAGAAGCTACCTATGCCACTTAAAGTGGCGGAGCAATCCTCGCCGCCGAAAGTGGGGGCCAAAGCGGAGCTGGCGGATGAAATCACCCTAGCGGTGGCGGGGGCATTGTCTGCGCAATTTGAGGACCTGCGGGGCAGAATGGATCTTCTTCAATCCTCGGTGGAGGCCCTGGGGAGCCGAATGCAGGAAGCGGAGCACCGGATAGAGCAGGCGGAGGAACATGTGCTGGAGCTGCAGCAGGAGATGACTCGTGTGAAAAAGCTACTCCAGGGACAGGAGGCCAAGCTGGGCGACCTTGAGAACAGGTCTCGCCGTAACAACTTGAGATTCTTGGGGATTCCGGATGCCATAGAGGACAGGGACTTAAAACCCTACCTGGAAGACCTGGTGAAACAAATTTTAGAGGATGATCCTGAAGGTACCCTAGTGCAAATAGAGAGAGCACACCGGGTCGGGCCTAGGAGAGCCAGTGACGGCCGTCCCAGAGTGGTTCTGGCACGGTTCCTGCGATTCCCGCAAAAGGAGGCGGTGTTGCGGGCAGTGCGGAAGAAAGGAGCAGTTCACAAGGACAATGTTAAGCTGCGTATAGTTCAGGATTATTCGGCAGCCCTGGGACAACGTCGTCGAGAGTATGGGCCCTTGTGTCAGATATTGATAGACAACAATATCAAATTTATAGTGCAATACCCCGCCCGTTTGATCTTTACTCATGGTGGGGTCCGTTGGACCTTTGAATCAGCAACAGCGGTAATGCCTTACGTGGAGGAGATATGGCGGGTAGCCACAACGGCAGCAGAGGCACGACGTTAAGGGGAGAGGAGAGGGGACCGGAAGAGCAAGTTTGGAGCATGCTGCTTTTGACTGGGGAGTAGGGGGCTGTAATAACCATGTGGGGGGAGGGGGTACAAGGGGACTGCCAAGGTTGTCTTACGAATTACCTGTTTTGCTGGGGGGTTTTTGGGATATGGGAAAGTGTTGCGGGGAGTTTGTGTTGCTTGGGTTTGTCTAGCATAGGAGGAGAGGGAAGGGGAAGGGTCACTTTGGGGAGGGAGCATGCTGGGGGGTGAGATGGGGGGGAGGAGGGGCGGACCCCGGATGGCTCTTAGAGAGTCGGTACAAGGGGGAAGTGGGGGGGACCTACACGCATCTTGGAGTCACAGAGAGGGAGAGAGGAGGCTGGTAGTAGAGATGGGGAACTGGAGGGGGGAGGAGTGCGGAGGGGAGGGGGGAGGGAGTGAGGGAGAGGAGGAGGGGGAGAGGGAGGGAGAGAGGGGGGGAGGGAGAGGAGAGCTGTACTTCAAGGGAACCTATTACGGGGAGAGGGGAGCATACATCTAACGGAATGGGAGGGCCTCAGGCTGGGGGGGTCCTTCAATATAGTGGGCGTTTTGCCATGGGACTTGTGCCTTATCGTAACCCACTGACCTGAGGGTTATATCCTGGAATGTCTGTGGGATAGGTACTCCTATCAAGAGATATAAAGTGTTGCAGGCCCTGGCGAGGCAGAAATGTGATATAGCTATGATACAGGAAACCCACCAGACTGCTGAGGAACATCTTAAATTAAAGAGGGATTGGGTGGGACAGGTGTGGGGGGCCCCGGCGAGGGGGCGGAAAGGTGGAGTGGTCATTTTGATACACAAGAGAATTAGATTTGTCCAGAAGAGCATTTTCGAGGGCGAGGGTGGGAGATATGTGCTTGTATATGGACTACTGGAGGGTAAGCCTGCGGTGCTGGGCAACATGTACAGCCCCAATGTTCTAGACGAAGCATTATATGCTAGTCTGGGCTCCCGGGTGGAGCAGTTGCCGGATGTCCCTCTGATCTTAGCGGGAGACTTTAATGGGGTCTTGGACGCGGAACTGGATACAACCAGAGGGGGGGAGGACAGAACCAGGGCGAAAACTGCCAAATCGCTGCAGAACTTGAGGCGTAGATTGGGGCTGGTAGATCCGTGGCGGCTGCTGCACCCCTCTGAGAGAGATTATACGCACCAATCACGAGCGCATGGCTCGAGTGCCCGTATAGATTACGTGTTGGTCTCGTAGAGATCCTTTGCTCAAGTTGAGGATGCGCAAGTGGGTCCTATGGAGATATCGGATCATGCGCTGGTGTGGGTGGACCTGGTGTGGCATGATCTGAGCATGCGGTCCCGCATCTGGAAATTTCCTATGGAATTGTACAGGGAGGTGAACTTCCAGGTATTTCTTGGGCAGAAGTGGCTGGAGTTCGCAGCCCACAATGCCCAGCACCGGGACGATCCTGAGCTTTTTTGGGAAGCGGCAAAAGTAGTCTTGTGGGGAGAGATCATGGGGTATGTGGGGAAGAAAAGGAAGATGCAGATGCAACAAATAATGCGGCTGGAGCAGCAAATGCGTATAGAGAGACGGAGGCAAGCGCAACACCCTGGGATAGCGAGGAGGAAAAAGTTGTGGGAGCTCCAGACAGCTCTTAATGAGCTGCTGCATCAACGAGCCAAGAAATCCTTTTTATTTTATAAATACCAATTATATAGATATGGGGATACACCGGGCAAGCTATTGGCAAGATGTCTTAAGTGTAGCAGGGGATCGGGCTTGGTGGGGGCGCTGCGGGATGACAGGGGGACGCTGCATCAGGATAGCAAGGCGATTGCTGAGGTATTCAAGGTGTTCTATCAAAAACTGTATGCGAGGAGGGAGGGATCTCAGAATGTCATGGAAGAATACTTATGAGAAGTGCAGTTGCCCCAGCTGACAGCAGCTCAGTGGGCACAATTGGATGCGCCAGTATCGGAGGAGGAGGTACAACGGGTTATTCAGACGGCGAGCTGTTGCAAGGCGCCAGGCCCGGATGGATTCGGGGCAGAATTCTATAAGTTGTTGAGGACAGAGCTGTCTGCGCCCCTGATGGCAGTGTATCATAGGAGAATGGCGCAAGGAGGTTTTGAGCGGGGGAGAACCATGCGCACATTATACTGATCCCCAAAACAGGGAAGGACTGTACGCAGGCGTCGTCGTACCGGCCTATCTCCTTATTAAACTTCGATGTAAAAATTTTGGCCAAGGTACTGGCAGATCGTTTGGCCCTGGTGCTTGGAGAGTTGGTGCATGCTTCTCAGGTGGGGTTTGTGAAGGGCCGCTATGCTGTGCGGAATTTGCGTAAAATCGTGGCTTCGATGGAGTGGGTGCGGGACAGGAAATTGCTATCCCTTCTGGTAAGTTTTGACGCTGAGAAGGTGTTCGATCAAGTGAGCTGGTCTTACCTAAAATATTTGTTGCTTCAATATGGACTTGGGGGGTCCTTTTGTAGCATGGTAGAGCTCCTATACACGAGGCCCTCGGCGGGGGTGCTGTGCAATGGGGTGTTGTCGGAGGGCTTTCCGTTGGAGAGGGGGACGCGGCAAGGTTGCCCGCTGTCTCCCCTGCTCTTTGTGCTGTCCCTGGACCCGCTGGTGCGGAGGATAGAGGCTTCTAGAGATATACAAGGGATAGCTATAGGGTCGCATACCTTTAAGATGGCTGCGTTTGCCGATGATATGTTGGTGCACTTGTCGTCTCCCCAGGAGTCATTGCCCAGTTTATTAGAAGAATTTTCCCAGTTTGGCAGTTTTGCCGGGCTTTGCATTAATATGGATAAGTCGGAGGCCTTAGACGTGGCAGGGACGCTGAGGGGACAGTGGCAGGGGAGGTTCCCACTTAGGTGGACGGGGGACGCATTTGTGTACTTAGGGGTGCTTTTGACCAGAGAACCGAGAGAGCTGTATAGGAAGAATTTGGAACGGGTTTTGGCCCAAACCCGCTTGCAGCTTTCGGCATGGGCTCCGTTGCCTCTGTTATTGTTGGGCCAGGTGGCGGCATTAAAGATGGTGATCTTACCGCGGGTGCTTTACTGGTTACAGACTCTTCCGGTGTGGATCTTGAAGCAGGATTTAAATTTCATGGACCGAGAGATTCGGAGGTTTCTTTGGAGAGGAGCTAAAGCCCGTATACCCCTGCATAGGTTGAGAGGGGGATGGGAACGAGGGGGGATAGGACTTCCAGATTTAAAGAATTATGCCCTAGCTTGCCAAGCGCAGCATATAGGGGACTGGTTGGGGAATACGGAGGTGTATACCCCTCGGGTGTTGGAAGAGGCGTTTGTAGCCCCGATGTCCTTGTTGGCGGTGCTGCACCTGGATCGTAGGTCTCTCCCTGGGGGAGTGGTGAGTAGCGCGCTGATCCGTCCGGTGCGATGGACGTGGCAGCACTTAAATGGCATCTGGAGGGAGCCCCCGGAGGTGTCGAGCTGGCTGCCCATACAGGGGAACCATCGGTTTACTCCGGGGTCGGAAACACAGGTGTTTTGGGAATGGAGGAGATTAGGCATACGGAACATTGGACATGTGATTGACTCCACGGGGAAGTGCAGGTCTCTTGAGAATTTGGGCAAGGAATATGGGGTGGCTCGACGACACTTTCTTGCCTATGCCCAACTACACCATTATATAGCCTCTCTCCCGCAGACTGCTCTGCGGGTGGAAAGAGCTGCACAGATACTGGAGTTTTTTGCACTGGGAGAGGAGGTTCCACCCGCAATTGCTAATTTAAAGAAGCGTATAGACAGTTATGGGAGCCTGCCGGAGTACGGAAAGGAGGAGGATTTGTGGGCTCGGGAGCTGTATTTGGAGGTCCCCCCAGGGACACTCTATCGAGCCTTGGGTAGAATCAAGGGGTTGGTGGAGGGATCCCGCTGGCGAGAAGTGCAGTTCAAGTGCCTAGTACGAGCGCATATCTCTCCGAGACGAGCACTACGATGTTGTCTCATGGAGGAAGGGGGTTGTCCAAAATGCTCTTGTCCCCTGGCCGACCTGGGACATATGTGGTGGGGGTGTCAGAGGATTCGCCAGTATTGGAGCAGGATTGCTGAGTATATGAGTAAGGTCATTCAGCAGCAGATTGACTGGACGGAATTACTCGTGGTGCTAGACCTGCTTGGACCACTCCACCCGAAGGGAAGGTGGGAGCGCTTGCTAGTTAGGAAGGCATGTCTGGTGGGTAAGGGCCCGATACTTCACCAGTGGAGGGAGGAATTGAACCCTACATTTTGGGAGTGGCGAAATAGCTTCCACCAACTAATGCTTATGGAAAGGAGGGGTGCTAGGGGCAGTGCCCGCCGTTGGGCCTCGTTCTTGTTGGTGTGGGAACCATATATTCAGACACTGGGTCCCCTTGCCCGGAATGAGGTGCTTCGGCTGGGTTGAGGGGTAGACAGTATGTAGGAGACCATGGAGTGACATGCAATTATAGTAGAGAGCGATATGGTAGCTTAGGTGCATGTTCCCTTGGGGTACGAGGAAGGGTGGGGGGCGGGAGGGGTGGGGGGGAGGGAAGGGGGGGAGGGATTAAATGTAAACTTTGCTGTATCTTTCTGATGAATGATCTGTCGAGTTGTTCTGGAGTGGGGGATAAGATACAACCCCCGCTCGAGATGTTATCATTGTATACCGTTTGTATGTTCTGTTTGGTATTGATATGTGTTTAATAAACAGAGTTTTTTAAAAAAAAGATGTAGTTGGAGCAAAACAAAGGCATTAGGATATCCTTTGTTTTATTTTCTATTCATTTCCTAATTATTCCTAACATTCAATTTGCTTTTTTGGCTGCTGCCACACATTGAATAGAAGATTTCAATGTATTGTCTATGATTACACCCAGATCCTTTTCTTGGGTGGTGACTGCCAAAGTGGAACTTAGCTTTGTGTATCTATTTGGGTTATTCTTCACAACATGCATCACTTGTCCATATGAAATTCCAACTGCCATTTGGATGCCCAGTCTCCCAAGGTCCTCTTGCAGTTTCTCACAATCCACATGCAATTTAACAATTCTGAATAATTTCATAACATCTGCAAATTTAATTACTGTTCCCATTTCCAGATCCCTTCCCCCAATCCCTCTAAGGAACGAGTGATAGTGGCTGAGTCAGAATTCTTTGAAAAGTCAATAAATAAATCTTAGTAAATAAATAAATGGGATACAACCGGAGAGCGAGGCAGAAGAGAAAGGTAGAGAGAGGATAAAAGGAATGTGAAGGAAGGGAGGGGAGTGAGAAGGGGAGGGGATG
Organism: Ichthyophis bannanicus; assembly: GCA_033557465.1. Lineage (NCBI taxonomy): Eukaryota > Metazoa > Chordata > Amphibia > Gymnophiona > Ichthyophiidae > Ichthyophis > Ichthyophis bannanicus. The sequence continues at coordinate 115,018,983 of CM066032.1, read as the reverse complement.
CACAGTGATAAGCAGAAGAGATAAAGGGTATGTCCATATCATGAACACTCATATCCGTACTGTGTATACCATTCCTGCAGACGCCCCACATAAACACTTGCAGACACCTACCACACATACATATAACCTATATATACCCCCTCCTCCTATACACTCTCTGCATCCTACGGAGTGCCACTCTACCACACCCCTCCCCACTGAATCACAAACACAGATGTGCCTGAGGTTGCCAGTAGAGCAACAGCAGCAGTGTGTCCCACTCTCAGGGGTATGTTTACTAAGCAGTCTTAATGTGCGCCCGGCGATAGTGTGCAGGCTGCCATAAAAGGAGTGGGCATTTTGGTCTTAACGTAGCAAAACGGGATTATCGCGCGATAACGTGCGCTGTGCACATTATCGGGTGAGATGCCGCTAAGCACGTTAACGCGCGGTAATCTTAAGTAGGCGCGCTGACCTCTAAACACAGAAACAGAGGTGTAGCACAATGGTTAATATACTGACTGATGGTACTAGGGACATAAGTTTGATCCCCCAGTGTACCTCATGAACAAGGATGGCTGAGGTGTCTCCTTTTATGTTTAAGTAGTGCTTTTTGAGGCATTGTAGTTATATTTTAATTATTGCTGCCAGCAAACACACCCTCACAGTGGCATAACCTAAGGTGCTGCATAAGGCACCCTATAAGGCACTCCAGAGGGCACATTATAAAGTGCACTGTCCACCAAGGCACCCTACAATGTCCCCTATAGGACACCTTATAATGCACTTTATAGGGCGCCCTATAAGGTGCCGTATGGGGCTTCTTAGGAGGCACCTTAAGGTTACAGTACTCTGAGGGTGTTTCTGCTGGCAGCACTAATGTACATTAAAAACAGACAATGCCTCAGACAGCCCTATCAAATAACCCCACTGTGGGCTAGAACCCATGACCTCTAGCTCCACAGGCAGTGATGTAACCACTGGGCTACAGCTCTACAACTGCTAACAAGCCCCTGGCTGGCTACAGAAGGACTGCACATCACCACACAAACAGTCTGCTGTGGCTACCAGGATAGGGGCAACCCACCCGTACCCATGATGCACAGCACATGCATATCAGCAGTCTACAGATGATCACAAGATGGGGTATGCACCCCATAGCACCTCAGCCTGGTAGGGGGTGCCGACAGTATGTGTTAGTGGCACAGAGTAGCTACAGACCATCACATTGTGTGGGTATTGTGCTCACTCTGAGGATGAGGTGGGGCAGCCAGCACCAGGTCCCTAGCACCTTTAATGGCTGCAATAGGCCATGTTGTAGGTATCCATCAGTGCCAGTGTGTGTGATAGGTAGTTCCTGCAAACACACCTAGGATACATTAGTGTCTGTCTGAAGCTGTCAATCAGGTCTGGCCCTTATGGGCTATGATGCACCCAGAATAGTGAATATTCTATCTTGGTGCCATGGTAACATGATGTAAGTGACAGGGGGTGCTTGGACCCATAGGCAGATTATGTACCACCACCCAACCCACTCTCTGTGGGAGACAGGATTCCCCCACCAACAGATCCACATGCTACCTCCCTGCAACAGTGGCAGTAGAGGGAGGCCATCAACCCCAGTCATGCTGGGGAACAGACACCCTAAAGGGCAGTCAATGTAGAGTTGTACACATCCCTAAGGCAATGGCAGGAAGACAGTAGGCCTGGAAATGCTCAGCTGCCCCCACCACCATCTGACATTCTCCAGCAACAAGCACAGTGAGTCACCAGCTGCTGCACCCTGCAAGGTGTTCCAGCCATACACATATAACTGCAGACAGTCTGTTAGCTAGTCCACAGTGCATGATCCTGGAGGAAATGTGTGCATCCAAAAGCTGGGATTTGAACACACCCACCAAGCAGATAAGTCAATGATTAGGCCACAGAGAAAAAAACCTATATATTTGACTAAAGAGAAATACAATATAGCAATATGGGGGAGCTTAGCCATGCCATGGTCACTGATCAGTCAGGGTGAGAGTGACTTCCCAACAGGACATGCTGTGGCCACCCTGTCAGTGCAGGTTGTGGCCGGGCACTACAATGTCCGAGCCATTGCCCTATGCCCTGTGCTGATGCATCCAGGCCAGGCCACCCTGTCCAGGCTATACCCACAGTACCTTGCTCCTCATTATGCACATTGGCAGGCCAATACTGGCAACAGTGCTAGCAGTGTGGGCTGAGGAAGGTGTTAGCAGCCACCACACACTGGATAGACAGATACACACTCCCCACACCTATGCCAGCATTGTGCAACTATAGAGGTGTTTGGCAGCCCTGGCCACCGCTCCAGTCCTGGGCACAGTGCAGGCATGGCTATGGTATGCAATACTGTTGGGGTCACTCCCCAGGGTGGTAAACACTGTCAGACACTGGACCTGAAGCACACTCCACAGACATCAGAAAGGTTGCTATGATGCAGCTCAATCAGCAAATTGTGCTTAACTTAGGAATTGCTATCTGCCAGTAATCATAGCAACCTTTTGATAGCTGTGTACCATATTCCCAGGTTTAGGGTGAGCCTGATATCTCCTCGCCGGTGCAGTGGTGACCCCTTAAAGTGCCTTTGTTGGAGGGGAGCTCGGTGCCGACGGCGATTCCTCCCCTGGAAATTGGAAGGGGAGCGGTAAGCGGAGGGACGCCGGTAGCAGGGAGCGGCAGGTTTGCCGCGTTAAGCTCTCCCACAGCCATAATGTTATCATTGGCGGCGTCGGGGTCTCCTGCTGCATTAGAGGTGGAGCGACGGACCATGGAAGCTGGAGCGGATGGTGCATATGCTTTGACGTCTTTCTCTTTTGAGAAGCCTGCGGAATTTACTCTGGAGTCAATCTGGACTGCAATTGTGAAGTTGGGTGAACTTTTGGTTCCTCAGATCTCCAGTCTGTCATCTCAAATACAGGCCCATACTGGTCTTCTTCAGCAACATACGGTGGAGATTTCTGCGGTACAGAGCTCTGTCTCAGAGCTACAACAAAAAGTAACTCAGGTTGAAAACTTGGGTTCGGGTAACCAGAAAGATCTTATGGCGATACGGTTAAGAGTGGAAATGTTGGAAAATATGTCTCGCTATTGTAATCTACGTTTGGTTAATTTTCCTAAGGCCCAGTCTGTTGGTTCGAAAGAAATGTTTAAGAAATATATGATTGAAGTATTGGGAGTTCCTGTTGAGTCACATCCACCTTTGGTTAAGGCATATTATTTGTCTGTTAGAAAAAAAGTGGAGGGAGGTGGTAATATACCTGGAGTAGATGTGGCTGATTCTCTGGATGTATCTGCTATGTTAGAGACTTCCTTAATTGATACAGTTACTCCTGCTACGTTAATTGTAACGTTTGCATTGAATTCTGACAGGGATTGGTTCCTTAAAATGTTTTTTCGAAAACGGGATGTTGTATTTCTTGGTTTAACTGTTCGGGTTTTTCCTAATTTTTCCAGGGAAACCCAGAAACGTAGGCGAGAGTTTTTGCTCTTACGCCCAGGTATATTGTTACTAGGGGGTCAGTTTTATCTCAAATTTCCTTCTAAATGTATGGTCAAATTGAACTCTGCAACATATGTTTTTTATGATCCATCTCAGCTGCTTGCTTTCATTAATGCCCGCCGCCCCTCTGATGCAGTTTAGGTTCTACTGCATAGTTTATTTCCTGACTGTTACCCTTCAGCTTGATTTCCTTCACTTATCGTTTATTTTCAATGTTATTTGGATCCTCTTTCTTATTTGTGGGCTGTAGAAGGAACAGAGATGTTATATTTTCTGCTATGTGGTTTTTTTTTCCTCATTATTGGGCTGGATGTAAGTTCTAACCTGTTTGTTTCTGTATCCTTATTGCCATTCAAGTTTTGTTTGCTTGGATTTATTGTAAAATTTATAAATAGAGGTGTTTGGCAGCCCTGGCCACCGCACCAGTCCTGGGCACAGTGCAGGCATGGCTATGGTATGTAATACTGTTGGGGTCACTCCTCAGGGTGGTAAACACTGTCAGACACCGGACCTGAAGCACACTCCACAGACATCAGAAAGGTTGCTATGATGCAGCTCAATCAGCAAATTGTGCTTAACTTAGGAATTGCTATCTGCCAGTAATCATAGCAACCTTTTGATAGCTGTGTACCGTATTCCCAGGTTTAGGGTGGCATTGCTAAGGTATGCAAGTGCTAGTATTGGGAGATGCACGCAGGGCCCATCATCCTGCTTCTCCAGGAGGCATTGGATAATGGAGCCTGTGGGTGCGGGTGTGTCTGCCCCTGTTGGCCGCTGCTTTAGGGCAGAGTTGCCTAACTCCAGTCCTGGTGGGCCAAACACTGTTCGGGTTTTCATGCTGTCGCTAATAAATATGCATGAGATACATCTGCATACCATGGGGGCGGCGCATAGAAATGCAGCACAGCCATATTTATTAGAGGCAGCATGGAACCTGAATGGTGTTTGGCCCTCCAGGACTGCATTTGGGAGACTCTGCTCTAGGTAATGCACATGTTTATGGTGTCTGTGCTCTGTAGGGTAAAATGTAGGTGTTTTGGGCATGTTTACGTCATCTGCAATGAAGGTTCTGTCTGTATTAGCATGTTTTAGTAATGGGTAAAATATGGGGACTGGGTTGGCAGGAACCACAGCTGGGACTTGAACCTGTGACTTTCTGCTCCTGAACACACTGGCTGTGTGCACTGCACCACCTTGTTGCCACAGAGGCAGTACATTCCCTGGGGATACCATGACTGTTCGTCAGACAGAGCCTGTCTGTTGTAGTGCATGGCACCCACCTACACAGGGCTAGGCCATGGTCTGCTGTGGGCAGCTGCCACTGCCCCTCCACCACCAGTATCCCTCTGCCATCATGCTGACATGCCCTTCTGCTGGTGGTGCTGGTGGTGCACAGTCTCAGGCCATCCAGTGTGCGGGTAGGCAGCTGCCAATGGTGCGGGTTCTGGGGTAGGGGTGCCTGCATAGCTGTCCACGCTTCCCCCCAGCACTGCCTGCCAATGTTCTGTGCCCTTGGGGATACCTGCTGGGTACTATCCCCTGTGACGCTGTGGGAAGCACACTCGTGCACATGTTGGGCCCTCATCAGTTGCTGTCTGGCTGCTCTACTGTTTCAGCATTCCTATGGGCCACCCAGGCATCACCCTAGTCCGCACTGTGGCCCAGCTGCACCACAGCATGTGTCGCCTGCAGCCCTCTGTGTCCCCTTTTCCAGCATCTGTCCAGTTGCCCGTTCCGACATGCCCACCCTGCTGTTGCGGAACATGTGCACGCCATAGGAAACCTGTCCAATGGAGAGGGAAAACCCTGATCAGCGCAATTTCACTGTGGGCTCATTCACCTTGTATGGGGATGGAGCATAGACCCTTCCAAAATTCATATCTTTGTTATGGAGCTTTCTCGGGAGTGTTTTTTGATGTTTCCCATTAATATCACTATTGCCCAGCTTGGTTGTTTTTTTTATATTTTCTTCTGGTCATTTTCACTGTTTATTTGCCCTTTTGTTCCGTGCACATGTATCACACTTGTCATTTTTTGTAGGTTTCCCTGGTTTTGCTGTACATTGCTGACAGAAATGATTTCTTTTCCCTTTAAATCTGCTCTAATGCCAGGGTTTCACTGGCGTAAGTTTTCAGCCCCGGATTCCACGGCGTTAGTGTGCAGGGAGCCTCTCCCCTCCCACTCTCCGCCCATTGACCCTCTCTCTCCGCCCCTGGGGAGCCTTTCTCCCCCCCCCCCCCGGGGGAGCCTATCTCCACCCGCAGCGCTCATTTGCGCCGCTGCACGCATTATCGCGCGCTAAGGTACCCTTGTGCCTGATAAAGCGCCATTATCATGCGATAAGGTACCTTATCGCCCGATAACGTCGCCGGGCGCACATTAGGACAGTTTAGTAAACATACCCCTAAGTGTATACTTTCAAACTTGTAAGGTTTGTGAAATGTCCTGCCCTGTCCGATGGAAAGCTGGTGCATATAATGTCTTGCAGACACCTGCAGTTGCTTGCTTCTAATCGGATCAGTAGCCAATGGCACGTTGTGATATCTTGAGGGGCATGTGTTTCAGTGCTGGTTGCCTTAGCGCTGATACCAATTAATTCCAGCATGATGGTGATGTCCAAGTCTACGACTTGAATTTTATTTTATTGCAGATTCTGGAGGAGGTTTGTAGCTATCCCTAAATGCAATGTAACATATATGTAATTGTTACTTTTACAAGGAAACATGAAATGCCATTACTCCTGTCACATGCCATGTTTGTGTGATCACCATGTTTAAAAACAGAATAAATTATTATAAGCAGATGCAGAGCCATTATTGGCATTTTGTGTGATGAATCATAATACACAAGAGCACATTTCCCAGTCTCATTCGAAGGTTGTAATTCAGCAGTGCTGCGACCCTCAATTCCAGCAGAGGCTTGAAATTATCAAGGATCTAGGAGTAAGGTAAATAGGATCATATGCCTAAAGGTATAACATTAGCTACAGTATATTGGTTACCAAAGGAATTTCTTTCCTCTCCCAGCCCCCGATACATAAAGCATACAGTAAATGCAAATGTTTACACAATGGAGTGAGCATCCGTATGGCAGTCATGACAGGGGGCGGGGTCTTTGTGCTGGATCTGCACTTTACTAAGGAGAGAATGCAATATAGTCTTGCCCGCTACAGGATGAAACATAGGCATTGGAAAGGGGTGGACCACACAAGCCCTGGCCCCACCAAAAATTTGTTGCTGCAACTGTGGCAAAGACCCTTCCTGTCTACAGAACAGGAAGGGTCTTTGCCATTATTGTGACTGGCCGGCAGCAGGCTACCCACAGGGCGGAGTTAAAAAGGAGCATAGAGCGGTACTTGGCCCCCCCCCCCCCAAAGGAAAAAATGTTTCACTGTCCCTGGAAATAGTGCTATAGTAAAATGTTAAAATACTGGTCCAGACTGGGTAGTTGCAAAGGAAGGCTCAGGATCCTTGTACTGGTTCTGACTGAACCCAATAAGGCAGGAAGAAACTGCCAGACCACTTCTCCCTCCCCCCCCCCCTCCCCCCACCACCATGCCCTCCATGCATCCTAGATTTCAGGAAGACTGGCTTTAAGACAAGGAGTATCATATTCAGGAAGCTTCCTCGGGAGCAGGCAAGCTAAGAGATGCAGAAGAACTTTGGACAGTAATAAAATCACATAATTAAACAGAAATAAATGATGTCAGGCACATTAGAAGGGAATAGAGAGAAGTTCACCAAAGAAGCAGGGCAAAAAAGTAAGAACTAAAAGAATAGCATTCAAGAACTGCAAACAGACAGAGATGGAGGAGGACAGGTGAAATTACCAAGAGAAATGAAAAGCAGGCAGGAAGAGCAGTTAAATAGGAGAAACCTCAAAGGCGGAGTAAATTCGCCATTACAGTAAAGACAGAAGATAAACTTCCTTTAGATAGATGCATGAAAAAAGAAGACTCAGAGGTAAAAAGTAAGGATTGAAGGAGTTTATTGAACAGGAGGATCAGAAGAAAACAATGTTTGAAACAAAGGCGTTGATTTCAGCGGTGGCAATTAGCACTGTCAAAGCAGCTGGCCACCGCCACTTTAAGTTGGAACCAGATAATCAGCACAGGTGCATATCCCGCAACCAGTGCTGAAGACCCAGTTTGGCTGGATTGATATTTTGCAATCTACTTAGCGGCCATATTCAGCCACAGACTGAATTGCAGACCTGTCCTAATGTTCATGCAGTTTAGCTATGTGGTTAGCGGCTAAATATAGCCATTAATCACAAAGCTGCAAGTGCCACCCCCGCTTTGGAACACACCGGTGCTATCCAGAGTGCGCTGGGGCATTTTACCTATTTAGTGGGGGTTACTGCCTCTGAATATCCCGGCAGCATTTATGTCCCCCAAATATTTTTGCTCAGTATTCACAGGAGAGAGTGATGAACCAAAGGCAAAAGGGAAGGACATAATGGATTGTGGAGAGGAGGTCGTATTCAATATACTGGCACAGCAGCACTACCTATCTGGATAGTGGAGCTAAATATATGTATTTTTTTAAAGGCTCTACAGCTGGCATTTAAAAAATATGTTCACTACCAGGCCTGAATATTGATCTGTTTGTTTCTATCTCTGCAGCTCCTTGCATGCATAATGTATAAGTAGATTACATTCAATTTTTGCAAGTTCTTTGGCAGAGCTTTTCTCTTTACATGTTTAATGTTAGATTTGGTAGATGATTATTATAGTCATAAGATAGCTAATTGTGATAGTTTTTCTTCTTAAAGGCAGGAGAGAACATTAACGGCTTGATGTTTGGACACTCTTGTTGGTGGGGTTTTATTTTAATGCAGGACACAGCATTTAAATATAATCCCTATTCAGTGCCATTATCCAGATTGCGAAAGGTGCTGAAAATATTTATTTTATTTTTTATTTAACAGGTTTTATATACTGCTTAAAGAACAGTCAGTAGTGCGGCTATCCGGATAGCAACGATATTCAGTCCGCTACCCAGATAAATTTAAGACGGCCTTTCACTTAACTAAATTTATTTGTATAGTTATCCGGATAGCACCTGAATATTTCTGCTACCCGGGTAATTTCTGGGAATGCTTATACTCCACCCTGGCGCTATTCATATAGTGCCAAGACAGGCTGCAAGGATTTTCAGTAGCATTATCCAAATAATCCTGCTGAAAATCCAAGGATACGTCTGGCTATAACAAATACCTCGATAACAACAACTGTGTCCAGATATTTGCTTTTAAAAGTGTTGTTAAGTGCCATTGAGTCAAAGTTGACTCATGGCGGCCCTCTGGATAGTTGTTCTGAACTGCATAAGGTCTTCAGTCAAGCGGCTAATTGTTGATAGGGTGAAATCCATAGTTGCTGTTAATGTATCAATCCATCACATTGCTGCTACTGCTACTCTACTATTTATCATTTGTATAGCGCTACAAGGCGTACATAGCAAAATGGAATGAGTGAAGTCTGAAGCTGGCAGTGACTGAGAAGGGCACAGATAAAAGGGATCTTCCAGAGGAGAGGAGTTCCTAAGGAGTGATAAGAGAGGAAAGGTAGCAAGGAGCTACAAAATGAATACACTTGTAAGTCAGTAGGAGAAGATGGCCTTTATCTTTTGTGCCGACCTTCAGCCTTGCCAAGCATGATGTCTTTCTCTAATGGTCTTTCTCTTCGCATGATGTGCTCAAAGTATGAAAGTTGAAATCTTGTCATTTGAGCTTCTAAAGAAAGCTTAGGTTGATCTCCTCTAGTACTGACTGATATTGTTCTTCAGGCAGTTCAAGTATACACAGTATTCTTTGCCAGCACCATAATTCAAAGGCATCAATTTTCTTCCTATCTTTCTTCTTCACTGTCCAACATTCACATCCATATGATGCTATTGAAAATATTATGGTTTGGACAAGTCAACCTTTTGCATGCAGAGATGCATCTCTACACTTGAAAATCTGGTCTAGGTCCTCCATAGCTGTTCTGCCAAGAGCAGTCGCCCAAGAGCGCATGGTTCAGAAGAATGTATCCTTGAAGGATACTAACAAAACAGAGAAGTTAGGACATCCAAACATAAAGGTTCCAATAAAGATAAAAGTTACCCAGATGCCCTTAAGTACAGAGCTGAAAGAATCCAAATTACTCCATCAACTGATAACCAGATTAATATGATTGAAATACATCCTCTAAGATGCCTGTATGCAAATGCTAGAAGTCTAAAAAGTAAGATGGGAGAGTTAGAATATATAGCTCTAAATGAGAGGTTAGATATGATTGGTATCTCAGAGACCTGGTGAAAGGAGGACAACCAATGGGAGACTGTAATACCTGGGTACAAACTATATCGCAATGATACAGTAGATCAAATTGGTGGAGGGGTTGCACTCTATGAGAAAAGGCATTGAATCACATAGGATTAATGTTTTGCAGGAAACAAAATATGCTGTAGAATCTCTATAGATAGAAATTCCATGTAAAAAGGGGAAGGCAATGGCAGTAGGGGTATATTACCGACCGCCTGGCCAGAATGAACAGATGGATAATGAAATGCTGAAAGAAATCAGGGAAGCTAACAAAAGTTACAACACAGTAATAATGGATGATTTCAATTACCTGGGTATCGACTGGGTCAATGTCACAGCAGGACATGCTAGGGAGATAAAGTTTCTAGATAAAATAAATGACTGCTTCTTGGATCAGCTGGTTAATGAACTGACAAGAGGGGAAGCTATTTTAGACCTAGTCCTTAGTCCAGGATCTGGTGCAAGAGATAAGGGTGTTGATTTTGATCGAATTTGATTTAATAAATGAAAGAAGAATGACAAGGAAATCCACAGTACTCCCATTTAACTTTCAAAAGGGAGATTATGATAAAATGAGGGAAATAGTTAACAAAAGACTAAAAGGAGCAGCTGCAAAGGCTAAAGATTTGCATAAAGCATGGCCATTGTTTAAAAATACTATCTTGGAAGCCAGGAACAGATGTATTCCACGCTTTAAGAAAAGTGGAAGGAAGGCCAAAAAACTGCCAGCATGGTTTAAAGGTAAGGTCAGAGAGGTTGTTGCAGCCAAAAAAGCATCTTTCAGAAAATGGAAAAAGGAGCCAAATGACGAAAACAGAAAACAACACAAGCATTGCCAAGTTAGATGGAAGGCAAAGAGAAAATTTGAAAATAAGCTTGCCATGGAAGCAAAAATGCATAATAAAAACCTTTTCAAGTACATTCATAGCAAAAAACCTGTGAGACAGTCAGTTGGACCACTGGATGATAGAGGAGTAAAAGGGGCGCTAAGTGACGACAAGACCATAGCAGATAGACTGAATGAATTCTTTGCTTCGGTCTTTACTGAAGAAGATGTAGGGAATTTACCCATGCCTGAATTGGTATATAAAGGTGATGTATCAGAAGAATTGAAAGAAATATTGATAAACCGGGAAGATGTATTACAACTATTTAATAAACTGAAGAGTACCAAATCACCTGGACCGGGTGGTACACATCCAAGGGTATTGAAAGAACTGTAATATGAGACTGCAGACCTACAATTAGTAATCTGTGAACTATCATTAAAATCAACTAAGCTTTCTTTAGAAGCTCAGATGACAAGACTTTGACTTTCATAGTTTGGACACATCATGCGAAGAGAGAGATCATTATAGAAAGACATCATGCTTGGCAAGGTAGAAGGTCAATACAAAAGAGGAAAGCTGGCAATGAGATGATCGATACAATAAAAGCAGCAAAGTTATGCACCTAGGAAAGAACAACCCAAACTATGGTTACATGATGCAAAGTACCACCTTAGAAACCACCACCCAGGAAAGAGATTCAAGCATCATCATGGTGTCCTGAATAAGGGTGAAAAAGCTGGACCACCAACAGATCATTTTCCTCCTCCAGGGGAGGATCCCTTTCTCTGTTGACTCACCTGTTGTAGACAGAGAATCCTCCGCTTCTCCCCAGCCTCCTCCAAGAGGGGACAAGGTTGAGCTCGAAATAAGAGACAAGTGAAAATGAAGGGTCAGAGTGCCAGATGGGGAGATGCCAGAGGGTCCTGAGTCTCCTGTAGGGAAGGGGAGGGCCTCAGATCCTCACAAGGGAAGCTGCCACACAGCATGAGCTTTTTCATGAGCTACTGCTCAAAGCTAGCTGAGAATGTATACTGGGGCCCCAAAGGATCCCAGGAGTCTACCAGCTTGAATCTGCAGTCCCCTCAGAACAATTCCCTTCAGCTGGGACCATGTGGCCATCCAAGATGGATGCCATTCCCACCCGCAGGAAAATCATTGGAAATGCACCAAAAATGCATTGGGCCTCGGGCCTCCCAAGGGGGGTTTGAACATTGTCAAAAATTGTGCCCTGAGGCTTCTTCATTGCATTTTGGGATAAAAAGAGCAGCCAGAGAGCTCATTCAATGGAAGCCGCAAGCAGCACATCTCTGTGCATCTGGCATCACAGCAGAGCTCAAATGTGGTCAAAGAAAAAAAAACACGAAGGCAAAATACCTCACGGAAAAAGGAACCCCCAATTGGTAAGAGAATTCCTGCACCTGTCAGGCTGGCCAGTGAAACCCAAGAAGGGCCTCTCCTGCCATCCACAGGCCTGACTGCCTGAAAGGTAGTTTTTTTGAAGCTGCTTTTTCAAGCAGCAAAAAACAGAGAGACCAAAAAGAAACAGGACAAAACAAAAATTGGGAAAAAAAAGCAAAACATGCAGAGAAAGGACAGTGAGAGGGAAGAGGAGCCTGGGCTCAGACTTGCATATCTTATGTTCTTATGTTCTCAATCCCTTTCAGGAGTGCCAATGGGCCCTTTGATCTGTTGTCTAACCCAACAGTGCTGGAACCCGTGGGTAACAGAACTTGACATAGGGTAACTGTTGGCTTGAGGAGACAATGGGTATAGCCAAGCTCTGAGCAAACATTGGGCCAAGATCGCAAACATACAGGCTACATGAGCATGATCTGAGCCAGGGGACACAGGCCTATCTGCACTTGTCCACATCCCTTGCCACCTTCTGGAGGCAGGCAATATTCATTTCTCTCAATACTGCACAAGTGTATTAACAAGTGATGACATCACTGAAAGCTGCTCTGGTCTATCCCTACCTGCTGACTAGGCAGCATAACCCACTTGTCTGGAATGGTGTAGCAGGATGATGAGGAATTGATCATTTAACCGTATACTCTGTTTCCTATCTTTTATCCAGATCCCAAACCACAATTCATGACTTTATAAATTTCCTGAGGAGTTTCTCATAAGGTACTCTGTCAAACACTTTCTGAAAGTCCGGATAGTGGTTATTTTAGAAGCATCCCCATGCACGTGTAAAAGCCAATTTAGAAAGGAGATATTTACATGTGGTGATGTACACCACATTTAGTTTTCCAGAAGGCGTGTTTAAGGCATGGAGAGGAAGTGATTAGGGCAAGCCTACAATATGGATGTCGATTTCCCATCTTAGTAGGGGAAACCATATCAATGAAAAAAATCTGGATGTCAGCATTTATACCTGCCCCAAGGCACAAATAATTGCCTGCTTGAAGAGAAATAGTTATAAAGGCTGAGGCTAGGCCCCTCATCCACTCCCCTGACATTGATAACTCTAAGCCTCCCCCTAAGGCAGGCCAATCTCCCCAATCACTCCCCAAGTCACTCTATCCCCCTCTCACACCTAGGGCCGTACCAAGCTATAACTGCGCCCTGTGCTATTTCCTCTTCTGGCGCGCCCCTGCCTGCCCGCCCATCCCTCCCTCCCATGTTGCCCTGCCGCCGCCGCCGCCGCCACTTTTTTATTTTCTCGGAGGCGGTGGCAGCAGCAGTGAGGCAGACCCACGCTTGTAGGCAAGTTGGGTCCCTCCTTCCCTTCTCTGATGTAGGTCGTGTCAGAGGAGGGAGGGACCAGGCCAGTTATGCAAATGCTGAGTTGCAAAGACCCGTGTTTGAATAGCTGGCCTGGTCCCTCCTCCTCTGATGCGACCTACATCAGAGAAGGGAAGGAGAGACCCAACCTGCCAACAAACGTGAGTCTGCCTAACTGCTGCTGCTGCTTCCGCCTCCAAGAAAAAAAAAACATGGCAGCGGCAGCAGGGCAACATGGAGGGTGGGCGGGGGCCGGCAGCCCGACATGAGCCCCTAATCTTTTTGTGCCCTGTGCGGCTGCACCACTTGCACAGGGCTAAGTACGGTGCTCCTGACATCTCCCCAAATTATCCAATCCCCCCATCTACACCCCCTAGCATTAAGTATTTCCCCCCCTCCCCCCACCTTGAAGACTCTCCTGCAAGACTTTCCCATCCCCCACTCCTGATCCCATCCTCAGCTGTACCGGGGTCCCTGATGTCTAGTGGAAGCAGGAGCAATCCACAGTCATTCTTGTTTTTCCTGGTCCTGGATATTGGACCGTCTGTTTTTATGGTCTTCAACAAAGGTATTTACGTTTTTATTCTTTGAGCACATGTTTTCAGTAGGTTTTCCATTACTTGTATATGAAATGTTTTACTGTGTTTATTTAATTGTTATTGTTTTAACTGGTTTTATCTATTTATTGTTTTTATAGATGGCGGTTTTTGCAGTCTGTTTTTATGATTTTAAGTATTTATATGTTTATTTTTTAGCTTATACCTGACATACCCCTGACAAAGGGTAACAAAACACGGCCTGTGTCGGGTTGTCAAGGAATTAATAAAGGCTTTGTCTTTCCACTTCTGTCACGCCTTAGATTGGTTTCCTAGGTATCGGAGATACCATTTTGGATTTAGAACCAAGAAAAGCAGGAGTGACTGGGGACTACTTCTCTTCCCACTAGCCACTAGGGACCCTGGTAAGGCCAGTGATGGGATCAGGAGCTGGGGGTGGGGATCGGAGAAATAGAGGGGATAAGGTGACGTGGGAGAGATGTAAGGGGAATGACTTATGGGGTGAAAGGGAAGATCAGATGCCTGGGGAGTGGGGGGTCAATGTCAAGAGAGAGATCAGGGGTAGACTGGTGCTGCAGGATCAGGGTATGTATGCAGCTGTGATTTTAAAAAGCTGCTCCCATGCAAGTGGGCTATTGTAACATATTTTGTTTACCCATTTGCAGCATGTTAAAAATTGCTGCTCCTGATGAACTAGAGAGCTCTTAATGTGCAGTCCTGCATGTTCCTACAATATTTTACAAGAGGCTCTGTGTTTGGCAAAGCTTCTTGTAAAATACTGTGCGGATTTTCCATGTCCCATTCTGGACATTTAAATTCCTCTCTCCACATTCTATCTAAAATCCTCCTTCATATCAAATGGATCCCTTTATCCACATGTTTATTCATGCCTTCTTAAAATGTAGTAGATTGGTGAGGCAAGACTTCCCTTAGTTAAATATATGTTGACTTTGTCCCATGACAATTTATCTGCTTAGTAATTTTTTCATTATAATAGTTTCTATCATTTTGACTGGCGCTGATGAATGGTTCATTGGTCTGTATTTTCGAGATGTTTATCTTTATCAAACCAAAGTAGTGATCCTATAGCAGGAGATATTCGATTTTCAAAACAGATATACAACCCCATACCATGTAAAACAACACTTTTTCTAATATAGGGGCCGATGCAGAAAGACTAGCACACCCTTTGTAGGCAGATAATGCAATTTATATGCACAAGTTCCGCCACACCAAATGCAGAAAAGAGATTGACATGTGCATAAACAGCAAGGCCAAGCGTATTAAAATATGCAAATGAGCTGCACATGGTATGCTAATAAGGTCTGTGCCCAATGCAGAGAAATGCATAGAGGGTTACATAACCAGCAGGGGGCACCAATATCTCTACGCCTGGTCTGGGGTGGCTTAAACATCTTGTGCATGTAGGGAAAGACTGTTTCAGAGTATGTACCAGTGAACAGTTACCTTCGACGTGAAAATTTGCTGCTTGTATCTTTCAATGAAAGTCTGGCGTTCAACTGTCTTTTGCTTCTTATCCTTGTGCGTTTTTTGGACTCACTTATATCATTCTCAATTTACTGTTAGATCTCTTTGTTGTGATTTCATTAAAATATGTTTTGGGGCAAAATAGTATTGATTATTAAGGGCTGAGCGCCAAAAGAATCTGCAAGTTCTATGCGCCTAACATGAGCGTTTGACATTTACAGGCAGCCACTTCTAGCGCATCTGTTGTTTGCACGTGTTGGCTCCCCTCCTTTCAACTTTAGGCCGAAGTTTCGTGCACAGCTCATTTATATACACACCTTTTGCTGCATACCAGCGCTGAAGTCTCGTGCTATTGGCACACTATGAAAATGCATACACAGCTAATAGAGAGCGACTTCAGCACTGGCCTGATACTGGGTCATTTTATAAACCTTATTTGTGCTTTGTACATCTGAAAAAAGGCATAGAGATGTCTCTAGATCCATTGTAGAAACCAGCTCTGGGGGCATCCAGGACTGAACGGGGGCATGACCACTGACCAGGAACATGGAGTTGTGGCTAAGGCATTCCTAGGATCCTGGATTCCCCACTTGATCACAGAAACATCCAGCGTCGTATCTAATGTTAGGTCTGCTCCAGGCAGGAACAAGCATTTGAAAAGAGCTTGTTTAACTGAAAAACATCCAGAGAGTGTAGAGAAGAAAGTACTCTAACTTCCCCACTACTCAGCACAATGTCAACAACAGCAATAGTGGGATTTGACCCCCATTCCTAATCCACTACTCTAACAACTAGGCTATTTTAGACGTCCAGGTTCTAGAACATGGTTCTGGGGATGCCTATGTAGATGCCGCTGCAGAAGTCCATATTGTGCACATCCATGTTTGCACCTGGACGTGACTGCTTTTTTTTCAGATGTTCAGGCTTAGATGTCCCAGATTGCACTTGGACAGCTCTTCTAAAATTCCCTTCATAGTGAATGATGGCAGATGAAGACCAGCATGGTCCATCTAGTCTGCCCAGTAAGGCGGCTAGAGTTGTAGAGTTTGTGACCCAGTAGCTCCCCAGGAACCGATGGACACAGATAAGCATCCGGTGGTAGAAGCCGGTACTGCGGGAGAAAGCAGGGATTTCTCTGCAGAAAGAAAAAAACTCAGAACTAATCAAGCAGAACAGCTCACCTCGGGGGAAGGGAGTAGTAAAGCTCTTGATTGGGCACGCCCCAAGAGGAGGCGGGCAGTGCAAGCTAGAAGCACCTGGTTAAATAGTCTGAAACCAGGAAGTGAAGGGGAGCAAAGGAAACTAGGAGAGCCACAGAGGCTAAGAGAGAAGCCAAGAGAACAACAGGGACGGAGAGAATTTCCAGAAGGAGAAACAAGAGTTTCAGAGGGAAAGTCTGGAAGGAAATATCTTTGCTGCTGTGATTCCTCCAATAGTCTGCAACTAGCAGGTAGCGCGGTGGAAGACTCAGAGGAGGAAAGGAACTGCTGGAGGCAGAATACTTTCAGAACGCTGAGAGATCCAAGGCTACAGGACCAGGCAGAGCTATGGAATAAAAGGCAGAAGGACAAAGAATTCTCCAAGGGAAAGCTTCTATACAAGGTACCCAGTGGGGGAGAAGTAGTGGATAAGTGTTATGCTCCAAAGCCAGAGAGAGTGTGCCCTAGTTTTAAAAGCCAAGTCAGACAAAATGGTGGCAGCTGTTTTCAGCAAGGAGAAGCTTTGAATAAAAGTGAATATTCTTACAAGCTAGCTGAAGAACCTAGCCAGGAAAGGGCTGACGTCAGTGCTTTTAAATGTCTCTTTAAAGACTCTCCCATTACTGCTAAGTATCTAAGCACTGCACCCACGTGTAGAGAAAGGTGTGGAGATAATGTTAGCAGCACATTGAATGTTTGTTTTCCTGACACAAACAAATATGCTAATCAGCCTGAGATAGAGAGGCTCAGCAAACAATTGCTCACGGGAGAAAAGGAACGCCAGCTAAGTGAAGGGAAGTCACCAGCTGAATCACTTCTCCACGAGTTCAGAGAGTTTTTAGAACATAAGGCAAGTTTTAACTACAGTGCTCCAGAACCAGTTACTGGCTGTAAAGAAGGAATGCCTATTTCTAATTCTCTGCCTTCCTCAGAAGAGGATATGTTAATGGACTGTTCTACATGCTTAATTGAGAAAGACAATTAAGGGGAAAAGGTTACCTGTTATATGAAGCAATATAGCAGAGGCACTTAACTCGTCCTATACAAGAAGCTGGTAGAAAGTGAATGAGTCAATGTACCAGTGATTGCTATAACAGGAGCACTACTGTTGTAGGAACTTTTCTGTCTCACCCTTTTTGATTGGATCACATGAAGGGAATGTGAATTCCTGAATATAGCACAGCATTGCAAGTCTGTTTAGCAAGTTTCTTTACTCTTGTTTTGGATTTATACTTCTGCACCGTCTGTACCATTTGAACTGCACAACTGGCAAATAAACCTCATGAAAAATAAATTTCTCTTTGCCATGCCTTACTGCTCGAAGCACTAAACACAACTACAACTAATTGCCTCCAGGGCATCACAAGGCAACCCTTCCTTAAACCCCCAAGGTTAGGGAGCGGGCGGCGTGATAAGAGTGGCGTAGTTGGCAGGATTTCTGCAGACGCAAGAAGTGACCATAGCAGGAGCTGCAGAGGCCGGACTTCCAGAGGAGCCCAGCAGAGGTGCTGCCGAGCCCAGCAGTGGAAGGGGACTGCAGGAAGCTGCTGAACTTCGTTGCTGACATGCCTGTATAACTCCTGAGCCAGGTAAAGGGTATCCACCCAGGATACCGAGGATACCAGGGCCAGGGGGGTCTCCTAGTGGTGACTGGGGAAAGAAAAAAAATATATATATATATATTCCAAAGAGAATAGAAAACTCAGTATCCAGTGGTATCGCACTTTGGTCTGTGTTTCTCTTTTGTTGCAGGTTCCAAGATGGCGTTGGAAGCCAAAGAGGTCTTTGGATGGATGGCGACGCAGTTGGAATGCCAGAGAGACATGTCTCTAGAGGCACAGGCAAGAGCTAATGCTAGCTTCCATGAGCAGCAAAAACCCCTGTTAGCGTTGATGGAGGAGTTGTTGCGAGAAAAGAAGCCAGCGCCTGTTCCAGCCTCAACAACAGGTTCCACACTAACAGACAATGTACATCCTGTTAGCATACAGATGGGAACTTTGTTCAATTTTGGACAGCTTACAGATAAGGATGATGTGGATGATTATTTAGAAAGTTTTGAAAGAGTTGCACATCTTAGCTTGTGGCCTAAAGAGCACTGGCCGCTAAGACTGGCTACATCCCTCACAGGGGAGGCGCTGGCCGCTTACCGTGCCATGCCAGCTGATTTAGCAGGAAGCTATGATGAGATTAAAAGAGCAATCAGGGAGAGATTGGGGCTCACTCCGGTTTATCGCGCTCGCCTGAGGAGTGTGAAATTGAAGCCCAGTGAGACTCCAAAATCTCTATGTCATCGCATACGCAGCTTGCTTAACAAATGGTTAAATCCAGAAGGGAGAGCTGTGGAGTCTATCTTGAATGACCTAGTATTAGAGCAGTACATGGACGCTCTTCCAAACAGTATCCGTACTTTTCTGATCTTGCAGAATTGCAAAACCCCTCAGGAGGCAGTAGCACTCTCGGAAAGATACATTGAGGCCGAGATTACAGGCCAGAGAGGTGGCTCTACTTCCCAGGAGTCTGGTTATTGCAGATCAGAAAGGGCACGAAGGGAGGAGAGCGGTCCTGTAAAAATGTGCATGCCTTTATGGAAAGGTGGAAAAGGTAGACAAAAATGTTACAAATGTGGCCAGGAAGGGCATTTGCAAAGACAATGTCATGTGAAAACTGCATTAATAGCGGGTAGTGCTATGAGAGATAGGTAAGGTGTCCTTCTTTCTATAGAAGTACAGGGAATCACCGCCCAGGCTTTGCTGGACTCCGGGGCGGAGTTGAGTATGCTCTCCGAGGAGTTGTGGCATGAAATAGAGGCCAAGCAAGGCGGAGAAGTGATTCAGCCCGTTACTTCAGTGAAGATAAGGTGCGTACATGGTGGAACTTCCACTTACCCAGTGTACAAACTACACATAAAAGGGTTAGGTACACGTAGGACTATCCCACTAGCAGTTATCCCAGGTCTTCCTCATGCTGTCATTCTAGGCAGGGATTGGCCTCAGTTTTATCAAGAGATGAAGCGAGAGTTGCATGAGAAAGGCGTGATGGTCTCCACGAGGGCCCAGTCTGCAGCCTCAGAGGATAAGGAGGGACCCTTAGAAAGGGAGGAAGACCACACAGAGGATCTTGGAGAAATTCTTCCTTTTGAGGATGCTTTAATAGAAACTCCAGATCCTAAAGATAAAAAGGAAAAGGCTGAAAAGCGTAAAGAGAAGCAATTATGCTCTAGAAACAAGGTGGAGATACAGGCCGGGCAAGAGCTGCCATGGGTGCCCGAGGAACTGATGAACAAGTTTCCCTCGTTTCCGCATGAGCAGCAGGCAGACCCTGCCCTTACTCAGGCATTTAAGTGGGCCCAGAGCACTAGGGATACCCTTCCTAGGTTTCTGCTCACCGCTGGCCTACTCTATAGGGAGAGTAAAAATCCTTTTACAGGAGATACTAGGAAGCAGTTAGTGGTGCCGACCACTTTCAAAAACATAGTGTTACGGCTGGCACACGACCATCCTGTTGGGGGACATAAGGGCAGTCAGGGGACCCTTGACCAGATCCTCGCTAGATTTTACTGGCCAGGTATATTTAAGGAGACGGACAAGTTTTGCGAGGCTTGTCCCACTTGTCAAAGAGTCTCTGCAGCCCATCCCAGGGAGGTCCCAATGATCCCATCTCCTGTGATTAAAGAGCCCGTCCAAAGGATAGGGATAGACATAGTTGGACCTCTAATTAAGACTCCGAGAGGATTCCGCTATATTCTAGTGGTAGTAGATCACGCTACAAGATTTCCGTGGGCCATGCCACTACGGAGCACATCAGCCAAAGTAATAGCTATGGAACTTATTAAGCTATTTTGTGAAATAGGTTTCCCGAAGGAAGTTCTCACCGACAGGGGGAGCAATTTCCTCTCAAAGTACTTAGGGCAAGTGTGGGATGCCTTTGGCATTACCCACATCAAAACAGCAGCATACCATCCCCAAACTAACGGTTTAGTCGAAAGACAAAATCAAACTATTAAGAGGATGTTACGTAGGAGTTTGGAGGGGGACATTGACAATTGGGATACCATGCTTCCCTTTATCCTTTATGCATGCCGAGAAAGGAAACAAGCCTCATTAGGAACGGCACCATATGAGTTACTATATGGCCGGTCACCCCGCGGCATTCTGGACATCCTAAAAGAACAATGGGTGGAGCCAGATCCAAGGGAAGTAGAGGTGCCCGAATTCCTTAAAGATTTAAAGAAACGGCTACGCCGAACTTCACAGGCAGCGGAAGAAAACTTAAAACGTAGTCAGGCTAAACAAAAATCCTACAACGATAGGAACACAAAACAGCGTCAGTTAAATATAGGAGAGAAAGTCATTGTGATGGTGTCGGGTACGGAACCCAAATTCGAAAGCCATTGGAAGGGCCCTTGTCGGGTGGTGCATCCTGTGGGACCTGTTTCATATTTAGTGGAAAATAGGAAAGGCCGCAGGCAAGTCTACCACGTTAACCTCCTAAAGCCATGGCATGACAGGGTAGCCTTAGCCCAGATAGCCACAATAGACTCCACAAGACAACAGCCTCAAGTACAGCTTAACATCCCAGAGTCCATAAGTGGTATCACGTGCTGTGCTGTTGAGATACAGCCAGCCCGTGATATCTTAAGGGGGGGGGATCTGTGACCCAGTAGCTCCCCAGGAACCGATGGACACAGATAAGCATCCGGTGGTAGAAGCCGGTACTGCGGGAGAAAGCAGGGATTTCTCTGCAGAAAGAAAAAAACTCAGAACTAATCAAGCAGAACAGCTCACCTCGGGGGAAGGGAGTAGTAAAGCTCTTGATTGGGCACGCCCCAAGAGGAGGCGGGCAGTGCAAGCTAGAAGCACCTGGTTAAATAGTCTGAAACCAGGAAGTGAAGGGGAGCAAAGGAAACTAGGAGAGCCACAGAGGCTAAGAGAGAAGCCAAGAGAACAACAGGGATGGAGAGAATTTCCAGAAGGAGAAACAAGAGTTTCAGAGGGAAAGTCTGGAAGGAAATATCTTTGCTGCTGTGATTCCTCCAATAGTCTGCAACTAGCAGGTAGCGCGGTGGAAGACTCAGAGGAGGAAAGGAACTGCTGGAGGCAGAATACTTTCAGAACGCTGAGAGATCCAAGGTTACAGGACCAGGCAGAGCTATGGAATAAAAGGCAGAAGGACAAAGAATTCTCCAAGGGAAAGCTTCTATACAAGGTACCCAGTGGGGGAGAAGTAGTGGATAAGTGTTATGCTCCAAAGCCAGAGAGAGTGTGCCCTAGTTTTAAAAGCCAAGACAGACAAAATGGTGGCAGCTGTTTTCAGCAAGGAGAAGCTTTGAATAAAAGTGAATATTCTTACAAGCTAGTTGAAGAACCTAGCCAGGAAAGGGCTGACGTCAGTGCTTTTAAATGTCTCTTTAAAGACTCTCCCATTACTGCTAAGTATCTAAGCACAGCACCCACGTGTAGAGAAAGGTGGGGAGATAACGTTAGCAGCACATTGAATGTTTGTTTTCCTGACACAAACAAATATGCTAATCAGCCTGAGATAGAGAGGCTCAGCAAACAATTGCTCACGGGAGAAAAGGAACGCCAGCTAAGTGAAGGGAAGTCACCAGCTGAATCACTTCTCCACGAGTTCAGAGAGTTTTTAGAACATAAGGCAAGTTTTAACTACAGTGCTCCAGAACCAGTTACTGGCTGTAAAGAAGGAATGCCTATTTCTAATTCTCTGCCTTCCTCAGAAGAGGATATGTTAATGGACTGTTCTACATGCTTAATTGAGAAAGACAATTAAGGGGAAAAGGTTACCTGTTATATGAAGCAATATAGCAGAGGCACTTAACTCGTCCTATACAAGAAGCTGGTAGAAAGTGAATGAGTCAATGTACCAGTGATTGCTATAACAGGAGCACTACTGTTGTAGGAACTTTTCTGTCTCACCCTTTTTGATTGGATCACATGAAGGGAATGTGAATTCCTGAATATAGCACAGCATTGCAAGTCTGTTTAGCAAGTTTCTTTACTCTTGTTTTGGATTTATACTTCTGCACCGTCTGTACCATTTGAACTGCACAACTGGCAAATAAACCTCATGAAAAATAAATTTCTCTTTGCCATGCCTTACTGCTCGAAGCACTAAACACAACTACAACTAATTGCCTCCAGGGCATCACAAGGCAACCCCTCCTTAAACCCCCAAGGTTAGGGAGCGGGCGGCGTGATAAGTTACATCTGCTGCTCTGAGCAGGTTACTCCCCTCCATGCCTTTAAGGTTGTACCTGCTGCTTCAGGCAGGTTACACCCTTCTATTTAGAAGTTATTTACGCTTGCTTTGATTCCATCCTCTTGCTATGTAGTGATCCTTAGATGGGGGCCGGAGGGGGCATTGCGAAGGCGGAGTGAGGGCGGGCAGTGGGAGGTCCACGACCCCAGATTCTGAAGTCGGCACTGTACATCCGGGGCCTTGGATCTAGATGGACATTGAGGGACGGCAGGCCCAGGTAGCAGCAGAAAGGTGAGGAGGTCCAGGGGGTTCCCTGGACCTGGAAGGCCAGATCGGGAGGTTGGGCTGCAGGGAAAGAAGATTGTGGTTGGCAGCTGAGGATCATGGCTCCTGAATGGAGCCACAGCGCCATGGCAATGGGATGCCATGACACCGTGGCTCTTTTCAGGAGCTTGACTGAGTTAGCCAGACAGAGGTCAGTACATGCAGGCCAATCGGAATCAGGGCCGGGCTGCACGTACAGGCCCTAGACCCAATTCTGATCCCGTGGGGCACATCTAGCCCCCGCGGGATCAAAATCAGGTCTGCCTCTGTGCATCCCAATTCCGACTGGACTAACAGGGTCCTGGATGCACACATTAGAATGTGCCTTCACGTGTCTATCCCATGCCTTTTTTAATTCCATCACTGTTTTTGCTCCCGCCACCTCCTTTTGGAGGGCATTCCAGGCATCCATCACCCTTTCCATGAAAAAGTATTTCCTGATGTTTCTTTTAAGTTTACCTCCTTGCAGCTTCATTTCATGTTCTCTAGTTCTACAGCTTCCCCGTCTTTGAAAAAGGTTTCTATGTAATCTATTTAGTGTTTATGCATTCAGTTATCAAATTCATTATTCACAACAACATTTATCAAATATTATCTAAAAGGACCATCATCAAGGGATCACACAGACCCTATTCAATTAACCGAACTTAGCGGCACTACTGCATATTTATTCATTTTATTTATTTGTGGGTTTTTTGTACCGCTTTATCAGCATAATCTAGGCAGTTTACAGAGAATTTAAAATTTACAGAGAATTCAAAATTACAGTTTAGAATAAACATGAGTAAAAGTAAACAAAGATAAGTTATTAAATTACAAATTAAAATACTAATAATAAATCAAAAACTGAAAACTTACTAACTTATTTACATAGGCAGTGCAATTATACATAGTGGGAAGTTCATCAGTTGCATCTTAATTGGAAAATGGGGTTTCTGGAGGTAGTGTAAGTAACCATGTGGAATAAGAGAAGACTAATGTTTTTGATTATGTAAGGTATACCTTTGGTCCATCTATGTTATTTCAAAAAAAATTCTGTAAATAGATGTGCATATATCCCATAAGCAAATTTTTGAAGTCCCTGAAGCAAAATGAGCATCAAGAAAGGAGGCCACTCGAAACATTAATTTATGTCGGGCAAAATGACTGAGGCCATTTCATGAATTTTCGTATAAGCTCAGATAAAGCTTTTTCAAATTACTACTTGTGATAATATGTAGACAATGAGCAGGTGATGAAAGTAAGATGTATCCACACTAAGGGGTATGTTTACTAAACCTTCTTAACGTGCGCGCTGTGCAATTAGCGCATGCTAAGGTACCTTAGCGCAGTGTTTTTCAACCTTTTTTGTGCAAAGGCACACTTTTTTCATGAAAAAAATCACGAGGCACACCACCATTAGAAAATGTTAAAAAAATTTACCTCTGTGCCTATATTGACTATATATAAAGTAATTCTCTTGAATAGGAATCAAACACTCACACCAACCCCCCTCCCCTGCTGGTTCACACCAACCCCCTCCCCTGCTGGTTCACTCACACCACCCCCCCCCCCTCCACTGCTGGTTCACTCACCCACCCCCCTGTCACTTACTCACCCCTCCTGCTGGGTCACTTACTCACCCCTCCTGCTGGGTCACTCACTCACTTACCCCCCCTCCCCTGCTGGTTCACTCACACCATCGCCCCCCCCCCTTTGCTGGTTCACTCACACCCCCCCCCCCTCCACTGCTGGTTCACTCACACTCCTCCCCCCCCCATGCTGGTTCACTCACACTCCCCCCCTTGCTGGTTAACTCAAACTCCCCCCCCCTTGCTGGTTCACTCACACACACACACACACCCCCCTCTGCCCAAGCCGCTGCTTCTGCTTTGTACAGAGCAGCGGCTGCACTACACTTACATTGAAAAGTAAAGAGAAACCGTGTCAGGAGCCCTCCGGTCATCGCAGAGCCCGAAGAAGTGATGTCATGGGGGCGGGCTCCTCACAGGCTGTCTTTCCTTTTCAAATTAACTTTATTGCAGCTAAAGTTAATTTGAAAAGGAAAGACAGCCTGTGAGGAGCCCGCCCCATGACATCACTTCCTCGGGCTCTGCATGATCGGAGGGCTCCTGACACAGTTTCTCTTTACTTTTCAATGTAAGTGTAGTGCAGCCGCTGCTCTGTACAAAGCAGAACCAGCGGCTGCACTGCTATAGGGAATCGCGATCGCGTTTGCGCCGCGGACTTCGGCACAAAAGCCGGTTTTTTGCTCTGGCCGCTCCCGATCTTGCGGCCAGAGCAAAAAAACGGCTTTTCAATGGCCGGTTTTACAACTGTGCCGGCAGCCGGCCTGGCCATGGAAAAACCGGCCAGGCCGGCTGAAAACCGGCCAGTTGGCAACCCTAATTTGTGAGCCGAGGCCACATGTTATGGATGAAATTGGAATTTTTCCCACGGCACACCAGACAATATCTCACGGCACACTAGTGTGCCGCGGCACAGTGGTTGAAAAACGCTGCCTTAGTGCACGCTAATGATGCTTTATGGGGCACAAATGTGCCTTAGTGCGTGCTCACGCGCGCAGCGGTGCAAATGAGCGCTGAAGGCGGGGAAAGGCTCCCGGAGGGCGGAGGAAGGCTCCCCGAGGGCGGAGGAAGGCTCCCCAGGGGCGGAGAGAAGGGGTCAATGGGTGGAGAGTGGGAGGGGAGAGGCTCCCCGCACACTAACGATGTGAAATCCGAGGCCAAAACTAACGCAAGTGAAAACCTCGCGTTAGAGCTGATTTAAAAGGAAAAGAAACCATATCTGTCAGCAATGTACAGCAAAACCAGGGAAACCTACAAAAAAGTGATAAGTGTGATACATGTGCACGGAACAAAAGTGCAAATAAACATTGAAAATTACCCCAACAAAATAAAAAAAAATCATAATCAAGCTGGGCAATACTGATAGTAATGGGAAACATCAAAAAACACTCCCAAGAAAGCCCCAAAAAATAAATATGAATTTTGGAAGGGTCTACGCTCCGTCCCCATACAAGGTGAATGATCCCACAGTGAAATAGCACTGATCAGGGTTTCCCTCTCCATTGGACAGGTTACCTATGGCATGCACATGTTCCACAACAGCAGGGCGGGCATGTCGGAATGGGCAACTGGACAGATGCTGGGAAAGGGGATACAGAGGACTGCAGGCGGCACATGCTGTGGTGCAGCTGGGGCACAGTGCGGACTAGGCAGATGCCAAGGTGGCACTTAGGAATGCTGAAACTGAACAGCAGCTAGACAGCAGCTGATGAGGGCCCAACATGGGCACAAGAGTATTTATCACAGTGTCACAGGGGATAGTACCCAGCAGGTACCTCCAAGGGCACAGAACATTGGCAGGCGGTGTTGGGGGGAAGCGTGGATGCCTATGCAGGCACCCCTACCCCAGAACACACACCATAGGCAGCCACCTACCTGCATACTGGATGGCTTGAGACTGCACCAGTGCTGCACCACCAGCAGAAGGGCATGTCAGCATGGTGGCAGAGGGGTACTGGTGGTGGAGGGGGGCAGTGGCAGCTGCCCAGAGCAGACCATGGCCTAGCCCTGTGTAGGTGGGTGCCATGCACTGCAACAGACAGGTCCTGCTGGACAAACAGTCATGGTATCACCAGGGAATGCATTGTCTCTGTGGCAACACGGTGGTGCAGTGTACACAACCAGCGTGTTTGGAGGCAGAAGGTCACAGGTTCAAGTCCCAGCTATGGTGCCTGCCAACCCAGTCCCCCTACTACAACGTGCTAATACAGACAGAACCTTTATTGCAGATGACGTAAACATGCCCAAAACACCTACATTTTACCCTACAGAGCACAGACTCCATAAACAGGTGCATTACCTACAGCAGAGTCTCCCAAATGCAGTCCTGGAGGGCCAAACACCATTCAGGTTCCATGCTGCCTCTAATAAAGATGCCTGTGCTGCATATCTATGCACCACCCCCATGGTATGCAGATGTATCTCATGCATATTCATGAGGGACAGCATGAAAACCCGAACAGTGTTTGGCACACCAGGACTGGAGTTGGGAACCTCTGCCGTAAAGCAGTAGCCAACAGGGGCAGACACACCCACACCCACAGGCTCCATTAGCCAATGCCCCCTGGAGAGGCAGGACATTGGGCCCTGCGTGCATCTCCCAATTCTAGCACTTGCATACCTTAGCAATGCCACCCTACACCTGGGAATACGGTACACAGCTATCAAAAGGTTGCTATGATTACTGGCAGATAGCAATTCCTACGTTAAGCACAGTTTACTGATTGAGCTCCATCATAGCAACCTTTCTGATGTCTGTGGGGTGTGCTTCAGGTCTGGTCTCTGACAGTGTTTACTACCCTGGGGAGTGACCCCCAACAGTTTTGCGTACCATATCCATGCCTGCACTGTGCCCAGGACTGGTGTGGTGGCCAGGGCTGCTAAACACCTCTATAGTAGCACAATGCTGGCATAGGTGTGGGAGTGTGTGTCTGTCTATCCAGTGTGTGGTGGCTGCAAACACCCTCCACAGCCCACACTGCCAGCACTGTTGCCAGTATTGGCCTGCCAATGTGCATAATGAGGAGCAAGGTACCATGGGTATAGCCTGGAAAGGGTGGCCTGGCCAGGACGCATCTGCACAGGGCATAGGGCAATGGCTGGGACATTGTAGTGCCCGGCCACCACCTGCACAGACAGGGTGGCCACAGTATGTCCTGCTGGGAGTTCACTCTCACCCTGACTGAGCAGTGACCACGGCATGGCTAGGTTCCCCCATAGTGCCCTATAATATTTCTTTCATGTGATATTTCTGGGTTCCCTTTTGGGGCCCAATCACTGACTTATCTGCTTGGTGTGTATGCTGACATCCCAGTTCTGGGTGCATGCATCTTCTCCAGGAACATGCCCTATGGACTAGCTATTAGACTGTCTGCAGCTAGTATGTGTCTTGCTGGAACACCTTGCAGGGTGCAGTGACTGCAGGCTTGCTGCAGGAGAATATCAGATTGTGGTGGGGTGCAGCTGAGTATTTCTGGGCCTAATGTCTGTCTGCTATTGTTTTATAGATATGTACAGGGCTGCATTGACTGCCCTGTAGGGGTGTCTGTTTCCCCAGCAGGACTGCAGTTGGTGGTCCTCCCTACTGCTGCCATTGCAGGGACGTAAAATGTGGATCTGTCGGTGGGAGACCCTGTTTCCCACCCTCAGCCCCAGAGAGTGGGTTGGGTGGTGGTACATAATCTGCCTATGGGTCCATAAGGGTCAAACCTGACTGAGAAATACAGATATATCCAAAGTGTGTCTGCAGGAACCACCTATATCACACACTAGGACTGCTGGGGATCTACAGCATGGCCTATTTCTGCCATGGAAGGTGCTGTGGACCTGGTGCTAGGCGCCCCACCGCACCCTCAGGGTGAGCACAGTACCCACACAATGTGACGGTGTGTAGCTACTCTGTGCCAGTAACACACATGGTCAGTTCCCCCTACCAGGCCGAGGTGCTGTGGGGGTGCATACCCCATCTTGTGTTCATCTGTAGATGGCTGATTTGCATGTGCAGTGCATCATGGGAACGGGTGGGCTAACCCTATCCTGGTGACAACAGCAGACTGTTTGTGTGGTGACGTGCAGTCCTTCTGCAGCCAGCCAGGGGCTTGCTAGCAGCTATAGAGCTGTAGCCCACTGATTACTTCACTGCCAGTGGAGCCAGAGGTCATGGGTTCAAACCCACAGTGGGGTTATTTGATAGGGCTGTCCAAAGCATTATCTATTTTTAATGTACATTAGTGCTGCCAGCAAAAACACCCTCAGCATACTGTACCCATAAGGTGCCTCAGAGGGCGCTTTATAGGGCGCCCTATAGGGCACCTTATGGTTACTGTCCATATAAGGTGCACTATACAGTATCCTATGGAGCGGCTTATAGGGTGCCCTATAGGGGACATTATAGGGTGCCGTGGTGGACAGTGCACTTTAAAATGTGCCCTATGGAGTGCCTTATAGGGTGCCTTATGCGGCACCTTAGGTTACGGCACATGAGGGTGTGTTTGCTGGCAGCAATTAATAAAATACAAATAAAGTGCGGCAGGAAACAATACTTACATGTCAAAGCTGATGCCTCAGCCAACCTTAAGTATTAGGCACCCTGGGGATTGAACTCATGACCCTTGTATCACCAGTCAGTGCCTTAACCATTGTGCTACACTGCTGTCCCTCCTTGCATGTCAGCGCACCTACTTAAGATTTCCATGCATTTAAATGCACAGTGCTGCCATCAGAAACAGTGCTATGACCTTGCCGTGCCTCATAGGGCACCCTATATGGCGCCCTATAGGCCACCCTTTAAGCAACATTGTAGGGTGCCTTGGCGGACAGTGCCCTTTAAAATGTGCCCTCTGGGGTACCTTATGGGGTGCCTTATGCAGCACCTTATGTTACAGCACTTTGAGAGTGCGTTTGCTAGCAGCAGTAATTAAAATAAAATTAAAATGCCTCATAATGCAATATTACACATAAATGGTAGTGCCTCAGCCAGCCTTTTTCATTGGGCACAGTGGGGGATTGAACACATGACCCCTGTACCATCTGTCAGTGTCTTCACCATTGTACTGCAGCCCTGTTCCTCTGTTTGCACATCAGCGCGCCTGCTTATGTTTCCCGCGTACGTTTCTCGTGCGCTAATGTGCACGGTGCACAAGAGCGCGCAGCGCACAAGAGCACGTGTGCTAATCACGTTTTGCTACTTTTGACCGGCCCGCCCACTCCTTTTATGGCATCCTGCAGACTAACACGGCACGCACGTTAAGAGGGTTTAGTAAACATACCCCTAAGGGGTATGTTTACTAAACCTTCTTAATGTGCGCTCTGTGACGTTACCACGCGTTAAGGTACCTTAACGCGAGTTAATGGCGCTTTATCAGGTGCTCAGGTACCTTAGCGCGCGTTAACGCGCGCAGCGGCGCAAATGAGCGCTGAAGGCGGGGAAAGGCTCCCGGAGGGCGGAGGTAGGCTCCCCAGGGGCGGAGAGAAGGGGTCAATGGGTGGAGAGTGTGAGGGGAGAGGCTCCCCGCACACTAACGATGTGAAATCCGAGGCTCAAAACTAACGCCAGTGAAATCCTGGCGTTAGAACTGATTTAAAGGGCAGAGAAACCATTTCTGTCAGCAATGTACAGCAAAACCAGGGAAACCTACAAAAAAGTGATAAGTGTGATACATGTGCACGGAACAAAAGGGCAAATAAACAGTGAAAATGACCCCAACAAAATATAAAAAAAACTTAACCAAGCTGGGCAATGGTGATATTAATGGGAAACATCAAAAAGCACTCCCGAGAAAGCTCCAAAAAAAAGATATGAATTTTGGAAGGGTCTACGCTCCATCCCCATACAAGGTGAATGATCCCACAGTGCAATTGCGCTCATCAGGGTTTCCCTCTCCATTGGACAGGTTTCCTATGGGGTGCACATGTTCCACAACAGCAGGGCGGGCATGTCGGAATGGGCAACTGGACAGATGCTGGGATAAGGGACACAGAGGGCTGCAGACGGCACATGCTGTACTGCAGCTGGGCCACAGTGCGGACTAGGGTGATGCCTAGGTGGCCCATAGGAATGCTGAAACAGTAGAGCAGCCAGACAGCAACTGATGAGGGCCCAGCATGGGCACGAGTGTGCTTCCCACAGTGTCACAGGAGATAGTACCCAGTAGGGACCCCCAAGGGCACAGAACAGTGGCAGGCGGTGCTGGGGGGAAGCGTGGACACCTATGCAGGCACCCCTACCCCAGAACTCGCACCATAGGCAGCCGCCTACCCGCACACTGGATGGCCTGAGACTGCGCTCCACCAGCAGAAGGGCATGTCAGCAGGGTGGCAGAGGGGCACTGGTGGTTTAGGGGGCAGTGGCAGCTGCCCAGAACAGACCGTGGCCTAGCCCTGTGTAGGTGGGTGCCATGCACTGCAACAGACAGGCCCCGTCTGATGAACAGCAAACAGTACAAAAACGTAGTCAGGTATGAATTCTCACCAATACTTTATTGATCCATACTTATTAAGGGAGACCAGACCCGACACAGGCCGTGTTTCGAAAAAATCTTCTTCAGGGGTAGGCTCAGCTTATACTAAAAACACATCATAAATAGTTAAAAAATTAATTAAAACACAAATATAAAAAAACTTCTCTCATAAATGAAAAGACTGTAAGAATGCGATGAACAAATAAATAAAATATATAAAAGACACAAATATGATATACATAATCCATAGACAAAAAGCATGTTCTAATATATATCATAACCATATAAAAACATGAATGCTTAAATCATAAACATGTTAAATTATGTTAAAACAAAACTCCCTCTAAAAAACAAATGCAGCATATATGTAAGAAAAGAATAAATAAAAAACAATAACATGCAGATGCTAACCAAAAGCTAATATATATAAATGTAAATAAAAACAATAAATAAATAAATAAATGACATGTTGCAAACACCATTACTACATTAATAATAAAATCATAAAATGCAAAGGATTGCAAAACAAACAATATGGAGAAGTACAAAAGAGATGAGGCTCATGACCAAAGACACCAAAACTAATCTAGGAGCAGGAGTGAAAGGTACTATTACCTTGAGAGCTTGATAAGAATACGTCAATAAAACTAATTATTTCATTAAAAGTGAAACAAACTTTCATAACTGTAAAATGAATAAAAAGAAGATAGCATTAGAAGACTGATAATAAAAAAAATAAAAAATCAAATCAAATCTATCAAAATTAATATGATTCTTTTTAGACCCAAAAAAATACCATGATATAACAACATACCAGGCCATCATATTATGGAGGAGCAAAACCATGAAGGTAAAATTCAAACAGAGAAAGGTGAAACAAAGGAGAACCGCCTGGATGACAAAATGACCGGTAGGCTACTCGTCTGATGAACAGTCATGGTATCCCCAGGGAATGCACTGTCTCTGGGGCAACACAGTGGTGCAGTGCACACAGCCAGTATGTTCAGGAGCAGAAGGTCACAGGTTCAAGTCCCAGCTGTGGTTCCTGCAAACCCAGCCCCCATTTTTTTACCCACTGCTAATACAGACAGAACCTTTATTGCAGATGACATAAACATGCCCAAAACACCTACATTTTACCCTACAGAGCACAGACACCATAAACAGGCGCATTACCTAGAGCAGAGTCACCCAAATGCAGTCCTGGAGGGCCAAACACCATTCAGGTTCCATGCTGCCTCTAATAAAGATGCCTGTGCTGCATATCTATGCACCGCCCCCATGGTATGCAGATGTATCTCATGCATATTCATGAGGGACAGCATGAAAACCCAAACAGCGTTTGGCACACCAGGACTGGAGTTGGGAACCTCTGCCATAAAGCAGCAGCCAACAGGGGCAGACACACCCACACCCACAGGCTCCATTAGCCAATGCCTCCTGGAGAGGCAGGACATTGGGCCCTGCGTGCATCTCCCAATACTAGCACTTGCATACCTTAGCAATGCCACCCTAAACCTGGGAATACGGTACACAGCTATCAAAAGGTAGCTATGATTACTGACAGATAGCAATTCCTAAGTTAAGCACAGTTTGCTGATTGAGCTCCATCATAGCATCCTTTCTGATGTCTGTGGAGTGTGCTTCAGGTCTGGTGTCTGACAGTGTTTACCACCCTGGGGAGTGACCCCCAACAGTATTGCGTACCATATCCATGCCTGCACTGTGCCCAGGACTGGTGTGGTAGCCAGGGCTGCCAAACACCTCTATAATAGCACAATGCTGGCATAGGCATGGGAGTGTGTGTCTGTCTATCCAGTGTGTGGTGGCTGCAAACACCTTCCACAGCCCACACTGCCAGCACTGTTGCCAGTATTGCCCTGCAATGTGCATAATGAGGAGCAAGGTACCATGGGTACAGCCCAGACAGGGTGGCCTGGCCAGGATGCATCTGCACAGGGCATAGGGCAATGGCTGGGACATTGTAGTGCCTGGCCACCACCTGCACAGACAGGGTAGCCACAGCATGTTCTGCTGGGAGATCACTCTCACCCAGACTGAGCAGTGACCACGGCATGGCTAGGTTCCCCCATAGTGTTATACAGTGTTTCTCTCATGTGATATTTATGGGTTCCCTTTTGGGGCCCAGTCACTGACTTATCTGCTTGGTGTGTATGTTGATATCCCAGTTCTGGGTGCATGCATTTCCACCAGGAATATGCACTATGGACTAGCTAGCAGACTGTCTGCAGCTGGTATGTGTTTTGTTGGAACACCTTGCAGGGTGCAGCGGCTGAAGGCTTGCTTCAGGCGAATATCAGATAGTGGTGGGGTGCAGCTTAGCATATCCAGGCCTAATGTCTGTCTGCTATTACTGTATGGATGTGTTGAGGTGCATTGACTGCCCTGTAGGGTGTCTGTTCCCCAGCAGGACTGCCACCATTGCAGGGAGGTAGAATGTGGATCTGTTGGTGGGAGACCATGTTTACCACCCTCAGCCCCGGAGGGGGGGGGGGGGGGGCGGCGGTGGTGGTACATAATACTCCTATGGGTCCGTAAGTGCTAAACCTGACTGAGAAATACAGAGGTATCCAAGATGTGTCTGCAGAGACTACCTATCTCACACATTAGCACCGCTGGAGACCTGCAGCATAGCCTAGTTCTGCTGTGGACCTGGTGCTGGGTGCCCCACTTCACCCTCAGGTTGAGTACAGTACCTGCACAATGTGACGGTGTGTAGCTACTCTGTGCCAGTACCACACACGGTCAGTTCCCCCTACCAGGCCGAGGTGCTGTGGGGGTGCATACCCCATCTTGTGATCATCTGTAGACTGCTGATTTGCATATGCAGTGCATCATGGGTATGGGTGGGTTAACCCTATCCTGGTGACCACAGCAGACTGTTTGTGTGGTGACGTGCAGTCCTTCTGCAGTCAGCCAGGGGTTTGCTTGGAGCTGTAGCCCACTGGTTACTTCACTGCTTGTGGAGCCAGAAGTCTTGGGTTCAAACACACAGTGGGGTTATTTGATAGGGCTGTCCGAAGCATTGTCTATTTTTAATGTACATTAGTGCTGCCAGCAAAACACCCTCAGAGTACTGTAACCATAAGGTTCCTCAGAAGGCGCCCTATAAGGCACCTTATAGGGCACCCTATAAAGCGCCTTCTGAGGCACCTTATGGTTACAGTCCGTATAAGGTGTCCTATGGAGCGCCTTATAGGGTGCCCTATAGGGGACATTATAGGGTGCCGTGGCGGACAGTGCACTTTATAATGTGCCCTATGGAGTGCCTTATAGGGTGCCTTATGCGGCACCTTAGGTTACGGCACGTGAGGGTGTGTTTGCTGGCAGCAATAATTAAAATACAAATAAAATGCCTCAGGAAACAATACTTCCATGTCAAAGCTGATGTCTCAGCCAGCCTTATGCATTAGGCACACTGGGGATCAAACTCATGACCCCTGTATCATCAGTCAGTATATTAACCATTGTACTACACTTCTGTTTTTATGTTTGGATGTCTGTGCGCCTACTTAAGATTACCGCGCGGTAACGCGCTGTCAGACGGCTGCCTGGGTGAGAATCTTCACAGTCTTGTCAAGTGCATATATCTATATGATTTGCAAGGTATTGTGGGCAATGTAGTTCATTCACACCAGACACAGCTGCTGACAATAATTTAGTTGTGCTCTTGGGTAAAGCCGATAAGATATTTATTTATGGGGTTATTTCTCCCAACACAGATATGCTTGGTAGCACATAAATTAGGTAACTTGCTTTCAGTGTTAACTTGGAAAAACAAAGTCAAAATCAGGAAAACAACAAATGAAAAGCCACAAAGCAAAAAACAAACTGTTCTTTTCAGGTTAACTTCTGATTACTTCCCACATAGATACAGAAGTGATTCTCTCCTAGCTCACAAGCAATTAGGTAAGGCTTAATTGCTAGCAGTCACCAGCTGAAACCCCTTAGCTGGCTTGCCTTCCACTGTGTGGGTCAAATCCTGCTTCAGGAGCTTTTCTGAGTAGATTAAAGAACAAATTTGTATTTCTTTGTGATGGTTGCTGTACTTTATAACAGAAAGTTACCAACGGAGTTTAGATAGAGAGCAGTCCATATAAACAGGATCCTCATCTGCTATTATTCCCCCTTGTTCAACAAGCATGGGTTCAATATCATGGATTGGCACAGATGAATCTCTCAATGGAGCATTTTCAGGAGAATATTTGTTTCCCTGCTGTCTTTCAAGGTTATAGCTAGGGCATAGATCAGTGTTCATACCTGAGCTTCCATTGCTGCTAGAGTTCCTCTCTATATAGCCTGGCCAGTATGTAGTCCAGTTCTTATGTCCAGCCTTCCAATCCAGATCCCTGGACACTGGATCTCTCTTCACATACCTTCTGGCACAGGTCTTAGGGTCCCTTCCACGTGCAGCCGTCTCCCTCACAGGTAGCCTCTGGTGATTCCTAGCTCTGCAGCACCATTCCTCTGGCTTTCCCCAGTCCAATGGTGTATGCTGGCCCTTGGAATACCTCCCAGTATGCGTACTGCTTTGGACTCTTCTAGACCTCTCAAAGGCTTTTCTCCTCTTTCTTCCAGAGGGTCCCTTTCCCTCTCTGTCCGTCCGGTTTGGCTTCTGCTTCTGATAATCCTTCAGATGAAACTGAGGATAATTCTCTGGATATCCAAGGTGATCATGAAGATGGTCATCTGTAGAATAAACTCTACTCTTATTCTGCCTAGATGAGTGCTCCTCCCTAACACAGGGCAGCTGTGCTGAATCAGGCCTTGCCCTTTGAGATGAGTGTTCCATCCTAGCACAGCGCAGCTGTGCTGAATCAATCCCTGCCCTTTGCAATGAGTGCTTGGGGATTACCTCATAGCCCTTTTGATTGAACACACGTTTTCTCACTTCAGCTCCTCTCATGGCTGTTGGAAACCTGGTGCATTCTGGGACTGGTAGTCTTTTATGGCAAAATTCTGTTTTCTCATTTCTACCAGCACTGACAGGTTGCTTGTTCAGAGACACTTCACCTTTTCTATAGCCCCTTCCTGAGCTATGATAAGCTTCCTTATCACATACCCCCCTGCTTAAGTTATTACGGACTGGTTTAACTGGTGAAACTTCTTTCCTACAGTCCGTAATACCTACGAGAGTGTTATCATTTTGAAGCTCACTTATTTCCTGACTGGCTTCAGGGTCATTATTATTTACAGGCCTCTCCTTCCAAGACTTAAGTACATTAATATGGTAGGTCTGCCTACGCCCTCTTGCATTTTCTACCATATAAGACACTGGGCTCACTTGTTTAACAACCTTCCATGGCCCTTTCCACTGTACTTCAAATTTTGGGGCTGTACCTGCTACTTGAACCAAAACCTTTTCACCAATGCTTAATTGGCGGCTTTTGGCCTTCCTATCATACCACCCTTTCTGGCGCACTTGACTGTCCTGCAGGTTCCTCTCAGCAACCTGCGACGTCCTTTTCAAACGTGCTCTCAAGTCACGTAGAAACAGTGGCACCTCCTGACTTCCTGGTTCAGGATCAATCCATTGTTCCCTCAAAATGTCTAACAAACCCCGTGGAGCCCTACCATACATCAATTCATATGGGGTTACACCTAGGGACACCTGAATTCTTTCCCTGCAGGCATACAAGGCAAAAGGCAATAACATATTTATTTATTTATTTATTTATTTATTTAACAGTTGCTTATATACCGCTACCTTCCACAGATCAGGTGCGGTTCACAGTGAACAAGGAATGAACAGATTTACAAGTCTGTTTTACATGGAACATTAGTTAACTAGGTACAATTTTGCTAAATACATTAAACATGAATGGATTAAATATAGTAGAATTTGTTAAATAACAATCGAACTATTTACATATTTTGAACTATTACATATATCTATTTACAAGAATTACAAGTAGTTATTTAATCGACTTTAATTGTAGTTAGGTAGGAGAATTGGAGTTGGTGTACCTTAGGTCGCTATTAACCATTACCTGTTAGAGGTAAGGTATTTCAAGTGTGCCAAAATGGGAGATGAATAGATATGTTTTTAATTTCTTGCGGAGTTCCTTTGCATCATTTAATGCCCTATTTCTTCGGGGAGGGAGTTCCATAGGGTGGGAGCTGCATGTGAAAACGCTTTTTTATTAGTAGTTTTTAGTAGTTGTGAATTCTTTCGGGATCCTAATTTTATTCGTGTGGCCTCTCCGTAGCATAGTTTGGGATGTGTCTTTAGTAATAAGTTTTGTTAAGGGGACTGGGGCCATTGTATTTAGTGTCTTAAATGTAGTGATAATCAATTTGTGATTTATTCTGGATTGAATTGGGAGCCAGTGAAGGTTTGCTAGTATAGGGGTAATGTGTTCAAATGGTGGAACCTTCATTACATATCCCATTACATATCCCATTCTTTTACCTCTCCTGCTAACCCCCTTCTCAACATTTGTTTGAGAGTTTGGTTGAATCTCTCCACCAAACCGTTTGATTGTGGATGGTAGGCTGAGGTTTTTACGTGATGAATGCCAAAGGCATCCCAGACCTGGGCCAAATATTTGGATACAAAATTGGACCCTCGGTCAGTCAACACCTCTCTTGGGAATCCCACTTCACAAAACAATTTTACTAGCTCTAAAGCTATTGTTTTTGCAGAAACATTCCTCAATGGTATGGCCCAGGGAAACCTTGTTGCCTGATCTACCATAACTAGGATGTATTGGAAACCTCGGGGCGTTTTGACTAATGGGCCTACAATATCCATGGCAATGCGACCAATTGGGTCTGTGATAATTGGCATGGGGATCAATGGCACGACCGGTGGGTGAGCCGCTGTAACTCGCTGACACGCTGGACATGCAGCACAAAACTGGGCAGTTTCTTTGAAAATACCTGGCCAGTAAAAACGCTTAAGTATTTGATCCAGCGTTCCTTGCATCCCTTTATGACCTCCTACTGGATGTTCATGTGCTAATCTAAGTACTAGCCCTTTGAAAGTTGTGGGTACCACCAATTGTTTACGTATGGTCCCAGTCCTGGGGTCCTGACTCTCTCTATATAATATTTCATTATCTAGTCTGAATCTGGGCAATTCCTCCCTGACCTCCTGAGCATACTTAAAAGCTCAGGTGAGAGCTTGATCAGCTCGCTGCTCTTGTGGAAAGTTAGGAAACTTTGCCACTAACTCAGCTGGCACCCAGGGTAAACTTTGACCAGCTAACATCTCAGCCCTACCCTGTGCTCTGCAAAGTCTCTCACGCCGCTTTTGTGCTTTCAACTTTCTTACTTTACCAGATGATGGGGTTATTAAATCATCATGAGAGGGTAAGTCTCCTAATAACTCTGCCTGCTCCCCCTCCTCCTTCTGCTGGCTCTCTATCTTAGCCTGCGAGCGGGTGGATACAAGGCCCCTCTTATTACCCATAGTTTGGCCTTCTGGAAGCTGAACCATCTTTTTAGCTAGGGACTGAGGACTTCCAAAGAAAGGCCCGGGAGCTATTTCCATTATTAAACCTTCTCCCTCCTTCTTTCCTAGCCCTTCCACTAGACCCTGCTTAAATCTTGGCCAGTCCTTTCCTAGAACCAAATCAAAGGGTAGCCTAGGCACCACTGCTACCAGGACTTCCTCTTGTTCCCCCAGGCACTTAACCTTTAGCCTATAGGTGGGATGTGATGTTGCAGCACCATGAATGCATCCGATGTGAACTTGGCTTTCAGGGGTTCTAGGCACAAATCCTTCTTGGGCCTCTATTCTCTTCCAAAGCCTTTCTGACATCATACTCTGGTCTGCCCCAGAGTCTAACAAAGCATTTATGGTAATTCCTTGCACATCAACCATCAAAAGAAATCCTTCTTTGGGCTGTTTTAAATCCAGACCCATTAAGCTAGTGTGTAACTGGCATCCCTTCTCTAAATGTCCCCAGCTTCCACACTTGAAACATTTCTTTTCACTCCCCTGTGTCATCTGGTTTGGCACAGTACATTTATTATCAGAAACATTTTTAATTATTTTCTTTTCTGATACAGCACATCTTGCTTCAACACCAATCTTCAGAGGGCCACCCATTCTATGGCAAGCCTGCGTGGCTCCCAAGAATCTCTCTGCTAGCATGGTTGCCTCTCCAAGATTTTGGCAATTTTGCTGTATAAGGAAAGTGTGCAAATCTTTAGGCACCCCAGACATAAATTGTTCAAGCATTATAATATCTAATAACATTTCTACCGTCTTTTGCTCAGGCTCCAACCATTTTACAGCTAAACCTCTGATTCTCTGACTCAGAGCCCTGGGTGTTTCACCCACTCTCAATGTAGTAGCTCTAAACATTCGCCTATACTCTGAAATAGACAACCCTAGGCGATCTCTAATAGCAGCCTTTACATCCTTATAATTCAAAGCCTGGGCTGCTGGCATTGCTCTGTAAGCTGCAAGCGCCTCTCCAGTTAATGAGGCTGCCAGCCTTACTGCCCACTGGGTCTCTGGCCATGCTAATGCTTGTGCCACTCTTTCAAAAGACTCTAGAAAATCATCAACATTATCATCTGGAGTTAGCTTCCCAAAACTAAATGCCCCAATCCCTTGATTGAGTCCCACACTGTCCACATGTGGTGTACCAGTATTTACTGCTGGTCTTGCATCTGTTCCACTTTGGTTCTGCAGCTCAACTAGGGCTTGCACCAGATCAAGCACTGGCTTCTGCTGATCCATTAAGGCTCTCATAGCAGTGTCCTGAGCCTGCTGTGCTAGCTCCTGCTGCCTGCTGAACTGGGCTGCCATCCACTCAGCTAGTTCCCTTGAATCCATCTTGATTCCTGCAAGAAATACAAAGAAAAAAAAACACAGTGCACCACCTTCCAAACAGGTGTGTTTTTTTCTACTTTTTTTTTTCAATTACCCTGTGCTTACTCCCATCCACCACTAGACATGCCCAGGTACTTATTACCTTGTCTCAGTGATGAATCCAGCTCTGCACAGGGTCTTTTCCTCTTGGGACAGCTTCCTGGAACAACCCCTTTTCCTCCAAAGTGTAGTTGAGGGAAAATCTTTTTTTTCCAGCTTTAAACTTGAACTGTAATTGTAATCCTCAGCAAGTAAATCCCCTTTGTGCAAAAGCAATCCGAAAAACTACGCCATTTGTCAGACGGCTGCCTGGGTGAGAATCTTCACAGTCTTGTCAAGTGCATATATCTATATGATTTGCAAGGTATTGTGGGCAATGTAGTTCATTCACACCAGACACAGCTGCTGACAATAATTTAGTTGTGCTCTTGGGTAAAGCCGATAAGATATTTATTTATGGGGTTATTTCTCCCAACACAGATATGCTTGGTAGCACATAAATTAGGTAACTTGCTTTCAGTGTTAACTTGGAAAAACAAAGTCAAAATCAGGAAAACAACAAATGAAAAGCCACAAAGCAAAAAACAAACTGTTCTTTTCAGGTTAACTTCTGATTACTTCCCACATAGATACAGAAGTGATTCTCTCCTAGCTCACAAGCAATTAGGTAAGGCTTAATTGCTAGCAGTCACCAGCTGAAACCCCTTAGCTGGCTTGCCTTCCACTGTGTGGGTCAAATCCTGCTTCAGGAGCTTTTCTGAGTAGATTAAAGAACAAATTTGTATTTCTTTGTGATGGTTGCTGTACTTTATAACAGAAAGTTACCAACGGAGTTTAGATAGAGAGCAGTCCATATAAACAGGATCCTCATCTGCTATTATTCCCCCTTGTTCAACAAGCATGGGTTCAATATCATGGATTGGCACAGATGAATCTCTCAATGGAGCATTTTCAGGAGAATATTTGTTTCCCTGCTGTCTTTCAAGGTTATAGCTAGGGCATAGATCAGTGTTCATACCTGAGCTTCCATTGCTGCTAGAGTTCCTCTCTATATAGCCTGGCCAGTATGTAGTCCAGTTCTTATGTCCAGCCTTCCAATCCAGATCCCTGGATACTGGATCTCTCTTCACATACCTTCTGGCACAGGTCTTAGGGTCCCTTCCACATGCAGCCGTCTCCCTCACAGGTAGCCTCTGGTGATTCCTAGCTCTGCAGCACCATTCCTCTGGCTTTCCCCAGTCCAATGGTGTATGCTGGCCCTTGGAATACCTCCCAGTATACGTACTGCTTTGGACTCTTCTAGACCTCTCAAAGGCTTTTCTCCTCTTTCTTCCAGAGGG
This sequence comes from Ichthyophis bannanicus, assembly GCA_033557465.1. Lineage (NCBI taxonomy): Eukaryota > Metazoa > Chordata > Amphibia > Gymnophiona > Ichthyophiidae > Ichthyophis > Ichthyophis bannanicus. The sequence goes on along the minus strand of CM066032.1, from coordinate 114,977,617 downwards.
TCTCTTTCCCTCTCTGTCCGTCCGGTTTGGCTTCTGCTTCTGATAATCCTTCAGATGAAACTGAGGATAATTCTCTGGATATCCAAGGTGTTCATGAAGATGGTCATCTGTAGAATAAACTCTACTCTTATTCTGCCTATATGAGTGCTCCTCCCTAACACAGGGCAGCTGTGCTGAATCAGGCCTTGCCCTTTGAGATGAGTGTTCCATCCTAGCACAGCGCAGCTGTGCTGAATCAAGCCCTGCCCTTTGCAATGAGTGCTTGGGGATTACCTCATAGCCCTTTTGATTGAACACACGTTTTCTCACTTCAGCTCCTCTCATGGCTGTTGGAAACCTGGTGCATTCTGGGACTGGTAGTCTTTTATGGCAAAATTCTGTTTTCTCATTTCTACCAGCACTGACAGGTTGCTTGTTCAGAGACACTTCACCTTTTCTATAGCCCCTTCCTGAGCTATGATAAGCTTCCTTATCACAGCGCTTAGCGGCACTTTGCCCGATAATGTGCACAGCAGTGCGCGTTATCGCGCGCTAATCCCGTTTTGCTACTTTATATGGCATCCTGCACACTAACGCCGGGCGCACATTAAGAAGGTTTGGTAAACATACCCCTAAGTCCCATTGAATGAATAGGGAATGTGTGATCCCTCGATGATGGTCCATTTACATGTTGTTGTTGTTAAGTGCTGTTGAGTTGATGCTGACTCATGATGACCCTGTAGATAGCTATGGCAATTTGTTTTGTTGTAAGTATCCATTGGGTTTTTGTGGCAAGATACAGAAGTAGATTGTCAAGCTTTTCTTCTCTGTAGGTAATGCCAATTTTGTTGCTGTTGTCACAGAAATGTGATCTTCTGCCACCAGCACCGTCTCATACTGCTGCTGCCCAGATAGATTGTTTGTCTTAGTCTGGCAGCTCAGCTGAGACCTGCCCATCTTGGGAGACCCTGCCAGTAATTATGCTACCAAAAGCATAGTAATCAGCATGACTAATGTCCACAAGCCCTTGCGGTACAACAAGCTGCAAACTAAGTGAGGACCTTTGACATGGAGGCCGATTCTAATCCTGAAATGTCCGGCCACATTGCCCGGCCAAAACCTGGACGTGCCAGAGAGTCCCTGATTCTGCCACTACGGAGCCCAGACGTATCCACGATGGCAGAATCAGGAACATAGATGTCCAGCCGGGCACTCCATTCCAGTGCAGGGGATGTCTACTGGAATTCAATTCCCACACAGGGACAAGTAACCTCAGGCCAGAGGGACTGGGGTCTCTAGTCCCATGGCTGCTCCTTGTGGCCTTGGGCAAGCCACTTAACACTCCATTGCCTCAGGTACACTTAGATTGTGAGCCCTTCAGGGATAAGGGAATAAAACAAGTACCTGTTAGTATATACATGTAAAACCGCTCTGATGCGTAAGTAAAGGGCGGTATATCAAATGCCTAAAACCATAACCATAACCATACTGGCCTGCCCGCCGAGACCACAAAATGCTCCAGTGATTAGCCAGTGCAGTGGCATCCTGTCACCATGGCACCAGCACGTCCAGTTGGAGCACCCAATGGCCAAACGCATAGCGGCCCAATGGTGTAGGGGGGGGCTGCAGGCCATGATCACCACAGCACCCAGCATTTATTCCACCATCAGGGTGTGATAAACTGGGTGTGTAAGTAGGAGCTGGGGAATATACAGAAACATGACCGAAATTCCCTCTGTACATCCCGGCAGCTGGCCCCCTCCCTCGTACCACTCCCACTCTGCCCCAGCACCGCCCCCACCCAGCCCCATCCAGTGCTCCCTGTACAAACGATCTGTAGATGCGAGGCATGCTGAGAGCAGAATCACGTTCCAGGGCTAAGCGCGGGTTGGACATCCAGGCCGTAGATCCAACCCCGCTGATCGGAATGACCACCATAATATTTGATCAATGTTGCTGTGAATAGTAAGTTTGATAACTAGGGGGTATGTTTACTAAACCGTCTTAACATGCGCTCTTCGACGTTATCGCGCGATAAGGTACCTTATCGCCCAATGAAGGTGCCTTACTGGGCGATAAGGTACTTTAGCGTACGATAATGCGCGCAGCGGCGCAAACAAGCGCTGAAGGCGGAGAAAGGCTCCCGGAGGGCGGAGGAAGGCTCCCCAGGGGCAGAGAGAAGGGGTCAATGGGTGGAAAGTGGGAGGGGAGAGGCTCCCCGCACACTAACGCTGTGAAATCCGAGGCTCAAAACTAACACCAGTGAAACCCTGGCATTAGAGCTGATTTAGAGGGAAAAGAAACCATTTCCGTCAGCAATGTACAGCAAAACCAGGGAAACCTACAAAAAGTGAAAATGTACAGAAGAAAATGTAAAAATAAAATAACCAAGCTGGCTAATAGTGATATCAATGGGAAACATCAAAAAACACTCCCAAGAAAGCTCCAAAAAAAAGATATGAATTTTGGAAGGGTCTATGCTCCGTCCCCATACAAGGTGAATGAGCCCACAGTGAAATTGCGCTGAGCAGGGTTTCCGACTCCATTGGCCAGGTTTCCTATGGCATGCACATGTTCCACAACAGCAGGGCGGGCATGTCGGAATGGGCAACTGGACAGATCCTGGAAAAGGGGACACAGAGGGCTGCAGGCGGCACATGCTGTGGTGCAGCTGGGCCACAGTGCAGACTAGGGTGATGCCTAGCTGGCCCATAGGAATGCTGAAACAGTAGAGCAGCCAGACAGCAACTGCTGAGGGCCCAACATGGGCATGAGTGTGCTCCCCACAGTGTCACAGGGGATAGTACATTGGCATGCGATGCTGGGGGGAAGCGTGGACAGCTATGCAGGCACCCCTACCCCAGAACCCGCACCATAGGCAGCCATCTACCTACACACTGGATGGCCTGAGACTGTGTTCCACCAGCACCACCAGCAGAACGGCATGTCAGCATGGTGGCAGAGGGATACTGGTGGTGGAGGGGGCAGTGGCAGCTGCCCAGAGCAGACCGTGGCCTAGCCCTGTTTAGGTGGGTGCCGTGCACTGCAACAGGTTCTGTCTGACAGTCATGGTATCTCCAGGGAATGCACTGTTTCTGTGGCAACACAGTGGGGCAGTGCACACAGCCAGTGTGTTCACAAGCAGAAGGTCACAGGTTCAAGTCCCAGCTGTGGTTCCTGCCAACCCAGTCCCCATATTTTACCCACTACTAAAACATGCTAATACAGAAAGAACCTTTATTGCAGATGACGTAAACATGCCCAAAACACCTACATTTTACCCTACAGAGCACAGACACCATAAACATGCGCATTACCTAGAGCAGTCTCCCAAAATTCCGTCCTGGAGGACCAAACACCATTCAGGTTCCATGCTGTCTCTAATAAAGATGCCTGTGCTGCATTTCTATGTGCCGCCCCCATAGTATGCAGATGTATCTCATGCATATTCATGAGGGACAGCATGAAAACCCGAACCATGTCTGGCCCACCAGGACTGGAGTCGGGAACCTCTGCCCTAAAGCAGCAGCCAACAGGGGCAGACACATCCGCACCCACAGGCTCCGTTATCCAATGCCTCCTGGAGAGGCAGGATGTTGGGCCCTGCGTGCATCTCCCAATACGAGCACTTGCATACCTTAGCAATGCCACCCTAAACCTGGGAATACGGTACACATATATCAAAAGGTTGCTATGATTACTGGCAGATAGCACTTCCGAAGTTACGTTCAATTTTCTGACTGAGCTGCATCATAGCAACCTTTCTGATGTCTGTGGAGTGTGCTACAGGTCTTGTGTCTGACAGTGTTTACCACCCTGGGGGGTGACCCCAACAGTATTGTGTACCATAGCCATGCCTGCACTGTGCCCAGGACTGGTGCGGTGGCCAGGGCTGCCAAACACTCTATAGTTGCACAATGCTGGCATAGGTGTAGGGAGTGGGTGTCTGTCTATCCAGTGTGTGGTGGCTGCAAACACCCTCCACAGCCCACACTACTAGCACTGTTGCCAGTATTGGCCTGCCAATGTGCATAATGAGGAGCAAGGTACTGTGGGAATAGCCAGGATAGGGTGGCCTGGCCTGGATTCATCTGTACATAGCATAGGGCAATGGCTCAGACATTGTAGTGGCCGGCCACCACCTGCACAGACAGGGTGGCCACAGCATGTCCTGCTGGGAGGTCACTCTCACCCTGACTGAGCAGTGACCACGGCATGGCTAGGTTGCCCCATAGTGCTTTACAGTAGTTCTCTCATGTGATATTTATGGGTTCACTTTTGGGGGGTCCAATCACTGACTTATCTGCTTGGTGTGTATGTTGACATCCCAGTTTTGGGTACATGCATCTTCTCCAGGAACATGCAATATGGACTAGCTAGTAGACTGTCTGCAGCTAGTATGTGTCTTGCTGGAACATCTTGCAGGGTGCAGTGGCTGGAGGCTTGCTGCTGGAGAATGTCAGATAGTGGTGGGGGGCAGCTGTGCATTTCCAGGCCTACTGTCTGTCTGTTATTGTTTTATGGATGTGTACAGCTCTGCATTGCCTGCCCTGTAGGGTGTCTGTTCCCCAGCAGGACTAGGGTTGATAGTCCCCTCTGCTGCCATCATTGCAGGGAGGTAGAATGTGGATCTGTTGGTGGGTGAACCTGTTTCCCACCCCGAGGGTGGGTTGTGTGGTGGTACATATTCTGCCTATGGGTCCAAACACCCCCCTTCACCTACATCATGTAACCATGGCACCAACACAGGATATGCACTATTCTGGGTGCATCATAGCCCATAAGGGCTAGACATGACTGAGAAACACAGAAGGACACAGATGTTTCCTAGGTGTGTCTGCAGGAACTACCTATCACACACAGTAGCACTGTTGGGGACCTGCAGCATGGCATATTTCAGCCATGAAAGGTGCTGTGGACCTAGTGCTGGGCACCCCACCTCACCCTCAGGGTGAGCACAGTACCCGCACAATGTGACGGTCTGTAGCTACTCTGTGCCAGTACCACACACGGTCGATTCCCCCTACCAGGCTGAGGTGCTGTGGGGGTGCATACCCCATCTTGTGCCCATCTGTAGACTGCTGATTTGCATGTGCAGTGCATCATGGGTACGGGTGGGTTAACCCTATCATGGTAACCACAGCAGACAGTTTGTGTGGTGACATGCAGTCGTTCGGCAGCCAGCCAAGGGCTCGTTGGCAGCTGTAGCCCACTGGTTACTTCACTGCTTGTGGGGCCAGAGGTCATGGGTTCAAACCCATGGTGGGGTTATTTGATAAGGCTGTCCAAGGCATTGTCTGTTTTTAATGTACATTAGTGCTGCCAGCAAAAACACCCTCAGTGTACTGTAACCATAAGGCACCTTATAAGGTGTCCTCTAAAGCGCCTTATAGGGTGCCCTATAGGGGACATTATAGGGTGCCTTGGCGGACAGTGCACTTTATAATGTGCCCTATGGAGTGCCTTATGCGGCACCTTAGGTTACGGCACGTGAGGGTGTGTTTGCTGGCAGCACTAATTAAACTACAAATAAAATGCTTCACAAATCAATACTTACAAGTAAAAGCTACTGCCTCAGCCAGCCTTATGGATTAGGCACACTGGGGCATCAAACTCATGACCCCTGTACCATCAGTCAGCGTATTAACCATTGTGCTACACCTCTGTTTCTGTGTGTGCATTTCTGCACGCCTACTTAAGATTACCGCGCGTTAACATGCTCAGCGGCGTCTCACCCGATAATGTGCACAGCGCACGTTATCGTGCGATAATCCTGTTTTGCTACTTTAAGACCGACATGCCCACTCCTTTTATGGCAGCCTGCACACTATCGCCGGGCGCACGTTAAGACGGTTTAGTAAACATACCCCTAAGTCTTGATACTAAATAGATCAAATAGAAAAAGTGTTTTTTTCTGAATGGAATGGGGTTGTATATCTGTATATTTATGTTTCTTCATTTACTTGATATTTCACCTTTCAACTTTTAGAACAACAAAGTGGTTTACAATAAAAATACAGCTTAGTGCAACATTTTCCATAGTAATAACATCAACTGACTTAACCAAATTATCCAGAGTAAAAGAATGTGGAGAGGGATTTTGGAAAGGACATTCAAATGCAATCTGGGATATCTAAGAGCGTCAAAAAAAGAAAAGTAGGCACATCCAGGTGCAGACATGATCCAGGTGCAGGTGTAGATGTGCCCGATATGAATGGCTGCAGAGGCATCTACATAGATATCCCCAGAATAGTATTGTAGGACCTGGAATCTAAGAATGGCTTAATGGTTTGAGTACTGGGCAAGGAACAGGAAAGTCAACATTCAAGTCCCATTGCTGCTATCACTGAAATTGTGTTGAGTGATGGAGTGCATTCTTCTTTACACCTTGTGGATGTTTTTCAGCCAAAACAAGCACTGTTCATGCCTGGAGCAAGTATAAACTTAAACATGACTCCAGACATCCAGGACATTTCTGAGATCAATCGGGAACGCCCCAGTCATGCCTCCACCACGCCCCCATTCAAACTAGGATGTCCTCATGCGGTTGACATGCACAGACTTGGCTTCTAAAAAAGTTCTAGAGATGCCTCAGTGCTTTGGACGTCTCTATGCCTGTTTTCAGGCATCCAAAGCACGAATAGAGCTTCCAAAACAACCCCCATAGTGAACAAGAACAACAACAAAAAAAGATAGTACAGCAAGAGATAAACCACAGCACTGGATATGACTGCCCACCTGGAACACTTCAAACCATCTCATAGCGGCCTACCAAATGCCACCTCAAAGAAGAACATCTTCAGACCCTCCTTAAATTTTTTTGAAGACGTTTCAGGGTGAAGAAATGGGGCAATGAGTTCCACAGAGTAGTGGTAACATAAAAGAAAGTAGAACCATCTAATCGAGTCAAGGCAAGTACGTGTTATAGATGGGATATATAATGACTAATAAATTTTCACTTTGCAACCGTAGGGAGTGATAGTGCATGTATGGAGTGAGCAGGAAAGATAGTGAGGAATACCTACATAAAAGCTTTAAATGTCAGCAGTAACATTTTTAATTTATCCTACAATAAAACAGAAGCCAAAGCTTTCCAAATAATAGTGGTATAACATGACCAAATATTTTTGCATTGGGCAATATGTCGAAATCTTCCGTTCAGTGTGTGGCAGCGGCCAAAAGAACAAACGGAGTATTAGAAATTAGTAGGAAAAGAATTTTGATTTCTGCATCGCAAATAAGATATAGTGGCACTAGAAAATGTATAGAGAAGGGCAACCAAAATGATAAAGAGGATGGAACAACTCTTCTATGAAGAAAGACTAAAGAGGTTTGAGTTCTTCAGCTTGCAGAGGAGATGGCTGAGGGGAGATATGTAGAGATCTATCAAATCCCGAGGGGAGTGAAATGGGTTAACGCAAACAGATTGTTTACTCTTTCAAAGAGTGCAAAGACTAGAGGTCAAGCCATCAAGTTACAAAGTACTACATCTAAAACAAACAAGAGAAAATATTTTTACTCTCCATGGATAATTAAGCTTTGGAACTTGTTGCCAGGGGATGTGGTAAAAGTAGTTAGGGTAGCTGAGTTGAAAAAGGTTTGGACAAATTCCTGGAGGAGAAGTTCACAAACTGTTATTAAAGTAGACAGAAAAATACTGCTTATCTTTGGAGATAAATAGCATAGAACTGGCTTCTTTTGCGATATGTCAGATACTTGTGACCTTGCTTGGCCACTGCTGGAAACAGGATATTGGGCTTGATGGACTTTTGGTCTGACCCAGTGAGCAGTTCTTATAACCAATATATTTTTGATATTCTAAGGCAGCGTTTTTCAACCACTGTGCCGCGGCACACTAGTGTGCCGTGAGATATTGTCTGGTGTGCCGTGGGAAAAATTCCAATTTCATCCGTAACATGTGGCCTCGGCTCACAAATTAGGGTTGCCAACCGGCCGGTTTTCAGCCGGCCTGGCCGGTTTTTCCATGGCCAGGCCGGCTGCCGGCACAGTTGTAAAACCGGCCATTGAAAAGCCGTTTTTTTGCTCTGGCCGCAAGATTGGGAGCGGCCAGAGCAAAAAACCGGCTTTTGTGCCAAAGTCCGCGGCGCGAACGCAATCGCGATTCCCTATAGCAGTGCAGCCGCTGGTTCTGCTTTGTACAGAGCAGCGGCTGCACTACACTTACATTGAAAAGTAAAGAGAAACTGTGTCAGGAGCCCTCCGATCATGCAGAGCCCGAGGAAGTGATGTCATGGGGCGGGCTCCTCACAGGCTGTCTTTCCTTTTCAAATTAACTTTAGCTGCAATAAAGTTAATTTGAAAAGGAAAGACAGCCTGTGAGGAGCCCGCCCCCATGACATCACTTCCTCGGGCTCTGCGATGACCGGAGGGCTCCTGACACAGTTTCTCTTTACTTTTCAATGTAAGTGTAGTGCAGCCGCTGCTCTGTACAAAGCAGAAGCAGCGGCTTGGGCAGAGGGGGGTGTGTGTGTGTGTGAGTGAACCAGCAAGGGGGGGGGGAGTGTGAGTGAACCAGCAAGGGGGGGGGAGTGTGAGTGAACCAGCAAGGGGGGGGAGTGTGAGTGAACCAGCAGTGGAGGGGGGGGGGTGGTGTGAGTGAACCAGCAAGGGGGGGGCGATGGTGTGAGTGAACCAGCAGGGGAGGGGGGGTAAGTGAGTGAGTGACCCAGCAGGAGGGGTGAGTAAGTGACAGGGGGGTGGGTGAGTGAACCAGCAGGGGAGGGGGGTTGGTGTGAACCAGCAGGGGAGGGGGGTTGGTGTGAGTGTTTGATTCCTATTCAAGAGAATTACTTTATATATAGTCAATATAGGCACAGAGGTAAATTTTTTTAACATTTTCTAATGGTGGTGTGCCTCGTGATTTTTTTCATGAAAAAAGTGTGCCTTTGCACAAAAAAGGTTGAAAAACACTGTTCTAAGGGGTATGTTTACTAAAACCCCATTAGGTGCGCGCCGCACTATTGTGCGGGATGCCATATAAGGAGTGGGCGTTTCAGTCTGAAAAAGCAAACCGGGATTAATCATGCGCTAATGTGCGCTGTGCGCTCATGTGCGCCGTGCACAGTAGCGCATGAGAAACTTGCGCGGGAAGCATAAGTGGCGCGCTGATGTGCACACACACAGGAACAGAGCCACAGTACAATGGTGAAGACACTGACCGATAGTGCAGGGATCATGGGTTCAATCCCCCACTGTGCCCACTAAAGAAGGTTGACTGAGGCATTACCTGTCAAAGGTAATATTGCAGTCTGAGGCATATTAATTTTATTTTAATTACTGCTACTAGCAAACGCACTCTGAAAGCACTGTAACAGAAGGCGCCCCATAAGGTACCCCAGAGGGCACATTTTAAAGTGCACTGTCCGCCAAGGCACCGTAGAATGTTGCTTATAGGGCGCTTTATAGGGTGCTGTATGAGGTACCGCAAGGTCACAGCACTGTTTTTGATGGCAGCACTGTGCATTTAAACGCATGGAAATCTGAAGTAGGTGCGCTGACATGCAAGAAGGAGCAGCAGTGTAGCACAATGGTTAAGACACTGACCAATGATGCAGGAGTTATAGGTTCAATCCCCCACTGTACCTAATGAAAAAGGCTGGCTGAGGCATTACCTGCTATAGGTAATAGTGCTGTATGGGGCATTTTATTTTTATTTTAATTAGTGCTGCCAGCAAACACACCCTCAAAGTATTGTAACATAAGGTGCTGCATAAGGCGCCTCATAGGGTACCCCAGAGGGCACATTTTAAAGTGCACTGTCCGCCACGGCACCCTACAATGTTGCTGAAAGGGTGGCCTATAGGGCGCCATATAGGGTGCCCTATGAGGCACAGCAAGGTCATAGCACTGTGTTTGATGGCAGCACTGTGCATTTAAACGCATGGAAATCTGAAGTAGGTGCGCTGACATCCCAGGAGGAACAGCAGTGTAGCACAATGGTTAAGGCACTGACTGCTGATACAGGGGTCATGAGTTTGCTCCCCAGTGTGCCTAATATGTAAGGCTGGCTGAGGCATCAGCTTTACAATGTATGTATTGTTTCCTGCAGCACTTTATTTGTATTTTATTAATTGCTGCCAGTAAACATGCCCTCACGTGCCATAACTGAAGGTGCTGCATAAGGCACCCTATAAGGCACTCCATAGGGCACATTATATAGTGCACTGTCTGCCACGGCACCCTAAAATGTCCCCTATAGAGCACCCTATAAGTCGCTCCACAGGATAACGTATAGTGCACCTTATATGGACAGTAACCATAAGGTGCCCTATAGGGCGGCCTATAAAGCGCCCTCTGAGGCACCATATGGGTACAGTATGCTGAGAGTGTTTTTGCTGGCAGCAATAATGTACATTAAAAAGAGATAATGCTTTGGGCAGCCCTATCAAATAACCCCACTGTGGGTTTGAACCCATGACCTCTGGCTCCACAGGCAGTGAAGTAACCAGTGGGCTACAGCTGCTAGCAAGCCCCTGGCTGGCTGCAGAGGGACTGCATGTCACCACACAGACAGTCTGTTGTGGTCACCAGGATAGGGTTAGCCCACCCATACTCATGATGCACTGCACATGCATATCAGCTGTCCACAGATGAACACAAGATGGGGTATGCACCCCCACAGCACCTCGGCCTGGTAGGGGGTACTGACCATGTGTTTTACTGGCACAGAGTAGCTACACACCGTCACATTGTGCGGGTACTGTGCTCACCCTGAGTGTGCGGTGGGGCGCCCAGCACCAGGTCCACAGCACCTTCCATGGCAGAAATAGGCCATGCTGCAGGTCCCCAGCAGTGCTAATGTGTGAGATAGGTAGTTTCTGCAGAAACACCTTGGATATATCTGTCTCAGTCAGGTATAGCCCCTATGGACCCCAAGGAGGATTATGAACCACCACCACCACCACCACCACCACCCTCCTCCTCCAGGGCTGAGGGTGGCAAATAGGGTCTCCCATCAACAGATCCACATTCTACCTCCCTGCAATGGTGGCAGTAGAGGGGACCATCAACCCCGGTCCTGCTGGGGAACAGACACCCTACAGGGCAGTCAATGCAGCTCTGTACACATCCATAACACAATAGCAAACAGACATTAGGCCTGGATATGCTACGCTGCACCCCACCACTATCTGATATTCTCCTACAGCAAGCCTTCAGCCACTGCACCCTGCAAGGCACTCCATCAAGACACATACCAGCTGCAAACAGTCTGCTAGCTAGTCCATAGTGCATGTTCCTGGTGGAAATGCATGCACCCAGAACTGGGATGTCAGCATACACAACAAGCAGATAAATCAGTGACTGGGCCCCAAAAGGAAACCCATAAATATCACATGAAAGAAATACTATATAGTACTATGGGGGTGCCTAGCCATGCTGTGCTCACTGCACAGTCAGGGTGAGAGTGGTCTCCCAGCAGGACATGCTGAGGCCACCCTGTCTGTGTAGGTGGTGGCCGGGCACTAAAATGTTCCAGCCAGTGCCCTATGCCCTGTGCAGATACATCCTGGCCAGGCCACCCTGTCCGGGCTATACCCATGGTACCTTGCTCCTCATTATGCACATTGGCAGGCCAATACTGGCAACAGTGCTGGCAGTGTGGGCTGTGGAGGGTGTTTGCGGCCACCACACACTGGATAGACAGACACCCCCCCCCCCCCCACACACACACACACACCTATGCCAGCATTGCGCTACTATAGAGGAGTTTAGCAGCCCTGGCCACCACACCAGTCCTAGGCACAGTACAGGTATGGATATGGTACGCAATACTGTTGGGGGTCACTCCCCAGGGTGGTAAACACTGTCAGAGACCAGACCTGAAGCACACACCACAGACATCAGAAAGATTGTTATGATGGAGCTCAATGAGCAAACTGTGCTTAACGTAGGAATTGCTATCTGCCAGTAATCACAGCAAACGTTTGATAGCTGTGTACCGTATACCCAGGTGTAGGGTGGCATTGCTAAGGTATGCAAGTGCTAGTATTGGGAGATGCACGCAGGGTCCAATGTCCTGCCTCTCCAGGAGGCATTGGCTAATGGGGCCTGTGGGTGTGGGTGTGTCTGCCCCTGTTGGCTGCTGCTTTACGGCAGAGGTTCCCAACTCCAGTCCTGGTGTGCCATAACACTGTTTGGGTTTTCATGCTGTCCCTCATGAATATGCATGAGATACATCTGCATACCATGGGGGTGGTGCATAGATATGCAGCACAGGCATCTTTATTAGAGGCAGCATGGAACCTGAATGGTGTTTGGCCCTCCAGGACTGCATTTGGGAGATTCTGCTCTAGGTAATGCGCCTGTTTATAGTGTCTGTGCTCGGTGGGGTAAAATATAGGCGTATTAACCATGCGTATGTTCTCTGCAATAAAGGATTGTCCTTACTATCACGGTTTAGTTGTGGGAAAAATATGTGGACTGGCAGCAGCCCCAGCTGGGTTTGGAACCTGTGACCTTCTGTTCTTGCACACACTGTCTGTGTGCACTGCACCACCGTGTTGGCACAGATATGCTGCATTCCCTGCAGGCCCTGTCGGATGACTGTACATCCGACAGGGCCTGTTTGTTGCAGTGCACGGCACCCACCTGGAGAGGGCTAGGCCATGGTCTGCTGTTGCCACCTCCACCACCAGTATCGCTCCATCCTTAGATTGGAGACAGCATAAACCCTGAAGGATTTGTGGCCCTCCAGGACTGCATTTGGGGGAATCTGCTCTAGGTAATGTGCATGTTTCTGGTGTCTGTGCTCTGTAGGGTAAAATAGAGGTGTTTGAGCCATGCTTATGTTCTCTGCAATAAAGGTTCGTCTTTACTATCACGATTTAGTTGTGGGTAAAATATGGGGACTGGATTGGCAGGAGCCCCAGCTGGGGCTTGAACCTGTGACTTTCTGTCTCCAAACATGCTGGTTGTTTGCACTGCACCACCGTGTTGCCACAGAAACAGTGCATTCCCTGATGATACCATGACTGTTTGTCCGGCAGGGCCTATCTGTTGCAGTGCATTGCACCCACCTACACAGGGCTAGGCCATGGTCTGCTCTGGGCAGCTGCCACTGCCCCCCTCCACCTCCAGTACCCCTGTGCCACCATGCTGACATGCCCTTCTGCTGGTGGTGCTGGTGGTACGCAGTCTCAGGCCATCCTGTGTGCGGGTAGGCGGCTGCCTATGGTGCGGGTTCTGGGGTAGGGGTGCCTGCATATCTGTCTGCACGTCCCCCAATCACCGCCTGCCAATGTTCTGTGCCCTTGGGGGTACCTGCTGGGTACTATCCCCTGTGACACTGTGCTAAACACTCTCATGCCCATGTTGGGCCCTTATCAGTTGCTGTCTGGCTGCTGTTCAGTTTCAGCATTCCTAAGTGCCAAATAGGCATCTGCCTAGTCCGCACTGTGCCTCAGCTGCACCACAGCATGTGCCGCCTGCAGTCCTCTGTATCCCCTTTCCCAGCATCTGTCCAGTTGCCCATTCCGACCTGCCCGCCCTGCTGTTGTGGAACATGTGCATGCCATAGGTAACCTGTCCAATGGAGAGGGAAACCCTGATCAGTGCTATTTCACTGTGGGATCATTCACCTTGTATGGGGACGGAGCGTAGACCCTTCTAAAATTCATATTTATTTTTTGCGGCTTTCTTGGGAGTGTTTTTTGATGTTTCCCATTACTATCACTATTGCCCAGCTTGATTATAATTTTTTTAAATTTTGTTTGGGTCCTTTTCAATGTTTATTTGTATTTTTGTACCGTGCACATGTATCACACTTATCACTGTTTTGTAGGTTTCCCTGGTTTTGCTGTACATTGCTGACAGAAATGGTTTCTCTTCCCTTTAAATCGGCTCTACCGCGAGGTTTTCACTCGCGGTATTTTTTTACTTGAATTTCAGCCCCGCTCATGTGCGGGGAGCCTCCCCCCTCCCACTCTCCACCCATTGACCCCTTCTCTCCGCCCCTGGGGATCCTTCCTCCGCCCTCCGGGAGCCTTTCCACGCCTTTATCGCACATCAGTGCGCCGCGCACATGAGCGGGCACTTTAGTGCGGCGCGCACCTGTGCGGGGAACAAAAACGCATCATTAGCATGCGCTAAGGTACCTTAGTGCATGCTAATGTGCGCCGTGCAATGAGTGCAGTTTAGTAAACATGCCCCTAAGTCATTTAGTTCAGATGTTGTAATACTGCTGTAAATAGTGGTACAGTAATCCAAGTGGGCAATAACCAGCAGAGCAGGAGCTACCATTAGGTGAACTAGGCGGTTGCCTAGAGCACCGATCCTCTGGAGCACCCACTGACGCCCCTCTCTGAGGCCTGCAGCAGCAGCAGTGGTTGTCAGAAACCACAATACAGCAGGTTACCTTAGCTTGCCGGCGCTGTGTCGCAGTTTCTACTTTCTACTATGTCTCTTCCGCCATCCTTCAGACTTCATGCAGGCCCCTCCATTCTGCCACCTTACCCTCATTTCTGTTGCTGCAGGCCCTTTTTTGGCACTTGAAGCTGCAGCAATGGTTTGGAAACCTTTCAACTCGCTAGTGCTGCGTCATGTTTTTGCTCTCTACTATGTCTCTTCCACCCCATCTTACCCAGATGTCCACAGCAGTTCTACAACATCATTGGTCACCATTATCACTGCTGACTGGTGATCTTTGGCTCCACCCCTGGAATACACCGATGCTACATGGTTAGAAGGGGTTATTCAGCGGCACAAACCAGCTATGTGCCGCTGAATCTCTCACTCAGCACGATTAACGAGGTTAGCAGTTCTGCTAACTGCATTAATCGCTTTGAATATGCCCCCCTGAGATATTTACAAGAATGCTGCAGGAAGTCTTACTGACTGCAAACCAAGGAACTGAGCTCCAGTCCCTGGAATAAACTTTGAGAAGGGGTCATATGAAACCACTGTTAAAAAAGGTGGAGGCCAAAGAGAAGAAAGAATGGCCCCAAACAAGAATGCAAGTCAAATCCTTCCTAAGACAAATTAACTTTTATAGATACTTCATACCAAACTCCACTATGTTGGGGGAAACCTCGCTCTAACCAGTCTACTGGAGAAGGGGCAAACCTCAAATACGAATTGGGACACTACTGAGAATATTGAGGTCACTGGGAGTATAGCTCTGCCTCTGTAATTAGGTCTTGCAGATCTAGATTTAAAAGATTCTTTTCCTCAGTGGCTGAACGTATAAATGCACAGTCCTATCTGTCCAAATGGAGCACACAACAATGGCCAGAAAACAGCAAGAACCTTGTCAAAAGGCTGAGTGGTTATTTAAGGGGCTGGAGTTGCATATGATAGAGATTGTCTGACAGCTTCCAGCTAGTACAATAATGATGCGTAGTTTCCAGATCCAGATGAGACTTTGCTCAATATTTAATTAAACATGTGAGTACAGAGGTATAAGTTAAAGGTGCGTGACAGCCAGCATTCATAAAATACTGAACCTGAAAGCACAGAGCACTAACTACCTTTGAACCTTTGGCAGAGACTTGGCTTACATGGGAGCCTGAATTACACAGATGTGCTTAGGAAGGCATATACAGACAATTCCTAGTTAATGTTAATAGGCCTTCTACTGGCATAGGCTGCAGAATTAGTTGATTTGACTCAATGTCATGGGAGTCTCTGGAGGACCAAAGTTAGGCCATATTATCAACTACAGATGCACCAAATCAAGACCTGTCTGAAAAAATTGTGCTGGTGTTGATTTTATTTGTCTTTTCTTTCACAAGTGGAATTTAGCAGTAAAGTCAGTCCACAGAATTATTTGTTAACTGCAAACTATAAGGATGTTGATTCACTGTTGAATTACTAAGATGATATTGCTTAGAAGGGTGTGACTATCTTGACGTAGGTAGTCCTTCAATTTGCAATAATTATAGGCATCTTAGTCACGTAGGTGTGATATGTATTTTTAGGATTAGTGAGATGGTGAGGAGGAGGAGGGGCAGAGGGTGAAGGAAAATAAACAGGCAGGGTAGAGTAGACTGGAACTAACTGCTAACGCAGCTGAAAGAACTGCTTCTTTTTAGTTTGCTGGCAGAGTGCCTAGATAGGAATTTGAAAGCTGCAACCATGATTCCAGGGCTGTTGTAAAAAAAATCCTTAGATCTCTAAGAACCATTCCAGTTAAGATGTTTTTATCAAGAAGGAGGACTAGGGCCTCAGCTCTCTTTCTGGACAACATTCCCAAAATCAGTGTCCACAGGCACTCAAATTAACACACAAACCTTACATAGCCATAATACATGTGACTCATAAGAAGTGAAGGAGAAAGTTTACATACCTGCTAATTTCCTTTCCTTGAATGCTGCAAGACCAGTCCAGGTGAGTGGATTATGCTTCCCAGCCAGCAGGTGGAGGCAAACTAGAATAACTTTCAGTGTGGTCATCACTAGCATATACTCTGGTGCAGCACTGAGAGAAGCCAGTATGACTTCAAGCAGAAGAAAGACTGAAAAACTCAAACCCAGAAAAGTATTAATCAACTAAAATGCCGTACAATTCCTTTTGGCTCTCTTATCACACTTAATTCTGCATCAGGAATAGAAAATGATAATACATTTAAAAGGCAGCAGGGCTTGCAGGGCTTCCCAATCTAGGAAAGTAAATTAGCAGGTATGTAAAATTTCTCCTTCCTTATCATCCTGCTAGATCAGTCCAGACAAGTGGGATGTACCCAAGCAGTCAGATCCCACGATGGGAGGAAGACAACACTCTGGACCCAACTACTCTGCCAAAGGCACCATCTGCTCCAGCTCCCATATGCAACCTGTTGTGATTTAAAAAGATACTCAAGGCTAACCAGTTAACATCCTTACAAAATGTCTTCCACAGATACCAAGGTGGACTCAACTTATGATGAGGCTTGTGTCCTAGTGCTCTAACTCCCTCTGGCCACAGGAGGTAGGCTGAACTAGCAGCCTCCTTAAGCCAGTGGGCAAACGAGGACTTCACCACCTTCTGTTCCTTCCTTGGGCAACTGAAGAGGACAAAGAGATGCACTGACTGCCAGAACAAATTAGTAGTATTCAGATACTTCATCAATGCTCTCCTCAAGTCTAACAGACATAGCAAGGGGTCTAACCAAATGTACTCCTCCAAGAAAGCAGGCAGGATCAAGATTGATTAAAATGAAAGGGAGACAGCACTTTTGGGAGAAAGTACAACTTGGTCTTCAGAGAGACAGATGCTGACAAGTTGGCGAGGAAGGGTTCCTTATAGGACAAGGCCTGTAGCTCCAACACCCATCTGGTGGAAGAAATAGTAACCAGAAATACCTCCTTGGGGATCAAATCCTTGAGGGAGGCCCTCAAAAGAGGTCAGAAAGGGAAACCTTTCAAAGTCTTCAATACCAGAGAAAGGATTCACTGCAGCACCACTGGCCACACAAGGGGATATATCTGCTTCACCCCCTTGAGGAAGCAGAACACCTCTGGATGTGCTGCCAAGGACACATCTAGAACTCACCCCTGGTAGCACATTAGGGCCACCTTCTGATCCCCAATAGAGTTCAGAGATAAACCCTCATTCAAAGTAGGCTGTAAGAAGAATAAAATGGTCACCTGTCTGCCCTCTTGCCATCCAGAGCATGAGAGGAGCACAACCTCTCGAAGACCCTCCAGACTCTAATACAGGTCAAGGAGGTACAGACATGCCAGGCCTTAAGAAAGGTGTTGACTACTGCCTCATAGTATCCTTTTTTAAACAATGTATGCTTCTCAAAGAGCTGGGCTTTAAACAAGAAGGGCCACAGGTCCTCCATGATCAGGGGACTTTGCTGCAACAGTCCGTTCTCCTGAGGCAACAATTGAGGGGATCCTAAAAACAGGCTCGAGATCCATATACAATGGCCTGGGCAACCAATCTGGCACCACTAGAATTACCAAACCTAAGTAAGAACAAATTCTGTGCAGAAGCCTGCTCATCAAGGGCCATAGTGGAAAGATGTACAGAAGCTCTCCTAGAGCCATTAATGCAGAAAGATATCCAAGCCTGCCATCTGTGAATCCTTCCTGTGGCTGAAAAAGCTCTTCACCTTAGCATTCTTCTGGGTGGCTATCAGATTGAACACCAGCAAGCCCCATCTCTGTACAATGAGGCCAAATGCACGAGGGCTTAGTTCCCACTCAATGAGATCCATGATGTTCCAGCTCAAGAAGTTAACTTAAACATTGTCGACTCCTGCAATTTGTCCCATGACAGATCCACCAGATGAGGCTCTGCTCAGTGACAAACTCTGCCACACCCACAGTCACTGCTGCACTGTGAGTGCTGCTTTGCTTGTTGATGTATGCCACTGCTGTGCATTGTCTAATAACACTCTAACCATCTTGCTCACCAGGAGGGTCCAGACCCTCTCCAGAGCTAGGTGAATTCCCTGGTCTCTACTCTGCTGATCAACCAGGAGGCTTTCTGTGGGGACCAGTGACTCTGTGCCAACTGACCCAGACAATGAGCTCCCCAGTCTGAAAGGCTGGCATCGGTGATGACTATCACCCAGTGGTGCCTTCAGAGAGTGAGTCCGCAGCTACCCTACTAGTTCCTTCTTGATTTTCTGGGAAAGAAGGGACATTGATTGAACAACTGGAAGCTGGGAGACCAGTGAATCAAAAAGATGCATCTGCAGGAGATGCTTAATTGCTTTGGCCCAAAGTACCAACTCCAGAGTCAAAGCCATTAGTCTCAGAAGTTGCAGATAGTCCCACTCACTGGGAACTGATTGAGATCAAAAAGCCCTGAGCTGCATCTGCAGCTTTACCAATCTCTCCTAGATGAGAAATACATTGTCCAAATGAGTGCTGAAGCAGACACCCAGATACTCCAAGTCCTGAGAGGGAGTTAACCTGCATTTAGAATAGTTAATCCCTCAATCCAGCTTTTCTAGCCTCTGCATCAGCTGGGACGTGTCTGCCATGGACTTATCACAGGAGTTGGACTGAACCAGCTAGTCATTCTAGCAGGTGATCCAGATTCACCTGCATCTGAACAGGAAGGCCAGCATGACTACGATGCCTTTCAAGAAGGTGCGAGAAACCATGGCAAGGCCAAAGCGCAGGGTCTGGAACTGGAAATGGTGGCCCAGGATGCAGAAGCAGAGAAACTGTGGATGTTGATCCCAGATAGGAATATGGAAGTACACCTCAGAAAAGTCCAAGGAATTAGAAACTTCCCTTGCTGGACTGACACAGTATCTGACCTGAGGGTCTCCAAGCAGAAATACAGCATTCTGAGCTTAGCACTGACTGCCTTCAAATCCAGAAGGAGAGGGAAAGACCTACCTTTCTTTGTTACCATGAAGTAAATGGAATACCACCCCTCTGACCTTGCTCTGCAGTGCACAGGTACAAGAACCTGCAACTGCTAGAGGTGCTGAAGAGTTTCCTTGATCACTGCTCACTTAGCCAGGGAGCTGCAAGGAGACTCCATAAGGCTGAGAAGAGGCTCCATAAACTCCAATGTATACCCCTTTTCAAGGACCTCAATGACCCATTGGGTTGATGCAGTGTGGGTCCACTCTGAGCAAAACAGCCTGAGCCACCTCCAGCTGCCTGCTCCTCAGAAGGGACCTGATGAGTTCATTGAGAGGGCTTACCAGTCCTCAATTGGCTCCTGCTGAGTCCTGCAAATGCTGGGATCCACAAAAGAACTGATTCTTCTTGGGTTTAAACTCATAGGAGAACTCTTTCCAGCCTGAAACACCATCTCATTCCCCAATGGGCCAGCGAGAGGAACCTTTGGGCCTCTTTTCTTAAAGCCTCTTTGGGCAAGCCTCTTCCAGGCCCTTCACCAGCTTTTCTAGGACTTTCCTAAAGAGCAACTTGCCCTTAAAGGGGAGCTTGCTCAGCTGCAGCTTGAACATTGCATCAGTAGACCAATTCCGGAGCCAGAGCCAACTTCAGGCCACCACAGCTGCTGCAGTGGTCTTAGAGGAGATCCTAATTAAGTCATACAGGGCTTCTGCCACAAATGATGCCCAGACTCCAATCTCATGACCTCTGAGCTGTCCAGCAATTGCTGGATCAAGCATGCTTGAACCACTACACCCACACAAAACACCACTTGCATGCCCTAGGCCAAAGCTATAAAGGCATTCTTGAGGAGGGCTTCTATTCTCCCCTCATAAGTCTCCTTCAGTACAGCACCACCTTCCACCAGAATGGTTGTGTGCATCATCATTACCATTACTGCCTTTAGGAACCATAAAAGCTCTTCCATTTCCCCTTAGGGCAGAGGATACAACTGAGCCAGGATCCTAGTACCCCTCAGCTCCAGTTATGGTGCCTCCCATGGAGAGGATATGAGCTTTTGCAAGAGTTCAGGAAGGGGGAAGAAAGGTCGAAGGGCCAACATCACCCCTCCAGAATAGGATCCACTTAAGAAACCTGTATCAGAGGGGTCTGCAATGCACAAGGTTGCCATGGCATCCTGAATAAGGGTAGCCAGGTCTTCCCTGTGAAAAATGTGAATCACAGATGGATCTTCACCTTCCACCAGAGAAAGCTCCCCTTCATCCAGTGACTCATCCATTGAAGTCAGGGAATCCTCATCTTCTCCCCAGCACTTCTCCATAGGTGATAAAGACAGGCTACTGGAGGAACAGAAAGGTGAAAAAAAGAGGAGGAGACCTCACCAGAGGGGGAGACCTCAAGAGCCCTGAATCCCTTATTAGGAAGGTCAAGAATTTAGAACCCAGCAAGGAGGACTACCAGGCAGCCACCAAAAATGGAAAACAGCCTATAAGCTATTTCAGGAGCGGCTGCTCAAAAGCCTGCCAAAAATAGACCCTAATGTCCTAAAGGATCTTCAGGGGCCTACCGGCTTGAGGTTACAGCTGCCTCACCAAGCTCCCCTTCAGCTGGAACCATGGGGGCATCCAAGATGGACACTGCTTCTGCAAGTGGGAAAATCACAGGAGATGCAGCAGAGGCAACAAAATTGGCATTGGGCCCATGGGGAACCCAAAATTGCAAAAAAAAAATGTGCCCCAAGATTTCTCCGTCACATTTGGGGCAAAAGAAGACAGCCACAAAGTTCACTCAATGGGAAACACAAACAGCACTCCTCTGTGCACCAAACTGTTCCCCCATGGGGTGGCAGCAAGGTCTCTGCCTGCCCCAGGCTCGGAGCCCTACAGAAGCTCTTCCTCAGTTCTTTTTTAATAGAACTTTATTGCCTGTGAAACCTCAACCAGTGGCTCTCTCCCAAAGGTTAGGGAGAAGAACAGAGGGAGCTTTCCTCGAGCCTGGCACCTAAGACTGTACCAGGGGAGGCTAGCAGGAGAGGGAGGGACCCAGATCCATTGGATTCTGCACCCCAGGGCCATTTCAATAGCAGCCTTCCCAGGCCCTTGCCAGAGCACTCTAGGCCCAAACTGAGCCTACCTTGACTCTTCAGTCCAGTTCAAGGCTGCACAGGAACTATGCCACCTCCATCTGCTGGAGATTGAGAAATACTGGCTGGTTAGGGGCTGCACAGGACCCTTATAGAGTGACGTCATCAAACCAGTGGTTCTCAGTCTCCATTTGCTGGAAGGGGAGTGTAAACCTATGAGTCTGGACTGGACTTTAGGGGCTATAAGGAAATAATTTTTATATCTAAATTTTTGGAACAATTTGCAGCTTTTTGGAAAAAGGGGTCTCAATGATAATTACTATTATTTAGCTTGGGTCCCAGATGTTTGGCATATCAAGTAATCTTGGCCACAGGCAGAAAATTATTGTACAGGATAAGCAACCAAAGTACAGGAACCGAAGTAGAAATATTGGACAAAGATTTTGAAAAAAAAGACACGCTACAAGGGGCCATATATGCATGTACATGTGAAATGCTCATGTTATACACACAGGACGTGCAGGTTCTTTGGGCACTCACCCCATAAGAATCAATACAATTTCACCCCAAAACATTTTTTTATGAAATCACAACAAGAGAGCTAAAATAAAAGATAAATAATATAAATGAGTGCAAAAAAGGATATGAAGCAGAAAAACTTTTTTTCTTCAACACTGAACTTTCACTTACATGCTGAAAAGATACAGGTAGAAAATTTTCATGTCGAAGGTAACTCTTCATTGAGACATACCCTGAAACAGTCTTTTCCTACACGTGCATGACGTTTAAGCCACCTCAGACCAGGCGCAGAGATATTGACGCTCCTGCTGGTTATATAATCCTCTACATGTTTCTCTGCATCGGGCGCAGACCTTATTAGCATGCCATTTTAATACGTGCTACAAATCCTAAACCTCCACTGTAATAAATATTCACTTAACTAGGGTAAACGATTGAACAGTAAAACTGCTTTCCAGAGAAGACTTCAAATAACAGCTGGAGCTATATAAGACCATATAACGGTCTTCCAGTATAACGGATCAAAAGGCCTGTACTAGAATGCTCCAATCTCATCATTGGTCATGTCCAGGCATAATACAGCCTTTAGAATAAAATGTACATTTATCACACAAATACATATGATACCTACAAATACAAACAATAATCAATACTACCCAATACAATATTGCTTCATTTTAATATGTGCAGCTCATTTGTGTATAATAATTTAAACATGCTTGGCATTGCTGTGTGTGCATACTTTTCCTTCACTGTTTACGTGCACGTCAATCTCTTTTCTGCATTTGGCATGGTGGAATTTGTGCATATAAGTTGCATTATCTGTGCGCAAAGGGCACAATAGTCTTTCTGCATTGGCCCAAAGGAGAGTAGGACCTGGGAGGATCACATTAAATGATCTTAAAGTAGCCAAACAGGTAGAAGAGATGATGGCAAAAGCTAGAAGGATGCTTAGTTGCACAGGGAGAGGAATGACCAGCAGGAAAAAGTAGGTGATGGAGTCGGTCCAGAGGGTTGGTACTAAAATGGTCAGTGGCCTTCATCATAAGACATATGGGCACAGGCAAAGATCTCAATATATATACTCTGGATGAAAGGTGGGAGAGAGGTAATATGATAGAGACATTTATTTAGTTAGTTAGTTATTTGGCTGTATTTATATACCGCTTTTCACAGAGGTCAATGGAACTGGAACTTCAATTAATTCAAACAACATTTACATTGGAACAGGCAGCTTTGTACAGTACAACTTTGTACAGTACATTTATTTATTTGGCTGTATTTATATACCGCTTTTCACAGAGGTCAATGGAACATGGAACTTCAATTAATTCAAACAACATTTACATTGGAACAGGCAACTTTGTACAGTAAATAAAGGAACCTGGAATACTTGGTTAAAATCAGTGCTTTTTTGTGACGGTATGTGGCGGTACGGCGAACTGGAAAATCTTGAGCCAAAAAGGAGGAGCGACGGCGAAGGGAAAAGGTCGGATCCGCCCCAACAAGAGCCACCCTGACGCGAGCCCGAGGCGAGTCCGGAGAAGGCTTGCCGCGACCTCAGTGTGGCCGGTTAGAGTCGCCACACAACGTTGTGATTGGTCAAGAGTCTACTCTTAACAGTTAACGAGAACATGGATAAAATAATGCGTATTTTTCAAGTGGTGCGCCTCCAGCAAGAAAAAGATTTCGCACAGATGAAGAGACAGAAACAAGTCAATTGAGAGAGCAGACAGTAGTCACAGGTTCTTCACTAATCAAACCAGCCTCAACCAGTATTAATAATACTGACGATATGACGCAGTCGGCATCTGGTGAATCAGAGGCTCCTGACTGGCCTATGTGCTGGACTGTAGACCAGAAGAACGAATATTGTGGTAAGTATGATTGGTTGTATGTTTGCAAAAAGAAGCTTGGGTGTTCGTCTTGCCAGAAAGTTGGATTCCTGGATGTCGAATCAAAAATTGGAATGAAAATTTCAAAGGTGTGGGCCAATTGTAATATTACCTTCTTTGGCGAAAGTCGTCATCAGCAGCTAACATCTCTACAAAAGAAAAATTTTGACCACAAAGACACCGCCAGTCACAGAGCTGCAGTTAATCTGCTTGCTGAAGCTGACAGAGGGGCACTTGAGACAGCGATTTTGCAGGCACTATCTCAAGAAAAAGTTACAACAGCTAAAGTTTTCCATACAGCGTACAAGGTTGCAAAAGAAAATCAAAGTTTTCATAATTTTGAAGCTGAAGTAGATTTGCAAGAACTGAATGGTGTCGACATGGGTCGTATTCTTCATTCAACCAATGTGTGCATCAACATTGTGAATTGTTGATTCTTGGTTACTTCAAGGTCGGCGATCAGCCATTTGCATGAACAGTAAAGAACGAAATCGGGATGTCGCGTCTGATGAAAATTTTATTGGAATTTGGCGTTTTCTATAACATGAATTGATCAGTTTTTAGAGTTTCCTTAGGCATGTTTAATTAAATAGGCTATTGCTCGATATAAGTGTACTGACACAACTGACTCCTGAGGAATGCGCACTGGCAAATATCTTTTTCCAAAAAAAGCAATGGTTAAAATTAACTATGTACATGGTTGATGAACTATATACATGTTCTTATAGTATTTGGTTCTTGACACTATACAGAAATGCTTTTTATGTTGTTGGGGGGGGGGGTAGGAGGGGGTGGGACCGAAATGGAGGGTGAAGAGGTAAGTCTTGAAGAGTTTGCAGAAGGTTAGGAGGTCAGTGGTGTTTCTTATGTGGATAGGAGGAAGTTCCAGGTTGAGGTGGCATATAGTTCACAGAATCTGGCAGAAGCCTGTTGGGTGCTTTTTGTTATTGCTTGGGGATGATCAGAGTGTTCATGATGGAGGATCTCCGTGGTCTGTTTGATTGCTGCAATGTGATGAGGGAACAAAGATGGGTGGATCACTGGTAGTTCAGAGCTTTGTGAATCATTAGAAGGATTTTGTAGAGAATTCTGCTTTGCAGTGGGAGCCAGTGGAGGTGTTTGAGGATAAGGGTGCTGTGTTCATGCTTGGATGTTCCTATGATGGTCCGGGCTGCCATGTGGAGTGCTGTTTGTAGAAGATGGAGCATTGACTTTTGGAGTCCGTTGTATATTGAGGTGCAGTAGTCAGCATGAGGTATTGTGAGAGCCTCTAGGGCCAAGCAAAAGTCTGATGGGGTGAGGAGAGGGTGGAGGTGTTGTAAGATGTGGGCTTTGTAGTAGATTGATTTTGCTGTGTTCGTTATTTGTGTCATCAGGGTGAGGTAAATGTCGAGAGTGATTCACAGGTATTTTACTTCTGCTTTGATTTGGATTTCTGTGTTGTTGAGGGTGATGGAGGAGAGGTTGTGAAGGAGTCATTTTTGGTGATGAATAGGGCTTCTGTTTTCTTGAGGTTTATAGACAAATGATTTGCAGATAGCCATTGTGAGACGTCTGAGAAGCACTGCTGGAGTTCATGGTAGGATGGTTTGTTGAGGTTGAGTGGTGTGCAGAGCATAATGTCATCTGCGTAGATGTGATAGTTGATGCTGTGTGTTTGGATGATGTTGCAGAGGGATTGCAGGTAGATATTGAAGAAGAGAGTTGAGAGAGTAGATCCTTGAGGGATGCCTTGAGTTTGAATGTATGGTGTTGATGATAGCGGTCCGATTCTTATTTGCTGGGTTCTGTTTTGGAGGTAATCTTGGAACTATCTTAATATGGTGCCCTGTATTTCAATTGACTGGAGGCACTGAAGGAGGGTGTTGTGGTTGATGGTGTTGAAGGCAGCTGAAATGTTGAGGAGTATGAAGATAAATCCTTGGCGAATGTTCTGGGTTCCCTTTATGAGGTTGTTCAGAAGTGAGGTTAGGTGGGTTTCCACTCTGGGCTGAGGTCAGAAACTATGCTGCTGAAAGTCAAGTGGAGCATAGGTGTCGAGGTATTCTTGTAGTTGGATTTGGACAGTTTTCTCAATTATTTTAGATAAGAAAGGTAGGTTTGTGATGGGTCTGTAAGAAGAGGAGTCAGACTGGTCAAGGTGAGACTTTTTCAGGAGAGAGTGAATTGAGGAAGTTTTTAGGCAGGTTGGTAAATAGCCATGTAGTAAGGAGCATTGAATGAGTTTTGCTAGAAATGGAGCAAGATCAGGTTTGGTTGCTTTAATCCAGCTGACTGGACAGGGGTCAAGGGGGGAGGTAGTGGTGTTGAACAATGAGATGATGTTTTGGATGTTTTCAGCTGAGATATTTTCTAAGGTGATCCATGAGGGCATTGCTCTGGTATGTTGTGAGGGTGAACCTGGTTGAGCTGCGGGTTGGGGATGGTGGGTTGAGAAGTAGTCTGCTAGTTGTTGAGGGGTGATGGGACTGTTGGTTGTGTTGTTGGAGGGTGATTTCGTAAGTTCTTTTACAAGAGTGAACTGTTCTCTTGGGCAGTTGAGTGATCTTTGAATTAGTTTTGCTTTGCTTTGAGCGGTTTGTAGTTTGGTTGTACTCTCTTAGAAGGGTCATGTAGTTGGTTTGATCTGCAGATAGCCGTGATTTTCTCCAATCTGCATTCTTGTTTCCTTAGTTGGGATTTGAGCTTTCGGAGGTCAGTGGTGTACCATGAGGTCCATTTGTGGGCAGGGTGTGAGGATGGGTGAAGACTGAGGCTGCTTCACTGATGAGTTGATTCCAGGTGTCAATAGCAGAGACTAGGTCATGTGGTTCTGTATTGAGGATTGGGGAGATATGAGCGAGAAAGAAATCTTTGTTGAATTGTCTGAAGCGATTGTTGTGCAGTTTAGAGGGTGTAGTTGGTTTATGGGGGGTGTTGAGGGGCAGCTGGAAGACTATTCTCTTGTGGTCGAGTCCAGGATACTGGGAGAGTTTAGATTAGAGGAGGAGAATCCATCTGGGTAGAGCTGTTACTGATGAAGATGAGGTCACGGATGTTGCCTTTGCAGTGAGCAGGGGAGTTCACTATTATGAGAAGTCCATTGTTATCATTGTTTCCATGAAGGCTGTCGCTTGTTTGGTTGGGACTGACTGGAGTTGTGTTTTGTGTTGTTTTTGAGGGTGGTATGGATCAGGTCAGAGAGATCATTTGTTGGTGCTGATGGGGACCTCTGTGAGATAAAGTCTGGAATGAGGGGTCATAGGATGAAAGTGATAGACTCAGGTTCTGAGGAAAGCAGAAATTTTACATACCTGATAATTTTTTCCCTTGAATCCTGGGTTATGCTTCCTTGCCAGCACAAGAAGACAGACTTGAGCAAC
The DNA here is from genome assembly GCA_033557465.1 of Ichthyophis bannanicus. NCBI lineage: Eukaryota > Metazoa > Chordata > Amphibia > Gymnophiona > Ichthyophiidae > Ichthyophis > Ichthyophis bannanicus. The sequence continues at coordinate 114,950,511 of CM066032.1, read as the reverse complement.
TTTCAGTGATGTCATCACTCTGTATAAGTACTGGTGCAATACTGAAAGAAGCCACTTCCCAAGCAGTAAACAAGACTGAACGACTCAGAAAATGCAGAAAGCTTGAAAGTTAATAAACAGTCATGTTGTTGTTGTTAAGTGTAGTTGAGTTGGTGCTGACTCATGGCAACCCTCTGGATAGCTCTCCCAAACTGTGTTCAGTCCTCAGCCAGGTGGCGAATTGTTGATAGAGTGGCTTCCATAGTTGCTGTTATTGCATTCATCCATCGTATTGCTGGCCTTCCTCTTTTGCACCGACCTTCAACCTTGCCAAGCATGATGCCTTTGTCGAATGATCTTGCTCTTCGCATGATGATACCAAAATATGAAAGTCGAAATCTTGTCATAGATTATAACATTTGGAACAAGTATTTGGTTTATTTACCATAATCAATTCCACGTCAGTCACTGATACTGACAACGTAATCACGAGGTGGTTGAGAAGTCTTCCAAGGTCGGTCCTGGATTGGTCTTGCAGGATTCAAGGAAAGAAAATTATTAGGTTGTGTAACACCGAAAATCTGCCCTATAGCTTTAAGACACAAAAAGCTGAAGAGTTCGGCACAGACTCTGACAGAAAGGGAGAGAAAAAGCTGCATAGTTGCTATAGGCAACCAGAGCAGGCTGAGGCACGAGACCTGAAGGCACGCCCAGCCAACAGACACTCCCCAAACACTGAGGGAAACACTCTGCACATGTGCAGGAAAACGCCCCTAACTCTGCATAAGAAAGCAGGCAGGCAAGCAGAGTTAGTTCAGGAACGGGCCATAGTTCAGGAACGGGCCATAGTTCAGGAACGGGCCACAGTGCAGGAGGAGGATCCAGTTTATGCTCGAGTCCAGGAGAGAGAGAATCCAGGAAGAGAGGCTGAATGTGATTCCTGTATGATTTCTGACGAAGGTTTTGAGGACACAGAAGCAGAAAGCATTTGTGAAACCTGGCAGGTTAGAGAAAACCTGAAACCCTTCAACAAAAGGTCAGAGTACTTTCAGCCTAACCCTGTTTATTGTGAGGCCTGGAATAAGAAGCCAAGCAGGGCTGGGAGACAGAGCAGGAAGCCATTCTCCAGCCGTGAGCTTAACCACAGAAAGCCCTTTTGCAGTGACGCAGGAGGGATCTCCCAGAGACAGCAGTCAACGGGGAGAGTGCAGAACAGCTGGTAGGAAACTCTTTGCTAATGAAAGCCAGAAGCTTTTAAGATATTCACATCCTTGTGAAAGAGATAGTGAACTGCTTCAGGATATATGTATGAATGAGGAACCTGAATGTTTATATGTAAAGCCTGGCAGAAAACTGACCAGAGCAAAGTTCAATAGAAAGATTGCAAAGCAGTTTTATCAAGGCTCAGATAATTATCTACCTTACCGTGAGGAGAGTATTGAAGAGAGACCAGTCACTGGCTGGAGGAAGTTACAAACTCTCTGCCATAGGGAAGACGAGGCAGTTGAGGAGCCTATGTGCATTGACCAAAATGAATGTTTGTCTTATGATGAAAAGATGGACTGTTCTTTATTAATTACTGAAGAGACCTCTCTACGCTGAAAGCAGATAAGCCTGCTAGAGAGAACAAGTCTGCACAGAGGAAGCTGCCCAGGTGTTTACCTGAATTATCTATTTTGCTTTGTCATTTGATTTGTTAAGCAAGAAGCTGTACTTTTCTTTAACCATTTGTTTATGCCAGAAGCATGGCTATCTTTTGAGTTTGGAAGTTGTATCATTTTTGGAAATCCAGCAAAACCCCGGGAGGGGAATAAATCCTTGTTTAAACCTGACCCTCAAGTCGCAACTACACTTTCTTTTAATAGAAAGGTCAGGGCCAGTAGTGCACTAAGCTAACCAACACTAGTTTAGCCTCTGCTGGTGACAGTATATAAAATTTCTCCTTCCTTATCATCTTGTTAGACCAGTCCAGATGGGTGGGATCTACCCAAGCAGTCCATATGGGAGAAAGACAATGCTCTGGATAGAACTGCCCTACCAAAGGTTCCATCTGCTCTAGCTCCCATCTGCAACCTGTAGTATTTCATAAAAGTGCTCAGGGATGACTGGGTAGCCACCTTGCAAACATCCTCCAGACATACCAAGGTAGATTCTGCCCAGAAGGAGGACTGTGCCCTATTGGATTGAGCTTTAACTCCCCCAGGCACACCCCTTCCAGTCAAAAGATATGCTGAAGAAATAGCCTCCTTAATCCAGTGAGCGATTGAGGACTTGGCTGCCACCTGTCCTTATCTCGGACCACTGAAGAGAAAAAGATGGTCTGACCACTGAAAGGGGTTAGTGATCCCTAGGTATCTAACCAACATCTTCCTCACATCCAGATGCATAGAGGGGTCTGCCCAAAGCTCCTCCTCCAAAAAGGAGGGCAACACGGCAGCCTGATTGAAATGAAAGAGGGCCAGCACCTCTGGGAGAACGAATGGCACCGACCACAAAAAGAGCGAAGCCATTAAGATGACCAAAAATGTTTCCTACAGGACAAAGCCTGCAGTTCTGACACCCACTAGTGGACACAATCAGCACCAGAAAAAATGCCTTAAGGGTCAAATCTTTGATTGAGGCTTAATGAATCCTCTCAAAAGGGGGACCTTTAAGTTCCTTCAGAAACAGTGAGAGGCACTATGAGGGAACCACTGGGTGTACTGGTGGCTGGACCTGCTTTACTCCCTTGAGGAAGCAGGAGACATCAGGGTGCACTGCCAAGGACACACCCTGAACATGTCCCCACTAACATGCTAGGGCTGTCACCTGATCCTTGAGAAAGTTCAGAGCCAAATCCTAGTCCAACCAGGATTGCAAGAAGAATACAGCAATTATGTCATATACTATGTTATATTTATTTAACAATTTTTCTATACCACTTTATCCACTGGTTATATGTTATATTATGTCTGCCTTCCTGGCCTCCAGAGTCCAAGAGGCACACCATTTTTCGAAAACTCTCCAGACTCTCACATAAGCCAAGGAAATAGAGTCTCCAAGAGCTTCATACAATACTGTTCCCTTCTTGGACAGCTTCATCTGTCAAGGACCAGGCTGTAAGTGAAAAGGGAATGGTGTCCTCTATCACCAGAGGGCCTTGTTAAAGAAGGCCCCTCTCTTGAAGTAACAAAAACGGAGGCCCCGCCAACAGCCTAGGTGAAACCAAATCCTACACAGAAAGTGACATACCAAGGGTCACAGAGGGTGAGACATACAGGAGACCCCCCTGAGGCCATTGTTTAAGCAGAGCTTCCAAGTCCACCACCTGCAGATCCCTCCTGTGGCTGAAAAAGGTCCCTACTTTGTCATTTTCCTGAATGGCCATCAGGTTGAATACTGAAAGGCCCTATCTCCGTGCTACAAGGCTAAAGGTGTGACGGCATGAGGTCTCAGCTCTCACACATGAGGATCCAACGTGTTTCAGCTTAGGTAGTCTGCTTGTATGTTGCCGAGCCATGCTATAGGTAGCTGCTGAAAGATGAACTTCTGTCCAAATGCACAGTTCCGCCACCTCGCATGTTCCCACCTCGGCACTGTGAGTTCTGCCCTCCTTGTTGATGTATGTTGATGTATGGAGTGGAGGAGTGGCCTAGTGGTTGGGGCAAGGTACTTCAGGCCAGAAGGTCGGGAGTTCAAATCCCACTAGAGGACAGCAACCTTGGGCTGGAAGGACTGGGGTTTCTAGTCCCACAGGTGCTCCTTGTGGTCTTGGGCAAGCCACTTAACCCTCCATAGCCCATGTTCCCTGTAAAATAGTTATCTCCAAGTTATAATGCCCTGTTCAATGTAATTTCAGTTTGTTCAATGTAAACCGCACTGATGCAGAATAGCGCGGTATATAAGAGAATGTAAATAAAATAATAATAAATAAATGTCACTGCTGTGGCATTGTCTGAGAACACTCAGACTGCTCTGCCTGCAGGAGAAGCTGATACCTCTCCAAAGCTAAGCAGATCATTCTGGATTCCAACCAGTAGAGTACCCAGGAGTTCACTAGATGGGACCACTGTCCCTGGACCACTTGACCTAAACAGTGAGCTCCCCAGCCCTTCAGCCTGACATCCATGGTGACTATCACCCAATTCAGAACCTCCAGAGGCATCCAGACCATCAGATGGTGTGACTGCATCCACCACATTGACTGCTCCTTGATCTCCCAGAGGGAGAGAGGGAGTCTGGTCAAAAGGCTGAGGATAGCGGGATGAGACAGTGCGTGCACCTCAAGAGACAGCATGTGAGCCCTGGCTCAAGGGACCAATTCCAGGGTCAACAGTATTGGACTGTAAGAGTTGGAGCTAGACCCAGGCCCAGGGAGCTGACTGGGCACAAAAGTCCCTGAGAAGGATCTTCAATTTGATGGACCACTCTGGCATCAGGAACACCTGACCCAGGATACTTGGACTCCAAGATATTCCAGGTCCTGGGAAGGCATCAGATTGTTCTTGACATAGTTGATCACCCATCCCATTCATTCCAGATGCTGAATCACCATCAGGTTCCTCCCTGGAATTCTCCACATCTCAAATGGCTGATTCAGTCCCATTCTGTGGAGAATTCCTCCCTGAAATTCTCCACAAAATTGGATTGAATCAGCCATTTGTCTAGATACAGGTGAACTGTCATCCCCTATTTGTGCAGGAATGTCACAATCAAAATCATGACTTTTGAGAAGGTGTAAGGGACCAAAGGGTAGAGCCTGAAACTGGAAGTAGGGGCTGAGGACACAAAAGCCCAGGAAAGGCTGGTGCTGCTCTTGGACTGGAATATGAAAGTAGGCTTTGGCCAGACCTAAGGAGGTTAGAAACTCCCCTTGCTAGACTGACTCATGTTCTCCATACAGAAAATTAAGCTTGGCATTGACTGCCTTCAGGACCAGGATGGGCCAGAAGGATTCTCCCTTCTTAGGCACCACAAAATAAATGGAACAACACCACTGACCCTGAACTGCTGAGGGCAAGGGTGAAACAGCCTTCAACTGAAGGAGGCACTGAAGAGTTTCTTTGACTGCCATCTGCTTGAGAAGGGAGCTGCAAGAAGACTCCACAAAGGCATCCCGCAAAGGTCCTGCAATCTCCAGCACATATCCCTGACTGAGCATCTCGAGAACTCATTGGTCTGATGTCATTTGGGCCCACTCCAATAGAAACAACCAGAGCCACCCCATCTGGCTGCACCTCAGAAGGAACCTGCTAATCTCATTGCGGGGACTTCCCAGTTCTGGTGGAAGCCATGGTGTAGTCTTGAAACTGCTGAAAGCTCCAAAAGGACTGAGACTTCTTAATCCTAGCACTATTTGATAAGGCAATCCAAGCAGTCCTAGAACATAAGAATATAAGATTTGCCATGAGCCCGTCACCTGTTTTAGGACACGGCTCAGGAATGTCCCCTGGGTATGGAAGAATCCATGGAAGTCAACCTAATCACCCCTCACAGCTGTGCTTTTGCGACACTCCCCACCCCAGGGCACAGAACTTTATGATTCCAGTGGAGCTCGAAGGAACCCACCTCCAGCCTTGATAGACTCCAGGTGTGTGTGGACCCTCATTCAATGGGAAACTGTATGCCGATTTCAAATTGACTATGCAAAGATGGTAACACTAGCCTGTGTACCTGGAGACCATAAGTAGTATACAACAGCACAGGTTTGACTCAAGCAGGACAAACCATGTTTGAGGTCGTGGTGCTGCCCTGGCTCCCATATCTAGTGATGATTGGCTGAAATTACCCAAACTTTGGAGCAATATGGTCCTGGCTAACTGACAGCTCCATTAAGTCGGACCAGGAAGATTTCCCAGAGATTTTACCCTGGAAGACCCAGATCTATATGTCAAGAATCCCAAACTTGCTAAGTCCTGGAGTTGGCGTCGCCAGGAAAAGCTATATTACCAACAGAATCTGGAGGCAGTTATGGGGAGGAGGGACCCAGGGAGAGAGAGCCTAGGGAAGAAACCCCTGGAGATAACTCAGAGCTCAGAGGTAGTGACCTAAATATAATTGTCCCCTTTCCCAGAGAAGGGTCTGGGGGAAGCCCAAGGCAGCTTCAGAAGGGACCAGCAAGAGGAAAACTACCTCAAACATGCCCGAGATCAGGTTTTGGAGGTGGATGGGGTTCCAGTAGGTAACGGAGAGTCTCCTGCATTAACTATCCCTTATTCTGTGCTAAAGGGAGATTTATTATACCGAGTAGCGAAGGAGACCCTAGAAGTGGAAGAGATAGAACTGATAGTCCCTATTGTCAGCAGGTGTTATTGATGGCCCATAGCCATTTATTAGGGGGACACCTGGGGGGTGGAGAATAAACTACAGCATGTTTTGGACCAATTTTTCCAGCCCAGGGTCCATAAACAGGTGCAGGTATATTGCCAGTCATGCCCCACCTGCCAAATTCATAACACTGCCAGGGTCTGACCTGCACTTCTAGTGCTTATGTCCATCATTGAAACCCCATTTGAAAGAGTGGCCATGGATCTGGTAGGATCCTTGGAGCGAACCACCTCAGGCAACAAATATATTTTAATCATACTGAAATACACAACCCAATACCCAGAGGCCACTACTCCTAAGGAATAGGAAGACTACTATCATCATGAATGCCCTCTGGGAAGTATTCTTGTGGATGGGAAAACCCAATGAAATCCTTACTGATCAAGGAACACACTTTGTATTCAAGGTGATGAAGCAAGTGTGTGCCTTGGTGAAGGTCAAGATGCTGTGAACATCAGTATATCACCCACAGATGAATGGCCTTGTTGAGCAATTCAATAAAACTCTGAAAGAGATGTTAAAAGGTTTGTGCAGGAGGATGGAAAGAATTGGGGCATTCTCTTGCCCTATTTAATGTTTACCATCTGTGCGGTACCTTAGAGTCAAATGGGGTTTTCTCCTTTTGAGTTGCTCTTCAGAAGACAGCCAAGAGGCATATTAGATGTGGTGAGGAATACCTGGGAAGAAGAACTCTGTGCTGGGCATAATTTGGTGGAGTAGGTTATACAAATGTAAGATCGGCTGAAGAAGTCCATAAAACTGCCAGCATGGTTTAAAAGTGAGGTCAGAGAGGCTGTTGTTGCCAAAAAAAAAGCATCTTTCAGGAAATGGAAAAAAGAGTCAAATTACGAAAACGGGAAACAGCACAAGCACTGGCAAGTTAAATGCAAGGCATTGATAAAGCAGGCAAAGACAGAATTTGAGAAGAAGCTTGCTGTGGAAGCAAAAACGTGTAATAAAGACTTTTTCAAGTACATTCGTAGCAAAAAAAACTGTGAGAGAGTCAGTTGGACCATTAGATGATAAAGGGGTAAAAGGAGCAGTAAGAGGGGACAAGGCTACAGCGGAGAGATTTAATGAATTCTTTGCTTCAGTCTTTACTGAGGAAGATGTAGGGATGTTACCCATGACTGAAGTGGTATTTAAAGATGATACTGCGGAGGAATTGAAAGAAATATTGATACACCGGGAAGATGTATTACAACTATTTGATAAACTGAAGAGTAGCAAATCACCTGGACCAGATGGTATACATCCAAGGGTGTTGAAAGAACTGAAATATGAGATTGCAGAACTGCTATTAGTAATCTGTGAACTATCATTAAAATCATCTGTAATACCTGAAGATTGGAGGATCGCCAATGTAACACCAATTTTTAAAAAGAGTTCCAGGAGTGATTCGGGAAACTACAGACTGATGAGCCTGACGTCAGTACTGGGAAAAAGGGTAGAAACCATCATAAAGAACAAAATTACTCAACATGTAGATAGTCATGGCCTAATGGGAAACAGCCAACATGGCTTTAGACAAGGAAGATCTTGTCTTACTAATCTGTTATGTTTTTTTGAAGGTGTGAATAAACAGGTAGACAAAGGTGAGTCAGTTGATATAGTGTATTTGGACTTTCAGGCCACCCCCACCAGGCCGTTCTGCCCAATCCGGGCAGCAGGATCTTCATTTAAAAAGGAGCGCCAGCTGGCGCGTGGCCTCTTCGGCAGCCCAGCACTCCGACCCTCCAGCTGCTCAACGAAATCACATAAGATCAGTCCAGAGTCTCGAACATCAACGCAAAAAAGACCAGCTACGACTTCATCTACGGTTGGAGCTCCCTAGGGTTGAGCTCGCACACGATTCTCCTTCCTGCCATATCCACAAACGTAGCAAGTATACCCTACTCGGATCATTCCTATAATTATCATCTCTTTCTACTAGATTATTGTATAATTACAGTAGTCCACTCCACCTCTATTCCAGCTAATTATCATTGTTGGACTCAGTTTCACTACAAAATAGCAACACTAATTAATGCGTTTTATCTGAATACTGTGACTAGCACATTCACTCTATTCACTACATTGATTTCTACTGTTGCCAGTAGTCACCTTCTATAAGTGCAGCTTGTAGTTAAACTGTTGTCAGTAGCCAAATCTAATTATATGTTACCAGTAAGTCACTATTGCTAGTAATATAGTACTGTTGTCAGTAGTCACCTTCTATAATATAGTACTGTTGCCAGTAGACACCGTCTATAAGTACAGATTGATCCTATACTGTTGTCAATAACCAAATCTGACTATATGTTACCAGTAAGTCACTATTGCTAGTAATATAGTACTGTTGTCAGTAGTCACCTCCTATAATATAGTACTGTTGTAGTAGTCACCTCCTATAATATATACTGTTGTCACCTCCTATAATATATACTGTTGTCAGTAGTCACCTCCTATAATATAGTACTGTTGCCAGTAGACACCGTCTATAAGTACAGATTGATGTTATACTGTTGTCAGTAGTCAAATCTGATTATATATTACCAGTAAGCCACTATTGCTAGTAATATAGTACTGCAGTCAGTAGTACAAAACTGCACATACACTCACATTAAACTGAGCCAAATACAGAAAATGCTTCACTCTAACATGCTCTTACGAATATCATACACCTGTATATTATTAGCATTAATAATAATTGACCTATCCCTATGTCTAAACCACAAAAATCACATGACTATACCTATAATACACACACACATTCGAAATGACTGCCACATGGGACACATTCTTCAAAACCACCCAAAAATTAATTATCACAGACTAATACACATACAACAAATAAACACGCAACAAACAGATAAGAAAATCTGTTCTAACTACTCATCCTCCCTATCATGTATCCTTATTAATGCACGATCAATGAAAAATAAATTACCCATATTTAATGACCTGATAACGGACTTAAAACCTGACATTTTATGTGTTACAGAGACATGGCTCACTGAAACAGATACAGTATATCTAAATCAACTCGATAAAGAGAACTATGACACATTCTGCAAACATAGACCCAATAAAAAAGGTGGTGGAGTTCTAATGATGACAAAAAAAACATTAAACGCCAAGCCAATCCAATCAAATACTAACAATAACATTGACACATTATCAATAAAAATCGGCCTCTTAAAAATTTGCTTAATCTATAGACCCCCAGACAATAAAACAGATGGCCTGGATTCTCTTATTGAACTCCTCAGTTCATCTACTGACCAAAATCCTGTAATCATGTTAGGCGATTTTAACCTTTCGTCACTACCAATACTAGACTCTAAACTATTCCTAGACACTATAGCAGACATAGATTACCATCAAATAATTAAAACTGCAACTCATATCAAAGGAGGAACACTAGATTTGGTTCTTCTCCCTGAGATACTCTTCAAACTAATTAACTCAAATTCCATTGAATGCACAGAGACACCTTGGTCTGATCACTTTATCATCAAAATAAATCTCACATATCCCACCCCCAGCGTCAACAATTACTTAAGAAGTACCCCCACTTCAAAATTCAAAAAATTTAATGAAACAGACTTCCTTGACTCAACAATCCCCTACTTCTTATCAACAACTAATTTAGATGATGCTGTTAACAACTGGAATGATACTATCAATAATGCAGCTAAAAATAATCAACCAAATAAAAAGACCATATACACCAAAACAAATAGCTCACCATGGTTTAATAGCACTCTAAGACAAATGAAAAAAGAACTAAGAAAACTTGAAACGAAATGGAGGAAATCCAAGTTGTCTGTGAACAAAGAAATATACAATAACTATCTAACAAAATATAAGGAAACAATAGACAACACAAAGAAAAATTATTATGCAGCAATCTTAACAAACTCATACAATAGACCTATAGAGTTATTTTCCATAGTCAGAAAATTAACTAATAATGAGCAAACTTCAAGCAACGAAATCACAGACATCTCAGTTCAAACCCTAGCTAACCATTACCAAAATAAATCCAAGAAACCTGCCATGCCCTTAGAAAATATCAACATCACTTATCAACCTGTAGAAGTATGGTCAGAATTTTACCCCATTTCAAAAGCAACATTAAAAACAATCATCTCCAGCCTAAATACCACAACCTCGAACTTAGACCCATGCCCAGTATCATGGATAAAAAACACACTACCAACGCTACTATCCTATATTCTCCCAATAGTAAACCTCTCACTCACCCAAGGATACCTCCCACCCCTGCTCAAACATGCACAAATACGTCCAATTTTAAAGAACTGCAAACTAGATAAAACATTGCCAACATCATATAGGCCCATCTCTAGCATACCATTCTTGGCCAAAGTAATTGAAAAGGTAGTGCAACTTCAGACACAGGAATTCATAGACTTATCTTACCCACTCGATGAACAACAATATGGTTTCCGACCTCGCCACGGAGTAGAAACACTCCTAGCAGTATTAATAGATACACTTCTAAAAGGAATTGACAATCACAAACAGGCGTTCATTCTCCTTTTCATCGACATATCAGCAGCTTTTGATAGCGTGCACCACACAATTTTGCTCAACAACCTAAGACAGTTAGGCATAAACTCCACCGTACATAAATGGTTCACCTCATATTTACATAACAGAACACAAAATGTAAGAACAGGTAATCTAACATCCAACACATACAAACAAGAAATAGGTTTACCACAAGGCTCAGCACTTTCAGCCCTACTTTTCAATATCTATATAAAACCGGTCTGCAATATCTTTAAAAAATTTGGAGTACAATATCACCTTTATGCAGATGATATCATGATGTATATACCTTTTACAATTCCTAACCTACCGATTCAACTTCTATCAGACTGCTACAATGAAATTACATACTGGCTAAAAACTCAAAACCTCCATATAAACCATGCTAAAACCGAAGTCTTAATCGTAACAAAAAACCATACATTCACTCCTCCAACCCACATAACATTACAAAATCAAGAAATTAAAATAAAAAATGAAATAAGATATCTAGGTGTCATTTTAGATACACACCTTACTATGGAAACGCACATTAGAAATACCTTAAAGAAAATCTACTTCAAACTTAAAATCCTCAAACAATTACGCCCCCTTGTATTCATACAAGATTTTATCAATATAACACATGGCCCCGAAGACACTCTGTAATCTTATAAGCAAAGAACCTCCTAAGCCCACTCATAGAAAAGGGCAATCATATAAACTTAAGACGCCAAAAGAATTTATAAGAACTCACAAATTAACAAATAATAGAGCCTTTTCCCACATAGCCCCAACAATCTGGAACTCTTTACCAGAGGACTTACGATCACTAACAGAGATAATGGAATTCAGAAAAAATTGAAAACGTATTTATTCACTAAACACTATAATACCATGGAAATCCCTCCACTCAACTTAGATAAAGGCTAAACATGAACCTGCCCAATATCAAGCTTTTACTCCCTACTACAAGCAATACGTACAAACCTAAATGAATAATCACTCCATTCCTATGCATTGATACCCAACTTGTATATAGTTACAACTGTTATAGAGACAGTACTTTGTTTAAATAGTTACACAATCTGTGTTAGTTGAATATTCCACTTAGTTTTAAACCCTTTGTTGTGCAAGTTAAGATGTTCTATGTAAAAAGTTATAATTGTTCTATGTAATACAAGCTCTGCATTGTAAATTGTTGTTAATTGTACACCGCAACTGATCGCTGGAAGATGCGGTATATAAATAAGTGTTAAATTTAAAAAAAAAAAAAAAAAAAAAAAGAAAGCCTTTGACAAGGTCCCTCATCAGAGACTTTTGGCAAAACTAAAAAGTCATGGGATAGGAGGCAGTGCACTATTGTGTATCAGGAACTGGTTAAAAGATAGAAAGCAGAGGGTAGGACTAAATGGCCAATTTTCCCAATGGAAAAAGGTGAATAGTGGAGTACCCCAGGGATCTGTGCTGGGTCCGCTGCTTTTTGACATATTCATAAGTGACCTGGAAAAGGGAATAACGAGTGAGGTTAACAAATTTGCAGATGACACAAAACTATTCAAAGTTCTTAAAACCCAAGAGGATTGTGGAAAATTGCAAGAGGATCTTGATAAATTGGAAGACTGGGCATCCAAATGGCAGATGTAATTTAATGTGGACAAGTGCAAAGTTACGCACCTAGGAAAGAACAACCCAAACTATGGTTACACGATGCAAGGTTCCACATTAGGAACCACCACACAGGAAAAGGATTTAGGCGTCATCGTGGATAAGATGTTAAAACCCTCCGCCCAGTGTGCAGTGGCAGCCAAGACAGCAAATAGAATGCTAAGTATCATAAAGAAAGGAATGGAAAATAAAACAAAGGATATTATAATGCCTTTGTATCGTTTCATGGTGCGACCACACCTTGAATATTGTGTGCAATTCTGGTTGCTGTATCTTAAAAAGGATATAGCATAATTAGAAAAGGTATAGCCACCAAAATGGTAAAGGGGATGGAAGGATACTCCTATGAAGAGAGACTAAAAAGATTAGGGCTCTTCAACCTGGAAAAGAGACGGCTGAGGGGAGATATGATAGAGGTCTATAAATTAATGAACGGAATGGAATGGGTAAACGTAGTTCGATTGTTTATGTCATCAGAATATAAAAAGACTTTAGTGCAGAACACAGCTGCATGAATAATCTCGGGAACTGCAACAAACAGCCATATTTCACCAATGCTGAAACAACTACACTGGTTATCTGTAACCTCACGTACAAAATTCAAAGCAATTCTCATAATTTTCAAAATCATCATACAGCTATCTCCAAGCGCACTTCAACCATGATTACTAGAGACCCTGGGATGGTTATCCAGCAACAACCCTACCAGATTCCAGAGACCCGGTGACAGGCCGTCACCAAGGAGCTGGAAGAGATGCTTAACCTGGGAGTTATAGAAGAGTCCATGAGTGATCATCGTCTTGGTTCTTAAATATATTTATAAACATATTCAAAATTAAACAACAATCATCAGCCCTTAGCTTACAGACACTCATACAACCTGACAACAGCACTCGACCAAGGAGAAAGGGCACATCCAACTGCGTCAACACACCAAAGGAGATAACCAAGGTACGGAAGGACACCTCAGAACGAGCCCTTTCCCTGGCTGCACCAACAATTTGGAACAAGCTACCAGACGAACTTCGACTAAATACAGACATCAAGGACTTCTGGAAGCAACTAAAGACAACACTATTCATTGAACACTTTGGGGACGTCACATGATCCAAATCTACACAGACGACCAATCCCCCGCCCCCACTACTTGTATAATAGCGCATAATGTAAATAGTGCATCACGAATCTAATATACCCTAACACACTCGCACACATGGAACACTGCATGACCCCCCCAAAAACACATTTGTGATTGTTTGCTGTGAAAACTGCCTTGATTCAATGAAAAGGCGGTAGAGAAATCCTTTTAAATAAATAAATCCAATGGAAGGATCAGATTCTGCATTGACTTCTGGAGGGTCAATGCAGTTTCTAAACAGGAAGCTTAACCCATGCCCAAAGTAGATGAACTACTTGTAGATGAGTAGATGAGCAACTTTGGTGGAGCACGCTTTATATCAGCCTTAGATCTGACAAGGGATACTGGCAGGTGCCCTTGACTGTGGTTGCCAAAGAGAAGACTGTTTTTTCAATACTGCAAGGTCTGTTCCAGTTTACAGTACTGTCCTTTGGATGAGATGAGGCTCCTACCACATTTCAACACCTATTCGACCACATACTGAGACTGCACAAGGAGTATGTGGCTGCCTACCTTTACAACATTGTCAACTACAGCAGAGAATGGACCACCCATCTAACCCAAGTAGAAACCATGTTGACCAGCCTGCGGAAGGCCAGGCTGACAGACAACCTCAAGAAATGTTTTCTGGAAGGTTGAGATGTTTAATACCTGGGATATTTAATCGGGAATGGGCAGATACGACCTCAACTATAGAAGTGGATGCCACTGCTCAGATCCCACCTCGAAATTGAAGAAAGAGGTTTGTGCCTTCCTTGGATTGATTGGCTAGTACTGCCAGTTCATCCTAATTTTGCAGAAGTGGCAGAGCTGTTAATCAATCTCCTCTGGAAGAGACCTCCCGAACGGATTCAGTGGTCACCGGACCTGGACCTGGCCTTCCAGCGCCTCAAGAAGACCGTGTGCTCAGAACCCATCCTGATTAGCCCCAATTTCTCTCTGCTATTTATTGTGCAAACTGATGCCTCAGAGGTCGGCCTAGGAGCCATTCTACTACTACTACTACAATTATTAATCATTATAAAGCGCTACAAGCCATACACAAGCACTGTACATACACATATAAAGTCCCTGCTCATTAGAGCTTACAATCTTATTAAGACAGACAAGACAAAAGATAAAAATAAGGGCAGAATAGGGAAGGGTAAGGAGACACAAGGAAAATAAGAGATCAGGAAGTAGAAGAGTGTTATTTACAGAGATAGAGAAAGGAGGAAGGAGGGGGAGGAAGGTTTAGGGGGGGGGAAATAAGATGTTTGTTTTTGGCCATGTTTAATTTCAAACGGTGGTCAGACATCCAGGTGGTGATGTCAGACAGGCAGGCAGGCCGAGATGCGAGCCTAGAGTGACAGAGAAATATCGGGTGTAGAAAGACAGATCTAAGAATCATCAGCATAAACATAATACTGAAATCCATGGGAGGAGATGAGAACACCAAGAGACTGGGTGTAGAGAGAGAAAAAGAGAGGGCCCAGAACAGACCCTTGGGGTACACCAACCGAGAGAGGGAGACCAGTAGAAGAGGAATTGAGGAAGTTCTGGCCAAGGAAGTTGAGGGTAAAGAACATCCCGTAACATTCATCAGTAGGAAGCTGCTTCCTTGGGAACAGTATTATGTGTTGATCGAGGCGGAAGCCCTGGCTATCAAGTGGATGCTTGAGACCTTCAAATACTACCTGCTCAGCCATCCATTTACAATGGTAATGGACTTCAAACCCATCAAGTGGCTGGCTCAAAATAAGGAGGCCAATGGCCGTATTATGCGGTGGTTTTTGAGTCAAACAACTCTACCAGTTTTGGATCTGCCATAGGGCTGGTCAGACTCACCTGAACACAACTTCCTTTCCTAGATGGGAGTCCCAGGTGAAGCAGGCACTCAAAGGGGCATGGTTGAACTATAGGGAAGGGTGTGTGATGGGGTCTATAGAATGTTACCTGTCCCTATCCAAAGGAAGTATCAATAGTCCCCTTTAAGAGAGTCTGCAACCCAGAGTCCAGGAATGGTAGGGCTGGCTCACAGGGAGAGGTTAAGAACCCGGCAGACTCCAGGAGGGGAAGAGGACTGTGGAGCCAGAAGTCCTTTCAAGGCAAGCCATGCAAAGGAGTTCTGGGGCTGAAGGAAGGGCCAGGAAAACCAGCTTGTGGAGGTTTAACAAGCTGGGACAGAAGTAAAACTGATTTTGTTTTCCCTGGGCTGCTGTATGGCCTGTATTTTAAAGAAAACCCCTTCCCATCACATGTCACACTACCACAAGGATGCCCTGGCCTGCTATTCTCTGGGGCACAGTGTTTCTGGTTGCCTGTGTCCTGCTCTTCCCTATGTGCTGCCTTCCTTCCTTCATGTGGGCCCTGTTATGTGTATCCAGGATGACATGGTGTGGTCTCACTGTGCATGTACTGCTGCTTGCCTGGCTCTGTGCAATGTTCATCTCCCTGCACAGGCATTCTTCCCACCCTCGCCCAGCTCCACCCCCGTGTTCCTGCAAGCTCTACTTACTGCGTTAGGGTGGTTCTGATGTGCTCCCAGCCCCTGCGTGCAGCTGCATAGGCTGGCCTTCTGCGCCCCATGGGGAGCAGGGTTGCTTCCTCCTCCAGCACTAGCCTGCAGAGCAGGCAAGTGCCTGCCTTGGAGAAATTTGGCAGCTGTATGGCCATTTCCACACTCTGCTCTGTGCTTGCCTGCAAGGTGGGGGTCATCGCTACATCCTGTTTCCTGTTGCACGTAGACCACAGTGCAGGTATGGACATTTTCAACCATGCGCATAGAGGTGGCATTGGACCTACATGTCCTTGCTGGTGCTGGGGCGCAAGGCAGGGTGATGTATGCACACACAGCGCTTTTATTTATTTATTTAGCCAGTTTTGTATACCACCTTATCCTTCAATCAAGGTGGTTAGGGACATAACAGGGGTCTACATTCAACAGAGGGGTGACAAGAAATACATATATTTCTGGGGGCTGAGTCCTAGGACTGAGTCGTTGGTGTTTGGTGGCTGTATCGGCAAGGCTGTGTATATTGGGAGTTATGGTACTTGTTCAAATGAGTCTATGAACAGGTAGGTTTTGAGGGATTTGCAGAAGTCCTTGAGGTCTTTTTGTGCTCTTAGTTCCTCAGGGAGAAAGTTCCATAGGTCCAGTGCCGAGAGTGATATCACTCTTCTGGAAGTTGCTTGCTTCGTTTTGTGGTATCCGGCTGGGGTGCGTAGTCTATTGCTGTCTTGGGTTCGCCTGGGTCTACTGCTTGTGTCTTTGGTTATTGTGGTCTGTAAAATTTCTGCTGAGCAGTGGTGTAAGGTCTTGAAAATTATTAGTGTTGCCTTGAATTTTGCCCTTGCCCTTATCGGTAGCCAGTGTAGCTGTCGGAGTACTGATGTTATGTGTTCGTATTTGGCTGTGCCTGTGATTATGCGTGCTGCAGTGTTTTGAGCCAATTGAAATGGGTGGACAGACTGTTTGGGTAACCCCTGATATAGTGAGTTTCCGTAGTCCAGTATGGGGCTGATGACTGCCTGGAAAATGGTGCGGAAGTGTTCTTGGCTGAGGATTAGCTTGAGTTGTCTGATGATCTTTAATCGGTGGTACGCTTTTGCTGCAGTCTTGTTTATGTGGGATTGGAGATTCAGGTTCTTGTCTATGGTGATACCGAGATATTTTACTTCGTCCTTTGTTGTGATTGTCCTGTGTAGCATGTTGAGTTCTTGAGGTGGGTTGAATGTGGTGCTCCTGGAAATGAACATTGCTTCAGTCTTATCAAAGTTTACCTTGAGGTTATTGTTGGCGAGCCAGGTGTTCATGTGTTATTATTATTATTATTATTATTATTATTAAAGACTTATAAAGCACCACAACATACGAAGTGCTGTACAAACATAGAAGGGTGACAGTCCCTGCTCATCAGAGCTCACAATCTAATAAGACAGAAAACAAAATAAGTTACATAATACAAATAACAAAAATTTACAGGACAAAGTAAGCAAATGTTGATAGAGAGATCAAGATAGGGTAAGACAGGAATGGAAAGCAATAGTGAAGAGGTGGGATTTTAGTCTGGAAAATGGCCAGGGAGGACGCCTGGCACACAGAGATAGGAAGACTATTCCAAGCAAAGGGTGCTGCCAGTTGGAAGGAGCGAAGTCTGGAATTGGCAGTACGAGTAAAGGGAACAGATAAACGAAGACTGTTAGAAGAGCGAAGCAACCGAGAGGGGGTGTATGGAGAGATGAGAGATGAAAGGTACTGGGGGGGGCAGAAGAGTGAATACATTTATAGGTTAGGAGGAGAAGTTTAAATTGGATACGGAGACGGATGGGAAGTCAATGAAGTGACATGAGGAGAGGAGTGATGTGGGGAAAACGAGACTGGCGGAAAATGAGTTGAGCAGCGGAGCGTTGAATTGACTGAAGAGGAAAGAGGTGGCTTGCAGGGAGGCCGGCAAGGAGAACATTACAATAATCAAGACGGGAGGTGATTAAGGCATAGACAATCAATTTAGTGGGGTCAACAGAGAGGAAGGGGCGAATTTTGGAAATATTGTATAGAAAGAAACGACAATTTTTGGCAATGAGCTGGATATGTGACGAGAAAGAGAGAGAGGAATCAAAGATAACACCAAGGTTATGTGCTGAAGAAACAGGGAGGAATACAGTTATCAACAGAGAAAGAGAAAGGGGAAAGAGGAGGGGAAGCATTCGGGGGAAAGATAAGAAGCTCAGTTTTGGCACTTGGTCATTGAGGTTATATCAGGGGTGCTCAGGTCAAATGGAGTGTACACCATGATATCATCTGCATACAGGTGATATTGTATGTTGTGCTGTTTGATGATCCTGCATATGGGCTGGATATAGATATTGAATAGTATTGATGACAGGGCCGATCCCTGTGGTATTCCTTAAGTGGTAGGAAACTGGGCTGATTTTTTCTCTCCGCATTTTACTTGCTGTGTGCGGTTGCTTAGATAGGAGATGAACCATTTCAGGGTGTTGTTGCGTAGTCCAATTTCTTGCAGGCGCTGTAGGAGTATGGAGTGTGACACCGTGTCAAAGGCAGCTGAGATGTCAATGAAAATTAGTAAGAAACCGTTCTTTATGTTGTCTATCCCTCTCAGTAGGTTGTCAAAGAGGGAGGTGAGTAGAGTCTCTACGTTGTGATGGAGTTTGAAGCCATGTTGGTGCAAGTCTAGCGGAGCATGGAGGTCTACATGGTCCTGCAGTTGTTGTACTACTTTCTCGATGATTTTTGAGATAAATGGCAAGCTTGAGATTGGACGGTAAGACTTCGGATCAGAGGTGTTTAGCAAGTTGCCTTTAAGAATTGGTCATATGGTAGCTTGCTTTAGAATCTGTGGGAGGTGCCCTTGTTGGAGGGACTCCTGCACGATTTTGTGTATGTGGTGGCTTAGTTGGTTCTTGGAAGCCTTGATCCATTCTACTGGGCATGGATCAGTTGGTGCGGTTGTCGTATTAAGGGTGCCCACAATGTTTTCTATCTGCTGTGTTGTTGGTATAGAGAAGTCATTCCAGGTTTGGTGAGATTCTTCGCATTTCTGGTTGTGTTCCATCAATATTGGGGTGCGTTCTGCGGTGGGCATGGTGTTTGTCAGATTTATGTTCTTGTTCATCAGAGTTTGTGAATTCTTGGGGGTCTATTTGGTGCCCACTGGGTAGCAGGGTGTCTTTTGTGAGTTGTTGTACTATGTTGAATAATTCTTTTGGTTTGTTGGCTGATTTCAGGATGAGGTTGGTGTGGTGCTGTTGCTTGTGGTTGTTGATCAGGTTGTTGTAGGCTTGTTGTTCGATTTTGTATTGGAGTGCTGCCTCATGTGTCTTGGTACGTCTCCATTTTCTCTCCAGCCTTCTGAGCGCACATTTTGCTTCCTGAATCTCGCCTGAGTACTAGGGATCGTTGGTTTTCCTTTGGGTGTGTGTCTTTTACTTGTTTGTCGCTGATGCAGCTTTGGATAGGGTAAGAGTTCCATTTGGTTATGGTTTCATCTATGTCATTGCATTTTTGTTGTATTTGTGGCATTATTTCCTGTAAGAGGTTCTCCTTGTGGTAGGCTTTGAATCTCCTTGTTTTGGTTTCTCATTTGGGTTGCTTTTTGATGGTTTTAAGGAGTAAGGTGAAGGAGAGTACGTGGTGGTCTGACCATGGAACTGGAGTGGGCAGTGGGGTTGTAGCTTGTTTCGGTCTTATTAGCGGCATTGGCATGAAGATCAGGTTGGGTGTGGTTCCATGTTGGTGTGATGGTGCTTTGACCATCTGTTGGGAATTTAGGGAATCCATGGCTTTGAGGAATGCTCTGGTTTCTTTAGCGCGTCTTATGTGTTTACAGTATATGTGCAGGCTGCGCAGGTGGCCCCATGCGGGCAGGACGTTTATGTGTTTGTATGTTTTCACCCATATTCTGTGTACCAGTGGATGTCGATTTGCATGCACACGGTATCGCGTCTACATGTGGGATGTCCACATCTTGCATGTTTTCGGCAGACCTGGATGTTCTCATCTGAATTGGCCTCCATGCCTCTTGAGGGTCAGGCTGTAATCAAGAAGGGACTGGGCTCTTCCATTACAAAAAGCCCCTGCCACAGGAGATCCTTCTCTTGAGGTAGGAAGGGGGGCCCACCAAAAGGTTGGAGAGATCCCATCCAGGGCCACTAGCATCACCATGTCTAGATGGACCCAGATCCTGTGCAGAAAAAAGCTCACTAGGAATCAGGAAGGAAGGCATACAGTTTCCCTCCTGAAGAAAATCCTTAAATAGGGAAAACATATCCACCATCCACAAATACTTCCTGCAGCTGAAAAGTTCCCCACTTTGACATTCTCCTAAGTAGCTATCAAGTCAAACACTGGAAGGCTCCAGCTCTGCATCGTGAGGCCACACGTGAGAGGGCTGAGCTCCCACTTGCTGAGATCCACAGAGTTCTGACTCGGAGGGCTGGTGCTGCTAGTGACAGTGCTCTTGCAGATGTGGATTGGGTGTTTTTAGAGTAGATGCTAGGGGTCTGAATGGGTCTTGTGCTTATGTTTGTGTTAATAAAGACTCTTGACTCTTGTGCTTATGTTTGTGTTGATAAGAATGTCAGGGAATAAGTTGTGCTGGATATTGTGTATGTTAAGAGCTGTTTTGAATTTGATTCTGGCCATCATGCATTGCTGCATCTTATTTGTTTAGGCTTATATACTGTTTTCTACCAGTCAAAGTGGTGTACATCCAGATACTGTATATATATTTTTCCCTTCTCCCTGAAGGACTCACAATCTATGTGTTATAGCTGAGGCAACAGAGGGCTAAATGGCTTACCCAAGGCGCACCTGTGTGACTAGAAACCTCAGTTCTTCTGGCCCAAGGTTGCTGTTCTCTAGTGGGATTTGAACTCCTGGCCCTGTGGTCTGAGATAACTTGCCCCAACCACTAGGCCATTCCTTCCCAGCTCTACTAAAGTCACCCTCTGAAGTAGCTGCAGCACTCACCAGAATGACAAGAAACATAAAAGGAGCTGCAGGGGCCACCACAAGGACATCGGGCCCAGACCCCCCATAGGGATCCCAGAATGCCATCCAAAATATGTCCCAAGCTTTGCAGTCACTTTGGGGACAAAAAACAACAGCTGCAGTAAAAAAGTGTTAGGCGCATGGCTGAAAACAGCAACAGCATCGTTACAAAAAATAAGGGGGATGTTTACTAAAAACCGCAAAGGTGCGCGCCGCACAATAGCGCACGGAAACGCGGCACCTAAACGCTCTTAAACGCTCTTAAACGCCCCGGACATGTGCGATGAACCCCCGTGCATGTGCGCGACACACTAACGGGCCCCGCACAAGTACGGGCCCGCAAATGTCCGATAGAGGCGTGGAAAGGCTAACGGAGGGCGGAGGAAGGCCCCCGAGGGGCGGAGAGACGGGATTAATGGGCGGGGAAGGGGAGGGGAGAGGCCCCTCGCACAGTTGCGGGGCCGAATTTACAAGTAAAAAATAGCGCGAGTGAAACACTCGCGGTAGAGGGCATTTAAAGGGAAGAGAAACCATTTCCGTCAGCAATGTACAGCAAAACCGGGGAAACCTGTAAAACGTGAGCAGTGTGATACATGTGCACAGCACAAAAGTGCTATTAAAAATAGAAAATGACCACCACAAAAATATTAAAAACAGTAAGTCAGCTGGGGAACAGTGATAGCCATGGGCAAATATAACAAATACATCCAGGAAGGTTCCAGAAACAGGAAATGAATTTCGGAAGGGTCAACGGAGCGGAGACCTTTCCAAAAAACATTTCCTTTGTTTGGAGTTGTCCTGGGAGTGTTTTATATGGTTGCCCATTAATATCACTGTTGCCCAGCATGGTTATATGTCATCCCCCTTCTCTTGTGGTCAATTCCGGGGTTTATTTGCACGTGTGTCACCAGACAGGGTGAATGAGCCCACAGTCAAAATGTGCAGAGCAGGGGTTGAGACTCCATCCTGCAAGGTTAACTATCTCCAGGGACTGCACAGTCTCCGTGGCCACAGTGTGGTGCAGCAGACAGAGCCAGTACCTCTAGGACCAGAGGGCAGAGGTTCAAATCCCAGCTGGGGCACCTGCCAGCCCAGTCCCTATATTTTACCCACCACCAAACAGAGATAGCACAGACACTCCTGTATTGCAGGGAACATAAGCATAGTGCAAACACCCACATTTTGCCCTACACTGCACACCCCCCATAACAATGAGCCGTACCTACAGCCCAGTCCCACAAATGCAGTCCCGGAGTGCCACAACGCAAGCAGGTCATATGCTGTCCCTGAGAGAAGGACATGCCAGCATGTTGGCGGACGAGGACAGGTGGTGGAGGGGGTAGTGGGTGCTAGCCACAGAAGACAGTGGCCTAGCCATGTGCAGGCTGGCACCGTCCACTGCAACAGATAGGCCCTGTCGGATGTACAGTCATGGACATCCCAGGAAATCCAGCAAATCTGTGGCAGCACAGGGGTGCACTGCACACAGACAGTGTGTGCAAGAACAGAAGGTCACAGGTTCAAAGCCCTGCCAATCCTGCCCACATATTGTTTCCACAACGAAAATGTGATAGTAAGGATAATCCTTTATTGCTGGGGACATATGCATTGGTCATACGCCTATCTTTCACCCCACTGATCACGGACACCATGACCAGGGGCACGACCTACAGCAGAGTCTCACAAATGCAGTCCTGGCGGACCTCACACACCATTCCTGTTCCATGCTGCCACGCATAGAAATGTTTGTGTGTCATATCCCTGCACCACCGCCATGGCATTTAGATGTAGCACATGCATATTCATGAGGGACAGCAAGAAAACCAGAACAGTGTGTTGTAACCCTGGCCTATATCTGGGAACCTCTGCTGTAAAGCAGCAGCCAACAGGGGCAGACACACCCACACCCACACCCACAGGCCACATTGGCCAATGCCTCCTGGAGAGGCAGGACATTGGGCCCTGCGTGCATCTCACAATACTAGCATGTGCATTCCTTAGCAATGTCACCCTACACCAGGGTATACGGTACACAGCTGTCAAATGCTTGCTATGAGTACTGGCAGATAGATAACCCTACGTTACGCAAATTATGCTCTGTGAGCTCCATCATGACAATCATTCTGTTGTCTGCAGTGGGTGCATCAGGTCTGGTCTCAGACAGTGTTTACCACCCTGGGGAGTGACTCCCAACGGTATTGCGTACCATATCCATGCCTGTACTGTGCCCAGGACTGGTGTGGTGGCCAATGTTGACAAACGCCTCTATAGTAGCACAATGCTGGCATACGTGTGTGAGTGTGTGTCTGTCTATACAGTGTGTGTTGGCTGCAAACACCTTCCACAGCCCACACTGCCAGCACTGTTGCCAGTATTGGCCTGCCAATGTGCATAATGAGCAGCAAGGTACCATGGGTATAGATCAGACAGGGTGGGATGGTCAGGATGCATCTGCACAGGGCAGAGGGCACTGGCTGGGACACTGTAGTGGCTGGCCACCACCCACACAGACAGGGTGGCCTCTGTATGTGCTGCTGGGGTTGTACAACACCCTGACTGTGCAGTGACGAGAGCATGGCTAGGCACCCCCATAGTGATAGATAGTATCTCTGTCATGTGATATATATGGGTTGTGTTTTGGGGCCCAGTCACTGACCTATCTGCTGGTGTGCACGGCCATCCTAGTTCTGGGTGCATGCATTTCCAACAGGACCAACTAGCAGACTGTCCTTAGTTGGTTTGTGTCCTGATGGAGTGCTGTGCAGCGGGTGATGGCTTGCTGCAGGAGAATATCAGATAGTGGTGGGGCCCAACGTAGCATATCAAGGCATAATGTCTGTCAGATATTGTGTCAGGGATGTGCATGTCTAACAGGACTAACTAGCAGATTGTCCGCAGCTGGTCTGTGTCCTGATGGAGCGCCTTGCAGGGTGCAGTGGCTGATGGCTTGCTGCAGGACAATATCAGATAGTGGTGGGGTGCAACCAAGCACATACAGGCCTAATGTCTGTCAGATATTGTGTTATGGATGTGTATACAGCTGCCATGACTGGCCTGTAGGGTGTCTCTTTCACAGCAGGACTGGGGTTGATGGTCCACTCTGCTGCCACCATTGCAGGGAGGTAGCATTTAGAGAGGAGACCCTGTGTTGCAAACAGGGGGGGAGGAGGGGGACAAATGGTGGTACCTAACCCACCTAGGTGTCCATAAGGGGTTCCCCAGACTCAGACCGACAGAGATATCCAAGTTGTTTCTGCAGAAAGAACCTATCTCACAGAGTAATAGTGCATTGGAGCTCTGCCATGGCCTAAATTTGCCGTGGAGGGTGTTGTGGACCTGGTCCTGGGTGCCTCATCGCACCCTTAGGGTGAGCACAGTACCCGCACAATGTGACGGTGTGTAGCTACTCTGTGCCAGTACAACACCCACTCAGTACACCCTACCAGGCCGAGTTGATGTGTGGGTGCACACGGGCACATCCCCATACCAGGCCTGGAGCTGTCGGGTTGCAGTCCCCATCCTGTGTGCATCTGTGGACTGGTGATTTGCATGTGCAGTGCATCATGGGCACGGGTGACCAAACCCTATCCACCTCACAACAGCAGACTGTCTGTGAGGTGACGTGCAGGCTTTCTGCAGCCAGCCATGGCTTTTGCTTACAGCTATAGTGCTGTAGTCCAAAGGTTATGTCACTGCCTGTGTAGCCAGAGGATATGGGTTCAAAACCACAGTGTGGTAATGTGATAGGGTTGTCCAGAGCATTATCCATCTCAAATCCACCTATTTTTATGCATGATAAAACACCCGCGGCATACTGTACCATAAGGTGTGTCTGAGGGTGCTTTATAGGGCGCCCTATAGGCCACCTTATGGTTGCCATCCATATAGTGTGCACTATACATTATCCTGTGTGGCAACATATATGGTGCCCTATAGGGGACATTCTAGGGTGCGTTGGCGGAAAGTGCACTGTAACATGTGCCCTATGGGCCGCCTTATGTTAACATGCTGTGAGAGTGCGTTTGCTAGTAGTGATAAAAAAAGAAAAAAAAGCCACCTACACCACACCACAACATAATACATACTGTTTTAGCCAGCCGTGTTCACTGGGCACTGTGAGGTATTGAACCACTGATCCCTGCACCAGTGGTCACTGTTTCAAACATTGTGCTACGGCTCTGTTCCTGTGTCTGGACGTTTGCGCACCGCCTTATGCCCTTCACAACTGACAGCGCACTGCCTGATGCCGGCCAAAACGCACAAGATGGACAGCGCGCCGGCTACTGGCGCCCAAAATTAACAGCGCAACGCCTAATGCCGCACGAACTTAATTACTGCCGCCCACAATTAACAGCGCAACGCCTAATGACGCCCAAAATTATTATGCCTCCTAAAGCAGTTTTAACCATGAAAATTCATGCCTCAGCCAGCCTTTTTCCTGGCGCACGATGGGGGATTGAACCCCTGATCCTTGCACCACTGGTCAGTGTCTTCAGCATTGTACTACGGCTCTGTTCCTATATGTGCCCAGCAGCGCCCCACTTAGCCTTCCCACGCGCTAATGTCGGGCCCGCAAATGTGTGCGCCGCACACACGTACGGTCGGCTTTTTTCCTTTTTCTGCCTGACCCGCCCACTCCTTATATGGCACAGGCACACTACCGCGGACCCGCACGATATTAATGTTTAGTAAACATCCCCCTAAGTGTTGAAAAAAATAACTGGTCCACAGAGAAATACAAACACTCTCACAGATTGCCAAGGAAACATGAAGAAGCAAGGTATGAAGAAAATGCCTTTATTCAAAACAGCAACCCTGACACGGCTGCGTTTCGGCACGCGCCTTTGGTGGGGGGTAGTGAACTGTGAGCAAGGCTTTAGAAATTTCACCAATATGGATAGTGTCAATACTTGTCTTGTGAGAAGCCTGTCTGTAACGCCAGGCTGTCAAAGTACCCCTGGCAAAGGCGCTGCCAAAACGCGGCAGTGTCAGTCTTGCTGTTTTGAATAAAGGACTTTTCTTCATACCTTGCTTATTCATGTTTCCTTGAAAAAAATAATGGGGCCTTGGTGAAAAGGGAGTTCCAAAAAGGGAATCACAAGGTTAGGCGGGCTGATTGAAAAATCTGGAGGCCCTCAGAAACCTGCAAGACTCAGCTGACAACTAAGCATCTTTTTAAAAAAAGTTTGAAGTTACTTTATTTAAAGCAGCAGAGCCAAAGGCTTCTCATGGAAATCAATGGGGAAAAAAAGACAGAGAAAAAAATTCACAGAACATTTTAAAAAGAAATATAGAAAAAGCTAGGGCAGGCAGATAAAGACGGCAAGAGGGAATGGGGGGCCTGGGCCTAACTTTCTGGCCCTCTTCAGGAACCCCAATGGGGGACTCCTGCTCCTCTTCAGGTCCAAGGGCTTGTAACCTGTGGGAAACAGCATTGGATCCTGGACAGCTCTCAGCTCCAAACGTCAAGAGCACACCCTCACTCTCAGTACCGTTGGGCCTTTCCACTTATTAAAAGAGGGCTGCTACACAGTACCCTGTCTTGTGCTGCTGAGGTAAGCTATATTCTGATTTGATTTAAATTATAGCTCTTAGCTGCTGCAAGGCTCTAACTTCTTATGAAATTTAAACTACTCTGCTGGGTTCTAAATTTAACCAGAAAGCTCTCTTCTGTGTTTTAAATTTAAGCTAAAAGTACTTTGCTGATGCTAGGCCCTGAGTGACTATTAAATTTAGACTACAAGCTCTCTGCTGGGTTCCAAATGTAACCAGAAAGCTCTCTTCTGTGTTTTAAATTTAAACTAAAAGTACTTTGCTGTTACTAGGCCCTGAGTGGCTATTACATTTAAACTACAAGCTCTCTGCTGGGTATGAAATGTAACCAGAAAGTTCTCCTCTGTGTTTTAAATTTAAACTTAAACTGCTGCTACTAGGCCCTGACTGATTTAACAAAAATAGTGGATTCACAGATTAATTAGCTTTAATACAAAGAATTCCTTTTAGAAAATTACCAGAAGTATATACTCACAGTTGCAGATCTCTCTCCATAAGTAACAGTCCCTTTTTCTAGTCCTTCAAGAGGGATGTAGAGGCAAGGCTTTATTCATGTTGGCAGAACGTCCACCAAAACTAAAACATGAACAAAAGTGCAATCATGCAAGGTCGCGCGCGTGGAACATGTGCAATTAGTAAACAACTCATGAACATCTGCAATATTAAACACTTGTGTTTGCGCAGATAGTGACATTGTGTGCAACAGGTGCAGTGCAATTCAAACCATGTGCAATTCAACATGTGTAGCAGTTACAGGGATTGTCGACATTTGTAACAGTTACAGGAATTGTCCAATGGCAATGACACGGGTGAAACGCGACATTAGTCAGCATTATTCAGCAGCAGTTCAAGTAGGTCAAGGCGTCTGCCCGCTGGTGACTGCTGCCAGGACCGTCCGGCTGAAGGAGGCCGTCTGTAGGCCAAGGTAGTAATGCCTTTGGAAGGTCTGTAGGGATGACCAGGTGGCTGCTTTGCAGACGTCGGTCACCGGCACCGAACGAAGATTGGCAATGGTGGTGGCTAGGGCCCTCAGCTGGTGAGTGTTGGCTGGGGGGTGAGGGCCCGGCGCCGGCTAGATCCAGGCAGAAAGCGATGCATGAGGAGATCCAGAGGGATAGAGTGCACTTGGCGACCAGGCGGCCGGGCTTGTTCTGGTCGTAGGAGACAAAAGGTTGCGTGGCCCGCCTCTGGTTCGTAGTTCTGAGGAGGTAGAGGCGTAGGGCCCTGACGCAATCCAGCTTGTGGAGCCTTTCTTCCTCAGGGATAGAATGGTGTTCCAGGTGGAAGGTAGGGAGTTTGATTGTCTGGTTGATGTAGAAGGCAGAGGCCACCTTCGGGACAAGTTTTGGGTATGTCCAGATGGAGGAACGATCATCGGAGAGCTGCATGCCACCAGGGCCACCAGGGCCTGGAGCTCGCTGATACATCTGGCCAAAGTGATGGCGACCAGGAAGAGGGTCTTCATAGAGATGAGCTTGATGTCCGCAGACTGCATGGGTTCGAAAGGCGGCAACGTGGGCTGATAGAGGACTGCGTTGAGGTCCCAGTGCAGCACAGGCTTCCTGACTGGGATGTGAAGGTTTGTTAAGCCCTTCATAAAGCGTGCGACGATGGGCAGCTGTGCGATGGAATTGTCTCCAGGGCGGTCATGGAGGGCCGCGATGGCTGCTAGGTGTACCCGGACGGATTGCGTCTGCAGGCCTTGTTGTGATAAGGAAGCCAGGTATCGAAGGATTTGCAGTACCGGGCAGGAGAAGGGGTCCAGTTTTTGAGGAGAGCACCAGGAAGTGAAGCGCCGCCACTTAAGGCTGTATGATTTTCTAGTTGTGAGGCAGCAAGCCGCGAGGACCACCTGTTCAACTTCTTGTGGAAGGTGGAAGGGAGATAAGGCTATCCGCTCAGCCTCCAGGCTGTCAAAGCAAGGATCCACAGGTTGGGGTGGAGGGTGTTCCTGTCCTCCTGTGAGAGTAGGTCTGGCACCAGAGGAAGCTGAATGGGTGGGCATTGTGCCAGATGGCCGAGGAACGGGAACCACCCCTGGCGAGGCCAGTGTGGTGCCACAAGGATGGCCTGTGCTCTGTTGGAGATGATGCGCTGGATGGTCATAGAGATCAGAGGGATGGGGGGAAGGCATACACTAAAGACCACCCCCCCATGACACGTCGAAAGCATCCGCTGCATGGCTCCGTGCGGAGGGGCGTTTCAAGCAGATTTTGCACTTCATATTCTGCTCCGTGGTGAAGAGGTCGATTTCCGGGTGGCCCCATTCCTTAAGAGGGAGCGGGCCACTTGGGGCTTGAGGGACCACTCGTGTGGGTTGAGTTGCTGGCTGAGTCTGTCCGCTAGCTCGTTTTCCAGGCCGGGGAGATAGGTGACCCGGAGGAAGCAGTGTTTGGATATTGCGAGGTCCCATATCCGAAGAGCTTCCCTGCAGAGGGTCCATGAACCTGTGCAGCCCTGTTTGTTGATGTAGAACATGGCCACTTGGTTGTCTGTTTGCAGCAGGACCGTTTTCTCCCCAATTAGACCCTGGAAGGCCTCCAGGGCATATCGCATGGCTCTGAGCTCGAGGAGATTGATGTGGCACTGCCGTTCCTGAGCTGACCAGGCTCCTTGTGTCCAGAGGTGGAGACAGTGTGCCCCCCAGCCCACTGGGGAGGCGTCGGTGGTAATGGTCAGTTGATGCACCGGTTGGGAGAGGGGTCTCCCGCGTGACAGGTTCCTCTCGCAGGCCCACCATTGGAGGGATGAAATTACTGCTTCGTCCAATGGAATGGTGGTGCTCAGGGGCTGTGAGTGCTGAGACCAGTGTGCACGAAGGTGCCACTGGAGAGGGCGCATGTGAAGCTTTGCTAGGGTCACTGATTGAGTGCTCGCTGCCATGTGGCCCAAGAGGCAGAGGATTATCCAGGCGGTGGGGGTCGGTACCGCTTGTACGTGGTGTACCAGGTCCATGATGGTTTTCACTCTTTGCCGGGGCAGGAAGGCCCTGGAGCTGGTGGTGTCTATGAGAGCTCCGATGAACTCCAGTCGCTGTGAGGGTTGTAGGTGCGATTTTTGGTAGTTCACTAGAAACCCCAGGGATGACAGCAGGGTGACAGTTGCTCGCGTCGCTCGTGAGGCTTCCTTCAAGGAAGGGGCAGTAATAAGCCAGTCGCCCAGGTAGGGAAAAACGCACATGCCTCGCTTGTGGAGATGTGCCGTTGCCACAGCAACACACTTCGTAAATACCCGTGGAGCGGGTGAGAGGCCGAAGGGGAGGACTTTGTTCTGGAAGTGCTTCCCTATGGCTTGGAATCATAGGTACTGTCTGTGGTCCTTGTGTATTGGGACATACGTGTATGCTTCCATCAGATCCAGGGATGTGAGACATTCCTTGGGCTGGTTGAGAGGAAGGATGGATCCGAGCGAGTGCATCCTGAATTTCTCCTTGGCAATGAATTTGTTGAGCTTGCGGAGGTCGAGAATGGGGCGCATGCCACCTGCTTTCTTGGGAACCAGGAAGTATCTGGAATAGAAGCCAGTGTTCCATTCCTCCTCCAGGACGGGTTTGATAGCACTGGAGGTTAGGAGAGACAGAACCTCCGCTTCCAGGGAGGGGAGGGGTGAGGCAGATGCTTTGCAGGGGGGAGGCCATGCTGAACCGGGGGTGAGAGAAACTTTATTCGGTATCCATTGGCGATGATTGCTAGGACTCACTTGCCCATGGTGATGGATTTCCAGGCCGGCAGGAACATGACCAAACGTCCCCCCGTAGGGAGGCTGACCTTTGTTCCCAGGTCAAAAAGCCTGGTTGGCCTTTCCCACTCCTGGTTGTGATGTTTTCTGCTGCTTCCTTTCGCGCTGGCGGGGTTTCTGCTGATAGGATGATTGGGAAGGCTGCGGTTTGTAGCAGAGTTGCTGCCATTTCCGGTAGGAGCCATACTGGCGCTTGGCAGGAGGAAAGGAGTAGGGCTTTTGATGAAAAGAGCTTTTTTGATTGGGCCGGTCCAGGCCTTCGTCTGCTAGGGTCTGCAGTGTTGTGCAGTGGTCTTTCAAGGCATGGACGGTGTCCTTGACTTTCTTGCTGAACAAGGTATCCCCTGTGCAGGGGGCATCCGCAATGTGATTGTGAGTGTCTTCTTGCAGACCTGAAGCCCTGAGCCAGGCTAGGCAGCGGGCGGAAATCGAGGTGGCCGCTGTGCAATCCACCGCGTCGAATGCATCAAAAGCTGATCGAACCTGGTGCTTTGTGCACTCCTGCAGGTATAGGAGGGTGGGTGAGATAGCTGCCTGCATCGCCTGGTTGAAGGAGGAGATGATTGCTTTGAGCTTCTCCACCAGAGTGTCCTGATACAGGGCTTGTTGTAGCTGGTGGGCGGAGACTCTGGCACATAGCATAGCTCCTTGAAATGCCCTTTTGCCAATGTCGTCGAGGAGTTTTAGTTCCTTGCCTGGTGGGTGGTTGGCGTGTGTCCACGTGGACTCCACCACTATGGAGTGGTGAGGAAGCTGTGGTTTGTTAAAACCTGGAGAGGCTTGGACTTGGTACTTGGCATCCAGCTTCTGAGACACCGGTGTCCCCGAGGTAGGGTTCTGCCAAAAGGTGAGGAGGTTTTCTTTCAGCAGAGGGTGCACAGAGATATGCGCAGAGGGTCGAGGAGCCTCCAGGAATTTTCTGGCAGCCTGAGTTTCTGGGCATTGGTCAGATGTAGCGCAGGTGCTGGGGAGGCTCAGGGCATTGGCAACCTTTCGAAGAAACTTGGGATAGGTCAAGTCCTCGGGGTTGCTGAGTAGGAGATCTGCTGGTGGTGTGGAGGACTCCAGATCCACGGGTGGGGGGTTAGCATTGCATTGTCCTCTGCATCGCTGTGTGCTTCTCTGGAGGCTGGTGCGGAGACAAGGGAGGAGCCTTTGGGTGGAGCCAGGGATGGGAGCTGAGTGTTGGCCCGGTGAGAGATTCCCATAGGGAACTGTGCTAGATCTGGGGAAGTGTGGGCCCACTGTTCAAACAGGCTGGAAAGGAACGTGAAGAATTGTGCAGTTGCCTCGGGTGCTCCGGACGGTCTGGGAACAGTGCATGGGCTGCAGAGGTTCTAGCTGTCCTGGCTGCCCTGGAGAGGTAGCTGCAGCATGCAGAGGGGAGTGGTCCTGTCAGAGGCTGTGGGGAGAGGCATACCTGCTGACCGAGTAAGCTGAATAATGTCCACTGCTGCTGGCAGAAGAAGAGCCGCTGGGTGGCTGCCGTATTGGCGGCGACTCCTGTCGCCACGGCGGTGTCTTCTACGACCTCTGCTGGAACTGCCTGAGCTGCTTGTGCTGCTGCGCCACCGTGACTGAAGTCTGGAGCGCCAGCGCGGGCCGGAGCGATGCCTCCGCGCCAAGCGTGTCCATCGGTGGTGGGAGTGTCAGTGCCGAGAGCTGCTCCTCCTACGACCTTGCTCCGGCGCCAACCAATAGCGCAGTGGGGGAGGAGCTGGGAGTGATGACATCAGAGAAGATGGCCGCCGCCATAGAAGCCTCATGGGCTGGAGGAGTCAGCATTGCCTGCATTGCTTCGGGTTGCCAGTCAGCAGGGAGGAAGTCCCCCGAAGGGGAGAGAGGTTCCGGAGCAGAACAGTTGCAGGAGGAGGCCAGGGAAGGTGCACCCGGGGCTGCTGGAGGCATCATCAGAGGCTGCATTGTTGTGGGGGTGATAGTTGGGCCCAGAATGTTGTCGGGAGCTCCGGAGCAGGGAGGGAGAGCCGATGTACCTGGAAAAAGCTCCCAGAGCACGTTCTTGCAGGATTTCCTCGCGTTCGGGGACATCCGAGCACAGTATGTGCAATCTTCAACCCTGTGGGAGATCCCCAGGCAGCGGAGACACCGATCATGCAGGTCAATGGAATTCATCTTCCTGGAGCAGCCTGGGCATTTTTTGAACCCTGGTATGGGCATCTTGCTAGAAGGTCAGAAAGGAGTTAAGATGAGAATTTTGCTTAGTAAATGTGGAGAGAGAAGGTATCCGTCTTGCTGGCAAGGTGGAAGAGAAAAGAGTGGCTGGCTAGGGGCGGGCCTGGGGGTAGGGCCAGGTGGATCACGCCCAGAAGGGAAATCCTTCTGGGCTAATGAGAGGGTACTTCCATCCTCAGCGCCATCGGATGACATCACCTGGTGTGGCTGACTCATCCTGCTTGTCCTAGGACAGCGGTTCTCAACCTGTGGGTCGCAACCCCCACGGGGGTCGCCACAGGATTAAGGGGGGTCACCTCACTCCGCTGTTAAAAAAAAAAAAGTGCACAAGTTGCTGCCACTGCCGAGTCCGCTTCTCGGCAGCGGCAAACTGACAGACTCCAATCTTCTGCAGCTGCGGCTCCCTGCCTCTTAGGGAACCGCGGCTGTGCCTGTGAGTGAAGCCGTTGCGGAGCCTTTCTGTCTCTCGATGGGCTCCGTGCAGCATTGTCCTGCCTCCAAAGGAAGTTGTTTACCACTTCCTTTGGAGGCGGGACAATAGCATGCTGCACGGAGCCCGTCGAGAGACAGAAAGGCTCCGCAACGGCTTCACTCACAGCAGGCACAGCCGCAGTTCCCTAAGAGGCAGGGAGCCGCGGCTGCAGAAGAACAGGGCAGTAGCAGGCAGACAGGGAGAGGGGAGAAGGGGGCAGGGAACCTGCAACGGGGCTGACATGAGGGAGGGCGGGGGCTGACATGGAGGGATGGATGGAGGGCGGGAGGGAGGGGGCTGACATGGAGGGAGGTGAAAGCTGATTGTTGGATGGCGGGAGGGAGGGGGGCTGACATGGACAGGGGGGCTGACATGGAGGGAGGGGACAGCTGATGGATGGATGGAGGGAGGAGGGCTGACATGGACAGAGGTGGGCTGACAAGGAGGGAGGGAAGGGGGCTGACATGGACAAAGGGGGGATGACATGGAGGGAGGGAGGGAGGGCTGACATGGAGGGAGGGGGCTGACATGGAGGGATGGATGGAGGGAGGGAGGGGGGCTGACATGGAGGGATGGATAGATGGAGGGAGGGCTGACATGGACAGAGGGGGGCTGACATGGACTAAGGGAAGAGACAGGGGGACATACTGGACAGACGGGGGATAAATGCTGGACAGAGGGGAGATACAGTGCGGGTTAGGATTATAATGGGCAGATGGGGGGCTAGGACTGGTAATGGGTTGATTAGGGAAGGCTAGGACTGGGAATGGACTGATCAAGGGGGGGTTGGGACTGGTAATGTGCTGAGAGGGGGGTAGGACTAGTAATGGACTGATGGAGGGCTAGCATTGGAAATGAGCTGATCGGGGAGGTTAGGACTGGAAATGGGCTGATTAGAGGAGGCTAGGACTGGTAATGGGCTGATGGGGGGGTAGAACTGGTAATGGGCTGATTAGGGGAGCCTAGCATTGGTAATTTATTTATTTTATTTATTTATTTAACATTTTTTATATACCGTCTTTCTACGAATCAAGACGGTTTACATATAACAATAAAGGCAGTATATTTCAACTGTTTACAAGGAACGAATAACTGGATACAGAATAAGCAACATGAGAAACAAAATTAAAATATATTGTTAATTGCAGTGAACAGTAATCAACTATTTACATATATACATATGTCTGTGGACAGCTACGGATGGGATACTGTAAGGTTAAAGGAGTAAGGGCAGGGAGGTTGAAGTAATAGGTTTGGTATTAGGGTGGGAGAGTGAAATGCTCAAGGAAGAGATGGGTCTTTAATTTTTTCCGGAATTCAATGTGGCTTAAACATGGGGGTTGAGGAGGGTCTAGCACTGGAAATGAGCTGATTAGGGGAGGCTAGCACTGGTAATGGGGTTGAGGAGGGACTAGCACTGGAAATGAGCTGATTAGGGAAGGCTAGGACTGGGAATGAGCTGATGGGGGAGGTTAGGACTGGAAATGGGCTGATTAGAGGAGGCTAGGACTGGTAATGGGCTGATGGGGGGTAGAACTGGTAATGGGCTGATTAGGGGAGCCTAGCACTGGTAATGGGGTTGAGGAGTGACTAGCACTGGAAATGAGCTGATTAGGGGAGGCTAGCACTGGTAATGGGGTTGAGGAGGGTCTAGCACTGGAAATGAGCTGATTAGGGGAGGCTAGGACTGGTAATGAGCTGATGGAGGGGTAGGATTGGTATTGGACTGATTAGGGGAGGCTAGCACTGGTAATGGGGTTGAGGGGGGACTAGCACTGGAAGCAAGCTGATTGGGGGCTTCAACTGGGAATGGGCTGATTGTGTGGAGGGGAGGATAGAGCTGCTGGCCCTGGAAGAAAACTAGGGGCTAAGGCTACAAATGGGCTGATATGAGGGGATGGGAGAATAGAACTGGAAGGAAGTGGATCTGAGAGGGGCTGCCATAGTATTTGTACTAGAAGGGACTGGTCAGTGGGGAAGGAGGGGGACTGGAAGGGAATGGACACCAGTGGCAGTCATGGGAATACAAGTTGACATTGGAAGGTACTGGGAGTGAGGACTGGAAAGGGACTGATACTGGGGAGGGTTACTGGGACTGGAAATAGGCTGATGGAAAGAAGTGAAGAAAACGAAAGTAGAGATAAGAAATTGCAGATGGACCATAGACCACAGAAAGAGAGCTTTGAGAAGACAGGAAAGCAGAAGCCTCAGATCGGGAACAGCATGATCAGAGAATAAATTGGTCAGACAACAAAAGTAGAAAAAATAATTTTATTTCATATTAGTGATTTGACTACAAAATCATCATAATTTTGAAATCAAATATTGTTACTTGTTATTGTGGTTTAAATAAGTAAATTTTATAAACAAAAACATATTGCAAAGGCCTATACTATATTAATAATTCAACAAATGATTACAGCGACAATGCGTTAACGATAAAGGAAGAGAGACGCATTTGATTTTATCATCGGGGGTCACCACAAGTTGACCAATGGTAAAAGGGGTCACGGTACAAAAAAGTTTGAGAACCACTGTCCTAGGAGAAGCTCTGCTGCACCAGCCACACCCCTGCCACCTGTTGGAGACAGAAAATACTGGCTTCACTCAGTGCTGCACCAGCTGATATACAATATGATGACATCACTGAAAGATGCCTTCACCTGCTGGCAAGGGAGTATAACCCACTTGTCTGGACTGATCTAGCAGGATGATAAGGAAAAGGGCTTGACACCAAGTACACACAGCGCTGTTTGAGAGCTGAAGGGGGCAGCTGGAAAGGCATTCTTACAGACAGCATTGACATTTCAAATATGAAACTCCTTAAGCATAGTGCCTCCCTCCACAAGGATGGTCATGTGCTTTGCTACAGTCATGACCATTGCTCCCACTCTAGGGAGCCTGAAAGGTTTATCCAGCCCACTCTAGGGCTAAGGGTACAGCCGAGATGGGACCTTATGGACCCTAGGGCGAACTGGGGGGCTTTCCTCTTTATCCAGCAGCAGATCAGCTCAAGAGAGAGCTGTAGCAGCAGAGAATCCAGGAGCCACAAAGCCTAGGAAGGGCCTAGCCAGAGAATCCAGGAACCACAAGGCCCAGGAATGGCCCAACCACAGATCATCAACAGCAGTGGCAGAGAATCAGCTCCATAGGGAGCTACAGTGGCAGAATCTGTTCCAGAGAGAGCTGCAGCGACAGAGAGTCCATTCCAGACTAGGAGCCACAAGATCCAGGGAGATTCAGTGGCAGATCATCTCAAGTGAGAGCTGGGGCGGACGATCTCCTCCCAACCTAGGGAGTGGAGATGGCAGCGGAGAGACTCTGGAAAGCCTAATCCAGGTTTAGGAGTCCAGCAGTGGATCAGCTCAAGAGAGAGCTGCAGCAGCAGAGAATCCAGAAGCCACAAAGCCCAGCGGCAGATCAGCAGCTGCAGCAGCAGAAAATCAGCTCCAGAGGGAGTTACAAGGGCAGAATCAGCTCCATAGAGAGCTGCAGCGGCAGAGTCCATTCCAGACTAGGAGCCACGAGACCCAGGGAGGTCCAGCAGCAGATCAGCTCAAGTGAGAGCTGCAGCGGCAAAGTCCATTCTGGACTAGGAGCCACGAGACCCAGAGAGGTCCAGAGGCAGATCAGTTCAACAGTTGTTCCGAAGTGGGCAAAAGTGCAAAACCCTCTCCAGATTGGAGGAGGTGGAGCCAAGGCTACAGCCTCAGCAATTGGACAGAACTACCAAACCCCTCCTTTCATAAGTAGCCACCGGTCCAGAGCTCCAGCAGTGGGTGAGACTTGGCATTGGTGGACAAAGGGAAAGGGAGGGGAGTTAGGAGACAGATTATTATTAAGGGTAAATCCATAAGCTTTAAAGATTTGCTTAAATCATTATATATAAGGTTATAATTGGTTGTTTGAACTGCCTTTTGTCCTGTATTGCTATGTTACCTTATCTGCTTGAACTACTTATAATACGGGCGGTACATACTGCATTATATTAATCATTGTTATTTTATTTGATGTATATATTTGTAAATAAATTGTAAATACTATTTACAGTAAGACAACCTTGTTCACAGCAATGTTTTTGAAGAGGTTTCCTGGGATAAAAGGAGGGAAATCTACCTGCTAACACCTTTCTTCCCCGGTTGGAGGCACCAGGTGCCAAACTGCCAAGGACTGACGGAGCCCGCCCTTGAGGGGACTCCAGCCAGGCTGATCCCGGACCCAGAAACACACTCAAGGGGGCACTACATTACTATGTAAATGAAAAATTCAACCAAAAAATAAGAAATCCGCAATTAGCCTTAATAGCCAGCTCCCATCCTCCTTTTCAGAGGTGTGAATAAATAGTTTCTAGCTCCAAGTTACATCTCTTAGTCACTGTTAACACTGGGTGTAATTTTAAGTAGCTGCAATCACCATTTTATTTTTTTATAATGTTGTTTATTAAGTTAAACAAAACGCAATGTTGCTGATATATATATATATATATAATCAGTAATGCCGAGTCTATGGCCAGTGGATGTTTGGCAGTCACCCTTGTATTGCCCCTCCACTATATGGATACTATCAAGACAATTAGATGTTTTGTAAGTTCAATACTATTCATATGAAGGCACATTTTAGAAATGACTTTCAGGTGCAATCTGGTACGTCTAAGTCAAAATGTATGTAAAAAGGCTAGCCATGTGCAAGTTTTGGCCCAATTTTAGAAATGTGTACTTGTCTGAAAAGGATGGTGGTGGCCACGGACACACAGATGTTCCCACAATAATTAAGGATGGGGCTGTCTATCCCATGCTGCATACATGTCCCTGCTTGCTATTTTGCAAGTGGAGACATGCATTGCCACACCAACCACAAAACAAGTATCCTTGTCCCCTTTCATTTTTATATGGTTGTGAAAAAAATTGGGGATATTGAAATTTCTTCTGTACTTCCTCCATGTATTTTAGTGGCAGAATGAGTACTTTTGTGATGCCTATTGTGATACAGAAAGCACTTCTGACATGATGGAATGGGAGAGTAGTGAGCCCTCTAGCGGTAAAACTCAGGAAAAGCCAGGTTTCCATAGAAGCAGGAAGCCTTTAGAAAAAATGCAGCTCAGTCAGGATTATGACGTAAGAGCTAGAGGCAGCTCTAACAAGAGGCAGCTGACTAATCAGGTGGGTGTGCCTGCACGTGGAAGCTGTTGGAGACCAGCTTCAGATTCACTCTTTAAGAGTGGAAGCAAAGTTAGTCGTGGAGAGACACAAGGAGACAGGCATAAGAGGAACACAGGAAATACAGAGAACACGAGGTCAGACACGGGGAAGGACGTGAAGGAAGACAACGTCCAGAGAGGATACAATCACAGCAGCAGCCACACAAGCCAACAGACAGGAAGGGCTGGAAACCCAGCTTCAGGCAAGAAGGATTCACGTGGGTTCATTCCTTACTACTTTAAAGCCAAGCTGAAGTCTGTTGATGAGCTACCTGAAGACAGGGCTAAGCTATTACCCTGGGGGAAGGGACAAAGCTCTCAACACAGACAGAGCAGTGCTGACAAAAGAGGTACGTCTGTATCACTTCCTAATCAAAGCCTGGTAGAAGAG
Source organism: Ichthyophis bannanicus (assembly GCA_033557465.1). Taxonomy (NCBI): domain Eukaryota; kingdom Metazoa; phylum Chordata; class Amphibia; order Gymnophiona; family Ichthyophiidae; genus Ichthyophis; species Ichthyophis bannanicus. The sequence goes on along the minus strand of CM066032.1, from coordinate 114,911,845 downwards.
ATAGTAAAGCAGTTAAAATCTAGTGCTAGCCAATGCCAAGATAGCACTGCTGTAAATGCTTCTAATTCTAATGCTTTGGAGAAGTGGCTAAAAGCTGATATAAGTTCTATAAGAGAAAGCTTACATAACAAGTATTCTCCTGAACCAAAGACTGTCACGGCATATGATCAGGGAACCTTCCTAAACCAGTTGCAGGACGTGAGCTCAGCTGTGCTTGATAGGAACTCTCAAGAGCAGTGCTGTAGCATTGACAATGAAGAAATGATTGTTGAAGAACCTTTTGTTCCTAATGATATAGAATGCTGTCAGATGGATTGCTCATACTGTGATTCTGATAAACTGGATCTCCGTTGAAACAAGCTTTGCTGAAGTACTGACAAAGTTGTTTAAAAGGTTTTCAGTTACTGTGAAGAAAACAGTTTATTTCATGCTTTCTAGTTTACCCTTACTTTCTGTTACTCAGAAGAAAGAATTCTTATTTGCTTTATTTACCTATGAATCCTTGTGAAGAGGAAAAACCCTTATAATAAATTTATCTGTTTCAAATTGACCCTCGTGCCACAACACAATTTGTTCCAGGTGTTCTCAAAACTACAAATCCCAGCAACCCTTGCTGGCAAAAATAGTAAAAGGACACTGTCAAACAAATATAGCGGTCGCCCCTGCTATTAAGCCACTGGCCTGTAGGAGGGGAGTTGCGACACTATTCATGCTGCTGATGGATTGAGACGTGCTGGACGTTTCTGAAATCAGGAACATATATTTATCTTTCATAGAATGCCCTGGACATATCTCCATGTAACGTGGACGTGTTTGCCCTGGAAATGTCCATATACCCAGCTTTCTAAATTGGCTTTGGGGCATCTTTGTGATTTGCATTTCTGAATACCTATTTTCAGATGTCCAAATCATTAACAGAGCTTCTAAAGTGACCATCTTGGTGGCTGAAATACAGATATTGGAATTTATAGTTTACAGGCTACCAATAAACATATAATTCCTTTGGAAATTGACCGGAATTCTAGTTATGTCAAGTCTTGAAAACCATTAGGAACCACTCAAGCTTGATGGCCACAGAAAATAGCTATCCTGTTATGTAACTGTTAGCTCAGAATACATTTAAATTTAAGACCTCAGGAGCAACACCAGAGAAGGTAGTAAATGCATGGCGGGGTGTGGTAGAAATAAAAACTCAAAAAGGGTTGAACCCTTTCTCTCAGGGCCTGCCCTCCTTCAATGAACCTGGATTCTTTTAGTTAATTATCTGAAACCTTCTAACAGGAAGGAAAAGAACAAGAGACACAATTATTTAATTATTATTCCAGAGCTCTGCAAGGAAGCATCAGGGAGACAAAGTAGGCATTTCCATCTGAGTTCCTTCAAAGATTTCTTAGCCAGAGATCCAGCTTTTATTGAGGATTATCAGCTGACATAGTTAATTTTGAATTAACATCTGGTGATATTCATATTACAAAAGTACAAGTCTAAAATAGAATCTGCTGATATCTGTGCCAGGCAACATGTGAAAGCAGAAGTTACAAGGTGATGACTATATTCACTAGACACAGTAGGTGTCGCTATATTTCTTCCATGAAGCAAAAGCTAATTAGTTACTCATAATATTTGCTGAATTTTTGTTATTTATTTAAGCTTTGTTTAATTTCCAGTTATATATTGACCTAAGGTCTGATTCTCGAAAAGTTCATGCTGACCTAGTTACTACTCTTCAACCTATCATCTTGCAGGATGAAAGGGGAAGCACTGTCTGTAACCATTGATTTTTAGAGAAGCTAGCCTGTGACCCAATAACTATGTACACAGGTCTGTTAGCTAATTATCTGATGCAATTGCTAACAGTACAGAAGAACAATCTAGTAGAGAAAAACTCTTTGATAGTGCAGTTTAGCTTGTGAATTCCAATAAGCATGTTTCACCTGTAGCTAGCTTTACAGTCTTGTTTCATGATTTTCTGTACCATCACTGTCCGTACCTACATCCAGTATTCCATATGTACATTCACTTTCACTGTCCACCTCTAAATCCAAATTGCCATAGACAGGGTGATCCATAGTTGTATAAGTTACTTTAGTACATGATAACTCGTCAATTTCTTTTATAGTCTCTAGTTTAGTTCTAGAGCCTGGGTTGAAGCGCCCTTTTCCACAGTCCTCCATTTGGTTCTGCTCAGAACCACATTCTTCATAAAAGGGCATTTCATGGAGCAAATTTCCAGTACCGGGAACACTTCGTAACTTAAGGACTGCAATTGTATTTGTAGTCTTAGCCATATTGTCATGGCGCAAGGCAAATAGTGCCTAGAAAAATAGAGGAAAATGTCCAAGGCAGTTTTAAAACCGGCAGTGCAAAGCACATGGCTAGGGGTTGCTACGGGCAACCAACCAAAATACGAGCACCGGCTGTAGGAAAACGCCCAGGAGAAGCATTACATCATAGCTCATCATAGAGGCAGGAACAGCTGCAGGGATTTGAGCTAACAAGGGACTCAAGAAATGACGCACTTAAATTAAGGTCAGGCTTGAGCAAAGCAGTTCCAGTTCGAGAGGCAGATTCAGACGCAGAGTCAGATTCTGAGCAAGCAGGCAGAAACACAGACACAGGAGAAAGACACACGGAAAGGACCCGTGGGAAAGGAAAGAACAGAGCTTGTGAGAGCCAAGACATATACCTGAGAGCTTCTGACGTGGATTCCATCTGCACCTCAGAGGAGTTTGTACCGGAGGAATTACCCGAGGTTAGTGCTGGAAAGTCAGGCTGCACTGAACTAGAGTCCAGCTGGGGACCGAGAGGGATTCCATTCAACAAACCACGAGGAGCTGGGAGAGGGAAATACCACGAGAGCAGGTACCTGGGGAGCAAAAGCTCTTATCCTAAAGATATTTCTCAGCTAAGAGAAAGACGTCCTGTGAGGGGAAGTGAAAGAGAGAAAAGTTTCAACTTCCCGGTTGCCAAGCGTTCAGGCAGAGCTCAGCCTGGGGAAAGACCTATTACCTGTAATAGAGGGGCACTGGATTTTACTCACAATAGTCCTGAGGTGTATGGCCCTATAAGGGGAAAATCCACAGTGCACGGTAACCTGCCTTTCTACATTGATAGAGGGGAGAGAAGTCTTGGCCAGGAAGAGGAGAGATTTCTAAACGCTGATACACCCTACAGCCTTAACAAAGATAATAGCCAGGAAGTTCATGAGGACATGGAATGTGACTTCTGTGCAGAGATTTCAGATGATTGTAAGATGGACTGTACATTGGTGTTTTCCGACAGTGTGACCTCTTTCTGTTAAAGCCTAAGAAAGCCTGCTAAAGAGAAATCTGTGTAGGAGCACAGATTTCACGCAATAGCTTTTTGTGAAAGAAAAAGCCTGTTTTCCCACTTTTGTTTCTTTAACGCTGACAAGAAGCATTTTCTTTGTATGTTGTAGTCCCCTATTTGTGTTATGCCAGTATGATGGTTTAATTTCCTTTGTATCCTGTTTGCAAGAATTCTCCCGGGAAGGGAAATAAACACCTCTTTATAAGCCTAGCTGCTCGCTCCACAACTACACTCTTTATTTGAAAAGCTGGTGGGAATTCACCTCCCAGGGGGCACTACGTTGTCCCTGCTACCAAGAGAAGAGGGCCACACCGAAACCGCAGGTCTTCCGCCTCGGGGGTAGTAGGTGCGTGACAAGTGGCGTAGTTGGCAGGATTTCTTGCGCAAGGATTAAAAAGGAGCACCAAGGACTACAGTCGGCTGGAAAAAGGAAAACTGTTGTCCAAAAGGAGAGAACCGTCGGAAGATTTCTGCTGCCAGGTGCTGGACCCGGAGGAAACTTTCTCACAAGCTGACCCCTGCATGAAGGCTCAGGTAAAAAGTACCTAGTCAGACGTGGGGAGGATAAAGTGAGAAAGGGGGCGCTGGTGGGCAGAGAAAGGGCGGTGGAAAGAGAAAAAAAAAAAAAAGAAGTTGCGGTATCGCACTTGGTTTTTGTTTTTGTTTCTATCTCTTACAGGTACATCAAGGCCAAAGATGGAGCCACAGGATGTAGCCCATTGGATGAAGACGCAGTGGGATAAGCAAGTCGAGCTTATCCACTACCTCCAGGAACAAACTACGCGGACCATACAGGAGCAACAGCGACCCTTGATAGAAACCATGGACGCGCTTTTAAAGAAGCTGCTAGACGCCACAGCGGACGTCCCCATGGCATTCCAAGGGGCAGGACTGAGGTCGTATGCTGCCTTTTCCTTAGGACAATTACAACCACTGGACAATTTGGACGATTACCTCGACGCTTTTGAGCGTATAGCTACCACCCTGAAATGGCCGGAGGAGCAATGGGCCACCAGGTTTGCCCTTTCGCTCACAGGCGAGGCCCTTTCAGCGTATAAAGCTATGCCAGCAGAGTTAGCTTCCAGCTATATAGAAGTAAAGAAAGCTGTGAAGGATAGATTGGGGCTCACGCCTTTGCATTATCAAAGGATGTTCAGGGAGGCAGTAATTAAGCCTCAAGAGACCCCTAAGGCCCTAGCACAGCGCTTAAAAAGTGTAGCAAAGAAATGGTTGCTGGCAGAGGGAGGTACACTGGAAACAGTCCTAGATAAAATTGTGCTGGAACAATTTATGCAGGCTGTTCCCAGCGGTCTTAAAACCTTTCTGACGCTCCAGCACTGCCAAACCTCGGAGGAAGCAGCCACTCTTGCGGAGCGGTACTTCACTGCAGAGAGGACTGACACCTCAGGGCAAGGTATCTGGTTGGCAGCTGGTAGGAGAGCTAAGGGCAGAAAAGAAAAATATATGCATGATAAAATGTATAAACCTGAAATGTTTAATGTCAATGTCTCTGATGGTAATGTCTTATCTATACCCAAAGGGAAATGTTTTAGGTGTGGAAAAAGTGGACATCTTCAGAGATCCTGCACAGAACGAACAGTCCTGGTGACAGGGACAGAGGAAACAGAGCAGGACGAATTCCGAATTCAAGTGCAAGTGGAAGGTATTCCCACACTGGCTCTACTTGACTCCGGGGATGACCAGAGCATGATTTCAAAGACGCTCTGGGAAGCCATTGAGGGGCACCGCCAGTCGCCCCCGAGTCAAGCAGATGGCCAAGTACGGGTCAGGTGCGTGCACGGCGCATTTGTTCCTTATCCCCTACACAATGTTGTGGTACAAGGGTTGGGCACTATCAAAGAGATGAGGGTGGCCGTAGTTCCCAAGCTGCCAGAGGATGTTGTATTGGGGAAGGATTGGCCTCCCTTTCATAATGAATTGGGAAAAGACTGGGGTATTAAATTAGGTTTAATATCCACTCGCTGTCAAGCGGGACCCTCGGGGGAGGGAGAAGAGTCACCCAAAAACACTGAGGAACATGGAGGGGAGGAAAATGCTCAGAGGGAGGACCCAGATGAGGAAGGGCTAGCTACCCTCCCTAACCATGAGGACTTAATACATCCCCCTGATAAAGTAGGGAAAAAGGACAAACTCAGGAAGCGTAGGGAGAGATACTCTAGGACCCGGGGGAGGGCCGCGCTAGAGGGTGCTGTAGGCTTGCCCTGGGTACCGGCAGAGGTAGTAAAAACGTTTCCTTCATTCCCCATGGAGCAGAGAGCTGACCCAGCTCTTAAAAGGGCGTTTGAGTGGGCTGAAGAAACTAGACAGACCCTACCAAGATTTTTCCTGGAGGATGATCTCTTATATAGAGAGTGTGTAAACCCTCACAACGATGCCATACGCAAGCAGCTAGTCATACCCACGACCTTTAAAGCTAGCGTATTAAGATTAGCCCATGACCACCCAGTGGGGTGTCACAAGGGGATCCAGGGGATGCTGGACCAAATCTTAGCTAGATTTTATTGGCCCGGGGTTTTTAAGGAGACACGGCAATATTGCGAGGCATGTCCTAGCTGCCAAAGAGTGATAGCTATAAAACCTAAGGCGGTACCCATGGTGCCAACTCCCACCATAGCGGATCTTATAAGCCGAATAGGGGTGGACATAATAGGACCTCTGGTGAAGACACCGAGGGGTTTTAAATATATCTTGGTCATAGTTGACCATGCCACGCGGTTTCCTTGGGCCATTCCCTTGAGGAACACATCCGCCAAATTAATAGCCTTAGAGTTAATCAAACTTTTCTGCGAGGTAGGTTTTCCCAGGGAAGTCCTGACTGATCAGGGGAGTAACTTCCTGTCGAAACATCTAGCTATGGTCTGGGAAGCCTTCGGCATCCGCCATATAAGGACATCAGCATACCATCCACAGTCTAACGGACTCGTGGAGCGTATGAATCAATCTATTAAACAACTCCTACGCAGAGGTTTGAAGGCGGGGGAAATGAATGAATGGGATGCATTGCTTCCATTCACGCTTTATGCATGCAGGGAGCGCATACAGGCGTCACTGGGGGCATCTCTCTACGAGTTGCTGTTCGGCCGCGCTCCAAGAGGAATCTTGGACATCCTGCAGGAGCAAAGGGTAGAGCCGAACATGCAAGAGGTCGGGGTACCCCAATTCTTGAAGGAGTTAAGACAACGCCTAGAGAGGACATCCAAGGCCTCTATAGAGAATCTACAGGCCAGTAAACGTAAGCAAAAAAAGTATTACGACAAGGGCACCAGACTGAGGCAGCTAAACATAGGGGACAAAGTCCTTATCCAAGTATCCGACCCCGGACCGAAATTTGAGTCCAGGTGGAAGGGCCCTGGTACAGTGATAGGGAAGGTTGGCCCAGTATCCTATCGGGTGGAAAATGAGAGGGGCCGCCAACAAGTATATCATGTGAATGTACTAAAGCTGTGGAAGGACAGGTCTGCCACTGCCTGCCTGGTTACTGTAATATACCGAGATAAGTCCCAGACAGTATTACCCCGAGATAGGTCCCGAAAGGAGATTCCGGGCTGTCAGGAAAAATCTGCAGCCCGTAATATTTTAAGGGGGGGGGGGGATCTGTCATGGCGCAAGGCAAATAGTGCCTAGAAAAATAGAGGAAAATGTCCAAGGCAGTTTTAAAACCGGCAGTGCAAAGCACATGGCTAGGGGCTGCTACGGGCAACCAACCAAAACACGAGCACCGGCTGTAGGAAAACGCCCAGGAGAAGCATTACATCATAGCTCATCAGAGAGGCAGGAACAGCTGCAGGGATTTGAGCTAACAAGGGACTCAAGAAATGACGCACTTAAATTAAGGTCAGGCTTGAGCAAAGCAGTTCCAGTTCGAGAGGCAGATTCAGACGCAGAGTCAGATTCTGAGCAAGCAGGCAGAAACACAGACACAGGAGAAAGACACACGGAAAGGACCCGTGGGAAAGGAAAGAACAGAGCTTGTGAGAGCCAGGACATATACCTGAGAGCTTCTGACGTGGATTCCATCTGCACCTCAGAGGAGTTTGTACCGGAGGAATTACCCGAGGTTAGTGCTGGAAAGTCAGGCTGCACTGAACTAGAGTCCAGCTGGGGACCGAGAGGGATTCCATTCAACAAACCACGAGGAGCTGGGAGAGGGAAATACCACGAGAGCAGGTACCTGGGGAGCAAAAGCTCTTATCCTAAAGATATTTCTCAGCTAAGAGAAAGACGTCCTGTGAGGGGAAGTGAAAGAGAGAAAAGTTTCAACTTCCCGGTTGCCAAGCGTTCAGGCAGAGCTCAGCCTGGGGAAAGACCTATTACCTGTAATAGAGGGGCACTGGATTTTACTCACAATAGTCCTGAGGTGTATGGCCCTATAAGGGGAAAATCCACAGTGCACGGTAACCTGCCTTTCTACATTGATAGAGGGGAGAGAAGTCTTGGCCAGGAAGAGGAGAGATTTCTAAACGCTGATACACCCTACAGCCTTAACAAAGATAATAGCCAGGAAGTTCATGAGGACATGGAATGTGACTTCTGTGCAGAGATTTCAGATGATTGTAAGATGGACTGTACATTGGTGTTTTCCGACAGTGTGACCTCTTTCTGTTAAAGCCTAAGAAAGCCTGCTAAAGAGAAATCTGTGTAGGAGCACAGATTTCACGCAATAGCTTTTTGTGAAAGAAAAAGCCTGTTTTCCCACTTTTGTTTCTTTAACGCTGACATGAAGCATTTTCTTTGTATGTTGTAGTCCCCTATTTGTGTTATGCCAGTATGATGGTTTAATTTCCTTTGTATCCTGTTTGCAAGAATTCTCCCGGGAAGGGAAATAAACACCTCTTTATAAGCCTAGCTGCTCACTCCACAACTACACTCTTTATTTGAAAAGCTAGTGGGAATTCACCTCCCAGGGGGCACTACGTTGTCCCTGCTACCAAGAGAAGAGGGCCACACCGAAACCCCAGGCCTTCCGCCTCTGGGGTAGTAGGTGCGTGACAATATATGAAGCACAACACTTCATAAAACAGGCAAGACATATTCCTAGGAGTAGGAGGGCTACTAAGAAGCCAAAGAGGCCTGTCAGTAAGGCAGTTATGGGACCTGACAAGCCACTCCACATATTTTCAAACCAGGGCCATACAGAATCAGAGGTTCCTTCAATATTATCTTTGGAGAAATTAGTTTCTTTTCTCACTTGATATAAGATACCAGAAACCACCTTGCTCTGAGAATCAATAAAAGTACAGCAATGATCGTGTACAATATTACACACGCCTCCTTCCTTGGCTAATAAATAATCCAAGGCCATTCTGTTTTGGGCAGAGTAAGCAGTTAGTTTGTCTACAGTACCTTGCATGACTGTGAGAGCATCAGTCAAATCCTGAGCTGTTACTTCTGTTAGGGCATAGATTCACAATAACTGTTCACCATAACGTGCTGTAGGACGTATGGCACTAAAGGTACTTATATTGGAGTCATTAGAGGTTATGCTGTAGCTGGAATTCATAGCGGGGAAAACTTTATTTTTTAGTGGTGGCTAGCCCCTTCAGGTGAGTTGTTTAGGGGGTTGGAGCTTGGGCAATGGGGAGGAGTTAGCCACATCATGTTATGTTCCGCCTTTAAAGATGACTTTGATAGCCATAGACCGCATGCGCGGCGTCTTTTTGCTTCTGCGAGTTGGAAAACTTTTGCAAGAAAAATAGAGGAGCTATCTTGTTTTAGACGCGGGCAGCATTTTGTGAGTATTCAAAGGTTTTGGTCTTGTTATTTGTATAAGGTTTTATATGGAGAAGAGGAAAGTAGTGAGTTGGGAATGATTCTATGTTTCACTTTGTTTGAATGCAGGATTTCTAATTGATCCCCTGAGGAACCCTATTTGGAGAAACGCTACAAAGGCGCTGGGGGAAAGCGTCGGTATCATTCGATGGTGTTATTGAGATTGATAATCATAAGTATTAGCGTTAATGGACTGTTAATATGGTTCACCATATGAGTTACACAGTGGTTATTACATTTTTGAGCCATATCAATAAGGAGTACCACAAAGGTTGAAATCACGATTGCTATACTTATGTGTCTTAGTTTACTACCGTGGAGGTCGTTGATGCGATCAAGCACAAACATTTCTAAACAGAAGTTTGAGTCTATGGAATTGGTGCCATTGTAAGTCTGAGACCTCCCGGTAGACTTTGAGTAAATTGTTACACTGTTGAATACGGAAAAGAATGAGTATTAATTCATGGGAATAATTCCCTGTATGTTTCACTGAACGTCATAGAGCTATTTTGAGAAGTGATTTAACGTTCAAGAATTGACCACTTTTTGCGTGTTATCACGATGGCAGAAGGTCCACCAGGATGGAAAGACATTTTAAGCTACACACAGGACCATATAGCAGGTCTGGCTCAAAAAAGGACTCCATTTGCACAAACCGAAGCCCAATTACAAGATCAAGATACAGCTACGTGGGACTCTCTAGTAGTGTTACGGAAGAAGGAGGTTCGCTCTGAGTTACATCGTTTGTCACTTGTCAAGTATATAAGTCGGCAACAAATCCCCAGGGGTCTTCGAATATATAAAGAGCCACGTATCCCTACGTCTGAGTCAGATTTCATTGATAAATGGAATAAGATCTTAAACAAATGTTCACTTGACCTAATGGTCCTTATAGTGGACACGATGAAAAAAGATGTTCAGAAGTTAACTGAGCAGATAGAGGATGTTCAAAATCATTTAAAGTCTTCTGAGGAGGATGGGATTTACAACGAAAAAATGGAGGATTTAAAGAAACAATCGTCAGTTGTCCACCAGGAAATCATGACCAAAAAAACAAAGAAACTTAAGAGGGACTATACGGATTATACAGTAGGGTACGTCTACCCATGGATGAACGTTAAACGGAAAGTGAAGAAGACAAAAAAACGGGTGGAATTTAACGATTCTACTGAAGATACTATGTCTACTGATTCGAGTGCTTCCACGAGGGATGGGCATTTTTTAGATCACAACAAGGTGGAACAGCAGAAAGACAAGAAGAAGAAGGAACCAGACCGGGTGAAATCTCGGGAACGAGTCCCTCCGAAGAGGAAATAATGGGAAATAGATTTTCCACTCAAATGTCTGATTTAGTAGTGAATATATCTGGTGTAACATTATCTCCAGAGGAGTTGGCAGTTTTGTGTAAAGGATTATCCTTTGTCCCCAACACGAATTTTGATTTGTTTCAATTTCATATTGACTTTGAAAGATTTATACGAAAATTAACATTAAAGAATTTTTTTGCAGAACAACACTCCTTTAATACACCATCAACTGGAGTCAATTTGGAATACCACATGGTACCACGAATTCCGCTACCTCTCAAATCCAAATGGTCCCCTCCGGGCCCTTTACATCCGGGTTTGGAGATTTTTAAACAATTAGTTTTAAAGGATATACAAACTTTACAACAGTCTAAAAAATCAGTTTATCATGCTCTCACTGATTCTGAGAATCAAGCTTTGAGATCTTTGAAACATCGCATGGATATCGTGATTAAGCGAGCAGATAAGGGAGGGGCCGTGGTAATTTTGAAGCGGGAAGACTATTTAGATGAAGCATTACGTCAATTGGGTGATACTAACACATATGAAAGATTATCTGAGGATCCGGGTGGTCTTTTACAAGCCCATATAAAACATTTGACAACATCAGCACTGCTAAATAAATTGATCTCTAAAAAAGAATTTAATTATTTGAATGTCATATCTCCTTCGGTGGCCAAGTTTTATCTTGTGCCGAAGATACACAAGAGTTTAGTTAGACCCCCTGGTAGACTTATTGTATCTACCAGGGGTAGCTTGCTTGAGCCACTCTCCACTTTTGTGGATTCGTTTCTGCGGCCATTACTATCAAAGATCCCTGCATATTTGAGAGATACCACTAGTTTTCTATGTGTTTTGCGGGACTTAGATAGTTGGGCAGACAATACCGATGTCATTCTTGTCACGATGGATATAGTTTCCCTCTACACTAATATCCCTCAGGGGGCGGCTTTGGAAGTAGTGCGAGCTACATTACTATCTAGAGGGGATCTTTCAGAGTGTATGATAGTTGTCTTAATGGAGCTAGCATATCTAGCCATTTATAACAACTTTTTTTCTTTTGAGGGGGAACTCTTTAAGCAGATATCAGGAGTGGCTATGGGAGCCTCCTGTGCCCCTTCGATAGCCAACTTTTACATGGCAGGCTTTGAAGATCGCTGGTTAGGCAGCTCCCCATATTTTTCCAACATTATAATATGGAAGAGATACATAGACGATGTTTTCTTACTTTGGCAGGGATCTGAACGAGAGTTACTTTCATTTTTTCAATGGATCAATCAGTTAGACAATAACATTAGATTTACATTTGCTTATCATAGGGATTTGATGACTTACCTCGATGTTCACATCACTAGAGGAAGGGGGCAATGGGTGACATCTATCTTTAGGAAACCCACTGACAGAAACACGCTCCTGCATTATCACAGTGCGCATCCTCGACCGCTAAAAGAGGGTCTTCCATTCTCACAGTTCCTCCGTTTTCGTAGGAACTGTTCGAGTGATGGCGAGTTTAAATTACAGTCACGACAATTGATAAAGAATTTTATTGAACGAGGCTATCCCTCTCAGGTAGTTAGGCGAGCATATCGTAGAGCTCTCTATAATAATAGAAGTTTGTTGCTTGCTTCGTCGAATCATAGGGGGAGTGATGATAATGACAGTGTACATTTAATAACGAAGTTTTCCCCACTAAGCCGAGATATTCAACGTAGTTTAACAAAAACATAAAAATGTATTGACAACAGTACCGGGCTTAGCGGGTAAAAAATTACGGTGTGTCTGGCAAAGGCACCGTAATTTGAGGGAACATTTGAGTCCCGCTGTTTTACCTAGGTTAGGGGGAGAAATGGGGGAGAAAGGACATAGACGCTGTGGGTCCTGTGATATCTGTGTAATTACCCTGGAAATACAAACGTTTACATATCATCAAGTAGATTACACGTTATCATTTTCTACGACTTGTGATTCAACGGGGGTAGTATACGCAGTACAGTGCCCCTGTGGTCTCCTTTATATAGGTAAGACGCTTCGCTCCTTTTGGGTGCGTATGAGAGAACATAGGAGCAAGCTGAAGTGTAGAACGTTGACAGCTCCATTAGTTCAACACTGCCTTAATGAAGGACATTGTTTTGAACAATTGACATGCTTCTGTATCGATAAGGTTGAACATGGTAATGGGGATAGAACACATGATCAAGCTTTAATTCAGAGAGAACAAAGATGGATTCATAAATTAAATACTGTTACACCCAATGGGTTGAATGCAATGATAGATTGGGCGGCGTGTTTATAATTGTAATCTATTTGTGCTATCTTTTGATATATTCAGAAGGTTAGGGGTTCTGGAGCGTAGTTATTGGCGTCATTAGAGGTTATGCTGTAGCTGGAATTCATAGCGGGGAAAACTTTATTTTTTAGTGGTGGCTAGCCCCTTCAGGCGAGTTGTTTAGGGGGTTGGAGCTTGGACAACGGGGAGGAGTTAGCCACGTCACTTTATGTTCCGCCTTTAAAGATGACTTTGATAGCCATAGACTGCATGCGCGGCGTCTTTTTGCTTCTGCGAGTTGGAAAACATTTGCAAGAAAAATAGAGGAGCTATCTTGTTTTAGACGCGGACAGCATTTTGTGAGTATTCAAAGGTTTTGGTCTTGTTAGTTGTATAAGGTTTTATATGGAGAAGAGGAAAGTAGTGAGTTGGGAATGATTCTATGTTTCACTTTGTTTGAATGAAGGATTTCTAATTGATCCCCTGAGGAACCCTATTTGGAGAAACGCTACAAAGGCGCTGGGGGAAAGCGTCGGGATCATTCGATGGTGTTATTGAGATTGATAATCATAAGTATTAGCGTTAATGGACTGTTAATATGGTTCACCATATGAGTTACACAGTGGTTATTACATTTTTGAGCCATATCAATAAGGAGTACCACAAAGGTTGAAATCACGATTGCTATACTTATGTGTCTTAGTTTACTACCGTGGAGGTCGTTGATGCGATCAAGCACAAACATTTCTAAACAGAAGTTTGAGTCTATGGAATTGGTGCCATTGTAAGTCTGAGACCTCCCGGTAGACTTTGAGTAAATTGTTACACTGTTGAATACGGAAAAGAATTTTATTTATTTATTTATTTAGTGTTCTTTTATACCGCACTCTTTTTCATCAGCGCGGTTTACATTAAACAGAAATACTCATTACAAGCAACAAACTGTGAATGAGTTTACATATAACAGGAGAATTCAACTGGGAATTTAACTTTGGGAAACTTTGTACATATTTGTAAAATGTTTTGTAAAAACTTAGTACATATTTGTAATGAACCTGTATACTTTTGGAGACTTTATACATATTTGTAAAAAACCTATATACAGAGGATAGAGTTTCTTAGTATTAATTCATGGGAATAATTATATGTTTCACTGAACGTCATAGAGCTATTTTGAGAAGTGATTTAACGTTCAAGAATTGACCACTTTTTGCGTACTAAAGGTACTAAGCTAAACTGTTCCAGTGAAGGTGCTTACTTCTTGTTGAGTGAACATAGTAGTATCATCTAGTAATTTTCTTGCTGCATGTATATCTGCACTATAGTCTTCTGCAGCTCTGCGATGACGGCTAGAAGGCACTCCAAGTAAAGTTTCATAAGGGACCAGTTTCCATGGCAGGTCAAGGGTAGCTAGCAATTGCCAGGCCAATCAGCAGGCAATCGGACATAGGCTAAAGTTCCACACACAAAGTAATGGCCTACCAAGGCAAGTAGTCCATCAGGCCAAATTTTGTAATCTTTAGGTTCGGTAAGCAAAATTTCAGTTCCAGGCCAAATATCCCTCAACCACGGATGATATTTATTTATTTTATTTATTTACATTCTCTTATATACTGTGCTATTCTGCATCAGTGCGGTTTACATTGAACAAACTGAAATTACATTGAACAGGGCATTATAACTTGGAGATAACTATTTTACAGGGAACATGGGCTATGGAGGGTTAAGTGGCTTGCCCAAGACCACAAGGAGCACCTGTGAGACTAGAAACCCCAGTCCTTCCGGCCCAAGGTTGCTGTCCTCTAGTGGGATTTGAACCCCCGACCTTCCGGCCTGAAGTACCTTGCCCCAACCACTAGGCCACTCCTCCACATGATAGTATCCTAAATAGGGATATAGATAGTTATCAACATAGCCATATCCTGAACCATCTTTGCTTTTCTGCAATCTGTACTTTCCATATGTTGGTAGCCCATCCTGATCATAATACTGTAATTCATACAGGTCAAGACGAGTTTTAGGATCAGTGAGAATATTAACAACCCTTAGATTAGAATGGGCTTGTACAGAACTCACTGTGGGAGGGTCCATTACTAAATGAACATGATTATTAGTCATAACAGTCTGACAACTAGATAGAGGAGTTACCCCCAAAGGATGAGCTCCCTCTCGCTGAAAACAAATAGGAGGGTTGGTTACTGGTTGAGGACTGATAATTCTTGGAGCAAAGGTTGCTACGTCTGGCCATGTTACAGTAAGATTGAATAAGGTTTCATTCACAGACAACTCCTTTAATTCTTGCAAAGAGATAGGTCGAGGTCTAGGCAAAAATCCAAACTGCGTAGCTGCTGGGGGAGGTAAGCACACTGTGCAACTGGAAATGTTAAAACGCTGAACTAAGGAATAAATGTGAGAATGAAAGACATTATAAAAACCTCCATGTTTTGCCCAAGGAGCATGCGAATCATACTCAGGGACTGTATGATCAGGAACTGTATGACCTTGGACCACTAAGGGTGTAGGGACAAGGTTGAAAGTCTGGAGTAATTCATCTACTATTGCCTGTTGCTTAGGCCCTATCGTTGGTTTACTTAATTCTAATAGTCTTTTTACGAAAGCCTCCACACCCCCTACTTGTGGGAGAGAGCTCCCACACACCAGATTAAAAAACACAAAAATAGTGCCAATGCTACTGAAAGCATACATATTAACAAATTCTCTGTGGACAAGTCTGAAGTAGGTTGTAACTGTCCAACAACTTCACACCCACTTTCTTGGTTAAGTGGAGATAGAATCGGAGGAGGTGAGTCCAGTTCAATCTCAAATTCCTCTGGGTTCGGCCTAGGCTGTGTACAGGGAAGTTGTCTCATCCAGGTGACGGTGCTTTCTTGCACTGATCAAATGTATCCAGGTTTTCCGTCCTTTCACTTTCAACGCTGAATATCCCACCAGCAACACTTGGAATGGTCCCAGAAATCCCGCTGCCAGCGCAGACTTCGGTGCCGGATCCTTGATAAGCACCCAGTCTCCAGGTTCCACTTCTGGAGGTGGTCATGATGCCTGAGCACCCTGTTTCGTAAGCTGCAAAAAGGAAGGAGATACCAGTGTTTGGTACAAATATTGACAATAAGATAATAGGTCGCTGCGCAGCAGTTGGGGATCGGGCAATTGATCTGGTGGAACTATAACATGGGCTGGAGTTGTTGCCGGACGTCCAGTCACAATTTCATAAGGGATAAGACCCTGTTGAGTTCTTTGAGGAGAATTACGAATTGAAAATAAAGCAAACGGCAGAGCTTCCACCCAATCCCGACTCCAATCATGAGTTAGGGACCGGAGGAGTGCCTTCAGTGTCCGATTCATCTGTTCCACTTAGCCAGAGCTTTGCGGATGATATGGAGGATGAAGTTGCTGATGAAGGCCAAAAAATGCAGTTATGCCTTTCCAGACTTCTGCCGTAAATGCTGGGCCTTGATCGGAAGACAAAACCAGGGGCACTCCCCACAATGGAATAAACTGGGTAAGCAAACACTTCAAAACTGTAGCAGCAGACAACGAATTAGTTGGATAGGCTTCAGGCCATCCTGAGTATAAGCAGGTAAAAACCAAAAGGTGCTTCCTTCCCCCCTTGGCACAAGGCAGGTCAGTAAAGTCCATTTGCAGGAAGAGGAAGGGTCCTTGAGGTCTAGGCAAGGATGAAAAAGGTAATGCACGAAGAGTGCATCCAGATTTTCCTGCTTGTAGACATGGGAGACAAGAAACATACACAGCATGAGCAGCAGAAGCAAATGCAGGATTATACCATAACTGAGCAAAAGCATTTGTCATAGCCGGAACACTTAAATGCAACTTGTGATATAAAAACAAAGCAACAGGATAAAATAATGATTTAGGACAAATAAATAATTGGTCCTTTTTCCATAGTCCAGTACCATCAGGTGATGCTCCCCAAGAAAACCATTCTTGCTTTTCGGTGAAGTTGGCTGAGTCCTGATGAGAATGCATCAAGTCCAATGATAACGAGCCAGAAGTAGAAGCTGCAGGCGAACGAAGAGTTAATAAGAGCTGTGACGGAGCCGCAGGCCCCGCTGCAGCAGCTTTAGCAGCTTGATCCACAAACTGATTGCCTTGTGACACCACAGAACCAGTAAGATCATGTCCTTTACATTTCAACACAGCCACCTGAGCTGGTTTAAGCACTGCAACAAGCAAACATTCAATGTAGTGGGCATGTTTGATAGGCTTATGAGCAGCTGTCAAAAATCCATGTTGAGCCCAAATGCTCCCAAAATCCCAGAGAACCCCAAGTGCATAAGCGCTGTCAGTATGGATATTCACAACCAAATGCATAGACATTTCCAAGGCCCGAATAAGGGCAAACACTTCTGCTAACTGGGCACTAGCAAATGGCAAGGCTCCTGCCTCTATTACAGAATCAACAGTAGTAACAGCATAGCCAACAAGTAAATTCCCTTGCTCATCCCAGAAAGCAGAGCCATCAGTAAACAGAACCCAGTCAGGGCTGGACAAAGGGACAGAAGACAGATCAGGCCTAGCCTTTGAATAGGCCGTTACAGAGGAAAGACAGTCATGAGTTCCATTAGGATCAGACAAGTGTAGCAGTGGATCTAAAGAAGCCAGGATTTGAGCTGGCTGTAACAGTGAGACCTCATGTAAAGTGACATGTGCTTGGGAAATAGCCAAATCAAATAACAATAAACGAGAGCTGGACAGAGGCTGGGTTTTAGCCAAATGCAACAGACGAGCAACTGAATGAGAAGTGTACACATGTAATTCATGTTGGAGAACAAGAAAATCTGTATAGCAAACACTACAGCAGCCAAAGATTGGAAACATGGTGGCATGCCAGAAATGACAGGATCAAAGGCTTGGGAAAAATAGCCTAAGGGCTTCAATCCAGTAGGAAAACATTGTGTCAGAACACAAACAGCAGCAGATGTGGACGTAGCCACATAGAGACAGAAAGGTAAAGCATAATCAGGAAAAGAAAGACAGGAAGAAGGCAGTAGAGCATGTCACAGAGAGTGGAAAGCATTATGCTGAGCTTCAGTAGGAACTATAATACCCTCTGGAGCCTCACAGCCAAGAAGGGCATACAGTGGAGCAGCAAGTTCAGCAAAATCAGGAATCCACTGGCGGCAAAATACTAAAAGACCTAAAAAGCGGCATATTAGAGGAACAGTAGCAGGAAAAGGCATAGACATAATAGGACCAATCCGCTGAGCAGTAATAGAGCGTCCAGCTGAGGAGAGACATTCACCAAGAAATATCACTTGTGGCAAAGAAAATTGCAACTTAGATTGATTAACTTTCAATCCCAAATGAGAGATATGTACCAGAGTTAACACAGTATCAGCAACGCAAGCATCATAACAAGGAGAGCAAATAAGTAAATCATCTACATACTGTATTAACACAGATTTGTCCAATGC
Organism: Ichthyophis bannanicus; assembly: GCA_033557465.1. Classification (NCBI taxonomy): domain Eukaryota; kingdom Metazoa; phylum Chordata; class Amphibia; order Gymnophiona; family Ichthyophiidae; genus Ichthyophis; species Ichthyophis bannanicus. The sequence continues at coordinate 114,893,699 of CM066032.1, read as the reverse complement.
CAAGTCCTGCAAAGCAGCTTTAAGGGCCTGCAAAAAATAATCAGGACTCTCGGTGTAACCTTGAGAAAGGGTAGTCCATGTATATTGACGCCCTTTGTATGTAAAAGCCAGTAAATACCTAGACTCCTCCTCCACTGGTATGGAATAGTAGGCGGAGTTTAAATCTATAACTGAAAAGTGGGTGGAGTCACATGGTATATGAGTCCAAATGTCATGAGGATTGGGTACGAGGGGAAAAACTGGTAGAACAATATGATTAATAGCTCTCAAATCTTGCACAAATCTGTAAGACTTATCATCAGCCTTCAGTACAGATAAAATAGGAGTATTGCAAGGAGAAGAAGTAGGTATCAACACACCCTGGGCTAGCAGGTTTTCAATCACTGGCCGTATTCCAGCCACTGAAGCAGCAGGCAGAGGGTACTGACGTACATATGGCAGTGGAGCTCCCGGCCATACTTCAATCTTGACTGGAGAAATGTTGAGATGTCCAATATCATTATCTGGCACAGCCCACAAGGTTGAAGGAAGGGTGTCCAATGGTGGAGCCGTTACAACAGCCGGTGTCACAGCTACAGGCTGTTGAACTTGCAGGGGACACAAGGTACAAGTCAAAGTGCCAGCTTCCCAGCTGATAACAGTCTTGTTTCTGGATAGAAAATCTCGGCCAAGCAAATTGACAGGCAAAGTAGAGCCAACCAGGAAATCTGTATGATACAATTTCCTTTCCACTAGAAGTGGCACATCAGACAATTTGTGGTGCATTATAGTTTTTCCCTCAATTCCTTCACAAGGGACTTTAGGAGCAGTAGACAGTGCCTTAAACAGAGGAGGGGGTAACTGAGATAGCGCTATGGCAGAGGTGGAGGCACCTGTATCTAACAGGAAAAGCAATTCATACCCCAAGATAATAGCGCGTATTTCTCCCGTGTATTAGGACACACAACCAAGCCTAGTCAGTCCTCACTATAGTCCAAGTCAGTTTCCGCATAATATTGGGTCATGACTGAAGGCTGGTTAGGGATAAAAACAGGGTATGGAGCATGTGAATAACTAGCTCCTACAGCATCCTGAAGAACCTCAGATTGGGGAGGGTCGCTCCTTGGCATAGTACAGTCTCTTACCATATGCCCCATCCTACCACACCTAAAACAGGCACGGACTCCTTGCTGCCCCCCCATATAGTCACGACCCCTACCCCTGAAGGGTACAGTGCCCCTGCCATCTCTTGCTCTGCCTTGCCCCCTGAAATTGGATTCATAACTTGCTACTTGGAGATTTAAAAGTTTTTGACGCTGCCGGTCCACTTTACCTCTATCATCCTCCTTCTGCTTCTGGATTCACTTCTCTGCATGCAAGGCAGCTTCCAAAATCTCCTTTGCAGACTTAGTAGACCATCCAAGCAAAGCATTTTCGAGAATAGCCTTTATTTCTGGTTGCAGTCCATTCACAAAAATTGAGGCAAATCCTTCCATTTCACCATTCCGAGGAGAAAAACCTTGGAATGCTAGGCAACAATGAGTATGAAACTGAGCAACAGCTTCATCCCTACCCTACTACAGGTCTAATATCTTGGACACATCTTTTACAAGAGTACATTTATTTTCAATAGCTTTTAACAAATTATTCCGGTCTTCCCGGAAAGCAGTCATTTGATTATCATCAGAAGCATTAATAACAGGATCTGCACGGGGCCACTCCCACGCTGCATTATCCCGCAGTTGGGGGTGGGTGACTGCCCTCAATTCTATAGGGTTCAAGAAGACTGACTTTAATAAATTTTGCAAATCTACCCAGGAGGTGTCATAAGTAGTTATTAGCTGACGCCAATAATCCACAAACTGACCAGGTTTTTCTCGGGAGTCAGGGCAAGATCTAGCCAAATTAAAAACTTCAGCTGGGGACCAATGAGATGCTAAAGTTACTAAACCACCATCCCCCCTAGGGAAGGCTCTTAATGGAGCCAACAGATCCATTTTCTTACTCTGTTCTCTTTCCTCTCTAACCTTCTTATTTAAGGTTAAAAATTCCCCTAACTCTAAAGTCAAACGCTGCAAGTGTTTCCAGTTAGGGATTAAAGGAGCTTTGGTCCAATGGCCAATTCCTTTGGCAACTGCAGCCATGGCTTCTGCTACCAGTTCCTTATTCTGACTGCGCGGCAACAGCTCTAGTGTATGCTGTTTTACTTGTAGGTCAAGTGCCTCAAGTGTAGCTATAATGACTTCAGTCAATGTACGGGCTTTTTCTGCTAAGCGGGCAAGATATTGTGTCAACTGCTCTCTAGTGGTTATTAATTCAAGCTGACTTGCTTCTACTCCTATTAATTGCTCAAGTTCCAAAATGTCCTTTTTTAACTGTTGAGTTCTAGTGATGTGAGGGATGACTACAAGGTCTTCAGGGATAGCAGAAAAGGGACCACCTGGCGTAATTAAAGGAGTGTCCACAAAAATCACCAAAAGTGCTCCCTAAAAAATATTTCATAATATATATATATATTTTTTTTTGTTGGATGCCGCTGAAAAAGGCACACACTTTAAACTGTGCCCTCAATTCAGTTGTATCCCTTTTAATCAACTTAAAGTAGAACTTAATGCTACTTAACTTAGTCAGAAGTACCAATTCCTTAATAGATTCGCTCTGTCTGAAGACATCTAAATACCAGGTTCAAGCAGAATTTTTAGCAACTTGACTCGATCGTCTAATTGCGGATCTCCACAGTATCACGCACGACGTGCACGTTTCGGGACTAATGCCGTTTGTGATAAGGAAGCTTATCATAGCTCAGGTAGGAGCTATAGAAAAGATGATGTGACTCTGAACAAGCAACCTGTCAGTTCTGGTAGAAGTAAGAAAACAGAGTTTTCACATAAAAGACTACCAGTCCCAGAATGCACCAGGTTTCCAGCAGCCATGAGAGGGGCTGAAGTGAGAAAACGTGTATGCAATCAAGAGAGCTATGAGGTAATCCCTAAGCACTCATCTCGAAGGGCAGGACCTGATTCAACACAGCTGCGCTGTGTTAGGGAGGAGCACACATTAGGACAGAATAAGAATAGAGCTTATTCTACAGACAAGAGCTTCAGAGACAGATACAGCAACAGCTTCAAGCTCAAGCACCAACATCATCTCGAGAAGCAGAAGCCAAGCCAAGCGGATAGAGAGAGAAGGAAACTCTCTGGAAGGAAGAGAAGAAAGCCCATTGGAAGGTCTGGGAGAGTCCAAGGCAGTACCCATACTGGGAGGTATTCCAAGTGCCAGCAGAGTCCATTGGACTGGAGTCAGCCAGAGGAATGGAATGGCAGAGATAGGAATCACCGGTGGCTACCTGGAAGAGAGAAGACTGCACGTGGAAAGGACTTTCAGACCTATGCCAGAAGGTATGTGAGGAAAGATCCAGTGTCCAGGGATCAAGATTGGAAGGCTGGACATCAGAACTGGATTACATACTGGCCAGGCTATACAGAGAGGAATTATGATAGCAGGAGAGGCTCAGGTATGAACACTGATCCAGACCCTATCTATAATAGTGAATGGCAGCAAGGGAATAAGCATTCTCATGATAGTGCCTTATGGAAAGACTCGTCTATGCCAATGTATGATAGTGACCCTATGCTGATTGATGAAGGGGGAGATACAGCAGATGAAACTATTAATTACATGGACTGTTCTCTATCTAAATGCTATTGCTAGCTTTCTGTGAGCAAACACATCAGCCATCACAAAGAAACCTAACTTTGTTCTTTATTTCCACTGCAAACAGCTCTTAAAGCAGGATTTGGGTTCACACAGTAGCAGCCAGCCAGCTAAAGGGTTTCAGCTGGTCAATTGATAGTAATTAAAGCTGCACCTGATTGTGTGTGTGAGCAAGGGAGAATCACTGCTGGGATCTGCGTGGAAAATAAGCAGAAGTTAACCTAACAAGCAAAGTTTATTCATTTCTTTGTGCCTTTTTATTTGGTAATTATTTGCTAAGAAAACATTAGCTAATTGCCTGACAAGCTGAAGGTTGTTTTCTGATTTGCTTTGTGACTTTATGTTATCCATTTAAACACTGCAAGCAAGTAACCTCATTTATATTGCTACCAAGCATATTTGTGCTGGGTGAATTAAACCCCATCAATAAAAGAAGTATTTTATTGGCCTTACCACTGGTATCACAACTCAATTATTGTCTTCAGCTGTGTTTGGGAGTGAAAGAACTACATTACCCACAATACCTTGCAAGAATCATATGAATATATGCATCGTCAAGATTGTGTAAGTTCTCACCCTAGGCAGCCGTCTGACAAATGGCGTAGTTTTTTCGGATTGCTTTTGCACCAAGAGGATTTATTTGCTGTGGATTACAAATAAAATTCAAGTTTGAAGCTGAAAGAAGATTTTTTTTCCCTCATCTGCACTTTGGAGGAGAAGTGGTTGTTCCAGGAAGCTGTCCCAGATGAAAAGACCCTGTGCAAAGCTGGATTCATCACTGAGACAAGGTAATATGTACCTGGGCATGTCTAGTGGTGGATGTGTGTAAGCACAGGGGGTAATTGAAAAAAAAAAAGTTGAAAAAAAAAAAACACACCTGGTTGGAAGGTGCTGCTCTTTGGGTTTTTTTTTTTCTTTTCTTGCAGGGGTCAAGATGGATCCGAGGGAGATGGCTCAGTGGATGGCAGCCCAATTTAGCAAGCAGCAGGAGCTATCACAGCAGGCCCAGGACACTGCTATGAAGGCCTTAATGGAACAGCAGAAACCAGTGCTTGATCTGGTGCAAGCTCTAGTTCAGCTGCAGAGCCAAAGTGGAACAGATGCAAGACCAGCAGTTAGTACTGGTACACCACATGTGAACAATGTGGGACTCAATCAAGGGATTGGGGCATTTAATTTTGGGAAATTAACTCCAGATGATAATGTTGATGATTTTCTAGAGTCTTTTGAAAGAGTGGCACAGGCTTTAGCATGGCCAGAGACCCAGTGGGCAGTAAGGCTGGCAGCCTCATTAACTGGAGAGGCACTTGCAGCTTACAGAGCAATGCCAGCAGCCCAGGCCTTGATTTATATGGATGTAAAGGCAGCTATTAGAGATCGCCTAGGGTTGTCTATTTCAGAGTATAGGCAAATGTTTAGAGCTGTTACATTGAAAGTGGGTGAGACACCCAGGGCTCTGAGTCAGAGAATCAGAAGTTTAGCTGTAAAATGGTTGGAGCCTGAGCAAAAGACAGTAGAAATGTTATTAGATATTATAATGCTGGAACAATTTATGCTTGGGGTACCTAAAGATTTGAATGTTTTTCTTATACAGCAAAATTGCCAAAATCTTGGAGAGGCAACCATGCTAGCAGAGAGATTCTTGGAAGCCACGCAGGCTTGCCATAGAATGGGTGGCCCTCTAAAGATGGATGCGGAGGCTAGATGTGCTGTATCAGAAAAGAGAATAATTAAGAATGTTTCTGAAAATGAATGTACTGTATCAAACCAGATGACCCAGTGGAATAGAAAGAAATCTTTCCCTGCAGAAGCCATCTTCATAGCTCCCCAGTCGGGGTGAGCTGTGGGAGAGCGGTTTGTTTTTTTCCCGCGCCCACACTCCGGCCCAATCCGGGCCGTGGGAGGAAGCAGAGGAGTCGATAAGAGCTGCCGCAGGCAGAAGAACTGCCTCTTTCCCTGCAGAAGCCATCTTCATAGCTCCCCAGTCGGGGTGAGCTGTGGGAGAGCGGTTTGTTTTTTTCCCGCGCCCACACTCCGGCCCAATCCGGGCCGTGGGAGGAAGCAGAGGAGTCGATAAGAGCTGCCGCAGGCAGAAGAACTGCCTCTTTCCCTGCAGAAGCCATCTTCATAGCTCCCCAGTCGGGGTGAGCTGTGGGAGAGCGGTTTGTTTTTTTCCCGCGCCCACACTCCGGCCCAATCCGGGCCGTGGGAGGAAGCAGAGGAGTCGATAAGAGCTGCCGCAGGCAGAAGAACTGCCTCTTTCCCTGCAGAAGCCATCTTCATAGCTCCCCAGTCGGGGTGAGCTGTGGGAGAGCGGTTTGTTTTTTTCCCGCGCCCACACTCCGGCCCAATCCGGGCCGTGGGAGGAAGCAGAGGAGTCGATAAGAGCTGCCGCAGGCAGAAGAACTGCCTCTTTCCCTGCAGAAGCCATCTTCATAGCTCCCCAGTCGGGGTGAGCTGTGGGAGAGCGGTTTGTTTTTTTCCCGCGCCCACACTCCGGCCCAATCCGGGCCGTGGGAGGAAGCAGAGGAGTCGATAAGAGCTGCCGCAGGCAGAAGAACTGCCTCTTTCCCTGCAGAAGCCATCTTCATAGCTCCCCAGTCGGGGTGAGCTGTGGGAGAGCGGTTTGTTTTTTTCCCGCGCCCACACTCCGGCCCAATCCGGGCCGTGGGAGGAAGCAGAGGAGTCGATAAGAGCTGCCGCAGGCAGAAGAACTGCCTCTTTCCCTGCAGAAGCCATCTTCATAGCTCCCCAGTCGGGGTGAGCTGTGGGAGAGCGGTTTGTTTTTTTCCCGCGCCCACACTCCGGCCCAATCCGGGCCGTGGGAGGAAGCAGAGGAGTCGATAAGAGCTGCCGCAGGCAGAAGAACTGCCTCTTTCCCTGCAGAAGCCATCTTCATAGCTCCCCCGTCGGGTCGCGCTGTGGGATTGCGTTTTGTTTTTTTCCCGCGCCCACACTCCGGCCCAATCCGGGCCGTGGGAGGAAGCAGAGGAGTCGATAAGAGCTGCCGCAGGCAGAAGAACTGCCTCTTTCCCTGCAGAAGCCATCTTCATAGCTCCCCAGTCGGGGTGAGCTGTGGGAGAGCGGTTTGTTTTTTCCCGCGCCCACACTCCGGCCCAATCCGGGCCGTGGGAGGAAGCAGAGGAGTCGATAAGAGCTGCCGCAGGCAGAAGAACTGCCTCTTTCCCTGCAGAAGCCATCTTCATAGCTCCCCAGTCGGGGTGAGCTGTGGGAGAGCGGTTTGTTTTTTTTTCCCGCGCCCACACTCCGGCCCAATCCGGGCCGTGGGAGGAAGCAGAGGAGTCGATAAGAGCTGCCGCAGGCAGAAGAACTGCCTCTTTCCCTGCAGAAGCCATCTTCATAGCTCCCCAGTCGGGGTGAGCTGTGGGAGAGCGGTTTGTTTTTTTCCCGCGCCCACACTCCGGCCCAATCCGGGCCGTGGGAGGAAGCAGAGGAGTCGATAAGAGCTGCCGCAGGCAAGCGCACCCGCGCCTTGCGGGCCCGCGCCTGAGGGCCTCGCAAGAGGGCCCTTTGGCGTGGCCCTTAGGCGGTGGCACGAAAGGCGAAAAACCCAACGACACCTACACGAGTCAACTTTAGTCACGCTACCACATCTGGAGTCAACAATAGGAGACAACAAAACTGATACCACTAAGCATTCAAAGAATCCTGGAGACACACTTCGTGCCTCACAAGCAACCACGAGACGAAAACAGCTTGAGCTCCCCTTGAGTTGTGCTTACTTTTCCACGCTTAACAAACTCCTCCTCAGTCACAGCAAGTATAATAACAATCGATCTAATTATACTGTCTCACTCAATAGGGTTTTAATATTTATATTGTTTTTTTGACATATTTAATACAGTAAATCAGTCAAATTATTTTCCCATTTAAAATATTCTTATCAATCTCTTTTATAATCACTGTTGCTAGTAATAGTCTATTCAGTTACTACTGTCGTCAGTAGATGCTATACTTGTAATTCTATTTATTACTGTTGTCAATAGATACCTTCAATTTGCAATACTGTTGTTAGTAGTAGTGTCTTAGTAGTTCTTCAGCTATTACTGTTGTCAGTATATGCCTCGCTTAAATATCATCCCTAGTAATAGTTCGTAGCTAATACTGTTGTCAGTAATTTTCTCAGTTATTACTGCGGATAATAGATGTAACAATTGTATCTGTTGCCTTTAATAATTGCTCAATTATCACTGTTGTCAGTAGATATCACCCTTGTAAACCTGTTACCAATAGCAGTTGTCCTTCAATTTACTTCAGTCATCAGAGGTTCTAACATGAATTATAAAAAGATGTTCTTGTTGACCTTGAATCTCACCTTATACATTGTCAACTTACTACTTTCTCTCCACCCTCTCCCTGCTAATGCTTTCACACCGCATTTGAACCTCCCAGAATTCTCTCACATCCATGTTATCACTCATCGTCAGAAACATAACCCCCAACAGTTAATTCTAAGAAATTCTAAGGTAAATCACCACAGACTAATTCAGATAAAAACAGACTCTAATATCAACCACATAAATGCAGGCAGTACGTCCACACACCTATCCTTCATCCTTATTAATGCTAGGTCAGTAAAAAATAAAGCACCCATCATAACTGATCTAATTAATACAGAAAACCCTGACATACTTTGCATTACTGAGACATGGTTAACAGAATCCGACTCAGTCCTGCTAAATCAATTAAAAGTGCAAGGATATTCCATTTTCACCTGCAATAGGAAACATATAAGAGGTGGAGGTGTTCTTATACTAGCTAAATCTAATCTTGGGCTATCCACTACCTTATGTGAAAACCGTGATGACACAAATATACTCAAAATTGAAAACAAGGACATAGCAATCTGCTTAATATACAGACCTCCTACTGCTACTAATCAAAATATTGACACCATACTTGAATCAGCTTGCAATTCTACATTAAGGAAACCACTTATATTGTTAGGGGATTTCAACCTACCATCTCTCTCTAACAATCTTGAAACATCTTTCTTAGAAGCGATGGAAGAGATGGGATTCAAACAAACAGTTAACCAACCAACTCATATTAAAGGAAACACTCTCGACCTAATATTCATCCCTACATATTATTATACCACACCTCATTATGTCTCACCTTCCACATCTCAAGTCCCCTGGTCGGACCATTATCTGATTAAGTTTTCTTTCCTCCTTCAACAACACACTAAACCATCCCTTGTCAATCTACAACAAGTTCATAGATTTCGACCATTCAACAGAGAAGAGTTTCTTGAATCAGTACTTCCCAGACTAGATCCTACTATCAATAATATTGATGACGCGATATCAAACTGGAACTCCATTATTCGATCAGCATCAGAGTCAGATCCACTGAAGTTTCGACATAAATCGAAAAAATGAAAAATGGTATACCAGTGAACTTGCAACCCTAAAGAAAAGCCTTAGAAAAACAGAATCTACATGGAGAAGGAAACAAACCCACGAACTCAGAATAAAATATTTCTCACTACTCAAGAATTACAAGGATGCGATTAATAACGCTAAAAGACAATACCACTCTAAAACGTTATCTAAATCTATTAACCGTCCTAGAGAACTATTTGAGATTGTCAAATCTTTAACCAAATCCCCATCAAACAACTCTCACAAAATTTGTATTAATCCACAAATAATTGCTGACCACTTTGCAAATAAACTTAAACTTAACAGACATTTCATCCCACCTAATCTATCTATCTCACATAATAACTTACAGGAATGGAAAGCCTTTCATCCTATTAGCAACAAGCTGCTCCTTCAAACAATATCCAACCTAAATACCACTACTTCTCTTCTTGATCCCTGTCCAGTGGCATGGATAAAATCAGCAAAAGCGGAACTTGCCACAGACCTACTGAACATAGTGAATCAATCTCTTCAACAAGGACGTATACCTGATGCCCTCAAGAAGTCCGCTATCCGCCCATTGTTAAAAAACAATACTCTGGACAGCAATGACCCTACTTCATATCGTCCCATTGCAAGTATCCCATTCCTCGCCAAAATTATTGAAAAGATTGTGCAAACACAGCTACAAGATTATATTGACTCCACGGCTCCTCTAGATGATCATCAATATGGATTTCGACCACATCATGGTGTAGAAACGCTCCTGACGGCTCTATTTGACACAATCATAAGAGGTATCGATAACACCAAGCAAGCCTTCATTCTCATATTCATTGATATCTCCTCGGCCTTTGATACTGTAAACCATAGCACGCTCATCTCAAGACTCTTTCAATTAGGCATTAAAGATAAAACCCTTGAATGGTTCATATCTTATTTTACTAACCGGACACAATATGTTCAAATGGACCAAAATGCATCATCCCCTTTTCCGCAAGAACAAGGTATCCCTCAAGGTTCTGCCCTATCAGCCCTATTGTTCAATCTCTATCTTCAACCTATCTGTTCCATATTTAAACGTTTCAAAATCAATTATCACATCTACGCAGATGACATTATGTTGTACTCACCATTTGATGTGTCTAACCCAGATTACACCAACATATGTCATTGCCTCACTGAAGCGGAGCTGTGGCTGAAATCTATTAACATGTCTATTAATTTTAAAAAAACCGAAGCATTATTTATAACAAGAAACACAAACTTCACCCCTCCAACTGAAATCAACATTGGCAATAATTCTCTCCCTGTTAAAGACGAGATCAAATATTTGGGAGTTATTCTTGATAAGACCCTCAGCCTCACCAAACATATAAAACAAACTGTAAAACAATTTACTTCAAATTAAGGACAATTCAACAACTTAGACCATTACTAGACAACACTGATTTCAGAACCATAGTACAAACACTCATTACACCTCATTTAGACTACTGTAATGGTATTCTTCAAGGGACCTCAAAGAAAAATATTCATACACTTCAACTAGCCCAAAATGTCACCGCAAGGATTATCTTCAAAGCAAAACTAACAGATCATATATCTCCGATTCTTTATGCTCTCCATTGGCTTCCAGTATCATGCAGAATCACCTACAAATCCTTAATCAATACTTTTAAAATTATTACTAATATAGCTCCTTCCTTCATATCCACACTCATCAACATCTCACCTGAAAACAGATCAAGACGAAGAATTAACCTTCACATGCTACAAGTACCTGATTCTATTCGAAAGACAAGTCAAAAGACAAGCAACACAGCCTTCTCATACTTTGCCCCTATGTTATGGAACAACCTACCAACTGAAATCAGAGAAATAAAGGATCTTCAACTATTTAGAAAAAATCTAAAAACCCACCTATTTACTCTACACTACAATAACCTCCATAAGGATGATAACCCTAACTCAGAGAAAACCACTGATCAGCAGTCACTCACTGACCCTACCTAGACAGGACATAAAATCCTTTTTCACTCATATTCACATTGCTCACCTAGTTAAACTTTCTCTTTGAAAGCAATTACTTGTCGCTAATGTGAATAAGTGTAATTAATGTAATATACCCAATTTCCGTTGATTTACTGTGAGAGACAGTTTTCCTCATTGTATTATTGAGTTGTAATTTTAATAGTTGAATGTTATTTCTCTAAATCCATTCTACATAATATAATAGTTCCTCTGTTATACTGTTCACTGTTCTAAAACCTGTTCTATTGTAAAAATAGTTCTAATCCTGTTCTATGTAAAATAGTTCTGAACCTGTTCCATGTAAAATAATAGCATGCTATTATTAAACTTTGTTTACCTGTAAACCGCCACTGATCGCTGGAAGTGGCGGTATAGAAAAGATGTAAAATAAATAAATAAATAAATAAGTGTGGAAAATTGGGACATTTAAAGAAGAGATGCCAGACACACACTAGTTTAATGGGTCTGGATTTGAAACAGCCCAAGGAAGGATTTCTTTTGATGGTTGATGTGCAGGGAATTACCACAAATGCATTATTAGACTCTGGGGCAGACCAGAGTATGATGTCAAAAAGGCTTTGGAAGAGGATAGAGGCCCAAGAAAGATTTGTGCCTAGAACCCCTGAAAGCCAAGTTCACATCAGATGCATTCATGGTGCTGCATCATCATATCCCACCTATAGGCTAAAGGTTAAGTGCCTAGGGAAACAAGAGGAAGTCCTGTTAGCAGTGGTGCCTAGGCTACCCTTTGATTTGGTTCTAGGAAGAGACTGGCCAAGATTTAAGCAGGGTCTAGTGGAAGGGCTAGGAAAGAAGGAGGGAGAAGGTTTAATGGTAGTAGCTCCCGGGCCTTTATTTGGAAGTCCTCAGACCCCAGCTAAAAAGATGGTTAAGCGTCCAGAAGACCAAGCTACCCCAAAGCAGATATTCGTCCTAAAGTATCATAAGGTCTCAGAGAAGGCCCAAGCTCCTAAGCAGGCAACCCCTCAGTCTGCTGGGTTTGACCTGTGCAGCATAGAAAATGTGACTGTACCTAGCCAAGGGAGAGCCCTGGTTGACACCGGTCTCCAAGTGGAAATACCAATTGGATGTTATGGGAGAGTAGCCCCAAGGTCCGGATTAGCCCTTAAATTTTTCATCGATGTGGGTGCGGGAGTAATTGATCCCGATTACAGGGGCAATATTAAAGTTCTGTTGTTTAACTTTGGACAGAATGAGTATCACGTGAAGACAGGAGACAAAATTGCCCAATTGATTTGTGAGAGGCTGGGTTTTCCACCTGTGGAGGAGGTCACATCCCTAGAGAATTCTGAACGTGGAGCCAAAGGCTTTGGTTCTACTGATGTCAAAGGGGTTAAAAGCTTAGCTGCCACCTGTGCCCGAGAGAGGGAGGTGAGTGAAGAGGAAGATTTGGGACCCCAGATATCTGATTGTAAAGAAAAATCAGAGCCCCAAATAGGTGAGGACCTGACAATGGTACAACAGGAAGAAATTAAGAAGTTGCTTAAGGAATTCCCCGATGTATTGACACCCATACCTGGGGAGACCCATTTGGTGGCCCATGAAATAATAACTCCACCTGGGAAATTGGTTCGTCAAAGGCCATACCGCTTGCCTGAAGCCAAAAGACAGGAGGTAGTGGCACAAGTCCAGGAGATGTTGGACATGGGGGTAATAGAGGAGTCAAAGAGTCCCTGGAATAGCCCCATAGTCCTGGTGCCGAAGCCTGATGGATCCTTAAGATTTTGTATTGACTTCCGGCAGGTAAACGCCATATCAGTTTTTGATGCATATCCAATGCCAAGAATTGAGGAGCTGTTGGACCAGCTGGGACAGGCTCAATACTTAACCACCCTTGATATGACAAAAGGATATTGGCAAATCCCTCTCACCAGGGAGTCGAAGCCGAAGACTGCGTTCAGCACCCCCGTTGGCCTTTTCCAGTTCAAGAGGATGCCTTTCGGACTGCATGGAGCAGCGGCTACCTGCCAAAGGTTAGTGGATCAGGTACTTCGACCCCACCAAAGTTATGCTTTTGCATACATGGATGATGTCATAATCCATAGTAACACCTGGGCGGAGCATTTGAAGAGGATCAGGGCAGTCTTGTGCTCTATGAAGCAAGCGGGAATCACTTTAAACCCGAAGAAGTGTGCCTTTGCAAATAGGGAGGTAAAATACCTAGGCCACCTAGTGGGAAGAGGAAAAATTAAACCTCTATTAAGCAAAATAGATAGCATCAGGAATTTTCCTCCTCCAACAACAAAGAAACAACTAAGAAGTTTCTTAGGACTTATTGGATACTACCGCCGGTTTATACCGCAATTCGCAGAGAAAAGTGCCATTTTCACGGATATGCTGTGAAAGAATTGTCCAAACCAGATAAAGTGGACACCAGAAGCTGAAAAAGCGTTTTCAGTCTTAAAAGAAAAATTGTGTACAGGACCGGTACTGAAAGGAGTAGACTTCAAGAAACCCTTTCTGGTTCAAACCGATGCGTCGGATGTAGGGCTAGGAGCGGTCCTATCCCAGTGCCATGATGGGGAGGAGCATCCTGTGATGTACCTGAGCAGGAAGTTGTCACCGGCTGAACAAAAGTATTCCACGATAGAAAAAGAGTGTTTGGCTATCAAGTGGTCAGTGGAGGCGTTAAGGTTTTACCTTACAGGGAGAAAGTTCCAGTTGGTCACGGACCATGCCCCACTTAAGTGGTTGCAGCAAATGAAGAACCACAATGCCAGGTTGACACGCTGGTACATGGCCTTACAGGCGTTTGATTTCCAAGTTGAACATCGTGCCGGGAAGTTACATAAGAATGCGGATGCACTTTCCTGTATTACGGACTGTAGAGAAGAAGTTTCACCAGTAGAACCAGTCCGTAATAACTTAAGCAGGGGGGTATGTGATAAGGAAGCTTATCATAGCTCAGGTAGGAGCTATAGAAAAGATGATGTGACTCTGAACAAGCAACCTGTCAGTTCTGGTAGAAGTAAGAAAACAGAGTTTTCACATAAAAGACTACCAGTCCCAGAATGCACCAGGTTTCCAGCAGCCATGAGAGGGGCTGAAGTGAGAAAACGTGTGTGCAATCAAGAGAGCTATGAGGTAATCCCTAAGCACTCATCTCAAAGGGCAGGACCTGATTCAACACAGCTGCGCTGTGTTAGGGAGGAGCACACATTAGGACAGAATAAGAATAGAGCTTATTCTACAGACAAGAGCTTCAGAGACAGATACAGCAACAGCTTCAAGCTCAAGCACCAACATCATCTCGAGAAGCAGAAGCCAAGCCAAGCGGATAGAGAGAGAAGGAAACTCTCTGGAAGGAAGAGAAGAAAGCCCATTGGAAGGTCTGGGAGAGTCCAAGGCAGTACCCATACTGGGAGGTATTCCAAGTGCCAGCAGAGTCCATTGGACTGGAGTCAGCCAGAGGAATGGAATGGCAGAGATAGGAATCACCGGTGGCTACCTGGAAGAGAGAAGACTGCACGTGGAAAGGACTTTCAGACCTATGCCAGAAGGTATGTGAGGAAAGATCCAGTGTCCAGGGATCAAGATTGGAAGGCTGGACATCAGAACTGGATTACATACTGGCCAGGCTATACAGAGAGGAATTATGATAGCAGGAGAGGCTCAGGTATGAACACTGATCCAGACCCTATCTATAATAGTGAATGGCAGCAAGGGAATAAGCATTCTCATGATAGTGCCTTATGGAAAGACTCGTCTATGCCAATGTATGATAGTGACCCTATGCTGATTGATGAAGGGGGAGATACAGCAGATGAAACTATTAATTACATGGACTGTTCTCTATCTAAATGCTATTGCTAGCTTTCTGTGAGCAAACACATCAGCCATCACAAAGAAACCTAACTTTGTTCTTTATTTCCACTGCAAACAGCTCTTAAAGCAGGATTTGGGTTCACACAGTAGCAGCCAGCCAGCTAAAGGGTTTCAGCTGGTCAATTGATAGTAATTAAAGCTGCACCTGATTGTGTGTGTGAGCAAGAGAGAATCACTGCTGGGATCTGCGTGGAAAATAAGCAGAAGTTAACCTAACAAGCAAAGTTTATTCATTTCTTTGTGCCTTTTTATTTGGTAATTATTTGCTAAGAAAACATTAGCTAATTGCCTGACAAGCTGAAGGTTGTTTTTCTGATTTGCTTTGTGACTTTATGTTATCCATTTAAACACTGCAAGCAAGTAACCTCATTTATATTGCTACCAAGCATATTTGTGCTGGGTGAATTAAACCCCATCAATAAAAGAAGTATTTTATTGGCCTTACCACTGGTATCACAACTCAATTATTGTCTTCAGCTGTGTTTGGGAGTGAAAGAACTACATTACCCACCAATGTTCCCTCTAATTTTCTGTAGGCTGTGTGCGCATAAAATATCAGCTGTGCGCAACTTTTGAAGGAAGGTTAAATTTTTGTGCGCCACATAACGACACTCGGAGTTATATACTTTAAAATTTGACTACACGTCAGAATACAGTATGTACACCACATTGATTTTAATCAAATTAAATTAAAATAGATGATTACTAAATGAAGCAGGAAATTTCTAGTAATTACAATCATAACTTTTAAATTTTAAGACATCTGCATTGTTTTCTGTCAGAATCAGAGCCGTAATTTTTGTGCGCTCTGTTGTAAAGTATGTGCGCTCGCTCGGCGAGGTGTGTGCGCGCGCACACGCGCACAGCTTAGAGGGAACAGTGATTACCCACAATACCTTGCAAGAATCATATGAATATATGCATCGTCAAGATTGTGTAAGTTCTCACCCTAGGCAGCCGTCTGACACGTTTCAAGTGCTGTCATTACGAGTTTTTCTCAACTGCTTCAAGTGCTGTTTTACTTACCTTCACCAACCGCCTTATAACGCTGAAAATAAAACATCAGCGGATTCTTTAAAGGGCTGAATATTTCCTATTGGCTACTTTCAGCTTTCTATCAAAATGTCAGCCAATGAGAACCATAGGGGTATCCCACTCAACCAAGGGAATCCCTCCGTCTCTTGGATGACGTCATATAAGACTGGACCATTCAACTTCCTTATTGAGACCCATAGGAAACACTGTTCAAGCGATGTATCCAACTTTGTTCACAGCGTTGGAGGTTAGCAGTCCAATCCCCTCCCCTGGGATCTGGGGGAATATGATCAATAATTGACCATCGAAGATCCTGAAAATCATGGTTGTGTGTTATACAGTGCTCTACTATCGGAGCAGATTCATCTTTCCGTCGAAGACGCGACACATGTTCTACCAGCCGAGTCTTAATCATACGTGTTGTCCTGCCCACATACACAAGAGGACACGGGCAGTATATAACATATACCACGTATGATGAAGTACAATCCGTTTCCCATCGGCGCTTAATAAGTTGACCAGTCAGAGGATGTATCCATGTGCAGCCCGTCACTGAAGAAGCACAATATACACAACATCCATAAGTAGTATGGCCATTATGTTGTAAAGGTGGAACAGGAGATCTGTCTACTGTAACCGTGAATCGGGCCACCATGTCTCCCAGATTAGCACCACGAGTAAACGCCACCAGAAGGGGTTTTTGAAAGCAAGAATGTAAGGCTAGAATGGGCCAATGCTTTTCAGAATATTCACTACAGCAGTACTTGACGTCATGTATGGTAAAATACCAACAAAAGATTGTGGTGATGTGGTATCTGATTTATCCATACTTTGATTACCCAGTATCCATTCCCTATGTACATGTAAAGCACGGCAGTATGCTAACTTTATAATTTTAGGCGGGTAACCCCTATGAAGGAGTCTTCTGCTTAATTCTGCAGCTTGACGTTTAAAATCTACTATGGATGAGCAAATGTGCCGTAATCTTAAAAATTGCCCAAAAGGGAGCCCTCTCTTTAACGGACTTGGATGAAAACTTTGAAATTTAAGCAAGCTGTTATGCTGCACTCATTTACGATATAGAGAGGTCTGGAAATGATCCTCCTCTTTAATTATTGTGACATCCAAAAAATCAATACATCTGTCTGCTATATGTGCTGTAAAGGTTATGTTGGGCTTGATGTTATTTAGCCATTTTAAAAATTCTTGTAAATCCGCAAGTGTGCCGATCCATAGAAAAAACACATCATCCAAAAAACGCTTCCAAAACGGAATATGGATGTTTTTCCTCAAAATCTGCCATGTATAAGGTTGAAATTGATGGCGCCACTGACGCCCCCATCGCAATACCAAATATTTGCTGATAAAAGGATCCTTGGGACAGAAAATAATTACACGTGAGGACTAATGTAATCAGATCACACAAGAACTTATGGGGTAATCGTGGAGGAGCAAAAGTGAACAATGTTGCAAGCAGTTCCAGAGCCTCAACTTGATTAATGTTCGTATATAAAGCTGTTACATCAAGGGTGACCATTTGAAAATGCCACATAGAGATATTCAGGGCCAGCAATTGTTGGAGAAACTGAGACAAATCCCGCACAAATGATTTCACTAGTGCGGCTTCCTTTTGTAAAAAAACATCACAAAATTGTGACACTGGTTCCAAGACAGAACCTCTACAGGAAACTATCGGCCTTCCTGGAGGGGAAATTAAGGATTTGTGAATTTTAGGAGCCAAGTATAAAATCGGAACTTTAGGAAAAGCAGGTGTCAAAAAACTATGTTCCTTCTTGGTAAGCCATCCCTTTTCCAATCCTATATCTGCCAAAGATTTTATCTCAATTTGTAGCTCAGCTGTGGGGTCACCTGGTTATTGACGATATGCAAGTTTGTCAGATAAATGCTCTCTCAACAAATTCATATAATCAGAAGTAGACTGAACCACAATGGCTCCTCCCTTATCCGCCCTGCGTATTGTCAACGTTGTGTCCTGTCTGATCTGCCTTAAAGTTTGCCAACCTTTTTTATTCATGTTCACCCAATTTCGTGACATGTCCTTCTCAAAACATGCTAAATCCCGAAGTACCCAATTCTGAAAAGTCGTGATGGAAGGATCAGTTACATCTGGTGGTATCCAAGTAGATGTAGGATGAACCACAGAAATATCCAAACTCTCCGGTTTGTCCGAGAAATAATGTGCTATACGTAATTTCCGAAATAATTTATATAAGTATATGCGCATTGCCACCCACCCACTACCTGGACCTTGAGGGTTCCTAGGAGGAGGTGGCCTTTGGTGCCCTTCAGGGGGCGTTACTACGATGAGACCCCAGGGATTCTGGGTGATGTAGTCCTGAGCCTCCTGAAGGGGTTGAGATTGTAGTTGTGTGCTCAAGTAGTTAAAGACAGGCAAAGAAATTTCTTTTTATGAGGTTTATTTCCTGCTTTGCAGTTCAGTGCAAACAGATGCTAAGAAGTTTTATAGCACAAAAACAAGAGTGAGAAAACCAAAATATACAGGGTTTGCAATGCTGGGCTAAGTATCCATTAGCTTCTGGATTCACATTCAAATTGTCATGTGACTCTTTCATGAAGAGAAACTAAAAAGTCTGGTACAACAGCAAAGCTTCTTATATCCAGAAAAATGCTTTAACTTATTCAACTTTCATGAGTTTTCTCAGCATGATAACAGGTAAGGTAACTTCTGTTATATTTCTTTCATATAATTTTTAAAGCACTTTAATTGATGTCCTTTTTCACTGATACAGGTTGAGCAATCCATTGCTATCTCTTGCTCTGTGGAAGGCAGGGACACATCTAAGGGCATCTCCTCTTCACAGCTGTTTGCATGCTGTGCTGAATTAGAAGGAGAAACTGCCTTTCTTTCTAAGAATTCCCTGAACTCTGTTAGAAGTAATTCAGCCTGCGTTTTCCCTTTGCTGCGCTGAAGTCTTTCTCCTGCTTCAGGTAAACATTTGCTTAAGATGTCTATCTCATGGTAATTAGCAAGGCTGCTTTTGTCAGCACAACAGTTCGGCGTGCTAGTAAAAACCCTTCCCCCACTTATCTTTAAAAGTAAGTGCTGGGTTTTCCTTTAAAACTTCAACTGGCTCTGGAGAGTTTCTGAACAGGCTTTTAAAAGTAGAAACGTCAGGTTTATCTTGGCTCACGTCTCTCCAATAAGGCTCAGCAGTTTTCTTTCTATTAGCTTCTAGGCTGTAGGCTTCAGCTGGCTTATTAGAATATCTTGTGCTGCTTGAATGCTTTTCAGGCTGCACCAAATTGCCACAGTTTTGTCTGACTTTGTTCTGGCTTTTAAAGTTAACCTTCCAGCTTTCTTGCTTCCCAGTATTATAGCTGCTAGCTGCTTCAACCCCACTTCGTACCTTGTGCTGAGAGTGTCTCCAGGAGAAATCTTTATCCCTCTGGTTTCTGCTCCAAGGTCCTGCTTGGTTCTCTGGAATCATAGGCTGTATCTTCAGGTCTCTCAGTGCTTTTGAGCCCTTCTTCCCATAGAAGTCTCTCACTGCCCCTGAGTCTCCCAAGTACTTGCTTTGTGACTCCAAACTGCTCCTCCGTGGACCATAGCTGCTTTGTTGCTCTCCTTGCCATTGCTGTTTCTCTCTCTCCTTCTCCAACTCTTCCTGTCTCTCCACTAACTGTTTCTGTGTCTGATTGCTTAACAAGCTTCCCGTGTGTTGCACTGCCCGCCTCCTGCTTGGGCGTGCTCAATCAGGGACTTGACCTATCTCCTCCCCTAAGGTGAGGTGTGGTTCCTGATCAGCTACATGTTTTTTCCTTTCTGAAGAGAAAATCCTGCTTTCCCTTGCAGTACCAGTTTTCTCCATCAGATCTCCATCTATCTCCATTTCTTCTTGAGAAGCTTCTACGTCACAGCATTTTAAAAGGATCATGACAAACCATTGGCACAAAGGAGAGCCCTAGATTCAACAATTGCTCCTGGTCCAGGGTAAGGGGATTGGTCGTAAGATTAACTACTATAGATTCGTTTGACGGCGAGCACGTTGTCGAGTCAGTGGGGGTTCCCACCCCTCGCCCTGATAATTTCTCCAATTTCGACCCCCTCTCCCTTGACCCCGCCGAAAAACCAGAGATTTTTTTAGACGAATTAGACGTGTCCGATGTTGCCCCACTATCATCAGTATCCTCCGAGGACAAATCAAAAGTCACACATTTCTGACCATTATCTTCAGGTTGAGCATTGTGACATAGCAAGTCCTTCTGGCCCGGTAGAAATGCTTGAAAACCAGGTAGAAAGTGCAGGGCTGCAAGATAAACAAAGGCACATGGCTACCAGTTGTCAGGGAAACCAGGCACAAGAGAAGGAAACACGCCCCTGCTATCAGCTTAGCAAAGAGTCACGGGGAAAGTCTGAACACCTGCTAGGGGGTGGAGCCAGGCCCTACCCAGGAAAGCTGTCTCATAAGGAAGCCCCAGCAGGCAGAGAGGGGAGGGAGAGAGAGGAAAGCAGACGTCCAGTCAGAAGGTGGACGGAGTTTCCAGCTGAAGGGAGGTCAGAAGCTCCGGCTGAGAGCTATAGGAGGAGCAGACCAGACCAGCTGAAGCATACTCGGGATTATAAGCAGCCAGGAAGGCATTTGGAAACTGCCTCACACAGGTTCAGCAGGGAACCAACCGGTATTTTTAAACCCCAGAGAAAAGCTTCCACAACCAGGTCCCCAGGTAAGCCCAAGGGCTGGGATTACAGGAATTCTTGTGAATTTAATGACCTGGAAGGTTGGGGCTACGGTACTGGTTTTAAACGGTACTTAAATCCTGAATGTATTGAAAAGCTCAGGATTGGAGAAAAGGGCGCGGCCCTAGAAAGAACTGGTCAGACTATTCCTACCTCAGAGGTGGAACTTATGGACACAGAGCCATCCTGTATGAATTACCCCACAGAGGAAATGGATTGCACGATTACCTTATCTGAACAGATAATATCTTTGTGTTAGAAATATATGGTGAAGAAAATACAAGCTGGTTGTGAGAAAAACAGAGCTGTATGAAACAATGTGGTGAAGTTCAACCTGTTGGAAAGAAATGTTTATGTCATGCTGAATGAAGCTATTCTTATTTTTGTCCTTTTCTGCCAAAGAGCAGATAATTTTTGTGTTACCTTTTTATCCTTGTGGAGTCCAACCCCGGGAGGGGAAATAAATCCCTTTTTGCTTAAAACATTCTGAGTCACACTACTCTTCATTTGAACTGGTGATAAACTACATTTCCCTACGAGCCCTGCTCCAGGAAGTAGCAGAACATTAGTTTGAAGAAGGAACTTAAACTCCTTAACCCCTACCTACGGGTACTGGCAAAGGGGCGGGATCACAATGGCGTAGTAGTTTGGATTTTACTCGGATTTCAAGGACACCTGGAGGGACAAGAGTCCAGCAACAAGGAGCCGGTGCTCGACTGACTACCGGTCAGACAAAGAAACTACTTTCTCAGTGCTTGACTCTGCACTGAGCCCAGGTAATTGTGGCTAGGCATAAGTGTAAAGGGATAAACAGAGAAAGGTAGTGCACAGCAGTAGTGCACAGCAGTAGTGCACAAGGGTCAAAAAAGAGGAAAACATTTTTTTGTGTGGACCGCACTTGGGTCTTCTTCTTGTGTGTTTTCCAGGTACCTGAGCAGCTGAAATGGATCCCCAAGAGATGTTAATATGGATGTCTCTACAGTGGGACAAACAGCTGGAGATGACCCGCAGAGTCCAGGACCAAGCCATGGCTGCCATTCTGGAACAACAGAAGCCGATGAAGGAGTTAATGGAGCTGTTGGTAAAGAAGCAACAGGAGCCAACAAAAGACTTGCCCGAGTATACCCGTGGGGTAGGACTGTTTGGTGGGGATGTCTTTAGGCTGGGACAGTTGTCTTCCACAGATAACGTTGATGATTATGTAGACGCCTTTGAGCGTCTGGCAGAGGCTATGAAGCTGCCTAGGGAGCAATGGGCTCTCAGGTTTGCCATGTCTCTATCTGGTAAAGCCTTATTAGCTTATAAGTCAATGCCTGTTGCATTAACAACTGACTATGAGGCAATTAAAAATGTGGTGAGGGATAGGCTTGGGCTGGCCCCTTCATTCTATAGGCGCCAATTTAGGAAGGTCAAGTTGAGGCCTGGAGAAACTCCAAAGGCCCTTTACTATAGAATGAAAGGTTTGGCCTGGAAATGGGTAAAACCGGAGCATAGAACGGTTGAGTCCATAATGGATGAGCTAATTTTAGAACAATATTTAGAGGCAGTACCAGCGGAAATAAAAACCTTCCTTATGCTGCAGGACTGCAAAACTGCAGAGGAAGCAGCTGGTATGACGGAGCGATATTTTGAGGCTGAGTTTACCAAAGCCCCAAAAATCAAGCGCTCCAGGTGCAGCAAAGGCTGGCGATAGGAGTAAAAATGTACTAAATAAATGGCCTGATGAAAATGTATATATGTCCAATATGAGGGGAAAATGTTTTAAATGTGGGGGCATAGGGCATTTTCAAAGGGACTGTGATGCACGCAGGGCATTAATGGCTGGTATTGGAAAGAAAGGCCAATCAGGGTTTTTGCTCCCAGTACAAGTGGAGGGTGTAAGAACCCAGGCACTGCTCGACTCTGGAGCGGAACAGAGCATGATCTCCCAACGGCTCTGGGAGGCCATACAAGCCCAGTCCGCGCCAGGTCAAGCAGTGGGACAAGTAAGGGTGCAATGTGTGCACGGGTCTGCCTCCTACTATCCCGTTTATAACCTTACTATAGAAGGGTTAGCCGCACGAAAAAAGGTGAAGGTGGCAATCGTACCCCAGCTACTATACGATGTCATCCTAGGGAATGATTGGCCCCTATTTTCACAGGGAATGGGAAGGGGTGTAGAAGAAAAGGCAGGTTGTGTCTCCACTCGTTCCCAAGCGAGAACCCCTCAGGAGGATAATGGTCCTGATAGAGAGGTAGCGGGTCCATCCCGAGATAGGGAGGATTCCCCTGAGACCGAAAGGGTACAGGCAGGGCCGGATTTACCTTGAGTGAGGCCCTACGCCAACAAAAATTGTGGGCCCCCAGCAGGGGCGGCCCAAGGGGGGTGTGGGCCTCATTTGCATAAGGGGCCTCATTTGCATAAATATTTGCATAATGTTACCATATACTATCTTTTAGTAAACGTGCCTCTTAATGAGTGTATGGATAAAGAAAGACTAAAAGATTTCTACATTACTATAATCCAGTGCCAACTGCCAGACACATTAGGAACTACTACAAACACTGCCCATTTAGAACCCATAGCAAACCCGCCGTATCCTAACAGCACTACCAGGACTCACAAAGCACCATACTCTACCAATCAAAAGGCAACACTGCAAATATTAAACCAATACATTTCAGAGAACAACAATACATGACCTACTGGGAAAAGAGAACAAGTGGCAATGTCAAATAGGAATTATATAAACAGAACACCTCAGCTCAGTTACACATGCAGAACATAGACCATCACCAAACAAGTAATCACATTTTAGAAACAGGAAGACAATAATTAAACTGGGAATCCCAAAAGCCAAACTTGGAATGTACAACACTGTAGAAATAAAACTACACATTAATTTGCTCTTGTACTAAACAAAGCGCAGACGTTAATGATGCACATTTACCAGAGCTGACATATTCCAATTAATAAATTCAAAATAAAGAGATATTTTTCTACCTTTTGTGCATTTTTTTCAGCTGCAATTGCTCCAGCCACTTTCTTCTGGTTTCTTCTTCGTGTCTTCTGCTAACTCTCCATCGTCTGCTGTCCATTTGTCCTTTCTTCTCTCTTCTAGTTTTTTTCCATTCTCTCTCTACATCTGCTTTAACATACTAATCTTTCTCCTTTTGCTCTTTCCTCATTCCTATTTTATCCACTCAAATTTTACCCCTCCATCCTCAATCCCCACTTACTCTCCCAATACCCGGCCAATTGTAGATTTTTTATCCCTCCCACACAAAATATTTTTCCCTTCTCCATTTTACTCTTCCAGCCCCATCCCATTCTAATCCTCCCCCAACATCAGCTCCCTTCTAGTTCCAGCCTCACCCAGCATCCATTCCCTTCTAGTCCCTGCATCAGCCCATTTCCAGTCCTAGCCACCCATCAGCCCATTTCCAGTCCTAGCAACCCCCAACCCAATACCAGTCCTAGCCCCCCATCAACCCACTTACAGTCCTAACCCCCCATCACCCCATTTTCAGTAAGCCCCCCCTATAACCCATTACCAGTCCTAACCCCCCATCAGCCCACTTCCAGTCCTCCTAACCCCATCAACCCATTTCCAGTCAGCCCCCCATAGCCCATTGCCAGTCCTAACCCCCCCCCATCAGCCCACTTCCAGTCCTAACCCCATCAACCCATTTCCAGTCAGCCCCCCATAGCCCATTGCCAGTCCTAACCCCCCCATCAGCCCACAGCCCATTACCAGTCCTAACCCCATCAGCCCACCTCCAGTCTTAACCCCCCCCAGCCCATTTCCAGTCCTAGCCCCCCCATAGCCCATTACCAGACAGCCCCCATCAGCTCACAGCCCATTACCAGTCTTAACCCCCCCCCAAAGCCCATTACCAGTTCTAAACCCCCCCAACAGCCCATTATCAGTCCTAACCCCATCAGCCCACCTCCAGTCTTAACCCCCCCAGCCCATTTCCAGTCCTAGCCCCCCCATAGCCCATTACCAGACAGCCCCCATCAGCCCACAGCCCATTACCAGTCTTAACCCCCCCAAAGCCCATTACCAGTTCTAACCCCCCCAACAACAGCCCACTACTAGTCCTAACCTCATCAGCCCACCTCCAGCCTTAATCCCCCAACCCATTTCCAGTCCCAGCCCACCCCAATAGCCCATTACCAGTCCTACCCTCCCCCTCCCCCTCCCCCGGCCTAAAGTAAAATTTGATTAAAAAAAAAAAAAACCTGCTGGCTGCCGCCGCGGGGCCCCCTCTGCTGCCGCGGCACCATGGACTGACCCGCGGTGGCCCCCTCTGCAAGCTCGATCCCAAAGTGCCTCCCTCCGTGCAGGCTGTGAGAGGCGCGAAGGAAGACTGTCTCCCTCGCGTCTCTGTTAGGCCCGCAGGGGCTGATGGGAAATGTCCCATCAGCCCCTGCGGGCTTAACAGAGACGCGAAGGAGACAGTCTGCCTTCGCGTCTCTCACAGCCTGCACGGGAGGGAGGGAGGGATCGAGCTTGCTGAGGGGGCCCCCGCGGGTCAGTCCATGCTGCCGCGGCAGCAGAGGGGGCCCCGCGGCGGCAGCCAGCAGGTTTTTTTTTAAATTTTATTTAAAAAAAAAAGCCTAAGTTGTTCCTTTTTTGTGGGCCCTACGCCATGGCGTACATGGCGTATACGTAAATCCGGCCCTGGGTACAGGGAGAGGAAATGATAGACCCACTGCCCGCTCAGACAGACCTCTTTGGCGCCCCCTCTCACAAGGTGCGGAAAGGAAAGGCAACCAGAAAACAAGAAAGGCAACGTAGAACCCAAGGAAGGGCGGGGTTAGAAGCCGGGGAGGGGCTACCCTGGGTACCCGCGGAATTAGTAAGGAAATTCCCTTCCTTCCCTGGGGAACAAAAAGCGGATCCCGCTTTAAAACGGGCCTTTATCTATGCCCAGGAACAGAGAGACACTCTGCCCCGATTCCTATTGGAAGATGGTATTCTATACAGGGAGAGTAACAACCCACTTACAGGGGAAGTAAGGAAACAACTGGTGGTACCGACCACATTCAAGGCCATTGTACTGAGACTTGCCCACGACCACCCAATGGGAGCCCACAAGGGAATTCAGGGGACCTTGGACCAGGTTCTGGCCTGCTTTTACTGGCCGGGAGTCTTCAGGGAAACTTCCCGATATTGCGAGGCATGCCCCGCGTGCCAAAGGGTTAGTGCGTCCAAGCCCAAAGCAGTACCAATGATATCCACACCGGCCATATCCACGCCAATCCGTCGAATGGCTATGGATATTATAGGGCCGCTCGATAGGACTCCCCGGGGCTTTCAATACGTGCTGGTGATCATGGATCAGGCAACACGCTTCCCCTGGGCCATACCTCTCAGGAGCACGTCTGCCAGGACAATAGCCCTGGAGCTCATTAAACTATTCTGTGAGGTTGGCTTCCCACAAGAGATGGTGACTGACCAAGGGAGCAATTTCATGTCTAGGTATTTGGCCACTGTGTGGGATGCCTTCGGCATCCACCATGTACGCACGGCGGCATACCACCCCCAGGCCAATGGCATGGTCGAGCGTATGAACCAAACCATTAAGCAAATGCTTAGGCGAGGTTTGGATGGACAGACATCCGAATGGGATACACTGTTACCATTTGTACTGTATGCGTGCAGGGAACGCGTACAGGCGTCCCTAGGAGCGTCCCCCTATGAATTGCTATTCGGGAGAGCCCCCAGAGGAGTTCGATATATTGAGGGAACAGTGGGTAGAGCCCAACAGGGAAGAGACGGAAGTACCCCAGTTCTTGAGAGACCTGAGGAGGCGTTTGGAAAGAACGTCTCAAATTTCCCTGGAAAACTTGCAGGCTAGCCAAAGGAAGCAAAAGAAATACTATGATAGGGGAACAAAGCCTCGGCAATTAGCGGTGGGGGATAAAGTAGTCGTTATGGTGGCCGAGGTAGGACCCAAATTCGAGTCAAGGTGGAAGGGACCCTGCACGATAGTGAAGAGGGTGGGTCCTGTGTCTTACCGTGTGGAAAATAGTAGGGGTAGGCGCCAAACCTACCATGTCAATGTTTTGAAACCCTGGAAAGAAAGAGTAGCAACAGTAGAGTTTGCCAGCACAGACCATCACAGGTGCCCCAGAGGTCGGATTACGTGCTGTCCGTCACAGGTTCCGGCAGCCCGTAATATTTTAAGTGGGGGGATCTGTGACATAGCAAGTCCTTCTGGCCCGGTAGAAATGCTTGAAAACCAGGTAGAAAGTGCAGGGCTGCAAGATAAACAAAGGCACATGGCTACCAGTTGTCAGGGAAACCAGGCACGAGAGAAGGAAACACGCCCCTGCTATCAGCTTAGCAAAGAGTCACGGGGAAAGTCTGAACACCTGCTAGGGGGTGGAGCCAGGCCCTACCCAGGAAAGCTGTCTCATAAGGAAGCCCCAGCAGGCAGAGAGGGGAGGGAGAGAGAGGAAAGCGGACGTCCAGTCAGAAGGTGGACGGAGTTTCCAGCTGAAGGGAGGTCAGAGGCTCCGGCTGAGAGCTATAGGAGGAGCAGACCAGACCAGCTGAAGCATACTCGGGATTATAAGCAGCCAGGAAGGCATTTGGAAACTGCCTCACACAGGTTCAGCAGGGAACCAACCAGTATTTTTAAACCCCAGAGAAAAGCTTCCACAACCAGGTCCCCAGGTAAGCCCAAGGGCTGGGATTACAGGAATTCTTGTGAATTTAATGACCTGGAAGGTTGGGGCTACGGTACTGGTTTTAAACAGTACTTAAATCCTGAATGTATTGAAAAGCTCAGGGTTGGAGAAAAGGGCGCGGCCCTAGAAAGAACTGGTCAGACTATTCCTACCTCAGAGGTGGAACTTATGGACACAGAGCCATCCTGTATGAATTACCCCACAGAGGAAATGGATTGCACGATTACCTTATCTGAACAGATAATATCTTTGTGTTAGAAATATATGGTGAAGAAAATACAAGCTGGCTGTGAGAAAAACAGAGCTGTATGAAACAATGTGGTGAAGTTCAACCTGTTGGAAAGAAATGTTTATTTCATGCTGAATGAAGCTATTCTTATTTTTGTCCTTTTCTGCCAAAGAGCAGATAATTTTGTGTTACCTTTTTATCCTTGTGGAGTCCAACCCCGGGAGGGGAAATAAATCCCTTTTTGCTTAAAACATTCTGAGTCACACTACTCTTCATTTGAACTGGTGATAAACTACATTTCCCTACGAGCCCTGCTCCAGGAAGTAGCAGAACATTAGTTTGAAGAAGGAACTTAAACTCCTTAACCCCTACCTACGGGTACTGGCAAAGGGGCGGGATCACAGCATACATCCAATAATATACCTTTTCATTGTCATAATCTATTTTTGCTCGCATAAATTTTCTTTGTTTTAATGATTTTAAATATTTAAAAAAAACTTTTATCTGGTGATCCATATCATCAATCTTAACCTGATAAATATCCTCTTCTAAGGTTTCTTTAAGACTTGTTTTTGTTTGCTCGATTTGTTTGCTAACCACCTCCTCCTCCTGAATTGTGCGTTCCAAAATCAACGCTATCAAATCAAAGCTGCATTTATTAGAAATTTGATTCCATTTCATCACGAAATCAGTATCAGAAACAAACATTTTGGAGGCTCGAGTCATCCTCAGGCCCCGTGGAATTATTCGGGTTTTTAAATATCGGGTCACTGACGCCCCATGAAGTTGCAATCTAATTAGTCGCTTCCGGAGCGCTTTTAAATCAGAGACAGTTGGGCCCTCTCCAAGAGATGTTCCTTCATCTGTGACATCAAACAATGTAGGTCTTTTACGTAAAGTGTCCAAATGTTCTTCTGTGAAAGCGAATGTATCAGTAGCCATATCAACACTGTATCTATAGTAGTTAATCTTACGACCAATCCCCTTACCCCGGACCAGGAGCAATTGTTGAATCTAGGGCTCTCCTTTGTGCCAACGGTTTGTCATGATCCTTTTAAAATGCGCATATATTTATATAAATTATTTTGGAAATTACGTATAGCACATTATTTCTCGGACAAACCACAGAGTTTGGATATTTCTGTGGTTCATCCTACATCTACTTGGATACCACCAGATGTAACTGATCCTTTCATCATGACTTTTCAGAATTTGGTACTTCGGGATTTAGCATGTTTTGAGAAGGACATGTCACGAAATTGGGTGAACATGAATAAAAAAGGTTGGCAAACTTTAAGGCAGATCAGACAGGACACAACGTTGACAATACGCAGGGCGGATAAGGGAGGAGCCATTGTGGTTCAGTCTACTTCTGATTATATGAATTTGTTGAGAGAGCATTTATCTGACAAACTTACATATCGTCAATTACCAGGTGACCCCACGGCTGAGCTACAAATTGAGATAAAATCTTTGGCAGATATAGGATTGGAAAAGGGATGGCTTACCAAGCAGGAACATAGGTTTTTGACACCTGCTTTTCCTAAAGTTCGATTTTATACTTGGTTCCTAAAATTCACAAATCCTTAATTTCCCCTCCAGGAAGGCCGATAGTTTCCTGTAGAGGTTCTGTCTTGGAACCACTGTCACAATTTTGTGATATTTTTTTACAAAAGGAAGCCGCACTAGTGAAATCATTTGTGCGGGATTCGTCTTAGTTTCTCCAACAATTGCTGGCCCTGAATATCTCTATGTGGCATTTTCAAATGGTCACCCTTGATGTAACAGCTTTATATACGAACATTAATCAAGTTGAGGCTCTGGAACTGCTTGCAACATTGTTCACTTTTGCTCCTCCACGATTACCCCATAAGTTCTTGTGTGATCTGATTACGTTAGTCCTCACCCGTAATTATTTTCTGTCCCAAGGATCCTTTTATCAGCAAATATTTGGTATTGCGATGGGGGCGTCAGTGGCGCCATCAATTTCAACCTTATACATGGCAGATTTCGAGGAAAAACATCTATATTGCGGCGCTCCTGCCCGGCCTTGGGGCTAAAGACAGGAGCGGGGTTTAATGCTTCGTGAGGAAGGAGAGTAACCTGTATCCCTGGAATGCTGGGTATTGTAGTTTCCTGCTCCTTTCGCTCCGAAATAAAGAGTTGTAGTTGCGGGGTTTCTTAATAGCAAGTATATTTATTATAGTAAAGGATATTTTTCCATCGCATGACAAATAAATGTGAACAAATTAGGTGCTTCAAATGCACACAGAAATAAATCAGGATAAAGTCAACTTAAAGTATAACTGCTGCTTTTCACTTCTAAGCAAGTTACTCAACTTTGCCCCAAGAGGTCAGTCACTTTAACTGCAGCAGCCTCTTTCAGCCACTGTTACGTTCACAGTGCTGGGGATTATAGGTGCATGTAATTAGAGCTTTCCTAGCCAGGCAGCACAACAGCTCCGTAGTATTCAATTCATATACGGTAAAACCAGTTTCCTTCAGCTTGGCATCTCCACAAAACAGACCGTACAGTCCATGCTCTCACAATCAGGTAAGTCTGAACTATCTTGTGCTAATTCTTCAAGCTGTATGGAATTATTGGCTTCTTGTAACACTGGCTGTCTTTTAGCTTGTAGCTCTAAAAAACTCTTTAAAACCCTGTAGGAGCAATTCAGCCTGTTGTTTGTGAGATAGGGAATTGCTATCAGCTATAAAACTTCCCTCTGGCTTAAGGCTGTTTCTCTTCTCCTCTCTTAGGTTAATTGTGTCAGAGTAACTCTTAGGCTCTTTTGCTAATGTTTCAAAAACAGGAGAGTTAGCTTTACCTTCAGTCTGGAAACTCTGTGGCAAATCACTTATTTGTTGCCAAGCCCCTCTTACTTCAGATGGCTCCAATGTTCTCCAGCTGTGAGAATGTCCGTGGCTCTCTGGCCCAAATGGTAATTCCCAGAATGATTGTTTTCTCTCTCGTGCCTGCCTTGAAGGCTTCCTCTCCCAGGGCTGTGCCTTCCAGCGGTTGTCTATTACAGGGCTAGGTCCACTTTCCTTGGGACTTCTACTCACTGCCTCTGAATAGATCTTTGCAGGTCTCCTTCTAGTGCCAGGTTCCCAAGTATCAGTATACTGTCTTCTGGACTTCCAATCATTCTCATTCTTCTTCTCTATCCGTCTCTCCTTCTCCTTCTGCAACTTATTCTGCTTCTCACTAGCAAAGCCATACTCTGGTTTAAAACCACGTTCTCTCCTGGACACGCCCCTTCCAAGGACAGGGTGTGCCCAATCAGGACTGCAGGACTCCTCCCCTGGGCTGGTCTCCATGCTCAGCTCCGTGGAATAGAGTCTCTCTTTCTTTCTAGCTTTATCAAATTGGCATAAATCCTGCTGAATCTCAGGATTTTCATCCGTCTCCATAGCCTCAGGAGGGCGCTGTTCACCACAATATGAATCCAGTTATTTTCAACATATTCCGTTTTGGAAGTGTTTTTGGATGATGTGTTTTTTCTATGGACCGGCACACTTGCGAATTTTTATTTTTTATTTATTTATCTGTATTTATATCCCGCTTTTCACCGGGTCAAAGCGGTCAATTGGGAGATACATTTAACATGAGGGGATATGACACACATACGCTAATACTTACAGGGAACATGGGCAATGGAGGGTTAAGTGGCTTGCCCAAGACCACAAGGAGTGCCTATAGGACTAGAAATCCCAGTCCCTCCGGCCTGAGATTGCTGTCCCCAGGTGGGACTTGAACCCCTGGCCCTCCGGCCCGAAGTACCTTGTCCTAACCACTAGGCCACTCCTCACAAGAATTTTTAAAATGGCTAAATAACATCAAGCCCAACATAACTTTTACAGCACATATAGCAGACAGATGTATTGATTTTTTGGATGTCAGAATAATTAAAGAGGAGGATCACTTCCAGACCTCTCTATATCGTAAACGAGTGCAGCGTAACAGCTTGCTTAAATTTCAAAGTTTTCATCCAAGTCCGTTAAAGAGAGGGCTCCCTTTTGGGCAATTTTTAAGATTACGGCGCATTTGCTCATCCATAGTGGATTTTAAACGTCAAGCAGCAGAATTGAGCAGAAGACTCCTTCATAGGGGTTACCCGCCTAAAATTATAAAGTTAGCATAGTGCCGTGCTTTACATGTACATAGGGAATGGATACTGGGTGATCAAAGTATGGATAAATCAGATACCACATCACCACAATCTTTTGTTGGTATTTTACCATACATGACGTCAAGTACTGCTGTAGTGAATATTCTGAAAAGCATTGGCCCATTCTAGCCTTACATTCTTGCTTTGAAAAACCCCTTCTGGTGGCGTTTACTCGTGGTGCTAATCTGGGAGACATGGTGGCCCGATCCACGGTTACAGTAGACAGATCTCCTTTTCCACCTTTGCAACATAATGGCCATACTACTTGTGGATGTTGTGTATATTGTGCTTCTTCAATGACGGGCTGCACATGGATACATCCTCTGACCGGTCAACTTATTAAGCGCTGATGGGAAACGGACTGTACTTCATCATACGTGGTATATGTTATATACTGCCCGTGTCCTCTTGTGTATGTGGGCAGGACAACACGTATGATTAAGACTCGGCTGGTAGAACATGCGTCGCGTCTTCGACAGAAAGATGAATCTGCCCCGATAGTAGAGCACTGTATAACACACAACCATGATTTTCAGGATCTTCGATGGTCAATTTTGATCATATTCCCCCTGATCCCAGGGGAGGGGATCGGACTGCTAAACTCCAACGCTGTGAACAAAGTTGGATACATCGTTCGAACACAGTGTTTCCTATGGGTCTCAATAAGGAAGTTGAATGGTCCAGTCTTATATGACGTCATCCAAGAGACGGAGGGATTCCCTTGGTTGAGTGGGATACCCCTATGGTTCTCATTGGCTGACATTTTGATAGAAAGCTGAAAGTAGCCAATAGGAAATATTCAGCCCTTTAAAGAATCCGCTGATGTTTGATTTTCAGCGTTATAAGGCGGTTTGTGAAGGTAAGTAAGACAGCACTTGAAGCAGTTGAGAAAAACTCGTAATGACAGCTCTTGAAACAGGGCATTAGTCCCGAAACGTGCACGTCGTGCGTGATACTGTGGAGATCCGCAATTAGACAATTGAGTCAAGTTGCTAAAAATTCTGCTTGAACCTGGTATTTAGATGTCTGTTCTCTGAAGACAGAGCGAATCTATTAAGGAATTGCTACTTCTGACTAAGTTAAGTAGCACTAAGTTCTACTTTAAGTTGATTAAAAGGGATACAACTGAATTGAGGCACAGTTTAAAGCAGGGGTCTCAAACTCAAATTGCTTTGAGGGCCAAATGAGGACTTGTAAAGTAACCCGGGGGCCGCATAAGACGTGGGGCCTCATTTGCATAAGGGGCCTCATTTGCATAAATATTTGCATAATGTTACCATACACTAACTTTTAGTAAACAGGCCTCTTTAATGAGTATGGATAAAGAAAGACTAAAAGATTTAGAAACAAGAAGACAATAATTAAACTGGGAACCCCAAAAGCCAAACTTGGAATGTACAACAACACTGTAGAAATAAAACTATAAATTAATTTCCTCTTGTACTAAACAAAGCGCAAACATTAATGATGCACATTTCCCAGAGCTGACATATTCCAGTTAATAAATTCAAAATAAAGAGATATTTTTCTACCTTTGTGCATTTTTTTCAGTTGCAATTGTTCCAGCCACTTTCTTCTGGTTTCTTCATGGCTTCTGCTAACTCTCCATCGTCTGCGGTCCATTTGCCCTTTCTTCTTCTCTCCTAGTTTTTTTTCCATTCTCTCTCTACATCTGCTTTAACATACTAATCTTTCTTTCTCCTTTTTCTCTTTTCTCATTCCTATTTCATCCACTCAAATTTTACCCCTCCATCCTCAATCCCCACTTACTCTCCCAATACCTGGCCAATTGTAGATTTGTCTTCTCTCCCAGACAAAAATATTTTTTCCTCCCATATCCATTTCACTTTCCCAGCTCCATCCCATTCTAATCCTCCCCCAACATCAGCTCCCTTCTAGTTCCAGCCCCACCCAGCATCCGCTCCCTTCTAGTCCCCCCATTAGTCCATTTCCAGTCCTATCCTAGCCTCACCATCAGCCCATTTCCAATCCTAGCCCCCCATCAGCCCATTTCCAATCCTAGCTCCCTCCCCTCACAGCCCATTTCCATTCCAAGCCCCCCTCCCCATCAGCCATTTGCAGTTCAAGCCCCCCTTCCACTCAGCCCATTTCCAGTCCTAGCAACCCCCCCCCCAGCCCATTACCAGTCCTAGACCCCCCATAGCCCATTACCAGTCCTAACCTCCCCATAGCGCACTTCCAGTTTACCCCCCATCACCCCATTTTCAGTCTTACCCCCCCCATAGCCCATAACCAGTCCTAACCTCCCCATAGCGCACTTCCCGTTTTACCCCCCCTCACCCCATTTTCCGTCTTACCCCCCCCTAGCCCATTACCAGTCATAACCCCCCTGCCAATAGCCCACTTCCAGCCCTAACCCCCATTACCCCATTTCAGTCCGCCCTTCCATAGCTCATTACCAGTCCTAACTCCCCCCATCAGCCCACCTCCAGTCCTTCCTAACCCCCACCTGCCCATTTCCAGTCCTAGCCCCCACCATAGCCCATTACCAGTCATAACCCCCCCTGCCAATAGCCCAACTCCAGTCATAACCCCCCCTGCCAATAGCCCATCTCCAGTCATAACCCCCCCCTGCCAATAGCCCATTTCCAGTCATAACCCCCCTGCCAATTGCCCATTTCCCGTCTTACCCCCCCCCTGCCAACAGCCCATTTCCAGTCATACCCCCCCTGCCAATAGCCCATCTCCAGTCATAACCCCCCCCCTGCCAATAGCCCATCTCCAGTCATAACCCCCCCCCCTGCCAATAGCCCATCTCCAGTCATAACCCCCTGCCAATAGCCCATTTCCAGTCATAACCCCCCCCTGCCAATAGCCCATTTCCAGTCATACCCCCCCTGCCAATAGCCCATCTCCAGTCATAACCCCCCCTGCCAATAGCCCATTACCAGTCATAACCCCCCTGCCAATAGCCCATTTCCAGTCATAACCCCCCCTGCCAATAGCCCATTTCCAGTCATACCCCCCCTGCCAATAGCCCATTTCCAGTCATAACCCCCCCTGCCAATAGCCCATCTCCAGTCATAACCCCCCCCCCTGCCAATAGCCCATTTCCAGTCATAACCCCCCCTGCCAATAGCCCATTTCCAGTCATAACGCCCCCTGGCGGGAGCCCATTTCCAGTGATACCCCCCCTGCCAATAGCCCATCTCCAGTCATAACCCCCCCCTGCCAATAGCCCATCTCCAGTCATAACCCCCCCTGCCAATAGCCCATCTCCAGTCATAACCCCCCCCCTGCCAATCCCCCATTTCCAGTCATAACCCCCCCCTGCCAATAGCCCATTTCCAGTCCTACACACACCCCCCTGCCAATAGCCCATTTCCAGTCCTACACCCCCCCCCCGGTAAATTTAAAAAAAAACCTGGCTTCTGCTGCTCAAGCAGCAAAATCAGCTGTCCTGCGGCCCCTTCCCCTGTGCCCGGAGATCCGAGTCTGCTCTATCAGCGGCGTGCTTTTCAAGCCGCGAGGAGAGTATTCCCCTCTCGCGCGGCTTGAAACCGCGCGAGAGGGGAATACTCTCTTCGCGGCTTGAAAAGCACGCCGCTGATAGAGCAGACTCGGATCTCCGGGCACAGGGGAAGGGGCCGCAGGACAGCTGATTTTGCTGCTTGAGCAGCAGAAGTCAGTTTTTTTAAAAAATTGGACAATTGATTCTGCCGCTGCCACGGCGGCAACGGCAGAAGCCAGGGTTTTGGGGTTTTTTGTTTTCCTCCGTCGCGGGCCGCACAAAGTTGTCTCGCGGGCCGCGTGTTTGAGACCCCTGGTTTAAAGTGTGTGCCTTTTTCAGCGGCATCCGACAAAAAAAAAATATATATATATTATGAAATGTTTTTTAGGGGGCACTTTTGGTGATTTTTGTGGACACGATACTTATTTATCACTAATCTGGGGCTCTTTTTGATTGGTAATTAAAGGAGTGGCATCTGCCACAGCTATAGAGATTGGGGAATCAGAGGGAGGCAGTATTACACCCGAAATAGAACCTGAGGGATGAGTATCAGACTTAATAGGGGTAGAAACACCAGGCATATCATCCAAGTGGATGAGCTACACCTTCTGATCTAGGTGGGATGCCGATGCTGCGGCACTATTCCTAGTTAGTGATACAGCCAATGCAGTGAACTCCTCCTCATAAGCTGGAGGAGCTGTAGCAACAGTACTAGGATCACAGCTTTTTAATTTTTCACTGTCAGAACTACCTGTCTTAATGTCAGCTTCTGTCTGTTTAGTCAAAACACATATTTGTTCCTCTATTCTAAATACTTGATCTTTAAATTTTTCAAACACAGAAGTGGTGGCCTTTTGGGCTTTCTCTGCAGCCTTGGCTTGCCACCAACCATATACGACCCATTCATGACTGGTATGAGGTTGCCCTAAATCCTCAAAGGCCATCTCATACCTCAATTTGCCCTCCTGGAACGTTCCACCAAGTGGGAACTGCAAATTAGTGTTACTGGCAGTCAATGAATGCCAACGGCCAACATAATCTAGGGCGCTATCACCAAACCTGCGCCTCATTTCATAATTTGGGCTTCCTTTCTTTAGCCCTAGTTCACGAGCTTTCTCGTCCCACTCATCTAACTGAGTTTTCTGTTTAAGTTTACCAGCCTTATTGCCCATTGTAATTACAACACACGACAGACACCTGCCAATCAATACTCACAACAAAACTGCCTGTGTCCTTTCCGCTTTTTCGTTCCTGCTTGAAGGACAGATAATCCGGAGTCTATGGCATCAACTGTTGAACTCTTTCTCTCAGGGCCCGCCCTCCTTCAATGAACCTGGATTCTTTTAGTTAATTATCTGAAACCTTCTAACAGGAAGGAAAAGAACAAGAGACACAATTATTTAATTATTATTCCAGAGCTCTGCAAGGAAGGATCAGGGAGCCAAAGTAGGCCTTTCCATCTGAGTTCCTTCAAAGATTTCTTAGCCAGAGATCCAGCTTTTATTGAGGATTATCAGTTGACATAGTTAATTTTTAACTAACATCTGGTGATATTCATATTACAAAAGTACAAGTCTAAAATAGAATCTGCTGATATCTTTGCCAAGCAACATGTGAAAGCAGAAGTTACAAGGTGATGACTATATTCACTAGACACAGTAGGTGTCGCTATATTTCTTCCATGAAGCAAAAGCTGATTAGTTACTCTTATAATATTTGCTGAATTTCTGTCATTTATTTAAGCTTTGTTTAATTTCCAGTTATATATTGACCTAAGGTCTGATTCTCAAAAAGTTCATGCTGACCTAGTTACTACTCTTCAACCTATCATCTTGCAGGATGAAAGGGGAAGCACTGTCTGTAACCATTGATTTTTAGAGAAGCTAGCCTGTGACCCGATAACTATGTACACAGGTCTGTTAGCTAATTCTCTGATGCAATTGCTAACAGTACAGAAGAACAATCTAGTAGAGAAAAACTCTTTGATATTGCAGTTTAGCTTGTGAATTCCAATAAGCATGTTTCACCTGTAGCTAGCTTTACAGTCCTGTTTCATGATTTTCTGTACCATCACTGTCCATACCTACGTCCAGTATTCCATATGTACATTCACTGTCACTGTCCACCTCTAAATCCAAATTGCCATAGACAGGGTGATCCATAGTTGTATAAGTTACTTTAGTACATGATAACTCATCAATTTCTTTTATAGTCTCTAGTTTAGTTCTAGAGAATGGGTTGAGGCGCCCTTTTCCACAGGCTAAGCAGAGGGGATCTGCAGGTGCTAAAAAGCAGGGAGAGAGGCAGAGATCAAACTATTCTGCCACTGCAGCAGAAACGAAAATAGGTACTGTTGTTGTTGTTAAGTGCCATCGAGTCAGAGTCGACTCATGGCGACCCTCTGAATAGCTATCCTAAATTGTGTTCGGTCTTGAGTCAGGCGGCTCATTGTTGACAGACTGGTACCAGTAGCTGCTGTTATTGTCTCGATCCATCTCATTGCTGGCCTTCCTCTTTTGCGTTGACCTTCTATCTTGCCAAGCATGATGTCTTTCTCTAATGATCTCTCTCTTCGCATGATGTGTCCAAAGTATGAAAGTCGAAGTCTTGTCATCTGAGCTTCTAAAGAAAGCTAGGTACTGTAGCGCTGTCGTCATATTCTCTTCTGTCACCCTTGAATATAAATAACACAACCTCAAGTCCTAGAGGGCTTAAAGGTGAAGGTAAAATTATGAAAAAACAATACTGGATCAATGCCCCTCCTCCCAACAGCTTCGAGCACAGCTGCACCCCTACTACCAAAAAGAGAGAAGCGCTTGTCGCAGCCACGTGGGAGCACACTGACGGGGCGGAGTTGGGGAGGAGAGCGTCGGTCGTGGCGTGTCGACGTCACCTACGAGCGCTAACGTCACAAAAGGAACGGTGGGCAGGCCGGAGCGTGAGAGGAGACGGCGAGCAAAAGGTGCTTCCGTCACTACAGGAGATAGCGGAGCGAGGCCAAAGCCTGAGCGGCCGCCGCCGGAGCCGGCCAGGCCCCGGGAACAACCGAGGCGATTCCCTCCGCCGCCACCACTCCCACCCTCTTCTTCCCCTCCATAAAACACAACACCTTTCTCAGACCAGCCGTTACCCACAGCCGTCCGGGACGCTCGCAGAGCTTTGGCAGCAACCAGGCTGCGGACTCCGCTCCGTACCATCTTCCTCGTCTTCCGCGGCCGACTCCCGGCGGCCGCTTCTATCCCCTCCCCTCCCCTCGGCGGCGGGGAGGGGGTAACGGTTTTCTAGTCAGCGGGCAGCGCGCGCCTACACCCCCTTCCTTCCCGCTCTTGTCTCCCACTGTAGGGAGACAGCGAGTAATAGCGAAGGAGGCGGCCGCGGTCGCCCACCACCTCCCGGGCAGGAGAGGCGCCCGCGGGACCAGGCGGAAAGGAGCAGCTCGGGGTCCGGCGAGCCTTTTTGCGCCGGAGGAGGACGACGGGTGAATACAGAGGCAGCCGAAGTTCCCTGTTCCCTCCTGCCTCGGTGGCTCCTACTTGCAGCTCTCCTTTTTTCTTTTGGTTTCCTCATCTCCGTTCTTCGGCGGCCCTCTTCCCTCTCCCCGTCATGGCCCAGCAGCAGATGACGAGCTCACAGAAGGCCCTGATGCTGGAGCTGAAGTCCCTGCAGGAGGAGCCCGTGGAGGGCTTCCGGATCACCCTGGTGGACGAGTCGGATCTGTATAACTGGGAAGTGGCCATCTTCGGGCCCCCCAACACGCTCTATGAGGGGGGCTATTTCAAGGTAAGGAAGGAAAGGCCTTGGGACTTCTTGTGTTTACAGGTCCACAGGTATATAAACTATTCGTGTTTTGTTGGTAGCAGCGACCTGGGTATTTAAAGACGTAGTTTCCAACATTAAACATAGTCCCAATTGGCCAATAAATGATCATATAAGTGTGTACCTCAGTAGTAATACGTTTTATGCTTTAGTTGCATAAGTTGTGAGAGCAGTGTGGGAAATCAAACCTTTTCGTTCGATGTACTGAACTTTCTCTTTTGTTTATGTAAACAAGAATGGCAGGGGAACGCTCTTTTTTCCCTTAAACTAAGATACTAAAAGGGATCGTCAGAAGAATCTGAATATAAAGCATTTTGGAATTGAAATGATCAGAGCTTTAAACTGACACAAAGAAACTTGATGGGATATTGATTTCTTGCTCATACCATTGTTCTGACTGTAAATGGTGCTGTTTAGTTCCATGGGCTTTGCAACTTCTCTATATACGCACCATCATTCTTCCTCTCTCTATTCAGCCTTTGTATCTAATGGACTTTTATTGACTGTAAGAATGCCTGACCCATATGTATTTAAGTCCCTATTCCATTGTGTTTTGTTTTGGGGTTTGTAGTTTTCACTTTTATTTTTTGTAATTTGGTGGATTGTAAGGGCTGTCTTATCTGCCATACTAAATGTGTACTTTGGGCAGCAGTATACTTTCGGAACATAACTTGCTGAACTTACAACTTTTTGTTAACACCAGTCATGGTTAGTATTGATATGTGCTTTTACATAAAAGGCAATGAATCTTGTGTGTCTTCTGGTATGTTATGAAAACTGAGTGCTGTAAAGAAGATATATAGTGAAACTAAAGGTCCAGTAAACAACCGTAAAGCTCAAGGCAGAAGAGCAGCGTTCTGTCTCTGCTGGTCAAGAGGATTAAAACAGGATTTGACAGGCTAGTCCTAACTCCTTGCCAAGTACTTGACACAGGTTAGTCTTGTAAAGAAGTTTGTGGATAAGTTGGTGGTTTTTTATCTTTTTTTTTGTGTATTTTGGTAGGTATCTTGAAGCATTACACTAAATTTTGTTTGCCATTTTCACATTTTAGCAAGTGGATTCTTAATGAAATTGGTAGAATGTCCTTGCCACTTTAGCATTTAGGCACTAGGAGTGATAGGTCTACTTGAGACAAGCAGTTTAGTTTATATCTGAAACAAAATTAAAGGAACCTTTTTCTGTACAGGACTAGAGGAGTCTTTTCATACCCTATTTGGCTCAAGGAGAGACAATTAAAACAACACTGAAGCTTTCTGGTGTCATATTAATTGGAGTTGGTGGGGTTTGTTATTAGGTGCCTTCAAGTAATACATACATAAAACCCAAAAGGCTTCTCCATTCCTTTCCTATTCTTTCATATTTCTGTTCCATATGCCTTAGTAAATGTGTGTTTTTCCCCAGCCTTTTAAACAGTTGATTCTTTGCCATGGATCCTGCTCTCAAACACATGAGTAGGAGTGGTGGATAACTGGGGCTACTTAAGGGCAAGCTAAAAACTCCAACTAGACTGTAGGGTACTCACATCTTGTAAGACAAGAGTAGGTTTTCACTCACTATTTTATTTATTTAACAGTTTTTATATACCGTGCTATTTATCATCAGTGCCGTTTACATTGAACATAAATTACCTAGACAGAAAAACTGAAATAGGTTTACAGATAACAGGAAGTATGAACTAGGTTTGAACTGGGGAAAACTATATACATTTACACAAATTATTTACATTATTTACAGATCCACATGAAATCCTTCTTATCCACTGAGGTAGCTAGTGAACTGTATGATAGCAGCATAATGGCAAGAGCCAGAGTGGGAAGCAAATCATCTGAACACATTTTGAAAGCTACTCCATCCTTAACAAAAACATCTCTGTTTTGGTGGAAACGTTTTCTGTACCACCCTATGCTGGATAGCATCAAAGTGGTTTTAATACAACTAAAATTACGCAAACGGAAATGCCAGTTCAAAGTAGGATACTGTAGTATGCTGTTGAGTTAATGCCAGGTCATCATGATCCTCTAGACAGTAGTCCTAAACTTTGTTCAGCCTTCAGTCAGGTGGTGAATTGTTGATAGTGATGTCCATAGCTGCTGTTGCAGCCATCCATCATATTGATCAGGCTTGCTTTTTTTGCACTGACCTTCAACCTAGCCTAGCATATAAATTTTGTTTTTCCTTTTTCCAAATAGCTTTCCTACTTTGGACATATAAAAAGTTTAATTTTGTTAAAGTGATCCATGGTATGCATAATCTTTGCCAGCACCATAAATTGCAAGGAACAAACAGGTGCAACTTCCACCCTAGGCCAAACAGCCCCTGAAGGCTTCTTTGGAAAAGTAGGTTTTTAAGAACCGTTTTCAATTTTATAAGACTCTATGTGCCTAGGAAGGGAATTCCACAAGGATGTGGCCAAGAAATAGAATGAGTGCCTCCATGCAAGCAAGAGAAACAAAAGGGATGACTAATAAACTTGCATTCTGGGAACAGTGTGTGTCTGAGAAGAATACTGGGCTGCTAAGGTAGAGAGAAATGGGGAATCTGGTGTGGAATGACTTATGAGCAAGCATAAGTATTTTGAATGGATTCTGTATGAAAGTGGGAGTCAATGACGTGAGAAAAGGGAGGTGACCAACACACCTAGATATGACCATGTCTATAAACTAATGTTTATAATTTTTTTTTTTAAAGATTAGTGGACCAGAGACCACTATAGATGGAGTTACAGTAGTCAAGGTGGGATGTGACAAAGGCATGGATGAGGTGTGAAGCCTGGAAAGAGAAAGCTTGCTGTAACTTGGCACAGTGAAAGGAGGATTTGACTGTGACAGCTAATTAATTGATTAAAAGACAGCTGGCTATCAAATGTCTGTCTATAAGAAACTTAACCAGAGGAATGGCAATACCATAGATTCATGGACTAACTGAAGGGGGTGGAGAACTTCATAACCCAAAGAGCCTAGGATGAGATGTGGTGCCAGCTAAGTGGCAACAGAGTCCAAACATGCATTGATGAGAGATTAGGAGAAGATGGGTGAAGTAGAACAGTAAACCAGAAAAATGG
Source organism: Ichthyophis bannanicus (assembly GCA_033557465.1). NCBI lineage: Eukaryota > Metazoa > Chordata > Amphibia > Gymnophiona > Ichthyophiidae > Ichthyophis > Ichthyophis bannanicus. Next base: position 114,851,549 of record CM066032.1, on the reverse strand, counting down.
CATCTGTAACAAGCAGCTAATTCAGAGATCCCAGATCAACCGTTGGCAGTGGGAAGCAAGAAAAATATTGTAAAGAGCAGGGGAAAGGATTGAATTTTGGGATTCTCTCAAAATAGAGAATGTTATGGCTGGTCCAGACACAGTGTTTACCTGTAAAAATGGTGAGAACCAGTTGAGGATATGATCTTGTACACATTTTGAACAGGCAGTGGAGCATAGAATGATCGTTGATATCAAAGGTGGCAGAAAGGTCCAGAGATGATCAAAACTATTTATTTTATGTGAATCAAGATGACTATGAAGCATAACACAGATCTGCGACTAAAAAGCTGTTTGATTATTTTCATCTAATTTCCATGTATTTTGGTGTGCTGAAAACAAAATATTGAAAAAACTACTAGACGTCATGATTTGCCACAACATGCAAAATTGTCTTCAAATTTATCAAAGTTTTTCAAATTGCTATTAATTAATTTAATTCACATAAGTGCATTTAAGATATAAAATGCCAAAAAAACCTTAGAGGCTTCTGAGTTATGTAAAAAAAAAAAATAGCACTGTAAATCTGATGGTCAGCAATATATACATAAGCTAAGCAAGTTTTAAGTCCGTGCTTCTAATGGTAGAAGGGGTTAATCTTTCCTGAAGAATCCAGTGGGAGGGAGACACAGGGCAGATAGAAGCAGCAGCTTCGGTCAGTGCAGGGGGCGTGGCCAGCACTGTGACATCTCGTGTACACACACAGAGCTGCTCTCTCCTGCATGCCACACTTGTGCACGAATCATCAGGTTCTTGGTTCTAGGCTGTTCACACTTTTTCATCGCAATTCGTGTTAGCTCGTCATTCTTCAACCGTTATGTTATGGCTCCGCGAAAGTGTATTAATTCGCCAGACAGTTTGTTTCATCTGTGGTGAATATACAGTGTTGAAGCAACAGCAGAATATTACAGACCTTGTGAAAAAAGTATACTTTGCATACTTTGGACTAAAAATTGGAGATCAAGATAAAGTCTGGGCACCTCATAAAGTGTGCAAACGGTGTGGTGAGGATCTCCGAAACTGGTTCAAGGGTAAGAGAAAATCTTTCCGTTATGGGATTCCTATGGTATGGTGAGAGCAAAAGAACCATAGTGACGACTGTTACTTTTGTTCATGCGATGTGAAAGGGTTTAATTCCAAATGGAAGCATTCCATTTCATACCCCAATCTTCACTCGGCAATTCGTCCCATCCCCCATGGCACAGATATACCAGTACCCAAGCCCCCTGCTACCTTGGAAGAGATACCTAGCTCCGATGAAGGTGAAGTCATACCTGAACCAGATGACGAATCAAGTTCTGACTTTGAAGATGATACAAGATCAAAATTGTTTTCTCAGGAGGAGATGAATGATTTGGTAAGACTTGAAGCTTCCCAAAGATGCCACTGAGTTACTCTGATCCAAGGCTGAAAAGCAGGAATTTATTGTTGCCAGGAGTGTCATCTTCATGGTTCAGACATCGTGAAAAGGAGTTTTTCTTACTTCGCCCAGGAAGACAAGTTGGTTTATTGCATCGATGTCGAAGGTCTGATGGGTCAATTTAAAATCCAATATGATTGAGCAATGGCGTCTTTTTATAGATTCTTCAAAAATAAGTCTCAAAGCAGTTTTACTCCACAACGGTTTTTATGCTTTGTCATGCCCTAGCCCTCCGCCTCAGGCTAAGAGGGTTAGGGTTGCCATTATGTTCTCCTTATAGAAGGTGGGATAAACTATTTTGCTCCAGCTAAGACGGCTGGGAGTGGTAGTTCTTTTGCCTTGTAAGAAGAAATAGTCGTGAAACCAGTGGTAAAGGCAAAGATGACAATTTATTCCCCAAACAAAAGGTTCTATGCAGGTTGCATCAGGATAATTCTTCAGTTCACTCAAGGTTATTTACACAAGTATGCTGGTTGAGCTTCACACTCTTTACTCAAAAGTGCAACTGCTTAACAGATAAAGAAAAGCATAGCAGCTTCCTTCAACAAAGAAAAATATTCTCTCTTCCTTTGTCTTCCCTCCACTATACACTAGCAAAGGGATTAATGTCGTCAGCTAAACACAACGTACAGTCCATAGGTACTTAAGCTGATAATGAATCATTCTCATTACAGTCCACTTGCATTTCCTCCAACTCCTGAACTGCAGTGTTTGCTTCAAGCTACTATTATACGTCTTAGGGTAACTCCTCCCTAAGGGATTCTGTGTCTCCTCTGAGCACAGCTCTATGTGATAGGGATTACAGGTACCTGAGGTTGTGGAGACTCCTCTCTGGCTCTGTTCAGCAATCTCTCTCCAGCTATGCAGCTATGGGGAAGCAGTCTCTGGTTCCCATGTTGGAGTTCTTCCCTGGAGCTCTGTCCCGGTTCCCTGTTCCAGGCTAGGCTTTGTAGACTCTTGGACTGAGTCCTGGGCTCCCACCTCTGAACTCTCTGAACCTTTCTATCCGGCACTGGGGTTTGAAGGTTTCTCTTCTCCCCTTCTGCTCTGATTGCTTCACTTCCACTTCTCCAGCTGTGTCTCCTGTGTTCCCTCTCGAGTGCTGTCGTGGTTCTCCTGTCTCTTCCTTGTTCTCCTTGTTGTCCTGACTCTCTTTAGCCAGGGTTTATATTCCTGCTCTCTGAGCCGTGTCTCTGCCTCTCTGGACAGGTGTCTGTAGTTAGGTTCCTAGCTTTCTACTACGTCAGCAGAGCTTGGGTGTGGCAGCCTATCTTCAGTTTCTCTGTGCTTGCTTTCTTTTGGCAAACGTTGAAACATGTGTACTGCAGGGATGTCACTTTTCTTAAAGGTAAAATCATTCTTTTCTTCTACTTCCATATGCTCACTAGAGGCTTCCTCATCACAGCTTCCATACCTGTAGGTCATTCCGTACACTTGAAGGAAACCTACGAGAACTTGGAATTGGTTCTTCGTAAACTTAAATATGAAGACCATGGTTGGCAAGTATGTGGGGACTTGAAGGTCTTGTGCATGCTGCTCAGGCAACAAGCTGGGTATACCAAATATCCTTGTTTTCTGTCTATGGGACAGTCAAGACCGACCAAAATCACTGGACCAAGAAGAGTTGGCAGCCGAGGGTGCTAACAGGCGGTGAAAAATGTCCTCCGAGAAACTTTGGTACCTTCCCATAAAGGTCTTCTACCACCTCTCCACATAAAATTGGGATTGATGAAGCAATTCGTAAAATCACTTCCAAGAGATGGAGAATGCTTCAAATACTTGGTCACCAAGTTTCCAGGCCTGTCGGAGGCAAAATTGAAGGAAGGTGTGTTTGTTGGACCAGACATTAGAAGGTTTATAGTTTGATCAAGAGTTTGTCAATACCATGACGGATCCTCAAAAAGAAGGGTGGATTGCATTTAAAGAAGTCGTACAGAAATGTTTAGGCAATAACAAAGATCCTCACTACAAAAAAGATCGTCGGACGAATGCTGAAAAGCATTTCAAGCTTTAGGTTGCCTGATGAGTTTGAAAGTGCATTTCCTCCAGTCCCACCTTGACTACTTTCCTGAAAATTTGGGAGCTGTGAGTGAGGAACAAGGTGAACGATTCCACCAAGACATTAAAGAGATGGAAAGGAGATACCAGGGAAAATGGAGCATTACAATGATGGCAGACTACTGTTGGATTCTTCAGAGAGACATTCCAGATGCTACTCACAAGCGTAAATGCACCAAGAGGAGCCTCACAAGGAAGAATTGAGTTTAGTGTGTGTAGGTGAGCTCATTTCAGTTCAAAAAAGGATTTTCATGAAAATATTGTAATAAAACTTTTTAATTTTTATAAGTCTATTTCCATTTATTTTGAGGTATTTCCTTATTTAACATAGTTACCTAAATTGTCAGGAAACGTGATGTCCTATGACAAAATGGAGGTCATTTTCGGATTCAGCGCACCAAAAAACATAAAGATTACGTGGAATAACCAAAACAGCTCACGAAGAATTTTTGTTTTTGCGGACCTGTGTAATAAGCAGAGCTCTCATAGCTGTCTTCATGTTATGACTATTGTGAAAACTGGGTTGTCTTGGGTATAGCAAGTTTTTAGTCTTGATTTATAAAATCAAAGTTGAAGAAACTATTTTCTGCCATGGTTTTGTCCAAAATCATTGAAGTTTGAAACCAGCTGGTAATGTGCAGGTGACAATGCGTCAGACTGTGATCTGTCCTTATTCTTAGACTGTTAAAGAGGACTGCAAGTGTGCTGAAATAAGACTGATAATGGAATGGAGCATTGGCAACAATTCAAGGCTCGGTTGTTTCAGCCAATGTGAAGGAAGGGGATCAGAATAAAGTAGATTTAAGATTATGAAGTCATTTCTTAACTGTCAGGATTGGTAGCTCATTAAAAGAGAATCATGATAGCCAGGAAGCTCAAGGCTGAGAGGGGAAACTTGTTCCCTTGGGAATGAAACTATTAAAGATGGTTGAAACATTAGATTTGTAAAGCAGCTAAATGATCTGCTGAAGGGAGATTGAGAATCTGCCAGTTGATTGATAAGCGGTGAGTGTGAAAAGCAACTCGGATCTGTCTTGAACTTTTTTCTGAATGGTTGAGGGAAAGTAATCCTTTGCCAGCTTGATTTTGAGCTCTTTTGGCTTTGTTTAGACTTAAATTTTAAACCCCTTTTTGCAGTCTTTCAAACCTTTTCCATATGTTCAGCTTTACACTGCTGACTTAAGGAGTAGCAGGCCTGGGTGGAACCATGGATGGTAATGCTTGACTGGATAAAAAAAAAGTAAAGCATGGGCACTTTATCTGAATATTGCATCAGAGGAGTTCCAAATAGCAATTCCTCCTCACCACTAGGGGATCAAGTTGCCAACCGGGAATAGATTTGAAACTGAAGCAAGTGTATTGAGGACCATTCGGTGAGTGGACCAGGTAAGCTTCATGGTTGACAAGGGTGGCTTATGTTGAGAAATATTGGAAAGTGAAGGTGACCAATTTATGTATAGGGTATAGCATATAACTAAACAAGGGATATAAGCCAGAACCTTGGGAAGCTCCATTGTTCTAACCAGTCAGAATTACTGGTATTTGTTCCCACACTAATTTTATGACTACAATGTTATAAAGGACTGAAATCAAACTCCTATCTGAAAATCTTTATAGCAGAATACAGTGATCTACCATGGCAAAGGTGCATCCAACAAACACTACCATTTTTTTTTTTTTTAAAAATATAATTTGCAGAATGGCGTTCACAAGTCAAACAAATGGCCTCTAGACTGGCTAGGGTAAAAGCCATTTTGGTTCAGGTCTAAAATGCAAATATGCTTCCAAGAAATCTTAACCATGTTCTGATAGTCCTTTTTATTTTTTTCCCCAACTGCTAGCTTTGCAAAAAAAAATGTTTAAATTTTGTGTTCAACCACATATGGATTTGGGGGCTAATACTAGTTAGGGTAAACAAATCCCCTCCTGCTTTTTTTGTCCAGGATAAATATGCCTCCTTTGCCAACAAAGAAGCCCTCATCTAGGAAAGAAGCAAGTGTATGCCTACCATTTTCAGATATCCTGCAAAAATGACCAGTGGTGGAATTCACTTAGGGGTATGTTTACTAAACCTTCTTAACGTGCGCGCCGCGTTAGTCTGCAGGATGCCATAAAAGGAGTGGGTGGTCCGGTCAAAAATAGCAAAACGGGATTAGCGCGCTCTTGAGCGCCGCACACATTAGCGCATGAGTAACGCGCACAGGAAGCATAAGCAGGCGCACTGATGTGCAAACAGAGGAACAGGGCTGCAGTACAATGGTAGACACTGACAGATGGTGCAGGGGTCATGGGTTCAATCCCCCACTGTGCCCAATGAATAAGGCTGGCTGAGGCACTACCATTTATGTGTAATATTGCATTATGAGGCTTTTTAATTTTATTTTAATTACTGCTGCTAGCAAACACACTCTCAAAGCGCTGTAACATAAGGTGCTGCATAAGGCACCCCATAAGGTAACCCAGAGGGCACATTTTAAAGTGCACTGTCCGCCACGGCACCCTACAATGTTGCTTAAAGGGTGGCCTATAGGGCGCCATATAGGGTGCCCTATGAGGCACAGCAAGGTCATAGCACTGTTTTTGAGGGCAGCACTGTGCATTTAAACACATGGAAATCTTAAGTAGATGCGCTGACAAGCAAGGAGGAACAGCAGTGTAGCACAATGGTTAAGGCACTGACTGATGATACAGGGGTCATGAGTTCGATCCCCATTATGCCTAATACGTAAGGCTGGCTGAGGCATCAGCTTTGACATGTAAGTATTGTTTCCTACAGCACTTTATTTGTATTTTATTAATTGCTGCCAGCAAACACACCCTCATGTGCCGTAACTTAAGGTGCCGCATAAGGCACTCCATAGGACACATTATAAAGTGCACTATCCGCCACAGCACCCTATCAGTCGCTCCATAGGATACTGTATAGTGCACCTTATATGGACGGTAACCATAAGGTGCCCTATAGGGCGCCCTATAAAGTGCCCTCTGAGGCACCTTATGGGTACAGTACGCTGAGGGTGTGTTTGCTGGCAGCACTAGTGTACATTAAAAATAGATGATGCTTTGGACAGCCCTATCAAATAACCCCACTGTGGGTTTGAACCCGTGACCTCTGGCTCCACTGGCAGTGAAGTAACCAGTGGGCTACAGCTCTATAGCTGTTAGCAAACCCCTGGTTGGCTGCAGAAGGACTGCAAGTCACCACACAAACAGTCTGCTGTGGTCACCAGGATAGAGTTAACCCACTCATACCCATGATGCACTGCACATACAAATCAGCAGTCTACAGATGATCACAAGATGGGGTATGCACCCCCACAGCACCTCGGCTTGGTAGGGGGAACTGACCGTGTGTGGTACTGGCACAGAGTAGCTACACACCGTCACATTGTGCAGGTACTGCACTCACCCTGAGGGTGAGGTTGGGTGCCCAGCACCAGGTCCACAGCAGATAGGCCATGCTGCAGGTCCCCAGCAGTGCTAATGTGTGAGATAGGTACTTTCTGCTGACACACCTTGGATATATCTGTATGTCTCAGTCAGGTGTAGCCCCTATGGACCCCTAGGAGGATTATGTACCACCACACTCCTCCTCCAGGGCTGAGGGTGGTAAACAGGGTCTCCCACCAACAGATCCACATTCTACCTACCTGCAATGGTGGCAGTAGAGGGGACCATCAACTCCAGTCCTGCTGGGGAACAGACACCCTACAGGGCAGTCAATGCAGCTCTGTACACATCCATAATGCAATAGCAGACAGACAGGCCTGGATATGCTACGCTGCACCCCACCACTATCTGATATTCTCCTACAGCAAGCCTTCAGCCACTGCACCCTGCAAGGCGTTCCATCAAGACACATACCAGCTGCAGACAGTCTGCTTAGTCCATAGTGCATGTTCCTGATGGAAATGCGTGCACCCAGAACTGGGATGTCAGCATACACACCAAGCAGATAAGTCAGTGACTGGGCCCCAAAAGTGAACCCATAAATATCACATGAGAGAAATACTATATAGCACTATGGGGGAGCCTAGCCATGCCGTGGTCACTGCTCAGTCAGGGTGAGAATGATCTCCCAGCAGAACATGCTGTGGCCACCCTGCCTGTGCAGGTGGTGGCCGGGCACTACAATGTCCCAGCCAGTGCCCTGTGCAGATGCATCCTGGCCAGGCCACCCAGTCTGGGCTATACCCATGGTACCTTGCTCCTCATTATGCACATTGGCAGGCCAATACTGGCAACAGTGCTGGCAGTGTGGGCTGTGGAGGGTGTTTGCAGCCACCACACACTGGATAGACAGACACACACTCCCACACCTATGCCAGCATTGTGCTACTATAGAGGTGTTTAGCAGCCCTGGCCACCACACCAGTCCTGGGCACAGTGCAGGCATGGATATGGTACGCAGTACTGTAGGGGGTCACTCCCCAGGGTGGTAAACACTGTCAGAGACCAGACCTGAAGCACACACCACAGGCATCAGAAAGGTTGCTATGATGGAGCTCAATCAGCAAACTGTGCTTAACGTAGGAATTGCTATCTGCCAGTAATCATAGCAAACCTTTGGTAGCTGTGTACCGTATTCCCAGGTGTAGGGTGGAATTACTAAGGTATGCAAGTGCTAGTATTGGGAGATGCACGCAGGGCCCAATGTCCTGCCTCTCCAGGAGGCATTGGCTAATGGAGCCTGTGGGTGTGTCTGCCCCTGTTGGCTGCTGCTTTACGGCAGAGGTTCCCAAATGCAGTCCTGGTGTGCCAAACACTGTTCGGGTTTTCATGCTGTCCCTCATGAATATGCATAAGATACATCTGCATACCATGGGGGTGGTGCATAGATATGCAGCACAGGCATCTTTATTAGAGGCAGCATGGAACCTGAATGGTGTTCGGCCCTCCAGGACTGCATTTGGGAGATTCTGCTCTAGGTAATGTGCCTGTTTATGGTGTCTTTGCTTTGTAGGATAAAATGTAGTTCCTTAGCGTTCCTCCAGTTCAGTTCTCTACCTCTGGGTTGTCAATCTCCTCCTGCAGCTAGGAGACTGGTATGTCAGAATGATGACATCACTGGATATAGCCTGCTGCACTCCTACTTGCATCCCAGTGTAACCAGTTTCCTTGCAGCAGGAGGTCTTGACGAGCCTTAGGGAGAGGCTCTCTGGAGGAATGGATAAGGAGCACGGAGGTTTTTAGGATACTTAAGTGAATTAGAGTCAGTGCTAGGCAGTGTCCCTTTAAAAAAAAAAAAAAGACAAAAACGTCAAACAGGAAGAAAGACTTCTTGATCGCTGCCTCTGCCGGTGCTGGGGTTTTCTTCCTGGGGGTGTTCTGGCTCAGGACTTCGAGTCCCCCCCCCCCCTCCCTTGGCCCAGAAGTCTCACCTCCCTGACTTTACGGGAGTGAGCCCTTCTTGACGGTTTGTCTCCCGGAGCTGCAGTTCCTGTGCTCTGAGGCTGGTGTATATCACATCAGGTGCTTTCAGGGCCCGGAGGGGCAGACCGGACCGGTAAGTGCTTCACCGGCATCCGGCTGCTCTTGTCGTCCAGGCCGCGCTGCTTCGGGTGTGCAGGGACACCTCGGTGCTTTTGGCACCCTTTTTCCTTCGCGGCGGCCATTTTCTGAGCTGCGATGCAGCCGCGTGGCAGCTAATCTTTGCCCGTTTTCTGGTCGGGGCACTGCTGCGTTTTCTTTTTCTTTGATTTCTTTGTTTTCCTTTTTGGGTTTTGATTTGGTTTCTTTCTGGTGGGCCTTATTTCCTTTCGGTGTCACTTCAGTCAGCCTTGAGTGTTCAAGGGGTTGGGGAGCTGCGGGGCCTTCACTTTCTTTGGGTGCTAGTTCATTACAATATAATTTAAAAGGTTAAGAAACAGAAAAAATAAAATAAGATACATATATCAAGTAGCATACGGCCCTGCCACAGCCTACCCAGTCTCTTTGGGCGCATGCTGGCATAATCCCCTGGGGACGTTTGGATTTCTTCCTTATGGCTGCCCAGCCTCAGTGCCTCGTGTGTGGCACTAGGAGAGGCACGGTCGCTGACACCGGAGTGTGCAGGGGCTGTGCGGCCCTGTCTTCAGCGGTGGAACTTCAGATGGAAGCCCATGAGTCTCCGGAGGTGCAGGGTGCGCCAGTGGGGGGCGAGCGCTGCTTCCCCGCGGATCTCGGCGCAAGAGCCCGATCTGGAGGCGCTGCCGGGGCCCTCAGGTGAACCCTTGCCCCCCCCCCCCCCCCCCCAGACGTCCGGGCTCAGTGGCTTCAGCCCTGAGTTTGTCCTGCTTATGCATCAGGCTTTTTGCCTGCGGCAGCAGGGCAAAAGGCCGTGCTCGGCATCTCCAGCGTGTCAGCCTCCGCAGTTGCTGGCGGAGGGTTTGGCGGGCGTGGATTCGCCAGCACTGAAGCGAGCGAGGCTTGCGGACCCGGTGGAGGGCACCTGGCTGGAAGCCCCGGATCCGGAATGGGATCCTGAAGAGGGATCGCAGGACCTGGAGGAAGGTGAGAGCCCGGAGCCCGAGGATCAAGCGAAAATCATTCGGGTGTTCCACAGAGAGGAGTTGGCTGCTTTGATTTCCGAGACTTTGCAGATGTTGCACCTGGCTCCTCCAGTGGCGGTGGAGGACGACGTGGAGGATCCTGTCATCCAAGCAGTTCGTCAGACTCAGGTGGTGTTTCCAGTGCACCGGGTGGTCAAGAAAATGATTCAGAGCGTACGGGGTCAGTTTCGGGATTTCAGAAGATTCCGTTCGACGCGACCTGGGGCCTTCCAGAGAGGGCGGTTTCCCTCTAGGGGCCAGGGCTTTCGGGGGTTTCTTTTCTATCCCGACTAGAGGCTTTTCTTCTATCCCGGCGTCTATTTCCCGTAAGACCCAATGAGGCGAGGCGGGTCCCGGTGGTGGAACCTCTCATTGGTGGTCGGCTTCGGGAGTTCCTTCCTGCCTGGACCCACATCACCTCGGACCAGTTGGTGTTGGAAATCATTCAACACGGCTACGCGCTGGAGCTGGCACGGCCCGTGTGGGACTCCTTTGTCATGTCGCCTTGCCTGGGTCCCGCGACGACGACGATGGCGGTGGTTTGCGAAACCCTGGACAGGCTCATTTGCTTGGGAGCCATAGTGGAAGTTCCCAAGGCCGATTGCGGCATGGGTCGCTACTCCATTTATTTCGTGGTGCCCAAAAAGGGCGGACAATTGCGACCCATCCTCGATCTGAAAGGGGTGAACAAGTGCTTACAGGTGCTGCACTTTTGGATGGAAACGTTGTGATCGGTCATTGTAGCCGTGCGACGCGGAGAATTCTTGACGTCTCTAGACCTGTCGGAGGCGTACTTGCACATTCCCATCCGTGAAGTTCACCAGCGCTTCCTGCGGTTCGCCCTCCCCTGGGGTCACTACCAGTTTCAGGCCTTGCCGTTCGGCCTTCACCAAACTTATGGTGGTGGTAGCAGCGACGTTGCACAAAGAAGGTATTCTGGTTCACCCTTACCTGGACGATTGGTTGATTCGAGCCAAGTCAGCAGAGGAAAGTCTCCGAGTGACGGACAGGGTGGTGCAGTTTTTGCAAGAGCTGGGTTGGGTGGTCAACCCGGCCAAGAGCCGTTTGCAGCCCACTCAGGTCCTCGAATACCTGGGAGTTCGATGCGTGCAAGGGGCAAGTGTTCCTGCCGCGCAAACGAGCTGACGGGTTGCAGGCTCTGGTGCGACAGTTCCTGTCGGTGTTGGCGCCATCAGCATGGGATTATTTCCGGGTGCTGGGCACCATGGCAGCAACGCTGGAGGTGGTGCCTTGGGCCAGGTTTCATATGCGGCCTCTCCAGAGAGCACTACTCCGTTGTTGGTCGCATCAAACATTCGTTGAGTGCGCGTCTCCCTTGCCTGGGTACAGTTCGGCAGTCCCTTCGTTGGTGGCTTCGCCCCTCGTCGCTGGCGGGAGGCTTGCCGCTGGAGCAGCCGGAATGGCTGCCATTACTGACGGATGCCAGTCTGGTGGGCTGTGGAGCCCACTGCGGGAGTCAGTTTGCGCAGGGGTCTTGGTCTCCCCTGGAGGCCTCGTGGGCGATCAATCGCTTGGAGCTTCGAGTGGTGTTCCGGGCCCTTCAGGCGTTCGAGGGCTTGGTGCAAGGTCAGCCCGTGCGAGTTCTCTCCGACAACTTGGCGACGGTGGCGTACATCAACTGCCAGGGCGGCACCGGGAGTGCCACGATGGAGGCAGAGGCCGACATGCTGTTCACGTGGGTAGAGCTTCGCTTGTCTGCGATTTCGGCAGCGCACATTGCCGGCAAAGACAATGTCACCGCAGACTTCCTCAGCAGAGTGCACGTAGATGCAGGGGAGTGGGAGCTGCATCCCGCGGTTTTCCGCCAGATCGTCGGGCGCTGGGGGACTCCGGTCATGGATCTCATGGCGACCTTGAAGTCGGCCGTTTCTTCAGCAGACGGCGGGAAAGGATGTCGGAGGGCATCGACGCCTTGCTTCGTCGATGGCCGTCGGATGGCCTCCTCTGTCTTTCCGCCCTGGGCGCTGATAGGCCGGGTGGTTCAGAAGATCGGGGTGCATGCGGGGAAGGTGCTGTTGGTGGCACCCGATTGGCCGAGGCGTCCCTGGTACGCGGACCTGATACGTCTCTTGGACGGACAGCCTTGGCGGCTGCCGGCAAGAGCGGATCTGTTGCTCCAAGGGCCACTTCTCATGCCTCAAGTGGATCGGTTCTCGCTTACGGTATGGCCCTTGAGAGGGCTAAACTCCTGCGGAAAGGCTACTCGTCGGCGGTGGTGGCAACCTTGCTGCGGGCACATAAGCATTCGACCTCTTTGGCATATGTGCGGGTCTGGCGTGTTTTTGAGGATTGGTGTTCGCGGCGTCAGGTTCTGCTAGGCTCGGCTTCGATCCCTTTGGTTTTGGAGTTTCTGCAGAACGGGTATGACAAAGGTCTTGCTGCCAGTTCCTTACGCGTCCAGTTGGCAGCCCTTTCCTGTTATCGGGGCAAGATCAATGGCGTGTCGTTGAGGGTTCATCCTGACATAGGTCATTTTCTGAAGGCGGTTGCTCGGGTACGCCCGGCGCGCAGGGTGTGCATTCCCCCGTGGGATCTGAATCTCGTGCTCACAGCTCTAGCCGAGCCCCCCTTTGAGCCCTTGCGTCGTGCGTCCGTGAAAGATTTGACGCTCAAGACGGTGTTCCTGGTGGCGATTTGTTCCGCACGGAGAGTTTCAGAACTGCAGGCGTTGTCGTGCCGTGAACCCTTCCTATCCTTTTCTAGCAAAAGGGTGGTCTTGCGTCCGGTCCCGTCCTTTCTGCCTAAGGTGGTGTCTCCCTTTCATGTGAACCAGGCAGTTTGTTTGCCCGTTCTGGGGTCTTTGCGGGGCAGCGACTCGCACTGCGGTCTTCGGCGTCTCGACGTGAAGAGAGCTTTGCGTCAGTATTTGCGGGTCACCGAGACCTTCTGCAAGTCTGAGCGGTTGTTTGTTCTTTTCGGCGGAGTTTGCAGGGGTGAAGCGGCGGCTAAGGCGTCCATCGCCCGCTGGCTTAGAGGCGATTGTGTCCGCTTATTTACTTCAGGGTTGTGTGGTGCCTATGGGGCTGAGAGCGCATTCCACCAGGGCGCAGGCGTCCTCTTGGGCAGAGCATAGTTTGGTCCCCCCGGGTGACATTTGTAGGGCGGCGACTTGGTCGTCTCTGCATACGTTCAGCAAACATTACCGACTGGATGTTGCTGCGGCTTCGGATGCTCGTTTCGGGGCGGCTGTCTTGTCTGCCGGCTGGAAGGGTCCCTCCCATTGATTACTGCTCTGGTACTTCCCAGAGGTAGAGGACTGAACTGGAGGAACGCTAAGGAAATGATAATTGCACTTACCTGGTAATTGTAGTTCCTTTAGTGACGACAGTTCAGTCCTTCCCGCCCGGATGTTTCTAGGAGGTTCCTGGTTTGACGAGCAGAAGAGTGTTACAGGTGAGTCTGGATTCATTCAATTCCTTTGTTTGTACCCTTCTCGATGGCGGGGCAGGTGGTAAGAAGGCCTGGTGGGAAGGGGTGGATTACTTATAGTACAGATGTTCTGTTTCGCTACTTATTTGTTGCTCCTTTGAGTCTGCTTTGTTATAGTTCACACTGGGATGCAAGTAGGAGTGCAGCAGGCTATATCCAGTAGTGTCGTCATTCTGACATACCAGTCTCCTAGCTGCAGGAGGAGATTGACAACCCAGAGGTAGAGGACTGAACTGTCGTCACTAAAGGAACTACAATTACCAGGTAAGTGTAATTATCATGTGTTTTGGGCATGGTTACGTCATCTGCAATAAAGGTTCTGTCTGTATTAGCACGTTGTAGTAGTGGGTAAAATATGGGGACTGGGTTGGCAGGCACCATAGCTGGGACTTGAACCTGTGACCTTCTGCCTCCAAACACACTGTTTGTGTGCACTGCACCACCGTGTTGCCACAGAGACGGTGCATTCCCTGGTGATACCATGACTTTTTGTCCGGCAGGGCCTGTCTGTTGCAGTGCATGGCAACCACGTACACAGGGCTAGGCCATGGTCTGCTCTGGGCAGCTGCCACTGCCCCCTCCACCACCAGTACCCCTCCGCCACCATGCTGACATGGCCTTATATTGGAGACAGCATAAAACCTGAATGATTTGTGGCCCTCCAGGACTACATTTGGGGGACTCTGCTCTAGGTAATGCGCATGTTTCTGGTGTCTGTGCTCAGTGGGGTAAGATATAAGCGTTCGAACCATGCGTATGTTCTCTGCAATAAAGGTTTGTCCTTACTATCACGGTTTAGTAGCTGGTAAAATATGGGGACTGGATTGGCAGTAGCCCCAGCTGGGACTTGACCTTGTGACCACCTGCTCCTGAACACACTGGCTGTGTTCACCGCACCACACTGTGCTCACAGAGACAGTGCAGTCCCTGGAGATACCATGGTTGTTTGTCAGACAGAGCCTGTCTGTTGCCATGCATGGCACCCACCTACACAGGGCTAGGCCATGGTCTGCTCTGGGCAGCTGCCACTGCCCCCCTCCACCACCAGTACCCCTCTGCTGGTGGTGTGCAGTCTCAAGCCATCCAGTGTGCAGGTAGGCAGCTGCCTATGGTGCATGTTCTGGGGTAGGGGTGCTTGCATAGGCGTCCACGCTTCCCCCCCCCCCCCCCAACACCGCCTGCCAATGTTCTGTGCCCTTGGGGGTACCTGCTGGGTACTATCCCCTGTGACACACTGATAAACACTCTCGTGCCCATGTTGGGCCCTCATCATTTGCTGTCTGGCTGCTGTTCAGTTTCAGCATTCCTAAGTGCCACCTAGGCATGTGACCCAGCTGCACCACAGCATGCGCCTCCTGCAGCCCTCTGTATCCCCTTTCCCAGCATCTGTCCAGTTGCCCATTCTGACATGCCCGCCCTGCTGTTGTGGAACATGTGCATGTCATAGGTAACCTGTCCAATGGAGAGGGAAACACTGATCAGTGCTATTTCACTGTGGGATCATTCACCTTGTATGGGGACGGAGCGTAGACCCTTCCAAAATTCATATTTATTTTTTGGGGCTTTCTTGGGAGTGTTTGTTTGATGTTTCCCATTACTATCACTATTGCCCAGCTTGATTATGATTTTTTATTTTTAATTTGTTGGGGTCATTTTCGATGTTTTGTTTGCACTTTTGTTCCGTGCACATGTATCACACTTATCACTTTTTTGTAGGTTTCCCTGGTTTTGCTGTACATTGCTGACAGAAATGGTTTCTTTTCCCTTTAAATCAGCTCTAACGCGAGGTTTTCACTTGCATTATTTTTGGCCTTGAATTTCACATCGTTAGTGTGCGGGGAGCCTCTCCTCCGCCCTCCGGGAGCCTTTCCATGCCTTCAGCGCCGCTGCGTGCGTGAGCGCGCACTAAAGCGCATTTTTGCCCCGTAAAGCGTCATTAGCGCACACTAAGGTACCTTAGCGCGCGCTAATTGCACAGCGCACACGTTAAGGTTTAGTAAACATACCCCTTAGTCTGCCTAAACTTATTATGGAGGGCACTGGGCACCTATTCAACACATTCATGTTTTCTCTAACTTTGAGAAATTCTTTGGAGCCAGAATCAAATGAGGGCATACAATAAGGACTTTACTGTACTAAAGTTGGCTTGGAAGATTTATTTATTTACATTCTTATATACAGCGCTATTCTGCATCAGTGCGGTTTACATTGAACAAACTGAAATTACATTGAACAGGGCATTATAACTTGGAGATAACCCTCCATAGCCCATGTTCCTGTAAAATAGTTAAGTGGCTTGCCCAAGACCACAAGGAGCACCTGTGGGACTAGAAACCTCAGTCCTTCTGGCCCAAGGTTGCTGTCCTCTAGTGGGATTTGAACCCCCGACTTTCCGGCCTGAAGTACCTTGCCCCAACCACTAGGCCACTCCTCCACTCAAATTGAAAATCAATTTTATTCACAGTTCCTCTTCTTGCTCCAACTTTCCTTTATATTCAATTCATTGTCGACCTGTCTCCCAAAAATTTCTTCTGTTTGCTGCCATTGTTAAACTTATCCAGTTACAGAAAACAAAGAGGCCTTATGCAGCTGGTTCTGGCCCACCTACCTGCACCAATTTTCTTCCATAACACCTCTGTTTGTCACTGCTTGGTCAATGCTTTAATATTTATTTTATCTTCAGGAACCCCATTCTTCAAAGGCCTTGCTAATCATTTTTTTGTATAGCTTTTAATATTTGTATCTGATCTGACTTGTCAAGGTTTGTGATAGCCATGTAAGGGGTGGGGTGGGGGCTGGGTTGCCTTATGTATCTGGGATGCTTTGCATGTGTTTCTTACCTTTAAAAAAAGAGGACCCTGATTTTGTAGTGGGTTATATGAGAAGCTGGTTTATTGGCTTGGTTTGGATTGCATTGCATTTTTTTTCTGTAGAAATGGTGGGTTGTTTCACACTTTAAAATACAAATTCATTAATGTACATTCTGCTTGTAACACAATACCCTTGTTAACAGACTGTCAGGCAGCACAACAGACAGACATCCTGTGTGTGTGACTGAATCATAGCTCGCTGATATGGATACTGATACAACAAACTACAAACTAGCCCCTGATGTAATTTAGTACATGAGGACTCCAGGCACTCAGCTATCCCTACACCTGAACTCCACAATACTCTGCACCCCCCACCCTCCTTACCTCCCACTCTATCCTATCTCTAATACCTTCTCTTAATTTTAAATGGCCTGCCTTTTTTTCCCTGTTTTTTTTTCTTTTTCTATTTAACGTTTTATTAAAGTTTCAAGTTAACATACAGCCAATTCTTATCATGTGTTATATACTTTTCCACCTTACCCCCTATAGTATTATGTATTATTCTCTTAGCTCTAATACAACATTAATTGTAACCTGAACTAATCCCCTCCCCCCCTTTTGGTAATTAGCCACTTGCATTGTCTTTACATACAATAATTAATCATCCTTTGCTTTACATCTTTTCACATTGCTTTTCAATTAGCATTCTCTCAATGATCTCCCAGGTCTCGATGCCCAGAACAACCCTTGTGGATATACATTATACGTTTGGCGCCCCTGAGCTGCCCTCCATGTGTTTTCCAACCAGGTGAACACATGTTTCCATTGCTCCAGAACTTTATCTCCTCTCCCCTTAAGTCCTGTCAGTCCATGCATCAAACACAAGTCCGCAACTCAGCAGACAAGGTCCCTACTCCTTGGTCGTATTCATGTCCATAATTTAGCAATTTCACCCCTTGCCGTCACTAAACAGTGGTGCAGCACTTCCTTGTCCCTCACCGGGCTAGCTTCCTCTATGTATTGTGGTAGACATACCTCTGACCGCCTTTTTAATTGGTAGCCTGTCATTCCCTTTATGATATCCAACACTTCCCAATATTGGTGGTTCCTTTGCGTCCCTCTAGTCCAGTCCCGGAACCATAGAGTTTAGAATCTCCTCCAGCAGCCTTGGAGACTGAAATACATCATCGCTTTGCTGGCACCAGTATAAGTAGGCAAGGACCACCCCCTTCATCCAGTACTTTCAGTCTCCAAGCAGCTGAAGGAGATTCTGAGCCTGGAAAAGGGCTCAGTTTAAACAAATTTGCAGAGCTAAATATTTCCCTTTAAATTTAGAGGGGTTTGATTTCCATTCCTAAGTTATTTTTCTTTTTATTTGCAGGGGCAGTGCTGTAGCTGGAGCCTCCTGTTTATGGCTTCACCTTTTTCCTTGTTCTCTTCCCTCCCCCCTTAGCCTCATTTTCCCCATGGTTTAAACGAGCATCAGGGACAGCTCTCATTTTCCCTGTGGGTGTTTTTCTGCCTCCCTGCTCCCGAACCCAAGAAGAAGGGTGAGGAGCAGGTGGAAGGCTGCCTCCCGGCTCCAGACCCCGAGTATGAGGGGCCTGAGCAGGTAGTAGGCTGATTCGCAGCACCAGGAGCGGGTGCTTAAAGCGCCATTGCCTCGGGAGGAGGAAGGCAGGCATCACAGCGACAGCAGCTGTTCGATCGCTGCGGAGTCTTTCCTCACCGGGAGTTCAGAATGTGGTGAGTGAGTGGGACTCTTAGCGCGATCTCATTTTTATTGCTCAGGGGGCAGTCTTAGGAGTTAGACTACCGCGTTAGGGGGGCAGGCTGGCAAGCTGTGTGTCGCCGCGCGGGAATCAGCGCTGGCGGCGGCCATTTTGTAGATAGCCCGTGTTTTTGTAGAGGCTCCGGTGTCTTTTTTACTTTGGTGGTTGGGCGGCTTAGAAGCCTCAGTTTTGATTCCTGCTTCCCTTTCTTAGCTAGGTGACCTTAAAGGAAACGTTCAGTGGTTGGGGGGGGGGGGGGAAATAGACAACAGTGAGCCCACCACACAGAGGCCTCGGGTCTTCCTAGCTGTGTATCTTTGTGGTCTCTTTTCACTAGGGAGCTTCCTCAGGAGAGAGGGGCGGTGTGGGCGGCACTGCCTTGCAGGGGGATGCTGGCGAGGCCCAGGTGTCTCGTTTGTGATGTAAAGCGCAGTACTGTGCGGGACTCCGGTGTCTGTGGGGCTTGTTCCTGTGTGGCGCAGGTGATGGAGGGGCCGACAGGGGGGTCCTCCCAGGAGGGTGAGGCGGTTCTGCCGGCTGGGACAGACGGCTTACCCCTGCTCCTTGACCCCGCGAAGTCTCTGCCAGGGGTGTCTTCAGGTGAGTCGTCTTCTATATCGCAGCAGCAGACTCTTGCTGGGCCTGCTCCGGCGGTGCCTCCCAGTTTCTTTTCCCTCATGCAGCAGGCTTTTGCGCTGCTGCAGCCTGCGATGGGGTCTCCTCCCTTGGGGGTGCAGGCGCAGAAGCGGTGGATCCAGCTGTCGAGGGCCTTTCCTCGGCCAAGAGGCGTAGAGTGTCTGGGGGAGAGTTCTGGGTCACACCTCGGGGGCGTGGACACAGAGCTAGAGGAGTTCTCGGGCGAAGAGCTCGAAGAGGGAGAGTTGCCTGATTCAGAGCAGCAGAGCAGGGTAGTCCGAGTGTTTCGGCGCGAGGAGCTGCCCGCCTTGATTGCCGAGACTCTCAAGGCCCTGAATATGCCCTCGGAAGGGCCGGGAGCGGAGGATGCCTTAGAGGATCCGTTACTGCAGGCGGTTAGGATGTCCCAGCGTGTTTTTCCGGTTCATAGAGTGTTTCGGAGTATGATTCAGGAAGAGTGGGACGTACCGGAGTCAGCCCTGAAGGGGTCTAGGGCCTTGGCTCGGCTTTACCCGTTGTCTGATCAGGATAGAGAACTGTTTCGCTCTCCCAAGGTTGATGCCACCATGTCGGCAGTGACTAAAAAGACTACGATTCCGGTTGAAGGGGCCACGGCGCTAAAGGATGTCCAGGACAGGAAGTTGGATACCCTGCTGAAGCAGGTGTTCGATGTTTGCTCTCTCCATGCAAGCCTCGATAGCGGGGGTGTGGGTAGCGAGAGGCTGTCTGCGGTGGTCTCAGAGTTTACAGGGCGACCACCTGGATGGGTGGCTGGATGATTTAGTGCGCCTGGAGTCCGGTTCTGCGTATTTGTCGGACATTCATTATGATCTCATCTGTGTTTTGGCTAAGAGTATGGCCTCGGTGGTAGCGGCTCGGCAGTACCTCTGGCTGCATAATTGGGCGGCGGACACTTCCTCTAAGACTAGACTCGGCAAGCTGCCCTTTAGGGGTAAGCTTTTATTTGGAGAGGATCTGGAAAAGTTGGTAAAGGATTTAGGTGAGTCTAAGGGGGGTCGCCTTCCAGAGGATAAGCCTAAGCAGGGCCGGAGTACTGCGGGGTCCCGGGGGGGGGTTCCCAGGGATTTTTGTAGGTTTCGGTCCTCTTGTTTTGTCCAGTCTCAGCGAGGGAGATTTCCAGCGCGGGGCCAGGCCTTTCGTGGGTTTCGGGGAGCCGGTAGAGGTTTTGCCCCGTATCAGTCCTCAGCCATTAAAGTCACAATGAGATGAGGGGGACTCAGGTGGCGGTGATCCTGGTCGGAGGTCGTTTGTGGGAGTTTTACCCTGCCTGGGTCCAAATTACGTCAGACCAGTGGGTCCTAGAGGTCATTCGAGAAGGTTATGCTTTAGAGCTCCATCGACCCGTCTTAGATTCCTTTGTTCAGTCTCCTTGCATGGCCCCTCGGACATGCTGGGTGGTTTCGGAAACCCTGCATTGTCTGTTACAGCTCAAGGCAGTGGTGCCCGTGCCAAGAGAGCAGTGCGGGTCCGGTCGGTACTCAATTTATTTTTTGGTGCCGAAGAAGAAAGGCACTTTTCGGCCGATTTTGGATTTAAAGAGGGTGAATCTGTGTCTCCGTGTCACTCATTTTCGGATGGAGACGCTGCGTTCCGTCATAGCAGCGGTCAGGGCGGGGGAATTCCTGACTTCACTGGATCTGACGGAAGCGTATCTCCATATCCCGATTCGGCAAGAGCATCAGCGGTTCCTGCGCTTTGCGGTTCCAATGGGGCATTTTCAGTTTCAAGCGTTGCCGTTTGGGCTGGCGGCAGCGCTTCGGGTTTTCACCAAGATTATGGTAGTAGTAGCGGCGGCGCTTCGCAAAGAGGGGGTGCTGGTGCCATCCCTACCTAGACGATTGGTTGATTCGCGCAAAGTCGCGGGAGGAGAGTGCGACAGCCACCGCCCGGGTGATTCAGAGGTTGGAGAGCCTGGGTTGGGTGGTCAACCTTGCGAAGAGCAATCTGGTTCCCTCGCAGTCCCTAGAGTATTTGGGGGCTCGGTTCGAGACGCAGCAGGCCGCGGTATTCTTCTAGCCCACCGAGCTCAGGGGTTGCGGGAGCTCTTGGGGCGGTTTCTAGCCAGACAGGCACCCTCGGCATGGCATTATCTTCAATTGCTCGGGACGATGGCGGCTACCATAGAGGTGGTTCCGTGGGCCAGGGTGCATATGCGACTGTTGCAGAGCGCGCTTCTGCGGCGTTGGTCTCCTCAGTGGGATGCGTTGTCCCTTTGGCTGGTTTGTCCGCAGGAAGTGCGTCAGGATCTTCGGTGGTGGTTACGGCCAGAGAGTTTGTCACAGGGGCTTCCGCTAGAACCTCCATCCTGGAGGCTGCTGACAACAGACGCTAGTCTTCTGGGATGGGGAGCGCGTTGCGATGGCTGCTTTGCTCAGGGTCGGTGGTCTCAGGAAGAGCAGAAATATATTCCATTAACCGGTTGGAAATGCGAGCGGTGTTTAGCCCTGCGGGAGTTTCAGGTGTCTTTCCGGCAAACGGCAGTGCGTGTGTCAGACAACGCGACGACGGCCTACATCAATTGCCAGGGCGGAACCAGCAGCGAGCTGCTAGAAGCGGAGGCCAGCCGGCTTTTAGCTTGGGCTGAGCGAAACCTGACGGGTCTGTTGGCACAGCATGTCGCAGACGTGGACAATGTCGAGGCGGATTTTCTCAGTCGGCGCAGGGTGGATCCCGGAGAGTGGGTGCTGCACCCGGAAGTGTTTTTGCTGTTGGTGCGCCGCTGGGGTCTCCCGCTAATGGATCTGATAGCGACGTTTGAGTCGGCGAAGGTGGAGCGGTTCTTCAGCAGGCGGCGGGAATGCATGTTGGAGGGACTCGACGCGCTAGCCCAGCAGTGGCCGGAGTCGGGTCTTCTCTGTGTTCCCGCCTTGGGCGCTCATAGGCAGGGTGGTACAGCACATAGAGCGTCATCGCGGTCTGGTGGTCTTGGTGGCACCCGACTGGCCCAGAAGGCCATGGTATGCCGGTTTGGTGCGGCTGCTGGCGGACAAGCCGTGCCGTCTGCCACAGCGAGCGGATTTGTTGCGACAGGGCCCATTGCGAATGCCCCAGGTGAATCGATTCTCGCTTACGGCATGGCTCTTGAGAGGGCGAGGTTGACGGCCAGGGGGTATTCGGCAGCGGTCGTTTCTACCTTGCTGCAGGCGCGTAGGAGATCTAAGTCGTTGGCGTACATTCAGATTTGGTGCATTTTTGAGGCCTGGTGTGCAGAGGGGGTTGAATCCCTTGAGAGCCTCTGTTTCGCAGATTCTTTCGTTTTTGCAAGACGGTGTGGACAAGGGTCTTGCGGCTAGTTCCTTACGAGTACAGTTGGCGGCCCTCTCCTGTTACCGCGGTAAGGTGCAGGGGCAACAGTTGGGGGCTCACGCTGATGTGAGACTGTTTTTGCGAGGTGTTTTCCTCTTGCGTCCTCCGAGGCGTTGTCTGGTTCCATCGTGGGATTTGAACTTGGTGTTGGCAGGCTTACTCGGGGTGCCGTTTGAGCCGTTGGCCACGGTGTCGCTAAAGGATCTGACGTTGAAGACTGTCTTTCTGGTAGCTATCTGTTCTGCGAGAAGGATTTCTGGGTTGCAAGCGTTATCCTGTCAGGAGCCGTATTTGTCCTTTTTCGATCATAAGGTGGTTCTCCGTATGATTCCAGGGTTCCTACCAAAAGTGGTCTCCACGTTTCATGTTAATCAAGTGGTGTCGCTTCCGGTGTTTTCGGACCGGCAAAAGGTGCAGTCAGGAGGCGTGTTGCATAGGTTAGATGTTCGGCGGGTCCTTAAGCAGTATCTCCGGAGAACGGCTCCCTTCCGCAAGTCGGATAGGTTGTTTGTAGCGTTCGGGGGCCCGTGTAAGGGGGAGGCCGCAGCGAAGTCCTCGCTTTCCCGTTGGGTGAAGGCGGCAATTGCTTCAGCGTATCTGTTGAAAGGAAAAGTGGTGCCGGAAGGTTTGCAAGCTCACTCGACTAGGGCGCAGGCAGCGTCTTGGGCGGAGTTCAGTTTGGTTCCGGTGGCAGACATTTGTTGGGCGGCGACGTGGTCGTCGTTGCATTCCTTTGTCAAGCACTATCGGCTAGATGTGCAGGCAGAGGAGGATGTGTGTTTTGGTTCAGCGGTGCTTCAGGCTGGACTTGAAGGTCCCTCCCGTTAGTATTCACTGCTCTGTTACATCCTCTATGGTTTGGGGACTGGACTAGAGGGACGCAAAGGAAGATGAAATTAGACTTACCTGCTAATTATTGTTCCTTAAGGAACTCTAGTCCAGTCCCGGAGCCCGCCCTGGGTGTTGGGGGTTGTCAGCCTGAAGTATATGGTAGGCGGTACAGCTTGGTTCTCTAGAGGTTCCCCGCAGGCAGAAGGTGGAGCCAGTTGGGGGGGGAATCCTCTGTAGCACTGTTTAATAGAATTACCTAATGAGAATGAAGGAAAAAACAAAAAAAAGCACCAATGAAATGCCCTCCCGGGATTTCGGGTTAGTTGTTGGTTTTCTTAATTTTGCTCTACTTATTTGTTGCTTTGTCAATAGGTACTGGATGAAGGGGGTGGTCCTTGCCTACTTATACTGGTGCCAGCAAAGCGGCAATGTATTTCAGTCTCCAAGGCTGCTGGAGGAGATTCTAAACTCTATGGTTACGGGACTGGACTAGAGTTCCTTAAGGAACAATAATTAGCAGGTAAGTCTTTAATTTCATCATTTTCCTGCAGCTCCACCACATGTGTATCAGGGTACCCCTCTCCTTGCATCCTCTCCAGCACTTATCTGATTGTCCATGCCCCACCCTCCATTGTCACATCAGTGTCCAGTACCACGGTACATCACTTTATATGCGTTTTCTTTTATTTGGGTAGCTATCAAGATGCCTTCCACAGTTTGAACTATTTTGTCTCGTATCTGATCGCCCATTCCACTTCTAGTTCCTCTTCCTACTTTTTCATGTACTCCAATTTGCCTACCTTCCCCTTCAGTAAGCTCTATATTTTTGACAAAACTCCTTTGCATCCCACCTTCCCTGTACAGAGCACCTCAAAGCACCCCCTATCACTCCATAAATCTTGCCACATCTTTCTCTGTATTAGTGACTCAGCTGAAGATAATTATAGTGATCATGCATTGATAGACCATATAGATCCCTCATCCCTTTAAAATCCCTAACCCCCTCTTTGTGTACTACCTGTGCAATATTCATTATTCCCAACTTAGCCCACCACCTTAATATATTCCTGTCCGGTCCCTGTCCCTCCTCGAAGCACGCCTCCAAGGTCATCCCCTGTATATGCCCTTTATCCTGCACTAGGGCCTTCCTGTGCTGTTGCCATATATTCAGTGTGTGTTCAATTATGGGATTCTGCCCCCTAACCTTACCTCCCCTCCAAACTAACTTTTCTAATCCCTCCCCCTTACTGACTCCTCTTCCATTTGAACCTAATGTTTGTTTTCCCCCTGTGCCAATCATACACTGCTTTCAACTGCACTGCAGCATAATACTTCCTGAATTTGGGGACCCCCAATCCTCCCTCGTCCTTAGCCCTTTGCAGCGTACGCATAGCTACCCTGGGGTTCCTACCCTGCCATATAAACCTATTAACCTGCCTTTGTATTTGCTCCAGTCTCTTCCACAGTACTCTTATTGGCAATGTTTGAAAAAGAGAGCAACCTGGGCAACAGCATCATCTTTACTGTTGCGATTCATCCCAGCCAAGATAGATATCCCTGGCCCCATGTGTTTAGCCATCCCTCCACTTGTCCAAACATCCCAGGGTAATTTAGATCATATATAGAGTTCAATTGGTTACCTATATGGATCCCTAAATACTTAATAGCATGCTGTGCCCACCTAAACGGTGTGGGGGGGGGGGGGGGTTTGTCTTGTTTGCAATAGTTCCTGTTCCTCCTTAGCTAGTGACAGGTTGAGTATTTCCGACTTCGTCCAGCTTATAGTAAATCCCGATAGCTTTCCAAATTTGCCTATTTGCCCCATGATTATTGGCAGAGAAACATGTGGTCTAGTCACGCACATCAGTATATCATCCGCAAAAAGTGATAGCCTATATTCCTGCTTCCCTACACCTATCCCCCTCAAGTCCACATGTTCCCTAATCCTTGCTGCAAAAGGGTTCTATTGAAATGGCAAATAACAGGGGAGACAGTGGGCAACCCTGCCTCGTTCACCTTCTGTGCTCGAAGGAGGAGGAATAACCCCCATTTACTCTGACACATGCCTTTGGGCTGTGATCAATGTTCCCTCTAATTTTCTGTAGGCTGTGTGCACATAAAATATCAGCTGTGCAGTTTTTGAAGGAAGGTTCAATATTTTGTGCGCCACATAACGACACTTGGAATTATATACTTTAAAATTTGACTACATGTCAGAATACAGTATGTACACCACGTTGATGTTAAATTAAATGAAAATAGACGATTACTAAATGAAGCGGAAAATTTCTAGTAATTACAATCACAAATGCGGTATTTCAGTTAATTTTTATTGAAAGCCATTGTTCCATGTAAATTTATGTATGGAAGAAGAGTTCATTCTCAATTTTTCTCTTCAATCTTTCAAACTTACCCAGTCTGAATAAATTTTATCAAGGTCTACTGATCCGCCATCTTGAAGATGACTCTTAACACGCATCAGCATTTCCAAATGTTCTAAATGCAAGCAATTTCCTTATTTTGGTTTTTAAACTGTTCATCAAGCTGAAACCACGCTCACAATCTGCACTAGAAGCCAAAAATGTTCCACCAATATCCATCAATTTCACTAAATCTGCAAAGTGAGCATTCTGAAACTCCAAAGTCACCATATCCGGAAAACTGTTTATCAGTTTGCTTTTGATTTTTTTCTGTGATTAAAAACTTGAAGTCATTGTACTGCTGAATAACAATATCTTCCTCCATAAGAAATTGTTTGTACTTTTAAGCAGAGTGATTGGATATGTTCAATTCCAAATTCATAATCACACTGTGCTATTGCTGTCAAGTCAAAAGCAGACCATTCCTCAATTTCATTTTCAGGAAATCTTTCCCCTAAATGCAGACACAGCATATTAATGAAAATAAGTGTGGAACCAGTATCCACTGAAACGTCTCCAGGTATCTTGTCAAAGCTTTTTTAACATATCACTCCATTTTACTGCGTCACCCAAGTATTGCATTCTGATTTTGTTCAGCTTACCCTGTGCAAGATGATATGCTTCCAGTGGTGTTAGCCCACGTTTTTGAAATGCCATTGTTAATGAAGCTAGTTCAGATAAAACATCATTCAGAATTTGCAGTGTTATATGGAATTGATGGCTGTTTAGCTTTTTATAACAGTACTTTGCAATGGGATCATTATCCTTCTGTTCTTCAAAGTATTTTAATAATGGATCATAACTTTGAATAATTGCTTGAAGAGCAAAATGTCTAGATAACCACCGCACTTCGTTCAGAGGTCTAAAAGCAATTGACTCGCATTCAGAAGCATCTGCTAATTCTTTAAATTGTGACCTTTTAGTAGAAGATCGACAAAAGGTTGTGTAAACGGTTCTCATGAACGCTTCAACTTCTTTCATCAACTTTACTTCCTTCCATGATTCAGAGATCCCCAAATCTTCACGATGGGCAACACAATGCTGCCGCACTAAATGCGAAACGTTTTGCTTTAGCTGCGCAGCAACACCATTTATTCTGCCTGACATGACACAGATGCACCATCCGAAGTAAACATGACCATTTTAAGGTCAAGCTTGTATTTCCCATAGAATTCCCGGAGTGCACTGACTATTGATGCAGCATCACATGCTTCCAACTGTAGCATCCCACCAAATGAAGTTTTATACAGACATGAATTTACTGGCCGATATTTGAAGTACATTATTAAGTATTTGACAGAAATGTCTGTGCTTTCATCAATAGTTAATGTATGATAAACTCATGGCAGATGTTGCATCAGCAGCGTATCTTGGACATTCATGTTTATAATTTCAAGAAATTCAAATGAATAGTTTTTGCTTCTCCAGCTTTCAGGTATGGTTATGTACTTGGACATGTGTTCATTAATATCTTGAACAGAGAGCATGGAAATATTCATCTGAACAGCTAGCAAAACACTATCAAGTAGAATTTGAATTTCTTCTGGTGTAGAATGCTTCCGTTCATTACTAATTTGCCTTTTCACTTTTTCAGCGGTGCTCTTAAGCAACAAGTTAAATAATCCTCCTCCTTCAATTTGAATTTTTAGCTCCTAAGTTTCTTAACGCTTTCAGTATGAGTCTTACTAGACAGATGTGAAAGACTCATACTGTCTATTTTTGTTAAATCAGTCAGGGCCTAGTAGCAGCAGTTTAAGTTTAAATTTAAAACACAGAAGAGTTTTCTGGTTACATTTGGAACCCAGCAGAGAGCTTGTAGTCTAAATTTAATAGTCACTCAGGGCCTAGCATCAGCAAAGTACTTTTAGCTTAAATTTAAAACACAGAAGAGAGCTTTCTGGTTAAATTTAGAACCCAGCAGAGAGCTTGTAGTTTAAATTTCATAAGAAGTTAGAGCCTAGCAGCAGCTAAGAGCTATAATTTAAATCAAATCAGAATATAGCTTACCTCAGCAGCACAAGACAGGGTACTGTGTAGCAACCCTCTTTTAATAAGTGTTATTTCCCTCCCTCCCTCCCCTGGGAAAATCGTAGCTTTATAGGTACTTACACATCTTACAAGACAGGAGGTGCTCTCAGGTGAAGCTCATTACCCAAATCAGTCATACACTAAGGACCTGAGATTAGTTAAGCTTCAGGTGAACAAGGTATATTACACGTATTAGGTACAGTTTTATTAGTATAAATATCCATAGCAACCCTTAGTAAGTAAAGAACTTAGATCTAAACACAAACTTAAAACTAAGATGCAGACAGCAGTCCAGCAGTGGGATGGGGGCTTTCCAGTCTTTTGCATTGAGTGTCACATGTATGATTTTCTCCCAGTTGGTGAGAGGTCTTACGTGTGCACTAGGTGCAAGGAGCTCTTTGCTCTCAGGCAACGAGTCCGTTCTCTAGAGGCTAAAGTAGCAGACTTGGAAAGCATAACACAGACAGAGGTACATAGATGAGACCTACAGGGATATAGTCCTGAAGTCCCACCTCCAGTCTGGCAGCATCCCTGTTGCCATGGAGGAGAGAGGTCACGTGACAGGAGTGCATCACCCTGGTGTGGCAGGAAGTGATCCTGTAACTAGGACCTGTCCTCCAGGTGATGTAAAACCCTCTCGCACCGAGGAAGTTTCTCCAGAGCCATGTGCCCATGAGGGAAGGGTTAGGACAGCCGTTATAGTTGGTGATTCAATCATTAGGCATGTAGATAGCTGGGTGGCTGGTGGACGTGAGGATCGCCTGGTAACATGCCTTCCTGGTGCGAAGGTAGCGGACCTCACACGCCACCTAGATAAGGTCTTATAGTGCTGGGGAGGAGTCTGCTGTCTTGGTACATGTCGGTACCAATGACATAGGAAAATGTGGTAGGGAGGTTCTGGAGGATAAATTTTGGCTTTTAGGTAGGAAGTTGAAATCCAGAACTTCCAGGGTAGCGTTCTCTGGAATGCTTCCTGTTCCACATGCAGGACCCAAAAGGCAGGCAGAGCTCTGGAGTCTCAATGCATGGATGAGACGATGGTGCAAGGATGAGGGTTTTGGATTTGTTAGGAACTGGGGAACATTCTGGGGAAAGGAGGGGCTCTTCCGAAGGGATGGGCTTCACTTTAACCGGGATGGAACCAGGCTGCTGGCATTAACCTTCAAAAAGGGGAGAGAGCAGCTTTTAAACTAGATATTAGGGGAAAGCCGACAGTCGCCCAAGAGCGGATGGTTCGGAAGAATGTATCTTTGAAGGATACTACCAAAAGCAGAGAGGTTCCACAAAAGAGTAAAGTAGCCCAAACGCCCTCAAGTATGGAGCAGACAGAGCTTAAAGAATCTAAATTACCCATGTCTAACAATAGCCAAATTAATATGAATAAAATACGTTCTCTAAAATGCTTGCATGCAAATGCTAGAAGTCTAAAAAATAAGATGGGAGAGTTAGAATATATAGCACTAAATGAAAGGTTAGATATGATTGGAATATCAGACATGGTGGAAGGAGGACAACCAGTGGGACACTGTGATACCTGGGTACAAACTATATCATAATGATAGAGCTGATCAAATTGGTGGAGGGGTTGCTCTCTGTTAGAGAGGGCATTGAGTCAGAAAGGATTAAAGTTTTGCAGGAAATAAAATCTGCTGTAGAATCTATATGGATTGAAATTCCATGTAAAAGGGGGAAGGCAATGGCAGTGGGGGTGTACTATCGAGCGCCTGGCCAGAATGACCAAATGGATGATGAAATGCTCAAAGAAATCAAGGAAGCTAACAAAAGTTACAGCACAGTAATAATAATGGGTGATTTCAACTACCCCGGTATCAACTGGGTCAGTGTCACGTCAGGACATGCTAGGGAGATAAAGTTCCTAGATGAAAGAAATGACTGCTTCTTGGAGCAGCTGGTTCATGAAACGACTAGAGGGGAAGCCATATTAGACCTAATCCTTAGTGGAACACCAGATCTAGTGCAAGAGATAATGTGGTTGGGGCCACTTGGCAATAGTGATCATAGTATGATCGCCTTTGATTTAATTAGTGGAGGAGGGATAGTAAGGAAATCCACAGTACTACCTTTTAACTTTCGAAAGGGAGACTATGATAAAATGAGGAAAACAGTTAAGAAAAAACTAAAAGGAGCAGTTGCAAAGGTTAAAGTCGTACATCAGGCTTGGCTGTTGAAAAATACTATCTTGGAAGCCCAGACCAGCTGTATTCCACGCTTTAAGAAAAGTGGAAGGAAGTCCAAAAAACTGCCAGCATGGTTTAAAGGTGAGGTTAGAGAGGCTGTTGCCAAAAAAGCATCTTTCAGGAAATGGAAAAAAGAGCCAAACGGTGATACATGGAAACAGCACAAGCACTGGCAAGTCAAATGCAAGGCATTGATAAGGCAGGCAAAGGGAGAATTTGAGAAGCTTGCTGCGGAAGCAAAAACGCGAAGTAAAGACCTTTTCAAGTACATTCGTAGCAAAAAACCTGTGAGAGTCAGTTGGCCCATTAGATGATAAAGGGGTTAAAGGAGCACTAAGAGGTGACAAGGCGATAGCGGAGAGACTGAATTCTTTGCTTCAGTCTTTACTGAGGAAGATGTAGGGATGTTACCCATGACTGAAGTGGTATTTAAAGGTGCGGAAGAATTGAAGGAAATATCGATACATCGGGAAGATGTATTACAACTATTAGATAAACTGAAGAGTAGCAAATCACCTGGGCCGGATGGTATACATCCAAGGGTGTTGAAAGAACTGAAATACGAGATTGCAGACCTGCTATTACTAATCTGTGAACTATCATTAAAATCATCTCTAATACCTGAAGATTGGAGGATTGCCAATGTAACACCAATTTTTAAAAAGGGTTCCAGGGGTGATCCGGGAAACTACAGACCGGTGAGCCTGACATCAGTACCGGGAAAAATGGTAGAAACCATCATAAAGAATAAAATTGCTCAGCATGTAGATAGTACCAACATGGCTTTAGACAAGGAAGATCTTGTCTTACTAATCTGTTATGTTTTTTTGAAGGAGTGAATAAACAGGTGGACAAAGGTGAGTCGGTTGATATTGTGTATCTGGACTTTCAGAAAGCCTTTGACAAGGTCCCTCATGAGAGACTTTTGGCAAAACTAAAGAGTCATGGGATAGGAGGCAGTGTACTATTGTGGATCAGGAACTGGTTAAAAGATAGAAAGCAGAGGGTAGGGCTAAATGGCTAATTTTCCCAATGGAGAAAGGTGAATAGTGGTGTACCCCAGGGTTCTGTGCTGGGTCCGCTGCTTTTTGACATATTCATAAATGACCTGGAAAGTGGAATAACGAGTGAGGTTATCAAATTTGCAGATGACACAAAACTAAAGTTCTTAAAACCAAAGAGGATTGTGGAAAATTGCAAGAGGATCTTGATAGATTGGAAGACGGCATCAAAATGGCAGATGAAATTTAATGTGGACAAGTGCAAGGTTATGCACCTAGGGAAGAACAACCCAAACTATGGTTAAATGATGCAAGGTTCCACATTAGGAACCACCACCCAGGAAAAAGATTTAGGTGTCATTGTGGATACCATGTTAAAACCCTCGGCCCAGTGTGCAGTGTGCAAATAGAATGCTAGGTATGATAAGGAAAGGAATGGAAAATAAAACAAAAGATATTATAATGCCTCTATATCGTTCCATGGTGAGACCGCACCTTGAATATTGTGTGCAATTCTGGTCGCCATATCTTAAAAAAGATATAGCGATTTTAGAAAAGGTTCAGAGAAGAGCCACCAAAATGGTAAAGGGGATGGAAGGATACTCGTATGAAGAAAGGCTAAAAAGGTTAGGGCTCTTTAACCTGGAAAAGAGACGGCTGAGGGGAGATATGATAGAAGTCTATAAATTAATGAACGGAGTGGAACGGGTAAACGTAGATCGATTGTTTACCTTATCAGAATATATAAAGACTAGGGGACATGCAATGAAGCTAGAGGGTAAACTATTTAAGACTAATAAAAGAAAATATTTTTTCACTCAACGTGTAATCAAACTCTGGAATTTGTTACCGGAGGATGTAGTAAAGGCTGTAAGTGTGTAGCTGGGTTTAAAAAAGGTTTGGACAAGTTCCTGGAGGAAAGGTCCCTAAACCATTATTAAGAAGGGACCCAGGATATCAATGCTTGAACCAATACAAGCATTGTGGGACCTGTGTCCCTTGGGGAAACTGCTAGGTACATATGACCTAGATTGGCCACTGTTGGAAACAGAATACTGGGCTTGATGGACCTTGGTCTGACCCAGTATGGCATATCTTATGTTCTTATGATGTCGTTTTCAAAAAGTCCAGTTTCCACACATCATCCCAAAATTTGCCATTCGAAAACTCTCCGATTGGTTTTTGCATCTTGGCAGTATAAAGAGACTACTCCGTCATCCTCTTCGTAAGTGACTATTTCACGCAGTTGAACACATTTTTATTCCGAGATTTTGGTGTCTCCGTTTCAACAATTTCTTCAAGCCATTCAGGCTTAAAAGCTCTGGCCGTTTTTCTTACATTTTGCACCTCTCATTGCTATTGGTTTTGACATTTTAAAAAGTGGTGTGGTGGTCACAGCAGGTGCTTTATTCAAAAGAAATGCCCCAACGCATTTCATCCAAAGCCTTCATCAGGGGGCTTGGAACTGCAAGCAATATAACAATATTGTTATGGTGGTAACAAAGAAAAAGAACCATGAGTATACATAGTAAAAAGAAGGCACAGTATTACTTACATGGATTAGCAGTTTTCAACCAATTTAAGTGAATGATAGTTTTACATGCACTAGCAATCTTATTCCATTGGAGAGCTCCTCTCCCTGAGGAAGGCCATTGGCTAATCAATAGTCGCTACAGTACTGTGTAGTATTTACCATTCTAGCTCATGAGAAACCTTCCCTGCTCCTTGCAGTTTTCACTGTAACTGAGACCGAGACCTATAAAATGTTTCAGGATCTTTTCTGGTAGACATAGTTAAACTAAAACTATAATACATCCATAAATTGGGATACATATGTACAGAGTAAAAAGTACCAAAAAATGGTCTGTATAGAGTTTTAGAATCAGCAAGTCGGCTAGTAACTTTCAACGAACAGGTCAATAAATGGCTGGGATAAGAAAAGTCAGCCTCCAAAGCTGCCTGGCATCCCTTCCTCAGCTATATATATGTAAAATGTGATATACCGCCCTTCAAGCAAATTGGCAGAGCGGTAAAGAGCAGACGAAAGGAACTCCAGAACCATGGACAGGAAAGGATCACATTTATTCAGAGAAAAAGGAGGGGGGAAGGGGAGATAGACAACCATCAACACAAATCCAGAAAAGTGACTTAATTATAGCAGTGTGGGGATCTGCATAACTGGGCAAACTAGAAGGGTCAGTTAGTTATTGAATAGTGTCATCGTCTCTTTTAAAGATTAACTAAAACCTTATCCTTAAGCCCAGAAGGTCCAGAAAAGTTTCTAGCTGTTGTGACCTCACCTGTCCGGCCCTGCTCCGCTCCGACAGCCTGTCCCCAGAGTAGCTCCGCATGATCTTCAGGCAGCAGTCCCGGAGCACCTGTCCCCTCTTCTTCGCCGGTGCGGAGAAAGCGCACAAAGTCCCCGCTGCCAAACAGCCCTTCTGTGGCGAGAACAGCAAGAGAGCTGTCGCGCGCAGCCTAACAGGATTCTGGGCCATGCCACGCATCCATGCGCACGAGTTCTCTCCCTCCAACCACCGCAACCAGCACGAGCCAGCAAGTAACCATAGAGGACTCGTCAGGCGCTATACAATCCACAAGAATGTCAAGCGCATAACAACCAGAAAATCGACCACCTCTCGCCCCACCCCATTTTGTCAGGCCTCGAATTGTTTTTGTGTTGTCTACGAAAAGCTTTTTGATTATTTTTAGTTAATGTTTAGAGTGGCATCAGTCTGGAAATGTTTCTCCTCCCCCTTCCCCCTCCGCCCTTCTTACAGTCGAATGGAGGCGGTTGACGAGAGGTGGGGTTTCTTTGCTTTTCCGGCCACCGGCAAAATTTAGGGGAAAGTTTTCACTGTAACTGAGACCGAGACCTATAAGATGTTTCAGAGAATAAATAAGCACATTAAGCATACATTCACCTACTGATAAAATTGTGTTGCTCTCCCTTCTCTGCATTCAAGACAGCGCGTGGCACTGGAGGCTGGCTAAGGGAGGTATCAAAGGAGGTGTGTGGCTGGCAGGCAGGCACAAGAGCAGACCAGCAGAGAGGCTGGCTAGCTGGCTGCCCCTCCCTTTTATGTCTCTCTTTAGCCTGTGTCATGTGGTCTCAGTCACTGATCGTCAGATTTGTCAGATTCGTCAGTTGTCTGTCACATGGAGCAGAGAGGAGAGATTTGGAAGTGATGTCACGAGTCCCGGAATTACCCGGAAATTACAGAAAAATGGCAGTAGATCGGCGGCACAGCTGCGGCCTTAAAAAAACAAAACAAACACCCAAGGTTTTAATTTGAAAACCCAAGAACGCCATAATTTTTGTGTGCTCCTTTGTAAGTTTTATGTGCGCTCACTCGGTAAGGTGTGTGCACAAGCGCACAGCTTAGAGGGAACAGTGGCTGTGATACAGTGCTCGTATCAACCCATAAAATTCTCACCTAACCCCATTTTTTTTTCCATCACCTGAAATAAAAAGGGCCACGATACCTGGTTGAAAGCCTTTTCCACATCCAGTGACAATAATAGCACCTTCTCCTTACTTTGTTCAGTTGACCATATTAAATTTAAGGTCTTCCAAATATTATCTGCTACTTGTCTATCTGGGATAAACCCCGCTTGATCCTGATGAACCAATTTTCCTATTACTTTATTTAGGCACTTAGCCAATATCTTCGCCAACAATTTGTGCATCCCATTGACCAATTTCACTGCTGAATTTGGATGCTAATGTTGTGGGTCTTTTCCTTCTTTGGGTATTAGAGATGCCTGACCAGCCCATCGTAGCTGCCAAAACTACTCCTTCCCTTGGTAAATTAAACAACCTGACTAGCGGGGTAATTAATGCTTCCCCAAATTCTCTATAGAATTTCACTGTCAGTCCATCGAGCCCAGGTGCCTTATCCACCTTCAACTATTTTATGGCTATCCTAACTTCCTCTGGCTGAATAACCCTGTTCAGTTCAGTTCTCTTTGGGCCTCCTCCCCCAACCTCGGTAGTTGGGTCGAGTCCCAGATATCTCTGGTGGAACGGGTGCAGAGTTATGTTCTTTGCTGCGTACAATGTTCCTTTTCGTCCCTCTAGTCCAGTCCCAGAACCATAGAGTTTAGAATCTCCTCCAGCAGCCTTGGAGACTGAATGACGACATTGCTTTACTGACACTGGTATAAGTAGGCAAGGACTGCCCCCTATCTCCAGTACTTCAGTCTCCAAGCAGCTGAGGAGATTCTGAGCCTGGGACTGGGCTCAGTACAAATAAGCAGAGCTAGGGGTTTATAGCTCCTTTTGGGGTTTTTTTGTGTTTAATTTCTATATTGTTTCCCTTCAGAATTTTAAAGTGTGTGTTTTTTTTTTTTTTTTTTCTTTTGACTTACAGATTCGGTGTTGGCTTCATCCTGCTCCCTGGCTCCTCCCCTCCTGCCTTCCTCCCCCTCCTCACCCCCCCCCCTCGGTGCTAATTCCCCATCATTTAAACGAGCACAGGGGGAGAAATTGAGGTGTTCGTCTCCCTGCTCCTGAACCTGATAATAGGGCTAAGGAGCAGGTAGCAGACTTGGGCAGTGAGCAGCGTCGGAGCCGAAGCCGCGGTAGGCTGAGCTCCGACGCCGGTGTGCCTCTCGGCAGTAGGACAAGCACCGTGAGTTTTAGCGCTGAGCGCTTGGGGCTTTGATTTTCTTTCTTTTCTTTTATTTCTTTGATTTCCCTTTTGGCCTCTTCTTTACGGGCAGTACGAGTTGGTCTCATTGGGGGTGCTTGTCCTAGCCGCGTGTGTGAGCGCGAGAAGAAAGCTGGTGGCCATTTTGGGAGCCGCGGTTCCTTGCTGCCTGCTTCTGTGCAGCTGATTTGGTAGTGTTAGAGGCCTCGTTTTTGCGCGGCCCTATTCCCCCCTGTCTGGGCACCTCTGTGGGGTGGCTTGGAAATAAAAAAAAAAAAAAAGGCGCATTTTTGACGGGGGGTGCTGCAGGGTACAGAGGAGGGGCGGCAGCCTAGTTTCGGCGCTGTCACAGAATCTGCAGGGTTTCTCCTGTCTGAGCTGCAGGTGGTCAGTTCAGGGGCTGGTAGAACGCAGGAACAAGGCAAGTGGGGGGCGTTTGCTTCTCAGGGCTATGCCTTCTAAGCCACGGTGTTTGGTGTGTGACTTGCGGCGCAGTTCTGTGCAGGACTCTGGGGGGTGTTCTGCGTGTGCGCTGGTAGCAGGAATGGATAAGGTGCCGGAGCAGCCTGTGGCGGAAGCCGTGGGCTCTGCCTCCGGTCCTAGCCCAGGAGGAGCCGGTGGTGGGGCCTTCCTCGGGGGACGGTTCCTCGGTAGCGTTAGGGCTGGAACAGGGGGCTGCTTCTCCGGGGGTCCTGCCAAATTTCTTTACCCTACTTCAGAAGGCGTTTGCCTTGCTGCAGCCCGCAATGCCGGTTCCGCCGACGGGGTCCCAGGGGCAGAAGAGATTGGGGCCCTTGGGCAGTCCAGCGGAGGGCGCTCCGGCGGCTAAGAAGTGTAAGGGGGCCGGCGTTGAGGGGGCAGCCTTGCTCCTCGGCGAGGACTCCGTGGAGCTGGACGAGGAAATGGAGTTCATTTCGGATGAGGAGTTGGAAGAGGGGGAGTTGCCGAGCAGCAGAGTCAGGTGGTCAGGGTGTTTCATCGCGAGGAGCTTCCGGTCCTGATCACGGAGACTCTCAAGACCCTCAACATGCCCGTGGGGGAACCAGTGGCTGATGAGGTCTTGGAGGATCCGCTGTTGCAGGCGGTTTGGTCGTCCCAGAAAGTGTTTCCCCTTCATCGGGTCTTTAGGAATATGATCCAAGAGGAATGGGATGTGCCGGAGGTGGCTCTCAAGGGAACCAGAACCTTGGCTCGCCTTTATCCGCTGGCAGACCAGGATAGGGAGCCGTTTCGTTCCCCGAAGGTGGATGCGGCAGTGTTGGCGGTTACGAAGAAAACTACGATTCCGGTCGAGGGGGGCCGCAGCGTTGAAAGATGTGTAAGACAGGAGGCTGGATTTCTTGCTGAAACAGGTTTTCGATGTGAGCGCCCTTTCCATGCAGGCTTCCATAGTGGGGCCTGGGTGGCTCGGGGCTGTTTACGATGGTCGCAAAAGTTGCAGGGGGAGCCGTTGGAGGGCCGCCTTGATGATGCGTCGCGGCTGGAATCCGGAACGGCATACTTAGCGGATATCCATTATGATCTCATCCGCGGTTTAGCTAAGAGTATGGCCTCAGTAGTAGCGGCTCAACGGTATCTCTGGTTGTGTAATTGGTCGGCTGATAGTTCCTCTAAGGCTCGTCTCAGTAAGCTGCCTTTCAGGGGTAAGCTCTTGTTTGGAGAGGATTTGGAGAAGCTGGTCAAGGATCTCGGAGTGCAAGGGGGGGGGGGGTCGGCTCCCGGAGGATAAGCCAAAGCAGGGTCGTGCTCTGGCGGGTTTCAGAGGAACCGCTAGGGAGTTTCACAGATTTCGTTCCTCTCGGTTTGGCCCGTCTCAGCGGGGGAGGTTCCTGGTTAGGGGTCAAGGGTTTCGGGGCTTCCGCGGAGCGGGAAGGGGCTTCGCTCCTTAGCAGTCCTCGGGCCCTAAAAAGGCACAATGAGATACGGCGGGCTCAGGTGGGGGTGGTTCCCGTGGGAGGTCAGTTGTGGGATTTTTACCCTGCTTGGGTCCAGATTACGTCGGACCGGTGGGTCCCGGAGGTCATTTGCGAAGGGTACGCGTTGGAGCTCCACTGTCCCGTATTCGATTCCTTTGTCAGATCCCCTTGTGCAGCTCCGGCCAAGTTACAGGCGGTCTCTGACACTCTGCAGTGACTAATTCAGCTCGGTACGGTGGTGCCGGTTCCAGCGGCTCAGTGCGAGTTCAGTCGGTACTCTATATATTTCGTTGTGCCAAAAAAGGAAGGCTCGTTTTGGCCGATTTTAGATCTGAAGCGCGTGAATCGGTGTCTCTGGGTGACCCATTTTCGGATGGAGACTCTGCGGTCCGTGATGGCGGCGGTCCGAGCGGGGGAATTTCTTACGTCCCTGGACCTGACTGAGGCTTATCTTCATATCCCCATTCGGCAAGAACATCAAAAATATCTCTGTTTTGCGGTTCCAATGGGGCACTATCAGTTTCAAGCGTTGCCCTTCGGCCTGGCTACGGCCCCTCGGATTTTCACCAAGATCATGGTGGCGGCGGCAGCGCTCCGCAAGGAGGGAGTGTTGGTCCACCCATATTTGGACGATTGGCTGATTCGAGCAAAGTCGAGAGAGGAGAGTTTGGCTGCGACCGCCTGGGTGGTGGAGATGTTGGAGTCCCTGGGCTGGGTCGTCAACTTTGCAAAGAGCAACCTGGTTCCTTCTCAGTCCCTGGTCTTTCTGGGGGGCCCGCTTCGACACAAGTCAGGCGGCAGTGTTCCTGCCCACCCCTCGAGCGCGGGGGCTGCGCGACCTGGTCAGGCGGTTTTTGTCGACTCCAGCACTGACGGCGTGGCAGTATCTTCAGTTGGGCACAATGGCGGCTACGATCGAGGTGGTGCCGTGGGCCCGGGCTCACATGCGGCCTTTGCAGAGGGCGCTGCTTTGCCGGTGGTCGCATCAGCTGGATGCGTTGTCTCAGCGCTTGGTGTGTCCTCTCGGGGTACGTCAAGAGCTTCGCTGGTGGTTGCGATAGAGTTTGGAGGCAGGCATGCCTCTCAAGTCCCCCTCCTGGAGATTGCTGACGACGGATGCCAGTCTCTTGGGGTGGGGGGCGCATTACGGGGGCAGGTTTTCCCAGGGGGCTTGGTCTCCAGAGGAGTCGGTTTGGTCCATCAACAGGTTGGAGATGAGAGCGGTGTTCCTGGCACTGCAGAAATTTCAGGACAGTTTCCGTCAGAAGGCGGTTCGGGTTCTGTCAGACAATGCAACAACGGTGGCGTACATCAATCGACAGGGCGGCACGGGCAGTGCGGCTCTAGAAGCCGAGGCGAGTCAGCTCTTAGAGTGGGCCGAAAGGCACCTGGGGGCTCTCTCGGCTCAGCATGTGGCCGGCGTGGACAATGTTGAAGTGGATTATCTAAGCTGTTGCAGGGTGGACCCGGGAGAGTGGTGACTGCACCCGGACGTGTTTGCGCTGTTGATGTGGCGCTGGGGGATTCTGCTGATGGATCTCATGGCGACCTTCGAATCGGTGCAGGTGCTGTGGTTTTTCAGCAGGCGCCGGGAACGGATGTCGGAGGGGCTCGATGCGTTGGCGCAGAGGTGGCCAGTCGGCGGCCTTCTCTGTGTTCCCACCTTGGGCTCTTATAGGCCAGGTGGTGCAGCGCATAGAGAAGCACCACGGCCTGGTGGTGTTGGTGGCTCCCGATTTGGCCTTGACGGCCGTGGTACGCGGACGTAGTGCAGTTGCTGGCCGACAGTCCGTTGAGGTTGCCGCAGCGGGAAGATCTCTTGAGGCAGGGGCTGTTACGCATGCCCCAGGTGAATCGATTCTTGCTTACGGCTTGGCTCTTGAAAGGGCTAGGATGACGGCCAAGGGGTATTCGGCTACGGTTATTTCTACCTTGCTAAAAGCGTGCAGGCACGCCACCTCGTTGGCGTACATTCGAGTTTGGCATATTTTTGAGGCCTGGTGTGCGGAGCGCGATGTTCAGCCCTTGGGGGCTTCGGTAGCTCAGATCCTTTCGTTCTTGCAGGATGGCGTGGACAAAGGTTTGGCAGCTAGTTCCTTGCGGGTTCAGTTAGCGGCCATTTCCTGTTACCGCGGAAAGATTTGTGGTCGCACGGCAACATTCGGCGGTTTCTGCGGGCGGTGTTGCTTATGCGTCTGGTGCGTAGTGCTGTGCCAACCTGGGATCTGAATCTGGTGTTGGAGGCCTTGCTCAAGGCGCCGTTTGAGCCTTTGGACAAGGCCTCTCTGAAAGACCTCACTTTGAAGACGATATTTCTGGTGGCGATTTGTTCTGCGTGGCGCATTTCAGAGTTGCAAGCCTTGTCTTGTAGAGAACCTTATCTTTCCTTCTTCCATCACAAAGTTGTGCTGCGTACAGTGCCGGCCTTTCTGCCTAAGGTCGTTTCGCCTTTTCATGTTAACCAGGTGGTTTCGCTTTCCGTGTTTTCGGGCCATCAGAAGGGCGAGTCAGGAAGGCGGTTGCACCTCTTAGATGTGCGTCGGGTGTTGCGTAAGTACCTTCGTAGGGCGGCGGACTTTCGGAAGTCCGATAGGCTGTTTGTGGCTTTCAGGGGGGCCGCGAAAAGGGGAGGCGGCGGCGAAGGCGTCCATTTCGCGTTGGTTGAAGACAGCTATTGCTTCGGCGTACATGTTGAAGGGGAGAGTGGTGCCGGAAGGTCTCTGAGCGCATTCGACTAGAGCGCAGGCGGCGTCTTGGGCAGAGTTCAGTTTGGTCCCGGTTGGGGACATTTGTCGGGCAGCGACCTGGTCGTCATTGCACTCTTTTGCCAAGCATTATAGGTTCAATGTGCAGGTGGCGGGGGATGGTCGTTTTGGCTCAGC
Source organism: Ichthyophis bannanicus (assembly GCA_033557465.1). Classification (NCBI taxonomy): domain Eukaryota; kingdom Metazoa; phylum Chordata; class Amphibia; order Gymnophiona; family Ichthyophiidae; genus Ichthyophis; species Ichthyophis bannanicus. Next base: position 114,811,576 of record CM066032.1, on the reverse strand, counting down.
GGTTCTTCAGGCTGGGCTCGCTGGTCCCTCCCATTGAGATTTACTGCTCTGTTACATCCTCTATGGTTCCGGGACTGGACTAGTGGGACGAAAAGGAGAAGTAAATTAGACTTACCTGCTAATTGTTGTTCCTTAAGGAACTCCAGTCCCGGAGCCCTCCCTGGGGTTATCAGCTCGTTTGCTTGAAGTGGTTAAAAAAAAGAAAAAAAAAAAAAAGAAAAAGAAAAGAAATAAGATGTACGTAGAAGAGGAAGTCAAAGCCAAGCAAATTCGGCGTAGGCTGCAGAAGACACCGATAGCGATGGAGAGGGTTTTCCACGGGCGTAGAGTGGAGCCATAGGGGGACCCTTTTGCTAAGATGGGAAATGTATCCTGTTCCTAATTCTGTTTATTTGATACTTTATCTACTTATTTGTTGCTCTGCTCAGTTTGCTTTGTCAATAGGTACTGGAGATAGGGAGCAGTCCTTGCCTACTTATACCACAGTCAAAGCAATGTCATTCAGTCTCCAAGGCTGCTGGAGGAGATTCTAAACTCTATGGTTCCGGCACTGGACTAGAGTTCCTTAAGGAACAACAATTAGCAGGTAAGTCTAATTTACTTTTTGATAGAAGTTTTTTAAATGCCTTTGATTTCTCCATCCCGCTGGACTAATTTCCCTCCTGAGTCACACACCTGTAGTATGTGTGCTTTTAATTAACTTTGTTTCAGCTTTAGTGCCATGTACCTGCCCGCCTTATTCCCTCCCTCAAAATTCTTGCTTCAATAATTGCATATGATATCTAATTGTTTCAGCCTGCATGGCATTGAGTTGTGCTCCTATTGCCAGCACTTTGCCTCTATATCCTCCTCTTCTGTCCTGTGCATCCAGTTTCTCCAGGCTCAAAAGCCGCAGTCGTAACACTCCCTCCCTGCCTTCTTTCTCTATCTATCTTTATACGCGCCCCCCCCCCCATTTAATCAATACACCTCACTACCGCTTTGAATCCATCCCATGCCCCTTCCCCGTTATTTCTTGTTCAATTTCTTCCTTAACTCTAATCTTCTATTAAGGATTCATTTAATCTCCAAAATTGATTCCCCCTCCCTTCCACTCGCAACTACACCACTATTAGTGCATGATCTGACCACATTATTGGGTCCATCTCAGCCCCCTTAATCCTCCTGACTGCCTCTTTTTTTTGTTACCCAAATAGCATCTATTCTGGAATATGACCCATGAACTGGTGAAAAATATGAAAGTTGTTTTGTTTTTTCTGGGGGTGTTGTAATCTTCAGCTGTCTACCAGGCATTGCTGTTGCACAAACTTATGGTATTCCTATCCGCCTTCCTGCCCTCCATTTTTCCCTGTGGTGTCCCTTTCCAGATGCCATGTTATGTTAGTCCCCACCACATATAAGTGTACCTGCCCCCAGCTTACCCAGAATTCCCCTTGGGCCCCAGTTGGCGCATACATATTCACTACACAGTACCACTCTGCCCCCTATTTTGGCTCGTATTAACACATCTTCCCTCTTTGTCCCAAATGATATTTTGAAGCACCACCTTAATCTTTTGAGTCAATCAAAATCACCCCCCCCCCTTTTTTTTCTTTTCTACTGTGAACATAAGAACATAAGATATGCCATACTGGGTCAGACCAAGGTCCATCAAGCCCAGTATTCTGTTTCCAACAGTGGCCAATCTAGGTCATATGTACCTAGCAGTTTCCCCAAGGGACACAGGTTCCACAATGCTTGTATTGGTTCAAGCATTGATATCCTGGGTCCCTTCTTAATAATGGTTTATGGACCTTTCCTCCAGGAACTTGTCCAAACCTTTTTTAAACCCAGCTACACTAACGGCCTTTACTACATCCTCCGGTAACAAATTCCAGAGTTTGATTACACGTTGAGTGAGAAAATATTTTCTTTTATTAGTCTTAAATAGTTTACCCTGTAGCTTCATTGCATGTCCCCTAGTCTTTCTATATTCTGATAGGGTAAACAATCGATCTACGTTTACCCGTTCCACTCCATTCATTAATTTATAGACTTCTATCATATCTCCCCTCAGCCGTCTTTTTTCCAGGTTAAAGAGCCTTAACCTTTTTAGCCTTTCTTCATAGGAGTATCCTTCCATCCCCTTTACCATTTTGGTGGCTCTTCTCTGAACCTTTTCTAAAATCGCTATATCCTTTTTAAGATACGGCGAGCAGAATTGCACACAATATTCAAGGTGCGGTCTCACCATGGAACGATAGAGGCATTATAATATCTTTTGTTTTATTTTCCATTCCTTTCCTTATCATAACTAGCATTCTATTTGCTCTCTTGGCCGCCACTGCACACTGGGCCGAGGGTTTTAACATGGTATCCACAATGACGCCTAAATCTTTTTCCTGGGTGGTGGTTCCTAATTTGGAACCTTGCATCGTGTAACTATAGTTTGGGTTGTTCTTCCCTAGGTGCATAACCTTGCACTTGTCCACATTAAATTTCATCTGCCATTTTGATGCCCAGTCTTCCAATTTATTAAGATCCTCTTGCAGTTTTCCACAATCCTCTTGGGTTTTAACAACTTTAAATAGTTTCGGGTCATCTGCAAATTTGATAACCTCACTCGTTATTCCACTTTCCAGGTCATTTATGAATATGTCAAAAAGCAGCGGACCCATTACAGATCCCTGAGGTACACCACTATTCACCTTTCTCCATTGGGAAAATTGGCCATTTAGCCCTACCCTCTGCTTTCTATCTTTTAACCAGTTCCTGATCCACAATAGTACACTGCCTCCTATCCCATGACTCTTTAGTTTTGCCAAAAGTCTCTCATGAGGGACCTTGTCAAAGGCTTTCTGAAAGTCCAGATACACAATATCAACCGACTCACCTTTGTCCACCTGATTATTCACTCCTTCAAAAAAACATAACAGATTAGTAAGACAAGATCTTCCTTGTCTAAAGCTATGTTGGCTGTCTCCCATTAGGTCATGACTATCTACATGCTGAGTAATTTTATTCTTTATGATGGTTTCTACCATTTTTCCCGGTACTGATGTCAGGCTCACCGGTCTGTAGTTTCCCGGATCACCCCTGGAACCCTTTTTAAAAATTGGTGTTACATTGGTGATCCTCCAATCTTCAGGTATTAGAGATGATTTTAATGATAGTTCACAGATTACTAATAGCAGGTCTGCAATCTCATATTTCAGTTCTTTCAACACCCTTGGATGTATACCATCCGGCCCAGGTGGTTTGCTACTCTTCAGTTTATCTAATAGTTGTTTGATGCATAGGCCCCTAGGCTATAACCCTTTGGCCTGATCAAGTGCTCTGTTGCCCTGGTCAAATGTCTTTCCTGTAAGAGCACCACTGTGGCCCTTTGATGCTAAAGCTCTTTATATAATTTCTGCCTTTTTTAAATGGCGAGTTGAGACCCTTCACATTCAGTGTCATTTTTAACTCACCGTTTGATAATACCTCCCCTTCCCCTCCCTTGGCTAACAATGCCCTTCCCTAAAACTGGTTGTCCCCCTCCTTGGAGGCTCATCTTCCATATATGGTGACAATCAATCAGACCTCTGCCGTGCCCCTCCCCCTTCCGTTCCCCCTCCCCCTTCCTCGCACCTAATACCCTCTAATAGCCCAGCCTATCCCTCCCTCCCTCCATCCTGGCCCAAAATCAAAATTCACATCCCCCCCCTTGTTGCCACCTACCTCTCCCCACTGCCCATTATTTACATTCATAATGTTTGTTTGTAACCCAACCTTACCCTCTAAACCTTCCACCCCTTCCCCCCCGCTCTTCCCCTCCCTCTTCCTACCCACCTTCTATGCCCCCCACCCTCCTCCCCTACCCTTCAAGTATCATCTCTTGCAAGACTCTTATCAATGTCCTACATCACAGTACAATTAATAAAAACATCTGATGCCAAATACTCTGGATTCCTCCTTTTCAGCCAGTATCCTTTGCTGTTGGTTTTACTCCTGGGCTGCCTTTGGTCAGCCTCGCCAGTCTTTGAGCCTGAGCTGGTATTCTCTGCCATTGTAAACCGGCCTTCCCGGCCCCGGACGTCGTTCCATTCTTTATTTGTGCTTGGCTCTTTGCCCCCTGGCATATTGCTGAGTCCCAATTCTCCTAGCATGCCCTATGCTGCTTCACTGGTCTTCACCCTTCTCGACATTCCTTTCACCATTATGAGCAGTCCAAAAGGGTATAGCCATCTATAACACACCTCTCTCCTCAGGAATGCCGTCAACTCCCTCATCTCTCTCCAGTATTGTAGGGTGCCCAGAGAAGTCCTGAAATTTCACCGCTTGTTCTTCCCACTGAAAATGACCCAATTTTCGTGCAGCCTTCAAGATAGTCTCTTTACTCTTAAAAGATCTCAGGCACACCACTATGTCCCTTGGTCTGTTGTCTCATATTGGACCCAGCTCCCTGTGTGCCCTTTCAATTTGCAGTGACTCACCCCCCTCACTCTCATCTAAGGCCATTGCTTGTAACACTGCTGCCAACACTTTTTGAATGACTTCCTCACAATTCTTATATTGGGGGCTCTCTGGAATGCCTCACTCATTGCTCCTCTGTCTTCTCCTTCAACTCTCCCCTGCGCTTGCTTTAATTCTGTCCATCCTTTTTGAATATCTTCCAACATATCCCCTTGTTCCAACTGCGTTTCCGTTTCCTCAACTCGGGAACCTAGGTCCCCTATATCCTGTCATAACTATTTGTAAAGTCTTTTAGGTCATCTTTTTACTCCACAAATTCCCACTTTAAGTTCTTCTTTCAGCTCATTCAGCCACATCTTTATCATATTTGATATTCCCAGGCCCCATGAACTCTCCAGCTCCTCCCCAGACTCTGCCTCAGGCTCTGCCACTGTTTTGGCCTCTTTGGGGGGGGGGGGGGGGCATAAGAGGACCTGTACTCCGGCATCTTTTTCTTTGCTGTGAGCCCTCTTGGGCTTCTCCATCTTCCTCACAACCATCTCCTTTGGGCTCTACTGCTTTGTAATCTGAGACTCCTTCCTCCCTGTTTGTCCTTTCCAAAGACTTAAAGGTTTGTGGTATTGTTAATTTGACCTTAGAGAATATTAGGTAGCTTAATATGTCCGGCTTGAGTAATTTTGCTTTCAGGCCTGCACTCCTTTCCCTACCAGGCTTATAGAGGCCTATATCGTCTGTCTGTGCCCCTGTCGCCTCCTTCCTGGAGCTGCTGCCGCGTCACTGCTGACTCTTCTCTCCTGCACTGCAGTCCCACTCCAATGCCACTGTCTGGATCTCCTATGTCTCCGGGGCCCAGCCACTTCACTGGCACTGCGTGCTCTCCCTCATGCCCACACAACTTTCCTTGCTGCCCTCCACTTCTGCAGCCACAGCACACTCGCTGCTGCTGCTTGCCTGCGGTGATCTCTGCTGCTGCTCGGCTCTGTCATTGGCACCCGATAGCTTTGGCTGCCCTCTCTCCAGTGATCTGCTCCCTCACTGCTCTGCCTCATTCACTTGCACTGCTGCATTCAGGCCACTTCTCCGCTGCCACGTGCTCAACGATTGTGGCCTCACTGCCACACCTGCAGCTTGCCATTCCTCCAGGCTCCCCAGCTTTCTCCACTTCCGGCTTCAACAGGTGTCCACTCACTGATGCTCCAGCATTTCACACCATTTGACTGCCGCTTTTGCTTTCAGGTTTGTTTTCTCCTTTGAGGGCTTTGGTGGCAGAGCTCTTAAGTTCATGCTGCCATTTGGCCAGATGACATCACTGGAAGTCCAGAAATGGTTTTTTTAAGCAGCATTTATAGGTTATAATCTTGGGACACTGTCAGTGCAGGCCCCTGATTTCTGAAGACTCCAGGATCTGATTCAGCTCACACGTTTCACATGCATAATGGATTGCTTTCACTATCAGCTCTGGAGTCTTCTTAAAGATTAATACAAAGCATACGGTGCCTTTTATACGTACCCCCTGAAGAAGGCGTCCTGCCGAAACGCGTAGGGGATTTCTTTGAATAAAAATGAGCACCAGTGTTCCTTAGCAGAACTCCAGTCCAGTCCCTTTACTCTCGGGTTGCGCAACCCTTCCAGCAGCTTGCAGGCTGAGCCCATCATCGTTTTGATGATGGTGTGGTATAAATACCACTGGCACCGCCCCTAGGCACCAGTATTCTCAGCCTCCAAGCAGCTGGAGGGTTACCGTAAGCCAGGAGCTTACTGGTCTTTAGTCTCCTTTTATTTATTTCTTTAATTTATTTCTTTAATTTACCTTCCTTTAGTTGGGGGAGTTCTCTTACTCCCGTCGGGTTTTTTTCCTTTTTGGCTGTTTCTTTAATTGCTCTCTGGGCTCCCCCCTCCTCCATCCTTCTCGGTCCCCGGTATCCTTGAAGGAGAAGGCTTACTGAGCAGCGGGGTGTAGCGGAGTGTTCGGGGCTCTCCCCCCCCCCCGGGCACGGCGGCTGGATCGCCGACCTCCTCACCGCTCACTTTTGTCTCACGCCGAAGCCCCCGAGGCGGGCTGAGCGCTAGAGACATCACAGCAAAGGAGTCCCGTTCGGGGGCAGAGCTCGCAATCAGCAGCGCTCCTTCTCCTGCTCTTCTGCCGCCTCGCGCTTACAGCGATTGTACAAGCTGAGCACTTGAGGCGGCATCGCATCGACGAAGCGATTTCTCTAATCAGGGGGAATACGGACCGCCGCGGCGAGAACAAGCTCGACAGCCGCATGACCTGACTCCACGTGGCTGAGGCCTACCACGTGGAGTCTAGCTTCAGTCTGCGGGCCCAGAGTACGGAGCACGAAACAAAGTATCACGACATCCAAATCGCAAGTATTGTGGAGCTATATATTTTGATTGCTGTATAGTTTTCATTTTAATTTTAATTGTAATTCTTTGCTTATTTTTGGGTTTAGGCTTAGCTAGGACTGCCGTTCAGGGGTGAGGCCCCCCCCTTCCCTTCCCTGGAGTTGGAAATCTTCCATTTAAGGGAATTTGTTTGATTTGTTTTCATTTAATTCCAGTTAATTTCTTTAAACCTTTACTATCAGGACCCAAAATTAATAATATTTATTTGGGAAGAAAGATGACGGGTAAATTACGCTGTCCGTCCTGCGGAACCCGCAGAGTAGCGGATTCTGAGGCCGGGATCTGCCGGAGTTGTGCTGCTGAAGCAGCCTCCGTGGAGCAGGAAATTCAGCTGTCCATGGACCACACTTCTCAGGGGTCTCAAGGGCGCCGGGAGGGGGGAGGAGATTCTCCCTCCTCTCCCCCGCCCTCTACCTTTGCATTACCAGGCCCCTCTCAGTCCCTTCCTCCTGCTCCCAGTGCAGCAGAGGGAGGCTGGGAACATTTTTCTCCAGAATTTGTCCTTCTGTTACACAAAGCCTTTTGTATGAGGCAACAGGGACTCGGGGAGCCGTCGCTGCTAAAAGATTGTAACCGGCCCGGCCCAGGGAAGACAAGCTTACATGATCCCGGAGCCCCTCCTAAGCGCTCTAGACTAGGGAGCGAAGAACCTCTCACCTCTCCTTCTCCGATCACTCCAGATGAGGAGGGATCAAACAGAAGTGGAGGAGGAAGAGGAAGAGCTTGAGGAGGGGGAAATCCCAGAAGAGGAGCATTCCCGGATAGTTAGAGTTTTTCGTCGGGAGGAGCTCCCAGCCCTGATTAATGAATCCCTGAAGGTGCTCAATATGGCATCAGACATCCCTGCAGAGGAAGAAACGTTAGAGGATCCATTGATTCAAGCCGTCAGAAAAACTCAGAAGGTCTTTCCGATTCACAGAGTGGTACGCCAGATGATCCAGGAAGAGTGGAATCAACCGGAGTCCAGTCTAAGAGGGGTGAGGGCCATGTCTCGCCTGTACCCTTTACCGGAAGCTGACAAAGATCTACTGAAGTCCCCAAGGGTAGACGCAGCGGTGTCAGCGGTGACTAAGAAGACGACCATTCCAGTTGAGGGCAGCGCAGCGCTTAGAGATAGTCAGGATAGAAAGCTGGATTCTCTCTTGAAGCAAGCCTTTGATGTTAGTGCCCTCGCCCTGCAGGCCTCGGTGTCAGGAGCATGGGTAGCAAGAGCCTGCCTGAGGTGGGCTCAACAGCTTCAACTAACGGATGGCGCCTCTTCTGACGCACAGGCTAGTGCGGCGCGGTTAGAGTCGGGGTCCGCCTTTCTAGCAGATAGCCAGTATGACCTTATTAGGAGCCTAGCAAAAAATATGGCCTCGGTAGTAGCAGCCAGAAGATATCTGTGGCTGCGCAATTGGCCGGCGGACCCCTCGAAGGCTCGGCTGAGTCGCCTGCCCTTCAAGGGGAAGCTGCTGTTCGGTGAAGACCTGGAAAAGTTGGTGAAGGATCTTGGCGAGTCTAAGGGAGGTAGACTCCCGGAGGATAGACCTAAACAAAGCCGTTCGACGGTCCAATCCAGAAATCAGCTGAGGGACTTTCGTAGGTTCCGGCCGGCAAGACAGAATTTCTTTCCTAGGGGCCGCCCCTCGCCTAGAGGGCAAGGCTTCAGAGGGTTTCGGGGAGCTGGAAGAGGTTTTGGAGCTTCCTCCTCATTCTCTGCCGCTAGGAAAACACAATGAAACGACGGGGGCCCAGGAGAAAGGCCTGCTGGTGGGGGGTCGGTTAAGGCAGTTCCTTCCCGCTTGGGCCCGAGTCACATCTGATCGTTGGGTACTGGAAGTAATCAGAGAGGGTTATGCTCTCAAATTCACGAAGCAAGTTCCCCCCTGCCTTTATGCAGTCTCCCTGCGGCTCTCCAGAGAAGAGGGCAGCAATAGAAGACACCCTTTCAAGGCTGATCAAGTTGGGAGCGGTGACTCCCGTCCCCAGAGACCAATACGGTTCCGGTCGATACTCGATCTATTTTGTGGTACCAAAGAAAGAAGGGTCCTTCCGTCCAATCCTGGACTTAAAGCAAGTCTATCGCTGCCTCTCGGTTCCTCATTTTCGGATGGAAACCCTGAGGTCGGTCATCGCAGCGGTAAGACAGGGGGAGTTTCTAACATCACTAGACTTGACGGAAGCATACTTACATATCCCGGTACGAAAGTCCCATCAGCAGTTCCTGAGATTTGCAGTGCCGAGGGGTCATTTTCAGTTCCAGGCTCTTCCCTTTGGCCTAGCAACAGCTCCAAGGACGTTCACCAAAGTAATGGTAGTGGTGGCCGCGGCCCTCCGCAAGGAGGGGATCCTAGTACATCCATACCTGGACGATTGGCTGATTCGGGCGAAATCCGAGTCGGAGAGTCGCACCACTACAGCCAGAGTGGTGGAATTCCTGGAGGAATTGGGATGGGTCATCAACCGGGCAAAGAGCAGTTTAGTTCCCTCGCAGGAGATCGATTACCTCGGAGCGAGGTTCGACACAAGAAGAGGAAGGGTTTTCCTGTCGGAACAGAGGTTAAGAGACCTCAGGAGCCTGGTCTCTCGCTTCATTTCAAGACGAATCCCTACCGCCTGGCATTACCTGCAACTGTTGGGCACCATGGCAGCAGCGATAGAGGTAGTACCATGGGCCAAGGCACATATGCGACCGCTTCAACGCGCATTGTTACGTCGATGGTCCCCCCAGCTTCATCCCTTATCCACGCAGCTACCCTGTCCTCTTCAGATCAGGAGATCTCTCCTCTGGTGGAAGTGCCCAAGGAACCTAAGATGTGGGATGCCTCTAGATCCACCCCAATGGATGCAGCTGACGACGGATGCCAGCCTCTCTGGCTGGGGGGCTCATTGCGAGGGACAGTTCGCACAGGGGAGCTGGACCCTGGGGGAGGCTCGCTGGTCCAACAGGCTAGAACTGAGAGCAGTGGCGCTGGCACTCAGAGCCCTCGAGCCCCTGATCCGGCAGAGGGCAGTCTGTGTTCTCTCGGACAACGTCACCGCGGTGGCCTACATCAACCGCCAGGGGGGGACGGGCAGCCCCCTGCTGGAGAAGGAGGCGGACAGTCTCTTCAAGTGGGCCGAAGCTCACCTTCTGGACTTGTCGGCTCAGCACGTAGCGGGAAGAGAAAATGTGACGGCCGATTACCTCAGCAGACACAAGATAGACCACGGCGAATGGGAACTAGCACAGGAGGTCTTCGACCAAGTGGTAGCCCTTTTGGGGAGCACCAATCATGGACCTCATGGCACGCTACGAAACATCCAAGGCAAGCCGGTTCTTCAGTCGAAGACAGGAAAGGATTTATTTATTTTATTTATTTATTTATTACAGGCTCTTATATACCGCTCTATTCAGAATCAGCGCGGTTCACAATATAACAACATACCATAACAACAAACTGCTAGGTTTTACAGAGAACAAGGTCAGAGAACTTGGAATAAAACATGGAACGTCATTACTGCAACTATTTACAAGAGTATTTACAAGAGTATTTACAAGTATGTCAGAAGGCTTGGATGCCCTGGTACAGAAGTGGCCCTCGGAAGGTCCCCTGTATGTGTTCCCGCCCTGGGCCCTCATAGGGAGGGTCCTAAGGTGAATAGAAACCCATCCAGGTCTGGTAATTCTCATAGCCCCGGATTGGCCTCGTCGCCCATGGTATGCAGACCTGGTGAGACTAACGGTTCTTCGCCCTTGGAGGCTCCCCAACAGAAAAGATTTGCTACGACAGGGTCCAGTGCTCGTGCCCCATGTGCATCGATTCTTGCTTACGGCGTGGCCCTTGAGAGGGCGCGGCTCGTGAAGCGAGGTTACTCTGCTTCGGTAGTTTCGACCCTGCTGAACGCTCAAACGCTCGACATGCCTTTCCTATATCAGAGTTTGGCGCATATTCGAGGCGTGGTGCGCAGATCGCCATAAGAGACCTTTAGAATCCTCGGTCCCGGAGGTGTTAGAGTTCCTCCAAGCAGGCTTCGAGAAAGGTTTGGCTCACAGTTCATTACAAGTCCAGTTAGCGGCCATTTCTTGTTATAGAGGAAAGGTCCGGGGCAAGTCTCTAGGTGACCACGCCGATGTAGGTAGATTCCTGAGAGCAGTCAAGCGCCTACGACCGCAACAAAGATCAGTGATCCCTCCTTGGGACTTAAACCTGGTGTTGGATTCCCTAACCAGGGAACCCTTCGAACCAGCTAGGAATTCCTCCCTGAAGGACTTGACTCTGAAGACAGTGTTCTTGGTAGCTATTTGTTCAGCTAGGAGGGTCTCGGAGCTCCAAGCGTTCTCTTCTCGGCCTCCTTTTCTTTCCTTTTTCAAAGATAAGGTGGTTTTACGGACGGTTCCCTCCTTCCTACCCAAGGTCTCCTCTCCTTTTCATATGAACCAAACAGTTTCGCTCCCGTCCTTCGCGGGAGAAGCTCAAGATGAGGGGAATTCCAAACTGCGTCTCCTAGATGTGCGTAGAGTGTTGAGACGGTATCTCTCTCGCACAGCTTCCTTCCGCAAGTCCGAACGGCTTTTCGTCCAATTTGGAGGTCCGCGCAAAGGGGAAGCAGCGGCCAAAGCTTCCATTTCTAGGTGGATCAGTGAGACCATTGCCTCTGCCTATATCCCCAAGGAAGGCAGGTCCCAACAGGTCTTCACGTGCATTCAACTCGAGCGCAGGCGGCCTCCTGGGCAGAACATAGCTTGGTGCCTCCGCTAGACATCTGTAAAGCGGCCACCTGGTCCTCTCTGCATACCTTTTCCAAGCACTATAGGCTGGATGTCCAGAGAAGAGCAGACACCAGATTTGCGGGTGCCGTACTTCGGTCCGGGTTAGCGAACCCCACCCAGGTTTGAACTGCTCTGTTACATCCCGAGAGTAAAGGGACTGGACTGGAGTTCTGCTAAGGAAAAAGTAATTAGTCCTTACCTGCTAATTAGTGTTCCTGAAGGAACTCCAGTCCAGTCTCTGATCCCGCCCAGGTTCGGTGTCTAGTGGAATAAAGGACCGAAGTAGGGGAACGGGGCGGGGCGGAAGCGGAAGACTCCAGCCGGAGGAGCCCCGTACAGGCACAAGTGAGTAAAGGCTGTGTCGGCCTCGGGTAAGCCTTCTCCTTCCCTTCCCTCCCCCCCCCCCTCTGTACTTTCAGTTTAAAAAACAAACAAAAAAAAAAAACAGATTTGTGTTTGATTTCCTGTTTTCGTTGATTTTGGTGCTTTGTTTTACGCATTTTTGTTACGAGTACTTGGCAGGACTGCTTTTTCATCAGATTACTGGTGCCTAGGGGCGGTGCCAGTGGTATTTATACCACACCATCATCAAAATGATGATGGGCTCAGCCTCCAAGCTGCTGGAAGGGTTGCGCAACCCAAGAGTAAAGGGACTGGACTGGAGTTCCTTCAGGAACACTAATTAGCAGGTAAGGATTAATTACTTTATCTCACCTCACCCTCGCCTTTTGTGTTGCCTGTATCTCTGTGCGAGGGCCTTTCGCTCTCCTTGTGATCTCCAGGAACAAGCAGGAATGAGTCTTCACATATGGGTACGTCGGTACCGACAGAGTCTGTGCGGGAAAGCTTCCCAGCGTCCAATCAAAGCTTTTGGAAGCATCCCAACATGCCTGCGTGCTGCTTTCCCGCCTTCCCAACTGCTTCTCCTCAGTTTTCGTTTTTCTGCGGAGCCGGCAGGACGTTGTCCTGTCACCGCAGAAAATTCTACTTTTATTTTTTAGTTTTCTTGTGGTCGCGACTGCCTTCCCTGACGCCACCGGTACCGCCGGTGTTTCTTTTTTCTTTTCTTGTAAAATTTTTCCCCTTTTAAGGAATATTTTTCCTCCTTAGTGTCTCACGGTTTCTCAGGCCTGTTAGGCCTCTCCATTTCCTTCATGGAACCGCCAGCCACTATCCCCAAGAAATGTACAAACTCTGGCGGTACAAACTTATTTTTAGACACTCACAATTGGTGTCTAACCTGCTTGGGTCCTAACCATTTTCCTCTGGAGCCCTCTGGCAAAAGTATTGTGGGAAGAAGTTTTCAATATCGAGTTCCCCTCGACACGCGGTCCCCATCTAACTTTAGGGCACCGACCATATCTTCTACACAGGATCAGGTAACCCAAAAACAGTCTGAGACTAGCCAGTCCTTGAGCGGCAGTTCTCATGCACAGCATAGAGATGCCTCCGGCCTTGCCCTCGAGAAACCACTGGCTTCAAAACCCCGGTGGGAGTCTTCAGCCTCCAAAGCCTGTGTGGGGTTTCAGGTTGTTCCTGAGGTTCACCCCGGCATCGGCAATGGTGTTGGATGAAACATTCCTCACCAAGGATCATCGTCTGGAGTCCTCAGTACCTACGGGGCTGTTGGATACGCTCCAGACCGACCTTCCAGTATCAGTATTGGTATTGGTACTGGTACCGGTACTAGTACCGACGTCGGTACCCTCCAGACGTGCATCGATAGACTCGCTTCCTTCGATGCCGAGTCTGGAATCTATCTCTAGTCTGGAGGACTGGGTACCGACTCGCCTTGGTACCGACACCAGACGGTACCGAAGGCTCGGTTCCGATAATTTGGATCCGCAACTCTGTTTCTTCGATACCGTTAGAGTTGCCACCGGCTGGCCTTCATCCACCGGTACCGGATACGGTACCGAAGTCGGTACCGTTATCCACATTACCATTGCTGTCGGTGCCTTCCATGCGTCTCTCCTCGGGCTTGCTTCCCTCTATACCGAGTTTGGAATCGATCCCTAGCATGGATGATGTGCTACCGACTGGCGCTGGTCCCGACCTCCCGCAGTACCAGTGACCATCCTATAAGGATTCCATACTGCACCATCCAGGATCTTCTATTCCTATAAACTTGGATAGATCCCTCGGTGCCAACGCTAGTTCTTCATCAGATCTAGCCTATCCAAAGGAAGTTCCCTCTGGGGATCCTTCTTTTCAGGTTTTCCTCCTAGATATGGTAAAATCCCTTGCCATTTCTATTCCTGGACAAGATCCTACACAAGGCAATACAGGATCCCTCTATATTCCTGAGAGAGCAAAGGAAAACATCATGCTTCCTTTGCATCATTCCTTGCAGGATCTCCTTCTACGAATGTGGGAAGCTCCTTTAAAGGTACCCCCACCTTCCAGAGCAACTGATCTTCTATATCAGGTGCCCCCCTCTCCCAGAGCAACTGATCTTCTATATCAGTTGCCCCCCTCTCCAGGATTTCAAAGGACTCAACTTCCTCATCATTCCATTGCTGTGGAGTCAGCACTGAGGCGGGTGAAGAGTACTAAAAAGCACTCTTCTTATCCGCCAGGTCATGAGTCTAAGACTTTAGATGCCTTTGGACGCCAAACTTTCCAGGCATCCATGCTTTCAGCAAGAATTCTCTCATATTTTTTATATGGGTTTATCTCTTGAGGAGGTCACAAAGAAATTACATCTTTTGACTCCTTTTCTTCAAGAGCCCAAGAATGCAGACTATTCCTCACTGGTTAGTCATGCTCAAAATATCTTGATTTCTTACTCGTGCTTCCCTAGACTCCTTTGAGTCTGTTAGCAGGACCTCTGCTATAGCTATAGGAGCACAACGTAAAGCCTGGCTCCAAGCTTCAGACTTGGACAAATGGGCACAAGTTAGACTGGGAAATACTCCTTGCACTGGAGAAAATCTCTTTAACAAGGAGTCTTTACTCCAGGTTGCTCAGTTAACAACTGACTGTCCTGTTTCCAGAGTCTGTTCTACGCCTTCTTCTTTCCCAGTTGGTAGGAAATGTCCTGCCAAAATTTCTTCCCCTAGGGGAAGAAGATTTTATCCAACTTCTGCCCATCATACAGATGTTCCCAAACAGGGGAAACATCACCCTGGTCTGAAGAATCCACAACCTCAGCAGGGTCAACAAACCCAGCAGTCGCAGGGTTTCAAATAGATCATCATTGCCCCTCTTGGTTGGTGGTTAGAGTAGCAGTCTGCTTCTTTTCATTTGCAGTATCTGCACTAAATTTATTCTAACCTTCCTAGATATCTCTTCATGAGACATCTTTTCTGTAACTTTAAGAGTCTTTATGATGATCATGCCCATACTTAACAGGGTTTTCCTCTTCCTCTTGGAGGAAAGAGAACTAACAACTATTAATAGACAGTTGTTTTCCCTGTACTGGCATGCATCATCTCACCTGTCAGACTTCCTCCATAGTCGGTCTCTTTCAACTCTCTTACCTCCCTCTTACTATAACATTTGGTTGGTAAGAGGGACCCTTTTACACTGGTAAGCCCCTATGGTCCTCTACCTGTTCTATCGGGGGATTCTCCCTTCCAGAGTTGTCTCCCCCCCCCCCCTTGATACCTTAGGGCAGCCCATCAGAGAGTAGGAAATCCTACCAGGTCTGTTTGTGTTTTTCCCAATCTAAAAGAGGGAGAGGGAAAAGGAAATTTTTCTCTGCTGCCCTGGTACGTTGCTGCAGATACAGCAATTCCTAGTGGTTAAGCCACTGGTTCTGTCCACCACACAACCAGGGATTCTCCTCCACTAGCAATCCTTCTAGCCTTAGTGCTAAGTCCCAAACAGGTTATCAACCTCGTTTGGGAAACCCTCTTATCACAGCCTGGTTGGTTCACTTCTATTCTTCGCCCCCTTGTCCTTGGTAGAATACTTGGTTACCTGCTGGCTTTCCACAGCCAGTTTTTCTTCTAACCAACCTGCAGCATGCTCTCTGCAACTCTACAGAGTAGCTTTGCACTATGGGCCCTTGCTAGAGAGCATTAGTATCTGCCTAGCAGATAACCCCAGATGGTTAAAAGGGGTTCCCCCACTCATGTTTCCATGACTGGTAGGTATTTCCTACCCTTACCATCTCATCTTAAATCTCTTTTGAGACATCAGTCTCAGGTCTTTCATTACGTGAAAACCTAAAGGGCCAATTCCCTGGCTTGGCCCATATCTCCTTTGATCTTCTCGTCAGAGATAATGTTCTTCAATGGCAGCTAGAAGATGCCCAATACCCCTCTTGCCCTCATAGGCAAGTCACTCGGGTATCTTCCTCCAGTGGCGTCCTCTATCCATTCTCCATATGGCAATTCTGGAGAAATCTGAACTTCCTGCCTACAGTCTGAAGTTATCCTCTGCCTTTTTCACGTAGGCCATCCTGGTTATTCAAAACCTCAAATTCTGAAAGGAATCCAGACTACTTCTTGTCAGGGAGACCTCTCCTCTGCCGATCGTAACCAGGAAAAGAGAATTCTCTGTATATCTATTCAAGCAGGAAGGAAACATTTAGAAAGACAAGTAATTCTCTTAGTTACACATGAGTAGTTAGAAAAGATAACTAGAATGCACACTTAATTACAATACTGAAAGAATTATGAGAGAATGCAGCTATGTACAAAGAATATACTTCACCAAACTTGTCATAACCCCTTTACACATCAGCTGGGAGCGCTCAGCGAGAGGAACTAATGACAGTCTAGGATACTTCATGCTTGGCCAAGCAGATCTACGCTCTGTCTGTTCTGGATATTTTCTGTACTTATATGTTGCAGCCAGCTCTCACCCATGAGCTTCTCTCCAGCTCTCACCCATGAGCTTCTCCACCCCATCCACCTTTTTTGCTTCGGTTTCCGGGCAGGCTTTTGATTACCCCCTTTGGTGTTAGAAGCTCAAACTTACACAGTCAGACATGGTCAGACATCTGAGAATGCTCAAAGGACACATCCTCCATGGCCTAAGTGTTCTTTTGTTATCATTAATGGGTCTCTGTCAAGGGAGACACCCAAAAGCATCTCAAAGCTTTTACATTATAATTGATGAATTCTTATCCTGTCCAAGAGAATTGTTCAAAGGCCAAGGGAAGAATTCTGTCTCCCTCTCTGATCTCTTAACACTCCCCAGGCTAGATGTGCAAAAATCTCTCATCTCTGGAGCAAGTTGGCTCAGATAAAGTACAATATCCTTTGCTGATCCAAAAATCCATATAAATCTTTAATTAGTAATACAGCAGGTATTAACCTTCTTGCTGTTAGATGAATCTTCCTCTCTCCCTATATCCCTAGGGGGGATCAGATTCTATAGACCTCTATCCTTCCACATACCTGGAGATATGAGTCCACATATCTATATATATCTATATATAATCTTCTGCCTCTAGATATATGCATATATACCCCATATGTGTATATATTCAATATATATATCTACTGAGATGTTTTTAGATATGTATCCATACTCATCTATTTGTTCTGTTAGGTTCAGATATCCTTATATTCCTATATGATCCTGACAAATGGACACTACCCCTATCAATGCAGTGCCGGTGTCGTCCCCTAACCACTTCCTGTGGTAAGTAACAAACTTTTCCTTACTATATAGGTTGGGTACTCCTAAAGCTCTCCATGTACCTTTCTTCTTTCCTAATGGACCCCATTTAGGAAAGACATTGCGGAGCTTCAGTTAACCTAACGCTTAGCGCTCCTGAGTCTGTCCTTACTTTCTTATCAGATACAAGGGTTTCCATACCCTTTATCCCCTACATGGACTGATTCCATCCCCAGTCCAGTTAGGTCAGACTCATTTTTTCTTTGGGTCCTAAAATTATGCTGTTTTTGGACCTAAACAGCTTAAGCTTTAATACTGCCTTCTGTGTCTCCGCTGAAGCTCTACCTCTTATACTACCCCAGTTCTTCCCCCTGGGGCCATTTCTCACCCTAAAGGGTTCTGGCCTCCACTTGTTTTTCTCTACCTCTACTTCTCAGTGAGCACATTCACTGGCTGTTCTAACAGACCCATATGTACCTCAGTGGACTTGTGCAAGGTCAACAAGGGAGGCCCAGATTACAATATTTTACTATAAAATACCCCTCTATACAGGGTCTTCCCCTTTAGAAACACTGTTCTAGCCAGCTGTTCCACAGCTCCTCTTCTATATTCAACTCCTATCCTCCATCCCCAGGATGCATGAGGTCTTAAGCAATAGCATGGCTCGTTCTACACTTGCAACATGCTAGGACTCCCTCTGGGCATCTGAGCTTGGGAGTCCCCATATGTGAAGACTCATTCCTGCTTGTTCCTGGAGATAGCACAGTTACTTACCTGTAACAGGTGATCTCTGGGAACAGCAGGAATAAGTCTTCACAACCCACCCACCTCCCCTAGGAGTTGCATTTTCTCTATCTCTCTTTCCCTTCCTTGCTCTCTCTTTCTTTGTCTCAGCTTTCAAACTTAACTGAGGAGAGGCAGTTGAAGGCGGGAAGGCAGCACGCAGGTGTGTTGGGATGCTTCCAAAAGCTTTTTGATTGGACGCTGGGAAGCGTTCCCGCGCAGACTCCGTCGGTACCGACGTACCCATATGTGAAGACTTATTCCTGCTGTTCCCAGAGATCATCTGTTACAGGTAAGTAACTGTGCTTTTCTGCATCAAAGACTTATACAGAAGAGACATATCTCCTTTCCTCTGCTGGCCATTACTCTCCCAAGCATCCTTCTAGCATTTGCCATTGCCTTTTCTACTTTAAGATCATCAGACACAATCACACCTAGGTCCTGCTCTTCTTTAGTGGATAAAAGTACTTCACCCTTTACTATATTGCTCCCTTGGATTGCTGCAGCCCGAATGCATGACCTTGCATTTTTTTTTTTTTTAACATTAAATCTCAGCTGCCAATTTCTTGACCATTCTTCAAACTTGGCTAAATCTCTCCTCATGTTATCTACACCTTCCTGGGTGTCTAATGTATTGCAGAACCATCCACAGAGGCAAGCCTTACCCGACAGCCCTTCCACAGTATCACTAACAAAGATGTCAAAGAATCAGACCAAGGACAGATCCCTGGGGCACACCACTGGTAACTTCTTCTCCTCAGAGTGAGCTCCATTTACCTGTACTCTTTGTCGCCTTCCACTCAATTTCCCACTCAATCAGTAACTTTAGAGTCCATCCCTAGGGTGCACAGTTTGTTTATAAGTTGCCTGTATGGAATGGTGTCAAAGGCTTCACTGAAATCTAAATACGCCACATCTTGTGCTCTCCCTTGGTCCAACTCCCTGGTCACCCAGTCAAAGAAATCACTTAGATTTGTCTGACAAATATTGAAAATACTATGACTTGGATAAGTTGATTCTTTGTATGGAGAGAGACAGCTCTGCTCTGCTCTTGAGAATCTTGTATAGGGCCTTCATATCTGCTAAGAGCAATGTGGTGTTAGATTTCTTGACTGCTTGTCCTTGATAGTTGACAACGAACCTACTTGGATCAACAATTTCAGTTTCTTTATCAATTGCCTGTTACCTCCAAAAATGTGTTGTGGTCTAGTGGTTAGAATAGTAGGTTGTGGCCTTTGGCAAGCCACTTAACCCTGTATTGCCTCAGGAACAAAGTTGTTTGTGTGTTTGGTTTTTTTGTGGTGTTTTTTGTTTAAGGCTTGCATTCTGGAAGTAGGGAAATACTTGGGTATAGTGGGTTAATCTGCTTTATCCCCCCCCCCATCCCTTCCCAAAGTTATTTTGGGGTTAAATGTGGCTACAAGAAAAATCTTCCTTTTTTTAGAATATGGAATGGATCCATTAACTGGCTCACAATGTAGCATCGCTTTGTACCCTTATAAGATTTAAACAGAGAATGAGAGGGGCTGCCACTAGTACTAGAACCCCTAAGGAGTCAAAAACAGGAGTATCCCAGGCTGGAGAAGGAACAGAACATAAAGGTTTAGTTTGGGAATGCAGCATTTAGCTCATGCCTTTCCAGTAGTAGTGAAATGTGCGATACCTAATATATCGCAGTCCCTCTCAAATTGTAAGGTGGTACACATAGGCCTCCTTGAAATATGCATGTGTAGAATGTAAAGAAAACAAATTTGCTGGAAGTTTAAAAAAAAAAAATTCTGAAAAGTCACCCTCATAGCAACAGAAACAAAACTTTATTGAACCATTGTAATTTTGAGGAGAGTACATTTTTTCCAATATCTAGTTAAGACACCAAGCAACAAGTTGGGTGGTATCTTTAGGAGTATCCAGAGGTTCCCCCCCCCCCCCACAAGCCATACTTCAATGGGGAGAAACTCCTGTCTGTCTTCATCCTTTCTCTTGTCAAAAAATACTAAAACACAGGGCATACCTAAGTTAACCACAAACCTTGGAGAAGCTACGACATCCAACTTAGCCTTGGGAGGGATGACCTCAATTCTTCATTTGAATGGTTATCAACTTTCTGGAAGATAAATGCCAATCTAGGTGACAAGTTTCCTAAAAGGTAGACAGATTACATTCTGATTATGCCAGGCTAAGTAGTGGATTTTCCCTGTCCACTTTTAATAATTTATGGCCTCTTCCTCCAGGATCTTGTTCAAACCTCTTAAACCCAGCAACACTAGCAGCTTTTACTACATCCTCCAGCAATGAATTAATTGATTAACTTTGCACATTAAATATGCTACATTGCAAGAGAATATTTTCATTCAATCTACACTTCCTTATTGTCCGTCCAGTCCCACACCTCTGGGTAGTGTATCTCTTCCAGCAGCTTGGAAGCTGAGCCTTTCTTTTTTTTTTATGACACTAGTGTACATATGCAGCTGGTACTGCCCACCAGCCCCAGTATGCTCAGCCTCCAAGCAGCTGGAGGAGGTTGTGAGCCAGGGTGCTGGACTCACAGAAAGATCAACTAAGGAGATAGGTTTAGTTTGCTTTTATTTCCCCTGTTAAGGTGCAGATTTCTTTGTTAAAGGCAGAAGTAAAAAAAACAACAAAAAAACCCCAGAAGGAACAGACAACAGGGTTAAGGGAAGGATATTCCTCCCCCCTCTCCCCCCCCAGGATTTTGGGGGGAGGGTTCTGTGGGGGCCTTCCTCAGTCTGAGACTTCTGGCTGCTCCCGAACCCATTATCAGGTGAGGAGCTGCTGCAGTTGCTTGACTGGAGTGAAAGCTGGCAGCCCAGAGTCACCCCCCTCAGCACCGGAAGGAACGCTGAGCGCGAGGGGTAGAAAAGCCATGCGGCAAAGATGCTCCAAGGTAAAAGTGGCAGGGGGGTGGAGGACAACAGAAACCTCTAGCAACCACCAGAACATGAGACAGAGCAGCCTGCAGCCTCATGTTTTGGAGCCTGCAGCAGTGTGGGAAACTCCCCCAGCTGCATTTAAGGGCTATTTCTTATTCAGGCCTGCATGTGTTTAACCCCCTGCTGTGTTTTGGGTGTCTGGGAGAGGCAGCCACCAAAGAAATAAAGCAGGACAGAGCGGCCTCTTCCTAGGGGGCAATTTGCAGTTTCTTTTTCGTTTCAGTTAATTAGATTTTATTTTAGTTCAAGTACTTTAGTGCTCTGTGCCTGAGCCTGTGGAGGTCCACTGTGCTGGAGGTCCTGTTACATACCCGGGTACAGATTGAGGGTTTTCCTGGGGAGTGCCCCAGCCCTTCCCACCATGCCAGCCAGACCGCAGTGCCTGGTATAGGATGGTATAATGGGGTATGAACCCCACTTAAGCATTCCTTGTGTTATACAGCTCAAAATGTATTCAGTGCACAATGACTTGATGCAGACATGTGGGGAAAGGCCTAATCAGAGAGGCCATGGTGGTTGCTGGGCAAATTTCAGAGTGCTGTGTGCTTGGTCAGGTGATCTAAAAGGCAGTTGGTTAATACTTTATTCCTGTCTCTGACTTGCTATCAGACCCTTCTCAGGAGAAAGTTACAAAGGTGTGGTATGTTTTCTTTAAAAAAAAAAATAAATAAATAAATAAATGCTGCATATAGGTTTGTAGCAGCAACAGCTCTGGAAAACAGGAAGTACCTGCATACAAGAAATGTATATAATTTGAAAGAGTGCATAGGACGCAAATGAAATCTTTCCATTGGTCTATGGTCAGAGTAACCTGACATGATCATCTCTTGTCTCTTAGCCCAGATTATGTACCTATTAAAATCTGTAATATTGCTTGTAAGGGAAGCTGTACTCCCTTATAGCCATTAGTAGTATTTGAGTAAAGTTTGTTTTTATTCTGTGTGTCAGTTTTGATCAGGGCAAGGTCCATTTCATATCTTTAAGATACAACACTGCAGTGCAGTCCTGATGTGGTGTGGTCTCGGAGGCAGGTGTGTCTGTCTGAACTGCATGCAGGAGGTGGTCATGGGAGCAGGACCTGCAGGATGAGGAGGCAGGAGAGTCCCTCCTGGTTGCAAGAGACCCTGGTGGCGGAGGTTGCCATGTTACCTTCAACGGATCCAGTCCCTGCAGGATGCCCAGACCATCCACTCCTCAAGCCCAGGGAGCAATAGGGCTCCCAGGGAGTTCTCACTGGAGTTTTTCTTTTGCATAAGGCGTTTTGCCTACCAAGTGGCTCCTTGGCCCTGGAATACAGGGCTAAGAGGATGTCTGATGCAAAAGAGCATGAGTCAGGAGCAGTGGCATCTAAGCGGGCTAGAGGCTGAGGAGTGGCAGCAATCGCCATTGTCAGAGGGGCTGGATGGGGAAGACCTTGACACGGAGCTGTGGTGTGATAGTTGGGATTGAATCCTGAAAGGGCCAATGGCTCAGAGCGTGGGTACACCCATGTCTCCTGGAACAGTTACCGTGTATCAATGCTGTTTCCTTCAGGCTACTAGTGCTGGTGGGCCGAAAGGAGTAGGACCACTCTTAAGAGGGAGAGGTGTTAGGTTTTCCTGGCCCCCTTATCTCTTGCTGTCCTTATCTAATCTTCAAACTTAGGAAAAAAGTCACACTTTTTTGCCCCATAATTTCAATTGGAATGCAATTCGCTTTTAGCTGCAGCTTTAATTTAGGAGGAAAAAAAACAGACTTCCTCAGGCCTGTGAGCATCCAGGGACTCCCATTCATCACGGTTTTTCTTGGCCTGACGCAGCCATGGCCTCTAACATTTTTTGCCCCATTTGGGACTCTGATGCCCAGGGCACCTTCTGGCCAGCATCTGGGCACCCCCAACAAAGGGACCAGGGCCCAATGCTGTGCTGTGGCCCCTGCTGCTTTGCCCCCCCCCCCCCTCCCCTGTGTTGCTGATGAGCTCTATACCCACTTTGGGCTGTTTGTGCCTTGAGGGCTTGCTTATGCTGCAGCTCTTGAAACAGCCATTCAGTTGGCTGTTTTTTAGACCCTTTATGGAGTTGAGCCCCCTATTCTCAAGAACAGCTAGAGGTCATGGTCCCTGCCTCACCCTTGTGCTCCTCCATTCCTCTGCAAGACCAGCCTTTCTATGCAAGGGTTGTCTGAAGGTCTCAAGTTTTCAGCCACTGCAAAGTACATTTGAGGATGGCAGTGAGTTCCTCCACAGGCCAGGTGGGATATCTGCCAGATCCATCTTTCCTTGACTATGCCCTGTTTAGTCTTTAGGGATGTTATAGTGGCTCCATAGGTTTTAGAGTTGGCTTTCAGGCAAGGGTTACAGATTGGTTCCCTCAGACTCTGGTGGACCCATGATTCTGCACTGTTCCACCTTCTCCCGATCCTGTTTGGGCTTTTAGGGAGGAAAGCTGTGGTCCTTAATGTCCTGTACTGCTGTTCCCTGCAATAGCAAACTAGACAAGCCAGGTAGGGGAAGTACAGTTTTCAATTGTAGTGAAGTGTATGACCGTCCCTGGAGTGGGGGTTGCTACAAACATACAAACCACCCATTCTACTGCCTGAAAGTCAAAAAGGTGTGCCTGAAGCATATTCTTCAAGAGTATTCTATGTTGTGCTGGTAGCTGAATGGCTGCATGGCCATCAGGATTATGGCCCATTGCTCACAAGGTTGTAGGTGGTTCTTTAATGGCTGGCGTGAGTTGTGGTCAGTGATCCCAGTCTTCTGGAGACTTGCCAGCTTGCATTGGACCATTGAAGTTGTAGCTGATTGACACTGGTTCAGAGTTCTCACAGCTCCATGGCAGAGGTAGTGGCCATTTAATAATTCTAGCATTCTTCCATGGATGGCTCCAGTTTGGTGGAGCATAGGCTAAGAGGGAACAGGGGTCCTTTTTTTAGGGCCGTGCTGACAGGCTGGATATGCCTGTTAGTGTAGCTGGGCTTAAAGGTTTGGACAAGTTCCTGGAGGTATCTGAGATATCATTGCTTGACACAATACAAATATTGTGGAACCTGTGGCTTGGGGAAACTGCTAGGTACTTATGACCTAGATTACCCACTGTTGCAAACAGGATACTGAGCTTGATGGACCTTGGTCTGACTCAGTATGGCATATCTTACGTTATGTTCTTCTGATGGAATCATTAGTGGCCTCCATTGTTGTAGGAGTGAACCTGGCAGAGCTTCTTATAGCTCCTGGTTGCCGCTAAGCACCATTAGGGGCCTATAATCCCACTTGCTGGATGCTGGCAGGCCCTCAGAAGAAAAACACTGAGCCCCAATCAGTTTATCTTGGGAGTGCATCTGTAGCATGTTAAGCTAGTGAGTGGGGTCCTTGGGCAAGATTGAAGTTTGTCAGTGCAGTCAACAGCACTGATGTAGGAACATAAGTGCCATACTGGGTAAGACCAAGGTTCATTAAGTCCAGTATTCCATTTTCCAACAGTGGCTAAGGTCAGAAGTACCTGGCAGGTTCTCAAAAAGGCACAAATTCCACAATGCTTGTCACAAGGTAAGCAGTGGATTTCCCAGGTTCTCTTTAATAACACAGGTACACTAAAAAAATTTTTTTTTAAACTGCCTCTAATGTTTCGATTGATTTTTACGTTTTTTGGTGCGCTGAATCCAAATCTGGTAACCAATTTGCTCCATCACGTACAGATTTCTTGCTACATTGGGTTAGCAGTTTGAGGTGAACGTTTCAGATTGAGTGCGATCGAGATAAAAGTTTCTTGGATGAATTCTTTATACTAATTGTTTAGTAGTTATTCAAATAAGAATAAAGAAAATTGTAACAAGGCAGCACATAAGAATAGAGTAATGTCAACAAAACACACTGTGATGGTAGCAAAATTGTCTGCACTTAAAACAGCCACATACATGTGCACAAACATTGAGCATATAAGAGCGAGGTTAGACGCAAAGCAAAGAAATGTGCAAAAAATGTTGTACAGGTATGTATGTAAGAATAGAAAACGCAAACCGCACCATTGCAATACATGAAGACAAACACCCGATGGTGTGAAAATAAAATTCTAATAAATGAGATCAGACACTGTGGTAATAACTAGCAAATTTTTATTTCAAAGTTTAGTAAAAACACGATATTTGTCAACACAGTTTAGATTTTAAAGTCATTCTTGGGTCAATCAATCTCCTGGTGGGCCCGTTTCTTCTTCCCCCGAATGCTTCTCTTGGTGCGCTGCTTGGCGTATTTTTCATCTGGGATTTCCCGCAGCAGCAACCAGCAGAAATCAGCCATCATAGTGGTGTTCCATCTTCCTTGGTACCTTCTCTCTGCGTCCTTGATGTCCTGGTGAAACCTTTCACCTTGTTCACTGTACGCCCCCACGTTTTTGGGAAAGTAGTTCACATGGGAGTGCAAGAAATGGACTTTCAGGCTCATGTTACAGCCTTGTTCTTTGAAGGCATTGAGCATCCTGGCAACAATATCCTTATAGTTCTCATCCCGCCTGTTCCCCAAGAATTTGAGAACAACATCCTTGAAGGAATCCCAGGCTTCTTTTTCCTTCTCAGACATCGTTTCAGCGAATGCTCCATCTGAAATGAGTTTCCTTATATCAGGGCCAACAAACACTCCTTCCTTTAGCTTTGCTTCAGAAAGTCGGGGGAACTTTGAGCAAAGGTACCGAAAGCACTCACCTTCTTTTGGAAGGGACTTGATGAATTGTTTAATGAGACCCAACTTAATGTGGAGAGATGGTAATAGAATTTTATCACGAGGTACCAAGCTCTCATGAACATTTTTCTCACCGGGTCTCAAATACTCCCGAATTGGCCAGACTTTTTTCCCCCAGTGTAGGTCGCGGGCCCGGCTATCCCACAAGCAAAGGAAGCAGGGATATTTGGTGAAACCGGATTGCTGCCCTAATAGCATGGATAGAATTTTAAAGTCTCCACAAATCATCCACTTATGCTCATCATAACGAATCTTCTGAAGAATCAGGGCCAAATTCTCGTATTTTTCTTGGAGAATAACAGAGTGAGCAATAGGAACTGAAGCGAATGTGTTGCCATTATGAAGAAGAACACCTTTTATGCTGTCTTTTGACGAATCAATGAACAGCCGCCATTCAGCAGGATCATACTTGAGTTTAAACTTTTCCATCACTCCGTATATATCGTTGCAAAATACCAAATCTTCCTCTTTGCTGAAATACTTCAAAAATTGTGTCTCGCGGTTGCGGTACCAATAAAAAGTTGTTCCTGGTGACAATAGATTTTTCTGTTTAAGCCGAGAACCTAGCAGTTGGGCAGCATCTTTTGGGAGTCCTAAATCCCGGACTAAATCATTCAATTCAGCTTGAGAGAAGTTCAGGTTTCGGATCTGGTTCAGTTTCAAACTCGGAAGTACTGGACTCATCGGGAAAAGCCATCTGCTGAGTCTCATGATCAGAACCGTCCACACAAATATGATCCAAAGATTTTGGTGGTTCAGGCACAGGTACTTCGTTGCTATGAGGCATAGGCCTAATTGCTGAAGGAAGGTTGGGGTAACTTATTACGTTCTTATTTTTTAAGTTGTATCCCTTCACAATGCAAGAGCAAAAATAGCAGTCACTGCTGTGGTCTTTGTTCACGCCACATCATAGGTATTCCGAAACGAAATGCTTGTTTTTTACCTTTCATCCATAAGCGTAGATCTTCCTCACATGTCTTGCACACTTTGTGAGGAGCCCACGGTTTGTCTTGATCGCCTAACTTCAAACCGAAATAGGCGAAATATACTTTTTTAATAAATGCAGAAATGTTCCTCTGCCGCTTTTTCACGGTATATTCCCCACAAATAAAACAAAAACTGTCCGGAGAGTTGACGCAACCTCTGGCTCTGTGAGCCATCACAAATACACAGCACTGCAAACTACAACTGTAGTGAACCACTTCGGAATAAAGCTGGATTACGACTGAGCAAACAAAAGGTAATAATGAACTTGCAAGAAACTGAAATTTGACAGGAACGTTCATGTCGCAACCACCGTGTTTGAGCGAGCGAACGAGGCGAGGCGAACAGGAAAGAACATGCGCCAGCGCGAGTACTGGATTTAGCCCCCCCGCCTCCCAATTGTCCTGTTATTTTAGAGTGTTTTGTATTCATTTTATACATTATCATGAGGGAGTGTTTCTAGTTACCGTATATACTCGAGTATAAGCCGAGTTTTTCAGCACATTTTTTTGTGCTGAAAAACGGCCCCCTCGGCTTATACTCGAGTCAACGTCTATCAGCCCACTTACAGTCTTGGCCTCCCCCCCATTACCAGTCCTAAACCCCCTTCCGCCCTATCAACCCAAATTAAAAAAAAACAACCCAGCTGCTTCTGCCGCGGCAGCATCAAGAGTGCCGCCGCTGCCGCGGGGCCCCCCCGGCAGAGCCTCCCTGCATCGCCTCCCTGCATCGCAGCCTATCCCCGAACGCGGGCTTCTTCCAGAGCCGCGAGAGTTTCCTTTCTCGCGGCTCTGTTAATCCCGCCGGGGCTGATGGGAAATCCCATCAGCCCCGGCGGGATTAACAGAGCCGCGAGAGAGGAAACTCTCGCGGCTCTGAAAGAAGCCCGCGTTCGGGGATAGGCTGTGATGCAGGGAGGCTCTGCCGGGGGGCCCCGCGGCGGCGGCGGCACTCTTGATACTGCCGCGGCACTCTTGATGCTGCCGCGGCAGAAGCAGCTGGGTTGTTTTTTTTTTTAATTTGGGTTGATAGGGCGGAAGGGTGTTTTGGACTGGTAATGGGGGGGAGGCCAAGACTGGAAGTGGGCTGATGGGGGTGGGTTAGGACTAGTAATGGGCCATGGGGGGGGCTGACTGGAAATGGGCTGATGGGGGGGGGTTAGGGCTGGTAATGGGCTATGGGGGGGGGCGGACTGGAAATGGGCTGATGGGGGGGGGGTTAGGACTGGTAATTGGCTATGGGGGGGGAAAAGAATGGAAGTGGCATAATGGGGGGATAGGAATTGTAATGGGCTATGGGGGGGGCTGACTGGAAATGGGCTGATGGGGGGGGGGCTGATACAATAAATGGGCTGATGGGGAGCTTTAGGACTGGTAAGGGGTTATGGGGGGGCTAAGAATTGAAGTTGGCTGATGGGGAGGTTTAGGACTGGTAATGGGTTATGGGGGGCTAAGAATGGAAGTGGGCTGATGGGGAGGTTTAGGACTGGTAATGGGTTATTGGGGGGGGGCTAAGACCTGGAAATGGGCTGATGGGGGATTAGGACTGGTAATGGGCTATGGGGGGCTAAGACTGGAAATAGGCTGATGGGGGGGCTAGGCCTGGAAATAGGGTGATGGGGGGGTTAGGACGTAATGGGCTGATGGGAGGGGTTAGGACTAGTAATGGGCTATGGGGGGGCTAGGACTGGAAATGGGCTGATGGGGGGTTAGGACTGGTAATGGGCTGGGGGGGCTAAGGCTGTTAATGGGCTGGGGGGGTTGCTAGGACTGGAAATGGGCTGAGTGGAAGGAGGGCTTGAACTGCAAATAGCTGATGGGGACGGGGGCTTGAAATGGAGAGGGGAAAAATATTTTGTGTGGGAGGGAAGACAAATCTACAATTGGCCGGATATTGGGAGAGTAAGTGGGGATTGAGAATGGAGGGGTAAAATTTGAGTAGATGAAATAGGAATGAGGAGGAAAGAGCAAAAGGAGAAAGATTAGTATGTTAAAGCAGATGTAGAGAGAGAATGGAAAAAAACTAGAAGAGAGAAGAAAAGACAAATGGACAGCAGACGATGGAGAGTTAGCGGAAGACACAAAGAAACCAGAAGAAAGTGACTGGAGCAATTGCAGCTGAAAAAAAATGCACAAAAGGTAGAAAAATATCTCTCTATTTTGAATTAATTAATTTATTTAACATTTCTTCTATACCGCGCAATTAAAATCAGCGCGGTGTGCATCAAACAAAAATACTGCAATGTACAGAAACAACATTGAGTTTACAAAGAACAGGGAATTGAACATGGGATCGAAACCGGGGAAACTAAATACATGTTAACTCGAAACTATGTACAATACTCTAATATAAATGGGTGTTGCATTGATTTTGTGAAGATGAAGATTAGTGGTTGGTTGGGCTTGAGTGGGGACTACCTATTATATCTGTGGTATTGACGTTCAGGGGCGGCTGGGGTATGAGGGAAGCTTGCTGGTTGTGCTTCTATCACTGGAAGTTTCTGGGTAACATTTTGTTAACAGGTGGAGTTTTAAGGCTTTTCTGAATAGGAAGAGGCTTTTAATACCACGGATTTCATGGGGGAGTGCATTCCAGTTTAAAGGGGCGAATGTGGAGAAGGCTCTGTTGGAGGTAGCCTTTGTGCATGTAGTTATTAGCTTGGGGACTACTAATGTGTTCAGTGCAGTAGACCTTCTGTTTCTTTTTTCCAGGGTACCATGAACTAGCTTGCTGATTGGCGTAGGGGGGTAGTTATTTAGGGCTTTGAAGGTGAGGACCAATGACTTGTATTGGAGCCTGGCATGTAAAGGTAGCCAATGCAAATCCTTCATGATGGGCGTTATGTGGTCGGATCTTGACGATCCAGAGAGGACTCTTGCGGCTGCATTCAAAGCTAGGCGGAGCGGGTTTAAGGTTTGATACCATATTGTTTTTGTTGACCCCATTTTCCACTTACAGAGCTATTTTACTGTTTTTCGTTTAAATAAATATTCATGTAATTTTATTGGTCTCTATCTTTATTTTTTACATTGACTAGTTAGGTGCCTCATTTCCCACCCTCGGCTTATACTCGAGTCAATAGTTTTGCCCAGTTTTTTGTGGTAAAATTAGGAACCTCGGCTTATATTCGGGTCGGCTTATACTCTAGTATATACGGTAGTTAACCATTACAACCTCTATTTTGGGCCAAGAAAATAAACTGCAGTCGGCTAAAAAGAAATTATGTGAACATTCCTTATATGGGTAAGAAATCTAATTTTGCAAGAAAACGTGACGTGATGGAACATTTTGGCTATTTTTCCTGGATTCAGCACCCCAAAATCTATAGGAATCAGTTGCAAAACTGGAGGCAGTTTTTTGGTAGTGTACCTGTGTAATTTATGGACCTTACCTCCAGGAACTTGTTCAAACATAGCTACGCTAATGGCTTTTACTATACCTTTCAGTAACAAATTCCAGAGTATGAGAACCGTTTTTTCACTCGATGCTTAAATCAATCTTAAATGGGTTACATTGTAGTTTCATTGCATGTCCCTTAGTTCTAACTTTTGATGTGGGTAAACTGATCTATGCTTACCAGTTCTACTCCATTCATTTATAGACCTATCTTATTTCCTCTCAGATGTCAATCTTTGGTAAGGCAAGTTGCTGACTCAGATCTGCCTGGGACTTCTGAAGTGCACTATTTTGTGACCAGTAGTGGTTGTCAAATCTTTCCAGGTGTCTCCTTGAGGTCCCCATTAGGAAGGATGACTGTTGTGAATGACTTACCACCTCGTATAGTGACAGGTTGTTTCTCCATCCCCCTCCACAGCAGAACCAGGGATAAGAACATAAGATATGCCATACTGGGTCAGACCAAGGTCCAAGCCCAGTATACTGTTTCTAACAGTGGTCAGTCTAGGTCACAAATACCTAATAGTTTCCCCAAGAGACACAGGTTCCACAATGCTTGTATTGGGTCAAGCAGTGATATCCTGGGTCCCTTTTTAATAATGGTTTATGGACCTTTCCTCTAGGAACTTGTCAAAACCTTTTTTTTTTTTTTTAAACCCAGATACACAGCAGCTTTTACTACATCCTCCGGTAACAATTCCAGAGTTTGATTACACATTGAGTAAAAAAAATATTTTCTTAGTCTTAAATAGGTTACCCTGTAGCTTCATTGCATGTCCCCTTATTTCCTTCGTCAGAATATAGACTATCGATCTACGTATACCCGTTCCACTCCATTCATTAATTTATAGACCTCTATCATATCTCCCCTCAGCCATCTCTTTTCCAGGTTCAAGAGCCATAACCTTTTTAGCCTCTCTTCATAGGAGTATCCTTCCATCCCCTTTACCATTTTGGTGGCTCTCCTCCTGTACCTTTTCTAATAACGCTATATCCTTTTTAAAATACAGCAACCAGAATTGCACACAATATTCAAGGTGCAGTCGCACCATGGAACAATACAGAGGCATTATAATATCCTTTGGTTTCCATTCCTTTCCTTATGATACCTAGAATTCTATTTGCTCTCCTGGCTGCTGCTGCATACTGGCAGAGGGTTTTAACATGTTAGCCACGATGATGCCTAAATCTTTTTCCTGGGTGGTGGTTCCTAATGTGGAATCTTGCATTGTGTAACCATAGTTTGGGTGGTTGTTTCCTAGGTGCATAACTGTGTGCACTTGTCCACATTAAATTTCATCTGCCATTTGGATGCCCAGTCTTCCAATTTATCAAGATCCTCTTGCAATTTTCCACAATCTTCTTGGGTTTTAACAACTTTAAATAGTTTTGTGTCTGCAAATTTGATAACCTCGCTCGTTCCCTTTTCCAGGTCATTTATGAATGTCAAAGCAGCAGACCCAGCACATATCTCTGGGGTGCTCCACTATTCACCTTTTTCCATTGGGGAAAATTGGCTGTTTAGCCCTACCCTCTGCTTTCTATCTTTTAACCAGTTTCTGATCCACAATAGTACACTACCTCCTATCCCATGACTCTTTAGTTTTCCCAAAAGTGTCTAAGGGACCTTGTCAAAGGCTTTCTGAAAGCCCAGCTATACTAGATCAACCGACTCAACTTTGTCTACCTCTTTATTCACACTTCAAAAAAACATATAGGATTAGTAAGACAAGATCTTTCTTGTCTAAAGCCATGTTGGCTGTCTCCCATTAAGCCATGACTATCTATCTACATGTTCAGCAATTTTGTTCGTTCTTACAATTTCTACCATTTTTCCCGGTAGTGACGTCAGGCTCACTGGTCTGTAGCTTCCTGGATCACCCCTGGAACCCTTTTTAAAAATTGGTGTTACATTGGCAATCCTCCAATCTTCAGATATTACAGATGATTTTAATGAGAGTTCACAGATAGAGATTGCAGACCTTCTATTAGTATATTTCAGTTCTTTCAACACCCTTGGATGTATACCATCTGGTCCAGGTGATTGGTTACTCTTCAGTTTATCAAACAGTTGGAATACATCTTCCCGGTGTATTGTATTGATATTTCTTTCAATTTTTCCACAGTATCACCTTTAAATACCACTTCAGTCATGGGTAACATCCCCTACATCTTCCTCCAGTAAAGACTGAAGCAAAGAATTCATTCAGTCTCTCCACTATAGCCTTGTCCCTTCTTACTGCCCCTTTTACCCCTCTATCATCTAATGGTCCAACTGACTCTCTCAGGTTTTTTACTACAAATGTACTTGAAAGTCTTTATGCATTTTTGCTTCCACAGCAAGCTTCTCAAATTCTCTTTGCCTGCCTTATCAATGCCTTGCATTTAACTTGCTTGTGCTGTTTCCATTTTTCGTTGTTTGGCTCTTTTTCCATTTCCTGAAAGATGCTTTTTTCCTAATCGGTTCTCCAGGCCAGTCCGGGAAACAGTAGGATTGTCACACTCCTCCAGCAGCTGAGGACTGAAATACAGAGTCTTGTAACCCTATATCTAGCTCCCCCTAGCATTCCCAACTCGGTCTTACAGTCCTCAGCAGCTAAGGGGGACAGTGTTAGCTCCTGGGTTCATAGGCGAAAAAAAAAAAAAAGAAAACCAGTACAATACAGGAAGGCTGCAAGGTTGTCTGGCAGTACTCTAGCAGGGCATTCTGGCCAAAAAAGAAGTCTGTATGGATCAGGACGCTGAATAGCATGACTGTAAGGCAGAGCCTGCCTCGGTGCGTGTGGTTACATTGCACTGCCCAACAAAGGCCGTGACTGGGAGCCCCAGAGCATGCCTTTGTGCTTCAGCAGCCGGTAAGCAGTTCCGTTTGCAATAGTAACAGCAGAGAGAGTGCAATACCGGAGGGTCCTGGTAGAAGGTAAGCACTCTGGGGTGAATAGCAGCAGGGCTTTTGGCATTCGGCAGGGATCACGGCCTCGGAGGGGAAGGGAAGGTTTCCTCGTGCATGCAGGAGTTGTTGGATTCATGCACACAGTGTGGGAGCAGCTGAGGTTTTCCAGGTCCTGGGCTGTGCCGCTCATGTTTCCGTAGCGGTAGTCAGGTCGAGCGTAATTTGATCGGAGCGATGGAGAAGGCAGAGCTGCGGGACAGTGCTGGGCCTGTAGCTTTGGCAAAGAAGGCAGAAACAGCGGCCATTTTGCAGGCAGCCGTTTCTCCCGCTGGACACAAAGAAGCCGAGTAAATCCAAGGCTAAATCAAGTTTTCGCAGACAGGTCAGACGTTGCAGTTGCAGTCGCAGTCCCGAGGCTTGCAGGAGGAATTGAGCTCCTTGTTTTCAGTGGATTTCATTTTGGCGATGCATAAGGCATACTGCCTGAAGAGGAAGCAGGCTCAGGTTATTGGTCCAGCTGTCAAGGTAGCGGTCTTGCCTGGAGCGGGGTCAGACTTGGAGGATCCAGGGGGAAGGGCCTTCCCATAGGGGGTCCGTTTTGGAGTCTGACGCGGGAGTTTTAGGGTGGCAGTCTCTGGAGCTTCAGCCATCCGAAGACGGAGAACTCGGTTCGAACTCGAGGCGGGAGCCATGGGTCACAGAGCTGGAAGAAGGGGAGATTGTCCCAGGAGATGACCCTAATGTTTTTAGGGTCTTTCACAAGGAGGAGCTAGGGGCTTGCATTTCTCAGTTGCTGGCAGCACTGAATAAAGCGTTACCGGTGGCTCAGGAAGAGCCACTGGAGGACCCACTTCTGCAGGGGTTCAAGTTGGAGCAGGAGGGTTTTCCAGTTCATCGGGTCATTAAGCCGATGATAGAATCGGAATGGGAATGCCTGGAAGCGAGACTGAGGGGTAGCCTCTCGATAGGTCGATTGTATCCATTACTGCAGGAGAAGGAGCTAATGCAAATGCCCAAGGTCGATGCCTTGGTCTCAGCGGTGACCAAAGACTACCATTCCAGTAGAAGGTGGTGCAGCACATAAGGATCTTCAGGATCGAAAGTTAGAGGCGATTCTCAAGCAGACGTTTGAAGCGAGTGCTTTTAGCCCTGCAGGCTTCGATTTGCAGGGCCTGTGTGTCAAGAGCATCCATCCGATGGCTCCAGGGGGAACCTTCATCCGACATTCAGGTGGGTACATCCAAGTAAGGGGCCAAGTTGGAATCAGCCACGACGTATTTAGCCGATATGCTATCTGATGCAAATAGAAGCTAAGGCTATGGTGTCTGATGGCAAGGCAGTTCCTCTGGCTGAGGAACTGGGCGGCAGATGTGTTGTCTAAAGCTTGCCTGAGTAAGTTACCCTATAAGGGCAAGCTACTCTTTGGGGAGGCCTTGAAGATGGTGAAAGATCTCGGGGATTCTAAGGGAGGTCGACTCCCAGAGGACAGCCCGAGGGGTTCATGACCAGGAGGCGTACAGAGGTCATAAGAACATATAAGAACATAAGATATGCCATACTGGGTCAGACCAAGGTCCATCAAGCCCAGTATTCTGTTTCCAACAGTGGCCAATCTAGGTCATATGAACCTAGCAGTTTCCCCAAGGGACACAGGTTCCACAATGCTTGTATTGGTTCAAGCATTGATATCCTGGGTCCCTTCTTAATAATGGTTTGTGGACCTTTCCTCCAGGAACTTGTCCAAACCTTTTTTAAACCCAGCTACACTAACAGCCTTTACTACATCCTCCGGTGGTAAATTCCAGAGTTTGATTACACGTTGAGTGAAAAAATATTTTCTTTTATTAGTCTTAAATAGTTTACCCTGTAGCTTCATTGCATGTCCACTAGCCTTTCTATATTCTGATAAGGTAAACAATCGATCTACGTTTACCCGTTCCACTCCGTTCATTAATTTATAGACTTCTATCATATCTCCCCTCAGCCGTCTCTTTTCCAGTTAAAGAGCCCTAACCTTTTTAGCCTTTCTTCATAGGAGTATCCTTCCATCCCCTTTACCATTTTGGTGGCTCTTCTCTGAACCTTTTCTAAAATCGCTATATCCTTTTTAAGATACGGCGACCAGAATTGCACACAATATTCAAGGTGCGGTCTCACCATGGAACGATATAGAGGCATTCTAATATCTTTTGTTTTATTTTCCATTCCTTTCCTTATCATACCTAGCATTCTATTTGCTCTCTTGGCCGCTGCTGCACACTGGGCCGAGGGTTTTAACATGGTATCCACAATGACGCCTAAATCCTTTTCCTGGGTGATAGTTCCTAATGTGGAACCTTGCATCGTGTAACCATAGTTTTGGTCAGGCGAGAGACTTCCGCAGGTTTAGAGCGCTGCGGTGTGGGCCATACCAGAGGGGTCACTTTGTCTAGAGGTCAGCCCTTTCAAGGGACAGGGATATTTTGGTTCCCAGCAGACCCCTCCAAGAAATCACAATGAAGTCAGGAAGGCCCAGCTGGAGTTGCTAGTGGGGGGGGGGGGGGTTGCCTACAGCAGTTTTACTCCACCTGGGCCACTATTATGACAGACCAGTAGGTGTTGATCATCCACAAAGGTTACACGTTAGAGTTCTGCAGGCCTCTAGCGGATGTGTTTGTGGTGTCTCCATGCAACGCTCAGGAAAAGAAGGCGGTACTAGTAACATTGCAGCAGTTACTGCAACTGCAGGCAGTGGTGCCTGTATCCCAAGACCAGTGCGGCTTAGGTCGATACTCCATTTATTTTGTAGTACCCAAGAAGGAGGGGTCCTTTCAACCCATTCTCGATCTCAAGCACATAAACAGAAGCTTAAGGGTACCGCATTTTCAGATGGAAACGCTGCAATCGGTGATTTTGGCAGTGAAGCCAGGAGAGTGGCTTATCTGCATATTCCTATCGAGGAAAGCCAATGTCAGATCTATCAGACCAGAACATCAACGGTTCCTGTGCTTTGCAGTTCACATGGGGCAGGGGTGGGCAACTCCGGTCCTGGAGAGCCGCAGACCAGTCAGGTTTTCATGATGTCCCTAAAGAATATTCATGGACCTATTTCTATAAAATGGAAGGCAGTGGATGCAAATAGATCTCATGAATAATTCATTAGGGACATGAAAACCTGACTGGTCTGCAGCTCTCCAGGACCAAGTTGCCCACCCCTGCCATGGGGCATTTTCAGTTCAGGGCTCTTCCGTTTGGTCTGGCCACGGTGCCCAGCACCTTCACAAAGGTGGTGGTGGTGGTGGCGGCAGCAGTGGCCTTGAGACACAAAGGAATTCGGGTGCACCCTTATCTGGATGATTGGCTCGTTCAGGCAGAGTCAGAGGAAGAAGCGGTCAGGGCTACCGGGCAAGTAGTAGCATTCTTGGAACAGCTTGGTTTGGTGGTCAACCAGGCGAAGAGTCAGTTGTGCCCAGGGCGTCAGCTAGTTTTTCTTGGGGTCTTGTTCAATACAGAGGCTGGTGTGGTGTCACTTCCCGATGGCAGAGTGCTAAAGATTCAGATGCAGGTGTGACGTTTTTTGCACATGAGTGTGCTAACAGCATGGCATTACATGCAGCTGTTACAGTTGATGGCAGCATCCTTGGACCTAGTGGCATGGGCCAGGGCCCATATGCATCCTCTTCAGCAGTCTCTCTTCTCGTGGTGGTCTCCACAGGAGCAGCCGTTGTGTCAGAAACTAGTCTGTCCAGAAGAGGTGAAGAACAGCCTGGAGTGGTGGCTGGTGAGCGATCATCTTCAGGCAGGCGTGTCTTTTGGAGCAGCCCGAATGGGTGTTGGTCACTATGGATGCAAGCATTCAGGGCTGTAGGGGCGCATTGTCTAGCTCAAGTGGTGCAGGGTGGTTGGTCAAGGACTGAGGCCAAGTGGTCGATCAATCATCTGGAGATTCGAGCAGTGCAGTTGGCGCTGCAGAGCTTCTCGGCTCTGGTAACGGGGACAGCGGTTCAAGTGTTCTTAGACAATGCGGTAACGGTATCGTATATCAATCGGCAGGGCAGCATGGGAAGTGCAGCGTTGGGAGAGGAGAGCCAGTTGCTAATGCAGTGGGTGGAGTGTCATCTGCTGGCCTTTTCTGCAGCCCACATAGTAGGAAAGGACAATGTGCAGGCCGACTACCTCAGGCACGTCCTGGACCCAGGCGAGTGGAAGCTCAATGCGGCAGTCTTTCACGACATCGTGAGCAGTTGGGCAGCTGGTCATGGATCTGATGGCTACCTTTGCCAACGCCAAGGTCACGCGGTTCTTCAGCAGGTGCAGAGAACACATGTCAGAAGGGCTGGATGCTCTGTCACAGCCCTGGCTGAAACAAAGTCTGCTGTATGTCTTCCTACCATGGCTGGTCGGCTGCTGCACCACATTGCAGTCCACGACGGACGAGTGATTCTCATGGTGCCAGATTGGCCTCAGACCTTCGTATGCAGATCTGGTTTGGCTATTGGGCAGCTGCCAAGGTCGATCCACCAATCTGGTTAATCTGTTGAACCAAGGGCCGGTCTTGATGCCACAGGTGGATCGGTTCTTGCTTACGACCTGGCTCTTGAGAGGCAGCACTTCATGGCACTGGGGATACTTGGCCACAGTTATAGGTACCATGTTGAGATCCAGGAAGCGATCCACATCTCTGGCATATATCCAGATTTGGCACATATTTGAGGTGTGGTGCGCTGAGAAGGGCGTGTGGCCGTTTGGCTGTTCCATACCAGACATCTTGCTGGCTGTTCAGGATGGCTTGGATAAGGGGCTAGCCCTCAATTCCTTGAAGGTTCAGGTAGCGGCGTTGGCTTGTTAAAGGGGGCAAGTTAGTCGCTTGTTGGCAGCGCACCAGGATGTAGTTCCGTGTTTTTTTTTCAGGCAGTGAAGCAGGTGCATCCAGCTATTTGGCTGGTGGTTCCTCCATGGGACTTGAACTTGGTTTTGGAGGTGCTGGTGCAACTACTGTTTGAGCCGGTGGGGTCCGCTAGCTTGCGTATTTTTTCCTGGAAGACAATGTTCCTGGTAATGTGCTCGGCCAGGCGGATTTCGGATTTGCAAGCGCTTTCATGTAGGGAGCCTTTTACAGTTTTCGGAAGAAAAGGTGGTATTGCAACCGGTGCCGTCGTTTTTGCCAAAGTTGGTCTCTAGGTTTCATTTGAATCAGTCCATCTCGCTTCCGACTTTTCCGAGTCTTGGAGACGCAGTGGATCGTAAACTGCAATGGCTTGATCTCGGTTGGGTACTTCGCCAATATCTTCGTAGGACGCAGTCAATTCTCAAGATTGATCGGTTGTTCGTGCTGTTTGGAGGCCCTCAAAGGGGAGGCAGCATCCAAGGCTTCCCTTGCCCGTTGGGCGAAGCAGGCCATTGTGACAGCTTACACGGCGCAGGGTAAGGCTCCTCTGGTGGGGCTGCGGGCGCACTCCACTCGGGGGCAGAGTGTTCCTTGATTCTGCCAGTGGATATCTGTAGGGTGGCAACTTGTTCGTCTCTTCATACATTTTCTAAGCATTATTGCCTAGATGTTCAGGCGAGGGGGGAGGGGGGGGGTTGCCCATGTTGGTGCTTCGACGTTGGTGGCCGGACTTATGTTCTTAACACAGGAGGGACCCATAAGAAAAGATATGCCATACTGGGTCAGACCAAGGTCCATCAAGCCCAGTATCCTGTTTACAACAGTGGCCAATCTAGGTCATACGTACCTAGCAGTATCCCCAAAAGACACAGGTTCCACAATGCTTGTTTTGGGTCAAGCATTGATATCCTGGGTCCCTTTTTAATGTTTTATGGACCTTTCCTCCAGAAACTTGTCCAAACCTTTTTTTAAACCCAGCTACACTAACGGCTCTTACTACATCCTCCGGTAACAAATTCCAGAGTTTGAGTACATGTTGAGTGAAAAAAATATTTTCTCTTATTTGTCTTAAATAGTTTACCCTGTAGCTTCATTACATGTCCCCTAGTCTCTATATTCTGATAGCGTAAACAATCGAACTACGTTTACCCGTTCCACTCCATTCATTAATTTATAGACCTCTATCATATCTTCCCTCAGCCGTCTTTTTTCCAGGTTGAAGAGCCCTAACCTTTGTAGCCTCTCTTCATAGGAGTAGCCTTCCATCCCCTTTACCATTTTGTTGGCTCTTCTCTGTACTTTTTCTAATAACGCTATATATTTTCCATTCCTTTCCTTATGATACCTAGCATTCTATTTGCTTTCTTGGCTGCCGCTGCACACTGTGTGGAGGGTTTTAACATGTTATCCACGATGACTCCTAAATCTTTTTCCTGGGTGGTGGTTCCCAATGTGGAACCTTGCATCGTGTAAACATAGTGTGGGTTTTTTCTTAGGTGCATAACTTTGCATTTGTCCACATTAAATTTCATCTGCCATTTGAATGCCCAGTCGTCCAGTTTATCCAGATCCTCCTGCAGTTTTCTACAGTCCTCTTGGGTTTTAACAACTTTAAACAGTTTTGTCTCATCTGCAAATTTGATAATCTCACTAGTTATTCCCTTTTCCAGGTCATTTATGAATATGTCAAAGTAGCGGACCCATTACAGATCCCTGGGGTACTCCACTATTCACCTTTTTCCATTGGGAAAATTGGCCATTTAGCCCTACCAGTTAACCAGTTCCTGATCCACAATAGTACATTGCTTCCTATCCCATGACTTTTTAGTTTTGCCAAAAGTCTCTGAGGGACCTTGTCAAAGGCTTTCTGAAAGTCCATATACACTATATCAGTCGACTCACCTTTTGTCTACCTGTTCATTCATGCCTTCAAAAAAACATATCAGATTAGTGAGACAAGATCTTCCTTGTCTAAAGCCATGTTGGTTGTCTCCCATTTAGGCCATGACTATCTACATGCTGTGTAATTTTGTTCTTTATGATGGTTTCTACCATCTTCCCCAGTACTGATGTCAGGCTCACCGGTCTGTAATTTCCCGGATCACCCCTGGAACCCTTTTTAAAAATTGGCGTTACATTGGCGACCCTCCAATCTTTAGGTATTACAAATGATTTTAATGAAAGTTCACAGATTACTAATAGCAGGTCTGCAATCTCATATATTTCAGTTCTTTCAACACTCTTGGATGTGACCCAGTACAAGCATTGTGGAACTTGTGTCTCTTGGGGAAACTGCTAGGTACATATGACCTAGTTTGGCCACTGTTGGAAACGGAATACTGGGCTTGATGGACCTTGGTCTGACCCAGTATGGCATATCTTATGTTCTTATGTACCATCCGGTCCAGGTGATTTGCTATTATTCAGTTTATCAAATAGTTGTAATACATCTTCCCGGTGTAGCGATATTTCTCTCAATTCCTCTGCAGTATCACCTTTAAATACCACTTCAGTCTTGAGTAACATCCCTACATCTTCCTCTGTAAAGACCGAAGCAAAGAATTCATTCAGTATCTCCGCTATCGCCTTGTCTCCTCTTACTGCCCCTTTTACCCCTCTATCATCTAATGGTCTAATTGACTCTCTCACAGGCCTTTTGCCCACAAATGTACTTGAAAAAGTCTATTTTGTGTGTTTGCTTCCATAGCAAGTTCCTTCTCAAATTCTCGCTTTGCATTTAACTTGCCAGTGCTTGTGCTGTTTCCAGTTTTCATCGTTTGGCTCTTTTTTTCCATTTCCTGAAAGATGCTTTTTTGGCAGCAACAGCCTCTCTGACTTCACCTTTAAACCATGCTGGCAGTTTTTTGGACTTTCTTCCACCTTTCTTAATGCGTGGAATACAGCTGGTCTGGGCTTCCAGGATAGTATTTTTAACCACCACCCAAGCTTGATGTAAGTCTTTTAACCTTTACAAACGCTCCTTTTTAGTTTTTTCTTAACTATATTCCTCATTTTATCATAGTCTCCCTTTCGAAAGTTAAAAGGTAGTATTGTGGATTTCCTTACTATCTCTCCTCCACTAATTAAATCAAACACGATCATGCTATGATCACTATTGCCAAGTGGTCCCAACACCCTTATCTCTTGCACCAGATCTGGTGTTCCACTAAGAACTAGGTCCAATATGGCTTCCCTCTGGTCGGTTCATGAACCAGCTGCTCCAGGAAGCAGTTATTTATTTCATCTACAAACTTTACCCCAGTATCGACTGGGTCAGTGTCACAGCAGGACATGCTAGGGAGATAATTGAAATCACCCATTATTACTACTCTGCTGTGATTTTTGTTAGCTTCCTTGATTTCTTTGAGCATTTCATCATCCGTTTGTTCATTCTGGCCAGGCGGTCGATAGTACACCCCTACTGCCATCACCTTCCCCCTTCGTACATGGAATTTCAATCCATAGAGATTCTACAGCAAATTTTGTTTTCTGCAAGACTTTAATCCTTTCTGACTCAATGCCCTCTCTAACATAGAGCGCAACACCTCCACCAATTTGATCAGTTCTATCATTACGATATAGCTTGTATCAAGGTATCGGTGTCCCACTGGTTATCCTCCTTCTACCATGTCTGAGATTGCAATCATATCTAACCTCTCATTTAGTGCTATATATTCTAACTCTCCCATCTTATTGTTTAGACTTCTAGCATTTGCATATTAGCATTTTAGAGACTGTATTTTATTAATATTAATCTGGCTATCGGTAGGCATGGATAATTTGGAATCTTTACACTCTGCACCATACTCAAGGGCATTTGAGCTACTTTACTCTTTTTTTGAACCTCACTGCTTTTGGTAGTATCCTTCAAGGATACCATCTTCCGAACCATGCGCTCTTGGGCGACTGTTGGCTTTCCCCTATTTTCTAGTTTTAAAAGCTTCTCTATCTCCTTTTTAAAGGTTAATGCCAGCAGTCTGGTTCCATCCTGGTTAAGGTGAAGCCCATCCCTTCGGAAGAGCCCCTCCTTTCCCCAGAATGTTCCCCAGTTCCTAACAAATCCAAAACCCTCATCCTTGCACCATTGTCTCATCCATGCATTGAGACTCCAGAGCTCTGCCTGCCTTTTGGGTCCTGCACGTGGAACAGGAAGCATTTCGGAGAACGCCACCCTGGAAGTTCTGGATTTCAACTTCCTACCTAAAAGCTTAAATTTAGACTCCAGAACCTCCCTACCACATTTTCCTGTCATTGGTACCGACATGTACCAAGACAGCAGACTCCTCCCCAGCACTATCTAAGATCCTATCTAGGCGGTGCGTGAGGTCTGCTACCTTCGCACCAGGCAGGCATGTTACCAGGCGATCCTCACATCCACCAGCCACCCAGCTATCTACATGCCTAATGATTGAATCACCAACTATAACGGCTGTCCTAACCCTCCCCTCATGGGCACATGGCCCTGGAGAAACGTCCTCAGTGCGAGAGGGTTTTACATCACCTAGTGAGGTCCTAGTTACAGGATCATGTCCTGCCACACCAGGGTGGTGGTCTCCTGTCACGTGACCTCTCTTCTCCATGGCAACAGGGATGCTGCCAGACTGGAGGTGGGACTTCAGGACTATATCCCTGTAGGTCTCGTCTATGTACTTCTCGGTCTTATGTCTTCCAGGTCTGCTACTCTTGCCTCTAGAGAACGGATTTGTTCCCTGAGAGCAAAGAGCTCCTTGCTGTTACATACATATAATACCTCTCACCAACTGGGAGAAAATCATATATGTGACACTCAATGCAACAGCCTGGAAAGCCCCCATCTCACTGCTGGACTGTTGTCTGCATCTTAGTTTAAAGCTTTTAGATACTGCTCTGGTACAATCCCTACTGTTTTCTGGACTGGTCTGGAGACCCAATTAGGAAGGAGAAATTAGACCTTGCCTGCTAATTGTCTTTCCTTGAGTGTTCTCCAGGCCAGTCCAGGGCCCACCCTGGGATGGCCGCAAGTCAGAAGTCCAGGCGTTGGTGCCAGGGTGGTGTGCCGTTCTCAGTTGTGGGGGATGATATATCAGAAGCAGGGCGTGGGTGCAGTCTGGCAGCGAGTTACTTGGTGGGTGGCTCTGCTTCTCGGTTAGCCCTCTAGTTACAGGGATGGAGGAGTGGAGGTCGTTCAGGGAACTCAGGAAGATGAAGATGGAATTAATAAAGAGGATAAGGAACAGATGTAGAATACCAATAACTCAATATAATAAACTACAGTAAGGGTTCGGTAGAACTTCAAAGGGCAAGTTACAGCCTTTATGTTCCATAAATTGGATGTTGAAATGTTCAGATCGTAGTCTTGTTTGTTTTTTCTTAGCAGCTTGGTCGATAGACTGAGTTGGGAATGCTAGGGGGAGCTAGATATAGGGTCACAAGATTCTGTATTTCAGTTCTCAGCTGCAGGAGGAGGGTGACAACCCTACTGTTTCCTGGACTGACCTGAAGAACACTCAAGGAAAGACAATTAGCAGGTAAGGTCTAATTTCTCCTTTTTATTTTATTTATTTATTTAACATGTTTTGTATCCCGCCTTTTCCTTCAATCAAAGCGGTTAATACAGCACAAAGTTAAACAAAGGTGAGGGAAACATACATTGCATTATCATTACATCACAACAAAACACTAGGAGTACAAACAGGGAACACAGTACATAACTTACATTACATTACCTTACATTAACTACAAACAGCATATCGCTGAACAGAATGAGCATATAGCAGCAGATAGTGGGTCTCGCACGGTCCACCGCCTAAGGGCCACGCCAAAGGGCCACGCCAAAGGGCCCTCTTGCGCGGGCCCGCAAGGCACGGGCGCGCCATTGCTGAAGGGATTTTAAATGATTTGAAAAGTGCTCAGATTGGCTGCAGTTTTCTCTCACACACAGTTCCCAACTAAGTAGGCACAGCTGATTCTCACTCACTGCTCACAGGATCGTTGGAGCCTTTGCTGAAGGGATTCTAAATGATTTGAAAAGTGCTCAGATTGGCTGCAGTTTTCTCTCACACACAGTTCCCAACTAAGTAGGCACAGCTGATTCTCACTCACTGCTCACAGGATCGTTGGAGCCTTTGCTGAAGGGATTCTAAATGATTTGAAAAGTGCTCAGATTGGCTGCAGTTTTCTCTCACACACAGTTCCCAACTAAGTAGGCACAGCTGATTCTCACTCACTGCTCACAGGATCGTTGGAGCCTTTGCTGAAGGGATTCTAAATGATTTGAAAAGTGCTCAGATTGGCTGCAGTTTTCTCTCACACACAGTTCCCAACTAAGTAGGCACAGCTGATTCTCACTCACTGCTCACAGGATCGTTGGAGCCTTTGCTGAAGGGATTCTAAATGATTTGAAAAGTGCTCAGATTGGCTGCAGTTTTCTCTCACACACAGTTCCCAACTAAGTAGGCACAGCTGATTCTCACTCACTGCTCACAGGATCGTTGGAGCCTTTGCTGAAGGGATTCTAAATGATTTGAAAAGTGCTCAGATTGGCTGCAGTTTTCTCTCACACACAGTTCCCAACTAAGTAGGCACAGCTGATTCTCACTCACTGCTCACAGGATCGTTGGAGCCTTTGCT
This sequence comes from Ichthyophis bannanicus, assembly GCA_033557465.1. Taxonomy (NCBI): domain Eukaryota; kingdom Metazoa; phylum Chordata; class Amphibia; order Gymnophiona; family Ichthyophiidae; genus Ichthyophis; species Ichthyophis bannanicus. The sequence goes on along the minus strand of CM066032.1, from coordinate 114,767,230 downwards.
GAAGGGATTCTAAATGATTTGAAAAGTGCTCAGATTGGCTGCAGTTTTCTCTCACACACAGTTCCCAACTAAGTAGGCACAGCTGATTCTCACTCACTGCTCACAGGATCGTTGGAGCCTTTGCTGAAGGGATTCTAAATGATTTGAAAAGTGCTCAGATTGGCTGCAGTTTTCTCTCACACACAGTTCCCAACTAAGTAGGCACAGCTGATTCTCACTCACTGCTCACAGGATCGTTGGAGCCTTTGCTGAAGGGATTCTAAATGATTTGAAAAGTGCTCAGATTGGCTGCAGTTTTCTCTCACACACAGTTCCCAACTAAGTAGGCACAGCCTCTGACCTTACCTTTAAACCATGCTGGCAGTTTTTAGGACTTCCTTCTGCTTTTCTTAGTGTGGGTTTCCAAGATAAGAGAACTAAAAGGAGCAGTTGCAAAAGTCAGACTACATCAAGTTTGGGTGTTTAAAAATACTATTTTTCTCATTTTATTAGTCTCCCTTTTGAAAGTTAAAGGGTAGTACCGTGGATTTCTTTACCATCCCTCCTCCATTAATTAAATCAAACACAATCATGCTATGATCACTATTGCCAAGTGGCCCCAACACCCTTATCTCTTGCACCAGATCTGGTGTTCTACTAAGGACTAGGTCCATAATGGCTTCCCCTCTGGTTGGTTCATGAACCAGCTACTCCATTTATTTCATCTAGAGACTTTCTCCCTAACATGTCCTGCCATGACACCGACCCAGTCAATACTGGGGTAATTGAAATCACCCATATTACTGTTCTGTAACTTTTTTGTTAGCTTTCCTGATTGAGCATTTCATCATCCATTTGTTCATTCTATCCAGGTGGTCGATAGTACAACCCCACTGCCATCAGCTTCCCCTTTTTACATGGAATTTCAATCCATAGATTCTACAGTGTTTGTGTGTGTTTGTTTCCTGCACATCTTTAATCCTTTGACTCATTGCCCTCTCTAACAGAGCGTGACTCCTCCACCAATTTGATCAGCTCTATCATTACTATATAGTTTGTATCCAGGATCAGTGTCCCACTGGTTGTCCTCCTTCCACCATGTCTCTTAGATACCAATCATATCTAACGCCCCCATCTTATTCTTTAGACCGCTAGCATTTGCTTACAAGCATTTGAGACCTGTATCTCATTCATGTTGTTAGTTATTGATAGGCAGGGGTAATTTGGAATCTTTACGCTCTGTCTGCTCTGCACTCAAGGGCATTTTGGGCTACCTATGTCTTTATTGGAACCTCTCTGCTGATGTACCCTAACTTCATTCTTCTGGTAGTATCCTTCAAGGATACATTGTTTCGAACCATGCACTCTTAGGGGAAAGCTGACACTCGTCCATCTCCTTTTTAAAGGTTCATGTCAGCAGCCTGGTTCCATCTTGGTTAAGGTAAAGCCCATTCCTTCAGAAGAACACCTTTCCCCAGAATGTTCCCCTGTTCCTAACAAATCCAAAACCCTCATCCATGCACCATTGTCTCATCCACGTATTGAGACTCTGAAGCTCTGCCTACCTTTTGGGTCCTGCACGTGGAATGGGAAGCATTTTGGAGAATGCTATCCTGGAAGTTTTGGATTTCAACTTCCTACCTAAAAGCCTAAATTTAGCTTCCAGAACCTCCCCTACCACATTTTCCTATGTCATTGGTACCGACATGTACCAAGACAGCATACTCCTCCCCAGCACTATCTTTGTTTAGGTGGCACGTGAGGTCCACTACCTTCGCACCAGGCAAGCATGTTACCAGGGGATCGTCAGTCCACCAGCCACCCAGCTATCTACATGCCTAATCATCAAATCAGTGACTAGAACAGCTGTTCTAACCTTTCCCTCGTGGGCACATGGCCCTGGAGAAACTTCTTCGGTGCAAGAGGGTTTTACATCACCTGGAGGACAGGTCCTAGCTATATGATCACTTCCTGTCACACCAGGGTGATTCTCTTCAGTCATGTGACCTCTCCTCCATGGCAACAGGGATGCTGCCAGACTGGAGGTGGGACATCAGGATTATATCCCTGTAGTCTATGTCCCTCTGTCTTATGTCCAAGTTTGCTACTCTTTCTTCCAGAGATCGGACTCATTCCATGAGTAAAGAGCTCCTTGCACCTTGTGCACACAAGACCCCCCTCACCAACTGGGGGAAAATCATACATGTGACACTCGATGCAAAAGACTGGAAAGCCCCCATTTTGCTGCTGGACTGCTGTTTGCAACTTCGTTTTAAGGTTGTGCTTAGATATCTAAAGTTCTTTACTTACTAAGGGTTTCTGGGGATACTTATACTATGTTCTGGATACACATGGATTCTGGTAAAATCCTGTGTTCCTTATCTGTCGTACAGTTCAGTCCTCCACCACTGGCTAGTGCACCACCACCTGCAGCATGGAGACTGGACCATTCAAAAGTCCTTACAGCACTGGTACCTTCTGCTGGTCTTCACATCAGGCCCCAGTGTGTCCAGTCTCCATGCAGCAGGAGGACATAGTGAGCCTAGACTGGGCTCATTGGAGGATTACATAAGGAGCTTTAGTCAGGATTTAGTTTTTCAATTTGGATTTTTTGTTTGGGTCCCTCTAACTTTTTTTCTTTTCTTGTAGGTGACTTCCCTTTTTTAAAAAAAATAAAGTAACTAAAGTCCCTGGGTGAGCCGCATCGCTGCTTGTTGCTTTTCCTCTTTATGCTTGCAGGCAGTAAGTGCTACCGATCACTCTCCCTTGACAGTCCGGGGGAGAGATCTGTCAATAGTGAAGTCCCGCACAGCTCTCGTCGGCACCGGCTGAAGCAGGGAGCTGTTCAGGTGTGCGGGTGCTCGTGCGGACAACCCGGCAGGTCTGCCCTCGCCGTGAACGTCGCTCTGGTCTAGTCTGAGCGACAGCACAGCTTGCAGGGCTCAGCGGAGGAGGTAGGCTGTGGCTGCGGGCTGTTTTTCGGCATCGGGAGTTTATTTTATTGACACGCGGTGCTTAAAGGCTTTCAGTTTTGGCACGGTTTCTTGTGGCGGCAGCCATTGTCTTTCTTTCCTGCCTTGCCTCTAGCCGCATGGAGGATGGTTCGGCGGGTCTTTTTTCTTCTCTCGAGTTGATCGGGCTGGCTGCAGCACAGCTGCTGTTACACTCGCAGTTTCATTTACCAGCGTTACAGCTGACGGGCCTTCTGGGCTACTTTTTTATTGTTCAGTTCCAGGTAGTTTAAAAAAAAAAAAAATAATAATAATTTTTGCAGTGAGGTGCAATTGAGAAGCCGCATTAAAAACACCACTTTGAAGGTGTTTGGTTTTTTTCTGCTTTTACTTCCCGGGCCTAGCGGGTCCTTGGGGGGGGGGGGGGGGGGAGCTTGGTCCATGTCAGCGCGCCCGCAGTGCGTGGTCTGCAGCATGCGCAGAGGCACAGTGTCTGAGACAGGGATTTGTCGTGGCTGTGCCTCTGTCTACCTGCGTGGCACAGCAAATGGAAGGGAATGTGTCTCAGGAGTCTCTGGTTCCTCCTGGAGGGCTGGTAGGAGAGTCTACAGTTGTTTTCCCAGCAGGGCCTCCCCCTGAGGTGCCTGCAGGGCTTTCGGTGGCACCTTTGTCAGTGGGGCCGGAACCGTCACTAGGCTACGATTGGTCATTGTAGCAGTTCGGCAGGGAGAATTTTTGACCCCCCTCGATCTCAGAGGCTTACCTACATGTTCCAATCAGCGTCCCACCAGAAGTTTCTGCGGTTTGCGCTTCCTTGGGGGCGCTGCCCTTCGGGTTGGCAACAGCCCCTCACGTGTTCACGAAAATAATGGTAGTGGTAGCAGCAGCACTGCGGAAGGAAGGAATATTGGTCCATCCCTATCTAGAAGACTGGTTAATTCGAGCAAAGTCCCAGGCCGAGAGCTCAGAGGCTACAAAGAAGGTAGTGGCTTTCCTTCAGAGTCTGGGCTGGATAGTCAACCCCAAGAAAAGTCACCTGGAGCCGTCTCAGATCCTCGAGTACTAGGGAGTGCAGTTCGATACTCGGGAAGGCTCGGTGTTTCTGACAGCGGAGAGCTCTTGCCCTTCGGATCCTCATACGAGCTTTTCAGAAACTTGTGGCGCTGACAGCGTGGCAGTATCTCCAAGTGCTAGGGACAATGGCATCAACATTGGAAGTAGTTCCGTGGGCCAGATTTCATATGCGGCCACTTCAGCGAGCGTTGCTTCTCCGCTGGTCCAATCAATCCGACCCGCTGAGCAAATGACTACTTTCTTGTCCACCGCCAGTCCGGGAGAATCTACATTGGTGGTTGCGGCCCTTGACTCTGCGAGCAGGGATGCCGTTCGAACAGCCCTCCTGGCTTCCTCTTCTAACGGATGCAAGTCTCGCAGGCTGGGGGGCACATTCCGGAGTGGACTTTGTGCAAGGTCGTTGGTCGGCAGAGGAGAGCGTTTGGTCTATCAACCGCTTGGAGTTGAGAGTGGTGTTTCTAGCACTGAACGCCTTCGAAGCTCAGGTGACGCGGCGGGCAGTGCGGGTACTGTCAGACAATGCGGCGGCCATGGCATACATAAATCGTCAAGGCGGCACCGGGAGTGCAGCCATGGAGGACGAGTCCGAGCTTCTCTTCTCTTGGGCAAAGCTGCGGTTGTAAGCACTCTCAGCGGCGCACATAGCAGGGAAAGAAAATGTGATGGCTGATTTTCTCAGCAGAGTCCAAGTGGATGCAGGGGAATGGGAATTGCATCCCGAGGTATTCGCGCAGTTGGTTCTCCGGTGGGGGGGAGCCGGTTGTAGATCTGATGGTTACTTATCAGTCAGCCAAAGCGAATCGATTCTTCAGCAGACGGCGAGAACTCATGTCGGAAGGGATCGACGCACTGTTGCAGCTGTGGCCGTCTACAGACCTCCTTTACATGTTTCCTCCGTGGGCGCTTATCGGGCGCGGAATTCAGCATATCGAAGGGCATCGAGGGAAGGTGCTTTTGATAGCTCTAGACTGGCCCAGGCGTCCATGGTATCCTGACCTAATGAGGTTGCTGGACGGAACTCCGTGGCGTCTTCCTCTGTCTGCGGAGCTCCTGCGTCAGGGTCCTCTTCTGATGCTGCGAGTGGAGAGATTCTCACTTACGGCCTGGCCATTGAGAGGGTGCGTTTGAGAAAAGGTTATTCCGCAGCGGTTGTGTCGACCCTGCTTCAAGTACGGAAATGCTCTACTTCGCTGGCCTATGTGCGAGTTTGGCGAATCTGAGGACTGGTGTTCTAGACATCAGGTCCGCGTGGCCACAGCATCTGTGCCGGTGGTCTTAAGTTTTTTTTTGCAGGACGGTTTCGATAAGGGGCTGGCGGCCAGTTCGTTGCAGGTGCAGTTGGCGGCTATAGACTGTTACAGAGGTAAGGTACAAGGAGTGACTCTTGGAGCACACGGTGATGTGGTTCGTTTCCTTAGAGCGGTCACCAGATTACGTCCAGCGTGTCGGGTTTCTGTCCCGCCGTGAGATCTCAACTTGGTTCTAAAAGCGCTAGGCAAGGCTCCGTTTGAGCCCTTAAAGCGAGTCTCAGTCAATGATTTAACACTCCAAAGCTGTATTTTTGGATGCAATTTTGCTCGGCGCGGCGTATTTCGGAACTGCAGGCCCTCTCGTATAGGGAGCCCTTCCTGTCTTTTTCTCATCAGAAAGTTGTGCTTCGGCCGGTACCTTCCTTTCTGCCTAAGGTACCGTCGCCTTTTCATGTGAATCAAACGGTTTCTCCAGGACCAAGCAGGAAGTCAGCCCTCACATATGGGTGTCATCGACTCCGATGAAGCCCTAGCGGAGCATTTCCCCAGCTTTCTTTGAAAGCCTTTGGGAATGCAGGCACGCATGCGCGGTTCCCTTCCTGCCTAAAGGTGCCATCTTACCTCAGTCTCTCTTTTTCCAAGAAGCCCACCGGACGTGCGTCCTGTCATCCCGGATAAAAGTTTGATTTTTTTCGGCGATTCTCGCTATTTTTTTTCTTCCCGGTTCAACGCCGGTTCCCCTCCCGCCGGGTTCGGTACACCGGTATCGAGCCCAATTCTTCTTTTTTGGTTTTTGCCCTTCGTGGCTGGTGTTCGTGCCCTTTTTTGATTTTCCCCTGGAAGGCCGGTCCTTTGACCTCACGGGGACTCTTTTTTTTTTTTTTTTTTTTTTTTCCCAGATGGCTTCCAGCGGTTTCAAGAAGTGTGATCGTTGTAAGAAGTTAATGTCTCTCACCGACACACACGACTGCTGCCTTCGGTGCCTCGGTCCTGATCACGACCCTAAGACGTGTGGACCATGTGGGAAGATGTCTTCCAAGGCACTGCGAAGTCGCCAGCAGCAGAAAGAAAGGCTTTTCTCGGACTCAGCCTCCGGCCGGGCCCAGACCTCATCTGAGGCCTCGACATCTCAGGATTCGGATCCCGAGCGCCATCGAAGCTCCTCAGACAGGGGGTCCCCCGACCAGGAACGCAAGAGGAAGAAGCGGCTCGTGAGGGTGTTGTCAGAGGAGGTCCCTGGCTCCTCGAGGGTCAGGTCTAAGACCCCCAACCGTCGCTCCGGGCCCGTGGAACAAGAGAAGCCTGCCAAAGTTCCTCGCGTGGAGCCGGAGTCTGCTGGACACGTAAGCCCTGTGGTCCTCGGACTCTCCTCTCAGAGAGCCGACGTCGGGCCCAGTGCCGCTGGGGCCCGAGTCTGTGGCTGCTGCGTCTCCCAAGCTGAGTCTCAGGATGACAGCCTTGGAGAGCAGACTGTCTGCCTTCATGGAGCAGCAGCGGGCACTGATGGCCAGCCTGTCTGGCGCATCTGCCCCGACCACCGGGACATCGAAGTCGACCCCGGAGACCGAGCCGATACTAGAGTCCATCATGGCTCGACGTCGACCTCGGTTGCGGTCTCCCTCGACCTCCTGTTCGGGACCGAGGGCGTCGACACCAGTGCCTCCGGCGTCGGGGCGGGTGCCCTAGGGCCCTGCGGGGTCATACCCTGACTCCTCGTCGGAAGAGTCCGCCTGGGAGACGGAGGATGAGGAGTCTCCCGACACATTCAAGACTCAGTGCGTCCCCTCGGACTCACCGCAGTCTGAGCCCTGGAGTAGATCCCCTCCGGAGAACACCCGGTTCTGAGTTTGTCCGGATATGGCCACCGCGTTGGCTATTCCGGCGGACCCCGAGGAAGAGCCTTGAGCTGAGGAGCTTGAGGCCCTACAGTACAACTCTCCTCCGAAGGAGGCCTTTACTGTCTCGGTTCCTCCGATGCTGGAACAGCTCCTTTTCCGGATGTGGGAGGCACTGGCCTCTGCGCCGGTTCTAAGCAAGCGAGTCGATTCGATTTATCGACTCCAGAAGAGCCCTGGTTTTCAGAAGGCGCAGCTACCACACCATTCCATGGTGGTGGAATCTGCCATGCATCGTCTGAAAAGCCAGAAGACGCACTCTGCGGTGCCCCCCCGGCAGGGAGGCCTGGAACCTTGATGGTGTAGGTAGAAAGTGCTTCCAGGGCTCGATGCTTGTTTGCCGTGTCCAGTCTTACCAGCTGTACATGGGCATGTACTTGCGAGACCTGGCCAAGGAGTTGGCCGGGTTCTCTGCTGGTCTCTCCGTGGAACCCTTGCAGAGATTTAAGTCCTTGTCCTCGGGGATTCGGGACTGCTCGAAGTTTGTCCCGCGCCGCCTACGATGGCTTCGAGGCTTCGGCCTGAGTTGCGGCAGCCGGCATCGCGGCTCGACACCAGGCATGGCTGCAGTCATCGGACCTCGAGCCATGGGTTCAGGACAAGTTGGTCGATGTCCCTTGCTGAGGTGAAAACCTTTTTTGGCAAGCCCATGGTCGAGAAGGCCACACAGCTCGAGACTGAGCACCTTACAAGGATAAGGCTGTCTAGGAAGACCTCTGCCCCTTCTCACAAGAAGAAGGCCTTGGGTAAGAAGCCCTTTTACCTGAGAAAGGGCACTGCCTACAAACAGTACCCTCAGTATCAGGCTGCCCAAGCTGCACCCCAGGGTCAGCAAGCCAAGGGGCAGGGTAATGAGCCCCATAGGCAGAGGACCCCCAAGCCTCCGGCCCCTGCTCCCACTCAGCAGGGTGGGGGTGTTTGACTCCTTGAGCGTAGCCTCTCAGTCCCTGCTCTCCCAACCGTGCACAGGAGGTCGCCTCGCCCTCTTTGCCCACCAGTGGCCCCACATAACTGGAGACAGTTGAGTGTTGAACATAGTCCAAAGGGGCTATGCCCTCCATTTTCACCAACTGCCTCCGCCATACTTTCCAGGGGAGCCTCCAAGGCCTCCCCTGCACACAGATCTTCAAGGTCTGTTGGTGGACAGGGCGGTGGAGCCTGTGCCTCCCCACTTGCAAAGTCAAGGGTTCTACTCCAGGTATTTCCTGGTACCCAAGAGAACTGGTGGCCTTCGACCTATTCTGGACCTCAGGAACCTCAAGTTCCTAGAGAAAGAAAAGTTCAATATGCTTACTCTTAGAACACTTCTGCCCTACCTCCAGCAGGGAGATTGGCTATGCTCTTTAGATCTAAAGGATGCGTACACTCACATCCTCATTCATCCAGACCACAGAAAGTACCTCATGTTCATTGTGGGAGGAAACCATTATCAGTACAGAGTACTGCCTTTTGGCCTCACCTCCGCTCCCAGAGTCTTTACCAAATGCCTGGCAGTGGTGGCAGCCTACCTGAGAAATCAAGGGATCTTTGTTTTCCCTTATCTGGACGACTGGCTCATCAGGGGTCAGACGTGCCAGGAGGCCTGACAGGCCACTCTCAGAACTATTGCTCTTCTTCAAAGCTTGGGATTTGTAATAAACTTCGCAAAGTCCACTTTGCTCCCCTCCCAGAACTTGGAGTTCATAGGGGCAAGGCTGGACTCTGCCCTGGCAAAAGCATTCTTGCCAGCAGACACAGCCCAAAGACTGATGGACTGGGCGAATCAGTTTCTGAGCAGGTCAGTGGTCCCCGCCAGACTGCCTGAGGCTGCTTGGCCACGTGGCTTCGACAGTTCATGTCACCCCCAATGCCAGGCTCCATATGCAGCCTGCACAATGGTGCCTTCGGAGTCAGTGGTCTCAGGCTACAGGCAGCCTCAGAGACAGAATAAGGGTGTCCAAACCAAACCGTTTCTGGACTCCCTCAGCTGGTGGCTGCACCCACCCAATCTTCTGAAAGGGGTACCCTTTCAAATTCCTGGGTACACAGTGGTGCTGACCACAGACGCCTCCCTGCAGGGCTGGGGAGCTCTTTGTCTGAACAAGTGCAGCCAGGGTCTGTGGTCTCCTTGGGAGGCGGCACAGCAGATCAATCTCCTGGAACTCAGGGCTATTCGACTAGCACTCAAAGCTTTCTCTCCTACCCTGGCTCTTCAGTCTGTCCTGGTTCAGACAGACAACCAAGTGGCCATGTTTTATGTGAACAAACAGGGAGGGACTGGGTCCAGACTCCTTTGTCGGGAGGCTCAGGAGCTTTGCCCTCAAGCACAACATACCCCTCAAGGCTGGGTACCTTCCAGGCCAGGAGAACTTCCTAGCAGACAGGTTGAGCAGGATTTTACAGTCCCATGAGTGGCAGCTGCATCCTTTGGTAGTTCAGAAGATCTTCCTAAAATGGGGTCTTCCTTTGATAGATCTGTTTGCCAGTCCACTGAACAAGCAACTGCCACAGTTCTGCTCCAGGCAACCGCATCCTCTGCGGATAGCAGCAGATGCTTTTCTGATTCCATGGTCTCAGGGCCTCCTGTATGCGTTTCCTCCCATGCCCTTGGTGGCCCGAACTCTGTTCAAGATTCTTCAGGATAAGGCCTCGGTCCTGCTGGTGGCTCCCAGGTGGCCCAGACAGCCTTGGTTTCCACTCCTGCTTCAGCTGGCGGTGGATCCTCCACTGCCTCCGGGGGTGCAACCCGACCACCTCTCTCAGGATCAGGGTTCCCTTTTGCACCCCAATCTTAAGGCTCTCAATTTGATGGCCTGGAGGCTGCAAGGGTAGTTTTGGCTCCCTGGGGCCTTCCTCAGGAAGTTGAGGAGGTTGTCCTAGCCTCTAGGAAGCAATCCACTAGGAAAACCTATGCTCTCAAATGGAAAAGATTTTCTCTCTGGTGTCAGCTACGTACAGAGTATCCTTTCTCCTGTACTGTACTAGTGATGCTTCAGTACTTACTGCACTTATCGAATCAAGGACTTAAGTCCAATTCTGTTCGGGTCCACCTCTCAGCTCTAGCAGCTCACCACTCACTGGTGGATGGACATTCTCTGTCTGTTCACCCCTTGGTGTCCCGCTTTCTCAGAGGCTTGCTTTTGCTCAAGCCTCCAATCTGTCGTCCTGCTCCTGAGTGGGAGTTGAATGTGGTCTTGCAGCAGCTGACTCGCCCACCCTTTGAGCCGATGGCTACTTGCCCTCTACGCTTCCTGTCTTGGAAGACACTCTCTTCTTAGTAGCCCTTACCTCGGCTAGGCGAGTGAGTGAGCTCCAGGCCCTAGTCTGTGATAGGCCTTACACTTGCTTCTATAGGAACAGGGTAGTCCTTAGGACTCATCCAAAGTTCCTCCCAAAAGTTGTCTCCTCCTTCCACCTTAACCAAGAGGTGGTTCTTCCAACATTCTTCCCTAGACCTCATGCAAGCCAGGCTGAAGCAGTCCTGCGTACCCTGGACTGTAGGAGGGCCTTATCCTTCTACCTTGACCGTACGCAGGGGCATAGAAGGGCTACTCAGCTCTTCGTATCCTTTGACCCTAATAACTTGGGGTTGACTGTGTCCAAGCGTACCTTGTCCATCTGGGTGGCTGACTGCATCACCTGGGCTTACAAGGCGGCTGACCTTCCTTTGCAGGGTCGGGTCACGGCCCACCGTGTCAGGGCAATGGCTGCCTCAGTGGCTCATCTCCGCTCTGTGCCCTTGGTAGACATCTGCAGGGCTGCAACTTTGTTTTCAAGCCAGACCTTTGCAGCCCATTACTGTCTGGAGAGGGAATCCCGTAGGGACAGTGCTTTTGGCCAAGCAGTACTCCGGAATCTCTTTGAGGTTTAGGCAACTCCTCTGTTGGGCTACCGGTGGAGGTTGTGTCAGTGAAAAGCCTTTCTTTGCTGCTGGGACTAGAGGGAGTTCTCTTGTTCAGCCTGGGTTCCTTGGTAGCCCAGAGCTAGGGAGTCACCGATATGTGAGGATTGACTTCCTGCTTGGTCCTGGAGAAAGAGTAGTTACTCACCTGTAACAGGTGTTCTCCAGGAGCAGCAGGAATCAGTCCTCACAACCCTCCCTCCTCCCCTGGGAGTTGCAGTTGTACATAGCTAAGAACAGCACACAAAAATGAAAAATAAAACTGTCATTTGACTGAGGTAAGATGGCACCTTTAGGCGGGAAGGGAACTGCGCATGCGTGCCTGCATTCCCAAAGGCTTTCATAGAAAGCTGGGGAAATGCTCCGCTAGGGCTTCATCGGAATCGATGACACCCATATGTGAGGACTGATTCCTGCTGCTCCTGGAGAACACCTGTTACAAGTGAGTAACTACTCTCTCTTCCGGGCGGGAGATGAGCAGAGTTCTGAGCGGGGCTTGAGTCGCTTAGACGTCAGTTTTGCGTCATTATTTGGCGGTCACCGAATCCTTCTGCAGGGGGGAGACAAGCCCACTCACGGCTGGCTGCTCGCTCTTGTGCGGAGCAGGGCCATGCGTGCAGGAGCAGACCGGCACAAGGTAAGGTAACTTTGGTGGAATCAGAGTGGTTAGTTGAAGTAGGGGGCCCGCGCCATGATCGGACCGCGGGTCGAAGGCTCAGGCAGTTGGTTTTCACAGGAGCAGGGGTTTTGGCACCAAATCGCCATTGTGTTTTTGCTGCGGTGGCCATTTTGTATCTGCATGCTTAGCTGCGTGGCAGGCTCCCGTGTCTCGGATCGCAACAAGGCTTGGTGTAGCTGCTGATCCCGCAGTTTAAGGTTATTTTAATTTAATTTTGTTTTTTTGTTTAGAGTTTATTTTATTTCTTAGCTTGTTCAAGCTCTAGAATTTATTTGGGAGCTGTAGGCTGGTGTGTGGTGTGTGTGTGTTTTTTTTTCCCTCATTGGGTTTAAAAAAACAAAACAGGGAATCTGGGATACCGAGCTTTACTGGCAAATAGGTTAGTGTAGGTGGGCCTTACTCCTTTTAGCATGCCAGCAGATCTGCAAATGACATCACTCCCTCAGTGCTTGGTGTGTGGCACTCGCAGAGGCACAGTATCAGAGGTGGGAATCTGCTGGGGGTGCGTGGCAGCTTCCATCTCTATGGAACAGCAGATAGTGGATCAGATGCAGGAATCACGCAGGGCTGTGGTGACGGCCGAAGGAGAGTTAATGGAGGAAGTTCAGCTGTTGGCGGTGCAGGGCCTCTGCTGGGTGATTTTCTCATCGGGTTTCGTTTTAATCATGCATGAAGCCTATTGTTTGCGGCAGCAAGGCAAGGTGCCTGAGTCAATGCCCTTTCCAACACCAGTGAAGCAGATGATGGCAGAGGAGGGCATCGACAAGGAGGCAAAAGCGCCCAAGAGGGCTCGGCCAATGGATCACCATCACCCACCCGTAGACGCAGGGTGGACAGAGGAGGAGGAGGCAGAGTTCTAGCTTGAATCCAGAATGGGGGAGCTTGAGGAAGGTGACATTCCGGAGCCTGAGGATCAGGCAAGAATCATTCGGGTCTTCGGAAGGATGAACTTACGGCACTTATCACAGAATCCCTTCAGGCACTCAGTCTAGCTGTGGTGCAGTTGGTTGAAGAGGGGTTAGAAGATCCTCTCATTCAAGCGGTGTGAGAATCTCAGGTGGTGGTTCCAGTTCACCGGGTAGTTGATTGGATGATACAAAATGAGTGGGATCTACCAGAAGCGGGTCTAAAGAGCGTCGGGACCATGAAAAGGTTCTATCCCTTGGCCGATAAGGACAAGGAGAGGTTTTGCTCCCCACGAATTGATGCAGCAGTGTCTGCGGTCACGAAGATCACTGTTCTAGTAGAGGGCAGTGCTGCTTTTAAGGATGCGCAGGATCGGAAGATAGATGGTTTGCTGAAACAGGCCTTTGAGGCAAATGCTCTTTCCTTGCAAGCGTTTATTTGTGGAGCTTGGGTAGCGAGAGCATGTCTTCGGTGGTCACAGCGTCTGCAACAATCTTCTCCTCAGGCGCTGTGCGAGGTGTCCTGTATGGAATCGGGATCGGCATATCTTGCTGATGTTCACTACAATTTGATTCAGGTATTGTTGGTAGCCACCAGGCGTTACCTGTGGTTAAGGAATTGGGCGGCTGATGGTTCGTCCAAGTCGTGACTTAGCAAACTCCCCTTCAAGGGTAAGCTCTTGTTTGGGGAAGATCTGGACAAGTTAGTAAAAGATTTGGGCGGGGGGGGGGGAGTCCAAAGGGGGCAGACTTCTGGAAGTTAAGCCTAAGCAGGGAAAGTCTGTTAGCATTTCGGGGTCAATTTAGAGATTTCAGGAGATTCCATACGTCTCAATTAGGAGGATTCCAGAGGCAGATTTGCTTCTAGAGCCCAGGGTTTTCGTGGGTTTTGTCCCTGCGGAAGCTGCTGCAAAACCTCTTCCTGCTCCACAAGTCGGAAGTCACAATGAAGCGAGGCGGACCAACCCTGATGCTTTTATTTAGGGCCATCTCTTTGATTACCCACAGTTTCCTCTAGCCCAATATTCTGATTTAGCCGTTCGTAATCTGAGCATGTTATCTCCGGGAGCTCCCCGCCTTCCCTCAAATATTCCTCCGCTCTGGTTATTGACCCCCATAGTGTGCTTGTATATAGGGTTTCATTATATTGTTGAAATTGTTCCCTAATATCCTTGATACTGAATAACAACTTATCCCCAGGTCCTTTGATTTTTATTATATTGGACCGTCTTTCCCGATCCTGTAGCTTACGAGCTAACAGTGTGCTAGCTTTATTATTAAATTCGTAATAGTATTGATTAACTCGTCTCAGCTGATTTATAGACTCCATCTGTAGCGTTTGTTAATTCTGCCTGAGCACCCTCTAATTCTGCCCTTATCCGCGTACCGCCCCCTTGTTTATGGCATCTTTCCAATTCAGTAATCTTACCTATTAGTTTTCCCATCTGTCCCCCTCCCGTCTTTTTCTGCACTGCCCAATATATCAATTTCCCCCATAAAACCGCTTTTAACCCATCCCACAGAATCTCCCATGTCACCTCTCCTGTATCATTCATCCGAAAATACTCTAATTTCTGCCTCGATATCTCTTAATACCTCTTTATTTTGTAGAAGGCTTTCGTTGAGGCACCAAAAGGCCCGGCCATCCTTATCTCGCTTGCCCTCGAATTCCACCCAGACAGGACCTTGATCTGTCCACGTTATGGACCTGATCTCTGCTCTAGTAACCTTTCGAAGCCAATGTTCATCCCCAAGGAAAAAGTCTATCCTACTATAGCTGTGATGCACGTGGGAGTAATAAGAGTAGTCCACTTCCTGAGGGTGGACCTGGTGGCAAATATCGCAAACCCTAAATTGCTTCGTTTAAAACTCCATAAGTTGATTTCCCCCCCTATTCCCCCCCATTATCGATTTATCAACGATTTATCTCTCCTTGGGTCCAATACATCATTAAAATCTCCCCCCAATAATAAAGCCCCATGAATTTTATTTTTCAGCCACCTTGTTAATACCCCCCAGAAATTTGTGTGCGAGTCATTGGGACTGTAAATATTTAGAAAGGTAACCTCCTGTCCATTCAGTCCCCCCCCCCCCCCGTAAACTAATAGAACTCGTCCCTTTGTCCCTTTTATCACACCCCCCCCCCCACCCAGAAGGAGACGACATAATTGCCACGCCTGCCTTCTTATGTGTGCCTTCAGCGTTAAACCAAATATTCCCAAAGGCTCCATGCCTTACCAAATTTATTTATTAACATCTTTTATATACCGCACTATTCGTTATCAGCGCGGTTTACAGAGAACAAGAAAACTTCAGACAAGTTACATTTATCTGTTTTTTACATATAATAATACAAATGCTTGCTTGTCTTTCGGTAATAAGTGTGTTTCTTGTAGGAAGGTCACCTGCCATTGCTGGCGTTGTACTTCTCTAAACATCGCCTTCCTCTTTTTTGTGGAGTGTTCAATCCTCTAACATTTAAAGAACCTACCCTAAGTCCCGCCATCTTAGGTTAGTCTTGATACCAGCTCCTCCCTCTGCTTTATACTGGAAATCCACCCTCCCTCCCTTCCCCCATTCCCCCCCTCACCTACGTTCTCTACCCCCCTCCCCTCCCTTCCCCTCTCTTCCCCTCGATCACCTCGCAGGCCACTGTCCTGTGCCTCCTAGCCTGAGGACAAAACCCATCCCTCAGGACCCCCTCCCCCCAGCTAACTAGGCCCCCCCCCCGATCTTCCCTAATGTTAACATCCTTCTCCCATAGTACTTCCTTACTTCCCTCTTCCAAAAATAGTCCCCCCCCCCAGGCTGTCCCCTTATTACCCTTCTAAATTCTAACCCCCCTTCTAAAATCCCCCCCCTTCATTCCCCATCTCTTGATCCCACAACTTCAACCAATATTGTAAAGCATTAGACAACTATTACCAACTTTTAAAACCAGAAACCGAGCACTCCCACCCCCCCCCCTCCTGTTCTTCTCCCCGGTCAGAATCGCTCTCGCTGCCTTCAAACAAAATTAGTTCTCAAAGGTTCTGAACTTCAAGATAGCAGCAGGGAACCACTGCACACTCCCTCTTCTCCCCCAGGAATGTTCCTAGAGGCATTGAAGCCGCCGACCCTTCGTGGGAATCCATTGCCACTTCTGTTTCTCCGCCAAATTCACAGATCTGTCCTCCCGATCCTGGGCGTCTGGCTGGATCCGATTCTGGGGCAAATTTTGTGCCACTGCCTTCTCCAAACACCTCCAGGCTTCAGTTAGTTTTTACACATTGAATGGCTCCGCGCACCTCAAACGGCAGCCCAAAAGGGAAAAGCCATTTATATTTAATGTTCTCCTGCCGCAGATACAATGTCACTGGGTGCATGGCCCGTCTGCGCTGTAATGTCAAGGGGCTGAATCCTGGAACATCTCGATAGTCGCCTTGTGCCATTGCAGTCTACCTTTCTTTGCCGCTGCTTTCATTATTTCTTCCTTAATCTGGTAGCTGGAAAGGCAGGCAATTATATTTCTGGGGCGATTCCCCAGAGGAGGCCGGAGGGCTCTATGCGCCCTGTCCAGTCCAATCTCCCATTTTGCTCCTGATGACTCCAGGTTCTCCCTGGCCAGCAAGGCCTCACATATTTCCTGGACCACGCGGTGGGCTTGTTTAAATTTGCTCCTCCTCCGGGACCCCCCAAATTTGAATATTACAGCGCCTCGACCTGTTCTCGAGGTCTTCGATCTTATCCCTCAAGTCCTCACTCTTTCCACCAGCTGTCGAATGTGCTCTGTGTCCTGCGCCGCCATTACCACCTCTTCCATGTGCTCCTCAAGGTAATCCACTCTCCCCCAAAGCCTGCAAGTCCAGTCAGAACTCATGCAGCATCTTTCACGTCTTTTTTTCACACCAATTACCTCAGTTTTTATTTCTTTGCATCATTGCCACAAGTCTCTTCCTTGTACACTGCTCCTCAGCGTTCTCCGGTTCCTCCTCCGTCTCCGTATCGCGCCTCTCCCCCCCGCTCCGTCTGTGATCTCAATGGAGCATAGGAGGATCTGTATTTCTCCAGTTTTTTCCGGACTGACATTCTAGGTGATGGTATCTCCCACTTTCCAGGTAGTTAGCACTCCGGGAAGGCCCAATGCATATGCTTTTTGCAACTTTTCTCTCCGTCCCGAAGAGAGCTTCTCTTTCAGGCAGCCATCCCGGGTGGTGACGTCACGTCCTCTCCTTATCAATTTTTATATGCTGAACACGAATATGACAGTGAAATTGCAAAGTTGGCTCTAGTTGTGTTTTTTTTTTGTAATCTACAAGAATTAATGTTTACATCACAAAATGCATGTCAATAGTAAATATAATAGGCCTTCGGTTATACCTGTAAAAAAACAAGTCATAGACTACTTCGATTTTTTTTCACCTGTCTCTTGTACAGCTGTTCGGGAGCTTCTCTGGGGAGTGTCCAGCAGTAGTCAGCCAGCATTGTAGTGGACCATTTTCCCTGGTATCTTTGCTCCATTGTTGCGATATCCTGGTGAAAACGTTCGCCCTGTTCATCACTAACCATACCACAGTTGGCAGGAAAGAAATCAAGATGGGAATCAAGGAAAATGGATCTTTAGAGACATATTGCAGCCACGTTTCTGATACTGCATCAGCATGTCTTCTACTAGTTCCTTGTAGTTTTCTGCCCTGACATTCCCGAGAAAGTTTGACACTGGGCATTAAGCATTCCATGCTTGTTTGGTATCACCCTGCAGCAAGTTGTTGAACCGGTCATCTTTGAAGAGCTCTCAAATCTGAGGACCCACAAAAACTCCCTCTTTAATCTTTGCTTCGCTGAGTCGAGGGAATTTTTCATTCAGGTATCGGAAAGCTGGCGAAGTGCGGTACATGGCTTTCACAAAGTTTTTCTTCAAAACTAGTTTGATGTGAAGGGGTGGTAGCAGGATTTTGTGAGCCTCAACCAGAGCTGGGTGCTGGATATTCTTCTCTCAAACTGTTACATTTTGTCTGCGATTCCATTCCTTCCTCAAGTAGTGCCAATCCCTTGCTCGGCTATCCCACTCACATAAACACATGTATTTTATATATCCCTGCTGCAGTCCCATTAAAAGGGCAACTACCTTCAAGTCACCACAGAGGTGCCAGCTGTACTTGTTATAGTTAACTTAAAGCATCTACTGACTTCCTTTTTCGTATGTCTTTCATGTGGATGGCATGCACTACTGGAATAGATGGAAGACTGTTTCCTTTGCTCAAAAGCACAGCCTTCAGACTCTGTTTCGAAGAGCCTATAAATAGTCTCCAGTCTTGTGGGTCATGAGTGATTTTTAAGGCATTCATGAGGCTTTCAATATCGGAACAGAATACCAGATTACTTTCCTTTCTGACTGCGTATAGTACACTGCTGACGTCAGATGGCTTCGGCAACTGTCTGGCAGTAGTATTGCATTGCATCAGAAAATGATGCAATCAACTCTGGATGATGTGTGCATGCTGGTATTATGCAATGTGATGCAATATTACATCATTCAAGGCTTATTTGGGATGTTGATGTCCTACTGGATAAATTTACACGGTGAAACGTAAAAAATGAACTACATGCAATATCTTCAAAACGAGAGCCAATAATTTTTTTAATGTTATATTTGTGTTCAGCTCACCAAGATACTACAGATTAGGGCTTTTTAAAGTCAGTAACGATTTCAATGTTGACCAGTGGGCCCCCCCCCTCAAAAAGAAAGATTGAATAGTGATTCTCTTGTAAAAATGCAGCTACCTTTAATCATTAGAGCTTGATCTGTGAACTAGGGTTTACATCTCATTCTTGCCATTAATGTTGCCCAATAACTAATTTCCATTCACTGACTGGGCAGATTGGATTAGCCATTTTGATCTCATTTTCTATACATTGGTCTTATGGCATGCTTTTTCAATTTTCCTGAAATAGGAAATGTCAGTTTTAGGGCACCAAATGAAAAATCATTGCAGTCTGATGCTGTGGAGGTACTGAATGCTTAAATGTTACCTCTTACAAGCTTTTCCTGTGTGGAGGGGAGGGGGAGAACATTGGCAGGGTGTTTATATTTGAATTGAATCTCCATTTCTGGGCTGTTAAAGTGGTGCATTTATCTTGTAGTTGTGCACGCCAAGTCTCATCTATGGCCATATGTCAAATGTTTTATTTTTTTAAACAAACATGCTAGTCCAATGGTCCAGCAGTAACAATACTACACAACACTTATGCCGTTTTGAGCTTTATGAAGGTGGTTTAAGTAATGTAAAAAAAATCTCCATAGTCTTCTGATTTATTCTGCATATCATTCAACATGGTATGCCAAGATGCTCAAATGCCCAAGTCAAGGATAGAATTCTCTAACTCTTGTAGAAACATAGAAACATGACAGCAGGAAAAAAGACCTATCCAGTCTGCCCTGCCATGACAGCTACTATAGTCCTAGCTTTCTTGAATTCAGATACTGTTCTGGTTTCTGCTTCCACTGGGTGAATATTCCATGAACCTACCATTCTCCAGGAACAAGCAGGAAGTCAGCCATCACATATGGGTGACAGTGGCCGACTGAGCCCACGTGGAGCATTTCCCCAGCTTTCAAAGAGAGCCTTTGTGAATGCTACCGTTCATGCTTGGTTCCCTTCCTGCCCAAGGGTGCCATCTTGTTCAGTCTCCTCTTTTTCCACAGAGCCCAATGGACATGGTCTTCATCTCTCCTGGAAAGTGATTATTTTCCCTTCCAAATTCTTAGACTTTGGTCTTGTACCATCCTCTGCCTTGAGTCGGGCACCTCTGTGCCATCCTCAACCTCGTTGCAGTCCTTTTGTCTGTTTTCCTTGACCGGCAGTCATGCCTTTTTTCACCTGGGGGTCCTCAAACCTGGCTGGGTGTTCTTCTACCATGACTCCTGGTGGATTGAAAGTGTGACCGATGTGGTCAGACCATATAAGTTACAGATACTCATGATTGCTGCCTCTGCTGTCTGGGCCTGGACCATAACAGCTCCTCTTGTGACTGATGCCAGGCCATGACACTCAAGACCAACAGGAAGAGGTCAGTTGCAGGCGAAGCTGTTCCTTAAGCCAGACTCGGTTCCAGCATACCCCTCGCCCAGCCCAAAGGAGGGTTCCTCAAGAGAGGTCTGGGCATCCTGAGTCCTGCAGCGGCAGCTCCTCCAGTAAGTTTCCGGACCTTCAGAAGGAGCGGCCTCCCAAGTTGCTGATGAAACCTGGGAAGGCCCCACGACAAGACTTGGGCGACTTGGTGCTGGAGCCCTTGGCCAGCAGTGACCATGCCAGAGTTGTAGAGCCCATAGTCTTCCTGGAGGACATATTCTCCGGAGTGCTGGCATCAGACCCGAAGCCCTGTGTCCTCCCCAAAGGCTGCTGAGCCATCAGGCTTCAAGGCCCACATGGCAGCCATGGAGCAGAGCCTCTCCATTCTGGCCTTGCAGTAGGCATTGATTTCTGGACTCCCAGCATCATCAGCCCTGACACCCGGCCTCAGGGGATCCCTGGGGTGGCGAGCCAAACACAGCACCACCAGCCTCTGGTAAGCCCTCGACCCTGTTCAAGGTCCTGATCCTCGGGGCTCCAGTCCTCCCCAGCAAACCTACAGGAGTCTGACACCCCCCTCCCCCCCCGTCCTCAGGTCGTCTCGAGTTCTTCAGGGCTACCCTTGAGGCAGTGTCCTCAACTACCTCAGGATTCAAATGGGAGACCAAGGACAAGGCTTCTCCTGAGACCTCCCGGCATTGGGACATTCCTTCAGAGCCCTCTCCCCCACAGCCTCAACACCACTCCCCACCCAAGGACATGGCATGCCATGATTTCGTTCAGTTTATAATAATTGTATGTTTTTCAGCTCAATTCTTAACTACGAGTTCAGTATTTATCGATCCTTTGCTATGGGAAAACTCTGTTAGTTGCAACAAGGTCTCAGACTGTTATTAGGCTCTCATTCAGCCCAGACTTGCCGGGGTGAAATGCCTTCTTAGCATCAATGACCTTACTCTGTTGTCAACTCTAACAGTTTTTTTTTCTCTTTTTTTCATTTTTTTATTTTATTACATTTAGTATAGTTTTTTTGATCAAATTGTAGTATTTTTTTATAGTGTTTTTCAATCTTTTGACACTCCCGTGAATAATGTTTTATCCATCAGATACTGTCGCTGACTGTTTTCTCATGCCAATACTACTATATTCTACTATATTTTACTTAACCATGTCTCTTAAAAGACAGCGCTTATCTGATAGTCGGAGATGTTTTTTCTTTAACGTTGTAGTTGCTCAGTGCAGCCCAAGCAGATGATGTTCCCAACGTCTAGCCAAAGCGCTTTTACGTTTCACTGCTCGTTTCTTCAGGGGAATAAAGCTCTGGGCGTCAGATCATGCTTTCCAACCTGCACGGACTTTAAAAATTCTACAGTGTATACTAGCTATATCATTCCGAACTCCAGTGCATACCACTTATACACTTTCAAGAATAATATTGAACTAATGTTACCTTCCTCCTTCATCTCATACTCATCTCTTCAACTGTCACCAAAAAACGCCACACATGTGGGGTTCTACCTCTTGTGTATTTTATATGCTGGTAGGTATCATGCTTGGGTGATTTTTAAAGGTACAACTACCATTTTTCTATTGGCACAAATGCCAATCAATCTGGAAATTTAAACCCGTTGGATGTACTGCTTGTAAATTAAAAATCCATCTCTGTTCTTGAAAAACAAGTTGTTCTCTCGAACGTCCTTTCACCCCCTGCTGAGTTTGCTCAATACTAAAACACCGGAGGTCCTCAAAAGAATGTTGTAATTGGAGATGGTGTTCTACCATAGGAGCCTCCTTTCTCTGACACCTCAATCTGCTCCGGTGTTCTTGCATTCTAACATACAGTGGGCGAATTGTTTTCCCCACGTATATTAATTGACAGGGGCAAAATACCCCTTATACCACGTGAGTAGATTGACATGTGGTTAAACTTCTCACGGGATATTCTTTACCTCGATAGTTGAACGAAGATGTTTCCAAAGTAACTTGGCAAATAGTGCAGCTACCACATTTGTAATGACCCCTAATCTGAGGTATGACTGTTAGTGGCGGGGATCGTAATTCAGCTGGACTAAGGATCTCCTTTAGGTTTCGGTGCCTCTTCCAAACACATCGAATGTGTTTGTCTTCCAATCCTCGTATGTTTCAAAACATTACTGTGGCGTCGTATAATCTGTATTTTATAGCTATACGGGGAATAAGAAGTTATTAAATTGACATGATTATCGTCTACGAGGGAATTCTGTGGTCTGGAGAGTAGTAAATCTCTGATTATATAAAGCCCGTTTATAGGCATGAGATACTATAGATTGTGGGTACCCCCTTGCCAAAAATTTATTTTTCAGAGATTTTGCTTGTTTTTTATAATCTGTTTCTGAGCAGTTCCGGCGATACCGGAGAAACTGTGAAAAAGGGAGGCCATTCTTAAGATTTTTTGGATGAGCGCTAGAATAATGTAAAAAAGAATTTCGATCAGTGGGTTTACAAAAGATAGACGTAATCCATGTTCTATCTCTGGCTATTGAAACATCTAAATATGTGATGCTGGTCGCATCCCATATATGAGTAAATGTTATGTTCTCATCTCTTTCATTTAACCAAACTATGAAAGAGGTCAATTCAGACTCTTCACCTTCCCAAAACATAAAAACGTCATCAATATAACGACGCCATAGTTTGATATGATGATTAGGATTATCTGTAAAAGGTTTTGCAAAAGTCTGAAGGATCTTGTCAAAGGCTTTCTGAAAGTTCAGATAAACTATATCAACCAACTCACCTTTGTCTACCTGTTTATTCACACCTTCAAAAGAACATAACAGATTAGTAAGACAAGATCTTCCTTGACTAAAACCATGTTGGCTGTCTCCCATTAAGCCATGACTATCTACATGCTGAGTAATATTTTTGTTTATGATGGTTTCTATCACTTTTCCCAGTACTGACGTCAGGCTCACTGGTCTGTAGTTTCCTGGATCATCCCTGGAACCCTTTTTGAAAGTTGCTGTTATGTTGGTGATCCTCCAGTCTTCAGGTATTACAGATGATTTTAATGATTACCTTTATCTTTATTCATCGCTTGATATACCGCCCAGGCAGGCGATTAGTTCAGATTACTAATAGCAGGTCTACAATCTCATTTCAGTTCTTTCAACACTCTTGGATGTATACCATCTGGTCCAGGTGATTTGCTACTCTTCAGTTTATCAAATAGTTGTAATACATCTTCCCGTTGTAGCAATATTTCTTTCAATTATTCTGCAGCATCACCTTTAAATACCACTTCAGTCATGGGTAACATCCCTACATCTTCCTCGGTAAAGACAGAAGCAAAGAATTCATTCACTCTCTCCGCTATCGCCTTGTCACCTCTTACTGCCCCTTTTACCCCTCTATCATCTGATCCAACTGACACTCGCAGGTTTTTTTTGCTACGAATGTACTTGAAAAAGTCTTATGCGTTTTTGCTTCCACAGCAAGTTTCTTCTCAAATTCTCTTTGCCTGCTTTATCAGTGCCTTGCATTTAACTTGCCAGTGCTTGTGCTGTTTCCAGTTTTCGTCATTTGGCTATTTTTTCCATTTTCTGAAAGATGCTTTTTTGGCAACAGCCTCTCTGACCTCACTTTTAAACCATGCTGGCAGTTTTTTGGACTTCCTTCCACTTAAAGCATGGAATACAGCTGGTCTGGGTTTCTAAGATAATATTTTTAAACACCCAAGCTTGATGCAAGTCTTTAACCTTTGCAACTGCTCTTTTTAGTTTTTTCTTAACTATTTTCCTCATTTTAGTGCTGTATACAAGCCTGCAAGCTGTGTATGGGGATGTATTTGAAGAGCCTGGTCCAGGAGCTCTTGGGGTTCTTGGGCCTCACTGGGGAACCCCTCCAGTGCTTCTTGTCCTTGTCCGGGACTGTTCTTTTTCTCTAGAACTGCCCTGCAGGCACCAGGCATGGCTGCAGACCTGGAGCAGTGGGTGCAGGAGAAGCTCCTGGACATGGCCTGCAATGGGGAGAATCTTTTTAGAAAGCCTATGTCCAATAAAGCTGCAGAGATCAGGGCCTGAGGTAGTTACCCAGCAGAGATTTTCCAAAAACTCGGCTCTCCCCAGAAAAAAGCCCTTGAGGAAAGAAGACCTTTTTCCAGAGGGGGAAAAGGGTAATCTGTTAGCTATTACCAGCCTTACCAGGGTCAGGGTCAGCCTCACCAACCCACACAGCCAAAGGTCCAGGGGCATGGGTTCAGGAAACCCAAGACCCCAAAGCCTCAGGTGCCAGCCCCCTCAGCCAGTGGTGGCAGTTTATGACTCTGTGGGCAGGGTCTCCCCTCTTCCAGGAGACCTACTTCAGTCCATAGGGGGTTGACTGGCCTCCTTTGCCGACAGCTGGGCCACCATCATTATACCAGTGGGTCCTGCAGGTGGTGAGAGGGTTATTCCCTCCACCTGCAGCAAAACCCTGCAGATTACTTTTCCAGGGGAGCTATCCAGTCCACCCCTTTATCAGGCCTTACTTGTCTCAGAGCTTGCAAACCTGCTCACAGACAAGGCGGTGGAACCTGTGCCCCACCACCTCTGGGGCAGGGACTTCTACTCAAGGTATTTCCTTGTCCCTAAAAGAATGAGGTCTCTGGCCTATCCTGTATCTGCACAACCTCAACAGGTTCCTGGTGAGGGAGAGGTTCAAGATGCTCTCCCTTGGAACTTTACTGCCCTACCTCCACCAGGGAGACTGGCTCTGCTCCTTGGATCTCAAGGATGCTTATGCCCCACATCCTGATTCAACCCTCCCATGGGCAATAACTGAGGTTTGTGTTGGGAGGTCTGCACTTCTAGTACATGGTGCTCATATTAGACCTTGCCTCCTCCCCAAGCATCATCACAAAGTGCTTGGCTGCAGTAACCATGCACATCCGCCATCTTGGGACTCACATCTTCCCCTGTCTAGACTGGCTCGTCAGGGGCAGCACAGCCCAGGAGGCAGAGTGGACCACAAGGCTTACCATTCACACCTTTCATCAGTTGGGCTTAGTCTTCAACTACCAAGTCCAGGCTCTCCCAAGCTCAGACCCTGGAATTCATAAGGACCCAGCTGAACACTGCTGGCCAAGGCTTTCCTCCCATAAGACAGAGCCCACCATCTGATGCAGTGGGCCGGGAGGTGCAAGCCTGCAGGTCTGTGCTGGCCCAGCAGCTCTTCTGCTTGTTGGGCCACATGGCTTCATGGTGCATGTTACCCCCCAGTCCACCTACACATGCAGGTGGCCTAGTGGTGCCTCTGGTCTCAGGCCACAGGCAGACTTGGGACACAGTGTGGGTCATCCAGCAGCTGGCATCTGTCCTTGCCTGGTGGAAGTCCCCACACCACCTCAGCAACCAATCCAAGGTGTGATAAGGGTGGAAGGACAAAGCCTTTATTGATTCCTTGACAACCTGACACAGGCCGTGTTTCGTTACCCTTCGTCAGGGGTTTGTCAGGCACAAACTAAAAAATAGACATATAAATACTTAAAATCATAAACAGACCACAAAGAGCGCTACCGATAAAACAATAAATAAATAAGAGATAAACAAATCAAAGCAATAAATATTAAAGAACTAAATAGAATAAATAATAAACCATCTCATGTACAATCAGTGCAGAACCAAACTGAAAACATGCTCAAGAATAAAAAACATAAATACCTTTGACCATTAAAACAGACGGTCCTATACCGTATTGTTCTAAGGTATTAAAGGAGAAAACAGTCGCACTGACAAAACATAAATGAATGAGGTTAAAAACAAAATATAAACAATACAATGATCAATATACCAATTATAATAAGTACTACTAAGACGTACAAAACACACATACTAATCAGATTGAGAACTAATGGTACCTTACTGTATCCAAAAACTAATAATGTCCTCCTATGAACTAAAAAGGTATGTAATGGTACCTTTCTATATCTAAAGAAGTGCAGGAGTGAGCCAGTTGGAGTGAGGAGAAAAAGAAGGAAAACGTCAACTATAAATAATGTGACAGGCACAGCATGTGTCAAACAAAAAATTAATGTCTCTTAATGAGTATCTAAAAATATGACCATGCATCATACCACATATCTGAGTGGCGCTTGCTAAGAATATGATTAAAATAACAATATTGAAAAAGAGGGTTATTAAAGGGGCCATTAGAGAGATCGGAGTGAAACATGATCGCCTGCAAAGTGTACATGCACTGGAGCGTTGTCCATCTTAAATAAGTCTTTGTTGTTGCTGCAGCATCGGCATAACGGGGAATATTCTTGCAACTATCAGGGTGTCAAATGCAGTAAGAATTGTAAAAAAAATTATAAAGATCACTGTACCTTTTCTTCCAGAGTTGCCGCATGCAAATCATGAAAGATTCAATGAAAAGACCCTCGCTCATGCGTGAGAAGAAAAAGGAAACCCAGGGGGCAGAGCTAGACTCCGGAGGCATGGGAAAACGTATATAGTAAAAATGTGAGATGAAACCCTCGCACCTGTACTAAAAGACATGGCCTGTGTCGGGTTGTCAAGGAATCAATAAAGGCTTTGTCTTTCCACCCTTATCATGCCTTGATTGGTTGCTGTGGTATTTGCTTTTGTACTGTGGTATCCCACACCACCTCAGGGCAGGGATACCTTTCCAGGCACCAGCACTAGCACTTCAGAGGGTTCTGACTATAGACACCTCCCCCCTGGCAGGCTGGAGTGCACATTGTGAGGGCCAGTGCACTCAGGGCTACTGGTCTTCAGAGGAGTCTCTCCTCTCAAACTGCAGGTCATCTTTCTGGCCCAGCAGACCTTCTGCCACCTGCTCAGAGGTCTTCTGATACTCATACAGACAGACAACCAGGTGGCCGTGTTCTACATGAACAAGCAGGGTGGAACAGGCTCCTACTCCCTCTGTTAGCAGGCTGTAGCACTTCACTCCTTTGCAGTGCACAACCGCATGATCCTAAGGGCTGTGCACCTATCAGGCTAGGACAATTTCCTGACAGACAAGCTCAGCAGGGTCCTCGGGGTCCAGGCATCATTTGTGCAGCTGGAGGTGGCCCAGAGGCTCTTCCAACTCTGGGGCAGGCCCTGCCTGGACCTGTTGCCTCTCCAAACACACAGCTTCCACAGTTCTGCTCCCTTAAGCCACACTGTGGGAGGGTGGTAGCAGATGAGTTTGATATCATGGTTGCAGGGTCTGCTTTATGCATTCCTACTGACACCCCCCCCCCCAATACCCAAGTGTCTGCTTAAAATCCAGAGCGAGCACACCTCAGTGATCCAGGTGGCCCAGGCAGCCCTGGTTCCCCCTGCTGTTCTTTCAGTGACAGCCCTGGTAACCCTGGGCCAGGCTCCAGGCCTTCTCTTGCAGGAGGAGGGCTCCCTCTTGTACCCCAACCTGAAGGCCCTAGCCTTGACAACGTGGCGGCTGAAAGGGTAGTGTTGGCCCCTTTCCACCTCAAGGGAGGTCGGAGGTCCTCCTGGCTTCCAGGAAGCTCTCCACTAGAAGGGCTTATAGTAACATAGTAACATAGTAAATGACGGCAGATAAAGACCAGCATGGTCCATCTAGTTTGCCCAGCAAGATGGCAAGAGTAGGTGCACCTGTCGCTCTGTGCAGGCCACCCCATCCCATGTCTTTGTTTAGGGGTAAACACACCACTCCATGTAGGACACCCCTATTTGTTGAGACGTTATATGGTTCAGAAGTTATATGGTACCGTTTATCTTGGTTTTTATCCTATTGCTGTAACGGGATCCACTATGTTTGTCCCATGCCTTTTTGAATTCCGTCACCGTGTTTGCTCCCACCACGTCAATCGGGAGGGCATTCCAAGCATCTACTACCCTTTCAGTGAAAAAATATTTCCTGACATTGCCTTTCAATTTACCGCCTTGCAGCTTCATGTTATGCCCTCTAGTTTTACAGCTTCCCCGTCTTTGGAAGAGGTTTGTTTGTTCATCTTTTCTCTTTAAGTGTTTAAAGGTCTGAATCATATCTCCCCTGTCCCTCCTCTCCTCCAAAGTGTACCTATTTAGATCTTCAAGTCTCTTCTCATAAGGCTTCTGACGCAGGCTCCAAATCATTTTGGTCGCTTTCCTCTGAACAGTTTCCAGTCTTTTTACATCTTTTGCAAGATACGGTCTCCAAAACTGAACACAGTATTCCAAGTGAGGCCTCACCAGTGACATATACAGTGGCATAAGTACCTCTTCCTTTCTGCTGGTAATTCCTCTTTGTGTGCAGCCAAACATCTTCCTGGATTTTGCCACCGCCTTGTCGCACTGTTTTGCCACCTTGAGATCATCAGAGATAATCACACCAAGGTCTTTCTCCTGAACCGTGCATACCAACCTCTCGCCCCCTATCGCGTAAATTTCCCTTGGATTTCTGCTACCCAAGTGCATGACACTGCACTTTTTCGTATTAAATCGTAGTTGCCAAGCATTAGACCAGTCTTCCAGCTTTCGTAGATCTTGCCTCATGTTAACCACTTCCTCGGGGGAGTCCACTCTGTTGCAAATTTTTGTGTCTGCAAAAAGACAGACTTTTCCATTCAGTTCTTCAGCAATATCACTCACAAATACATTGAACAGTGCCGGGCCCAGGACCGAACCTTGGGGCACCCCGCTAATCACCTTCCTCTCATCCGAGTGAGCTCCATGTACAATCACCTTCTGTCGTCTGTCAGTCAACCAATTTCTAATCCAGTTTACCATCTTGGGACCCATCCCCAAGCTACTGAGTTTGTTGACAAGCCTCCTATGAGGAACAGTATCAAAGGCTTTGCTGAAATCCAGGTAGATGACATCCATCGCATGCCCTTGATCTAGTTCCTTGGTCACCCGGTCAAAGAACTCAATCAGATTTGTTTGGCAAGACCGTCCTTCGGTATAACCATGTTGCCTCGGATCTTGCATCCTGTTGGTTTTGAGAGTTCACTATTCGCTCTTTCAGGAGCGCCTCCATTACTTTTCCCGCCACCGAGATAAGGCTCACGGACCTGTAGTTTGACACTTCTTCCCTGTCACCACTTTTGTGTAGAGGTACGACATCAGCCATTCTCCAGTCCTGAGGAACCTCTCCTGTTTCCAAGGATCTGTTGAAGACATCCTTTAACGGTCCTGCAAGAACCTCTCTGAGCTCTTTCAGTATCCTGGGATGTATCCCATCCTGTCCCATGGCTTTGTCCACTTTCAGTTTAGCAAGTTGTTCTAACACCTCGTCTTCTGTGAATGGTGTGGTATCTACTTCATTCCCATTTTTATATTTGGGAGTCACAGCTGGTCCATCTCCAGGATCATCTTTAGTAAAAACAGAGCAGAAGTATTTGTTTAGCAATTTCGCTTTTTCAGTGTCACTTTCCACGAGTCCTTTCCCAGCACTTTTGAGTCCTGCAATTCCAACCCTGATCTTCTTCCTTTCCCGAATATACCTGAAGAAAGTTTTTTGTTGCTACCCTTAACATCTTTAGCCATCCTTTCTTCTACCTTTGATTTTGCTATCCTTATTACTCTTTTAGACTCTTTGAGTTGGATCCTGTATTCATGTCTGTGTTCTTCTGTTTGCAAGCTTTTGAATTTTGCAAAAGTTGTTTTTTTTGCCTTTATTTGAGCAGTCACCTCTTTGGAAAACCAAATAGGTTTCCTTCTCCTCTTGTTTTTATTTACTTTTCTTACATATTTATCTGTTGCCCCTTTTATTGCCTTCTTTAGTTTAGCCCATTGCAATTCCACTTCCTTTATCTCCTTCCACCCCGTCATCTCCTCCTTTAAGTACTCTGCCATTTTATTGAACTCAGTGTATTTGAAGTTTAGGACTTTGAGCTTGCTATGATTGGCCTGTACCATGGCTTTTATCTCAAACCACACTGTGTGATAGTCGCTGTTGCTCACAGGGGCACTCACGCAGACATTCGACACACTATCACCGTTGGTGAGCACTACATCCAGCGTTGAGCTTTCACTGGTTGGTTCCATCACCATTTGTCTAAATAATGCATCTTGGAGAGCATCCACAATTTTTTTGATTCTTTCCAGATGTGTAGAAGGAGTAATCCAATCCACATCAGGTAGATTAAAGTCACCCAATATGATCGCTTCCCCCTTTGTTATCTTGACAATATCTTTAATTCGTTATCTCTGTCTTCAATTTGAGTCGGAGGTCTGTAGACTACAGCAATATGGATGACAGTGCCATCTCCTCTTTCCAACGCAATCCAGAGCGCTTCTTTTCCCCATGTCCCTTGCATTTCAGTAGCTTTAATATTGCTTTTGACATACAAGGCTACTCCTCCTTTTCCATTTTCTCTGTCTCTTCTGAATAGATTATAGCCAGCTATGGCTATATCCCAATCGTGCTATTCATTAAACCATGTTTCTGTAATGGCCACAATGTCCAAATTTGTTTCCACCATTAGGGCTTCCAGGTCTGGAATTTTGTTGGCTAAGCTTCGAGCATTTGTGCTCATTGCTTTCCAGCATTTTCCTGGCTTGTGTGTATTTTGCATTGATTTTGTTCTGCCTACTTCTTCCCACATGTTTTTGATGTGTGGTTTAAAAGGGTGGCTGTTTCTGATGGTGGTCTGCTTTTGCTGGGGGTGGCATGCAGATGTTGACCTTCCACATCCGTCACCCCCTCTTCTAGTTTAAATGCATATCCACATACTGCCTGAATTTTTCACTTAGGATTCTTTTCCCTGCGACAGAGATGTAGTCCATCGGCACAGTATAGTCTCTTGTTGGTCCATCTGTTGTCCCAGTTACCAATAAATCTGAATCCTTCTTGTTTGCACCAGGCCTGGAGCCATGTATTAAAGCTGTTAATGTGATGCAGCCTTTTTATCCCCTTACCAAGAACAGGTATATTTTTATTTTATTTTTATTTATTTAACACTTATTTATATACCGCATCTTCCAGCGATCAGTTGCGGTGTACAATCAACAACAGTCAACAATGCAGAGCTTGTTTTACATAGAACAATGATAACTTTTTACATAGAACATCTTAACTTACACAACAACGGGTTTAAAAACTAAGCGGAATAATTCAATAATTCAACTAAGACAGATTGTGTATAACTTCTGAGAATGCAACAGTGTTAACAACGCGCTTGAGTTTCTCGCCCAGAGATTGGAAGTCCTTTTGGGCTGTGGAGGCACTGTTCCTAGCCAGGTCATTTGTGCCTAAGTGGATAATAACATCAAGTTTGGAGTGTTCACTTTCTGCGCTAAGTAATTCAACAACTTGGTTTGTATTCCTGCTGGCTGAAGAGCCTGGTAGGCACATGACTATCTTCTCTCCTTTGAACTGTGTTCCCAAGTTGGTGCCTCTGATGATGGAATCTCCAAGTAGTAGTAGTTTTCTGTTTGGTGAGGTTTTCTTTATATTTGGTGCTTTAGCAGGGGATTGGGCATTGTCTGACTTAAGGGCCCTTCAGTTTCTTTGGATTGGGCATCCTCATTAGCCAAGGCAGAGAAGGCATTGTGCAGGGATATCTCTTGATGTACAGGATGTCTGTTACTGGTCGCAATCTACCAGAACCCACTGTGATCCATTTGTTCCTGGGGCGTTTGATTCTTTGTGGGAGCGGTGGTGGACTTTGTTCAATTTGTATCCTAGAAGAGGTGCGCTTCATTGCAGCCAGTTCCTCCCTCAGTAGAGACACTTCTTTATGCATGGCAGCTAGGTCTTTCCTTAGTAGAGTCAGTTCTTCATGCATGGCGGCTGACTTTAGGCGTATAGGACAAGCTCTTAGGCTCCAAATGATTTGTCTTGGAATGAAAGTACTGCAGTTATTGCACTGAATACACGACATGTTTATGAAGTCCCAGAAGAGGAAGAAGAAGAAAAGATGAAGACGATGTGGCGCTTTACCCAGGTTAGGGGCGATAGATGGCACGTATGTGACCACTATCTAGGTAATGTAGCCCCTGGGGTGGGTGGGGCGAGGAGTAGGGTGGGCGAGAACCTAAGTGTCTCTGGCCAGTAGGCTGTTCCTGAACTGTGGGCACAGGAACCCACCACTAAGGACAAATAGACACGTGCAGCACAGAAAATGGAGGTCCACAACACTAATTCAGCAGGGGGGGAGGGGTAGTCCCTCAGGTAGGCTACTTATGCCTTCAAGTGGAGAAGGTTCTCCGTCTGGTGCACAGACAGGAAAGGGAACCCATTCTGCCAGGTACAATTAGTGTTGCAGTACCTTTTGCATATCTCATACTAGGGCTTAATCTAATTCAGTCAGAGTGCATCTCAGCGCCATAGTGGTGAACCACCACCTGGTAGAGGGAAAGCTCTCTCGACCCTGCCCCTGGTCTCCAGATTCCTCGGGGCCTTCTGTTGTCTTGGCCCCCCCCCCCCCCCAAAACTGCAGAATGGGACCTTGATGTGGTGCTGTCCCAGCTCACCAAACTGCCATTTGAGCCTATGGCCACCTGTCACCTGAGGTACCTCTCCTGGAAAGTGGCCTTGGTGGCTGTGGCCTCTGCCCACAGCGTGAGCGAGCTGCAGGCCCTGGTGGAAGATTTTCCCTACACTTGGTTCTAAATAGTGGTGCTGCATATGCATCCCGAGTTCCTTCCTAAGGTGGTGTCTGCTTTCCACCTCATCCAAGAGGTTCTCCTTACTTTCCATTGCCTCACCATCAAGGTAGTCTGTCTTGCCCACCTTGGATTGCAAGAGGGTCCTGTCCTAGCTTCATAGGACTAGGGACCATCGCAAAGCGCCCCAATTGTCTTGTTCAATCCTAGTAAGCTGGGGCTGCCAGTAACCAAATGGATTGTCCACTTGGATGACAGACTGCATCACCTTATGAGCAGGCTGGCCTTTCCCTGGAGTACCAGATCAATGTTCATCACGTCAGGGCCATGGCCACATCGGTGGCCAACCTGCACGCTATACCGGTGACAGAAATTTGCAAGGCCACCACATGGTCTTCAGTGCATACCTTTGCAGCACATTACTGCCAAGAGTCCTGCAGGGACAGTGCCTTCGGTCAGGTGGTAATCCGTAGCATACTTGGTGCAGGCAACTCCTGCCCTCCAACCCATTGATCAGGCTACTTGACTAATATCAATGAGTCTAGCTGGGCATTGTGGGGTCCCTTGATAGGGACTAATCGTCTGTAACTGGCAACCTTCCCTGGTGGTAGCCATTGGTGCTGTTGTGGTTCGAGTTCCAGCAGCCTGGAGCTAGGGAGTCCATATGTGAGGACAGACTTCCTGCATTTTCCTGGAGAAAGCATAGTTACTCACCTGTAATAGGTGTTCTCCGGGAACAGCAGGAATCGGTCCTCGCAACCCTTCTTCCTCCCCTGGGAGTTGCCACTTCTATTTGTTTTTTTTTTCCTAAACTGTAATCTGACTGAACAAGATGGCACCCTTGGGCAGGAAGGGGACCACGCATGCAAAGGCTTTCTTTGAAAACTGGGGAAGTGCTCCATTCAAGCTCCGTCAGCATCTATATGTGAGGACTGATTCCTGCTGTTCCTGGAGAAAACCTGTTACAGGTGAGTAACTATGCTTTCTTTCCATAAAGAAAAATTTCTGCATATTACTCCTGAGTTTATCCCCTTTCACCTTCATATTATGCCCCCTTGTTGCAGAGCTTTTTCAACTGAAAGAGGCTCTCCTGTATATTTTTTGTCAGATATTTAAATGTCTTATCTCCTCTTGCCTTTCCTCCAAAGTATGCATATGAATGTAGCAAAATATGACCTTGAATATGCCACTGTAATTTAAAAAAACTGCCTGCAAAATTGATTTATTGCTTTAGATACAAATCAGAGCTCCAGAAGAGTTATGACATCAAGAAGGTTATGTTGGAAGAAAGTGAGAAATCTCCACAAAAGGTGAAAGCAAAAACGGCCAAAGTGGATGATCAAAAACTCTGAAAATTGCCCAGAAACGCAGAGAAGCTAAAGCTAGAGGAGAGAGGCAATCGCAGAACTCTGATTTCCAATATGCAGCAAGACCAGAAGTACTACAATGTTGCATGCAAGGAAATAGAAGCAGAAACTATTAGAAGAAAAAGATTGGCTTTCCTAAAGCTGTGAGTTGAGAAAATTCCAGCCTCAAATTGGAATGTTATAAGATGCTCAAGGATCCATGTTGAATCATAAGATCAAGAAAAGGTGGAAAGAATGTTAAGTATTGTCAAGTTGGTGTAGATGCCTGGCGACCCTCTGGATAGTTGACCTAAACTTTGTTCAGTTTTCAGCCAAGCTGTTCATTGTTGGCGGTATCCATAGCTGCTTTTGCTTTGATCCATCTCATTGCCAGCTGTCCTCTGTTATGGTGACCTTCTACTTTGCCAAGCATTGCCTTCTCTCCAATGATCTCTCTTCACGTGTGTCCAGAGTATGAAAGTTGATAACGAAGTGGACCAACAGCCATTTCAACTTGTACCTTATGACCCGGAATCTTTGGTGATGGAAAAGCTGTTGAAGCAGCATTGAAAACCTTATCAAACAAAGCATCAGGCATTGATGGCATTCCCATTGCTGTAATACTTCAATCTGATGCAGCTGTTACTTTACAAGACACTTATGGCCGACTGACTGGAAAAGATCTGTGTTTTATACCAATACTAAAAGGTGATCCAACTGACTGTAAATTTATCGCACAATCGCTCTGATACCACATGCCAGCAAGATTCTACTGAATATTATTCAGTGCAGACTAACCATACCTGGAATGAGAACTGCCTGAAGTGCAAGCATGGTTCAGGAAAGGGCGAGAAACAAGAGACATGTATGAGATGGATCCTTAAGACTAAAGAATACCAAAAGAATATCTGTTTTGTTCATTACAGCAAGGCTTTTGACTGCAAACCATGAGAAACTCTGGGCCACATTAAGAAGCATGGGTATACCAGAACACCTGATCGTTCTCTTGCACAACCTTTACATTGAACAGGAAGCAACAGTTCAAACAGAATAAGAAGAAACAGAATGCTTTAAAATCAGCAAAGGTGTACAACAAGGCTGCATACTTCCCCCTACCTGTTTAATTTATATGTAGAACAAATCAGAAGCAGGACTGTATGAAGACGACAGAGGTGTGAAGATTGGTGGGAGGCTCAACAACCTTCACTATGCTGATACATTACTGGCTGAAAGTGAAGATCATCTGAAACATTTGCTTCTCAAGATCAAGGAACATTCTCCAGGACCAAGCACAAAGTCAGTCCTCACATATGGGTGACATCGGCGCCGACGGAGCCCCGGTGCGGAGCATTTCCCCAGCTTTCAAGGAAAGCCTTTGGGAATGCAGCATGCATGCGCGGTCCCCTTCCAGCCCAAAGGTGCCATCTTGCTCAGTTTTCTTCTTTCCGCAGAGCCCGACGGACGTGAGTTCGTGTCACCCGGTAAAGTGATTGTCTACATTTTTTTTTTTTCGTGGTTTTACCCGGTTCGATGCTGGTTCCCCTTCCCGCTTGGGCCAGGTACACCAGTATCGAGCCCGGAGTTAATTTTTCAGTTTTTATCCTTCGTGCTTTTTTTTTTTTTTTGTTTCACTGGCAGCCCGGTCTTGTGACCTTGCAGGGGCCCTTTTTCCCCTGATGGCTGGCAGGCAGCGGGTTCAAGAAGTGTGATTGGTGCAAGAAACGTATGTCTCTCACTGACACACATGACTGCTGCCTCAAATGCCTCGGGCCTGACCATGACCCGCTGGCCTGTGGTCCATGCAGCAAGATGTCGTAGGCGCTGAGGAGCCATCAACATCAGTGTGAAAGAATCTTTTCTGAGTCCGTGTCCGGCCGGGCCGGACTTCATCAGAGGCCTCGACATCTCGGGAGTCCGACCCCGAGCAATGTCGAGGCTCCTCTGAGAGGGGGTCGTCTCAGGAACACACAAGTAAGAAAAAGCTTGCGAGGGCAACATTGGTGGACGCTCCTGGCTCCTTGAGGGCCAGATCGCATAACCAACGCCCCGGGCTCTGAGTCGGAGAGGCCTTCAAAGTTACCTCGTGTGGAGCTGGAGTCCCTGAGGCACGTGGGTGCAGTTGTCCTCGTACCTGGAATAGAAGCTGTGCCTCATTGCCTGAAAGGGCACGGCTTCTATTCCAGGTACTTTCTGGTACCAAAAAGGACAGGAGGCCTCAGGGCCATCCTAGACTTGTTAAATCTCAAGTGGAGGAGAGGCCTAGTGGTTGGGGCAAGGTACTTCAGGCCGGAAGGTCGGGGGTTCAAATCCCACTAGAGGACAGCAACCTTCGGCCGGAAGGACTGGGGTTTCTAGTCCCACAGGTGCTCCTTGTGGTCTTGGGCAAGCCACTTAACCCTCCATAGCCCATGTTTCCTGTAAAATAGTTATCTCCAAGTTATAATGCCCTGTTCAATGTAATTTCAGTTTGTTCAATGAAAAACCGCACTGATGCAGAATAGCGCGGTATATAAGAGAATATAAAAGTTCCTGGAGAGGGAAAGTTCAAGATGCTTACCGTTGGGATACTGCTGCCCTACCTCCAGCAGGGAGATTGGCTATGCTCCTTAGACCTAAAGGATGTTTTTACTCACATCCTCATTCATCCAGACCACAGACATCTCAAATTTGTAGTGGGAGGAAATCATTTTCAGTACAGGGTACGTCCCTTTGGCCTAACCTCTGCTCCCAGGGTTTTCACCAAGTGCTTGGCGTTGGAGGGGCCTATCTCAGAAACCAGGGCATCTTTGTCTTCCCATACCTGGACGACTGGCTCATCAGGGGTCAGTCTCCACAGGAGACCAGATAAGCCATCCTTCACACTGTATCTCTTCTCCAGCATCTAGGCTTTGTCATAAACTTCGCAAAGTCCACTTTGCTCCCCTCACAGAACATAGAGTTCATAGGGGCAAGACTAGATACCCTTCAAGCAAAGGCTTATTTGCCAGAGGGCAGGGCCCACAGGCTGATGGGCTTGGCCAAACAGTTCCAGAGCGGTTCTCTGGTCTCCGCCAGACACTTCCTGAGGCTCTTAGGTCACATGGCATTCCTGGTCCATGTAACTCTGAATGCCCGTCTGCACATGCAACCTGCTCAGAGGTGCCTCAGAGCTCAATGGGTGCAAGCCACAGGAGACTTAAGAGATAAAGTAAGGGTGTCCAAGCTACTAGTGGAATCCTTGCGGTGGTGGCTACATCTCCCAAAACTTGTCAGGGGAGTGCCTTTCCAAGTGTCGCCACACACACAGGTGCTGATAACTGATGCTTCCTTACAGGGTTGGGGGGCACATTGCCAGGGTGCATGCACTCAGGGCCTCTGGTCTCCTTGGGAGGCAACACAGCAGATCAATCTGTTGGAGTTGCGAGCTATCCACTTGGCTCTACAGGCTTTTATGTTCTCTCTCACCAGTCTGTCTTAGTTCAGACAGACAATCAAGTGGCCATGTTCTATGTGAACAAGCAGGGAGGCACAGGATCCAGGCTTCTGTGTCAGGAAGCACAAGCTCTTTGCTCCCTGGCAGTCAAACAAGGCATGTTTCTCAAAGCAGTTTATCTACCTGGCCAGGAGAATTACCTAGCAGACAGGTTAAGCAGGATTCTGCAGCCTCACAAATGGCACTTGAATCTACTAGTGGTCCAACAGATCTTTCTCAGATGGGCTCTTCCAACTATCGATCTCTTTGCGAGTCCACTGAACCGGCAGCTGCCCGGGTTCTGTTCCAGACAACCACATCCTCTGAGAATAGCAGCGGATGCGTTTCTAATTTTTTGGTGTACGGGCCTACTGTATGCATTTCTTCCCACGCCTCTAATGGCCCGTACCTTGTTCAGTGTTCTTTGGGGCAAGGCCTCGGTGATTCTGGTAGCCCCCAGATGGCCGAGGCAACCGTGGTTCCCACTCCTTCTGCAGTTGGCGGTGGACATTCCACTTCCTCTGGGGGTGCAACCCGATCTCCTGTCTCAGGACCAGGGATCTCTCCTGCACCCCAGCCTCCTCAATCTGATGGCCTGGCTGCTGAAAGGATAGTTCTAGCTCCCTTACTTCTACCTAAGGAAGTGGAAGAGGTGGTGTTGGCTTCTAGGAGGCAATCCACCCGGACGTCTTATGCCCTCAAGTGGCGTAGGTTCTCCACCTGGTGTGCTCAGCGCCAGAAGGATCCTTTTTTGTGCCTGGTGCTGCTGCAGTATCTGCTTCACCTGTTGGACCTCGTCCTTAAATCCAACTCTGTTTGGGTCCTCCTCAGTGCTCTATCGGCACACCACTCACCGTTGGAGGGACAGTCTGTCGGCCCACCCCTTGGTGTCCTGCTTCCTCAGAGGCCTGCTTTTGCTCAAGCCTCCGGTTCGTCCACTAGCCACTGAGTGGGATTTGAATGTGGTCTTGCAGCAACTTACTCGCCCACCGTTTGAGCCGATGGCTACCTGTCATTTACGATTCCTTTCTTGGAAGGCATTGTTCTTGGTTGCTCTTACCTCGGCCAGGCATGTGAGTGAACGCCAAGCTCTGGTTTCTGATAGACCATACACAGTTCTATAGGAACAGGGTGGTCTTACGGACTCATCCTAAGTTCCTTCCAAAGGTTGTCGCCTCCTTCCACCTCAATCAGGAGGTGCTTCTTCCAACATTCTTTCCCAGGCTGCTCGCCAGCCAGGCTGAAAAAGTCTTGCATACCCTGGACTGTAGAAGGGCGTTGTCCTTTTACATAGACAGTATGCAGGGGCATCGAAGGGCTGCTCACCTCTTCGTATCTTTTGACCCTAATAAACTGGGGTTACCTGTCTCCAAGTGTACGTTGTCCTTTTGGGTGGCAGATTGTATCGCCTGGGAGTACAGGGCAGCTGGCCTCTCCTTGCAGGGTCGAGTCATTGCCCACCGTGTCAGGGCGAAAGCCACGTCAGTAGCTCATCTCTGCTCTGTTCCGTTGGCAGACATCTGCTGGGCCGCTACTTGGTCTTCAAGCCAGACTTTTGCGGCCCATTACTGCCTTGAGAGGGAGTCCCGAAGGGACAGTGCTTTCGGACAGGCGGTACTCCATAATCTCTTTGAGGTTTAGGCAACTCCTACCCTCCGGCCCTTGTGTTGGGCTACCGTACGGGGGCATTCTCAGAGAAGATTCTTATCACGGATGCTGAGGCTCTAGAGGGAACTAATTTTTTCAGCTTTGGGTTCCCGGTAGCCTAGAGCTGTGGAGTACCATATGTGAGGACTGACTTCCTGCTTGGTCCTGGAGAAAGAGTAGTTACTCACCTGTAACAGGTGTTCTCCAGGAGCAGCAGGAATCAGTCCTCACGACCCTCCCTCCTCCCCTTGGAGTTGCACTCATATACTTCATTTTTGTGTTTTGCTGTCTCTTAGCTATGTCATCAGACTGAGCAAGATGGCACCTTTGGGCGGGAAGGGGACCGCGCATGCACGCTGCATTCCCAAATACTTTCCTTGAAAGCTGGGGAAATGCTCTGCACGGAGGCTCTGTCGGCGCAAACGTCACCCATATGTGAGGACTGATTACTGCTGCTCCTGGAGAACACCTGTTACAGGTGAGTAGTTACTCTTACTCTAAAATGGACCTGCACCTTAATGTAAAGAAGACAAAGATTCTGAAATCTGGCAAAAATAAGTTCATTGTCAAAGAAATTGAAGTAGTGGAGAACGTTAACCTACTTGGATCAACTATCAATAAGGAAACAACAAGCGGTCAAATCAGACTACTTATTGCTCTTGGGAGAATGGCTGTGAAGTACCTAGACAAGATTCTCAAGAGCAGAGATGTCTCTCCCATACAAAGATTTGACTTGTTCAAGCCATGGTATTTTCAATAACATATGGATAGTGAAAAACAGGAAGAAAATTGATGCTTTTGAATTATGGTGCTGGTGACGAATACTGTGTGTACCTTGGACTGCCCAAAGAACAAACTAATCAGTATTAGAGGATCAAACCTAAGCTTTCCTTAGAAGCTCAGATGACAAGACTTTGACTTTCATACTTTGGACACATGTGAAGAGATAACCTTAAACCTTGCCAAGCAGGTCTCTAAGGCCAGCAATGAGATGGATTGATACAATAACAGCAACTATGGGTGCCATTCTGTCATCAATGAGCTGCCTGACTGAAGACAGAACACAGTTTAAGACAACTATTCAGAGGGTCACCATGAGTAGACAGAACGACACTTAACAAAGTCTATCCCCATATGCACAGACTTCATCCTGTTTATATCCTTTTGAAGATGTGGTCTCAATGACCAAAGCACCATCACCTTCCTGCTGGCCATTCTTCCTATGAACCCAGGTATCTTGGCGCTTGTCACCTTTTCTACCTGTTTAGCCACCTAAGATCATCAGAAAACAATCATGCCCAGGTCCCCTCTTTTGTAGACATAAGTACTTCACCCCCTATACTTTAATATTTGCAGCCCAAATGAATGATCCTGCATTTTTAGCATTAAATCTCAGTTGCCAAATTAGACCATGTAAGCTTAGCTAGATCCCTCCTCATTTTATCCACTCCTTCCTGGGCATTTGCTCTATAGCTATCATGTGCAAGGAGGCAAACTTTACCTGAGTTGGTGTAGGGACAACAGACTCCAGGCCTTTTTTTTCCTCTTCCAGATGTTCTGGCTTTCTTGCAGGCTGGGAGAGACAAGGGGTTGGCATTAAATTCCCTTAGTCCAGCTGCCGTCTCATGTCATGGGTAGAGGTTCTTGCTGGTGCATCACCCCAACATGGTCCAGTTTCTTGGCACAATTAAGCAGGTGTGGCTACCCTGGTAGGGTGTTTCTCTGTGGTACCTCACCCTGGTGCTGTAGACTGACAGCTGCCTTTTGAGCCCCTCTCCCTTGAAGGGCCTTACCTTGAAGCTGGTTTTCTTGGTGGCAGTGTGTTTGGCACGTTGAATTTCAGAGCTACATGCTCTATCATCCATATAGAGCGCCCTTTCTAGTCTTTAACAAGAAAGTGGTGTTGAGACAAGTTACAACTTTTTGCATACGGTAGTGTTTTTTTTCCTCAATCAGGCTGTGACTCTTCCATTTGTCCATGGTTTGCAGGATACAAAGGATCGGCAGCTTGCACTATCTGGATCTGTGCAGGACCGTACATTGATATTTTAAAGAGAACGGAGTCTTTCTGTAAGTCTAAACTTCATTTTGGGGGACCATGCAAGGCTGAAGCAGCTTCCATTGCCAGGTGGGCCAAGGACACACTTGCCTCTGTGCTAAAGGGTAGGCTGGTCCCGGCTGCTGTGAAGGCACATTCAACGAGCTCTGTCTGCAACATAAGAACATAAGATATGCCATACTGGGTCAGACCAAGGTCCATCAAGCCCAGTATCCTGTTTCCAACAGTGGCCAATCTAGGTCATATGTACCTAGCAGTTTCCCCAAAAGACACAGGTTCCACAATGCTTGTACTGGGTCAAGCATTGATATCCTGGGTCCCTTCTTAATAATGGTTTATGGACCTTTCCTCCAGGAACTTGTCCAAACCTTTTTTTAATCCCAGCTACACTAACGGCCTTTACTACATCCTCCGGTAACAAATTCCAGAGTTTGATTACACGTTGAGTGAAAAATTCTTTTATTAGTTTTAAATAGTTTACCCTGTAGCTTCATTGCATGTCCCCTAGTCTTTCTATATTCTGATAACGTAAACAATTGATCTATGTTTACCTGTTCCACTCCGTTCATTAATTTATAGACTTCTATCATATCTCCCCTCAGCCGTCTCTTTTTCCAGGTTAAAGAGCCCTAAACATTTTAGCCTTTCTTTATAGGAGTATTCTCCCATCCCCTTTACCATTTTGGTGGCTCTTCTCTGAACCTTTTCTAAAATCGCTTTATCCTTTTCAAGATATGGCGACCAGAATTGCACACACTATTCAAGGTGCGGTCTCACCATGGAACGATATAGAGGCATTATAATATCTTTTGTTTTATTTTCCATTCCTTTCCTTATGATACCTAGCATTCTATTTGCTCTCTTGGCCGCCGCTGCACACTGGGCCGAGGGTTTTAACATGGTATCCACAATGACGCCTAAATCTTTTTCCTGGGTGGTGGTGGTTCCTAATGTGGAACCTTGCATCGTGTAACCATAGTTTTGGGTTGTTCTTCCTTAGGTGCATAACTTTGCACTTGTCCACATTAAATTTCATCCTGGGTGAAATTTTGCTAGTTTGACCAGCTGACATGCAGGACAGCCACTTGGTCGTCCTTGCATACCTTTCTGCATCATTACCATCTGGATGTATAACTTCAGTACTCCAGGCCAGATTCAGTGTTCCCTTCCAAGATTAGTTCTTGCACTGGTACATTCCACTCGTACTGGACTTGGAGGTACACAAAGGAAGGCAAAATTTTAGATCTTGCCTGCTAATTTTCTTCCCTTGAGTCCATCTAGTCCAGTCCGACACCCCCTCTCTTGGTGGGTAGCATTTTGTATTTTGATTTCTAGGAGTGCTGGACAAGTCTGGCTGTTTGTCCTGAGAGGGCTTCTTTAAGGAGAACATCACTAGACACCAGGGAGTCCTCAGGAATGTTTTCTTTACTTTATGGCAAGTATGGCTTTGCCTTCTCACCCTATAAATTGTTCTCGTAGTTTTCTTTTCTGCAACACAAGATTTCTTGGGGGGGCGGGGGGAGTTGTATACTGGAAACATTGCCCATGTTTGTAACCTTACTATGCTCTCTGAGTCTACTTTGTCAATAGGATACTGATCTCTGAAGCCTATGGAGGGAGCTCTTTTACTAGGACATCAGAAATCTGACCCACTCTGTTCCCAGCTGCTGGTATAGGCCAGGGGTGGGCAATTCCAGTCCTGGAGGGCTGCAGACCAATCAGATTTTCATGATGATCCTATTTCCATGCAATGGAAGGCAGTGGATGCAAATAGATCTCATGAATATTCATTAGGGACATCATGAAAACCTGACTAGTCTGCAGCCCTCAGGACCAGAATTGCCCACCCCTGGTATAGGCTGATAACCTGACTGGACTGGATGGACTCAAGGAAAGACAGCAGAAAAAGGCAAAATTTGACCTTATTAGCAACAATATGGCAGCCATATGTGCACAAAGGCTAATGCCAGTTTTTTTTTTCAATAGGAAAGAAGTGAAGCTATAGGCTGGTAAGCCTTACCCCTGTGGTGGGAAAAGTAATGGAGGCACTCTTGAAAGACCAGAGGACTTTCTGGAAACCAATGGATTGTATGATCCAAGGCAACATGGTTTTACCAGGGGATGATCGTGGCAAACAAATTTGATTAAGTTCTTTGGGTGACCAGAGAAATGAATCAAGGGCATGCGATGGATGTGATTATACCTAGATTTCATCAAAGCCATTGATACTGCTCCTCATAGGAGGCTTATCAATAAACTGAACAGCCTGGATATAAGTCCTAAGGTGGTGAACTGGATCAGAAATTGGGTAACTGACTGACAGACAACAGAAGGTGATGGTAAATGGAACTCTCAGAAGAAAGGAAGGTGTGTAGTGGCATGCTTCAGGGATTGGTCCTGGGACAGATACTGTTCCATGTATTTGAGTGATTTGTGGAAGGACTGAATGGAAAAGCCTGCTTCCAGGACATCCCTCCAATCTGGCCCAGACAAAGGAGTTATGCACACCAACCAGCAAGTCTGAGTTACACTCAGTGCAGTGTAAATAGCCTGTGCCCACTGACTGAGCCAGTATTTCAGTCTCCAGCTGGTGGTGTGCATAGCCTAGGATGGACTGTGGAGTCTTGCTTGAGGCATAAAGTTGGAGAGAAGCTTTGAGCCAGGGGTTTTGACCCTCCCCCAGTTGCCCCCTCTGCCTGGTTCCTTCCTTTTTCCCCCTTCCCAACTTTTGAGAGGGGCCTGGAAGTAGTAGCATTCAGGTCTGCCTTGTGTTCCACTGCGCTGCAGCTTTTTAAGTTCATCTCCTTTAAAAAGGAGAGAGCAGCTTTTAAACTAGATAATAGAGGAAAGCCGACAGTCACCCAAAAGTGCATGGTTTGGAAGGATGAATCCTTGAAGGATATTAGCAAGAGGGAAGTTAGAACATCCTGACAAGAGGTTCCAGTAAAGGTAAAAGTAATCCAGATCTGTTAGAGCTGAAAGATTCCAAATTACCTCTACCAACTGATAACCAGATTAATATGAATAAAACACAGCCTCTAAAATGCCTATATGCAAATGCTAGTCTAAAAAAAAAGATGGAAGAGCT
Organism: Ichthyophis bannanicus; assembly: GCA_033557465.1. Lineage (NCBI taxonomy): Eukaryota > Metazoa > Chordata > Amphibia > Gymnophiona > Ichthyophiidae > Ichthyophis > Ichthyophis bannanicus. The sequence goes on along the minus strand of CM066032.1, from coordinate 114,723,435 downwards.
GGTGTGTATATAGCACTAAATGGTTAGATTCAAGGTGCGATCAAAAAGTATCAAGACTTGTACAATAACAGTAGTAGTATAACATTGACAGTTACTGCACTTATTCTCCTTCAAAGTAGTTCTCTTCCAATAAAACACACTTTCTCCAGTGTTCCTTCCACTGCTTTTCAGTTTTGGAAACCAGAAAGTCAGTGTGTGAGGTCAGGTGAATACAGAGACTGAATTTATTTGTTTTTTGTGTTTGGCCAAGAACTACTGGACAAGATGTGATGCATGAGCAGGGTTAATGTGATGAAGCAACCATTCACTATTCCTGTGCAGCTCTGGCCTCTTATGATGAACTGCATCTCTCAAACAAGTCAGAACTTGGATATGGTACTTATTGATGGTTTAACCTTTTGGCGCATACTCGTGAACAATACCCTGGTAATCAGTCAAAGAAAACTGAACATGACCTTGACATTGCTCCTCACCTGATGGGCTTTCTTGTATCTGGGCTTCCATTGTGAAGATTGAACCTTAGTTTCCAGGTCATAACCTTAAACCTATTTTATCACCGGTAGTAATCTTTTTGATGTAATCGGTCTTTTACAGCACATTGTCTGCAGCCAGGGAACTGTTGGAATCTATTCTTTTTGGTCAGGGGACAAAAGGTTTGGCACAAATTTTGCAGACATGTCTCATCCCCAAATCAACAGTAAGAATGGACTGTAGTGACCCTGAACTGATGTCCATGTCCTCAGCAAGCTCCCTTTATAATCTATCAACTATTTGAGCATATTGCAGCATGTGCTGCTTCAACTTTGTCTTCATTCTTTCTCATGGATGGCCTTCCAGAACATTGGTCACTGTAAACACTTCGACAGCCCTCTTGGAAACCTTTGTACCAGTCATAAACTTGAGCACAACTCATGTATTCATCGCCATACACTTGCTGTAACTTGTCATGTCTCTGCATAAATCTTCAAGTTTTTGGCAGAATTTAATGCAAGCTGGCTGTTCAATTTTTTTTTCACTCATAGTAAATCTGACTGCTTTTACATAACAAACATGATTTAAAAAAGTACAGGTATGCCACAGCCACACTACTCTGCACATGCAGAGCACATAACTAGGTCACTGCATGCTTAATAGCAATGTGGTACAATGTATTGTATTATATAGCTACTCAGCACATCTCTATTACTTGATCACACCTTGTATCATTGGCATCTCAGGCCTGGTGGAAGGACAACCAATGAGATACTGATATCTGGGTACAAATTATATTGCAGTGATAGGGTAGATAAATTGGTAGAGGATGTACACTCTGTTGGAGCATTTAATCATAGGATTAGGGGTTTTTGTGCCTGAAACAAAATACTGTAGAATCCCTATGGATAGAAATTCCATGTAAAAAGGGGAAGGTATTGGTAGTGTGTGTAGTACTAACCACCTGGCCAGAATGAACAAATGGATGATGAAATGCTGAAAAATCAGGCCAGCTAACAAGTTACAACACAGTAATGGTGATTTTAAATTACCCCAGTATCAACTGGGTCAGTGTTACAGCAGAACATGCTAAGGAGATAGTCTCTAGATAAAATAAATGACTGCTTCTTGGACTGACAAGAGGGGAAGTTATTTTAGACCTAGTCCTTAGTGGAACACAGGATCTGGTACAAGAAAAGGGTTTTGGGGCCACTTAGCAATAGCGATCGTAGCAGGATCACATTTGACTTAATAAATGGAAGGCAAGAAGATCCACAGTACTATTTATTTAGCAGTGTTTACATACTGCTTTTCACCAGGTCAAAGCAGTTTACATAACAGTAGAATACACACTAGTTTACATAGAACAGTGTATAGTGAACACAGGATACATTTAGATAAGTTAACTGTATAATGGGAATCAATGCTTGCATTTTCTTTGTTTGAGGTGTCGGTCCTGTGGGTTGTAGAAATCTGAAAAGTGCATTTTTAGTTTTTTCCTGAAATGTGAGGTCTGAATTTCTTGAAGTTGGAAGGGTGCTCCATAGGGAGAGGGCATAAAGTTGGAAGGCTCATTTGATTGTTTAGTTTTGGCATGAGGGATGGTAAATGTAGATCTTTTATTCCTATTGGGCAGGTGAGTTAGTAGCAGGGTGTGGAGGTGTGTAGCGGAACAGGAGTGTATGGTTTTTGTGTCATTAGTCTTGTATTTTATTTAGCTTGCGATTGGTAGCCAATGGAGGAGTTTGAGGATGGGTGTGATGTGTTCATGTTTTGAGACTCCTCGCAGGATGCGAGCTGTTGTATGTAGAGCAGTGGTTAATGGAAGCAGGGTGGTTTGTGGGAGGCTCTGGTAGATGGAAGTACAGTAATCTAGGTATGGCAGGATTATAGCTTGGGGTGCTGTGCATGAGTCGAAGGATGTAGATGTGCTCTGAGGCATTGCAAGGTTTTAGCCTTGAAATATACTGATTTAACAGTTTGGCTCTTTAAAGGAGGTAGGAGGTGTTGATTCCAAGGTATTTCACGTCTGGATGAATTTGTATTTGGGTGTTTAGTGTTATGGTATTTGGGGAGGGGTGGGGGAATGTGGTGGTCTTTGTTATGCATATAGCTTTGTGTTTTTTGTAGTTTATGGAGAGGTGGTTTAGCCATTTGCAGACTAGAAAAGTAGTTTTGGTGGTTTTATGTTGAATGGTCCATAAAGCATGATATTGTCTCCATAGATGTGAAGTTGAGGTGGTGAGATCTGATGGAGCAGAGGGGTTGGATGTACGTTGAATAGGAGTGCAGATAAAATGTATCTTTGTGGTACTCCTTGTGTGTGTTGGAGGGTGGAGGTGTTCAGCTTCTTATCTGCTGGTATCTGTCAGTAAGGTATGCTCCTTATTGTCACTCCAGTCCAGGCCCTTTACTTCTGGGTTGCGCAACCCTTCCAGCAGCTTGGAGGCTGAGCCCATCCTTTTTGGAGGATGGTGTGGTTATAAATACCACTGGCACCACCCCCAGACTCCAGTATTCTCAGCCTCCAAGCAGCTGGAGGGTTCCGTAAGCCAAGAGCTTACTGGAGTCTTCAGTGTACTTTTCTTTACCTTTAATTTACATTTAATTTTATTTTTAATCGTTTACCTTATTTCCTAGGCATTAGCATTCTGTGCTGTGCCTTTAAATTTTTCTTCTCTTCCTCTCCTTCCCCCCCCCTCCCCCCCTCCTTCCCGGAGGAGGCGGTTTCCTGCAGCAGCGAGGAGGACTGTGGAGATCTCCTCTTGCCTGCTGACCTGGCCGGCACCCAGGGGCTCTTCGAAGAAGGCCGGCCCTGCCTCGCGCCGAAGCCCTATAAGGCGGCTGAGCGCTTGAGGCGGTGCCGCGCCGGACCTCGCGCCTCAACTCCTGGAGCAGGGGGGAGTGGTAGGCAGCTCTGGGGACTCAGCATCCAGCGTGGCTTAGCGCGACAGCGCCAAGAGCATAGCGCAGGCCGACAGAGCGCAGAGTTGCCGTTCCCCAGAGAGGGCTCCACGTGGTTGCGGCCTACCACATGTTTGAGCCTTCGGAGAGCCTCGCCTTCTGCTGCCCAGGACAACAAGAAGGAGCACCCAACAGCAAGTACAAAAAAGAAAAAAAAAATGGGGAGAACCTAATTGGTTCAGGGGGGTGATTTTTTTAACTTGGTTTAATGTTATTTTTAGACTTTACTTTATTTTTGTATTTAAGTCGTTTTTTTCCCTCGGATACTTGCTGGGGGATCTGTTAGCAGTCTCGGAGAGGGGAGGGCACATTGAACGCTGTCTCCTTCCCCCCCCCCCCCATTCTAGTTTCCTTTCTTTTTGGATAGAATTTGTTCTAAGAACTTATTTCAAAGGGACATGACTGGCAAGCCACGGTGTCCTTCCTGTGGCACACGCAGGGGTACGTCCTCGGAAGCAGGGATCTGCAGGGGTTGTGCTGCAGTGGCTACTTCCGTAGAACAGGAAATTAACTTGGCTATGGCTCAAGCTCCTCAGGAAGGGGACCCCCTGGAGAAGGAGGGAGGTCCTTCACTCCCCCCTACTGAGGCCTCGGATCTGCCCGCCCCCTCTCTGCCCCCCCTCCAATGCCTTTGGGGAGGGGAGGGCAGGGGACCTCTTCTCGCCCGAGTTCGTCCTCTTGCTTCATAAGGCCTACTGTATGCGCAAACAGGGGCTTGTGGCAGGGGAGGCGGCCACGACGATGGAAAGCAGGTTGCCCAGACCCATTAGGGCAAGCACACAGGACTCCGGGCTACCGCTCAAGTGCGCGAGGCTGATGAGCGAAGAGCCTCTCACGTCCCTGTCCCAGTGCACTCCGGAAGAGGAGGGCTTGGACAAAGAATTAGAGGAAGATGAGGAGGAGCTCGAAGAAGGGGAGATCCCAGAAGAGGATCAGTCTTGTATAATTCGAGTTTTTCGGCGAGAGGAACTCCCAGCTTTGATCGATGAGCACTTTCAAGGATTCAATGTGGCCTCGGACGCGCCAGTAGAGGAGCAGGCACTGGAGGACCCTTTAATCCAAGCCATCAGGAGGTCTCAAAGTTTTTTTTCCTGTCCACAGGGTGGTACGTCAGATGATCCAGGAGGAATGGGATCAACCAGAGTCAAGTTTGAGGGGTGGCCGGTCTATGGCCCGCCTTTACCCCTTACTGGAACCGGACAAAACTGCTGAAGTCCCCCAGAGTGGATGCGGCCGTTTCAGCTGTGACAAAGAAGACAACGATCCCCGTCGAGGGCGGCGTGGCCCTGAGGGACCCTCAGGATAGGAAATTGGATACGCTGCTGAAACAAGCCTTTGATGTGAGCGCCCTAGCCTTACAGGCCTCGGTGGCGGGGGCTTGGGTGGCTCGGGCCTGTCTAAGGTGGTCCCAACAACTTCAGGTAGCAGAGTCTTCCGCAGAAGACTCAGGCTACCTCTGCAAGGTTGGAGTCTGGGGCGGCATACCTGGCGGATAGTCAGTATGACCTCATCAGAAGCCTGGCAAAGAACATGGCCTCGGTGGTAGCGGTTATTTGTGGCTGCGTAATTGGGCGGCCGATGCCTCCTCTAAGGCACGCCTGAGTCGTCTTCCTTTTAAAGGGAAGCTGTTATTTGGGGAGGACCTGGAGAAATTAGTGAAGGACCTTGGCGAATCTAAGGGAGGCAGACTCCCGGAAGACAGGCCGAAGCAAGGGCGCCCCCTAGCACCGGTGCGGAACCAATCAAGGGAGCCTCGGAGGTTTCGCTCTGCCAGGTCGAACCCCTTTTCCAGGGGCTGCCTCCCTTCAAGGGGTCACAGCTTCAGAGGGTTTCGAGGAGCAGGTAGAGGCTCTGGAACCTCTTCCTCCTTCTCGGGATCTAGAAAACCACAATGAGAGAACGTGGGTCCAGGAGGGCGGTCTGCCGGTGGGGGGTCGGTTAAGACAGTTTCTTCCCGCCTGGTCCCGGTTCACGTCTGATCAATGGGTGCTGGAGGTGATCCGAGAGGGTTATTCTCTCGAATTTGCAAAGCAAATACTCCCAGCCTTTATTCAGTCCCCCTGCGGCTCTCCGGTAAAGAGGGCGGCGATAGAGCAAACTCTCTCACAGCTCTTAGAGCTGGGAGCAGTGGTCCCTGTGCCACCAGATCAATGCGGTTCCGGTCGGTACTCGATTTATTTTGTGGTGCCAAAGAAGGAAGGCGCCTATCGCCCGATCCTGGATCTCAAACAAGTCAATCGCTGTCTCAAGGTGCCTCATTTCCGTATGGAAACTCTAAGATCAGTCATCGTGGCTGTAAGGAGCGGGGAGTTCCTGACGTCCTTGGATTTGAAGGAAGCCTATTTGCATATACCGGTCAGAGTCCCACCAACAGTTCCTGAGATTTGTGGTGCCAAGAGGTCATTTTCAGTTCCAGGCTCTGCCCTTCAGCCTAGCCACGGCCCCAAGGACTTTCACCAAGGTGATGGTGGTAGTGGCTGCGGCCCTACGGAGAGAGGGAATACTAGTGCATCCCTATCTGCAGCGGGCCCTGTTGTGTCGTTGGTCCCATCAATATCATCCTTTGTCAATGCAGCTGCCCTGCGCCCCTCAAACCAGGAAGGCCTTCCAGTGGTGGCGGTGCCCAAAGAATCTGGATCGCGGGATGCCTCTCGATCCCCCTCCAGTGGTTACTATTGACGACGGATGCCAGTTTAATGGGCTGGGGAGCTCATTGCGAGGATCAATTCGTCCAGGGTCGCTGGACGGCGTTGGAGTCAGTGGGCCATCAACAGACTGGAGTTATGGGCTGTAGCCCTGGCGCTCAAGGCTCTCGAGCCCTTAGTGTGGCGAAGGGCAATCCGCGTCCTCTCCGACCAATGTCACCGCAGTGGCATACATCAACCACCGGGGCGGCACGAGCAGTCCCGCCTTGGAAAAGGAGGCGGACAGCCTATTCCAATGGGCCGAGGTCCGGTTGGAAGCACTCTCAGCTCAGCACGTGGCCGGCATGGACAACATTACGGCCGATTTACCTCAGCAGATTCAAAATCGACCATGGGGAGTGGGAGCTGGAGCAGGAGGTCTTCAACCAGATAGCAGCCCGCTGGGGACCGCCTGTCATGGACCTCATGGCACGATATTCTTCCGCCAAGGCAAGCCGATTTTTCAGTCGAAGGAAAGAGGATGTCCGGGCTTAGATGCGCTAGCTCAGAAGTGGCCGGCGGAGGGCCTCCTGTATGTCTTTCCCCCATGGGCCCTTATCGGAAAGGTCCTTCAGCGGGTGGAGACTCACCAGGGACTGGAAATCCTTATAGCCCCGGATTGGCCTTGCCGCCCCTGGTATGCGGACCTGGTGAGGTTGATCGCCGACCGACCATGGCGCCTTCCCTGCCGAAGGGATCTGTTGAGGCAGGGACCGGTCCGGATGCCTCATATGGATCGATTCTCGCTTATGGCATGGCTATTAAGGGCGCGGCTCCTGAAGCGAGGTTATTCGAGCTCTGTAATCTCGACCTTGTTGAGTGCTAGGAAGCGATCCACTTGTCTTTCCTATGTAAGAGTTTGGCGTATCTTCGAGTCTTGGTGCAAGGAACACTGGAAGAAACCGCTGTTGGCCTCTGTTCCAGAGGTTCTGGAATTCCTGCAAGCGGGTTTTGACAAAGGCCTAGCGCACAGTTCCTTACGGGTCCAGTTGGCAGCCATCTCTTGCTACAGAGGTAAGGTATGCAGGAAGCCATTAGGGGCCCACGCGTACGTGGCCAGGTTTCTAAGAGCCATTAAGCCGTTTCCTGCCGCCTCACCTGGCTGCCCAATCGGGGCAGCAGGAGCCGGAATAAAAGGCAGCCCTTTCGGGCACGCCCGCGCCTGACGGGCCCGCACCTGACGGGCCCTTTGGCGTGGCCCTTAGGCGATAGGCCCTTTGTTCTGAAGGGCGCCGCATTACCCCTGACTAGAGACCACCTCATGTAAGGCACCCAAAGAACACTCTGCAACCCAGAATTTCGAACACTCCTCCAGAGGAAAAACCTACCCGAAGCACCCAACAAGCTCAGCGGACACCCGACAGAAGACCCACTCACCTCCGGCTGCAGCCTCAACAAGTAGTCCAGCTAAGCTTGAGCTCCCTTCACAGGTCGAGCTCGCTCGAAACACATCCCAGACGATACCAGCAAACCCAGCTGTAAGTACCTCCTTTACTTAAAAGCAAATTGACTCCAGCAAAGTCACGCAGACTTTCTCGCTACCTTTTTCCTTGCTGAACACAAACTTCTCTCCACAAGACTCCCTCAGCACTGTAATAGTGTACTCATGCTGTACCAATATACCTGTACCTGTTTTGCAGAGGAAGTTATATACTGTATACCCACTATTTTAGAGAAGAAGTTGTATCTGTTTTGGAGAGGAAGTTGTATATTGTGTACCCACTGTCTTAGAGAAAAAGTTGTATATTGTATTAGAGACGAAGCTGCATAATATATCAAAAAACAAAGTTCCACAACAGAGTATCTACCAACATAACAGGCAAAATGGAGCTCCTCAAATATATGCTGTTATTATCCATGTACCTAGTGATACCAACTCTCACTCTCACCCTCAACCTGCACCATACCCTCCACCACATTATAAGTCCAATCTATTACATCTACCACCCTCTGTTAATAACCGCACAGCATCAACCGAATCAATACTATAAATACTCTCCACTCCACCCCTCCCACCAGGTTCACACACCCCCTCCGAACCCAAGACCACCCACCATGAGCCAGACAACATCACGAGATCCTCAGTACCCCAAGCCGAAAAGATCAAACCATATCAAACACTTAGCAAGAAAAAACAAACACGAACAAAGTCCAACAGATGCAAGACTACTATACCATCATCCTCATCAACGCCAGATCAATAAGGAACAAAACCCACATCATACACAACATCACAGATGACCAACCCGACATCCTATGCATCACTGAAACATGGATCACTGATGCCGACGCCGCAATAACAAATCAAATAACCCCTCCCGGATACAAGATATTCAACTGCCCCCGTGCATCCAAGAGGAGGAGGAGTCCTAATTGCAGCCAAATCCGCCTTATCGCTTACCAGCACCACCCAAAGCACAACCAAGGACATTGACATACTCAAAGTGGAAAACAATGCAATAGCAATCTGCCTAATCTACAGACCCCCGTCATCACATCCAGAGACACTGGCCACAGCACTGGAATGCGTCTCAACCACAGCAATCAGGAAACATCAAATCATTCTGGGAGATTTAAACCTACCATCACTACCACTATGCCAAGCCAACACATTCATTGAAGCAATGGAACAACTTGGTTACAAACAAATAGTAAATGATGCGACACATAACAAAGGAAACACCCTGGATATGGTTTTCACACCTGCAGAACAACAACCTGACAAAAGAAAAAAAACTGTAATAAAAATAACTCAAGTACCATGGTCAGATCACCACCAAGTTGAGATCAAAATGTACCTACCCATGCTACCTAGAAACCCAAAAACTGACCTACCAACACACACACGCAGAAGTTTTAATAAATACAACAGTCAAGCCCTCATTAACTCCATCACATCAAACATAGACCTGGAAAGCACTGACCTCGACAAACTAATAACCTGCTGGAACTCAGGAATTCAAGAGATGTCAGAACCAAAATGGAAAGCAACAAAAAAACAACCCCAAGCCCAAAACCGAACCATGGTACACAGCTACTCTGACCACACTAAAGCAAGAACTACGTAGAACAGAGAAAATGGCGACAAAGCAAAACCAACGAACACAAAATAGAATACCTAACCCTGCTCTCCAAATACAAAAACAAAGTCAACCTGACAAAACGAACGCATCATACAAACTTACTAAACAAAGCATTAAACAAACCCAGAGAGCTGTTCGCATTGGTCAAATCCCTCACCAAAACGGCACAAGAGGATCAACACGACAAAATCAAGGTCCAAGCCCTAGCAGACCACTATGCTAGCAAACTAAACCCACAGATCGGACCTAAACCCTCACCACCATTGGATGTGACCCGCAACACACCACAACCTACCATGACGACGACACAAACCCACATCACCCACTGGAACAAGTTTTGCAGCATTGAAGACAAACACGTCATGAATATAATTGCCAACATTAACACCACAACCTATCCCCTAGACCCCTGCCCAGCTGCATGGGTTAAAGCAACGAAAGCTGAAACCACCCACCAAATTGCTCACATAATAAACCAATCACTCCAGCAAGGTACCATGCCAACTCAACTTAAGAAATCCATCATAAGACCAATACTAAAAAATAAAACACTCAACAAGGAAGACCCAGCATCTTATCGCCCAATATCCAGCATAGCCCTGCTAGCAAAAATAATTGAAAAAGCGGTTCTACAACAATTACAAGACCACCTGGACAACAACAGAACACTGGACGAGCACCAATACGGCTTCAGGCCACACCATGGGGTCGAGACCCTGCTTATTGCACTACTGGACAACCTACTCAAAGGGATTGAAAACAAAAAGAAAATGTTCATTCTCATATTCATTGACATCTCAGCAGTTTTCGATACAGTTCACCATCAAACACTACTAAACAGGATAGAAGCTATAGGAATAACGGGAACCCCACTAAAATGGTTCTCATCGTATATCACCAACAGAATGCAACAAGTACAGTTTAACAACGAAAAAGCAGAAGCTTTCCCGCAAACACAGGGCATACCGCAAGGCTCAGCACTATCTGCGCTTCTATTCAACGTGTACATGAAACCAATCTGCGAAATATTCAAAAAGCATAGTATCCACTATCACATATACGCTGATATTATGCTATACACTCAACTCGACGCAGACAATCCAAACTACTCCCAGCTAGAAGAATGCTTAAAAGAGATGCAAACATGGCTGCAACGAAACAACATGGCCATAAACCATAAAAAAACCGAAGTCATGTACATCTCAAGAAAACCAGAATTCAAACCACCAGCTACAATCTCCCTATGTGAAAATACTTATCACACAAAGAATGAAATAAAATATCTCGGAGTAACACTTGATAGCGAACTAAAGATGGCAAAACACCTCCGCTTAGTAAACAGGGCCATTTTCCACAAGCTCAGGGTCATACAACCACTAAGGAACATCATTGAGGCTACCGATTTTAGGACAGTAGCACAAGCCCTCATCATACCTCATTTCGATTACTGTAATGCAATTCTACAAGGCCTTCCAAAAAAACCCCTAAGCATACTCCAGTTGGCACAGAACGTCGCAGCCAGAATCATCACTAAAACAGGTGTGGCAGAGCACATCACACCTGTGCTAATTGAACTTCACTGGCTCCCCATCATAGCTCGCATAAAATACAAAACCCTAGTGACCACATTTTAAAATCATCCACAACCTGGCACCAACTTTCCTCTCTAACCTAATCAGCTTACAACCGGCTAACAGAAATAGGAGAACCACCACCATAAACAACCTGCAGGTACCAATAAGTATAAGATCAGTTAAAATAGCCACAAGCAACAGGGCATACTCCTACACTGCCCCTTCACTTTGGAACCAACTCCCGACAGAGTTGCGCTCAACCAATGACCTTATGGTCTTCAGAAAAAAACTGAAGACATACTTATTTCAACAAGCCTACAATGTGTCTTGAACATCAATACATTCTTAGCATCAGCTGCTTCACCAAAATGTAGCCAATGCTAAAATGTATTTATACCCCAAAAATGAAACACGTGTAAAATTTGTACATATGTAAATCTCTCTCTCCCCCCTAACTGTGTGTTGTGCTTATCCTATGAATCAAACTGTATACATTATTGAAAATGACTGGCTTTGTACTGATAACCATCATATAACCTTGTAAATCACACTGTAATTTCTTGAAATTTGTCATTGATCAGACACTCCTTTTTACTTAATCAAACCGCTCCTGATCGCTGGAAGTAGCGGTATACAAATATATGCTAAATAAATAAATAAAATAAGCGTCTTCGTCCTCAGCAGAGATCGGTCATCCCCCCTTGGGATCTCAACCTGGTACTAAATGCCTTGACCAAGGAACCTTTCGAGCCGGCGAAGGATGCCTCCCTGAAGATGGTCTTTCTGGTCGCTATTTGCTCGGCCAGACGCGTCTCCGAACTGCAAGCACTGTCCTCCCAGCCCCCCTTTCGTTCCTCAAGGATAAGGTGGTCTTACGGACGGTGCCTTCCTTCTTGCCCAAGATCATCTCCCCCTTTCATGTGAACCAGACAGTTACTCTCCCGTCCTTTTCAGCGGAGGGACAAGTGGGAACGAACAGGAAACTGCGCTTCCTGGACGTTCAGAGAACCTTGAAGCACTATCTCTCCCGCACGGCGCCCTTTAGAAAGTCCGACCATCTGTTCATTCAGTTTGGAGGGCCTCACAAAGGGGAGGCGGCGGCCAAAGCATCCATCTCCAGGTGGATCAGGGAAGCTATTGCTTCCGCGTATATTCTCAAAGGGAAGCAGGTCCCAGGGGGACTGCGCGCTCATTCTACTCGGGCACAGGCTACCTCCTGGGCAGAATATAGTTTAGTTCTGCCGCTGGACATTTGTAGGGCGGCTACCTGGTCCTCTCTGCATACCTTCACCAAGCACTACCGATTGGACGTACAGAGTTCAGCCGACTCTCGGTTTGGGGATGCGGTACTTCGGTCCGGGATTACGGCTCCCACCCAAGCTTGAACTGCTCTGGTACTTCCCAGAAGTAAAGGGACTGGACTGGAGTGACGATAAGGAAAAAGTAATTAGACCTTACCTGCTAATTAGTGTTCCTGAAGGAACGACAGTCCAGTCCCTGATCCCACCCGGTTCTTAGTTTGGCCTGTTAGTAAGGGAAGGATTAGCGGACCGAGCGCAGGGCCAGGACTGAAGGAAGGGGTCCCTTGGTGCAGGTCCAGCGGCCAGAATGAAGGAGGTCTCGGTAAGTCTCAGGTAAACCACCTCCTTCCCTTCCCCCCACACTCTTTATCCCTCTCGATTGGGGGGGGGGGAGTTTCCCTTTTGGAGAGTTCGTGGTGTGGCTTGTGTGATTTACGTTTATATAGGCTATTAATCTGGTTTTCGTTAAGTCTGCTTTTTCATTAGATTACTGGAGTCTGGGGGTGGTGCCAGTGGTATTTATACCGCACCATCCTCCAAAAAGGATGGGCTCAGCCTCCAAGCTGCTGGAAGGGTTGCGCAACCCAGAAGTAAAGGGACTGGACCGTCGTTCCTTCAGGAACACTAATTAGCAGGTAAAGTCTAATTACTTTATTTGAACCATTGGAGGACTGTTGTGGATACCAGTGGATTGGAGATGTTGCAGGAGGATGCTATGATTGTCAATGTCGAAAGCAGCTGAGATGTCAAGGAAGATAAAGAAGAATCATTGAGACATATTCTGTATGCCTCTTATTAGGGTGTCAATGAGGGAGACCATCAGCATTTCAGCTCCATGTAAGGGGCAGAAACCATGTGGGTCAAGGAGGTTTTGTCGATATAATCCTGGAGCTGTTGTAAAGCTGCTTTAATTTTTTACTGTGAAAGGAAGACTGGTGATTAGTTTGTAGGAGGTTGGGTCTGCTTGGTCAAGATTAGGTTTCTTCACTGTGGAACATAGAGCAGTTTCAGGGGTTGAGGTATATGACCTTGAGGGGTTGATTGTACGATTCTGGAGAGTATTGAACTGAGTTGTCTGGGTTTTTTGTTTTTGTTTTTTCATCCAGCTGAATGGATGAGGATCAAGGGGGGGTGGTTGTGGTGTTGAAGATAATGGATTCAATATTTTCTTTGCTGATGGTGTCAAAGGTTGACTATGGGGAGTGATGGGGGGTTATTGTGATATGGGGGTGTTTGGGATTGGTTTGGTTGGGGGTGGAGGAGTTTGTATTGGGTTGCAAGTTGTTGGCAGGTGAGAGGTATTAATGTTTTTCTTGAGCACTTTTTCCACTATCTGTTCTAGACTGAATTTCTTGCAAGACTGAGGAGCATTGCATTATCTCCCAATGGTACATCCTCCAGTTCACTGGCTGTGGATGAAGGGAAAGGTGACTGAGGCAGTTTGTTTCCTGCCATTTTTAAGTTTTGCCACATAAAAGCTCCTTTATAGTCTTGGTAGGCTTTGGTTTAAGTGTTTTTCAGCATTTATATGAAATCCAATTCCACCTAGTGTGCTGCTTTAAACATCTGTAGCTGTATGAGAAGGGAGGGAGCTAAGCTCTGTGCATCCTCTTAGGTCGCCATCTTGACCTGAACTTCAGTCCTGCTGCTTTTTAACATATTCATAAATGACCTGGAAATGAATAGTGAGGTGATCAAATTTGTGGATGACACAAAAGATGTTAAATCTCAAGAGGCTTGTGAAAAATTGCAAGAGGACACTGAGAAATTGGGAGGTCAGCATTCAAATGGCAGATGCAGTTTAATGTGGACAAGTGTAGTTATGCACTTGGGGAAGAACTATCCAAATTAGTTAGGCAATGCAAAGTTCCACATTAGGATTCACCACCCAAGAAAAAGATCTAGGTACCATTGTGGATAATACCTTGAAACCCTCTGCATTTTTGGCTGTTGCTGTTCACTGGGGAAGTAGAATGCTAGGAATAATAAGGAATGGAAAATAAAAGCAAAGATGATATAATGCTCCATGGTGTGATGAAACCTTGCATACTGTGTGCAACTCTAGTTGCCATATGAAAAAAAAAGTGGAATTAGAAAAGCTACAGGGAAGAGCATTCAAAATGATAAAGGGGATGGCAGGAGACCTCTACAAGGAAAGGCTTAAAAAGGTTAGGGCTCTTTTTAGCTTGGAAAATAAGTTTATCTCCAGGAACAAGCAGGAATGTAGTCTTGACATATGGGTATCGTCGGTACCGACGGAGCCTGTGAAGGAACGCGCCCCAGCATCCAATAGGAAAGCTTTTGGGAGTATCCCACTGCGCCTACACCACTGCCTTTCCAACTCTCCCTCTTCTTCAGTTTTTCGTTTTCCACGGAGCCAACAGGCAGCAAACCCCGTCACCGCAGAAAATCTTTTTTGTGGTCGCATCTGCCTTACCATCAGCGCCTATACCAGTACCACCGGTGTTTTTCTTTATTTTCTTATTTCTTTTCCTAAAATAAATACCCCCCCCCCCCCCAAAAAAAAACTATTTTTGAGGGTCTGTCCCCTCTTGGTACCAGGTGCCATTTTTGGCACTAGGCCCTCTTTTCTTCCAAAATGGAGAAACCAGCTAGTGGTTTAAAAAAATGTTCAAAGTGAGCGGTACCATTTCTGCTACCGACACCCATGATTGGTGTCTCAAATGTTTAGGTCCTGACCATTTGCCATCCAAGTGTCTCCTTTGTAGAAAGATGACCGAGAGGCCTGCAGAACAGAGCTGCAAAACTGGGCACCCTCTTTGCTTTGGATGCAATGTCCATTCCATCATCATCCAGGGCTTCATCTTCCTCCCATGGATCTCAGGCAACTAAACTTAAGTCTTCCAAGACCGGCCGGTCCTCAAAGGGTAAATCGCCTTCTGCATCGAGATGCTACTAGCGTTGCCCTCTTGAAAACATACCAGCCAAACAACCCTGGTGGGAGGCCCCTGCCTCCAAAGCATTAATGGGGTTCCAGGATGTTCCTGAAGCTTCCACCTCTGAACTCATGGTGCCATGCTCTGTCGTGGCCTGCTCCACAGGTACTGACATCCAGGCATCGGCAGGCTCCATGTATCAACATATCCTGGCCATTGAGTGCAGTCGTGCAACTTTATTAGCAGCCTTGGTACCGCTTAAAACCACTTCAATCGACGCAGTTGTCAGTACCGATACTGGTACCGAATGTACCTGCATTGACTGATGTACCTCTCTCCATGCTGACCCTGGAATCAGGCTCTGGCATCGAGGGTCCAGTATCGAGGCAGTCCGATGCCAACTTCAATCAGTACTGTCGACAAGGAATATGAGAGCATCCAGCCTGACAATATTTCAAATCATCCGATTCTGATGACTCTGTCGGTACCAGGGTGGTTCTTCCAGAGGATCCTTCTCCTTCGCCAGTGTTTGAATGTCTCCCCAGAGGACATGTCCTTTCAGGACTTCATACGTGATGTAGCAAGGGGACTCTTGATCACCGTGACCCCTGAGAAGGAACCGAGAGCTCCTAAAGAGGCTGCTACCCTTCCCATTCACCGAAATTTTGCATGATCTCATAGAGGACAGCAACCTTGGGCCAGAAGGACAGGGGTTTCTAGTCCCACAGGTGCTGCTTGTGGCCTTGGGCAAGCCACTTAACCCTCCATAGCCCATGTTCCCTGTAAAATAGTTATCTCCAAGTTATAACACCCTGTTCAATGTAACTTCAGTTTGTTCAATGTAAACCGCATTGATGCAGAATAGCGCGGTATATAAGAGAATGTAAATAAATAAATAAAATGCTTAGGATGTGGGAAACACTAACGGTGTCTTCCACATTCTCAGACTCGATACAATGTACCAGGTACTGCAATGTCCTGGTTTTCAAAAAAACACAATTACCACACCACTCCATGGTAGTGGAATTAGCAATGCGTAGGATTAAGTGTGCTAAGACACATTCATCCAACCCTCCAGGTTGTGAATCAAGAACACTCAATGCCTTTGGGTGTCGATGTTTTCAGTCCTCGATGCTATCAGCTAGAATAAGCTCTTACATACTTTATATGGGTATGTTTCTTCGGGAGGTTACAAGAGATTTGGAATTCATGGCTCCACTTCCTGATGACGAGAGCTGACTTTCTCACTCTAGTCAAACATGCCCAGAACGTTTCTAAGTTCCCGAACTGTGCAACCTTTGATTGCTTTTAGTGCATTAGCAGAACCTCGGCTATCTCCACTGGTGCATGTCGCATTGCCTGGTTACAAGCATCTGATTTAGAACAATGGGTGCAAGACAAGCTGGGTAATATTCCTTGCACAGGGGGAAAACCTCTTTGACTTTGTCCTGCCAATCCTTGCCAATCAGCTTGAGTCCGAAAACACCACCTTGAACAGATAATCAAAGACCACAGCCAATCCAGCTAAGACAGTTAAACCCTTTTTCAACAAGAAAAAATTCTATTCGTCTTACACCCAGGCTGTCCACTGCCCAGTTCATGCTCCCCAAAAAGGGCAGCAGCAACCCAGACAGCAGAGAGGCCCAAGTCCCCAGAGCTCAACCAGCTCAGCAGACACAGCTTCCTCAGGGGCTTTGACTCCTTCCTAGAGAGCTTAGTCATCCTGCCCCTGAAGGGTCCAGAGCCTCTCACCATACCAGGCAGACTGTCATTTTGCTGAAAGATGGCAACAGATAACATCAGAGCACTGGACTCTCTATTGTAACAGGAGTACAAACTCCATTTTCACAGTATGCTCCCTCCCACCATCACAAGAGTTCAATTCTCAGGCCCCCTTCACCACTCTCGTGTCAAGAGGCCACCTCACTACTTAAGGGGCAATAGAGGTACCTCTATCCCAACAGGGCATGGGTTTCTACTCCCCCTACTTCCTCATCCCAAAGAAAACACGGGGGTACAGACCCATACTGGACCTCAGAGTTGAACAAGTATCTGTTCTGAGAAAAATTCAAGATCTCCCTTGAACACTTCTTCCTTACGTTCAGAGTCAGGATTGGCTATGTTCTAGATCTAAAAGATGCATATACACATCCTCATTCATACAGATCACAGGAGGTTTCCTCAATTCCTCTTTCAAGGCAGACATTACCAGTACAGGGTTAAGAACATAAGAACATAAGATATGCCATACTGGGTCAGACCAAGGTCCATCAAGCCCAGTATTCTGTTTCCAACAGTGGCCAATCTAGGTCATATGTACCTAGCAGTTT
Source organism: Ichthyophis bannanicus (assembly GCA_033557465.1). Lineage (NCBI taxonomy): Eukaryota > Metazoa > Chordata > Amphibia > Gymnophiona > Ichthyophiidae > Ichthyophis > Ichthyophis bannanicus. Next base: position 114,706,131 of record CM066032.1, on the reverse strand, counting down.
CCCCAAGAGACACAAGTTCCACAATGCTTGTACTGGGTCAAGCATTGATATCTTCGGTCACTTCTTAATAATGGTTTATGGACCTTTCCTCCAGGAACTTGTCCAAACTTTTTTTAAACCCAGCTACACTAACAACCTTTACTACATCCTCCAGTAACAAATTCCAGAGTTTGATTACACGTTGAGTGAAAAAATATTTTCTTTTATTAGTCTTAAATAGTTTACCCTGTAGCTTCATTGCATGTCCCCTAGTCTTTCTATATTCTGATAAGGTAAACAATCGATCTACGTTTACCCGTTCCACTCCGTTCATTAATTTATAGACTTCTATCATATCTCCCCTCAGCCGTCTCTTTTCCAGGTTAAAGAGCCCTAACCTTTTTAGCCTTTCTTCATAGGAGTATCCTTCCATCCCCTTTACCATTTTGGTGGCTCTTCTCTGTACCTTTTCTAAAATCGCTATATTCTTTTTAAGATACGGCGACCAGAATTGCACACAGTATTCAAGGTGCGGTCTCACCATGGAACGATATAGAGGCATTATAATATCTTTTGTTTTATTTTCCATTCCTTATCATACCTAGCATTCTATTTGCTCTCTTAGCCGCCGCTGCACACTGGGCCGAGGGTTTTAACATGGTATCCACAATGACACCTAAATCTTTTTCCTGGGTGGTGGTTCCTAATGTGGAACCTTGCATCGTGTAACCATAGTTTGGGTTGTTCTTCCCTAGGTGCATAACCTTGCACTTGTCCACATTAAATTTCATCTGCCATTTTGATGCCCAGTCTTCCAATTTATCAAGATCCTCTTGCAATGTTTCACAATCCTCTTGGGTTTTAACAACTTTAAATAGTTTTGTGTCATCTGCAAATTTGATAACCTCACTCGTTATTCCACTTTCCAGGTCATTTATGAATATGTCAAAAAGCAGAGGACCCAGCACAGATCCCTGAGGTACACCACTATTCACCTTTCTCCATTGGGAAAATTGGCCATTTAGCCCTACCCTCTGCTTTCTATCTTTTAACCAGTTCCTGATCCACAATAGTACACTGCCTCCTATCCCATGACTCTTTAGTTTTGTCAAAAGTCTCTGATGAGGGACCTTGTCAAAGGCTTTCTGAAAGTCCAGATACACAATATCAACCAACTCACCTTTGTCCACCTGTTTATTCACTCCTTCAAAAAAACATAACAGATTAGTAAGACAAGATCTTCCTTGTCTAAAGCCATGTTGGCTGTCTCCCATTAGGTTGTGACTATCTACATGCTGAGTAATTTTTTTCTTTATGATGGTTTCTACCATTTTTCCTGGTACTGACGTCAGGCTCACCGGTTCTACCCTTTGGACTGGCTTCTGCCCCAAGAGTCTTCACAAAATACATGGCAGTAGTAGCAGCATTCCTGAGAACTCTAGGAATATTCGTCTTCCCTTAGATGACTGGCTCATCCGAGCATCAACAGCTCTAGAAGCCAGCTCGGCTCTCTCCTGTACTGTGCAAATCCTGCAGTACCTGGGACTAGTCATAAACATCCCAAAGTCTCATCTCACCCCTTCTCAGTCTCAAGAATTCATAGGGGCTCTTCTAGACACAAGGCACTCAAAGGCTTTCCTGCCACAACCACGTTGTGTTCGAATACTCCAGCTGGCGCCTCAGGCAGCTATGAAAACTTTTCTAACTGTTCGAGAAATGCTTCAGCTACTGGGATATATGGCATCCACTGTCCATGTGGTTCCCTATGCTTGCCTACACATGCGAGCAGCCCAGTGGACCCTAGCCTCTCAGTGGACACGGGCGTTGGGCCACCTGGGGGACTAAAAAAGAAACTCTACACACCTCATTTTGTCCCTACAATGGTGGCAATCACTGAAAAACCTTCTGGTAGGGGCTCCCTTTCAGCAGCCACTACACAAAGCCACCTTGACAGATGCATCCAAGCCAGGTTGGGGGGCTCACTTAGACAAATCTCTCCACTCGGTTCTGGACTGAACAGGAGGCTTGTATTTACATAAACCTTCTGGAACTCGGTCATCTTCTATGCTCCAAGTATTTCAGAACCACCTGAGCTACAAGTCAGTTCTTGTCCAAACTGTGACAATCAAGTAGCTATGTTCTTTGTGAACAAGCAGGGTGGGATGGGTTCTCAGGCACTGTGCAACAAAGCTCTATGCCTTTGGGCCTTCGCCAGATATCTTCAAATCCACCTACTAGCGGTGTATCTTCCAGGCACACACAATCTCTTGGCAGACAAGCTGTCAAGTACTGCTGCTACACGAGTGGTCTCTTGATCCATAGCAAATCGCTCAAATTTTTTAGATCTGGGGAACTCCAGATATAGACATCTTTGCAAGTCCTCAGAATGCCAAACTTCCCCAGTTCTGTTCCAGAATTCCGGCTCAGAACTGTCGGGCAAGGGATGCTTTCCATCTCCATTGGCGTCTGGACCCCCACCCATTCCCCTCATTCCCAAAACTCTATTCAGGCTTCAGAGAGACAGGGGCCATATGATCCTCATAACCCCACACTGGCCACAACAGGCATGGTATCCACTTCTACATCTCTCTCTCAAGCCAAGCCTCTGGAGTTGGGATGTGCTCCAGATCTTCTTTCCCAGGAGAACAGGACACTATTGCACCTGAATCCTCAGTCTCTACATCTCAGGGTGTGGCTGCTGAGAGCCTAGAATTCCAGGATATCAACCTTTCTCAACAGGTTAAGGATATCTTTTTGGCTTCAAGAAAACCTTCCACAAGACGGACCTATGCCTTTAAGTGGAAAAGGTTCTCTATCTGGTGTTCAAAAAAGGAACTTAATCCCTTTTCAGTTCCAGTGGAGGGTGTTACTGGAGTATCTCCTCCATTTATCATCCTCTGTTCTCAAGACCTATTCAGTAAGGGTTCACCTTAGTGCCATTGTGGCTTTCCATAAGCCCTTGGATGGACAACCTGTCTCCTCTCAACCGCTTGTAGTGTGGTTTATGAGAGGTCTTCTCTTAACTTAACCCCCCCATTAAGTCACCACCCGTGGCATGGGATTTGAATCTTGTCCTTGGGCAGCTTATGAAACCGCCCTTCGAACCCTTAGCCACTACATCTCTGCAGTTTCTTTCTTGGAAGGTAATCTTCCTAATTGCCCTCACTTCTGCAAGACTCGGTAAGCTACAAGTTTTAGTGGCTGAACCTCCTTATACAAGGTTCCACCATGATAAAGTAGTTCTTAGGACTCACCCTCACTTTATGCCAAAGGTGGTTTTGCCTTTTCCATTTAAACCAGTTGATTTGCCACCTTGTATTCTTCTCTAGGCCTCACGCCTCTAATGCAGAAAGGAATCTTCATACTCTGGATTGTAAAAGCTTTAGCTTTATCTCCAGGAACAAGCAGGAATGAGTCTTCACATATGGGTATCGTCGGTACCGACGGAGCCTGCGCGGGAACGCTCCCCAGCGTCCAAAAGGAAAGCTTTTGGGAGCATCCCACAGTGCCTGCGCGCTGCCTTCCCGCCTTTCCTAACCGCCTCTCTCCAGTTCTTCTTTTTCCGCGGAGCCAGCAGGTCGTGTTTCCTGTCACTGCTGAAGAATTTCTTATTTTTTCTTTTATTTCTTTAGTCGCGTGTCTGCCTTCTCGACTCCGGACTGGTACCGCCGTTTGTTTCTTTCTTTAAAAAAAAAACAACAAAAAACCTACTCTTTTCTACTTTAGTGCATTTTTCTTTCTGTGGCCTTAGGCCTGCAGAAAAATTTTCCTCATGGAAAAGCCCGCCTCCGGGTTCAAAAAGTGCACGAAGTGCAGTGGCACTATTTCTGTCACCGACACCCACGACTGGTGTCTTAAATGTTTAGGTCCTGACCATTCCATCGCAGACTGTGAGTCCTATTACATGATGTCTAAAAGGTTTACAGAATCGAGCAGCCAAGCTCAGTACCCTGTTTCCCTCTGCAGCTTCTGTGGCATCGACGTCTTTCAGAGCTGCTGCTTCCTCCCATGGATCTCAGGTAACCAAATTTAAATCTGGCCGGTCCTCGAAGAGTACATCTCCCTCTAAGTATCGAGATGCCCCCGGGCTTGCTCTCGAGGAATCCACACCAGCAAAATTACCCCGGCGGGAGGCTCTGGCTTCCAAAGCTTTATTTATGGGGTCACAGGTTGACATCGATGGCTTGGCCTCGACCGATCACCTGTTACAATGTTCTGGGGTACCGGCGGTTCACACCGGTACCGACATCCAGACATTGGTGGCGTCGATGGATCAGAATATTCTGACCATGCAGCGTGCCATCACGGCATCCATACAAGCTGCGACGCCTTCGGTACCGCAACAAACTCCGTTGTCGGTACCGATTCCGGTACCGGACCCGGTACCGGTTCCGCTGCCGGTACCGATTGCATCGACATCGACGGCAGCGGTACACTATCCTGTGATGCCCATCGGTACCGATCCGGTACCGAGTACTCCCGATGTCGATACCCCCCGGTATGCGTTTCGGGCTCTGCGAGAGCATCCAGACAGGCGATACATCAGAGTCCTCAGAGGAATCGAAGTATCAGAGGCCTCTATCGAAGCATCGGGGATCCTTACTCAGGAACCCTCTTCTCCAAAAAGGAGGACTTGTCTTTTCAAGACTTTATCAGGGAGGTGGCCAGGGGCCTTTCCATCTCAGTGACCTCTGAGACAGAGCCTAGAGCCAAAAAATTAGATATTTTACAATATCCTAAGGCTCCCAAAGAGGCAGCCACTTTACCAATACATGAGATTCTCTATGATCACATGTTGGGCATATGGGAGACTCCTCTTACCACCTCCCCTCATTCTCGTAGGTTGGACACCATGTATCGTGTTTCTCGTTCTGGTTTTCATAAGACTCAGCTTCCTCACCACTCCATTGTGGTGGAGTCTGCTATGAAAAAGATCAAGAGTACAAAGGCACTCTTCTACTCCTCCAGGAAGAGCATGCAGAACCTTAGATGCCTTTTTGTCAGGAGAATTTTCCAGGCCAGTATGCTTGTAGCCAGAATCAACTCCTATAGTCTCTATATGGGGATGTTTCTAAAGGAAGTTACAGATCATCTGCAAACCTTATCTCCTTTTATGTCAGAAAATAAAACGGAAGAGTTTCTCACCTGGCTTAAACATGCCCAGGATATTTCCAAGTTTTCCAACCGTGCAGCCTTTGACTCTTTTGAAGGTGCCAGCAGAGCCTCGGCTATTGCCATAGGTGCACGCAGAGTTGCTTGGTTACAAGCCTCTGATTTGGAATCCTGGGTTAAGGATGGACTAGGTAACCTTCCTTGTACAGGTGAAAACCTGTTTGGCAAAGATTGGCAAGCAAAGGCCAACCCAGATGGATGCTGAAAATTCTGCTTTAGATAGACTTTCAAAGTCTACTTCTGCTCCTTTTAAAAATTGTTCAAAAAAGGATTTTTTCCCAAAAAAAGGGAAATATTCTTCTGTTTATGGTCAGGCCTCTTCTGCAGATCGTTTTGCTACAAAGAGGCAACAACAACCAAAACAGGCCAAGCCTAAGGCTGTGAGGACTGCTACGGCCCAACAGCCTCAGCCTCCTCAGGGCCTTTGACTTACCATTAGAGAACTTAGCCTTTCTGGCTCTAGAACATCCAGAGCCTCTCACCATCCCAGGAAGGTTAGCTCATTTTGCTCCCAGATGGGAACAATTCACAGCAGAGCAATGGACCCTCTCTATCATAAGAGATAGGTACAAGCTTCACTTCTTAAACCTTCCTCCTCACACTATGGTGAAACAGTTCAATTCTCCAACATCTCTCCTCAACCTTCTGGGTCAAGAGATTGCCACCCTTCTTGCCCAAGGGGCAATAGAAGAAGTACCCCTTCTTCAAGAGGGCTCAGGGTTCTACTCCCCCTATTTTCTCATTCCAAAGAAAACAGGGGGCTACAGACCCATTTTAGATCTCAGAGAATTGAACAAGTTTCTATGCAAGGAGAAATTCAAGATGACTTCTCTCGGAACTCTCCTTCCATACCTCCAGAGTCAGGACTGGCTTTAGATCTCAAGGATGCGTACACCCATGTCCTCATCCATTCAACACACAGAAGGTTCCTTCGGTTCCTTTACCAAGGAAAGCACTACCAATACAAGGTGCTTCCTTTCGGTCTGGCCTCTGCACCAAGACTGTTCACCAAATGCATGGCAATAGTAGCTGCATTTCTTTGCACTCTAGGGATATTCGTATTCCCATATCTGGACGACTGGCTCATCCGAGCTCCATCCCAGTCAGAGGCCCAGGCTTCCCTGGCCTGCACAAGGCGTGTTCTTCAGTATCTGGGACTGGTAATAAACATTCCAAAATCCCATCTCACCCCTACTCAATCTCTAGAGTTCATAGGGGTCTTGCTGGATACCACAACTGCAAGGGCCTATCTCCCCCAGGCCCGTTGCCTACGCTTGGTGCAGTTAGCCTCACAGCTTCAGTTGAAATCCCATTCAACTGCTCGAGAGATGTTACAACTGTTAGGCCACATGGCATCCACTGTGCATGTGGTTCCTTATGCTCACCTTCACATGAGAGCGGCTCAATGGACTCTATCCACCCAATGGACCCAGGCATCAGGGTGCCTGTCAGACAAAATAGCGACCTCCAGTTGCCTCATCCTTGCTCCATTGGTGGAAGTCCACTCAAAATCTGTTGCTGGGGTCCCCCTTTCAACAGGTATTACCCCAAGCAACCCTTACAACAGATGCGTCTCCAAAAGGTTGGGGAGCTCATCTACAAGATCTCTCCACCCAAGGCATCTGGTCTCCACAGGAGACATCTCTACATATCAACCTCTTAGAGCTCAGAGCAATCTTCCTGGCTCTCAGTCTTCCGCACCCTGCTCAGCTACAAGACAGTCCTCATCCACACGGACAACCAAGTAGCCATGTTCTACGTGAACAAACAGGGGGGGACTGGCTCTGTCGCTTTGCAACGAAGCTCTGAGATTGTGGGCTTTTGCCAGAGAGCATCAAATCCATCTCATGGCAGTTTATCTTCCAGGGGTTCAAAACTCTTGGGCAGACAGACTCAGTCGAGTTCTGCTTCCACACGAATGGTCCCTCCATGGGGACCATATAGCCAAGATCTTTCGAATTTGGGGAACCCCAGACATAGACCTGTTTGCAAGTCCGTGGAATGCCAAACTTCCCCGGTTCTGTTCCAGGATTCCGTGTCAGAGTTCAGGCCAGGGATGCCTTCCTCCTTCATTGGGGGCAAGGCTTCCTCTATGCCTTTCCACCTATTCCCCCTCATTCCCAAGACACTGTTCAAGCTTCAGAGAGACAGGGGGTCTATGATCCTCATAGCACCACGTTGGCCACGCCAAGTGTGGTACCCTCTACTTCTGCATCTCTCTCAAGCTCCCTCCCTGGACTTGGGGTCTGCTCCAGATCTTCTCTCCCAAAAGGAGGGAACGTTGTGGCACCCAAATCCCCAGTCTCTTCATCTCAGGGCCTGGTTGCTGAAGGCTTAGACCTTCAGGATTTACACCTTTCTCAGCAAGTGAAGGATGTCCTTCATGCTTCCAGAAAGCTTTCCACCAGACGTTCCTATGCTTTTAAATGGAAAAGGTTTACCATTTGGTGTGCAGAGAAGGGTCTTAACCTTCTTGCAATACCTCTGAATTCTTTACTAGAGTATTTGCTGCATTTATCCCATGCAGGCCTTAAAACGAATTCAGTAAGAGTCCATTTGAGTGCTATTGCAGCATCCCTTAAGCCTGTCAATGGACATCCTATTTCCTCTCATCCGCTGATAGCAAGATTCATGAGAGGCCTTCTTTTGACTAAACCTCCCATTAGACCATCTCCAGTGGCATGGGACTTGAATCTGGTTCTTGGCCAACTTATGAAGCCACCCTTAGCCACTACCTCCTTGAAATTCCTTTCCTGGAAGGTTATTTTTCTCATTGCAGTCACCTCAGCTCGCCGTATCAGTGAGTTGCAAGCCTTAGTGGCTAATCCTCCTTATACAAGGTTCCTTCATGACAAGGTAGTCCTCAGAACTAATCCACACTTTATGCCTAAAGTGGTCTCACCTTTTCATCTGAACCAGGAGGTGTATTTACCTGTCTTTTTCCAGGACCTCACGCATCAAGTGCAGAGAGGAATCTTCATACCCTGGATTGTAAAAGAGCACTTGCTTTCTACTTACAAAGGACACAGCAACATAGAAAGTCCTCTCAACTTTTTGTTGCTTTTGATCCCTCTCATTTAGGACTTCCAGTCTGTAAGAGAACTCTGTCCAATTGGATTGCTCAGTGTATTTCTTTCGCCTACCAGAGTAAGAACCTTTCTCTGGAGGGCCATGTCACAGCTCACAATGTGAGGGCCATGGCAGCCTCTATGGCTCATCTAAACTCTGTGTCCATCGACCAAATCTGTGCCTCGGTTCATACCTTTACAGCCCATTACTGCTTGGACAAGGACTCCCGCCGGGATGCCTTGTTTGGTCAGGCTGTTCTCAAACACCTGGTCCATACCTAATCAACTCCTACCCTCCATCCCTGACTGGATGCCTGAGATTCATGGGTGGAGGTAGAGCCCTTCCCAGGGACTCACAACCTGGGTGATCTCCCAGGCATCTCTAGCTGGGGAGTCCCCATATGTGAAGACTCATTCCTGCTTGTTCCTGGAGATAGCACAGTTACTTACCTGTAACAGGTGATCTCTGGGAACGGCAGGAATAAGTCTTCACAACCCACCCACCTCCCCTAGGAGTTGTATCTCTCTATCTTTCCTTTCCTCTCTCTCTTTGTCTCAGCTTTAAAACTCGAACTGGAGAGAGGCGGTTAGGAAAGGCGGGAAGGCAGCGTGCAGGGATGCTCCCAAAAGCTTTCCTTTTGGATGCTGGGGAGCGTTCCCGCACAGGCTCCGTCGGTACCGACGATACCCATATGTGAAGACTTATTCCTGCTGTTCCCAGAGATCACCTGTTACAGGTAAGTAACTGTGCTTTACCTTCAGAGAACTAAGCAACATAGAAAGGTTTCTCAGCTTTTTGTTGCTTTTTGACTCCAGTCATCTTGGATTGCCAGTTTCCAAGCAAACTCTTTCTAACTGGATTGCAGTTTGCACATCCTTTGCCTATGAGAGTAAGGGACTTTCTCTCGAAGGTCATGTCACAGCTCACAATGCGAGAGCAATGGCAGCCTCTATGGCTAACCTTTGCTCAGTGTCCATTGACATTTGTAGAGCAGCCACTTGGGCTTCGGTACACACCTTTGCAGCCCACTACTGCTTAGACAAGGACTCCCGTTGGGATTCCTCGTTTGTCCAGGCTGTTCTCCAGCATCTCTTTCAGACTTAGAGCAACTCCTACCCGCCGTCCTGGGTTTCGATGCCAGAGATCCATGGGAGGAAGCATGACCCATCTCAACCTGGGTTTTGCAGTTTTCTGGGGTCATCTCCCTGGCATCTCAGCTGGGGAGTCCCATATGTGAAGACTACATTCTTGCTTGTTCCTGGAGATAGCATGGTTACTCACCTGTAACAGGTAATCTCTGGGAACAGCAGGAATTGAGTCTTCACAACGCACCCACCTCGCCTAGGAGTTGTATCTCTCTCCCTCTCCCTCAGCTATAAATTCAACTGAAGAGGGAGAGTTGGGAAGGCAGAGCAGTGCAGGCGCAGTGGGATGCTCCCAAAAGCTTTCCTATTGGATCCTGGGGAGCGTTCCCACACAGGCTCTGTCGGTACTGATGATACCCATATGTGAAGACTCAATTCCTGTTCCCGGAGATCACCTGTTACAGGTGAGTAACTACGCTTTAGCTGCACTTATATGCTGCTTTTCACAGGGTCAAAGCGGTTTATAATAAACAAGAGGATATATTAAACCGTTCGGTTCATATTTATGGGGGGAGGGGTATACCATCACCAAGGAGGCCAACGTATTTACATTCCTGACTTGGTGGGCACCAGGGTTTTTCATGGTCTTATTTGCAGTTCTGTTTTTTCATTCAGTCTGTCTACTTAGTGATCATGGACAGGACAATAGTGTGTGCTGTCTTGTTCTGATCCTAGGTGCTCCCAGAATAGATGTGGTTTTAGCTGTTTTCAAAATGAGGGAAAGTCCTTGTTGCTTTGGATTTGGGCTGGAAGGAGTTCCAAAGCGAGGAGAAGGAGATATGATAAAGCTCTGTACAGTGAGTGGAGTGGAACGGGTAAAGTCTCTACTTCCTGATGGAGTGAATTTAGTCATGTGCTACATTGCAGCTTCATTGTGTGGCCCATAGATAATCAGAAAATGTTTTCATTCAACATGTAATTGGTTTTGGGATTTGTTGCTGGAGTATGTAGTAAAAGCTGTTAGTTTAGCTAGGTTTAAGAATTTTGGATAAGTTACTGGAGGTAAAGTTGCTAAACCATATTAAAGTAGACTGGAGAAATTCACTGCTTACCCCTGTGATAAGCAGTAAGGAATATGGCTATCTTTTGGGAATTTGACAGGTACTTGTGACCTGTATTAGCTACTGGAAACAAAATACTAGACTTAAGACACTTTGTCTAGTCCAGTATGGCATATTTTATTTACTGTATTGTCTTTTATGAGGGTATGCAAAGTGGTTTACAAAATTTAAAAAATTTACAGGGCAGCAAGAGAAACAGAAGTACGCAGCATACACCACAAACAGCAATCACTCTGGTTAGCCAGGCATACTAGTATGATTCACCAGATGTGGTCACTGCACATCCTGTAAGCCTAAGAGCTTCAAATGTGTGTTTTAAACAGGTGTCTTAAGCTCAGCCTTAAAGTATTTGAAGGTAGGTTGAAGGTAACTCATTGGGGAGGGCATTCCAAAGCAAGGGTGCAAGAAAAAGGCTGAATGCCTCTGATTTGAGGGCAACAGGCTACATCTACCAACTGAAGGGAGCATGCTGGACAGTACAGCATAATCAGGGAGGATAATCTGGGGTCATATGGTGCAGAACGTTGTAGGTTAAGGTGAGGATTTTATACTGAATGTGCAGTTCTTGACAGGGAGCCAATGATGGATGAATAGTGGGGTATGTGGCCTGTGAGTATATGGATAATGGTGGTTTGTACAGCTTGTTACTTAAGCTTGGTGTTGGGCATTATTTTGGATTTGAAAGTTTCATTTTCACAACACATTAGCCAAGTGGTCAAATCGTTCAACTACCATGTGTCACTCCCATGCAATCTGTCTCGGTCTTGATAAATCAGCCCAGATCAGTTTATCCTTAGCATGGTAATCTCTTGGCTTGGATTACTGCAATTGTCTGCTGGTTTGTCTATGTATCTGAAAGAGGTCAGTGTAACAGGATGTCCTTAGACTGTAGGTGCAATACTGGGGGCTGAAAATACCTATTCATGTGGCTGTAGATTTCTTGATTTAGCTGCATACAGTTTTTGTATAACCATTCTGAGACTATAGTAAGACAGTTGATTTGCTGTAAAATCAGGGCTAGTACTATCAGTGAATGAGATCTGCGTATTGTCATGCCCTTGCCCCTGGCCTCTGGCTTAGAGGGGCGAGTTAACTGAGAACCTCTTTTGGTGAGCTCAAACTAGCTTTTCCTCAGGTGGATTCTGGGACATGTAGTTTGGCTCTTAAGAAGAGGTGTAGTCATGGTCCGATGTTAAGGCAAATGACAGAATTTATTTTAAGGTAAAGGTTCAAGTAAACTGTACACAGGAATTTTGTCCATTCAGGATTGTTTGCAACAGAGCATTTAGATCAGTATAACTGCTTCACAGTCTTTTAAACACATGCAGCTGGTTAACAACGTTGCTCAGTCTTAGAGAAACAGCTCTGCTCAGCAAGGTAAAAATACTTCTTTTTAACCTTGTGTTTGTGAAGCACTTAATAGCAAAAGAATAACTTAGTTCCTCTGGAACAACCTCTTCTTTCCCTCCTTCCATTCAGGATAGGTTTTAAACTCAAACTAAGAAAACAAGTAACAAACATTCACAAGCTTTCTCCAGCGTGACTCAGCACTTTGCCTGAGAAATGCAAACACCTGGAGTTTTCTTCAAACCCAATTCCTGGCTTAATTCCAGTTACCTGCTTCTAGGAGACTTTCTCATTCAATGCTAGCCTTTAGCATAATGATTCCATGCTTGTAGCTTGACACAGGGTACAGTCCATGGGGATATCTAGATCTTGCAATTCCTCCCCTGCCAACTCAATCTGCATATCCTCTGATGTTAGGGCAGTGTCCTGTTCTGAGCTCTGGACACAGTGCTCAGAATACAGCCTCCCTGGGGGTTCTAATGTCTCTCCTGAGCTCAACTTTCCCCGATAAAGACAGTCAGTACCTGAAGCACTGGGCAGTTCTCCCTGGTTGTGCTCGCTATGGTTCCTTGTCTCCTTCCAGCCTCTCTGGAACAGCTCTTTGTATTCCTCTCTCTGGGTTCTCTCCTGGAGATCTGCAGGTGCTCCTGGTTCCCCTGAATCCTCTGAGTCCTCTGAACCTCCTGAGACCTCTGAGCTTCTCCTTTCCTCTGCTTTAGCAGGGGTTTATAGTTCCCTCTCCAGGGCTCCAGCCCTTCCTCCACTCCTCCCAGGTGATTGTAATCACCTCTCAAGCCTGCAGTTACATCATAGGAGTTAGGTTATGGCTGCCTGAACTTTCTCTCCCTCAGGTTTCTTTCTCTGAGGGGCCTGAAATCCATGCCCTGCAGGGATTTCTCCTTTCTCTAAGTTAGTCATTGGCCTTTTCTATACTCATAGGCTCAAAACAGGCTTCCTTGTCACAGTATACATAGATTTATTTTTATTTATTTATTTATTTATTTATTTATTTAGTATACCGCTACTTCCAGCGATCAGCAGCGGTTTGATTACAGATTGGAAATTGTCAAATCATGACAGGAAATTTTTGAGGTATAAACACATTGATTAGACAGGAAAGCACAGCACACAGAGAACTGTGCTTTGGATTAGGGTAAGCAGGGGACTTGGAAAAAGGTTGAAGAGGGTGGAGTGAGAATGGATTCCTGGGGTGCTCTGCATCTCAGTGGGTGACTGAGGATTTACCAGTGACATAGAGAAGGAATGGCCTTTCAGAAAGGACTGGAACCATTGAAGGACTCTGCCACAAATGCTAATGGAGTAAAGGCATGTTGACGAGGTCAAAAGCAAATGAGATGTAAGACTAAGGCCAGATCACTGGAGTCAAGGGCTCTACAGATCTCACTTAAGAGAGCAGTGATAGTCTATATGTTGTGCCCAGTTTCCAAGCCCAATTGTTGGTGCAGGACATGTTCTATATGATTGGAAAGAGGGGTTGAAGATAAGGTACTCTGCTAATTTTGAAAGAAATGGAAGATTGGAAATGGAGTGATAATTTAGTGGAGTCTTGTGGTTTGAGATTCAGTGATCTGGTAAGGCAGGCTAGACTAATAAGCCTGATGCTGGCTTTGAGCAAGGGGATTGTGTAATTTTCATTTTTCTTAATAGCTTCATGGACATCTTAATAGGAATGAGTCTGCACAGGTTAGCAAAGGAAAGCCTTGCCTTAATGGCATGTGTGGCATGCTGAAGGTGGCAGAGGTAAGCCAGTTGGTATTTGGATTTTCAGAGGACAACTCAGAATTCCTTATGAGAATTTAAATTCCAAGTCATGGGGTAGGGGGCAGTGTCCTCTCATGGCATGATAACTTAGAAAATTTTCCATTTCCCTGTATGGGGGGGGGGGGGGGGAATGGTTAAAGTTAGAAGTGAAATGCCACAAGGATCTGATCTGTATTGATAAATGATCTGGACAAAGCAGAAACAAGTGAGCTGGTCAGATTTGCAGATTCAGTTATTGAAAACAGCAGAGCATTGTGAGGAATTGCATCATGATTTTGTAATTGGAGATGGGGCAGACAATTTCATGTGGAGAAGGGCAAAGGGTTTTTTTATACATAGTGAAAACCGCAGCGTTGGTGTCAAGCAGGCTTGCTTGGTTCATAGTTGACATCATGCATGTTCCATTGTGGGTCTTCCACCTTTGGAACTCCCTGACAATTGAAGTAATCTTAGGTATACTTAAGTTTGTCTTCCAAAAACTTAAGACTGAAAATAGAACAAACGCTCAACACGTTTTGTAACATTCCCTCAAATGCTAAGGTAATTAAGGTTTTATTTTGTTTTGTTTCAACATTGTATATGGTTTCTTTTGTAACTTGCTTAGGTACTTTAAGCAATAAAATTTAATAAATTAAAATTGCTGACATGTTTTCTTTTAACTCGACAGGAACTGTTGCTTGCTTATGATCATGGTATAGCAGCAAGAACAGGTAAATGACCCTTGGTGTAGTACAACTTAAGATTAGAATTTATCATATTTCATTAATACAGGGCTCTATAAAATCCCAGGAGCCAGGTCACCATAGTGGCTAGAAATCTTCTTGGCACCTGAGTTTTTCATGGCCCTTAAGTTTCTCTCGTAGCCTCTACTGCAACATCTGCTGGAGCTGGAACTGGAACTTCTTCCTCCCTGCCCCATGGTCCGTGACAATCTGAGCCACATGGTGCAGGAGCTCTTGCTCTGCTCTCCATGAGATTGAACCAGACTGAGTTTCTGCATCATGCTACTCAAACACTGCATCAGTAGTCCTGTGTGAGGAAGGTGCTCCTACTCTGGCAGTGGCTGCAAGAGAAACTATAAAAGGAAGGAAGTATATTCTGCAGCAAATACAAGCATCAGGTGAGAATTGGCCCTATGGAAAAAGAGGGGGACTGGTTGGTTGGGGGGGGGGACGGACAGTCAGGATGATGGAGTTGTTGGGTGGCTGCCGGAGGGAGGAGTGCTCACAGTAATCCAGTGCTGAGGGTTAGCTGGGGTAGGGGTGGGGGTTTAAGAGGGAGATTGGGCTAGTTGTCACACAAACAGATCAAGAGAATAGATGCATCAGTGTAAAATTTGTAGATAGTTACCCCTAGTTATATCCAGGTTATTACCCCTGTTCATTGTAAATACAATGCGGCGCGACTGCATGTATAATGTTTGAATGTAAACCGCACTGATGTGAATAGCGCGGTATAGAAGAAAAGCTAAATAAATAAATAAACTAGGGTGAGAGTATGAAAATAAGTGCAGGTGGGAAGGAAGGGTGGTGGCTGGTGCTGTCTATCAGTGTCCTACAGGTGAGAATTAAGAGCCTGTTTTTGCTAAGCTTTCTTTTCCCTTGTACATGTAATGGGAAATAACTCCAGGCCCTAAGGAGCTGTGTAAACCCCAGAAGAGATCTCTACCCCCTGCCCCTCAACTTCACTGGAGACATGGTGGGTGGAGAGGGAAGGGAGTTTTCAGCTACTGGTACCTAAACACAATTCACATTTTTATCAAGGCTTGCATTAATGTGTTTAAAAATTTCAAGAGATCTTGATAGAGGCAACATAGCTAATCACAGCAAGGATTTGGCCTTTTTTATAAATGTCAATCTTAGTATCTTTCTTAGAAATTGCTTTAACATACACCATTTCAAAGTTTAGCATTTGAGTTCAGGGATTCATTTTATTGAAAGTTTCAAGATTTCATCTCATTCTCATGTTACGTAGAAAATTATTAAAAATCCCATAATCCAATTTAGGATGCACAAGTTTAATTTTGGATGAGATTAAATACAAACTTCTAAAGACAATTATGCCAGCCTTTTTAGTTCATACCTTTTCATTGGTAGCTCAAGGTGAGTTAATCAAGTACTGTACATCTGATCTCCAGGAACAAGCAGGCATGAGTCTTCACATATGGGTACGTCGGTACCAACGGAGCCTGCACGGGAACGCTCCCCAGCGTACAATCAGAAAGCTTTTGTGAGCATCCCACAGCGCCTGCGTGCTGCCTTCCCACCTTTCCAACTGTCTCTCCTCAGTTGTTGTTTTTCCACGGAGCCAGCAGGTCATGTTCCTGTCACCGCAGAAGAATTTCCTTATTTTTTTCTTTATTTCTTTTCTGTCACGTCTGCCTTCCTCGACGCTATACCAGTACCGCCGGTTCTTATTCTTTTCCTAAAAAAACAAACAAAAAAAAAAAAAAACCTTCTATTTTTTCTTCAGGTGTACTTCAGTTTTGGGCCTTAGGCCCAAAACCCTTTTCCTCAAATATGGAAAAACCTGCCTCAGGTTTTAAGAAGTGCACAAAATGTGGCGGTACTATATCCGTCACCGACACCCATAACTGGTGTCTCAAATGTTTAGGCCCTGACCATTCCATCAAAGATTGTATGTCCTGTTCCATGATGTCTGAGAGGTCGACAGAACCGAGCTGCCAAGCTCAGTACCCTGTTTCCCTCTGATGCAGCTTCGGTGGCATCGACGTCTTCCAGGGCTGCTTCTTCCTCACATGGATCTCAGGTAACTAAACATAAATCCAGCCGGTCCTTGAAGGGCAAATCTCCTTCTAAGCATCAAGATGCCTCTGGCCTTACCCTCGAGGACTCTGCACCCGCAAAATTACCCCGGCAGGAGGCTTTGGCTTCTAAAGCAGCATCATCAGGGTTCCAGGACGATCTAGATGGTGTGGCCTCAACCGATCTCCTGGTGCCATGCTCTGGGGTACCGGTGGCCTCCACCGGTACCGACTTCCAGGCATTGGCAGCGTCCATGGATCAGAGGATTCTGTCCATGGAATGCAGTCTGGCGGCTTTCCTTGTGGCATCGACGCCCGTGGTACCGCATCAGACTACTCCGCAGGTACCGGCTCTGGTATCGCCATCGGTACCGATCCCGGTACCGGTGGAATCGACATCGGCATCAGTGTCAGCCATGCCGGTACCCTGCCCTCTGCAGCCTTCCGGTACTGATACCCCGGTACCGATGATTCCCAATACCGACCCCGGTCGGTACGGGTATCAGGCTTTGCAAGAGCATCCCGACAGACGTTACTTCGATTCCTCTGACTCTGAGGATTCTGAACAGTCTGTCGATGCAGCGATGCTTCTTCCACAGGAGGAGTCCTCTCCTAAACGAAGGATGTCTTCTCCAGAGGACTTGTCTTTTCAAGACTTTATCAGAGAGGTGGCTCGGGGTCTCTCTATTACAGTAGCCCGAGAGTCAGAGCCTAGAGCTAAGGCGTTAGATATTTTACATTATCCTAAAACTCCTAAAGAGGCAGCTACCTTGCCTATTCATGAGATTCTGTATGATCTCATGTTAAGGATGTGGGAAGCACCTCTAACCACCTCTCCTCATTCTTGCAGGTTGGACACCATGTATCGTGTCCCTCCTTATCCTGGTTTCCATAAGACTCAGCTTCCTCACCACTCTATTGTGGTTGAGTCTGCAATGAAAAAGATTAGAAGCGCCAAGAGACATGCCTCTAATCCTCCAGGACATGAATGTAGAACCCTGGATGCTTTTGGTAGAAGAATCTTCCAAGCTTCCATGCTTGCTGCAGAATTAATTCTTATAGTCTCTACATGGGCATGTTCTTAAGAGGTCACTGACCATTTGCAGACTTAAGTCCTTTTATGTCTGACAATAAAAGGCAAGAATTTCTCTCTGCGCTCAAACATGCCCAGGATGTCTCCAAATTCTCCAACCGTGCAGCTTTCGATTCCTTTGAATGCATCAGCAGAGCCTCAGCTATAGCTATAGCTATAGCTATAGCAGCACATAGGGTTGCTTGGCTTCAAGCATCTGATTTGGAGACCTGGGTCCAAGATGAATTGGGAAATATCCCCTGTACAGGTGAAAATCTGTTTGGTAAAGATTGACAAGCAAAAGCCAATCAGATAGATGCTGAAAATTCTGCTTTGGATAGACTATCCAAATCTACAGCTGCTCCTGCTAAGAAAAGGTTGTTCATGAAAATACCTTTTTCAAAGAAGGGAAGATCCTATCCTGCTTATAGTCAGAGCGCATCTTCTGCAGCTCAGTTCCCTTCCAAACGTCAGCAATCCTCCAAACAGACCAAGGCAAAGGCTGCGAGGCCTGCTCCAGCCCAGCAGTCTCAGCCACCTCAGGGCCTTTGACTTTTCTGCTAGAGAACTTAGCCTTTCTGGCTCTAGAAGGACCAGAGCCCTCCACCATTCCAGGAAGGCTATGTCACTTTGCTCCCAGATGGGGGCAAATCACAGCAGAGCAGTGGACATTCTCCATCATAAGAGAGGGGTACAAACTTCATTTTTCCAGCTTGCCCCCTCTCACAAGAGTGCACCAGTTTAATTCTCCAACCTCCCTCCTCAGCCTATTAGAGCAGGAGGTTGCCACTCTTCTAGCCCAAGGGGCAGTAGAGGAAGTGCCTTCTCAACAGGGCACAGGGTTCTACTCCCCCTATTTTCTTATCCCAAAGAAAACAGGGGGCTTCAGACTCATTTTAGATCTCAGAGAATTGAACAGATTCCTAGTCAAAGAAAAATTCAAGATGGTTAGAACATAACATAAAATATGCCATACTGGGTCAGACCAAGGTCCATCAAGCCCAGTATCCTGTTTCCAACAGTGGCCAATCTAGGTCATACGTACCTAGCAGTTTCCCCAAAAGACACAGGTTCCACAATGCTTGTACTCTGCTTCTCTGGGAACTCTGCTGCCATACCTTCAGAGTCAGGATTGGCTTTGTTCTCTAGATCTCAAGGATGCATACACATGTTCTCATCCATCCAACTCACAGAAGGTTCCTTCGGTTCCTTTTCCAGGAGAAGCACTATCAATACAGAGTGCTCCCCTTTGGCCTGGCCTCTGCACCAAGGGTGTTCACAAAATGCATGGCAGAGGTTGCTGCTTTTCTGCGCACCCTGGGAATATTTTTGTCTTCCCCTACCTGGACGACTGGCTCATTCGAGCTCCCACTCAATCAGAGGCCAGGATTGCTCTAACCTGCACAATGCGTATCCTTCAATACTTAGGGCTGGTAATAAACATCCCAAAATCCAATTTGATCCCTACTCAGTCCCTGGAGTTCATAGGAGCACTGCTGGATACCACAAAGGCAAGGGCCTTTCTTCCCCAGGCCCGTTACCTTCGCTTGATGCAGTTAGCTTCTCAAGCAGAGTTGAAAACCCTACTCACTGCTCGAGAGATGTTACAGTTGCTAGGCCACATGGCTTCCACCGTTCATGTGGTACCATATGCTCGCCTTCACATGAGAGCAGCTCAGTGGACTTTATCCACCCAGTGGACCCAGGCATTAGGCTGCCTGTCAGACAAAATAGCAAACACAAGTCGCCTCATTTTGTCCCTCCAGTGGTGGAAGTCCCCTCATAACCTCTTGCTGGGGTGTCCTTTTCAACAGCCTCTACCCCAGGCAACTCTTACAACAGATGCTTCTCCAATGGGCTGGGGAGCTCATCTTCAGGACCTCTCCACCCAGGGCATCTGGTCCCCACAGGAGACTTGTCTCCACATCAATCTCTTGGAACTCAGAGCAATCTTCATTGCTCTACGAGTTTTCCACACCCTGCTCAGCCACAAGACGGTCCTTGTCCACACAGACAATCAGGTGGCCATGTTCTACATAAACAAGCAGGGAGGAACTGGCTCTGTCGCTTTGCAATGAAGCTCTGCGACTGTGGGCCCTCGCCGGAGAGCATCACATTAATCTTCTGGCAGTCTATCTTCCAGGGGTTCAAAACTCTTGGGCAGACAGACTCAGTCGAGTTCTGCTTCCATACGAGTGGTCCCTACATATGGACCAGGTGTCCAAAATTTTTCAAATTTGGGGAACCCTGGACACAGACCTCTTTGCAAGTCCGTGGAATGGCAAACTTCCCCGGTTCTGTTCCAGAACTCCGGCTCAGGGGGCTCAGGCAAGGGATGCTTTCCTCCTTCACTGGGGTCAAGACTTCCTGTATACCTTTCCACCCATTCCCCTAATTCCCAAAACCCTATTCAAGCTTCAGAGAGACAGAGGCCACATGATTCTCATAGCTCCACATTGGCCACGGCAAGTGTGGTACCCTCTGCTTTTACATCTCTCTCAAGCTCCCTCCCTAGAGTTAGGGTCTGCTCCAGACCTCCTCTCTCAGGAGGACGGAAAGTTGTGGCATCCCAATCCCCAGTCTCTGCATCTCAGGGCTTGGTTGCTGAAGGCTTAGATCTCCAGGATCTTCCTCTTTTTCAGCAAGTGAAAGATGTTCTTCAAGCTTCCAGAAAACCTTCCACTAGACGTTCTTACACCTTCAAGTTGAAAAGGTTTACCATCTGGTGTTCTGAAAAGGGTCTTAACCCCCGTGCCATACCTCTGGAATCGTTGCTGGAGTATCTCCTGCATGTCTAATGCCTTAAAAGACAAATTCAGTAAGAGTCCATCTGAGTGCTATTGCAGCTTCACTCAAGCCTCTAAATGGACAACCTGTTTACTCTCATCCCCTTTTCGCAAGGTTCATGAGCGGCCTCCTTTTAATAAAGCTTCCCATTAAACCACCACCGGTGGCATGGGACTTACATTTGGCTCTTGGTCAGCTTATGAAGCTGCCTTTTGAACCTTTAGCTCCTACCTCCTTGAAATACCTTTCTTGGAAGGTATATCTTTCTCATTGCAATCACATCAGCATGCCGCATCAGTGAATTTCAAGCACTAGTAGCTAATCCACCTTATGCAAGGTTCCATCATGACAAGGTGGTCCTTAGGACTAATCCACATTTTATGCCTAAGGTGGTGTCACCTTTTCACCTCAACCAAGAAGTCTACCTACCTGTCTTTTTTCCAGGACCTCATGCATCGCCTGCAGAGAGGAATCTTCATACCCTGGACTGTAAAAGAGCTCTGGCTTTTTACTTAGAGGACACAGCAACATAGAAAGTCTTCCCAACTCTTTGTTGCTTTTGATCCTTCTCATTTGGGACACCCAGTCTCCAAGAGAACTCCTTCCAACTGGATTGCCCAATGTATTTCTTTCGCCTATCAGAGCAAGAACATTTCTCTGGAGGGCCATGTCACAGCTCACAATGTGAGAGCCATGGCAGCCTCAATGGCTCATCTGAACTCTGTGTCTATTGACGACATCTGTCGAGCAGCCACTTGGGCCTCTGTTCATACCTTCACAGCCCATTACTGCTTAGACAAGGACTCCCGCTGGGATGCCTTGTTTGGTCAGGCTGTTCTCAAACACCTGTTCCATACTTAATCAACTCCTACCCACCATCCGTCATGAGATGCCAGAGATCCAGGTGGGGAAGTGCAGCCCTGTCCCAGGGGGACACAACTTCTGGGCGCTCTCTCTGGCATCAAAAGCTAGGGAGTCCCCATATGTGAAGACTCATTCCTGCTTGTTCCTGGAGATAGCACAGTTACTTACCTGTAAGAGGTGATCTCTGGGAACAGCAGGAATAAGTTTTCACAACCCACCCACCTCCACTAGGAGTTGGCTCGCTCTCGCTCGCTCTCGCTCTCGCTCGCTCTCTCTCGCTCTCTCTCATAAAACTCAACTGAGGAGAGACAGTTGGAAAGGCAGCACGCAGGCGCTGTGGGATGCTCCCAAAAGCTTTCTGATTGGACGCTGGGGAGCGTTCCTGCGCAGGCTCCATCAGTACCGACGTACCCATATGTGAAGACTTATTCCTGCTGTTCCCAGAGATCACCTGTTACAGGTAAGTAACTGTGCTGTCTCTGAAGGCTTGCAATCTAAACTTGTACCTGAGGCAACAATTTGCCCAAAGTGCTGCTCTAATTCCTATGAGATTGAAAACGGGAGAAATCAGGGTTCAAATCTTGTTAATCAGTAGGCGTACGCCACTTTTTTTATGCAAATACTTCCAAATGTATCATTCAGCCTGATATTCAAGAGGATGGAATTTTAAGCCATAGTTTACTTGCAGCTGAGTGGTAAATGGCAAGAAATCAGGAATTCCTGTACTTTCACATCAAAGCACCAGCTTGCAACACAAGAGCAACTGAACTCAAAGGACATTTTTTGTACAAATGTGGCATAACCATAAGGGCAAGGTGCATATCTTACTCCAAAAATCTAGGAAAATTTGAGCAATAAGTAAAATGGAACCACTAGTAAAGCCTGAGTGGAAACTGTAGAGCCATGAAGGTAGCAGTTTACTGTGAAAAGCTTTTTTTTTTATTAAATGTCTTCAGTTATTACAATCCAAAACAAAAAAATGCAGCAGCACAAATAGTATTAGAAAAAAATACATGGTAATAAGAATGTAGTCCACATGAAGGGGAAGTCTGTAAATACACAAAACAAATCGAGAATAACCTCCTGTTACAGATGGCACATACCAAAATGAGTAGTTATCATTCCACCCTGCACATAGCAATTATGATCAAGCCAAATGCATGGGTTGTGTGTGTGTGTTGTAGACCGAGCATGTCATCTTTTTCATGACACTAGTGTACATATGCAGCTGGTGCACTGCCTAGCAGCTGGAGGAGGTAGTGAGCTAGGTTGCTGGACTCGTTGAGGGGACAACTAAGGTTTAGTTTGCTTTTATTTCCCCTGTTAAGGTACAGGTTTCTTTGTTTTTAAAGGCAGAAGTGTTAAAAAAACAAAACAAAACAAAAAAAACAGAAGGAACAGAGAACCTAGGGGACAACAGGGCTTGAGGGTAGGATATTCCGTCTTCCCCCCCCCCCCGGATTTTTTTTTGGGAGGGTGGGAGTTCTGTGGGGGCCTTCCCCAGTCTGAGACTTCTGGTGGCTCCTGAACCAGTTATCGGGTGAGGAGCCGCTGCAAGGGCTGCAGTTGATTGACAGGAGTTAAAGCTGGCGGCCCTGAGTCGCCCTCCCCTCAGTGCCAAAGCCGGGAAGGAAGGCTGAGCACGAGGGATAGAAAAGCCATGAGGCAAAGAGGCTCCAAGGTAAGAGTGGTGGGGGGAGGGGGGGTTGGGAGGAAGGACAGCAGGAACCTCTAGCAACCACCAGAACATGAGGAGACAGAGCGGCCTGCAGCTGCATGTTTGGGAGCCTGCAGCTGTGTGGTAAACTCCCCCTGCTGCATTTAGGCACAATTTCTTCTTCAGGCCTGCATGTGTTTAACCCCCTGCTGTGTTTTGGGTGCCTGGGAGAGGCAGCCACCAGAGAACAAAGCAAGACAGAGCAGCCTCTTCCTAAAGTCATTTGCAGTTTTTTAAATTTCAGTTTTAGATTGTGGTTTGATTTTATTTTAGTTCATGTACTCTAGTGCTCTGTGCCTGAGCCCGTGGAGGTGCACTGTGCTAAGGATCCTTTTACCTACCTGGGTACAGATTGAGGGCATTCCTGGGGAGTGCCTCCAGCCCTTCCCACCATGCTGGCCAAACAGCAGTGCCTGGTATAGGATGGTATCAAAGGGGGGTGAATCCCTTTTAATCCTTAAGCGTTCCTTGTGTTATACAGCTCAAAACATATTTAGTGCACAATGACTTGATGCAAACCTGTGGGTAAAGCCTAATCATTGTTGGGTGGATTTCAGAGTGCTATTGTGCCTGGTCAGGTGATCTAAGTGACGGTTGAGACATTGTGACTTTCATTTATTTCTGTCTCTGACTTTATCTGACCCTTCTCAGGGGAAAGATAAGTGGGGGAAGAGAGAAAAAAGGTGCTGCATATAGGTTTGTAGTAGCTACAGCTGTGGGTGGAAAATGAAGTACCTGCATACAAGAAATGTATGTAATTGGAAAGATAGTCGGTGAATAGGAGGCAAATGAAATCCTACTGTCTATGGTCAGTGAGTAACCCGACATGAGCCCTTGTGTCTTACCCAGATTATGTACCTTTGAAATTTGTAATATTGCTTGTAAGGGAAGCTGTACTGCCTTATAGCTTGTCAGACGGGTGCCTGGGTGAGAATGTTCACAGTCTTGGCAAAGGCATGTATCCATATGATTTGCAAGGGATTGTGGGAAATGCAGTCCATTCACACCAGACACAGCCGCTCACAATAATTAGTTGTGCTTGAGTGTAAAGCCAATAAGATATTTATTTATGGGGTTATTTCTCCCAACACAGATATGCTTGGTAGCACATAAAACAGGATACTTGCTTTCAGTGTTAAACTTAGAAAAACAAAATCAGGAAAACAGTTGAACTTGTCAGGCAATCAAATCAAAAGAATAAAGACCTGGTTGGTAACAAACTGGTCTTTTCTGTAGGCTTTAGCTAATATTCTCTTAGCAGTGCATCAAACAACAAGCAAACCCCACAAAGAAGGGAAAAACTGTTCTTTTCAGGTTAACTTCTTATATCTTCACACATAGACTCAGAAGTGATTTCCTCAGAGCTCACAAGCAATTAGGTAAGGCTCAATTGCTAGCAGTTACCCAGCTGAAACCCCTTAGCTGGCTTGCTTTCTACTGCGTGGCTCAAAATCGTACTCAGGAGCTTTTCTGAGTAGATTTAAAGAACAAGTTTGTATTTCTTTGTGATGGTTGTTGTACTTTGTAATAGTAAATTACCAAAGGAGTTTAGACAGAGAGCAATCCATGTATTCACAGCCTGTATCTGCAACGCTCCCCCTTAACAATCATGGGTTCAATATCATGGATTGGCACAGAGGAATTTCTCAATGGAGCACTCTCAGGAGAATACTTGTTTCCCTGCTGTCTTTCAAGGGTATAGCTAGGGCATAGATCAGTGTTCATACCTGAGCTTCCATTGCTGTTAGAGTTCCTCTCTAAATAGCCTGGCCAGTATGTAGTCCAGTTCTTATGTCCAGCCTTCCAATCCAGATCCCTGGACACTGGGTCTCTCTTCACATACCTTCTGGCACGGGTCCTAGGGTCCCTTCCAAGCGCAGCCGTCTCCCTCACAGGTACCGTCTGGAGATTCCTAGCTCTGCAGCACCATTCCTCTGGCTTTCCCCAGTCCAATGGTGTAAGCTTGCCTTTGGAATGCCTTCCAGTATACGTACTGCTCTGGACTCCTTTAGACCTCCCAAAAGCTTTTCTCTTCTTTCTTCCAAAGGGTTTCTTGCCCTCTCTGTTCGTCCGCTCTGGCTTCTGCTTCTGATGATCCACCAGATGATGAAGCTGTCCAAGATACTGAGGATCTCCAAGCTGAATCTGAGGATAATTCTCTGTAGAATAAACTCTACCTTTATTCTGCTTAGATGAGTGCTCCACCCTAGCACAGCACAGCTGTGCTGAATCAGGCCCTGCCCTTTGAGATGAGTGCTTAGGGATTACCTCATAGCCCTCCTGATTGAACACACGTTTCCCCACTTCAGCTCCTCTAATGGCTGTTGGAAACCTGGTGCATTCTGGAACTGGTAGTCTTTTATGGAAAAATTCTGTGTTCTTATTTCTACCAGAACTGACAGGTTGCTTGTTCAGAGTCACTTCACCTTTACTATAGCTCCTTCCTGAGCTATGATAAGCTTCCTTATCACAAGCTATTTGCAGTATTTAGAATAAAAACATAAGCTTTACTCGAAGAAAGTGTCAGTTTGATTGGATCAGTGCAAGGTCCATTTCATATCTTTGATACAACATGGCAGTACAATCTAAAAATCCTTGAGATGCAGTCCCCGTTGGGGTGTGGTCTTGGAGGCAGGCGTCTGCCTAGACTGCACGCAAGAGGCTAAGTCATGGGAGCAGGGCCTGCAGGATGAGATGAGACAGCAGAGTCCCTCCCAGTTGCAAGAGACCCTGGAGGCAGGGGCGCCATGTTACCTTCAATGGGTCCAGCCCCCGGTCCCTGCACGATGCCCGGACCATCCACCCCTCAAGCCCAGGGAGCAATAGGGTTCCTGGGGGAGTTCTCACCGGAGTATGTCTTACTTTTGCATAAGGCGTTTTGCCTACATCAAGGGGACTTGGCAAGTGGCTCCTCAGCCCCAAAACACAGGGCTGCAGGTGTCAGACACAAGAGCACGAGTCAGGAGCAGTGGTGTCTAAGTGGGCTAGAGGCTTAGAGGAGTGGCAGCAATTGCCATGGTCAGAGGGGCTGAATAGGGAAGACCTTGACAGCTAGATCTGCAGGAGGAGTTGGGAGGAGAGAGCCCAGAACAGGAAGATCAGGCCCAGATTGTTCAGGTTATTTGCTGGGAGGAGCTACAGTTGCTCATCTTTATGCTTGTTTATGCAATTTCTTGATATACCGCCCAGGCCGAAGGGCATCAAAGTGGTTTACAATCACTACAAACAGGTACTGATAAAATTCCTCATCCCGAAAGGGCTCATATTATGTGTACCTTGGAGTCCCTCAAGGCCCTGAATATGCCTGCTAACCTCCCGGCAGAGGAGGAGGCGCTGTAGGATCTGCTGTTCCAGGCAGTGTGGAAATCGCAGTCTTCCCAGTACATGGAGTAGTAGGATAGATGATCCAGATGAGTGGGATCTGCTGGAGGCTGGCCTTAAAGGGATGCAATCCATGACACAGCCTATACCTGCTGCTGGAGCAAGAACTAGCTCCTTTGATTGCCCAAAGTGGATGCAGCGGTGTTGGCGGCAGTAGAAGAGACCTTGCCTTGTCTCCTGCAGATGTGAGCTGTGGAACTGGTTCCGCAAAACAGTACATCTGCGGTCGATGCATCATGTATTTCGTGGTGCCCAAAAGGAAGGTTCTTTATGCTCAACTCTCTACTTCGAGGGTATGCTGCTGTCTGCGGGTACCACGTTTTCACATGGAAATGCTATGATCAGTAATAGTGGCAGTAGGAAGCGGAGAGTTTTTGGCAACTCTCGATCTCACGGAGCTGTATCTGCACATTCCTATCCATCCAGAACATCAGCAGTTTCTCCGCTTTGCAGTACCAAGGGGCCATTCCAGTTTCGAGTGTTGCACTTCGGTCTGGCAACCGCCCCGCATAACTTCACCAAGGTCATGGTGGTGGGGGCGGTAGCTCTCCGCAAGGAAGGGGTTCTCATCAGCTCATACCTAGATGATTGGCTGATCCAGGTGAAGTCCAGGGATGATAGCAAAAGAGCAACAGCATGGGTGGGAGAGTTCCTTCAAAGTCTGTTGTGGTGGGGGGGGGGGGGGGGGTGTTCAATCTAGCCAAGAGTAAGTTCCTGAGCGTCCCTCCAGTCTAGTCCCGGAATCCTAGGGGTTGTCAACCTCATCCAGCAGTTTTGGAGACTGAGAAACTTCATGGCTGTGATGTCACTGGTATATAAGCACCGGTAGCTCCTCTTCTCACCAGTTATCAGTCTCCAAAGCAGCTGGTGAGGTAGTGAGCCCAGGGATTCCAGGGCTCAACTGAGGAACAATTAAGAGGATTTTGTTTTTAAATTGGTTAGGGTTGGTTATAGGCATTATTTAAAAAAAAACCAAAGGGCTTCTTTGCCTTTTTGGGCTTTCCTTTAAATTACCTGAAAGTCTTGCAGATTATTCAATTTATGGGAGCCATTTTTTACTAGCCGACGGTTGCTCTGAGGTCCTCCCTTCCCTCCTTTTCTTATTTTCAGTCCTCTGCCTCCCGAGGCACGCTAAGTGCCGCGGTTTACCTAGCGGAGCAATATGGGAGAGGACCTGCTACTGCTTACCCGGTCTAGCCGGGAGACAGGAAGCAGTCGGCTGTTGAGCTCAGCGCGCAGAGGGCCTGCCTGCTTGCGCTTGGAGCCAGCCTGCCCGATCGGTGCTGTGTCGGGAGTCACTCCCCTGCAGCGATTTCTGCAGTCCGGGGGCTCCCGAGGGCGCGAAAGCTAACATTTTGGTGAACAGCAGTTTCTCCTTCAGCGGGAGGTAAGCAGCTGATTTTATCAGCGTCTTTTCATTTTCTTCCAAGGCAGGCCGCACCGCATGTCCTTTGAGCGGGAAATCCGCTTCTTTCGGTTGAGAGTTTCAGCGGCCCATAACTGCCTTCAGTGGCGGGGTTTTTTCTCAGTTTCCCCTCAGCTCTGGGTCAGGGGAGACAGTGTTTAGCCTGTGGGGTCTTTGATTTTTAAGTTAAAAAGATAAACAAAAAACGGGCCTTGCTGACACATTTACATTTTTGTTTTTTGGGCTCAGTATGCCTGCCAAACAGCTCTGTTAGTTATGTGGTGCCAGGAAGTCTTCTGTTTCTACTGAAGGAGTATGTAGGGGCTGTGCTCAGGAGGCTGGCGTGGCGGATCTGCCGCCAGAGCGGGTAGCGGCTGAGACAGGCGGTGCCCAGGAGTTGCTGGAGCCCCTTTTAGCCCCCCTACCACCTCCTGAATCCTTGCCCAGTACTTCGGGGGCGCCGGAGCCTCCGCTGTCGCAATTGCCTCCTTCTGGGGCTTTGGCGGCTATATTTTCAGCTGATTTTTTGTCATTGCTGCAGAAGACTTTGAGTAGTCCTCCAGGGGGCCCAATGGCGGGGCCTTCCGGGGAGGGGATTGTTACTAAGCGATCCGGTTCCCCTGTGGCGCCCGAGGTTGCGGGGGGACTCCTGAAAAGAGCTAGGATGGATAGGGATCGCTCAGAAACGTCTGTTCTGTCTGAGGATGTTCATGCAGAGGACGCTCTTTTAGATGACGGTCTGGAAGAGGACCTGGAGGAAGGCGAAATTAAGGATCAGGAGGAGCAGGCTAGAGTAGTCTGAGTTTTCCGGCGGGAAGAGTTGCCGGCTCTTATAGCGGAATCCCTTAAGACACTGAACATGCCAGCGGGGGGTCCGACTGAGGAGACGGCCTTGGAGGATCCCTTATTGCAGGCTATGTGTAAGACGCAGAGGGCGTTTCCGGTGCACAGAGTATTTAGTGAGATGATTCAGGAAGAATGGGATATGCCCGAGGCCGCTTTGAAGGGCTCTAGGGTGATGTCCCGTCTTTACCCCTTGCTGGATCAGGATAAAGATCTCTTTAAGGCGCCGAAGGTGGACGCTGCCGTTTCAGCAGTGACCAAGAAGACTACCATCCCGGTAGAAGGCGCTGCGGCGCTCAGGGATGCGCAGGATCGTAAGTTAGAGGCGTTGCTGAAGCAGGTTTTTGAGGCGAATGCGTTGTCCTTACAAGCTTCGATATGCAGAGCTTGGATAGCTCATGCCTGTTTGCGGTGGGCTCAGCGTATTCAGGCGGACAGTTCGGTGGAGGAGTCCGAACAGGCGTCCAGGTTGGAATCCGCCGCAGCGTATCTCGCTGATATTCATTATGATCTCATCCGCGGTTTAGCGAAAAGTATGGCTTCGGTAGTAGCAGGCAGGTGCTGCCTGTGGCTGCGAAATTGGGCGGCGGATAGTTCGTCGAAGGCTAGGTTGAGTAAACTGCCTTTCCGCGGTAAGTTGCTATTTGGTGAGGATTTGGAAAAGTTGGTGAAGGACTTAGGGGATTCCAAAGGTGGTCAGTTGCCGGAGGATAAGCAAAAGCAGGGATGGTCGGGTCCCAGTCTGCGCGGACAACAGCGGGATTTTCGCCGCTTTTGAAACCCGAGGTTTGGTCAGGGACAGAGAGGGCGTTTTCCTTCTTGTGGACAAGGTTTTCGGGGGTTTCGAGGAGGGAGCCGAGGGTTCTCACCCGCTGCCTCTTCCTCCACTTTCAGAAAGACACAATGAAGTTAGGAGGGTCCATGTAGGGCTGGGTCCCGTAGGAGGACGGTTGCGAGAGTTTTACCCTGCCTGGGCCCAACTCACTTCCGACCGGTGGGTGTTAGAGGTGATTCGAGAGGGTTACGCATTGGAGTTGCAGCGTCTCGTGCGCGATTCTTTCGTGCTGTCCCCGTGCAAGGCGCCTGCGAAGTGCCGGGCAGTGCAGGAAACGGTGCAGCTGCTTTTAGATCTCCGGGCAGTGGTACCGGTTCCTGCAGACCAGTTAGGCAGCGGTCGATACTCAATTTATTTTGTGATGCCAAAGAAAGAAGGCTCTTGGCGCCCCATTCTAGACCTCAAGAAGGTGAATCGTTGTCTAAGGGGGTCGCGTTTTCGGATGGAAACCCTCAGATCGGTTATAGTTGCGGTCCAAAAAGGAGAGTTTTTGACATCCCTAGACCTCTCGGAGGCCTACCTGCACATTCCTATAAGAAGGGAACATCAGAGATTCCTCAGGTTTACAGTACCTATGGGACATTACCAGTTTCAAGCTCTCCCTTTTGGTCTGGCTACAGCGCCTCGCGCGTTTACCAAGGTCATGGTGGTCGTGGCAGCGGCTCTGCGACAGGACTGGGTCCTCGTACATCTGTATCTAGACGACTGGCTGGTACGAGCCAAGTCTCGAGAGGAGAGTGTGGCGGCTACAAACAAGGTGGTGTCGTTGCTTCAGAGCCTCGGTTGGTTGGTCGGTCGGTCAACGTGGCGAAAAGCAAGTTGGAGCCATCTCAGAACCTGGAATATTTCGGGGCCCGTTTCGACACGAGGATGGGCCGAGTTTTTCTCCTGCTGCAGTGCGGGGTCGCGCTTCGCCGGTTGATCACTCGCTTTCTCAGCAAACGCTGTCCCACCGCCTGGGAGTATCTTCAGGTATTGGGGACCATGGCGGCGACCCTGGAGTTGGTGCCATGGGCGCGGGCCCAAATGAGACTGTTGCAGCAAGCATTGTTGAGAAGGTGGTCGCATCAGAGGGATCCTCTGGCTCGCAGGTTG
Source organism: Ichthyophis bannanicus (assembly GCA_033557465.1). Taxonomy (NCBI): domain Eukaryota; kingdom Metazoa; phylum Chordata; class Amphibia; order Gymnophiona; family Ichthyophiidae; genus Ichthyophis; species Ichthyophis bannanicus. The sequence continues at coordinate 114,675,813 of CM066032.1, read as the reverse complement.
ATCTGTCCACTGCAGACTCGTCAGGCCCTGCGTTGGTGGTTGCTTCCGGAGAACTTGGAGCAAGGTGTGTCGTTGGAAGCTCCGGCCTGGATACCGCTGACAACAGATGCCAGTCTTCGGGGCTGGGGCACCCATTGGCAAGGTCGCATTGCCCAAGGAGAGTGGTCAGTCCTCGAAAGGGCTTGGTCGATCAACCGGTTAGAATTGAGGGCAGTAACTTTAGGGCTAAGGGAGTTTCGCCCATTTCTTCAGGGTCAGGCAGTGCGTGTCTTTTCGGACAACGCGACAGCGGTGGCTTACATAAATCGGCAAGGGGGCACCAGCAGTGTAGAGCTGGAGTCCGAGGCCGACTGGTTGTTCGAATGGGCAGAGAGCAATCTGGTAGCGGTGTCGGCGGCGCACGTCGCGGGGGTGGACAATGTGCAAGCGGATTTCCTAAGTCGCGTTCGGGTGGACCCGGGGGAATGGGCTCTCCATCCAGACGTTTTCGCGATGCAGGTGCAGCACTGGGGGACGCCGGTCATGGATCTCATGGCGACTTTTCAGTCGGCACAGGTCGGTCGGTTCTTCAGCAGGCGAAGAGAAAGAGAAAGAATGTCAGAGGGGCTGGATGCCCTGGTTCAGGAGTGGACGCAAGCACGTCTTCTGTATGTGTTTCCCCCGTGGGTCTTAGTCGGGAGAGTACTTCAGCGCATCGAGCGTCACAAAGGCCAGGTGATCCTCATTGCTCCGGATTGGCCTCGTCGGCCGTGGTACGCAGACTTGGTTCGTCTCTTGATTGCAACTCCCTGGAGGCTGCCGGTGCGGACGGACCTGTTGTCTCAGGGGCCTCTGTTCATGCCTCAGGTAGATCGATTCTTGCTTACGGCCTGGCTCATGAGCGGGCACGGTTAAGGTCCCGGGGCTATTCGGGGGCCGTAATCACCACCCTTCTAAAGGCGAGATGAAAGTCCACGTCTCTGGCGTATGTTAGGGTGTGGTGTATTTTTGAGGCTTGGTGTAAGAAACACGGTGGTTCCCTTAAAAGCTGACATTCCCCAAGTGTTGGATTTTTTGCAGGATGGTTTTCAAAAGGGCTTAGCTGCGGCTTCCTTGCGGGTCCAGTTAGCGGCTCTGGCCTGTTACAGAGGTAAGGTTCGTGGTCATTCCCTGACCACTCATGCGGTTGTAAAACGGTTTATGCGGGCGGCAGTGTTGCGGCCGCCGCATAGGCATATCGTGCCCTCCTGGGATTTGCCATTGGTTTTGGAAGCGCTGGGGAAAGCGCCCTTTGAGCCCTTGGTGATGTCAACGCTGAAAGATCTGACTCTGAAGGTGGTGTTTCTGGTGGCTGTTGCATCGGCGAGACGTGTCTTGGAGTTGCAGGCGTTATCTTGTAGGGCGCCTTTCCTCTCCTCGGATTCTAAAGTAGTGTTGCGGACAGTGCCATCCTTTTTGCCCAAGGTGGTTACGGCTTTTCATGTGAACCAGATGGTCTCGCTGCCGGTTTTCACGACTAAGCGGAAAGGTCGAGTTGCCGATCAATTGCATTGTTTGGATGTTAAACGGGCGTTGAAGCAGTATATCGCTAGGACAGCTAGTTTTCGGAAGTCAGACCGATTGTTCGTCCTGTTTGCGGCAGCTCGGCGCGGAGAAGCGGCTTTGAAGGTGTCGATTGCTTGCTGGCTAAAGGAAGCGATAGCGTCGGCATATTTGTTGTGCGGTTGTCCAGTGCCGGACAATTTGAGAGCTCATTCCACGCGGGCGCAGGCTGCCTCTTGGGCGGAGTGTAGCCTCGTTCCGGTGGAAGACATTTGCAGAGCAGCGACGTGGTCTTCCTCTCACTCCTTTGTCAAGCATTACAGGCTGGATGTGCAGGCGGAAAGAGATACCCGGTTTGCTGCGGCAGTGCTTCAGGCGGGGCTAGCAGGGCCCTCCCGTTGATTGTTTCACTACTCTGTTACATCCCCTAGGATTCCGGGACTAGACTGGAGGGACGCTCAGGAAGGTTAAATTTAGACTTACCTGCTAATTGTAGTTCCTGTAGGAACTCCAGTCTAGTCCCGGGTCCCGCCCTGAGTGAAGGCTGCTAGAGGGCCTGAAGCGGAGCGGTGGTTACAGGTAAGCAGGTTTGTGATTTCCGCTGGCGGCTTAGTTGGGCCTGGGGTGGTTACAGTAGGGGATCAGGAGGGGTCCCGACAGGCTCGAGGTGGGAGCGGGGGGACCTCATCGCACAGTTGGTTGGTGTTATTTATGTAAATAGTTGGATCCTGGCTCCGTCTTAGTTAGTGTGGCAACTTTGCCTTCTTATTCTTATTCTTATTCTTGATCTATATCTACTTACTTGTTGCTCTGGTGAGTCTGCTTTGTTAATAGGTAACTGGTGAGAAGAGGAGCTACCGGTGCTTATATACCAGTGACATCACAGCCATGAAGTTTCTCAGTCTCCAAAGCTGCTGGATGAGGTTGACAACCCCTAGGATTCCGGGACTAGACTGGAGTTCCTACAGGAACTACAATTAGCAGGTAAGTCTAATTTAACCTTACGGCCAGCCTAGGATCTGGAGTATTTGAGAGCATGCTCTGATACCTGCTTGAGCAGGGTTTTCCTGCCAGATCACCAGGCGCGGGGAGCTATGACAGTGGATATGGCAGTTCCTTAAGATGACAAGACCATCAGCATGGCATTATCTGCAGGTTCTGGGGACCATAGCGGCCACTCTCAAGCTAGTCCCATGGGCAAGGGCTCCGATCAATGGTTTCATCAGAGTCAACCCCTGTCCCAAGTACTCCCCTGCCTGCAGAGCACCAGGAGAACCCTCAGTTGGTGGCTGCATGTGGGGAGCCTGGAAGGTGTCCCTGGTGTGGGTTCCAGTGACGACGGATGCCAGCTTGTCAGGTTGGGGAGCTCATTGCAAAGGATGCTTTGTTCAGGAACACGAGTCCTCAGGAGGCCCTGTGGTCAATCAACAGGCTCGAGATGTGAGCGGTGACCTTAGCGCTAGAAAGGTTTGAGCCATGGTTGCAGGGGAAGGTGGTCCAAGTCCTCAGACAATGTGATCATGGGTTACATCAACCAGCAAGGAGACACGGGCAGTGCAGACCCGGAGGAGGAGGAGGCAGAAAGGCTATTCGATTAGGAAGAGAGACGTCTCCAGGCGTTATCAGCAGCGCATGTAGCAGGTGTTGAGTGTGATGGCAGATTAACTTAGCCAAGTGCACATGGACCCTGGAAAGTGGCAGATCAATCAGGAGGTGTTTGAGCAGGTGGTCCGCCGATGGGGCACACCAATCATGGACCTAATGGCAATGTTAGTCGGCCAAGGCCTGCCAGTTTTTCAGCAGAAGATGTCTGAGGGCCTGGATGCTCTAATTCAGCAGTGGCTCGAAGAGGGTGGTCTTTGTTTTTCCCACGTGGGCACTCATAGGCCGGTTAGTGCAATGGATAGAGGTGCACCAAGGATTTGTAATTCTGGTGGCACCAGACTGGCCGAGGTACCTGTGGTATGCTGACGTGATTCGGATACTGGCAGATTGACTGACTGTGGTGGCTTCCGGTTTGGAAGGACCTCTTGACACAGGGGCTGCTTTGCATGCCCCAGGTAGATCAATTCTCACTTACAGCATGGCTCTTGAAAGGGTGAGGTTGAAGAGATAATCGGGCTCTGGGATAGCGACCTGGCTACAGGCCCAGAGGAGGTCTACGAACCTGGCATGCATCTGCATAGGGTGCATCTTTGAATCGTTGTGTGGAGAGAGGCAGGTGGGCCCTTCCACAGCCTCAGTCAACATCTTGGCGTTCTTGCAGTCTGGCTTTGATAAAGGTCTAGCCACCAGTTGAGGGTGCAACTGGTGATTTCCAGTTATCATGGGAAGGTCCACGGGGTGCCGTTGGGTACACACCCAGACGTGCTGAGCTTTCTACGGGCAATGACCCACCTCTGTCTGCCAAAGAGGGCAGTAGTACTGCGTTGCAATCTCAATCTGGTGCTGTGCTGTCTGGGGAACCCTTTGAGCCATTGAGTCTAGTTTCCCTGAAGGATTTGACTCTGAAAATGGTATTCCTGGTGGCGATTTGCTCAGTACGCAGGATTTCAGAGCTTCAGACCCTGTCATGCCAGGAGACATTCCTTTCCTTCAAGGAGAAAGTGGTCCTTCAATTTTGCCCAAGGTGGTGTCAGCATTTTATGTGAATCAGGCCATTTCCTTACCGGCTCTGGCAAGCGTGGATGTGGGCGAGAGTGGATATGGGCTCTGCCACTCCACAGCTGTGCCACCTGGATGGTAAGTCCTGTGAAGGTATGTGAAAAGGGCATTGTCCTTTCGGAGATCAGACCATCTGTTCTGTTTGGTGGGCTGCGCAAAAGTGAAGCAGCAGCTAAGGCCTCCATTTCCAGATGGATCAGTGAGGCAATCACATCGGCATGGATCTTGAAGGGTAGAGCAGTGCCGGCAGGGTTACGGACTCATTCCATGAGGGCTCAGGCAGCCTTGTGGGCAGAGTATAGTTTAGTTCCAGTGGGAATCTGTAGGCGGCATACATTTTTTTTTTTTTTTCCTCTTCTGAACATTTTTTGCCTGGATGTACAGACGGCAGAGGATGCTCGTTTTGTATCAGCAGTGCTTTAGGCTGGTTGTGTGGGTCCCTCCCATTAGTTTAACTGCTCTGATAGATCTCAGAGGTGCGGGACTGGACTGGAGGGATAAGGAAAGAGAAATTAGACTTACCTACTAATTGTTCCAGAGGAACTCCAGTCCAGTCCTGGAACCCTCCCTGAGTGCTTTCTGTGATCTATGCACACGCTGGTCCTGAAGCTGGTTCCCTTGGTGGAGGAAATGGCCGGGGGGGGGGGGGGAGAGCCATGGAGGGTGTGTAATCAGTGTTTAGGGGGCAGACCAGAAGAGCTGTCAGTTGCTCACTCCCCGCTGTTTGGAGTTGCTCAGGTGCTCAACAGGTAGGCCTCCCCATCCTGAAGGGGGGGATGGGGGTATCCTTCCCACGCGATGGAGGGGGTACTAGTTTATTTAGACATAGTGTTTGTTACATGTTTAACTACTTCTTTGTTGCTTCTCTGGGTCTGCTTTGTCAATAGGTACTGGGGATGGTAGGTAGTGCCAGCTGTATATAGTATATACTAATGTCATCAAAAAGATGACATGCTCTGTCTCCAAGCTGCAGGAGGAGATACACTACCCATAGGTGTGGGACTGGACTAGAGTTCCTCAGGGAACAACAATATCAGGTAAGTCTGATTTTCTCTTTTCCCTGGAAGTTCACAAGTCACTTACAGGGGAACCAAAGAGAGAGTACCCCCTACAGCCAAAAGCTTGGCACAGTAGGACAAGACTTCTTCCTTACCTGTGTGACATGAGACACATCAGGAAATAAGGGAAGCCATTGCCTGTAAAGGGCTAACTTCTTAAAGAAATACTTAAAAATCATAAGCTTGTCTGTCTCATTAACAAAAACGAGAGTAGCGAATCTTCCAAAACCTGGGTTAAGGTAACCGATACAGAAACCAAAATATCCATTGCCTCTTGAGCCTTATTTGCTCTCCTAGACAATTTATACACAATAATTGGAAATCATAGCATCTGCATTAGGGTAGTAGGAAAAATAAGAATGCAGGTATCTTACTTCTATATCCATTTTCTATAGCTTCTAGCTATATATTAATCTGTAAACTATAGAAACATAGGCCATGTGGTCTTTTTCTGCTGTCATGTTTCCATCTAGTCTGCCCTATCTTAACAGAACAAACAGCAGACTGAAGAGAACCTGAGGTTCAATTTTTGCAGTTGGTGAGGCCATACTTATTTGAAACTTAAGAACAGTGTCCTCAAAACAATTTAGGAATAGTATCATTCAGCATAGGCTTGGTTCTTGCTACTACTTTCCAGATATCAATTAAAAAATATTAGATGGCAGACCTGAGGCAGGGGGAAATGCTGAAAAGGTCAGGAAAAACCATAGCCTTCAGTAGTTTCATGGGTGAGGATAAAAGTATCCAGGGTAATGGGTCTCTTGACCCAAGCAGAGTCCACTCTAACAGCAACTGGGGGTGGTGGAGGGCGCACTGCTCTGGAAAGCTCAAAAACCCTTCTGGAGACTGTTCTAATGCAGCAGCACAAGTCAGAAACAGCATCTAGATGTTGTTCCATCAGGCCCTGGGTTTTTGGAGTAGGTGACACTGGCTATTTAACCTTCCCCCTTATGCTCCCTTTAGCCATACAATTACCCTGTTAATAGTAAAGGTGAGAATAGCCTCTTAGGCTCCAAAGGGGCATTACCTGCCCCTTTGGTCTCACCCCTTCGGGCATGCCTGTAGTCACATGCATGGAGATCATGGTCTTTTAAAGCTCCCAGATGGCTCCAAGTGATGTCAACAGATGCTGACTGCTGCATGGAGGGCCTATGGATAATCTGGTATCTGCCTGCAACCTCTCAGCCTGAATCACTGCCTCTCATGGCCTCTTTCCTAGTATGCCTGTCAAGCTCACAATCTTTTAAAGTTCCCAGATGGCTCCAAGTGATGGTGAAAAGCTATTTAAATGCTTTAGCTTATTGGCAGATCCTGCAGTTGACCAAAATTGTCTGATTTTACTCTTTTTACTTTGCCAACTGATTCACTACCAGGTAGATTAGCTAAACCCTGAGTCTCTAGTGATCTTAGGCTAGATTTTTAACCAGGGAGCTATCTTGAGGCAGTTTTACTGACAGTTGGAAAATGGGCAATGGCCAGATCCAGGTTAGGTTGCCTCAAGAGCAGTCTTGCCCTTGCCCTTGCTAACTTTACAACAGTTTCTAATCTCATTTCCTTATCGTTCCTCCAGTTCAGTCCTCTACCTCTGGGTTGTCAACCTCCTCCCGCAGCTTTGGAGACTGGCATGTCAAAATGATGACATCACTGGATATAGCCTGCTGCACTCTCACCTCAGTCCCAGTGTGACCAGTCTCCAGGCAGCATGAGGACGTTGGCGAGCCTAGTAGAGGCTCTCTGGAGAAACAGATAAGGAGCGTTATGGTAGTGTAGCTGGAGAATAGGATTTTTCATTTTAGGAAGTTGGGTGCGTGTATACCTTTTTTTAAAAGATATATGTAAGGCTCTTTGGCATTCTTACTCCCTGACCTTCTTAGGGTCCGGATAGCAAACGGTACTTCTTTACCATTCATTGGTGGGGCCTAAGCAGGAGCGGTTACTCACCTTTTTAGGGGCCTCAGGTTCTCTTCCCCCGGACATTTCGGGGGAGAGCCCCTTGTGTGCGGCTGTTGCCCTCCCGGGCCGGGTTAGTTGGTTGCTCGAGGCTGCGGGGGAGAGCTCTGGCTGACGAGCTGCAGGACAGCCGCGGTTTTCTCTATTCAATGGTGCAGTCCTGGCCGGTAGGCAGTCACCGGTTACAGGCTCGGCGTTCCCGGCACGGTGCCCCGCTAAAGCCCGCAGTGTGGACCGGGGAATTTTGGCGCCCTTTTTTCCTCCGTTGGGGCACAGGGCGGCCATTTTCCTGCAGTGCGGGGAAACCGCATGGCTAACGGGCTCAGTAGCGGGACTGCAACAGACGAAAGTTTGGCGGAGTGCAGCATAGAGATTTATTTTCTTTTCTTTTGTTTCCCTTCTAAGTTTGGGGCTTTCCTTATCGCGCTTCGGTCTCTCTTGTGGAAAAAGGGGGAGGGGCTTCCTTTCTCGGGGGGGGGCACGGATGGTCGATGTTAACTTTCTGCTCTGTTAGTTGGGGCTGCATTTTCTTTTGGGTTATCGATCTAAAAAAAACAAAAAACAAAAAAAACCCAAACCCACAGCAGAAGGGGCAGTAAGTCTACCGCAAATAGTATCCTTGCTTCCTGACTCAGTAGTGCTATGGCAGGGCGTCCACAGTGTGTTGTCTGTGGAACCCATAGGGGCACTGTAGCTGATTCAGGAGTGTGCAAGGGTTGTGCCACTCATCAGCTGTAGAGCAGCAAATGGATCTTAAAGAGGTCTCGGAGACGCAGGGGGGTTCTTTGGGAGCGTCAGCGTCTCCTCAGCCTCCTGAGCAAGGGTCTGTGTTGGAGGATGCTGCGGGACCGTCAGGCGGCGCAGTCCTCGGACCTCAGGGATTTTAGCCCTGATTTTGTATTGTTGATGCATCAGGCTTTCTGTTTGAGGCGTCAAGGTAAGTTGCCAGGGGCTGTGGCGCTGGCCGGGCCTCCCCCCCCCCCCCCTTTCGGACGCAGGGAGCGAGGGACCTCCGCCTCCCAAGAAGCTGAGGGCACAAAATACCACTTCTGCGGAACCGGATTGGCTGGACGGAGAAGAGATTGATCAGGATCTTGAGGAGGGGGAGATTCCTGAACCCGAGGACCAATCTAAAATCATTAGTCTTCCGTAGGGAAGAGCTATCGGCATTGATCACGGAAGCTATGCAGATGCTGAATCTTTCCACGCAGGCTCCTGTGGAAGATGAAGTAGAAGATCCTGTCATTCAGGCAGTTCGGCAGACACAGGTGGTTTTTCCCATTCACAGGGTAGTGGACAAAATGATTCAAGAGGAATGGGACTGACCGGAGGCAGGACTTCATGGTGTAAGGACTATGAATAGACTTTATCCTTTGGCAGATAAAGATAAGGAACGGTTTAAAGCACCCCGGGTGGACGCAGTAGTTTCGGCTGTGACAAAGAAGACTACTATTCCGGTGGAAGGTAGCGCGGCCTTAAAGGATGCCCAGGACCGTAAGGTGGACGGTTTGCTGAAACAGATTTTTGACGCAGATTCCCTCTCGCTACAGGCTTCTATTTGTGGTGCCTGGGTAGCTCGGGCGTGTTTACGCTGGGTTCAGATGTTGAGACAGTCCCTGCATATGGATAGCGAAGAGATCAAGGAGTTGGGTCGCCTGGAGTCTGGAGCGGCGTACCTAGCAGACGTGCATTATGATCTGATCCGCGCCCTTGCTAATAGTACGGCTTCCATGGTGGCCGCCCGCAGGTCGGTGTGGTTACGGAATTGGGCGGCGGACGGATCTTCTAAGTCTCGCCTTAGTAAGTTGCCGTTTAAAGGGGGGGTGGTTATTTGGAGAGGACTTGAATAAGTTGGTCAAAGACCTGGGTGAGTCCAAGGTGGGCCAGCTTCCGGAAGATAAGCCGAAACAGGGGAGGCCCAGTTCGAGCTTTTGGGGCCAGTTTCGGGATTTTCGATGGTTCCGGGCGTCGGTTCTCCAGTTTTCAGCGGGGTCGCTTTCCTTCCCGAGCCCAGAACTTCTGTGGGTTTAGGGGAGCCAATAGAGGTTTTTCCTCAGGTTCCACTTCCGCACCTCGCAAGGCTCAATGAAGTGAGGTGGGTCCCAGCAGAGGGGCCTCCATAGGAGGAAGGCCGCAGGAGTTTCTTTCTGCTTGGACCCACATCACCTCCGACCAGTGGGTGTTGGAGATAATTCATCAGGGATATGCGCTAGAGTTGGCACGGCCGGTGACAGATTCCTTCGTCATGTCCCCCTGCAGAGGACCTAAAAAGGTCCTGGCAATTCGAGACCTTGGAGCGGCTGGTCCGGTTAGGAGCGGTCATAGAATTTCCAAAAGAGGAGTACGGCATGGGGCGGTATTCCATTTATTTCGTGGTGCCAAAGAAGGGCGGATCCTTAAAACCCATTTTAGATCTCAAGGCCGTGAATCGGTGCCTGCGGGTTCCGCACTTCCGGATGGAAACTTTGCGTTCGGTGATTGTAGCGGTGCGTCAAGGGGAGTATTTGACGTCGCTGGACCTTTCAGAAGCGTATTTGCATATTCCTATCCGGACGGCTCATCAGAAGTTCCTGAGGTTCGCCCTTCCTTGGGGTCATTATCAATTCCAGGCGTTGCCTTTCGGTCTGGCTACGGCGCCTCGGACCTTCACCAAAATTATGGTGGTGGTGGCGGCGCTTCGCAAAGAAGGGATTCTCGTGCACCCGTACCTCGACGATTGGCTGATACGGGCCAAATCCAAGGAGGAGAGCGTTCGGGTGACAGGCAGTCGTGGATTTTTTGCAGAAGCTGGGGTGGGTGGTCAACTGGGCCAAGAGTCGGCTGAAGCCCTCCCAGGATTTAGAGTACTTAGGAGTGTGGTTCGACACGAAGAGCGGTCAAGTGTTTTTGCCGCACAAGAGAGCTCAGGCACTTCAGAGTTTAGTTCATCAGTTCAGGGCCACTCCAGCCCCGACGGCATGGTCCTACCTTCGGGTGTTGAACGATGGCGGCAACAATAGAAGCGGTTCCATGGGCCAAGGTACATATGCGGCCACTACAAAGAGCGCTGCTTCGTTGCTGGTCGCATCAGTCCGATCAACTGAGCAAACGGCTGCCGTGTCCAGTCAAGGTCAGGCAGTCCCTGCAGTGGTGGCTCCGCAAGTCGTCGCTGTCAGCCGGCATGCCGCTGGAACTCCCGGACTGGCTGCCGCTCATCACGGATGCCAGTCTAGCCGGTTGGGGAGCCCACTGCGGGAGCAGGTTCGCGCAGGGGGTGTGGTCTCCCCTGGAGGCGTCTTGGTCGATAAACCGACTGGAACTGCGTACGATCACACTAGCACTAGAGGCGTTCGAGGAGTTGGTGTTGGGTCGCCCGGTTCGGATTCTGTCCAACTCGGCGGCGGTCGCCTATGTCAATCGTCAGGGGGGCACAGGAAGTGCGGCGATGGAGGAAGAGGCAGACAGGTTGTTTGCTTGGGTAGAGAACCGTGTGTCGGCAATCTCGGCAGCTCACATAGCAGGAAAAGACAACGTCAAGGCGGATTTCCTCAGCAGAGTGCGAGTAGATGCGGGGGAGTGGGAGCTGCATCCCGACGTCTTTGCGCAGATAGTGCATCGATGGGAATTGCCCATAATGGATCTCATGGCGACCTTTCAGTTGGCGAAGGCCGGCAGGTTCTTCAGCAGGAGGCGAGAGAGGATGTCAGAGGGCATCGACGCGCTGATGCAGCAGTGGCCGATGGCGGGGCTCCTTTACGTCTTTTCCCCCATGGGCATTGATAGGCCGGGTGGTGCAAAAGATTGGGGCTCACCCGGGAAAGGTGCTGCTCCTCGTGGCGCCCGACTGGCCACGGCGCCCGTGGTACGCAGATCTCATGCGGCTTCTGGACGGTCAGCCGTGGAGGTTGCCAGCAAGAGCGGACCTGTTGCTTCAGGGCCCTCTTTTCATGCCTCAAGTGGATCGGTTCTCGCTTACGGTCTGGCCATTGAAAGGGCGCGTCTGAGACGAAAAGGCTATTCGGCGGCGGTCGTTGCTATGCTGATTAGGGCGCGCAAGCAGTCCACTTCCTTGGTGTATGTGCGCATTTGGCATATTTTTGAAGATTGGTGCTCAAGGAAACGGATCCGGGCGTCTAAGGTCGATATTTCGTCAATTTTAGAATTCCTGCAGTGCGGTTTTGATAAAGGTCTTGCAGCCAGTTTGCTGCGCGTGCAGTTGGCAGCCCTTTCCTGTTATCGAGGCGAGGTGAAGGGAGTACAGCTGGGTTCCCATCCTGATGTGGTTCGTTTTCTGAAGGCGGCCTCTCGGTTGAGGCCGACGCGTAGAGTGTTGATGCCGCCCTGGGACCTCAATTTGGTGTTGGCAGCGTTGTCTAAGCCTCCCTTTGATGAGCCTTTGCTTCAGGTTTCGGTGAAAGACTTGACATTGAAAACGGTTTTCCTGGTGGTGATCTGTTCAGCTAGGCACATTTCTGAATTGCAGGCGTTGTGTAGGGAGCCTTTCTTGTCCTTTTCTCGAGAGAAGGTGGTGCTGCCTCTGGTTCCATCCTTTTTGCCCAAAGTGGTGTCTTCCTTTCATCTGAATCAGGTGGTATGTTTGCCAGTGCTGGGTTCTCGGGACGGCGGTGAACCGGCATGCAGTTTGCAACGGTTGGATGTGAAAAGGATGTTGCGCAGATATTTAAGTGACAGTCCTTTCGCAAATCGGATCGGTTATTTGTGTTCGGAGGTGTGCGCAAAGGGAAGGCGGCAGCTAAGGCCTCCATTGCCCGGTGGATTCGGGAGGCGATTGCTTCAGCCTATCTCCTTCAAGGACGTGCGGTACCAGCAGGTTTGCGTGCGCATTCCACCAGAGCACAGGCGTGCTCCTGGGCGGAGCATAGTTTGGTGCCCCCAGGGGATATTTGTAGGGCGGTGACTTGGTCGTCTCTACATACTTTCAGTAAGCATTACCAGCTGGATGTTGCGGCGGTGGCAGATGCCTGATTCGGGTCTGCAGTGCTGTGTGCCGGTTGGCGGGGTCCCTCCCAATGATTACTGCTCTGGTACTTCCCAGAGGTAGAGGACTGAACTGGAGGAACAATAAGGAAATGATAATTACACTTACCTGGTAATTGTACTTCCTTGAGTGACGACAGTTCAGTCCTCCGTCCCGCCCAGAGTGTTATTCAGGAAGAATTCAGCATTGCCGCTAAAAAGAGAAGTATTACAGGTAGGTTGTATTGTTTGAGTCATTCTGTTATCTGTTTAAAGTTCTATGACAAAAAGGGGGGGGGGGCGTAAGAAAGCCTTGCCAGTTTGATTAAAGGGTGTTCAGTGTAGGTAGACTAGATGCTATTGATTGCTTTTGGCTACTTATTGGTTGCTCCTTTGAGTCTGCTTTGTTAATAGTTCACACTGGGACTGAGGTGAGAGTGCAGCAGGCTATATCCAGTGATGTCGTCATTTTGACATGCCAGTCTCCAAAGCTGCGGGAGGAGGTTGACAACCCAGAGGTAGAGGACTGAACTGTCGTCACTCAAGGAACTACAATTACCAGGTAAGTGTAATTATCATTTTTCAAATTACTGAGAAGGCACTTCAACTCTGGCATTTTAGAGTTAATATTCTTTGCCATTTCCAGTGAAGTGCAAGGCATAGAGATTGTTGGCACTCTTAATTAACCAAATGAAATTGCTATAAATCTTAAGAGGATAGTTGAGTACTGCATTACACCTTGTTTACGCAACCAACAGTTTATGGGCTTAGAGGCTGATGCAGAAACCCTGCGCTAGAGCCCAGTGCTTAAAGCTCTAGCACAGGGTTTCATAGCATGACTTTAACACTGACTCTGTTGGAATGTCATATTCAAATTACCCAGTGCACAAAGTCAGCATTAAACTGGGAGAGCAAGCCAAATGCACACAGAAGATGGTGCAAGTTTGGCATGCTGTCATGGAGAAACAGGGTCATCTGAGGTGAAGTTTGACACTTCACCTCCAATGACCTAGGCATTGGGGAAAGTCCCAGCTGCCAGTAGCAGTCTGTCAGGGGTCTGGTGCTTTCCTTGACACAGACATCCCCCCCCCCTGCCCTGACAGACAAATTCAAGATGGCCCAGTGGCCCTGATTCCTTTCCCTCCCTCCTGGTACCTTTAATCTGGAGTGGGAGCACTGCCCACATGCTCCTGCCCCTGTCACCTTCTTGAAAAATGGTGGCAACTGGCCCCACACAGTGCATTCTGGATTAGTCCCAGGATGCAACATGGGATGGTCACTCTGCCATATAAGGCAGTGCATCCCAGGTGCTGCCATTTTTCAAGATGGTGGCTCGGGGCAGGAGCATGTGTGCAACGCTTCTACCCCAGATTAAAGGTACTGTGTGGGGGGTTAGGGGGGCCACTGAGGATTCTTTTGGGCTGCTTGGGATGTTTTGTTTGAGAGGGGGCATGCACTGGTCCCCCGATAGTATTCTGACATTGGGGGCTTTCCTAAATGCCTGCATCATCTGAGGTGACGTATCAAGCTTCACCTCGGATACTTTTGCTCCTGGCTGGATCTTTATGCTTACTCGAAGCTGGCATGAAGATCTAGCATTTAAAAAAAAAAAAAAAAAAAAAAAAGTGAACTGCACTAAAGGGGGGCGGTGTGTTTTTTTTTTTTTCAGTGCAGTTTAAGTGACGTTTTACTTACCAGATGTCCTTGAATCCTATTAGGCCAGTCCAGGACCTACCCTTATCTGCTATTATCATATTTTTGTGGTTTGGTCCTGTGGTCTATATTACGTTTTGCAGACCTTCAATCCAAAGGGCATTCTGTATATAATTTTCTTCCTTGGACTGTTGGTCCTTGTTACCCTTGTTGAGGCTATTTCAAGGGTTTTGATCATAGCTTGGATATGAATACTGGGGAAGTATGCCCCTTGCTGCCTCAGATATTGTTGCATGCTGTCATTACCTAGTTTTATTTTATATATTTTTTTGTCTCCACCTCTGCTTGTAGGGGAACACAACCCACTTGTCTGGACTGGCCTAGCAGGACTCAAGGAAAAGACATTTGACATTCTGTATTGGCGATTTTCAACCTTTCATCTCACAGCATACTGACAAGGTGCTAAAATAGTCAAGGCACTCATTTTTTTAAAAATAAAATATATCCTTAAACTGATGATTAAAATTGTTTAAAGTTCATTAACTGAACTCTTAATCTTTGTTTAAAAATAATAAATCAGTGGGAAATCTGTACTTGGTGATTCATGATGTCCCTTGTCAGAGGGCACATAGCTGAGAAAGCATATCCTCGTCCTTCAGTGTTTGAAGCTGTGACCTGTTCTTGCTCTTTGTTCATTGCAATCTTTTTGCATGAGGTTTCATCATTAAGCAGGTCAGCCATATTGGACTCTTCTGTAAGTGCCTTCATTAGGCTGCTCCTCACTACCTTTCCTCTTTTCTCTCCCTACACCCCTCTTCAGGAACTCTGTTCTTCGGCAGATCTCTTCAGTCTGCCCTTCTCTTCCACTGCCACCCCCAGATTTTGATTTTTCTACTTTGCTGCTCCTTATGCCTACCACAGACTACCTGAGTTGGTACGTCATGCTACATCAGACCCTACTCAAATCCAGGCTAATAATTCAGAGGCTGCTTTTGGTTCCTGTTCCTCCCCCCCCCCCCCCCCCCCCCATTATGTGTTTCCTTACTATTCCTCTTCTAGATATATCCTAGTCCCTACTTGTTCTGCAATCTGTCTAGATTAGACTATAAGCTCTTATGAGAAGGGATGGTCTCTTAATGTCTCTGTACAGTGCTGCATATACCTTGTAGTGTTATACAAATTAGTAGTACATTGTGTGCAGTTATGCAGTGTTTTGCATGCCAAATGTGCTGCAGTCTAGGTTTTTATCGCGTGATAATTTGCTGAATACGCTTGACACAGGGCTCTCTTTTTGGGCTCGAAACATGCATGTCGTTTGGAATTTTGATGCCCTTTTGCTGAATGGATATGGTCCACTTCTGTAGATAAGTGTTTTTATCACTACTATTATTTAATTTGAAAAATTTATTCACAAAAAAGGTTTCTACCGACGTCGAAAGGGGAGCTTTTCCTCTCCCTGTCTCAGGTCGTTGGATCCCGACAGAAAAATGATATTAATGAGAATACTGTTTTCTTTATAAACAGACTCACGGGTATTATGTTTTGACTTTGGTTTCGATCCTAAGCTTTTCTGCATAAGCATGTTAGGTTTCAGGACTTGGCCCTGGAACAGTTTTTACATAGTAAATGGGGGTGGATAACCTTTCCCAGGGCCAAAAATATAGGGGTTTCTCCAGGACCAAGCAGGAAGTCAGTCCTCACTTATGGGTGACGTCGGCGCCGACGGAGCCCTCGCGGAGCAATTTTCCCCAGCTTTCAAAGAAAGCCTTTGGGAATTGCAGCGCGCATGCGCGGTCGTCTTCCCGCCCGAAGGTGCCATCTTAGCCAGTCTTCTTTTTTCCGCGGAGCCCTACAGACGTCCCCGTCTTGTCCCCGCGAAAAGGTTGATTTTCCTCTTTATTTTATACTTTTTTCTTTCGGTTCGACGCTGATCGTTTTCCCGCCCGGACTCGCGACGCCGGTCTCGAGTCCTCTTACTTTTTTCGGTTTTTCTGACTTAGTCAGCTTTCGTTTTCGTTTTCCCTGGCAGCCCGGTCCTTTGACCTCGCAGGGGCCCTTTTTCCCCCGATGGCTGCCAGTGGCTTTAAGCGGTGTGGTCGGTGTGACCGAAATATGTCACTAACCGACACACACGACTTTTGCCTCCGCTGCCTGGGCCCGGATCATGAGGAACTGATCTGTGGGCCCTGCAGCAAACTGTCCTCGAAGGCGTTGAGAAGTCGGCGGAATCAGCGTGAGAGAATCTTCGCTGACCCCAGCCGTACCCGGACCTCGTCGGAGGCCTCCGTGTCGAAAGGCTCCAGCTCGGACCGTCGCCGGAGCTCCTCCGACCGGGGTTCTCCCTCCGGGGACCATCGTCGGAAGGAAAAACCCGCGAGGGCGGCGTCGGTGGACGCTCCTGCCTCCGCGAGGGCCAGGTCGCATAGCCCCGACAGCCGCCCCGGGTCCTTGGAGAAGGAACACCTCCCGAAGCGACCTCGCCTGGAGTCGGAGATGCCTGCCCGGGTAAGTCCTGTAGTCCTTCTGGACTCGCCTCCGCGACAGCCGACGTCGGGCCCGACGCCGTCGGGGCCCGAGTCGGGGGCTGCTGGGTCACCTGAGCTCGGACTCAGGTTGACGGCCTTGGAGAGCAGACTGTCTGCCTTCATGGACCAGCAGCGGGCACTGCTCGCTGGCTTCGCTGGCGTCGCTGCCCCGACCGCCGGGACGTTGACGTCCAAGTCGACCCCGGAGACCGAGCCGATCCTCGAGTCGATGAGAACTCGAGTCGATCCTCGGTCGAGGTCGCCCTCGGCCTCCCGTTCGGGACCGAGGTCGCCGACGCCGACTCCCTCGGCGTCGGGGCGGCTGGCGCCGCACCCTGCCCGGGCCGACCCCACCGAGTCCTCGTCGGAGTCGGTCTGGGAGTCTGAGGAGGAAGAGTCACCTGATTCTTTCCGGACTCGGTGTGTCCCATCGGACTCTCCGGAGTCCGAGCCTCGGAAGCAGTCCCCCCCGGAGGATGCCCGGTTCTCGGACTTCGTTAGGGATATGGCCAAGGCTTTGGCCTTCCCTGCGGATCCCGAGGAGGAGCCTCGAGCCGAAGAGCTCGACGCCCTCCAGTATGACTCTCCCGCGAGGGAACACTTTACTGTGCCGGTTCCTCCTATGCTGGAACGACTACTCTTCCGCATGTGGGAGAGTCCGGCCTCCTCGCCGGTCCTGAGCAAGCGGGTCGATTCTATCTATCGAGTCCGCAAGAGCCCTGGCTTTCAAAAGGCACAGCTGCCACACCATTCCATGGTAGTGGAATCGGCCATGCATCGTCTTAAGAGCCAGAAGATGCACTCCTCGGTGCCTCCTGGAAGGGAGGCCCGTAACCTGGATGGCCTTGGCAAGAAGTGCTTCCAGGGCTCTATGCTCGCCTGTCGTGTCCAGACTTACCAGCTATACATGGGCATGTATCTCAGGGATCTGGCTAAAGAGCTAGCCGGATTCTCCGCTGGTCTCTCCGAGGAGCCCTTGCGGAGGTTCCTTGCCTTGTCCACGGGTATTCGGGAATGCTCAAAGTTCATGTCCCGAGCAGCCTATGATGGCTTTGAAGCCTCGGCTCGAGTAGCCGCAGCCGGCATCGGTGCCCGCCGACAGGCTTGGCTTCAGTCGTCCGACCTTGAGCCCTGGGTACAGGACAAGTTGGTCGATGTCCCCTGCCGAGGTGAAAACCTCTTTGGCAAGCCCATGGCGGAAAAGGCTGCACAAATTGAGACTGAGACTCTCACCAGGACCAGGCTTTCTAGGAAGACCTCCGCCCCTTCCCAGAAAAAGAAGGGCTCGGGAAAAAAGCCCTTTTACCCGAGGAAGGCAGCTGCCTACAAACAATACCCCCATTATCAGGCCCCTGCAGCTCCCCAACAGGGCCAGCAGGCCAAGGGACGGGGTAACGGGTCCCGTAGGCAGCAAGCCCCCAAGCCTGCACCACCAGCCCCTGCTCAGCAGGGTGGGGGTTTTTGACTCGCTCAGCATAGCCTCTCCCCCCCCGCTGGTTCCCCCCAGCACCGGAGGCCGGCTGGTTCACTTCGCCCACAGGTGGTCCAGCATCACCGCAGATGCCTGGGTGCTTCAGGTCGTGCGAGAGGGCTACCTTCTCCACTTCCATCAGGTCCCTCCCTCCTATTTTCCGGGAGAGCCTCCGCGCCCCCCTCTGCACAGGGAGTTGCTCCTTCAGGAGTTAGCAGGTCTCCTGCAGGAACAGGCGGTGGAACCGGTGCCACACCACCTGAGAGGTCAAGGCTTCTATTCAAGGTATTTTCTGATACCAAAGAGAACAGGAGGCCTCAGACCCATCCTGGACTTGCGCAACCTCAACAAGTTCCTTGTGCGGGAGAAGTTCAAAATGCTTACCCTTGGAATCCTTCTGCCCTACCTCCAGCAGGGAGATTGGCTATGCTCCTTGGATCTAAAGGATGCCTACACGCACATCCTCATCCACCCAAGCCACCGCCAATACCTCAGGTTTGTGGTGGCAGGAAATCATTACCAGTACAGAGTACTCCCCTTTGGCCTGTCCTTCGCACCGCGAGTCTTCACAAAATGTCTCGCGGTCGTGGCGGCCCATCTCCGGCTTCACGGCCTCTGTCTTTCCGTACCTCGACGACTGGCTCATCAGAGCAGCGTCCGCTCAGGAGGTCACCAACGCCACGTGCCGCACGGTGACTCTGCTGCAGCACTTGGGCTTTGTCATAAACTTCGCAAAGTCCACTTTGCTCCCCTCACAGGATCTCGAGTTCATCGGCGCAAGGCTGCGCACTCCTCAGGCGCGAGCGTACCTACCGCTCGACAGGGCTCAGCGGCTCATGGACCTAGCCGACCGCTTTCGCAGCCAGCCCCTGGTCTCCGCCAGGCGCTTCCTGAGACTGCTCGGCCATATGGCTTCCACCGTCCATGTGACCCCCAATGCCCGCCTGAATATGCGGTCTGCTCAATGGTGTCTCCGCCGGCAGTGGCGACAAGCCACAGGCGGCCTAGCAGACCTAGTGCGCGTCTCCGAGCCGCTGGTCTCGTCTATCCGGTGGTGGCTCCGGCAGCCGAACCTGATATTAGGAATGCCTTTCCAGTCACCTCAGCCGACCCGGGTGCTGACCACCGATGCATCCCTCCTGGGCTGGGGAGCACATTGCCAAGAGGCACGTACTCAGGGCCTCTGGACCAAGTGGGAGTCTGCTCAGCAGATCAACTTCCTGGAGCTCAGGGCGATCCGCCTAGCTCTCAAGGCCTTCTCCCACCTAACCTCCCAACAGTCCGTCCTTGTCCAGACGGACAATCAAGTTGCCATGTTCTACGTGAACAAGCAGGGGGGCACGGGCTCCTTCCTCCTCTGCCGGGAGGCACAGAAGCTCTGCTCTTGGGCCGTCAGTCACGGCATTCTCCTCAAGGCAGTTTATCTCCCGGGCCAAGAAAATTGCCTGGCGGACAAACTCAGCAGGGTACTCCAGCCGCACGAGTGGCGTCTGGATCCCTTGATCGTTCAGAAGCTCTTCCTCAGGTGGGGCCTCCCCACGGTGGATCTCTTTGCCAGTCCTCACAACCGGCAGCTTCCTCGCTTCTGCTCTCGTCAGCCACACCCCCTTCGGGTTGCGGTGGACGCCTTTCTGATCTCATGGTCGGGGAGCCTTCTGTACGCTTTCCCTCCCATTCCGTTAGTCTCTCGGACTCTTTTCAAGGTTCTCCGAGACAAAGCCTTCATGATCCTGGTGGCCCCTCGCTGGCCCAGGCAGCCGTGGTTTCCGCTCCTGCTGCAACTGGCGGTGGAGGATCCAATCCCTCTGGGGGTACAACCGGATCTCCTCACTCAGGATCAGGGGTCCCTACTGCACCCCAACCTCAGGTCTCTCAGCCTCATGGCCTGGCTGCTGAAAGGGTAGTCCTTGCTCCTCTTCTCTTGCCGGCGGAGGTGGAGGAGGTCGTCTTGGCTTCGCGACGCCCTTCTACCCGCAAATGCTACGCCCTTAAATGGCGTCGCTTTGCAATCTGGTGTTCCCAACAGTCTCAGGATCCCTTCTCCTGCCCGGTGTCGGTGATCCTACAATACTTGCTACACCTCTCTAATCTGGGACTTAAGTCCAACTCCGTCAAAGTTCACCTCAGTGCTCTTTCAGCACATCATGTGCCGGTGGACGGCAGACCTCTCTCTCCAACGACCCTCTCGTAGCGAGGTTTCTCCGAGGTCTCCTTCTACTTAAACCACCTCTGCGCCCGCCAGCGCCGGACTGGGACCTGAATGTGGTTTTGCAGCGGATCACCTGTCCGCCTTTTGAACCTATGGCTACCTGTTCTCTCCGTTTTCTGTCTTGGAAAACACTGTTCTTGATAGCCCTCACTTCCGCTAGGCGCGTAAGTGAATTGCAGGCCCTCGTGTCTGATCCCCCCTACACTCAATTCTACAAGAATAGGGTTGTCCTACGGACTCACCCAAAGTTTCTGCCTAAAGTGGTCTCCTTTTCACATGAATCAGGAGGTGGTACTTCCAACCTTCTTTCCCAGACCACACTACAGCCGAGCTGAGGCGGTCCTCCATACCCTGGACTGTAGAAGGGCATTGAACTTCTACCTTGACCGTACGCGGGAGCACCGTAAAGCTGCTCAGCTTTTTGTGTCTTTTGACCCCAATAAATTGGGGCTCCCGGTCTCCAAGCGTACTCTGTCCATCTGGGTTGCGGACTGTATCTCTTGGGCTTATGGGGCAGCCGGACTCGCCTTAGAAAGTCGAGTCACGGCTCATTGCGTTCGGGCAAAGGCCACGTCAGTGGCTTACCTCCGCTCTGTTCCGCTGGCAGACATCTGCCGGGCCGCTACTTGGTCTTCGAGCCAGACTTTTGCGGTCCATTACTGTCTCGAGAGGGAGTCCCGTAGGGACAGTGCTTTCGGACAGGCAGTCCTCCGTAATCTCTTTGAGGTCTGAGCAACTCCTACCCTCCATCCCGGATGTGGGCTACCGGTGGGTGATAATTCAGCGAAGATTCTATCCTTCTGTGCTGCTGAGCTAGAGGGAGCTCATTTTTGTGCTTAGGGTCTCCGGTAGCCTTGAGCTTGGGAGTCCCATAAGTGAGGACTGACTTCCTGCTTGGTCCTGGAGAAAGCGTAGTTACTCACCTGTAACAGGTGTTCTCCAGGAGCAGCAGGAATCAGTCCTCACTACCCTCCCTCCTCCCCTTGGAGTTGCAATCGTCTGCTTATGTTTTTTTTTTTTTGCTAATTTTTATGCTGTCTTTTTTAGCTATGTCATCTGACTGGCTAAGATGGCACCTTCGGGCGGGAAGACGACCGCGCATGCGCGCTGCAATTCCCAAAGGCTTTCTTTGAAAGCTGGGGAAAATTGCTCCGCGAGGGCTCCGTCGGCGCCGACGTCACCCATAAGTGAGGACTGATTCCTGCTGCTCCTGGAGAACACCTGTTACAGGTGAGTAACTACGCTTTATCAGATTAGCAATATGAGAGAAATTTAGTGGCTGCTTAAGTGGATTCCTTTCAGTGATATATAACACAATTTTCTAGTGCTAGAGCTTTCTGTCAGCACCAGCAATCTCCAGGAACAAGCAGGAATGAGTCTTCACATATGGGTACGTCGGTACTGACAGAGCCTGCGCGGGAACGCTCCCCAGCGTCCCAAAAAAGGAAAGCTTTTGGGAGCATCCCACAGCGCCTGCAAGCTGCCTTCCTGCCTTTCCTAACCGCCTCTCTCCAGTTCTTCTTTTCCGCGGAGCCAGCAGGTCGTGTTCCTGTCACCGCTGAAGAAGTTCTTTATTTTATTTCTTTGGTCACGCGTCTGCCTTCTTCGACATCGGACCAGTACCGCCGGTCTTTTCTTTCTTTTTCTTCAAAAAAAAAAAAAAAAGATACTTTCCGTTCCACTTCAGTGTATTTTTTCTTCGTTGGGCCTTAGGCCTAACAGAAAATTCCTCATGGAAAAACCCGCCTCTGGGTTTAAAAAATGCACTAAGTGCAGCGGTACCATCTCTGTTACCGACACCCATGGCTGGTGTCTTAAATGTTTGGGTCCTGACCATTCCATCACGGATTGTTCGTCCTGCACTATAATGTCTAAAAGAGGTTTACAGAACCGAGCAGCCAAGCTCAGTACACTGTTTCCCTCTGATGCAGCTTCGGTGGCATCGACGTCTTCCAGGGCTGCTTCTTCCTCCTATGGATCTCAGGTAACCAAACATAGGTCCAGCCGGTCCTCGAAGGGTAGATCTCCCTCTAAGCATCGAGATGCCTCCGGGCTTGCCCTCGAGGATCCTGCACCGGCAAAAGTACCCCGGCGGGAAGCTCCAGCTTCCAAAGCTCCTTCTATGTGGTCACAGGTTGACATTGATGGCACGGCCTCGACCGATCACCTGTTGCAATGTTCTGGGGTACCGGTGGAATCCGCTTGTACCGACCTCCAGACATTCATGGCGTTGATGGATCAGAATGTCCTGACCATGCAGCGTGCCATTACGGCATTCATACAAGCTGCGATGCCGCTGGTACCGCAACAAGCTTAGTTGTCGGTACCGGCTCCGACACCGGCTCTGATATCGGTTCTAGTGCCGGTACCAGTTGCATCGACATCGGCTTCGGTGTCGACTGCAGCGGTACCCTGTCCAATGATGCCTATCGGTACCAATCCGGTACCGATGACTCCCGATGTTGATACCACCCGGTATGCGTATCGGGCTTTACAAGAGCATCCAGACAGGCGATACTTCGATTCCTCCGAAGACTCTGATGCATCGGAGGCCTCTGTCGAAGCATCAGTACTTCTTCCTCAGGAGCCGCCTTCTCCAAAAAGAAGAATGTCCCCTCCAGAAGGCTTGTCTTTTCAAGACTTCATAAGGGAAGTGGCAGAAAAATTTTCCAGGCCAGTATGCTTGTTGCCAGAATCAACTCCTATAGTCTCTATATGGGGATGTTTCTGAAGGAAGTTACAGATCATCTGCAAACTTTCCTCCCTTTTCTTCCAGAAGATAAAAGGGAAGACTTTCTTACCTGGCTTAAGCATGCTTAGGATGTTTCCAAATTTTCTAACAGTGCAGCCTTTGACTCTTTTGAGGGGGCTAGCAGAGCCTCGGCCATTGCCATAGGTGCACGCAGAATTGCTTGGCTACAAGCTTCTGATTTGGAACCCTGGGTCCAAGATGGATTAGGAAATCTTCCTTGTACAGGTGAAAACTTGTTTGGCAAAGATTGGCAAGCAAAGGCCACTCAAATGGATGCAGAAAATTCTGCTTTGGATAGGCTTTCAAAGTCTACCTCTAATCCTGTCCAGAAGAGGTTGTTCAAAAAGGCATATTTTCCCAAGAAGGGAAGATATTATCCTGTTTATGGTCAACAGACATCATCTGCAGGTCGTTTTGCTGCAAAGCGTCGTCAACCTAAACAGGCCAAGCCTAAGGCTGCAAGGACTACTGTAGCCCAACAGCCTCGGCCTCCTCAGGGCCTTTGACTTGCAGCTAGAAAACTTAACTCTAAAAGACCCAGAGCCTCTCACCTTTCCAGGAAGGTTAGCTCACTTTGCTCCCAGATGGGAGCAAATCACAGCAGAGCACTGGACCCTTTCCATCATAAGGGAAGGGTACAAACTTCATTTTTCAAACCTTCCTCCTTACACCATGGTGAGACAGTTCAATTCTCCAACATCTCTTCTCGACCTTCTGGGTCAGGAGATTTCTACCCTTCTTGCCCAAGGGGCAGTAGAAGAAGTACCTCTTTTTCAACAGGGCTCAGGGTTCTACTCCCCCCTACTTTCTAATTCCAAAGAAATCTGGGGGCTACAGACCCATATTAGATCTCAGAGAATTGAACAAATTCCTATGCAAGGAGAAATTCAAGATTTCTCTAGGTACACTCCTTCCATTCCTTCAGAGTCAGGATTGGCTTTGTTCTCTAGATCTCAAGGATGCGTATACCCATATACTCATCCATCCAGCACACAGAAGGTTCCTTCGGTTCCTTCATCTAGGAAAGCACTACCAATACAGGGTGCTTCCTTTTGGTCTGGCCTCTGCTCCAAGAGTGTTAACAAAATGCATGGCTGTAATAGCTGCATTTCAATGCACTCTGGGAATATTCGTATTCCCATATCTGGACGACTGGCTCATCCGAGCATCATCCAAATCAGAGGCCCAGACTTCCCTAGCCTGCACAATGCGTGTTCTGCAGTATCTGGGACTGGTGATAAACATTCCAAAGTCCCAACTCACCCCTACTCAGTCTCTAAAGTTCATAGGGGCCTTGCTGGATACCACAACTGCAAGGGCCTATCTTCCACAGGCCCGTTGCCTACGTTTAGTGCAGTTAGCCTCTCAGATTCAGTTAAAAACACATCTAACTGCTCGAGATGTTACAACTTCTAGGCCACATGGCATCCACTGTGCATGTGGTCCCCTATGCTCGCCTTCACATGAGGGCAGCTCAATGGACTTTGTCCACCTAGTGGACCCAGGCATCAGGGGGTCTGTCAGACAAAATAGCAACCTCCAGGTGCCTCTTTTGGTCTCTCCAGTGGTGGCAGTCCACTCAAAATCTGTTGCTGGGGTCCCCCTTCCAACAATTGTTGCCCAAACAATCCTTACAACAGATGCCTCTCCAAAGGGTTGGGGAGCTCATCTTCAAAACCTCTCCACCCAGGGCAATTGGTCTCCACAGGAGACCTCCCTACATATCAACATCTTAGAGCTCAGAGCAATCTTCTTAGCTCTCAGTCTTCCATACCCTGCTCAGCTACAAGACAGTCCTCATCCACACGGACAACCAAGTAGCCATGTTCTATGTGAACAAGCAGGGAGGAACTGGCTCTCTGTCACTTTGCAACGAAGCTCTGAGATTGTGGGCCTTCGCCAGAGAGCATCAAATTCATCTTCTGGCAGTATACCTTCCAGGAGTTCAAATCTTTTGGGCAGACAGACTCAGTCGAGTTCTGCTTCCACACGAATGGTCCCTTCATATGGACCAGATAGTCAGAATCTTTCGAATTTGGGGAACCCCGGACATAGACCTCTTTGCAAGTCCGTGGAATGCCAAACTTCCCCGATTCTGTTCCAGAATTCCGTGTCAAGGAGTTCAGGCCAGGGATGCCTTCCTCCTTCACTGGGGTCAAGACTTCCTGTACGCCTTTCCACCCATTCCCCTAATTCCCAAGACCCTTTTCAAGCTTCAGAGAGATCGAGGGACTATGATCCTCATAGCTCCACGTTGGCCACGCCAAGTGTGGTACCCTCTACTTCTGCATCTCTCTCAAGCTCCCTCCCTGGACTTGGGGTCTGCTCCAGATCTCCTGTCTCAGGAGGGGGGAAAGTTGTGGCACCCAAACCCCCAATCTCTCCATCTCAGGACTTGGTTGCTGAAGGCTTAGACCTTCAAGATTGGCATCTTTCTCAGCAAGTAAAGGATATCCTTCATGCTTCCAGAAAGCCGCCTACTAGACGTTCCTATGCTTTTAAATGGAAAAGGTTTACCATTTGGTGTGCTGAGAAGGGTATTAACTCTCTAGCAATACCTTTGAATTCTTTACTAGAATATCTCCTGCATCTTTCCCATGCAGGCCTCAGAATGAATTCTGTAAGGGTCCATTTGTGTGCTATTGCAGCATCCCTCAAGCCTCTCGGTGGACAACCTGTCTCCTCTCATCCTCTTATTGCAAGATTCATGAGAGGCCTTCTTTTAACTAAACCTCCCATTAGACCACCTCCAGTGGCATGGGACTTGAATCTGGTTCTTGGTCAGCTCATGAAGCCACCCTTTGAACCCTTAGCCACTACCTCCTTGAAATTTCTTTCCTGGAAGGTTATCTTTCTTATTGCAGTCACCTCAGCTCGCCACATCAGTGAACTGCAGGCCTTAGTGGCTAATCCACCTTATACAAGGTTCCATCATGATAAGGTAGTCCTTAGGACCAATCCACACTTTATGCCTAAAGTGGTCTCACCTTTTCATCTTAATCAAGAGGTGTATTTACCTGTCTTTTTTCCAGGTCCTCATGCATCAAGTGCAGAGAGGAATATTCATACCCTGGATTGTAAGAGAGCTCTTGCTTTTTACTTACAAAGGACACAGCAACATAGAAAGTCTTCTCAATTCTTTGTTGCTTTTGATCCCTCTCATTTGAGACTTCCAGTCTCATAAGAGGACACTGTCCAGTTGGATTGCTCAGTGTATTTCTTTCGCCTACCAGAGTAAGAACCTTTCTCTGGAGGGCCATGTCACAGCTCATAATGTGAGGGCCATGGCCACCTCTATGGCTCATCTAAATTCTGTGTCCATCAACCAGATCTGTCGAGCGGCCACCTGGGCCTCGGTTCATACCTTCACAGCCCCTTACTGTTTGGACAAGGACTCCCGCCGGGATGCCTTGTTTGGTCAGGCTGTTCTCAAACACCTGTTCCATACCTAACCAACTCCTACCCTTCATCCCTAGTTGGATGCCTGAGATCCATGGGAGGAGGTAGAGCCCTTCTCAGGGTCTCACAACATTGGGGATCTCCTCCCAGGCATCTCTAGCTGGGGAGTCCCCATATGTGAAGACTCATTCCTGCTTGTTCCTGGAGATAGCACAGTTACTTACCTGTAACAGGTGATCTCTGGGAACAGCAGGAATAAGTCTTCACAACCCACCCACCTCCCCTAGGAGTTGTATCTATCTATCTTTCCTTTCCTCTCTCTCTCTGTCTCAGCTTTAAAACTCGAACTGGAGAGAGGCGGTTAGGAAAGGCGGGAAGGCAGCGCGCAGGGGCTGTGGGATGCTCCCAAAAGCTTTCCTTTTTTTGGGACACTGGGGAGCATTCCCGCGCAGGCTCCGTCGGTACCGACGTACCCATATGTGAAGACTTATTCCTGCTGTTCCCAGAGATCACCTGTTACAGGTATGTAACTGTGCTTTGTCCCCCTGCAAGCTTCAGCATGCCACTATTCATGAAAATGGACAAGCTGGATTACTGCAGATCCCTACATAACGCCATGCTAATGGAACACCTGGTCTTTTTCACATACCCAGAACATAGACCACCTGAATTCAGAAAAAAAGTGATCACAAACTTAAAATAGAAACATGTAGACAAACTAAACTGGAACACCACAAACCTAGTGATGCAGCACCCTCAAACTGCACAAAATTTTAAAGATAATGGATATAAAGTCTAAAAACTGGCATATTGTAATAGTTAAGTTGAAACTAAAAGCTTTTTCTGTCCTAGTTGTCTAGCCATTTTATTTGTCATGATTCCAGTCTCTCTGGTGTCTGCTGTCCTCCGTGTCTTTTTTTCTACATCTGTCAAAGACAGTTGGAAGCAGACTTGAGCAACTTTCAGTGATGTCATCACTTGGCATATCCTCTGGTGCAGCATTGAGAAGCCAGTAGTTGCTGCCTCCAACATGTGCAAGGTGTGTGGACTGGTGCAGATAAGCCTGACTCTCTTGGCCCACACTATGGTGCAATACTCTTAGGATTGAGCCCTGAAGGGCCCAGTGGTCATCAGTGATATCATGCTCTTGACGCCTTGAGCTGGGAGCCAACAAAGATTCAGCACAGATTCCATAAGTTACTAGTGCTTAGAGGGCCAAACGGAAGCAGGTGAAGATCCCTCTGAGCTCCTGTGAGGGGTCTGTAAGTTGGACCCAGACAACTGCCTTATTTCTGTCCTTATCTGCGTGCCTTTTTTTTTTTTTATTGCTCTCCCCCTCACTCCAATTAAAGTCACTAGGAAGTATTTGGCGTTCTGCTGCTCTTAAAGCAGCTTCAAATTGGGGAGAGGGGTCTTAATGAGCAGATGGGCCTCCCCAGGCTTGCATGGGTGTTTGGGGTTTCTCCAGGAACAAGCAGGAAGTCAGCCCTCACATATGGGTGGCGTCGGCACCAACAGAGCCCTCATGCGGAGCAAATCCCCAGCTTTCTAAGAAAGCATTTGGGAATTGTATCACGCATGCATGGTCCCCTTCCCACCCAAGGATGCCATCTTGCTCAGTCTCTTTTCCGCGGAGCCCAATGGACGGTGTCCTATAGTCCCTTAGAAAATGTTTTTTAAAGTTGGAAATTAACTATTCTTTTCTACCGGTTCGACATCTGTTCCCCTTCCCGTCTTTGGCTTGGTACACCTGTATCGAGTCCAGCTAAGGTTTTGTTTTGTCTTTCAAGACTAGCGTTTGTAATTTTTTTTTTTTTTTTTTCCCCCCCACTGGCAGTCTGGTCCTTTGACCTCACAGGGGCCCTTTTTCCTGCGATGGCTGCCAGCAGGTTTAAAAAATGTGATCAGTGTATGAAGCTAATATCTCTCACCAATACACATGACTGTTTTCTCCGGTGCCTCTGGCCTGTGTAGGAAAATGTCCTCGAAGGCCCTGAGAAGCTGCCAACAGCAGCATGTTAGGATTTTTCCTGAGTCTGTACCCTCCCAGGCCTGGACCTCATCCGAGGCCTCAACATCTCGGGAGCTGTCTGAGCCTGAGCAGCATCAGGTCTCCTCAGAAAGGGGGTCTCCCTCACAGGAACACCGGTGGAAGAAGAAAATCCCTGAAGGCAGCGTCATTGGACGGTTCCGGACTGCCTAGTTCCTTGCGGGACTGGTCGCAGAGCCCCAACTGCCAGCCCGGATCCCTGGAGTTGGAGTGTCCAGCAAAACTTCCTCGAAGGGACCCAGAGCAGCCAAGGCAGGTAACCACTGTCCTTGTTGAGGACTCTCCACTGGGGGAACCGGTGTCAGGCCCGACGGCTGCAGAGCCTTCTGAGCTTGGTCTCAGAATGGTGGCCTTGGAGTGCAGCATTTCTGCCTTTATGGAGCAGCAGCGGGCGCTGATAGCCGGTCTCACTGGTCCTTCTGCCTTGACCACTGGGCCATCTACGTCCAAGTTGACCCCAGAGGCCGAGCTGATCCTTGAGACCATGCATACTCGAGTTGATCCTCAGCTGAGGTCTCCCTCAACCTCCCGTTCGGGACCGAGGTCGTCTATGCCGATTCCACCGGTGTCGGGGTGGTCAAAGCCAAAGCTCTCGAGGCCGGAGCCACTCAATTCATCTTCTGAGGCATTGGGCTAGGAGACAGAGGAGGAAGATTTCCCAGACACCTGCCAGGGCGTCCCATCTGATTCCCCAGTGTCTGAACCTCAGAGAAGGTCCCCCCGGAGGACACTGTTCTTGGACTTCGTAAGGGACATGTCAAAGGCTTTGGCATTCCCTGCGGAGGCCAAGGAGGAGCCTCAAGCCGAGGAGCTCAAGATCCTCCAGTATGATTTCCCCCCTCGCAAAGCCCTTACTCTGCCAGTGCCTCCGATCCTGGAACGGCTGATGCTCTGCATGTGGGAGACACCGGCGTCGATGCTTGTACTCAGCAGGCAGATCAACTCAGTATATCGAGTCCGCAAGAGTCCTGGATTCCAGAAAGCACAACTGCCACACAACTCCATGGTTGTGGAATCGGCCATGCACTGGCTCAAGAGCCAGAAGACGCACTCCTCAATGCCTCCTAGCAGGGAGGCCCGCAACTTGGACACCCTCGGCAGAAAGTGTTACCAGGGTTCTATGCTGACATGCCGGATCCAGGCATACCCAGCTGTACATGGGCATTTACCTGCGAGACCTGGTAAAGGAGATTGCTGGGTTCTCAGCTGGTGTCTCCGAGGGACCTTTGCAGTGCTTCAAGACCCTGTCCACTTGAGTCTGTGAGTGCTTGATGTTCATGACTCAAACAGCCTATGACAGCTTCAAGGCGTTGGCCCGGGTAGCCACGGCCGACATCGGTGCATGCCTCCAGGCATGGCTACAGTTGTCTGACCTTGAGCAATGGGTACAGGACAAGTTGGTCGATGTCCTCTGCTGTGGTGGTGTGCTCAAGGCAACCGCACCTGGCCAGAGTGGCCACTGATGCCTTTCTAGTCTCATGGTTAGCAGGGCTTCTGTACGCATTTCCACTGACCCCTCTGGTCACCCGGACTCTGTTCAAGATTCTTCGACAGAGCTCTTGTCATAGCGCCACGGTGGCCCAGGCAACCGTGGTTCCTGCTGCTTCTGCAGTTGGCAGTGGAGGCCCCCATTCCCTTGGGCTCATCCCCATAGCTCCTATCCCAGGAGGGGGGCTCTCTCCTACATCTCAACTTTCGCTCTCTGTCACTGACAGCATGGCTGCTGAGAGGATTACTCTTGCCCCACGTCTCCTCCCAAAGGAAGTCGAGGAGCTCTTACTAGCTTCCCATAAACTGTCCACTAGACGGACATATGCCTTAAAGTGGCACAGATTTGTTTGGTGTGCTGGGTGGAGGGCGGATCCCTTCTGTCCAGTTGTGGTCCTGCAATACCTGCTCCATCTCTCTGAGCAGGGCCTTAAGTCTAACTGTCAGAGTGCATCTCATTGCCCTGGTGGCAAACCACTTTCTTGTAGACAGGCCTCTTTGCCCACCCAGTGGTGTCCAGGTTTTTGAAAGGCTTGCTTCTCTTAAAGCCCCTGGTGCATCCCCCGGCAGCGGAGTGGGATCTTAATGTTGTCTTGGGACAGCTCACCCGGCTGCCCTTTGAGCCGATGGCCACATGCTATCTTTGTTACCTCTCCTGGAAAGTGGTGGTCTTGGTGGCACTCACCTCTGCCCGCAGGGTCAGTGAGCTATGGGCCCTTGTAGTCGAGAGGCCTTATACCAGTTTTTACCAGAATAGGGTGGTGCTCTGGATACATCCCAAGTTCCTTCTGAAGGTGGTTTCTCCGTTTCACCTCAGTCAAGAGGTGGTGCTTCCCACCACCTTCCCAAGACCACATGCCAGTCGGGCGGAGGCGATCCTGCATACCCTGGATTGTAAGAGGGCCCTGTCCTTTTACATTCAGCATACACAAGGTCACAGGAAGGCTTCTGAGCTGTTTATTTCCTATGACACCAGTAAGCTGGGGGCAGCTCTGACAAAGCGTACGCTGTCCACCTGGGTGGCGTCTGCATTGCCTGGGCTTATGAGGCAGCAGGTCTCCTGCTGGAGGGTCGGGTTACGGCTCATAGGGTCAGGGCCATGGCAGCTTCAGTGGCTCACTTCTGCTCTGTTCCGTTAGCGGACATCTGCCGGGCTGCCACCTGGTCTTCAGGGCAGACCTTCGCAGCTCATTACTGCCTGGATAGGAAGTCCCGAAGGGACAGTGCCTTTGGCCAGGCGTTACTCCAGAACGTATTTGAGGTCTAGGCAACTCCTGCCCTCCGACCCTCTGTGTTCAAGCTACTGGAGTGTCACTCTTGTTAGGGTTGTCCTTGCAGCTGCTTGCGGCTCTCGTGAGGGAGCCTTTTTTGGCTATGGGTTCCAGGAAGCCTGTAGCTGGGGAGTCCCATAAGTGAGGACTGACTTCCTGCATGTTCCTGGAGAAAGCATAGTTATTCACCTGTAACAAGTGTTTATTTAACAGTTTTTATATACCGTCTTTCTACAATTCAAGACGGTTTACATGTAACATAACTGACAGTATTATACAACTGTTTACATAGAACATAGAACAAGGTAACAGGTTACATAGAACGAGAATAAGTGGCTATATAAGTAACATAAGAACTAGGGAACTAATAAACTAATAACTATGTACAAAATATTATTTACAATAAAATGAATCGTTTGTTTACCTAAGAAATAGCAAGGGTCACTAGGATCTCAATTAGAGGGACTAGTAGGAGGGTAGGAGTAGTGGAGTAGGAGTAGGGGGGGAGGAACTAGGGTGGTAGGGAAAAGTGTTCGAGGAAGAGGTAATTTTTTTTTTTTTTTTTTTTTAAATCTTTTTTGAAATTCTGCGTGGCTCACACAGTTACGTAGGTCATGGGGAAGAGTATTCCATAGGGAGGGGGCGTAGAGAGAGAAGGCCCTGTTGCTAGTAGATTGTTTAAAGTGTATCTTGGATGTAGGAATGGATAGAAGGTTTTTGGTAGAGGAGCGGCGCGTTCTTGTATTAGGGAAGGCCAGGAGAGGGGAAAGACAAGGAGCTGATTCTTTTGAGATAATCTTATGAATAAGGGTGAGCACTTTAAATTTAGCTCGGAGTTGGATTGGGAGCCAGTGTAAGTCAGAGGACAGGTGTAATATGGGATCGCCTAGGGTTGTTAGTTATTAAACGTGCTAGTGTATTCTGGGCAAGTTGGAGAGGTTGGATAGTAGTTTTAGAGAGGCCATGATAGATAAGGTTACAATAGTCAAGTGAGGGGGTTGTGAGAGCCTGACAGACAGTACGAAAGGAGTTGGGGGCTTAAGAGGGGCTTGAGGTTACGGAGTGTACGCAACTTTGTGTAAATTGCGTTAGTAGTTTTCTTTATATGATCAATGAAGGAGAAGTTCTGATCAAGGATGATTCCAAGATATTTCACTTGGTTTTTTATAGTGAGAGTGAGGTCGCCAAGGGTGAGTGTTGGGGGAGGGGTATATAAGGGGTTGGAGAATACTTGGAGGATCTCAGTTTTGGATTAGTTAATAAGTAGGTTGTGTTGGGAAAGCCAAGATTTGAGATTGGTTAAACATTCATTTAATTTGGTAAAGTCAGGGTTAGCGAGGCTAAATGGTGTGAAGCACATCATATCGTCTGTGTATAATTGGTATTGAATGCCAGAGTTTTGGAAAATTTTGCAGACAGGTTGGAGGAAGATGTTAAAAAGTAAGGCAGAGAGGCTAGAGCCTTGGGGGACACCTTGCTTTAGTATAAATGGGAGGGAGGTGTCACTTCCAATACGGACCTGTTGTGTTCTGGAGTCTAGGTAGGAGCGAAACCATTTTAGAGTAGTGCCTCTCAGACCTATTTCATGAAGTCTGGTTAGGAGTTGATTATGGGGAAGAGAATCAAAGGCAGCAGATAGGTCGAGGAATATAAGTAAGCATCCCCAGGTAGGGTTATGAGTGTGTAAATACAATGAGTCTAGAAGGGAGGTTAGGAGGGTTTCAACTCCATGATTCTTCTTAAATCCATGTTGGTATAGGTCAAGAGGAGAGTGATCTATGTAATCCTGTAGTTGGGCTTGGACAATTTTCTCAGTAATCTTTGCAAGGAAGGGTAGACTAGAGATGGGTCTATAGGAGGAAGGGGAGGTGGGGTCAAGTCTAGATCCTTTTAAGATGGGGCGGATAGAGGCACACTTAAGTAGGGGAGGTACAGATCCAGACTGGAGGGAGGATTGTACAATGGTCTGGATGTAAGGGCTGAGGGATGTTCTGGTGGATTTTATCCAGGGGGCAGGACAAGGGTCAAGGGCAGATGTAGAAGCATTCAAACTATTTATGACATTAGATATAGTTTCCGAGTTGACAGTGTGAAATTCGTACCATGAGTTCTCTAGTGGTTGAGTATTATGGACTTCAGGTGGTTGGGAATGCTTGTTAGATGGGGAAGGGGAGAGGGGGGGGGGGAGGAATTTAGAGGCCAGGTGGTCAGCTATAGCTATAAGTGTTCTCCAGGGACAGCAGGAATGAGTCTTCAATACCCTCCCTCCTCCCCTTGGAGTTGTAGTTCTTTAGTTCATTGGTTTTTGCTGTCTTTTAGCTAGGTCATCTGAGCAAGATGGCATCCTTGGGGTGGGAAGGGGACCGCGCATGCGTGGTAGCAATTCCCAAAGGCTTTCTTTGAAAGCTGGGGATTTGCTCCGCATGGGGCTCCGTCAGCGCTGACATCACCCGTAACTGAGGACTGATTCCTGCTGTCCCTGGAGAACACTTGTTAAAGGTGAGTAACTGCTTTGAGGCAAATTTGCTCACTCAACACCTAACTGTAAAATACATAGAAAAGAGCACTGTTGCTAAATGCTAAGTAGCAAATGTGTGCTGACCAAAACTTGATGCCTGACTTGTTGCCTAATTTTAGGACAGGTTTTTAAGAGCTTGCTTGCATTTTTAGGTTTAACCTTCAACTGTTGGATCTCGTGCTGAGGTTAGTCTGGTATCAGCTGACCTGGATATCTTTTTTTACTTATGTTTCCCTTATTGTTGGACCATTAGACTGATCTAGCATTATATATATATTTTTAATTTAAACCTGCCCCACAACTCATTCCTTATGCTTCTATCCTTTATTTTTAATTTGAAACTTTTTTCCTCAGTTTCATGCCTTGTTCCTTTTTGTCTCTAGTCCAGTCCCGGAACCATAGAGTTTAGAATCTCCTCCAGCAGCCTTGGAGACTGAATGACATCACAGCTCTTCTCTCTCTGGTATAAATAGGCAAGGACCGCCCCCTTCCACCAGTACTTCAGTCTCCAAGCAGCTGAGGAGATTCTGGGCCTAGGGATAGGCCCAGCACAAATAGTCAGAGCTAGGAATTTTTTCTTTGTTTTTCCTTTTCTAATTCTTGATGTTTTTTTGTTTGGTTGCCTTTCTAAAATAGCCACTTTTTTCTTCCCTCTGGCTCCAGTCCTGCTTCCTCCTTTCTCCCTCAATTTTCCCTCTCGTGGGGGGGGGGGGGGCTGCCCCTTGGTGAGAAGGAGCAGCTTTACAGAGCAGAAGAAGTAGCCTCCCTGCTCCCGAACCCTCAAGCAAGGGTGAGGAGCAGGTGGAAGGCTTAGCCCCAGCCATCTCTAAGGGACAGTGAGATTGGTGGTGGGAGCACCGTCGGAGCCGAAGCCACGAGCAGGCTGAGCTCCGGCGCGTGTCTACCTCATTGCAGCACCTCAGGTTGAAGCAGGGAACTGTAAGTAGAGCAGGTTGGTACCATCGCAATCCCTGCAGTACCTTGCGGCGCGCTTCGAAACAAAGCAGGGGAAGGTGTTCCTGCCCAGGGCCCGGGCTCTAGGTCTGCGACGACAACTCAGGCGTTTCTTTTCGAGTCCAGCTCCAGCTCCAACAGCATGGCAGTACCTGCAGTTGGGAACAATGGCAGCCACGATAGAAGTGGTTCCGTGGGCCCGAGCGCACGTGCGGCCGTTACAGGCGGTGCTCCTCCGTCGTTGGTCGCATCAGTCGGATGTCCTATCGCAGAGGTTAGTTTGCCCTCAGAATGTGCATCAGGAGCTGCGATGGTGGTTGAGAGCGGAGAATATGGAAGCCAGCATGCCACTGGACCGCCGTCCTGGGGACTGCTCACGACAGACGCGAGCCTCCTGGGTTGGGGGGGCTCATTGCCAAGGCAGGTTTGCCCAGGGTCGTTGGTCTCAGGAGGAGATGTCTCGGTCCATCAACAGGTTGGAGATGAGCGTGGTGTATCTCCAGGAACAAGCAGGAATAAGTCCTCACTTATGGGTATGTCGGAACCGACGGAGCCTGCGCGGGAAAGCTCCCCAGCTTCCCAGAAAGGAAGCTTTTGGGGCCTCCCACTGCACATGCGCGCTGCCTTCCCGCCTTCCTGACCAGCTCTCCTCAGTTTCTCTTTTTTCGCGGAGCCAGCAGGTCGTGTTCCTGTCACCGCTGAAGAAATTGTTATTTATTTTCTTTCTTTAGACCGCGTACCTGCCTTCCCCAAACAGAAACCGGTACCGCCGGTCTCTCTTTTCTTTTCTTTCTTAAAAAAAGCTTTTATTTTTTTAGCACAACTTGGTGACTTCTGTTAGGCCTCAGGCCTACACAAAATCTCCTCATGGAGAAACCAGCTCCTGCTTTCAAGAAGTGTACCAAGTGTAGTACTGTTGTTTCTGTTACAGACACCCATGACTGGTGTCTTAAATGTTTGGGGCCTGACCACTCCATTCCGGACTGCCCATCCTGCTCCCAGATGTCTAAACATGGTTTGCAGAACCGGGCCAACAAATTCCATGTGCTGTTTGCTTCAGATAATCCAGCATCACAGTCATCCAGGTCTTCCTCTCCGGATGGATCTCAGGTAACCAAACCTTCGGGCAGGTCCTCAAAGAGCAAATCTCCTTCAAAGCATCGAGAGGCTCTCAATTTTGAATCTGAGGACCATGCCCCAGCCAAACAACCCCGGCGGGAAGCTCTGGCTTCCAAAGCACCATCTATGGGGTTACAGGTTGACATCGATGGCACGGCCTCGACTGATCACCTGTTAGACTGCTCTGGGGTACCGGCCCATGCCGGTACCGACATCCAGGCAGCAGTGGCGTCTATGGACAATACTGTTCAGACCATGCAGCAGGCCATCCTGGCTTTCATTAAGGCTGCGACGCCCTCGGTACCGCATCCAGCGGTTCCGGGTCCGGTTCCGGTACTGGCTTCCATACCGGAACCAAGGCCATCGTCTTCCAGACGCAGATCGGTGCATGCCGGATCCGGGTTTTCACCCGATACCGATCCCATGCCCGATACGCCCGATGTCGATACCGACCGGTATGCGTATCGTGCGTTGGAAGCGAATAGAGGATACTCTGATTCCTCTGAAGATTTTGACTCCTCTGACTCTGATGAGCTCTCTTGTTCTTCCTGAAGAGCCTTCTTCCCCAAAGAGGAGAATGTCTCCACCAGAGGATTTGTCCTTTCAAGACTTCATTATAGAAGTAGCTAAAGGACTTTCTATTACTACATCCTCTGAGAAAGAACCTAGATCAAAGAAATTGGATATTTTAGGATACCCTAAGGTTCCTAAAGAGGCAGTTACCCTGCCTATCCATGAAATCCTTCAAGAACACTTGATGGACTTATGGGAGGCTCCTCTAACATTGTCTCCTCATTCTCGTAGGTTGGACACCATGTACCGGGTCCCTCCTTCTCCTGGTTTTCAAAAAACTCAGCTGCCTCACCATTCCATTGTGGTGAAGTCTGCGCTGAAAAAGATTAAGAGTACCAAAAGGCACTCTTCTACCCCTCCATGGCGAGAATGTAAGACCCTAGACTCTTTTGGTAGGAAAATCTTCCAGGCTAGTATGCTTATAGCCAGGATTAATTCATACAGTCTGTATATGGGCATGTTTCTAAGGGAACTTGCCCTAAAGGTAAAGCATTTTGCCCCCTTTATCCCTGAAGATAGAAAGGAGGAGTTCATTTCTTTAATGAAACAGCTTCTAGATCTTTCTAAGTTCTCCAACAGAGCAGCCTTTGATTCCTTTGAGGGTGCCGGTAGAGCTTCGGGCATTGCCATTGCAGCCCGACGACTTGCTTGGCTCCAGGCCTTTCCTAGATGGCTTACGGAATCTGCCCTGTACAGGTGAGAACTTATTTGGTAAAGACTGGCAAATTAAAGCCACTCAAATGGACGCAGAAAATGCTACCTTAGATAGACTTTCTAAGTCTACCTCTACTCCTGCCAAGAAAAAGTCTTTCAAGAGGCCTTACTACAAGAAGGCCAGATTTTCCGCAAATACTGGCCAACAATCTTCTCAGCCTCGCTTTGCTGCTAAACGTCAGCAGCCTAAACAGGCAAGGTCAAAGCCTGCAGTGTCTACCACTCCTCAGCAGGCTCAACCCCCTCAGGGGTTTTGACTTGCCCCTAGAGAACTTAACCTTTCTGGCTCTAGAACAACCAGAGCCCCTCACCATTCCCGGAAGGTTAGCTCACTTTGCTCCCAGACGGGGGCAAATTACATCAGAGCAATGGACCCTCTCTATCATCAGAGAGGGCTACAAACTTCATTTTTCCAACCTTCCTCCATATACCATGGTGAGGCAGTTCAATTCTCCCCCATCTCTCCTGGGCCTGTTGGGTCAGGAGGTCTCTTCTCTCCTTGCCCAAGGGGCAATAGAAGAGGTTCCTCTTCAACAAGGGACAGGATTCTACTCCCCTTATTTTCTCATATCAAAGAAGACAGGGGGATTCAGACCTATCCTAGATCTGAGAGAATTGAACAAATTTCTGTACAAGGAGAAATTCAAAATGCTTTCTCTAGGCATTCTCCTTCCATACCTTCAGAGTCAGGATTGGCTTTGTTCTCTAGATCTCAAGGATGCGTACACACATATACTCATCCACCCATCCCACAGAAAATATCTAAGATTTCTGTTTCAGGGAAAACATTTCCAGTACAGAGTACTTCCCTTCGGTCTAGCCTCTGCTCCAAGAGTGTTCACCAAATGCATGGCAGTTGTTGCCGCATTTCTAAGAGGTCTGGGAATTTTTGTATTCCCATATCTGGACGACTGGCTCATCCGAGCTCCATCTCAGTCAGAGGCCCAGATTTCCCTGGACCGCACAAGGCACATTCTGCAGTATCTGGGACTGGTGGTAAACCTTCCCAAGTCTCAACTTATCCCTACTGAGTCTCTGGAATTCATAGGGGCCCAGTTGGACACCCCCACTGCAAGGGCCTACCTACCTCACGTCCGGGGCCAACGTCTGGTGTGCTTGGCCTCCCAAGCTCAGTCCAGCAGTCACTTGACAGCCAGAGAAATGCTGCGACTTCTGGGCCACATGGCCTCCACGGTACACGTGGTGCCCTACGCTCGTCTTCATATGAGAGCAGCTCAATGGACCTTGGCCACCCAGTGGACTCAGGCATCAGGAGCGCTCTCCAACCAAATACTCACCTCAAAGCATCTGTTTTGGTCCCTCCAATGGTGGATGTCCACCAAGAAAGAATCTGTTGTTGGGGGGCCCCCTTCCAACCTTTGTTGCCCCAAGCAACCCTCACAACAGATGCCTCCCAAACAGGGTGGGGAGCCCATCTTCAACACCTCTCCACTCAGGGTGCTTGGTCTCCACAAGAGACCACCCTTCACATCAACCTCCTGGAACTGCGAGCAATCTTCTTTGCCCTCAAAGTCTTCCATACCCTCCTTGTCAACCTGACCGTCCAAGTCCATACAGACAATCAGGTGGCCATGTTCTACATAAACAAGGAGGGACAGGCTCTCTGTCGCTTTGCAACGAAGCTCTCAGATTATGGGCCTTCGCCAGAGAGCATCAAATTCATCTTCTGGCAGTGTATCTTCCAGGGGTTCAAAACTCTCGGGCAGACAGACTCAGTCGAGTTCTGCTTCCACACGAATGGTCCCTACATATGGACCAGATACGCAGAATCTTTCAGGAATGGGGAACCCCGGACATAGACCTCTTTGCAAGTCCGTGGAATGCCAAACTTCCCCGGTTCTGTTCCAGGACTCCGTGTCAGGGAGCTCAGGCCAACGACGCCTTTCTCCTGCATTGGGGTCAGGAATTCCTATATGCCTTTCCACCCATTCCTTTGATTCCCAAGACTGTGTTCAAACTCCAGAGGGATCACGGATCGATGATCCTCATAGCTCCACACTGGCCAGGCCAAGTGTGGTTCCCTCTACTTCTGCATCTCTCCCAGGGACCCTCCCTGGACCTGGGAGCTGCGCCAGATCTTCTATCTCAGGAGGAGGGGACTTTGTGGCACCCAAACCCCAAGTCCCTACACCTCAGAGCTTGGTTACTGAAGGCCTAAGCCTTCATGACTTCAATCTTTCTCAACCAGTGCAAGATATCCTTCATGCCTCTAGGAAACCCTCCACGAGGCGTTCCTATGCTTTCAAATGGAAACGCTTTTCCATTTGGTGTGCTCAACAGGGTCTTGACCCTCTAGCACTTCCTTTGAATTCTCTATTAGACTATCTCCTGCATCTTTCTAATGCAGGCCTTAAGACAAATTCAGTACGAGTCCATTTGAGTGCTATTGCAGCATCTTTAAAACCTATAAATGGACAACCTGTCTCCTCTCATCCTCTTATTGCAAGGTTCATGAGAGGCCTGACTCTAACTAAACCTCCCATCCGGCCTCCTCCGGTAGCATAGGATTTGAACCTAGTTCTAGGTCAGCTTATGAAGCCACCTTTTGAACCGTTGGTTTCTACCTCCTTGAAA
The DNA here is from genome assembly GCA_033557465.1 of Ichthyophis bannanicus. Lineage (NCBI taxonomy): Eukaryota > Metazoa > Chordata > Amphibia > Gymnophiona > Ichthyophiidae > Ichthyophis > Ichthyophis bannanicus. The sequence goes on along the minus strand of CM066032.1, from coordinate 114,636,373 downwards.
TTTCTTTCCTGGAAGGTCCTTTTCCTTATTGCAGTCACTTCGGCTCGCCGCATCAGTGAACTACAGGCCTTAGTGGCTCATCCACCTTATGCCAGGTTTCATCATGATAAGGTGGTCCTTAGGACGAATCCCCACTTTATGCCCAAAGTGGTCTCGCCTTTTCATCTTAATCAAGAGGTATATCTACCTGTCTTTTTTCCGGCTCCTCATGCATCCAGTGCAGAGAGGAACCTTCATACTCTAGACTGTAAAAGAGCTCTTGCCTTTTACCTCAACAGGACTCGGCCACATCGAAAGTCTTCCCAGCTTTTCGTGGCTTTTGATCCTTCTCATTTGGGACTTCCAGTCTCTAAACGTACACTTTCCAATTGGATTGCTCAGTGTATTTCCTTTGCTTACCAGAGTAAAAACATTTCTCTGGAAGGCCATGTCACAGCTCACAATGTGAGAACCATGGCCACTTCTATGGCTCATCTTCACTCTGTATCCATAGATCAGATCTGTCGAGCAGCCACCTGGGCCTCGGTTCATACCTTCACAGCCCATTACTGTTTGGACAAGGACTCCCGCCGGGATGCCTTGTTTGGTCAGGCTGTCCTCAAACACCTGTTCCATACTTGAACAACTCCTGCCCACCTTCCCTGGATGGATGCCTGAGATCCATACGAAGATGGTGAACCCTTGGGAGGGGATCTCCCAGGCATCTTAGCTAGGGAGTCCCCATAAGTGAGGACTTATTCCTGCTTCTTCCTGGAGATAGCACAGTTACTTACCTGTAACAGGTGATCTCTGGGAACAGCAGGAATTAGTCCTCACAACCCACCCACCTCCCCTAGGAGTTGTATCTTCTATCTATCTTCCTTTCCTCTCTCTATTGTCTCAGCTATAAACTCGAACTGAGGAGAGCTGGTCAGGAAGACGGGAAGGCAGCGCGCATGTGCAGTGGGAGGCGCCAAAAGCTTCCTTTCTGGGAAGCTGGGGAGCTTTCCCGCGCAGGCTCAGTCGGTTCCGACGTACCCATAAGTGAGGACTAATTCCTGCTGTTCCCAGAGATCACCTGTTACAGGTAAGTAACTGTGCTATACTTACATGCTGCATTATAGTACAGCCTCAACAAAACTACAATACAGGGAGGAGTAGCCTAGTGGTTGGGGCAAGGTACTTCAGGCCGGAAGGTCAGGGGTTCAAATCCAACTAGAGGACAGCAACCTTGGGCCAGAAGGACTGGGGTTTCTAGTCCCACAGATGCTCCTTGTGGTCTTGGGCAAGCCACTTAACCCTCCATTGCCCATGTTCCCTGTAAGTATTAGTGTGTGTCTCATATCCCTGCGTGTTAAATGTATCCCCCAATTGTGTTGTGACCGCTTTGATTGGTTGAAGGATAAGGCGGTATACAAAACTGTCTAAATAAAATAAACAAAACTACAATCTGATGTGGGCTAATCCTATTTGTGCATTTTTGTGGGAGGAGGGGACCAGTGGGCAGCAGAGTGGCAGAGGTAGATGCTCTACTGGGGTTATCTGCCACTAGGTTCTGTCATGAAAATGGGCATTCTACTCCCTTCACCCTTTGATAAGTTCTCCTTAATACCCCTTGTCTTCCCTACTCCCAGACATTTAGGGAAGGTGTCCGCTGTAGATCCCTGTGTTCCTACCTCACCACCTCCTGTTCCCATTCATCACCTACTTCTCTTAATGGGACCCACAGTTATTCATTCATAGGTGTCTATTGTACCTCTCAAGGGCTATCCCTCTTTCAGCCTCCATTATTCTGGTCAGCTTTTGAGACCACTGTCATCGTAGAGGCAGCTACCTGCTTCCACTTTGTTGCTATTACTAGTCATCCACTAAGAAGAGAAAATTGGCTAAACATTTCCTATTTAAACAGATCACTGGTGACCATTTGCCGTATCCCAGTAGCATAATTGCTGGGTCATAAGGCAATACCTTCCTTTGACCTTCCCAGAGATGAGATACCTTTTTCCAAAAGGTTTGCACTTCTTTACATTCCCAAAGAATTTGCATCAAGGATCCCTTCTCCCTGCATCCCTGCCAATATGTATTCGAATAAGAGGCCTTTATGACATGCAGACTACTAGGAGCGAGGGAGATTTGGAATAACTTATTCTCCAGGACCAAGCAGGAAGTCAGTCCTCACATATGGGTGTCATCGGCGCCGATGAAGCCGCAGCGGAGCATTTCCCCAGCTTTCCATGAAAGCTTTTGGGAATGCTGGCACGCATGCGCAGTTCCCGTCCCGCCTAAAGGTGCCATCTTACCTCAGTCTCTTTTTTTCCGAGAAGCCCACCGGACGTGTGTCCTGTTCTCCCGGATAAAAGTGATTTTTTTTCTTCGGCGATTTTTCGCTATTTTTCTCCGGTTTGACGCCGGTTCCCCTCCCACCGGGTTCGGTACACCGGTATCGAGCCCGATTATTTCTTTTTCGGTTTTTGCCCTTCGTGGCTGGCGTTCGCGCCCCTTTTTCAATTTTTACCTGGAAGGCTGGTCTTTTGACCTCGCAGGGGCTCTTTTTTTCCCCCGATGGCTTCCAGTGGTTTCAAAAAGTGTGATCGGTGTAAAACTTATCTCTCTCACCGACACACACGACTGCTGCCTTCGGTGCCTCGGCCAGACCACGACCCCAAGTCGTGTGTGCCATGTGGGAAGATGTCTTCCAAGGCACTTAAAAGTTGACAGCATCAGAAGGAGGTTTTTCTCTGACTCTGCCTCCGGCCGGGCCCGGACCTCGTCTGAGGCCTCAACATCTCGGGATTCCTATCCCGAGTGCTGTCGAAACTCCTCAGACAGGGGGTCCCCCGACCGGGAACGTAAGAGGAAGAAGCGGCTTGCGAGGGCGGCGTCGGAGGAGGTCCCTGGTCCCTCGAGGGCCAGGTCTAAGACACCCGACTGCCGTCCCGGGCCCGTGGACCAAGAGAAGCCTGCCAAAGTTCCTCGCGTGGAGCCGGAGTCTGCTGGACACGTAAGCCCCATAGTCCTCGTGGACTCTCCTCCCTGAGAGCCAATGTTGGGCCCAGCACCGCCGGGGCCCGAGTCGGTGGCTGCTGCGTCTCCTGAGTTGACTCTCAGGATGACAGCCTTGGAGTGCAGATTGTCTGCCTTCATGGAGCAGCAGCGGGCACTGATGGCCAGCCTGTCTGGTGCATCTGCCCTGACCACTGGGACGTCGACTTCGAAGTCAACCCCGGAGACCGAGCCGATACTCGAGACCCTTGTGGCTCGAAGTCGTCCTCTGTCGAGGTCTCCCTCGACCTCCCGTTCGGGACCGAGGGTGTCGACGCCAGTGCCCCCGGCATCGGGGCGGGTGCCTCAGGGCCCCACGGGGTAGGACCCTGACTCGGACCCTGACTCCTCCTCGGATGAGTTCGCCTGGGAGACGGAGGACGAGGAGTCTCCCGATACTTTTAAGATTCGGTGCGTCCCGTCGGACTCACCGCAGTCTGAGCCCTGGAGTAGATCCCCTCCGGAGGACACTAGGTTCTCGGAGTTCGTCCGGGATATGGCTGCTGCCGGAAGAGCCTCGAGCCGAGGAGCTCGATGCTCTACAGTACGAGACTCCTCCGAAGGAGGCCTTTACTGTCCCGTTTCCTCCGATGCTGGAACGGCTCCTTTTCCGGATGTGTGAGGCACCGGCCTTGGCGCCGGTTTTGAGCAAGCGAGTCTATTCCATCTATCTACTCCGCAAAAGCCTTGGTTTCCAGAAAGCACAGCTACCACACCATTCCATGGTTGTGGAATCGGCCATGCATCGTCTGAAGAGCCAGAAGATGCACTCTGCAGTGCCCCCCAGCAGGGAGGCCCGCAACCTCTATGGCGGCGGTAGAAAGTGCTTCCAGGGGTCCATGCTTGCTTGCCGTGTCCATTCTTACCAGCTGTACATGGGCATGTACTTGCGAGACCTGGCCAAGGAATTGGCCGGATTCTCTGCTGGTCTCTCTGGGGAACCCTTGCAGAGATTTAAGACCTTGTCCTCGGATTTGGGAATGCTCAAAGTTCATTTCCCGCGCCGCCTACGATGGCTTCGAGGCTTCGGCCCGAGTTGCGGCTGCCGGCATCGCGGCTTGACACCAGGCATGGCTGCAGTCATCGGACCTCGAGCCATGGGTTCAGGACAAGTTGGTCGATGTCCCCTGCCAAGGAGAACCTTTTTGGCAAACCCGTGACCGAGAAGGCCGCTCAGCTCGAGACCGAGCACCTTACCCGGACAAGGCTGTCGAGGAAGACCTCTGCCCCTTCACATAAAAAGGACTTGGGTAAAAAGTCCTTTTACCCGAGGAAGGGCACTGCCTACAAACAGTACCCTCAGTATCAGGCTGCCCAAGCTGCCCCCCAGGGGTCAGCAAGCCAAGGGCCAGGGTAATGGGCCCGGTAGGCAGAGGACCCCCAAGCCTTCTGCCCCTGCTTTCACTCAGCAGGGTGGGGGTTTTTGACTCCTTGAGCGTAGCCACTCCGTCCCTGCTTTCCCAGTCCTGCACAGGCGGTCGCCTTGTACTCTTTGCCCACCAGTGGCCTCTCGTTACCACCAACAGTTGGGTGCTGGACATAGTCCAAAAGGGCTATGCCCTACATTTTCATCAACTGCCGCCTCCTCCTTACTTCCCAGGCGAGCCCTTGAGGCCTCCCCTGCACACAGACCTTCTCCTTCGAGAGCTCCAAGATCTGTTGGCAGACAGAGCGGTGGAGCCTGTGCCTCCCCACTTGCAAGGTCATGGATTCTACTCCAGGTATTTCCTGGTACCCAAAATGACCGGTGGCCTTCGACCCATTCTGGACCTCAGGAACCTCAAGTTCCTAGAGAGAAAAGTTCAAGATGCTTACTCTTGGAACACTTCTGCCCTACCTCCAGCAGGGAGATTGGCTTTGCTTCTTAGATCTAAAGGATGCGTACACTCACATCCTCATTCATCCAGACCACAGAAAGTACCTCAGGTTCATTGTGGGAGGAAACCATTATCAGTACAGAGTACTACCTTTTGGCCTGACCTCCGCTCCCAGGGTCTTTACCAAGTGCCTGGCAGTGGTTGCGGCCTACCTGAGAAATCAAGGCATCTTTGTCTTTCCCTATCTGGACGACTGGCTCATCAGGGGTCAGACGTCCCTGGAGGCCAGACAAGCCACCCTCAGAACCATTGCTCTGCTTCAAAACGTGGGCTTTGTCATCAACTTCGCGAAGTCCACTTTGCTCACCTCCCAGAACTTGGAGTTCATAGGGGCAAGGATGGATTCTCAACTGGCAAAGGCATTCTTGCCAGAAGACGGGGCTCAAAGACTGATGGACGTGGCCAAACAGTTTCTAAACAGGTCCCTGGTCTCCGCCAGACTCTGCCTCAGGCTTCTGGGCCACATGGCTTCGACAGTGCATGTGACTCCCAATGCCATGCTCCATATGAGGCCTGCACAATGGTGCCTTCAGACCTCTGCGGTTGTCCCCACTGGAGGATATGGGCTTCCTTGATTTCATCAAGGATATGTCTAAGACCCTGGCATTCTCTACAGAGTCTGAGGACCCCCCTCGGGTGCATGAGTTGGAAATCCTTCAGTATGAGTATCCTCTGAGGGAATCGCTCACAGTGCCCATCCTGGAATGGCTGCTCCAGATGTGGGAGACGCCAGCGTCTGTGCTAGTGGTGAGCAAGTAGCTTCTCAATGTAGTGAGTCCACTGAAGCCGGGGCTTCCAGAAATCACAGCTGCCACATAACTCCATGGTGGTGAAGTCAGCCATGCATCAGCTGAAAAGTCAGATGCACTCCTTGGGGTGCCCCCCCCCCCCCAGCAGGGAGGCCTGCATCTTGGATGCCCTCAGAATTAACTGTTACCAGGGCTTGATGCTCATCAGCCACATCCAGGCCTACCAACTGTACATGGGCATGTACCTGAGACCTGGCAAAGGAACTCACCAGGTTCTCAGCTGATCTCTCCAAGGAACTCCTGCAGCGGTTCAGGAACCTGGCCAAAGCTGTCCATGAGTGCTCCATGCTTCTCAGGCAGTCTATGATGGGTTCAAGTCAGCGGCTCGAGTAGCAGCAGCAGGCACTGATGCACAACACCAAGCTTTGCTACAGTCGTCCAACCTCAAGCAGTGGGTTCAGGACAAATTGATGTCCCATGCCAAGGAGAGAACCTATTTGGCAAACCCATGACCAACAAGGCTGCCGAGCTGGAGACAGAGTTCATGACGAGGACCAGACTCTCTAAGACTGCTGCCCCTCCCCAACAGAAGGGCTCAGGTAAAAAGTCCTATCTGAGAAAAGGGGCTGGTTACAGAAACTACCCCCTTTCCAGGCCTCTCCAGCTCCAAACAGGATCAGCAGGCTCCAAAACCTGAGGCCCTGGCTCCGGCCAGGGGAGTTTTTGACTCGTTGGGCATAGACTCTCTACCCCAAGGAGGTCAGCAGCCCACAAGGGTGACCATCACCACAGACTCCTGGGCACTTTGGGTGGTCAGGGAGGGTTACCTCCTCCATCTGACTCAGACACCTCCCCCTTATTTTCTGGGAGAGCCCCTCAGGTCTCCCCTCCACCCGGGACCTTCTACTGAAGAAGTTGGTGGGGCACTGCTTCCATCACTTTGTCCTCAAAGACCTGCCATATCAAGGGCAAGGGGTTCTACTCCAGGTACTTCCTTGTGTCAAAAAGGACAGGGGCCTAAGGCCCATCCTCAACATGCACATTCTCAAGTTCTCAGTCAGGGAGAAGTTAAAGATGCTCTCCTTTGGAATATTGCTGTCCTACTTCCAGCAGGGAGATTGGCTATGCTCCTTAGACCTGAAGGATGCCTATACCCACATCCTCATTCATTTCATCCACAGGCACTACCTGCGGTTCATAGTGGGAAGGCGGGCACTATCAATACAGGGTGCTGCCTTTCAGCTTGGCCTCTTGCCCAAGGGTCTTCACAAAATGCTTGGCAGTCATGGCTGCCTTCCTATGCCTCCAGGGGGTCAGTCATCCCCTACCTGGACAACTGGCTCATAAAGGGAAGCACGGCCTCAGATGCAGCAGGCTACCACACACACCATCCAGGTCCAGCAGCACTTGAGACTTGGGGTAGTTTATGACTTAGCCCATCTCCTTCTGACACAATGTTTGGAGTTCATCAGGGCAAAACTGGACACGCTCCAATCAAAGGCCTTCCTGCCCAGGGACCGAGCAGACCGCCTCAGGACTCTGGCACGGGATATACAGCACTGTCCCTCCGTGTCTGTTCAGCTCCTTCTGGCTTCCACAGTCCACATCACCCCAGGCGCTCACCTCCACATGAGCATTGTGCAGTGGTGTCTGACTAGTGGACTCAGGCCATGGGGTGCCTCAGACAGTCTCCGTAACCCGTCCACTGGTGGACTCAATGACCTAGTGGCACCCCCCAATATCTCGAGGCAGGCATGCCCTTTCAGACACCGAGCCCCTTAAATGTCCTTACCAGACACCTCCCTGCTCGGCTGGGGAGTCCATTGCAAGGAACTCTTCACCCAGGGCAGCTGGTCACCAGACGAGTGCACCCAGCAGATCAACCTCCTAGAACTATGGGTGATATGCTTAGTCCTTTAAACGTTTTGCCGCCATCTGCATTACCAGCCAGTGCTGGTCTAGACAGACAACCAGGTGGTGGTGTTCTGTGTGAACAAATGTGGGGGCACTGGGTCTCATGACCTCTGCCAGGAGGCGATGCACCTCTGTGAAGAAAACCCGTGATCTGGCCACAATACCACAGCTCTTTCGATCTCTGGTCCCTCAAGCAGTGAGAAACAAGCAGAGTAACACAGAACACAATCACACACAAAGTGCTACTTTTCTTTGAGCTCAGAGGGAAAACAGAAGGTCCATAGGCACAGCATAGTTCCACCTCTGAATTCAAAGAATTCCTCCCTTGGAGCTCTTTTTACGAGGGTTGCTATTTATATTTCTGGCCTAATAATGAAAAAACAAATATTTATGATCAAAATTGGTTTTATTGTTTTTCAAAATATTCTCCATGAAGATCAATACATTTTTGCATGCGTTTGAACCAATTTTTGAAGCGCTTTTTCCACTCCGATTGAGGTAACTCCAAAACATGCGTTTTGAATGCATCAACCGCATCTTCAGGTGTTGAAAATCGTTGACCACGTAATTTGTTTTTGATGTGCGGGAATAAAAAGAAGTCATTGGGTGCCAAATCAGGGCTGTACGGTGGATGACCCATCAATTCGATGTTTTGGCCGGTCAAAAATTCCTTTGTTTGAGCCAATTTGTGAGAGCTCGCATTCTCATGATGAAGAATTATTCGCCTCTTTGACTTTTTTCGAATTTCTCCGAAGACTTCTGGTAAACAAATGGTCGTGTACCATTCAGAATTGACCGTCCTACGTTGCTCTAACGGCACTGTCGCCACGTGACCGGTAATGCCGAAGAAACAGGCAACCATTTGCTTCAATGTGCTTCTTCCGCGAACAACTTTTGTTGGATATGGCTCGTCTTGGAAGATCCATACAGTCGATTGCTGGTTTGTTTCGGGCTCATATGCATAGATCCATGATTCGTCACCTGTGTAGATGTTATACACAGTCTTTGATGCACCTTGAACGTATTTTTTCAACATTTCCTTGCACCAATCGACACAAGCCTTCTTTTGAGCGTTTGTCAGATTATGCGGGATCCAACGCGAACAAATCTTTTTTACGGCCAAATGATCATGCAATATCTTATTGATGCTTGTCAAACTAATGTCCCAAAGATGCCTCAATCTTACGGTATGTCACATGACGATCTTGCTTTATCAGTTCACACACAGCATCGATATTTTCTGGCACAACAACCGATTTTGGACGACCCTGACGGAATTCGTCCTGGAGCGAACGTCGGCCACGATTGAATTCGTTATACCAGTTTTTCAGTGCTGTAGGATGGTGCTTTATCGCCATATAAAAAATTAAGTTCATCGATGCACTCTTAACTTTCGACGTGGATTATCAAGATATGAAAAATAATCGCACGAAAATTTTCACGTGTTAATTCCATTTTCCGCCAGAGATGAATTTTTCAAGTTACTGTAAACAACAAATCGCGCTCAAATGATAAAATGTTATGAATAAGGTTATGTTCAACAATGTCAGTGTTCCAATGGAACCATTGGATGGCGCCTGGCAACACTTACTGTTGCTAAGGCCAGAAATATAAATAGCAACCCTCGTATTTAAAGAAAAAGGGGAAGTAACAGTCATTAATCATAACACAAGGTGTCGTTAGAATTCTTTTTACAGAGTAAGAGCTGATTACAATGTATTACGTGAAATTTACTTTATTATGACAATTATTTATAATTGCAGAGTTGCAGAACATAAGAACATAAGATATGCCATACTGGGTCAGACCAAGGTCCATCAAGCCCAGTATCCTGTTTCCAGCAGTGGCCAATCTAGGTCATACATACCTAGCAGTTTCCCCAAAAGACACAGGTTCTGCAATGCTTGTACTGGGTCAAGCAGTGATATCCTGGGTCCCTTCTTAATAATGGTTTATGGACCTTTCCTCCAGGAACTAGTCCAAACCTTTTTTAAACCCAGCTACACTAACAGCCTTTACTACATCCTCCGGTAACAAATTCCAGAGTTTGATTACACGTTGAGTGAAAAAATATTTTCTTTTATTAGTCTTAAATAGTTTACCCTGTAGCTTCATTGCATGTCCCCTAGTCTTTCTATATTCTGATAACGTAAACAATCGATCTACGTATCTCCAGGAACAAGCAGGAATGAGTCTTCACATATGGGTACGTCGGTACCGATGGAGCCTGCACGGGAATGCTGCCCAGCTTTCAATCGGAAAGCTTTTGGCAGCATCCCTCGCGCCTGCGCAGTGACTTCCCGCCTTCTCCACAGCCTCTCTTCAGTTTTCGTTTTTCCGCGGAGCCGGCAGGACGTCCTCCTGTCACCGCAGAAACTTTTCTTAATTGCTTTAATTTTAATTTTTTTGTTTTCTTGTGGTCGCGGCTGTTTCTCCCGCTACCACCGGTACCACCGGTGGTTTTTAGGCTAAAGTCTGTAAAACTTTTCTTCAGTTTTTTTTTTGCCTTAACTTCTTAGGCCTACTAGGCCTTTTTTTTTTCATTATGGAGCCTTCTTTTCCTAAGAAGTGCATCTGATGTGGAAACACCTGTTTCTTTTTAGACACCAATAGTTGGTGTCTCAACTGTGTGGGTCCTGACCCTTTTTCCCCTGACTTGTCAGGAGATAATTTCGTGAGAAAACCTTCAGTATTTAGAGTTTCCCTCGATACCGTTTTTTCTTCGGCAGTGAGGGTACCCGGTTTCTCTACTTCACAGGATCAGGTAACCCAAAAACAGTCTGTTAAGACTAGTCAATGCTTGAGTGGTATGTCCCATGCCCAGCATGGTGACGGCTCCGGCCTTACCCTCAAGAATCCATTGACATTACCCCTGCGGGAGTCTTCGGGCTCCAAAGCGTTAAAGGGATTTCAGGATGTTCCTGGGGCTCACCCCTCACAGAACATGCCTGAGCCATGCGCGGGGGTGGTATCCGCTTCGAGCGGTACCGAGCCTCCGGCATCGGCACCGGTGTCGAGTACTCCACTCTTCACCAGGGATCGTCATCGGGCATCCTCGGTACCTTCGGGACCGATCGATACGCACCGCATTGACTTCCCTCAATCTCAGCCATGCTCCGGGACGGTACCGGTGTCGATCGGTTCCGATACCCTAGCATCGGCATGGATGGGTGCTCATCGGGTATCCTCGGTACCGTCGGTATCGATCGATGTCACCCAGGCTGCCTTAGTGGTATCGGCATCGCCGATACTACCACCGGCGTCGGAACTGTCGAGACATGCATCGCTGGTCTCGCTGTCTTCGATGCCGAGTCTTGAGTCGATATCGAGTCTCGAGGACTGCGTACCGATGCGTCCCGGAACCGACTCCTGTCGTTTCCAAATAGGTAGTTAAGCAGATCCTAGCCATAACTCCCTCATGATCTCGGTACCACTACAGCAATTCCCGATGACTACTTCACTTGCTAGTCCTTTATCGGTAGCAATGTTGATGCCTGTTCTTGCACCGATGCCTAGTTTGGAACCCATACCTGGCATTGGTGCAGTACCTTGTACGTCCTCTGATACTCAGACTCTTTCTTTAGCCTCACCAGGAATAGTTCCCATAGGAGATCAGTCTTTTCAAGCTTTTCTCCTGGATATGGCAACCTTTCTTAATATCTCTATCCCTGGTTGTGATCCAACCCATGGCTCACCGGCACAAATGCAAAATATACAGTTTCCTTTACATCCTGCTCTGCAGGATCTCTTTCTCAAGGTATGGAAATCACCCTTACGACTTCCTCAAGTTTCTACAGACATTGAGGTTAGGTACCGAGTGCCACCCTCTCCAGGGTTCCAAAAACCTCAACTTTCTCATCGTTCCCTTGTAGTGGAATCAGCACTGAGGAAAGTTAAGAGCAAGAAGAAGCATTCTTCTTTTCCGCCAGGTCGTTCTTCAAGAACACTCGATGCTTTTGGCTGTCAGGTCTTCCAAAACTCTATGCTGGCTTCCAGAGTTCTCTCATATATTTTTCACATGAGTCTAACACTCCAGGAAGTCACAGAGAAATTGTCTCTTTTGACCCCTTTTTTACCAGAGCCCAAGGCTACTGATTATTCTCCAGGACCAAGCAGGAAGTCAGTCCTCACTTATGGGTGACGTCGGCGCCGACGGAGCCCTCGCGGAGCAATTTTCCCCAGCTTTCAAAGAAAGCCTTTGGGAATTGCAGCGTGCATGCGCGGTCCTCTTCCCGCCCAAGGGTGCCATCTTAGCCAGTCTTCTTTTTTCCGCGGAGCCCTACAGACGTACCCGTCGTGTCCCCGCGAAAAAGTTGATTTTTTCTTCAGAATTTCTCTTTTTTTCCATTCGGTTCGACGCCGGTCTTTTTCCCGCCGGACTCGCGACGCCGGTCTCGAGTCCTCTTCTTATTTTTCGGTTTTTCTGACTTAATCAGTTTTTCGTTTCGGTTTTTCCCTGGCAGCCCGGTCCTTTGACCTCGCCGGGGCCCTTTTTCCCCCGATGGCTGCCAGTGGTTTCAAGCGGTGTGGTCAGTGTGACCGAAATATGTCACTAACTGACACACACGACTTTTGCCTCCGCTGCCTGGGCCCGGATCATGAAGAAATGATCTGTGGGCCCTGCGGCAAAATGTCCTCCAAAGCGTTGAGAAGTCGGCGGCATCAGCGGGATAGGATCTTCGCTGACCCCAGCCGTACCCGGACCTTGTCGGAGGCCTCCGCGTCCAAAGGTTCCAGCTCGGACCGTCGCCGGAGTTCCTCCGACAGGGGTTCTCCCTCCGGGGACCATCGTCGTAAGGTGAAACCCGCGAGGGCGGCGTCGGTGGACGCTCCTGGCTCCGCGAGGGCCAGGTCGCATAGCCCCGATAGCCGTCCCGGGTCCTTGGAGAAGGAGCATCTCACGAAGCGACCTCGCCTGGAGTCGGAGCTGCCTGCTCGGGTAAGTCCTGTGGTCCTCCTGGACTCGCCTCCGAGACAGCCGACGTCGGGCCCGACGCCGTCGGGGCCCGAGTCGGGGGCTGCTGGGTCACCTGAGCTCGGACTCAGGTTGACGGCCTTGGAGAGCAGATTGTCTGCCTTCATGGACCAGCAGCGGGCACTGCTCGCTGGCTTCGCTGGCGCCGCTGCCCCGACCGCCGTGACGTCGACGTCCAAGTCGACCCCGGAGACCGAGCCGATCCTCGAGTCGATGCGAACTCGAGTCGATCCTCGGTCGAGGTCACCCTCGGCCTCCCGTTCGGGACCGAGGTCGCCGACGCCGACTCCCTCGGCGTCGGGGCGGCAGGCGCCGCGCCCTGCCCGGGCCGACCCCACCGAGTCCTCGTCGGAGTCGGTCTGGGAGTTTGAAGAGGAAGAGTCGCCTGATTCTTTCCGGACTCGGTGTGTCCCCTCGGACTCACCGGAGTCCGAGCCTCGGAAGCAGTCCCCCCCGGAGGATGCCCGGTTCTCGGACTTCGTCAGGGATATGGCCAAGGCTTTGGCCTTCCCTGCGGACCCCGAGGAGGAGCCTCGAGCCGAAGAGCTCGACGCCCTCCAGTATGACTCTCCCGCAAGGGAACACTTTACTGTACCGGTTCCTCCCATGCTGGAACGACTACTCTTCCGCATGTGGGAGAGTCCGGCCACCTCGCCGGTCCTGAGCAAGCGGGTCGATTCTATCTATCGAGTCCGCAAGAGCCCTGGCTTCCAAAAAGCACAGCTGCCACACCATTCCATGGTAGTGGAATCGGCCATGCATCGTCTTAAGAGCCAGAAGATGCACTCCTCGGTGCCTCCTGGCAGGGAGGCCCGTAACCTGGATGGCCTTGGCAAGAAGTGTTTCCAGGGCTCTATGCTTGCGTGTCGTGTCCAGACCTACCAGCTATACATGGGCATGTATCTCCGAGACCTGGCTAAAGAGCTAGCCGGATTCTCCGCTGGTTTGTCCGAGGAACCCTTGCGGAGGTTCCTGGCCTTGTCCACTGGTATTCGGGAATGCTCAAAATTCATATCCCGAGCAGCCTATGATGGCTTTGAAGCGTCGGCTCGAGTGGCCGCAGCCGGCATCGGTGCCCGCCGACAGGCTTGGCTTCAGTCATCTGACCTTGAGCCCTGGGTGCAGGACAAGTTGGTCGATGTCCCCTGCCGAGGCGAAAACCTCTTTGGCAAGCCCATGGCTGAAAAGGCTGCACAAATTGAGACGGAGACTCTCACCAGGACTAGGCTTTCTAGGAAGACCTCCGCCCCTTCCCAGAAAAAGAAGGGCTCGGGAAAGAAGTCCTTTTAACCCGAGGAAGGCGGCTGCCTACAAACAATACCCCCATTATCAGGCCCCTGCAGCTCCCCAACAGGGCCAGCAGGCCAAGGGACGGGGTAACGGGTCCCATAGGCAGCAAGCCCCCAAGCCTGCACCACCAGCCCCTGCTCAGCAGGGTGGGGGCTTTTGACTCACTAAGCATAGCCTCTCCCCCCCCGCTGGTTCCTCCCAGCACCGGAGGCCGGCTGGTTCACTTCGCCCACAGGTGGTCCAGCATCACCTCAGATGCCTGGGTGCTTCAAGTCGTGCGAGAAGGCTATCTTCTCCACTTCCACCAGGTCCCTCCCTCCTTTTTTCCGGGAGAACCTCCACGACCCCCTCTGCACAGGGAATTACTCCTTCAGGAGTTAGCAGGTCTTCTACAGGAACAGGCGGTGGAACCGGTGCCCCACCACCTGAAGGGTCAAGGCTTTTACTCCAGGTATTTTCTGATACCAAAGAGAACAGGAGGCCTCAGACCCATCCTGGACCTGCGCAACCTCAACAAGTTCCTAGTGCGAGAGAAGTTCAAGATGCTTACCCTTGGAATCCTTCTGCCCTACCTCCAGCAGGGAGATTGGCTATGCTCCTTGGATCTAAAGGATGCCTACACGCACATCCTCATCCACCCCAGCCACCGACAATACCTAAGGTTTGTGGTGGCAGGAAATCATTACCAGTACAGAGTACTGCCCTTTGGCCTGTCCTCCGCACCGCGAGTCTTCACAAAATGTCTCGCGGTGGTGGCGGCCCATCTCCGGCTTCACGGCCTCTATGTCTTTCCGTACCTCGACGACTGGCTCATCAGAGCAGCGTCCGCTCTGGAGGTCACCAACGCCACGCGCCGCACGGTGACTCTTCTGCAGCACTTGGGCTTTGTTATAAACTTCGCAAAGTCCACTTTGCTCCCCTCACAGGATCTCGAGTTCATCGGCGCAAGGCTGCGCACTCCTCAGGCACGAGCTTACCTACCGCTCGACAGGGCTCAACGGCTCATGGACCTAGCCGACCGTTTTCGCAGCCAGCCCCTGGTCTCCGCCAGGCGCTTCCTGAGACTACTCGGCCATATGGCTTGCACCGTCCATGTGACCCCCAATGCCCGCCTGAATATGCGGCCTGCTCAATGGTGTCTCCGCCAGCAGTGGCGACAAGCCACAGGCGGCCTAGCAGACCTAGTGCGCGTCTCCGAGCCGCTGATCTCGTCTCTCCGGTGGTGGCTTCAGCAGCCGAACCTGATATTCGGAATGCCTTTCCAGTCACCTCAGCCGGCCCGGGTGCTGACGACAGATGCATCCCTCCTGGGCTGGGGTGCGCATTGCCAAGGGGCACGTACTCAGGGCCTCTGGACCACATGGGAGTCTGCGCAGCAGATCAACTTCCTGGAGCTCAGGGCGATCCGCCTGGCTCTCAAGGCTTTCTCCCACCTGACTTCTCATCAGTCCGTCCTGGTCCAGACGGACAATCAAGTTGCCATGTTCTACGTGAGCAAGCAAGGGGGCACGGGCTCCTTCCTCCTCTGCCGGGAGGCTCAGAAGCTCTGCTCTTGGGCCGTCAGCCACGGCATTCTCCTCAAGGCAGTTTATCTCCCAGGCCAAGAGAATTACCTGGCGGACAAACTCAGCAGGATCCTTCAGCCGCACGAGTGGCGTCTGGATCCCTTGGTAGTTCAGAAGCTCTTTCTAAAGTGGGGCCTCCCCACGGTGGATCTCTTTGCCAGTCCTCACAACCGGCAACTTCCTCGCTTCTGCTCTCGTCAGCCCCACCCCCTTCGGGTTGCGGCGGACGCTTTTCTACTCTCATGGTCGGGAAGCCTTCTGTATGCTTTCCCTCCCATCCCGCTAGTCTTTCGGACTCTTTTCAAGGTTCTCCGGGACAAAGCCTTCATGATCCTGGTGGCCCCTCGCTGGCCCAGACAGCCGTGGTTTCCGCTCCTGCTGCAATTAGCGGTGGAGGATCCATTCCCTCTGGGGTTTCAACCGGATCTCCTCACTCAGGATCAGGGGTCTCTGCTACACCCCACCCTCAGGTCTCTCAACCTAATGGCCTGGCTGCTGAGAGGGTAGTCCTTGCTCCCCTTCTCCTGCCGGCAGATGTGGAGGAGGTCGTCTTGGCTTCGCGACGACCTTCTACCCGCAAATGCTACGCCCTTAAATTTATTTAACATTTAACATTTCTTATATACCGCGCTATTAAGATCAGTGCGGTGTACATTGAACAAAATATACAACAATGTATGCAAGTAACATTGAGTTTACATAGAACATGGGAATATATAACATGGATTAACAGGTAAAACTATGTACAGTCCAACATAATATATATATATGTTTTTACTAAATAAATAAATATGTTAGCTCAAGTGGATATTATCTGCGTAATTTATGTGGGAGGTGGGAATCAACAGAGGATGTGGAGCTATCGTGGAGCTTAACCATTTTCTGGTTGAATTAAGGTAATATGGTGTTTAGTGCACGTTGGAGGTCTGTTGTTTGAGTGGACATGCGGGGTCACTTCTGGGTAGAATTTTGTGAATAAGTGATGCTTCACGGCTTTCCTGAATTGTAAAAGGTTTTTGATACAACGAATTTCATGAGGAAGTAAATTCCAGTTCAGGGGTGCAAATAAAGAGAAAGCTCTGTTCGATGTAGCTTTAGTACAAGATGTCGTCATCTTGGGAACTACTAAGGTATTCATAGCAGTGGTCCTTCTGTTTCTATTTTCGAGGGTGTTATGTATTAGTTTGCCAATTGGTGTCGGAGGGTAGTTATTCCTGGCCTTGAAGGTCAGAACTAAATGGCGTCGCTTTTCCGTTTGGTGTACCCAACAGTCTCAGGATCCCTTCTCCTGCCCGGTGTCGGTGATCTTGCAGTACTTGCTACACCTCTCTAATCTGGGACTTAAGTCCAACTCCGTCAAAGTTCACCTCAGTGCTCTTTCGGCACATCATGTGCCGGTGGACGGCAGACCTCTCTCCAGCGACCCTCTCGTAGCGAGGTTTCTCCGAGGTATCCTTCTACTTAAACCACCTCTGCGCCCGCCAGCGCCTGACTGGGACCTGAATGTGGTTTTGCAGCGGATCACCTGTCCGCCTTTTGAACCTATGGCTACCTGTTCTCTCCGTTTTCTGTCTTGGAAAACACTGTTCTTGATAGCCCTCACTTCCGCTAGACGCGTAGGTGAATTGCAGGCCCTCGTGTCTGATCCCCCTTACACTCGGTTCTACAAAAATAGGGTAGTCCTATGGACTCACCCTAAATTTCTTCCAAAAGTGGTCTCCCCTTTTCACATCAATCAGGAGGTGGTACTTCCAACCTTCTTTCCCAGACCACACTCCAGCCGAGCTGAAACGGTCCTCCATACCCTGGACTGTAGAAGGGCTTTGAACTTCTACCTTGACCGTACGCGGGAGCACCGTAAAGCTGCTCAGCTTTTTGTGTCTTTTGACCCCAATAAATTGGGGCTCCCGGTCTCCAAGCGTACTCTGTCCATCTGGGTTGCGGACTGTATCTCTTGGGCTTATGGGGCAGCCGGACTCTCCTTGGAAGGTCGAGTCACGGCTCATTGCGTTCGGGCAAAGGCTACGTCAGTGGCTTACCTCCGCTCTGTTCCGCTGGCAGACATCTGCCGGGCCGCTACTTGGTCTTCAAGCCAGACTTTTGCGGTCCATTACTGTCTCGAGAGGGAGTCCCGCAGGGACAGTGCTTTCGGACAGGCAGTCCTCCGTAATCTCTTTGAGGTCTGAGCAACTCCTACCCTCCATCCCGGATGTGGGCTACCGGTGGGTAATAATTCAGCGAAGATTCTTTCCTTCTGTGCTGCTGAGCTAGAGGGAGCTCATTTTTGTGCTTAGGGTCTCCGGTAGCCTTGAGCTTGGGAGTCCCATAAGTGAGGACTGACTTCCTGCTTGGTCCTGGAGAAAGCGTAGTTACTCACCTGTAACAGGTGTTCTCCAGGAGCAGCAGGAATCAGTCCTCACAACCCTCCCTCCTCCCCTTGGAGTTGCAATCGTCTGCTTTAGTTTTTTTGCAAATTTTTATGCTGTCTTTTTTAGCTACGTCATCTGACTGGCTAAGATGGCACCCTTGGGCGGGAAGAGGACCGCGCATGCGCGCTGCAATTCCCAAAGGCTTTCTTTGAAAGCTGGGGAAAATTGCTCCGCGAGGGCTCCGTCGGCGCCGACGTCACCCATAAGTGAGGACTGATTCCTGCTGCTCCTGGAGAACACCTGTTACAGGTGAGTAACTACGCTTTCCTTGCTCATTAATCACAGTCGGAATATATCCTGGTTCCTGTCTCGTACTTCTATAGACTCTTTTGAGTCCGTTAGCAGATCCTCTGCTATTGCCATTGCAGCACGTCGCAGAGCCTGGCTTGAGGCTTCAGACTTGAACAAACGGGCACAAACTATACTAGCTCATTCTCCTTGTACAGGGGAAAGTCTTTTCAATAAGGAGGCTTTACGTCAGGTTGCTCAATGCTCCACTGATTCTTCTTCCACTAGAAACCATTCTAAGCCACCTCCTTCTTCAAAGAGTAGGAAATGTCCTACCAAACCTTCTTTCCCTAAGAAAAGAAAGTTTCATTCATCTCCTGCCCATCATTCGGCTGTACCTAAACAAGGGACGCCTCAACCTAGTCTGCAGTCCTCCAGTTCTGGCCAGTCTCCGCATTCCCAGCAACCATAGGGACCGGGAATTGTAACTTACACTTTCCTTCTACATCTTAGAAGTTTTTTCAGTGTACTACCCTGTTAATTGTGTGTTTTTGTTTTTTTTTTAATTTTGTTCAGGTACTACACACTTCTCTTCTTACTCTCTAGAGGAGCAGTTGCAACTATCATCTGATAGTTCCTATCCCAACTGAACATTTTTTCCTTCAGTTAACTTACCCCATGGGTACGTCACCCTCCAACTACTGGGAACTACCATACGCAACTACTTCTCTGGCAAGCTCGTTCCCCAGACAAGAATAAAAGATATCCCCTCTTTTTTCTTGTCTGTTTTTCTTATTCAGCACAGGACAGTCTCTTTGCTGTTTCCGTCAGCAGCTCTGCCTGCAGGAGTTACAGTAATTGTATTACTGGGACTTTTTCCAAGTTCCAGTCCCTTGTTCAAAATTTTGTCTAGCCTCAGTAGTGATTCCAAGCTATTCGTCATCTATCTTGGATCCTCCTACTCGTTTAGGCTTTCTCACATTATTCTAACCATCTCCTTTCCTAGGATATGGCAACATACCTGACTTTCAGTCAGTTTATCTCATACCTCTCCTGCACAATGCTCTCTGCAGTCTTCAGAGAAGCTTTCTACTATGGGGGCCTTGCTATAGAGCATTGACCTTGTCTCTGAAGTTCCTCTATTATTAGAGAAAAACTTATGAACCCTTCCTATACCTGAGAGGGTTCTCCGCACCCCCTCTAGATTGGAGTGTTAACACGAGCTATCAGTTCTTCTGCGTGAAGATCCAAGGCATCCACCATGTCAGTGTTCTGTGGAACTCCCGCCTTGTTCCTTACAGATTCCTATCTTCATCTGTTTTCACGCGAACATCATGGATAACTGGTTGGATTGCCTTCCTGCATCCCTCAATCCACGAAAATAGATTCTCTATACATATCCCAAGTGGGCTCACCCTCTTGTAGAACGCAGAATCTTTTTCTTTTCTATTCCCCATGTACAATTATGGGGCTGGGTGGTAGACATGTATCTCAATCTGTTGTCTGGTATGTAGCATCTCCATATGTCTACATACTTATATCATTTCTCTGGTGGTGCTAAACCATGTCCCACAAATTTACATATATCTATCTATATCTATCTATATCTATAATTTCACCATCCATATCCTAATATACAAATCTGGACATATGTATATTTATATATCTATATATATATATATATGAATATATACATATCTATTCCAGCCACATATATATATCTCCCCATATATATGTGTTTGATGGGGGGCTTCTTAAGGGTTGGTCAATCGTATTCACTATCACCCTTACTGTCTATACTACATGATTTACCTCTTAGAGGTTTTAGACAGTCTGTTGCCCTACGTCCGATACCAAATTATGATACAGGACATGTTAAGCACCAACAACCACTTTGGTGCTAACATCTTCCATTTTTTCTTTATGTCCTTGAAGCATCCAGCTTCAATATTTTTTTCCTATCTCTCGCCAGCTAGGAAAAACGGTGTACATCTTTATCTTCAAGTACACAACTATTTTCCGTAGGAATAGGGGTTTTCCATTCCCCCTCTCCTGCCAGGACTGGGCTAGTTCTTCAACTCCGTCAGTCTTCTTCCTTTAGTCCTCAATGTTCATGATGCCTAAAGGACTATTCAGCTTTTCCCATAAAGCTTTCCATTGAAGACCAGACGTCTACTCCTACCCAGTTAACACCTGGATCATCTACTACCTCCAGGTCTGAACCTTCATCCTCACTCTGAGAGGTCACCTTGAAGATTCCGCCACTGCTTATCCAGTAGACTCCATCATGCTTTCTACTTCCTACAATACAGTAGGTAAGCTGCATATTTTAAGTGTACATTAAATTTGTTTAATGCTACTTATCATATCTACCAAGGACTCCTGTACTCTGTAGAACCTTCTAGTCCTTGGCTATGCTGTTTCTTTCCTTGCAGCTCCTTTATTAACTCCTACCCTCCATCCCACATTGGATGCCGGGGATTCCTGGAGACAAAATGCACCCCTGATCCAGGCACTTGTATTTTTCTCCAGGACCAAGCAGGAAGTCAGTCCTCACATATGGGTGACGTCGGCGCCGACGGAGCCCTCGCGGAGCAATTTTCCCCAGCTTTCAAAGAAAGCCTTTGGGAATTGCAGCGCGCATGCGCGGTCCCCTTCCCGCCCAAAGGTGCCATCTTGGCCAGTCTTCTTTTTTCCACGGAGCCCTACAGACGTTGTCTACAAGTCACCGCTGAAAAGTTGATTTTCTTTATTTTATTCTTATTTATTCGGTTCGACGCCGGTCCTTTTTCCGTCCGGCCTCGCGACGCCGGTTGCGAGGCCTCCCCTTCTTTTCGTTTTTTTCTGTCCTTCGTGACAAATTCGCGCTTTTTTCACTTTTCCCTGGCGGCACGAACGTTCGACCTCGCAGGGGCCCTTTTTCCCCCGATGGCCGCCAGTGGTTTTAAGAAGTGTGTTAAGTGTAAGAAACTTGTGTCTCTTACCGACACACATGATTGCTGCCTCCGCTGCCTGGGCCCAGATCATGAAGAAATGCTCTGTGGGGCCTGTGGCAAGATGTCCGCCAAATCCTTGCGGAGTCGGCAGCATCAGAGGGAGAGAATCTTCTCTGACCCCAGCCGTACCCGGACCTCGTCAGAGGCGTCGGTGTCCAGGGAATCTGGCTCTGAACACCGTCGGAGCTCCTCTGAGAGGGGGGTCTCCTTCCCGGGAACATCATCGGAGGAAGAAACCTGCGAGGACGGCGTCGGTGGACGCTCCTGGCTCCGCGAGGGCCAGGTCGCATAGCCCCGATAGTCGTCCCGGGTCTTTGGAGCTGGAGCGGCCGTCCAAGCAGCCTCGTCACGTGAGCAGACGAGTCCATCTCGAAAGTGCTGTTGTCCTCGTGGACTCGCCTCCGAGGGGTCCGACGTCGGGCCCGACACCGTCGGGGCCCGAGTCGGGGGCTGCTGGGTCTCCTGAGTTCGGACTCAGGTTGATGGCCTTGGAGAGCAGCCTAGCTGCCTTCATGGACCAGCAGCGGGCATTGATCGCCGGCCTCGCTGGCGCTTCTGCCCTGACCGCCGGGACGTCGACGTCTAAGTCGACCCCGGAGACCAAGCCGATCCTAGAGTCCATGCGGGCTCGAGTCGATCCTCGGTCGAGGTCCCCTTCGGCCTCCCGTTCGGGGCCGCGGTCGTCGACGCCGACTCCCTCGGCGTCGGGGCGGACGGCGTCTGCGCCCGCCCGGCCAGAGCCGCTAGACTCCTCCTCCGAGGAGTCCGCCTGGGAATCCGAGGTGGAAGAGTCACCTGATTCTTTTCGGACTCGGTGTATTCCTTCGGACTCCCCCGAGTCTGAACCTCGGAGACAGTCCCCTCCGGAGGATGCCCGGTTCTCGGACTTCGTGAGGGATATGGCCAAGGCCTTGGCCTTCCCTGCGGATCCCGAGGAGGAGCCTTGAGCCGAAGAGCTCGATGCCCTCCAGTATGACTCTCCTGCAAAGGAGCATTTTACTGTACCGGTTCCTCCGATGCTGGAACGACTTCTCTTCCGCATGTGGGAGAGCCCGGCGTCGTCGCCGGTATTAAGCAAGCGGGTCGATGCCATATATCGAGTCCGCAAGAGCCCTGGCTTCCAAAAAGCACAGCTACCGCACCATTCCATGGTGGTGGAATCGGCCATGCATAGGCTCAAGAGCCAGAAGATGCACTCCTCGGTGCCTCCCGGCAGGGAAGCCCGCAGCCTGGATGGCATCGGTAAGAAGTGTTTCCAGGGCTCTATGCTTGCTTGTCAGGTCCAGACTTACCAGCTCTACATGGGCATGTATCTCAGGGACCTGGCTAAGGAGATAGCCGGATTCTCTGCTGGTCTCTCCGAGGAACCTTTGCGGAGGTTCCTGGCCTTGTCCACTGGTATTCGAGAGTGCTCAAAGTTTATCTCTCGAGCAGCCTATGATGGCTTTGAGGCATCGGCTCGAGTAGCCGCAGCCGGCATCGGGGCCCGCCGCCAGGCTTGGCTTCAGTCATCCGACCTCGAGCCCTGGGTGCAGGACAAGTTGGTCGATGTCCCCTGCAGAGGTGAAAACCTCTTTGGCAAACCAATGGACGAGAAGGCTGCACAACTCGAGACGGAGACTCTCACTAGGACTCGGCTCTCCAGGAAAACCTCTGCCCCTTCCCAGAAGAAGGAGGGCTCGGGGAAAAAGCCCTTTTACCCGAGGAAGACGGCTGCCTATAAACACTACCCTCATTATCAGGCCTCCATCGCTCCCCAACAGGGCCAGCAGGCCAAGGGACGGGGTAACGGGTCCCGTAGGCAGCAAGCCCCCAAGCCTGCGCCACCGGCCCCTGCTCCGCAGGGTGGGGGTTTTTGACTCTTTCAGCATAGCCTCTCCCCCTCCGCTGGTTCCTCTCAGCACCGGAGGCCGGCTGGTGCACTTTGCCCACAGGTGGTCCAACGTCACATCAGATACCTGGGTGCTCCCCATAGTCCGAGAGGGCTATCTTCTACACTTCCACCAGGTACCTCCCCCCTACTTTCCAGGGGAGCCTCTGCGACCCCCTCTTCACCGGGACTTACTCCTTCAAGAGTTGGCAAGTCTTCTTCAGGAACAGGCGGTGGAACCGGTGCCCCACCACCTGAGCGGTCAAGGCTTTTATTCCAGGTACTTCCTGGTACCAAAGTGAACTGGGGGCCTCAGACCCATCCTGGACTTGCGGAACCTCAACAAGTTCCTGGAAAGGGAGAAGTTCAAGATGCTTACCCTTGGAATCCTGCTGCCCTACCTCCGGCAGGGAGATTGGCTATGCTCCTTGGATCTAAAGGATGCCTACACTCACATCCTCATCCACCCAAGCCACCGACAGTACCTAAGGTTTGTGGTGGCAGGCAATCATTACCAGTACAGGGTCCTGCCCTTTGGCCTATCCTCCGCACCACGAGTCTTCACAAAATGTCTCGCAGTGGTGGCGGCTCATCTCCGGCTTCAAGGCCTCTTTGTCTTCCCTTACCTAGACGACTGGCTCATCAGAGCACCGTCCTCCACGGAGGCCACTCACGCCACGCAACGTACTGTGGCTCTGCTCCAGTACTTGGGCTTTGTCATAAACTTCGAAAAGTCCACTTTGCTCCCCTCTCAGGATCTCGAGTTCATCGGCGCCAGGTTAAACACGCTTCAAGTGCGAGCCTTTCTGCCGCTCAACAGGGCGCAACGGCTCATGGCTCTTGCCAGCCGCTTTCACAGCCATTCCCGGGTCTCGGCCAGGCACTTTCTGAAACTGCTCGGCCACATGGCTTCCACGGTCCATGTGACCCCCAATGCCCGCCTGAATATGCGGCCTGCTCAATGGTGCCTTCGCTCACAATGGCGTCAGGCCTCGGGGAGACTAGCGGACTCAGTATGAATCTCCAGCCCGCTGGTCTCTTCTCTGCGGTGGTGGCTTCATCTGCCCAACCTAGTGCTGGGAATGCCCTTTCAGTCTCCTCTGCCTGTTTAGGTACTGACGACCGACACTTCTCTCATGGGTTGGGGAGCACATTGCCAAGGGACATGTACTCAGGGTCTCTGGACTCCGTGGGAATCTGCCCAGCAGATCAACTTCCTGGAGCTCAGAGCGATCCGCCTGGCTCTCCGGGCCTTCTCCCACCTTACTGCTCGCCAGTCCGTCCTCGTCCAGACGGACAATCAAGTGGCCATGTTCTACGTGAACAAACAAGGGGGCACGGGCTCCTTCCTTCTCTGTCGGGAAGCACAAAAGCTCTGCACTTGGGCCGTCAGTCGAGGGATCCTCCTCCAAGCTGTCTACCTCCCAGGTCAAGAAAATTACCTGGCAGACAAACTGAGCAGAATCCTCCAACCACACGAGTGGAGATTGGACCCGTTGGTGGTCCAAAGGATCTTTCTCCAGTGGGGCCTCCCCACGCTGGATCTGTTTGCCAGTCCTCTGAACAGGCAACTTCCTCGGTTCTGCTCTCGGGAACCGCATCCCCTCCGAGTAGCGGCCGATGCTTTTCTGCTCTCATGGTCCGCGGGCCTTCTGTATGCCTTTCCTCCCATGCCGCTGGTGTCTCGAACACTTTTCAAGGTTCTCCAGGACAAGGCTTCGCTGATCCTGATAGCTCCCCGGTGGCCCAGGCAACCGTGGTTCCCACTTCTGATGCAACTGGCGGTAGATACTCCGTTGCCTCTGGGGTTTCAACCCGATCTCCTGACCCAGGATCAGGGGTCTCTCCTACACCCCAACCTCGGGTCTCTTCATCTGATGGCCTGGCTGCTGAAAGGGTAGTCCTTGCTCACCTCCTTCTGCCTCCTGAGGTGGAAGAGGTCGTGCTAGCTTCCAGGCGACCCTCTACCCGGAAATCCTACGCCCTTAAATGGCGTCGCTTCTCCTCCTGGTGTACTCAGCAGTCTCAAGACCCCTTCTCCTGCTCGGTGTCGGTGGTCTTGCAGTACTTGCTTTCCCTCTCCAATCTTGGACTTAAGTCCAACTCGGTCAAGGTTCACCTCAGTGCTATTTCGGCACATCATGTGCCGGTGGAAGGCAGACCTCTTTCCGGCCATCCTCTCGTGGCACGGTTCTCCCGAGGTCTCCTTCTCCTTAAACCGCCTTTGCGCCCCCCAGCCCCCGACTGGGACCTGAACGTGGTTTTGCAGCGGATCACCTGTCCGCCTTTTGAACCCATGGCTACCTGTCCTCTCCGTTTTCTTTCTTGGAAAACCTTGTTCCTGGTAGCCCTCACTTCCGCTAGACGCGTTAGTGAACTGCAGCACTAGGTTCTACAAGAACAGGGTAGTCCTGCGGACTCACCCTAAGTTTCTTCCAAAAGTGGTTTCCCCTTTTCACATCAATCAGGAGGTGGTGCTTCCGACCTTCTTTCCCAGGCCACACTCCAGCCAAGCTGAGATGGTCTTGCATACCCTGGACTGTAGAAGGGCGCTTAACTTCTACCTTGATCGTACGCGGGAGCACCGTAAGACTGTTCAGCTCTTCCTGTCTTACGACCCTAATAAATTAGGGCTTCCTGTCTCCAAGCGTACTCTGTCCATCTGGGTAGCTGACTGTATCGCTTGGACCTATGGGGCGGCCGGCCTCTCGTTGGAAAGTCGAGTCACGGCTCATCGAGTTCGGGCGAAGGCTGCGTCAGTGGCTTACCTCCGCTCTGTTCCATTGGCAGACATCTGCCGGGCCGCTACTTGGTCTTCGAGCCAGACTTTTGCAACCCATTACTGCCTCGAGAGGGAGTCCTGCAGGGACAGTGCTTTCGGACAGGCAGTCCTCCGTAATCTCTTCGAGGTTT
Source organism: Ichthyophis bannanicus (assembly GCA_033557465.1). Classification (NCBI taxonomy): domain Eukaryota; kingdom Metazoa; phylum Chordata; class Amphibia; order Gymnophiona; family Ichthyophiidae; genus Ichthyophis; species Ichthyophis bannanicus. The sequence goes on along the minus strand of CM066032.1, from coordinate 114,610,546 downwards.
AAGCAACTCCTACCCTCCATCCCGGATGTTGGGCTACCGGTTGGAGATTAGTCAGAGAAGATTCCTTCCTTCTGTGCTGCTGAGCTAGAGGGAGCTCATTTTTGTGCTTAGGGTCTCCGGTAGCCTTAAGCTTGGGAGTCCCATATGTGAGGACTGACTTCCTGCTTGGTCCTGGAGAAAGCGTAGTTACTCACCTGTAACAGGTGTTCTCCAGGAGCAGCAGGAATCAGTCCTCACAACCCTCCCTCCTCCCCGTGGAGTTGCAGTCATATGATTTAGTTTTTGCAAATTTTTTTGCTGTCTTTTTCGCTATGTCATCAGACTGGCCAAGATGGCACCTTTGGGCGGGAAGGGGACCGCGCATGCGCGCTGCAGTTCCCAAAGGCTTTCTTTGAAAGCTGGGGAAAATTGCTCCGCGAGGGCTCCGTCGGCGCCGATGTAGGTGAGTAACTACGCTTTATGGGATCTCCCCCTGGCATCTCCAGCTAGGGAGTCCCCATATGTGAAGACTCATTCCTGTTTGTTCCTGGAGATCGCACAGTTACTTACCTGTAACAGGTGATCTCTGGGAACAGCAGGAATTAGTCTTCACAACCCTCCCACCTCCCCTTGGAGTTGCATCTTTTTTATTTTTTTCCTTTTCTCTCCTCGCCTTTGTCTCAGCTCTGAAACTCAACTGAAGAGAGGCTGTGGAGAAGGCGGGAAGTCACTGCGCAGGCGCGAGGGATGCTGCCAAAAGCTTTGATTGAAAGCTGGGCAGCATTCCCGTGCAGGCTCCGTCGGTACCGACGTACCCATACGTGAAGACTAATTCCTGCTGTTCCCAGAGATCACCTGTTACAGGTAAGTAACTGTGCTTTACCCGTTCCACTCCGTTCATTAATTTATAGACTTTACGCTGTGCCAGCAGAGACCTATAGTTGACTGTACAGTGAACTATGGTTGCGCAGTTCATAGCCTATGTTTACTCTTTATGCTTGCATTAATGTTTTCAAACTATTTTTAAAGACAGTTACACAGAACTCATGATCATGATATCCCACTCCACCTAAGAGGAAGTAGGTGAAAGGACAAACTCATGAGTGACAGTCATTAAGTTCTTCTGTCAGCACATTTTAGAAACATAGAAATATGACGACAGAAAAAGACCACATGGCCTATCTAGTCTGTCCTTCCATAACAACTACAACAGTCCACTTTTTGCCTTTAGAGATCCTCTGTGTTGGTCCCATGCTTTCTTGAATTCAGTTACTGTCCTCATCTCTACCACCTCCACTGGGAGACTATTCCACGGATCCACTACTCTTTCCGTAAAGAAATATTTCCGCATATCACTCCTGAATCTATCTCCCTTCACCCTCATCCCATGTCCCCTCTGTATTAAGATCTGTATTAAGAAATTCATCTCTTTAATTACATATTGGGGATTCTGGTATCCCCTTTATCTGTCCATTCCTACCCTCTGCTTGTATGCAATCCAACAAGATATTCTCCTACGGGCAGTATACTTACCAGGCCAGAACAACCTGCTGGCTGACAGATTGAGCAGAGTCCTCCAGTCACATGAGTGGCAACTGGACCCCAGTGTGGCCGACTGGCTCTTCCAGATCTGGGGGAAACACATGATGGAGCTGTTTGTCAGTCCAGACAACTTCCAGTTGCCCCGCTTCTGTTCCCAGCAGACCCACCCCTCCAGGGTGGCAGCAGATGTGTTCCTCATCTTGTTGTCAAAGGGCCTCATGTACGCCTTATTTATTTTATTTATTTATTTAGCTGTATTTATATCCCGCTTTTCACCAGGTCAAAGCGGTCAATTGGGGGATACATTTAACACGAGGGGATATGAGACATATACGCTAATACTTACAGGGAACATGGGCAATGGAGGGTTAAGTGGCTTGCCCAAGACCACAAGGAGTGCCTATAGGACTAGAAATCCCAGTCCCTCTGGCCTGTCCCCAGGTGGGACTTGAACCCCCGGCCCTCCGGCCTGAAGTACCTTGTCCTAACCACTAGACCACTCCTCCCTCTTATCTCCCACGCTGCTGATTGCCAAAACCTTGTTCAGGACCCTCTGACAAGGCTTTACTCATCCTGATAGTCCCTCGGTGGCCCAGGCAACAGTGGTTCCTGCTGCTCCTCAGACTAATGGTGGAGACCCTCATCCCACTGGGGACTTTTTTGGGACTCCTGTCTCAGGAAGGGGGCTCTTCTGCACCCCAAACTGAGGTCCTTGTCTGACAGTGTGGCTGTTGAAAGGGTGACCTTAGCCCCTCAAACTCTCTGAGGTAGAGGAGATCCTGCTGGCCTCTCACAAGGCCTCTACCAGGAAAGCTTATGTTCTCAAATGGCGCAGATTTGCAGCTTGGTGTACCCAACATGGGACTGAACTGTTTTCCTTGGTGGGACTGGTGTTACAGTATCTTCTCCACCTTTCGCAATCCGGGCTTAAATCTAACTCTGTCCAGGTGCATCTCAGTGCTCTGGCAGCGTACCACTGCCTGGTGGATGGCAAGTCCCTTTCGGCCCAGCCGCTGGTGACCTGCTTTCTTAAGGGTCTGCTCTTATCAAAGCCACCAGTTTGCCCTCTGGCAACCGAATGGGACCTCAGTGTGGTATTGGGGCAGCTCACTCGCCTGCCCTTTGAGCCTCTGGCTACTTGCCATCTACGATACCTCTCATGGAAGGTGGCGTTCCCGGTTGCACTCACCTCTGCTCGCAGAGTTAACGAGCTTCAGGCCTTAGTGGCGGAGGCACCTTATAATAGGTTCTACAAAAACAGGGTGGTGCTCTGCATGCACCCTAAACTTCTTCTGAAGGTGGTATTGTCCTTCCGTCTCAACCAGGAAGTGCTACTTCCTACCTTCTTTCCAAGACCTCATTCCAGTCAGGCAGACATGGTCCTTCCATCTTGGACTGTAAGAGGGCTTTGTCCTTCTATATCCAACTCACTCAGGGCCACCGCAAAGCAGCTCAGCATTTTGTCTCCTATGACCCCAGTAGGCTGGGGAGGCAGTGACCAAACATACTGTTCATCTGGGTGGTGGACAGTATCGCTTTCACCTATGAGCAGGCCAGTCTCCTGCTGGAAGGCCATTTCATGGCACACCATGTCAGGGCCATGGCTGCCTCTATGGAAAATTTGTGCTCTGTCCCGATGGTAGACATTTGCCAGTCCGCCACCTGGTCTTCAGTCCATACCTTCACAGCTCATTACTGCCTGGAAAGTGAGTCCTGGCTGCTCAGTGCCTTCGGCCAGCCTGTGCTCCGTAATCTGTTCGGGGTTTAGGCAACTCCTACTCTCTGACCCTTCTATGTTCAGGCTACCGGAGTGCTGGTTTTCATCAGACACAGGGGTCCTGCTGTAGTCTGTGGACTTGGACTTAATTGCTGCTGCCTGTGGCTCCCCATGAGGGAGTCCATGTTTTTCACTATGGGCTTTTGGTAGCCTGTAGCTGGGGAGTCCCATATGTGAGGACTGACATCTTGCTTGTTCCCGGAGGAAGCGTAGTTACTCACTTGTAACGGGTGTTCTTCAGGGACAGCAGGAATCAGTCCTCACAACCCTCCCTCCTCCCCTTGGAGTTGCTCCTTTACCATCTTTTATTTTGCTGTCTTTTAGCTATGTCATCTGACTGAGCAAGATGGCACCCTTTAGCAGGAAGGAGACCATGCATGGTAGCATCTCCCAAAAGCTTTCTTTGAAAGCTGCGGGGGATGCTTCCGCGATGGCTCCATTGGTGCTAACGTCACCCATATGTGAGGACTGATTCCTGATGTCCCCAGAGAATACCTGTTACAGGTGAGTAACTACGGTTTACCTGAGGGTGGAATGTGCATACCTACTGGGCCAAAAAAGTGGAGAAGCCTCGTGTGGTCATCGCTAATTATGCCCACAAATATGTGGTGGTGCAGAATTAGTCTCTCATTTTTTTAAATTAAAAAAAAAAAAAAAATCACAAAGGACTACTTGGCACAGGTGGATTTGTTCTGTTGTACCCAGCACAATTGTACTGGTGGGTCAAGGAGGCATCCAATGTTTGAGTCTCCAACTGCTGTGAAGGACTGGCTGCGCAGACAGCAGTCTACTCCCTCGGAAGAGAGCACTTGAGGCCTATTTTACTGCAGGCAATCGGGAAGCCACATGAGATTGTGGCAGTGTTTAGTTATTGGGATGTGCAGTATGAGTCTGGTATTTTTGGCTTTAAGGGTGTGAATTTGGGTAGTTGGCTCTCCATGGACAGTACAAAACTTTTCTACTGTTATGGACTGGCTGCAGTGATCTGTATTCTTAGCGGTGGATATCTTTATCTTTATTGAAGACTTCTGACACAATTAAGAAAGGCGTTAAAACATCACCTATTTCTCCTACACTACTCTCAATACACCAGCCCAACACCTTCTATTATGTAGACAACAGCAACCAACTGAAAGCCTGCCTAAGAATGTACATACTGTAGATACATATTGTAGTTATTTCTCTTAATATTGTATATAGCTCCCCTGTTCAAGTCCAAGTTTCATTCCCCTGTTCCATTGTAAGTGTCGACCGGCACAGTATTCGTTTTATGTAAACTGCGCTGATTTTTAAGAGTGCGGTATATAAGAACAATAAAATAAATAAATAAAATAAAAATAAAGACTTAAACTGCTTACACAAAAAGTGTCAAAGCGATTTTACAATCATTGAAAAATAGAGGCAGAGCTGCTTTGAAAAAGAAAAGGAATGCCTACAAATGTAGACAGGAAAGGAGAGATGAGAATTGGAGAAAAGAGCAGATAGTGACTGCACTGCAGCAGGGAAGGAGAGGAGGTTTAACATCAGCGGGGCCTGGGGACAGAGGGGAGGGGGTGGGGGAGGTCTAAGGCAGAGCAGAAAAGGTTGGTTTTTAGTCTGGCCTTGAAGGTGTTGAAGGAGGGTTCCAGACAGGGAGAGGAGGGGAGCGAGTTCCACAGCTGGGGACCCAGGAAAAAGAAGGCTGAAGAGCGGGTGGATTCTAGATGGGCTTGGGATGGGGAGGGAAGAAACATGCGATTGGAGTGAATGGACCTGAGTGACTGCGGGGTGTGGAGGTGAACAGAGTCAGTGAGATACAGGGGTACCAGTGTGGATTGACTTATGGACGAAGATGAGGAATTTATATTGAATCCTAAAGGGAATTGGGAGCCAGTGCAAACGTATGAGGAGGAGGGTGATGTGTTCTGAATGGGAGGCGTGGGTCAGAATACAAGCGGTAGTGCGTTGGACAAGTTGTAGATGATGCAGTTGGGATTGAGGAAGGCTGGTGAAGGAGACATTGCAATAGTCCAGACGAGACATTACGAGGGACAGGAGCAATGTGGTCAGGGAAGGGACCAAGAAAAGGATGAACTGCACGAAGTTTTCTGAGTGTGGAAAGAGCGCTGGACTACAGAAGAGATGTGGTCTTTGAAGGAGAGGGACAAATCAAGAGTTGCACCTAGATAATGTATGGAAGTGACAATGGGAATAGGGAAGGAGGAGAGAAGGGGGGCAAGAGGCAGGATGGGATTGCCGGAGGTAAACCAAATGACAGAGGTTTTGAAAAGGTTAACATGCAGGAAATTGGAAGACAACCAAGAGGCAACAGAGGATAAACAAGCGTTGTTGTTAGTTGCCGTCGAGTTGGTGTTTATGGCGACCCTCTGGATAATTGTCCTAAATTGTGTTTGGTCTTCAGTCAGGCGGCTCATTGTTGACAGACTGATACCTGTAGCTGCTGTTATTGTATCGATCCATCTCATTGCTGCCCTTCCTCTTTTGCGTTGACCTATCTTGCCAAGCATGATGTCTTTCTCTAATGATCTTCGCATGATGTGTCCAAAGTATGAAAGTCGGTCTTGTCATCAGAGCTTCTAAAGAAAGCTTAGGTTTGATCTCCTCTAGTACTGGCGGGTTTGTTCTTTGGGCAGTCCATGGTATACGCAGTATTTGCTGCCAGCACCATAATTCAAAGGCATCAATTTTCTTCCTGTGTTTTTCACTGTCCAGCTTTTGCATCCATATGATTTTAAAAATACCATGGCTTGAACGAGTCAAATCTTTGTATGGACAGAGACATCTCTGCTCCTGAGAATCTTTTCTAGGTCTTTCATAGCCATTCTGCCAAGTGCAATGCGTCTGATTTCTTGACTGCTTGTTGCTGCTTTATTGATAGTTGATCCAAGTAGGATAAAGTTGTCCACGATTTCAATTTCTTCTCCTTCAACGAACTTGTTGATTTTGCTAGTTGTCATGATCTTTGTCTTTACATTAAGGTGCAGGCCTATTTTGAGACACTACTTTGATCGTGAGAAGCAAATGTTTCAGGTCATCTTCATTTTCAGCCAGTAATGTGGTATTAGCATAGCGAAGGTTGTTGAGTCTTCCACCAATCTTCACACCTCTGTCTTCATACACCTCTGTCTTCATACAATCCTGCTTCTCTGATTTGTTCTGCATATAAATTAAACAATAAGGGGGGGAAAGTATGCAGCCTTGTCTTACACCTTTGCTTATTTTAAACCATTCTGTTTCTCCTTGTTTCATTCAAACTGTTGCTTCTTGATCACTCTTTCCCTTGCCCTTTCCTGAACCCTGCTTGCACTTCAGGTAGTTCTTGTTCCAGGTATGGTTGTAGTCTCTGAATAATCTTCAGTAGAATCTTGCTGGCATGTGGGATCAGAGTGAGTGCGATAATTTCCACAGTCAGTTGGATCACCTTTCTTTAGTATTGGTATAAACACAGATCTTTTCCAGTCAGTTGGCCATGATGATATCCTCCAAATTTCTTGGCAGAGCCTTGTAAGTACAGTAAAAGCTTCATCAGATTACTGTAATACTTCTATGTGAATGCCAAGGGGACTGATATCAGGGAAGCAGGAGGGGTTCAGTGTGGTAACAAGCCCCTTGAGTAGTGTGAGGCCTGAGGTTTTGCTGAATTCTAGGACTGGGGTAAACTCACTGAAGCATCATGACAATTCAGTTTTAACTTTGGCTCCTGGCCACAACATTGTCCCCCCTATTGGATGCTTTCGGGTAGTGGAGAGTATTGTCTGGAGTTGCTCTTTTGTGTCTTTGCAACTGTGCTGGACTGCAAGTGACCTGTACTGAATGCTGGCATGAGTTGGTTTGGGGTACTTTAACTTTTGATATGAAAGTGTAATGAGTTTTGGGGGTTAGTGTCTAAGGAGATAGTATTGTTTAGGGATATGTGAAGGATGACTGGTAATGGAAGGGGGGATAGGTTGGATCTCCAGGAACAAGCAGGAATGAGCCTTCACATATGGGTATCGTCGGTACCGACGGAGCCTGCGCGGGAACGCTCCCCAGCGTCCAAAAGGAAAGCTTTTGGGAGCATCCCACAGCGCCTGCGCGTTGCCTTCCCGCCTTTCCTAACTGCCTCTCTCCAGTTCTTCTTTTCCGCGGAGCCAGCAGGTCGTGTTCATGTCACCGTTGAAGAATTTCTTTATTTTATTTCTTTAGTCGCGCGTCTGCCTTCTCTATGCTGCACCGGTACCGCCGGTTTTTTCTTTCTTTATTCTAAAAAAAAAAAAAACAACAAAAAAACAAACAAACTACTGTTTTCTCACTTTGGTGCATTTTTTTTCTTTGGCCTTAGGCCTAAGAGATTTTTCCTCATGGAGAAGCCCGCCTCTGGGTTTAAAAAATGCACGAAGTGCAGCGGCACTATTTCTGTCACAGACACCCATGAATGGTGTCTAAAATGTTTAGGTCCTGACCACTCCATTGCGGATTGTGAGTCCTGCTCCTTGATGTCTAAAAGAGGTCTACAGAACTGAGCAGCTAAGCTCAGTACCCTGTTTCCCTTGGACGCAGCTTCGGTTGCATCGACGTCTTCCAGGGCTGCTTCCTCCTCACATGGATCTCAGGTAACCAAGCTTAAATCCAGCCGGTCCTCAAAGGGTAAATCTCCCTCTAAGTATCGAGATGCCTCCGGGCTTGCCCTCGAGGAACCCGCACCGGCAAAGTTACCCCAGCGGGAGGCTCTGGCTTCCAAAGCTTTTTCTATGGGGTCACAGGTTGACATCGATGGCTCGGCCTCGACCGATCACCTGTTGCCATGTTCTGGGGTACCGGTGGTTCCCACTGGTACCGATATCCAGACATTGGTTGCGTCGATGGATCAGAATATCCTGATAATGCAGCGTGCCATCATGGCATTCATACAAGCTGCGATGTTGCCGGTACCGACTCCGACTCCGGCACCGGTACCGATTGCATCGACATCCGCTTCGGTGTCGACTGCAGCGGTACACTGTTCTGTGATGCCCACACTCCCGATGTCGATACCACCCGGTACGTGTATCGGGCTCTGCAAGAGCATCCAGACAGGCGATACTTCGATTCCTCTGAAGACTCTGATGAATCAGAGGTCTCTGTCGAAGCATCGGTGATCCATCCTCAGGAGCCCTCTTCTCCAAAAAGGAGAATGTCTCCTCCAGAGGATTTGTCTTTTCAGGATTTCATTAGGGAAGTGGCCAGGGGTCTTTCCATCTCAGTGGCCCCTGAAACAGAGCCTAGAGCCAAAAAATTAGATATTTTACAATATCCTAAGGCTCCTAAAGAGGCAGCCACTTTACCAATACATTCAATTCTTTATGATCACATGTTGGGCATATGGGAGACTCCTCTCACCATTTCCCCTCATTCTCGCAGGTTGGACACCATGTATCGTGTTCCTCCTTGTCCTGGCTTTCATAAAACTCAGCTTCCTCACCACTCTATTGTGGTGGAGTCTGCTATGAAGAAGATAAAGAGTACAAAAAGGCACTCTTCTGCTCCTCCAGGGAGGGAATGCAGAACCCTAGATGCCTTTTGGCAGGAGAATTTTCCAGGCCAGTATGCTTGTTGCCAGAATCAACTCCTATAGTCTCTATATGGGGATGTTTCTTAAGGAAATTACAGATCACCTGCAAACTTTATCTCCTTTTATTTCAGAAGATAAAAGGGAGGAGTTTCTCACCTGGCTCAAACATGCCCAGGATGTTTCCAAGTTTTTCAACCGTGCAGCCTCTGACTCCTTTGAAGGTGCCAGCAGAGCCTCGTTTATTGCCATAGGTGCACGTAGAGTTGCTTGGTTACAGGCTTCTGATCTGGAACCCTGGGTTCAAGATGGCCTAGGTAACCTTCCTTGTACAGGTGAAAACCTTTTTGGCAAGGATTGGCAAGCAAAGGCCACCCAGATGGATGCTGAAAATTCGGCTTTAGATACTTTCGAAGTCTACTTCTGCTCCTTTTAAGAAAAGGTTGTTCAAAAAGGGTTTTTTCCCCAAAAAATGTAGATACTATTCTGCTTATGGTCAGCAGGCCTCTTCTGCAGGTTTTTTTGCTACAACGAGACAGCAACAACCGAAACAGGCTAAGCCTAAGGCTCCTAGGACTTCTACAGCCCAACAGCCTCAGCCTCCTCAGAGCCTTTGACTTAAAACTAGAGAACTTAGCCTTTCTGGCTCTAGAACATCCAGAGCCTCTCACCATTCCAGGAAGGTTAGCTCACTTTGCTCCCAGATGAGAACAAATCACAGCAGAGCAATGGACCCTCTCCATCATAAAGGAGGGCTACAAGCTCCATTTCCTAAACCTTCCCCCTCACACCATGGTGAGACAGTTCAATTCTCCAACATCTCTCCTCGACCTTCTGGGTCAGGAGATTGCTACCCTTCTTGCCCAAGGGGCAATAGAAGTAGTACCCCTTCTTCAACAGGGCTCAGGGTTCTACTCCCCCTACTTTCTCATTCCAAAGAAAACAGGGGGTTACAGACCCATATTAGATATTAGAGAATTGAACAAGTTTCTATGCAAGGAGAAATTCAAGATGACTTCTCTCGGTACTCTCCTTCCATACCTCCAGAGTCAGGACTGGCTTTGTTCTCTAGATCTCAAGGATGCGTACACCCATGTCCTCATCCATCCAACACACAGAAGGTTCCTTCGGTTCCTTTTCCAAGGAAAGCACTATCAATACAGGGTGCTTCCCTTCGGTCTAGCCTCTACACCAAGGGTGTTCACAAAATGCATGGCAGTAGTTGCTGCATTTCTATGCACTCTAGGGATATTTGTATTCCCATATCTGGACGACTGGCTCATCCGAGCTCCATCCTAGTCAGAGGTCCAGGCTTCCCTGGCCTGCACAAGGCGTATCCTTCAGTATCTGGGACTTGTAATAAATATCCCAAAATTTCATCTCACCCCTACTCAATCTCTGGAGTTCATAGGGGCCTTCCTAGATACCACCACTGCAAGGGCCTATCTTCCCCAGGCCCGTTGCCTACGCTTGGTGCAGTTAGCCTCCCAGATTCAGTTAAAGCCCCATTTAACTGCTCTAGGGATGTTACAACTGTTAGGCCACATGGCATCCACCGTGCATGTGGTCCCCTATTCTCGCCTGCACATGAGAGCAGCTCAGTGGACTCTATCCACCCAATGGACCCAGGCATCTGGATGCCTGTCAGACAAAATAGCAACCTCCAGTCGCCTTTTTTGGTCCCTCCAGTGGTGGAAGTCCACTAAAAATCTGTTGCTGGGGTTCCCCTTTCAACAGTTGATACCCCAAGCAACCCTTACAACAGATGCCTCTCCAAAGGGTTGGGGAGCTCATCTACAAGACCCTCTCCACCCAAGGCATCTGGTCTCCACAGGAGACATCTCTACATATCAACCTCTTAGAGCTCAGAGCAATCTTTTTGGCTCTGTCTTCCACACCCTGCTCAGCTACAAGACAGTCCTTATCCACACGGACAACCAAGTAGCCATGTTCTACGTGAACAAGCAGGGGGGGACTGGCTCTGTCGCTTTGCAGCGAAGCTCTGAGATTGTGGGCCTTCGCCAGAGAGCATCAAATCCATCTCATGGCAGTGTATCTTCCAGGGGTTCAAAACTCTTGGGCAGACAGACTCAGTCGAGTTCTGCTTCCACACGAATGGTCCCTCCATGGGGACCAGATAGCCAGGATTTTTTGAATTTGGGGAACCCCAGACATAGACTTGTTTGCAAGTCCGTGGAATTCTAAACTTCCCCGGTTCTGTTCCAGAATTCCGTGTCAGGGAGTTCAGGCCAGGGATGCCTTCCTCCTCCACTGGGGGCAAGACTTCCTCTATGCCTTTCCACCCATTCCCCTAATTCCCAAGACACTCTTCAAACTTCAGAGAGACAAGGGGTCTATGATCCTCATAGCACCAAATTGGCCACGCCAAGTGTGGTACCCTCTACTTCTGCATCTCTCTCAAGCTCCCTCCCTGGACTTGGGATCTGCTCCAGACCACCTGTCCCAGGAGGAGGGAACGTTGTGGCACCCAAATCCCCCAGTCTCTTCACCTCAGAGCCTGGTTGCTGAAGGCCTAGACCTTCAAGATTTGCATCTTTCTCAGCAAGTAAAGGATATCCTTTATGCTTCCAGAAAGCCTTCCACTAGGCGTTCCTATGCTTTTAAATGGAAAAGGTTTACCATTTGGTGTGCAGAGAAGGGTCTTAACCCTCTTGCAATACCTCCTGACTTCTTTACTAGAGTATTTGCTGCATTTATCCCATGCAGGCCTTAAAACGAATTCAGTAAGAGTCCATTTGAGTGCTATTGCAGCATCCCTTAAACCTCTCAATGGACAGCCTATTTCCTCTCATCTTCTTATAACAAGATTCATGAGGGGCCTTCTTTTAACCAAACCTCCCATCAAACCACCTCCAGTGGCATGGGATTTGAATCTGGTTCTTGGCCAGCTTATGCAGCCACCCTTTGAACCTTTAGCCACTACCTCCTTGAAATTCCTTTCCTGGAAGGTTATTTTTCTCATTGCAGTCACTTCAGCTCGCCGCATCAGTGAGCTGCAAGCCTTGGTGGCTAATCCTCCTTATACCAGGTTCCATCATGACAAGGTAGTCCTCAGGACTAATCCACACTTTATGCCTAAAGTGGTCTCACCTTTTCATCTGAACCAGGAGGTTTATTTACCTGTCTTTTTTTCCAGGACCTCATGCTTCAAGTGCAGAGAGGAATCTTCATACCCTGGATTGTAAAAGAGCTCTTGCCTTTTACTTACAAAGGACACAGCAACATAGAAAGTCCTCTCAGCTCTTTGTTGCTTTTGATCCCTCTCATTTAGGACTTCCAGTCTCTAAAAGAACTCTATCCAATTGGTTTGCTCAATGCATTTCTTTCGCCTACCAGGGTAAGAACCTTTCTCTGGAGGGCCATGTCACAGCTCACAATGTGAGGGCCATGGCAGCCTCTATGGCTCATCTAAATTCTGTGTCCATCGACCAGATTTGTCGAGCGGCCACCTGGGCCTCGGTTCACACCTTCACAGCCCATTACTGTTTGGACAAGGACTCCCGCCGGGATGCCTTGTTTGGTCAGGCTGTTCTCAAACACCTGTTCCATACCTAACCAATTCCTACCCTCCATCCCTGGCTGGATGCCTCAGATTCATGGGTGGAGGTAGAGCCCTTCCCAGGGACTCACAACCTGGATGATCTCCCAGGCATCTCTAGCTGGGGAGTCCCCATATGTGAAGACTCATTCCTGCTTGTTCCTGGAGATAGCACAGTTACTTACCTGTAACAGGTGATCTCTGGGAACAGCAGGAATAAGTCTTCACAACCCACCCACCTCCCCTAGGAGTTGTATCTCTCTATCTTTCCTTTCTCTCTCTCTCTTTGTCTCAGCTTAAAACTCGAAATGGAGAGAGATGCAGTTAGAAAAGGCGGGAAGGCAGCACGCAGGCGCTGTGGGATGCTCCCAAAAGCTTTCCTTTTGGACGCTGGGGAGCGTTCCCGCGCAGGCTCCGTTGGTACTGACGATACCCATATGTGAAGACTTATTCCTGCTGTTCCCAGAGATCACCTGTTACAGGTAAGTAACTGTGCTGTACCTGCATGTAGCATGATTCTTCTCCAGTGTGTGTAATGGGGGAAGGGGGTAATAGAGGGGCTGTGAATTGGGGGGAGGATTGGGACAGTGGTTTGGAGGTGCAGTGAGGTGTGATTGTCCTTCCTATGATCTGTAGGACAGCTGATGGCAATGGCACTGGGTGGGCCTGAGCACCCAGAACTTTGGGAAAATGTTTGGCTATGACCAGGGGTAGAATGGGTATACATGAATAGGATGACTTAGGTTAATCTGGAATGTCTGGGATTCGGTCTTCTCTAAAGCGCTATAACATTTTGCAGGAAGTACAATGTCACGCCCAAATACTTTGTTTACACAAGACCTGGCTGGATGAGGAGGAGCAGTTAACAACTGAGATTGAATGGGTGACGTTTCTTCAGCATCCTCTGGACAGAAGAGAGCTGGGGTGGCTATTTTAATGGGAAAGCAGATAGCTGCTAAGGTGGTTACTGATGCAGGGGAATGTGATCTTTTTGCTAAGTTTATGGCAGGGATAAATATATATGCCCCACATGTAAAGAATGCAACACTCTTTAAATGAAATTACCTGCAATAAGCATAGGGGAGTTTTCCTGTGATAGGGGACTTCAATATGGTTTTAATATGGTAATGGATGAGGGGCTGGGCCAATATTCTAGTAAGGTGGGAAGGAGTGGAGATGGTCAGGGGAGGTTTAAGTAATTTCTGCCTGCAGTTGGGCCTAACAGAGGTGTGGAGAGTGCTGCATCCATTGGAAAAGAGATTTGCTCATTTCATAAGGCACATGATGTTTCTTAGTTGTACTATGTATAAATATCATAAAGCTGGTTTGCCCAAATGAAGAAAGCCAGATATAGGCCCGATTTATGATATCAGATCATGCAGTGATATTGGGTAAAGTGGAAGATGGGTTAGGTGATTGACAGACAGAGGTTTTTGAGAGGCAGTTTCAGACCTAATTGTTAAAACTATTGGCACAACAATTCCAATTCTAACCATTAAAGGGACATTGGGGGAGGGGAATTTTTCTCTGAGAATCAACAAAGGCCGTTCTAAGAGGGGGATGTGATTGCTTATATGGTTAGGAAAAAGATATTGAACTGTCAGTTGTTGCTGTTTGAGAAGTTGAGGGGATAAGAAGCAATTTAAATGTTGCCCTAATTGAGCTAATGGATCATTTTTTTGGCTGTTTGGGTTGTACTGAATACTTTGACAGTGTGGGCTATAATTTTTTTTTTCGTTTAAAACATTAAAAATAGGCTGACTTAAAGAAGAAAAAAAAGCAAAATACTTTTCTCATTAAAAGCAAAGTAAGCTTTTAGCTTATTCATTTATTTTATTTAACATTTCTTATATACCGCCTTTCATGATATCAAGGTGGTTTACATTGAACAAACTGAAATTACATTGAACAGGGCATTATAACTTGGAGAGAACCCTCCATTGCCCATGTTCCCTGTAAAATAGTTAAGTGGCTTGCCCAAGACCACATTATAAATGTAAGCTTTAAACTCCTCAAAGGCAGATAGTAAATTTTTGAAATAGATGAAACCTGAAAATCAGTAATCAACAAAATCTTAAGTATTTTTGGAAAAGAATCATAGGAGATAGATAATGTGTGCGAGGAAAGTTCAATAAACGAAGATTCCTAGAACGCATCACATTTTCTAAAACCTTATCTTGACGGTGCAAAGAAGTACAATCTTGAGCAAGGGAAGCTAGCACATCTTTATTAGCTAAAACATCCGCTTCTAATGAAATGGCTCCTTGCTCAAGAGACAATATCCGTTTATCGTGATCTGCAAGTTTCTGAACAGTAGCCTTGGAAAACTCGGAAACACGCTGCAGCGAAGTCCCCAGAACTGATTCGATACGAGAGATAACATCCAAATATCTTTTAGGGACAGATCTGCAGGCGGAGTTTGGGGTTCCCCAGGCAATGTAAAAGTCACGACTGAAGGTAAAGGGGGAGGAAGTTCATTTTCCAACCGCAAAAAGGAACCCAAAAACTCATCAGTCTCCTCAACCAGGCAGTTCTTTCGCGTTAAAGATGACTCTAAAGCAGGCACTTGCTTGGCCTCTTGAATGGGAGGAGTCAACCCCATTCCTCGGGAATCGTTGCAAGAGGAAAGAGTACTTACTGATAGAATTGCCGCGGCACCATCCTCCAAGGAGGCAGCGAGACAAGATGAAACAGGTTTTTCTCCCACAGCAACATGGGCATCCATCGGACCTATCACTTTCACTGCCTTGGATTGGGCCGACTGAGGAAAATGCTTTCTTCTTTTCCCCATTACAGAGATCCTCCTGCGCCGAACTGATGCCGAAGGGGCGCCAAAGGAGTTTAAATCAACAATCTGGGGGGGTAGCAGAAGCTCTTTCCACATCAGAAAAAGTCACTACTGATAAAGTAAGTTCTTCTACTTTAGATATTTCAGTTTTCTTAGAAACTACTTCCGATGATATTTCTTCCAGGGCAACTTTATTGGTCTCCTTTACTTCTGAATTGGATAAAGATAAAATATTGCGGGCTTATTTTTCAAAAAAATCTGAAAAGTTTTGTGGTCATACAATTCAAATTTTCCCTGATGTATGCAGGGCCACTCAGCTACGGCGCAAAGCTTTTTTAGAATTGCGCCCACGTGTGTTGGCCGCTGGTGCTGTTTTCCACCTTAGGTTTCCATGCAAATGCCTTATTATTTTTCAGGGTAAACTGTATTTATTTTTTGACCCTATGCAGTTGATTGATTTTTTAAAGGATAAGGCTTGAGTTAAGTCTCTTTCTAGGAGTATTGATTTAGATTCCTCTGGGGGGCCATTCTAGTTTTCTTTTTTTCTTTTCAATTATGCAGAACTCCTCCTTGAAGTGGTTTTCTATCTGATGGTTTCTTGTAATTTTTTTTCTTTATCACATATGTGCTTGTTGCATGATTGTTTTCTTTGTAATATAAAAATTTATAAATAAAAAAATAATAAATGTAAGCTTTTTTGATATGGGAATGTCAGGTAGTTTGTCTTGCTAAGCTCATTAAACCATAATTGGCACTCACTGACTGAGGTTCCCATTCAGGGTGGGCATGGATTAATGGGCATTTCAGGTAAGGAATTAGGCTCTGACCTCTGCTGCATATATAACTTGCTTAAATAGCCTGTGAAGGATTTTGCTGACTTGTATCCCTATTTTGTTTCTATGTACTCCCTTTGATAAAGGAAGAAGTAGTGGCTTAACGCTCCTATTTAAATGAGATTAGAAAAGTCATCCATGCCTTGAAGCTGCACAGTGCTTCTGCCATGATGGTCTTTCTGTTGAATTTTATGGGCTTGGAGACCCGGTTGTGTACACAGTTACAAATGCACGTCAGCCAAAGGATTGCACAGGGGAAATTTTCCTACTTGATGATAAATCCTTAATCAGTTATTCCAAAACAGGAAAGGACAACCATTTTGTTAGTGTTTTTTTATTAAACCTGATATTAAGTATATTTTGTTTTGATGGTATATCTTTATGTATATTGTAAATTGTTTTTATTGGTATTGTAAACTTTGTACATTTTTTTGCTAAAAGGCAGTATTAAATACAGAATAAACAACTGTTAAATCTTGGTTTACAAATTCTGACAAATTTTAGCTGGGGATTGTTGCTGATTCCTAGGCTTATTTAAAATAAGTGGCTCTTAAGAGGACAGTATATAGTGCATGTTACTTTTAATGACTTTAACATTGTCTGTCTTAAGACACTGAGTTTGGCAGCAAGTTGCAATGCTGAAAACACAATGACGGCAGAAAGACCATATGGCCTATCTAGTCTGACCTTCCATATAAACTACTATAGTCCCTCTTCCTTTAGATTTTTTTTTCTCCCATGTTTTCTTGAATTCAAATACTGGCCTGGTTTGTTGCCTCCACTAGGTGACTATTCCACATATCTACTATTTTCCATAAAGAAATATTTTTGCATATTACTCCTGATTCTCCAGGACCAAGCAGGAAGTTAGTCCTCACATATGGGTGTTCCTTATCGTCAGTCCAGTCCCTTTACTTCTGGGTTGCGTAACCCTTCCAGCAGCTTGGAGGCTGAGCCCATCCTTTTTGAGGATGGTGTGGGATAAATACCACTGGCACCACCCACAGATCCCAGTATTCTCAGCCTCCAAGCAGCTGGAGGGTTCCGTAAGCCAAGGGCTTACTGCAGTCTCCTGTTTTAATTTCCCTGTTGGTTTAATTTAATTTTAATTTAATTTTGTTTTTACTTTGATTTCTTGCATTTCATTTGGCTATTCCTTAGCCACTGCACCTTTAAATTTTTTCTGCCTCTCGCCCCCCCCCCTTCCCTTCATGGTCCGTTGCAAGGCTTCACAGAGGAGGGGGTTTACCGGCAGCAAGAGGAGGATAGCTAAGGCTTCTTCCTCCAGGTCGGCTGGCTCCCCGCGGACCTTCCTTCAGGCCGGTCCTGCCTCGCGCCGAAGCCCTCAGGTGGCTGAGCGCTTGAGGCAGCAACGTGTGGCTCCCCCCCGCATCCTCTGCCGTTGCAGATCAGCGCCGGAACCCTCGGGGGTGTGGAAGCCTGCTCCGGAGCCCAGTTCCCAAGCCGTTCTGGTCTCGGTGGGGTGAACTTGCTAGGCGGCGAGTGCAGAAGCCGCCGACCGCCGGAGAGGACTCCACGTGGTTGCGGCCTACCACGTGTGAGCCTCCGGAGTGCCCCCCCCTCTCTCTCTCTCTGCCGCGGTGCATCGCAGTGCAGGAGCAGCAAAACCGCAAGTATTGGGGAGTGATTTTGGGGGCCTGATTTTTACAATTTGGAGGTTTGCCTTTTTTATTTTATTTTGTTTATTTCTTTCCCGGTTTGGATAATTGTTTAGAGGGGTTGGGGAGGGCTCCCTTGGGTTTCCTGCCTAGAGGCCTCCCTCAATATTCCACATTAAGATTGAAGACATCTTTGCAAGTATATTATTATTTTAAGTTGCATACTGTTTCTCCGGTAGAAAAGAAAACCTTTCTTGAAGTCATGACTGGCAAACCACGGTGCCTGTCTTGTGGCACTCGTAGAGGCACTGACTCCGAATCAGGAGTCTGCAGGGGTTGTGCTGCAGAAGCTGCTTCGGCAGAGCAAGGTATTCAATTGCCCACGTCCCAATCTACTCAGGGGTCCGGGGACCTTTGGGAGGGGGCAAGGGTTTCCCATCCCCCCCCTCTTACCACAGTTTTGCCGGTCTCTCCCTCCCCCCCTCTGCAGTGGAGAAGGGGGAGGGTACTGGGGACCCCTTCTCCACCGAATTTGTTCTTTTGCTGCACAAGGCCTATTGTTTGTGCAAACAGGGCCTCTAAGCTGGCGAGTCGAGTGTGGTGAAGGGGCTTGAGGGGCCCAGACCTTGGAAGCCCCAGGACAGCGCGCAAGGCTGGTGAGTGAGGAGCCTCTCACATCCTTTTCGCAGGATACTCCAGAGGAGGAGGCCTCGGACAAGGATTTAGGCGAGGATGGGGAGGAGCTTGAAGAGGGAGAGATTCCAGAGGAGGATCAATTCCGCATAGTACGTGTCTTTAGGCGTGAGGAGCTCCCGGTGCTGATTAATGAGTCCCTCAAGGTACTCAATGTGACTTCGGACATCCCAACAGAGGAGGAATCGTTGGAAGATCCTTTAATCCAAGCTGTGAGGAGGTCTCAAAAGGTCTTTCCAGTTCACAGGGTAGTGCGTCAAATCATCCAGGAGGAATGGGATCAACCTGAATCAAGCTTGAGAGGAGTACGGTCTGTCACGACTGTACCCTTTGCCAGAACTGGATAAAGAACTGCTGAGGTCCCCCAGGGTAGATGCAGCGGTATCTGCAGTGACAAAGAAGACCACCATTCCGGTCGAAGGTAGCGCAGCTTTGAGAGACTCTCATGATGTTAGTGCTCTTGCCTTACAAGCCTCAGTTTCTGGAGCTTGGGTGGTTCGGGCCTGTTTGAGGTGGTCCCAGCAACTTCAAATAGCGGAGGCTACCTCGGGCGATGCCCAATCTATTTCGGCTAGGTTGGAGTCCGGGGCTGCCTATTTGGCGGATAGCCAGTACGACCTCATCAGAAGCCTAACTAAGAACATGGCCTCCGTAGTAGCAGCTAGGCGTTATTTATGGCTCCGTAATTGGGCAGCTGACGCCTCCTCGAAGGCGCGCCTGAGTCGTCTCCCCTTTAAGGGGAAGCTTCTGTTTGGGGAAGACCTAGATAAGTTGGTAAAAGACCGTGGGGAGTCTAAGGGAGGCAGACTCCCGGAGGACAGACCTAAACAAGTTCGCTCTCTAGCTCCAGTCCGCACTCAGCCAAGGGATCCCCGGAGATTTCGGCCAACCAGATCCAACCCCTTCTCTAGGGGCCGTTTTCCTTCGAGGAGTCAAAACTTCAGAGGGTTTCGGGGGACAGGGAGAGGCTTTGGGACCTCCTCCTCCTCCGCGGGACCTAGAAAACCTCAATGACAAATCGGGGGTCCAGGAGGGCGGTCTGCTGGTGGGAGGCCGTTTAAGGCAGTTTCTTCCCGCCTGGTCCCGCGTCACATCCGATCAATGGGTCCTGGAGGTGATCCGGGAAGGTTACGCTCTCGAATTTGCGAAGCAAATACTCCCAGCCTTCATTCAGTCTCCCTGCGGTTCTCCGATAAAGGGGGCGGCGATAGAGACAACTCTTTCCCGACTCATAGCGCTCGGAGCTGTGGTCCCTGTCCCGCCAGACCAATGCGGCTTCGGTCGATACTCAATTTATTTTGTGGTGCCAAAGAAGGAAGGCTCCTATCGCCCGATCTTGGATCTAAAGCAAGTCAATCGCTGCCTCAAAGTGCCTCATTTTCGGATGGAAACTCTAAGATCCATCATCGTGGCCATAAGGAAAGGGGAGTTCCTGACATCATTAGATTTGACGGAAGCCTATTTGCATATACCGGTCAAAGTCCCATCAACAGTTCCTGAGATTCGCGGTACCCAGAGGTCATTTTCAATTCCAGGCCCTGCCCTTTGGTCTGTCTACGGCTCCAAGAACCTTCACCAAGGTGATGGTGGTGGTGGCTGCGGCCCTACGAAAAGAAGGAATTCTAGTGCATCCCTATCTGGACGATTGGCTGATATGGGCAAAGTCAGAAGAGGAGAGTCGCTTGGCCACTGTGCCAGAGTGGTAGAAGTTCTGGAAGAGTTAAGGTGGGTCATCAATCGGGTAAAGAGCAGGTTGTTGCCCTCCCAGATCAAATATCTCGGAGCAAGGTTCGACACCAACAGGGGCAGGGTGTTTCTGTCCAAGTCGAGATCAAGAGACCTCAGGATCCTGGTCACGCAATTTCTGAACAGGTGAAGTCCTAGAGCGTGGCATTACCTTCAATTGCTGGGTACCATGGCTGCAGCAATAGAGGGTAGTCCCGTGGGCCAGGGCTCACATGCGGCCCTTGCAGCGGGCCCTGTTACGTCGTTGGTCCCATCTGCATCATCCTTTGTCCATGCAGTTGCCCTGTGCTCCTCGAACCAAGAAGGCTCGCCAGTGGTGGCGATCCCCAAGGAATCTGGATTGCGGGATGCCTCTCGAGCCTCCACAGTGGTTACTATTGATGACGGATGCCAGTCTATCAGGCTGGGGAGCTCATTGCAAGGACCGGTTTGTCCAGGGTTGCTGGACATCGTTGGAATCACAATGGTCCATCAACAGACTGGAATTACGGGCGGTAGCCCTTGCGCTCAGGGTGCTCGAGTCCTTAGTGCTATGAAGAGCAATTCGCGTCCTCTCCGACAATGTCACCGCGGTGGCTTACATCAACCGCCAGGGAGGCACAAGCAGTCCCACCTTGGAGAAGGAAGTGGACGGCCTATTTCTATGGGCCGAGGTCCGCTTGGAAGCTCTTTCAGCTCAGCACGTGGCCGGCACGGACAACACCATGGCCGATTACCTCAGCAGGTTCAAGATAGACCACGGGGAGTGGGAGCTGGAACAGGAGGTCTTCGACCAGATAGTAGCCCTGTGGGGCCCACCAGTCATGGATCTCATGGCACGGTACTCCTCCGCCAAGGCAAGCCGATTTTTCAGTCGAAGGAAGGAAAGGATGTCCGAAGGCCTGGATGCTCTGGCCCAGAAGTGGCCCTCAGAGGGCCTCCTGTATGTGTTCCCCCCCCATGGGCTCTCATCAGAAAGGTTCTTCAGCGGGTGGAGGCTCACCAGGGGTTGGTAATACTCGTAGCCCCGGATTGGCCTCGCCGCCCCTGGTATGCGGACCTGGTGAGGTTGATCGCTGACCGGCTTTGGCGGCTGCCCTGCAGAAGGGATCTGCTGAGGCAGGGCCCCGTTCGGATGCCTCACGTGGATCGATTCTCGCTTACGGCCTGGTTATTGAAAGGGCGCGGCTCCTGAAGCGAGGTTATTCGGGATCGGTAATCTCAACGCTGTTGAGCGCTCGTAAGTGCTCGACCTGTCTCTCCTATGTAAGGGTTTGGCGCGTCTTTGAAGCATGGTGTGCAGAGCGCCGGAGAAAACCTCTTTCGGCCTCTATTCCAGAGGTTCTGGAGTTCTTGCAAGCGGGTTTTGACAAAGGCCTAGCGCACAGTTCCTTACGAGTCCAGTTGGCAGCCATCTCTTGCTATAGAGGTAAGGTCCGCGGAAAGTCACTAGGGGTCCACGCGGACGTGTCCAGGTTCCTAAGAGCGGTCAGACGGCTACGCCCTCAGCAGAGATCGGTCATTCCCCCTTGGGATCTCAACCTGGTACTGAATGCCTTAACCAAGGAACCTTTTGAGCCGGCAAAAGAAGCCTCTCTAAAGGATTTGACACTGAAGACGGTTTTTCTGGTCGCTATTTGCTCGGCAAGACGTGTCTCCAAACTTCAAGCGCTGTCCTCCCAGCCTCCCTTCCTTTCATTCTTCAAGGATAAGGTGGTCTTACGGACGGTACCTTCCTTCTTGCCCAAGGTCATCTCTCCCTTTCATGTGAACCAGACAGTTACGCTCCCGTCGTTCTTGGCGGAGGGGCAAGAGGGGGGGGACAGGCAGCTGCGCCTCTTAGACGTTCAGAGAGCCTTGAAACGTTACCTCTCCTGCACTGCGCCTTTTCGAAAGTCCGACCGTCTGTTCATTCAGTTTGGAGGGCCGCACAAGGGGGAGGCGGCGGCCAAGGCTTCCATCTCCAGGTGGATCAGGGAAGCTATTACTTCCGCCTATATCCTCAAGGGAAAGCAGGTCCCGGGAGGGCTGCGTGCTCATTCAACGCGGGCACAGGCTACCTCTTGGGCAGAATATAGCTTAGTTCCGCCGCTGGACATCTGCAGGGCGGCTACGTGGTCCTCGCTCCATACCTTTACCAGACACTACAGACTGGACGTTCAGAGCTCAGCTGACTCTCGGTTTGGGCACGCAATACTTCGTTCCGGGTTATCTGTTCCCACCCAAGCTTGAACTGCTTTGTTACATCCCAGAAGTAAAGGGACTGGACTGGAGTGACGATAAGGAAAAAGTAATTAGATCTTACCTGCTAATTAATGTTCCTGAAGGAACGACAGTCCAGTCCCTGATCCCACCCGGTTCTTCAATTGGCATAATGTTCTCGTGGTCATGGGAAGATAAGCGGACCGAATTCAGGACCAGGACAGAGTGGAAGGGTCCCTTGGGGCAGCTCTGGTGGCCGGGGTGAAGGATGGCTCGGTCAGACTCAGGTAAACCTCCACCTTCCCTCCCTCTCCCTCTTTCCCTCCTTAACCTTTAAAAAAAAAAAAAAAAGGAAAACATTGGGAGAGTTAGTTGTGTGTTTTGGGTGGTTGTTTTTACATAGGCTATTAATTGGATTTCGTTAAGTCTGCTTTTTCATTAGATTACTGGGATCTGTGGGTGGTGCCAGTGGTATTTATCCCACACCATCCTCAAAAAGGATGGGCTCAGCCTCCAAGCTGCTGGAAGGGTTATGCAACCCAGAAGTAAAGGGACTGGACTGTCGTTCCTTCAGGAACATTAATTAGCAGGTAAGATCTAATTACTTTATGTCGGCGCCAACGGAGCCCTCGTGCAGAGCATTTCCCCAGCTTTCAAGGAAAGCCTCTGGGAATGCAGCACGCATGCACGGTCCCCTTCCCGCCCAAGGGTGCCATCTTGCTCAGTCTCTTTTTCCACGGAGCCCAACAGACGTGAGTTCGTGTCACCTGGGAAAAGTAGATTTTTTTTTTCCTGCGATTCTCGCTTTTTTCTTGTCCTGTTTGACGCCGGTTCCCTTTCCCGCCTGGGCTCGGTACACTGATATCGAGTCCGAAATTTATTTTTCGGTTTTTGTCCTTGGTGACTAGCGTTCGCGCCTTTTGTTTTCACTGGCAGCCTGGTCTTTTGACTTTGCAGGGACCCTTTTTCCCCCGATGGCTGCCAGCAGGTGCAAGAAACCTGTCTCTCTCACGGACACATATGACTGCTGCCTCCGATGCCTTGGGCCCGACCATGACACACTGGTCTGTGGCCCGTGCGGCAAAATGTCGCCGAAGGCACTTCACAGCCATCAGCATCAACGTGAGAGAATTTTCTCAGAGTCCGCGTTCGGCCGGGCCCGGACTTCGTCAGAGGCCTTGACATCTCAGGAGTCTGACACCGAGCGCCGTCGTAGTTCCTCTGAGAGGGGGTCTCCCACCCAGGAGCACAAAAGGAAGAAGCTCATGAGGGCAGCATCGGTGGAAGCCCCTGGGTCCTCGAGGGCCAGGTCACGTAGCCCTGACCGCTGCCCCGGGCTCTTGGAGTTAGAGGCCGTCCAAACTACCTCGCATGGAGCCGGAGTCCCCGAGTCACGTAAGTTCTGTTGTCCTTGTGGACTCTCCGCTGGGAGAGCTGCCGTCGGGGCCCGACTCGGGGGCTGCTGAGTCTCCTGAGCTTGGAATCAGGCTGACGGCCTTGGAGAGCAGCTTGGCTGCCTTCCTGGAACAGCAGCAGGTGCTGATCGCCAATCTGACCAGTGCATCTGCCCCAACCATCGGGACCTGGATGTCTAAGTTGACCCCGGAGACCGAGTCGATCCTCTGTCAAGGTCCTCTGAACTCCCGTGCGGGGCCGAGGTCATCGACACCAGTGCCCTCGGCATCGGGGTGGGTGGCACCGAGGCCCACATGGCCAGAGCCGCTCAACTCCTCCTCGGAGGAGTGGGCATGGGAGACAGAGGATGAGGAGTCTCCAGACACCTTCTGGACCCAGTGCGTCCCTTCGGACTCCCTGGAGTCGGAGCCTCAGAGAAGGTCCCCTCCAGAGGATACCCGGTTCTCCGACTTCGTTAGGGACGTAGCCAAGGCTTTGGCATTCCCTGCAGACGTTGAGGAGGGAGCCTCGAGCCAAGGAGCTCGATGCCCTCCAATATGATTTTCCTCTGAAGGAAGCCTTTACTGTACCGGTTCTTCCGATGCTGGAACGGCTGCTTTTCCGTATGTGGGAGGCACCGGCCTTGGCACCGGTTCTGAGCAAACGGGTCGATTTCCATTTATTGAGTCCATAAGAGCCCAGGGTTCCAAAAGGCGCAGCTACCGCACAATTCCATGGTTGTGGAATCGGCCATGCACCGCCTGAAGAGTCAGCAGATGCACTCTGTGCCCCCCGGCCGGGAGGCCTGGAATCTGGATGCCCTCGGTAGAGAGTGCTTCCAGGGCTCTGCTATCTTGCCATGTCCAGACTTACCAGCTGTACATGGGCATGTACCTACAAGACCTGGCAAAGGAGATTGCCGGGTTCTCAGCTGGCCCCTCCGAGGAACCCTTGCAGAGGTTCAAGGCCTTGTTGACAGGGATCCAAGAGTGCTCGAAGTTTATATCTTGAGCAGCCTATGATGGCTTCGAGGCTTCGGCCCGGGTAGCCGCGGTGGGCATCGGTGCACGCCCTCAGGCCTGGCTACAGTCATCGGATCTGGAGTCTTGGGTGCAGGACAAGTTGGTCGATGTCCCCTGCCGAGGTGACAACCTATTCGGTAAGCCCATGACTGAAAAGGCTGCAGAAATCGAGACTGAGACTCTCACCAGGACAAGGCTGTCCAGAGACTTCTGCCCCTTCTCAAAAAGAAGGGCTCGGGAAAAGTCCTTTTTCCCGAGGAAGTGTGCTGCCTACAAATCCTACCCTCACTACCGGGCCTCTCCAGCTCCCCAACAGGGCCAGCAGGCCAAGGGGCAGAGGCATGGGCCCTGTAGGCAGAAAACCCCCAAGCCGCCAGCTCCGGCTCCTGCACAACAGGGAGTGGGGTTTTGACTTCCACAGCATAGCCTCCTCTCTGCCGGTGGCTCCACTCAGCACAGGAGATCGTCTGACCCTGTACACCTACAAGTGGCCAGCCATTCCAGGGGATACCTGGGTGCTGAGCATAGTCCAAAAGGGCTACATGCTCCACTTCCACCAGCTACCCCCTCCTACTTTCCAGGGGAGCCTCCAAGACTCCCTCTACACGGGAACCTCCTCCTTCAGGAGTTGGCACCTTTTTTAAAGGAACAGGCGGTGGAACCGGTGCCTCACCACCTGGAAGGGCAAGGCTTCTATGCCAGGTACTTCTTGGTACCAAAAAGGACAGGAGGTCTATGGCCTATCCTAGACTTGTGAAACCTAAACAAGTTTCTGGAAAGGGAAAAGTTCAAGATGCTTACCCTTGGGATACTGCTGCCCTGCCTCCAGCAGGGAGACTGGCTATGCTCCTTAGACCTAAAGGATACTTATACTCACATCCTCATTCATCCAGACCACAGACAATCTCAGATTTGTGGTGGGAGGAAACCATTTTCAATACAGAGTACTTCCCTTTGGTCTAACCTATTCCCCCTATTGCATTTCCATTTATTCCCCCTATTGCACTTCATTTTTTTATATTTCTATACATCAATGATTTCTATATTTATTAACTATCATCAAGGTCATAATACTCTCTATAGTTTGACATTGAGGACATCATCGTCATTATCAAATCTAGGTATGATGCCCATATTCAGCGTTTTAATATACCTTTTCTTCAATGAGTCATTTATATTGGATAACTACAAGAAGGTCAAACCTTTCTTTACAATTTAGTCCCGTGTTCTAACGAAATATTTAGATCCAGCTTCAGCGATGTACAACGAGTTGAAATATGTAATGCATTTCACACGATCTTTTTATCCTTACTCCTATTATGCATCACGGAGCAGCATACGGTTTTTCCCCCCTTTCATAGTCGGTACGGTTGACAATAAGCCACTAATATTCTACTTTATTAATTACGGTACAATTTTTTAATATTGCTCTTCCCCTTCCCCCCCTCCCCCCCCACCTCCCCCCCCTTCCCTCCGAGTGCAATTCTGCAGATCAAACATTAGCAGTTTTTAATGTGAATCTTACTGCTATGTACCTTATGTTTAATACTTCACACATACTATGTCCTTGGTTTTCATAGAATACAGAGGCACGCAACGGTGCCGACGAATTCTAGGCTGCAGTGTTTTTATCTTCATGTTTCAACCTTTGATATTTTAAATCACAGGATACAATTTATGTATATGAATTTAAATACAGTTTAGATAAAGCTCTGCATTTTACCATCTAGTCAATTTGCAATTTGATCCAAGTTTGTACAATCACGGATGGTTCTTAGGTCTCTCTCCTCTCCTCCGCTTTAGCTTAATTAATCGGAACTGTCTATTTTTATTTATTTTTTATTTCTATTTTATATTTGAACATCTTTTTTAAAAAAACAATTGCGATTTTTGGATTGATGGTTTTAGTAATTTTTCCAACAGTGTTTGATTTTTTGTTTGTCCTTTAACTCTGCCTTAGCCACGCCCCCTTTCCCCCCGCTCTTGACAAGATTTTTAAACTTGCGCATGCACCGGCGTTTCTTAGTTTGAAGCTGATTTGGCGGATTTCACATACACATTGCTGGTCGCGCAAAGCAATAACTCCTGCCAAAGATTCATTTCGGTGAGTGAAAAGTGCTTTTTATGATCGGCGGTTTTTTGAGAGTATTTAGAAGCTTTTATCTAAACGATTAGTTTAGTCATATATTATTCTGTAGTTCCTCCGGCGCAATCTGGCCATACTTTTACAGTTTTCTTTCTTCTCTTCTATATGCCTTCTAATCCTGCACTAGTAAAGAGTATGTATTTATAAAAGTGGTCCGATGCGATTTGTTACAACAATTTTTATTAATTATTTCTTTAGCTTAAGATTTGCAATAGAATAGCACCACCGATGGTACTCTTGAGCCTGACCTCCTCCTTTCCTGTCCCATGCACGAAGACCCGTTGTTTGCTACTTCTTGCAGCCTTCCAGTGGCCATTTAATAATTTATTTTATTTTAAGATAGGTTAAATTAAGTTCTTTATGATGATTTTGAAAGAATCAGGGTGAATATCTCCATTGTATACATATGCCTGATTTGTTTTCTCTGTTTTAGTGTTTTTCCCTCCTTGTGAGGATTACTTGATCAACATATCTACGACTAAGGTATCAGTGTTATAGCTATGACGCCTGTCACATCCCTCTGAGCTTTTATTTTCTTTTCTTTTATATTTTATCATTTTATTTTGTTTTATCAAGATATTTCAAATTGTTCTATTTATTTATTCATTTTATTTGTAACCAATCTAACCATGGGACATTTTCTAGGCATTCGCAGATTCATAATTTTGAATACTTATATTTTGGCTAATTATTCATTATTTTTATTTATATGATTGATTACATTTAATTTTTAATTATTTGTTCTTTCCCTGTTGGTGAATTTTAAGTATAATCAATATGTATATTTCTGTGTTTTTAGTACCTACTCCGACAACCCCTGATGAAGGTCTCCGAAACACGGCCTGTGTCGGGTTGTATTAGGTCTTAGATTATAGAATAAAGTCTTTTCACCTGCATCACGTTTTTGGACTGTGTGCTTGCTGCAACGTGATCTTTGCCTCATTTGTTGGACTTCCCATACCTAGATGACTGGCTCATCGGGCCAGTCCCTCCAGGAGGCCTGATAAGCCACTCTTCGCACTGTCTCTCTTCAGCATCTGGGCTTTGTCATAAACTACGCAAAGTCCACTTTGCTCCCGTCTCAGAACCTAGAGTTTATAGGAGCAAGCTTAGACACCCTTCAGGCAAGAGCTTACTTGCCCGAAGACAGGGCCCACAGACTGATAGACTTGGCCAACCAGTTCCAATGCAAGTCTCATGTCTCCACCAGGCACAACCTGCGGCTCCTGGGCCACATGGCATCCATGGTACATGTGGCTCTGAATGCCCGTTTGCACATGTGTGCTGCTCAATGGTGCCTCAGAGCTCAGTGGATGCAGGCCACAGGCGACTTCTGAGACAGAGTAAAGGTGTCCAAACCACTTTTGGACTCCTTACAGTGGTGGCTACATCTCTCAAACCTCCTTGGGGGGGTACCTTTTCAGGCTGCAGCACACACAAGGGTGCTGATGACCGATGCTTCCTTAAAGGGCTGGGGTGCACATTGCCAGAGCATGTGCACTCAAGGTCTGTGTGGCCTCCTCGGGAGGCCACACAGCAAATCAGTCTTTTGGAGCTGCGAGCAATCCGCTTAGCTCTACAAACATTTTCTCATGCCCTCTCTCACCAGTCTGTCCTAGTTCAGATGGACAATCAAGTGGCAATGTTTTACATGAACAAACAAGGGGGCACGGGGTCCAGGCTCCTATGTCAGGAGGCACTGGATCTCTGCTCCCTTGCGGTCAAACAGGGTATGTTTCTCAAAGCAGTTTATCTACCTGGTCAGGAGAATTTCCTGGCAGACAAGCTAAGCAGGATTCTCCTGCCTCACGAATGGCAGTTGAATCCACTAGTGGCCCAGCAGATCTTCTTCCGCTGGGGACTTCCATCCATTGATCTCTTTGTTTGTTTATTGATTTGATTGACCGCCCTTCAAAATAGCAGAGCGGTTTACAATGATAATAAAATATTACAGTAACAGCAAGGCACAAGGCCGGAAAAGTAGAAAGAGAGTTACAATTACTTTGTAGAGAGAAAATGGGAGAGCAGGTTGATATCAAAGGGTATAGGAAAAAAGGTTAGGGGTGAGAGGAGGGAGGGCCAAAGGCAAGGGAGAAAAGGTGAGTCTTTAGATCCAGCTTGAAGGTAGGGTGATGATGTTCCAGGCGGAGGGCGGTGGGAAGGGAGTTCCAGAGGGCAGGGCCTAGAAAAAAAAAAGCTGAGGAACGGGTAGAGTGCAGGTGGGCTAGGGAGGGAAGGGGTAGTGTGAGACGGTTGAGATGAAAGGAGCGGGGAGTGTGTCTGGGAGTGTGAAAGTGGATGAGGTCAGCCAGATATTGAGGAGTGGAGGTGTGAAGTGCTTTATGAACAAGGGTGAGTAGTTTGAACTGAATGCGGAAGGAAATTGGTAACCAGTGAAGGCGGAAAAGAAGGGGGGTGACGTGGTCTCTGGGGGAGGAGTGGGACACAAGTCGAGCGGCTGTATTTTGGATTCGTTGAAGACGTGACAGTTGGAGCTTGGTGAGACCAGTGAAAATGGAATTGGCGAAGTCAATGCGAGAAATAACCAGTGATAGAAGCAGAGTAGTAAGAGCAGAGGGAGAAAGAAAAGGACAAATTGCCCGGATCTGACGGAGGTAGTAGAAAGAGGTTTTGGAGATATGGGAAATGTGGGCTGAAAAGGAAAGGTCAGAATCGAAAAGTACACCAAGATAACGAAAAGTAGGAACAAGAGAGAGAGGTGAACCAGAGAAAGAGGGGGCCAGAGAGGGGGGCTGATGACCGTGGGAAAACCAAATAGCAGTAGTTTTGGAGGTGTTGAGATGGAGGCAGTTATTAGTTAACCAGTCGGAGACAGCAGTTAGACACAGGTTAAGGGGGGCAAGATCAGGACAAACAGGGGAGGTGTGATAGAGAAGAAGAATGTCATCTGCATAAAAGAAGGCCGTGATCCCAAACTGTTGTATCAACAAGGTGAGAGGAGTCAGAAAGAGGTTGAAGAGCAAAGGTGCGAGAACGGAGCCCTGTGGGACTCCGCAGGGAAGGGGAAAAGGGTCTGAGGGGGGAACTGATGGAGAGGAGGAAAGGACTGCAGCAGATCTAGAAGAAAGAAAAGAGTGGAACCATCGATATACAGTGCTACAGAGGCCAGCTTCACGTAGACGAGACAGAAGAAGGGAGTGATCAACCAAGTCAAAGGCGGCAGAAAGATCGAGAGCTACCGCCACCGAGATATCACCTCGATCGTGTGCAGTGTGCAGAGAGTTGGTGAAGGCAAGAAGAATAGTTTCTACACTGTGCCCAGGACGGAAGCCAGACTGACGAGGGTGAAGAAAATTAACAGAATCCAAATAGTGAGAAAGCTGTGCAAAGACAATCGTTTCCAGAGTTTTTGAAAGAAAGGACAGATTAGAAACTGGGCGGTAGTTGGCAGGGTCCAGGGGATCAAGAGAAGGTTTTTTAAGAATCGGGCGGATAAGTGCGTGCTTCCAGGAGGTGGGGAAGGTGCCTGTGGAGAGACTAGAGTTCAGCATGGCTAGAAGATATGGAAGGAAAGACAGAGAAGGAAGGAGCAGCCAGGAGGAAGGGATAGGGTCAAGAGGGCAGAAGGTCTTGTTGGATGAGGAGATGAGGTGGTGAAGCTCAGCTGTGGTAGTTAAGGAGAAGGAAGACCAGGTGTGAGACAGTTGGGAGGTGGGAGGGGGGGAGGCAACAGGGGAGGAGATTGGTGGGGGGAGGGCAGGTAGGGAGGCTCTTAAGGTAGATACTTTGTTACTGAAGGCGGAAGCAAGAAGGGAAGGGGGGGGGGAGTGGGATGTGCGGGCACAGCAGAGGAGGTAGGAAGAAGAAGTGAGGAATCTAAGGGTAGAGTAGAGATGCCGGGTCTGGTTAGGGGCGTTGGCAATGGCAGCAGAAAAGTAAGAGGACTTGGCAAGGTGAACCTCGGATTGATACTGAGAGTGGCGGGCTTTGAAAATAGATAGGGTGGTTGGAGAGGGGGACTTTGCCAGTCCACTGAACCATCAGCTGCCCAGGTTCTGCTCCAGACTGCCACATCACCCTGCGGGTGGCAGCAGATGCTTTTCTGATCTCTTGGTCTACGGGCCCCCTGTATGCGTTTCCTCCCACGCCCCTGGTGGCCCGAACTCTGTTCAAGATCCTTCGGGACAAGGCCTCGGTGATTCTGGTAGCCCCCAGATGGCCGAGGCAGCCATGGTTTCCATTTCTGCTGCAGTTGGCAATGGAAACTCCGTTCCCTCTGGGGTTGCAACACAATCTCCTGTCTCAGGAGAACACAACCATCTCACACACTTAATTTTAAAAGCGTCTATAACGCTTATAGATGCTTTTAAAATTGAGTGTGTGAGATGGTTGTGTTAGAGAGTGAATGTTAGAGAGTGAATGGTGGGTTAGTGGTTTTTCAAGTAGATTTAGACAAGATTTTCCCATTGGTTAATTGGTGGTTATTAAAGTTTGGTATTGGTGTAAAAACGAGTTAGGGATTTGGAGGAGGCTTGACCGGTGATGTGAGCGTCCAACACCCTATGGTGAATTTCGCCACATGAGGGGTTGTGCCATCTGAGGTCGTCATGCCTGATATTGATAATTGAAGTTACTTTGTGGGTTGAAATTTTTCAGATTTTTTATATATAATTGAGTGTTGGTGTTTTGTTTAGGGACAGGACATACAGTACCATCCCTCTGTGCCTGCTTGGTGGCTTCTGCACTTTTAGGCACAGGGCCTCCACAGTCCGTCACCCCAGACGCTTGCCCCCACATGAGGCTGGCACAGAGGTGTCTCAGACCAGTGGATTCAAGCCACGGGGCCACCTCCAAGACAGTCTCCATAACCTGCCATCTGGGAGACTCGCTGGTCTGGTGGCAGTCTCTCTAGAAACTTGAAGTAGACATTCTCCAGGACCAAGCAGGAAGTCAGTCCTCACATATGGGTGTCATCGGAGCCGATGAAGCTCCAGCGGAGCATTTCCCCAGCTTTCCATGAAAGCCTTTGGGAATGCTGGCACGCATGCGTGGTTCCCTTCCCGCCTAAAGGTGCCATCTTACCTCCGTCTCTTTTTTTCCGAGAAGCCCATCGGATGTGTGTCCTGTTCTCCTGGATAAAAGTGATTTTTTTCTTCGGCGATTTTCGCTATTTTTCTCCGGTTCGACGCCGGTTCCCCTCCCGCCTGGTTCGGTACACCAGTATCGAGCCCACTTATTTCTTTTTTGGTTTTTGCCCTTCGTGGCTGGTGTTCACGCCCTTTTTTCATTTTTTCCCTGGAAGGCCGGTCTTTTGACCTCGCAGGGGCTCTTTTTTCCCCGATGGCTTCCAGTGGTTTCAAAAAGTGTGATCGGTGTAAGAAACTTATGTTACTCACTGACACACACGACTGCTGCCTTCGGTGCCTCGGCCCTGACCATGACCCCAAGTCATGTGTGCCATGTGGGAAGATGTCTTCCAAGGCACTCAAAAGTTGACAGCATCAGAAGGAAAGGTTTTTCTCGGACTCAGAGTGCGTCGAAGCTCCTCAGACAGGGGGTCCCCCGACCGGGAACGCAAGAGGAAGAAGCGGCTCGCGAGGGCGGCATCGGAGGAGGTCCCTGGTTCCTCGAGGGCCAGGTCTAAGACCCCCAACCGCCGTCCCGGGCCCGTGGACCAAGAGAAGCCTGCCAAAGTTCCTCGCATGGAGCCGGAGTCTGCTGGACACGTAAGCCCTGTAGTCCTCGTGGACTCTCCTCCCAGAGAGCCGACGTTGGGCCCAGCGCCGCCGGGGCCCGAGTCGGTGGCTGCTGCGTCTCCCGAGCTGAGTCTCAGGATGACAGCCTTGGAGTGCAGATTGTCTGCCTTCATGGAGCAGCAGCGGGCACTGATGGCCAGCCTGTCTGGTGCATCTGCCCCGACCACCGGGACGTCGACTTCGAAGTCAACCCCGGAGACCGAGCCGATTCTCGAGATCCTCGTGACTCGAAGTCGTCCTCGGTTGAGGTCTCCCTCGACCTCCCGTTCGGGACCGAGGGTGTCGACGCCGGTGCCCCCGGCATCGGGGCGGATGCCTCGGGGCCCCGTGGGGTCAGACTCTGACTACTCCTCGGATGAGTCCGCCTGGGAGACGGAGGACGAGGAGTCTCCCGATACTTTTAAGACTCGGTGTGTCCCTTCAGACTCACCGCAGTCTGAGCCCCGGAGTAGATCCCCTCCAGAGGACACTAGGTTCTCGGAGTTCGTCCGGGATATGGCCGCTGCCTTGGCTATCCCTGCCGATCCTGAGGAAGAGCCTCGAGCCGAGGAGCTCGAAGCTCTACAGTACGACTCTCCTCCGAAGGAGGCCTTTACTGTCCCGGTTCCTCCGATGCTGGAACGGCTCCTCTTCCAGATGTGGGAGGCTCCGGCCTCTGCGCCGGTTCTGAGCAAGCGAGTCGATTCCATCTATAGACTCCGCAAAAGCCCTGGTTTCCAGAAAGCACAGCTACCACACCATTCCGTGGTTGTGGAATCGGCCATGCATCGTCTGAAGAGTCAAAAGATGCACTCCGTGGTGCTCCCCGGCAGGGAGCCCTGCAACCACGATGGCATCGGTAGAAAGTGCTTCCAGGGGTCTATGCTTGCTTGCCGTGTCCAGTCTTACCAGCTGTACATGGGCATGTACTTGCGAGACCTGGCCAAGGAATTGGCCGGATTCTCTGCTGGTCTCTCCGGGGAACCCTTGCAGAGATTTAAGTCCTTGTCCTCGGGGATTCGGGAATGCTCAAAGTTCATTTCCTGCGCCGCCTACGATGGCTTCGAGGCTTCGGCCCGAGTTGCGGCTGCCGGCATCGCGGCTCAACGCCAGGCGTGGCTGCAGTCATCGGACCTCGAGCCATGGGTTCAGGACAAGTTGGTCGATGTCCCCTGCCTAGGTGAGAACGTTTTTGGCAAACTCGTGACCGAGAAGGCCGCTCAGCTCGAGACCGAGCACCTTACCAAGACAAGGCTGTCGAGGAAGACCTCTGCCCCTTCACATAAAAAGAAGGGCTCGGGTAAAAAGTCCTTTACCAGAGGAAGGGCACTGCCTACAAACAGTACCCTCAGTATCAGGCTGCCCAAGCTGCCCCCAGGGTCAGCAAGCCAAAGGCCAGGGTAATGGGCCCCGTAGGCAGAGGACCCCCAAGCCTCAGGCCCCTGCTTCCACTCAGCAGGGTGGGGGCTTTTGACTCCTTGAGCGTAGCCTCTCCTCCACTGCTCTCCCCACCCTGCACAGGAGGTCGCCTCGCCCTCTTTGCCCACCAGTGGCCCCTTATCACCGGGGACAGTTGGGTGCTGAAGATAGTCCACAAGGGCTATGCCCTCAATTTTCACCAACTGCTTCCACCATTTTTTTCCAGGGGAGCCTCCAAGGCCTCCCCTGCACACAGACCTTCTACGAGAGCTTCATGGTCTGTTGGTGGACAGGGCGGTGGAACCTGTTCCTCCCCACTTGCGAGGTCACGGATTCTACGCCAGGTATTTCCTGGTACCCAAAAGAACCGGGTGGCCTTCGGCCCATTCTGGACCTCAGGAACCTCAAGTTCCTAGAGAAGGAAAAGTTCAAGATGCTTACTCTTGGAACACTTCTGCCCTACCTCCAGCAGGGAGATTGGCTATGCTCCTTAGATCTAAAGGATGCGTACACTCACATCCTCATTCATCCAGACCACAGAAAGTACCTCAGGTTCATTGTGGGAGGAAACCATTATCAGTACAGAGTACTACCTTTTGGCCTGACCTCCGCTCCCAGGGTCTTTACCAAGTGACTGGCAGTTGTGGGGGCCTACCTGAGAAATCAAGGCATCTTTGTTTTTCCCTATCTGGACGACTGGCTCATCAGGGGTCAGATGTCCCTGGAGGCCAGTCAAGCCACCCTCAGAACCATTGCTCTGCTTCAAAACGTGGGCTTTGTCATAAACTTCGCAAAGTCCACTTTGCTCCCCTCCCAGAACTTGGAGTTCATAGGGGCAAGGTTGGATTCTCAATTGGCAAAGGCATTCTTGCCAGAAGACAGGGCCCAAAGACTGATGGACGTGGCCAAACAGTTTCTGAACAAGCTCCTGGTCTCCGCCAGACTCTGCCTCAGACTTCTGGGCCACATGGCTTCGACAGTGCATGTGACTCCCAATGCCAGGCTCCATATGAGGCCTGCACAGTGGTGCCTTCGGACTCGGTGGTCTCAGGCCACAGGCCGCCTAAGAGACAGGATAAAGGTGTCCATACCCCTTTTGGCCTCCCTCAGCTGGTGGCTCCATCCACCCAATCTGCTGAAGGGGATGCCCTTCCAAATGCCAGAGTACTCGGTGGCCCTCACCACCGACGCCTCTCTGTGGGGCTGGGGTGCTCATTGTCTGTCTGGACAAGTGCACTCAAGGCCTCTGGTCTCCCTGGGAGGCAGCCCAACAGATCAATCTCCTGGAACTTCGAGCTATCCGCTTAGCTCTCAAGGCTTTTTCTCCGGCCCTGGCTCACCGCTCAGTCTTGATTCAAACAGACAATCAGGTAGCCATGTTTTATGTGAACAAACAGGGCAGGACTGGGTCCAAGCTCCTTTGTCGAGAGACTCAGGACCTTTGTTCCTTTGCCCTACAGCACAACATGCTTCTCAAGGTGGTGTACCTTCCAGGCCAGGAGAACTGCCTGGCCGATCGGTTGAGCAGAACTCTGCAGCCCCACGAGTGGCAGCTGCATCCCTTGGTGGTTCAGAAGATCTTCCTTTAGTGGGGTCTCCCTTGGATAGATCTGTTTGCCCGTCCGCTAAACAAGCAACTGCCCAAGTTCTGCTCCAGACAACCACATCCTTTGAGGATAGCACCAGATGCTTTTCTGATGTCCTGGTCTCAGGGCCTCCTGTATGCGTTTCCTCCCACGCCCTTGTTGGCCCGAACTCTTTTCAAGACTCTTCAGGACAAGGCCTCGGTCCTGCTGGTAGCTCCCAGGTGGCCGAGGCAGCCTTGGTTTCCACTTCTGCTTCAACTGGCAGTGGATTCCCCACTACCTCTGGGGTTGCAGCCTGACCTTCTGTCACAGGAGCAGGGTTCCTTTCTGCACCCCAATCTCAAAGCTCTCAATTTGATGGCCTGGAGGCTGCAAGGGTAGTTTTGGCTCCCTGGGGCCTACCTCAGGAAGTTGAGGAGGTTGTCCTAGCCTCTAGGAAACAGTCCACTAGGAAAACCTATGCCCTCAAATGGAAGAGGTTTTCTGTGTGGTGTCAGCTACGTACAGAGGATCCTTTCTCCTGTACAGTGCCAGTAGTGCTTCAGTACTTACTGCACTTATCGAATCAGGAACTTAAGTCCAATTCTGTTCGGGTTCACCTCTCAGCTCTAGCAGCTCACCACTCACTGGTGGAGGGACATTCTCTGTCAGGTCACCCCTTGGTGTCCCGCTTTCTCAGGGGCTTGCAGCCCCCCATCCGTCCTCCTGCTCCTGAGTGGGAGCTGAATGTGGTCTTGCAGCAACTGACTCGCCCACCCTTTGAGCCGATGGCTACTTTCCCTCTGCGCTTCCTTTCCTAGAAGACTCTCTTCCTGATAGCCCTCACCTCGGCTAGGCGAGCAATGTTCTCTCTAATTTTCTGTAGGCTGTGTGCACATAAAATATCGTCTGTGTGCAGCTTTTGAAGGAAGGTTAAATTTTTGTGCCCCACATAACGACACTCAGAGTTATATACTTTAAAGTTTGACTACACGTCAGAATACAGTATGTACACCACATTGATTTTAATCAAACTAAATGAAAATAGACGATTACTAAATGAAGTGGGAAATTTCTAGTAATTACAGTTATAACTTTTAAATTTTAAGATGTCTGTTTTCTATCAGAATCAGAGCCGTAATTTTTGCGCGCTCTGTTGTAAAGTATGTGCGCTCGCTTGGCGAGGTGTGTGCGCGCGCACACGCGCACAGCTTAGAGGGAACAGTGTAGGCGAGTGAGTGAGCTTCAGGCCCTGGTCTGTGATAGACCTTACACCAGGATTTATAGGGATAGGGTAGTCCTTAGGACTCACCCGAAGTTCCTCCCTAAGGTTGTCTCCTCTTTCCACCTCAACCAGGAGGTGGTTCTTCCAACATTCTCCCCTAGGCCTCATGCTAGCCAGGCTGAAGCAGTCCTGCGTATCCTGGACTGTAGGAGGGCCTTATTCTTCTACCTTGACCGTACGCAGGGACATTGAAGAGCTACTCAGCTCTTCGTCTCCTTTGACCCCAATAAGTTGGGGTTGGCTGTGTCCAAGCGTACCTTGTCCATCTGGGTGGCTGACTGTATCACCTGGGCTTATAAGGCGGCTGACCTTCCTTTGCAGGGTAGGGTCACAGCCCATCGTGTCAGGGCAATGGCTGCCTCAGTGGCTCATCTCCGCTCTGTGCCCTTGGTAGACATCTGCAGGGCTGCAACTTGGTCTTCAAGCCAGACTTTTGCGGCCCATTACTGTCTGGAGAGGGAGTCCCGTAGGGACAGTGCTTTTGGCCAAGCAGTACTCCGGAATCTCTTTGAGGTTTAGGCAACTCCTGCCCTCCTGCCCTCTGTTGGGCTACTGGTGGAGGTTGTGTCTTTGAAAAGCCTTTCTTTGATGCTGTGACTAGAGGGAGTTCTCTTGTTCAGCCTGGGTTCCTGGTAGCCCAGAGCTAGGGAGTCACCCATATGTGAGGACTGACTTCCTGCTTGGTCCTGGAGAAAGAGTAGTTACTCACCTGTAACAGGTGTTCT
Organism: Ichthyophis bannanicus; assembly: GCA_033557465.1. Classification (NCBI taxonomy): domain Eukaryota; kingdom Metazoa; phylum Chordata; class Amphibia; order Gymnophiona; family Ichthyophiidae; genus Ichthyophis; species Ichthyophis bannanicus. The sequence continues at coordinate 114,573,049 of CM066032.1, read as the reverse complement.
CCAGGAGCAGCAGGAATCAGTTCTCACAACCCTCCCTCCTCCCCTTGGAGTTGCAGTTGTACATAGTTTGTTTTTACATTTTTGTGTGCTATTCTTAGCTGTGTCATTTGACTGAGGTAAGATGGCACCTTTAGGCGGGAAGGGAACCGCGCATGCGTGCCAGCATTCCCAAAGGCTTTCATGGAAAGCTGGGGAAATGCTCCGCTGGGGCTTCATCGGCACCGATGACACCCATATGTGAGGACTGATTCCTGCTGCTCCTGGAGAACACCTGTTACAGGTGAGTAACTACTCTTACCTTTTCAGGCCCTGAGCCCCTCAAGGGTCCTCACCACAGATGCCTCCCTGCTCAGCTGGGAGCCCACTTCAAGGAGCTGTGCACCCAGAGCAGTTGGTCAGTAGATGAGGGCACCCAGTAGATCTACCTCCTGGAGCTGTGGGTGATATACCTAGCCTTGAGTGTTTTGCCTCCACCTATGGTTATAATAATCTTCTTCCAAACTCTGCATTACAACGTGAAAGTATCAAGCTACTTCCAATGACTCTAAGCTGATTTCCAAAAATGGCTAACAAGGTCTCAGAATATCCGGGCATTTTCATGACCATTTAAACTGTGGTCCATAGAGCCCTACATACGTCAATGACCTTCATTCCAGCCATATTATATATAAATTTTTTTGTTTTTATATTCTTATAATGTGTTTTTTTTACCACTCAATGTTGTAATGCCCTTGTAATTTATTGTACGTGGGCAAAACCACCAGACAGTTCCGGGTTCGTATGAACGAACACAAAAGTAGATTAAAATGTGGTCGGCGGGAAGCACCAATAGTAGAACACTGTTTAGAGTTACACCATCTATATAACGATTTGCAATGTTTTTGTATCGATCAGCTTTTAACACCATGTCATGGAAGATCTAGGGAGAAAGCATTACTTTATAGGGAGCAACAATGGATTTATAAGTTGAACACAGTGGCACCAGCAGGGTTAAACATTCGTATAGAATGGGAGGCGTGTACCTGATCATGATGTCATTATTGGTAGATTTCATATGAGATTTTATTTAACCCAACCCGCATGCGCAGCGTTTGGTAGCAGTTTGGAAGGAACAGCTTCTGGGCAACAGCATTGAAAAGGACATGCATAAAGCTTCAGGTTTTTTCTCTCTCTTTCTGTTTTATTATCTTTTGTCATCATTCCCCTTTTTTCATTACAACATCGAGTGGTAAAAAATTTATCAGTTCATTGAAAGTATGCACTAATCAGACAATTTTTGTTGTAGTGTTTCTGCAATCCCCTGAAGAAACCGCTTGAGGCGAAACGCATCCCTTTAGCACGCAATTTAGCTTCGGGAACAAACACACCAGAAGCGGGAACACTTGCAATAGAAGCTGAATACCTTCAAGTTAAGTTTAAGCTTTTCATAAAACCAACATTATAAGAATATAAAAACAAAAAAATGTATATATAATATGGCTGGAATGAAGGTCATTGATGTATGTAGGGCTCTATGGACCACAGTTTAAATGGTCATGAAAATGCCCGGATATTCTGAGACCTTGTTAGCCATTTTTGGAAATCAGCTTAGAGTCATTGGAAGTCGCTTGATACTTTCACGTTGTAATGCAGAGTTTGGAAGAAGATTATTAGTTTGACTCTGACAAAAAAGGACCACAATTTATGTTGTGTGTTCCACCTTTGGTCAGACAATCAGGTGGCGATGTACTATGTGAACAAATGGGGGCACAGGGTTTTGTGCACTCTGTCGGAGGCGGTGGTCCTCTGCTTGTACACAGTCCAACAGGGCATCCTCTTGCGTGCAGTATACCTACCAGGCCAGAACAACCTGTTATCTCCCCCAGATCTGGAAGACCCTGCTTAGCCTGTCGGCCATGCAATGGACCTGTTCGCCAGCCTTGACAACTTCCAGTTGCCTTGCTTCTGTTCCCGGCAGGACCACCCCTCCAGGGTGAAAGCAGACACCATTCCTCATCTCATGGTTGGAGGGCCTCATGTACACCTTTCCTCCCATGCCGCTGATTGCCAAGGCCTTGTTCAGGACCCTCCGCAATAGGGCCTTGCTCATTTTGATAGCCCCTCGGTGGCCCAGGCAACCATGGTTCCTGCTGCTCCTCCAGTTAACAGTGGAAACCCCCATCCAGTTGGGGTACCTCTCTTGGACTCCTGTCTCAGGAAGGTGGCTCTCTCTCCTGCACCCCAACCTGGAGTCCTTGTTGCTGACAGCATGGCTGCTAAAAGGGTGACACTAGCCCCTTTCAACCTCTTGGGTGAGGTAGAGGAGATCCTGTTGGCCTCTTGCAGAGCCTCTACTAGAAAAGCTTGTGCCCTCAAATAGCGCAGATTCTCAGTGTGGTGTGCCGAGCACAGGGCTGACCTGTTCTGCCCGGTGGGTTTGGTGTTAAAGTACCTTCTCCACCTCTCACAATCTAGGCTCAAATCTAATTGTCAGAGTGCACCTTAGTGCCCTGGTGGTGCATCACCACCCAGTGGATGGCAAGCCCCTTTCAGTCCAGCTGTTGGTGACCCGTTTTCTTAGGGGTCTGCTCTTATCAAAGCCTCTGATTCGCCCTTTGGCAACTGAATGGGACCTCAATGTGTGGTATTGGGGCAGCTCACTCACCCACCCTTTGAGCCTTTGGCTACTTGCCACCTGTGCTACCTCTCTTGGAAGGTGGTGATCTCCAGGAACAAGCAGGAATGAGTCTTCACATATGGGTATCGTCGGTACTGACGGAGCCCATGCGGGAATGCTCCCCAGCGTCCAATAGGAACGCTTTTGGGAGCGTGCATCCACGCATGCGCGCTGCCTTCCCGCCCATCTACCTCCCTCTCTTCAGTTCTTCGTTTTCTGTGGAGCCGACAGGACGTGAACCCTGTCACTGCAGAAAATTCTACTTTTATTTCTTATTTTTTGTGGTCACGCCTGCCTTAGTTCGACGCCTGCCGGTACCACCGGTGTTTTTTCACTTTCTTAAATCTTAGTCTAGCCGATCCTCGAATGGTAGATCTCCTAAGTATCGAGATGCCTCTGGCATGGCCCTCGAGGAACCTGCACCAGCAAAACAGCCCCGGCGGAAGTCTTCGGGCTCCAAAGCATTATCGGGGCTCCAGGATGTTCTTGAGGCTTCGACCTCGATAGACATTCCTGTTCAATGCTCGGGGTTTGTGGCCTCTTCGATCGGTACCGACACATCGGCATCGGACATGGCAATGGACAAAAGAATCCTTTTATTTTATTTATTTTATTTAGACAGTTTTGTATACCGCCTTATCCTTCAATCAAAGCGGTCACAACACAATTGGGGGATACATTTGACATGCAGGGATATGAGACACATACACTAATACTTACAGGGAACATGGGCAATGGAGGGTTAAGTGGCTTGCCCAAGACCACAAGGAGCATCTGTGGGACTAGAAACCCCAGTCCTTCCGGCCCAAGGTTGCTGTCCTCTAGTGGGATTTGAACCCCCGACCTTCCGGCCTGAAGTACCTTGCCCCAACCACTAGGCTACTCCTCCCTCCTTGCCATTGAACGCAGTCTAGCGAATCTTTTAGCTACTTCGGTATCACTATCGGTACCTGCTTTGGCAGGTTTACTTCCCCCGATGCCGAGTTTAGAATCACTCTCAAGCATGGGGGATCAGGTACCGACTCGCTTCAGTACCGACCTCAAGTGGTACCGAAGACATCTTTTGAAGGAGAACCTGGTGCTTCATCCCTTTGAGTCTTCCGATTCCGACGACTCAGATGACTCCACCGGTACCAGAGCTGAACTTTTACAAGATTCAACTCCTTCTCCTCAACGCAGAATGTCCCCTCCTGAGGACATGTCTTTTCATAATTTTGTGCGTGATATGGCAAGGGCTCTTGCCATTACAGTGGTTCCTGAAAAGGAGCCTAGGGCAGGAGAATTAAGAATTCTGCAATACCCCTTGGCTCCAAAGGAAGCAGCTATGCTCCCTATACATCAGATCTTACATGATCTAATGTTAAGGATGTGGGAAACTCCTTTAACAGTATCCCCACATTCTAGACGCCTTGAGACTATGTACAGAGTGCCACCTTGTCCAGATTTTCAGAAGACTCGGCTACCACACCATTCTATGGTGGTGGAGTCTGCCATGAGACGGATTAAGAGTACAAAGAGACACTCTTCTAATCCACCAAGTCGTGAATCTAGAACCCTGGATGCCTTTGGGTGTATGTTTTCAGGCCTCCATGCTTTCAGCAAGGATTAGTTCCTATATTTTATACATGGGAATGCTTCTTGAGGAGGTTACAAAAAACTTAGAGCTTTTGAACCCTTTCCTTCAAGAGGATAAAAGAGCAGACTATTCATCACTAGTCAAACATGCTCAGAATGTCTCTAAGTTCATGAATCGTGCTACCTTTGACTGTTTTGAATGTATTAGCAGAACTTCTGCTATAGCTATTGGAGCACGATGTATTGCCTGGCTCCAAGCTTCAGACTTGGAAGAATGGGTGCAGGAAAAACTGGGAAATATTCCTTGCACTGGAGAAAATCTTTTTGGCAAGGATTGGCAATCTAAAGCTAATCAGCTTGACACTGATAATGCTACCTTAGATTGTCAAAAATTTCTGCTAACCCAGCTAAAAGTCCTTTAAGAAACCCTTTTTCTCTAAGAAGAAAAAGTTCTATCCATCTTCCACCCAACAGGCATATGTTCCCCAGAAGGGGCAACAACAGACGAGACAAAGAAAACCTAAACCTCAGCAGGCTCAACAGACTCAGCCTCCTCAATGTTTTTGACTTTTGTCTAGAGAACTTAACCATTCTTCCTGTGTTATGCCTAGAACCTATAAATATTCCAGGCCGTATCTGCCATTTTGCCAAAAGATGGCAACAAATCACATCAGAAGCCTGGACTTTGTCCATAGTGAGTCTGGGATACAAGATTTGTTTCCTCAGCTTGCCACCACCCACACTAGTAAAACAATACAACTCTCAACCTCTAGGCATAGACCTCTTGCTACAAGAGGTCTCTTCTATAGCTCCTTGAGCTAGACGAGTAGAGGTTCCTCTATGCCAATGAGGTACAAGGTTTTACTCCCCCTATTTTCTCATTCCAAAAAAGACAGGGGTTTAAGGCCAATCCTAGATCTCAGAGAGCTGAACAAATATCTAGTCTGAGAGAAGTTCAAAATGCTTTTCCTCGGCTCTCTTCTGCCATACCTTCACAGGCAAGATTGGCTATGTTCTCTAAATTTAAAAGATGCCTACATGCATATCCTTATTCATGTAGATCACAGGAAATTCCTTCGGTTCCTAGTCCAGGGAAGACATTTCCAATACAGAGTCCTTCCCTTTGGGCTGGCCTCTGCTCCAAGGGTCTTCACAAAATGCATGGCAGTAGTAGCAGCATTCATGAGGACCCTGGGGATTTTTGTCTTCCCTTAATTGGACGATTGGCTTATCCGGGCGCAGTTGGCTCAAGAAGCTCATCAGGCCCTATTGCGAGCAAAACAAATACTCCAGTATTTGGGATGGCTCATAAATCTTCCAGAGTCCCAGCTCACCCCATCTCAATCCCTCGAGTTTATAGGGGCTTGCTTGGACACACAGCTTGCAAGGGCTTTCCTGCCCCAACCACGCTGTCTGCGAATCATTGAGCTAGCATCTCAAGCAGCACTGCAGACCTTCCTTACTACTTGACAGATGCTTCGCCTACTAGGTCACATGGCATCTACGGTCCATGTAATACCTTGCGCTCATCTTCACATGAGAGCGGCCCAGTGGACCTTAGCTTCCCAATGGTCTCAGGCCTCAGGAAGCCTGTCAGACAAGATCAGTGTTACCACAGGCCTGATTCTGTCTCTCTGTTGTGGCAATCTCTGGAAAACCTTTTAATAGGCTCCCCTTTCCAGCAACCACCACCTCAGGCTATCCTAACAGATGCCTCCAAGATGGGTTGGGGAGCCCACTTGGGCAATCTATCAACGCAGGGCCTTTGGTCCTCTTCATATAAACCTACTAGAACTCAGAGCCATCTCCAATGCTATTCAAGTCTTTTGCACCCAGCTCATAAACAAAACAGTTCTGGTGCAAACAATCAAGTAGCCATGTTTTACCTCAACAAACAAGGCGGAACAGGCTCTCTGCAACTATGCAAAGAAGCTCTGCGACTATGGGCCTTTGCCAGAGAGCATCAGATTCATCTGCTGGCAGTCTATCTTCCAGGCGTTCAAAACATTTGGGCAGACACTGTCGAGTACTCCTGCCACACGAGTGGTCACTCCACTCCTACCATCTTGCTTGGGTTTTTCATGCCTGGGGAACATCAGACATAGACCTCTTTGCAAGTCCACAGAATGCCAAACTTCCCCGGTTTTGTTCCAGACTTCCAGCACAGAACTGTCAAACCAGGGATGCATTCCTGCTCCATTGGGGTCAGGATTACCTATATGCATTTCCACCAATCCCTTTAATCCCCAAAACCTTATTCAAGCCCCAGAGGGACAAAGGACGCATGATCCTCATAGCGCCTTCCTGGCCGAGGCAAACATGGTATCCTCTTCTCTTGTCTTTCTCAAGCCACCCCTCTAGAGTTGGGGAGTGCTCCAGGTCTTCTGTCTCAGGATAATGGATCTCTACTGCACCCCAGTCCCCAGTCCCTACATCTCAAGGCTTTGTTACTCCAGGCCTAGACTTTCAAGATCTAGACCTGTCTCAACAAGTGAAGGACATTCTTCTGTCCTCCAGGAAGCCTTCCACAAGATGCTCTTATGCTTTTAAGTGGAAAAGGTTCTCTTCCTGGTGTTATCAGAGGACTTGCTCCCTCTTTAGTACCAGTAGACTCTCTTCTAGAGTATCTCCTTCATTTGTCGGCTTCTGGTCTTCAGACCAATTCTGTTAGTCCTTCTTAGTGCTATTGCTGCATCTCATAAGCTCATAGATGGACAACCAATTTCTTCTCATCCTCTTATTTTCAGATTTATGAGAGGACTTCTAACGAAACCTCCCATTAAACCACCTCCTGTGGCATGGGATCTTAACCTTGTTCTAGGTGTACTCATGGAGCCACCATTTGAGCCTTTGGCTACTTCGGATCTAAAGTTTTTCGTGGAAAGTTATTTTCCTAATTGCCATCACTTCTGCTAGACGCATTAGTGAACTTCAGGCTTTAATGGCTGATCTGCCTTATACAAGGTTTCATCATAAGGTGGTTCTTAGGACCCACCCTCATTTTCTTCCAAAGGTGGTTTCACCTTTTCATCTAAATCAGTCAGTTTATCTTCCCGTTTTCTTTCCTAGGCCTCATTCCTTCTCTGTGGAAAGGAAACTTCATACTTTGGACTGTAAGAGCTCTAGCTTTTTATCTCCAAAGGACCCAGCCTCACAAAGTCTTCTCAACTTTTTGTGGCTTTTGACTCTAGCCATTTAGGACTTCCTGTCACTAAAAGAACCCTCTCTAAATGGATTGCAGATTGTATTTCCTATACATACCAAAGTAAAGGAATACCTCTTGAAGGCCATGTCACAGCTCATAATGTCAGAGCCATGGCATCCTCAACAGCTAACCTTCGTTCAATGGCTATTGATGAAATCTGCAAAGCCGCAACTTGGGCCTCAGTACATACTTTCACTGCCCATTGTTGTCTGGACAAGGACTCCCGCCGGGATGCCTTGTTTGGTAAAGCTGTTCTGCAGCACTTTTTCCACTCATAGTTCAACTCCTACCCTCCATCCACTTGGATGCCTGAGGTCCCTGGGGGAAGCATGGCCCATCGACATAGATTTGCTACATGCTGGGTCTTCCCTAGGTATCTTTCAGCTGGAGAATCCCCTTATGTGAAGACTCATTCTTACTTGTTCCTGGAGATAGCGTAGTTAATCACCTGTAACAGGTGATCTCCGGGAACAGCAGGAATAAGTCTTCACAACCCACCCGCCTCCCCTAGGAGTTATCTTTCTCTCTCTCTCTCTCTCTCTATTTTTATCTACTTCTCTCCTTCAGTCTCAGCTTTAAACTCAACTGAAGAGAGGGAGGTAGAAGGGCAGGAAGGCAGCACGAATGTGTGGATGCATGCTCCCAAAAGCGTTCCTATTGGACGCTGGGGAGCGTTCCCGCGTGGGCTCCGTCGGTACCAACGATACCCATATGTGAAGACTTATTCCTGCTGTTTCCGGAGATCACCTGTTACAGGTGAGTAACTATGTATTCCTGGCAGCACTCACCTCTGCTCGCAGAGTTAGCAAGCTTCAGGCCTTAGTGGTGGAGGCACCTTATACCAGGTTCTACAAGAACAGTGGTTCTCCACACACACCTTAAATTTCTTCCAAAGGTAGTATCGTTCTCCAGGACCAAGCAGGAAGTCAGTCCTCACATATGGGTGTCAATCGGCGCCGACGAAGCCCCAGTGGAGCATTTCCCCAGCTTTCTATGAAAGCCTTTGGGAATGCAGGTACGCATGCGCAGTTCCCTTCCCGCCTAAAGGTGCCATCTTACCTCAGTCACTTTTTTTCCGAGAAGCCCACCGGACGTGTGTCCTGTCATCCCGGATAAAAGTTGATTTTTTTCGGCGATGCTCACTGTTTTTTCTCCCGGTTCGACACCGGTTTCCCCTCCCGCCAGGTTCGGTACACCGGTATCGAGCCCGATTCTTCTTTTTTGGTTTTTGCCCTTCGTGGCTGGTGTTTGCGCCCTTTTTTGCTTTTTCCCTGGAAGGCCGGTCCTTTGACCTTGCGGCGACTCTTTTTTTTCCCCGATGGCTTCCAGCGGTTTCAAGAAGTGTGATCGGTGTAAGAAATTAATGTCTCTCACCAACACACACGACTGCTGCCTCCAGTGCCTCGGGCCTGATCACGACCCTAAGTCGTGTGGGCCATGTGTAAAGATGTCTTCCAAGGCACTCCGAAGTCGCCAGTAGCAGAAAGACAGGCTTTTCTCGGACTCAGCCTCCGGCCAGGCCCGAACCTCGTCTGAGGCCTCGACATCTCGGGATTCGGATCCCGAGCGCCGTCGGAGCTCCTTGGACAGGGGGGGGGGGTCCCCTGACCGGGAATGCAAGAGGAAGAAGCGGCTCGCGAGGGCGTCGTCGGAGGAGTTCACTGGCTTCTCGAGGGCCAGGTCTAAGATCCCCGACCTTCGCCCCTGGATCAGGAGAAGCCTGCCAAGGTTCCTCACGTGGAGCCGGAGTCTGCTGAACATGTAAGCCCTGTAATCCTCGAGGACTCTCCTCCCAGGGAGCCGACGTCGGGCCCGGCGCCGCCGGGGCCCAAGTCAGTGGCTGCTGCGTCTCCCGAGCTGAGTCTCAGGATGACAGCCTTGGAGAGCAGATTGTCTGCCTTCATGGAGCAGCAGCAGGCACTGATGGCCAGCCTGTCTGGCGCATCTGCCCTGACCACCGGGACATCGACTTCGAAGTTGACCCCGGAGACCGAGCCGATACTAGAGTCCATCATGGCTCGAAGTCGACCTCAATTGCGGTCTCCCTCGACCTCCTGCTTGGGACCAAGGGCGTCGACACTGGTGCCTCCGGCGTCGGGGCGGGTGCTCCAGGGCCCTGCGGGGTCGGACCCTGACTCCTCATTGGACAAGTCTGCCTGGGAGATGGAGGATGAGGAGTCCCCCGATACATTCAAGACTCGGTGCTTCCCGTCGGACTCACCGCAGTCTGAGCCCCGGAGTAGATCCCCTACGGCGGATACTCAGTTCTCGGAGTTTGTCCGGGATATGGCCACTGCCTTGGCTATTCCGGCGGACCCCAAGGAAGAGCCTCGAGCTGAAGAGCTCGAGGCCCTGCAGTATGACTCCTCCGAAGGAGGCCTTTACTGTCCCGGTTCCTCCGATGCTTGAACGGCTCCTCTTCTGGATGTGGGAGGCACCAGCCTCGGCGCCGGTTTTAAGCAAGCGAGTCGACTCGATCTATCGACTCCAGAAGAGCCCTGGCTTTCAGAAAGCACAGCTACCACACCATTCCATGGTTGTGGAATTGGCCATGCATCGTCCGAAGAGCCAGAAGATGCACTCCGCGGTGCCCCCCGGCAGGGAGGCCCGGAACCTCGATGGCGGCGGTAGAAAGTGCTTCCAGGGCTCGATGCTTGCTTGCCGTGTCCAGTCTTACCAGCTGTACATAGGCATGTACTTGCTGGACCTGACCAAGGAGTTGGCCGGGTTCTCTGCTGGACTCTCCAGGGAACCCTTACAGAGATTCAAGTCCTTGTCCTCGGGTATTCGGGACTGCTCGAACTTCATGTCCTGTGCCGCCTACGATGGCTTAGAGGCTTCGGCCCAAGTTGAGGCAGCAGGCATCGCGGCTCGACGCCAGGCATGGCTGCAGTCATCGGACCTCTAGCCATGGGTTCAGGACAAGTTGGTCGTTGTCCCTTGCCAAGGTGAGAACCTTTTTGGCAAGCCCATGACCGAGAAGGCCGCTCAGCTCAAAACCGAGCACCTTACAAGAACAAGGCTGTCTAGGAAGACCTCTGCCCCCTCTCATAAAAAGAAGGGCTCGGGTAAAAAGCCCTTTTACCCGAGGAAGGGCACTGCCTACAAACAGTACACGCAGTATCAGGCTGCCCACCTGCACCCCAGGGTCAGCAAGCCAAGGGGCAGGGTAATGGGCCCCGTAGGCAGAGGACCCCCAAGCCTCCGGCCCCTGGTCCCACTCAGCAGGGTGGGGCTTTTTGACTCCTTGAGCGTAGCCTCTCCATCCCTGCTATCCCAACCCTGCACAGGAGGTCGCCTCGCCCTCTTTGCCCACCAGTGGCCCCTCATCACCGGGGACAGTTGGGTGTTGGACATAGTCCAAAGGGGCTATGCACTACATTTTCACCAACTGCCTCCACCATACTTTCCAGGGGAGCCTCCAAGGCCTTCCCTGCACACAGACCTTCTCCTTCAGGAACTTCAAGGTCTGTTGGTGGACAGGGCGGTGGAGCCTGTGCCTCCCCACTTGCAAGGTCGCGGATTCTACGCCAGGTATTTCCTGGTGCCCAAAAGAACCGGTGGCCTTCAACCCATTCTGGACCTCAGGAACCTCAAGTTCCTAGAGAAAAAAGTTCAAGATGCTTACTCTTGGAACACTTCTGCCCTTCCTCCAGCAGGGAGATTGGCTATGCTCCTTAGATCTCAAGGATGCGTACACTCACATCCTCATTCATCCAGACCACAGAAAGTACCTCAGGTTCCTTGTGGGAGGAAACCATTATCAGTACAGAGTACTGCCTTTTGGCCTCATCTCCGCTCCCAGAGTCTTTACCAAGTGCCTGGCAGTGGTGGCGGCCTACCTGAGAAATCAGGGAGTCTTTGTCTTCCCCATCTGGACGACTGGCTCATCAGGGGTCAGACGTGCCAGGAGGCCAGACAAGCCACCCTCAGAACTATTGCTCTTCTTCAGAGCCTAGGGTTTGTAATAAACTTTGCAAAGTCCTCTTTGCTCCCCTCCCAGAATTTGGAGTTCATAGGAGCAAGGCTGGACTCTCTCCTGGCAAAGGCTTTCTTGCCAGAAGACAGAGCACAAAGATTGATAGCCTTGGCAAACCAGTTTCTCAACAGGTCACTAGTCTCCGCCAGACTCTGCCTGAGGCTTCTAGGCCACATGGCTTCGACAGTGCATGTGACCCCCAATGCCAGGCTCCATATGAGGCCTGCACAGTGGTGCCTTCGGACTCAGTGGTCGCAGGCCACAGGCAGCCTCAGGGACAAGATAAGGGTGTCCAGACCATTTCTGAACTCCCTCAGCTGGTGGCTGCACCCACCCAATCTACTACAGGGAATGCCTTTTCTGATTCCTGGGTACATGGTAGTACTGACCACCGACGCCTCCCTGCAGGGCTGGGGAGCTCATTGTCTAGACAAATGCACCCAGGGCCTGTGGTCTCCTTGGGAGACTGCACAGCAGATCAATCTCCTCGAGCTCAGAGCTATTCGATTAGCACTCAAAGCTTTCTCTCCTGCCCTGGCTCATCAATCTGTCCTAGTTCAGACGGACTACCAAGTAGCCATGTTTTTTATGTGAACAAACAGGGCGGGACTGGGTCCAGACTCCTATGTCGGTAGGCTCAGGACCTTTGCTCCTTTGCCCTCAAGCACAACATGCTCCTCAAGGCTGTGTACCTTCCAGGCCAGGACAACTACCTGGCCGACAAGTTAAGCAGGATTCTGCAGCCCAACGAGTGGCAGCTGCATCCTTCAGTAGTTCAGAAGATCTTCCTAAAATGAGGTCTCCCTTTGATAGATCTCTTTGCCAGTCCCATGAACAAGCAACTGCCAAAGTTCTGCTCCAGGCAACCGCATCCTCTGAGAATAGCAGCGAATGCTTTGATTCCATGGTCTCAGGGCCTCCTGTATGCGTTTCCTCCCACGCCCTTGGTGGCCCGAACTCTTCAGAATTCTTCAGGACAAGGCCTCAGTCCTGCTGTTGGCGCCCAGGTGGCCGAGACAGCCTTGGTTTCCACTTCTACTTCAATTGGCGGTGGATCCCTCACTGCCTCTGGGGTTGCAACCCGACCTTCTCTCACAGGACCAGGGTTCCCTTCTGCACCCCAATCTCAAAGCTCTCAATTTGATGGCCTGGAGGCTGCAAGGGTAGTTGTGGCTCCCTGGGGCCTACCTCAGGAAGTTGAGGAGGTTGTCCTAGCCTCTAGGAAACAGTCCACTAGGAAAACCTATGCTCTCAAATGGAAAAGGTTTTCTGTGTGGTGTCAGCTACGTACAGAGGATCCTTTCTCCTGTACTGTGCCAGAAGTGCTTCAGTACTTACTGCACTTGTCCAATCAGGGACTTAAGTCCAATTCTGTTCGGGTCCACCTCTCAGCTCTAGCAGCTCACCACTCACTGGTGGAAGGACATTCTCTGTCGGTTCACCCCTTGGTGTCCTGCTTTGTCAGGGGCTTGCTTTTTCTCAGGCCTCCAATCCGTCCTCCTGCCTCTGAGTGAGAGTTAAACCGCACTGATACCAAAGAGCGCGGTATATAAAAACTGTAAATAAATAAATAAATAAATAAATGTGGTCTTGCAGCAACTGACTTGCCCACCTTTCGAGCCGATGGCTACTTGTCCACTACGCTTCCTATCCTGGAAGACACTCTTCCTGATAGCCTTAACCTCGGCCAGGCAAGTGAGTGAGCTTCAGGCCCTGGTTTGTGATAGGCCTTACACCAGGATTTATAGGAACAGGGTAGTACTCAGGACTCATCCAAAGTTCCTCCCAAAGGTTGTCTCCTCTTTCCACCTCAATCAGGAGGTGGGTCTTCCAACATTCTTCCCTAGACCTCATGCAAGCCAGGCTGAAGCAGTCCTGCATACCCTGGACTGTAGGAGGGCCTTATCCTTCTACCTTGACCGTACGCAGGGGCATAGAAGGGCTACTCAGCTCTTCGTTTCTTTTGACCCTAATAAGTTGGGGTTGGCTGTGTCCAAGCGTACCTTGTCCATCTGGGTGGCTGACTGGGCTTACAAGGCGGCTGACCTTCCTTTGCAGGGTCGGGTTACGGCCCACCGAGTCAGGGCAATGGCTGCCTCAGTGGCTCATCTCCGCTCTGTGCCCTTGGTAGACATCTGCAGGGCTGCAGCTTGGTCTTCAAGCCAGACATTTGCGGCCCATTACTGTCTGGAGAGAGAGTCCCGTAGGGACCGTGCTTTTGGCCAAGCAGTACTCCGGAATCTCTTTGAGGTTTAGGCAACTCCTGCCCTCTGTTGGGCTACCGGTGGAGGTTGTGTCCTTGAAAAGCTTTTCTTTGCTGCTGAGACTAGAGGGAGTTCTCTTGTTCAGCCTGGGTTCCTCGGTAGCCCAGAGCTAGGGAGTCACCCATATGTGAGGACTGACTTCCTGCTTGGTCCTGGAGAAAGAGTAGTTACTCACCTGTAACAGGTGTTCTCCAGGAGCAGCAGGAATCAGTCCCCTCAACCCTCCCTCTTCCCCTTGGAGCTGCAGTTGTACATAGTTTATTTTTCATTTTTGTGTGCTGTTCTTAGCTATGTCATTTGACTGAGGTAAGATGGCACGTTTAGGTGGGAAGGGAAACGCATGTGTGCTTGCATTCCCAAAGGCTTTCATAGAAAGCTGGGGAAATGCTCCGCTGGGGCTTCGTCGCCGATGACACCCATATGTGAGGACTGATTCCTGCTGCTCCTGGAGAACACCTGTTACAGGTGAGTAACTACTCTTTCTTCCATATCAACCAGGAAGTGGTACTCTACCTTCTTTCCGAGACCTCACTCCTGTAGGGCGGAGACAGTCCTCCATACCTTGGACTGTAAGAGGGCTTTGTCCTTCTATATCCAACGCAGCCAGGGTCACCTCAAAGCTGCTCAGTGTTGTCTCCTACAACCCCATTAGGCTGGGGGAGGCGATGTCCAAACGTACATGGGCCACCTGGGTGCCAGACAGTATCGCTCTCGTCTATAAGCAGGCGAGGCTCCCACAGGAAGGCCGCATCACAGCGCACCGTATCAGGGCCATGGCGGCCTCTTTGGCAAATTTGTGCTCTGTCCTGATGGTGGACATCTGCCAGGCCGCCACCTGGTCTTCAGTCCATATCGTCTCAGCCCATTACTGCCTGGAAAGAGTTCCGATGGGACAGTACCCTTGGTCAGGCTGTGCTCTGTAATCTTTTCAGGATTTAGACCTCTCCTACTCTCTGACCCTTCTGTGTTCAGGCTACCAGAGTGCTGGTTTTCATCGGACGCAGGGGTCCTACTGTGGTCTGTGGACATGGACTTAATTGCTGCTGCTCATGGCTCCCCATGAGGGAGTCTGTGTTTGTTTTTTTACTATGGGCTTTTAGTAGCCTGTAGTTGCGGAGTTCCATATGTGAGGACTGACTGCCTACTTGTTCCCGGAGAAAGCTTAGTTACTCACCTGTAACAGGTGTTCTCTGGGGAAAGTAGGAATCAGTCCTCTCAGCCTTCCCTCCTCCCTTTGGAGTTGCTCCTTTCCCATCTCTTATTTTTGCCATCTTTTAGCTATGTCATCTGACTGAGCAAGATGAAACCTTAGGCAGAAGGGGACCCACACATGTGTGGTGGCATCTTCCAAAGGCTTTCTTTGAAAGCCTGGGGATGCTTCCACAAGGGCTCTGTGGTGCAGACATCACCCATATGTGAGGACTGATCCTGCTGTCCCCAGAGAACAGGTGAGTAACTAAGCTTTCTCTATCCCACCTTTCCTCTAAAGTATACATATTAGGATCTTTGTCCCCATATGGTTTATAATGAAGACCACTGACCATTTTGGTAGCCACCCTCTGAACCAACTCCATCCTGTTTATATCCTTTTATGGTTATATTATGGTTCATTGTTTGCTTGCAGAATGGCAATATATCAGTCATTGAAGGTATGGTCTTCAGAATTGCACACATTCTCCAGGACCAAGCAGGAAGTCAGTCCCTCACATATGGGTGACATTGGCGCCAATGGAGCCCCCGTGCGGAGCATTTCCCCAGCTTTTGTAGAAAACCTTTGGGAATGCGCGCATGCGCGGTCCCCTTCCCGCCCAAGGGTGCCATCTTGCTCAGTCTTTTTTCCGCGGAGCCCGATGGATGTATTTTCGTTTCACCTGAGGAAAAAGTTGATTTTCTCTGCGTTAACCTGTTTTTCTTTGGTTCGGCGCCGGTTTCCCTTTCCTGTCTGGGCCCGATACATCGGTATCGAGCCTTGATCTCTTTTTCGTTTTTTGTCCTTAGTCACTAGCGTTCGCGCCATTTTTTATTTTTTCACTGGCAGCCCTGTCTTTTGACCTTGCAGGGGCCCTTTTTCCCCCCGATGGCTGCCAGCAGGTTTAAAAAGTGTGATCGGTGTAAAACTTATGTCTCTCACCGACACACATGACTGCTGCCTCCGGTGCCTCGGACCCAATCATGACCTGATGATCTGTGGTCCGTGTGGGAAGATGTCGTCTAAGGCGTTAAGGAGTCGGCAACACCAAAAGGAAAATTTTCTTACTCTGTGTCCGGTCGGGCTCGGACCTCGTCAGAGGCCTCGACATCTCAGGACTCCGGCCCTGAGCAGCGTCGAGGCTCCTCTGAAAGGGGGTCTCCCTCACGGGAGCATCGTAAGAAGAAAAAACCCATGAGGGCGACATCGGTGGACACACTTGGCTCCTCGAGGGCCAGGTCGCATAGCCCAGAGCGCAGTCCTGGGTCTTGAGTCGGATAGGCCTGCAAAACAACCTCGTGTGGAGATGGAGTCCCCGGGTCACTTGAGTACTGTAGTCCTCGTGGACTCACCTCCAGGGGAGCCGACGTCAGGACCGGCGCCACCGGGGCCCGAGTCAGGGGCTGCTGAGTCTCCTGAGCTAGGACTCAGGTTGACGGCCTTGGAGAGCAGCTTGGCTACCTTCATTGAACAGCAGCGGGCACTGATCGCCAGTCTCACCGGTGCATCTGCCCTGACCACTGGGACATCGATATCCAAGTTGACCCCGGAGGCCGAGCCGATCCTCGAGTCCATGCGCGCTCGAGTCGATCCTCGGCCAAGGTCTCCCTCGGCCTCCCGTTCGGGACCGAGGTCGTCGACGCCGGTACCCTCGGCATCGGGGCAAATGGCATCGATGCCTGCCCGACCGGAGCCGCTCGACTCCTCTTCAGAGGAGTCCGGCTGAGAGACGGAGGATGAGGAGTCGCCCGACACCTTTCGGACTCGGTGCATTCCTTCAGACTCGCCTGAGTCCGAGCCTCGGAGAAGGTCCCCCCCCCCCCCCTGGAGGATACCCGGTTCTCAGACTTTGTGCAGGATATGGCCAAGGCTTTGGCATTCCCTGCGGATCCCGAGGAGTAGCCTCGAGCCGAGGAGCTCAAGGCCCTACAGTATGACTTTCCTCCAAAGGAGGCCTTTACTGTTCCGGTTCCTCAGATGCTGGAACGGTTGCTCTTCCGCATGTGGGAGGTGCCGGCATCGACGCCGGTTTTAAGCAAGCGGGTCAATTTCATTTATCGAGTCCGCTAGAGCCCCGGGTTCCAAAAGGCACAATTACCACACCACTCCATGGTTGTGGAATCGGCCATGCATCGTCTGAAAAGTCAGAAGATGCACTTCTTGGTTCCTCCCGGCTGGGAGGCCCAGAACCTGGATGCCCTCAGTAAGAAGTGCTTCCAGGGCTCTATGCTTGCTTGCCGTGTCCAGACCTACCAGCTGTACATGGGCATGTATCTTCGAGACCTGGCAAAGGAGATTGCCGTGTTCTCTGCTGGTCTCTCCGAGGAACCTTTGCAGAGGTTCAAGGCCCTGTCTTCAGGGATTCGAGAGTGCTCAAAGTTTATTTCTCGATCAGCCTATGATGGCTTTGAGGCTTTGGCCCGAGTAGCTGCAGCCGGCATCGGTGCACGCTGTCAGGCCTGGCTACAGTCATCGGACCTTGAGCCGTGGGTGCAGGACAAGTTGGTCGATGTCCCCTGCCGAGGTGAAAACCTCTTTGGCAAGCCCATGGCTGAAAAGGCTGCAGAACTTGAGTCCGAGATTTACCCGGACAAGGCTGTCCAGGAAAACCTCTGCCCCTTCTCAAAAGAAGGGCTTGGGGAAAAAAGACCTTTTACCCGAGGAATTCATTGGCCTACAAATCATACCCTCCCTTTCAGGCCTCCACAGCTCCCCAGCAGGCCAAGGGGCAGGGACATGGGCCCCGTAGGCAGAAAACCCCCAAGCCACCGGCTTTGGCTCCTGCACAGCAGGGAGCGGGGTTTTGACTCCAGTGGCATAGCCTCTCCTCCTCAGCTGGCCCCTATCAGCTCTGGAGGCTGGCTGGCCCTGTATGCCCACAGGTGGTCAGCCGTCACAAGGGATACCTGGGTTCTAAGTATAGTCCAGAAGGGCTATCTCCTCCACTTCCACCAGGTACCCCCCTCCTATTTTCCAGGATAGCCTCCCAGACTCCCTCTGCACAGGGACTTACTCCTGCAGGAATTGGCAGGTCTTCTGAAGGAACAGGCAGTGGAACCGGTGCCCCACCACCTGAGAGGTCAAGGCTTCTATTCCAGGTACTTTCTGGTACCAAAGAGAACAGGAGGCCTCAGACCCATCCTAGACTTGCGAAATCTGAACAAGTTCCTGGAGAGGGAAAAGTTCAAGATGCTTACCTTTGGAATCCTGCTGCCCTACCTCCAGCAGGGAGATTGGCTATGATCCTTAGACCTGAAGGATGCTTATACTCGCATCCTTATTCATCCAGAACACAGACAATATCTCAGATTTGTAGTGGGAGGAAATCACTATCAGTACAGAGTACTGCCTTTTGGCCTTACATCTGCCCTCAGGGTATTCACCAAGTGCCTAGCGGTGGTAGCGGTCTACCGCAGGGTTCAAGGCCTCTTTGTCTTTCCATCCCTGATGAGCCAATCATCCAGGTGTCAATCCCCGCAAGAGGCCAATCAAGCCACCCTTCGCACTGTCGCTCTGCTTTAGCACCTGGGGTTTGTTATAAACTTCGCAAAGTCCAGTTTGCACCCCTCCCAGAACATAGAGTTCATAGGAGCTTGACTAGACACCTTTCTGGCAAAGGCCTTTCTGCCAGTGGACAGGGCCCACAGATTGATGGATCTAGCCAGGCTATTCCACAGCAATTCTCTGGTCTCTGCCAGACAATTCCTGAGGCTCTTAGGCCACATGGCATCCACGGTAAATGTAACTCCAAATGCCCGTCTACACATGAGGCCAGCTCAATGGGGCCTCAGGACTCAGTGGCACCAAGCCACAGGCAGCCTCACGGACAAAGTGAGGGTGTCCAGCCTACTACAGTCTTCTCTGCAGTGGTGACTTCATCTGCCGAATCTGTTGCAAGGGGTGCCTTTTCAAGCACCTCCATCCTCTCAGGTGCTGACATCCGATGCCTCTCTGCAAGGTTGGGGTGCACATTGCCAAGGGGCATGTACTCAAGACCTGTGGTCTCCTTGGGAGGCCGCACAGCAGATCATTCTCTTAGAACTGAGAGCTATCCGCTTAGCCCTGAGAACTTTCTCCAATCTCATCTCTCACCAGTCTGTCTTGGTTCAGACAGACAATCAAGTTGCTATGTTCTATGTGAACAAACAAGAGGGCACAGGGTCCCGCCTTCTATGTCAGGAAGCGCAGAAACTGTGCTCCTGGGCAGTCAATCACGGCATTCTTCTCAAAGCGTTCTATCTCCCAGGTCAGGAGAATTACCTGGCGGACAGATTGAGCAGGATCCTGCAGCCGCACGAATGGCAATTGAATCCTTTAGTGGTTCAACAGATATTCCTGAGATGGGGTCTTCCAACCATAGATCTCTTTGCCAGTCCTCTGAACCGTCAACTTCCCAGGTTCTGCTCCAGACAACCGCATCCTCTCAGAGTAGCAGCGGATGCGTTTCTCATTCCATGGTCTACAGGCCGCCTATATGCGTTTCCTCCCACGCCTCTAGTGTCCAAGACACTATTCAAAGTGATCCGGGACAAGGCCTCAGTGATCCTGGTGGCCCCCAGGTAGCCAAGGCAACCCTGGTTCCCACTTCTTTTGCAACTAGCGGTGGACACTCCTCTTCCTCTGGGGATGCAACCTGATCTCCTGTCTCAGGATCTCTCTTGCACCCCAATCTCCAGTCCCTCAATTTGATGGCCTGGCTGCTGAAAGGGTAGTTCTAGCGCCTTTACTACTGCCTCGGGAAGTGGGGGACGTAGTCTTGGCCTCTAGGAGGCAGTCCACCAGAATGTCTTATGCCCTTAAGTGGCGAAGATTCTCTACCTGGTGTACTCAACACAACGAGAATCCCTTCTCATGCCTGGTACCAGTGGTGCTGCAGTATTTGCTTCACCTGTCCAACCTAGGCCTTAAGTCCAATTCTGTTAGAGTTCATCTTAGTGCTCTTTCAGCACACCACTCACAGGTGGCGGGTCAGTCTCTATCCAGCCACCGCTTTGACCCAGTGAAAAGCGGGATATAAATACAGATAAATAAATAAATAAATTGGTGGCTCGCTTCCTCAGAGGCCTGCTTTTGCTTAAGCCTCCAGTGTGTCCACCTGCCCCTGAATGGGATTTAAATGTGGTCTTGTAACGGCTTACTTGCCCACCATTTGAACCAATGGCTACTTGCCCTCTGCATTTTCTATCCTGGAAAGCGCTATTTCTGGTAGCCCTTACCTCAGCAAGGCGAGTGAGTGAGCTTCAGGCCCTAATATCAGAAGCACCATATACTAGGTTCTATAGGAACAGGGTAGTCTTACGGACTCACCCTAAGTTCCTTCCAAAGGTTGTCTCCTCCTTCCACCTCAATCAGGAGGTGGTTCTTCTGACTTTCTTTCCCAGGCCTCATGCTAGCCGGGCTGAGATGGTCTTGCATACCCTGGACTGTAGGGCATTGTCCTTCTACCTTGACCGTACGCGGGAGCACTGGAGGGCGGTTCAGCTCTTCATTTCTTATGACCCCAATAAGTTGGGGTTGGCTGTCTCCAAGCGTACTTTATCCATGTGGGTAGCTGACTGCATCACCTGGGCTTACAGGGCAGCCGGCCTCTCGTTGCAGGGTCACGTTACGGCTCATCGGGTCAGGGCGAAGGCTGCGTCAGTGGCTCATCTCCGCTCTGTTCCGTTGGCAGACATCTGCCGGGCCGCTACTTGGTCTTCAAGCCAGAAGTTGCGGCCCACTACTGCCTTGAGGGAGTCCCGCAGGGACAGTGCTTTCGGGCAAGCGGTACTCCATAATCTCTTTGGGGTCTTGGAAACTCCTACCCTCCGGCCCTGGTGTTGGGCTACCATTCGGGGGCGTTATCAGTGAAGATTCTGTTCTTGCATGCTGAGGCTCTAGAGGGAGCTCATTGTTTCGGTTTGGGCCTCTGGTAGCCCTGAGCTAGGGAGTCCCATATGTGAGGACTGACTTCCTGCTTGGTCCTGGAGAAAGAGTAGTTACTCACCTGTAACAGGTGTTCTCCAGGAGCAGCAGGAATCGGTCTTCACAACCCATATGTTTTATTTTTTGCTATTTTTGCTGTCTTTTAGCTATGTCATCAGACTGAGCAAGATGGCACCCTTGGGCGGGAAGGGGACTGCGCATGCACGCTGCTTTCCCAAAGGCTTTCTATGAAAGCTGGGGAAATGCTCCGCACGGGGCTCCATCGGCGCCGACGTCACCCATATGTGAGGACTGATTCCTGCTGCTCCTGGAGAACACCTGTTACAGGTGAGTAACTACTCTTTACTTCAGATGAGGTCACACCAGAGACTTAGATGCACTATCACCTCCTCTTTTTCTGATGGACATTCCTCTCCCTATGCAACCAAGCATCCTTCTGGCTTTTGCTATCACTTTTTTTCTACCTGTTTAGCCACAATCACACCAGGTTCTGCTCTCCATGGACAGAAGTACTTCATCCCTTATACTGTACCACTCCCTTGGATTTTTGCAGCTCAAATGCATGGCTTTTTTTTTTAGTGTTAAATTTCAGCTGCCAAATTCTAGCTCATAATTCAAGCTTAGTTAGATCCCCCCCTCATGTTTGTTTACTCCTTCCTGGGTGTCTATTGCAGATTTTGGTGTCATCCGCATAGAAGCAAACTTTCCCTGACAATCCTTCTGTTATATCACTATCAAAGTTGTTAAAATGATTGGACCAAGGATAAATCTCTCACACCACTGGTAATATCCTTCTGTGAGTGAGCTCCATTTACCACTTTGTTGCCTCACACACAACCAATTTCTAACCAATTCCGTCACTTTAGGGTCCATCCCTAGGGTGCTCAGTTTGTTGCCTGTGTGGCACGTGTCAAAGGCTTTACTGAAATCTACAGTGGTGTGCAAAAGTCTGGAATCACTTGTAAATTTGACGCTTTTTCAACTTTGTGACTTTATATCTTAATTTCTTTTTCCTCCCATTGGCTTTTTCTGTGTATCTCATAAGTGATAGATTTGGCTATTAGGGCCAACTTTTAGTATTGGTTTGGCCCTTATTTTCTGAGTTTGTTCCCCATAGTTGTCCTGTTGATAGATTTTTCTGTGAAAATTGCATAATGTACACTGGCCAACGATATATTATTGTAAGTATGCTTTAAAATATTATGGATGCACGCCGGGTTCCCTTCAAATTAATGTATGTGGCCTTGAAAAAGGCTGTTATGTGTCAGTGATGGCTCAGTATTTGATGGGCCACCCTTTGTTCTTGATCACCTGACTGCACCTTGTCGGCATTGAATGAACCAGTCTGACAAGGTGATCATTGGTGAAAACGTGGTTCCAAGCTGCAGTGAGTGTCTCAATCAGCTGACACTTTGATGTCTGATGCCTCTTGGATATTTCCAAGGCCACCTTGTTCCACAGGTTCTCAATTTGGATTCAGATCTGGAGACTGGGCAGGCCAGTCCATTGATTTGATGTTCCGCTGCTTCCAGCTGATCACCTGTCTCAAGCGATGGCAGGGTGCATTGTCATCTTGGAACAGGAACTGGCCAGGTAACAGCTGGTGTGCTGATGGCACCATGTGCTTTTGCAGTATGGTGATGTACTTGGCCTCGTTGACCATTCCATAGACTATGTGAAGAAGTCCAACGCCACTGGCAGCCATGCAGCCGCAGACCATGACCTTCAAAGGATGCTTCACAGTGAGGTTGAGACACTCAGGCTTGAATTTCTCTCCAGGAAATCTCCTCACATAGGTGTGGGCCTGGTTACCAAACAGGCAGAAGGTGCTGTCATCACTGAATAGCACCTTTTCCCACATTTGTAGACCAGGTTGTGCTTTCTCGCCCACACGATCCGGTTGCGCCTTTGTATGTCAGTCATCAGTGGCTTATTCTGTGCTTTGCACCCCAGAGACCAAACTGCATGCACCGGCGATGAACTGTTGATGAGCTGACACTGACCTCACTCTTGTCTGACCACTCTTGAAGTAGCTGAGGAGAGGTCAACTTGCGATTTGTCAGTGAAATGCATCGTAGTGCGTGGTCCTGGCGTGATGATGCACATGGACGACCTGAATGAGGCTTGTCCACCACTGAACCCGTTTCTTCTTCTGTACAATCTTAACAGCTCTCTAACTGCAGCCAACTTTCCGGCTATCTGACGGCTTGAAAATCCTTCCTCGCTCATAAAGGACACATGAATACGCTCCTCCAACGTCAGGTTCTGAGTCATCTTCATGGTAGATCCAGAAAGCGTATGAAATTCAGAAATTCTGTGCATTTTTATAGATGCACTGTTGGCTAGATATCTGCATTGTGATTGGTTAGTGAAACCAGCCTCCTGATTGGTCAGAAATAACGTGTGCATATTGGATAATCTCGATCCAGTTTTGACGCAGGATCCACAAAACTCGCAGTAGCTATCTCCCAGTGTCTGTAAAGTATTTAAATTGGAAGCAAGGAATGCAAAAAAGTCAACTCTCATAACCAAATGTATCCCTTTTAACATGTTAGAAAGATGAATATGCTGGGCTAATGCAAAATTAATAAAAAAACATTAAAGTACGAAAAACGCAAAACTCAGAAGTGATTCCAGACTTTTGCACACCACTGTAAGTACACCACATCTAGGGCTCTCCCTCAATCCAACTCTCTAGTCACCCAGTCAAAGAAATCTGACAAATCTGATAAGACCTGCCTCTGGTAAACCCATGCTGCCTTGTATCCTGCAAGCCATTGGACTCCAGAAACCTTACTATCCTCTGTTTTAGCAGGGTTTCCATTAATTTACTCACTAGAGATAAGACTAACCGGCCTGTAATTCTCTATCTCATTCTTACTTCTGCTTTTGTGTAAAGGGACCACATGTGCCTTTCTCTATTCCTCTAGGCCCACTCCCAACTCTAAAGAAGCATTGAAAAGGTCAGACTTTGGAGCTGCTAGAACTTCCCCCAATACTCTGGGATGTATCTGATCTGGCTCCATTACTTTGGGTACTTCTAATGTAGCTAGTTTATGAACAGTTTTCTGAAAATCATTCAAGATCCCTTTCACTTCTGTTCCTGTTTGTGGGTGTGTTTGAAGATTCTGCTCTGGGCCCTCTATCTGAACACAGAACAAACATTTGTTAAGCAATTCTGCTTTATTCTAATCGGTCCCCTCGCCCCTTTAGTCTAACAATACCACTTTTTCACTTCCTCCTCACTAACATATCTGAAAAATGTCTTGTCCCCCCATTTTATTGCATTGGCTATTTTTGTATCTTTGCTTTCCTGACTTTTCTTAGGTTCTCTAAGTTTTTCCAAATATTGAATCTTGTCTTCCTCTTTCTGTGATCTCTTGTATTTTATGAAGGCCATCCTTTCTTTTACCTTTCAGCTATTTTTGAGAATCATAGTGGCCTCTTTTACATTTGCATGTCTAACACAAAGATTTGTTGTGCTTAAAATACCCCCTTTCAGTTTTGCCCATTGCTTTTCTCCATCCCTCAGCTGTTCCCAGCCCACTAATGACTCCTTGAGATATTGTCCCATCTTGCAAAGTTAGTTTTTCCTAAAGTCTAGGGCCCTCGCCTTTGAATGGACTTTATCAGCCCTAGTCCTAATGCTGAACTACACCATCTGGTGATCACTGGATAAGAGATCTCCCACTATTACATCACAAACATTTCCCCATTGGTAAGCTCCAAGTCCAGTATGGCCTTTTCACGTGTGCAATTGGAGCTTAAAGGCTTGGCTTTTGCCAATGACATTTTTGGGTACTTGCCCACCCCCCAGTGCTAATGTGTGGTTTTGAGGGAGTTTTAAAACCTGAAACCCTACCAAATTCTTCAATGTTTCACCTCTAAACTTTTAGGGCTGAGCATGATTTAGCTGGATTGGGGGAAGGGGGAGGCTTTCCCTTTAAGGCACATAGGGGGAGAAAATGGAATATTTAGGTATCATCCACCGACAAGACTAATGCTTTTGAGTTTTTAATGTGAAGCTCCTATTAAACATTTGACACTTAACAGATATTGAGTACTCTAATTCTGCAGTTAAGTAAATGCATTAGATTATAGTGCCAAAATTGCTTTCCTAAGCATCCCTCCAATCCAGTTCCTTTCCTCTGGGTTGTGCTCCCCTTTCAGCAGCTTGGAGACTGAGTACGTCATTCTTTTGACACTGGAGTATCTCCAGGAGCAAGCAGGAATGTAGTTTTCACATATGGGTATCGTCTGTACCGATGGAGCCTGCGTGGGAATGCTCTCTAGCGTCCAATAGGAAAGTTTTTGGGAGCATCCCACAGCGCATGCATGCTGCCTTCCTGCCTCTGTACCTCTCTCACTTCAGTTCTTCATTTTCTGCAGAGCCGACAGGACGTGGTACGCTGTCACCGCAGAAAATGTACCTTTTATTTCTTGTTTTTTGTGGTTGCGTCTGCCTTCATTCGACACCTACCGATACCGCCGGTTCGCCTCTTCTTTCCTAAAAAAAAACAAAACCAAAAAAAATCTTGTATTTCTTCAGGGATCTTTCCCTGCTTCTGGTGCTAGGTGCCCTTTTTGGGCACTAGGCCCATTTTTCTTCAAGCATGGAGAAACCAGCTAGTGGTTTCAAAAAATGCTCAAAATGTGGCGGTACCATTTCCGTCACCGACACCCATGATTGGTATCTAAAATGTTTGGGTCCTGAACATTGTCGAACAGAGTGTCTCTCCTGCAAGAGGATGACCAAAAAGGGCCTGCAGAATAGAGCTGCAAAACTCGGTACCCTTTTTGCCGCCGACACGATGTCATTTGCATCGACATCTTCCAGGGCTTCATCTTCCTCCCATGGATCTCAGGTAACCAAATTGCAGTCTTCTAAGACTAGCCAGTCCTCGAAGGGTAAATCTCCTTCAAAGTATCGAGATGCCACTGGCGTTTCCCTCGAGGGTACTTCACCGGCAAAACAGCCCTGGTGGGAGTCTTCAGGCTCCAAAGCACGAATGGGGCTCCAGGATGTTCCAGAGGTCTCCACCTCTGCGGAACTACTGGTGCCATGTTTTGGAGTCGTAGCTGCTTCCACCAGTACCGGCACCCAGGCATTGGTAGGAGCAATGGATCACAGAATCCGTGCTATCAAACGCAGTCTAGCGGCCCTCTTAGCGGCTTTGGTACCGCTAAGACCGCAACAGACGGTTCAACATATATCAGTACTGACATTAGTACCAGTACCGACAGTACCTGCTTCGACAGGACTGCTTTCCCCCATGCCGATCTCCGGTATCGGGGATCAGGGACAGAGACATTTCGGTACCGACTTCAAGCAGTACCGATACCTTGCGTTACAGGAGCACCCAGTGCTTGAGTCTTCCGATTCCGATGACTGACGATTCTACCGGTACCAGAGCGAATCTGTTAGAAGATTTGGTTCCTTCTCATCGCAGAATGTCTCCTCAGAGGATATGTCCTAATAGGATTTCATACATGATTTAGCAAAGGGTCTTGCAATCACTGTGATTCCAGAAAAGGAACCTAGGGCAGAAGAAGTAAGAATTTTGCAATACCCTATGGCTCCCAAGGAAGCATCTATGCTTCCCATTCACAAGATCTTACTTAATCTAATGTTGAGAATGTGGGGAAACTCTTAACAATATCTTCACATTCCGGATGCCTTGACATTATGTACCGAGTGCCAAGTTGTCCTGGCTTTCAAAAAACTGTTTCCACTACCATTGAATGGTGTGGTATCGGACATGCAAAGAATCAAGAGTGCTAAAACACAATCTCTAGGAACAAGCAGGAATGTAGTCTTCACATATGGGTATCGTCGGTACCGACGGAGCCTGCGCAGGAATGCTCCCCAGCGTCCAATTAAAAAGCTTAATTGGGAGTATCCCACAGTACCTGCGTGCTGCCTTCCCGCCTTTCCCAACTGCCTCTCTCCAGTTCTTCGTTTTCCGCAGAGCCAGCAGGTCGTTCCTGTCACTGCAGAAAACCTTATTCTCCTTTTTTTTTTTGTGGTCGCGTCTGCCTTCCTTGACGCTATACCGGTACCGCTGGTTCGTTCTTTAAAAAAAAATAAAGTATTTTTTCCCCAAACTTTTCTTTTCCAGGTGCATGCGCCATTTTGGGCCTTAGGCCCAAAATTTCCTCTACTATGGAAAAACCCGCTTCGGGTTTCAAAAAGTGCACCAAGTGTGGTGGTACCATCTCCGTCACTGACACCCATGAGTGGTGTCTTAAATGTCTAGGTCCTGACCACTCCATCTAGGAGTATATGGCTTGTGCCATGATGTCCAAGAGGGGTCGACAAAACCAAGCTGCTAAGCTCAGCACCCTTTTTCCCTCTAATGCAGCTTCTGTGGCATCGACATCTTCCAGGGCTTCGTCTTCCTCCCATGGATCTCAGATAACTAAACATAAGTCTGGTCGGTCCTCAAAGGGTAGATCTCCTTCTAAGCATCGAGATGCCTCTGGCGTTGCCCTTGAGGGTTCTGTACCGGCAAAATTGCCGCAGCGGGAGGCTTCGGCTTCCAAAGTATTATCGTGGCTCCAGGATGTTCTTGAGGCCTCAACCTCGGCAGAACTACTGGTGCCATGCTCTGGGGTACCTGCTGCTTTCTCCAGTACCGACACCCAGGCATCGGTAGCGTTGATAGACCAGAGGTTCCTGGCTATTGAATGCAGTCTGGCAGCTCTCCTTGCAGCATCGACACCCTTGGAACCGCGTCACAGTTCAACCGGCACCAACTCCGGCACCGGTATTGGTACCAGTACCTACCGCATCGACATCGGTGTCTGCTTTGCCGGCACCCAGTCATGCTATGCCTTCCGGTACCGATACACCGGCACCGATTCCCTCCGGTACCGACTTCAGTCGGTACGGTATCGTGCTCTACAGGAGCATCCGAACAGAAGGTACTTTGAATCCTCGGAGGAGTCTGAGGATTCTGACGACTGTCGATACCGGACTACTTCTCCTGGAGGAGCCTTCCTCTCCTAAACGTAGGATGTCTCCTCCAGAAGATATCTTCTTTCAGGATTTTATCAGGGAGGTGGCTCGGTCTTTCCATTACTGTGGCTCCCGAGACAGAGCCCAGAGCAAAGGAGTTGGAGATTCTACAATATTCCAAGGCTCCGAAGGAGGCAGCTACTTTGCCTGTCCATGAGATCTTACAGATCTCATGCTAAGAATATGGGAAACACCTCTTACCACATTTCCTCACTCTCATAGACTGGATACCATGTATCGAGTCCCTCCTTGTCCTGGTTTCCAGAAGACTCAGCTTCCCCACCACTCTATTGTTGTGGAATCAGCTATGAGAAGGATCAGGAGTGCAAAGAGGCATGCCTCTAATCCTCCAGGACGTGAGTGTAGAACTTTGGATGCCTTTGGACGTCGTACTTTCCAGGCTTCCATGCTTTCTGCCAGGATCAGTTCCTATATTTTATATATGGGAATGTTCCTTAAAGAAGTCACAGGAGATTTAGAGGTTTTGAGCCCTCTTCTTCCTGAAGATAAGAGGCAGGATTTTCTCACACTGGTTAAACATGCCCAGGATGTTTCTAAATTTGTCAATCGTGCAGCTTTTGACTGTTTTGAGTGCATAAGCAGAACCTCTGCCATTGCCATAGGTGCATGTAGAATTGCCTGGCTCCAGGCATCCGATTTGGAGCTCTGGGTGCAGGACAAACTGGGAAATATCCCTTGTACAGGTGAGAATCTATTCGGCAAAAATTTGCAAGAGAAAGCCAATGAGTTGGATGCTGACAACTCCACTTTGGATAGGTTATCCAAGGCCACAGCTGATCCTGCAAGGAAGAAATCTTTCAAGAAACCATTCTTCTCAAAAAAGGTTTTACCTGCCCAAAAGTCAGCAACCGTCTAAACAAAGTAAAGCAAAGACTGCTAAGCCTCAACCGTCTCAGCAGTCTCAGCCTCCACAAGGCCTTTGACTTTCATCTAGAGAACTTAGCCTTCCTGGCTCAATGGACCAGAGCCTTCCACCATTCCAGGAAGATTGTGTCACTTTGCCCCCAGATGGGGGCAGATAGCAGCTGAACATTGGACTTTCTCCATTATAAAAGAGGGGTACAAGCTTAATTTTACCCTCTCCCACAATGGTAAGACAGTTCAATTCTCATACCTCTCTCATCAACCTGTTAGATCAAGAGGTCACTATGCTTCTTGCCCAAGGGGCAATAGAAGAGTACCCATTCCCCAACAGGGTAGAGGGTTTTACTCCCCCTATTTCCTTATCCCAAAGAAAACAGGGGGACACAGACCTATTTTAGACCTCAGAGAATTGAACAAATTCCTGTTCAAAGAGAAATTCAAGATTTCTCTGGGGACTCTGCTGCCATACCTTTGGAGTCAGGATTGGCTTTGTTCTCTAGGTCTCAAGGATGCGTACACTCATGTTCTCATCCATCCAACTCACAGAAAGTTCCTTCGGTTCCTTTTTCAAGGAAGGCACTACCAATACAGGGTGCTTCCTTTTGGCCTGGCCTCAGCACCAAGGGTGTTCACGAAATGCATGGCTGTGGTAGCAGCATTTCTTCGCACTCTAGGAATATTAGTCTTCCCCTACTTAGACGACTGACTCATTCGAGACCCATCAGAGTCAGAGGCCAGGACTTCTCTATCTTGCACAATACTTATACTTCAGTATTTGGGTCTTGTCATAAACATCCCAAAATCCAGTCTAACTCCCGCTCAGTCTCTAGAGTTCATAGGAGCTTTGCTGGATACCAGAAAAGCAAGGGCCTATCTTCCCCAGGCCCATAGCCTTCGCATGGTGCAGTTAGCTTCTCAAGCAGTGCTAAAGCCTCATCTCACTGTTCGAGAAATGTTACAACTACTAGGCCACATGGCATCTACCGTGCATGTGGTTCCTTATGCTCGCTTCCATATGAGAGCAGCCCAGTGGACTTTATCCTCTCAATGGACCAAGGCATCAGGGTCCCTGTCAGACAAAATAGCAAACACAAATCGCCTTATTTTGTCCTTCCAATGATGGCAGTCCACTCAAAACCTGTTGCTGGGGTCCCCATTTCAACAACCTTTACCCCAGGCAACTCTCACAACAGATGCTTCTCCAATGGGTTGGAGAGCTCATCTGCAAGACCTCTCCACCCAAGCCACTTGGACTCCACAGGAGACTCATCTACACATCAGTCTTAGAATTCAGAGCAATCTTCCTTGCTCTGCGAATGTTCCACACCCTGCTGAGCTACAAGACAGTCCTCATTCATACGGACAATCAAGTAACCATGTTCTACGTGAACAAGGAGGGAGAAACAGGCTCTGTTGCTTGCAATGAAGCTTTGCGACTATGGGCCCTCGCCAGAGAGCATCAGATTCATCTCCTGGCAGTGTATTTTCCAGGTATCCAAAACTCTTGGGCAGGCAGACTGTCGAGTGCTGCTTCCACACGAATGGTCTCTACATGCAGACCACGTGGCCAAGATTTTTCAAATTTGGGGAACCTCGGACATAGACCTCTTTGCAAGTCCGTTGAATGCCAGACTTCCCTGGTTCTGTTCTAGAATTCTGGCTCAGGGCTCTCAGGCCAGGGATGCTTTCCTCCTTCATTGGGGTCAGGACTTCCTTTATGCCTTTCCACCCATTCCCCTGATTCCCAAAACCCTGTTCAAGCTTCAGAGAGACAGAGGCTGTATGATTCTCATAGCTCCACGTTGGCCACGGCAAGTGTGGTACCCTCTGCTTCTACATCTCTCTCAAGCTCCCTCTCTGGAGTTAAGCTCTGCTCCAGATCTCCTGTCTCAGGAGGACGGAATGTTATGGCATCCCAATCCCCAGTCTCTGCATCTCAGGGCTTGGTTGCTTAAGGCCTAGATCTTCAGGATCTTAACCTTCCTCAGCAAGTAAAGGATATCCTTTATGCTTCTAGAAAACCTTCCACAAGACGCTCTTATGCTTTCAATTGGAAAAGGTTTACCATATGGTGTTCGCAGAAGGGTCTTAACCCCCTTGCGATACTTCTGGAATAATTACTGGAGTATCTCCTTCATTTATCCAATGCAGGACTTAAAACTAACTCAGTAAGAGTCCATTTAAATGCTATTGCAGCTTCTTTCAAGCTTTTAAATGGACAACCTATTTCCTCCCATCCTCTCATAGCAAGATTTATGAGAGGCCTTCTTCTAACTAAGCCTCCCATTAAGCCACCACCGGTGCCATGGGACTTAAATCTGGTTCTTGGCCAGCTCATGAAGCCACTGTTCGAACCCTTAGCTACTACCTCATTGAAACTCCTTTCTTGGAAAGTTAACTTTCTGATTGCTATCACATCAGCATGTCGCATCAGTGAGTTGCAAGCAGTAGTGGCTGATCCACCTTATACAAGGTTCCATTGTGACAAGGTAGTCCTTAGGACTCATCCACACTTTATGCCAAAGGTGGTCTCGCCTTTTCATCTTAACCAAGCGGTCTACCTGCTTGTGTTTTTTCCAAGGCCTCATGCATCAAATGCAGAAAGGAATCTTCATACTTTAGACTGTAAAAGAGCTTTAGCTTTTTACTTACAAAGAACACAACATAGAAAGTCCTCTCAACTCTTTGTTGCTTTTGATCCTTCTCATTTGGAACTTCCAGTCTCCAAGAGAACACTGTCCAATTGGATTGCACAGTGTATTTCCTTTGCCTATCAGAGTAAGAACCTTCCTCTGGAGGGCCATGTCACAGCTCACAATGTGAGAGCCATGGCAGCTTCAATGGCTCATCTGCACTCTGTGTCTATCGACGACATCTGTCGAGCAGCCACTTGGGCCTTGGTTCATACCTTCATTGCCCATTACTGCTTAGAAACATAGAAACATGATGACAGAAAAAGACCACAAGGCCCATCTAGTCTGTCCTTCCATAACTACAACAGTCCACTTTTTGCCTTTAGAGATCCTCTGTGTTGGTCCCATGCTTTTTTGAATTCAGTTACTGTCCTCATCTCTACCACCTCCACTGGGAGACTATTCCACGGATCCACTACTCTTTCCGTAAAGAAATATTTCCGCATATCACTCCTGAATCTATCTCCCTTCACCCTCATCCCATGTCCCCTCGTAGCAGAACTTGCTTTCAATTGAAAGAGGCTCTCTCCCTGAACATTTATGCCACGGAGGTATTTAAACATCTCAATCATATCACCTCTATCCCGCCTTTCCTCTAAGGTGTACATATTAAGATCCTTAAGTCTGTCATATGCTTTATAATGAAGCCCATTAATCATTTTAGTAGCAACCCTCTGCACCGACTCCATCCTGTTCACATCCTTTTGAAGGTGCGGTCTCCAGAATTGCACACCATACTCCAAATGAGGTCGCACCAAAGACTTATACAGAGGCATTATCACCTCCTTTTTTCTGCTAGCCATTCCTCTCCGTATGCACCCAAGCATCCTTCTAGCTTTTGCCGTCGCCTTTTCTACCTGTTTTATTTTTATTATTTATTTATTATTTTATTACAAATTCTTATATACCGCGCTATTTGGCATCAGCGCGGTTCACATTATAACACAACGACCATAACAACATGCTGTTTGGTTTTACATAGAACAGGGGTCCAAACTTGGATAACAGGGGTAACTATATACATGAGATTTTTACATAGTAAAGAGTAGCTTGGATAACAGGGTTGATTATATACATGAGATATTTACATGGCAATGAGTGGGTGAAATAACATAATGAACGTGAGGGTTGTTTCTTAGAGTGGGTCATCTCTTCAGAGGGGTGTCATTGGAGTTTGGGTAGCATTGGAGGAATAAATGGTATTTGAGTGCCTTTCTGAACTGTAATAGGTTGGCAATCGCCCTAATGTCAGGGGGTAGGGCATTCCAGCATTTAGGTACATAGTAGCGGAACGCCCTGTTTGTGGTTGATATGTTGCACTTTGATGATTCCTTTGGTTTTACTAGTAGGTTTATGGCTATTGCTCTTCTGGATCTGTTGGGGGGCACCATGTGAATAAGATCTGTGAGTGAAGGGGATGAAATACCTTTGATTGTTTTGAACGCTAGGAGAAGGGTTTTAAAGATGATTCTTCCATGGATAGGTAACCAGTGAAGTTGTTTGAGAATGGGGGTCACGTGGTCACTTTTGGCGGCTCCGTGTAGGACCCTTGCTGCAGCATTCATGGCCAGCTGTAAAGGGGCCAGCGTGGAGTGGGGGAGCCCTTGAAAGATGGCGTTTGCAAAGTCCAAGTGCGGCAGTATTAGCGCTTGGTATATGGTCCGGAAGTCATCTGGGTCCAGTAGGGAGCGCAGATGCCTGATTGTGCGGATTTTGAAGTATACAGCTTTGACAATGTTTATGTGGTGTTTCATATCCAGGCGTTGGTCCAACGTAACTCCGAGGTATCTTATTGTTTCTTTGGTTAGTAAGTCCACTTCATTAACACTGACATGGGGTGGAGGAGTAAAGTTGGGGTCTCTGGAGATGAAAAGAACCTCTGTCTTTTTATGTTGAATGCGTAGATTCTGTGATTGAAGCCACGCTGAGACAGCATTGAAACAGTCTATTGCTGGTGTTAGGTCCATTTGGGCTGTGGAGAACGGCATGTATAAAAGAATGTCATCTGCATATATCAAACAGCTCACATTAAATGATCTTATGATGTTGCAGATGGGCTGCATGTAAATATTGAATAGTAGGGAGGACAAGGAGGAGCCTTGAGGTACACCTTGTTTTTGATGGAAGTGTTTTGATTCCTCAGATCCAGACTTTACGTATTGCCATCTTGCTTCCAAATAGGATTTACACCACTCTAGTGCATTGTTGCAGATGCCCTTCTCTTTCAACCTTCCCAGGAGAATTTCGTGACTCACCGAGTCGAACGCAGCGGCGATGTCCAAGAAGATGAGCACAAAACCTTGATGGATGTTGTCTATGCCTGTGATTATTGCGTTGAATAGGCTGGTAAGTAGGGTCTCGACTCCATGATATTCTCTAAACCCATGTTGGCAGTGATCTAGGGGAGCTGCGGAGTCTATGTGATTTTGAATCTGCCGTTGTACCTCTTTCTCAGTTATCTTGGCTAGCAAGGGAATACTGGCTATTGGCCTATAAGAATCGGCCTTCTGCGGGTCAAGCTTGGGGTTTTTCAATAGTGGCCTAATGGATGTCTGCTTAAGTGTTGTGGGGAAGTATCCTGTTGTGAAGGAGAGGTTCATTAGGTTTGCGATGAATGGACTGAACACATCACGTAGTTCCTTAATCCAAAAGGCTGGGCATGGGTCAGTCTGTGCTGTGGAGGTGTTGAGGGATGTTATGATATCTTCAATGCATTTAGTGGATGGTGTAGAGAACTTGTCAAGTAGGGTTAGGCCTGTTGGTTCCTGAAACTGAATTGCTGAATCCTTTTTGGTTTGAATGATCTTGGATTGCAGGTAGTCTGCGTATTCTTGTGGGTGAATCACACTGTGCTGATCGGGTGATGGTTCTTTCGAGAGGGATTTGACCAAGTTGAAGAGGTCACGTGGTTTATTCAATGATCTCTTTAGTGTGTCGGTGTGATATTGTTTCATTTTGGTTGTGATTGCTTCACGATGAATTGAGAGGTGAGTTTGGTAGGCGGTCTGATCTTCAATAGAGAGTGATCGGCGCCATCGGCGCTCAAGTCTACGTAGTTGGGTGAGAGAAGATCGCTACTTTAAGATCATCAGACACAACCACGCTACTTTAAGATCATCAGACACAACCACGCCTAGGTCCCGCTCTTCTTTAGTGGACAAAAGTACTTCACCTCCTATACTGTATTGCTCCCTTGGATTGCTGCAGCCCAAATGCATGACCTTACATTTTTTAACATTAAATCCCAGCTGCAAAATTCTAGACCATTCTTCAAGCTTAGCTAGATCCCTCCTCATGTTCTACACCTTCCTGGGTGTCTACTCTATTGCAGATTTTGGTATCATCCGCAAAGAGGCAAACCTTACCCGACTGCTCTTCCGCTATATCACTAACAAAGATGTTAAAAAGAATCGGACCAAGGACAGATCCCTGGGGCACACCACTGGTAACGTCCTTCTCCTCAGAGTGAGCTCCATTTACTTGTACTCTTTGTCGCCTCCCACCCAACCAATTTCTAACCCAAGCAGTAACTTTAGGGTCCATCCCTAGGGTGCTCAGTTTGTTTATAAGTCGCCTGTGAGGAACAGTGTCAAAGGCTTTACTGAAATTTAAATACACCACATCTAGAGCTCTCCCTCGGTCCAACTCCCTGGTCACCCAGTCAAAGAAATCAATCAGATTTGTCTGACAAGACCTGCCTCTGGTGAATCCATGCTGCCTCGGATCCTGTAATCCGCTGGACTCCAGAAACCTCACTATTTTCTCTTTCAGCAGCGTTTCCAATAATTTACTCACCACCGAAGTTAAACTAACCGGCCTGTAGTTTTCAACCACATCCTTACTTCCGCTTTTGTGTAAAGGCACCACATGAGCCTCTCTCCAGTCCTTTGGCACCACTCCCGACTCCAACGAGGCATTGAAAAGGTCAGTCAGTGGAGTTGCTAGAACGTCCCCAAGTTCCCTCAGTATTCTAGGGTGTATCCCATCCGGTCCCATCGCTTTGTCTACTTTAAGTTGAGCTAGTTTCTCACGTACACAGTCTTCTGAAAATTGTTCAAGATGTCCCTCGCTTCTGTTCTTATTTGTGGGTGTTTTCTGAGGTCCTGCTCCTGGTTCTTCATCTGTGAACACAGAACAAAAATATTTGTTAAGCAAAGCTTGGACAAGGACTCCCGCCGGGATGCCTTGTTTGGTCAGGCTGTTCTCCAACACCTGTTCATACCTAATCAACTCCTACCCGCCATCCCTGGTTGGATGCCAGAGATCCATGGGGGGAAGTGGAGCCCTTTTACAGGGACACACAACTTCTGGGGTCTCTCCCTGGCATCTAAAGCTAGGTAGTCCCCATATGTTAAGACTACATTCCTGCTTGTTCCTGGAGATAGCATAGTTACTCACCTGTAACAGGATCTCTGGGAACAGCTGGAATTTAGTCTTCACAACCCACCCACCTCCCCTAGGAGTTGTATCTCTCTCTCTCTCTCTTTGTCTCAGCTTTAAACTCAACTGGAGAGAGGCAGTTGGGAAAGGCGGGAAGGCAGCACGCAGGCGCTGTGGGATGCTCCCAAAAGCTTTCTAATTGGACGCTGGGGAGCGTTCCCATGCAGGCTCCGTCGGTACCAACGATACCCATATGTGAAGACTAAATTTCTGCTGTTCCCGGAGATCACCTGTTACAGGTGAGTAACTAACTATGCTTTCTTCTAATCCTGCAGGCCGGGAATCCAGGACACTCGATGCCTTTGGGCGTCGATGCTTTCAATTCTCCGTGCTATCAGCCAGGATCAGTTCCTACATTCTTTATATGGGAATGTTCCTGGAAGCAGTCACAAAAGACTTAGCTCATTAGCCCTTTTGTCTCAGAGGAAAAAGAGCAGACTATCTTATTCTGGTCAAGCACGCCCAGAATGTCTCAAAATTCATAAACCGTGCTACCTTTGATTGCTTTGAATGTATTAGCAGAACCTCTGCCATATCCATAGGAGCACGTCGTATTGCTTGGCTTCAAGCATCAGACTTAGGACAGTGGGTGCAAGAAAAGCTGGGAAACATTCCTTGCACAGAAGAAAATCTCTTTGGCAAGGACTGGCAGGACAAGGCTAATCAGCTTGAATCTGACAATACTACTTTAAACAGATTGTCAAAGGCTACAGCCAACCCAGCAAAGAAGAAAATATTTAAAAAAAACATTTTCAGTAAGAAAAAGAAGCCTTACCAATCTTACACCCATCAAACTCACTGTCCGCTCCATGTTCCCCAGAAGGGGCAACAGAACAGATATCAAAGAAAGCCGCAAGTTCAAAAAGCTCAACTTGCTCAACAGACCCAGCCCCCTCAGGGTCTTTGACTTCTATCTAGAGAACTTAGTCATTCTGTTCCTAAAAGGTTCATAACCCTTGGCCGTTCCAGGCAGGCATTTTGTCAAAAGATGGCAACAAATAACATCAGAAAATTGGACTCTGTCCATTGTACAACTGGGGTACAAGCTTCATTTTCTCAACTTGCCCCCACCTACAATAATAAAACAGTTCAATTCTCAGGGCCCTGCCACCGACCTCTTGTGACAGGAGGTCACATCACTTCTAGCTCAAGGAGCAATGAAAGAGGTACCCATTCCCCCAACAGGGGACAGAGTTTTACTGCCCCCCTACTTCCTTATTCCAAAGATGGCAGGGGGACACAGACCTATATTAGACCTCAGAAAATTAAATATTTGTTCCAAGAAAAGTTCAAAATGATCTCCCTCGAGCACTTTTACCATACCTCCAAATTCAGGCCTGGCTATGTTCTCTAGATCTAAGAGATGCGTACACGCATATTCTCATCCCCTCAGATCACAGGAAGTTTGTTCGATTTTGTCCAAGGAAGACACTTCCAGTACAGAGTTCTTCACTTCGGACTAACCTCTCCTCTAAGAGTCTTCACAAAATGCATGGCAGTGGTAGCAGCATTTATGAGGACTCTGGGAATATTCGTCTTCCCTTACTTAGACAATTGGCTCATTCTAGCATCGACAGCTCCAGAGGCCAGCTTCGCTCGCTCTCGAGCAATGAGAATTCCTCAATACTTGGGGCTGGTCATAAACCTCCAAAAATCTCATCTCACCCCCTCTCTATCTCTAGAATTCATAAGGGCTTGTCTACACACACGGCAGTCAAGAGCTTTCCTGCCCCAGCCATGCTGTCTACATATAATGCAAATGGCATCTCAAGCATCTATGAAGGTATCCCTTACTGCTCGGGAGATGCTTCAACTGCTGGGACACAGGGCATCCACTGTCCATGTGGTTCCCTATGCTCGCCTCCACATGCGAGCAGTCCAGTGGACCCTTTCCTCTCAGTGCTCACAAGCCTCGGGTCGACTAACAGACAAAATCAGAACTACCACACGTCTGATTTCGTCCCTGCAATGGTGGCAATCCCTGGAAAACCTCCTTGTAGGCTTTCCTTTCCAGCAGCCTCTGTCAAACTACTTTGACGACAGATGCATTCAAGATGGGTTGGGGGGCCCACTTGCACGATCTCTCCACCCTGAGTCTTTGGACCTCACAGGAGGTTTCCCTTCATATAAACCTCCTAGAGCTGAGAGCCATTTTCAATGCTATTCAAGTCTTTCAGGGCCAACTCAGCAACAAAACGGTACTGGTCCAAACAGTCAATCAGGTAGCTGTGTTCTATGTGAACAAGCAAGGCGGAACAGGCTCTCTGTCACTAAGGGGAGGAGTGGTCTAGTGGTTAGGACAAGGTACTTCAGGCCGGAGGGCCGGGGGTTCAAGTCCCACCTGGGGACAGCAATCTCAGGCCGGAGGGACTGGGATTTCTAGTCCTATAGGCACTCCTTGTGGTCTTGGGCAAGCCACTTAACCCTCCATTGCCCATGTTCCCTGTAAGTATTAGCATGTGTGTCATATCCCCTTGTGTTAAATGTATCCCCCAATTGACCGCTTTGACCTGGTGAAAAGCGGGATATAAATACAGCAAAATAAATAAAAAATAAATAAATATGCAATGAAGCTTTGCAAATATGGGCCCTCGCCAGAGTTACAAATTCACCTCTTTGTGGTATACCTTCCTGGCATTCAAAACTCTTGGGCAGACAAACTCAGTCGAATGCTACTGTCACACAAGTGGTCCCTCCACTCATATCAGCTTACTCGAGTGTTTCAAATCTGGGGAGCACCAGATATAGACCTCTTTGCAAGTCCGCAGAATGCTAATCTTCCCCGATTCTGTTCCAGAATTCTGGCTCAAAACTGTCAGGCAAGAGATGCTTTCCTACTCCACTGGGGGAACAGGGCGTCCTCTGTGCCTTCCCACCCATTCCCCTCATTCCCAAGACTTTATTCAAACTTCAGAGAAACAGAGGTTGTATGATACTCATAGCTCCACGTTGGCCACAGCAAACGTGGTATCCTCTTCTGCGTCTTTCTCAAACCACTCCTCTGGAGTTGGAGAATGCTCCAGATCTCTCGTCGCAGGAGGATGGATCTTTACTGCATCCCAATCCCCAGTCCCTACATCTCAGGTCCTGGTTACTGAAAGCCTAGAATTCCAGGATGTTAACCTTTCTCAACAAGGATATCCTCCTGGCTTCCAGAAAACCCTCCACAAGACGTTCCTACGCTTTCAAGTGGAAAAGGTTCTCTATCTGGTGTTCACAAAAGGGACCTAACCCCCTTGGTACCTGTAGAGTTGCTACTGGAGTATCTTCTACAATTATCAACTTCTGGTCTGAAGACGAATTCAGTTAGGGTCCATCTTAGTGCTATTGCTGCTTTTCATAAACCTTTCGATGGACAACCTGTTTCTTCTCATCCACTTATATTTATTTATTTACATTTCTTATATACCGCACTATTCAATATCAGCGCAGTTTACATCAAACAAAAAATTTCAGAACATTTACATGTGAGTTTACAATAAAATAGGATAACAAAACTTGGATAACAGGTAATTACAAGTAACAGGAACAGCCAACTTGTCATACGAGTATAACTATTTACATCATCAAGTTATAGAAAATAGATGTATAATTAATGGTCATAGGACACCTTACTACGTGCGGTATCATGGCTCACTAGGTGATTTGGTGTCACTATCAGTCTTGGAGTGGGGGCATGCTTCTGTGATCGTTGGGAAGTATTTGAGGAATAAGTAGTGTTTGAGGGCCTTTCTAAATTGAATATATCAAGATTTATGAGAGGCCTACTTTTAACAAAACCTCCCATTAAACCACCACCAGTGGCATGGGATCTAAATCTTGTTCTTGGTCAGCTTATGAAACCGCCCTTTGAACCTTTAGCCACTTCAGACCTAAAGTTTCTTTCATGGAAAGTTATTTTCCTAATTGCCATCACTTCTGCAAGACATATTAGTGAACTACAGGCGTTAGTAGCTGACCCTCCTTATACAAGGTTTCACCATGATAAAGTAGTCCTCAAGACTCGTCCTCAATTTTTGCCAAAGGTGGTTTCGCCTTTTCATTTAAACCAGTTGGTTTTATTTCCTACATTCTTCCCTAGGCCTCATGCCTCCAGTGCTGAAAGGAATCTTCACACATTGGATTGTAAAAGAGCCTTGGCTTTTTATCTCTAAAGAACTAAGCCACATAGAAAATCTTCTCAGCTTTTTGTGGCTTTTGACTCTAGTCATTTGGGACTTCTAGTTTCTAAAAGAACTCTGTCAAATTGTATTGCAGATTGCATATACTATACATATCAGAGTAAGGGACTTTCTCTCGAAGGCCATGTCACGGCTCACAATGTGAGAGCAATGGCAGTCTCAGTGACTAACCTTCATTCTGTCTCTATTGATGACATCTGCAAAGTAGCCATTTGGACTTCGGTACATACTTTCACAGCCCACTATTGCTTAGACAAGGACTCCCGTTGGGATGCCTTGTTTGGCCAGGCTGTTCTACAACATCTCTTCCATACTTAATACAACTCCTACCCACCATCCACAGTTTGGATGCCTAAGGTCCATGGGAGGAAGCATGACCCATCTCACCTGGGTTCGCAGCTAGCTGGGGTCACCCCTTGGCATCTTTCAGCTGGGGAGTCCCCATATGTGAAGACTGCATTCCTGCTTGTTCCTGGAGATAGCATTGTTACTCACCTGTAACAGGTGATCTCTGGGAACAGCATAAATTTAGTCTTCACAACACACCCACCTACCCTAGGAGTTCTCGTTCGCTCGCTCTCGCGCTCAGCTATAAATTCAACTGAAGTGAGAGGTACAGAGGCGGCAAGGCAGCATGTATGCACTGTGGGGATGCTCCCAAAAGCTTTTTTATTGGACGCTGGGGAGCATTCCCGCGCCAGCTCCGTTTGGTACTGACGATACCCATATCTGAAGACTAAATTCCTGCTGTTCCCGGAGATGACCTGTTACAGTTGAGTAACTACACTGTATATACCACTGTCACCTCCCACCAGCTCCAGTATGCTCAGTCTCCAAGCAGCTAGGAAGCAGTAAGCCAGGAGATTAGGCTTACTGGAGAGACATTTAGGAAGGCCGGATTATTTCTTTAATTTCTTTTTTTCTTGGGTCTCCCTTACATACAGGCAGGCGTGTGGGCCAGAGTGGGAGAGGGAGTGCCTCCTCCCCTCTCACTGTCTTAAATGCTCCAACAGAGCAGGAGAAGGCTTCTGTGCAAGTTTCAGCACCTGGTGGCTCCCGATCCCTGCTAGGTTGAGGAGCCGTCGTTGCATACCAATTGGTCTGCCAGGGCTAACCATCTGTTCTATTCTACCGCAGAGCCGAAGCCCTCTCGGCAGCTGAGCATGTGGGTGGAGCGGCATCGCCAAAAGAGTCTGCTCTAGAGTGCTGGGAGCAGAAAGGAGTGAAGCAGAGAGCTGCAGCGGCAGACTGTGTGGGGAATTGTAACACACGGTCGCCAGCCATGTGCTAGCAGCAGGACTGCCACGCCGGAGGCACAGGCAGTGTCAGAGGAGGTATGCCCTTGTGTTCGGGCTCTCTTTCACACGTTTTTTGCCGCTGGAGTCCTGATTCATCATTGAGACTCATTTGTGCATTTGGGGCTGGTTGGCATGGTCTCCCATTATTAAAGGGGAATGAGGTGCCAATAGTACTTGTTGGTCTCATTTCTTATTTGCTTTAGCAAAACAAGTTTTGTTCAGAGACTAGGTTTTTTTGGCACTGAGCTTTAGCCTTCTGTTTGTTCAGGGCAGTCCAGACATCATGCTGGCAAGGCTGCAGTGTTTGGTGTGTGGCATCCAGCGGGGAGCAGCGTCAGACAGGAGTGTGCAGAGACTGCACAATAGACACTGCATCCTTGGAACAGGGGATCCAGGCAAGTATAGACCAGGAAACCCCTGTTGGCCCTCTCCCAGGAGTCAGCGGGACCCGGGGACACAATTGTTGAGTCTGGGTCTCTGCCGCCTTCACTGTCGGATCAGTCTGCTCTCCCTCTGCCGCAGCCCAGGCCCTCCACTTTGAAGGGAGAAGAGGAACGGGTAAGCTGGGGTGGGTTTTCCCCCGAGTTTCTGTTGCTGCACAAAGCGTTTTGTCTGAAGCTACAGAATGTACTAGGTCAGGGGTGAGCGCAGGAGTGTGCAGCAAAAAGAGGAGCTGACCACAAGGAGCCAGAAGACGCAGAGGTGCCTCTGAAACTGGCTAGGCTGGTGAATGATGCGGCTCTCCACTCCCCCATTCAGAGGCTCATGAGGGGGGAGTCCTCTGACCGGGAAATGGGGGAGGATGAGGAGGAGCTCAAAGATGGCGAGTTTCTGGAGGAGGAACAGGCCAGGATTGTTCGGGTGTTCCGCTAAGAAGTTGCCGACATTAATCAGCAAGTCCTTGAAGACCCTCAATATCTCCCCATTCGTCCCAGCGGAGGAGGCGGCATTGGAGAATCCATTGATTCAGGCAGTTAGGAAGTCACAAAAGGGTTTTCCTAGTTCACCAAATGGCTCTTTAGATGATCCAAGAGGAGTGAGACCAGCCAGAGTCTGGCTTAAGGAGGGGTGTGGTCCATGTTTCAATTATACCCCTTGCCGGAGCAGGAGAGAGATTTACTTTGGTCCCCTAGAGTGGACGCGGCCATGTAGATAGCAACCAAGAAGACAGCTATCCCTGTTGAGGGCAGTGCAGCCCTTAAGGATACCCAGGACAGGAAGCTAGACAAGCCTTTGACATCAATGCCCTGGCTCTCCAGGCTTCCATGTGCAGGGCTTGGGTGGCCAGGGCTTGCCTTTGATGGACTCAGCAGCTGTAGCTGCCGAGTGACCTCCCTGGTGGCTCAGCTAGGAAGACAGCAAGGATTGAGTTGGGGCAGCCTTCCTCACTGATAGCCACTATAACCTTATCAGGAGTCTTGCGAAGAGTATGGCTTCGGTGGTGGCAGCCCATTCGGTATCTGTGGCTCTGCAACCAGGCAGCAGATGGTTCCTCTAAAGCCCGTCTCAGCAGGCTCCCCTTTAAGGGTAAACTACTGTTTGGGGAGGACCTGGACAAATTGGTTAAGGAGCTGGGGGAATCTAAGAGAGGCAGGCTCCCTGAGGATAGGCTGAAACAGTCGCAACCCCACACCCGTGCGGTCCCAGCCACACGAGTTTCATAAGTTTGTCAGCTCGTGCAATGCCCTCTGAGGGGTTGATTTCCTGCGAGAGGACAATTTCTGGGGGTTTCAGGGG
Source organism: Ichthyophis bannanicus (assembly GCA_033557465.1). NCBI lineage: Eukaryota > Metazoa > Chordata > Amphibia > Gymnophiona > Ichthyophiidae > Ichthyophis > Ichthyophis bannanicus. Next base: position 114,530,004 of record CM066032.1, on the reverse strand, counting down.
GCAGGAAGGGGATTTGGGGCCTCTTCCTCCACCTCGGGTCCTAGGAAGCCACAATGAAGTGAGGGGGGCCCAGAGGGGGTTACTGCTGGTTGGGGGGGGGGCAGGGGACGACACACCTGCGGCAGTTTTTCTTAGCCTGGTTCTGGGTCACTTCAGATCAATGGGTTCTGGAGGTGGTTCAAGAAGGGTATGCTCTCGAACTTGCAAGACCAATCCCACCCGTTGTTTGTGCAGTCGCCCTGCAGAGCCCTGTCCAAGGCCATGGCAGTAAAGGAAGCCTTGGCGCGGCTTCTGCTCCTGGGAGCAGTTGTGCCGGTTCCCAAAAGCCAGTAAGGCTGCGGTCGGTGCTCCATCTATTTTGTGGTTCCCAAAAAGAGGGTTCCTTTCATCCGTTTCTCAACCTCAGACGAGTCAATCGTTGTCTCTGGGTTCCTCACTTTCACATGGAAACCCTGAGGTCGGTAATAGTGGCAGTACGGCAGGGAGAGTTTCTAACGCCTCCATGAGGTTGAGAGACGTTCTCCACATTCCCGTCCGCGAGTCACACCAGCAGTTTCTGTGTTTTGTGGTACCTATGACACTTCGTTTCAGGCATTGCCGTTTGGTCCGGTGACAGCGCCTTGTACCTTTACCAAGGTGATGGTCATGGTGGCTGCAGCTCTTTGCAAAAAAGGGATCATGATCCACCCGTACCTCAACAACTGGTTAATCCGCGCCAAGTCCAAGGAGAGCGTAAAGGCAACTGCCAAGGTAGTCATCCTCTTGAGGAGCCTTGGGTGGCTAATCAACCTGTCCAAGAGCAGATTGGTTCCCTCCCAGGAGATTGAGTATCTTAGGGCAAGGTTTGACATCCGCTTAGGCAAGGTGTTCTTGCCAGTTCAGAGGGCAAGGGAGCTTTGGCATCTGGTGCGACAGCTTCTAGCCATGAGAGCATCCTCTGCTTGGCATTATCTCCAAGTATTGGGGACCTTGGCGGCAACGATCGAGCTCGTAACCTGGGCGAGGACCCATGTGAGACTGCTCCAGTGATCCCTTCTTTCGCTGGTCTCATCAGCATCAGCCTTTGTCCTCAGCGCTACCATGTCCTCCTGTGACCAGGAGAGCCCTGGACTGGTGGCTCCAGCCAGGAAAACTGGAGCAAGGCATGCCCCTAGAGTCCCCGTGGTGGATTCAGTTGATGACAGATGCCAGTCTGGTCAGTTGGGGGGGCTCACTCCAGGGGCACTTTGTCCAGGGGTGCTGGCGTGCTCTAGAGGCTCGGAGGTCAAACAGGTTAGACATGCGAGCGGTGGCTCTAGCACTCAGAGCTTTCGAGCGCTGGTTACGACAGAATGCAGTCCGGGTGTTCTTGGATAACATCACCACGGTGTCCTATATTAACTGACAGGGCGGCATGAGCAGTCCTCCCTTGGAGGAGGAGGCAGAGCGGCTGCTCGATTGGGCCAAAGCCCATCTGCAGGCTTTGTCAGCAGTGCATGTAGCCGGGATAGGAAACGTCACCACGGACTACCTGAGCCGGGTCAAGGTGTTTCATGGAGAATGGGAGCTCTTGTCAGTAAGTGTTTGACCAGGTGGTGCACCAGTGGGGTCCACCCATCATGGACCTCATGGCAAGATGGGAGTGCCAAAGCAGGCCGCTTTAGCAGAAGAAAGGAAAGGATGTCAGAGGGCCTAGATGCTTTGGTTCAGAGGTGGCCCTCGGAGGGACTTCTGTATGTATTTCCTCTATGGGTTCTCATAGGCAGGTTCCTCCAGAGCATAGAAGCCCATCTGGTGCTGGTAGTTCTGATAGCCCCAGATTGGCCACGGCAGCTGTGGTATGCTGACCTTGTGAGGCTGCTGGCCAGTTGCCCCTGGCGACTTCTGGTGAGACAACCTAACTCGGGGTCCAGTCCGGATGCTGCAGGTGGGTTGATTCTCGCTTACAGCTTGGCTCTTGAAAGGGCAAGGCTGAAAAAGTGTGGGTACTCGAGGGTGGTGATTGTGATCTTAGTAAACGCACGGAAACATTCGACATGTCTCTGAGTGTGGCGCATCCTTGAAGGCTGGTGTGCAGTCTGGGAAAAGAGGCCTATGGCAGTCTCTGTGCCTGAGGTCCTGGACTTCGTACAGGCAGGGTTTGAGAAAGGCCTGGCTGCCAGTTTCTTAAGGGTGCAGCTAGCGGCAATTGCCTGTTACCGGGGTAAGGTTCAAGTTAAGTCGCTAGGGGAACACCCAGACATCAGATGGTTCCTGAAGGTGGCGAGGCGCCTACAGCCTCAGCAAAGGTCCTCAATTCCTCCCTGGGACCTCAATCTTGTGCTCAAGGCATTAGCTGGGGATCCCTTTGAGCTGGTAGGGCAAGCCTTTCTGAAAGACTTGACCCTCAAAACTGTGTGTTTGGTTGCTGTCTGTTCAGCTAGACTTATTTTGGAGCTCCAGGCTCTTTCGTGTCTGCCTCCGTTTCTGAGCTTCTTCAAGGAAAAGGTGGTCTTGCAGACAGTACCTTCGTTTTTTTTGCCCAAAGTTGTCTCCCCCTTTCATGTGAATCAGCCAGTGTCTCTTCCTGCCTTCTCAAAGGTGGAGCGAAGGAACATGGATGCTTGGTTGCACTGGCTGGATGTGTGCAGGGTCCTGAAGCACTACATTGATAGGACAGTGGCGTTTTGTAGATTGGATCGTTTGTTGTCTTTGGGGACCACGGAAAGGGGAGGCGGTGACCAAGGCCTCAATTTCCAGGTGAATTAAAGAGGCCATTGTTTCGGCATACATTCTGAAAAGACCCGTGCCGGGGGGTTTTAGGGCACATTCTACGTGGGCCCAGGCAGCCTCGTGGGCGGAATTCAGTCTGGTTCCGCCACTGGACATCTATAGGGCAGCTACATGGGCTTCCCTGCATACTTTCGCCAAGCACTATTGCTTGGATGTTCAGGCAGCCTGGGATGCCAAGTTTGGGGGAGCAGTTCTTCGGTCCGGTATTGCGAGTCCCTTCCATTCTTGAACTGCTCTGTTACATCCCAGAGGAAAGGGACCAGACTGGAGGAATGCTTAGGAAGGCATAATTGGAGCTTACCTGCTAATTAACATTCCTGAAGGAACACCAGTCCAGTCCCTGATCCCGCCCAGGTTTCTGCATAGTTGTGAAGATGCGTTGCTGGCCCGAAGAGGTGTTATGCAACAGTGGAATACCGTTTCAGAAGGCTCATCACCGAGAGGTTAGACTCAGAGCTGCAGAATGGACCAACGAGTGGCCCCTTACAGAGTGTTTTGGGGGCTAGTGATGGTTCAGGTAAGCTGCCTCCTCTTCAGGTAGGTGGGGAATTCCCTCTGGGGTTAAGAGGGAGGTAGTATGAATAGTAATATGAATAATAATAATAGTTTACAATTTTCCCAGTTAGCTGTAGTTTGTGGGGTGGTTAGTTTTTACTCTTTCATTCTCTCCATTGAGTCTGCTTTGTCAGTAGAATACTGGAGCTGGGGGGAGGTGCCAGTGGTATATATATACTCCAGTGTAATCAAAAGGATGACGTACTCAGTCTCCAAGCTGCTGGAAGGGGAGCACAACCCAGAGGATAGGGAATGGACTGGAGTTCCTTCAGGAACATTAATTAGCAGGTTAAGTATTCCTTATTTTTCAAACCTTGCCACTCCTGAGTCAAAAAGATGAGTTGAGAGATGGTGTGGAAGTTCTTGTAGAGGGGGAAGAGGCCTTGTTTGAGGAGGCAGCTTTTGATCTACCCTAGAGAGATAGGATGTTTTTTGTTTCAGTCCTTGGTTTATATAATACATTTTCTTATCCTGCTAGACCATATAAGTGGGTTACGTCCCCCTGCCAGCAGGTAGAGACAGACTTGAGCAGGTTTAAGTGAATTCATCATCTGGCATACCCTCTGGTATAGCATTGAGAAGCATGTATTGTCTGCCTCACGCAGGTGGCAAGGTGTGTGTGTGTGTACACTAGTATGGTAGTGAAGATGGGCCTTAATCTCCCTTCCTTGAATCATACTAAACCAGGCCAGACTGAATTGTGGGCAAGGAGATTATTGGGTATATTTTTTTCTCCATATTAGGAGTACTCTTGTCCACATGCTCATAAATTTGGGAATGGGCTTTTGCTCAGGTACTTAGATTTCGCATGGAGAATATACAACAAAATCTCCAGGAACAAGCAGGAATGAGTCTTCACATATGGGTATCGTAGGTACCGACGGAGCCTGCGCGGGAACGCTCCCCAGCGTCCAAAAGGAAAGCTTTTGGGAACATCCCACAGCGCCTGCGCGCTGCCTTCCTGCCTTTCGTAACCACCTCTCTCCAGTTCTTCTTTTCCGCGGAGCCAGCAGGTCATGTTCCTGTCACCGCTGAAGAATTTCTTTATTTTATTTCTTTGGTCACGCGTCTGCCTTCTTGACGCTGGACCGGTACTGCCGGTCTTTTCTTTCTTTCTTCTAAAAAAAACAAACAAAAAAAAACCTACTGTTTACTCACTTCAGTGCATTTTCTTCTTTGGCCTTAGGCCTAGGAAATTTTTCCTCATGGAAAAGCCCGCCTCTGGGATTAAAAAATGCACGAAGTGCAGCGGCACTATTTCTGTCACCGACACCCATGAATGGTGTCTAAAATGTTTAGGTCCTGACCACTCCATTGCGGATTGTGAGTCCTGCTCCATGATGTCTAAAAGAGGTCTACAGAATCGAGCAGCTAAGCTCAGTACCCTGTTTCCCTCAGATGCAGCTTCGGTTGCATCGACGTCTTCCAGGGCTGCTTCTTCCTCACATGGATCTCAGGTAACCAAACTTAAATCCAGCCGGTCCTCGAAGGGTGATTCTCCCTCTAAGTATCGAGATGCCTCCGGGCTTGCCCTCGAGGAATCCGCACCGGCAAAGTTACCCCGGCGGGAGGCTCCGGCTTCCAAAGCTTTTTTCTATGGGGTCACAGGTTGACATCGATGGCTCGGCCTCGACCGATCACCTGTTGCCATGTTCTGGGCTACCGGTGGTTCCCACAGGTACCGACATCCAGACATTGGTTGCGTCGATGGATCAGAATATCCTGACCATGCAGCGTGCCATCACGGCATTCATACAAGCTGCGACACCTTCGGTACCGCAACAAACTCCGTTACCGGTACCGACTCCGGCACCGGTACCGACATCGGTTCCGGTGCCGGTACCGATTGCATCGACATCCGCTTTGGTGTCGACTGCAGCGGTACACTGTTCTGTGATGCCCATCGGTACCGAATCAGTACCGATCACTCCCGATGTCGATACCACCCGGTACGCGTATCGGGCTCTGCAGGAGCATGCAGACAGGCGATACTTCGATTCCTCTGAGGACTCTGATGAATCAGAGGTCTCTGTCGAAGCAGTGGTGATCCATCCTCAGGAGCCCTCTTCTCTAAAAAGGAGAATGTCTCCTCCAGAAGATTTGTCTTTTCAGGATTTCATTAGGGAAGTGGCCAGGGGCCTTTCCATCTCAGTGGCCCCTGAAACAGAGCCTAGAGCAAAAAAATTAGATATTTTACAATATCCTAAGGCTCCTAAGGAGGCAGCCACTTTACCAATACATGAAATTCTTTATGATCACATGTTGGGCATATGGGAGACTCCTCTCACCATTTCCCCTCATTCTCGCAGGTTGGACACCATGCATCGTGTTCCTCCTTGTCCTGGCTTTCATAAGACTCAGCTTCCTCACCACTCTATTGTGGTGGAGTCTGCTATGAAAAAAGATAGAGTACAAAAAGGCACTCTTCTGCTCCTCCAGGAAGAGCATGCAGAACCCTAGATGCCTTTGGCAGGAGATTTTTCCAGGCCAGTATGCTTATTGCCAGAATCAACTTCTATAGTCTCTATATGGGGATGTTTCTTAAAGAGGTTACAGATCACCTGCAAACTTTATCTCCTTTTATTTCAGAAGATAAAAGGGAAGAGTTCCTCACCTGGCTCAAACATGCCCAGGATGTTTCCAAGTTTTCCAACCGTGCAGCCTTTGACTCCTTTGAAGGTGCCAGCAGAGCCTCGGCTATTGCCATAGGTGCACGTAGAGTTGCTTGGTTACAGGCTTCTGATTTGGAACCCTGGGTTCAAGATGGCCTAGGTAACCTTCCTTGTACAGGTGAAAACCTTTTTGGCAAGGATTGGCAAGCAAAGGCCACCCAGATGGATGCTGAAAATTCGGCTTTAGATAGACTTTCAAAGTCTACTTCTGCTCCTTTTAAGAAAAGGTTGTTCAAAAAGTGTGTTTTTCCCCAAAAAAGGTAGATAATATTCTGCTTATGGTCAGCAGGCCTCTTCTGCAGGTCGTTTTGCTATAAAGAGACAGCAACAACCGAAACAGGCCAAGCCTAAGGCTCCTAGGACTGCTACAGCCCAACAGCCTCAGCCTCCTCAGGGCCTTTGACTTACAACTAGAGAACTTAGCCTTTCTGGCTCTAGAACATCCAGAGCCTCTCACCATTCCAGGAAGGTTAGCTCACTTTGCTCCCAGATGGGAACAAATCACAGCAGATCAATGGACCCTCTCCATCATAAAGGAGGGCTACAAGCTTCGTTTCCTAAGCCTTCCCCCTCACACCATGGTGAGACAGTTCAATTCTCCAACATCTCTCCTCGACCTTCTGGGTCAGGAAATTGCTACCCTTCTTGCCCAAGGGGCAAAAGAAGAAGTACCCCTTCTTCAACAGGGCTCAGGGTTCTACTCCCCCCTACTTTCTCATCCCAAAGAAAACAGGTGGCTACAGACCCATATTAGATCTCAGAGAATTGAACAAGTTTCTATGCAAGGAGAAATTCAAGATGACTTCTCTCGGTACTCTCCTTCCATACCTCCAGAGTCAGGACTGGCTTTGTTCTCTATATCTCAAGGATGCGTACACCCATGTCCTCATCCATCCAACACACAGAAGGTTCCTTCGGTTCCTTTTCCAAGGAAAGCACTATCAATACAGGGTGCTTCCCTTCGGTCTGGCCTCTGCACCAAGGGTGTTCACAAAATGCATGGCAGTAGTTGCTGCATTTCTACGCACTCTAGGGATATTTGTATTCCCATATCTGGACGACTGGCTCATCTGAGCTCCATCCCAGTCAGAGGTCCAGGCTTCCCTGGCCAGCACAAGGCGTATCCTTCAGTATCTGGGACTTGTAATAAACATCCCAAAATCTCATCTCACCCCTACTCAATCCCTAGAGTTCATAGGGGCCTTACTGGATACCACCACTGCAAGGGCCTATCTTCCCCAGGCCCATTGCCTATGCTTGGTGCAGTTAGCCTCCCAGATTCAGTTAAAGTCCCATTTAACTGCTCGAGAGATGTTACAACTTTTAGGCCACATGGCATCCACCGTGCATGTGGTCCCCTATGCTCGCCTGCACATGAGGGCAGCTCAGTGGACTCTATCCACCCAATGGACCCAGGCATCAGGATGCCTGTCAGATAAAATAGCAACCTCCAGTCGCCTTTTTTGGTCCCTCCAGTGGTGGAAGTCCACTCAAAATCTGTTGCTGGGGTCCTCCTTTCAACAGTTGCTACCCCAAGCAACCCTTGCAACAGATGCCTCTCCAAAGGGTTGGGGAGCTCATCTACAAGACCTCTCTACATATCAACCTCTTAGAGCTCAGAGCAATCTTTCTGGCTCTCAGAGTCTTCCACACCCTGCTCAGCTACAAGACAGTCCTCATCCACACGGACAACCAAGTAGCCATGTTCTACGTGAACAAGCAGGGGGGGACTGGCTCTCTGTTGCTTTGCAACGAAGCTCTGAGATTGTGGGCCATCGCCAGAGAGCATCAAATCCATCTCAGAGCAGTGTATCTTCCAGGGTTCAAAACTCTTGGGCAGACAGACTCAGTCGTGTTCTGCTTCCACACGAATGGTCCCTCCATGGGGACCCGATAGCCAGGATCTTTCGAATTTGGGGAACCCCAGACATAGACTTGTTTGCAAGTCCGTGGAATGCCAAACTTCCCCAGTTCTGTTCCAGAATTCCATGTCAGGGAGTTCAGGCCAGGGATGCCTTCCTCCTCCACTGGGGGCAAGACTTCCTCTATGCCTTTCCACCCATTCCCCTAATTCCCAAGACACTCTTCAAACTTCAGAGAGACAAGGGGTCTATGATCCTCATAGCACCACATTGGCCACGCCAAGTGTGGTACCCTCTACTTCTGCATCTCTCTCAAGCTCCCTCCCTGGACTTGGGATCTGCTCCAGACCTTCTGTCCCAGGAGGAGGGAACGTTGTGGCACCCAAATCCCCAGTCTCTTCACCTCGGAGCCTGGTTGCTGAAGGCCTAGACCTTCAAGATTTGCATCTTTCTCAGCAAGTAAAGGATATCCTTTATGCTTCCAGAAAGCCTTCCACTAGACGTTCCTATGCTTTTAAATGGAAAAGGTTTACCTTTTGGAGTGCAGAGAAGGGTCTTAACCCTCTTGCAATACTTCTGACTTCTTTACTAGAGTATTTGCTGCATTTATCCCATGCAGGCCTTAGCACTCAAATGGACTCTTACTGAATTTGTTTTATTTCAGCATCCCTTAAACCTCTCAATGGACAGCCTATTTCCTCTCATCCTCTTATAACAAGATTCATGAGAGGCCTTCTTTTGACTAAACCTCCCATCAGACCACCTCCAGTGGCATGGGACTTGAATCTGGTTCTTGGCCAGCTTATGCAGCCACCCTTTGAACCCTTAGCCACTACCTCCTTGAAATTCCTTTCCTGGAAGGTTATTTTTCTTATTGCAGTCACTTCAGCTCGCCGCATCAGTGAGCTGCAAGCCTTGGTTCCTAATCCTCCTTATACCAGGTTCCATCATGACAAGGTAGTCCTCAGGACTAATCCACACTTTATGCCTAAAGTGGTCTCACCTTTTCATCTGAACCAGGAGGTTTATTTACCTGTCTTTTTTTCCAGGACCTCATGCTTCAAGTGCAGAGAGGAATCTTCATACCCTGGATTGTAAAAGAGCTCTTGCCTTTTACTTACAAAGGACACAGCAACATAGAAAGTCCTCTCAGCTCTTTGTTGCTTTTGATCCCTCTCATTTAGGACTTCCAGTCTCTAAAAGAACTCTATCCAATTGGATTGCTCAATGCATTTCTTTCGCCTACCAGAGTAAGAACCTTTCTCTGGAGGGCCATGTCACAGCTCACAATGTGAGGGCCATGGCAGCCTCTATGGCTCATCTAAATTCTGTGTCCATCGACCAGATCTGTCGAGCGGCCACCTGGGTCTCGGTTCATACCTTCACAGCCCATTACTGCTTGGACATGGACTCCCGCCGGGATGCCTTGTTTGGTCAGGCTGTTCTCAAACACCTGTTCCATACCTAACCAACTCCTACCCTCCATCCCTGGCTGGATGCCTGAGATTCATGGGTGGAAGTAGAGCCCTTCCCAGGGACTCACAACCTGGGTGATCTCCCAGGCATCTCTAGCTGGGGAGTCCCCATATGTGAAGACTCATTCCTGCTTGTTCCTGGAGATAGCACAGTTACTTACCTGTAACAGGTGATCTCTGGGAACAGCAGGAATAAGTCTTCACAACCCACCCACCTCCCCTAGGAGTTGTATCTCTCTATCTTTCTTTCCTTTCCTCACTCTCTCTTTGTCTCAGCTTTAAAACTCGAACTGGAGAGAGGCGGTTAGGAAAGGCGTGAAGGCAGGAAGGCAGCACGCAGGCGCTGTGGGATGTTCCCAAAAGCTTTCTTTTTGGACGCTGGGGAGCATTCCTGCACAGGCTCCGTCGGTACCGACGATACCCATATGTGAAGACTTATTCCTGCTGTTCCCAGAGATCACCTGTTACAGGTAAGTAACTGTGCTTTATTGACCTTGTCCCTTAACATAAGAACATAAGAGATGCCATACTGGGTCAGACCAAGGTCCATCAAGCCCAGTATCCTTTTTCCAACAGTGGCCAATCTAGGTCATACATACCTAACAGTTTCCCCAAAAGACACAGGTTCCACAATGCTTGTATTGGGTCAAGCAGTGATATCCTGGGTCCCTTTTTAATATTGGTTTATGGACCTTTCCTCCAGGAACTTGTCCAAACCTTTTTTTCAACCCGGCTACACTAACAGCTTTTACTACATCCTCAGGTAACAAATTCCAGAGATTGATTACACGTTGAGTGAAAAAAATATTTTCTCTTATTAGTCTTGAATAGTTTACCCTGTAGCTTCATTGCATGTCCCCTAGTCTTTCTATATTCTGATGACGTAAACAATCGATCTACGTTTACCCGCTCCACTCCGTTCATTAATTTAGACTTCTGTCATATCTCCCCTCAGCTGTATTTTTTTCCAGGTTAAAGAGCCCTAACCTTTTTAGCCTTTCTTCATAGGGGTATTCTTCCATCCCCTTTACCATTTTGGTGGCTCTTCTCTGAACCTTGCTGGCTAAGAAATGTGATTCATTGGAGACAGTGGGAAGCATCCCATGACACTCAAAGCCAATACAGCTGAGAAGCTTTTTTGGCTTTAAAACCTTGAGTTTTTAGCTTTAGGGTTGACATTTTTTTCATCCAATTTGCTTAGAAATGCCTGGTTCGAGTCCAAGGCAACTACTATACCTTCTTTGAGATTGTTAGGTTTCTTGAAAGGTAAAAATGTTAAATTCCTATGATCTTTTCAAATTGATTGGAAAAAAAAGCTCAATGTTTTGGGCACCAGTTATGCCGATTTGGCATATTTTCTTAGCCTTCCTGTGATGTAGGCTATATGATTTTGATTTCATGTTTTTGAAATTTCTTGCATTAATTGTCGCCACTTACATTTCAGTTGTAATGTGAAACGTTTACATTGAAACAAAAAAAGAATCAAAGCATGTGGCTTGAGGCCTGCTGCCTCCTACCCACTCTGAAAAGAAGTTCAAAGGGAGTAGAATATGACCAGTCTTGAGTATGTGGCTACTCAAGGTCCCACACTGACTGACTATGCTGTTTTAGAGCCAACAGCCCAGGTGGTATAGTAGCAACAACATGGTGAGATGCTGGATACATTGAGGGGAGAAGGGAAGGGGAAATGCTATGCACTTTGGGGGGGGGGGGGGGTGATGCTTAGTGCCAGTCACAAAAAGGCTTTGATCCATACTGGTGGGTGGATATACTGCTGATGGTTCACCTAGGGTTTCATATACCCTTAGGTCAGCCCTGCCTTCACCATTAGCTCATAGCAGATTTTTTGGGACACTTTACCCAAATGGTTTAGTTTTATCTATACCACGGCAGTCATGTGACCTAGGTTTCAACAGCTGGCTCCTAAATTTCAAGAAAGCTTGCCAGTCTTACTGTAGACAGCCTCTCAGGTGGGGGGGGGGGGGGGGAGTGGAATCTAACAGTCTCACTTTGAACAAATGCCTTTTCGTGTTATGATCATCAGAGAAATGTATGGAAAATGCAATTCCGTATTCTGCTAGACCAGTCCACTATGGTTGCCAACTGGCTGGTTTTCAGCCGGCCTGGCCGATTTTTATATGGCCAGGCCCAAGGGGGGCGCTGGCCATTTGCGGAGACTTGGTGTGGAGCCTCATTTGCATAAGGTGCCTATTTGCATAAATATTTGCATAACCGTGGGACCTTGTAATAATGCTCCTATTCGGTCTATTCTCTCAAATGTATTATGTGCCTAATAATTCAGGACTACAGGAGGTTTCTGCCTCTTAAAGTAACATTTAACAATAAGAGAGCTTAGCATTATGCAATGAAAAAAAAAAAAGAAAAAACAGAGGCTAGTATCCAAGAGCAATCGGTTTCACTTTTATTTACAATGCTTCTTATTTGTTAAGAAGCTATAGCACCATAATTCTTTAAATAACAATTTAACAGATGTTGTTTTTTTCATTATTGAACAGATACATAGTTATGTAACAAATCATAACAACCCAAACATGTTTAATAAGAATGGTAACATTTAAGACTAACAATCAGATGTTGAACTTCCATAGGTTATACTAAATACTCTTCTTTAGATGCTGTCCTTGAATGCTATAGTCCATTATACATTTCACATGAAACAAGGAATAATCTTCCAACTGGAAAACACTGCAAACCACTATATGCAGCCTGCACTATCAATAACTACCAAGAATACTCTGTTTTGAAAGAGACTACCATATCTATAGCCTCATGATTTTTCTTAAAGTGGAACCTTCCTAGCCTTTTTTGCTGCAAAAGCATCAATTAGATCAGAATAATCCAGTGCCTGAGCAACAGTGTTCTCAATTGAAATGCGTGCAAGGCCAACAAGCCGCTCTTGACTCATTGTAGATCTCAGATAGGTCTTGATCAGTTTTAGCTTTGAAAAGCTGCGCTCTGCTGATGCCACGGTGACTGGCATAGTTAATAAAATCCTCAATACAACGGATGTGTTAGGATATGCATCCAACAGACAGCTTTTATGAAGATATTTGAGGGCTTCTAGAGCAGAGCTGTTTTCCTGAACAAAGATTGATAATCGCTGTAGTTCCAAAAACAGATCGTTTCCATCTATATCAGAATTGTGAGCTCCAGCATCACTCAGAAGGGACTGTACATTTTTGCAGCATTGCAGGAATTCATCTGCGTCTTTTTCCTTTAGTCGTCCAATGTTGTACAGAAAGCCAAAATTTGTACTGTGCTGTCTATACAGTTCAAATCTTTCCTCAATTGAAATTAGAGCATTATCGATGACTACCATGAAATACTGTTTTGAAAGATGGTTCTGCATCCTCAATAGGCTGGTCACATGCCTCATAGTCAAAAGCTCTCTTCCTTCTTATAACACGCTTTTGTCTGAATATCGGTTCTACATCCATCTCTGTTGCAATTTCTTTGGCTTTAATAATTGCTGAAATGAAACCGGTTTCCCTATATTTCTTAAGAAATGTACATAAATACTCTGTTTCAGAACCACATCAATCTGAATATCTGAGTCTTGCATAATTTTGCTAACTATATTCACTTCAGTTAACAGATCATACCAGAGAAGTAAACTGACCAAGAACTCGAAAGAGCTAAGCTCATTGTTAGCTAGAGAATGGGCTTCACTTTGAACTACAGAATCATTTGTTTCATCTGTGACCTCCAACAAGGCTTCTCTGATATTAGATGCTTGAAACTGAATTGCGTTTACGCTATCAATTCTGCACTCCCACCGGGTTTCTGATAGTGGTTTGACAGTCAGTGAGGTGATATTGTCCTTCAAAATTTTCCATCTGCTTGGAGAGGCACTAAATATTGTATAAATAAGCTGCAGCACACCAAAGAATGTTTTTGCTCTGTTAGATGACTTTGCAGTATCTCCAAGCACCAAGTTCAAGCTATGACTACCACATGGTGAAAAGAATGCTCTTGGGTTTGCTTTCAGGATACGAGCTTGTTTATGTTCTTTCATATTGGACCCATTATCATGACCCTGGCCACAACAATCCAGCAAGTTCAATCCTAGTGAGTCAAGCTCTTTTATTAAAACACTTGCCAATCCTTCTCCAGTGGTATCATCAACTACAATAAAGTCAGTAAAGTATTCTTTGATCTCAATATCCTGATTAGCTGCTGCAGCCTTAACAATTCTCAGAATAACCGATAACTGTTCTTGTTGACTTATATCAGGAGTACAGTCCAAAATTACTGAAAAGTATTTAGCTTCTTTCACATCTTCAAGTATAACATCTTTAATTTTTTGAGACATTACATCTATGATTTCATTCTGAATCCTGTGGCCTAAATAATGGTTATGGACAGTCTTGTCTTTAACTTTGTTAATATGTTCCTGCATCACAGGATCAAAACGTGCCAACAGCTCTACCAAGCTCAGAAAATTTCCATTCTTTGGAGTGTACAGTGTATCATTACGGCCACGAAAAGCATTATTTTGAGAAGCCAGGTGATAAGTAATAGCAAACAGGCGCTCAAGAACATTCCGCCATCTTTGTCTTTCAGTGTTTTTACTTGCTAGTTTCTGTTCCAGTTCAATCCACTGTTGCAGGCAGTCAAAATGTGTCACAGCACGTTCATGTTTCAAGCATGAAGTTACATGGATCCAATCTGAACATCCACCCTTTATGAGTTGTGTGGGGTTAGAATCATCAGAATGGAATAATGTACAACAGAAGCAAAACATGCTGTTGAGTTTTTTAGAATATACAAGCCAACGGCGGTTAATAGATTCACCATTTGACATCATACGAACATAATATGCTGGCTTGAAACTACGGTAATGCTGGTCCTTTGAAAAGGAATAATCCTTGATCTGAGTGGGACCTCTTACCACAAGAAAGTCACGTAATTTTGAATCAATAAATTGAGGCCAACATCCTGGATCATCATCATAATCAGTGACTGGAGCAGCGCTTTCATGGATTACACTTCTCAAGTGTTGCTGAAGTGCAGAGCTTGTACTTGGCTCAGTCATCTCCAGTGTACTTTTCTCATTGTGGGTTTGTTCAGTTTGCAATTCTGGTAGCACTTCCAATTCACTCTGCTGTACGATATCTGTTGTCTCACTTTCTTCCACATTTTGATCTTTTTTTCATGTATTTTTCCAAAGCTCCTTTCTGTGTTTATAGGAACTCTTTCTCACGTTTTCTTTTTCTTGCCTTCTCTGCACCAGAGGGATATTTTCGAAATCTGTCTCTGTCTCTGCCTTTGTCACTCGTGTGTTTTGTTTACTTTTTCTCTTGCAAAGAGTAAGCCCCAACAAGCTGCAACCAATAAAGATTAATCAAATATAGTAAACTGAATAGAGTTATCCTAATTCACTTTTTTCAATGTAAAATGTCTCCAGCGATGTCTCCATGATTTGGACATCTGCATGGAAGTTTTCAGACATCCAATCATGAGTAGGGCTTTTAAAATGATCTCCTTTTAAGTATTTGATAGTCATTTAGACAGCAATCTCAAGCCTCAGGAATAAAGGAAACTGCCTTATCTCCAGGAACAACCAGGAATGAGTCCTCACATATGGGTACGTCGGTACCAACGGAGCCTGCGCGGGAAAGCTCCCCAGCTTCCCAGAAAGAAAGCTTTTGGGAGCCTCCCACAGCGCCTGCGTGCTGCCTTCCCGCCTTTCCTAACCAACTCTCCTCAGTTCTTCTTTTCCGCGGAGCCAGCAGGTCGTGTTCCTGTCACTGTTGAAGAAGTTCTTCATTTTAATTTATTTCTTTGGTCGCGTGTCTGCCTTCCCCGACGCCGGACCGGTACCGCCGGTCCTTTTCTTTTCTTAATAAAAAAAAAAAATAAAAATAATATATTAATATATTAATATATTAATATATATATAAATATATATATATATATATATATAATATATATATATATATTTTTTTTTCCCTCACTTGGTGTATTTTTCTCTTAGGCCTACAGGCCCACAAGAAAATTTTCCCTCATGGAAAAACCAGCCTCCGGGTTCAAAAATTGCACTAAGTGTAGCGGTACAATTTCTGTTACAGATATCCATGAATGGTGTCTTAAATGTTTGGGTCCTGAGCACTTCGTTCCGGATTGCCAGTCCTGCTCCGTAATGTCTAAACGAGGGTTACAGAACTGAGCAGCCAAGCTCCATGTGGTGTTTCCCACGGATGCACTGGCGGTGGCATCGACATCTTCCAGGTCTTCCTCTTCGGATGGGTCTCAGGTAACCAAACATAAACCTAGCAGGTCCTTGAAGGGAAATCTCCCTCTCAGCATCGAGATGCCTCCGGGCTTGCCTTCGAGGATCCTGCCCCAGCCAAACAACCCCGGCGGGAAGCTCTGGCTTCCAAAGCTCCTCCTATGGGGTTACAGGTTGACATCGATGGCACGGCCTCGACCGATCACCTGTTAGACTGCTCTGGGGTACCGGCACCTTCTCCTGGTACCGACATCCAGGCAGTCGTGGCGTCCATGGATCACACTGTTCAATCCATGCAGCAGGCTATAATGGCTTTTATTAATGCTGCGACACCGACGGTACCGTAACGAGTTCCGTTGTCGGTACCGGTACCGACTGCATCGACATCGGCCAGGATACCAACTTCGGTTCCTTGTCCAGGGCTATTTCTCAGTACCGATCCGGTACCGGGAACGCCCGATGTCTGTACCAATCGATACGCGTATCGATCGTTGGAAGGGGACAGACGATACTTCGATTCCTCTGATTCTGATTCATCAGATGAGTCTCTGAAGTATCCATTACCCTTCTTGAGGAACCTACTTCTCCAAAAAGGAGAATGTCTCCTCCAGAGGATTTGTCCTTTCAAGACTTCATAATAGAAGTGGCTAAAGGACTCTCTATTTCAGTAACCTCTGAAACAGAGCCTAGAGCAAAAAAATTTGATATTTTAGGATACTCTAAGGCTCCCAGAGAGGCAGTCACCTTGCCAATTCATGAAATTCTTCATGAACATATGATTGACTTATGAGAGACTCCTCTCACCCTTTCTCCTCATTCTCGTAGATTGGACACTATGTACCGTGTCCCTCCTTGTCCTGGATTTCAAAAAACTCAGCTTCCTCACCACTCCATTGTGGTGCAGTCAGCTATGAAAAGGATAAAGAGTACCAAAAGACACTCTTCTGCTCCTCCAGGAAGAGAATGCAGGACCTTGGATGCTTTTGGTAGAAAAATCTTCCAAGCCAGCATGCTTATTGCTAGAATCAACTCATATAGCCTTTATATGGGTATGTTTCTAAAGGAAGTTGCACAAAAGCTGCACAACTTTCTCCCTTTTCTTCCAGAGGATAATAGGGATGAGTTCCTCCTTTGGCTTAAGCATACTCAAGACATTTCAAAGTTTTCCAACAGGGCAGCCTTTGACTCCTTTGAAGGTGCCAGCAGAGCCTCAGGCATTGCCATAGCTGCTAGCAGAATTGCTTGGCTCCAGGCTTCTGATCTAGAGCCCTGGGTTCAGGATGGTTTAGGAAATCTGCCTTGTACGGGTGAAAATCTCTTTGGCAAAGAGTGGCAAATAAAGGCCACTCAAATGGATGCAGAGAATTCTGCTCTGGATAGACTTTCCAAGTCAACCTCCATTCCAGCCAAGAAAAAACCTTTCAAAAAGTCTTTTTACAAAAGGAGCAGATTTCCTTCCACTTCTGGCCAACAATCTTCTACAGGTCGCTTTGCTACTAAGCGTCAGCAACCTAAACAGGCCAGGCCTAAACCTGCAGGGACTGCTACAACCCAGCAGTCCCAACCCCCTCAGGGTTTTTGACTTGATACTAGAGAACTTAACCTTTCTGGCTCTACAACAGCCAGAACCCCTCACCATTCCAGGAAGGTTAGCTCATTTTGCTCCCAGATGGGAGCAAATCACATCAGAACAGTGGACCCTCTCCATCATAAGAGAGGGCTACAAACTTCATTTCTCAGACCTTCCTCCCTACACCATGGTGAGACACTTCAATTCTCCCACATCTCTCCTCGACCTTCTGGATCAGGAGGTGACTACCCTTCTGGCCCAGGGGGCCATAGAAGAAGTTCCTCTTCTTCAACAGGGGTCAGGGTTTTACTCCCCCTATTTTCTCATTCCAAAGAAAACAGGGGGATACAGACCCATTCTAGATCTCAGAGAATTGAACAAATTCCTATGCAAGGAGAAGTTCAAGATGCTTTCTCTAGGCACTCTCCTTCCATACCTGCAGAGTCAGGATTGGCTTTGTTCTCTAGATCTCAAGGATGCATACACTCATGTCCTCATCCATCCATCTCACAGAAAATTCCTACGTTTTCTGTTCCAGGGAAAACATTACCAATACAGAGTGCTTCCTTTCGGTCTAGCCTCTGCTCCAAGAGTGTTCACCAAATGCATGGCAATAGTTGCTGCATTTCTACGCACTCTGGGAATATTTGTCTTCCCATACCTGGACGACTGGCTCATCCGAGCTCCAACCCATTCAGAGGCTCAGATCTCCCTGAACCGCACCAGGCGCATTCTGCAATACCTGGGACTTGTGGTAAACCTCCCAAAGTCCCAGCTCACCCCTACTCAGTCCCTGGAATTCATAGGGGCCTGGTTGGACACCACTTCTGCAAGGGCCTGCCTTCCTCAGGCCCGTTGTCAACGTCTAGTGCAGTTAGCCTCCCAGATTCACTCAAAGAGCCACTTAACTGCCAGGGAGATGCTACAACTGCTAGGCCATATGGCTTCCACAGTACATGTGGTACCTTATGCTCGCCTACACATGAAAGCAGCTCAATGGACTTTGTCCACCCAGTGGACTCAAGCTTCAGGAGCTCTCTCGGACCAAATAGCAACCTCCAAACGTCTCTTTTGGTCTCTCCAATGGTGGATGTCCACTCAAAATCTGTTGCTGGGGTCCCCCTTCCAACCTTTGTTACCCCAAGCAACCCTCACAACAGATGCCTCCCAAACAGGTTGGGGTGCTCATCTGCAAGACCTCTCCACCCAAGGCACTTGGTCCCCACAGGAGACCTCTCTTCATATCAACCACTTGGAATTTCGAGCAGTGTTCCTAGCTCTCAAGGTCTTTCATACCCTCCTCAGCTACAAGACAGTCCTCATTCATACGGACAATCAAGTAGCCATGTTTTACATAAAGAAGCAAGGAGGAACTGGCTCTGTGTCGCTTTGCAACGAAGCTTTAAGATTATGGGCCTTCGTCAGAGAGCATCAAATCCATCTCCTGGCAGTATACCTCCCAGGAATCCAAAACTCTTGGGCAGACAGACTCGGTCGAGTTCTGCTTCCACACGAATGGTCCCTGCACATGGATCAGGTACTCAGAATCTTCCAAGAATGGGGAACCCCGGACATAGACCTCTTTGCAAGTCTGTGGAATGCCAAACTTCCCCGATTCTGTTCCAGAATTCCGTGTCAGGGAGTTCAGGCCAAGGATGCCTTCCTCCTTCTTTGGGGTCAGGGCTTCCTGTATGCCTTTCCACCCATTCCTTTGATTCCCAAGACTCTGTTCAAACTCCAGAGGGATCAAGGATCTATGATCCTCATAGCTCCATGCTGGCCACGCCAAGTGTGGTACCCTCTACTTCTGCATCTCTCCCAAGCACCCTCCCTGGACTTGGGAGCTGCGCCAGACCTTCTGTCCCAGGAGGAAGGGACTTTGTGGCATCCAAACCCCAAGTCCCTTCACCTCAGAGCTTGGTTACTGAAGGCCTAGACCTTCAAGACTTCAATCTTTCTCAGCAAGTGAAGGATATTCTCCATGCTTCCAGAAAACCTTCCACTAGGCGTTCCTATGCTTTTAAGTGGAAAAGATTTTCCATTTGGTGTGCTCAAAAGGGTCTTGACCCTCTGGCACTTCCTGTGAATTCTCTATTGGAATATCTCCTGCATCTCTCCAATGCAGGCCTTAAAACAAATTCAGTAAGGGTCCATTTGAGTGCTATTGCAGCATCCTTTAAGCCTCTCAATGGACAACCTATTTCCTCTCATCCTCTTATTGCAAGATTCATGAGAGGCCTAACTTTAACTAAACCTCCCATTCGATCTCCCCCGGTGGCATGGGACTTGAACTTGGTTCTTGGTCAGCTTATGAAGCCACCTTTTGAACCTTTAGCCACTACCTCCTTGAAATTTCTTTCCCGGAAGGTTATTTTCCTTATTGCAATCACTTCTGCTCGCCGCATCAGTGAACTGCAGGCCTTAGTGGCTAATCCACCTTATACAAGGTTCCATCATGATAAGGTAGTCCTTAGGACAAATCCTCACTCTATGCCTAAAGTGGTCTCACCTTTTCATCTTAATCAAGAGGTATATTTACCTGTCTTTTTTCCAGCTCCTCATGCATCCAGTGCAGAGAGGAACCTTCATACTCTAGATTGTAAAAGAGCTCTTGCTTTTTACTTACACAGGACACAGCAACATAGAAAGAAAGTCTTCCCAGCTTTTTGTTGCTTTTGATCCTTCTCATTTAGGACTTCCAGTCTCAAAAAGAACACTGTCTAATTGGATTGCTCAGTGTATTTCTTTTGCTTACCAGAGTAAGAACCTTTCTGTGGAGGGCCATGTCATAGCTCACAATGTGAGGGCCATGGCCACCTCTATGGCTCATCTTCATTCTGTGTCCATCGACCAGATCTGTCGAGCAGCCACCTGGGCCTCGGTTCATACCTTCACAGCCCATTACTGTTTGGACAAGGACTCCTGCCGGGATGCCTTGTTTGGTCAGGCTGTCCTCAGACACCTGTTCCATTCTTGAACAACTCCTGCCCTCCTTCCCTGAATGGATGACTGAGATCTATAGGAAGATGAGGAACCCTTCAGGGTCTCATACCCTTGGGGATCTCCCAGGCATCTTAGCTAGGGAGTCCCCATATGTGAGGACTCATTCCTGCTTGTTCCTGGAGATAGCACAGTTACTTACCTGTAACAGGTGATCTCTGGGAACAGCAGGAATTAGTCCTCACAACCCTCCCACCTCCCCTAGGAGTTGTATCTATCTCTTTCTCTCTGTCTTTCCTTTCCTTTCTCTCTCTATTGTCTCAGCTTTAAACTTGAACTGAGGAGAGTTGGTTCGGAAAGGCGGGAAGGCAGCGCGCAGGTGCTGTGGGAGGCTCCCAAAAGCTTTCTTTCTGGGAAGCTGGGGAGCTTTCCCACGCAGGCTCTGTCGGTACTGACGTACCCATATGTGAGGACTAATTCCTGCTGTTCCCAGAGAGCACCTGTTACAGGTAAGTAACTGTGTTATACAAAGGGCATGGAATGCCCTTTTATTTGGAAGAGCTGGACAAATCAACAAATCAACTAAGTGTCATGCATGTCACACAGATGCTCAGCACCTATGTAGGAATTCTGCTATTCTAAACATCTCACAGCAATAATCCCAGCTGTAATGTAAATATTATACAGGTCCTATATCAACAATACCTCTCCTACTGGTCTGGAAAAATAGAACAAGTTGGACTGCTATAAACTACATGCCAGCACTGACCTTGTCGACAAAGCTTTTATTAAATCTAGAAGTGAGCCCAGAAGTGTGACTTGGTGTTCACCTTACCGTGGGTTAAATTTAGTATTTGTTTTGCAGTGTATGCTGCTCAGTCAATGCTGACTCCTGGTGATCAAGCCCCTGGGTGTTCTTAGGAGGGTGCAACCAGAAGTAGATTGTCAAGCCTTTCTTCCGCAGAGTGAGTCTACAGTAAAATAATGAGAAATAAAATATGTACAACTACCTTCAAATAAGTAATTATAAAATTACTGAGTCTCACAAAAACACATTACATAAATGTGACGGCAATCAGAAACCCAGAAAAATCACACTGATATTACAGAAGGGCTATCAGGTAAGGTTTGCCTCTTTGTGAATGACACAAAAATCTACAATAGATAAGAGTAGAAACCCAGGAAGCCATAGATAACATGAAGAGGGTTCTAGTAAAGCTTTAGGAATGGTTGAGAATTTGGCAGTTGTGATTTAATGCTTAAGAATGGAGGGTCATTCATTTGAGGTACAAAATCCAAGGGATTGGTAAAGTATAAGGGGGGAGAAGTGCTGTTGTCCACAAAAGAAGAGTGGGACTTGGGCCCTGGTCTGACTGTAAGGTGGCTAAATGGGTGCATAGGGAGAGGAATGGCCAGCAGAGAGGAGGGGGGAATAATGCCTCTGGCTAAGTCTTTGATGAGACCTACAGTAATTTAGAGCATTGTGTGCAATTCAGGAGACCACATCATCAAAAGGATATAAACAAGTTGGATGTGCAGAGGGTGGCTACCAAAATGGTCAATGGGCTTCATTTTAAGGCATATGGGGGCAGACTTTAAGATCTCAATATGTATACTTTGGAAGAAAGATGGGAGAGGGGAGATATGATAGAGACGTTTAAATACCTCTATGGCATAAATGCACAGGATGAGTCTCTTTCAATTAAAGAAAACTCTGCAATAAGGGGACATAGGATGAATGTGAAAGGAGATATATGTGGAAATACTTCTTTGTAGAAAAAGTGGTAGATGCATGGAACAGCCTCCCAGTGAGGTAGCAGAGACCAGGACAGTTTCTGAATTCAAGAAATCATGGTACCAACATAACACAGAAGATCTCTAAAGAAACAAAGGTACTATAGTAGTTGATATGGAAGGGCAGAGACTGCAACATTGAGCATTAGTGCAGGATAGGTACCCCCACACTAAATGCAATGTGCATTCCATGTCCATTCTCCATCGTAACCCACAACCCACCCATTCTCTAACCCATTGCATGTAGGAAATAGCATGAAGTAATTATGTTTATATTTTATCTGGTCCCAAAACTGTTTTGTAATTTAAATTAGTAAGGAGACGATGAGAGCCGAGAGCGAGAGAAAATTAAACTGAAAACATCAGTTTAAGAGTGGAGTGGAGTGGAGGAGTAGCCTGGTGGTTGGTGAAGGTACTTCGGGCCGGAAGGTCGGGGGTTCAAATCCCACTAGAGGACAGCAACCTTGGGCTGGAAGGACTGAGGTTTCTAGTCCCACAGGTGCTCCTTGTGGTCTTGGGCAAGCCACTTAACCCTCCATAGCCCATATCCCCTGTAAAATAGTTATCTCCAAGTTATAATGCCCTGTTCAATGTAATTTCAGTTTGTTCAATGTAAACCGCACTGATGCAGAATAGCGCGGTATATAAGAGAATATAAATAAATAAATAAATCACCTGAGTTCAGCTTGATAGAATCTCTTCTTTGACGTCCAGACCAGCGTCAGAGTCCTTGCCTCTGATTGGGAGGGACTGCAGCTGGACTGGTCCTATTCTTGTCCTAATATAGTTTAAAAGTTTCTTTTAATAAAAATACCCATTTTCTGGTTTTAAGTAGCAAATGCTCTGAGTCATTTCTAAGCTGATTTCTTCATCCTAGAACTTCACTGAGAATCGCTAGTGGCCCTAGCAGCTCATTTTCTATTTAATCAAAATGCTTGAAATCAAAATATCTATTACTTTGTCATATTGTTTAGATTCACATCTAAAATATGGGGACAGTCAAAGATCTTAATATGTATACTTTAGAGGAAAGGTGGGATAGAAGAAGATATGATAGAAACATTTAAATACCTCAGTGGTATAAATGCACATGAGGAGAGCCTCTTTTGATTGAAAGCAAGCTCTCCTACAAGGATATAGGATGAGGGTGAAAGGGGATAGACTCAGGAGTGATATATGCGTGGAATAGTCTCCCAGTGGAGGCAGGAGAGATGTGATTTTGATGACTGTAAATAATTACATCTGACTAAATGTATGTGCATATATTCAAAAATGATTCACTGTAACTCATTGGCTGCCTGGGTTCCTGGCTAGGGTGTGGCAGACAGGGAGGGAGATAGAC
This sequence comes from Ichthyophis bannanicus, assembly GCA_033557465.1. Taxonomy (NCBI): domain Eukaryota; kingdom Metazoa; phylum Chordata; class Amphibia; order Gymnophiona; family Ichthyophiidae; genus Ichthyophis; species Ichthyophis bannanicus. The sequence goes on along the minus strand of CM066032.1, from coordinate 114,506,790 downwards.
ATTTCTTAAGCCCTTGTGGCCAGGCAAGGGAGGGAAGAAGTTAGACAAATGTTTCCATGGCTCCTTGATGCCAGAGGGAAAGAAAAAAGGGGGGGGGGGGGTGGGAAGGGGAAGGGGATGGGGGGGAGGGAGGGGGATGGGGAGGGGAAGGGGGGGGAAGGGAGGGAGGGGGAGTGGATGGGAGGGAGGGGGGGAAGGTAAAAAAATGCATCATATGTGGGCAGGACCCAAAACAACAGAGGTGTTTAAAACTTTACAAATCAGAGTCATCTCGAGTGGATCGAAAATATGTAAATATACACCAATCACAGTTAGAAGAGTGTTACAGGCAAAAACTTCAAATGAGACATGTGTTTGTGTCAAGCAAAGATCTTACATTGAACCATTCATAATCATTACTACTACTGAGCATTTGTATAGCGCTACAAGTCGTATGCAATGCTGCACAGACATGTAAGAGACAGTTCTCATCAGAGCTTACAATCTAGTCAAGACAGACAACACAGAAGGTGTAGACAGGGATAAAACAAGGGGGAAAGGAAAATAAAAATTTGTTTGCCCATGGAGGAAGAAATGGTATCTGAGGGGAGGGAGGGGGGGGGGGGTGAAAGTAGAAACCTTATGCATGTTTTCATGCTTGCATTGTGCCAAATATAGCTTCCTTCTGAAATCCATATATTACACAAAGGCATTATCAATATCAAGGTGTGCTTAGAATTATTTTTTTAATCAGATTGAAGGCCCAAATTGAAATGAGACTATTTTTGTCCCATTCTACTTGGAGACTGGGTTTATTTGGCCTCGGCAAAGGAAAAAGGTGGTCCACTGCCACTGGTTTACATATGTCTAGCCTAACATACCTAGCACACACTTCATCACCGATGCTATTAGATATCAGTGAAGTCTGAGCATATTCACAGAGGTATTTCACAGGTACCCAGAGTAATCCACACCTGGAGCCAAGAGAATGATGATGGCACCAAGAAAAAAATACCCTCTATCTGATTTTTAATACCTTGAACTAATAAAAATATGTTGCTTTTATCTTTTTATTTAACTCACAATAATGAAAGTAAAGAGCCAGGAGACGCGCTACTAAGAGAAAATAGAACGAAACAAGACGGTGGCTCCCCTGCTGAGAGTAGAAGGAGCACCAGCGCTTACTGCTGCCCCTGCCCCAAACTACTCCTCCCCTTAGAGGCACAGCCAGCCAGCAGCCGCTCAGCTCCTTAGAAGCCAAGATCCCCCCCCCAAAAAGAAGCAGATCAGCTGGTACTACTTCTCCTCTCTATCTCAGCCAAGCCAAGTCAAAACCACCCCCACCATAAAGCCGGTTGAGCAGAGAACGCGCCAGAGAGACAGGCATTCCCCCTCCCTAGCCAGTCTCAGTCCCACGAGGAGGGAGCTGCCTGGCGGGAGAAAGTTGCCGGCTAGAAACAGCAGGGGCTACGGCTCTTTCTCCCGGCTCACATTCAGAACATGCCACTGTGATGAAATTATTAGAAACACCTTCAGGAGCCCGAGCCAGCCAAACACAGACCGTTGAGACAAGGACCCTCCCTCACGTAGTGCCGGCGGCCGGTTAGGGGACCAGAACATGGGCCAGACAATGAACATGCGATCACAAAAATAATTTTACTTACTGTGCTTATGCTGGTTGGCTTTTTTTTTAAAGACTCCCACAGTTAAAATTAAGCACTCGTCGCCGTCGAAGAGTCATCGCACTTGTGTCGTTCGTTGCAGCAAGCACTCAGCAAAGTCCAGTTCCATGTGCAGCTGGTGTGCTGAGTCAGTGGGAGGAGTTTTGGACTACTTCATGCATGCCTACCTGCCCATAGTGAACGGCACGTCGACGTCTGGCAGCAAAGCAAGCAAACCAGAAAAAAGGAGTTGGATCGCATTCGCAAGAGCGGGGCTGCTGCCGGGGCTGGTAGAATTCAGTGGTGTCGCAGCGGCAGCAGGACAGAGCACTTTTTCTAGGCGTCGGTTCAGGCAGGCAAGACAAGGGCAGCAGCAAGAGTGTCTTTAGCGTGGGGCCCCCCGAAGTGTGGGGCCCTGTGCAAAAACATTCTTGCTCAATGGACGGGCTGTTCTCCAGGACCAAGCAGGAAGTCAGTCCTCACATATGGGTGACGTCGGCGCCGATGGATCCCCCGCGGAGCAATTTTCCCCAGCTTTCAAAGAAAGCCTTTGGGAATTGCAGCGCGCATGCGCGGTCCTCTTCCCGCCCAAGGGTGCCATCTTGCTCAGTCTTCTTTTTTCCACGGAGCCCTACAGACGTTGCCTGTGAATCCCCGCAGAAAAGTTGATTTTCCTCTATTTTTAACTATTTTCTTCGGTTCGACGCCGGTTCTTTTCCCGCCCGGACTCGCGACGCCGGGTACGAGTCCGTCCTTTCGGTTTTTTGTCCTTCGTGACAGATTTCGCGCTTTTTTCCTTTTTTCCCTGGCTGCCCGGTCGTTCGACCTCGCAGGGGCCCTTTTTCCCCCGATGGCGGCCGGTGGTTTCAAAAAGTGTGATCTCTGTAAGAAACTTATGTCTCTTACAGACACTCATGACTTCTGCCTCCGCTCCGATCATGACCCCATGATCTGCACGCCATGCGGCAAAATGTCCTCAAAAGCATTGAGGAGTCGGCAGCACCAGCGGGAGCGTATCTTCTCTGACTCCGGCCGGGCTCGGACCTCGTCAGAGGCTTCGACGTCTCGGGACTCTGGTCCTGAGCATCGTCGGAGTTCCTCTGAAAGGGGGTCTCCTACCCGGGAGCATCATCGGAAGAAGAAACCCGTGAGGGCGGGATCGGTGGACGCTCCTGGTTCCTCGAGGGCCAGGTCGCATAGCCCCGATTCCCGTCCCGGGTCCTTGGAGTCGGAGAGGCCGTCGAAACATCCTCGACTCGGTGGACTTGCCTGCTCACGTAAGTACTGTTGTCCTCGTGGACTCGCCTCCGAAGGACCCGACGTCGGGTCCGATGCCGTCGGGGCCCGAGTCGGGGGCTGCTGGGTCTCCTGAGCTCGGACTCAGGTTGACTGCCTTGGAGTGCAGTTTATCTGCCTTCTTGGACCAGCAGCGGGCATTGATCGCTGGCCTCGCTGGTGCTTCTGCCCTGACCGCCGGGACGTCGACCTCCAAGTCGACCCCGGAGACCGAGTCGATCCTCGAGTCCATGAGGGCTCGAGTCGATCCTCGGTTGAGGTCTCCTTCGGCCTCCCGTTCGGGACCGAGGTCGTCGACGCCGACTCCCTCGGCGTCAGGGCGGATGGCATCCGTGCCCGCCCGACCGGAGTCGGCCTGGGAATCTGAGGACGAAGAGTCACCTGGTTCCTTTCGGACTCGGTGTGTCCCTTCGGACTCCCCCGAGTCCGAGCCTCGGAGACGGTCACCCCCGGAGGATACCCGGTTCTCGGACTTCGTGAGGGATATGGCCAAAGCCTTGGCCTTCCCTGCGGATCCCGAGGAGGAGCCTCGAGTCGAAGAACTCGATGCCCTCCAATATGACTCTCCCCCGAAGGAGGCCTTTATTGTACCGGTTCCTCCCATGCTGGAACGGCTTCTCTTCCGCATGTGGGAGAGCCCGGCGTCGTCGCCGGTGTTAAGCAAGCGGGTCGATTCCATTTATCGAGTCCGCAAGAGCCCCGGCTTCCAAAAGGCACAACTACCGCACCATTCCATGGTGGTGGAATCGGCCATGCATAGACTGAAGAGTCAAAAAATGCACTCCTCTGTGCCCCCTGGTAGGGAAGCCCGAAGCCTGGATGCCCTCGGTAGGAAGTGCTTCCAGGGCTCTATGCTTGCTTGTCGAGTCCAGACATACCAGCTCTACATGGGCATGTGTCTCTGAGACCTGGCTAAGGAAATAGCCGGGTTCTCTGCTGGTCTCTCCGACGAACCTTTGCAGAGGTTCCAATCCTTGTCTCATGGTATTCGGGAGTACTCCAAGTTTATCTCTCGAGCAGCCTATGATGGTTTTGAGGCTTCGGCTCGAGTAGCCGCGGCCGGCATCGGTGGACACCGCCAGGCTTGGCTTCAGACGTCCGACCTCGAGCCCTGGGTACAGGACAAGTTGGTCGATGTCCCCTGCCGAGGTGATAACCTCTTTGGCAAGCCCATGGATGAGAAGGCTGCACAGATCGAGACGGAGACTCTCACCAGGACTCGTCTCTCAAGGAAGACCTCTGCCCCTTCTCAAAAGAAGAAGGCCTCGGGGAAAAAGCCCTTTTACCCGAGGAAAGGTGCTGCCTATAAATACTACCCTCAGTATCAGGCCTCACCAGCTCCCCCACAGGGAAAGCAGGCCAAGGGACGGGGTAATGGGTCCCGTAGGCAGCAAGCCCCCAAGCCTGCACCACCGGCCCCTGCTCAGCAGGGTGGGGGTTTTTGACTTCCTCAGCATAGCCTCTCCCCCTCAGCTGGTTTCTCTCAGCACAGGAGGCCGGCTGGTCCACTTTGCCCACAGGTGGTCCAACATCACCACAGATACCTGGGTGCTTCAGATAGTTCAAAAGGGGCTATCTTCTTCATTTTCACCAGGTACGTCCCTCCTACTTTCCAGGAGAGCCTTCCAGACTCCCTCTGCACAGGGACTTACTCCTTCAGGAGTTAGCAAGTCTTCTTCAGGAACAAGCCGTGGAACCGGTGCCCCACCACCTGAAGGGTCAAGGGTTTTATTCCAGATACTTCCTGATTCCGAAAAGAACAGGAGGCCTCAGACCCATCCTAGACTTGCGAAACCTCAACAAGTTCCTTGCAAAGGAAAAGTTCAAAATGCTTTCCCTTGGAATCCTGCTGCCCTACCTCCAGCAGGGAGACTGGCTATGCTCCTTAGATCTAAAGGATGTGTATACTCATATCCTTATTCATCCAGACCACAGGCAATACCTCAGGTTTGTTGTGGGCGGACACCATTACCAGTACAGAGTACTGCCTTTCGGCCTATCCTCCGCCCCCAGAGTGTTCACCAAATGCCTAGCAGTGGTGGCGGCGGCCTATCTGAGACTTCAAGGTCTCTTTGTGTTCCCATACCTGGACGACTGGCTCATCAGGGCCCAATCTGCCCAAGAAGCCACTCAGGCTACTCATCGCACTGTGGCTCTGCTCCAGCACTTGGGTTTTGTCATAAACTTCGCAAAGTCCACTTTGCTCCCCTCTCAAGATCTCGAATTCATCGGCGCCAGGTTGGACACTCTTCAGGCGCGGGCCTTCCTGCCTCTGGACAGGGCCCAAAGGCTCATGGATCTCGCCAGCCGTTTTCACAGCAATTCCCTGGTCTCGACCACGCAATTTCTGAAACTGCTCGGCCATATGGCTTCCACGGTCCATGTGACCCTCAATGCCCGACTGAACATGCGTCCTGCTCAGTGGTGCCTTCGCAATCAATGGCATCAGGCCACGGGGAGCTTATCGGACTCCGTACAGATCTCCGACTAGCTGGTCTCTTCTCTACAATGGTGGCTTCATCTGCCAAACCTGGTACTAGGAGTGACTTTTCAGCCTCCTACGCATTCTCAGGTCCTGACGACCGATGCTTCTCTCCTGGGTTGGGGAGCACATTGCCAAGGGACATGTACTCAAGGCCTCTGGACTCCTTGGGAGTCTGCTCAGCAGATAAACTTCCTGGAGCTCAGAGCCATCCGCCTAGCGCTCAAAGCCTTCTCTCACCTGGTTTCTCACCAGTCGGTGCTGATACAGACAGACAATCAGGTTGCAATGTTCTACGTGAACAAACAAAGCGGCACAGGCTCCTTCCTTCTCTGTCAGGAGGCACAAAAACTGTGCTCTTGGGCAGTCCACCACGGCATCCTCCTCAAGGCTGTCTATCTCCCAGGTCATGAAAATTACCTGGCCGACAAGCTCAGCAGGATCCTCCAGCCACACGAGTGGAGGTTGAATCCGCTGGTGGTTCAGCGGATCTTTCTCAGGTGGGGCCTCCCCACCATGGATCTGTTTGCCAGTCCTCTGAACCGGCAGCTGCCCAGATTCTGCTCTCGACAGCCGCTTCCTCTCCGGGTAGCAGCGGATGCTTTTCTAATTCCATGGTCCACCGGCCTCTTGTATGCCTTTCCTCCCATGCCACTGGTGTCTCGGACGCTCTTCAAGGTTCTCAGAGACAAAGCATCGCTGATCCTAGTGGCCCCCCGGTGGCCGAGACAACCTTGGTTCCCGCTTCTGATGCAGCTAGCGGTAGACACTCCTCTTCCACTGGGATTTCAGCCCGACGACCTGTCGCAGGATCAGGGGACGCTCCTGCACCCCAACCTCCGGTCCCTTCATCTGATGGCCTGGCTGCTGAAAGGGTAGTCCTTGCTCCTCTCCAGCTACCTCCAGATGTGGAAGAGGTCGTCTTGGCCTCCAGGAGACCTTCCACCCGGAAGTCCTACGCTCTTAAGTGGCGTCGGTTCTCCGTCTGGTGTACTCAGCAGTCGCAAGACCCCTTCTGTTCCACATCAGTGGTCTTGCAGTACTTGCTTTCTCTTTCCAATCTTGGCCTTAAGTCCAACTCGGTCAAGGTCCACCTCAGTGCTCTTTCTGCGCATCACGTGCCGGTGGATGGTAGACCTCTTTCCAGCCACCCTCTGGTGGCTCGTTTTCTCGGAGGCCGCCTCCTCCTTAAACCACCTTTGCGCCCGCCAGCCCCGAACTGGGATCTCAATGTGGTTTTACAGCGGTTTACCTGTCCGCCTTTTGAGCCTATGGCTACTTCTCCTCTTTGTTTTCTTTCCTGGAAAACCTTGTTCTTGGTGGCCCTCACTTCTGCTAGACGCGTTAGTGAGCTGCAGGCCCTGGTATCTGATCCTCCTTACACTAGGTTCTACAAGAACCGGGTAGTCCTACGGACTCACCCTAAGTTTCTTCCTAAAGTGGTTTCCCCTTTTCACATCAACCAGGAGGTGGTACTTCCGACCTACTTTCCCAGGCCACACTCCAGCCGAGCTGAAATGGTCCTGCATACCCTGGACTGTAGAGGGGCGCTGAACTTCTACCTGGACCGTACAACTTCCTTTAGAGGCGGGACAATGCTGCACGGAGCCCGTCAAGACAGGAAGGGCTCCGCAACGATTTTACAAGCACAGCCGCGGTTCCCTAAGAGGCAGGGAGCCGCGGCTGCAGACGAAGGGAGGAAGACATGGGGAGAGGGGGGGGGGCTACCATCGACATGGGGAGAGGGGGGGGGCTACCATCGACATGGGGAGAGGGGGGGTCGACAGGGGGAGAGGGGGGGGCTACCATCGAAATGGGGAGAGGGGGGGTCGACAGGGGGAGTGGGGGGGCTACCATCGACATGGGGAGAGGGGGGGTCGACATGGGGAGAGGGGGGGCTACCATCGACATGGGGAGAGGGGGGGGCTACCATCGACATGGGGGGGGAGCTGATATGGATGGATGGAAGGAGGGGGGCTTCCCTGGAGGGAGGGAGCTGATATGGATGGATGGAAGGAGGGGGGCTTACATGGAGGGAGGGAGCTGATATGGATGGATGGAGGGAGGGAGCTGATATGGATGGATGGAAGGAGGGGGGCTTACATGGAAGGAGGGATAGATGGAGGGAGGGGGCTGACATGGACAGAGGGGGGACTGACATGGAGGGAGGCTGACATGGACAGTGGGGCTGACAGGGAGGGAGGGAGGGAGCTGACATGGACAGATGGAAGGACGGGGGCTGACATGGAGGGAGGGGGGCTGGCATGCACAAAGGGGAGAGACAGGGACATACTGGACAGACGGGATAAATGCTGGAGAGAGGCGAGAGACATTGCGGCTTAGGATTATAATGGGCTGATGGGGGAGCTAGCACTGGTAATGGGCAGATGGGAGGGGACTAGGACTGGTAATGGGTTGAAGGCTAGGACTGGGAATGGACTGATCAAGGGGGGGGGTTGGGACTGGTAATGGGCTGATAGGGGGGTATGACTGATAATGGACTGATGGGGGGCTAGCATTGGAAATGAGCTGATCGGTGAGGTTAGGACTGGAAATGGGCTGATGGGGGGATAGGACTGGTGATGGGGGGGGGGGGTAGGACTGGTGGTATTGGGCTGATTAGGGGAGGCTAGCACTGGTAATGGGGTTGAGGGGGGATTAGCACTGGAAGTGAGCTGATTGGGGCGCTTTGACTGAGAATGGGCTGATTGTGGGGAGGGGAGGATAGAGCTGCTGGCCCTGGAAGAAAACTGGGGGCTAAGGCTACAAATGGGCTGATGCGAGGGGATGGGAAAATGGAACTGGAAGGGAGTGGATCTGAGAGGGGCTGCCATGGTATTTGTACTAGAAGGGACTGGTCAGTGGGGAAGGAGGGGGACTGGAAGGGAATGGACACCAGTGGCAATCATGGGAATGCAAGTTGACATTGGAAGGTACTGGGAGTGAGGACTGGAAAGGGGCTGATACTGGGGAGGGTTACTGGGACTGGAAATAGGCTGATGGAAAGAAGTGAAGAAAACGAAAGAAGAGATAAGAAATGGCAGATGGACCATAGACCACAGAAACAGAGCTAAGAGAAGACAGGAAAGCAGAAGCCTCAGATCGGGACCAGCATGATCAGAGAATAAATTGGTCAGACAACAAAGGTAGAAAAAATAATTTTATTTCATATTAGTGATTTGACTACAAAATCATCATAATTTTGAAATCAAATATTGTTACTTGTTGTGATTAATTAACCGTATTTTCCGGCGTATTTTTTTTGGTGTGCGCTGGAAGAGGGGTAGTCTTATACTGCGAGTATAGGCCAAACACCTATATTTTAACAGGAAAAGTAGGGGGTCGTCTTATACGCCCAGTCGTCTTATACGCCGGAAAATACGGTAAGTAAATTTAACGTTTTCTATGAAAAGTAGTTCTGAGGGGGGTCAAAAAAATATTAAAAGAAAAGTGACAATAATAATATATTTATAATGTGGATTACATTTGGGCCCTCATATTTACCTCAGGCTATGATTGTGATTGTGATTATGATGGTACACTGTAAGAAACAATATATGCAGTGTTAGATTTGTTTTAAATGTCGCAATGGTTTTGCGGCTCCCAGTTTTTTTTTTTCCCTTCGGAAACGGGTCCAAGTGGCTCTTTATGTCTTAAAGGTTGCAGACCCCTGTGCTAGGAGAAAGGCCCCAGCCCGGCCCCGCGCTTCCCCTTCCGGTCGGAGCTTCTGCGCACCTCTCGCCGAGAAGCTGCACGCTAGGGCTCGTGCGCCGTCCTCTCTCGCGAGATTATAGGACCCGCGCGGGAGCTGGGTTCCAAAGAAGAGCAAAACCTACCACTTTCATGATGAATGGGAAATGGACTACTTCTTCATCATGGTGAAAGACAAGTGTTGTGTAATTTGTAACGCCCCAGTATCCTTGCCCAAAATGGGTGATCTGGAACATCATTATAAGGCTCTAAAATATTGTTGTTAAGGTTTAATTGACGTGCTGGCACTTTGAGGAAATTCTTTGGTTTTGTGCGGCAGTTTGGGCACTCGGGCTCAAAAAGGTTAGCCATCACTGGGCTAGGCTATTCCCTTTTTTGGATTCCTTAAATCTCATCAGTTTTTCTGATGGGCTTTTTAAAATTTCATTCCATAGCTGTGTTGAATTATGGCCAGTTCAGCCTTCAGTGTGTTCCCATGACTGCAGTGTTTGTGCAATTTTTTTTTCTTCCCCCTCCCCCTCCCCCTCCCCCTCCCCCAGGTGCTAAAGGATTGCTTCAGGGCTTATATTTGTGGAATGGGGATCTCAAGGTCCAATGCCTTTTATTTATTTGCAAAACTTTTATATACCGCCAATTCCCAAGATCAGTGGCGGTTTACATCAAAACATTGTTAAAAGTACATAGAATTAGGGTTGCCAACTGGCTCCAGATGCGCCCGACAGGCTTGATCCAGTCCTGGGTTTATTCCATTGCATGCAGGGACATGTAGTTCTGATTTCTCCATTGCACTCAATCAGAAAAGCAAGACTACAAGTCCCTGCATGCAATGGGGTCAACAAAGGACTGGATCAAGCCTGTCGGGCGCATCTGGAGCCAGTTGGCAACCTTACATAGAATAGATATGTAACTATAAACCAATACACAGAAAACAACTATATACAGAAGAATAAAATGAAATGATTAGAACTATTTACAACTTGTGATATGTAATTTACATATATACTATTTGTTACATCAGCTTAATGTTCATTTATGGGTAATAGTGGTTGCATATGGGTCAGAATGTAGGGGAGTATTCAGGTTGTGTTATGGGGAATGGGAGGCCGTATCTAGGTTACAATCTATCTCCAGGAACAAGCAGGAATGAGTCTTCACATATGGGTACGTCGGTACCGATGGAGTCTGCGTGGGAACGCTTCCCAGCGTCCAATCAGAGCTTTTGGAAGCATCCCACCACGCCTGCGTGCTGCCTTCCCGCCTTTCCCAACTGCCTCTCCTCAGTTTCATTTTTCCGTGGAGCCGGCAGGACGTCCTCCTGTCACCGCAGAAAATTCTTCTTTTATTTCTTTAGTTTTCTTGTGGTCGCGGCTGTCTTCCCGACGCTACCGGTACCGCCGGTGTTTTCTTTTCTTGTAAAATTTTCCTTTTTCAGAGAATATTTTTTCTTCATAGTGTCTTAGGCCTTTTAGGCCTCTTCTTTTTCCTTCATGGAACTGCCAGCTACTTTCTTCAGGAAATGTTCAAACTGTGGCGGTACAACTTTATTTTTAGACCCTCGAAATCGGTGTCTAACCTGCTTTGGTCCTGACACCAGTTTAGTGAGAAGAGGTCTTCAATATCGAGGTTCCCTCGATACACGGTTTCCCTCCAATTTTGGGGCACCGTCCCCTTCTACACAGGATCAGGTAACCCACAAACAATCTGTTAAGACTAGCCAGCCCTCGAGTGGTAGGTCTCATACACAGCATGTAGACGGCTCCGGCCTTGCCCTCGAGGGCCTACGGGCTTCAAAACCCCGGCGGGAGTCTTCGGTTTCCAAAGCCTTTCAGGGGTTTCAGGTTGTTCCTGGGGTTCACCCCTCACAGAACATACCTGAGCCGTGTCTGGTGGTGGCATCCGCTTCGAGCGGTACAGATTCCCCGACATCGGCACTGGTGTTGGATGAAACACTCCTCACCAGGGATGGTCATCTGGCGTCCTCGGTGCCTTCGGGACCGGTGGATACACTCCAGACTGACCTTCCATTATCGGTACCAGCACCGATACTACCATCGACATCGGTACCCCCTAGACGTGCATCGATAGCCTCGCTTCCTTCGATGCCGAGTCTGGAATCGATCTCCAGTCTGGAGGACTGGGCACCGACTCGCCTTGGTACCGGCTCTCGGCGGTACCGAAGGCTCGGTTCTGATGATTCAGATACGCAACTCTCGGTTCCCCCGAGGCCCATTGAGTTGCCACTGGTTGACCTTCGTTCATCGGTATCAGACACGGTTCCGAAGTCGGTGCCGATGTCCTCATTACCCTTACGGTCGGTGCCTTCCATGCTTCGCTTATCGATGCAGAGTTTAGAATCGCTCTCTAGTCTGGAAGACTTGGTACCAATACGCTTCGGTACCGACACCGATCGATACCGGTGGCTCGGTACCGAGGATAACGACCGGAGGATTTCGGTTACCTCGGTTCTGATTGACCTGTCACCGATGACTGCTCCGATGTCTGTCGGGCTCGACTCAGACATCGGTACCGGTATCGGCATCGGTACCGGTATCCACAGTAGCATCGTGGCCAACTCCTGCCATGCTTTTTTCAACAGGATCGCTCCCTTCTATGCCAAGCTTGGAGTCGATACCTGGCATGGACAATGTGGTGATGACGGTCACTGCTCCTGACAGTCAGTACCGGCGACCATCCCTTAAGCATTCCACACTGCACTGTGCAGGATCTTTTATTCCTATATATTTGGACAGCTCTGTCGGTGCTCAGGCTAGTTCTTCAGCTCTAACCTGTCCAAAGGAGATTCCTGTTGGGGAACCCTCTTTTCAGAGTTTCCTCCTGGATATAGCAAGATCTCTTGCCATTCCTATCCCAGGACATGTTCCTGCACAGGGCTCTTTTTCTAACAAAGCAAAGGAGAACATACTGCTTCCTTTGCATCATTCCTTGCAGGACCTCCTTCTAGGAATGTGGGAAACACCTTTTAGGGTACCCCCACCTTCCAAAGCAACTGATCTCTTATATCAGGTGCCCCCTTCTCCAGGGTTTCAAAAGACTCAACTTCCTCATCATTCCATAGTTGTGGAATCAGCAGTGAGGCGGGTAAAGAGTAAGAAAAAGCACTCTTCTTATCCGCCAGGTCGTGAGTCTAAGACACTGGATGCCTTTGGACGTCAAACCTTCCAGACATCTATGCTTTCTGCAAGAATTCTCTCATAGACTCATAAAAAATATCTCTTGAGGAGGTCACAAAGCAATTACATCTTTTGACTCCTTTCCTTCGAGATTCCAAGAGTGCACACTATTCCTCACTGCTTATGCATATCCAGAATATCTCTTGATTTCTTTCTCGTGCTTCCCTGGACTCTTTTGAGTCTGTTAGCAGGACTTCTGCTATAGCATAGGGGCACGACGTAGAGCCTGGCTCCAAGCTTCAGACTTGGACAAATGGGCACAACAAAGACTGGGACATATACCTTGCACTGGAGAAAATCTCCAACAAGGAGTCTTTACGTCAGGTTACTCAGTTGTCCACTGATTTACATATTCCTAGGGGTTGTTCTACACCTTCGGTCCCAGTACGTAGATGTCCTACCAAACTTTCTTCCCACTGGAGAAGGTTTTATTCATCACTTGCCCATCATACAGATGTTCCCAAACATAGGAGGCATCGTCCTGGTCTGAAGAATCCAACCTCTCCCCAGGCTCAGCAAACCCAGCAAACGCAGGGTTTCTGATCAATCATCATCAGATGCTTGTATCCCTTGGGGTTTAGAATCTGCAGTTTGCTTCTTCGCAATAGAGGCAATCCACCGCTTCATTCTAACCCCTAGACATGGATCTTTTTCCAAAGACCTCCATTTTTTCTATATTTCTTTCAGCTGTCAGAATGTTCATGTCTATAGGTCACAGGTTTCTCCTCTTCTTCCTGCTAGGGAAAGAGGTCTAACCACTATCAAATGATAGTTTCCTGTGCCAGCATGTCCTTTTCTTTCTATAGACTTACTACTTGGTAAGTCTTCTTCAGCTCCATTCCCTTCACCCTCTTACCAGGTTTTTCCCCTGTAAGAGCTGAATTACTTCACTGGAGGGCTTTTTTCTTCAGCCTCTCTAATTTTGTCACTTTCCAGTGCGGAGTTTTCCTCTGAGTTAACTCCTCTGTTTCAATCTTGCTTTGAGGCAGCTTATCAGACATGTCCAGAGTTTTTCTACTCCTGTTCTGTCCTTTCTGTTTTTAAACAGTAAGATTATTTCTGCTGTCTTGCTAGCAGCTGCCTATGCAGGAGCCTTAATGTTTGGACCACTGGTTCTTGTCCACAAACAACCAGATTTGTCCTCCACTAACATTCTGTCTAATCTTAGTAGTGGCTCCAAGTCAGTGCTTTCCTCTATCTTGGAGATCATCTCACTGCAAGCTATCTGGATTGTCTTCTATTTCTGCCATCTCCTTTCTCCTGGGTTTGTCAGCATAGTTGACAGATACTGGCTTTCCAGCAGCCAGTTTCTATCTCCTCTTTCTCCTGCATCATGCTCTCTGCAATTCTACAGAGAAGCTTTCCACTATGGGCCCTTGCTAGAGAGCATGGGGTTTTTTTCTCCAACAGCTATCCTAGATGGTTGGAAAAGGCTTTTCAGTCATGTCTCCCTCCCTTGACTAGAAGGGTTCTCCCTTCTCTTCCTATCTCCTTTTTGACATAAAGGACATAGGCCTTCTCTGATGTGAAAACTTAAGGAGTTGCCAAGTCCCTGCTTTGGTCCATAGTATTCCCAATCGGGGATATGCTCTTGCTCCTTGCAGCTCGTCCTCATGGTAAGAACGCATGATATTTTTGCCCTTAAGAAGGTCAACATGGTATCTCATCTCTATGCGTCTTCTGTCCACTTACCATGCTGGAGTTCTGGAAGACTCTGGACTTGCTGGCTGCAGACTCATATTATTCTCTGTTTTTCACGTACCTGTCCTGGTTATTTCACTAGCTAGCATCCTTGCAGATCATAACCAGGAGGAATAGATTCTCTATATATCTTCTCAAGTCTGTTCCACCTCCTTGTTAGGATATGTGGAGAGGAAAGATTCATCTATGTGAATACCATGCTGTAGGCATATCTGTCTGTTTAAATTCAAACACCCATATATAAGCCTCCATATTCATATTTATCTTTTGTGTGTTTTTTATGCCCTCCCATATCTCACTATAGATATATTCTTATGTCTTTCTATATATATACATATCTATCTATCTATCTATATATGTATCTGTCGAGATTTTATTACAGATAGCTATGTAATCTCAGGCTGGAGGGACTGGGATTTCTAGTCCTATAGGTACTCCTTGTGGTCTTGGGCAAGCCACTTAACCCTCCATTGCCCATGTTCCCTGTATGTGTGTGTCATCCCCTTGTGTTAAATGTATCTCCCAATTGACTGCTTTGACCCGGTGAAAAGCGGGATATAAATACAGCTAAATAAATAAATAAAATAAATATGTATCCACATACCTATCTATCTGACTGTCTATGCTCCTATAGCTATATGATTCCGACAAATGGGCTTACCCATACCTATGCTATCCAGCAGGTTTGGGGTTCTACACACACACAACCTTTCCTGTGGTAGTCAACAACTTTTATGTTTAAATCTTTTTATTCAACCAGTAACACAAAGATACAACTTAGTTTCATAGACATAAAAGCATCTAGGCATAATCAGGCCATCAGACACTTGTACTATGCCTCCCGCAACAAAAGGCAAGTCCCAAGAGATGAAAACTCAAAGAAGAGAAAAAAGAAAGAAAGAGGGGTACAGAAGACACTTGGTTTTGCAAAACCGGGAGTGCAGATGGACATGATACCAAAGCATAACACCCCATAAACCCTACCTACCCCAGATTTGCCCTCCCCCCCCCCATTCCAACCCCCCCAGCACCAAGGCCAGCAGAAGCATAGCCCAACCCGCACGCCATGCAGACCATCCAGGGACACCAGCACAGGCAGGCCCAGGGTTGAGTCTTCTCCCGAGCCTGCCCACCCCCTGGCGGGTCTGCCAGGCTATGAGAACGACTGCCTTAGCGACCCCCTCCGACCTCCCCCCCCAGGTACCCCCCTCCCCCCCTTGTCATAAGCAATAGAGTTGCAGCAGAGTCTGAGACCAATCCCCATGTCGAACAGGACCAATCAAAAAAACAAAAAAACCCCCAAGAACCATCTCCCTAAACTACCCCAGTTATTCAGGGTTCCCCCATGATGCGACGGCGAGCCCCTGCCGGTAATAATTGCAAATGAGGCCCCCAAGTCCTCAAACGGTCCCATCTGTGCCCCGTCCCAGTAGCATACAGCCTTTCCATAAGCAAGACCTTGTGAAGTTGGACTCTCCAAACCCCATAAATGGGTCCCCGCACATCTAACCACTGTTGCAACACAGTCATCCGTGCAGTCATCAGCACCAATCGCAACCAGCGCAATCCCGATGGCCCCAGCACGCCCCCCCAGTTATCCTCCCATAGATCCAGCACAGTATTCCGCGCATTGAGGGGCTCCAACTGTGGCAAGCACCGAAGTAGTTGGCCAGACACCCGTCCCCAGAAAACCTGAATCTTGGGACAGCGCCAAAACATATGACCGAATGTCGCCCTGGCTTCTCCACATCGAGGACAACAATGACTCTCACCCACCCCTGCCCACCAGGCCCTCAAAGGGGCAAAATATAGGCGACGCATAATACGGTACTGGGTGTCCCGATGAAGCACCAGCACACTTAATGTCGGAATATCGGCCAGCCCACCGAGGAGCTGCTCTACACCGACCTCCTCTCCTAAATCTTCGGTCCAGGCCATCGCCAAAGCGTTGACGGCAAGGGGTGACGCTCCATCCCATAACATTTTGTAGAGCCCGGACACACGAGTCCCCGAATTGCCCCCCAGTAGCGCCAATTCAATCCCCGAACAAACCTCCCCCCGCATCGCTTCCACAGGAACCGTGCGGAGATAGCTCCGAAGCTGTGTATACTGAAAGATATCCCGATCCCCCAACGGATATTGGCTACGCAACTCTGAAAATGGCACCATAGCCCCCTCAGAGGTCAGCACATGCTCCAAATTCACCACTCCTAGAGCCTCCCAAGACTGGAAGTAAGACCTTCCCATGCCCGGTGCAAAATCCGCGTTACCCCTGATAGGAAGATAAGGCGTATGATAGGCCGAAATCCGGCACCCAGCGCAAAAATACTGCCATGCCATCCGAATGGGCTTTAAGAGGATTCCCCAAATGTCCCCCGGCAGTCCCCGAATTATCCTTGCATGTAACAAGTATCGCAGGTGAAAAGGTGCCAGCACAGCCTCAAGCATCTCCGTCGGGGAGCAATCTGCCAAATCCCACAGCCAATCGCGGACGTATCTCAGGCACGCCACATTGTACCTCCTTATGTCCGGGAAGCCCATACCACCCAGACTCCAGGGTTGCCGAAGTATCACCAGACGCACCCAAGGCCTTCGACCCCCGCCAAAGAAGCCGATTAAACAATCGCTCCAGTTGGCGGAGATCCGAACGCCTCAAAAGCAACGGGAGAATCTGAAGCGGGTATAATATTTTTGGAAAGATCGCCATCTTACACAGGGCGACGCGGCCCCCCAGAGACAACGGCAAGTCTCGCCATTTATCTACACACGCAGACACCGCCCCTAACATTTTGGAGACATTAAGATGGTAAAGGTCTCCCAGCCTCGCCGGCAAATAGATTCCCAGATACTTAAAATGCCCCGTCGCCCACTTCAAAGGAAAGGGGCCCTGCCAACCCGGCTGCCCTTCGGGAGCTAAGAACAGTGCTTCAGACTTATCGAGATTGAGACGAAATCCAGAGGGCTCTCCATATTCCCGAATAAGCTGCAACAGACAGGGCAGTCCAGCAGAGGGGTCCCCCAAATGCACTAACAAATCATCCGCGAAAGCAGCAACGCGAAACTCCTCCCGTCCCATCCGAATACCACGAAATTGGGAAGAAGTCAGGATACGAATCAGAAGGGGCTCAAGCGATAATACAAATAAAAGAGGGGACAACGGGCATCCCTGACGAGTCCCCTTTTGAATATCAAAATCGGAAGACATAGTCCCGTTAACCATAATGGCCCCTATTGGGTTAGCATAGAGCAGTCTGATCACGTCTACAAAGAATCCGGCAAACCCCATCGCCTCCAATACCTGATACATAAAGCCCCAGTTGGACCCGGTCAAAACTGACAAGTAAGGAGGGGTCCCCAGCCATTCGCCCTGCTCCGAGAGATAATAAAATCCGCTGCAAACTGTATGTGACCTGGCGCCCACGTACAAAGCCCACCTGGTCCCGATGAATCAAAAGTGGTAAGTAGATCGCGAGCCGATCCGCCATTATTTTAGCTAAAAGTTTGATGTCAACATTGAGCAATGAGATAGGACGGTAAGAGCTCGGCAGAAGTGGGTCCCTCCCTGGCTTAGGCAAGATAGTGATCAAAGCTTTATTTGCCTCAAACGGGAACCTTCCCTGCTGTACCAGATCCTCAAAATACCCCACTAGAGGGACCACAACGGCGTCACCCAAAGCCTTATAGAACTCGCTACGGTACCCGTCTACGCCCGGAGCCCTCCCATTCTTCAATTTCACTATCGCGGCCTGAACTTCCCGCCCCGTAAGGGGTTGATTGAGGGCCGCCAGATGTTCCGCTCCAAGTCGTGGGAGACCGCACCCCTCTAGAAAGAGACGACCCTCTGGTTCCTTATCTCCGTCACTAGCATAAAGTTGCCGAAAAAAGTCAGCAAATACCTTTTCAATAGCTGTGGAATCCCGCTTAATGGCCCTGTCAGCCTGCCAAATAGCCCCAATCTGCCAGGAACCTCCAGCGGGCCTCAGTAGGGAGGACATCAATTTACCGGCTTTATTCCCATACTGATAAAGCTTGTACCAGTAGTACAACATTGATTTTTGGGCCCTCCGATGAAGAAGCATCTCTAACTCAGCCTGCACCTCCCGCATCCTGCGCTGATTTGCTGCAGTTTTGGAGCCTGCCACCACCCGGCGCGCTTTACCCAAGTCCCGTTCAAGCAGGAGTATCTGCTGGTTCAGCCGCTTACGCCGCTGACTGTGATAACTGATTATATCCCCACGGAGCACAGCCTTACCAGCCTCCCCAAAAAGGGCTGGGGATATATCTGGTTTCGCATTAAAAGTCTCATAGTCCTTCCATCGTTCCCGCAAGAACGTTTCAAAGTGTACATCCCCACATAGCTCCAGGGGGTATCGCCACAGTCGACTCCAAGATAGACTGCTCCCCCTCAGCTCCAAAATTACCAACGCATGATCCAATATAACGAGAGACCCAATGTCCGCCTTCAAGACCCAGCTGAATAACGAGTCCCTGATCAAAAAGAAATCTATGCGGGACCCAGGTCCCATGAGCTCGGGACAAATGAGTATAGTCTCGGTCTCCAGGATGCATCACCCTCCAGATGTCTAGTAAGTTATAGGCTTCACACAACCCCCACAAACGTTGGCGAGCCCGTCGACTCCCACTCCCCACCAGGCCCGAACGGTCAAGACCTACATCCAAGACTTCATTGAAGTCGCCTCCCAATATAACCTGATACCCACCAGCGTCCGCTAGTAGCTGGGAAATACCCTGAAAGAAATGGGCCTCATACACATTAGGTCCGTAGACCGAACACAACACCACTTTCCTCCCAGCAAGTCTCCCCCATACACCAACATATCTACCCTCTACATCAGAGACAACCTTTTCCTCGACCGAATTGACAGATTTGGCAATTAGAATGACCACTCCTCGCTTCCTCCCCACCGCGGGAGCCCCATAAACGTGGGCTATAGGGCCTGAGCCCAACTTCGTATGTTCCACTGCCGACTGGTGAGTCTCCTGCAGCATGATCACATCCGCACGCTGACGCTTCAAGTGCTGCAAGACTTTATAGCGCTTCACCGGAGAGCCCAAGCCGCATACATTCCAAGAGACTACTCGAGTACCCTTATTCATGGCACATTAGGAGACCGCAACACCAAAAAACAAGAAGCCAACCCTCGAGTGAGCGGTGGCCCCCCCAGCCAAGAGCCCCCCTCCACACCATCCAAACCGCAGCGACCAAATGTATTCGAACATCTAACTTCATCTGGACAGTCCCACTCACACTCTCAAACACACCACCACCACAAGCGAATTGCCTAATTTCCCCGTCCCCCCCCTGCCCCCTTCCAGCAGGCACTCCCCCCCCACCCCCCCTTCCACCACCCCCCATCCTCCCCTTCCAAACCCCCAACACTTATACCATCCACCAACCCCCTGCCAGCTACTGCTGGCCCCACCTGAGCTTCCTAGGCATGAAGAGCCCCCCTGCTCCCCCCCCCTACTACTATTCCACAGACCCTCCAGACACTCCCCCCCCCCCACTCTCCAAGCTGGATATATTTGAGGGGCCCCACCCTCCCACACCAAATCCCAGCAAACTACCACCCAGCTACCACCCTCCATCCCTGGCAACGCTTCCTCGGGGCCCCTTAGTATCCTTAAGTGTTTTCTCCAAAGGTTCCTCCCACAGAAGAGTAAGAATGCCACCAGATCGAGAGGAGTGGAGGGGAACCAAAAACTAAGGGAAATAAAGGGAGAGCACCCCGTGCTCTGTAAAAGGTTTAGGAAAAAGGGTCGTAAGAGGATCGTAAACGCAGGAGTCTATACCCCGACACCTAAACACACCCCCCAGCCTTCACCCTCCCCATGAGCTGCTCGGTCCTGATGTCAGGCAAACCAGCCCCAACCAATATAACTAAAAGCGCAGGACTGGGGCGTGCTGGAAGGGCCCAGAGAACACTATACCCCCCCCCCCCCGCGCATTCGTCGAATGGGGCCCTCCCCGTCGTGCAGTCATAGCAGGGGATTGAGGAGACCCGACAGGCCCGGCAGCAATCTCAACCACCGAAGTGGCCCAGGCGCCAGAGAGTAGAGAGAAGTAAAGGAGAAAAGAAAATAAGAAGGAAAGAACGCCATACTGAGGTCTGACTAGAATACCAGAACATCCGATTTATGCCTACAGTAACAATATATAACGATAACATTATGCACAAGATCCCCCTTATGCACTGTTTATCATAGCTTAACATACTATATCCTATGTAGGGCAGCAGAAGAAAACAAAACCCACATAGAAGGATAAGGGAATCCACCCCCCCCCCCGAAACCCAGGGGCGAGAGGCCCACCTTCAGCCGCCCTCGGCCCACTAAGCAAGTCCCAGAACGCTTTATACACTTTAAAGGAGGGGCAGTCCAGTCACCGAAACAGGCTAAACCAGTGACATAGAATAAAAAATGGCAGAAAAAAGATAAAATAAAATATCAGGAATATGAGATAAACAACTGAAACAGTCGGAGTCGATCCGTCTCCAAGAGCTGCAATACAAATTTCTATGGCGCGCTTATATCCCTAATGTATGGGCTGCTAAGATGGGCTTAGCCTCCTCTGACTTGTGCATACTCTGTGAGGTAGAGCGTGGGACCTTGCTTCATCGCTTTTGGCTGTGCCCACGGATTCAGCACGTCTGGTCTGCAGTAGAGCGCAGACTACGGGGCTGACGCTTGGTACCTTGCCCTTTCTCAACTCTTTGGTGTCTTTTCGGGGTTTTGGAGGGGGAAGAGACGCTGGGGCACTCAATTAGACAACTGTATGGGAAGGGTTTCCTCATAGCGAAGCTTTGTATTTTGCGACACTGGATGGTGGATTGGCCCCCGGGACTTCCAGAGTGGGAGAGCCAAATGCGCGAGCTGCATACTATGGAGATGAAAACGGCGCATATGATGGGGCAGAAACGGGTAGAGGCGGCCCAGAAAATTTGGGAGGGGATTTTTTCTGGTTAGGGGGTTCCCCTGAGGGGGTTCTCGGGTGTTGACCGCTGGATCCCCTTTAGGCTAGGTTGTGGTAGGATGGGTTAGGATGGAGCTGTTGCGTACGGCTTGGGAGGTTGGGACCCCTGGGAGCTGTGGACTGGTTGGAGGGGGGGGGGGATTGGGGACCGGGGGGGGGATGGGTTGGGGGGGGGGGGAAGTGCAATTGTGGGCATATATAGTTAGCAGTTTGTTAGTACCGGCTAATTCCCAAGGAGCGCACTTGGTATTTTTAGTCTTCACAGGCGGGGGGGATGGGTTGCTGCTGAGGCTTATTGTTGTTATTGTAGTTGATGTTGCTGCGGAGGATTATGTTGCTGTAGACTGCCTCTCTTTGCCTGTATAGTTCGGGGGTAACCTGTCCTCTATGTTTTATGGGGAGTGTGAGTCTGAGTATCTTACTGCTCTCCGGGAGATTTCTGTTTATGCCTTTCTGGGTATCACTGTTCTGTCCTGGGTTGGTGGGAATGATGTACCCTCTTGCCATTGCCTGTTTGCTGGCCATTGACTGTTTGATTGCATTGTTGCTGTATTTTGGTGGAATGTGGTTCTGGTTAATGTTTGTAAAACTAATAAAAAGTATTTCAGTAAACAACTGAAACAGTAACAGTACTCTTAACTAGATGATATGTCCAACTCTCTCCTAGAGCACCTGGGGTCCCCAGACATCCTCAAAAGGCCTTAATAGTAGTAGTAGTGTCTTGCTAGGAGACGTCTTGGAGGGCCCAGACTCCAAAGTCCAGGCCTGTCACTCTCCACGCCGAAGGAGAAAAAAAGGAGGCCAGGGCCTCCGGCAACTCTGCTCGGCACCGGGACACCAGAGACAAACACAGCATAGCAAACCACTCCATCGCAGGTCTCTCCTTAGCCAAGACTATTACAATAGTCCATCGCTTCTTCAGGGGAAGAGAAGACTCTATTCCCCCCATCGCTGTGCACCCTCAGGATCGCGGGGTAGGCCAGGGTGAAGCGGATGCCTCGCTCGATTAATTTGCTGCAAGTCTCCTTGAATGCCTTGCGCTTTAGGGATACACCTGCCGAATAATCTTGGAAGATTAGAACCTTGCAGGCGGAGGCTCCAGAGTGTCTCAATTGCCGCGAGGCCCTCAGGACACCTCCTTTTGCGCTGCATTAAGGAAGCGGGCAATCACCGCCCTCGGTCCACGCTCACCTGACCGGTAGGGCCCCAGCCGGTGCGCCCTTTCTACCACTATCTCCCCCACATCAGCAGTCAGAGGTAGATTAGCAGGCAACCACTGCTCCAAATGCCGCCATAGGTCTTTCTCAGGTATGGACTCCAATACCTATGAACCGCAGATTATTACGCCTACTGCGGTTTTCCAGGTCCTCCAGTTTATCCTGGTGTTTCACTAAGGCCTCCTCCAAACTCTTGATCCGGGCCTCATCCTGTATTCGCATGTCCTCCAAGGAGCCAATGCGGTTCTCCGCATGTTCGACCCGCCGTGTAAACTCCGAGACCACCTGGGCCACCTCTTGCATCTGCGTGGCCAGACCCCCTAGACGATCTTCCAGGGCCACTACTACCGCCTTGGATACCTCTGCCACCATTGTCGAGGTCGCCAGCGGCCCTGAGGCATCCTGTGTGTTGTCTGCCATTTTAGCCTCTCCGCCGCGTGTTCGGTCTCGGCGGGGGATTCTCGTGGCCATACGACACTCTCCCCAAAGTTGTTAAACTTATGAATGGAGCTGCAGTCACACGCTAGGTCAGTCCCCCACTTTGAAGCGAAGAATTAGCAGGTAAAACTTAGTAAAGTCGGGGGGGGAAGGAGCAGGCTCTGGAGCCAAGAAGAGCGCGTCCTCTCAGCTCACCATGCCACCGGAAGTCCAGTCAACTTTTATACCATAACCTTAGGGTTTAGGTACCTCTGAAGCTCTCCATGCTCCAATATCTCTCCTAGCTTACCCCAGTTCGGAGAGATATTGCGGATCTTCCTTTACTCACAGGCTTAACGCCTCAGGCATTTGTCCTCTCTTTTTGGGATACAAGAGGTTCTCATACCCTTTCTCCCCATAAGGACTATGCCTGTTTGCCCAAATCGGTTAGCCTTTCTCTTTTTGCTCCTGAGAGTGAGCCACTCTGCCGCCAAAAGAGTTCGGTTTGTATCTTAAAGCCTTCCTCTGAAGGCCCACTGTTTTTGTACTACCCCAGTTTTTCTTACTGGGGTTACCTGTTACCTTTCAGGATTCTGACCTCCACTTTTTTTTCCTACAGTGAGGTCCTCTTTAAGGTTCCTCTACTGGGTTCCCCAGTAGATCCCATGAACCTCCATACTTTTGTGAAATCCTATTAGGGGATGTCCATATTGCAATATTTCATTTCGATATCATTGATGACAATTATCATCCCCACATGGATTTCTTGTCTGCAGTCCTATGCTAGGTTAAGCTGTTCTCCACAGCACCCTTCTCTTTTCAACTCCTACCCTCCATCCTCAGGATGCCTGGTGTTATTAGGTATAGCATGTTCCAATCTATAACATGCTGGGACTCCAGGCATCTTAGCTTGGGAGTCCCCATATGTGAAGACTCATTCCTGCTTGTTCCTGGAGATAGCACAGTTACTTACCTGTAACAGGTGATCTCTGGGAACAGCAGGAATAAGTCTTCACAACCCACCCACCTCCCTTAGGAGTTGTATCTCTCTATCTATCTTTCCTTTCCTCGCTCTCTCTTTCTCTCAGCTTTAAAACTTAACTGAGGAGAGGCAGTTGGGAAAGGTGGAAAGGCAGCACGCAGGCGTGGTGAGATGCTTCCAAAAGCTCTTTGATTGGACGCTGGGAAGCGTTCCCGCGCAGACTCCATCGGTACCGACGTACCCATATGTGAAGACTTATTCCTGCTGTTCCCAGAGATCACCTGTTGCAATAAAGCACAGTTACTTACCTGTAATAGTGTTGTGTGAACAAGTATGTTTTTAGTTCTCTTCGGAACTTTTGTAGTTCTTTTATCTCTTAATTGCTCTGGGAGGTTATTCCATAATGTAGGGACTACATATGAGAAGGCGCTGTTACTTGTTTTGTCTTTCTAATTGAGTCAGACACTTGGATGGTATTTAGATTTCTTCATCTCATTCTGTTTTCAGGAGGGCTATGAATTAGTGTGGATAGGTATGATGGGGCAAGCTTGTTGATTAACTTGAAAGTTGTCAATAAAATTTTATATTGGATTCTGCTAGCAACGGACAATCAATGTAGCGAGTATAGAATTGGTGTAATGTGTTCAGTTGACTTGGCTTTGGAGATTATTCGTGCGGTAACGTTCTGAGCCGTTTGGAGGATTTTTAGATTCTTCTTTGTTACACCTTGTAGTATGCCATTACAATAATCAAAGTGGGGGGTTATTAAGGCTTGACTAATGGTTCTAAAATCATCATTATCTATGAGTGGCCTAAGTTGTTGAATAGCTCGAAGCTTGAAAAAGATAGTTTTAGTTATTTTCTTTGTGAGAGGTGAAACTAAGTGTCCTGTTGAGGATGACGCCTAGATATCTAATCTCTTCATTGACTGGAAAAGTAAAGTTTTGGAGTTTGATGTCTGGTGGTGGTGTGAAATTTGTGTTTCTTGAGATAAATAATACTTCAGTTTTTTTGAAATTAATATTCATGTTTGTACGAAGCCATAGTTCCGCTTCAGAAAGGCAGGCTGCTAAGTTGTCATAGTGGATCGAGTATGTTGATTGGAGAGAACAACATAATATCGTCCGCATATATGTGATAGTTTATCTTATATTTTTGGAATATGGTGCATATCGGTTGTAGGTAAAGATTAAAAAGGAGGGCAGATAGTATGGAGCCTTGTGGTATTCCTTGTTCTTGAGGAAAGGGTGGTGATACTTGATCAACTTGTACATATTGTGAACGGTCAGATATATATGATTTAAACCATTCAAGAGGTTTTTTCTGTAATCCTAGTTGATTGAGTCTTGAAATGAGTATATTATGGTTTACACTGTCGAATGCAGCAGATATATCTAGAAATATCAGGATGTAAGCTTGTTTGATGTTTAAGCCCCTGATGAGAGTATCGAGAAGGGCAAGTAATAGGGTTTCTACGCCGTGGTAGGGGCGAAACCCATATTGGTGATCATCAAGAGGGGCGGATGTATCTATATAATCTTGGAGTTGTAGTTGGACAACTTTTTCGATGACTTTAGTCAAGAAAGGAATGCTGACGATCGGTCGGTATGAAGATGGGTCTTTGTCATCTAGTGATTTATTTTTTAAAATCGGGCGGATAGCAGAAAGTTTGAGTTCTTTAGGTAATACACCTTGCTGTAAGGATTTGTTTACTATATCTAAGATATAGGGGGCAAGCTCTGATTTTGTTGTCTTAATCCAAGATACTGGGCAAGGATCTAAATTGGATGTGGTTGCGTTAATTTTAGTGATTATATTGAGCAATTGTTTTTTATGAATAGGATGGAAATAATTATCTTTTATCTTATTTTTGTAGCCTTGTGCCCCCCCACCCCCCACTGGTGGATTCCATGACTTTTAATGGTGCTATGGTCCATGCTTGGAGGGTAGGGGTATCATGGAGTGGCTTTCTGTAAGCCCGTGGATCCCTGAAATGCATCTGGGGCCCCTTCCAAATGTCTGCTGCAGAGAAAAAAAATCTAGAGGTTTCTTATGACCTCATCCTGCAGCCATATCGGATCTAGTCTGCTTAGTGGGTCAGTTGTCCTGCTCTGCGATCTGAAATGTTGGTTAATTGCAGGTTTTTCTCCAGGAACAAGCAGGCAGTCAGTCCTCACATATGGTGATGTCGGCACAGACTGAGTCCATGCAGATTCACTCCCCAGCTTTCAGAGAGCTTTTGCGAGATGCACCACACATGTGCGGTCTTCTTCCTGCTCAAAACTGCCATCTTGCCTCAGTCTGTCTTTTCCTCGGAGCCCTGCAGATGTCCCATTTGTGCACCCCGGTAAAAAAAAAATTTTTTTTTTCCAACTCTACTCGTGTTTTCTTTAGTGCTCGATTTGATCACCTTTTGCACCGGAGTCTCACCTCTGCATCCTTGTTTTTCTCTCAAGTGTCCTTTCCTTTAATTTTTGCTTTTTCGGCACATGGGATTTTTCTCAGCCTACCTGGTCGAAACGTCATAGTTTGACCTCATGGGCCTCGTTTTCCCTGCTATGTCCTTGACCAGTGGTTTTAAGCAGTTGTGGTAAGTGCAATCGCACAATGTCCCACATGGACCATCACGCCATCTGCATAAGTGCCTTGGGGCAGACCAAAAACAGGTGGTCCTACCTGCTTTATTTATTTATTTATTTATTTATTTAGACAGTTTTGTATACCACCTTATCCTTCAAAGTGGTCACAACACAATTGGGGGATACATTTAACACGAGGGGATATGAGACACATACACTAATACTTACAGGGAACATGGGCAGTGGAGGGTTAAGTGGCTTGCCCAAGACCACAAGGAGCACCTGTGGGACTAGAAACCCCAGTCCTTCCGGCCCAAGATTGCTGTCCTCTAGTGGGATTTGAACCACCGACCTTCCGGCCTGTGGTACCTTGCCCCAACCACTAGGCCACTTCTCCCTCATGTCTGCCTCCTCATGTCTGCTAAAACCCAGAGGGACTGTGAAAGGCGGCAGGGGGAGCTGTTGGCAAGTCTGGCTCCAGCTCTGCATCAGGGGCGGAATCCCTTCCCTTGACACTGACAGGCAACATGGTGTCGCACGCCCAGGCTCGCTCAGAGCCTAGGGGGCACAAGGTGTTGAAGTCATCGTTGGATGACCTACCGGGGATGTCAGCGGCACCCTTGAAGTAGACACCGAGGACTGACCTGGCATTGGGGGGGGGTTTAAGTCCTCTTCAACTCTGCCTTGGGGGACGAGGGACAGGAGCACCTGTCGAAGCAGCCCTGCAGGGATGAGACACTGGCATCAAAGAAGCAACGAGCTACCAACTTTCACCATCTGGGACTTTCCAGCCATAGAGTTGACTCCGGCCCCAACACCATCAGGGTCTTGAGCAGCTGTGGAGCCCTTGGGCATCGAAGCTCGCATGGGAGCCCTCTGGCATTGTTACAGCTTTCCTTGAGGCACAGCAGGGTCAGACTCCCAGTCCCTCCGGGATGTCTCTATCCCACATGGCAACCTCCTTGCTGAGGTTGTCCCTAGAGGAAGCATCTCCAGTCCTGGAGCGCCTTGCTCAGTCTGTCAAGGCCCTCTGACACACAATGCTGTCAGACCACCAGCATCTGGACTCTTCAGCTTAGTCGGTCCAGGTATTGCAGTGTGCTGATAGACTCCTCGGTGTTGGAATCAGACTGGGAGATGGATGAGGAGTCACCTGACACCATGCTCCATAGTGATGTCCCTTCTGACCTTTTCCCCACCGCATCACCGGCAGCAGCCTTCCCCAGAGGACTTGGCCTTCCTCAAGTTCCTATGGGAGATGTCCCAGGCCCTCGCCTTTGTAGCAGTGCCAGAGGATGAGCCTCATGCTGAGGACCTAGAGATCTTGCAGTATATGAGGCCCCTCCTAGGGAGGCACTGACGGTGCCTGTGCCACCCATCCTTGAATGCCTCTTGTTAAGGATGTGGGAGAATCCGGTTACTGTGCTGATCATGAACCATCGACTAGATTCCCATTATCGAGTTGGCAATAGCCCAGGCTTTCAGAAAGCACAACTCCCACACAATTCCGTAGTGGTGGAGTCAGCTGTGTCTAATCAAGAGCAGAAGATGCACTCCCCAGTGCCCCTGGGTAGGGAGGCCCGCACCATGGACGCATTTTGGGGGGGGGGAAGTGTTTCCAGTGCTGGATGCTCACAGCCCGGATCTAGGCCTACCAGCTGTAAGTGGGCATGTATCTGAGAGACCTGGCGAAGGAGCTCACTGGGTTCTCGGTTGGTCGGTCTGATCCCCTCAAACGCTTTTGGACTCTGGTTTCCTCTGTCAAGGAATGCTCCAAACTTCAAACTATAGCAGCCTTTGATGGCTTCAAGTCGGAGACTTGTGTGGTTGCACTGGGCATTAGTGTTCATTACCTTGCCTGGCTGCAGTCCTCAGACTTGGAGCAATGGGTGCAGGGCAAGCTAGCTGATATACCTTGCAAAGATAACCTCTTCAGCGAGTTCATGACCAGGACCAGGTTGTCCAAGGTGTCAGACCCTTTCTGCAGGAAGGCTTCGGGGGAAAAATACCTTCCACCCAAAAACTAAGAAGGCTTATGGAAACTACTCCAAGTTCTAGGCCTACCCTGCTCCCCCTCAGGAGCAGCAGGCCAAGGGCCCAGGGCATGGTCACCATAAGCCCAAGGCTCCCAAGCCCCAAACAGCAGTTCAGCCACAGCCTGGGGGAGCTTTTGATTCCTTGGGCATAGCCTCTCTCCCTTGGGAGGTGCCAGGCCCAAGGTTCACAGGGCTCAGCTGGTCCATTTGATACACCGGTGGCTGGCCATCATGGCAGACATGTGGGTGCTACCCATAGAGTACCTCCTTCACTTCGCCCAGCTGCCCCCTCACTTTACAGGGGAATTGCCAATGGACCCCTTGCATAGAGAATTATTCCAGATAGAACTCGAGTTGTTGCTTGAAGACTGGGCGATTAAGCCCTTCCCACCCCATCTATAGGGATGGGAGTTCTACTCCTGCTACTTTCTGGTCCCCCAAAAAACAGGGTGCTTCAGGCCCATCTTGGATCGTCAGGACCACAGTGACTTCCTGGCCAAGGAAAAGTTCAAAATGGTATCCCTTGAAACCTTGCTGCCTTATTTCATCCAGGGAGATTGGCTATGCTCCTTGGATCTCAGATGCATACACCCACATCCTAATCCACCTGCAGCAGCACCATCAGTACCTAGGGTTCATGCTAGAAGGCTGTCACTACCAGTACAGGGTGCTTCCCTTTGACCTCGCCTCTGCCTCTGTTCATAAAGTGCCTGGTGGCCATGGCTGCTCACCTCTGGCTCCTCTGAGTCTTCATGTTCTCGTACTTGGATAACTGGTTCATGCAGGCTGGCATGCTGGGCGAGGTGTGCAATGCGACCCAGTGCACGTTGGAGCTGCTGCAGCACATGGTGTTCGTGGTGAACTTTCCAAAGTCCAACCTCATCCTGACGCAATCCATGGAGTTCATCGGAGCATTGCTCAACTCCACTTAAACAAGGACTTTCCTGTCCCTGAGCCAGGTTCAGCATCTCGCCACTCTGGCACAGCAGGTGGAGGCCAACATTGCTGTGACTGCCCAGCAAATACTTCACCACCTCAGGCACATGGTGTCCACCGTCCATGTGACCCCCTATGCCCACCTGTGGATGCAGCAAGCCCAATGGACACTCATTGCCCAGTGGGTGCAGGCAATGGGCTACCTGAGGGACTGCATCCAGATCACACTCGCCTTGGCAACTTCCCTGGCTTGGTGGCACGACCTCCACAACCTGAGAGCTGGGCTGCCATTCCAGGCTCAACCAGTTCAGCACATTCTCACCACAGACGCCTCACAAAAAGGCTGGGGAGCATCTACTTCCAGTCACAGGGACCTTGGTTCCCGGAGGAGAGTGTCTCACAGATCAACTTTCTCAAACTCAGAGCAGTCTAGTATGCACCGAGGGTCTTCAGAGACCATCTAGAGAGGCAGGTCGACCAGGTCCAGACAGACAACCAGGTTGCAATGTTCTAAGTCAACAAGCAGGGAGGCACAGGTTCATACCTCCTATGCTGGGAGGCGATCTGCCCCTGGAACTTTGCAGCATTGAGGGGCATCAGTCTATGGGTGTATATTTGCTGGACCAGGACAATATACTGGCCGACCACCTGAGCCACAATCTCCAATCTCACGAGTGGCAGCTAAATCCCTCTCTGCCAGCCCAAAGAGCATGCAGCCCCTGAGGATCTGCTCCAGGGTACTGGGCTGGGGCCAGGAGATGGAGGATGCCTTCCTACTTCCAGGGTCATCTTGTATGCTTTCCTGCTGATGCCCCTGATACCGTGGGTCCTCTTGAAGATTTGGGCAGAAGTGGGCTCCGTGCTCTTCATTGCGCCCTGCTGGCCACGACAGCCCTGGTTCCTCATGCTGCTGCAGTTGTCACGGGGGAACTCTTGGCCATTGGGGTGTGCCCTGGACCTGCTATCGCAGGAGGGGGTGCACTGCATCACCCCAACCTCCAGTCTCTAGTCCTGATGGCCTGGCTGCTAAAAGGGTAGCCATTGTGCACTACCACCTCCTGTGGATGATGGAGAATGTCCTGCTGGCCTTGCATAATGACTATGTGACAGGCTTGCATAGGTTCTCCCTTTGGTGCGTGCGGTGGGACATTGATCCCTTTTGTGCTAGTGCAGAGGTGCTGTAGTACCTGCTACACCTGTCAGGTGCAGGTCTGAAATCCATTTTGGTTAGAGTGCACCTCTGTGTCACCTTGGTGCCTCACCTTGCAGTGGAAGGCCAAGCTGTCTGTCCACTCCTTGGTGGGCTGTTTCCTGTAGGGACTAATCCTTTAATGGCCCCCCCTCGATTTGCCCACTGCCAGTGGCATGGGACCTCAGTGTAGTCCTGGGAAAGCTCATGCAGGCTCCCTTCAAGCCTTTGGTGACCTGCCCCCTGATGTACCTCTCCTGGAAGGTCATCTATTTGGTGGTGCTCACCTCTGCCAGATGAGTGAGCAAATTGCAGGCGCTCATGGCCCATGAGTCCCACACCAGGTTCTATAGCAGCAGGGTAGTCCTTCAGACGCACTCTAAGTTCTTAGCCAAAGTGGTCTCAGCATTCCATCTGAACTAGGAGGTGGTGCTGCCCACCTTCTTTCCCCAGCCTCATACCTCGAGGACGGAAGCCTCAATGCACACTCTAGACTGCAAGCGGGACCTAGCCTCCTACATCCAGAGGATGCAGTCCCACCACCAGTTGATGCGACTCTTGTTTGATCCCAGCTACTTGGGGGCGGCAGTCTCCAAGTGTACTCACAGTGGGTGGCAGACTGCATTGCGTTCACCTACCAGCAGTTGGGGCTCTCCCTGGAGCAGCATGTGACAACTCACATGTGGGCCATGGTGGCCTCTGTAACTAGCCTGCAGTTAGTGCCCTTACTGGACATCTGCCAGGCAGCCACCTGGTCCTCTGTGCACATTTCGCAGCTCACTACTGTCTGGAGGGTTAGTGCCTTCGGCCAGGCTGTTCTGTCACCCCTTTGGGGATTAATGCAACTCCTTCCCTCCAGCCCTCTGTCCTGACTACCAAGGGTGGAATTGCATCTTTGATGCTGCTGCTGCAGTTTGACTACCAGCCAACCTGCCTCCCTTTATGGTCTGCTTTTGGGTCACCCATGGCTTTTACAGGGGTTTTTTTTTTTTCAGTAGCTTGTAGCTTGGGAGTCCCATATATGAGGACTGACTTCCTGCTTATTCCTAGAGAAAGCATAGTTACTCACCTGTAACAAATGTTCACTGGGGACATCAGGAGTCAGTCCTCACAACCCTCCCTCCTCCCCTGGGAGGAAGTTTTTCCTTTTGTTTTTTGCCATCTTGTGCTATGGTATTTTACTGAGGCAAGATGGCAGTTTTGAGCAGGAAGGTGACTGCATGTGTGGTGTATCTCCCAAAAGGTTTCTTTGAAAGCCGGGGAGTGGATCTGTGTGGGCTCCTTCGGTGCTAACGTCACCATATGTGAGGCTGTCCTCGGAGAACACTTGTTACAAGTGAGTAACTATGCTTTTCTCCCACTGGTTCCTGCTGTATGCATGGGCTACTGATGCCAGGCTCTGTTAACCTGTTCCATGCTGTGCATGGTTGGTATGGGTGCTTGCAACACATGAGCCACACTACTTGAGCGCTACCTCCAACAAGCAGTGAGGAAGTGACCCCTAAGGATGCTTGCTTACAAGCTAAATCAGTTTTTTCCCAAATTTTCATGAGAGCTGCATAGATGCATCTACCATTTGCTGGAGACAGAAATAGAGGGGTTTCCCTAGCTGCATTTACTGATATAGCAGAATGAGGTCATAAACCTCAGATATTTTGTCTCCACCTTTGCTGGTAGGGGGACACAGCCCATTTGAGCTGGTCTAGCAGTACTCAAGGAAAGTACATTATCTGGTTAGTAAAATGTCACCTTTTATAGAGTGCAATGGAGAGGCTTTGGGGCACAATTATTCAGCAGTGTTGTGACCTTCTATGGGGGGGAGGGGCGAAGGGTCCTGGAACCGATGCTGTTTTTGCTGTCTCTACCACATCTGCCATGATTTTCCTGCTGATGGAAATGGTGGCCATCTTAGGTGAATAGTCCCAGCTGAAGGAATGTGGTGAGGTAGCAGTCTCCAGCTGGCAGACCAATGAGGGTTCTCAGAGGGCCAAGGACCTTTTTTCAGTGAGCTTTGAACGGCAGCTCCTGAAAGTTCATGGACTGTTTTTCCAGTCCTTGGTACCTGCTTGGCAGTCCCCCTCAGAGGATGATTCTGGCTACCACAGGTGAGTCAGTAGTGAAAGGGGAGCTTTCTTTGGCAGAGGGAGAGGATCCACCAGTGATCGGCCTTATTCACGGGAGGGGGAGGCTTTCCTCCTCTATTCAGGACACCATGACAGCTTTGCACATTAGGGAGTATCCTTTGGTTGTTTTTACAAGGGGACCATATCCTGGAGGGATTACGGTATCCCACTGGCTGCTTTGTACTTATTTCTGTAGAACTACACAATGTATGCACTGCTGTACAGACATGTAAGACAGTATCTCCAGGAACAAGCAGGAATGTAGTCTTCACATATGGGTATTGTTGGTACTGATGGAGCCTGTGCAGAACGCTCCCCAGCGTCCAATAGGAACACTTTTGGGAGCATCCCTCAGCACATGCGCGCTGCCTTCCCGCCTTTCCAACTGTCCCTCTTCAGTTCGTTTTCCATGGAGCCGACAGGACGCATACCCTGTTACCGCAGAAAATGTTTTCTTTAATCTTTTTTTGTGGTTGCGTTTGCCTCTGCACGACGCCTGCCGGTATCGCTGGTTCTTTTCTTAAAAAAATTAAAATAAAAATAAAATTCTGAATTGTTTCTCTTCAGAAACCTTTCTTTTTCGGTGCTAGGCGCCATTTTGGGCACTAGGCCCCATTTTTCCTTAAAGATGGAAAAACCAGCTAGTGATTAAAAAAAAAAATGCACTAAGTGTGGCGGTACCATTTCCATCACCGACACCCATGACTGGTGCCTTAAATGTTTAGGCCCTGACCATTCTCCATCTGAGTGTCTCTCTTGTATGGTAATGACTAAAAGAGGAAGACAGAACCGGGCTGCAAAGCTCGGTACCCTCTTTTCTTCGGATGCCAGATCCATTTCATCGATGTCTTCAAGAGCCTCTTCTTCCTCCCATGGATCTCAGGTAACTAAACATAAAAGCCGGTCCTCAAAAGGTAGCTCTCCTGCAAAGCATCAAGGCCATTGGCATTGCCCTTGAGGGAACCACACTGGCAAAACAGCCCTGGCAGGAGGCTTCGGCCTCCAAAGCATCAACAGGTTTCCAGGATGTTCTCGAGGCCTCAGCCTCAACAGAACTACTGGTGCCATGCTCAGGGGTCCCAGCCGCCTTCACCGGTACCGACACCCAGGCATTGATAGACCAGAGATTCCTCGCTATCAAGCACAGTATTGCAGCTCTCCTTACAGCTGCAGTACCGTTGACACCGATGGTTCAACGGGCACTGGTACTGGCACAGATACCGGTACCGGATCCAGTGGGAATTCTTCCCATGCCGTCTTTGCCGGGCATCGAAAGATCGGTACCGGATCTACTCGGTACCGACTTCAATCGATACCCGGACCGTGCCTTACATAAACATCGTGATCAGAGATACTTCGAATCCTCCGATTCCGATGACTGATTCTGCCGGTACCAGTTTTTCTCCCAGAAGACAACTCTTCTCCCCAATGCAGAATGTCGCCTCCGGAGGATGTGTCTTTTCAGGATTTTATTCGTGATGTTGCCAAAGGCCTTTCAATCACGGTAGCTCCTGAAAAAGAACCTAGAGCAAAGGAATTGGAAATTCTCCAATATCTTAAGGCTCCAAAGGAGGCAGCCACTCTGCCCATTCATGAAATTCTTCATGATCTGATGCTCAGAATGTGGGAGACACTTTTGACCACATCTCCTCATTCTAGGAGGCTTGATACCATGTATCAAGTTCCACCATGTCCTGGATTTCAAAAGACTCAGTTGCCACACCATTCAGTGGTAGTGGAGTCAGCCATGTGTAGGATGAAAAGTGCAGAGACATGCATCCAATCCTCCAGGTCGTGAATGCAGGACTCTTGATGCTTTTGGGCGTCAAACTTTTCAGGCTTCCATGCTTTCAGCTAGGATCAGCTCATATATTTTATATGGGAATGTTGCTCAAAGTGGTCACAGGAGATTTGGAGCTTATGAGCCCACTTCTCCCAGATGACAGATGACAAGACTTCCTTACGCTTGTCAGGCATGCTCAAGATGTCTCCAAGTTTGTGAATCGTGCAGCCTTTGACTGCTTTGAATGCATCAGCAGAACCTCTGCTATTGCTATTGGTGCACAACGGATTGCCTGGCTTCAGGCATCAGACTTAGAGATTTGGGTACTGGATAAATTAGGCAACATCCCTTGCACAGGAGAAAACCTTTGGCAAGAATTGGCAGGAAAAGGTTAATGAGATAGATGCTGACAATATCACCTTAGATAGATTGTCAAAATCTACATCCACTCCAGCCAAAAGAACCCCTATAAAAAAAACCTCTTTCAGCAAAAAGAGGAAATTTTATCCATCCTATACCCAGCAAAGCCATGCTCACAGTCATGTTGCCCAAAGGGGACAACAGTTTAAACAGCAGAAGAAGCCAAAAGGCCCAAGAGCTCAATCAGCTCCGCAGGTTCAGCCCCCTCAAGGGCTTTGACTCCTTCCTAGAGAGCTTAGCCTTCCTGCCTCTGAGGGGTCCAGAACCCCTAAATATTCCAAGCAGGCTGTCATTTTGCCAACAGATGGCACCAAATAACAGCAGAAAATTGGACTCTGTCCATTGTAGGAGAGGGGTACAAGCTTCATTTTCACAGCATGCCCCCTCCTACAATCCTAAGGCAGTTCAATTCCCTGACCTCTGCAGACAATCTGCTAAGTCACGAGGTCTCAACACTTCTTGTCCAAGGGGCAATAGAGGAAGTACCCATCCTCCAGCAGGATACAGGGTTCTACTCCCCCAGTTTTCTTATGCCAAAGAAAACAGGGGGACACAGACCCATTTTAAACCTCAGAGAATTGAACAAATACCTGTTCCGAGAGAGGTTCAAAATGATTTCTCTAGGAACTCTTCTGCCATACCTTCAAAGTCAGGATTGGCTTTGCTCTCTAGATCTAAAAGATGCATATACTCACATTCTGATCCATCCAGATCACAGGAAATTCTTACGATTCCTTTTCAAGGGAAAACACTTCCAGTACAGGGTTCTTCCCTTTGGTCTGGCTTCCGCACCGAGAGTTTTCACGAAATGCATGGCAGTAGTAGCTGCATTCCTGCAAACCCTAGGGATATTCGTCTTCCCTTACTTGGACGACTGGCTCATTCAAGCCCCCACGAGTGCAGAAGCCAGCTCTGCACTGTCTCTCACAATGTGAATCCTCCAATACTTGGGATTGGTCATAAACTTCCCAAAATCCCAACTTGCTCCTTCCCAGTCTCTGGCGTTCATAGGAGCCTGTTTAGATACCAGACAGTCAAGGGCTTTCCTTACACAGGCCTGGTGTCTTTGCATAGTGCAACTAGCTTCTCAAGCAGCAGGAAAATCCTCCCTAACTGCTCGAACTGTTAGTTACTGGGACACATGGCATCCACTGTTCATGTAGTTCCCTGTCCTCGCCTCCACATGCGAGCAGCCCAGTGGACCTTATCCACACAGTGGACCCTATCCACACAGTGGACACAAACCACAGGATGTCTGTCAGACAAGAAATCAAACTCTCATCAACTGATCTTGTCCCTTAACATAATAACATAAGATATGCCATACTGGGTCAGACCAAGGTCCATCAAGCCCAGTATCCTGTTTCCAACAGTGGCCAATCTAAGTCATACGTACTTAGCAGTTATCCCCAAGAGAGACAGGTTCCACAATGCTTGTATTGGGTCAAGCATTGATATCCTGGGTCCCTTTTTAATAATGGTTTATGGACCTTTCCTCTAGGAACTTGTCCAAACATTTTTTAATCCCAGCTACACTAACAGCCCCACCACATCCTCCGGCAACACATTCCAGAGTTTGATTACACGTTGAGTGAAAAAATATTTTCTCTTATTTGTCTTAAATAGTTTACCCTGTAGCTTCATTACATGTCCCCTAGACTTTCTATATTCTGATAGCGTAAACAATCGATCTAAGTTTACCCGTTCCACTCCATTCATTAATTTATAGACCTCTATCATATCTCCCCTCAGCCATCTCTTTTGCCAGGTTGAAGAGCCCTAACCTTTGTAGCCTCTCTTCATAGGACTAGCCTTCCATCCCCTTTACCATTTTGGTGGCTCTTCTCTGTACCTTTTCTAATAACACTATATCCTTTTTAAGATACGGCGACCAGAACTGCACACACTATTCAAGGTGCAGTCGTACCATGGAACTATACAGAGGCATTATAATATCCTTTGTTTTATTTTCCATTCCTTTCCTTATGATACCTAGCATTCTATTTGCTTTCTTGGCCGCCGCTGCACACTGGGCGGAGGGTTTTAACATGTTATCCACAATGACTCCTAAATCTTTTTCCTGGGTGATGGTTCCCAATGTGGAATCTTGCATTGTGTAACCATAGTGTGGGGGGCTCTTTCCTAGGTGCATAACTTTGCACTTGTCCAC
Organism: Ichthyophis bannanicus; assembly: GCA_033557465.1. Taxonomy (NCBI): domain Eukaryota; kingdom Metazoa; phylum Chordata; class Amphibia; order Gymnophiona; family Ichthyophiidae; genus Ichthyophis; species Ichthyophis bannanicus. Next base: position 114,469,923 of record CM066032.1, on the reverse strand, counting down.
ATTAAATTTCATCTGTCATTTGGATGCCCAGTCTTCCAATTTATCCAGATCCTCCTGCAGTGTTCCAGTCCTCTTGGGTTTTAACAACTTTAAACAGTTTTGTCTCATCTGCAAATTTGATAACCTCACTAGTTATTCCCTTCCAGGTCATTTATGAATATGTCAAAAAGTAGCAGACCCAGTACATATCCCTGGGGTACTCCACTATTCACCTTTTTCCATTGGGAAAATTGGCCATTTAGCCCTACCCTCTGCTTTCTATCTTTTAACCAGTTCCCGATCCACAATAGTACACTGCCTCCTAGCCCATGATTTTTTAGTTTTGCCAAAAGTCTCTGAGGGACCTTGTCAAAGGCTTTCTGAAAGTCCAGATACACTATATCAACCGACTCACCTTTGTCTACCTGTTTATTCACACCTTCAAAAAAAACATATCAGATTAGTAAGACAAGATCTTCCTTGTCTAAAGCCATGTTGACTGTCTCCCATTAGGCCATGACTATCTACATGCTGTGTAACTTTGTTCTTTATGATGGTTTCTACCATTTTCCCCAGTACTGACATCAGACTTACCGGTCTGTAGTTTCCCGGATCACCCCTGGAACCCTTTTTTAAAAAATGACGTTACATTGGCGATCCTCCAATCTTCAGGTATTACAGATGATTATAATGAAAGTTCACAGATTACCAATAGCAGGTCTGCAATCTCATATTTCAGTTCTTTCAACACTCGTATGCCATCTGGTCCAGGTGATTTGCTACTATTCAGTTTATCAAATAGCTGTAATACATCTTCCCGGTGTAGCGACATTTCTCTCAATTCCTCTGCAGTATCACCTTTAGATACCACTTAAGTCTTGGGTAACATTTTATTTTATTTATTTATTTATTTACATTCTCTTATATACCACGCTATTCTGCATCAGTGCGGTTTACATTGAACAAACTGAAAATACATTGAACAGGGCATTATAACTTGGAGATAACTATTTTACAGGGAACATGGGCTATGGAGGGTTAAGTGGCTTGCCCAAGACCACAAGGAGCACCTGTGGGACTAGAAACCCCAGTCCTTCGGGCCCAAGGTTGCTGTCCTCTAGTGGGATTTGAACCCCCGACCTTCCGGCCTTAAGTACCGTGCCCCAACCACTAGGCCACTCCTCCACTAGGCCACTCCATCCCTACATCTTCCTCAGTAAAGACCAAAGCAAAGAATTCATTCAGTCTCTCTATAACCTTGTCTCATCTTACTGCCCCTTTTACCCCTCTATCTAATGGTCCAATTGACACTCTCAGGCCTTTTGCTACGAATGTACTTGAAAGTCTTTATTTCGTGTTTTTGCTTCCGTAGCAAGTTCCTTCTCAAATTCTCGCTTTGCCTGCCTTATCAATGATTTGCATTTAACTTGCCAGTACTTGTGCTGTTTCCAGTTTTCGTTGTTTGGCTCTTTTTTTCCATTTCCTGAAAGATGCTTTTTTTGGCAGTAACAGCCTCTCTGACCTCACCTTTAAACCATGCTGGCAGTTTTTTGGACTTTCTTCCACTTTTCTTAAAGCATGGAGTACAGCTGGTCTGGGCTTCCAGGATAGTATTTTTCAACACCCAAGCTTGATGTAAGTTTTTAACCTTTGCAACCGCTCCTTTTAGTTTTTTCTTAACTATATTCCTCATTTTATCATAGTCTCCCTTTTGGAAGTTAAAAGGGTAGTACTGTGGATTTCTTTACTATCCCTCCTCCACTAATTAAATCAAACACGATCATGCTATGATCACTATTGCCAAGTGGCCCCAACACCCTTATTTCTTGCACCAGATCTGGTGTTCCACTAAGGACTAGGTCCAGTATGGCTTCCCCTCTGGTCGGTTCATGAACCAGCTTCTCCAAGAAGCAATCATTTATTTCATCTAGAAACTTTATCTCCCTAGCATCTCCTGCCGTGACAGTGACCCAGTCAATACCGGGGTATTACTTTGTATTACTTATGCTGTCCCTTTGCTGTTGTCCTGTTTATTTGGTTTATTTGTGTTTCCTCAGACACTGCCCCTCCAATGGGAGCCAACAGTCTCCTGCCAGTAAGTGGGGTCCTCCCCTTCCGGTTTTCCCACGGCCGCATGAATGCGGCTGCATTCAACAAGGTACACTGCCTTGCTACTATAAATCAGCAGCGCCTGCGGCGCTGGTCGCCGCAGCGCGCGACAGGGGCACGCACCGAAGGAGCACACCTAAGGAGCACAACGTGCTCCTTAGGTGCGCTCCTTGGGGTCGCTCCGGTGGCGGAAGTCTGTTTGTTCTTCTGAGTTGGATGGGTTTTTCTGTTTTCCTTTCCACCTCTCCACCTGGTAAGTTAAGCTCCTCGCCTGCTCCATTTTTACCACCGCCTGGTTTCGCATCTCCAGGAACAAGCAGGAATGAGTCTTCACATATGGGTATCGTCGGTACCGACGGAGCCTGCGCGGGAACGCTCTCCAGCGTCCAAAAGGAAAGCTTTTGGGAGCATCCCACAGCGCCTGCGCGCTGCCTTCCCGCCTTTCCCAACCGTCTCTCTCCAGTTCTTCTTTTTCGCGGAGCCAACAGGTCGTATTTCCTGTCACCGCTGAAGAATTTCTTATTTTCTTATTTCTTATTTTCTTTAGTCGCGTGTCTGCCTTCTCGAGGACCGGTACCACCGGTCTCTATTCTTTCTTTATTAAAAAACAAAACAAAATTTCTTTCTGCTTCAGTGCATTTTCTCCTGTGGCCCTAGGCCTACAGTCTTTTTCCTCATGGAAAAGCCCGCCTCCGGGTTTAAAAAGTGCATAAAGTGCAGTGGCACTATTTCTGTCACAGACACCCATGACTGGTGTCTAAAATGTTTAGGTCCTGATCATTCCATCGCGGATTGTGAGTCCTGCTCCATGATGTCTAAAAGAGGGTTACAGAATCGGGCAGCCAAGCTCAGTACCCTGTTTCCCTCCGATGCAGCTTCTGTGGCATCAACGTCTTCCAGAGCTGCTTCTTCTTCCCATGGATCTCAGGTAACAAAACTTAAGTCCGGTCGATCCTCAAAGGGTACATCTCCCTCTAAGTATCGAGATGTACCCGAACTTATTATTGAGAAATCCACACCGGCAAAATTACCCCGGCGGGAGGCTCCGGCTTCCAAAGCACTATCTATGGGGTCACAGGTTGACATCGATGGCACGGCCTCGACCGATCACCTGTTACAATGTTCTGGGGTACCGGCGGTTCCCGGTACCGACATCCAGACATTGGTGGCGTCGATGGATCAGAATATTCTGACCATGCAGCGGGTTATTACGGCCTTCATACAAGCTGCGACGCCCTCGGTACAACAACCCTTGTTGTCGATACCGATTCCGGTTCCGGATCCAGCTCTGGTTCCGATACCAGTACCGCTTGCATCGGCATCAGCATCGAAAGCAGCGATACGGTATCCAGTGATGCCTGTTAGTACCGATTCGGTACCAATGACTCCCGATGTCGATACCCCTCGGTATTCGTATCGGGCTCTGCGAGAGCATCCAGACAGTCGATACTTCGATTCCTCTGAAGAATCTGATGCATCAGAGGTTTCCATCGAAGCATCGGAGATCCGTCCTCAGGAACCCTCTTCTCCAAAAAGGAGAATGTCTCCTCCTGAGGACTTGTCTTTCCAGGACTTCATCAGGGAGGTGGCCAGAAGCCTGTCCATTGCAGTAGCCTCTGAAACTGAGCCCAGAGCCAAAAAATTGGATATTCTTCAATATCCTAAGGCTCCTAAAGAGGCAGCCATTTTACCAATACATGAGATTCTTTATGACCACATGTTAGGTATATGGGAAACTCCTCTTACCACCTCTCCTTTTTCTCGCAGGTTGGACACTATGTATCGTGTTCCTCGTCCTGGATTTCATAAGACTCAGCTTCCTCACCACTCTATTGTGGTAGAGTCTGCTATGAAAAAAATCAAGAGTACAAAAAGACACTCCTCTGCTCCTCCAGGAAGAGAATGCAGAACCTTAGATGCTTTTGGCAGGAAAATCTTCCAGGCCAGTATGCTTGTAGCCAGAATCAACTCCTATAGTCTCTATATGGGAATGTTTCTAAAAGAGGTTACAGATCATCTACACACCTTATCTCCTTTTATGTCAGAAGATAAGAGAGAAGAATATATTACCTGGCTTAAACATGCTCAGGATGTATCCAAGTTTTCCAACCGTGCAGCCTTTGACTCCTTTGAGGGTGCCAGTAGAGCTTCGGCTATTGCCATAGGCACACGCAGAGTAGCTTGGTTACAAGCCTCTGATTTGGAATCCTGGGTACAGGATGGTCTGGGCAACCTTCCCTGTACAGGGGAAAACCTGTTTGGCAAAGATTGGCAAGCAAAAGCCACCCAGATGGATGCTGAAAATTCTGCTTTAGATAGACTCTCAAAGTCGTCTACTACTCCTTTTAAAAAGGTTATTCAAGAAAGGATCTTTCCCAAAAAAGGGAAATTTTCTTCTGGTTATGGTCAGGCCTCTTCTCAGGGTCGTTTTGCTACAAAGAGGCAGCAACAACCAAAACAGGCCAAGCCTCAGGCTGCGAGGACTGCTACGGCCCAACAGCCTCAGCCTCCTCAGGGCCTTTGACTTTCCACTAGAGAACTTAGCTTTTCTGGCTCTAGAACATCCAGAGCCTCTCACCATCCCAGGAAGGTTAGCTCACTTTGCTCCCAGATGGGAACAAATCACAGCAGAGCACTGGACCCTCTCCATTATAAGGGAGGGATACAAACTACATTTCTTGAACCTTCCTCCTTACACCATGGTGAAACAGTTCAGCTCTCCAACTTCTCTTCTCGACCTTCTAGGTCAAGAGATTGCTACCCTTCTTCAACAGGGTTCAGGGTTCTACTCCCGCTATTTTCTCATCCCAAAGAAAACAGGAGGCTACAGACCCATCCTAGATCTCTGAGAGTTGAACAAGTTTCTATACAAGGAGAAATTCAAGATGATTTCTTTGGGTACTCTCCTTCCATACCTCCAGAGTCAGGACTGGCTTTGTTCTCTAGACCTCAAGGATGCGTACACCCATGTCCTCATCCATCCAACACACAGAAGGTTCCTTCGGTTCCTTTACCAAGGAAAGCACTACCAATACAGAGTGCTTCCTTTCGGTCTGGCCTCTGCTCCAAGAGTGTTCACAAAATGCATGGCAGTGGTAGCTGCATTTTTACGCACTCTGGGGATATTCGTATTCCCATATTTGGACGACTGGCTCATCCGAGCTCCATCCCAGTCAGAGGCCCAGACCTCCCTGGCCTGCACAAAGCATCTTCTTCAGTATCTGGGACTGGTGATCAATATTCCCAAATCCCATCTCACCCTTACTCAGTCTCTAGAGTTCATAGGGGCCTTACTGGATACTACAACTGCAAGAGCCTATCTTCCCCAGGCCCGTTGCCTACGCTTGGTGCAGTTAGCCTCCCAGATTCAGTTAAAATCCCATTTAACTGCTCGAGATGCTACAACTCTTAGGCCACATGGCATCCACAGTGCATGTGGTTCCTTATGCTCGCCTTCACATGAGGGCAGCTCAGTGGACTCTATCCACCCAATGGACCCAGGCATCAGGTTGCCTGTCAGACAAAATAGCAACCTCCAGTCGCCTCTTTGGTCCCTCCACTGGTGGAAATCCACTCAAAATCTGTTGTTGGGGTCCCTCTTTCAACAGGTGCTACCCCAAGTAACCCTTACAACAGGTGCCTCTCCAAAGGGTTGGGGAGCTCACCAAGATCTTTCCACTCAGGGCATCTGGTCTCCACAGTTGACATCTCTCCATATCAACCTCTTAGAGCTCAGAGCAATCTTCTTGGCTCTCAGAGTATTTCACACCCTGCTCAGCTACAGGACAGTCCTCATCCATACGGACAATCAGGTAGCCATGTTCTATGTGAACAAGCAGGGGGGGGGTTGGGCTCTCTGTCGCTTTTGCAACGAAGCTCTGAGATTGTGGGCCTTCGCCAGAGAGCATCAAATCCATCTCATGGCAGTGTATCTTCCTGGGGTTCAAAACTCTTGGGCAGACAGACTCAGTCGAGTTCTGCTTCTACACGAATGGTCCCTCCATTGGGACCAGATAGCCAGGATTTTCCAGATTTGGGGTACCCCAGAAATAGACCTATTTGCAAGTCCGTGGAATGCCAAACGTCCCCTGTTTTGTTCCAGGATTCCGTGTCAGGGAGTTCAGGCCAGGGATGCCTTCCTCCACTGGGGGCAAGACTTCCTCTATGCCTTTCCACCTATTCCCCTCATCCCCAAGACTCTGTTCAAGCTTCAGAGAGACAAGGGATCTATGATCCTCATAGCACCACATTGGCCACACCAAGTGTGGTACCCTCTACTTCTGCATCTCTCTCAAGCTCCCTCCCTGGACCTGGGGTCTGCTCCAGATCTCCTCTCCCAAGAGGAGGGAACCCTGTGGCATCCAAATCCTCAGTCTCTTCATCTCAAAGCCTGGTTGCTGAAGGCCTAGACCTTCAAGATTTACACCTTTCTCAGCAAGCGAAGGATATCCTTCATGCTTCCAGAAAGCCTTCCACCAGACGCTCTTATGCTTTTAAATGGAAAAGGTTTTCCATTTGATGTGCAGAAAATGGTCTTAACCCTTCTGCAATACCTTTGAATGCGTTACTAGACTATTTGCTGCATTTATCCCATGCAGGCCTTAAAACAAATTCAATCAGAGTCCATTTAAGTGCTATTGCAGCATCCCTGAAGCCTCTTAATGGACAACCTATTTCCTCTCATCCTCTTATAGCAAGGTTCATGAGAGGCCTTCTTTTAACTAAACCTCCCATTAGACCACCTCCAGTGGCATGGGACTTAAATCTGGTTCTTGGCCAGCTTATGAAGCCACCCTTTGAACCCTTAGCCACTACCTTCTTGAAATTCCTTTCCTGGAAGGTTATTTTTCTCATTGCACTCACCTCAGCTCGCGTATCAGTGAGTTACAAGCTCTAGTGGCTAATCCTCCTTATACAAGGTTCCATCATGACAAGGTAGTTCTCAGAACTAATCCACTTTATGCCTAAAGTGGTCTCACCTTTTCATCTGAACCAGGAGGTATATTTACCTATCTTCTCTCCAGGGCCTCATGCATCAAGTGCAGAGAACAACCCAAACTATGGTTAGACGATGCAAGGTTCCACATTAGGAACCACCACCCAGGAAAAAGATTTAGGTGTCATTGTGGATACCATGTTAAAACCCTCGGCCCAGTGTGCAGCGGCGGTCAAGAGAGCAAATAGAATGCTATGTATGATAAGAAAAGGAATGGAAAATAAAACAAAAGATATTATAATGCCTCTATATCGTTCCATGGTGAGACCGCACCTTGAATATTGTGTGCAATTCTGGTCGCCGTATTTTAAAAAGGATATAGCGATTTTAGAAAAGGTTCAGAGAAGAGCCACCAAAATGGTAAAGGGAATGGAAGGATACTCCTATGAAGAAAGGCTAAAAAGGTTGGGGCTCTGGAAAAAAGACGGCTGAGGGGAGATATGATAGAATTCTATAAATTAATGAATGGTGTGGAACGGGTAAACGTAGATAGATTGTTTACCTTATCAGAATATAGAAAGACTAGGGGACATGCAATGAAGCTACATGGTAGACTATTTAAGACTAATAAAAGAAAATATTTTTTCACTCAACGTGTAATCAAACTCTGGAATTTGTTACCGGAGGATGTAGTAAAGGCTGTTGGTGTAGCTGGGTTTAAAAAAGGTTTGGACAAGTTCCTGGAGGAAAGGTCCATAAACCATTATTAAGAAGAGACCCAGGATATTAATGCTTGAACCAATACAAGCATTGTGGAACCTGTGTCCCTTGGGGAAACTGCTAGGTGCGTGTGACCTGGATTGGCCACTGTTGGAGACAGAATACTGGGCTTGATGGACCTTGGTCTGACCCATTATGGCATATCTTATGTTCTTATGAGTCTTCATACCCTGGATTGCAAAAGAGCACTTGCTTTCTATTTACAAAGAACACAGCAACATAGAAAGTCCTCTCAACTTTTTGTTGCTTTTGATCCTTCCCATTTAGGACTTCCAGTCTCTAAGAGAACTCTGTCCAATTGGATTGCTCAGTGTATTTCCTTCGCCTACCAGAGTAAGAACCTTTCTCTGGAAGGCCATGTCACAGCTCACAATATGAGGGCCATGGCAGCCTCTATGGCTCATCTAAACTCTGTGTCCATCGACCAAATCTGTGGAGCAGCCACCTGGGCCTCGGTTCATACCTTCACAGCCCATTACTGCTTGGACAAGGATTCCCGCCGGGATGCCTTGTTTGGTCAGGCTGTTCTCAAACACCTGTTCCATACCTAATCAACTCCTGCCCTCCATCCCTGACTGGATGCCTGAGATTCATAGGTGGAGATGGAGCCCTTCCAGGGACTCACAATCTGGGTGATCTCCCAGGCATCTCTAGCTGGGGAGTCCCCATATGTGAAGACTCATTCCTGCTTGTTCCTGGAGATAGCACAGTTACTTACCTGTAACAGGTGATCTCTGGGAACAGCAGGAATTAGTCTTCACAACCCTCCCACCTCCTCTAGGAGTTGTATCTCTATCTATTTTTCCTTTCCTCTCTCTCTCTCTTTGTCTCAGCTTTAAAACTCGAACTGGAGAGAGACGGTTGGGAAAAGCGGGAAGGCAGCGCGCAGGCGCTGTGGGATGCTCCCAAAAGCTTTCCTTTTGGGCGCTGGGGAGCGTTCCCGCGCAGGCTCCCGTACCGACGATACCCATATGTGAAGACTAATTCCTGCTGTTCCCAGAGATCATTGTTACAGGTAAGTAACTGTGCTTTCTGGCCCGTTGATTCTGGCAACATCATCTCCCTGTTTTTCTCCGTCTCTGTCCTCATTCCTTTGCCCTATGGACCCTATTCCTGTAATCTGGGGCAGGCGGCCTGTCAAAACCCCATATCTACGTTTCCGCTGTAGTGCCAACCTTCGTTCGTGCTCTCTTTCTTCCTCCTTCCTTCTTCCGCTCCTAATTCATCCTGGGCCCCCTTTTCTATTGGTCTCCTTAATTGTCGGTCTCTTCGTAACAAAACTCTTCTTATCCAGGATTTAGTTCTACGATCCCCTCCTGGGATTACTCTCCTTACGGAGACCTGGCTCCGTGATGGTGAGGACGCTCTCCTTGCGCGCTGTCTCCCCCCTGGCTTCTCTGCAGCTTCTGTCCCTCGTCTCGGTCGGTCTGGTGGTGGCGTGGCTGTCATTCTTCATCCTTCTTTTTCTTATACTCAGATCTCCTCCTCGTCATTGCATTACCCTGAAGCTCTCTTACTCCGCCTCCACACTTCCCCTTCTGTTCATATTCTTCTTATTTACTCTCCTCCAGCTCTTCGCTCCCATCTCTGGGATGCCCTCTTGTTAACCATCACTGATATCTCCTTGGCTTTCCCTCACCTGATCATTGCGGGTGATTTCAATCTTCACATGGATGCTCCCTCTTCAACGAGAGAGCACTCTTTCCTTTCATTCCTCCAGGATCTGTCGCTAATCCAACATGTCACTATCCCAACCCATCAGGCCAGGCACACCCTTGATCTATTTCTGACCTCCGCCTCTTCCTCTCTTATTCTGTCGGCTCTGTCCACCACGTCCCTCCCTTGGACAGATTATTTTCATCTCACACTATCCTGTTCCTTTTCAGGTATTTTACCCTCTGTCTCTTCAGTGTCCCCTCCCCCATCATCTCCATTGCGGTTGTCTCGAGCTCTCACTCCCCTCGCTCTACAAAAGTTCCCCCCAGTCTCTGAGCTCTTGCCTGCTGATTTCTCACTTCTCTCCCCTAACTCCCAGGCTGCTCTTTGGTCTTCCACCCTTTCCGCTACTCTTGATCTTTTAGCTCCTTTACGCCCCCGCCCGCTTCATCGACGTCCTTCCCATCCCTGGTACCATAACGGCCTGCGGCTACTGCGGACACATCTTCGGAGGGCCGAGCGATTATGGCGCAAGGTCCCCCCTCCTGCCAATTTATCTATCTTCAAATCCCAACATTCCTTTTATCGCTCCCAACTTCACTCTGCCAAACGGGATTATTTCTCTAACACCATTTCACATGCTCCCAATCAGACTCGAGATCTCTATTCTGCTCTTCGCTCTCTTATCTCTTTGCATGCCCCATCACCAACTCCTGTTATCCAGTTTTCTCCTTCCTCCTCACAATTGGCTTCTTTCTTTGTCTCTAAGGTTGCCTCACTGAGAGACTTACTACCTTCATGCCCTGTTCCTATTACTTCCCCCCCCCCCCCGTTCCTTCGCCTCCGCCTGTCTCCCAGCTCTCTCACTTTTGGGCTACTTTCTCTCCCATCACTGCACCCGAACTTCATCACCTTCTTTCTTCCTCTAGGAAGACTTTTTGCCCACTTGATCCTATCCCTTCCTCTTTGCTTCTCACTCCCTCCCTGGGCGTCTTCCCTTATATTCTTGCTATGTTTAACTCCAGTCTTTCCACGGGGATCTTTCCTAGTTCTTGGAAGCACGCGTTGGTTCGCTCTATCTTGAAGAATCCCTCTCTTGATCCTTCCCTTCCTTCTAATTATCGTCCCGTTTCCAACCTTCCTTTTTTGTCTAAACTTCTGGAGAAATTTGTTTTTGCTCAACTTTCCCATTACCTGGATTCTACCAACTTTCTTCACCCCCGTCAATCCGGTTTCCATCCTGGGCATAGTTTTGACACTGTTCTCTTAGCTTTCACCAATGCACTGCATGTAGCTCACGATCGCGGTGATATTTCGGTGGCTGGAGCGTTGGATCTCTCAGCTGCTTTCGACCTGGTTGATCACTTTCTTCTTCTTCACCGTCTTCGGGAAGCTGGTCTTTGTAGTACAGTCCATCACTGGTTTCACTCTTTCCTTTCTTCCTGTTCTTGTGCAGTTCTTTCTTCTTCACCTGCCCTCCCTTCTTCCGATTCACAGCACATTTCCTGCGGGGTCCCACAGGGCTCCTCTTTTCAACCTCTTTTTGGCCCCTCTTGCTCTTCTCATACAGCAGTCAGGTATCTCAGCTTTCTTTTACGCCGATGACATTCTCTTACTTCATCATACCTCTCCTTCCTGTCCTGATCTTGCCCCACTGAACTCCTGTCTTTCATCTGTTGCAAACTGGCTCACCACTAACTGTCTTCACTTAAATCTTACTAAGACTCTTGCCATTTGGTTCTCTTATGGTGGTCCTTCCCCCTCTTTAGCCCCTTCTTTCTCTGACTCTCCAGTTCCACTAGTCTCTACCTTTCGGTACTTAGGTGTCCACTTTGATTCCGATCTTTCTTTTCACACTCATATTTCTCATATCACTAAAACTTATTTCTTCGTCAAATTCGTTCAGTTCGCCCTTTTCTCTCTCCTTCAGCCCTGACCACACTGATATTATCTTTAGTTATGTCACGGGTAGATTTCTCCAATTCATTGTTCCTTGGTCTCCCTAAAAATCAGGTAATCAGACTTCAAAGAATACAGAATACTGCTGCACGCCTTGTCACACATTCCATTCTCCGGGATCATGTCACTCCTTTACTCTTCCGTCTTCACTGGTTGCCTGTCTCATTTCGTTCTCAATTTAAGCTCCTGACCCTGTTACGAAGGAGTGCTAGTGTGGTAAACTTTATGTATCTGATTGATCTCCTTTCCTTTCACTCCCCTAGGTATACACCCCGCTCTTTCCACCTCAACCGTCTTGCCCTTCCTTCCCCTTCCCGTGCTCACTTGCAACTCACCCATCTTTCAGCTTTTTATTTTGCTGGTCCTGCTCTTTGGAACTCTCTTCCCTCTTCTCTCCGTCTGGAACCACAATACGTCACTTTCAAACAAAACCTCAAGACCCATCTGTTCTCCCTAGCATTTAATGTTCCTTCTCCTTTTGTATGAGTTTACCCCTTTTTTGTGTATTAGTTTTGCCTTTTGTATCTCGTCCTGTCTCTATTATCTTTTTCTTTTTCTGTCCTTTATAATTTTGTACATTTCCTTTCTTTTTACTGGCCTCGGCCAAATTTTTATGTATTTTATTATTGTACACCGCCTTGATTGATATAGAAAGGCGGTTTTTATCAAATGATTATACCTTAACCTTAATTGAAATCACCCATTATTACTGCGCTGTGACTTTTGTTAGCTTCCTTGATTTCTTTGAGCATTTCATCATCCATTTGTTCATTCTGGCCAGACGGTCGATAGTACACCCCCACTGCCATCACCTTCCCCTTCATACATGGAATTTCAATCCATAGAGATTCTACAGCAGATTTTGTTTCTTGCAAAACTTTAATCCTTTCTGACTCAATGCCCTCTCTAACATAGAGCGCAACCCCTCCACCAATTTGATCAGTTCTATCATTACGATATAGTTTGTATCCAGGTATCAGTGTCCCACTGGTTAACCTCCTTCCACCATGTCTGAGATTGCAGTCATATCTAACCTCTCATTTAGTGCTATATATTCTCTCTCCCGTCTTATTGTTTAGACTTGTAGCATTTGCATACAAGCATTTTAGAGACTGTATTTTATTATTAATCTGGCTATTGGTAGGCATGGGTAATTTGGAATCTTTACGCTCTGTCTGCACCACACTCAAGGGCATTTGGGCTACTTTACTCTTTTTTGAAACCTCACTGCTTTTGGTAGTATCCTTCAAGGATACCTTCTTCTGAACCATGCGCTCTTGGGCGACTGTCGGCTTTCCCCTATTTTCTAGTTTAAAAGCTTCTGTATCTCCTTTTTAAAGGTTAATGCCAGCAGTCTGGTTCCATCCTGGTTAAGGTGAAGCCCATCCCTTCAGAAGAGCCCCTCCTTTCCCCAGAATGTTCCCCAGTTCCTAAAAAATCCAAACCCCTCATCCTTGCACCATCGTCTCATCCACGCATTGAGACTCCGGAGCTCTGCCTGCCTTTTGAGTCCTGCACGTGGAACGGGAAGCATTTCGTATAACGCTACCCTGGAAGTTCTGGATTTCAACTTCCTACCTAAAAGCTTAAATTTAGCCTCCAGAACCTACCTCCCACATTTTCCTATGTCATTGGTACCAACATGTACCAAGACAGCAGATTCCTCCCCAGCACTATCTAAGATCTTATCTAGGCAGTGTGTGATGTCTGCTACCTTCGCACCAGGCAGGCATGTTACCAGGCGATCCTCACATCCACCAGCCACCCAGCTATCTACATGCCTAATGATTGAATCACCAACTATAACAACTGTCCTAACCCTTCCCTCATGGGCACATGGGGAGAAACGTCCTCAGTGCGCGAGGGTTTTACATCACCTGGAGGACAGATCCTAGTTACAGGATCACGTCCTGCCACACCAGGGTGATGCTCTCCTGTCACGTGACCTCTCCCCCATGGCAACAGAGATGCTGCCAGACTGGATGTGGGACTTCAGGACTATATCCCTGTAGGTCTCGTCCATGTACGTCTGTCTCTTATGTCTTCCAGGTCTGCTACTCTAGCCTCTAGAGAATGGACTTGATCTCCAGGAACAAGCAGGAATAAGTCCTCACATATGGGTAAGTCGGAACCGACGGAGCCCGCACGGGAAAGCTCCCCAGCTTTTCAGATGAAAAGCTTTTGGGGCCTCCCACAGCGCATGCGTGCTGCCTTCCCGCCTTCCTGACCAGCTCTCTTCAGTTCTTTTTTTCCGCGGAGCCAGCAGGTCGTGTTCCTGTCACCGCTGAAGAAATTTTTATTTTAATTTGTTTCTTTTGACTGCGTACCTGCCTTCCCCATACCAAAACCGGTACTGCCGGTCTCTCTTTCTTTCTTTTAAAAAAAAAAAAATAAATCTTTTTTTATTTTCTCAGCACAGCTTGGTAACTTTTGTTAGGCCTTCAGGCCTACACAAATTCTCCTCATGGAGAAACCAGCTCCTGGTTTTAAAAAGTGTACCAAGTGCAATGCTGTTATTTCTCTCACAGACACCCATGAATGGTGTCTTAAATGTTTAGGACCTGACCACTCCATACCGGACTGCCCATTCTGCTCCCAGATGTCTAAACGTGGTATGCAGAACCGGGCCAACAAGTTCCATGTGCTGTTTGCTTCAGATAATCCAGCATCACAGTCATCCAGGTCTTCCTCTCCGGATGGATCTCAGGTAACCAAACTTTCTGTGGGCAAATCCTCTAAAAGCAAATCTCTTTCAAAAGATCGAGAGGCTCTCAATCTTGAGTTCGAGGATTCTGCCCAGACCAAAAAACCCCGGCGGGAGGCTCCGGCCTTCAAAGCATCACCTATGGGGTTACAGGTTGACATCGATGGCACGGCCTCGACTGATCACCTGTTAGACTGCTCTGGGGTACCGGTCGCTATTGGTACCGACATCCAGGCAGCAGTGGCATCCATGGGCAATACTGTCCAGACCATGCGGCAGGCCGTTTTGGCTTTCATTAAGGCTGCGACGCCCTCGGTACCGATTCCATCGGTACCGACCCCGGTTCCGGTATCCACACCGGAACCGAGACCATCGACTTCCAAGCGTCGATCGGTTCCGCTTGCTGGATTCAGGCTTTTGCCCGATACCAATCCCATGCCCGATACGCCCGATGTCGATATCGATCGGTACGCGTATCGTGCATTGCAAGCACAGAGAGAATACTCAGATTCTTCTGATGAGTTCAATTACTCTGATGACTCTGCTGAGTTTGATCTTCCTGAGGAGCCCTCTTCTCTAAAGAGGAGGATGTCTCCTCCAGAGGATTTATCCTTTCAGGATTTCATTGTTGATGTAGCTAAAGCACTTTCTATTGCTACATCTGCTGAAAAGGAACCCAGATCAAAAAAATTGGATATTTTAGGATACTCCTGATTCCCGTAGGTTGGACACCATGTACCGGATCCCTCCTTCTCCTGGGTTTCAAAAGACTCAGCTGCCTCACCACTCCATTGTGGTGAAGTCTGCTATGAAGAAGATAAAGAGTCCTAAAAGGCATTCCTCTACCCCTCCAGGGCGAGAATGTAAGACCCTCGACTCTTTTGGTAGAAAGATCTTTCAGGCTAGTATGCTTATAGCCAGGATCAATTCTTACAGCCTTTATATGGGCATGTTTCTCAGAGAACTTGCCCTAAAGGTACGGCATTTAGCCCCCTTTATCCCTGAGGATAAAAAGGAGGACTTCACTACTCTGGTGACACAACTTTCAGAGGTCTCCAAGTTTTCCAACAGGGCAGCCTTTGATTCCTTTGAGGTTGCTGGCAGGGCTTCGGGAATCGCTATTGCAGCCCGATGTCTTGCTTGGCTCCAGGCTTCTGACCTAGAACCCTGGGTCATGGATGGCTTAAGGAATCTGCCCTGTACAGGAGAGAACTTATTTGGTGAGGACTGGCAAATTAAAGCTGCTCAAATGGACGCAGAAAATGCCACTCTAGATAGACTTTCTAAGTCTACTTCTACTCCTGCCAAAAAGAAACCTTTTAAAAGGCCGTACTACAAGAAAGCCAGATTTTCCACAAATACTGGCCAACAATCTTCTCAGCCTCGCTTTGCTGCTAAACGTCAGCAATCTAAGCAAGTAAAGTCAAAGTCTGCAGTGTCTGCTACACCCCAGCAGGCTCAACCCCCTCAGGGGTTTTGACTTGCCCCTAGAGAACTTACCATTTCTGGCTCTGGAACAACCAGAGCCTCTCACCATACCGGGAAGGTTAGCTCACTTTGCTCCCAGATGGGAGCAAATAACATCAGAGCAATGGACCCTCTCTATCATCCGAGAGGGCTACAAACTTCATTTCTCCAGCCTTCCTCCCCATACCATGGTGAGGCAATTCAGTTCTCCCCCATCTCTTCTGACCCTGTTGGGTCAGGAAGTCTCCTCTCTCCTTGCCCAAGGGGCAATAGAGGAGGTTCCTCTTCCTCAACAGGGGTTAGGGTTCTACTCCCCTTATTTTCTCATAACAAAGAATACAGGGGGCTTCAGACCTATCCTAGATCTGAGAGAATTGAACAAGTTTCTATTCAAGGAGAAATTCAAAATGCTCTCTCTGGGCATTCTCCTTCCATACCTTCAGAGTCAGGATTGGCTTTGTTCTCTAGATCTCAAGGATGCGTACACTCATATACTCATCCATCCATCCCACAGAAAATATCTTCGATTTCTGTTCCAGGGAAAACATTTCCAATACAGAGTACTTCCCTTCGGTCTCGCCTCTGCTCCAAGAGTATTCACAAAATGCATGGCAGTCGTAGCCGCATTTCTAAGAGGCATGGGAATCTTCGTGTTCCCATATCTGGACGACTGGCTCATCCGAGCTCCATCTCAGTCAGAAGTCCAGATTTCCTTGGACCGCACAAGGCGTATTCTTCAATATCTGGGACTTGTGGTAAACATTCCCAAGTCCCAACTCATCCCTACTCAGTCCCTGGAATTCATAGGGGCTTATCTGGATTCCACCACTGCAAGGGCCTACCTTCCTCTGGTCCGAGGCCAACGGCTAATAAGCTTGGCCTCCCAGGCTCAGTCCAGAAGTCACTTGTCAGCCAGAGAAATGCTGCAACTTCTGGGCCACATGGCCTCCACGGTTCATGTGGTGCCCTATGCTCGTCTCCATATGAGAGCAGCTCAATGGACATTGGCCACCCAGTGGTCTCAAGCATCGGGACTGCTGTCAGACCAGGTACTCACCTCAAAACGTCTGTTTTGGTCTCTCCAGTGGTGGACATCCTCCAAAAATCTGTTGTTGGGGACCCCCTTCCAACCTTGGTTGCCCCAAGCAACCCTCACAACAGATGCCTCCCAAACAGGGTGGGGAGCTCATCTTCAACATCTCTCCACTCAGGGAACCTGGTCTCCCCAAGAGACCACCCTTCATATCAACCTTCTGGAACTGCGAGCAATCTTCCTTGCCCTCACAGTCTTCCATACCCTCCTTGCCAACCTGACTGTCCTAGTTCAGACAGACAATCAGGTGGCCATGTTCTGTGTCAACAAGCAAGGAGGGACGGGCTCTCTGTCGCTTTGCAACGAAGCTCTCAGATTATGGGCTTTCGCCAGAGAGCATCAAATTCATCTTCTGGCAGTGTATCTTCCAGGAGTTCAAAACTCTCGGGCAGACAGACTCAGTCGAGTTCTGCTTCCACACGAGTGGTCCCTGCATATGGACCAGATACACAGAATCTTCCAGGAATGGGGGACCCCGGACATAGACCTCTTTGCAAGTCCGTGGAATGCCAAACTTCCCCGGTTCTGTTCCAGGACTCCGTGTCAGGGAGCTCAGGCCAACAACGCCTTTCTCCTGCATTGGGGTCAGGAATTCCTATATGCCTTTCCACCCATTCCTTTGATTCCCAAGACTCTGTTCAAACTTCAGAGGGATCACGGGTCGATGATCCTTATAGCTCCACGCTGGCCACGCCAAGTGTGGTTCCCTCTACTTCTACAGCTCTCCCAGGGCTCCTCCCTGGACCTGGGAGCTGCGCCAGACCACCTGTCTCAGGAGAAAGGGACTTTGTGGCACCCAAACCCCAAGTCCCTACATCTCCGAGCTTGGTTACTGAAGGCTTAAGCCTTCATGAGTTTAATCTTTCTCAGCCAGTGAAAGATATCCTTCATGCCTCTAGGAAACCCTCTACCAGGCGTTCCTATGCTTTCAAATGGAAACGTTTTTCCATTTGGTGTGCTCAACAGGGTCTTGACCCTCTGGCACTTCCTTTGAATTCTCTACTAGACTATCTCCTGCATCTTTCCAATGCAGGCCTCAAGACGAATTCAGTATGAGTCCATTTAAGTGCTATTGCAGCATCCTTAAAACCTATAAATGGACAACCTGTCTCCTCTCATCCTCTCGTTGCAAGGTTCATGAGAGGCCTGACCCTAACTAAACCTCCCATCCGACCTCCGCCGGTAGCATGGGATTTGAACCTAGTTCTAGGTCAGCTTATGAAACCACCTTTTGAGCCTTTGGACTCTACCTCCTTGAAATTTCTTTCCTGGAAGGTTCTTTTCCTTATTGCAGTCACTTCGGCTCGCCGCATCAGTGAACTGCAGGCTTTGGTGGCTAATCCACCTTATACCAGATTTCATCATGATAAGGTGGTCCTTAGGACGAATCCCCACTTTATGCCCAAAGTGGTCTCGCCTTTTCATCTTAATCAAGAGGTATATCTACCTGTTTTTTTCCCGCCTCCTCATGCATCCAGTGCAGAGAGGAACCTTCATACTCTTGACTGTAAAAGAGCTCTCGCCTTTTACCTCAACAGGACTCAGCCACATCGAAAGTCTTCCCAACTGATTGTGGCTGTTGATCCTTCTCATTTGGGACTTCCAGTCACCAAACGTACACTTCCCAATTGGATTGCTCAGTGTATTTCTTTTGCTTACCAGAGTAAGAACATTTCTCTGGAAGGCCATGTCACAGCTCACAATGTGAGAGCCATGGCTACTTCTATGGCTCATCTTCACTCTGTATCCATAGATCAGATCTGTCGAGCAGCCACTTGGGCCTCGGTTCATACCTTCACAGCCCATTATTGTTTGGACAAGGACTCCTGCCGGGATGCCTTGTTTGGTCAGGCTGTCCTCAAACACCTGTTCCATACTTAAGCAACTCCTGCCCACCTTCCCTGAATGGATGCCTGAGATCCATACAAAGATGGTTTACCCTTGGAGGGGGATCTCCCAGGCATCTTAGCTAGGGAGTCCCCATATGTGAGGACTTATTCCTGCTTGTTCCTGGAGATAGCACAGTTACTTACCTGTAACAGGTGATCTCTGGGAACAGCAGGAATTAGTCCTCACAACCCACCCACCTCCCCTAGGAGTTGTATCTTCTATCTATCTACCTTCCTTTCCTCTCTCTATTGTCTCAGCTTTAAACTCGAACTGAAGAGAGCTGGTAAGGAAGGCGGGAAGGCAGCGCGCATGCGCTGTGGGAGGCCCCAAAAGCTTTTCATCTGAAAAGCTGGGGAGCTTTCCCGCGCGGGCTCCGTCGGTTCCGACTTACCCATATGTGAGGACTAATTCCTGCTGTTCCCAGAGATCACCTGTTACAGGTAAGTAACTGTGCTTTCCCTGAGAGCAAAGAGCTCCTTGTACTTAGTGCCATACGTAAGACCTCTCACCAACTGGGAGAAAATGATACATGTGACACTCAATGCACAAGATTGGAAAGCCCCCATCTCGCTGCTGGACTGTTTATTTAGACAGTTTTGTATACCGCCTTATCCTTCAATCAAAGCGGTCACAACACAATTGGGGGATACATTTAACACGCGGGGATATGAGACACATACACTAATACTTACAGGGAACATGGGCAATGGAGGGTTAAGTGGCTTGCCCAAGACCACATGGAGCATCTGTGGGACTAGAAACCCCAGTCCTTCTGGCCCAAGGTTGCTGTCCTCTAGTGGGATTTGAACTTCCGGCCTGAAGTACCTTGCCCCAACCACTAGGCAGCTACTCCCTGTTGTCTGCATCTTAGTTTAAAGCTTGTGTTTAGGTCTTTAAATTCTGTACTTCCTAAGGGTTGGCGTAGAAGCTTATACTAATAAATGTATCTAATACCTCTAATATACCTTGTTCACCTGAAGCTTAATTAATCTCAGGTCCTCAATGTATGACTGATTTGGATAAAGAGCTGCACCTGAGAGCAGCCCCTTTCCTCTAAGACATGTAAGTACCTATAAAGCTACAATTACTCCAGGGGCGGGTGGGTTTTGGGGAGGGAGGGAGGGAAATAAGACCTATTAAAAGAGGGCTGTTACAAGGTACCCTGTCCTGTACCCTCAGCAGGGGGGGAGGGGGTTAGTCCCTCAGGTAGGCTAGGTCAGGAAACAAAATTTAAAACGCAGCACGTTCTGGGGACAAAGCAGGGAGAGAGATTTAATTTAAAGTAACAGTTAACCTGGCTACCACACAAAGGCCAGTTAGTTGAGAGGCAGGGTAAGTTATACAGCTGAGAGAGCTGAGGTGCAAAACTAAAGGGAACAGGGAGGTGAAGTAGCACAGCAATAAAGACAATAAATAAATAGACAGCTAGAACTCGCAGCAAAGTCGTCACAGGAGTTAAATATCCACCTCTCTAGCAGAGCACTGTGAGGGCACTACTCTTCCCAGAGCAGAAAGACAAACAATGGTGGCAATCACTGGAGAATCTTTTAGTGGGGTCTCCTTTCCAACAACCCCTATTCCAGGCCACCCTAACAGATGCATCACAGGTGGGTTGGGGAGCACAACTGCATCATCTCTCTACCCAGGGCACCTGGACTCCACAGGAGGCTTGTCTTAACATAAACCACCTAGAGCAATCTATTTAACTCTTCGAGTATTCCATGCCCAGCTCAGCTACAAGATAGTCCTAGTCCAAACAGACAATCAAGTAGCCATGTTCTATGTGAACAAGCAGGGCGGAACAGGCTCTCTGTCATTATGCAACGAAGTTTTACGACTTTGGGCACTCGCCAGAGAGCATCCAATCTACCTTCTTGTGGTATATCTTCCAGGCATTCAAAACCTTTGGGCAGACGAACTCAGCCAAGTACTGCTGCTTCACGAATGCTCTCCACCTAGACCAGGTGACAGATATTTCACATCCTGGGGACTCCAGACATAAACCTCGTTGCAAGTCCACTGAATGCCAAACTTCCCCGGTTCTGTTCTAGGATTCCGGCTCACAATTGCCAGGCAAGGGACGCCTTCCTCCTTCACTGGGGTCAGGACTTCCTCTATGCCTTCCCATCTATTCCCCTCATCCCCAAAACACTCTTCAAGCTTCAGAGAGAGAGGTCGTATGATCTGCATAGCTCCACAGTGGCCACGCCAAACGTGGTATCCCCTGCTTCTACATCTCAAGCTGCGCCTCTGGAGTTAGGGTGTGCTCCAGATCTCCTTTCCCAAGAGAGCGGTACCCTATGGCACCCGAATCCCCAGTCCCTTCATCTCACGGCCTGGTTGCTGAAAGCTTAAATCTTCAGGATCTCAACCTTTCCCAACAGGTAAAGGATATCCTTCAGGCTTCTAGAAAATCTTCCACAAGACGATCTTACGCCTTCAAGTGGAAACGTTTCACTATATGGTGTTCCCAGAGGGGGTTAAACCCCCTGGTGATACCTTTGGAAGCGATACTAGAGCATCTACTTCATTTATCAAATTCTGGTCTAAAGACCAATTCAGTAAGAGTCCGCAATTACAGCTTCCTATAAACCTCTAAATGGACACCCAATTTCCTCTCATCTCATATCCCTATTTATTAGAGGTCTTCTGTTAACAAAACCTCCCATCAAACCACCACCGGTGGCATGGGATTTAAATATAGTTCTCGAGCAGCTCATGAAACCACCCTTTGAACCTTTAGCCACTACTACCCTGACGTTTTTGTTCTGGAAGGTCATCTTCCTAATTGCAATCACCTCTGCACGTCGCATTAGTGAATTGCAAGCGTTGGTGGCTGATCCTCCTTACACTAGGTTTCACCATAAGGTTGTCCTCAGAACTAATCCACACTTTGCCAAAGTGGTTTCGCCTTTTCATTTAAATCAATCGATTTATCTTCCTTTATTCTTTCAGAGGCCTCATGCCTCTAATGCAGAGAAGAACCTTCACACTTTGGACTGTAAAAGAGCTTTCTATCTACAAAGAACACAGCAACATAGAAAGTCTTCAACTTTTTATTGCTTTTGATGCTAGTCATTTGGGACTTCCAGTCTCCAAGAGGACTTTATCCAAATGGTTTGCACAATGCATATCCTTTGCTTATGAGAGTAAGTCTTCCTCTTCAAGGCCATGTCACAGCTCATAATGTGAGAGCCATGTCAGCCTCTATGGCTAACCTTCACTCTGTCTATTGATGACATTTGTCGAGCAGCCACCTGGGCTTCGGTACATACTTTTACAGCCCACTACTGCCTAGATATAGCCTCCCATCAGGATGCCTTCTTTGGCCAGGCTGTTCTTCAAAATCTCTTTCAAACTTAATACAACGCCTACCCACCAACCCTGGTAGGATGCCAGAGATCCATGGGAGGAAGCATGGCCCACCTCACTATAGCTGGCAGCTTCCTGGGGTCATCTCCCTGGCATCTTCAGCTAGGGAGTCCCCATATGTGAAGACTACATTCCTGCTTGTTCCTGGAGATAGCATACTCACTCACCTGTAACAGGTCATCTCTGGGAACAGCAGGAATTTAGTCTTCACAACCCACCCACCTCCCCTAGGAGTTCTCTCTCTTTTTCCTCTCTCCCTCTATCCTTTCACTCAGCTACAAACTTAAATGAAGAGGGACAGTTGGAAAGGCAGGAAGGCAGCACACATGTGCTGAGGGATGCTCCCAAAAGCGTTCCTATTGGACGCTAGTGAGCGTTCCCACGCAGGCTCCGTCGGTACTGATGATACCCATATGTGAAGACTAAATTCCTGCTGTTCCCGCCCTCCTCCCCCCTCACCCTCCACCAGCCATTTAGCCAGTGATACCACCCTGATCTTTTGATGGGAGCAGGCCACATCTACTAATCCTTGCCTTCTCCCCCCCCCCCCCCACAAACGAACCTCTGCAACCTGATTTCCCACTGCTTCAGCAGCTTCCCCGGGATCCGGATGGGCAATTGCGAAAATAGGAACAAAAATTTCGGCACCACAGTCATTTTAAGCACCTCCACCCTTCCCCGCCAACTCAGTTGCAGGGGGGCCCAGCCTTCCATCAATGAAGTAACGTGCCCTACCAGCGGCTGATAATTCAACTCGAACAACTGGGAGGGGTCCGCTGATATGCGCACGCCCAAATATTTAATACCCCCCTGTGACCACTTAAAGGGGAATGCCGGTAGGTCCTCTCTCTGCAACCCCTCCAGGTCCATGGCCTCCGTCTTGGACAAGTTCACCTTAAATTCCGAGACTGCCCCAAACCTCTCCAACTCCAGCAACAGGGCGGGTAGGGACTCCTCCAGGCGGGACATAAAGATCAACGTGTCATCCGTGTAGAGAAGGATCTTGTGCTCTGCCGCTGCCACCACCACCGGCCTAATCTGTTCCTGTGCTCGTACCCTGATCGTGAGAGCTTCGATCACCATTGCGAACAAGAGGGGTGACATGGGGCATCCTTGTCTCGTACCTCTTTGCAAATAAAACTTGTCCGAGACCTGATCATTCACCCAAAGTCGTGCAGCCGGCCGCTGATACAACGCTTTCACCCCCTGAATAAAGCCTTCCCCCAGTCCCATCCGCCCCATTACTTGGAACAAACGCCCACTCCACCCGGTCGAAGGCTTTTTCAGTGTCCAGCGCCACACAGAGCACGGGGGTTTTCCGGTCCCTGATGTGGTGGAGCAGCCCCACCGCTCTCCGGACATTATCCGCGATCCGCCTACCTTTTATAAACCCCGTCTGATCCGGGTGAATTAAATCCGGCAGGATGTCCTCCAGTCTACTTGCCAAGATCTTGGCATATAGTTTAGCATCACTATTAATTAGGGCGATGGGACGATAATTTTCACATCTCTCCGGAGGTCGACCCTCCTTGGGGAGAACCACAATGTTGGCTTGAGCCATCGATTCAGGAAGACTATCCCCCTGTAGTAGACCGGAGAACAACCGTGCCAAAAACGGGGCCACCTCTTCCCGCATCATATGGTAATATTCCACCTGGAACCCGTCCTCCCCTGCCGCCTTTCCCTTTGGCAATTTCTTAATCCCTCCAATCACCTCCACCGCCGAAATCGGCCTCCCCAACCAGCGTGCAGTATCCTCGTCCACCCTTGGGAACTCGAGACCCCCCAGGTACTCCTCTATCCCTTCCATACTAATCCCCTGCTGCCGCTTGTATAACTCCTCATAAAACAGCCGAAAGGCCTTACAGATGTCCCAGCTGGCCACGCCCCGCTCTCCTTTCCCACCGACGATCTCCCGCACTATCCTACTCTCCCGCTTCTTTTGCAGTTGTCGCGTGAGCATTTTCCCAGCTCTATTCCCGCCCTCCATAAAGTTCCGTTTAGTAGCTCTCATCATCCGCTCTACCTCCTCCAAATCTAGGGGATTAATCTTTGCTCTTAAACCTACCAATTTCTGTCGCACCGCTCGGGACCCACCTCGACTGTGTTCAGCCTGTAACTGCACCATTTCCAGCATCCACTGCTGGCGCGTCGCTTCCCTTTCCCTTTTCCTCTGACTCCCAAGTTGGATCAAGATCCCCCTCATGTAGGCTTTCCCACTGTCCCAAACCATTGCATCCGACACCTCCCCGTTATCGTTCCGTTCCATTCCATGTAGTCCCTCCAAGCCTTCCATATCTTAACCTGCCCTTCTTTGGATTGATACGACATATTGCCCCTCCCCCCCTCCCCCCTCTCCCCCCGCCTTTCCCACCCCACTCCCCCCCCCCCCCGCCTTTCCCACACCACTCCCCCACCACCATCCCATGGTCGGACAGGGTGATCAGGTGAATTTTAACATTCACCAAGACCCCTAATTGGTCACGTTTCCCAATAAGTAAATCCAACCTCGAGTAAGACTCTTGTTTAGCTGAGTAGCAGGTGAATTCTCGGCCCCCGGGATTCTCCCACCTCCAAATATCTACCAGCTCGAAATCAACCAAGCACCTCTCAAGCTCCTTACCCTCCTTCCCATGCCTCTTTCGGCAAAAATTAGATCGGTCTTTAGCCCCTACTACACAATTCATATCCCCCCCCATGATCCAATCCCCCTTAGCTTTACTTTTAAACTCCCGGAAAGCATCAGAAAAGAAGGAACTTTTCTGCCCGTTGGGGGCATACACATTAAGGAAGGAGACCTCCCGCAAGTCCACCCTCCCCACCACCCAAACCACCCTCCCCTCCTCCCCCACTCTCGTATGGAATAAATCTAACCCGCTTATGTACAAGGATCACCACCCCACGTTTCTTAGAATTATAGGGCGAGCCATATAGCTGCTCAAAGCCCTGGGCTTTTAGCTTCTCTTGCTCTGCCATCGTCAGATGTGTCTCCTGTATCAAAGCCACATCCACTCTCATCTTATTTAGCTGAGCAAGAACCCGTTTCCATTTGATCGGGTTATTAAAGCCCCTTACATTATATGAGGCAATCTTGAATCCTCCTATTCGGGACATAGCCATCATCTTTCTTCCACCCCCCGCTGGTCTACCTGCTGGAGCACAGACATCACCCACACACTTAAAACACAATCAACAGTAAACAAACAACCATCACCCAACGCATGTTCCATCCTCCCCCTCACGCCACAATTTTTAACCATTTCGACCCCCATTAGCCCTCTCAGCCATCCACCCTCACCAATCCCGCCACACCTCCCCCCTCAGCAACCATCTTCCACCGACCCCACACTCATACTCCCCCCCCTTCCCTTGCCCTCTACCATGGTTGCCGTTACAGGGGGGCGCTACCCTTAAGCACAGCACCCATAACACAATTCCTTTTCCCTCACCGCCCCCTCCCAAAGCCTCCCCAAAGTTCGCTATTTGTCACCCCCTGCCCCTTGCATTCATTGATTTATACAGCCTAATACACCCGGACCCTCCCCCTTCCAACACTCAAGTCCCAAAAGGTCCAAAAGGCATGCCCCTTGGTCTTCTCAGGACGGCCCCATCGCTTCTGACCCGTCATCCGCTGCATCAGAGCTGCTCCTTGTTGGGGCCTCCCGCTCTCTCATGGAACTCCCCTTCTGAGTTTTCAAAAATTTCTCCAAGGCCTCCTTTGAAGTAAAGAATCGCCGCGTGCCATTCACCAGCATGGTAATTTTAACCGGATACCAAATCGCCACTTGTATGCCTCTCCGAGCCAGACTTTCTTTCAACTTAACCAGGTCCTTCCTGCGCTTAACGGTTTCGGACGCAAGGTCCGGGAACACATAGACCTTCCAGTCCTTATAGTTCACAAACTTGGATCTCCTGGCCGCTCGTATCACATGCTCTCTATCCTGGAACTGTAGAAGCTTTAACAATAAGAGCACGTGGCGGCCCCGACGCCCCGGGTCTAGGCCTCAGTTCTCTGTGCGCCCGCTCTATCTCAAAAGCTGGGACGGACGGGGCCCCGGGGAAACATGTCACCAACATCTCCGCCACGAATCCAATAGTGTCCTCACCTTCAACACCCTCAGGCACTCCAAAAATGCGCAGGTTGGATCGCCTGTCCCTGTTTTCCATGTCCTCTGCCTTAGCATGTAGCCAGCTAAGTTGCTGTTGCAAGGAGCCCACCGTGCGCTGCAGCGTAGCCTGGGAGTCCTCCGTCTGACTCACCCGGGCCTCCACCTCGTCCAGCCGTTGCCCCAGATCCGCAAATTTCTCCTCCAGCTTCTGAAAGACTCTCTCCACAATCTCATCTTTGGAATCTCTGATTTCTCTCAGCACAGCCTCCAGGTCCGACTGGGGAACATCCTCGCCCTCACACACTTCTGGGCCTTCTGACACGCTGGGGGACACAGGCGCATGCAGAGCCCGCGGCCCGGTCGCCGCCGTTTTCCCAACGCCCACTTTCGCCGCATACATATCCTTTATCGGGTTATTCTGCTTAGGTTTCGCCAACTTCGGCATGATTTCGATGTTTTTGGGAGCTGCGTCTACCCGATTTTTTTCCGGGCGGGTGGAGAGCTCTCTCACACACGTCTCCTCTCCTCCATGGCTAAACCGGAAGTCGTCCCATGCTTTTTTGAATTCAGATACTGTCCTCATCTCTACCACCTCCACTGGGAGACTATTCTACAAATCTACCACTCTTTCTGTAAATAAAGTTTTCTGCATATCACTCCTGAATCTATCCCTTTTCACCATCCAATGTCCCGTTATAGCAGAGCTTCCTTTCAATCGAAAGAGGCTCTCCCCCTGTGCATTTATGCTATAGAGAGATTTAAACGTCTCAATCATATCGCCTCTATCCTGCCTTTCCTCTAAGGTGTACATATTAAGATCCTTAAGTCTGTCCTCATATGCTTTATAATGAAGACCACTAACCATTTTAGTAGCCACCCTCTATACTGACTCCGTCCTGTTTATATCCTTTTGAAGGTGTGGTCTCCAGAATTGCACACACTACTCCAAATGATGTTGCATCAAAGACTTATACAGAGGCACTATCAGCTCCTTTTTTCTGCTAGCCATTCCTTTCTATGCACCCAAGCATCCTTCTAGCTTTTGCTGTCACCTTTTCTACCTGTTTGGTTACTTTAAGATCATCAAAGCAGTCTAGTCAAGACAGACAACACTACTGGGGGCTAGGATATGTCCAGGGGAATGGTAGGAAACACAGGAGGTGAACAGGAGGTTGAAGGGATCAGGATCTGAAAGCAGTCTGAGGTGAGGTTTTTTTAAATACCTGATTTGAACAGTGCTAGAGTTTGAGCCTGACGTACAGATTAGGGTAGTTTTTGCCTTGCTGCCCCTTACATCTGGAACAAAGATTTGAAATCTGGAATTTTCAGTGGAAGAGAAGGGCACAGATAGAGATCTGTCAGTTCCTGAGCAGGGGTGTTGGAGATAAGAGGAAAAGTAGTGAGGAGCAGCTGAATGAAGGCATTTGTAAGTCTGTAGTAAAAGTATGAATGGGATGTGGAAACTGATAGGGAGCCAATGAAGTGATTTGAGAAGAGGGGTGATGAGCATAGCGACACTGGTAAAAGAATAACTATGCATATGAGTTTTGAACAGATTGAAGAGGGGAGAGAAGATTCAGAGGGAGACGGCGAGAAAGATGTCTCAATATAGACAGGAGGTGACTAGAGAATGGATAAGTTTCTTATTGGTATGTTCAGAAAGGAAGAAAGGAATTTTGCTTCTGATAGAAATGACTGATTTTAGCTTTCTCTTTATCTGTTGGATGTTTGTGGAGAAGGAGAGGGAGGAGTCAGATGACCCAAGGTTATGAGATGAGGAAAAAGGGAGGAATAGAGTGATATCCACAGAATTGAGAAAGGAGTAAGAGGGAGGTGGGTTTAAAGCAGGGGTCACCAACCTGCGGCCCGCGAGGTCCCTCCGTGCGGCCCGCGAGACTCTACCCCGGTGCAGCCCGCCAAGGCAAACTCACCGACTCCTTCTGCAGCCGCGGCTCCCTGCCTCTTAGGGAACCGCGGCTGTGCTTGTAAAATCATCGCGGAGCCCTTCCTGTCTTGACGGGCTCCGTGCAGCATTGTCCCGCCTCTAAAGGAAGTGCAGCATTGTCCCGCCTCCAAAGGAAGTGGTAAACAACTTCCTTTAGAGGCGGGACAATGCTGCACGGAGCCCATCAAGACAGGAAGGGCTCCGCGATGATTTTACAAGCACAGCCGCGGTTCCCTAAGAGGCAGGGAGCCGCGGCTGCAGAAGAAGGGAGGGAGCTGACATGGAATAATCAAGTACAGGTATGAGCAGTTTTTTTTTCGCGCGGGGGGGGGGGGGGGGTGCGGCCCGCGAGTCTGCCGGTAGTCGGCTGTGCGGCCCGCGGCCCTCTGGAGGTTGGTGACCCCTGGTTTAAAGGGACAGGTAAGCTTGGTTTTGGCTATGTTCAGTTTGGCCTGCACGGAGCGGTAGGTGCACCTACTCTTGCTACCTTGCCCGGCAGACTAGATGGACCATACTGGTCTTTATCTGCCGTCATATACTATGTTATGACGTGGTGGGACATCTATGCACAAATGTTAAGCAGGCAGAGATCCAGGCCTGGATTCCTGGAGAGGTTTCAGATGTGGAGGTAGATCAGTCTCATCAGCATAGAGTACTGAAAAACATGGGAGGAGTTGAGTGCACCAAGGAACTTGATGTAGAGAGAGAGTAGGAAAGATCCCAAGACAGCCTTGGGGTGCACCTACTAGGACAGGATAGAAGTAAAGAATCCACCAGAACATACACTAAAAGTGTGGTGAGATGAGTAGAAAATCGGAACCGAGCCCCTAAAACCATGTGAGGACAATATTGAGGAGAAGGTGATCAACAGTGTCAAAAGCAGCAGATAGTTCAAGAAGAATGAGCATCAAGTAAAGGTCCTTGGATTTGATGAGGACCAAGTTATTGTAAACTGACAAGAGCCATTGCAGTAGAATGTAGAGGGCAAAAATCAGGTTGCAAAGGATCCAGAAGGGCTTGAGAGAGAGTCAAAACAGCAGTGAACCACATATTCAGGTAGTTCAGAAATAAAGGGGGGGAGATGAGTCAGTAATTAGTGGGACAGGTATCTTTATCTTAGGGCCTAATGAGGGCTTCTGGAGGAGAGGTGTGACCACAGCATGCTTTGAAATCTGAAGGAACAATTGTATGTTTGTTTATTGAGCTTACTATACCGCCCTTCGTTAAACATCAGAGCGGTTCACATGATACAATAACATAAAGAAATCATATTTGTGAAAAAGGAAAGGAAGTTACAATAAAAATAGGAAAGCAAATCAACAGAATCAGTCAACGAGACAGGCAGGGGGAGAGGAGAAGAGGGAAGAGAGGGGGAGTGGGCTACACAGAAGGGTCGGAGGTCAAAGGCAAGGGCAAAGAGATGGGTTTTGAGTTTGGTTCTGAAGGTGGTAAATGACTGTTCAAGCCGGATGGAAGTGGGGAGAGAGTTCCATAGTGCAGGGCCAAGGAAAAAGAAAGCAGAGGAACGGGTGGACTGTAGGCGAGCGTGAGCAGGAGAAGGAAGATGAAGGCGGTTGAGGTGTATAGACCGTAGGGAGTGAGCTGAGGAATGAAAAGGAACGAGGTCAGCGAGGTACTGAGGGGAGTGGGAATAAAGAACATGGTGAAGAATGGTCAGGATCTTGAAATGGATACGGGACTTGACAGGAAGCCAGTGGAGGTGAATGAGCAGGGGTATGATGTGATCACGAGGAGAGGAGTGGAAAATGAGACGGGCAGCAGTAGTGGAAAGTAGTGGAAAGTGATTAGTTTGAGGACATGACAGTATTCAAGGGATAACGGTGGAAGAGATGGAGCTTCTTAGACATGTGGGAATGGCATCAGACAGTCATAGAAAGTGTCAGCCAGTGTCTCTTGGTGGAAAGAGGAGGGGGGGGGGGTTGGAGATGGAGGCACTTGGAGAGTTGAGCCATACAGATGGCAAAGGTTAGAAATAAGAGATAGTAAGGTGGGCATAGTAGTCTTGCTTGGCAAGTGCTATTTATTTATTTATTTAGCTGTATTTATATCCCGCTTTTCACCAGGTCAAAGCGGTCAATTGGGGGATACATTTAACATGAGGGGATATGAGACACATACGCTAATACTTACAGGGAACATGGGCAATGGAGGGTTAAGTGGCTTGCCCAAGACCACAAGCAGTGCCTATAGGACTAGAAATCCCAGTCCCTCCGGCCTGAGATTGCTGTCCCCAGGTGGGACTTGAACCCCCGGCCCTCCGGCCTGAAGTACCTTGTCCTAACCACTAGACTACTCCTCCCAAGTGCTATGGCTGACTGGAAAGATGGCAGAAAGCAGAGCAGAATTACAGCACCCAAATTTATACAGACAAACTGTACACATAAGATGAGCACAGATAACAAAACAGTCTGAGCAAACCAGAATGCAGGGGAAAGTCTTTGCAATGGAAAATGCTCTCAGCAAGCAGAGATCAAACATAAGTTAGCACATCCAACAGAGGGTCCACTTCCTGAGCTTTTGCAAGGGCTTATGTTCTCTTTATAGCATCACTAGGGCTGAGGAGTGAGTACTAAGGCCTTGGAATTCAGAGAACCTTCCAGACACCTTTATATGAGTGTCTCTGCTGGGCAGTGATAAAGCATGCAGTCCAAGTAATGCTTGATTGCCTGTTGATGTTGGGAGCCATTATTCAGATTCTAGCATTGGTGTGCAGCAAGGATTGGTATGCCTTTCATGTTGGCAAAAAAGGTAAGGTCTTTTCAACCCATTTTGTGCCTTGAGGGAGTCTGTGCCACATGAGTACCCAGTTTCTGCATGGAGTCCTTGTGTTCCACTTCAGCAGCAAGTCTATTCAAATTTTTGTCCTCTCAGAACCTGTTACTCATTTACACATACTCATCCAGGAGTGTCATCAGGTTCATATGCTTTTGTCCTCTGAGCATTATCAGCTCCAAGCTCTTCAATTCATTTTGGAAACTGCATCCAGGACCTTTTTCGAAGGTCACAATAGTGTTTGTGGCCTTTCTCTGCAAGAAGGAATAAAGTGCACCCTTGTCTGGACAACTGGCTGATCTGAGCTGCTTCAGCAGAGGCCAGAACTACCACTTGCAAGGTGATCCAGGTCTTAGAGCATCTAGTTTGTCCATAAGCAGTCCCAACTCCAGCCAAGACCTTTTAGTACCTGAGAGCACAGACACTGAAGTGGGCAAGGTTTTCCTTAGCAGTTTGCAAGCACATTGCCCAAATACAGGATTTTTGTGCCCAAACAGCAACAAGGGATTGGAACTCTACTGCTCTTTGGAACCATGGCAGTGAAATCTTGGCATTAAAACCCTGGATGAGGGTCAACCTGCACTCCCTACAGAAATTATTGCTCTCCCAGTGGTCCCCATATTTACAGGAGTATGAAATCTGCTTGCCCCTACTGAGTTCTATCGGGAAGGATTTGGAGTGGTGGCTGGTTCCCACACATCTGTTGAAAGGAATGCCTCTGGAGCCCCCCAACTGGGTGGTAGTCACAACCAATGCCAGCCTGGTTTGGGGGGGGGGGCCCAGCAAGTGGCACAAAGCTGGTCAGAATGGGGGGGGGGGGGCTCGTCTGTCAACTGATTAGAAGCCAGGACAAAGACTTAATGAGATTTGCCATTTTGGATCAGATCAAAGGCCTAAGCCTAATATCCCATTTCCAGCAGTGGCCAATGCAGATCTCAAGTACCTGGAAGGATTCCATGCTACTCAGGGATAAGTGTGGACTTTCCCAGTCCACTTGAATAATGGTTTATGGATTTTTCCTCCAAGAACTTATCAAACTCTTAAACATAGCTACTACATACTCTGGCAATGAATTCCAGACCTTAATTACATGTTGAGGAAAATATGTTTCCCAATTAAGAACAATTTCTCCTACCTCTGACCCCATTCCATCACCTGGTAGAGGGCTCAAAGGTCTGAGTTTTTACTGTAACAGAAGTGGCTTACGTTTGGTAGAGGTGAAGGGAGTTCAATGGTGGCTAAAGTTGTGCTGCTCCTACTAGTGGGCAGATTTTTCATCTGGGAGCTCTTGCCATCTCCCATTGCAACAGTGCAAGCAGACTTATTTGGTATCAGCTGGATCTGAACAAATGGGAGCTGGGGATTCAGGCATTCATCTTGATGTAGGAGCACTGGGTTCTGCCTGTTTTCAACCTGATGGCTCCCTACAAGAACACCAAGGTGTTGCTTCAGGCAAAGGAAGGCGCATGGCTCATAAGCCATTGACATTCTGATCAACAATAAGTATAGGAAGGAGGGTTCACCATATCTGTTTTTCCTTGGCTACTCATCAGCCTGTGATCTTCCTTGCTTGGCTTGCATATGATTCAGGTAGCCCTGGACTGGCCTAGGATCCCCATGAAGGAGATCAATCAGATTCACATACCACTGCCTCCCTTACCCTTGCCACAGGATCAGTCATCTTTGTCAGGGCCTGATTCTCTTGAACCAGGATCCCTTATGGCTTACCTCCTGGTCCTTCGTGTAGATAACACAAGGGCTATCCTAGTGCTGTAGTGGTTATTCCATTAAAGGCATAGCAGGTTTTGGCTTATATCAGGATTAGGCAGCTCATTGGAGACAGTCTGCATGGCATGTAGATATCCCCTTGATCCTGACTTTCTTCAAGCAAGCTCCCTCTTAATTATTTGATAGTTCATCTAGTGGCTTTGGCTGCTTCAGAGGCAAGGTGGGCAATAGTTCCCTTTGCTCATCTGGATATCTATTTTTTCTGAAAGGAGTGAAGCAGCTTTGTCCCCTCTATTGTCTTTTGGTTCTCAAGGCTATGGCAGGTCTGCCCATTGAATTGCTGTGTAATACTTGGGTCCTTTACCAATCTTTGAAGGCAATGTTGCTAGTGGTGATTACCTTGGCAAGGCAGGTGACTGAACTGCTGGCCCTCCTATGTTGGGATCCCCAACTCTCCTTCAGATAATGCAGCAGTTCTTGCATACAGTTCTGGCATTACTCCCAAAGGTGGTTTCTCCTTTGCATTTAAATCTGTCTTCCATCCTCTTCAGGAATGGCAGCATAAGGCACCATGCACTTGGCATATGCGGACTTCTGATTCATTATTTGGAATTAACATTTTATTTTGTTTGACCTGTTTTGGGGTGAAGAGGTTGCTAGAGTCTGTTCCTTGGCTTGCTGGACTAAGGAAACTATTGTCTTACTTTTACTGGTAAAGATGTGCTAGGAGACCTACTTCTACTAATCTGAACTATCATTAAAATCATCTGCAGTATCTAAGGGTTGGAGAGTGGCCAATGGTACACCAGTTTTTAAAGGGTTTCAGGAATGATCCCGTAAACTACAGACTAGTGAGCCTGTCTGTACTGGGCAAAATAGTACAAACTACTATAAAGAACAAAATTACTGAACATTTTAGATAATGCATGGTTCAGTGGCAGAAAGCCAACATGGATTTAGCCAAGGAAAGTCTTGTGACAATTTTTTTTTTTTGAAGGTGTGAATAAGCAGGTAGATAAAGGTAAGCCGGAAGATGCACTATATCTTGATTTTCAGAAAGCCTTTGACAAAATCCCTCAGAGGCATGGTGAAATTAATAAATCATGGGATAGGAAGCAGTGGATTAGGAACTGGTTAAAAGATAGAGAATAGAGTAGGGCTAAATGACCAATTTTTTCAATGGTGAAAGATAGATGAAAGTACCCCAGGGATTATAAACGATCTGGAAATGGGAATGAATGAGGTGATCAAATTTGCCGATGAGACAAAATTATTCAAAGTTCTTAGAACACAAGAGGATTGTGAAAAATTACAAGAGGACATTGAAAAATAGGTAGACTAGGTGCCCAAATGGCATAAAATTTAATGTGGACAAGTGCAGTTATGCACTTAGGTTGTTCGTAAGTTACAGTTACACATTGCAAGATTCCACATTAGAAACCACTCAGGAAAAGGATCTAGGTGTCATTGTGAATAATACTTTGCTGCTGCACACTGGGTAGAGGGTTTCAATCGAGAGAAAACAATGTTAGGAATCGTGAAAAGGAATGGAGAATAAAACAAAGGCTAATCTCCAGGAACAAGCAGGAATGAGTCTTCACATATGGGTACGTCGGTACCGACGGAGCCTGCGTGGGAACGCTCCCCAGCGTCCAATCAGAAAGCTTTTGGGAGCATCCCTCAACGCCTGTGTGCTGCCTTCCCGCCTTTCCAACTGTCTCTCCTCAGTTTTCGTTTTTCCGCGAGCTGGCAGGACGTCTTCCTGTCACCGCAGAAAATTTTTTCTTTAAATCTTTTACTTTTTGTTTTCTTGTGGTCGCGGCTGTTTCCCCTACTCCACCGGTACCGCCGGTGGTTTTTTCTTTTCTTTTTCCTAAAACTCTGAGTTTTTTTCCCTCTGTTTCTGTCTTGAATTTTTGGGCCTCTAAGGCCTCTCCATTATGGAGCTGCCTTCTCCTAAGAAGTGCCTTAACTGTGGAAATACAGTTTTCTTTTTAGACTCCAATAACTGGTGTCTAACCTGTTTGGGTCCTGACCCCTTTCCTCCAGAGCCATTAGGCTACAATTTTATGAGGAGAAATTCTCCATTTCGAGTTTCCCTCGATGCAGTTTTCCCTTCCAGTGTAAGGGCACCGACCTTTTCTTCTCTACAGGATCAGGTAACCCACAAACAGTCTGTTAAGACTAGCCAATTCTTGGGTGGTAGGTCTCATGCCAAGCATGATGACGGCTCCGGCCTTGCCCTCAAGACCTCATTGGCTTCAAAACCCCGGTGGGAGTCTTCGGTCTCCAAAGCCTTTCAGGGGTTTCAGGTTGTTCCTGGGGCTCACCCCTCACAGAACATACCTGAGCCATGCTCGGGGGTGGCATCCGCTTCGAGCGGTACCGATAACCCGGCATCGGCACTGGTGTTGAGCAATCCACTCCTCACCAGGGATCGTCATCTGGTGTACTCGGTGCCTTCGGGACCGATCGATACCCAGATTGACTTTCCAGTATCGGCAGCTCCGTCGATACGACCCCTGACATCGGTACCATCTAGACATGCATCGATAGATTCGCTTCCTTCGATGCCGAGTCTAGAATCGATATCTAGTCTGGAAGACTGGGTACCGACGTGTCTCGGAACCAACATGCACTGATTCTGGATGCACGGTACCGAGGATATTCACCGAGACTTTCGAGTTTCCTCGGTACCGTTTGAGCAGCCTCCGATGACTGTTTCGATGTCGGTATCGCCTTCGATTCCGGCTCAGCTACCGGTATCGGTGTCAATGCTGGTACCTGCAGGAACATCGGGACCAGCTCCAGCCATGCTTTTTTCACCAGGATCTCTCCTTTCTATACCTAGTTTGGAGTCGATACCTAGCATGGACGTTACAGTACTGACGGTTTCAGGTCATACCCGCCAGTCCCAGTATCCATTCATTAGAGATCCTGCTTTGCACCGGACAAGTACTGGTGCCCAGCCTAGTTCTTCGAGTTTAGCCTGTCCAGGGATTGTTCCCATTGGAGATCCTTCTTTTCAGAAATTTCTCCTTGACATGGCAACATTCCTGGCTATTCCTATCCCTGGCTATGATCCTACACAAGGCTTTTCTGGGGAAAAGGAAAATATAATGCTTCCTTTATATCATTCTTTACAGGATCTTCTTCCGAAAATATGGGAAACACCTTTAAGGGCTTCCTCTCCTTCTACAGCAACTGCTCTTGTGTATCAGGTGCCCCCCTCTCCAGGGTTTCAAAAGACTCAACTTCCCCATCATTCCATTGTAGTGGAATCAGCAATGAGGAAGGTAAAAAGCAAGAAGAAGCATTCTTCTTTCCCGCCAGGTCGTGCATCTAGAACACTAGATGCCTTTGGACGTCAAACCTTCCAAACATCTATGCTGGCAACAAGGATTCTCTCATATATTTTTTATGAGTCTATCCCTTCAGGAGGTCACAGAGAAATTATCTCTTTTGACTCCTTTTCTTTCAGAGCCCAAGGCTGCAGACTATTCCTTGCTTCTTAGTCATAGCCAGAATATCTCTAGGTTTCTTTCTCGTGCTTCTCTAGACTCCTTTTGAGTCTGTTAGCAGAACCTCTGCTATAGCCATAGGAGAACGACGTAGAGCCTGGCTCCAAGCTTCAGACTTGAGCAGATGGGCACAACAAAGACTGGGTAACACGCCTTGTACTGGAGAAAATCTCTTCAAGAAGGAGTCTTTGTGTCAGGTTGCTCATTGCTCCACTGACGTCCCTGCTTCTGAGGGCCATCCTAAACCTTCTCCTTCCCCAGCAGGTAAGAAATGCCCTACCAAACCTCCTTTTCCTAAAAGAAGGTTTCATTCTTCTCCTGCCCATCATGCCGATGTTCCCAAACAGGGGAAACCTCGCCCTGGTCTGAAGAATCCAAACTCAAGCCAGGAAAATTAACCCTCAATAGGGTTCCAATTAATCTGTTATAACATACAGTCCACTTCTTCTCATTAGAAGTTTTTTCACTGTGTTTTCATTTAAACCTCTACACTTGGATTCCTGTTTCCAGGACATCCACTTGTTTTTAGGTATGCTGAGCTGTCAGGATATTCATGTCTATGGGTCACAGGATTTTCCTCCTCTTCCTACACTGAAGAGAGGTTTGCCAACTATCTCATGATAGTTTTCCTGTACCACCATGAATTTTTTCCTTCTACAGACTTACCGTATGGCAAGTCTCACCTCAGCTCCTATTTTTTCTTTACCTTCTTTTCCAGGGTTCCCCTGTAAGAGTGGTGGTATACCAATGGAAGGCTTTCTTAGCCTTTCCAGTCTTCCTTTCCATTCCAGTGTAGAGTTCTTTCTCTTGAGTAAACCCCTTTTTTCCTCATCTGGGCAGCTTGTCAGACAGGGACGGGATATTCTCCTCTTGTTCTGTCTGTTCTCTCTGTTAAAAACAGAAAGATCTTTCTGCTCTGCCATTCAGCAGCTGCCCATGCAGGAGCTTCAGTGATTGGTCTACTGGTACTTTTCTATAAGTTCCAGTATTGTCTTCCACTACTTTTATCTAACCTTAGTAGTGCTTCCAAGATAGTGCTCATTTATCTTGGATAATCCTTATAACTTCTTTTCTGCCATCTCCAAATCCTTGGAGTTGACAGCATAGTTGAGCTGGCAGCTGGTTGTCTCCAACAGCCAGTTTTCTTTCCCAACTCTCCTGCTTAATGCTCTCTGCAATCTTACAGAGAAGCTTTCCACTATGGGCCCTTGCTAGAGAGCATGAGGGTTTTTTCTCTAATGACTATCCTATATGGTTGAAAAGGGCTTCCTCAGTCACCTCCCATGACTGTGAGGGTTCTTACACCCTTCTATTTCCTTTTAATAAAGGACATAAGCCTTTCCTACGTGACAGTCTAAAGAGTTACTAAATTCCTACAGGAAATATGCTCTTTTTCCTTGCAGCTCGTCCTCATGGTATCCTAATCCTTCATGGACAGCATATATTTAACTACATAACGCATGATACCCCACCCCTTGTCCCCCAAGTGGGTCTACCTGATGTCTCTTCCTATGCGTATTCTGTCCCTTCACCATTTTAGAGTTCTACTGGACTCAGGACTTGCTGTTTACAGACTAATATTAACCTCTGTGTTCTCGCAACCAGCCTGGTTATTTTACTGGGTAGCATTCTACTTCATCTTTACCAGAGGGAATAGATTCTCTATATCTTAAGTAGGTTCCACCTTCTTGTTATGAGATGAATCATTCCTCTTCACATCTTCCATGTGAAGATTCCTGTAGACATATCTCTTTCTGCTTAATTGCAGACATTTCTCTTTAGACATATATATATATATATATATATATATATATAGGTTCATATGTCTATATGCTTTCTTTAGACGCATATGTCTGTCAGCCATGTGTGCATAGACTATAACCCCTGGATCTCGCCATAAACATATATATATATATATATATATATGTTTCTCTGTCGAGATACTTATTTTAGGTAGATATGTATTCACATACTTATCTCTCTAACTGTCTGTGCTCATAAAGGTATTTTTTCCTTCCTATCTGTTCCATACAGTGGGTTTTCACATGTTCATACTATTTCACAGTATGTTTCGGTTTTATGCACACAACCACTGCTGTGGTACTGACAGCTTTTACCATAACCTTAGGTTCAGGTATCCCTGAAGCTCCCTATTCCTTTAAATTCCTACCTCTCGTCAGTTAGGAGAGACATGGGGGATCTTCAGTAGCTCTGAGGTTTCCAACTCCTCAGACATCTGTCCTTCCTTGGGATTACGGGGTTTTTCTCCATACCCCTTCTTCCCTCAAGGACTAAGCCAATTTTGTCCAACTCGTTCAGTCTTCCTCTTTTGCTCCTAACTATAATTAACTCTGTAGCCAAAAGAGTTTTCAGCTTTTTCCATAAAGCTTTCTACTAAAGACCTACCGTTTTTGTTCTTCCCCAGTTGAATCCTGGGGTCACCTGTCAGTTCCAGATTTTGACCTTCAACTCACTTCTGTGAGGTCATCTTGAAGATTCCTCTACTGGATCCCCAGTAGATTCCATCAACCTCTCTACTTCCTGCAATCCAGTAGGTGAGGTCCATATGGTGATGGTTCATTTCAATACATTTCATGATACTTATCATATATACAGGGACTCCTTGTCTGTAGTCCTATTTTAGGTCAGCTGTCTCCTACAGCTCCTCTCTTCTTCAACTCCTACCCTCCATCCTCGGGATGCCTGGGCATATGAGGTGGAGCATGTTTCAATCACCAACATGCTAGGGCTCCAGGCATCTTAGCTTGGGAGTCCCCATATGTGAAGACTCATTCCTGCTTGTTCCTGGAGATAGCACAGTTACTTACCTGTAACAGGTGATCTCTGGGAACAGCAGGAATAAGTCTTCACAACCCACCCACCTCCCCTAGGAGTTGTTTCTCTCTATCTCTTCCTTTCCTCTTTCTCTCTTTTGTCTCAGCTATAAAACTCAACTGAGGAGAGACAGTTGGAAAGGCGGGAAGGCAGCACGCAGGCGCTGAGGGATGCTCCCAAAAGCTTTCTGATTGGACGCTGGGGAGCGTTCCTGCGCAGGCTCGGTCGGTACCGACGTACACATATGTGAAGACTTATTCCTGCTGTTCCCAGAGATCACCTGTTACAGGTAACTCTGCTTTATGCCTCTGTATAATTCAATGCTGTGACCACACCTTGAATATTATGGCAACCAGAATTACACACTTCTTAAAAAGGATATAGCAGAATTAAAAGTACAGAAGAGAGCTACAAAAATGTTAAAGGGGATGCAAGGAGAACACCTATGAGGAAAGGCTTAAAAGGTTAGGGCTTTTCAACTTGGGAACAAAGATTGCTGAGAAATATAGGCCTTTAAAATAATGGAGTGCAATGGATAAAAGTAGATCAGTTGTTTACTCCAAAAAGTAGAGATTAGGACATGCAATGAAGCCACAATGTAGCCCATTTAAGACTAATTAGAAAATGTTTTTGCTCTGGAATTTGCTGCCAGAGAATGTAGTAAAAGCTGTTAGTGTAGCTGGGTTTAAAAATGGTTTGGGCCAGTTCCTGGAAGAAAGCCCATATATTTTAGAGGATTGGAGAAATCCACTGCTGACCCCAGGATAAGCAACATGGAATCTGTGTAAGTTTTTTGGGAACTTGACAGGTACTTGTGAGCTGGATTAGCTGCTGTTGGATATAGGATACTGTGCTTTATGGATCCCTTGGTCTGACCCAGTATGGCATATCTTATGTTCTTATGCTCATTCATAGAGGGTACATGCTGTGTCCTAGGCAGAGGCCAGTGCGAGGCCTTCAAAGATACTTGCAAGGTAGCAACCTGGTTCTGCATTCTTTTATCAAGCATTAGAGTGTATGTTCAGACTACAGAGGATTCAGCCTTTGGCAGAGTGGTTATTAGAAATATGACGGCAGAAAAAGACCATATGGCCTATCTAGTCTGTCCTTCCACATCAACAGTAAGTCCCCCTTTTACCCTCAGATCCTGTGTTTGTCCCATGCATTTTTGAATTCAGTTACTGTCCTCATCTCTACCACATCCACTGGGAGACTATTCCTCGGATCCACTACTCTTTCCGTAAAGAGATATTTCCGCATATCACTCCTGAATCTATCTCCCTTCACCCTCATCCCATGTCCCCTCGTAGCAGAACTTGCTTTCAATTGAAAGAGGCTCTCTCCCTGAACATTTATGCCACGGAGGTATTTAAACATCTCAATCATATCACCTCTATCCCACCTTTTCTCTAAGGTGTACATATTAAGATCCTTAAGTCTGTCCGCATGCTTTATAATTTATTTATTTATTTAACACTTATTTCTATACCGCTCTTTCCCAAGTATCACGTGCGGTTTACAAAGAACAGTAAATTATATGGTATGTGGAAGCACATACCTAGTCGTATTACATAGAACAGGTGGAACTATTTACAAGTAACAATATAACATTTGAACGGTAAAAGGTTAGAACGTATTTACATTATGGGTACTTACAAATTATATCATAGGGCAAATTGTGATGCGTAAAAATATTTTGTGTTTTGTTGTATTGTAGTATGGTTGCTAACCTGTGTCTCTTTGTGTATTCTGATTAGGTAGTGTATTGTAGTGTAGAGAGAATAAGTGGGTTTTTAGTTTTTTTCTAAATTCCTTTAAGTCTGATAGTTGGTGAATGTTGTCAGGCAGCGTATTCCATAGAATGGGTGCCGAATGGGAAAAGGCCCTCTTGTTGGTTTGTTTTCTTGTTTTTGTGTAATCTTTTGGAACTGCTATAGTGTTTGTGTTTCTGCTCCTTTGTGATCGTTTATCTAATTCTTTGTTAATGAGTGTATTGAGTACAGATGGTGCGAAGTTATTTATTAGTTTAAATGTGGTTAAAATAATTTTATGTTTTATTCTGCAGTAAATGGGTAGCCAATAAAGTTCAGCCAGGATCGGTGTGATATGTTCTGTTGATTTTATATTCATTATTATCCTTGCTGCTATGTTCTGAGTTAGTTGTATCTTTTTCATATTTTGCTTTGTGATGCCATTAAGGATTATATTTGCATAATCGAAGTGTGGAGTTATGATGGCTTGAATTATTGTTATGAAGTCTTGTAAGTGTATCAATGGTCTTAATTGTCTCAATGTCTTGAGTTTGTAATGTATGTTTTTTGTCAGATATTTTATGTGTGAATCCATGTTAAGTTTATTGTCGAGTATCACACCTAGGTATTTTATTTCTTTTTTTATGTTGATCTCGTGGTTGTCTAGTGTAATGGTGCTTGAAGGTGTATATGTTTGATTTTTAGTGATATATAGTACATCAGTTTTTGAGAAATTGATGTATAGGTTCTGATCGTTAAGCCATATTGTTAGTTCTTTAAAACATTCTGTTATTTGTTGTAGTGGAGGGTGTGGGATTTTAAATGGGAGGTAGAACATTATATCATCGGCATAAATATGGTAATATACGCCATGACATTTAAAGATGCTACAGACTGGTTGTATGTAAATATTAAATAGTAATGCTGATAGCACGGATCCCTGTGGAAGGCCTTGTGTTTGATTGAAAGTGGTAGATGTTTGGTTGAGGATTCTCACTGTTTGTGTTCTGTTTGATAGGTAGGATTTGAACCAGTTATAAACCGTAGATGTTATTCCAATTTGTTGAAGTCTGTTTAGCATTGTTAAGTGATTGACACTGTCAAATGCTGCAGAGATGTCGAGGAATACTAGAATAAATGCTTGTTTAGTGTCATCAATTCCCCTTAGTAAAGTGTCATAAAGTACTGTTAGTAGTGTTTCTACCCCATGGGATGGTCGGAAGCCATATTGGTGTTCGTCAAGGAGGTTCAATGTATCAATGAATTCCTGTAGTTGAGTTTGGACTATTTTTTCTATAAGTTTTGCCATGAAAGGAATACTCGATATTGGTCTGTATGATTTTGGTGATAGTTTGTCTAATGTGTTATTTTTAAGTATTGGTCGTATTTGAACATGTTTGAGAGATGGTGGTAAATATCCTTTTTCTAGTGATAGGTTGACCATAGGGAGGATGAAAGAAGAGAGTATTGAGAATGTCTTTTTTTATCCAATCCACTGGGCATGGATCAAGATATGATGTGGTTGTGTTGATGTTAGATATAGTAGTTTTGAGAGTGGCCTTTGAAATTAGGATGAAGTTGGACCAGTTATCCAGTGTAGTGTGCGTCATTTCAGTGTGTGTTATTGGGGGGGTCATTTGTAGTTTTGTTTTATTAATATAGTATTGTGCTAATTCTTGTGGAGAGATATCTATGGAATTTTCGTCTGAGTTGTATGTTTTGTTTGTTAGGTTCTTTATTATGCTGAACAATTCCCTTGGTCGGTTAATGGAATTATTGATAATGTTAGAGTAATCATTTTAGTAGCCACCCTCTGCACCGACTCCATCCTGTTCACATCCTTTTGAAGGTGTGGTCTCCAGAATTGCACACTATACTCCAAATGAATATTAGGGACTTGTTAGTCTCCCACCAAGTTAGTAGAACTTGGGTGTATCCCATTGATCTGGACTGCTCTAGCAGGATGAGGAAGGTGAATTTTCTCACCTGCTAATTTTTTTCTTCAGTCCTACTAGTGTAAAGGCTTGGAGGACTTGACTATTTTGCCGCCTTTTTAAGGCACTGTTGAAGCTCTAAAAATGATCCTTTCTATAATTTGAGAGGTTGAGGTTGCTCTTTTGGTTTCTCTTCCTGGTTTCTTAACTTTGGATTCAGGGAAATGTTCATTTCAGCTTAGTCACGAAGAGTACTGACATGTTTCAGGGCTGCACAAGCCCTTAAAGGAATGTTCTTGCAGAAGCTGATCTCCAGGAACAAGCAGGAATGAGTCTTCACATATGGGTACGTCGGTACTGACGGAGCCTGCGCGGGAATGCTCCCCAGATTCCCAAAAAGGAAAGCTTTTGGGAGCATCCCACAGCGCCTGCGCGCTGCCTTCCCGCCTTTCCTAACCGCCTCTCCCCAGTTCTTCTTTTCCGCGGAGCCAGCAGGTCGTGTTCCTGTCACCGCTGAAGAAGTTCTTTGTTTGTTTTATTTTATTTCTTTGGTCGCGCGTCTGCCTTCCCCGACGTCGGACCGGTACCGCCGGTCTGTCTTTCTTTTCTTATTATAAAAAAAAAAAAAAAAAAACCCATATTTTTTCCCTCACTTAGTGTGTTTTTCCTCTTTGGGCCTTAGGCCTCACGAGAAATTTTCCTCATGGAAAAACCAGCCTCCGGGTTTAAAAAATGCACTAAGTGCAGTGGTACTATTTCTGTCACCGACACCCATGAATGGTGTCTTAAATGTTTGGGTCCTGACCACTCCATTTTGGATTGTCCGTCCTGCTCCTTGAGTCTAAACGAGGTTTACAGAACCGAGCAGCTAAGCTCCATGTGCTGTTTCCCTCTGATGCAGCTTCAGTGGCATCGACGTCTTCCAGGGCCTCTACTTCCTCCCATGGATCTCAGGTAACCAAACATAAATCCAGCCGGTCCTCGAAGGGTAGATCTCCTTCCAAGCATCGAGATGCCTCTGGGCTTGCCCTTGAGGATTCCGCACCGGTAAAACAACCCCGGCGGGAAGCTCCGGCTTCCAAAGCTCCTCCTATGGGGTTACAGATTGACATCGATGGCACGGCCTCGACCGATCACCTGTTAGAATG
Organism: Ichthyophis bannanicus; assembly: GCA_033557465.1. Taxonomy (NCBI): domain Eukaryota; kingdom Metazoa; phylum Chordata; class Amphibia; order Gymnophiona; family Ichthyophiidae; genus Ichthyophis; species Ichthyophis bannanicus. The sequence continues at coordinate 114,426,214 of CM066032.1, read as the reverse complement.
TTCTGGGGTACCGGCGCAACTTTTTGGTACCGAATTCCAGGCATTCATGGCGTCGATGGATCAGAATGTTCTATCCATGCTGCAGGCTATCACGGCTTTCATTCAAGCTGCGACGCTGCTGATACCACAACAAACTCCGTTGTCGGTATCGGCTCCGGTACCGGCACCAGTGCCGGTACCGGTACCGACTGCATCGACATAGACCAGAATGCCGACTGCAGCGGTTCCCTGTCCAGGGATGCCCATCGGTACCGTACCGGTCCCGATGACACCCGATGTCGATACCGCTTGATACGCATATTGAGCTTTGGAAGAGCACCCTGACAGTCGATACTTTGATTCCTCCGAAGACTCTGATGCATCGGAGGAGTCTGCTGAAGTGTCTATAGCTCTTCCTGAAGAACCTTCTTCTCCAAAAAGAAGAATGTCTCCTCCAGAGGATTTGTCCTTTCAAGACTTCATAAAAGAAGTGGCTAAAGGGCTTTCTATTTCAGTAACCTCTGAATCAGAGCCTAGAGCCAAAAAATTGGATATTTTAGGTTATGCTAAGGCTCCTAAGGAGGCAGTCACCTTGCCAATTCATGAGATTCTTTATGATCACATGATTGACTTATGGGAGACTCCTCTCACTATCTCTCCTCATTCTCGTAGGTTGGACACTATGTACCGTGTCCCTCCTTGTCCTGGTTTTCATAAAACACATCCTGGTTTTCATAAAACACATCCTGGTTTTCATAAAACACAGCTTCCTCACCATTCTATTGTGGTGGAGTCAGCTATGAAAAAGAGAGTGCAAAAAGACACTCTTCTGCTCCTCCAGGAAGAGAATGCAGGACCTTGGATGCTTTTGGTAGAAAAATCTTCCAAGCCAGTATGCTCATTGCCAGAATCAACTCCTATAGTCTTTATATGGGTATGTTTCTGAAAGAAGTTGCAGATAAGGGAAGAATTTCTTATTTGGATTAAGCATACTCAGGATATTTCAAAGTTTTCCAACCGTGCAGCTTTTGACTCCTTTGAGGGTGCCAGCAGAGCTTCAGCCATTGCCATAGCTGCACGCAGAATTGCTTGGCTCCAAGCTTCTGATCTGGAATCTTGGGTCCAGGATGGCTTGGGCAATCTTCCCTGTACAGGAGAAAACTTGTTTGGCAAAGATTGGCAAATAAAAGCCACTCAAATGGATGCAGAAAATTCTGCTTTGGATAGACTTTCCAAGTCAACCTCCATCCCTGCCAAGAAAAAAACCTTTCAAGAAGTCTTTTTTCAAGAAAGGCAGATTCCATCCTACTTCTGGCCAACAATCATCTACAGGTCGTTTTACTGCTAAGCGTTAGCAACCTAAACAGGCCAGGCCTAAGCCTACAGCGGCTGCTGCAACTCAGCAGACCCAGCCTCCTCAGGGTTTTTGACTTGATGCTAGAGAACTTAGCCTTTCTGTCTCTGAAACAGCCAGAGCCTCTCACCATTCTAGGAAGGTTAGCTCAGCAGTGGACCCTCTCCATCATAAGGGAGGGCTACAAGCTTCATTTCTCAAACCTTCCTCCTCACACTATGGTGAGACATTTAATTCTCCAGCATCTCTCCTCGACCTTCTAGGTCAGGAGGTGTCTGCCCTTCTTGTCCAAGGGGCAATAGAAGAAGTGCCTCTTCTTCAACAAGGGTCAGGGTTTTACTCCCCCCTACTTTCTGATCCCAAAGAAAACAGGGGGCTACAGACCCATATTGGATCTCAGAGAATTGAACAAATTTCTATGCAAGGAGAAATTCAAGATGCTTTCTCTAGGCACTGTCCTTCCATACCTTCAGAGTCAGGATTGGCTTTGTTCTCTAGATCTCAAGGATGCGTACACACGTCCTCATCCATCCATCTCACAGAAGGTTCCTCCGTTTTCTTTTCCAAGGAAAGCATTACCAATACAGGGTGCTTCCTTTCGGTCTGGCCTCTGCTCCAAGAGTGTTCACCAAATGCATGGCAGTAGTAGCTGCATTTCTGTGCACTCTGGGAATATTTGTATTCCCATACCTGGACGACTGGCTCATCCGAGCTCCATCTCAGTCAGAGGCCCAGACTTCCCTGGACTGCACAAGGCACATTCTGCAGTATCTGGGACTTGTGGTAAACCTCCCAAAGTCCCAGCTCACCCCTACTCAGTCCCTAGAGTTCATAGGGGCCTGGCTGGATACTACCACTGCACGGGCCTATCTTCCTCAGGCCCGTTGCCTACGCCTAGTGCAGTTAGCCTCCCAAATTCAGTCAGAGCCATTTAACTGCCCGGGAGATGCTACAACTGCTAGGCCACATGGCATCCACAGTGCATGTGGTACCCTATGCTCGCCTTCACATGAGAGCAGCTCAATGAACTTTGTCCACCCAGTGGACTCAAGCATCAGGAGCTCTCTCAGACCAAATAGCAACCTCCAAACACCTCTTTTGGTCTCTCCAGTGGTGGATGTCCACCCAAAATCTGTTGCTGGGGTCCCCCTTCCAACAGTTGTTGCCCCAGGCAACCCTCACAACAGATGCCTCCCAAACAGGTTGGGGAGCTCATCTACAAGACCTCTCCACTCAGGGCTCTTGGTCTCCACAGGAGACCTCTCTACATATCAACCACTTGGCGCTCCGAGCAGTTTTTCTAGCTCTCAAGGTCTTTCATACCCTGCTCAGCTACAAGACAGTCCTCATTCATACGGACAAACAGGTAGCCATGTTTTACATAAACAAGCAAGGAGGAACTGGCTCTCTGTCGCTTTGCAACGAAGCTTTAAGATTGTGGACCTTCGCCAGAGAGCATCAAATCCATCTCCTGGCTGAATACCTCCCAGGAATCCAAAACTCTTGGGCAGACAGACTCAGTCGAGTTCTGCTTCCACACAAATGGTCCCTGCACATGGACCAAGTATTCAGAATCTTTCAAGAGTGGGGAACCCCAGACATAGACCTCTTTGCAAGTCCGTGGAATGCCAAACTTCCCCGGTTCTGTTCCAGAATTCCGTGTCAGGGAGTTCAGGCCAAGGATGCCTTTCTCCTTCACTGGGGTAAAGACTTCCTGTATGGCTTTCCACCCATTCCTTTAATTCCCAAGACTGTTCAAGCTCCAGAGGGATCAAGGATCCATGATCCTCATAGCTCCACGCTGGCCACGCCAAGTGTGGTACCCTGCATCTCTCTCAAGCTCCCTCCCTAGACTTGGGAGCTGCTCCAGACCTTCTCTCCCAGGAGGAGGGGACTTTGTGGCACCCAAACCCCAAGTCCCTTCACCTCAGAGCTTGGTTGCTGAAGGCCTAGACCTTCAAGGTTCGAATCTTTCTCAGCAGGTGAAGGATATTCTCCATGCTTCCAGAAAACCACCTACTAGACGTTCCTATGCTTTTAAATGGAAAAGGTTTTCCATTTGGTGTGCTGAGAAGAGTCTTGACCCTCTAGCACTACCTTTGAATTCTCTATTGGAGTATCTCCTGCATCTCTCCAATGCAGGCCTTAAGACGAATTCAGTAAGGGTCCATTTGAGTGCTATTGCAGCATCCCTTAAGCCTATCAATGGACAGCCTATTTCCTCTCATCCTCTTATTGCAAGATTCATGAGAAGCCTATCTTTAACTAAACCTCCCATTAGGCCTCCTCCGGTGGCATGGGACTTAAATCTGGTTCTTGGTCAGCTTATGAAGCCACCTTTTGAACCCTTAGCCACCACCTCCTTGAAATTTCTTTCCTGGAAGGTTATTTTCCTCATTGCAGTCACCTCAGCTCGCTGCATCAGTGAACTGCAGGCCTTAGTGGCTAATCCACCTTATACAAGGTTCCATCATGATAAGGTAGTCCTTAGGACCAATCCACACTTTATGCCTAAAGTGGTCTCACCTTTTCATCTTAATCAAGAGGTGTATTTACCTGTCTTTTTTCCAGGTCCTCATGCATCAAGTGCAGAGAGAAATCTTCATACCCTGGATTGTAAGAGAGCTCTTGCCTTTTACTTACAAAGGACACAGCAACATAGAAAGTCTTCTCAACTCTTTGTTGCTTTTGATCCCTCTCATTTGGGACTTCCATTCTCTGAGGACACTGTCCAATTGGATTACTCAGTGTATTTCTTTCGCCTACCAGAGTAAGAATCTTTCTCTGGAGGGCCATGTCACAGCTCATAAGGTAAGGGCCATGGCCACCTCTATGGCTCATCTAAATTCTGTGTCCATCGACTAGATCCGTCGAGCGGCCACCTGGGCCTTGGTTCTTACCTTCACAGCCCATTACTGTTTGGACAAGGACTCCAGCCGGGATGCCTTGTTTGGTCAGGCTGTTCTCAAACACCTGTTCCATGCTTAATCAACTCCTGCCCTCCTTCCCTGGATGGATGCCTGAGATCCATAGGAGGAGATAGAGCCCTTCCCAGGGTCTCATAACCTTGGGGATCTCCCAGGCATCTCTAGCTAGGGAGTCCCCATATGTGAAGACTCATTCCTGCTTGTTCCTGGAGATAGCACAGTTACTTACCTGTAACAGGTGATCTCTGGGAACAGCAGGAATAAGTCTTCACAACCCACCCACCTCCCCTAGGAGTTGTATCTCTTTATCTATCTTTCCTTTCCTCTCTCTTTGTCTCAGCTTTAAAACTCGAACTGGGGAGAGGCGGTTAGGAAAGGCGGGAAGGCAGCGCGCAGGCGCTGTGGGATGCTCCCAAAAGCTTTCCTTTTTGGGAAGCTGGGGAGCGTTCCCGCGCAGGCTCCGTCGGTACCGACGTACCCATATGTGAAGACTTATTCCTGCTGTTCCCAGATATCACCTGTTACAGGTAAGTAACTGTGCTTTCTGTTGCCATCTGCTGGTTGGGGAGCACATCCCACTGGACTGGTTTAGCCAGGATTTCAGGAAAGGAAATTGGCAGGTAAGAGAAATTTCACCTTATTCTTAGAACTCGAGTATGTTTTACAGTCAGCAAAATACTTTTATAATTTGTTCACGTTAACAAATTGAACAATACAGCACTCTGCAAATATAATAACTTGAAGAGAATGAACATCCAAAGCTCAGAAACAGATTTTATCCCTTCCTCCCCCTCTGCTTGAAACAACCTTGCTCACCTCCAGCAAAATACTTTATTAAACTCAAGTTATGTGAATGTTTAACATGTATTAAAAATAGAACTGTTCTCTGAGAACTAATAGCAGCCCTCAAGTGGGGACTTCAGATGAAACTTGATACCAAAGCAGCATTTACGCTTTCTGGAGTGTGCTACTGAGCATCTGTGGATGTTCATGCACCAGCGCTGTCATACAGGGTTGTCAGGTTTTGTCTCCTCCCCCTTCCCCCAAAGCTCAGTAAACTGAATCTTAAGTTTTATAGCTAACCTTGAGCTCAGATGTAAACATTTTAGCAAGTATTGAACATCATTCAGTTTCTGCTGGAATTGCTGACATGAGGTTTGTTGCTTATTAGTCTGTTTTACTGTTTTGGGCCAGTCCTTACATGAAACTAATGCTCTGTACTCTTAACACTTTCAGCATGTGGGGGTCAATTGACTCATCTATTCTTAACATACTTGAATAGATCTGTATTGCAGTGGTATTTTTCATTCAAATAACTATTTACAGAAAGTAAACGCATTGCCCATGTATTGTTAATTTGAGAGGGGTCTACCTTTATTTTCTTTTCCTTTGTAGGCTCACATTAAATTCCCCATTGACTATCCATACTCACCTCCCACCTTCAGATTTCTGACCAAAATGTGGCACCCGAACATTTATGAGGTAAGGCACTTTTCTATTTAACCATAAATAAGTAAATCCTTTAGCTTTAGTTTAAATAGGAGCAGCAAAGACTGGAGTTGGAAAACACACACCACACACTGACTGGATGGCTGGCTGTTTAAACTGGGTTTTTTAGTTATGCCTAGTGTGTTAATATTAATCTCCAGGAACAAGCAGGAATGTGGTCTTCACATATGGGTATTGTCGGTACCGATGGAGCCTGTGCGGGAACACTCCCCAGCAGCATCTCTCAGCACATGCGTGCTGTTTTCCCGCCTTTCCAAGTGTCCCTCTTCAGTTCTTTGTTTTCCGCAGAGCCGACAGGTCACATACTCTGTCACCGCAGAAAATGTCTTCTTTAAACTTGTTTTCTTGTGGTCGCGCCTGCCTCCGCTCGATGCTACCGGTACCGCCGGATCTCTTTTTCTTTAAAAAAACAAACAAAACCCAAAAACAAAAATAAAACCTCTCTATATACACTTCTGAAGTGTTTCTCTTCAGAGACTTTTTGTTTTTGGTGCTAGGCGCCATTTTGGGCATTAGGCCCCATTTTCCTGCAAAATGGAAAAATCAGCTAGTGGTTTTAAAAAATGTACTAAGTGTGGCGGTACCATTTTTGTCACTGACACCCATGACTGTTGTCTCAAATGTTTAGGCCCTGACCATTCTCCGGAGTGGTGTTCTTGTATGGGGATGACTAAAAGAGGAAGACAGAACTGGATTGCAAAGCTCGGTACCCTCTTTTCTTCATATGTGATGTCCATTGCATCGACGTCTTCCAGAGCCTCATCTTCCTCCCATGGATCTCGGGTAACTAAACATAAGAGCCGGTCCTCAAAGGGTAGATCAACTTCTAAGCATCAAAGCTATTGGCATTGCCCTTGAGGAAACTACACTGGCAAAACAGCCCCAGCAGGAGGCTTTGGCCTCCAAAGCACTAACGGGGCTCCAGGATGTTCTCGAAGCCTTGACCTAAGCAGAACTACTGATGCCATGCTCAGAGGTTCCAGCCGCTTCTACCGGTACCAATACCCAGGCATTGGCAGCGTCGATAGACCAGAGATCTCTCGCTATCAAATGCAGTCTTACAGCTCTCCTTACAGCTGTGGTACCGTTGACAGCACTACTGACTGTTCAACAGGCACCGGTACCGACACCGATACCAGCACCGACCGTATCGGCCCCGGTGGGAATTCTACCCATGCCAACTTTTTCAGGCATCGACAGATCGGTACCTGACCAACTCGGTGCCCACGTTGATCGATACCAATACTGTGCTTTGCATGAACATCGGGATCAGAGATACTTCAAATCTTTCGATACCGATGATTTGGATAACTCTGCCAGTACCAGAGTACTTGTTCCAGAAGACTCCTTTTCTCCTCAATGCAGAATGTCTCCTCCGGAGGACATTTCTTTTCAGGATTTTATTCGTGATGTGGCCCAAGGCCTATCAATCACGGTAGCTCCTGAAAAAGAACCTAGAGCAAAGGAATTGGAAATCCTCCAATACCCTAAGGCTCCCAAAGAGGCAGCTACTCTGCCCATTCATGAAATTCTTCATGATTTGGTGCTCAGAATGTGGGAAACGCCTATCACCACATCGCCTCATTCTAGGAGACTCAATACCATGTATAGAGTTCCACCATGTCCTGCATTTCAAAAGACTCAGCTGCCACATCATTCACTGGTAGTGGAATCAGCCATGCGTAGGGTAAAAAGACATGCATCCAATCCTTCAGGTCGTGAATGCAGGACTCTTGACGCCTTTGGGTGTCTAATATTTCAGGCTTTCAGCTAGGATCAGCTCATATATTTTATATATGGGAATGTTCCTCAGAGGTCACAGGAGACGTATGAGCCCCCTTCTCCCTGATGACAAATGACAAGACTTCCTTACTCTTGTCAAGCATGCTCAAGACATTTCCAAGTTTGTAAATTGTGCAGCTTTTGACTGCTTTGAATGCATCAGCAGAACTTCTGCTATTGCCATTGGTGCACGTTGGATTGCCTGGCTTCAGGCATCAGACTTGGAAATTTGGGTACAAGACAAATTAGGAAACATACCTTGCACAGGAGACCACCTCTTTGGCAAGAACTGGCAGGAAAAGGCTATTGAGATAGATGGTGACAATATCACTTTAGACAGATTGTCAAAATCTACAGCCACTCCAGCCAAAAAGAAACCCTATAAAAAAAACTTTTTCTGCAAAAAGAGGAAGTTTATACCCCGCAAAGGCAAAGTCAGGGTCAAGTTGCCCAAGAGGGACAACCGCAACAATTCAGACAGCAGAAAAAGCCAAAAGGCCCAAGAGCTCAACCAGTTCCACGGGCTCAGCCTCCTCAAGGGCTTTGACTCCTTCCTAGAGAGCTTACCTTTCCTGCCTCTGAAGGGTTCAGAACCCCTAAACATTCCAGGCAGGTTGTCATTTTGTCAACAGATGGCACCAAATAACACCGGAAAATTGGACTCTGTCTATTGTAGGGGAGGGATACAAACTTCATTTTCACAGCATGCTCCCTCCTACAATCCCTAAGAGTTCAATTCCCAAATCTCTCCAGACAGTGTACTGGATCAAGAGGTCTCAACACTCCTTGCTCAAGAAGCAATAGAGGAAGTACCTATTCCCCAACAGGGTACAGGGTTCTACTCTCCCTATTTTCTTATTCCAAAGAAAACAGGAGGACACAGACCCATTCTAGACATCAGAGAATTGAACAAATATCTATTCCGAGAAAAGTTCAAAACTATTTCTCTGGGAACTCTGCTGCCATACCTTCAAAGTCAGGATTGTCTTTGCTCTCTAGATATAAAAGATGCACATGCAGATCACAGGAAATTCTTACGATTCCTTTTCAAGGGAAAACACTTCCAATACAGGGTTCTTCTTTTTGGTCTGGCTTCGGCACCAAGAGTATTCATGAAATGCATGGCAGTAGTAGCTGCATTCCTGCGAACTCTTATTTTACCCCTAAACATACCCTAGGGGTATTCGTCTTCCCTTACTTGGACGACTGGCTCATTCGAGCCCCCACGATTCCAGAAGCCAGCTCTGTACTGTCTCGTACAATGCGAATCCTCCAGTACCTGGGATTGGTCATAAAGGTCCCAAAATCCCAACTTGCTCCCTCTCAGACCCTAGAGTTCATAGGAGCTTGTTTAGACACCAGACAGTCAAGGGCTTTCCTTCCACAGCCCCGCTGTCTTCGAATAGTGCAACTAGCTTCTCAAGCAGCGGGAAAGTCCTCCCTAACTGCTCGAGAGCTCCTGCAATTACTGGGACATATGGCATCCACAGTTCATGTAGTTCCCTATGCTCGCCTCCACATGCAAGCAGCCCAGTGGACCCTATCCACATAATGGACACAGGCCACAGGACGTCTGTCAGACAAGATATCAAACTCACGACTGATCTTGTCCCTACAATGGTGGCAATCACTGGAGAATCTGTTAGTGGGGTCTCCTTTTCAACAACCCCTATTCCAAGCCCCCCTAACAGATGCATCACAGGTGGGATGGGGAGCACACCTGCACCATCTCTCCACCCAGGGTACCTGGACTCCACAGGAGGCTTGTCTTCACATAAACCTCCTGGAACTCAGAGCAATCTATCTAGCTCTTTGAGTATTCCATGCCCAGCTCAGCTACAAGACAGTCCTAGTCCAAACGGACAATCAAGTAGCCATGTTCTACGTGAAGAAGCAGGGCGGAACAGGCTCTGTCGTTATGCAGCAAAGCTTTGACTTTGGGCCCTCGCCAGAGAGCATCAAATTCAACTTCTCTTGGTATATCTTCCAGGCGTTCAAAACCTTTGGGCAGACAAACTCAGCCGAGTACTGCTGCCTCACGAATGGTCTCTACACCTAGACCAGGTGACAAGGATATTTCAAATCTGGGGAACCGCAGACATAGACCTTTTGGCAAGTCCACTGAATGCCAAACTTCTCCGGTTCTGTACCAGAATTCCGGCTCACAATTGCCAGGCAAGGGACGCCTTCTTCCTTCACTGGGGTCAGGACTTCCTCTATGCCTTCCCACCATTCCCCTCATTCCCAAGGCACTCTTCAAGCTTCAGAGAGACAGAGGTCGTATGATTCTCATAGCGCCACGGTGGTCACGACAGACGTGGTATCCCCTGCTTCTACATCTCTCTCAAGCTGCACCTCTGGAGTTAAGGTGTGCTCCAGACCTTCTCTCCCAAGAGAATAGGATGCTATGGCACCCGAATCCCCAATCCCTGCATCTCAGGGCCTGGTTGCTGAAAGCCTAGACCTGCAGGATCTTGACCTTTCCCAACAGGTAAAGGATATCCTTCAGGCTTCTAGAAAACCTTCCACAAGACGCTGTTACGCTTTTAAGTGGAAACGTTTTACTATATGGTGGTCTCAAAAGGGCTTAAACCCCCTTGTGATACCTTTGGAATCGGTACTAGAGTACCTACTTAATTTATCAAATTCTGGGTTAAAGACCAATTCAGTAAGAGTCCATCTTAGTGCAATTGCAGCTTCCTATAAGCCTCTAAATGGACAGCCAATTTCCTGTCATCCCCTCATAGCAAGATTTATGAGAGGTCTTCTCTTAACAAAGCATCCCATCAGGCCACCAGCGGTGGCATGGGATTTAAATCTAGTTCTTGGACAGCTCATGAATCCGCCCTTTGAACCTTTAGCCACAACAACCCTAAAGTTTTTTTTCCTGGAAGGTCATCTTCCTAATTGCAATCACCTCCGCACGTCGCATTAGTGAATTGCAAGCTTTAGTGGCTGATTTCCCCCCCCCCCCCCTTATACAAGGTTTCACCATAATAGTTGTTCTCCAGGATCAAGCAGGAAGTCAGCCCTCACATATGGGTGACGGTGACGTTGACACCGACGGAGCCCTCGTGTGGAGCATTTCCCCATCTTTCAAAGAGAGCCTTTGGGAATGCAGCACGCATGCGCAGTCCCCTTCCCGCTCAAGGGTGCCATCTGGCTCAGTCTTTCTTTTTCCACAGAGCCCAATGGACGTAGTTGGTCACCCAGAAGAAAGCTGATTTTTTTTTTCTGCGATTTTCACATCTCTATCCGGTTTGACGCCGGTTCCCCTTTTCGCCTGGGCTCGGTACACCGGTATCGAGTCCGGAACTTCTTTTTTGGGTTTTTGTCCTTTGCGACTAGCGTTAGCGCTCTTTCTGTTATCTTCACTGGCAGCCTGGTCTTTTGATCTTGCAGGAGCCCTTTTTCCCCCGATGGCTGCCCACGGGTTAAAAAAAAAATGTGATCATTATAAGAAACGTCTCTCTCACCGACACAGACTGCCTCCGATGCCTCGGGCCCAACCATGACCCGCTGGTCTGTGGCCCGTGCGGCAGGATTTTGTCGAAGGCACTTCGGAGCCGTCAGCATCAACGTGAGAATTTTTTCAGAGTCTGTGTCCGGCCGGGCCCGGACTTCGTCAGAGGCCTCGACATCTCGGGAGTCTGACCCCGAGTGGCATTGTGGGTCCTCTGAGAGGGGGGTCTCCCATCCGGGAGCACAAAAGGAAGAAGCTCATGAGGGCAGTGTCAGTTGGGGCACCTGGATCCTCGAGGGCCAGGTCACGCTGTCATGACCGCTGTCCCGATCTCTCGGAGTCGGAGCAGCCGACCAAGCAACCTCTCCTGGAGCCGGAGTCCCCGAGTCAGGTAACGTCTTTTGTCCTTGTGGACTCTCCCCTGGGAGAACCGACGTCAGGCCCGATGCTTTCGGGGCCCAAGTCGGGGGCTGGAGAGCAGCCTGGCTGCCTTCATGGAGCAGCAGCGGGTACTGATCGCTGGTCTGACTGGTGCATCTGCCCCGACCATCGGGACCTCGACGTTTAAGTCGACCGCAGAGGCTGAGCTGATCCTAGAATCCATGAAGTCTCGAGTCGATCCTTGGCCAAGGTCTCCCTCGACCTCCCGTGCGGGGCCGAGGTCGTCGATGCTGGTGCCCTTGGTGTCAGGGTGGGTGGCATCAAGGCCCACACAGCAGGAGTCGCTCAACTCCTCATTGGAGGAGATGGAGGACGAGGAGTCTCCTGACACCTTCCAGACCCGTTGCGTCCCGTCAGACTCCCTGGAGTCCGAACCTTGGAGAAGGGACTCCCCCCCCCCCCCCCCCCCCCCCCCGGAGGATACCTGGTTCCTGGATTTCGTCAGGGACATGGCCAAGGCTTTGCCATTCCTGGCGGACGCCGAGGAGGAGCCTCGAGCCGAAGAGCTTGATGCCCTCCAGTATGATTTTCCGCCTAAGGAAGCCTTTACTGTTCAGGTTTCTCCGATGCTTCAATGGCTGCTCTTCCATATGTGGGAGGCACTGGCCTCGTCACCGGTTCTGAGCAAGCTGGCCAATTCCATTTATCGAGTCCGTAAGAACCCTGGGTTCCAAAAGTCGCAGCTACTGCACAACTCCATGGTTGTGGAATCGGCCATGCACAGGCTCAAAAGTCAGAAGATGCACTCCTCGGTGCCTCCTGGCTGGGAGGCCTGGAACCTGGATGTCCTCGGTAGAAAGTGCTTCCAGGGCTTTATGCTCTCTTGCCGTGTCCAGACTTACCAGCTGTACATGGGCATGTACTTACAGGACCTGGCAAAGGAGATAGCCGGGTTCTTAGCTGGCCTCTAAGGAACCCTTGCAGAGGTTCAAAGCCTTGTCTTCAGGGATCTGGGAGTGCTCAAAGTTTCTATCTCGAGCAGCCTATGATGGCTTCGGCCCGGGTAGCAGCGGCCGGCATTGGTGCATGCCGTCAGGCCTGGCTACAGTCGTCGGACCTGGAGTCATGGGTACAGGACAAGTTGGTCGATGTCCCCTGCTGAGGTGATGACCTATTCGGCAAACCCATGACTGAGAAGGCTGCAGAAATCGAGACTGAGACTCTCACCAGGACAAGACTGTCCAGAAAGACTTCTGCCCCTTCTCATGAAAAGAAGGTCTCGGGAAAGGAGCCCTTTTTCCCAAGGAAGGGTGCTGCCTACAAAACCTACCCTCAGTATCAGGCCTCTCCAGGCAGGCCAAGGGGCAGGGGCATGGGCCCCGTAGGCAGAAAACCCCCAAGCCGCCAGCTCCGGCTCCTGCACAGCAGGGAGCGGGGTTTTGACTTCCACAGCATAGCCTCTCCTCCGCCGGTAGCTCCATTCAGCACAGGGGGTCGGCTGACCATGTATGCCTACAGGTGGCCAGCCATCACAGGGGACACCTGGGTACTGAGCAAAGTCCAGAAGGGCTATATGCTCCATTTCCACCAACTACCCCCTTCCTACTATCCAGGGGAGCCTCCAAGACTCCCTCTACACAGGAACCTCCTCCTTCAGGAGTTGGCAAGTCTTTTAAAGGAACAGGCAGTGGAACCGATGCCACATCACCTGGAAGGGCAAGGCTTCTACTCCAGGTACCTTTTAGTACCAAAAAGAACAGGAGGCCTCAGACCTATCCTAGACTTGCGAAATCTGAACAAGTTTATGGAAAGGTAGAAGTTCAAGATGCTTACCCTTGGAATACTGCTGCCCTACCTCCAACAGGGAGACTGGCTATGCTCCTTAGACCTAAGGGATGCTTATACTCACATCCTCATCCATCCAAACCACAGACAATATCTCAGATTTGTGCTGGGAGGAAACCATTTTCAGTACAGGGTACTTCCCTTTGGCCTGACCTCTGCCCCCAGGGTTTTCACCAAATGCCTGGTGGAGGTGGTGGCCTTTCTCAGGAATCGGGGGATTTTTGTCTTCCCGTACCTGGACGACTGGCTAATCAGGGGCCAGTCATTCCAGGAGGCCTGACAGGCCACTCTTCGCACTGTCTCTTCTTCAGCATCTGGGCTTTGTCATAAACTACGCAAAGTCCACTTTGCTCCCCTCTCAGAACCTAGAGTTTATAGGGGCGAGACTAGACACCCTTCAGGCAAGAGCTTACTTGGCCGAGGACAGGGCCCACAGATTGAGTTGGCAAACCAGTTCAAAAGCAATTCTCATGTTTCCGCCAGTCACTGCCTGCGGCTTCTGGGCCACATGGTATCCACTGTACATGTGACCCTGAATGCCCGTCTGCATATGCAGGCTGCTCAATGGTGCCTCAGATCAGTGGACAGAAGCCACCGGCAACCTTCGAGACAGAGTAAAGGTGTCCAGACAGCTTCTGAACGCCTTACAGTGGTGGCTACATCTACCAAACCACCTCAAAGGTGTACCTTTTCAGGCTTCAGCACACACCAGTGTGCTGACGACAGATGCATCCTTAAAGGGCTGGGGTGCACATTGCCAGGGTATGTGCACTCAAGGCCTGTGGTCCCCTCGGGAGGCCACACAGCAGATCAACCTTTTAGAGCTGTGAGCAGTTCACTTAGTTCTGCAAACCTTCTGCCATGCTCTCTCTCAACAGTCTGTCCTAGTTCAGATGGACAATCAGGTAGCAATGTTCTACGTGAACAGACAAGGAGTCACAGGGTCCAGGCTCCTATGTCAGGAGTCATGGGACCTTTGTTCCTTTGCAGTCAAACAAGCCATGTTTCTCAAAGCAGTTTATCTGCCTGGTCAGGAAAACATCCTAGCAGACAAGCTAAGCAGGATTCTCCAGCCCCATGAATGGCAGTTGAATCCATTGGTGTTCCAGCAGATCTTCCTCCGATGGGGACTTCTAACCATCGATCTCTTTGCAAATCCACTAAACCGTCAGCTGCCCAGGTTTTGTTCCAGACAACGGCATCCCCTGAAGATGGCAGCAGATGCCTTTCTAATCTCTTGGTCTATGGGCCTTCTATATGTGTTTCCTCCCATGCCCCTGGTGGCCCAAACTCTGTTCAAGATCCTCCGGGACAAGGCCTCGGTGATTCTGGAAGCCTCCAGATGGCCGAGGCAGCCGTGGTTTCCACTTCTTCTGCAGTTGGCGGTGGAAGCTCTGTTCCCCCTGGGGCTGCAACACAATCTCCTGTCTCAAGAGCAGGGTTCCCTTCTGCACCCCAATCTCAGGTCCCTCAATCTGATGGCCTGGCTGCTGAAAGGATAGTTCTGGCTCCCTTACTTCTACCTAAGGAGGTGGAGGAAGTGGTCTTGGCCTCTAGGAGGCAATCCACCAGGAAGTCCTATGCCCTCAAGTGGCATAGGTTTACGGTATGGTGTGCTCAGCGCAATGAAGATCCTTTCTCTTGCCTTGTGCCAGTAGTACTGCAGTATCTACTTCACCTTTCAGACCTAGGCCTTAAGTCTAACTGTTCGGGTCCACCTCAGTGCTTTGTCAGCGCACCACTCACCGGTGGAGGGACAGTCTGTCAGTTCATCCCTTGGTGTCCAGATTTCTTAGAGGTCTGCTTCTACTCAAGCCTCCGGTTCGTCCACCAGCGACCGAGTGGGATTTGAATGTGGTCTTGCAACAACTTACTCGTCCACCATTTGAGCTGATGGCTACTTGCCATTTGTGCTTTCTCTTTGAAAGCACTCTTCCTGGTGGCTCTTACATCGGCCAGACGTGTGAGTGAGCTACAAGCTCTGTTTTTTGATAGACCATACACACGGTTCTATAGGAACAGGGTGCTCCTACGGACCCATCCCAAGTTCCTACCAAAAGTGGTCTCCTCTTTCCACCTCAATCAGGAGGTGGTCCTTCCGACCTTCTTTCACAGGCTGCATTCCAGCCTGGCCGAGACAGTCTTGCATACTCTGGACTGTAAGAGGGCGCTGTCCTTTTACATAGAAAGTATGCGGGGGCATTGAAGGGCTACTCAACTCTGTCTCCTTTGACCCTAATAGGATGGGGTTACCTGTCTCCAAGCATACGTTGTCAACTTGGGTGGCATATTGCATTGCCTGGGCATACAGGGCAGCCGACCTCCCCTTGCAGGGTCGGGTCATGGCCCACCGTGTCAGGGCAAAGGCTGTGTCAGTAGCTCATCTCTGTTCTGTTCTGTTGGCAGACATCTGCCAGGCCGCAACTTGGTCTTCAAGCCAGACTTTTGTAGCTCATTCCTGCCTGGAGAGAGAGTCCCGGTGGGACTGTGTTTTCGGCCAGGTGGTACTCCGTAATCTCTTTGAGGTATAGGCAACTCCTACCCTCCGGCCCTTGTGCTGGGCTACCATACAGGGTGCGTTCTCAGAGAAATTTCTTATCACGGATGCTGAGGCTCTTGAGAAGGAGCCATTTTTTTCAGCTCTGGGTTCATGGTATCCTAGAACTGGGGAGTCCCATATGTGAGGACTGACTTCCTGCATGGTCCTGGAGAAAGTGTAGTTACTCACCTGTAACAGGTGTTCTCCAGGAGCAGCAGGAATCAGTCCTCACATCCCTCCCTCCTCCCCTGGGAGTTGCAGTTGTACATAGTTTATTTTTGCATTTTTATGTGCTGTCTTTTAGCTATGTCATCTGACTGAGCAAGATGGCACCTTTAGGCGGGAAGGGGACCGCACATGCGTTACTCACCTGTAACGAGTGTTCTCCAGGAGCAGCAGGAATCAGTCCTCACAACTCTCCCTCCTTCTCTGGAATTGCAGTCATATACTTCATTTTGATTTTTGTTGTCTTAGCTATGTCATCAGACTGAGCAAGATGGAACCCTTGGGCGGGAAGGGGACTGCATGCGTGCTGCATTCCCAAACGCTTTCTTTGAAAGCTGGGGAAATGCTCCGCACGAGGGCTCTGTCTGTGCCGACGTCACCCATTTGTGAAGACTGATTCCTGCTGCTCCTAGAGAACACCTGTCACAGGTGAGTAACTACGCTTTCTCAGAACTCATGCACATTTTATGCCATAGGTGGTTTCGCCTTTTCATCTAAATCAGTTGATTTACCTACCTGTATTCTTTCCGTGGCCTCATGCCTCTAATGCAGAAAGGAACCTTCATACTTTGGACTGTAAAAGAGCCTTGGCTTTTTACCTACAAAGAACACAGCAACATAGAAAGTCTTCTCAACTTTTTGTTGCTTTTGATTCTAGTCATTTGGAACTTCCAGTTTCCAAAAGAACTCTATCTAAATGGATTGCACAATGCATATCCTTCACTTATGAGAGTAAGGGTCTTCCTCTTCAAGGCCATGTCACGGCACATAATGTGAGAGCCCTGGCAGCCTCTGACAAACCTTCACTCTGTGTCTATTGATGACATCTGCCGAGCAGCCACCTGGACTTCGGTGCACAGCTTCACAGCCCACTACTGCCTAGATAAAGCCTCCCGTCGGGATGACTTCTTTGGCCAGGCTATTCTTCAATATCTCTTTCCGACTTAATTCAACTCCTACCCACCAGCCCTGGTAGGATGCCAGAGATCCATGGGAGGAACCATGGCCCACCTCACTATAGGTGGCAGCTTCCTGGGGCCATCTCCCTGGTATCTTCAGCTAGGGAGTCCCCATATGTGAAGACTACATTCCTGCTTGTTCCTGGTGATAGCGTAGTTACTCACCTATAACAGGTGATCTCTGGGAACAGCAGGAATTTAGTCTTTACAACCCACCCACCTCCCCTAGGAGTTCTCTCTATCTCTGTCTCTTTCCTCTCCCTCTATCTTTTCACTCAGCTATGAACTTAACTGAGAGGGAGAGTTGGAAAGGTGGGAAGGCAGCATGCATGTGCTGAGGGATGCTCTCAAAAGCGTTCCTATTGGAAACTGGGGAGCGTTCCCGCACAGGCTCTGTCGGTACCGACGATACCCATATGTGAAGACTAAATTCCTGCTGTTCCCAGAGATCACCTGTTACAGGTGAGTAACTACGCTGTCTAGTAATGAATCTAAAAATCTTAAGATTTAGTTGTAGATTAATCAGTCCACAGTGAGTAGTGTGTTTTTTTTGTTTTATCATTCATATGACTGCTATCGTTATTGAACAAAAATCTTTATGCATTTTTGAGTGAATAGGCGTGTTTTGAATTCTCATTTTAATAGAAGCTGCAGCTTTTTTTTCACATGGCTTGCTTAATTTTGCATCACTGCCATTTAATTCAGGAACTTAGAATGAGGGTTGTGATACCTCAGCACAAATGTACAAGTGACCAGCAAGTAAGTGAAGAAAAACCTTAGAACAAAGTCTTGAATATGTAGTTGGAGGAAGGTAGTTAGGGTAGTAATGTAAGAAAGCATTTCTTAAGAATAGATATACAAAAAGGGGTTCTCTGAGAAAAACACACAATGGATTGTATACAAATCAAATTGACTACATCTGTGGAAGTCAATGATGGAAAAGACCAAACCTGGAGCTGACTGTGGTACAGATCATCAACTACTAGTATGCAAACTCAAGCTAAAGTTGAAAAAGAGCAAACCACTCATGAAGGCAGCAAAATATGACCTTGAGAATATACCACTGGAATTTAAAAACTGCCTGCAAAATCGATTTGCTGCTTTAGATACAAATGACAGAGCTCCAGAAGAGTTATGGAATGACATCAAGAAGGTTGTGTTGGAATTAAGCGAGAAGTCTCTACAAAAGGTGAAAACAAAAACGTCCAAAATGGATGACGGAAGACACTCTGAAAATTGCCCAGAAACGCAGAGAAGCTAAAGCCAGAGGAGAAAGAGACAATAACAGAACTCAACAGAGATTTCCAACGTGCAGCAAGACAGGACAAGGAAAAGTACTACGACGACGCATGCAAGGAAATAGAAGTAGAAACTATTAGAGGAAGAACAAGATCGGCTTTCCTTAAGCTACGAGAGTTAAAGAAAAAGTTCCAGCCTCGAATTGGAATGTTACAAGATGCTCAAGGTTCTATGTTGAATGATGCTGAGAAGATCAAGAAAAGGTGGAAGGAATATATAGAGTTTTTCTATGATAAAGATCAAGTGGACCAACAGCCGTTTCAACCTGTACCTTATGATCGGGAGCCATTGGTGATGAAAGAAGTTGAAGCAGCATTGAAAGCCTTATCAAAGAACAAAGCACCAGGCATTGATAGCATTCCCATAGAAGTATTACAGCAATCTGATGCAGCTGTTACCATACTTACAAGGCTCTGCCAAGAAATATGGAAGACATCATGGCCAACTGACTGGAAAAGATCTGTGTTTATACCAATACTAAAGAAAGGTGATCCAACTGACTGGAAATTATCGCAAAATCGCTCTGATCCCACATGCCAGCAAGATTCTACTGAAGATTATTCAAAAGAGACTACAACCATACCTGGAACAAGAACTACCTGAAGTGCAAGCAGGGTTCAGGAAAGGGCGAGGAACGAGAGACGACATTGCGATGTGAGATGGATCCTTGAAAAGTCTAAAGAATACCAAAAGGATATCTATTTGTGCTTTATCGACTGTAGCAAAGCTTTTGACTATGTAAACCATGAGAAACTCTGGGCCACATTCAGAAGCATGAGTATACCAGAACACTTGATCGTACTCTTGCACAATCTGTACATTGATCAAGAAGCAGCAGTTCGAACGGAACAAGGAGAAACAGAATGGTTTAAAATAAGCAAAGGTGTAAGACAAGGCTGCATACTTTCCCCCTACCTGCTTAATTTATTTGTAGAACAAATCATCAGAGAAGCAGGATTGTATGAAGACAACAGAGGTGTGAAGATTGGTGGAAGACTCATCAACAATCTTCGCTATGCTGATACCACATTACTGGCTGAGTGAAGATGATCTGAAACATTTGCTTCTCACAATTAAAGGACATAGTCTCAAAATGGGCCTGCACCTTAATATAAAGAAGACAGAGATCATGACAACTGGCATAATCAACAGGTTCATCATTGAAGGAGAAGAAATTGAAATCGTGAACAACTTTAACCTACTTGGATCAACTATCAATAAAGAAGCAACAAGCAGTCAAGAAATCAGACGACGCATTGCTCTTGGCAGAATGACTATGAAAGACCTAGATAAGATCCTCAAGAGCAGAGATGTCTCCATACAAAGATTCGACTTGTTCAAGCCATGGTATTTTCAATAACATCATATGGATGTGAAAGCTGGACAGTGAAAAAGATAGACAGGAAGAAAATTGATGCCTTTGAATTATGGTGCTGGTGGCGAATACTGTGTATACCATGGACTGCCCGAAGAACAAACCAGTCAGTTCTAGAGGAGATCAAACCTAAGCTTTCTTTAGAAGCTCAGATGACAAGACTTCGACTTTCATACTTTGGACACATCATGCGAAGAGAGATCATTAGAGAAAGACATCATGCTTGGCAAGATAGGTCAGCGCAAAAGAGGAAGGCCAGCAATGAGATGTATCGATACAATAACAGCAGCTACGGGTACCAGTCTGTCAACAATGAGCCGCCTGACTGAAGACCGAACATAATTTAGGACAACTATCCAGAGCGTCGCCATGAGTCGACTCTGACTCAACGGCACTTAACACACACACACATGAGAAACACACATGAAAAAAGCCCACCCGAAAGTTGCACACAACCACACTGTCATATGCATGCCGGAAAATTGCTTATGCCAGAAAATTGCTTATATAGAAAAATATGCACATAGAAAAATTCTCATATTCACAATATTAAGTAGTAATAAACTCTAAATTATGTACATGCTGTTAGTGAAATTCAAAGATGCAGTATTCTTATTGACAAATTGTTTAAAAACAAAACAAAACTATAATTGAAAGTTTGGAAAATTCAGAGTTTAAAAGTTTTATAAATGTGAAGTTTTTAAATGTTTAGTATGTACATATTTAAATGAGTGTTAGCATGTTGATGCAGTATCTGTAAGATATTGGCTGAAAAAAGTTGAAGAGTATTGCAAAAATTACTTGATCTGTTTTCTGTTTGGGAGCAAACAACGTATTTGATTAAAAGCTTTTATTAAACCAACAAATTATAAATATTGAATTTTTGCGTTGGAGCGTAGTAACATTTCTTCCTTGTTGCGATCGGAATGAGTCTTTCAAGGCACAACCATACCTCTTCATATCAGTACATGGTACTGTGGTGCACTCGCCCTTGTGCACTGATGACTAGCAGAATCACAATACAAATTGTTGCATATGAATATGAAATATTTTAATAAGATATTGATAATATAAAATAGGTAATCATTCTCCAATTTATGAGAATGAATAGGTATCTACAATTATAAATTGATAAATATCTATGGTATTTGAAATTGTGCATACATCTTCGCCTTTACTTGAAAATTACCATGTGGGCTTTTTTCCAAGTGGGCATTTTTCTGGTTAGGATGGAAAGGTCTAGTGTCAGAATTCAAGAATTGAAGGAACACAAGATCCTTGACAGTACGTTTTTGTTTCAATCCTTTATTCCCATGTAGTCTGCACCAGCAATTCCCAAACCTGTCTTGGGACTTCTCCCCCCCCTTCAAAAAACAAAAAACCAAAACTGGTTAGGTTTTCAGGACATCCACAGTGAAAAGATGTACGAGTTGCATTCACTGCTTCTAATGCAGGCTCTGCATATTCATGCAGATATCCTGAAACACAAATTGCTGGGGTCCCAAGGACAAGTTGCTAACTTCTGTTCCTTCTACCAGACCAGACCAGTCCAGAGTATATGGGTTATACTAATCACCTAACAGATGGAAATAGTCTTGAGCTGCAAGTCCTGCCTCCAGCAGAGGACGCAATCTGCTGAGATTGCTCTTGGGGGCCCAGTTTGAGCAGAGGACTGTAACATATCCATGTCTAGATCCCTTTTTCTTTTCTCAATGTGCAGCAGTGGCCAAGAAAGCTAATGAAATGCTAGGAATTAAGAGATTAGAGGTATTGATATTGGCCGGGTGAGGAGCGCTGCTGAAGGAGAAGGGCAGCACAATCGGGAGGCTGGGGCTGACAGTCTCTC
Organism: Ichthyophis bannanicus; assembly: GCA_033557465.1. Classification (NCBI taxonomy): domain Eukaryota; kingdom Metazoa; phylum Chordata; class Amphibia; order Gymnophiona; family Ichthyophiidae; genus Ichthyophis; species Ichthyophis bannanicus. Next base: position 114,404,731 of record CM066032.1, on the reverse strand, counting down.
TCCTGGTAATATCAGTGACTCTGGGAAACACACCACCAAGATTCTCAAAGTATTCCTTGGCCGGCAGAGACTGTATGAAGTTCCTTGAGGCCATAGTCCTCATTGAGGACACACTTCCAGAAGTGCCAGTGCCAGGCCTGAAATCCTCTGTGCCCATGCCAAAAGCTGTGGAGCCTTCTGGCTTGGAAACAGAATGATGGCACTGGAGCAGAACATCGTTTCTATCCTGGCTCTGCAGCAGGCGATGATGGCCTGTTCCTCCCACCTCATCTCCCCTGACTGGGCCCTCAACTGCGAGGGAGTCCTCAGTCATTGAGCTGAGTATCCAGCACCCTCAGCCTCAAGAGTCCTCTGCATCGGTTGAGGTCCTGGTCCTGTTTGTGGGCATCCAGTCCTCACTGGCCAGTGTCTGCAACTGTGTGCAGTTCATCAGCCCTTCGGCACTGGCCTCGACGCAAGGAGTTACAGGACCTCAGACTCCTCATCGTTGACTCAGTGGAAGACGGAGGGCAAGGCATCCTCAGTCACCAGGAGGCACTGAGATATTCCTTCAGGCCCATCTCCCCTGGTGCCTCGATGCCATTCTCTTGGACGTAGCCTTCCATGACTGTCAGGGATATGGCCAGGGCCCCCTCAGTGCAAACCAAGGTGGAGGAGGAACCGCCCACCAGAGAGTTGGAGATTCTCCAGTATGAGACTCCACCTAGAGAAACACTCATGGTGCCCATACAGCTGATCCTTGAGAGGCTGCTAATCTGAATGTGGGAGATGCTGGCATCAGTGTCTATAGTTAGTTATCAGCTCGGCTCTATGTACCGCGTCCAGAAAGGGCAGGATTTTCACAAACCCCAACTCACACAATTCCATGGTTGTCGAGTCGACCATGCAGAAGCTCAGAAGCCAGAAGACCCACTCCTCCATTCCTCCCAGCAGGGTGGCCTGGGCCCTTGATGCCCTCAGGCACAAATGCTATCAGGGCTTGATGCTGGGTTGCCAGATCAAGGCCTATGAACTCTACATAGGCATGTATCTGAAGGCACTGGCCAAAGCTGTTGGTTTTCAGCAGGCCTCTTCAGGGAACCTCTCCAACAGTTCCATACCTTGACCTCAGGAGTGAGGGACTGCTCAAAGCTCCTCTTCTTGGCTGCCTATGACAGCTTCAAGTCAGAAGCTTGAGCTGCAGCAGCCAGTATCAGGGACCAGTGCCAGGACTGGCTGCAATCCTCCGACCTTGAGCAGTGGGTCCAGAACAAACTGCTAGACATCCCTTGTACTGGTGAGAACATCTTCAGCAAACCATTGGCTAACAAAACTGCTGAGAGAGGCCAACTGTGACCAGCTAGAGGCTCTCTAAGACCACCTCAGTTACCAGCCCTACTCTGGCCATCAGCAGAGTTCTCACACCAAGAGTCAGGGACATGAGGCTCAGAAGGCAAAACACCCAAGCCCCAGGCTACAGCTCCCACCCAACCTGGGGGAGCTTTTGACTCCCAGGGCAGGGCCTCCCCTCCCCTCCCCCAGAACTTCACCAGCCCACAGGGAGGGATGCCTGACGCTCTTTGCCCAGAGATGGGTGTCAATCACCTCAGACCTTTTGGGTACTACAGGTGGTCAGGGAGGGATATCTCCTCCACCTGCAGCAGATTCCATCCAGGTTCTTTCCTAGAGAACAGGTAAGACCCCTCCTTCACCAGACACTGCTGCTCAGTGCTCGCAGGTCTTCAGGGACAAGGCAGTAGAACCAGTGCCCAGACATCCATGGGGCAAAGGCTTCTACTCCAGGTATGTACTTGTCCCAAAGAGGACTGGGGGCCTCAGGCCCATCCTAGATCTCTGAAACTTAAACAAGTTTCTGGTGAGGGAGACAAAGATGCTTTCCCTTGGAAAACTGCTGCCCTACCTTCACCAGGGAGACTGACTTTGCTCCTTGGACCTAAATGATGTTTACACATCCTGATCCACCTCCCACAGGCAGTACCTAAGGCTCATGGTAGGAGGAAGCCTTTACTAATACAGGGTGCTACCCTTCGACCTGGCCTCCTCACTGAGGGTCTTCACAAAATGCCTAGCAATGGTTGCTGCCCACCTGTGCCTGCAAGGGGCCTTTGTCTTCCCATATCTGGATGACTGACTCATCAAGGGCAGCATGACCACAGAGGCCCATCAGACCACAGGGCACACGACCCTCTTGCTACAGCACCTGGGGCCACATGGCCTCCACAGTCCATGTAGCCCCACTAGCCTGCTTGCACATGCAGGCAGCTCGGTGGTGCCTCCACTCTCAGTGGGCGCAAGCCACAGGCAGCCTGCAGGGCAGGATCAGGGTAACCTGCCAGCTGGCAGAGTCCCTTGACTGGTGGCAACTTCCCTGCCACCTCTGGGCCGGGATGCCTTTCCAGGCACCCATGCCCCAGAGGGTCCTGAGCATGGAGTTCTCCCTCCTTGGATGGGGATCGCATTGTGAGAACAATCACAGGGCAGCTTGTCCCAGGTGGAATCCCTGCTACAGAACAATCTACTGGAAACTGGGATCTTCTTGGCCCTTGAGCATTCCACCTGTGGCAACAGCCAGTGCTGATACAGACAACAGTCGCCATGTTCTGCATCAACAGGCAGGGAGGCATGGGGTTGTACTCCCTCTGCCGGGAGGCGGTAGACCTCCTTTCCTTTGCATCTTGCAACATGCTCCTGCAGGCGGTCTACCTCCCTTGACCAGGACAGCGTCTTGGTGAACAGACTGAGCAGAGTGCTCCAACCGCACAAGTGGTGTCTGAACCCCATAGTGGTCTCACAGCTCTTCTGCCTCTGGGGGACACCCATGATGGACCTCTCTGCCACCCCAGACAATGCACAGCTGCCTCGCTTCTGCTAGCAGCAGCTACACTCAGCTAGGGTGGTGGCAGATGCTGCCTTGATCCTGTGGACGGAAGGCTGCCTTTCTGCCGACCCTCTTCAAGGTCCAGCTCGAGGGGTTAGCACTGATACCAATTGCCCTCAGGTGGCCCAAACAGCCTTGTTCCCACTGCTTCTCTCCTTTGGCACTCCTGGTCCCGCTGGGCCATGCCCGGACCTCCTGTCTCAGGAGGGCTCCTTCCTGACCCCAATCTGGGGTCTCTAATACTAACAGCAGGGCTGCTGAAAGGATAACCTTGGCCCCCCCCTCAAACTCCCACGAGAAGTCAAGGAGGTCCTGTTGGCCTCCTATTCTGCCCGGTGCAGCTAGCCCTCCAGTACTTTCTGCATCTGTCACGCACTGGACTAGTGTCATTCAGGGTGCACCTGAGTGCAATTGCCACACACCACCACCCTATTGAGGGGAAGCCCCTCTTGGATCAGCCCCATCTCTCTAGATTCCTCTGGGGTCTCCTGTTGTCTAACCCCCCCAGCGGCATAATGGGACCTCAACGTGGTGCTCACAGCTCACCAGGCTGCCATTCCAGCCTCTCGCTACTTGCCATCTGCAGTATCTCTCATGGAAGGTTGCCTTCCTGGTAGCTCTCGCATCTGCTCGCAGAGTAAGTGAACTGCAGACCCTGGTGACAGAACCATCATAGAATAAGAAAGGACAAGAGCGGAACACCAAAATCCACGGCCTGACACAAGAAAAATTCCAGAAACCTTTATTGGTAGACCCAACTAAAAGGTTGCGGCCAGAGGCCGCCTTCAGGGGTCTAAAATCAAACATAAACATGAAATTATACATACATAATAAATATTAACAATACAAAAAAAAAAAAAAAGTATGTGTATAAAACTGTACATATAAATGGAATACATTACCCCAAGGAAAGAAAACAACGTATAAATTGTGGAACAAGCAACTCTTCCCAATCTGCATTAAATAAAACAGACAAATTAATGGAAGAAAACTGAATACTTGAGGGAATCCATGTACCCAACATAGGGGTAAATGACCTCCTAAAAAACATTACATAATTGATAGATATATATAAAAAGCACAAGCAGCCATTACAAAAAAAGAATATCGTGTGTGTAACATGCATAACTAACATTTAGACAAACAAAGATCGCTAGTAAAAAGTATACACACACTAATTTGGAACGCAGTCAAGCTCCGAAAAAACATTTCACTGTAAAAGAGTGCGCAATCAATTACATCACAAATCACGTAGGAAAAAGAATGAGGGAGAGCAGAAAACTAGCACAATACCGGAGCAACTAAACAAAAAATACTATCTGAAAAGATTAAAACTAATGGCCTGAAAAAAAGATCCATGATAGACAAAAAGGCGAAAATGTGTACATGAAGAATGTGAAAAATCATTCTTGGGCTTTTGAGTGACACTACAACACAAAATCTGACAGAAAAGGTGAAAATACAACTGACTTAGATCAAGCAAAACAATGTAAACAATTAAAATGTGGCAAACCATAGGGTGAAAAGAAACATAATCAAAATAGACAAAACAATTCAAGTTCAAAGCAACTGTAAACAAGAAGAAACGGGCAAATGTAAAAAGTCTAATTTGCATTAGAAAAAGAGGAAGCTTTCAAAATACAGCAGTAACGCTGGTAACGTCTGCTTTTTATGCATATTTTTCTTGCATGTTTTTTCGCCTGCACTGCGTGACATTTTGCGCTGTTAACAATAATGCCGGCTAATGCCTTATCTTAGTTTGCCTCTCTTGGTAAACACGGAATGTTTTTTGTTCGGGCTTATATTTTCCTTGACTGTCACAATTGAGTAGTGCTGGCCTTATGTTTTTTTGACGCCTACCACCATGTAATGGAAATTGTCCTGCTTTCGATTTGGATAAGATTATTTTTATGGTGTGTGTTGCAACAGTCTCATGTTTTCATGGTTTATGCTTCTTTGCATGTATTTTTATTAAGTAAGTCCAGTTGTTTCATTTTCCATATTGGTCCCCTTCTTATGCACTCACGCGGCGTTTTTTCGCCTGCAACAGTATTGTCGGGCATGTCCTGCCCCTTATGGTTTTTGTATTTTTTTGCAGTCCTCTGGCTTGCTTTTGATTTTTTCTCCACATTGTGTGGTTTTCTTGCCCGTTGAAAGCTTTTTCTAATGCAAATTAGATTTTTTTTTTGTTTGCACGTTGCATCTGAGCTGGGCTTGTTTTATGTCATATTGTCGGTAAACATCGTGCATTAGCAATTGTTTTGTCTCTATTTTGATTTTCTTTTCACAGTATGGTTTGCCATATTTTAATTGTTTACATCGTTTTGTTTGATCTAATAGTCAGTTGTATTTTCACCTTTTATGTCAGATTTTGTGTTGTAGTGTCACTCAAAAGCCCAAGAATGATTTTTCACATTCTTCATGTACACATTTTCGCCTTTTTGTCTATCACGTATCTTTTTTCCAGGCCATTAGTTTTAATCTTTTCAAATAGTATTTTTTGTTTAGTTGCTCCGGTATTGCGCTAGTTTTCTGCTCTCCCTCATTCTTTATGCTATGTGATTTGTGATGTAATTGATTGAGCACTCTTTCACAGTGAAATGTTTTTTCGGAGCTTGACTGAGTTCCAAATTAGTGTGTGTATACTTTTTACTAGCGATGTATGTTTGTCTAAATGTTAGTTATGCATGTTACACACATTCTTTTTTTGTAATGGCTGCTTGTGCTTTTTATATATGCAAATATCTATCAATTATGTAATGTTTTTAGGAGGTCATTTACCCCTATATTGGGTACATGGATTCCCTCAAGTATTCAGTTTTCTCCCATTAATTTGTCTTTGTTTTATTTAATGCAGATTGGGAAGAGTGGCTTGTTCCACAATTTATACGTTGTTTTCTTTCCTTGGGGTATTGTATTCCATTTATATATGCAGTTGTTTTATATACATACTTATATATTTTGCTGATATATATATTTTTATTTTTTTATATTAATATTTATAATGTATAATTTTGTTTGTTTTGATTTTAGACCCCTGAAGAAGACCTCTGGCCGAAACCTTTTAGTTGGGTCTACCAATAAAGGTTTCTGGAATTTTTCCTGTCAGGCTGTGGTTTTTTGGTGTTCCGCTCTTGTCCTTGTATAAATTGTGGATACCTCCTTTTGCTGGTTTGACAGAACCATCATATACAAGATTCTATAAGAACAGGGTGGTGCTCCGCATTTGTCCCAAATTCCTGCCAAAGGTGATATCTCCTTTCTACCTTATCCAGGAGTAGTTGGTCCTTCCCATCTCTCTCCTGCAGCCTCATGCCAGTCAGGAGAAGACTATACTCCATACACTGTACTGTAAACGGGCCCTGTCCTTTCTACAATGGACCCAGGGCCATTGCAGAGCTCCTCAGCATTTTGTTTCCTATGACCCCAGCAGACTGGGGCTTCCTGTGACTAAGTGAACTCTCTACTACTACTACACTACTAAGCATTTATAAAGCACTACCAGGCGCATGCAGCGCTGTACAATGAAAACACAGACAGTCCCTGCTCAAAAGAGCTTACAATCTAAAAAGACAAAGCAAGAAAAGGAGTAGAGAAAAGATAAGGGCAAAGAGACAAGAGCAGGAGAGACAGGACAAAGGAAAGAGGTAAGAACAAGTGTAAGAGGAAGAAAGGTGAAATAAGAGGGGAAGGAAGGAGAACAGCAAAATCAAGAGCCAAAGGCAGGCGAAAAGATGAGCTTTTAACTTGAGTTTTGAAGAGGGGCAAAGAAGATGCCTGACATATAGACAAAGGAAGTTTATTCCAAGCGTAAGGAGCAGCAAGGTGAAAAGAGCAGAATCTGGAGTTGGCAATAGAGGAGAAGGGCATAACAAGAAGCAACTGGGAAGAAGAACAGAGTACACGAGGGAGGAAATAGGGAGAAATGAGAAAAAGGTACTGAGGAGCCACAGAGTGAATGCACTTATAGGTCAGAAGGAGAAGCTTAAAGTGAATACGGAAACGGATATGGAGCCACTGAAGAGATCTGAGGAGAGGAGTGATGTGGGCAAAACGAGGCTGATGGAAAATCAAAGGGCAGCGGAGTGCTGAATAGACTGAAGAGGGAAGAGATGAGACTGAGGGAGACCAGCAAGGAGGAGGTTACAATAATCGAGGCAGGAGGTGATTAGGGAATGGATTAGTAGTGAGCTCAGAGAGAAAGGGGTGGATTTTGCCAATGTTGAAGAGGAAAGAAGCGACAGGTCTTAGCGATGAGTTGGATATGAGAGGAGAAAGAGAGCAGAGAGTCAAAAATAACACCCAAATTGCAAGCAGATGAAACAGGTTGGAGAACAGAGCCATCAACAGACTGAAAAAGGAGAAAGGGAAATTTTAGGAGAAAAAATGAGAAGTTCAGTCTTGGCCATGTTCAATTTCAGGTGACAATGGAACATCCAGGCAGCAATGGCAGAGACAGCAAGAGATCTGGGACTAGAAAGCAGAAGAAAGATCAGGAGTAGAGAGAGATCTGGGAGTCATCGGCTTAGAGATGGTGCTGAAACCATGAGAGGAAATAAGCGCACCAAGGGATTGGGTATAGAGAGAAAAAAGAAGGGGACCCAAGACAGAACCCTGGGGGACACCACCCGAGAGCAGGGTAACAGGAGGAGGAGCCAGCAGAATATACACTAAAGGAGCGATGGGAGAGATATGAGGAGAACCGGGAGAGAGATGAGAACCAGGAGAGAACAAAGTGTCAAGGAGAAGATCATGGTCAACAGTGTCAAAGGCAGCAGAAAGGTCAAGGAGGATAAGGACAGAGTAAAGGCCTTTAGATTTCGCCAGGAACAAGTCACTGGAGACTTTGACAAGAGCAGTTTCAGTAGAGTGCAAAGGACGAAAACCGGATTGTAAGGGATTGAGAAGAGCATGGGAAGAGAGGAAGTTAAGACAACGGTGGTAAACCGCACATTCGAGCAGTTTAGAAATGAAAGGAAGGAGAGATGGGGTGATAATTAGGACAAGAGGGATCAAGTGAGGGTTTCTTAAGGAGAGGCGTGACCACAGCATGTTTAAAGTCAGCCGGGACAGTAGCAGTGGAGAGCGAAAGGTTGAGAATATGAGAAATGGAGGGGACAATGGTAGAGGAAATAGAGAGGAGATGGGAGGAGATAGGATCAGAGGAGCAAGTGGTGAGCTTGGAGGAGGAGAGAAGAGGAGCAGTTCCATCAATAGAAATCGTGGGGAAGGAGGAGAGGATAGGATGAGAAGGGGGGAGAGAATGAAAGCAGGAAAGGGAAATCGGGGATTTTATCATGGAAGTAATCAGCCAGAGCCTGGGCAGAAAGGGAAGGAGGGATCAGAGGCGGAGAGAATTGAGCAATGAAGAGCCGGCAAGGATCAGAGGCATGAGAATTAGTCAGGCGAACAAAGTAATCTTGTTTGGCAAGAGCTAAAGCAGATTTGAAAGAGCAGAGCATGAATTTGAAATGAAGGAAATCTTCAGGGGAGCGGGATTTGAGCCAGGTACGCTCAGTAGAGCGGGCACAGGAGCGAAGATAGCAAATAGTGGGAGAGAGCCAGGGCTGAGGTAAGGAACGCCTTACAGGACGAGGGATGAGGAGCGAAAAGATCCAGAGCTGAGAAGAGTGCAGCATTATAGGACATCACTGCCATATCAACAGACTTGGAGGACAAAACAGAGGAGAGATTCCATTGCATTTAATGGCAGCAAAAATGAAATGCTAAAGTTTAATTTCCAGTCGCCAGAAGGAATGGATGACAAAGTTGGATGTCCTACTGCAGCAGTAGCCCCACTCAAGATTTCTGTATATTCCCTCATGGCCCTTTCTAGGCTGGGCCATACAAAAGGTGATGTTCATCCAGGATTGGTAAGCCTTGTAGTGCTAGGTTGGCCTAGACATCCATGAAATATGAGCCTCTTGTCTTCAGATAGTGGAGAGTTTTAAGCTCCCACAGGAAGTGGTTTTTCTCATACAAGGTGTTATGGATGAAAGAACACACCTAAAATATTTGTTAAACAATTCTGCTTTAACTTCATCTGCTTCTGCATATTCCTCACCTTCACCTTCGAGTCTGGCAATGACATTTTTGCACATCCTCCTCCTCCTCACTAAACATATCTGAAAAATGTCTTGTCATCCCATTTGACTGCATTGGCTATGTTCTATTTCTTTGCTTTCCTGACTACTTTGCTAGCGTCTGTTATTCCAAATATTGATGCTTGTCTTTCTTTTTGTGATCTCTTGTATTTAATGAAGACCACCCTCTTTCTTCACCTTTTCACCTACCACTATGGTTCTCAAAAGTGGCTGAAAAGGTGAAGAAAGGGGGGTGGCCTTCATAAAATACAAGAGATCACAAGGAGGAAGACTTGCATCAATGTTTGGAAAAACTTAGGAAGCTAGCAAAGTAGTCAGGAAAGCGAAGATAGAAATAGAAGAAAAAATAGCCAATGCAATAAAATAGAGGGACAATAAATTTTTCATATGTTAGTGAAAGGAGGAAGTGCAAAAGTGGCATTGTCACACTCAAAGGTGAAGGAGAGCAATGTTGAAGCATTTGAGGGTTAAGCAAAATATTTTTTGTTCTGTTTTACAGAGGAAGGGCCAGCAGCAAAACCTTGCATCCACTAATAGGAATAGTAGTGAAGGGGATCTTGAATGGTTTTCAGAAAACTGTAAGGCACTAGCTAAACTGAAAATAGGCAAAGCAATGGGGCCTGATGGGATACATCCCAGAGTATTGAAAAACTTGAAGTTCTAACAGCTCCACAATCTAACCTTTTCAATGCTTTAGAGTCAGGAATGGTCCCAGGGGACTGGAGAAAGGCACATGTGGTCCCTTTTCACAAAAGTGGAAGTAAGGTGAGGTTGAGAACTACAGACTGACTAGTCTGACCTCTGTGGTGACTAAATTAATGGAAACACTGCTAAAAGAGGATAGTGAGGTTTCCAGAGTCCAAGGGATTGCAGGATCCAAGGCAGCATGGTTTTACTTGAGGCAGATCTTGTCAAATCTAATTTCTTTGACTGGGTTACTAGAGTGTTGGACTGAGGAAGAGCCCTAGATGTGGTGTATTTAGATTTCAGTAAAGCCTTTGACACATTCTGCACAGATGACTTACAAATAAATTGAGCATCCTAGGAATGGGACCCTAAAGAGATTGGGTTAGGAGTTTGTTGAGTGGAAGACACAAAGGGTACAGATGGAGTTTACTCTGAGAAGGATGTAACCAGTGGTGTGTCTTGGTCTAGTTCTTGTTAACATTTCTGTTGGTGATATTGCAATACATCTGTTGGGTAAGGTTTGCCTCTTTGCAGGTGGTGATAAAATCTGCAATAGAGTAGACATCCAGGATGGAGTAGATAATGGGGGGGGGATCTAGCTAAGCCTGAAGAATGGCTAAGAATTTGACAGCTGAGATTTAACGCTAAAAAATGCAGGGTCATGCATGTGGTTGCAAAAATCCAAGGGAGTTGTACAAGTATAGGGGGTGAAATACTTCTGTCCACAAAAGAGCAGGACCTGGGCATGGTTGGTTCTGAGGATCTTAACGTGGCTAAACAGGTAAAAAGGTGACAGCAAAAGCCAGAAGGATGCTTGGGTTCCTAGGGAGAAAAATGGCCAGCAGGAAAGCGGTGATAGTGCCTCTGTATTAATCTTTGAGACCTCCATTTGGAGTACTGTGTGCAAGTCTGGAGACCACACCTTCAAAAGGATATACACAGGAAGGTGTCTGCAGAGGGTGGCCACCAAAATGGTCAGTGGACTTAATCACAAGACATATGGGGAGAGACTTATACATGCTGAGATCTTTACTTTGGAGGAAAGGCAGGAGAGAGGAGGTATGATAGAAATGTTTAAATATCTCTGTGACATTAATGCAAATGAGGAGAGCATGTCTTAATTGAAAGAGCTTTGTAATGAGGGGGCATAGGATGATGGTGAAAGGGGATAAACTCAGGACTAATATACAGAAATACTACTTTACAGAAAGTGGTAGATGTGTAAAACAGCCTCTCTAGTGGAGGTAGACCAGGACAGTGTCTGAATTCAAGAAAGCCTAGGACCAACACAGATCATCTCTAAAGGAGAAAAATGGACTATAGTACAGGTAGTCGTCGACTTACGACCTATTCGACTTTACGACCGGTTTTCTGGCCACAACTGGCAGCCCGTGAGAGCAAAAACGCCAGCCCGTGCCAGTTCTGAGCGTGGAGGAAAAATAGCTGAGGCGAAACGCTCCGAAATGAACAGAATCACTGCTCACCGAGTGCAGAAAGCAGCGTCTGCAGCCGCAATGCCGTCCGTCACTCCCGTGGATTGCCACCGCGTCAAGCCCTGCTGCCCCGGCTCACTAAATGAAGGTGCTCGCAGCGCTAAGGCAATCTGGCTCAGCCCGTACACCCGCAGAGTGCCGGCACAGCCGGCGGAATCCTGATCGGCGTGTGCGCTACCGGTCCCGGCTCCTCGATCGCCTCTCTGATCCCTTTTTTTTAAAGGCACAGCTACCTTAAGAGTTAAGGGCCGTCTTACGACCAAATCGACTTACGACCGGTCTGTCGTAACCAAACGCGGTCGTAAGTCGACGACTACCTGTAGTTGTATGGACAGGCCATTTGGTATCTTTCTGCCATCATGTTTCTAAGATGCAAAGAGTACACAAAGGTGGCAACATCTACTTTCTTAGCTTATGCTAGAGTCTGGAGAGTTTGGGTGTGGTTCCCTGTTCCAGGTGGTTATATTTATAACTTATTAATGAAGGTCCTTGTGTTCAAAACATATTGTAATTGGGTATGAATTCAGTTTTTCACTATACTGCATAATGCATGTCACATAATATAAAGACTGAATGTGAGGTACTGCTGTGTGTATTACTAACACTGAAATAAAGTAAAGAGGAAAGATGGATAAAGAAAAAAAAGAAACGGGATCTCCAAAGTGGTTAAGCATACATGCCATTCAAACCCTAAGACAATTCAAGAGAACCCTGTTTTTGTTCCTGCTTTTTCCACTTCCTATATGGAGCCCAGACCTTATTAAAGTTCTCAATACACAATCCAAATTCATAGTAGTCTCCCTCTTCCACTGATAGGCAATCACCAATTGAGCTGCCAATATGCACATCACAACTGGTATCTCCAGGAACAAGCAGGAATGCAGTCTTCACATATTGGTGACTGTCACCAACTGAGCTTGCATGGGAATGCTCCCCAGTGACCAATAGGAAAGCCTTTGGGAACACGCCACTGTGCCTGCATGCCTGCCTTCCTGCGTTTCCAACTCTGTTTTCAGTTTCCATGGAGCCAGCAGGATGTATGGTACGGTCATGGCCAAAACCCCTTTTTTTTTTTGTGTGGAACATTGTGCTTCTGCCTTCCTGTTGACACCAGTTCTGTCGAATCAGATATAGGTCCCAATAATTTTATTTTGTTATAAATTTTCTTTCCTCTTTCAATGTGGTTTTCACCACTAAACTAGGCCTAGACTGCTTTTTTGAGGCATGGAAAAGCAAGCAAATGGTTTTAAAAAGTGTACCAAGTGTGCTGGTACCATATCAGTCTCTGATAAACATGACTGGCATCTAAAATGTTTGGGCCCTGAACATCAACCCAATTTCTGTCCTTTGTGTCAGTAAATAAGAAGCCTAAAGAACCAAGCCAGACAGTACGGATTTGTTTGCCTCAGACTCGGTGGCTTCCACTTCCTCGAGGGCAGACTTCCTCTCATGGGTCTCAGGTTTCTTCAAAGTCTAAATATAAAAGTAAGTCAGTCTGACAGCTCCCAAGTCATCAGCATCGAAGACCGATAAGACCAGAGATCAGTTCCAGCATAAGCATCACAACTCCCCTAAGGGTGCTTCTGATGCAGACCAGCCAGCCAAACAGCCCCAGCAGGAGGATCTGTTCTTCAAAGCACAAGAGGGGCTCTGGGATAATCACAAGGTATTGACCTTCAGAGAGCTACCGGTTCCATGTTCTGGGATGGTGGCTCACAGCCCCGTGGGTGATTCCACCCAGACATTGGCCATCTACCTAGACCAGTGCATGCTGGCTCTTGAGAGGAAGTTTGGCAGCATTCCTGGCAGACTCAGTACTGATGACATAGAGAGATCCAGGAGTGCAGGTTTTGACACAGCCTACAACCAGATGTATCAGCTCAATGCTGGCCCTTGAGCCAGCATTATCAGAACCCCCGAGGCTGATACCTTCATTGGAACCGACTGATTCCCCCCCGTATCCAACACTCTAACTACTATGACTCTGTTCTGGTACCTGGCAGTATCAGTATTGTTACCAGCATACACTGTCCATGAAGTATCAAGGTTGAACACAAGACAACCGATTATTTTCACTTCTTACCAGACTCTGATTCCACTTCAAAATCTGAAGAGGGACCCTTCGCCACCTCAAGAACAGTGTCTGTCCCCTCCAGAGGATATGGCCTTTCAGGACTTCATACATGACATGGCAGCAGAGCTTGCCATCACAGTATCCTCAGAAAAGGAACTGAAGGCAGAGCATCAGATCCTGCAGGATCTTATGCTCTGCATGTGGGAGGCCCTGCTCACTATTCTGCCTGTCAGCTAGAGGCTCGATACCATGTGCAGAGTACCAGAGTGCCCATGCTTCCAAAAACCTTAGCTTCCCCATCCCTCAATGGTGATGGAATCTGCAATGTGTGAAATAAAGAGCTCTAAGAACCATTCATCCATGCCACCTGGCAAAGACTTGAGGACACTAGATGCCTTTGGGCATCTGTTTCCAAGCATGCATGTTGGCCTCCAGAATAAACTTACATGCTGTACATGGGCATGTTTCTGAAGGATGTCACCAGAGATCTGGAGACTTTTGAATGGATCTTTTAGCCTGTGGCCTACTTCTGACCAGATACTAACACTTAACCTCGATCCTTGGAATTCAGTTTTCTAAATTCAACTGCAGATAAGGAAGAGTTACATAAATACACAAATAAGGGACAGTTACATAACATCACAATGTAAGCTTAAGTGAGATTCATAGGTGTGCACACTTGTGCAGGTTCCCATGATTCCCTCCTCAGCTAGGCCATCACACCTTTTTATTACGGAAAAAAACTTACATTTGTACAAATTCTGCTCTGTCAAGCTTTGTTTATATAGATGTTCTAGGTCAGAGAAGAGAGATTTCTGCTCCAGCATTCTAAAAACAAAAGCATTCTGTCTTCTAAATCAGGGGTCACCAAACCAGTCCAGGAAGGCTGCAATCCTACCAGGTTTTCAGGATATCCCTAATGAATATGCATATGAGAACTTTAAATATAATGGGAGCAGTGCATGCAAATATATCTCATGCATATTCATTAGGGATATCCTGAAAACGTGACTGGTGTGTGGTCCTCCAGGACTGGATTTGGAGACCCCTGTTCTAAATTATAACCATGGCTTTTATAACCTCTCTCCAGCCTGCTAGACCTCAGGCTATCGGCAACATTCCAAGCCATTCTCCATATTAACCCATTTCAGAGGGTCCTGGGGTCCCAGGGCCCTCTGAAATGGGGTCCATTTCAAGTTACTTTCAACAGTCCTCCCTTTGATTCTGGACAGAATCACTACAAATGATAGCTCAAACATATCCAAGTCCAAAATAAATCTTCTGCCATACATAGTTATAGTTTTATTACCCCCTTTTCCAAGTTTAAGTTACCTGTTATAATGTAAGCACACCAGTGTTTTCTGATTGTGCAGATCTGTTACTTGTAAACCGCACTGAAAACAAATAGCGCGGTATATAAAAGATGTTAAATAAATAAATAAATAAATATTAGAGAACATCTTTCTCCACTTGATTCAGAGTCCTAGGCATCACATCTGGTTCACAGGCGAACTTCATCTTGCTGGTTGGAAGAAGTCTTTATACTATTGAATGGACCATATATAGAAAATATTACAAGCATCCTGCAAATTAACCAAAATTATGACAGTTTGCCCTTGCTAGGTCTCAATAAGAATGTGCACAGAGTAAAACTCTACCAATATAGTGCTCTTCAAGCACTATATGCTGACAATGGCCACTTGTTGTTCATAGATCTTTCAGTAGTTCAGAAGTTTGCGCCCACATCTGCCAGCGGTGGTAACTCTAATTTCTTCAGCAGCTTCTCCTTTCACTCTGGGCTGCGCCGTGCACATCTTGCACAGTTTCAGTGACTGTCTACCCAGCTTCATGGCTGCATATACATCTTTCTGTAGCAGTGCTGGAATCTATCTTTGCTTCTATGCGGTTTTTAGTAGCATTGCAGACTTCCTTTGGTTCACAGTAGTCTTCAGCCCATAAGACTCAGTGCATGTAATATAATTTGCAGAACCAAAACTCACTGCTACAACATTCCTGATTCCTCACAATTGCAAAGAAGCACCACTGCTAACGGCAATTCTGTTTAGTAATTCTATATTATATTATCTAATCTAATGTTAACTAATTACAATACATCTACTGCTAGCACTAAATCATTACAACTTATTTAGCTACATGGAGTGGAGGAGTAGCCTAGTGGTTAGAGCAACTAGGGTTCAATTCCCACTGGCACTCCTTGTGACCTTGGGCAAGTCACTTTACCCTCCATTGCCTTGGAAGAAAAGGATGGCAATCTACTTCCAGTGGGTCGCTATGAGTCAACACTGACTTGATGGCACGTAAAAAAAAAAAAATACATGGAGACCAAGAGAGCTTGCAACATACTTATATTTTGCACCTACATTCTTTAATTTTTCTCTTTATCATATTAGTTAGCATGTGACCTAATAGACACACCTTATATCAGGTGCACAGCTTAATTATGCATATCACTAATCATGTTTGTAATTGATTCTCCACCCATGACAATATACAAAGTATTACTTAATCTTATTACTACTACAGGGTAACAAACATCAAAACACAAACTGACAGTTTTATGGCAAATAAATTAAACTCCTTTCATTGTTCACCAAAAATTCTTAGAAAGGCTCTCTTATCTCAGGTAATGTTTTGACTTGCATTACCCTGAACATTGACATAAAGGCATAACCTATATGTATTTGATCATTTTTGTTTTATTAAATAATTATGCTCAACAAAAGGTAATGAATTCATAACCACAAAACTTTCAAAACATAGATTTTAAACCAATTAGAAATTCAGTTGTCATTTAATACTACTTTAATACTTAGCACAAACAGCATAATAGAGGATCAACTAATCTCTTGCACAGGGTAAATTTACACCTTGTTTCTACCTCAGTTAATGATACTAATTTAATACCTATTCCACTGGCAGCAAAACAATTCTGCAGGGGTCATTCCAGAATAACAAAACACACAGCATAAGAATTTAAGATCCAATAGACTACTGTAGGTGGCTTGTAATAATCCAGGACATTGCTGCTCTAATCTCTTGACAGAATGAAATCAGTAGACCAGTTTTCTTAACTAGGATACGCTCAGATCCCTAACCTAGAAAACAAAAACCTACACATTGTGGATTACTTATTTACTGAACACAAAGAAATGGTTAATTTTCTTTCTTCCTCCTCTATCACACTTGTCAAATTCAGAATTCCTGTAAAATCTTAAAACACAAAATTACAGTCGTGCAGATTTCTCAATTCTGCCAGTTGGAATCAGCAGTTATTATATATTCATGGGGAAAAAAGAAAAGAATTAGCAACATTCCGGCTGTACTTTAACTATAAACTTTTTTGTTAAGTGTTCTAACAAAACTTGCAGTCAAGGTCTTCTTGCCAGATAACTGACAATATCTCTTGCTACAGAGTTAATGTAAACGCACAAA
Source organism: Ichthyophis bannanicus (assembly GCA_033557465.1). Classification (NCBI taxonomy): domain Eukaryota; kingdom Metazoa; phylum Chordata; class Amphibia; order Gymnophiona; family Ichthyophiidae; genus Ichthyophis; species Ichthyophis bannanicus. The sequence continues at coordinate 114,388,042 of CM066032.1, read as the reverse complement.
CTCTGCCAGGCTTATCTGTACTGTCTGCTTCTAAGGTTCTTACTTCAGTGTAAAATACATTCTCCAGGACCAAGCAGGAAGTCAGTCCTCACATATGGGTGACGTCGGTGCCGACGGAGCCCTCGTGTGGAGCATTTCCCCAGCTTTCAAAGAAAGACTTTGGGAATTGCAGCGCGCATGCGCGGTCCCCTTCTCGCCCAAGGGTGCCATCTTGCTCAGTCTTCTTTTTTCCGCGGAGCCTGACAGATGTAGTTCGTTTTTCCCCGAGGAAGAAGTTGATTTTCCTGGTTTTTTTTCTCTTTTCTCCGGTTCGACACCGGATCCTTTTCCCGCTCGGACCGATACGCTGGTATCGAGTCCTTTCTTTCTTTTTCGGTTTTTGTCCTTTGTGACTGGCGTTCGCGCCTTTTTTCTTTTTTCCCTGGCAGCCCGGTCTTTTGACCTAGCAGGGGCCCTTTTTCCCCCGATGGCTACCAGTGGGTTTAAGAAATGTGATCGGTGTAAGACACTTATGTCTCTTACCGACACTCATGACTGCTGCCTCCGCTGCCTCGGACCCGATCATGACCCGATGATCTGTGGTCCGTGTGGCAAAATGTCCTCAAAGGCATTGAGGAGTCGGCAGCACCAAAAGTATAGGACTTTTTCTGACTCCGCGTCCGGCCGGGCCCGGACCTCGTCAGAGGCCTCGATGTCTCGGGACTCCGGCCCCAAGCAGCGTCAGGGTTCCTCTGAGTGGGGGTCTCCTTTGCGGGAGCATCGCAGGAAGAACAAACCCACAAGGGCGGTGTCGGTGGACGCTCCTGGTTCCTCGAGGGCCAGGTCGCATAGCCCCGATAGCCATCCTGGGTCTTTGGAGTCAGAGAGGCCTGCCAAACATCCTCGTATCGAGATGGAGTCTCCTGGACACGTAAGTGCTGTTGTCCTCGTGGACTCTCCTCCGAGGGAGCCGACGTCGGGGCCTGAGTCGGGGGCTGCTGGGTCTCCTGAGCTCGGACTCAAGTTGACGGCCTTGGAGAGCAGTTTCGCTGCCTTCATGGAACAGCAGCGGGCATTGATTGCCGGTCTCACTGGTGCATCTGCCCCGACCACCGGGACCTCGACGTCCAAGTCGACCCCGGAGGCCAAGCTGATCCTCGAGTCCATGCGGGCTCGAGTCGATCCTCGGCCACGGTCTCCCTCGACCTCCCGTTCGGGGCCGAGGTCGTTGACGCCGATACCCTCAGCGTCGGGGCGGAGGGCATCGGTGCCCGCCCGACCGGAGCCGCTCTATTCCTCCTCCGAGGAGTTGGGCTGGGAGATGGAGGACGAAGTCACCCGACACTCATCGGACTCGGTGTGTCCCATCGGACTCACCCGAGTCCGAACCTCGGAGACGGTCCCCACCGGAGGATACCCGGTTCTCGGACTTCGTGCGGGATATGGCCAAGGCCTTGGCCTTCCTCGCGGATCCCGAGGAGGAGCCTCGAGCCGAGGAGCTCGAGGCCCTCCAGTATGACTCTCCCCCGAAGGAGGCCTTTACTGTTCCGGTTCCTCCGATGCTGGAGCGGCTACTCTTCCGCATGTGGGAGACCCCGGCCTCGATGCAGGTGTTAAGCAAGCGGGTCGATTCCATCTATCGAATCCACAAGAGCCCCTGGTTCCAAAAGGCACAATTACCGCACCACTCCATGGTTGTGGAATCGGCCATGCATCGACTGAAAAGTCAGAAGATGCACTCCTTGGTGCCTCCCGGCCGGGAGGCCCAGAACCTGGATGCCCTTGGTAAGAAGTGCTTCCAGGGTTCTATGCTTGCTTGCCGTGTCCAGACTTACCAGCTCTACATGGGCATGTACCTTCGAGACCTGGCAAAGGAGATTGCCGGGTTCTCTGCTGGTCTCTCCGAGGAACCTTTGCAGAGGTTCCAGGCCTTGTCCACCGGTATTCGAGAGTGCTCGAAGTTTATCTCTCGAGCAGCCTACGATGGCTTCGAGGCTTCGGCCCGAGTAGCCGGGGCCGGCATCGGTGCACGCCGACAGGCTTGGCTACAGTCACCCGACCTCGAGCCATGGGTGCAGGACAAGTTGGTCGATGTCCCTTGCCGAGGTGAAAACCTCTTTGGCAAACCCATGGCTGAAAAGGCTGCAGAACTCGAAACCGAGACTCTGACCAGGACTAGGCTTTCCAGGAAAACCTCTGCCCCTTCTCAGAAAAAGAAGGGCTCGGGAAAAAAGACCTTTTACCCGAGGAAGTCATCTGCCTATAAACAATACCCTCATTATCAGGCCTCTGCAGCTTCCCAACAGGGTCAGCAGGCCAAGGGGCAGGGTCAAGGGCCCCGAAGGCAGAAGACCCCCAAGCCACCAACACCAGCCCCTGCTCAGCAGGGTGGGGTTTTTTGACTCAGACAGCATAGCCTCTTCTCAGCTGGCTTCTCTCAGCACAGGAGGCCGGCTGGCCCACTTTGCCCACAGGTGGTCAGCCGTCACATCAGATACCTGGGTTCTTCATATAGTCCAAAAGGGCTATCTTCATTTTCACCAGGTACCTCCCTCCTATTTTCCAGGGGAGCCACCAAGACTCCCTCTGCACAGGGACTTACTCCTTCAGGAGTTGGCAAGTCTGCTAAAGGATCAGGCTGTGGAACCGGTGCCCCACCTGAGAGGTCACTGCTTTTATTCCAGGTACTTTCTGGTACCAAAAAGAACAGGAGGCCTCAGAACCATCCTAGACTTACGCAACCTCAACAAGTTCCTGGAAAGGGAAAAGTTCAAGATGTTTACCCTTGGAATCCTGCTGCCCTACCTCCAGCAGGGAGACTGGCTATGCTCCTTAGATCTAAAGGATGCGTATACTCACATCCTTATTCATCCAGACCACAGACAATATCTCAGATTTGTTGTGGGGGGAAACGACTATCAGTACAGAGTACTACCCTTTGGCCTGTCCTCCGCTCCCAGGGTGTTCACCAAGTGCCTGGCAGTGGTGGCGGCCTACCTGAGGCTTCAAGGTCTTTTTGTGTTTCCGTACCTGGACGACTGGCTCATAAGGGGCCAATCTTCCCAGGAGGCCAATCAAGCCACCCTTCGTACTGTGGCTCTACTTCAGCACTTGGGGTTTGTCATAAACTTCGCAAAGTCCACTTTGCTCCCATCCCAAAACTTAGAATTCATAGGAGCAAGGCTGGACACTCTTCAAGCGAAGGCTTTTCTGCCTCTGGACAGAGCCCACAGGCTGATGGATCTGGCCAGGCAGTTTCGCAGCAATTCCCTGGTCTCTGCCAGGCAATTCCTGAGACTACTCGGCCATATGGCTTCCACAGTTCATGTGACCCCCAATGCCCGCCTGCACATGCGACCTGCTCAGTGGAGCCTTCACACTCAGTGGCATCAGGCCACGGGGAGCCTTGCGGACTCAGTAAAGATATCGGACCTGCTAGTCTCCTCTCTGCAATGGTGGCTTCACCTTCCGAATCTGGTACTCGGAGTGGTTTTTCAGTCCCCTCCACCTTCTCAATTGCTGACAACAGATGCTTCTCTTCTAGGTTGGGGAGCACATTGCCAAGGGACATGTACTCAGGGTCTCTGGACCCCTTGGGAGACTGCTCAACAGATAAACTTCCTGGAGCTACGGGCGATACGCCTAGCTCTGAGAGCCTTCTCCCACCTTGCCTCTCACCAGTCTGTACTGGTCCAGACGGACAATCAAGTTGCCATGTTCTACATGAACAAACAAGGAGGCACAGGCTCCTTCCTTCTATGTCAGGAGGCACAACGGCTGTGCTCTTGGGCTGTCGATCACGGCATCCTCCTCAAGGCTGTCTACCTCCCAGGTCAAGAGAATTACCTGGCGGACAGACTGAGCAGGATCCTGCAACCACACGAATGGAGGTTGAACCCGTTGGTGGTTCAGCAGGTCTTTCTCAGGTGGGGCCTCCCCACCATGGATCTTTTTTCCAGTCCTCTGAACCGACAACTCCCGAGATTCTGCTCCAGACAACTGCATCCTCTCAGAGTAGCAGCGGATGCGTTTCTGATCTCGTGGTCCACAGGCCTACTGTATGCGTTTCCTCCCACGCCACTAGTGTCCAGAACGCTGTTCAAAGTCCTCAAGGATGGGGCTTCATTGATCCTGATAGCCCCCAGGTGGCCGAGGCAACCGTGGTTCCTGCTTCTGCTGCAGCTAGCGGTGGACACCCCTCTTCCTCTGGGGTTTCAACACGATCTCCTGTCTCAGGATCAAGGAACTCTCTTGCACCCCAACCTCCAGTCCCTTCATCTGATGGCCTGGCTGCTGAAAGGGTAGTCCTGGCTCCCCTTCTACTGCCTCGAGAGGTGGAAGATGTGGTCTTGGCCTCTAGGTGACAATCCATCAGGAAATTCTACGCTCTTAAGTGGCGAAGATTCTCCGCATGGTGTGCTCAGCACAGCGAGAATCCCTTCTCGTGCTTGGTGGCGGTAGTGTTGCAATATTTGCTTTACCTCTCCAATCTGGGCCTTAAGTCTAACTCTGTCAGAGTTCACCTTAGTGCTCTCTCAGCGCACCATTCGCCGGTGGACGGTAGGCCTCTTTCCAACCACCCCTTGGTGGCTCGTTTTCTCAGAGGCCGCCTTCTGCTTAAGCCTCCTTTGCGTCCACCGGCCCCTGAGTGGGATCTGAATGTGGTCTTGCAGCGGATTACTTGTCCGCCTTTTGAACCTATGGCTACCTGCCCTCTCCGTTTTCTTTCCTGGAAAACCTTGTTTCTGGTAGCTCTTACCTCTGCTAGGCGAGTAAGTGAACTTCAGGCACTAGTGTCTGATCCCCCTTACACTAGGTTCTACAGGAATAGGGTAGTCTTACGGACTCACCCTAAGTTTCTTCCTAAGGTTGTCTCACCTTTTCACCTCAATCAGGAGGTGGTTCTTCCGACCTTCTTTCCCAGACCGCATGCCAACCGGGCTGAGATGGTCCTGCATACCCTGGACTGTAGGAGGGCGTTGTCCTCCTACCTTGACTGTACGCGGGAGCACCGGAGGGCTGTTCAGCTCTTCGTTTCTTTTGACCCCAATAAGTTGGGGCTTCCTGTCTCCAAGCGTACTTTGTCCATCTGGTTAGCTGACTGTATCGCCTGGGCTTATGGGGCAGCCGGCCTCTCGTTGGAGGGTCGAGTCACGGCTCATCGTGTCAGGGCGAAGGCTGCGTCAGTGGCTCATCTCCGCTCTGTTCCGTTGGCAGACATCTGCCGGGCCGCTACTTGGTCTTCAAGCCAGACTTTTGCGGCCCATTACTGCCTTGAGAAGGAGTCCCGCAGGGACAGTGCTTTCGGACAGGCAGTACTCCATAATCTCTTTGGGGTTTAGGCAACTCTTACCCTCTGGCCCTGGTGTTGGGCTACCTGTCGGGGGCATTCTCAGAGAAGATTCCTTCCTTACGTGCTGACGAGCTAGAGGGAGCTCATTTTTTCCCCTTGAGGTCTCTGGTAGCCTTAAGCTGGGGAGTCCCATATGTGAGGACTGACTTCCTACTTGGTCCTGGAGAAAGAGTAGTTACTCACCTGTAACAGATGTTCTCCAGGAGCAGCAGGAATCAGTCTTCACAACCCTCCCTCCTCCCCTTGGAGTTGCAGTCATATCATTTATTTTTGCTAATTTTTTTGCTGTCTTTTAGCTATGTCATCAGACTGAGCAAGATGGCACCCTTGGGCGGGAAGGTGACCGCGCATGCGCGCTGCAATTCCCAAAGGCTTTCTTTGAAAGCTGGGGAAATGCTCTGCACGAGGGCTCCGTCGGCGCCGACGTCACCCATATGTGAGGACTGATTCCTGCTGCTCCTGGAGAACACCTGTTACAGGTGAGTAACTACTCTTTCCAATTCCAACCCCAATCCATTGATTCAGAAAATCCATTCCATGTTACAGTAAAAACCCATACAGATAAACACTAGCTGTCCAAATACACCAAACACTGCAGAATCCATCATGGAATCTAGTCTCCCTTTCCATATTCATTAAATTAGACCACCCTAATTTTCTATCAAAAAATCCTATCGCTATCTCACATCACGCAATACCTTCTAATCACTTGCTCATAGCATCAACTACATTCTCTTACCAATTAACATACATGCATAGACCATCATAACATACTAATCCTTACAGACTAAGGCTTAAAACTTTCTTCACAGAAATCACAGCACTACATTTATCTGTTTTCATTCATACTGAGATCAGAAAAACTTTAAAAACGAAATGAACCTTTCTAGAAACTAAATCGCTCAACTCCAAAACAGAAAAACAATTGAAATTACCTTACCTAAAACCCAAGAGTGAAACAAAACATGACAAATTTGTCTCTATGCATTACTGACTAACAAAGATAAGAGCAGATATTTCAAATATCAACCTACAAGTCTGTCAAAATACAGCTATGACTTACAAAGGAAGAAAATCAGTATATCAGATCATAACACTTACCAAGTTTCAGCCAGGCCTTTTAAATCTTTTGCAACCAAAAAAGGTTATCCTTTCAAAAACACACCAGAAAAGCAAACATTTTATACACTTTCTCTTCTAATACACACAACTTATATTTTCCCTTCAATTTTTCACATGTACCATTATTTTCAAACATCACAGCTCCTCTGAAAAAGTCCCTCCTAAAGGACTTTGCAATATCACCATGTTTTACAATAGGCTGCCTCTCTTAAACACTGTCTGTATTCCATACTCTCAATCCTCTTTTCTGCCTTGCCTTGAATGAAGAGAAAGGAATATCCCTGGCACAGCACCAGCTGAATAGATCTTTTAGCCTGTGGCCTACTTCTGACCAGATAGCAAGACTTAATCTCGATCCTTGGAATTCAGTTCTCTAAATTCAACCGCAAATGAGGAAGCACACAGACAGTTACATAAAACAGTACAATGTAAGCTTAAGTGAGGAATTCATAGGCGTATACCAATGTTCCCTCTAATTTTCTGTAGGCTGTGTGCGCATAAAATATCAGCTGTGTGCAGCTTTTGAAAGAAGGTTAAGTATTTGTGCGCCACATAACGACACTCGGAGTTATATACTTTAAAATTTGACTACACATCAGAATACAGTATGTACACTACACTGATCTTAATCAAATTAAATGAAAATAGACGATTACTTAAAGAAGCAGGAAATTTCTAGCAATTATAATCATAACTTTTAAATTTTAAGACATCTGTGTTGTTTTCTATCAGAAGCAGAGCCATAATTTTTGTGCGCTCTGTTGTAGAGTATGTGCACTCGCTCAGCGAGGTGTGTGCGCGCGCACACGCGCACAGCTTAGAGGGAACAATGGTGTATAAGCTTGTGCAGGTTCCCATGCTTCCCCCTCAGCTAGACCATCACCCCTCCTTTTATTAGGGAAAAACTCTTACATTGTACAAATTCAGCTATACATCAAGCTTTATCTAGATGTTCTAGCTCAGAGAAGAGACATTTCTGCTTCAGCATTCTAAAAACAAAAGCATTCTATCTCCTAAACTTGGCTTTTATAACTCATCTTTCTCCAGACTGCTAGACTTCAGGCTGTCAGCAACATTCCAAGCCATTCTCCATATTAACCCTTTTCAAAGGGCCCTGAGATCCCACTTCACGTTACTTTCAACAACTCTTCACCCTCTGCTTCCTGAGGATAAGCGGAATGCATTTCAGGCACTCAAGGAGGGTCAAAACACTAAGGTTCTTACCAGGGCCTCTTTTGATGCTTTTCTATCAACAAGCAGAGCTTCAGCAGTCTGCATCGGGACTCGCAGAATGGCCTCAGATCTCAAGCAATGGGTCCAGGATAAACTAGCCAATATCCCATGTATTGGAGAAAACCTTTTTGGTAAAGATTGGAGGGAGAAAGCAGGGGAGATTGACACATGATCTCACCCTAAGATGTCTTTCCAGAAAAACAGCTTGCCCATCCAAGAGGAAGGCTCTTCCCAAGAAATCTTTCTGTTCTAAAAGGGGGAGAGATTATCCTTCTTACCCACTTTCAGATGCCTATCAGCCTCAACATCCTCATCAAGTTGGCAAAAGGGGTACAACAGCAAAGCAGAGTAACAGCTCGAGAGATGCTACAAATATTAGGACACATGGCTTCCACTGTCCATGTCATCCCCCTACGCTCAATTACACATGCAACAAGCACCGTGGATTGTTTTCCCAATGATCACAAGCGAAGGTTCGACTCTGACAAGATCCACATCACCCCCTCAATTGATCAAATCCCTTCAATGGGTGGTGTCTTCCATAGAACCTACTTGTTGGGTCATCTTTTTCAGATGCCTCCACTTCTATGCATTCTGACGATGGATGCTTCCAAGCTGGGTTGGGTGGTGCATCAGAACAACCTGAACACATGGACTGTGGACACCACAGAAATCTGCCCAACCTGCTAGAACTGCAGGCACTGGCAAATGCTCTTCACGTTTTACAACCTCAAGTTTCAGGGCAACCTGTACTAGTCAGGCAGACAACCAAGTTGCCATGTTTTACATGAATAAATGGGTGAAAGGGATCCCGTCCTCTGAGGAAGCAATGCGCCTATGGTCCTCTGCCATCTCACACCGCATTCACCTCAGAGCAGTGTATCTCCCGGGTGATCTCAGTGTCCTTGCAGACAAGCTAAGTTGCATCCTTCGTCCACATGAATCGACCTTGCATCGGGAGACAGCTGCTCAGGTCTTCCAGGTGTGGGGAACCCCACTCATAGATCTTTTTGCCACTCCGCAAAACATACAGCTTCCACACTTCTGCTCCCAAGTTCTGTCGCTGCACCGATAGGCTCCAGACGCCTTCCTTCTCCATTGGATGGGGACTGTGCTATGCATTCCTTCTCATCCCCTTGCTAGCCAAGATGCTGTTGAAGCTACAGACCGACTGGCTCAATTCTCATAGCCCCCATCAACTGTGTTTTCCTCTGCGTCTTTGCTTTGCATGGACTCAGCCACTCAACCTGGGATGCGCACCTGAGTTCCTCTCTCAAGACCATGTTCTTCCATCCTAATCTTCACTCCTCAAACCTGAAAGAGAAGAGCCACCAAAATGGTAAAGGGGATGGAAGGCTACTCCTATGAAGAGAGGCTAAAGAGGTTAGGGCTCTTCAACCTGGAAAAGAGACGGCTGAGGGGAGATAATATAGAGGTCTATAAATTAATGAATGGAGTGGAACGGGTAAACGTAGATCGATTGTTTACATTATCAGAATATAGAAAGACTAGGAGACATGCAATGAATCTACAGGGTAAACTATTTAAGACAAATAAGAGAAAATAGTTCTCACTCAATGTGTAATCAGGGCCGGCCCGAAAAGAAGTTGTCTTCTCGGGAGAGTTTCTCCCTCGCTGCTCTATTAAGTTCCCTGGGCTGGGCTGGGCGTTAGGAGTGGGGCTGGGGGGGGGGTTAGGAGTGGTGATGGGCTATGGGGGGCTGGGGGGGGGTTTAGGAGTGGTGATGGGGGGCTGGGGGGGGGGTTAGGAGTGGTGATGGCTATATGGGGGCTGGGGGGGGTTAAGAGTGGTGATGGGCTATGGGAGGGGGTAGGAGTGGTGATGGGCTATGGGGGCCTGCTATGGGGGGCTGGGGGGGTTAGGAGTGGAAAAATGCACAAAAGGTGTGATCCTTGTTTGGTGATGGTCTATGTTCTGCATGTGTAACTGACTTAATGAATGAATATTTATGCAAATAAGGGCCACTTATGCAAATGAGGTAATCAAACTCTGGAATTTGTTACTGGAGGATGTAGTAAAAGCTGTTAGTGTAGCTGGGTTTAAAAAAGGTTTGGACAAGTTCCTGGAGGAAAGGTCCATAAACCATTATTAAAAAGGGACCCAGGATATCAATGCTTGACCCTATACAAGCATTGTGGAACCTGTGTCTTTTGGCGAAACTGCTAGGTACGTATGACCTAGATTGGCCACTGTTGGAAACAGAATACTGGGTTTAATGGATCTTGGTCTGACCCAGTATGGCATATCTTATGTTCTTATATGACAGCTTGGCTGTTGAAGGGCTAGTGCTTGCCATCCTCAGGTGGTCAAGGATGTCCTTGCATCTCGTAAAGATTCCACCAGGTGCTCTTTTTCAGATGGCATAGGTTCACCCTCTGGTGCTCCCCAAAGGACATTAACCCCTTTTCTTGCCCCAGTGGAGTTGTTTCTACAATATTTCCTTCACTTATCCTTAACAGGTCTTAAAACCAACTCAAGTGAGTTCACCTTGGTGCCATTGCAGCCTCTCGCAGACCAGTGGATGGACATCCTATCTCCTCACACCCCTTAGCAGGCTTCATGTGGGGTCTCCTGCTGTCCAAGCCACCCATTAAGCCACTTCATAAGAACATAAGATATGTCAGACTGGGGGTCTCAGGTCCAAGCCCAGTATCCTGTCTCTTGGGAAAACTGCTAGGTACATATGACCTAAATTGGCCACTGTTGGAAACAGAATACTGGGCTTGATGGACCTTGGTCTGACCCAGTATGGCATATCTTATGTTCTTATGTTCTTATCCTGTTTCCAACAGTGGCCAATCTAGGTCATACGTACCTAGCAGTTTCCCCAAAAGAGACAGGTTCCACAATGCTTGTATAGGGTCAAGCATTGATATCCTGGATCCCTTTTTAATAATGGTTTATGGACCTTTCCTCCAGGAACTTGTCCAAACCTTTTTTTTAAAACCTTGCTACACTAACAGCCTTTACTACATACTTCAGTAACGAATTCCAGAGTTTGATTAAGCGTTGAATGAAAAAATAAGAAAAAATATTAGTCTTAAACAGGTTACACTGTAGCTTCATTCCATGTCCCCTAGTCTTTCTATATTTTGATGGCGTAAACAATCGATTTGTGTTTACCCATTCTACTCCATTCATTAATTTATAGACCTCTATCATATCTCCCCTCAGCCATCTCTTTTCAAGGTTGAAGAGTGCTAACCTTTTTAGCCTCTCATAGGGGTATCCTTCCAGTCCCCTTTACCATTTTGGTGGCTCTTCTCTGTACCTTTTCTAATAACACTATGTCCTTTTCAACATACGGCAACCAGAATTGCACACAATATTCAAGATGCGGTCACACTATGGAATGATACAGAGGCATTATAATATCCTTTGTTTTATTCTCCATGCCTTTCCTTATGATTTCTAGCATTCTATTTGATTCTTGGCCACCACTGCACACTGGACGAAGGGTTTCAACATGTTATCCACAATTACACCTAAATCTCTTTCCTGGGTGGTGGTTCCTAATATGGAACCTTGCATCATGTTCTTTCCTAGGTGCATAACTTTGCACTTGTCCATGTTAAATTTCATCTGCCGTTTGAACATCCAGTCTTCCAGTTTATCAGGGTCCTCTTGCAATTTTTTACAATCCTCTTGGGTTTAACAACTTTGAATAATTTTGTCTCATTTACAAATTTGTTTACCTCACTTGTTGCTCCCATTTCCAGGTCATTTATGAATGTTAAAGCAGCAAACCCAGCACAGATCCCTGTGGTACTCCACTATTCACCTTTCGCCATTGGGAAAATTGGCCATTTAGCCCTACTCTCTGCTTTGTTTGACAAGTTCCTGATACACAATAGTACACTACATCCTATCCCATGACTTTTTAATTTGGTTGAGTATCTCATGAGGGACCTTGTCAAAAGCTTTCTGAAAATCTAGATAAATTATATCAACTGACTCATCTTTCTCTACCTGTTATGTTGTTTTGAAGGCGTGACTAGATTAGTAAGATCTGGGATCTGAATGTGGTTCTGGTGCAACCTCTAAAGCCCTCTTTCAAACCTTTAGTGACCACATCTGTGAAGTTTTTATCTTGGAAGGTCCTCTTCCTTATTGCCCTCACTTCAGCTTGCTGCATCAGTGAGCTGCAAGCTTTTGTGGCAGATCCCCCACCCCCCCATATCCTGTTCCACCATGACAAGGTGGTTCTCCGTACCCATCCACACTTTCTCCTGAAGGTGGTTTCCTCTTTCCATCTAAAGCAGTCTGTAATCCTCCTGATTTTCTTTCCTAGACCACATGTGTCTGACTGTGTACTTAGATTTCAGTAAAGCCTTTGTACTGTTCTGCACAGACGACTTAAATTCAAACTGAGCACCCTAGGGATGGACCCTAAAATTACTGATTTAGGTTAGAAATTGGTTGAGTGGGAGGCAACAGAGTTCAGGTAAATGGAGTTCACTGAGAAGGTTACCAGTGGTGTGCTGCAGGGATCTGTCCTTGGTTCGATTCTTTAACTTTTTCGGTAGTGATATCGTGGAAGGGCTGTTGGTTTGCTTGTTTGCGGATGATACCAACATCTTCAATAGAGTAGACACCCAGGAAGGATCTAGCTAAGCCTGAAGAATGGTCTAGAATTTGGCAGCTGAAATTTAATGCTGCTAAATGCAGGGTCATGCATTTGGGCTGCAAAAATCCAAAGGAGCGGTACAGTGTAGGGGGTGAGGTACTTCTGTTCGCAAAAGGTGGGACCTGGGTGTAATTGACTAGCTTAAAGTAGCTAAACAGGTAGAAAAAGCACCTGTTAAAGCCAGAAGGATGCTTGGGTGCATAGGGAGAGGAATGGCTAGCAGAAAAAAGGAGGTGATGTTGCACTACAGACTTATACTGAGACACTCTCATTTGGAGTTGTGTGCAATTCTGGAGACCACACCTTCAAAAGGATATAAGCAGGTTGGAGTCTGCAGTGTGGCTTCTAAAATGATCAGTGGTCTTTGTTATGAAGCTTATGAGGACAGACCTAAAGATCTTAATATGTATAATTTAGGGGAAAGTCAGGATAAGGAGATGATATAGACATTTAAATACCTCTGTGGCATAAACACACATGAATCTTTCAATTGAAGGCAAGCTCTGCTTTGGGGCAGGGGGGGGACGGGACATAGGATGAGGGTGAAAGGGGATAGACTCAGGAGTAATATGCAGAAATATTTCTATCTCCAGGAACAAGCAGGAATGTAGTCTTCACATATGGGTATCGTCGGTACCGACGGAGCCTGCGCAGGAACGCTCCCCACCGTCCAATAGGAACGCTTTTGGGAGCATCCCTCAGCACATGCACGCTGCCTTCCCAACTGTCCCTCTTCAGTTCTTCATTTTCCATGGAGCCGACAATATCTATTCCCTGTCACCGCAGAAAATTCTGTCTTTAAATTTATTTTCTTGTGGTTGCGCTTGCCTACCGCACGATGCCTACCAGTACTGCCGGTTCTTTTCTTTCTTTTCATAAAAAAAAACCTGACTGTTTCTTTTCAGAAACTTTTCTCTTGGTGCTAGGCTCCATTTTGGGCACTAGGCCCCATATTCCTAAATCATGGAAAAGCCAACTAGTGATTTAAAAAAAATGTACTAAGTGTGGCGGTACCATTTCCGTCACTGACACCCATGATTGGTGTCTGAAATGTTTAGGACCTGAACATTCTCCAATTGAATGTCTCTCCTGCATGGGGATGACTAAAAGAGGAAGACAGAACTGGGCTGCAAAGCTCGGTACCCTCTTTTCTTCAGATGCCAGATCCATTGCATCGACATCGTTAAGGGCCTCTTCTTCCTCCCATGGATCTCAGGTAACTAAACATAAAAGCCAGTCCTCAAAGGGTAGCTCTCCTGCTAAGCATCAAGAGGCCATTGGCATTGCCCTTGGGGGAACCACACTGGCAAAACAGCCCCGGCGGGAGGCTTCAGCTCCCAAAGCATCGATGGGGCTTCAGGATGTTCTCGAGGCCTCAACCTCGCAAGAACTACCTGTGCCATGCTCAGGGGTTCTGGCCGTTCTTACCGGTACCAACACCCAGGCATCGGCAGCGTCTCTAGACCAGAGGTTCCTCGCTATCGAGCACAGCATCGCAGCTCTCCTTTCAGCTGCGGCCCCGGTACCGGCGGTCCAACGGGCCATTTCTGACTGGAATTGACAAAGCGGTACCAGCTCAGTTTGGTACCAACTTTGATCAGTACCGGGATCGTGCTTTGCAAGAGCACCGGGGTCAGGAATACTCAGATTCCGAAGACTCTGACAATTCTGTTGGCACTAGAGGGTTTCTCCTAGAAGACCCCTCTTCTCCCCAACGCAGAATGTCACCTCCAGAGGACATGTCAATTCAGGATTTCATCCGTGATATGGCCAAAGGTCTTTCAATCACAGTAGCTTCTGAAGATGAACCCAGAGCAAAGGAATTGGAAATTCTCCAGTATCCTAAAGCTCCTAAGGAGGCAGCCACTCTGCCTATCCATGAAATTCTGCATAGCTTGATGTTCAGAATGTGGGAGACACCTCTGACTACTTCTCCTCACTCTAGGAGACTTGATACCATGTATCGAATTCCGCCATGTCCTGGATTTCAGAAAACTCAGCTGCCACACCATTGTGGAATCAGCCATGTGTAGGATGAAGAATGCAAAGAGGCATGCGTCCAATCCTGCAGGTCGTGAATGCAGGACTCTGGATGCTTTTGGACGCAGGACTCTTCAAGCTTCTATGCTTTCAGCTAGGATCAGTTCATATATCCTACATATGGGAATGTTGCTTAAGGAAGTCACAGGAGACTTGGAACTTATGAGCCTATTTCTCTCAGATAAGAGAAGATTTTCTTGCTCTAGTTAAGCATGCTCAAGATGTCTCCAAATTTATCAATCGTGCAGCCTTTGATTACTTCGAATGCATCAGCAGAACCTCTGCAATTGCCATTGGCGCACGACGGAATGCCTGGCTACAGGCATCAGACTTGGTGACTTGGGTACAGGACAAGTTAGGCAACATTCCTTGCACGGGGGAAAATCTCTTCGGCAAAAACTGGCAGGAAAAGGCTAACGAGTTAGATGCGGACAATTCTACCTTAGATAGATTGTCAAAGTCTACAGCCACTCCAGCCAAAAGGAAGCCTTATAAAAAGCCCTCTTTTAGCAAAAAGAGGAAGTTTTATCCTTCCTATGCCCAGCAGAGTCAAACTCCAGGTCAGGTTGCCCAAAAGGGACAACCTAGACAACAAAAGAAGCCGAAAGGCCCGAGAGCCCAACCAGCTGTCCAGGTTCAGCACCCTCAAGGGCTTTGACTCCTTCCTAGAGAGCTTTGCCTCCCTGCCTCTGAGGGGTCCTCAACCCCCCAATATTCTGGGCAGGTTATGCCACTTTGTCAACAGAAGTAGCTTTAGAGCAATTTGTGATCTGGTTAAATTCTCTTACGTCCAATTTATCTTTTACTTTACAACATGATTTTTTTCAGATTGAGTTTTTGGATGTTACGGTGTTTAAAGGTCAGGGCTCTTTTCAGACTTCATTGTACAGGAAGCCTGTTCAAAGAAATACATTGCTGTCATATTCTAGTTTTCATCCTGCCCCTCTGAAGCGGGGGCTTCCTTATGGTCAATTTCTTAGACTTAGGCGTATTTGTTCTAATTTGGAGGATTTTTTGTTCCATGCAAGTGAGCTGTCAACACGTCTGGCTCAGCGTGGCTATCCTAAACGGGTCATTCGTCAAGCCTGGTTAAGGGCTCGATACACTCATCGTGAATGGCTCTTGTCTACAGATTTTGCTGAGACAGCAACTACCCCCCAAGCTTTTGTTGGGGTATTGCCATTTATGTCTCTCTTTACAGATCAAACAGATATTATTCAAACATTGGCATGTTTTACAACTGCATCCCTGCTTTCAAAAACCTCTTCAGATTGCGCATTCCCGAGGTTCTAATTTACGTGATTTAGTTGGTGCCACTTCTTCTCCATTAGACAGGCGAGTTGAGAAACCAACAGTGACTGGACATTATGCTTGCACTCAATGTTCTCATTGTTCTAGGACGATTGAGGGTGTTCAATGGACGGTCCCTACTTCTTCATACGTTCATACTTCTCAATGGTTAACTAGCTGTTCTACTACTCATGCAGTTTATGTACTTATTTGTCCTTGTCACTTTCTGTATATTGGACGTACTATTCGCTCAGTGAAAACCCGCTTAAATGAACATGCCTCTAGGATCAAGCATTCTGTATTATCTGCCCCGTTGGTTCAACACTGTTTAGATCACCATCATGCTTTTGAAGATTTTTTCTGGCGAGTGTTGGACCATGTGCCTATACATCCTCGTGGAGGAGATCGTGAACAAACATTACAGTTACTGGAACAACAATGGATTTTCCGATGGTCGACTGTTCAACCTTTGGGCCTAAATAAAGAATTGGAGTGGACAAGTTTGCTATGACTTTTTGACATATTTCCATCTTAGCGCTACAGTTTTTTCATGGCTGCTCATGGATTGGCTATTTAAGTTGACAAATCCTGAGGCTGGGTTCAGATTGCTAGTGAGCATGCGCTGGCGTTTTTGATCAGTGAAGACGGAGTAATGTCGGTGCAGTGAGCTGAGCATTGAAGCAGGGCGTGGAAAAGTTGGCCGCCCGAAACGCAGTGCTGTGTCTGCTGCTTTCGCGATTTTATGTGCTGACATCATCATACTACTTTTTGGGAAGTTTTTGGAAGCCGTTGCTGACAATCGTCTTAACCTTGCTGGACTTGGATAAGTCTAAATTGCTTCTGTTTTTATGCAAGAAAAGGTTTCAGCAAGAAATAATTAATTTCACACACGTCACACGTCAGCTTTGAAAAGTATTTTCTCTATTTTGGTTTTGGACTTTGTCAACAGATGGCATCAGATAACAGCAGAAGATTGGACTTTGTCCATTGTAGGAGAGGGGTGCAAGCTTTGTCACAGCATGCCCCCTCCTACAATTCTAAAGCAATTCGTCACAAACCTCTGCAGGCAATCTGCTAGACCACGAGGTCTCCACACTTCTTGCCC
Source organism: Ichthyophis bannanicus (assembly GCA_033557465.1). Lineage (NCBI taxonomy): Eukaryota > Metazoa > Chordata > Amphibia > Gymnophiona > Ichthyophiidae > Ichthyophis > Ichthyophis bannanicus. The sequence goes on along the minus strand of CM066032.1, from coordinate 114,371,272 downwards.
AAGGGGCAATAGAGGAAGTACACATTCTTCAACAGGGTGCAGGGTTCTACTCCCCCTATTTTATTTATTTATTTATTTATTTTATTCACATTTATATACCGCATCTTCCAAGAGTTCAGTTGCGGTTTACAGTTAACAACAATAAACAAATCAAGTTTGTTTTACATGGAACATTGCAATAAAACAGAACTTATTTACAAGGAACATCATATAAAGTATAGAACAGACAATGTGGTATAATACCGAACAGTGTGGAAACTATATACAAGTTATATATGAATATATATACATGGATTACATAGGGGGAGGTCAGAGGATCATCATTGGAGAGTGCTATCTGTATAGGTTAAAGGTTTATTGCATAGAGCAACCAAATTGTCTATTTAACCTTTGTCTAGTGTAGATATTGAGTTATTTATGTTATAATGTTTGGTGAACAGATGGGTTTTCAGTTTCTTGCGTAGTTCTGTGATCTCTGTTAGTTTTCGTAGCTCCTCTGGAAGGGAATTCCAGATAGTAGGGGCTATGTGCGAAAATGCTCTATTGTTTGTTGATTTGTGGGCTTTTGTGAAATCTTTCGGGATTTTTAATCTGCATAGTTGTCCTTTTCTGTGTGTAGGCTTAGCTGGTTCTTTGTGTATTAAGTTACATAGCATGGATGGGGCCAAATCATATAAGGCTTTGAATGTTGTTATTATTGTTTTGTAGATTATTCTACTTTGAATTGGTAACCAATGAAGGGAGGCTAGTATTGGTGATATGTGTTGAAGGGAATTGATTTTCAATGTGATTCTAGCTGCAGCATTTTGTGCGAATTGCAATCGTTTTATACTTTGTTTTGTTAAGCCTATTAGGATTAGATTGGCAAAGTCAAAGTGTGGGGTTATTGTAGCTTGTATTATGTTGATAAAGTCCTGTGTGAAAACTAGTGGACGGAGTTGTTTAAGAGTTTTAAGTTTGAAATAGATTTTCTTTATGGTATTGCTGATGTGAGTTTCCATCGTAAGGTGTGTATCTAGTATGACACCTAGATATCTTATTTCCTTTTTTATTTTGATTTCTTGGTTTTGGAGTCTTATGTGTGATGGAGGGATATAGGTTCTGTTCTTGGTTATAATTAGAACTTCGGTTTTAGCGTGATTGATGTGGAGGTTTTGTGTTTTTAGCCAAGTTGTGACTTCATTATAGCAGTCCGATAAGAGTTGAAGTGGTAGGTTGGGAATTGTGAATGGAATATAGAGCATAATATCATCTGCATAGAGATGTTCTCCAGGACCAAGCAGGAAGTCAGTCCTCACTTATGGGTGACGTCGGCGCCGACGGAGCCCTCGCGGAGCAATTTTCCCCAGCTTTCAAAGAAAGCCTTTGGGAATTGCAGCGCGCATGCGCGGTCGTCTTCCCGCCCGAGGGTGCCATCTTAGCCAGTCTTCTTTTTTCCACGGAGCCCTACAGACGTCCCCGTCTTGTCCCCGCGAAAAAGTTGATTTTCTTCTTTATTTTATCCTTTTTTCTTTCGGTTCGACGCCGATCGTTTTCCCGCCCGGACTCGCGACGCCGGTCTCGAGTCCTCTTACTTTTTTTTTCGGTTTTTCTGACTTAGTCAGCTTTCGTTTTTGTTTTCCCTGGCAGCCCGGTCCTTTGACCTCGCAGGGGCCCTTTTTCCCCCGATGGCTGCCAGTGGGTTTAAGCGGTGTGGTCGGTGTGACCGCAATATGTCACTAACCGACACACACGACTTTTGCCTCCGCTGCCTGGGCCCGGATCATGAGGAACTGATCTGTGGGCCCTGCAGCAAACTGTCCTCAAAGGCGTTGAGAAGTCGGCGGCATCAGCGTGAGAGAATCTTCGCTGACCCCAGCCGTAACCGGACCTCGTCGGAGGCCTCCGTGTCGAAGGGCTCCAGCTCGGACCGTCGCCGGAGCTCCTCCGACCGGGGTTCTCCCTCCGGGGACCATCGTCGGAAGGAAAAACCCGCGAGGGCGGCGTCGGTGGACGCTCCTGGCTCCGCGAGGGCCAGGTCGCATAGCCCCGACAGCCGCCCCGGGTCCTTGGAGAAGGAACACATCCCGAAGCGACCTCGCCTGGAGTCGGAGATGCCTGCCCGGGTAAGTCCTGTGGTCCTTCTGGACTCGCCTCCGCGACAGCCGACGTCGGGCCCGACGCCGTCGGGGCCCGAGTCGGGGGCTGCTGGGTCACCTGAGCTCGGACTCAGGTTGACGCCCTTGGAGAGCAGACTGTCTGCCTTCATGGACCAGCAGAGGGCATTGCTCGCTGGCTTCGCTGGCGTCGCTGCCCCGACCGCCGGGACGTCGACGTCCAAGTCGACCCCGGAGACCGAGCCGATCCTCGAGTCGATGAGAACTCGAGTCGATCCTCGGTCGAGGTCGCCCTCGGCCTCCCGTTCGGGACCGAGGTCGCCGACGCCGACTCCCTCGGCGTCGGGGCGGCTGGCGCCGCACCCTGCCCGGGCCGACCCCACCGAGTCCTCGTCGGAGTCGGTCTGGGAGTCTGAGGAGGAAGAGTCACCTGATTCTTTCCGGACTCGGTGTGTCCCATCGGACTCACCGGAGTCCGAGCCTCGGAAGCAGTCCCTCCCGGAGGATGCCCGGTTCTCGGACTTCGTTAGGGATATGGCCAAGGCTTTGGCCTTCCCTGCGGATCCCGAGGAGGAGCCTCGAGCCGAAGAGCTCGACGCCCTCCAGTATGACTCTCCCGCGAGGGAACACTTTACTGTGCCGGTTCCTCCCATGCTGGAACGACTACTCTTCCGCATGTGGGAGAGTCCGGCCTCCTCGCCGGTCCTGAGCAAGCGGGTCGATTCTATCTATCGGGTCCGCAAGAGCCCTGGCTTTCAAAAGGCACAGCTGCCACACCATTCCATGGTAGTGGAATCGGCCATGCATCGTCTTAAGAGCCAGAAGATGCACTCCTCGGTGCCTCCTGGAAGGGAGGCCCGTAACCTGGATGGCCTTGGCAAGAAGTGCTTCCAGGGCTCTATGCTCGCATGTCGTGTCCAGACTTACCAGCTATACATGGGCATGTATCTCCGGGATCTGGCTAAAGAGCTAGCCGGATTCTCCGCTGGTCTCTCCGAGGAGCCCTTGCGGAGGTTCCTAGCCTTGTCCACGGGCATTCGGGAATGCTCAAAGTTCATGTCCCGAGCAGCCTATGATGGCTTTGAAGCCTCGGCTCGAGTAGCCGCAGCCGGCATCGGTGCCCGCCGACAGGCTTGGCTTCAGTCATCCGACCTTGAACCCTGGGTACAGGACAAGTTGGTCGATGTCCCCTGCCGAGGCGAAAACCTCTTTGGCAAGCCCATGGCGGAAAAGGCTGCACAAATTGAGACTGAGACTCTCACCAGGACCAGGCTTTCTAGGAAGACCTCCGCCCCTTCCAAGAAAAGAAGGGCTCGGGGAAAAAGTCCTTTTACCCGAGGAAGGCGGCTGCCTACAAACAATACCCCCATTATCAGGCCCCTGCAGCTCCCCAACAGGGCCAGCAGGCCAAGGGACGGGGTAACGGGTCCCGTAGGCAGCAAGCCCCCAAGCCTGCACCACCAGCCCCTGCTCAGCAGGGTGGGGGTTTTTGACTCGCTCAGCATAGCCTCTCCCCCCCCCCCGCTGGTTCCCCCCAGCACCGGAGGCCGGCTGGTTCACTTCGCCCACAGGTGGTCCAGCATCACCGCAGATGCCTGGGTGCTTCAGGTCGTGCGGGAAGGCTACCTTCTCCACTTCCATCAGGTCCCTCCCTCCTATTTTCCGGGAGAGCCTCCGCGCCCCCCTCTGCACAGGGAGTTGCTCCTTCAGGAGTTAGCAGGTCTTCTGCAGGAACAGGCGGTGGAACCGGTGCCACACCACCTGAGAGGTCAAGGCTTCTATTCACGGTATTTTCTGATACCAAAGAGAACAGGGGGCCTCCGACCCATCCTGGACTTGCGCAACCTCAACAAGTTCCTTGTGCGGGAGAAGTTCGAAATGCTTACCCTTGGAATCCTTCTGCCCTACCTCCAGCAGGGAGATTGGCTATGCTCCTTGGATCTAAAGGATGCCTACACGCACATCCTCATCCACCCAAGCCACCGCCAATACCTAAGGTTTGTGGTGGCGGGAAATCATTACCAGTACAGAGTACTGCCCTTTGGCCTGTCCTCCGCACCGCGAGTCTTCACAAAATGTCTCGCGGTCGTGGCGGCCCATCTCCGGCTTCACGGCCTCTGTCTTTCCGTACCTCGACGACTGGCTCATCAGAGCAGCGTCCACTCAGGAGGTCACCAACGCCACGTGCCGCACGGTGACTCTGCTGCAGCACTTGGGCTTTGTCATAAACTTCGCAAAGTCCACTTTGCTCCCCTCACAGGATCTCGAGTTCATCGGCGCAAGGCTGCACACTCCTCAGGCGCGAGCGTATCTACCGCTCGACAGGGCTCAGCGGCTCATGGACCTAGCCGACCGCTTTCGCAGCCAGCCCCTGGTCTCCGCCAGGCGCTTCCTGAGACTGCTCGGCCATATGGCTTCCACTGTCCATGTGACCCCCAATGCCCGCCTGAATATGCGATCTGCTCAATGGTGTCTCCGCCGGCAGTGGCGACAGGCCACGGGCGGCCTCGCAGACCTAGTGCGCGTTTCCGAGCCGCTGATCTCGTCTCTCCGGTGGTGGCTCCGGCGGCCGAACCTGACATTCGGTATGCCCTTCCAGTCACCTCAGCCGACCCGGGTGCTGACCACCGATGCATCCCTCCTGGGCTGGGGAGCGCATTGCCAAGAGGCGCGTACTCAGGGCCTCTGGACCACGTGGGAGTCTGCTCAGCAGATCAACTTCCTGGAGCTCCGGGCGATCCGCCTAGCTCTCAAGGCCTTCTCCCACCTGACTTCCCAACAGTCCGTCCTTGTCCAGACGGACAATCAAGTTGCCATGTTCTACGTGAACAAGCAGGGGGGCACGGGCTCCTTCCTCCTCTGCCGGGAGGCGCAGAAGCTCTGCTCTTGGGCCGTCAGTCACGGCATTCTCCTCAAAGCCGTTTATCTCCCGGGCCAAGAAAATTGCCTGGCGGACAAACTCAGCAGGGTCCTCCAGCCGCACGAGTGGCGTCTGGATCCCTTGGTAGTTCAGAAGCTCTTCCTCGAGTGGGGCCTCCCCACGGTGGATCTCTTTGCCAGTCCTCACAACCAGCAGCTTCCTCGCTTCTGCTCTCGTCAGCCACACCCCCTTCGGGTTGCGGCGGACGCTTTTCTGATCTCATGGTCGGGGAGCCTTCTGTACGCTTTCCCTCCCATCCCGCTAGTCTCTCGGACTCTTTTCAAGGTTCTCCGAGACAAAGCCTTCATGATCCTGGTGGCCCCTCGCTGGCCCAGGCAGCCGTGGTTTCCGCTCCTGCTGCAACTGACGGTGGAGGATCCAATCCCTCTGGGGGTACAACCGGATCTCCTCACTCAGGATCAGGGGTCCCTCCTGCACCCCAACCTCAGGTCTCTCAACCTCATGGCCTGGCTGCTGAGAGGGTAGTCCTTGCTCCCCTTCTCCTGCCGGCGGAGGTGGAGGAGGTCGTCTTGGCTTCGCGACGGCCTTCTACCCGCAAATGCTACGCCCTTAAATGGCGTCGCTTTGCAGTCTGGTGTACCCAACAGTCTCAGGATCCCTTCTCCTGCCCGGTGTCGGTGATCTTGCAGTACTTGCTACACCTCTCTAATCTGGGACTTAAGTCCAACTCCGTCAAAGTTCACCTCAGTGCTCTTTCGGCACATCATGTACCGGTGGACGGTAGACCTCTCTCAAGCGACCCTCTCGTAGCGAGGTTTCTCCGAGGTCTCCTTCTACTTAAACCACCTCTGCGCCCACCAGCGCCTAACTGGGACCTGAATGTGGTTTTGCAGCGGATCACCTGTCCGCCTTTTGAACCTATGGCTACCTGTTCACTCCGTTTTCTGTCTTGGAAAACACTGTTCTTGATAGCCCTCACTTCCGCTAGACGCGTAAGTGAATTGCAGGCCCTCGTGTCTGATCCCCCTTACACTAGGTTCTACAAGAATAGGGTAGTCCTACGGACTCACCCAAAATTTCTGCCTAAGGTGGTCTCCCCTTTTCACATCAATCAGGAGGTGGTACTTCCAACCTTCTTTCCCAGACCACACTCCAGCCGAGCTGAGACGGTCCTCCATACCCTGGACTGTAGAAGGGCATTGAACTTCTACCTTGACCGTACGCGGGAGCACCGTAAAGCTGCTCAGCTTTTTGTGTCTTTTGACCCCAATAAATTGGGGCTCCCGGTCTCCAAGCGTACTCTGTCCATCTGGGTTGCGGACTGTATCTCTTGGGCTTATGGGGCAGCCGGACTCTCCTTAGAAAGTCGAGTCACGGCTCATTGCGTTCGGGCAAAGGCCACGTCAGTGGCTTACCTCCGCTCTGTTCCGCTGGCAGACATCTGCCGGGCCGCTACTTGGTCTTCGAGCCAGACTTTTGCGGTCCATTACTGTCTCGAGAGGGAGTCCCGTAGGGACAGTGCTTTCGGACAGGCAGTCCTCCGTAATCTCTTTGAGGTCTGAGCAACTCCTACCCTCCATCCCGGATGTGGGCTACCGGTGGGTGATAATTCAGCGAAGATTCTATCCTTCTGTGCTGCTGAGCTAGAGGGAGCTCTCTTTTGTGCTTAGGGTCTCCGGTAGCCTTGAGCTTGGGAGTCCCATAAGTGAGGACTGACTTCCTGCTTGGTCCTGGAGAAAGCGTAGTTACTCACCTGTAACAGGTGTTCTCCAGGAGCAGCAGGAATCAGTCCTCACTACCCTCCCTCCTCCCCTTGGAGTTGCAATCGTCTACTTATGTTCTTTTTTGCAAATTTTTATGCTGTCTTTTTTAGCTATGTCATCTGACTGGCTAAGATGGCACCCTCGGGCGGGAAGACGACCGCGCATGCGCGCTGCAATTCCCAAAGGCTTTCTTTGAAAGCTGGGGAAAATTGCTCCGCGAGGGCTCCGTCGGCGCCGACGTCACCCATAAGTGAGGACTGATTCCTGCTGCTCCTGGAGAACACCTGTTACAGGTGAGTAACTACGCTATATTGAACTCCAAAGCTTTTGAATATGTTGCAGACTGGTTTTATGTAAATATTGAAAAGTAGAGCTGACAGCGCTGAGCCTTGAGGTAATCCAATTTCTTGTTTGTAGGTGGTGGAGTTTTGATTTCCAATTCTTACATTTTGTGTTCTATCAGTTAGATAGGATGAGAACCATTTGTGTACTGTAGAGTTTAATCCTATTTGTTTTAAGTTATTGAGCATTATTGTGTGGTGTACGCTATCGAACGCAGCTGATATGTCGATGAACAGTAGGATAAATGCCTGTTTAGGATTGTCAATCTCTCTTAGGAGTGCATCTATTAAAACTGTGAGGAGTGTTTCCACTCCATGGCAGGGCCGAAAGCCATATTGTTGCTCATCAAGAGGATAGGATGAGTCAAGAAAATCTTGTGTTTGTAATTGAACTACTTTTTCAATTATTTTGGCCAAAAAAGGTATGCTTGATATGGGTCTATATGACGTTGGGGATGTTTTATCCAGTTTGCTGTTTTTGAGGATTGGCCGGATTTGTGCGTGTTTAAGAGATGGTGGGAGGTAGCCTTGGGTAAGTGAGAGGTTTACTATTGAGAGAATGTAGGGCAATAAGATTGGTAGTGTGTTTTTTATCCAAGTTACTGGACATGGATCTAGATAAGACGTTGTGGTGTTGAGGCCAGAGATGTTTTTTAGTGTCTCTTTAGTTATGGGATGGAACTCTAACCATTCATTTGTATGTTGGTGTGACAAGAAGATAGTGTTTATAGGTATTGATGGCAATTTTGCTTTGTTTTGGTAATGTTGGGCTAAAGTTTGAACTGAGATGTCTGTGATTTCGCTGTCAGAAGTTTGGGGGTTGGTTAGATTTCTGACAATGGAGAATAACTCTCTTGGTCTGTTATATGATTTTGAGAGTATTTTGGCATAATATTCTTTTTTTGTGCTATCCAAGGTTTCTTTGTATTTAGTGAGTAGATTATTGTATATTTCTTTGTGTACCGTCAATTTGGATTTACGCCAGTTATGTTCTAGTTTTCTAAGGTTCCTTTTCATCTGATTTAGTGTAGTATTGAACCATGGTTTGGCATTGGAGTTAGAGTGGTTACTCTTTTTGTGTATTTGATTAGTTTTGGCGGCATTGTAGATGGTGTCATGCCAGTTTTTGACAGTGTCATCTAAATTCGTCTCTGTTGTAACGAGGTGGGGGATTGTTAAGTCAATAAATTCATCATTGTTAAACTTTTTAAATCTTGTGGTTGGGACATTTCTGATGTAATTGTTAGTATTAGTGGATGGATATGTAAGGTTTAGTTTAATAATGTGGTGATCTGACCAGGGTATTTGAGTGCATTCAACTGAATTTGGGTTGATTAGTTTGAAGAGTGAGTTAGGGAGAAGGACAAGATCAAGAATTCCACCTTTGATGTGTGTAGATGTGTTTATTATTTGATGATATTCTATGTCAGAGATAGTATCAAAGAATAGTTTAGATTCCGATGTTGGTAGCGAGGGAAGGTTGAAATCTCCTAGCATCATTATGGGGTGTTGTTCAGTTGAGGAGCTGAGGAGTTCAATGAGAGAGTCAATGCAGTCTGGTTTTTGGTTTGGGGGCCTATATACCAAGCAAAGTTTCATGAAGCCAATATTTATTAATAGTGTGTCTATGTTGTCAGAAATATTGGGTTGGATTGCTTTGGCGCATAGTACCTTTTTTGTCATCATTAAAACACCTCCGCCTTTTCTGTTATTTCTATGTTTATAGAAGGTGTCAGTCTTCTGTATTAAGCTGGTTTATGTAGACTGAATCGGTATCAGAGAGCCAGGTTTCTGTAACGCATAATATGTCTGGTTTTAAGTCGGATATTAAATCATTAAATATAGGTAGTTTTGTTTTTCATCGACCTTGCGTTGATAAGAATACATGAGAGGGAAGGTGTATTATTTATGTGTGTTCCCTTGAGTGTTTGTAGTGTGTTTATTTGTTTTATGTGAATCAGTCTATGTAAATTTGATCTGGGATGGTTATTTTGATAAACGTGTCCAATTTGGTAGTTTCGCATGTGTGTATGAATAATAGGAATTGTTTTGTGGTTTAAGCTGTTTAGGCTTAGGGTTAAGTCAATGGCTAGTATTGCTAAGACTAAGCCAATATAGAATATTTTCATTTTTTTGATGTTTGTGCGTGGCATTTTTAAAGGGTTGGTGTTGGTGGAGCTAAGGAGTAATATACTAGGGTAAGTAGATGTGAGCAAGGTATTCCAATGGGGAGTTTGAGTATGCAGAGGTTGTAAGTAGAGCTGCTATAAACAGTATAAATTCTGATTGGTATAAGCTACTGACAACAGTATATTATTGTGAGTGTAACTGATAGTAAACCTGGTAGATGATAATATGCTACTGGTAACAGTAATAGATTGATTGAGAGTTACTGGCTGGCTAGTTTCTGGCAATGTTTATGATTAATAAGGTATTACTGGCAACAGTAATGAGATATTATACTACTGGGAACAGTAATGACAATAGAATAACAGCTGACAACAATAATGAGATAATATACCACTAACAACAGTAATAGATTGTTTGAGATAATGAGATAATGAGATAATATACCACTAACAGTAATAGATTGTTTGAGATAATGAGATAATATACCACTAACAACAGTAATAGATTGTTTGAGAGTTTCTAGCTGGTTAGCTGCTGGTAATTGTTTCAATTGATAGAATACTCTTGATAACAGTAATGTGTACTACTGACAATAGAGCTATAAGAAATGACTGTTTGTGAGCTAGTTACAGATAACTGACAACAGTACTGACTGTAGATATAATACTGACAACAGTAATAATGTGGAATAATGTTAACTATTTGCAGGTTGTCTACTGACAACGGTGCTGGTTAGATACACTACTGACAACAGTACTAGAAATGATAAGATGCTAATTATTTACAGTCTGACTACTGACAACAGTCCTGGTGGAAGATATGCTGTTGATGATAGTAATAGCGTATGTGTTAGATATTGTGTTGCAAGCTGCTGACTTTATACTGATTGTGGAATTATACTTGCTGTGCTGGGAGAATCTTAGAAGGGCATGAGGTGTGCGGGCTCTGCCGTGCACAGCTTAGATGATGATTCCTCGTTGAGTGTAGGCGGTCTGGTGGCAGCAAGTCTGTCCCTCCAGAGCATGTGACTGAGAAGAGGGCTGTTGGATGTTGGCGCTCGTGCTGGGCTCAACCCTGATCGGGGAGCTTCCAAGATGGCTGCAGATAAGAGTGGCTGATGAGACTGAATAGCATAGCTTGGTGATAGAGTGGATTGACGAAGGACTTGAGTTATTCTTAGTAGAATGTTCTCTAGGTGTACAATGATGATTGTAGTGCCCCGCCTAAGGGCCACGCCAAAGGGCCCTCTTGCGAGGCCCTCAGGCGCGGACCCGACAGGCGCGGGCCTGCCTGTCGGCGGTGCTTTAAATATGCGGCCTTTGTTCCTCCCACAGCCCCGATTGGGCCGGAGGACCGAGAGGAGTGCTTGCTGGCCTGCTCGGTGCTTCAACCCCCGATCGGGTCAGTAGTAGATGGTCGCTCCAAAGAAAACAGGAGGACACAGACCCATTCTAGACCTCAGAGAATTGAACAAATATCTGTTTCGAGAGAAATTCAAAATGATTTCTCTAGGAACTCTTCTGCCATACCTTCAAAGCCAGGATTGGCTTTGCTCTCTAGATTTAAAGGATGCATACACTCACATTCTCATCCATCCAGATCACAGGAAATTTTTACGTTTCCTTTTCAGGGGAAAACATTTCCAGTACAGGGTTCTTCCTTCTGGTCTGCCTTCAGCACCAAGGGTATTCACGAAATGCATGGCAGTAGTAGCTGCATTTCTACGAACCCTGGGGATTTTCGTCTTCCCCTACTTAGACGACTGGCTCATTCGAGCCCCTACAGTTGCAGAGGCCAGCACTGCACTGTCCCATACAATGCGAATCCTCCAATACTTGGGATTGGTAATAAAAGTCCCAAAATCTCAACTAGTTCCTTCCCAATGCCTAGAATTCATAGGAGCCTGTCTGGATACCAGACAGGCAAGGGATTTCCTTCCGCAAGCCTGGTGTTGTCGCATGATGCAACTAGCTTCTCAAATAGCAGGCAAATCCTCCCTCACTGCTCGAGAGCTTCTGCAGTTACTGGGACATATGGCATCCACAGTTCATGTATTCCCATATGCTTGCCTCCACATGCGAGCAGCTCAGTGGACGCTTTCCACACAGTGTACACAGGCCACGGGTCATTTGTCGGACAAAATAACAGTCTCTCAAAGACTAGTTTTGTCCCTCCAGTGGTGGCAATCACTAAAAAATCTGACAGTGGGGTCTCCTTTCCATCAACCCCTCTTTCAGGCCACCCTAACAGATGAATCACAGGTGGGTTGGGGAGCACACCTGGATCATCTCTCTACCCAGGGCACCTGGACTCCACAGGAGGTTGGTTTACACATAAACCTCCTGGAATTAAGAGCAATCTATTTAGCTCTTCGAGTGTTCCATGCCCAGCTCAGCTACAAGACAGTCCTAGTCCAGATGGACAATCAAGTAGCCATGTTCTATGTGAAGAAGCAGGGTGGAACAGGCTCTCTGTCGTTATGCAACAAAGCTTTACGACTGGGCCCTCGCCAGAGCATCAAATTCACCTTCTGGTGGTATATCTTGCAGGAATTCAAAACCTTTGGGCAGACAAACTCAGTCGAGTACTGCTGCCTCACGAGTGGTCCCTCCACCTAGACCAGATGGCAAAGATATTTCATCTCTGGGGCACTCCAGACATAGACCTCTTTGCAGGTCCACTGAATGCCAAACTTCCCCGGTTCTGTTCCAGGATTCCGGCTCAACTGTCAGGCAAGGGATGCTTTCCTCCTTACTGGGTTCAGGACTTCCTTTATGCCTTCCCACCCATTCCCCTCATCCCCAAAACACTCTTCAAGCTTCAGAGAGACAGGGGTCGCATGATTCTCATAGCACCACGATGGCCACGCCAAACGTGGTATTCCCTACTTCTACATCTCACTCAAGCGGCACCTCTAGAGTTAGGGCATGCTCCAGATCTCCTTTCCCAGGAAAACGGGACACTGGCACCTGAATCCCCAGTCCTTGCACCTCATGGCCTGGTTGCTAAAGGCTTAGACCTCCAGGATTTCAACCTGTCCCAGCAGGTAAAGGATATCCTTCAGGCTTCTAGGAAACTTTCCACAAGATCTTATGTCTTCAAGTGGAAACGTTTTACTATATGGTGCTCCAAGAAGGGATTAAACCCCCTGGTCATACCCTTAGAATCGATACTAGAGTATCTCCTTCACTTACCGAATTCTGGTTTAAAGACCAATTCTGTAAGAGTCCATCTTAGTGCAATTGCAGCTTCTTATAAGCCTCTAAATGGACAACCAATTTCCTCTCATCCACTCCTATCAAGATTTATGAGAGGCCTTTTATTAATTAAACCTCCCATCAAGCCACCACTGGTGGCATGGGATCTAAATCTAGTTCTCGGGCAGCTCATGAAGCCGCCTTTTGAACCTTTGGCCACTACAGCCCTTAAAGTTTTGACCTGGAAGGTCATCTTCCTAATTGCAATCACCTCTGCCTGTCGCATTAGTGAATTGCAAGCTTTAGTAGCTGATCCTCCTTATACTAGGTTTCATCATAAGGTTGTTCTTCGGACTCACCCACACTTTATGCCAAAGGTGATTTTGCCTTTTCATTTAAACCAATCAATTTATCTTCCTTTATTTATTCTGAGGCCTCACACCTCTAATGGTGAAAGAAACCTTCATACTTTGGATTGTAAAAGGGCCTTAGCCTTTTACATACGAAGAGCATAACATAGAAAGTCCTTATAACTTTTTATATCTTTTGACCCTAGTCATTTGGGGCTTCCAGTCTCCAAAAGAACTTTATCCAAATGGATTGCCCAATGTGTATCTTTACTTATGAGAGCTCTATCCATGGCTGCTCCAACAATATGGAACAATCTACCGGACGATCTAAGGGCAACTCCAGACCTCAAAGACTTCAGAAAACAACTGAAAACCATGCTGTTCATAGAGCACTATGGTCACATCCAATGTTCCCTCTAATTTTCTGTAGGCTGTGTGCGCATAAAATATCAGCTGTGTGCAGCTTTTGAAGGAAGGTTAAATTTTTGTGCGCCACATAACGACACTTGGAGTTATATACTTTAAAATTTGACTACACATCAGAATACAGTATGTACACCACATTGATTTTAATCAAATTAAATGAAAATAGACGATTACTAAATGAAGCGGGAAATTTCTAGTAATTACAATCATAACTTTTAATTTTAAGATGTCTGTGTTGTTTTCTATCAGAATCAGAGCTGTAATTTTTGTGCGCTCTGTTGTAAAGTATGTGCGCTCGCTCGGCGAGGTGTGTGCGCGCGCACACGCGCACAGCTTAGAGGGAACAGTGGTCACATCACATAACCTAAGAGAATGGATAACAGCACTCCAATCCTCCCAAACAACTGAATATATATAAAATATGATTCTAGCACCACTGTAAATAGCCCACCCTGTATATAGCTCAAACAAATCAAGCACCCAACACAACCCTCACACAACTAAGTTTTATCCTCACTGCATGTACAACACACACACTTTACCTGATTGCTTGCTGTGATACCACCTTGATTATTAAGATAAGGCGGTTTAGAAATACTATTAAATAAATAAAAATAAATAAATAAATAAATAAGGGTCTTCCTCTTCAGGACCATGTCACAGCTCATAATGTGAGAGCCATGGCAGCTTCTATGGCTAATCTCCACTCTGTCTCTATTGATGACATTTGTCGAGCAGCCACCTGGGCTTCAGTACACACCTTCACAGCCCACTACTGCCTGGATAAAGCCTCCTGTTGGGATGCCTTCTTTGGCCAAGCTGTTCTCCAAAATCTTTCAGACCTAATTCAACTCCTACCCACCAACCCTGGTGGAATGCCAGAGATCCATGGGAGGAACAATGCCTACCTTTTTAGGGTAGCACCTTCCTGGGGCTATCTCCCTGGCATCTTCAGCTAGGGAGTCCCCATATGTGAAGACTACATTCCTGCTTGTTCCTGGAGATAGCGTAGTTACTCACCTGTAACAGGTGATCTCCGGGAACAGCAGGAATTTAGTCTTCATAACCATCCCATCTCCCCTAGGAGTTGTCTCTCTCTCTCTTTGTCTCTTTACTCTCTCCCTCTAACCTTTCACTCAGCTACAAACTTAACTGAAGAGGGACAGTTGGAAAGGCGGGAAGGCAGCGCACATGTGCTGAGGGATGCTCCCAAAAGCGTTCCTATTGGACGCTAGGGAGCGTTCCCACGCAGGTTCCGTCGGTACCGACGATACCCATATGTGAAGACTAAATTTCTGCTGTTCCCGGAGATCACCTGTTACAGGTGAGTAGCTACGCTTTACTGAAAGTGGTAAATGCGTGGAATAGTTCCCAGCGGAGGTGGTAGAGACCAGGACAGTGTCTGAATTTAAAAAAGTATGGGACAAATGGGATTTCTGAAGGAAAAAAGTGCACTACTGTTGATATGGAAGGGCAGACTAGATAGGCCATGTGGTCTTTCTGCTGTCATGTTTCTGTTAATTGCTGGTTGTGGCCTGCAAGGATAGGCGCAGAATCAGATTTGTATAGTATTTCTGAGACCAATGTCTGTAGGAGTTGGTTTGGGGTAGGGAGTCAAAAGCTTTCAGTTGGGCATGTAACCTTGGGGTAGGGAGATATGTACGATGTTTTATAGGAAGGGGCTGAGCTGAGTTCTTGCAATCTTAAGCTAGGACACTGGGCAGGGGTGAAGAGCAGAGGTACTTGTGCTAAGGTTACCTATAGTGGCTTTACTATTTTCCAAAGATGGTAATTAAAATTTCACACGTGTATAGAGGGGTGTATTGAAGGGACAGTGTGGTTACAAGTTGGTCTCTGATCAGGGCCTGCTTATGTTTGGAGTGGAGGTAGTTACTATTTCTTGGGAGCATATGCTATCATGTGGATTCTTACTGGGTTCACTTAGAGCTTTCACTATGTAGAAGAGTTCCCTCTATTGAGCACTTGATGGTGTCATGATATTCTCTTTTGCATCTTAGTGCTTTCTTGCAGTATATTCTCTGCTTCTCCATATAGATGGCTTGGGTAGAGTGGGTCTTTGGAATGCCTCCATTTACGTTAGTCAATGTAGGTCAGTCTTTTGTTTCTGTAGCGTTGAGTATCAGGGGGTTCTGTTGGGTAGGCTTGTCTGAGGTGGCGTAAGAGGCAGCAGTCATGGTTTTATTCCATCTCTTAATCCTATGTTTTCTTCAGGCTTGAGCTCAAGTTGTGGGATCAGTCTTAAGGCGATTTTCCTTGTCAACTCGTCCAAATGTGCAGTTCATGGCTTTTGCATTTAGTGTTCATGTCCAGGTACGGTTGCAAGGAATAAAGAGTACAGGTAAGGGGGCAGAAAGGCTGCATCGCATAAACAGCTTTAATACATGGCTCCAGACCTGGTGCGAATGAGAAGGATTCAGATTTATTGGCGACTGGGGAAACAGATGGACCAACAAGAGACTATACTGTGCTGATGGACTATATCTCTCTGTCGCAGGGAAAATAATCCTAAGTGGAAAAATTCAGGCAGTATGTGGATATGCATTTAAACTAGAAAAAGGGGGTGATGGATGGAGAAGGACTAGTTCAGGACATCACTCCCGGCAAATGCAGAACATCAGAAACAGCCATACTTTTAAACCACACATCAAAGGCAAGTAGGAAGAAGTGGGAAGAACAAAATCAATGCAAAATACATGCAAGCCATTTAAATGCTGGAAAGCAATGAGCACAAATACTCAAAGCTTAGCCAACAAAGTTCCGGACCTGGAAGCCCTAATGGTGGAAATGGACTTGGATATTGTGGCCATTACAGAAACATGGTTTAATGAATCACATGAATAGGATATAGCCATACCTGGCTATAATCTATTCAGAAGAAACAGAAAAGAGGAGGAGGAGTAGCCTTGTATGTAAAAAGCAATATTAAAGCTACTGCAATGCAGAGGGCATAGGGAAAAGAAGCGCTCTGGATTGTGTTGGAAAGAGGAGATGGCACTGTCATCCATACTGCTGTAGTCAACAGACCTCCAACTCAAATCAAAGAAATAGATAATGAATTGATTATAGATATTGCCAAGATAGCCACAAAGGGGGAAGTGATCATATTGGGTGACTTTAATCTACCCAGTGTGGGTTGGAGTACTCCTTCTGCAAATCTGGCAAGAAGCAAAACAATTGTGGATGCTTTCCAAGATGCATCACTTAAACAAATGTTGATGGAACCAACCAGGGAAAGCTCAGTGCTGGATTTAGTGCTCACCAACGTTGAGAGTGTGTCGCATGTCTGGGTAGGTGCCCCTGTGAGCAGCAGCGATCATCACACAGTGTGGTTTGAGATAAAAGCCAAGGTGCAGTCCAGTCATAGCAAACTCAAAGTCCTAAACTTCAAAAACACTGACTTCAGTAGCATGGCCAAGTACCTGAAGGAGGAGTTGGCAGGGTGGGAGGGAATAAGGGAAGTGGAATTGCAATGGGCTAAACTAAAGATGGCAATAAAAGGGGCAACAGATAAATATGTAAGGAAAGTAAATAAAAACAAGAGGAGAAGGAAACATATTTGGTTCTCCAAAGAAGTGGCTGCTCAAAGGCAAAAACACAGCTTTCACAAAATTCAAAAGCTTGCAAACAGAGGAACACAGTAAGGAATACAGGAGCAAACTAAGATAAAAAGAGAAATAAGGAAAGCAAAATCAAAGGCAGAGGAAAAGATGGCTAAAGATGTGAAGTGTGGTGACAACTTTCTTCAGGTATATTCGGGAGAGGAGGAAAATCGGAGATGGAACTGCAGGACTCAGAAGTGCTGTGAACGGATTTGTGGAAAGTGACATTGAAAAGCAAAATTGCTAAACAAGTACTTCTGCTCTGTTTTTACTAAAGAAAATCCTGGTGAAGGACCATCTGTGACTCCCAAATATAAAAATGGGAATGAAGTAGATACCACACCATTCACTGAAGATGTGTTAGAACAACTTGCAAAACTGAAAGTGAACAAGGTCATGGGACCGGATGGGATACATCCCAGCATACTGAAAGAGCTCAGAGAGGTTCTTGCTGGGCCATTAAAGGATGTTTTCAACAGATCCTTGGAAACAGGAGTAGTTCCTCAGGACTGGAGAAGGGCGGATGTGGTACCTCTTCAAAAAAAAGTGGTGACAGGGAAGACGTGACAAACTACAGGCCCGTGAGCGTTACCTCAGTGGCAGGAAAAGTAATGAAGGCGCTTCTGAAAGAGCGAATAGTGGACTTTCTCAAAACCAACAGGTTGCATGATCCGAGGCAACATGGTTATCTCCAGGAACAAGCAGGAATGTAGTCTTCACATATGGGTATCGTCTGTACCAACGGAGCCTGAGAGGGAACGCTCCCCAGCGTCCAATAGGAAAGCTTTTGGGAGCATCCCACAGCGCCTGCGTGCTGCCTTTCTCAACTGTCCCTCTCCAGTTCGTTTTCTGCGGAGCTGACAGATCGCACATCCTGTCACCGCAGAAAATTCCCTTCTTATACTTCTTTTTTGTGGTCGTGTCTGCCTTTCCTCGACGCTGTACTGGTACCGCGGGTGGTTCTTTTCTTTTTTCTTAAAAAAACCCCAAAAAAACCCCCTATTGTTTCCGGAGTGTTTCTCTAGAGATTTTCTTCTCGGGTGCCACGTGCCATTTTGGGCACTAGGCCCAACTTTTTCCCTCAAAATGGAAAAACACGCTTCGGGTTTTAAAGTGTTCTAAGTGTGGTGGTTCCATCTCCATCACAGACACCCATGAGTGGTTCCTCAAATGTTTAGGTCCTGACCACTCTATTTCAGAGTGTGTTGCCTGTGGAATGATGTCAAAAAGGGGCCGGCAAAACCTAGCTGCTAAGCTCAGCACCCTTTTTCCCTCCAATGCAGCCTCCATGGCATTGACGTCCTCCAGGGCTTCATCCTTCTCCCATGGATCTCAGGTAACTAAACATAAATCTAGCCAGTCCTCAAAGGGTAGATCTCCTTCTAAACATCGAGATGCCTCCGGCATTGCCCTGAGGGACTTTCACCGGCAAAATTGCCCCGGCGGGAGGCTTCGGCTTCCAAAGCACTAACGGGGCTCTAGGATGTTCTCGAGGCTTCAACCTCTGCAGAACTACTGGTTCCATGCTCTGGGGTTCCGGCCACTTTAACTGGCACTGATACCCAAGCATCGGCAGCATCGATAAATCAGAGATTCTTGGCTGTTGAGCACGGTCTGGCGGCTCTTCTCACGGCCTCGATGTCCCTGAAACCACTTCAGACAATTCAACCGGTACCGGCACCGACTGCATCGACATTGGCAGGTATTCTACCAGTCCGTATTGCAGCAAATGCCCTCAAGAATTAACCAGAAAACCTAACTAAATAGGGTATCTCATATCATATCGTTGCCTGCAGTTCAAATATCCTTCTTCATATGTAGTTTTATTCTTTTTTTTTCTTTTATTTTTATCTTTTGTGATTTTTATACTTGTTTATACTTTCTTTAGAACTTGAATATTAATAAACATAAATACCAATAAATATAAAAATAGATAAAGTGCAGGTCTCAGACTAACACTGGCAGCGCTTATTGCATAAATCAAAAATCAAAAAGCAACTTGCCTTCACGCATCAATGACCTTCACAGCACTTATCTATTGGCAGAAGAAATTAGTAAGGATTAGCAGTTTTTCCAACACTCCCTATTAGATGCTTTCTTCAATCATTTCCAATGATTCTACCAGGACCGAGTCACGCATCTCTATCCGGCATCGACAAGTCGGTACCGGACCACTCCGATACCAACTTCGATTGGTACCGGTACCGTGCCTTGCACGATCACCCAGATCGAAGATACTTCGAATTCTCGGATGAGTGTCAAGACTTCGAAGGCTCTGCCGATACCAGAGTACTTCTCCCCCAGGATTCCTCTTCTCAGCGTAGGATGTCTCCACCAGAGGATATGTCCTTTCAGGATTTTATCCGAGATGTGGCCCGAGGTCTTTCCATCACAGTGGCTCCTGAAAAAGAGCAGAGGGCAAAGAAATTAGAAATCCTACAATACCCTAAAGCTCCCAAGGAGGCAGCTACCTTACCTATTCATGAGATCTTGCATGATCTTATGTTAAGGATGTGGGAAACACCTTTAACCACATTTACTCATTCTCGACACAATGTATCGAGTTCCTCCTTGTCCTGGGTTTCAGAAGACTCAATTACCACACCATTCCATGGTGATGGAATCAGTGATGAGACGGATGAAGAGTGCAAAAAGACATGCATCTAATCCTCCAGGACGTGAGTGTAGGACTTTTGACGCCTTTGGATGTCGATCCTTCCAGGCTTCCATGCTTTCTGCTAGGATCGGTTCCTATATCTTGTATATGGGAATGTTCCTTAAAGAAGTCACAGGAGACTGGGCAAGATTATCTTACTCTTGTTAAACATGCTCAGGATGTTTCCAAGTTTGTGAATCGTGCAGCCTTTGACTGCTTTGAATGCATAAGCAGAACCTCTGCTATTGCCATAGGTGCACGCAGAATTGCCTGGCTCCAGGCATCTGACTTAGAAATCTGGGTACAGGACAAACTGGGGAATATACCTTGCACAGGAGAGAATCTCTTTGGCAAGAATTGTCAGGAAAAAGCTAATGAGATAGATGCTGACAATATCACTTTGGATAGATTGTCCAAATCTACAGCTGATCCTGTGAGGAAAAGATCCTCTAAGAAACCATTCTTCAGTAAGAAGTAGTTTTATCCTTCCTATACCCAGCAGGGACATCGTTCAGGTCAGTCTGCCCAAAAGGGACAGCAGCAACAACCTAGGCAACAAAGGAAGCCAAAAGCAGCTAAGCCTCAACCGGCTCAGCAGACTTAGCCTCCACAGGGGCTTTGATTCCTATCTAGAGAACTTTGCCTTCCTGCCCCTGAACGGCCCAGAACCCTCCACCATCCCAGGAAGGTTGTCATTTTGCCCCAGATGGTGTCAGACAACAGAAAATTGGACTTTGTCTGTTGTACGAGAAGGGTACAAGCTTCATTTCCTCAGCATGCCCTCTCATACAATAGCAAGACAGTTCAATTCTCAGACCTCTCTCAACGACTGGTTAGGTCAAGAAGTCACAATGCTCCTTGCTCAAGGAGCAATAGAAGAGGTACCTATTCCCCAACGGGGTACAGGGTTTTACTTCCCCTATTTCCTTATTCCAAAGAAAACAGGAGGACACAGACCCATTTTAGACCTCAGAGAATTGAACAAATTCTCCAGGACCAAGCAGGAAGTCAGTCCTCACATATGGGTGACGTCGGCGCCGACGGAGCCCCCGCGGAGCAATTTTCCCCAGCTTTCAAAGAAAGCCTTTGGGAATTGCAGCGCGCATGCGTGGTCCTCTTCCCGCCCAAGGGTGCCATCTTGCTCAGTCTTCTTTTTTCCGCCGAGCCCTACAGACGTTGCCTGTGAATCCCCCGCAGAAAAGTTGATTTTTCTCTATTTTCTTTATTTTTCTTCGGTTCGACGCCGGTTCTTTTCCCGCCCGGACTCGCGACGCCGGTTACGAGTCCGTCCGTTATTTTTCGGTTTTTCTTGTCCTTCGTGACAGACTTCGAGCTTTTTTCTTTTCCCTGGCTGCCCGGTCATTCGACCTCGCAGGGGCCCTTTTTCCCCCTATGGCGGCCAGTGGCTTCAAAAAGTGTGACCTCTGTAAGAAACTTATGTCTCTTACAGACACTCACGACTTCTGCCTCTGCTGCCTAGGCCCGGATCATAACTCCATGATCTGCAGGCCATGCGGCAAGATGTCCTCAAAAGCATTGAGGAGTCGGCAGCACCAGCGGGAGCATATCTTTTCTGACTCCGGCCGGGCTCGGACCTCGTCAGAGGCTTCGACGTCTCGGGACTCTGGTCCTGAGCATCGTCGAAGTTCCTCTGAAAGGGGGTCTCCTACCCGGGATCATCATCGGAAGAAGAAACCCGGAGGGCGGATTCAGTGGACGCTCCTGGTCCCTCAAGGGCCAGGTTGCATAGCCCCGATTCCCGTCCCGGGTCCTTGGAGTCGGAGAGGCCGTCGAAACATCCTCGACTCGAGGAGGACTTGCCCGCTCACGTGAGTACTGTTGTCCTCGTAGACTCTCCTCCGAAGGACCCGACGTCGGGCCCGACGCCGTCGGGGCCTGAGTCGGGGGCTGCTGGGTCTCCTGAGCTCGGACTCAGGTTGACGGCCTTGGAGGTCAGCTTGGCTGCCTTCATGGACCAGCAGCGGGCATTGATCGCTGGCCTCGCTGGCGCTTCTGCCCTGACCGCCGGGACGTCGACCTCCAAGTTGACCCCGGAGACCGAGCCGATCCTCGAGTCCATGAGGGCTCGAGTCGATCCTCGGTCGCGGTCTCCTTCGGCCTCCCGTTCGGGACTGAGGTCGTCGACGCCGACTCCCTTGGCGTCGGGGCGGATGGCTTCAGTGCCCGCCCGACCAGAGCCGGTCGACTCCTCCTCTGAGGAGTCAGCCTGGGAATCTGAGGACGAAGAGTCACCTGGTTCCTTTCGGACTCTGTGTGTCCCATCGGACTCCCCCGAGTCCGAACCTCGGAGACGGTCCCCCCCGGAGGATACCCGGTTCTCGGACTTCGTGAGGGATATGGCCAAAGCCTTGGCCTTCCCTGCGGATCCCGAGGAGGAGCCTCGAGTCGAAGAACTCGATGCCCTCCAATATGACTCTCCCCCGAAGGAGGCCTTTATTGTACCGGTTCCTCCCATGCTGGAACGGCTTCTCTTCCGCTTGTGGGAGAGCCCGGCGGCGTCGCCGGTATTGAGCAAGCGGGTCGATTCCATTTATCGAGTCCGCAAGAGCCCCGGGTTCCAAAAGGCACAACTACCGCACCATTCCATGGTGGTGGAATCGGCCATGCATAGACTGAAGAGTCAGAAGATGCACTCCTCGGTGCCCCCTGGTAGGGAAGCCCGAAGCCTGGATGCCCTCGGTAGGAAGTGTTTCCAGGGCTCTATGCTTGCTTGTCGAGTCCAGACGTACCAGCTCTACATGGGCATGTATCTCCGAGACCTGGCTAAAGAAATAGCCGGGTTCTCTGCCGGTCTCTCCGATGAACCTTTGCAGAGGTTCCAATCCTTGTCTACTGGTATTCGGGAGTGCTCCAAGTTTATTTCTCGAGCAGCCTATGATGGTTTTGAGGCTTCGGCTCGAGTAGCCGCTGCCGGCTTCGGTGGACGCCGCCAGGCTTGGCTCCAGTCGTCCGACCTCGAGCCCTGGGTGCAGGACAAGTTGGTCGATGTCCCCTGCCGAGGTGACAACCTCTTTGGCAAGCCCATGGATGAAAAGGCTGCAGAAATCGAGACAGAGACTCTCACCAGAACTCGTCTCTCGAGGAAAACCTCTGCCCCTTCTCAAAAGAAGAAGGCCTCGGGGGAAAAAGCCCTTTTACCCGAGGAAGGCGGCTGCCTATAAATACTACCCTCAGTATCAGGCCTCCCCAGCTCCCCCACAGGGAAAGCAGGCCAAGGGACGGGGTAATGGGTCCCGTAGGCAGCAAGCCCCCAAGCCTGCACCACCGGCCCCTGCTCAGCAGGGTGGGGGTTTTTGACTCTCTCAGCATAGCCTCTCCCCCTCAGCTGGTTTCTCTCAGCACAGGAGGCCGGCTGGTCCACTTTGCCCACAGGTGGTCCAACATCACCACAGATACCTGGGTGCTTCAGATAGTTCAAAAGGGCTATCTTCTTCATTTTCACCAGGTGCCTCCCTCCTACTTTCCAGGGGAGCCTTCCAGACTCCCTCTGCACAGGGACTTACTCCTTCAGGAGTTAGCAAGTCTTGTTCAGGACCGAGCCGTGGAACCAGTGTGCCCCCACCACCTGAAGGGTCAAGGGTTTTACTCCAGGTACTTCCTGGTTCCAAAAAGAACAGGAGGCCTCAGACCCATCCTGGACTTGCGAAACCTCAACAAGTTCCTTGCAAAGGAAAAGTTCAAAATGCTTACCCTTGGAATCCTGCTGCCCTACCTCCAGCAGGGAGACTGGCTATGCTCCTTAGATCTGAAGGATGCGTATACTCATATCCTTATTCATCCAGACCACAGACAATACCTAAGGTTTGTGGTGGACGGACGCCATTACCAGTACAGAGTACTGCCTTTCGGCCTATCCTCCGCCCCCAGAGTGTTCACCAAATGCCTAGCAGTGGTGGCGGCCTATCTGAGGCTTCAGGGTCTCTTTGTGTTCCCATACCTGGACGACTGGCTCATCAGGGCCCAGTCTGCCCAAGAAGCCACTCAGGCTACTCATCGCACAGTAGCTCTGCTCCAGCACTTGGGATTTGTCATAAACTTCGCAAAGTCCACTTTGCTCCCCTCTCAAGATCTAGAATTCATCGGTGCCCGGTTGGACACTCTTCAAGCGCGGGCCTTCCTGCCTCTAGACAGGGCCCAAAGGCTCATGGATCTCGCCAGCTGCTTTCACAGCAATTCCCTGGTCTCGGCCAGGCAATTTCTGAGACTGCTCGGCCATATGGCTTCCACGGTCCATGTAACCCCCTATGCCCGCCTGAACATGCGACCTGCTCAATGGTGCCTTCGCAATCAATGGCATCAGGCCACTGGGAGCCTAGCGGACTCCGTACGGATCTCCGACCAGCTGGTCTCCTCTCTGCGATGGTGGCTTCACCTGCCGAACCTAGTGCTCGGAGTGACCTTTCAGACTCCTGCGCATTCTCAGGTCCTGACGACCGATGCTTCTCTCCAGGGCTGGGGAGCACATTGCCAAGGGACTTGTACTCAGGGTTTCTGGACTCCTTGGGAGTCCGCTCAGCAGATCAACTTCCTGGAGCTCAGAGCCATCCGCCTAGCGCTCAAAGCCTTCTCTCACCTGATTTCTCACCAATCAGTACTTGTCCAGACAGACAATCAGGTTGCCATGTTCTATGTGAACAAGCAAGGCGGAACCGGCTCCTTCCTTCTCTGTCAGGAAGCACAGAAGCTCTGCTCTTGGGCCGTCCACCGCAACATCGTCCTCAAAGCTGTCTATCTCCCGGGTCAAGAAAACTACCTGGCAGACAAACTGAGCAGGGTCCTCCAGCCGCACGAGTGGAGGTTGGATCCGCTTGTGGTTCAGCGGATCTTTCTACGGTGGGGCCTCCCCACCATGGATCTGTTCGCCAGTCCTCTGAACCGGCAGCTTCCCAGATTCTGCTCTCGACAGCTGCATCCTCTCCGGGTAGCGGCGGATGCCTTTCTGATTCCATGGTCCACAGGCCTCTTGTATGCCTTTCCACCCATGCCTCTGGTGTCTCGGACGCTCTTCAAAGTTCTCAGAGACAAGGCATCGATGATCCTAGTGGCTCCTCGGTGGCCGAGGCAACCTTGGTTCCCGCTTCTGATGCAGCTAGCGGTGGACACCCCTCTTCCTCTGGGGTTTCAGCCCGATCTCCTCTCGCAGGATCGGGGGACGCTCTTGCACCCCAACCTCCGGTCCCTTCATCTGATGGCCTGGCTGCTGAAAGGGTAGTCCTTGCTCCTCTCCAGCTGCCTCCAGATGTGGAAGAGGTCGTCTTGGCCTCCAGGAGGCCTTCCACCCGGAAGTCCTACACTCGTAAGTGGCGTCGGTTCTCTGTCTGGTGTACTCAGCAGTCTCAAGACCCCTTCTCCTGTTCGGCATCAGTGGTCTTGCAGTACTTGCTTTTTCTTTCTAATCTTGGCCTCGTCATACTCGGTCAAGGTCCACCTCAGTGCTATTTCTGCGCATCACGTGCCGGTGGATGGTGGACTTCTTTCCAGCCACCCTCTGGTGGCTCGTTTTCTCAGAGGCCTCCTTCTCCTTAAACCACCTTTGTGCCCACCAGCCCCGAACTGGGATCTCAATGTGGTTTTACAGCGGCTTACCTGTCCGCCTTTTGAGCCTATGGCTACCTGTTCTCTTCGTTTTCTTTCCTGGAAAACCTTGTTCTTGGTGACCCTCACTTCTGCTAGACGCGTTAGTGAGCTGCAGGCCCTAGTATCTGATCCTCCTTACACTAGGTTCTACAAGAACCGGGTAGTCCTACGGACTCACCCTAAATTTCTTCCCAAAGTGGTTTCCCCTTTTCACATCAACCAGGAGGTGGTACTTCCAACCTACTTTCCCAGGCCACACTCCAGCCGAGCTGAAATGGTCCTGCATACCCTGGACTGTAGGAGGGCGCTGAACTTCTACCTTCACCGTACGCGGGAGCACCGAAAGGCTGTTCAGCTCTTCGTGTCTTATGACCCCAACAAGTTGGGGCTCCCTGTCTCCAAGCGTACTCTGTCCATCTGGATTGCGGATTGCATTGCTTGGGCTTACGAGGCTGCGGGCCTCGTGCTGGAAGGTAGAGTCACCGCTCATCGTGTTGGGCGAAGGCTACGTCAGTGGCTTACCTCCGCTCTGTTCCATTGGCAGACATCTGCCGGGCCGCTACTTGGTCTTCAAGCCAGACTTTTGCAGCCCATTACTGCCTGGAGAGGGAGTCCCGCAGGGACAGTGCTTTCGGACAGGCAGTCCTCCGTAACCTCTTAGAGGTATAGGCAACTCCTACCCTCCATCCCGGATTTTGGGCTACCGGTTGGAGACGTATTCAGAGAAGATTCCTTCCTTCTGTGCTGCTGAGCTAGAGGGAGCTCATTTTTGTGCTTAGGGTCTCCGGTAGCCTTAAGCTTGGGAGTCCCATATGTGAGGACTGACTTCCTGCTTGGTCCTGGAGAAAGCGTAGTTACTCACCTGTAACAGGTGTTCTCCAGGAGCAGCAGGAATCAGTCCTCACAACCCTCCCTCCTCCCCTTGGAGTTGCAGTTTTATGCTTTCGTTTTTGCTAATTTTTGCTGTCTTTTAGCTATGTCATCTGACTGAGCAAGATGGCACCCTTGGGCGGGAAGAGGACCGCGCATGCGCGCTGCAATTCCCAAAGGCTTTCTTTGAAAGCTGGGGAAAATTGCTCCGCGGGGGCTCCGTCGGCGCCGACGTCACCCATATGTGAGGACTGATTCCTGCTGCTCCTGGAGAACACCTGTTACAGGTGAGTAACTACGCTTTCCTGTTCAGAGAGAAGTTCAAAATGATTTCTCTAGGAACTCTGCCATACCTTCAGAGTCAGGATTGGCTTTGTTCTCTAGATCTCAAGGATGCATACGCCCATGTTCTCATCCATCCAACTCACAGAAAGTTCCTTCGGTTCCTTTTTCAAGGAAAACACTACCAATACAGGGTGCTTCCTTTTGGCCTGTCCTCAGCTCCAAGAGTGTTCATGAAATGTATGGCTGTGGTAGCAGCATTTCTCCACACTCTAGGCGTATTCGTCTTCTCCTACTTAGAGAACTGGCTCATTCAAACCCCATCAGAGTCAGAGGCCAGGACTTCTCTATCTTGCACAATGCGTATCCTTCAGTATTTGGGTCTGGTCATAAACATTCCAAAATCCAGTCTAACTCCCACTCAGTCTCTAGAGTTCATAGGAGCTTTGCTGGATACCAAAAAGGCAAGGGCCTATCTCCCCCAGGCCCGTTGCCTTCGCATGGTGCAGTTAGCTTCTCAAGCAGTGCTAAAACCTCACCTCACTGCCCGAGAAATGCTACAACTACTAGGCCACATGGCATCTACCATGCATGTGGTTCCTTATGCTCGCCTCCATATGAGAGCAGCCCAGTGGACTTTATCCACTCAATGGACCCAGGCATCAGGGTGCCTGTCAGACAAAATAGCAAACACAAGTCGCCTTATTTTGTCCCGCCAATGGTGGCAGTCCACTCAACCTCTTGCTGGGGTTCCCTTTTCAACAACCCTTACCCCAGGCAACTCTCACAACCGATGCTTCACCAATGGGTTGGGGAGCTCATCTGCAAGATCTCTCCACCCAAGGCACCTGGACTCCACAGGAGACTCATCTACATATCAATCTCTTAGAGCTCAGAGCAATCTTCCTTGCTCTTTGAGTGTTCCATACCCTGCTCAGCTACAAGACAGTCCTCATTCATACGGACAATCAGGTAGCCATGTTCTACGTGAACAAGCTGGGGGGAACAGGCTCTCTATTGCTTTGCAACGAAGCTTTGCGACTATGGGCCCTCACCAGAGAGCATCAGATTCACCTCCTGGCAGTTTATCTTCCAGGCATACCAAACTTTTGGGCAGACAGACTCAGTCGAGTTCTGCTTCCACACGAATGGTCTCTACATGCAGACCAGGTGGCCAAGATTTTTCAAATTTGGGGAACCCCGGACATAGACCTCTGTGCAAGTCCGTTGAATGCCAAACTTCCCCGGTTCTGTTCCAGAATTCCGGCTCAGGGTTATCAGGTCAGGGATGCCTTCCTCCTTTACTGGGGTCAAGACTTCCTTTATGCCTTTCCACCCATTCCCCTAATTCCCAAAACCCTGTTCAAGCTTCAGAGAGACAGAGGGCGGATGATTCTCATAGCTCCACATTGGCCACGACAAGTGTGGTACCCTCTGCTTCTACATCTCTCTCCAGCCCCCTCCCTGGAGTTAGGGTCTGCTCCAGATCTCCTGTCACAGGAGGACGAAAGGTTATGGCATCCAAATCCCCAGTCTTTGCATCTCAGAGCTTGGTTGCTGAAGGCCTAGATCGTCATGATCTTAACCTTCCTCAGCAAGTAAAGGATGTCCTTTATGCTTCCAGAAAACCTTCCACTAGACGCTCTTATGCTTTCAAGTGGAAAAGGTTTACCATATGGTGTTTGCAGAAGGGTCTGAACCCCCTGGCGATACCTCTGAATCATTACTTGAGTATTTCCTTCATTTATCTAATGCAGGACTTAAGACTAACTCAGTAAGGGCCCATTTGGGTGCTATTGCAGCTTCTTTCAAGACTCTAAATGAACAACCTATTTCCTCCCATCCTCTTATAGCAAGATTTATGAGAGGCCGCCTTCTAACTAAACCTCCCATTAGGCCACTACCGGTGGCATGGTACTTAAACCTGGTTCTTGGTCAGCTCATGAAGCCACCTTTCGAACCCTTAGCTACTACCTCATTGAAATTCCTTTTTTGGAAAGTTATCTTTCTCATTGCAATCACATCAGCACGTCGCATCAGTGAATTGCAAGCACTAGTGGCTGATCCACCTTATACAAGGTTCCATTGTGACAAGGTAGTCCTTAGGACTTATCCACACTTTATGCCAAAGGTGGTCTCGCCTTTTCATCTTAACCAAGCAGTCTACCTGCCTGTGTTCTTTCCAAGACCTCATGCATCAAATGCAGAAAGGAATCTTCATACTTTAGACTGTAAAAGAGCTTTAGCCTTTTACTTGCAAAGAACACAGCAACATAGAAAGTCCTCCCAACTCTTTGTTGCTTTTGATCCTTCTCATTTGGGACTTCCAGTCTCCAAGAGAACACTGTCCAACTGGATTGCACAGTGTATTTCCTTTGCCTGTCAGAGTAAGAACCTTCCTCTGGAGGGCCATGTCACAGCTCCCAATGTGAGAGCCATGGCAGCTTCAATGGCTCATCTGCACTCTGTGTCTATCGACGATATCTGTCGAGCAGCCTCTTGGGCCTCGGTTCATACCTTCACAGCCTATTACTGCTTGGACAAGGACTCCCACCGGGATGCCTTGTTTGGTCAGGCTGTTCTTCAACACCTGTTCCATACCTAATCAACTCCTACCCGCCATCCCTGGTTGGATGCCAGAGATCCATGGGGGGAAGTGGAGCCCTTTCCCAGGGACACACAACTTCTGGGGTCTCTCCCTGGCATCTAAAGCTAGGGAGTCCCCATATGTGAAGACTACATTCCTGCTTGTTCCTGGAGATAGCATAGTTACTCACCTGTAACTGGCGATCTCCGGGAACAGCAGGAATTTAGTTTTCACAACCCACCCACCTCCCCTAGGAGTTGTATCTCTGTCACTTTCTCTTTCCCTCTCTCTCTGTTTGTCTCAGCTTTAAACTCATCTGGAGAGAGGCAGTTGGGAAAGGCGGGAAAGCAGCACGCAGGCGCTGTGGGATGCTCCCAAAAGCTTCCTAATTGGATGCTGGGGAGCATTCCCACGCAGGCACTGTCGCTACTGACGATACCCATATGTGAAGACTAAATTCCTGCTGTTCCCAGAGATCACCTGTTACAGGTGAGTAACTATGCTTTATGTTAAATTACATCTTGCTTTCTAGAAAATCTTCATATACTGAAGGAGGATTTCAGTTCTGAGTCTCATGCTTCTAAAATCAGTCAGTACTTTTAAGTTGTCAATCATGCCAAAAACACTTAGAAGTCTATTAACTAAGTGCCACTAGCTGCTTCTGTTCAAAATCAGAGCCGTGGCCCTGTTTGTTCAATCGGGCTGCCGCTCAGATTTTGCACGGAAACCACTAGTGACGCTTAGTAAACAGACCCCTCAGTCTTCTTTTCCTAAGATTTATGCTGCATATTTAGGTTGACTCAATTTTGGGTCTGTTCAGTGCGGTGTGTTGTGCACTATCTCCAGGAACAAGCAGAAATGTAGTCTTCACATATGGGTATCGTCGGTACCGACGGAGCCTGTGTGGGAACGCTCCCCAGCATCCAATAGGAAAGCTTTTGGGAGCATCTCTCAGCACATGCGTGCTGCCTTTCCAACTGTCCCTCTTCAGTTCTTAATTTTCCGCGGAGCCGACAGGATCCATACCCTGTCACTGCAGAAAATTCCATCTTTAAAATTGTTTTCTTGTGGTCGTGTTTGCCTGCCGCACGACACTTACCGGTACCGCCGGTTCTTTTCTCTTCCAAAAAACCCCCAAAAACAAACAAACCTTATACTTTGAGCTGTTTCTCTTCAGAAACTTTTCATTTTTGGTACTAGGTGCCATTTTGGGCAGTAGGCCCCATATTCCTAAAACATGGAAAAACCAACTAGTGGATTTAAAAAATGTACTAAGTGTGGCGGTACTATTTCTGTCACTGACACCCATGATTGGTGTCTTAAATGTTTAAGGCCTGAACATTCTCCATCTGAATGTCTCTCCTGTATGGGGATGACTAAAAGAGGAAGACAGAACCGGGCTGCAAAGCTCGGTACCCTCTTTTCTCCGGATGCCAGATCCATTGCGTTGACATCTTCAAGGGCTGCCTCTTCCTCCCATGGATCTCAGGTAACTAAACATAAAAGCCGGTCCTCAAAGGGTAGCTCTCCTGCTAAGCCTCGAGAGGCCATTGGCATTGCCCTTGAAACCACCCCAGCAAAGCAACCCCGGCGGGAGGCTTCGGCTTCCAAAGCATCAATGGGGCTCCAGGATGTCCTCGAGGCCCCGACCTCGCAAGAACTACCTGTGCCATGCTCAGGGGTTCCGGCCTTTTTCACCAGTACCGATACCCAGGCATCGGCAGCGTCGATAGACCAGAGGTTCCTCGTTATTGAACGCAGCATCGCAGTTCTTCTCTCAGCTGCGGTACCAACATCGCACCGATGCCGGTACCTGCACCGGTACTGGTACAGACGGTACCAGCCCCGGTGGGAATTCTTCCCACGCCATCTTTGGCTGGAATTGACAGATCGGAACCGGATCAACTTGGTACTGACTTTGATCGATACCAGGACCATGCTTTGCATGAGCATCGTGGTCAGGAATACCTCAAATCCTCCAATTCCGAAGACTGGCAATTCTGCTGGTATTAGAGGGTTTCTCTCAGAGGATCCCTTTTCTCCCCAACGCAGAATGCCACCTCCAGAGGGCATGTCATTTCAATCACGGTAGCTCCTGAAGAGGAACCCAGAGCAAAGGAATTGGAAATTCTCCAATATCCTAAAGCTCCAAAGGAGGCAGCCACTCTGCCCATCCATGAAATTCTGCATAACTTGATGCTCAGAATGTGGGAGACACCTCTTGACTACATCTCCTCACTCTAGGAGACTTAATACTATGTATCGGGTTCCGCCATGTCCTGGATTTCAAAAGACTCAGCTGCCACACCATTCAATGGTTGTGGAGTCAGCCAGTGTGGAGGAGTGGCCTAGTGGTTGGGGCAAGGTACTTCAGGCCGGAAGGTCGGGGGTTCAAATCCCACTAGAGGACAGCAACCTTGGTCCGGAAGGACTGGGGTTTCTAGTCCCACAGGTGCTCCTTGTGGTCTTGGGCAAGCCACTTAACCCTCCGTAGCCCATGTTCCCTGTAAAATAGTTATCTCCAAGTTATAATGCCCTGTTCAATGTAATTTCAGTTTGTTCAATGTAAACCGCACTGATGCAGAATAGCGCGGTATATAAGAGAATTAAATAAATAAATAAATAAATAAGAAGATGAAAAGTGCAGAGAGGCATGCATCCAATCCTCCAGGTTGTGAATGCAGGACTCTGGACGCTTTTGGGTGCCGAACCTTTCAGGCTTCCATGCTTTCAACTAGGATCAGTTCATATATACTGTATATGGGAATTTTCCTCAAGGAAGTTACAGGAGATTTGGAGCTTATGAGCCCATTTCTCCCAGATGACAAAAGACAGGACTTTCTTGCTCTAGTTAAGCATGCTCAAGATGTCTCCAAGTTTGTAAATCATGCAGCCTTTGACTGCTTTGAATGCATCAGCAGAACCTCTGCTATTGCCATAGGCGCACAATGGATTGCCTGGATTCAGGCATCAGACTTGGAGACTTGGGTACCGGACAAGTTAGGCAACATTCCTTGCACGGGAGAGAATTTCTTTGGCAAGAACTGGCAGTAGAAGGCTAACGAGTTAGATGCTGACAATACTACTCTAGATTGTTGAAATCTACGGCCACTCCAGCCAAAAAGAAGTCTTATAAAAAAAACCCTCTTTCAGCAAAAAGAGGAAATTTTGTCCTTCCTATAGCCA
The DNA here is from genome assembly GCA_033557465.1 of Ichthyophis bannanicus. Lineage (NCBI taxonomy): Eukaryota > Metazoa > Chordata > Amphibia > Gymnophiona > Ichthyophiidae > Ichthyophis > Ichthyophis bannanicus. The sequence continues at coordinate 114,339,289 of CM066032.1, read as the reverse complement.
GCAGAGTCAATCTCAGGGTCAGGTTGCCCAAAAGGGACAAACTAGACAGCAAAAGAAGCCAAAAGGCCCCAGAGCCCTACCAGCTCTGCAAGTTCAGCCCCCTCAAGGGCTTTGACTCCTTCCTAGAGAGCTTAGCCTTCCTGCCTCTGAGGGGTCCCCAACCCCCCCAATATCCCAGGTAGGTTATGCCACTTTGCCAACAGATATAACAACTCACCAACCCCCAGTGAAAACAATAAATAACCAAACAATCCAAAATTTCACTGCAATAGTACCTCTCAAAAGCTTAATATTTTTTTGTCGGAGCTAAGCCGTGGGAGGGATATGATGTTTAACTTATCCCCCAACCAGACTGCTAGCTACTTTTTTTTTCTCTTTTTTGGTCCTGTGTCAATTAGACCGTGCCATTTATATATAAAACCTTTTTTTACTTAACTGAAGTTTCTTGGTATTTCCGAACGATTCTGTTGCTCAAAGAGTATCCAGTAGCATGACGCGCGCGTTTCGAGCCATCGGGCCCGGTATCAAATGCTGTTAAACTACTTTTATTCAGGCAACGAAGTATCCAAAAACGCCGTCTATGCGGCCAAGGTACTTTTCTTACTCCATGAATGCGGAAGAAAGCTTTCACGTATTTAAACAGGAGCCATCCAATGAGAACAGGGAACACCCCACTGATTAGGGGAATCCCTGTGCTGATTGGTCCAATGATGAAAACGTCAAAAATTACGTCAAAGGATGCCTTGCCATTCAATCTCACGGTTAAGTCCGCCCGGTTCTACTGTTGCCAATTGGAAGATCCACCGTTGTTACAATTTATGCAATTTTTGGTAGCGGTTTCCTCCTCTGGGATCCAGTGGGATATGATCGATAATCGTCCATTTTAAATCCTCAAACCGATGGTTGTATGTGATGCAATGTGACACTATTGGTGCAGTCAACACTGCCTGACGTATTCGTGAAGCATGTTCGTTTAAACGAATTTTAATTGGACGGGTAGTGTGGCCTATATAGAGTAAAGAACATGGACAAATGATCATGTAAATCACAAAACTAGATTGAATGGCAAGGCATCCTTTGACGTAATTTTTGACGTTTTCATCATTGGACCAATCAGCACAGGGATTCCCCTAATCAGTGGGGTGTTCCCTGTTCTCATTGGATGGCTCCTGTTTAAATATGTGAAAGCTTTCTTCCGCATTCATGGAGTAAGAAAAGTACCATGGCCGCATAGACGGCGTTTTTGGATACTTCGTTGCCTGAATAAAAGTAGTTTAACAGCATTTGATACAGGGCCCGATGGCTCGAAACGCGCGCATCATGCTACTGGATACTCTTTGAGCAACGGAATCGTTCGGAAATACCAAGAAACTTCAGTTAAGTAAAAAAAGGTTTTATATATAAATGGCACGGTCTAATTGACACAGGACCAAAAAAGAGAAAAAAAAGTAGCTAGCAGTCTGGTTGGGGGATAAGTTAAACATCATATCCCTCCCACGGCTTAGCTCCGACAAAAAAATATTAAGCTTTTGAGAGGTACTATTGCAGTGAAACTTTGCCAACAGATGGCACCAGATAACAGCAGAAGATTGGACTTTGTCCATTGTAGAAGGTATACAAGCTTCATTTTCACAGCATGCCCCCTCCTACAATTCTAAAGCAATTCAATTCTCAAACCTCCGCAAACAGTCTGCTAGATAACGAGGTCTCAACACTTCTTGCCCAAGGGGCAATAGAGGAGGTACCCGTTCTTCAACGGGGTGCAGGGTTCTACTCCCCCTATTTTCTTATTCCAAAGAATACAGGAGGACACAGACCCATTTTAGACCTCAGAGAATTGAACAAATACCTGTTACAAGAGAAGTTCAAGATTTCTCTAGGAACTCTTCTGCCATATCTTCAAAGCCAGGATTGGCTTTGCTCTCTAGATTTAAAGGATGCATACACTCACGTTCTAATCCATCCAGATCACAGGAAATTCTTACGATTCCTTTGCAGGGGAAAACATTTCCAGTACAGGGTTCTTCCCTTTGGTCTAGCTTCAGCACCAAGGGTATTCACGAAATGCATGGCAGTAGTAGCTGCATTTCTATGAACCCTGGGGATATTCGTCTTCCCTTACTTAGACTGGCTCATTCGAGCCCCTACAGTTGCAGAAGCCAGCACTGCACTGTCTCGCACAATGCAAATCCTCCAATACTTGGGGTTAGTAATAAGCTTCCCAAAATCCCAACTTGTTCCTTCCCAATACCTGGAATTCATAGGGGCCTGTCTAGATACCAGACAGGCAAAGGCTTTCCTTCCACAGGCCCGGTGTCTTCGCATAATGCAACTAGATTCTCAAGCAGCAGGGAAATCCTCCCTAACTGCTCAAGAGCTACTACAGTTGCTGGAATATATGGCATCCACAGTTCATTTAGTCCCATATGCTCGCCTCCACATGCGAGCAGCGCAGTGGACCCTATCCACACAGTGGACACATGCCATAGGTCATTTATCGGACAAAATGATAAACTCTCAACGACTAATTTTGTCCCTCCAATGGTGGCAATCCCTAGAAAATCTGACAGTGGGGTCTCCTTTTCATAAACCCTTTTTTCAGGCCACCCTAACAGATGCATCGTAGGTGGGTTGGGAAGCACACCTGAATCATCTCTCTACCCAGGGAACCTGGACTCCACAGGAGGCTGGTCTACACATATTACTCCTGGAATTAAGAGTAATCTATTTAGCTCTTCGAGTATTCCATGCCCAGCTCAGCTACAAGACAGTCCTAGTCCAGATGGGCAATCAAATAGCCATGTTCTATGTGAACAAGCAGGGCGGGACAGGTTCTCTGTCGTTATGCAGCAAAGCTTTACGACTGTGGGCCCTCGCCAGAGAGTATCAAATTCACCTTCTAGTGGTATATCTTCCAGGCATTCAAAACCTTTGGCAGACAAACTCAGTTGAGTACTGCTGCCTCACGAGTGGTCCCTCCACCTGGACCAGGTGGCAAAGATATTTCATCTCTGGGGCACTCCAGACATAGACCTCTTTGCAAGTCCACTGAATGCCAAACTTCCCCGGTTCTGTTCCAGAATTCCGGCTCACAACTGTCAGGCAAGGGATGCTTTCCTCCTTACTGGGTTCAGGACTTCCTTTATGCCTTCCCACCCATTCCCCTCATCCCCAAAACAAGCTTCAGAGAGACAGGGGTCGCATGATTCTCATAGCGCCATGATGGCCACACCAAGCATGGTATCCCCTGCTTCTACATCTCTCTCAAGCTGCACCTCTGGAGTTAGGGCATGCTCCAGATCTCCTTTCCCAAGAGAGCAGGATGCTATGGCACCCGAATCCCCAGTCCCTGCATCTCACAGCCTGGTTGCTGAAGGCTTAGACCTCCAGGATTTCAACCTGTCCCAACAGGTAAAGGATATCCTTCAGGCTTCTAGGAAACTTTCCACAAGAAGATCTTATGCCTTCAAGTGGAAACGTTTTACTGTATGGTGCTCCAAGAAGGCATTAAACCCACTTGGCATACCCTTAGAATCAATACTAGAGTATCTCCTTCATTTATCGTATTCTGGTCTAAAGACCAATTTGGTAAGAGTCCATCTTAGTGCAATTGCAGCTTCTTAAAAGCCTCTGAATGGACAACCAATTTCCTCTCATCCACTTGTATCCAGATTTATGAGAGGTCTTCTATTAACCAAACCTCCCATTAAGCCACCACCGGTGGCATGGGATCTAAATCTAGTTCTCAGGCAGCTCATGAAGCCGCCTTTTGAGCCTTTAGCCACTACAACCCTTAAGATTTTGACCTGGAAGGTCATCTTCCTAATTGCAATCACCTCTGCACGTCGCATTTGTGAACTGCAAGCTTTAGTGGCTAATCCTCCTTATACTAGGTTTCACCATGATAAGGTTGTTCTTAGAACTCATCCACACTTCATGCCAAAAGTGGTTTTGCCTTTTCATTTAAATCAATCAATTTATCTTCCTGTATTTTTTCCAAGGCCTCACGCCTCTAATGCAGAAAGAAACCTTCAATACTTTGGATTGTAAAAGGGCCTTAGCCTTTTACCTACAGAGAACACAGCAACATAGAAAGTTCTCGCAACTTTTTATAGCTTTTGTCCCTAGTCATTTGGGACTTCCAGTCTCCAAAAGAACCTTATCTAAATGGATTGCCCAATGCATATCCTTTTCTTATCAGAGTAAGGGTCTTCCTCTTCAGGACCATGTCACAGCTCATAACGTGAGAGCCATGGCAACTTCCATGGCTAATCTTCACTCTGTCACATTTGTCGAGCAGCCACCTGGGCTTCGGTACACACCTTCACAGCCCACTACTGCCTGGATAAAGCCTCCCAGCGGGATGCCTTCTTTGGCCAAGCTGTTCTTCAAAATCTCTTTCAGACCTAATTCAACTCCTCCCCACCAACCCTGGTGGAATGCCAGAGATCCATGGGAGGAAGGAAGGATTCCCACATTTCCAAGGTGGCACCTTCCTGGGGCTATCTCCCTGGCATCTTCAGCTAGGGAGTCCCCATATGTGAAGACTACAATCTCCAGGAACAAGCAAGAATGTAGTCTTCACATATGGGTATCGTCAGTTCAGCCGGAGCCTACGTGGGAACGCTCCCCAGCATCCAATTAGAAAACATTTGGGAGCATCCCACAGCGCCTGCGTGCTGCCTTCCCGCCTTTCCCAACTGCCTCTCTCCAGTTCTTCGTTTTCCGCGGAGCCAGCAGGTCGTTTTTCCTGTCACTGCAGAAATTATCCCATCTTTTTCATTCTTTTTTGTGGTAGTGTCTGCCTTCCTCGATGCTATGCTGGTACTGCCGGTTTGTTCGTTCTTTCTTTAAAAAAAAAAAAAAAAAAAAGGCTTGCTTTTTTCCTGTTTTTTCCAGTCTTTTTTTCTGTCGGGTTCCATGCGCCATTTTGGGCACTAGGCCCAACTTTTTCTTCTGAATGGAAAAACCCGCCTCGGGTTTTAAAAAGTGTTCCAAGTGTGGCGGTACCATCTCTGTCACTGACACTCACGAGTGGTGCCTTAAATGTTTAGGTCCTGACCACTTCATCTTGGAGTGTGTTGCCTGTGGGATGATGTTGAAGAGGTGTCAGCAAAACTGAGTTGCTAAGCTTAGCACCCTTTTTCTCTCCAATGCAGCATCCGTGGCATCGACGTCTTCTAGGGCTTCGTCTTCCTCCCATGGATCTCAGGTAACCAAACATAAATCTGGCCGGTCCTCAAAGGGTAGATCTCCTTCCAAGCATCGAGATGCCTCTGGCGTTGCCCTTGAGGGACTTGTACCGGCAAAATTACTGTGATGGGAGGCTTCGGCTTTCAAAGCACTATTGGGCTCCAGGATGTTCTCGAGGCCTCAACCTCGGCAGAACTGCTGGTGCCATGCTCTGGGGTACCGGCCGCTTCATCCAGTACCGATACCCAGGCATCGGCAGCATCAATAGACCAGAGGTTCTTGGCTATTGAATGCAGTCTGGCGGCTCTCCTTTTGCGGCTTCGGTGCCTTCGGGACTGCTTCAGACAATTCAACCGGTATCGACACTGGTTCTGGCACAGATACCAGTACCGACAGCATCGACATCGGTGACTGTTACCGACACCGAGTCATGCTGTTTCCTCCGCTATCTACAGGCCGGTACCGGACCCCTCCGTTACTGACTTCGATAGGTACCGGTATTGTGCTTTGCAAAGAGCACCTGGACAGGAGATATTTTGAATCCTCCTATGACTCAGAGGATTCTGACAGCTCTGTCGGTACCGGAGTACTTCTCTCTGAGGAGCCTTCCTCTCCTAAATGTAGGATGTCTCTTCCAGAGGATATATCCTTTCAGGATTTCATCCGGGAGGTGGCTAGAGGTCTTTCCATCACAGTGGCTCCTGAAACAGAGCCCAGAGCAAAGGAATTGTAGATTTTACAATATCCTAAAGCTCCCAAGGGGGGCAGCTTCTTTGCCTATTCATGAGATCTTGCATGATCTCATGCTAAGAATGTGGGAAACACCTCTTACCACCTGTCCTCATTCTAGTAGGCTTAATACCATGTATAGAGTACCTCCTCGTCCTGGATTTCAGAAAAACCAGTTACCACACGACTCCATGGTAGTGGAATCAGCTATGAGAAGGATCAAGAGTGCAAAAAGACATGCATCTAATCCACCAGGACATGAATGTGTAGGACTCTTGATGCCTTTGGGTGTTGAACCTTCCAGGCCTCTATGCTTTCTGCCAGGATTAGTTCCTACATTTTACATATGGGAATGATCCTTAAGGAGGTTACAGGAGATCTAGAACTTATGAGCCCTCTCCTTCCTGATAAGAGGCAAGATTATCTTACACTTGTCAAACATGCCCTAGATGTTTCCAAGTTTGTTAGTCGTGCAGCTTTTGACTGCTTTGAGTGCATAAGCAGAACCTCTGCCATTGCCATATGTGCTCGTAGGATTGCCTGGCTCCAGGCATCTGACTTAGAACTCTGGGTACAGGACAAACTGGGGAATATCCCTTGCACAGGCGAAAATCTCTTTGGCAAAAATTGGCAAGAGAAAGCTAATGAGTTGGATGCTGATAACACCACTTTGGATAGATTATCCAAGGCTACAGCTGATCCTGCAAGTAGAAAATCCTACAAGAAACCATTCTTCTCGAAAAAGAAGAGGTTTTACCCCCCCCCCCTATACCCAGCAGGGGCATTCTGCAGGTCAGTCTGCCCGAAAGGGACAGCAGCCACCAAAATAAAGAAAAGCGAAGTCTGCTAAGCCTCATCCAGCCCAGCAGACTCAGCCTCCACAGGGGCTTTGACTCCCATCTAAAGAACTTGGCCTTCCTGGCCCTCAATGGGCCAGAGCCCTCCACCATTCCAGGAAGGTTGTGTCATTTTGCCCCCAGATGGGAGCAGATAACAGCAGAAGAATGGACTCTCTCCATTGTAAAGGAGGGGTACAAGCTTCATTTCCTCAACATGCCCCCTCCTACAGTTGTAAGATGGTTCAATTCTCAGACTTCAGTTGAAAATCAGTTGGGTCAAGAGGTCAATTTACTTCTTGCTCACGGGGCAATAGAAAACGTACCCATTTCCCAACAGGGTACAGGGTTTTACTCCCCTTATTTCCTTATTCCAAAGAAAACAGGAGGACACAGACCCATTTTAGACCTCAGAGAATTGAACAAATTCCTGTTCAAGGAGAAGTTCAAGATGATTTCTCTAGGAACTCTTCTGCCATACCTTCAGAGTCAGGATTGGCATTGTTCTCTAGATCTCAAGGATGCGTACACTCATGTTCTCATCTATCCAACTCACCGAAGATTCCTTTGGTTTCTATTTCAGGTGAAGCACTACCAGTACAGGGTTCTTCATTTTGGCCTGGCCTCAGCACCAAGGGTGTTCAGGAAATGCATGGCTGTAGTGGCAGCATTTCTTCACACTCTAGGAATATTCGTCTTCCCCTACTTAGACTGGCTCATTCAAGCCCCATCAGAGTCAGAGGCCAGAATTTCCCTAGCTTGCACAATGCGTATACTGCAGTATTTGGGCCTGGTCATAAACATCCCAAAATCCAACCTAACTCCCACTCAATCTCTAGAGTTTATAGGAGCTATGCTGGATACCAGGAAAGAAAGGGACTATCTTCCACAGCACCGCTGCCTTCGCATTGTGCAATTAGCTTCCGAAGCAGTTTTAAAAACTCATCTCGCTGCTCGGGAAATATTACAATTGCTAGGCCACATGGCATCTACCATGCATGTGGTTCCCTATGCTTGCCTCCATATGAGAGCAGCCCAATGGACTTTATCCATTCAGTGGACTCAAACATCAGGCTGCCTATCAGACAAAATAGCAAACTCAAGTCGCCTTATTTTGTCCCTACAATGGTGGCAGTCAACCAAAAACCTGTTGGTGGGGTCCCCTTTCCAACAGCCCCCACCTCAGGTCACTCTAACAACAGACGCCTCACAGGTGGGTTGGGGAGCTCACCTGCAAGATCTCTCTACCCAAGGCACCTGGACTCCACAGGAGACCCATCTACACATCAATCTCTTAGAGCTCAGAGCAATCTTCCTTGCTCTTTGAGTGTTCCACACCCAGCTGAGCTACAAGACAGTCCTAATTCAGACGGACAATCAAGTAGCTATGTTCTATCTGAACAAGCAGGGAGGAACAGGCTCTCTGTCACTTTGCAACGAAGCTTTGCGACTATGGGCCCTCGCCAGAGAGTATTAGATTCATCTCCTTGTGGTGTATCTGCCGGGCATTCAAAACTCCTGGGCAGACAGACTCAGTCGAGTTCTGCTTCCACACGAGTGGTCTCTTTGTGCAGACCAGGTAGCAAAAAGTTTTCAAATTTGGGGAACTCTGCACATAGACCTCTTTGCAAGTCCATTGAATGCCAAACTTCCCCGATTCTGTTCCAGAATTCTGGCTCAGGGTTCTCAGGCCAGGGATGCTTTCCTCCTCCATTGGGGTCAGGGCTTCCTATGTGCCTTTCCACCCATTCCCCTAATTCCCAAAACCCTATTCAAGCTTCAGAGAGACAGAGGCCATATGATTCTCATAGCTCCTCATTGGCCACGGCAGGTGTGGTACCCTCTGCTCCTACATCTCTCTCAAGCTCCATCTCTGGAGTTAGGATCTGCTCCAGATCTCCTGTCTCAGGAGGACGGGATGTTGTGGCATCCTGATTCTCACTCTGCATCTCAGGGCCTGGTTGCTGAGGGCCTATACCTTCATGGTCTTAACCTGTCTCAACAAGTAAAGGATATCCTTTGTGTTTCTAGAAAGCCTTCCACAAGACGCTCTTATGCTTTCAAGTGGAAAAGGTTTTCCATATGGTGTTCGCAGAATGGTCTTGACCCCCTGGCGATACTCCAATAATGATTTGAGAGGTATCTACTTCATTTATCTAATGCAGGACTTAGCACTTAAATGGACTCGTACTGAGCTAGTCTTATTTCAGCTTCTTTCAAGCCTTTAAATGGACAACCTATTTCCTCTCATCCTCATAGTGATATTTATGAGGGTCCTCCTAACTAAGCCTCCCATTAGGCCACCACCGGTAGCATGGGACCTAAATCTGGTTCTTGGACAGCTCATGAAGCCACCTTTTGAACCTCTAGCTACTACCTCCTTGAAATGCCTTTCCTGGAAGGTTGTCTTTCTCATTGCAATCACATCAGCACGTCGCATTAGTGGCTGATCCTCCTTATACGAGGTTCCATCATGATAAGGTAGTCCTTAGGACTCATCCACACTTTATGCCAAAGGTGGTCTCACCTTTGCATTTAAACCAAGCAGTTTACCTGCCTCTATTTTTTCCAAGGCCTCATGCTTCGAATGCAGAAAGGAATCTTCATACTTTGGACTGTAAAAGAGCACTTGCTTTTTACTTACAAAGGACACAGCAACATAGAAAGTCCTTTCAACTCTTTGTTGCTTTTGATCCTTCTCATTTAGGACTTCCAGTCTCCAAGAGAACATTGCCCAATTGGATTGCACAGTGTAATTCTTTTACCTATCAGAGTAAAAACCTTTCTCTGGAAGGCCATGTCACAGCTCACAATGTGAGAGCCATGGCAGCCTCAATGGCTCATCTACACTCTGTGTCTATTGACGACATCTGTCGAGCAGCTACTTGGGCCTCGGTTCATACCTTCACAACCCATTACTGCTTAGACAAGGACTCCCGCCGGGATGCCTTGTTTGGTCAGGCTGTTCTACGATACCTGTTCCATACTTAATCAACTCCTACACACCATTCCCGGTAAGATGCCAGAGATCCATGGGGGGACGTGGAGCCCTTTCACAGTGGCACACAACTTCTGGGGTCTCTCCCTGGCATCTGTAGCTAGGGAGTCCCCATATGTGAAGACTACATTCCTGCTTTTTCCTGGAGATAGCATAGTTACTCACCTGTAACAGGTGATCTCTGGGAACAGCAGGAATTTAGTCTTCACAACCCACCCACCTCCCCTAGGAGTTGTATCTCTTTTCTTTCCCTCTCTCTCTTTTTGTGTCAGCTTTAAAACTCAACTGGAGAGAGGCAGTTGGGAAAGGCGGGAAGGCAGCACGCAGGCGCATTGGGAATGCTCCCAAAAGCTTTCTAATTGGATGCTGGGGGCAGGCTCCGTCGGTACCGACGATACCCATATGTGAAGATTAAATTCCTGCTGTTCCCAGAGATCAACTGTTACAGGTGAGTAACTACGCTTTTCAGGAGTGTCAACTTCTCCTAGGTTGTGATCAGTTGCACTATCATATATTGATTATGGACTTGCTTGCCTCCTTGTTACTGGTGTTAGTGGATGTCCCGTTAGAAGTGTTTTTCATTTTTCACTCTATTTTAATAGTAGCAGTCTGACGTAAACTATTCACGTCAGTTTTAAAAACTGAAGTACAAATTCAAATAAATCATTAGTAGCGTTTGCATTTTTCTGGCAGTCTTACTTTGTGTCTTAACTTTTGGCCTATCCCAGTGTCTTTCTATGCTGACTTACAACCACTTTCCTGTCTGGCTTGTCTACATAAGAAAATGTGCTAAATGTTGTGCTGAGACATTTGGTCTGATCTAGCATGTTTTTCCAACAATGGTCAAAGCAGGATACCAAAGAGAAAAACACTTGGAGAAGCAGTGACTTTCCCAGGCCTTCCTGGCTATTAGATGGATTAGGAATCTCTTCCTCCAGACACATGCAATAGCATGTTCAATTCACAATAGGTATAGCAAGTTCTATCCTAGATTTTTTTACTTTTAAATACCAAAAAAGGTGGTTGTAGGGAGGGCGTTCTGCTGCATTTTAAACGGATTTAATTTTGAAACTATTGAGAGGTTGTACTCTTCTGTCCATCCCCCCTCTTTCATTTCCAAATTCATACCTATATATATCCCCTAAGTCACTCAAGATATTACCCAGGAGGAATGGGTGGGCAGAATGGGGGAAATCAAAGCCCCTGCCAGCCCTCAGTCTTAAGAGCATCGCCAAATCCAGGTACTGCCTTCTATTCCAGCCTCCTGATCTTTGGGTGGGAATAAGAATAGAGGAAGAGAAAATGCAGGAAGCCCAGACTTCCCCTCACTCCCGTTTCTTTGACTTAGTTTCACATAGGTGACTTATAAATAAGCTGAGTGCCCTTGGCATGAGTCCTAAAGTGATCGGATTAGAAATGATTGAGTGGAAGGTGCAGAGAGTAGTGGTAAATGGAGTTTGCTCTGAGGACATTCTCAGTTATGTACTACAAGGGATTGGTCCTTGGTCTAGTTTTTTTTCTAACATTTTTGTAAATGATATTGTGAAAGGGCTTTCAGGCAAGATTTGCTGTTTAACAGATACCAAAATCTGCACTAGGTTAGATACCCTGGTATATGTAGATAACATGAAGGACCTAGAAAAGCTTGAAGAAGGGTGTAGAAATGAATAGCAAAGATTTAATACTAAAATGCAGGGTCATGAATTTGGACTGCCAAAACCACAGGGAGTGGTACAGTATAGGGGTGAAGTACCTATGAATGAGAGAAGAGCAGGATCTGGGAGTGATCGTATTTGAACTTAAGTTGGCCAAAGAGGTAGAAAAGTGAATGGTAAAAGCCAAAAGGATGTTTGGGTACATAGGGAGAATAATGGTCAGTAGGAAAAACGGAGGGGATTGGGCTAGTGTAAGTCCGAGACCTTATTTGGGGTACTGTGTGCAGTTCTAGAGACCACATCTTTTAAAAGCTATAAACAGGATGGTCTGTCCAGAGGGTAGTTATTAAAATGGTCAGTAAAGATCCAAGGCTTAAAGATATCAATCAATTTATGTACTCTGGGAGTAAGATGTGAGGGGAGTGTGGGAGGAGAGAGATAATTGACACATTTTAAATACCGTATTTTCCGGCGTATAAGACGACCCCCCTACTTTTCCTGTTAAAATATAGGGTTTGGCCTATACTCGCCGTATAAGACTACCCCTCTTCCAGCGCACACCAAAAAAAATAAAAAAAATCAGATTTGATTTCAATATGGTAATTTTAATTCAAATGCTTATGGCATGCAGGTACTTAGCAGGAAAACTGTCACTTATAAACATAAGGCTGTTTGTCATCAAAACATGTAAACAAGGGAGTGGTACAGTATAATGGGTGAAGTACCGGTACTTCTATGTACCATAGAAGAGCAAGACATGGAGGTGATTGTATTTGATGATCTTAAGTTACCAAATAGGTAGAAAAGCTGATAGCAAAACCCAGAAGTATGCTTAGGTACATAAGGGGGCCAGCAAGAAAAAGGGGTTGATAGTGCCTCTGTGTAAGTCTCTGGTGAGACCTCATTTGGAGCACTATTCTCCGGAGGAAAATAACAGCGCAGAAATCAAATGCAAGGGGAAGGAATCTATCACTCACCTGGGTATAGTCTGCGGCATTTCTTTATATGGGATCTCCTTTCCCCTGGACAGTACGGGGTTGAGCTCCTCTCAGTGTTTCAGAGGATTGGGATGGATTCCTACACAATTACCAAATATCAGTGGTAGCAGGATAATAAGGGTTGCCAGGTTGCGCAGTTAATTACTATGTCAGAGGTATTTGGAGATAACCGGTAAATCTGCGGTAAATTGGAGGCAGGTAAGTGATGGTATACTATACAATTACATCTTAAATCAGAGATCAAGTATTGCGCAGATCGACAGTATATCAGAGGTAATTACAGAGAATGTCAGAGGCGATTATACCATATTACCTAGTGTATCTGAGGCAGTTATACTATATATCAGAGAACCTAAGTTGCACATATACTTAGTATAACAGAGGTAAATTACACAGAATGTAAGAGGCAGTTACACCATATATCAGAGATCACAGGTTGAAAAGATGCTAGAATGTAAGCGGAGCTGGAGATGGTAGGTTACTCAGTTAAATGAAATATTATTTCACAATGCAAATAGTTCTGAGACCTAGGTCCAGGATATTTCTGCGTTGTGTACTGGGAGAGTTAGGTATTACTTGCGATATTGTGATCAGGAGCTGTGCTTTCGATCCGTGCTGTACCGATCTCAGCTTGATGGGGGGTGGCCTACGCCAGCGGCCTCCGCCTAAGCCGGCACGCCCGCGCCCGATGGCGCGAAGATTTTAAAGGGCTTGTGGCCTGCCCCGATTGGGCAGCGATGCTCCAGGCCCCTCCCGCCTCTGGTGGCTCGATCCCCGGGAAGGGGAGAGCTGCTGGTGGTGGCGGGGGCTTTATATACCGGCGTATAAGACGACCCCCCAACTTTTGAGCATATTTTCATGGGTTAGAAAGTCGTCTTATACGCCGGAAAATACGGTACCTCTGGCTTATATGCGCAGGGGGCAGGCCTCTTTCAATTGAAAAGAAGCTGTGGAACAAGCGGCAGGGCTGGCACTACTACTGGGTGAACTAGATGCTCTCCTAGAGCTCTGGACCTCCAGGGGCACATCCCAAGAGGGGGCTGCTACTGATGCCCCTCTTGAAGTGCAATGGCAGCAGTAGCTACAAACAGCCAAGCAGTATCTCCAGGAACAAGCAGGAATAAGTCCTCACATATGGGTACGTCGGAACCGACGGAGCCTGCGCGGGAAAGCTCCCCAGCTTCCCAGGAAGGAAGCTTTTGGGGCCTCCCACTGCACATGCACGCTGCCTTCCCGCCTTCCTGACCAGCTCTCCTCAGTTTCTCTTTTTCCGCGGAGCCAGCAGGTCGTGTTCCTGTCACCGCTGAAGAAATTCCTTTTTAGTTTGTTTCTTTAGACCGCGTACCTGCCTTCCCCATACCGAAACCGGTACCGCCGGTCTCTCTTTTCTTTTCTTTCAAAAAAAAACCAACAACAAAAAACTTTACAACTTGGTGACTTCGGTTAGGCCTCAGGCCTACACAAATTCTCCTCATTGAGAAACCAGCCCCTGGTTTCAAGAAGTGTACCAAGTGTAGTGCTGTTATTTCTGTTACAGACACCCATGACTGGTGTCTTAAATGTTTGGGGCCTGACCACTCCATTCCGGACTGCCCATCCTGCTCCCAGATGTCTAAACGTGGTTTGCAGAACCGGGCCAACAAATTCCATGTGCTGTTTGCTTCAGAAAATCCAGCATCACAGTCATCCAGGTCTTCCTCTCCAGATGGATCTCAGGTAACCAAACCTTCTTTGGGCAGGTCCTCAAAAGGCAAATCTCCTTCAAAGTATCGAGAGGCCCTCAATCTTGAGTCAGAGGACCCTGCCCGAGCCAAACAACCCCGGCGGGAAGCTCTGGCTTCCAAAGCACCATCTATGGGGTTACAGGTTGACATCGATGGCACGGCCTCGACTGATCACCTGTTAGACTGCTCTGGGGTACCGGCCCATGCCGGTACCGACATCCAGGCAGCAGTGGCGTCTATGGGAAATACTGTCCAGACCATGCAGCAGGCCGTTCTGGCTTTCATTAAAGCTGCGACGCCCTCGGTACCGCATCTAGCGGTTCCGGGTCCGGTTCCGGTACTGTCTTCCATACCGGAACCGAGACCATCGTCTTCCAAACGCAGATCGGTTCCGCATGCCGGATCAGGGTTTTCACCCGATACCGATCCCATACCCGGTACGCCCGATGTCTATACCGATCGGTATGCGTATCGTGCGTTGGAAGCAAATAGAGGATACTCTGATTCTTCTGAGGATTTTGACTCCTCTGATGACTCTGATGAGCTGTCTCTAGTTCTTCCTGAAGAGCCTTCTTCACCAAAGAGAAGAATGTCTCCACCAGAGGATTTGTCCTTTCAAGACTTCATTATAGAAGTAGCTAAAGGACTTTCTATTACCACATCCTCTGAAAAAGAACCTAGATCAAAGAAATTGGATATTTTAGGATACCCTAAGGTTCCTAAAGAGGCAGTCACCCTGCCTATCCATGAAATCCTTCAAGAACACTTGATGGACTTATGGGAGGCTCCTCTAACGTTGTCTCCTCATTCTCGTAGGTTGGACACCATGTACCGGGTCCCTCCTTCTCCTGGTTTTCAAAAAACTCAGCTGCCTCACCATTCCATTGTGGTGAAGTCTGCGCTGAAAAAGATTGAGTACCAAAAGGCACTCTTCTACCCCTCCAGGGCGGGAATGTAAGACCCTAGACTCTTTTGGTAGGAAAATCTTCCAGGCTAGTATGCATATAGCCAGGATTAATTCATATAGTCTGTATATGGGCATGTTTCTAAGGGAACTTGCCCTAAAGGTATGGCATTTTGCCCCCTTTATCCCTGAGGATAGAAAGGAGGAGTTCATTTCTCTGGTGAAACAGCTTCTAGATGTTGCTAAGTTCTCCAAGAGCAGCCTTTGATTCCTTTGAAGGTGCCGGTAGAGCTTCGGGCATTGCCATTGCAGCCCGACGACTTGCTTGGCTCCAGGCCTCTGACCTAGAACCCTGGGTCCTGGATGTCTTACGGAATCTGCCCTGTACAGGTGAGAACTTATTTGGTAAAGACTGGCAAATTAAAGCCACTCAAATGGACGCAGAAAATGCTACATTAGATAGACTTTCTAAGTCTACCTCTACTCCTGCCAAGAAAAAGTCTTTCAAGAGGCCTTACTACAAGAAGGCCAGATTTTCCACGAATACTGTCCAACAATCTTCTCAGCCTCGCTTTGCTGCTAAACGTCAGCAACCTAAACAGGCAAGGTCAAAGCCTGCAGCGTCTGCCACTCCTCAGCAGGCTCAACCCCCTCAGGGGTTTTGACTTGCCCCTAGAGAACTTAACATTTCTGGCTCTAGAACAACCAGAGCCCCTCACCATTCCCGGAAGGTTAGCTCACTTTGCTCCCAGATGGGGGCAAATTACATCAGAGCACTGGACCCTCTCTATCATCAGAGAGGGCTACAAACTTAATTTTTCCAACCTTCCTCCACATACCATGGTGAGGCACTTCAATTCTCCCCCATCTCTCCTGGCCCTGTTGGGTCAGGAAGTCTCTTCCCTCCTTGCCCAAAGGGCAATAGAAGAGGTTCCTCTTCTCCAACAAGGGACAGGTTTCTACTCCCCTTATTTTCTCATACCAAAGAAGACAGGGGGATTCAGACCTATCCTAGATCTGAGAGAATTGAACAAATTTCTATACAAGGAGAAATTCAAAATGCTTTCTCTGGGCATTCTCCTTCCATACCTTCAGAGTCAGGATTGGCTTTGTTCTCTAGATCTCAAGGATGCGTACACACATATACTCATCCACCCATCCCACAGAAAATATCTACGATTTCTGTTCCAGGGAAAACATTTCCAGTACAGAGTACTTCCCTTCGGTCTAGCCTCTGCTCCAAGAGTATTCACCAAATGCATGGCAGTTGTAGCCGCATTTCTAAGAGGTCTGGGAATTTTTGTATTCCCATATCTGGACGACTGGCTCATCCGAGCTCCATCTCAGTCAGAGGCCCAGATTTCCCTGGACCGCACAAGGCACATTCTGCAGTATCTGGGACTGGTGGTAAACCTTCCCAAGTCTCAACTCATCCCTACTCAGTCTCTGGAATTCATAGGGGCCCAGTTGGACACCACCACTGCAAGGGCCTACCTACCTCAAGTCCGGGGCCAACTTCTGGTGTGCTTGGCCTCCCAAGCTCAGTCCAGCAGTCACTTGACAGCCAGAGAAATGCTGCGACTTCTGGGCCACATGGCCTCCACGGTACACGTGGTGCCCTTTGCTCGTCTTCATATGAGAGCAGCTCAATGGACCTTGGCCACCCAGTGGACTCAAGCATCAGGAGCGCTCTCCGACCAAATACTCACCTCAAAGCGTCTGTTTTGGTCCCTCCAATGGTGGATATCCACCAAGAATCTGTTGTTGGGGGCCCCCCTTCCAACCTTTGTTGCCCCAAGCAACCCTCACAACAGATGCCTCCCAAACAGGGTGGGGAGCCCATCTACAACACCTCTCCACTCAGGGTACTTGGTCTCCACAGGAGACCACCCTTCACATCAACCTCCTAGAACTGCGAGCAATCTTCTTTGCCCTCAAAGTCTTCCATACCCTCCTTGTCAACCTGACCGTCCTAGTTCAAACAGACAATCAGGTGGCCATGTTCTACGTAAACAAACAAGGAGGGACAGGCTCTCTGTCGCTTTGCAACGAAGCTCTCAGATTATGGGCCTTCGCCAGAGAGCATCAAATTCATCTTCTGGCAGTGTATCTTCCAGGGGTTCAAAACTCTTGGGCAGACAGACTCAGTCAAGTTCTGCTTCCACCCGAATGGTCCCTACATATGGACCAGATACACAGAATCTTTCAGGAATGGGGAACCCCGGACATAGACCTCTTTGCAAGTCCGTGCAATGCCAAACTTCCCCGGTTCTGTTCCAGGACTCCGTGTCAGGGAGCTCAGGCCTACGACGCCTTTCTCCTGCATTGGGGTCAGGACTTCCTATATGCCTTTCCACCCATTCCTTTGATTCCCAAGACTCTGTTCAAACTCCAGAGGGATCACGGATCGATGATCCTCATAGCTCCACGCTGGCCACGCCAAGTGTGGTTCCCTCTACTTCTGCATCTTTCCCAGGGACCCTCCCTGGACCTGGGAGCTGCGCCAGACCTTCTGTTTCAGGAGGAGGGGACTTTGTGGCACCCAAACCCCAAGTCCCCTACACCTCAGAGCTTGGTTACTGAAGGCCTAAGCCTTCATGACTTCAATCTTTCTCAACCAGTGCAAGATATCCTTCATGCCTCTAGGAAACCCTCCACGAGGCGTTCCTATGCTTTCAAATGGAAACGCTTTTCCATTTGGTGTGCTCAACAGGGTCTTGACCCTCTAGCACTTCCCTTGAATTCTCTACTAGACTATCTCCTGCATCTTTCTAATGCAGGCCTTAAGACGAATTCAGTCAGAGTCCATATAAGTGCTATTGCAGCATCCTTAAAACCTATAAATGGATAACCTGTCTGCTCTCATCCTCTTATTGCAAGGTTCATGAGAGGCCTGACTCTTAACTAAGCCTCCCATCCGACCTCCTCCGGTAGCATGGGATTTGAACCTAGTTCTAGGTCAGCTTATGAAGCCACCTTTTGAACCGTTGGTTTCTACCTCCTTGAAATTTCTTTCCTGGAAGGTCCTTTTCCTTATTGCAGTCACTTCGGCTCGCCGCATCAGTGAACTACAGGCCTTAGTGGCTCATCCACCTTATACTAGGTTTCATCATGATAAGGTGGTCCTCAGGACAAATCCCCACTTTATGCCCAAAGTGGTCTCGCCTTTTCATCTTAATCAAGAGGTATATCTACCTGTCTTTTTTCCGGCTCCTCATGCATCCAGTGCAGAGAGGAACCTTCATACTCTAGATTGTAAAAGAGCTCTTGCCTTTTACCTCAACAGGACTCAGCCACATCGAAAGTCTTCCCAACTTTTTGTGGCTTTTGATCCTTCTCATTTGGGACTTCCAGTCTCCAAACGTACACTTTCCAATTGGATTGCTCAGTGTATTTCCTTTGCTTACCAGAGTAAAAACATTTCTCTGGAAGGCCATGTCACAGCTCACAATGTGAGAGCCATGGCCACTTCTATGGCTCATCTTCACTCTGTATCCATAGATCAGATCTGTCGAGCCACCACCTGGGCCTCGGTTCATACCTTCACAGCCCATTACTGTTTGGACAAGGACTCCTGCCGGGATGCCTTGTTTGGTCAGGCTGTCCTCAAACACCTGTTCCATACTTGAACAACTCCTGCCCACCTTCCCAGGATGGATGCCTGAGATCCATACGAAGATGGCGAACCCTTGGAAGGGGATCTCCCAGGCATCTTAGCTAGGGAGTCCCCATATGTGAGGACTTATTCCTGCTTGTTCCTGGAGATAGCACAGTTACTTACCTGTAACAGGTGATCTCTGGGAACAGCAGGAATTAGTCCTCACAACCCACCCACCTCCCCTAGGAGTTGTATCTTCTATCTATCTTCCTTTCCTCTCTCTATTGTCTCAGCTATAAACTCGAACTGAGGAGAGCTGGTCAGGAAGGCGGGAAGGCAGCGCGCATGTGCAGTGGGAGGCCCCAAAAGCTTCCTTCCTGGGAAGCTGGGGAGCTTTCCCGCGCAGGCTCCGTCGGTTCCTACGTACCCATATGTGAGGACTAATTCCTGCTGTTCCCAGAGATCACCTGTTACAGGTAAGTAACTGTGCTTTACCTTTAGACAGCAGCAACATGGGGCTGTTTGCAAACAGGAAGTCAGCATCAGGCATCAGAGGGAGGTAGTCTGCATTGAGCAGTTGGTCGGAGTGGGTGGCCCTGCAGTGCCACAGGTCCGTTTGCTGCTATTGCTGCCATTGCACTTCTCAAAGAGGGGCAGTAATGGGTGCTGTAGGGGGGAGAGGGCGCAAGTGATATAGTTTGCATAGGGTGCCTCATCTTCTTTTGCTGCTCTTGACAAAGGGGCAGATTCACGAATAATAATGGGAAATATTTCTTTATGGAATGGCTTCCCAGAGATGTGGTGGGGATGAGAACTCTATCTGAATTCAAAGAATGCACAGGATCTCTTAAGGGAGAGAAAGGGATTGTAGAGTTAAGCAGTTGGTATGGATGGACAGAGTGAATAGGCCATATATCTTTATCTGCCATTAGTTTCAAAGACTTGAAACTGTTCAGAGGAAGACAACCAAAATGATTGAGTTTGTCAGAAGACTTATAAGAAGACTCGACCTAAGTATGTATACCCTAGAGGAGAGGAAGAACAGGTGAGATATGATACAAGCGTTTAAATACTTGTTGTTAATAAAGAACCAAACCTTTTTCAAAAAGTTGTAAAACTAGAGGGCATAAAATGAAGCTGTAAGGAGGTAAACTTAAAAGCAACAACAGGAAATACTTTTTCACTGCTTTGAACGGCATCCCGATGGATGTGGTGGGGGACAAATACAGTGACTGAATTCAAAATGGCATGAGACAGACACAGTGGATCCCTTTATTGCAAGAAGATAACATCAAAATAAACAGATATTTCTTATACTTTAACAAATAGGAGGGGTGACCTTCATGGAGCGGTGAGTACACTATAGCCACCCTACTGGGCAGACTAGATGGACTATACTGGTCTTTATTTTCTGTCATATACTATGTCACTATGTATGTTACTCCTCTACTCAACCGAAGTGGATTGGTGTTTTTGCTGAGTTTCAAGAATACTTACAGAAATACCAATTCTTACCAGTTGTGAGCAGTATTTTTGTTTTACCTTGTATTACCACTTTTACAATACAAGGTTATCTATTCAGACTCTTGACCTCCCGTGTATTCAGATATTTCTGATCTCCAGGAACAAGCAGGAATGTAGTTTTCACATATGGGTATCGTCTGTACCGAAGGAGCCTGCGCGGGAATGCTCCCCAGCATCCAATTAGAAAGCTTTTGGGAGCATCCCACAGTGTCTGCGTGCTGCCTTTCCCAACTGCCTCTCTCCAGTTCTTCGTTTTCTGCGGAGCCAGCAGGTCATTGTTCCTGTCACCGCAGAAAATGTTTCCCTATTCTCCTTCTTTTTTGTGGTCGCGTCTGCCTTCCCTCGACGCTATACCAGTACCGCCGGTTCTTTCTGTCTAAAAAAAAAAAAAAAAAAAAAAGAGTATTTTTTTCCAAACTTTTCTTCCTCAGGTGCACGTGCCATTTTGGGCCTTAGGCCCAAAACTTCCTTTACCATGGAAAAACCCGCTTTGGGTTTTAAGACGTGCACCAAGTGTGGCGGTACCATCTCCGTCACTGACACCCATGAGTGGTGCCTTAAATGTTTAGGTCCTGACCACTCCATCTCAGAGTGTATGGCCTGTGCGATGATGTCCAAGAGGGGTCGACAAAACCGAGCTGCTAAACTCAGCACCCTGTTTCCCTCCGATGCAGCCTCTGTGGCATCGACGTCGTCCAGGGCTTCATCTTCCTCCCATGGCTCTCAGGTAACTAAACATAAGTCTGGCTGGTCCTCAAAGGGTAGATCTCCTTCCAAGCATCGAGATGCCTCTGGCATTGCCCTTGAGGGTTCTGTACCGGCAAAATTGCCCCGGCGGGAGGCTTCAGCTTCCAAAGCATTATTGGGGCTCCAGGATGTTCTCGAGGCATCAACCTCAGCAGAACTACTGGTGCAATGCTCTGGGGTACTGGCTGCTTTCTCCGGTACCAATACTCAGGCATTGGCAGCGTCGATAGACCAGAGGTTCCTGGCTATTGAACGCAGTTTGGCGGCTCTCCTTGCAGCATCGACACCCTCGGAACCGCATCAGACAGTTCAACTGGTACCGGCACCAACTCCGACTCCATCACCGGTATTGGCACCGGTACCGACAGCATCGACATCGGTGTCTGCATTGCCGGACCCAGTCATGCTATGCCTTCCGGTACCGATACACCGGTACCGATTCCCCCTGGCACCGACTTCAGTCGGTACGGGTATCGTGCTCTACAAGAGCATCCGGACAGAAGGTACTTCGAATCCTCAGAGGAAT
This sequence comes from Ichthyophis bannanicus, assembly GCA_033557465.1. NCBI lineage: Eukaryota > Metazoa > Chordata > Amphibia > Gymnophiona > Ichthyophiidae > Ichthyophis > Ichthyophis bannanicus. The sequence continues at coordinate 114,317,857 of CM066032.1, read as the reverse complement.
CTGAGGATTCTGACAGCTCTGTCGGTACCAGAGTACCTCTCCCGGAGGAGCCTTCCTCTCCTAAACGCAGGATGTCTCCTCCAGAAAATATCTCCTTTCAGGATTTTATCAGGGAGGTGGCTCGAGGTCTTTCTGTTACTGTGGCTCCTGAAACAGAGCCCAAGGCAAAGGAGTTGGAAATTCTACAATATCCCAAAGCTCCTAAGGAGGCAGCTACTTTGCCTATCCATGAGATCTTACATGATCTCATGTTGAGAATGTGGGAGACACCTCTTACCACCTCTCCTCACTCTCATAGACTGGATACCATGTATCGAGTACCTCCGTGTCCTGTCTTCCAGAAAACTCAGCTTCCTCACCACTCTATTGTAGTGGAATCAGCTATGAGAAGGATCAGAAGTGCAAAGAGGCATGCCTGTAATCCTCCAGGACGTGAGTGTCGAACTTTGGATGCCTTTGGACGTCGTACTTTCCAGGCTTCCGTGCTTTCTGCCAGGATCAGTTCCTATGTTTTATATATGGGAATGTTCCTTAAGTAAGTCAAGGAGATTTAGAAGTGTTGAGCCCTCTTCTTCCTGATAAGAGGCAGGATTTTCTCACACTGGTTAAACATGCCCAGGATGTTTCTAAGTTTGTCAATCGTGCAACTTTTGACTGTTTTGAGTGCATAAGCAGAACCTCTGCCATTGCCATATATAACCTGTGTCCCTTGGGGAAACTGCTAGGTACATATGACCTAGATTGGCCACTGTTGGAAACAGAATACTGGGCTTGATGGACCTTGGTCTGACCCAGTATGGCATATCTTATGTTCTTATGCCATAAGTGCACATAGAATTGCCTGGCTCCAGGCATCCGATTTGGAGCTCTGGGTGCAGGACATTCTCCAGGACCAAGCAGGAAGTCAGTCCTCACATATGGGTGACGTCGGCGCCGACGGAGCCCCCATGCAGAGCATTTCCCCAGCTTTCAAAGAAAGCCTTTGGAACTGCAGCATGCATGCGCGGTCCTCTCCCCGCCCAAGGGTGCCATCTTGCTCAGTCGTCTTTTTTCCGCGGAGCCCGATGGACGTGTTTTGTGTTCACCCGAGAAAAAAGTTGATTTTGATTGTAGAACGGTTTTTTCTTCGGTTCGACGCCAGTTTCCCTTTCCCACCTGGGCCCGGTACACTGGTATCGAGCCCGGACTTCTTTTATCGGTTTTTGTCCTTCGTGACTAGCATTCGTGCCATTTTTCTATTTTACACTGGCAGCCCTGTCTTTTGACCTCGCAGGGGCCCTTTTTCCCCCGATGGCTGCCAGCGGGTTCAAAAAGTGTGATCGGTGTAAGAAACCTATGTCTCTCACTGACACCCATGACTGCTGCCTCCACTGCCTTGGGCCTGATCATGACCCAATAATCTGTGGCCCGTGTGGGAAGATGTCTTCGAAGGCGTTGAGGAGTCGGCAGCACCAAAAGGAAAATCTTCTGACTCTGCATCCGGCCGGGCCTGGACTTCGTCAGAGGCCTCGACGTCTCGGGATTCCGATCCCAAGCATCGGCGGGGTTCCTCTGAGCATGGATCTCCCTCGCAGGAACATCGCAGGAAAAAGAAACCCGCAAGGGTGGCATTGGTGGATGCACTTGGCTCTTCGAGGGCCAGGTCGCATAGCCCCGACCGCCGTCCCGGGTCTTCGGAGTCGGAGTGGCCTGCTAAACAACCTCGTGTGGAGCCGGAGTCCCCGGGTCACGTGAGTACTGTAGTCCTCGTGGACTCTCCTCCCAGGGAGCCGATGTCGGGCCCGATGCCGTCGGGGCCCGAGTCGGGGGCTGCTGAATCTCCTGAGCTCGGACTCAGGTTGACAGCATTGGAGAGCAGCTTGGCTGCCTTCATGGAACAGCAACGGGCACTGATCGCTGGTCTCACCGGTGCATCTGCCCCGACCACTGGGACATCGACGTCCAAGTCGACCCCAGAGGCCGAGCCGATCCTCGAGTCCATGCGCTCTCGAGTCAATCCTCGGCCAAGGTTTCCCTCGGCTTCCCGGTGCCTGCCCGATCGGAGCCGCTCGATTCCTCTTCCGAGGGGTCGGGCTGGGAAACGGAGGATGAGGCGTCCCCGGACACCTTTCGGACCCGGTGTGTCCCCTCAGACTCACTGGAGTCCGAACCTTGGAGACGGTCGCATCCCCCCCCCTCCCGGAGGATACCCGGTTCTCGGACTTCGTGTGGAACATGGCTAAGGCTTAGGCCTTCCCCGCGGAGCTCGAGGTTCTGCAGTATGGCTCTCCTCCCAAGGAGGCCTTTATTGTACTGGTTCCTCCAATGCTGGAACGGTTGCTCTTCCGCATGTGGGAGGTGCCGGCCTCGACGCCGGTTCAGAGCAAGTGGGTCGATTCTATCTATCGAGTCCAAGAGCCCCGGGTTCCAAAAGGCACAGCTACCGCACCACTACATGGTTGTGGAATCGGCCATGCATCGTCTGAAGAGTCAGAAGATGCACTCCTCGGTGCCTCCTGGCTGGGGGGCCCGGAACCTGGATGCCCTTGGTAGAAAGTGCTTCCAGGGCTCTATGCTTGCTTGCCGTGTCCAGACCTACCAGCTGTACATGGGCATGTACCTTCGAGACCTGGCAAAGGAGATTGCCGGGTTCTCTGCTGGTCTCTCCGAGGAACTTTTGCAGAGGTTCAAGGCCCTGTCTTCAGGGATTTGAGAATGCTCAAAGTTTATTTCTCGATCAGCCTATGATGGCTTTGGCCCGAGTAGCTGCGGCCGGCATCGGTGCACGCCGTCAGGCCTGGCTACAGTCATCGGACCTTGAGCCGTGGGTGCAGGACAAGTTGGTCGATGTCCCCTGCCGAGGTGAAAACCTCTTTGGCAAGCCCATGGCTGAAAAGGCTGCAGAACTCGAGTCCGAGACTTACCCGGACAAGGCTGTCCAGGAAAACCTCTGCCCCTTCTCAAAAGAAGGGCTCGGGGAAAAAAGACCTTTTACCCGAGGAAGTCATCGGCCTACAAATCATACCCTCCCTTTCAGGCCTCCACAGCTCCCCAGCAGGGTCAGCAGGCCAAGGGGCAGGGACATGGGCCCCGTAGGCAGAAAACCCCCAAGCCACCGGATCCGGCTCCTGCACAGCAGGGAGCGGGGTTTTGACTCCAGTGGCATAGCCTCTCCTCCTCATCTGGCCCCCCTCAGCACAGGAGGCCGGCTGACACTGTATGCCCACAGGTGGTCAGCCGTAACAAGGGATACCTGGGTGCTCAGCATAGTCCAGAGGGGCTATCTTTTCCACTTCCACCAGGTACCTCTCTCCTACTTTCCAGGGGAGCCTCCAAGACTTCCTCTACACAGGGACTTATTCCTGCAGGAGTTAACAAGCCTTCTAAAGGAACAGGCGTGGAACCGGTGCCCCATCACCTGAGAGGTCAAGGCTTCTATTCCAGGTACTTCCTAGTACCAGAGAGGACAGGAGGACTAAGACCCATCCTAGACTTGCTGAATCTCAACAAGTTCCTGGAGAGCAAAAAGTTCAAGATGCTTACCCTTGGAATCCTTCTGCCCTACCTCCAGCAGGTAGATTGTCTAAGCTTCTCAGACCTAAAGGATGCTTATACTCACATCCTTATTCATCCAGACCACAGACAATATCTCAGATTTGTGGTGGGAGGAAACCATTACCAGTACAGGGTACTCCCTTTTGGCCTAACCTCCGCCCCCAGGGTTTTAACCAAGTGCCTGGTGGTGGTGGCGGCCTATCTCAGGGTTCAAGGGCTCTTTGTGTTTCCCTACCTGGACAACTGGCTCATCAGAGGTCAGTCTCCAAAGGAGACCAATCAAGCCACCCTCTGCACTGTCTGTCTTCTCCATCATCTGGGGTTTGTCATAAACTTCGCAAAGTCCGCTTTGCGCCCCTCACAGAACATGGAGTTCATAGGAGTAAGGCTAGACACTCTTCAGGCAAAGGCCTTTTTGCCTGTGGACAGGGCCCACAGACTGGATCTGGCCAGACAATTCCACAGCAATTCTCTGGTCTCTGCCAGACAATTCCTGAGGCTCTTAGGCCACATGGCATCCACGGTACATGTAACTCCACATGCCCGTCTGCACATGAGGCCAGCCCAGTGGGGCCTCAGAACTGAGTGGCTGCAGGCCACAGGACACCTGACAGACAAGGTCAGGGTGTCCAAGCTACTAGCCTCCTCTCTACAGTGGTAGCTTCATCTTCCGAATCAGGGGCAAGGAGTGCCTTTTCAAGCACCTCCACACTCTCAAGTGCTGACAACCGATGCTTCTCTTCAAGATTGGGGTGCACATTGCCAAGAAGCATGCACTCAGGGCCTGTGGTCTCCTTGGGAAGCCACACAGCAGATCAATTTCCTGGAGCTCAGAGTGATCCGCTTAGCCCTGCAGACTTTTTCTCATGTCCTCTCTCACCAGTCCGTCTTAGTTCAGACGGACAATCAGGTTGCTATGTTATATGTGAACAAGCAGGGGGGCACAGGGTCCCGACCTCTCTGTCAGGAGGCACAGGACCTGTGCTCCTGGGCAGTCAATCATGGCATACTTCTCAGGGCGGTCTATCTCCCTGGACAAGAGAATTACCTGGCAGACAGACTGAGCAGGATTCTACAGCCACACGAATGGCAGTTGAATCCTCTTGTGGCTCAACAGATCTTCCTAAGATGGGGTTTTCCCACCATAGATCTCTTTGCCAGTCCACTGAACCATCAACTGCCCAGGTTCTGCTCCAGACAGCCACATCCTCTCAGAGTAGCAACAGATGCATTTCTCATCCATGGTCTACAGGCCTCCTATATGCGTTTCCTCCCATGCCTCTAGTGCCCAAGACACTGTTCAAAGTGATCCGGGACAAGGCCTCGGTGATCCTGGTGGCCCCCAGATGGCCAAGGCAATCGTGGTTCCCACTTCTTTTGCAACTGGCGGTGGACACTTCTCTTCCTCTGGGGATGTAACCAGATCTTCTGACTCAGGAGCAGGGAACTCTCTTGCACCCCAACCTCCAGTCCCTCAACCTGATGGCCTGGCTGCTGAAAAGGGTAGTTCTAGCACCCTTACTGTTGCCTAGGGAAGTGGAGGATGTGGTCTTGGCCTCTAGGAGGCAGTCCACTCGGAAGTCATATGCCCTCAAGTGGCGTAGGTCCTCCAACTGGTGTGCTCAACACAAGCAGGATCCTTTCTCATGCTTGGTACCAGTGGTGCTGCAATATTTGCTTTACCTATCCAATCTGGGCCTTAAATCCAACTCTGTTAGGGTCCATCTCAGTGCTCTCTCTTCGCACCATTCACCAGTGGAGGGTCAATCTCTCTCAAGCCACCCTTTGGTTGCTCAATTCCTCAGAGGCCTACTCTTGCTCGAGCCTCCAGTTTGTCCACCTGCCCCTGAGTGGGATTTGAATGTGGTCTTGCAGCGCCTTATCTGCCCACCATTTGAGCCTATGGCTACTTGTCCTTAGCACTTTCTCTCCTGGAAAACGTTGTTTTTGGTAGCTCTTACCTCAGCAAGGCGAGTGAGCGAACTTCAGGCCCTGGTGTCAGAGGCACCATACACTAGGTTCTATAGGAACAGGGTAGTCTTACGGACTCACCCTAAGTTCCTTCCCAAGGTTGTCTCCTCCTTCCACCTCAGTCAGGAGGTGGTTCTTCCGACTTTCTTTCCTGGGCCGCATGCCAGCCGGGCTGAGATGGTCTTGCATACCTTGGACTTGTAGGAGGGCGTTGTCCTTCTACCTTAACCGTACGCAGGAGCATCGAAGGGCTGTCCAGCTCTTCGTATCTTTTGACCATAATAAATTGGGGTTAACTGTCTCCAAGCGTACCCTGTCCTTTTGGGTAGCAGACTGTATCGCCTGGGCATATAGGGCAGCCGGCCTCTCCTTGCAGGGTCGAGTCACGGCCCACCGTGTCAGGGCGAAGGCTGCGTCAGTGGCTCATCTCCGCTCTGTTCCGTTGGCAGACATCTGCAGGGCCGCTATTTGCTCTTCAAGTCAGACTTTTGCGGCCCACTACTGCCTCGAGAGGGAGTCCTGCAGGGACAGTGCTTTCGGACAGGCTACTCCGTAATTTCTTTGAGGTTTAGTCAACTCCTACCCTCCGGCCCTGGTGTTGGGCTACCGTACGGGGGCGTTCTCAGAGAAGATTCTTTTCGTACATGCTGAGGCTCTAGAGGGAGCTCAGTTTTTCAGCTTTGGGTCCCCAGTAGCCTTAAGCTGGGGAGTCCCATATGTGAGGACTGACTTCCTGCTTGGTCCTGGAGAAAGAGTAGTTACTCATCTGTAACAGCTGTTCTCCAGGAGCAGCAGGAATCAGTCCTCACAACCCTCCCTCTTCCCCTTGGAGTTGCAGTCATATATTTCATTTTGTTTTTTTGCTGTCTTTTAGCTGTGTCATCTGACTGAGCAAGATGGCACCCTTGGGTGGGAAGGGGACCGCGCATGCGTGCTGCAGACCCAAAGGCTTTCTTTGAAAGCTGGGGAAATGCTCTGCATGGGGGCTCCGTCGGCGCCGCCGTCACCCATATGTGAGGACTGATTCCTGCTGTTCCTGGAGAACACCTGTTACAGGTGAGTAACTACTCTAACTGGGCAATATCCCTTGTACAGGTGAGAATCTATTCGGCAAGAATTGGCAAGAGAAGGCCAATGAATTGGATGCTGACAACTCTACTTTGGATAGACTGTCCAAAGCCACAGCTGATTCTGCAAGGAGAAAATCTTTCAAGAAACCATTCTCCAAGAAGTTTTATCCTTCTTATTCCCAGCAGGCACGTTCTGCAGGTCTACCTGCCCAAAAGAGTCAGCAACCACCTAAACAGAGGAAAGCAAGACTGCTAAGCCTCAACCGTCTCAGCAGTCTCAGCCTCCACAAGGCTTTTGACTTCCATCTAGAGAACTTAGCCTTCCTGGCTCTCAATGGTCCCGAACCTTCCACCATTCCAGGAAGATTGTGTCACTTTGCCCCCAGATGGGGGCAGATAACAGCAGAGCATTGGACTCTCTCCATTATAAAAGAGGGGTACAAGCTTCACTTTCTGTGCATGCCCCCTCCCACAGTAGTAAGACAATTCAATTCTCAGACCTCTCTCATCAATCTGTCAGATCAAGAGGTCACTATCCTTCTTGCCCAAGGGGCAATAGAAGAGGTACCCATTTCTCAACAGGGTACAGGGTTTTACTCCCCCTATTTCCTTATCCCAAAGAAAACGGGGACACAGACCTATTCTAGATCTCAGAGAACTGAACAAATTCCTGTTCAAAGAGAAATTCAAGATGATTTCTCTGAGAGCCCTGCTGCCATACCTTCAGAGTCAGGATTGGCTTTGTTCTCTAGATCTCAAGGATGCGTACACTCATGTTCTCATCCATCCAACTCACAGAAAGTTCCTTCAGTTCCTTATTCAAGGAAAGCACTACTAATACAGGGTGCTTCCTTTTGGCCTGGCCTCAGCACCAAGGGTGTTTACGAAATGCATGGCTGTGGTAGCAGCATTTCTTCGCATTCTAGGAATATTCGTCTTCCCATACTTAGACGACTGGCTCATTCAAGCCCCATCAGAGTCAGAGGCCAGGATTTCTCTATCTTGCACAATGCGTATCTTTCAGTATTTGGGCCTGGTCATAAACATCCCAAAATCCAGCCTAAATCCCACTCACTCTCTAGAGTTCATAGGAACTTTGCTGGATACCATGAAAGCAAGAGCCTATCTTCCCCAGACCCGTTGCCTTCTCATGGTGCAGTTAGCTTCTCAAGCAGTGCTAAAGCCTCATCTCACTGCTCGAGAAACGTTACAACTACTAGGCCACATGGCATCTACCGTGCATGTGGTTCCTTATGCTCGCCTCCATATTAGAGCAGCCCAGTGGACTTTATCCACTCAATGGACCCAGGCATCAGGGTGCCTGTCAGACAAAATAGCTAACACAAATCGCCTTATTTTGTCACTCCAGTGGTGGCAGTCCACTCAAAACCTGTTGTTGGGGTCCTCATTTCAACAGCCTTTACCCCAGGCAGCTCTCACAACAGGTGCTTCACCAGTGGGTTGGGGAGCTCATCTGCAAGACCTCTCCACCCAAGACAATTGGACTCCACAGGAGACTCATCTACATATCAGTCTCTTAGAGCTCAGAGCAATCTTCCTTGCTCTGCGAGTGTTCCATACCCTGCTCAGCTACAAGACAGTCCTCATTCATACGGACAATCAAGTAGCCATGTTCTGTGTGAACAAGCAGGGAGGAACAGGCTCTCTCTCGCTTTGCAACGAAGCTTTGCGACTATGGGCCCTCGCCAGAGAGTATCAGATTCATCTCCTGGCAGCGTATCTTCCAGGTATCCAAAACTCTTGGGCAGACAGACTCAGTCGAGTTCTGCTTCCACACGAATGGTCTCTACATGCAGACCACATGGCCAAGATTTTTCAAATTTGGGGAACTCCGGACATAGACCTCTTTGCAAGTCCGTTGAATGCCAAACTTCCCCAGTTCTGTTCCAGAATTCTGGCTCAGGGCTCTCAGGCCAGGGATGCTTTCCTTCTTTATTGGGGTCATGACTTCCTTTATGCCTTTCCACCCATTCCCCTGATTCCCAAAACCCTGTTCAAGCTTCAGAGAGATAGAGGCCGTATGATTCTCATAGCTCCACATTGGCCACGGCAAGCGTGGTACCCTCTGCTTCTACATCTCTCTCAAGCTCCCTCTCTGGAGTTAGGGTCCGCTCCAGATCTCCTTTCTCAGGAGAACAGAATGTTATGGCATTCCAATCCCCAGTCTCTGCATATCAGGGCTTGGTTGCTTAAGGCCTAGATCTTCAGGAACTTAACCTTCCTCAGCAAGTAAAAGATATCCTTTATGCTTCTAGAAAACCTTCCACAAGACGCTCTTATGCTTTCAAGTGGAAAAGGTTTACCATATGGTGCTCGCAGAAGGGTCTTAGCCCCCTTGCGATACCTCTGGAATCATTACTGGAGTATCTCCTTCATTTATCCAATGCAGGACTTAAGACTAACTCAGTAAGGGCCCATTTGGGTGCTATTGCAGCTTCTTTCAAGCCTTAAAATGGACAACCTATTTCCTCCCATCCTCTTATAGCAAGATTTATGAGAGGCCCTCTTCTAACTAAGCCTCCCATTAGGCCACCACCGGTGGCATGGGACTTAAACCTGGTTCTTGGCCAGCTCATGAAGCCACCTTTCAAACCCTTAGCTACTACCACGTTGAAATTCTTTTCTTGGAAAGTTATGTTATTGCAGTCACATCAGCATGTCGCATCAGTGAGTTGCAGGCACTAGTGGCTGATCCTCCTTATACAAGGTTCCATGATGACAAGGTAGTCCTTAGGACTCATCCACACTTTATGCCAAAGGTGGTTTCGCCTTTTCATTTGAACCAAGCGGTCTACCTGCCTGTGTTTTTTCCAAGGCCTCATGCATCAAATGCAGAAAGGAATCTTCATACTTTGGACTGTAAAAGAGCTTTAGCTTTTTATTTAAGAGAACACAGCAGCATAGAAAGTCCTCTCAACTCTTTGTTGTTTTTGATCCTTCTCATCTGGGACTTCCAGTCTTCAAGAGAACACTGTCCAACTGGATTGCACAGTGTATTTTCTTTGCCTATCAGAGTAAGAATCTTCCTCTGGAGGGCCATGTCACAGCTCACAATCTGAGAGCCATGGCAGCTTCAATGGCTCATCTGCACTCTGTGTCTATTGACGACATCTGTCGAGCAGCCACTTGGGCCTCAGTTCATACCTTCACAGCCCATTACTGCTTGGACAAGGACTCCCGCCGGGATGCCTTGTTTGGTCAGACTGTTCTCCAACACCTGTTCCATACCTAATCAACTCCTACCCACCATCCCTGGTAGGATGCCCGAGATCCATGGGGGGAAGTGGAGCCCTTTCACAGGGACTCACAACTTCTGGGGTCTCTCCCTGGCATCTAAAGCTAGGGAGTCCCCATATGTGAAGGCTACATTCCTGCTTGTTCCTGGAGATAGCATAGTTACTCACCTGTAACAGGTGATCTCCAGGAACAGCAGGAATTTAGTCTTCACAACCCACCCACCTCCCCTAGGAGTTGTATCTCTCTATATCTTTCTCTTTCCCTCTCTCTCTTTGTCTCAGCTTTAAACTCAACTGGAGAGAGGCAGTTGTGAAAGGCGGGAAGGCAGCACACAGGTGCTGTGGGATGCTCCCAAAAGCTTTCTAATTGGACGCTGGGGGGCGTTCCCATGCAGGCTCCATCGGTACCGACAATACCCATGTGTGTAGATTAAATTCCTGCTGTTCCCGGAGATCACATGTTACAGGTGAGTAACTATGCTTTATGGAAGCTTGTTTACACCAGGATGGCTTCCGGTTTCCATATTGACTGGTTTCTACAGTAGTAGCCTAATCATGGGACCTAGCCATCTGAGGGGTTAAGACATTTCCATCTTAATCATTGGACCTTATTTTTTTTGATATAGCAGCCCTTTGACTTAAAATTTAATACAAGATTTTATAGATTGAACCATGCCCTTAATAGGGAACTGGGTAATAGTAGCAATACAGGGTGGCCCAAAAAGTGAGAACATCTCGTAAATTAAAAGCTTAAATAGTTTACTTATTTACCTGTTTAGCTATATAACGTCTCTATTTCGACAATTTCTGGTCGCCATCTTTGTTTTTTTAATTTGTCAATCGTTTACATCTGTCTTTTTGAATTTTTAAATAACTTATATCCTACGAGATGTTCTCACTTTTTTGGGCCACCCTGTAGAATGCATAATTCCATTAAAGCATCCAAATCAAACAATTTCTATGAAACATGTTAAAATATCACAAATGTATACCCCCTCCTCAAATCTATAACCACAACTACCTTTTGTAGTCAGTGTCCAACCTTTCCAAAAGCAGATGCTTTTCTCCAAAGAGGTAAGTTTGGACTTCGAAGCTCATGCCAAAAATGAAAGGCTGCTCCCTTTTAAAGTTGATCCCTTGACAGAAAGTACAACTAACCTACAGTCTGAATATAGAGCCCTACTAGGGCTATAGTTAGCCACACATCTGAGGTTGGTCACTTCATGAAGAATTTAAAAACTTGTCAGTTATTTTAAAAACCTGTAGATAGGAGAGGAAGCCAGTGTAAAATACTCAGTTGTGGCTGTATCCCATTGTTTTTCACAGCAAAGTAACTTTAGCCACTGTTTAACAATTGTAGTCTGCCAATACTTTTGGGTAATCCAGATTAATTAGTACAGTCTGGGAAAGGACTACACTATGAACAATTTTTCTTCATTTGTTTTTCAAGTCGCTCCAAATAGGCCTAATCAGATGTAATGCTGAAAATGACTTTATATATTTGAAATCTAGTCCTCCAGGGATAAAGTTGAAATTGACAGACTATTTTTGATTGAATCATAGAAGTTCTTCCTTCAGTGACCAAATGCTTTAGACTAGAGGAAAAGCTCCCCTAGAAAAGAGCACATCTGGACCTGAGCCTAAGGGAAGAGTTTTCTTCCATTGAGAGATTATGAATATTAATATCAGACCAGAAGGTTCAGTGTGGGTTACAACCTAAACCTAAGTTCCTATTCGTTTCTCCAGGCCAGTCCAGGAAAGGTAGGGTTGTCAGCCCCCTCCAGCAGCTGAGGACTGAAAGATATAGAGTTCTGCTGACACCCTATCCAGTTCCCCCTGGTGCCAAGGACTCAGTCTTTCAGTCCTCAGCAGCTGGATAGGACCGTTTTTATTCTTGCTCCTGCTCCGTGTTAAAAAAACAAAAACAAAAAAAACAAATAGAGAAACTCAATTAGCTGTTTGTGTGGGGGGAAGCGAGGCTGTTTAGTCCTAGCTGGGCTGTAATTCCAGCGTTAAATTGCTTTTGGAGCTGACAGCTTCCCTGAGAGTACAGGCAGCAGGGGCAGAACCTGCCTCACGGTGTTCAGAGCCTCCGTTTGGCCTGTCTGGGAGAAAGGGTCTGGGAGCACCAGGTGTACCTTCCTCGATTGCCGGGATGACTTCTGCTAGCAGCGGGGTTCAGCAGATCTCAGGCTTGCGGTGTAATCAGCAATCGCGGTGTAATCAGCGATTGCAGTGCCAGTTTGGGAGCGTGGCAGTGCGTTGAGTGACGGCGAAGGGGGGCCCCAGTTCTGCGCATGCTGCCAGTCACGGCGGCGTGTGTGCAGTGCCGAGGACGACTGAGTTTGGCTGGGCCGGGGCTCTGCAGATTGTGTCTTCACCGTGGCAGCGGTTTAGAGCGGTGTTTGGTTTTAATAGAGGAGGGGAGCAGCTTCAGGGGAGCTCTCCGGGAGGCCGCAAGAAAAGGCAGGAAAAGCAGCCATTTTGCCTGCAGCACTGCTGTCTCCTGCGGTAATGGCGAAAGAGCCTAAAAAGAAGGCAAAGTCCAAAAAGTCTTCGGGGCAGTCCTCAACCGGGGTTTCTGCTCAGCCTCAGGTGGAGGGATTGCACGAGAACATGGAGTCTTTATTTTCCGCAGACTTTATTCTGGCATTGCACAGGGCTTATTGCCTCAAAGAACAGACGCAGAGCAGGAGCTGCGGGGGTCCTGAAGGCAGATGGTAGGCTAGAGGCAGACCCAGGGGAGGGTCCCTCTTATAGAGAGCCTCTGACAGATTCGTTCGTGATGTCGCCTTGCAAGGCTCAGGGAAAGCGCAATGCAGTGGATTCCACACTGTAGCGCTTACTGCAACTTTGAGCAGTGAGCCCGTTACCATTGCACCAGTGCGAACTAGGTTGGTACTCCATTTATTTTGTGGTTCCCAAAAAGGAAGGTTCGTTTTGGCCTATTCTCGATCTCAAGCACGTGAACCACTGTTTGCGGGTGCCGCACTTCCGGATGGAAACACTGAAGTCGGTAATTTTGTTGGTAAGGCCAGGGGAGGTGCTTTCGTCAATAGACCTTACCAAAGCTTACTTGCACATTCCTATCAGGCCGGAACACCACAAGTTTCTGTGGTTTGCCCTTCCCATAGGTCATTTTCAGTTCCGAGCTCTGCCGTTTGGGCTGGCGACTGCTCCGCGTACTCTTACCAAGGTCATGATCATGGTGGCAGTGGCTTTACGGCAGGAAGGCATTCGGGTGCATCCCTATGTGGACGACTGGTTGATTCAGGCAGACTCCGAGGCAGAGTCAATGGTAGCAACCAAGCGGGTAGTAGTTTTTGGAACAGCTTGGTTGGGTGGTAAACCGGGTCAAGAATCGGCTGCAACCAGTACAGTGGCTGCAGTATCTCGGAGCGGTGTTTGATATGGTGGTCGGGTCGGTTTTTCTACCCGAGGACCAGATGCGCAAGCTTTAAGGGCAGGTGCAGCAGTTTTTGCACATGAAGGCTCCGGCATGGCGTTACATGCAACTCTTGGGGTCAGTGACAGCAGCTTTAGAGCTGGTGCCTTGGGCCAGAGCGCATATGAGACCGCTGCAGAGGTCTCTTTTATCTCAGTGGTCGCCGCAGCAACATGAGTTGTCTCAGAAGCTGGTGTGTCCGCAAGAGGTGCAAGGCAGTCTGAATTGGTGGTTGGAGTCCGCATCTTCTAGCGGACATGCCATTGCAGCAGCCGGACTGGGTCCTGATCACCACGGATGCCAGTCTCTTGGACTGGGGGACGCATTGTCTATCTCAGGTGGTGCAGGGTGGCTGGACCTTGGAAGAGGCTCAGTGGTCGATCAATCGCCTAGAGTTGAAGGCAGTGCACCTGTTGCTAGTACAGTTCAAGATTCTGGTACGGGGAAAAGCGGTTCAAATTTTCTCCAACAATGTAGTGATGGTCTCCCATATCAATCGCCAAGGGGGCACCATCAACGCCTCCTTGCTGGAGGAGAGCCAGTTGTTACTGCAGTGGGCAGAGTCCCATCTGGTAGCCCTTTCGGTGGCTCACGTGGCAGGAAAGGACAACATCCATGCCGACTATCTCAGTCGGAACTTCCTGGATCCAGGAGAATGGGAGATGCCACACATGCATGGTGGCATCTCCCAAAGGCTTTCTTTGAAAGCTGGGGGGATGCTTCCATGAGGGCTCTGTCAGTGCTGATTCCTGCTGTCCCTGGAGAACACCTGTTACAGGTGAGTAACTACACTAAATCTTCCTTATCCAACAGCCAACCCAAGGTTAGCAGTAGCACATTAAACAGCACAGGTGACAAAGGTGATCCCCGAGGGATCCCACACTCTGGTTTCCATGGCCTTGAGCGTTCAGCCCTAACTTGCACTGTACGACTCAGATTACACTCAAAGCCTGAAAACAACTCTGAAGCATTCCCTGCAACTCCCAGATAATCCAGAATGGCCAACAGCATCTTGCAATAAGCAACATCAAAGGCCACACTCAGATCAAACTGTAGCAGGACTGCTGTATGCCCCCTAACCACTATTCAGATCTGAAACAAGTATACCAAGTAACCATTCCATATTATGAAATTTATGAAACCCATACTGCAAACTGTTCAAACGGTCATGATCTTCCAAGTATTGTATAAGCTGACCCACAACCATTGCTTCCAATATCTTCATATAGAATGGTATGTTTGCTATTGGACAAAAATTAGAGGCATTAGCTAAATTAGCTGTTACGCCTTTTGGGATAGGTGATATTATTTTAACTCTTATCACCAATGGATAACCTCCCTCTGTTTGGAGGGTAACTACCATTTCATAAAGCCAACATTTAAAGAAAGTGATGTAGAACGAGCAATAACCATGCACACATCCACTGGTGAAAACATCTTAGTATATTTACGAAAACAACTCAAACTCTTTAAAAGATGATATCCTAAATTGTTCCTGGACATCATCTCCCACGTATGCTGACTCCAACTCACCCCTAGGTGAGAGTGTTAGTAATTGGGGCAAGGTACTTCGGGCCGGAAGGTCGGGGGTTCAAATCCCACTAGAGGACAGCAACCTTGGGCCGGAAGGACTGGGATTTCTAGTCCCACAGGTGCTCCTTGTGGTCTTGGGCAAGCCACTTAACCCTCCATAGCCCATGTTCCCTGTAAAATAGTTCTCTGTGTGCTGTGCTTTCCTGTCTAATCAATGTGTTTATACCTCAAAAATTTCCTGTCATGATTTGACAATTTCAAATCTGTAATCAAACCGCTGCTGATCACTGGAAGTAGCGGTATACAAATGTATACTAAATAAATAAAATAAAAAAAATAAATAAAAATAAATATCCCCCCCACCCCCCCCCCCCATAGACTACTTCATTATTTGTACCTTATTCTGAAAAAATATCCACCAATACTTGCAACAATGAGGGATCAGGTCATAATTTCAAATGCTCAGCCAAAAATGTAGGCGACACCTTACCCTGCATGTACACACTATACCCTGTATCTTATTGATTGTTTGCTGTTCAGACCGCCTTGATTGCAGGATAAGGCGGTATAGAAATACGTTTAAATAAATAAATAAAATAAATAAATAGCAGCTGCTGTTGCAACAGTGCCTGTGTAATTAACTTTTCGTAATACTACTTCTTTCAAACCTGTCTAATCAGTCCTTTATAGCTGCGATAACTACATTTCCACAAGGATTTATCCTCTTCATTGGCAGATCAGTGCCATCTAAATTCTAGTCTCCTACATTACTTTCTCAGCACCCTAAGATTTTGGGAATACCAGGGGTGGTCCTGTATACCCCGTGCTTTAAGAACTACTGGAGGTATCTCTTCTAAGAACTCCCATGAGGCCATAACCCATTCTTCAAGAGAATTACCTGACTACTGTTCCAGTTACAGAATCCCCTTTTCCTCATCCTCCCAAAAAACCTCTGAGGCTATATATTTATGCATAGTCTTGGCTTAAGAGTCACAATAAGACTTCAAGTTTCATTGGATTCAGAGCACCCAGCATTTGTTTACAAATGGTCTATCTAGCTAAATATCATGTCTACTCAAATGGACCCCCCTTTGCATTCCAGGCACATCATTGTATACTTACCATAGGTACTTCAGCACTTAAGGCCTTGAAGGTCGATGTGTAACAGTTTTGTAATTCTAAAATAAAACCAATTTCCTTATCCTGCTAGACCAGTCCAGGTGCATGGGTTATGCCTCCCCACACAGCAGGTGAAAACAGACCAGAGCAACTAAGTGATATTACTTGGTATATCTACTGATGCACCACTTAGAAAAGCCAATATTGTCTGCCTCCAGCAGTTGGCAAGGTGTTAGGACTGGTGCAGCAGTGCAGATAGGTATCTTACTGGCCCAGACCATGGTTCTGTGGCATGTGACACACTAATAGGTATAACATCTGTTCGTCACTCTTGATTATGCCTTTGCAACCCCTCCCCCCTCCCAACGGCTGCCCTGTGTCCAGTGCTATTTCTCATGGGACAGGAAATATTGGTCTGGTCCTGATACGCAAGGTCAGAGTGAAAGTTAGATGGAGCTGGCCACCAACCTTGTAGTCATTTGTTTACATGTGATTAAACTTGGGCTTTGAAAGAATAGAGACAGCCAAGAACTTTGAAAATGTATCCTCTTTACCATATCACAAATGAAGCCTGGTAGTTTCTAATATGTCATTGCCTATCCCTGCACTTCATATGGGGAGAACTCACAGGATGTGAGTGAGATTGAGGATAAATCATAGAAGCATAGAAACATGACAGGCCATATGGTCTCTTTCTGTCTGGTGCTTCACCAGTGGGTTGGGGAGCTCATCTGCAAGACCACTCACTTAGTGTATTTTTCTCTTTGGGCCTTAGGCCTCACAAGAAATTTTCCTCATGGAAAAACCAGCCTCCGGGTTTAAGAAATGCACTAAGTGCAGCGGTACTATTTCTGTTAGACACCCATGAATGGTGTCTTAAATGTTTGGGTCCTGAACACTCCATTTCGGATTGTCCGTCCTGCTCTCTGATGTCTAAACGGGGTTTACAGAACCGAGCAGCTAAGCTCCATGTGCTGTTTCCCGCTGATGCAGCTTCGGTAGCATCGACGTCTTCCAGGGCTGCTTCTTCCCCCAATGGATCTCAGGTAACCAAACATAAATCCAGCCGGTCCTCGAAGGGTAGATCTCCCTCTAAGCATCGAGATGCCTCCGGGCTGCCTTGAGGATCCTGCACCGGCAAAACAACCCCGGCGGGAAGCTACGGCTTCCAAAGCTCCACCTGTTAGAATGCTCTGGGGTACCAGCACAACCTTCCGGTACCGAGTTCCAGGCATTCATGGCGTTGATGGATCAGAATGTTCTGTCCATGCAGCAGGCTATCAGTGCCTTCATCCAAGCTGCGACGCCGTTGATACCACAACAAACTCCGTTGTCTGTATCGACTCTGGTACCGGCACCAGCGCCGATACCGGTACCGACTGCATCGGCATCGACCAGGATACCGACTGCAGCGGTTCCTTGTCCAGGGCTGCTCATCGGTACCGATCCGGTTCCGATGACGCCTGATGTCGATACTGCTCGATACGCGTACCGAGCGTTAGAAGAGCACCCTGACAGACGGTACTTTGATTCCTCTGGTGATTCTGATACATCAGAGGAGTCTGCTGAAGTATCTATAACCCTTCCTGAAGAGCCGCCTTCTCCAAAAAGAAGAATGTCTCCTCCAGAGGACTTGTCCTTTCAAGACTTCATAAGAGAAGTGGCTAAAGGTCTTTCTATTTCAGTATCCTCTGAATCAGAGCCTAGAGCAAAAAAATTAGATATTTTGGGTTTTTCTAAGGCTCCTAAAGAGGCAGTCACCTTACCAATTCATGAGATTCTTTATGAACACATGATTGATTTATGGGAGACTCCTCTCACTATCTCTCCTCATTCTCGCAGATTGGACACTATGTATCGTGTCCCTCCCTGTCCTGGTTTTCATAAAACACAGCTTCCTCACCATTCCATTGTGGTACAGTCAGCTATGAAGAGGATAAAGAGTACAAAGAGACACTCTTCTACTCCTCCAGGAAGAGAATGCAGGACCTTGGATGCTTTTGGTAGAAAAATCTTCCAAGCCAGTATGCTTGTTGCCAGAATCAACTCCTATAGTCTTTACATGGGTATGTTTCTAAAGGAGGTTGCAGATAAACTGCACACTTTCCTCCCTTTTCTACCAGAAGATAAAAGGGATGAATTCCTCATTTGGCTTAAGCATACTCAAGACATTTCAAAGTTTTCCAACAGGGCAGCCTTTGATTCCTTTGAAGGTGCCAGCAGAGCTTCTGGCATTGCCATTGCTGCTCGCAGAATTGCTTGGCTCCAAGCTTCTGATTTAGAACCCTGGGTTCAAGATGGATTAGGAAATCTTCCCTGTACAGGTGAAAACCTGTTTGGCAAAGAATGGCAAATAAAAGCCACTCAAATGGATGCAGAAAATTCTGCTCTGGATAGACTTTCAAAGTCATCCTCCATTCCTGCCAAGAAAAAACCCTTCAAGAAGTCTTTTTTTCAAAAAGGGCAGATTCCCTTCTACTTCTGGCCAACAATCCTCTACAGGTCACTTTGCTACTAAGCGTCAGCAACCTAAACAGGCCAGGCCTAAGACTATAGGGGCTGCTGCAACTCAGCAGACCCAACCTCCTCAGGGTTTTTGACTTGATGCTAGAGAACTTAGCCTTTCTGGCTTTAAAACAGCCAGAACCTCTCACCATTCCAGGAAGGTTAGCTCATTTTGCTCCCAGATGGGAGCAGATTACATCAGAGCAGTGGACCCTCTCCATAAGAGAGGGCTACAAACTTCATTTCTCAGACCTTCCTCCCCACACCATGGTGAGACATTTCAATTCTCCCACATCTCTTCTCGACCTTCTAGGTCAAGAGGTGGCTACCCTTCTTGCCCAAGGGGCAATAGAAGAAGTTCCCCTTCTTCAACAAGGGTCAGGGTTTTACTCCCCCTATTTTCTCATTCCAAAGAAGACAGGGGGATACAGACCCATATTAGATCTCAGAGAATTGAACAAATTTCTATGCAAGGAGAAGTTCAAGATGCTTTCTCTGGGCACTCTCCTTCCATACCTTCAAAGTCAGGATTGGCTTTGTTCTCTAGATCTCAAGGATGCGTACACACATGTCCTCATCCATCCATCTCACAGAAGATTCCTCCATTTTCTTTTCCAAGGAAAACATTATCAATACAGAGTGCTTCCGTTTGGTCTGGCCTCTGCCCCAAGATTGTTCACCAAATGCATGGCAACAGTAGCTGCATTTCTACGCACTCTGGGAATATTTGTATTCCCATACCTGGACGACTGGCTCATCCGAGCTCCATCTCAGTCAGAGGCCCAGACTTCCCTGGACTGCACAAGGCGCATTCTACAGTATCTGGGACTTGTGGTAAACCTCCCAAAGTCCCAGCTCACCCCTACTCAGTCCCTAGAGTTCATAGGGGCCTGGCTAGATACTACCACTGCAAGGGCCTATCTTCCTCAGGCCCGTTGCCTAGGCCTAGTGCAGTTAGCCTCTCAGGTTCAGTCAAAGAGCCACTTAACTGCCCGGGAGATGCTACAACTGCTAGGCCACATGGCTTCCACAGTGCATGTGGTACCCTATGCTCGCCTACATATGAGAGCAGCCCAATGGACTTTGTCCACCCAGTGGACTCAAGCATCAGGGGCTCTCTCAGACCAAATAGCAACCTCCAAACGTCTCTTTTGGTCTCTCCAGTGCTGGATGTCCACTCAGAATCTGTTGCTGGGGTCCCCCTTCCAACAGTTGTTGCCCCAAGCAACTCTCACAACAGATGCCTCCCAAACAGGTTGGGGAGCTCATCTACAAGACCTCTCCACTCAAGGCACTTGGTCCCCACAGGAGACCTTTCTTCATATCAATCTCTTGGAGCTTCGAGCAGTCTTTCTAGCTCTCAAGGTCTTTCATACCCTGCTCAGCTACAAGACAGTCCTCATTCATACGGACAATCAAGTAGCCATGTTTTACATAAACAAGCAAGGAGGAACTGGCTCTCTGTCGCTTTGCAACGAAGCTTTAAGATTGTGGGCCTTCGCCAGAGAGCATCAAATCCATCTCCTGGCAGTATACCTCCCAGGAATCCAAAACTCTTGGGCAGACAGACTCAGTCGAGTTCTGTTCCCACACGAATGGTCCCTGCACATGGATCAGGTACTCAGAATCTTCCAAGAATGGGGAACCCCGGACATAGACCTCTTTGCAAGTTCGTGGAATGCCAAACTTCCCCGATTCTGTTCCAGAATTCCGTGTCAGGGAGTTCAGGCCAAGGATGCCTTCCTCCTTCACTGGGGTCAGGGTTTCCTGTATGCCTTTCCACCCATTCCCTTGATTCCCAAGACTCTGTTCAAACTCCAGAGGGATCAAGGATCTATGATCCTCATAGCTCCACGCTGGCCACGTCAAGTGTGGTACCCTCTACTTCTGCATCTCTCCCAAGCCCCCTCTCTGGACTTGGGAGCTGCTCCAGACCTTCTGTCCCAGGAGGAGGGGACTTTGTGGCACCCAAACCCCAAGTCCCTTCACCTCAGAGCTTGGTTACTGAAGGCCTAGACCTTCAAAGCTGGAATCTTTCTCAACAAGTGAAGGATATCCTCTATGCTTCCAGAAAACCTTCGACTAGGCGTTCCTATGCTTTTAAATGGAAAAGATTTTCCATTTGGTGTGCTGAAAGGAGTCTCGACCCTCTAGCACTACCTTTGAATTCTCTATTGGAATACCTCCTGCATCTTTCCGATGCAGGCCTTAAGACGAATTCAGTAAGGGTCCATTTGAGTGCTATTGCAGCATCCCTTAAGCCTATCAATGGACAACCTGTTTCCTCTCATCCTCTTATTGCAAGATTCATGAGGCCTTACTATAACTAGACCTCCCATTAAGCCTCCTCCGGTGGCATGGGATTTAAATCTGGTTCTTGGTCAGCTTATGAAGCCTCCTTTTGAACCCTTAGCCACCACCTCCTTGAAATTTCTTTCCTGGAAGGTTATTTTCCTCATTGCAGTCACCTCAGCTCGCCGCATCAGTGAGCTTCAGGCCTTAGTGGCTAATCCACCTTATACAAGGTTCCATCATGATAAGGTAGTTCTTAGGACCAATCCACACTTTATGCCTAAAGTGGTCTCACCTTTTCATCTTAATCAAGAGTTATATTTACCTGTCTTTTTTCCAGCTCCTCATGCATCAAGTGCAGAGAAGAATCTTCATACTCTGGATTGTAAAAGAGCTCTTGCCTTTTACTTACAAAGAACACAGCAACATAGAAAGTCTTCCCAGCTCTTTGTTGCTTTTGATCCCTCTCATTTGGGACTTCCAGTCTCTAAGAGGACACTGTCCAATTGGATTGCTCAGTGTATTTCTTTCGCCTACCAGAGTAAGAACCTTTCTCTGGAGAGCCATGTCACAGCTTATAATGTGAGGGCCATGGCCGCCTCTATGGCTCATCTGAATTCTGTGTCCATCGACCAGATCTGTCGAGCAGCCACCTGGGCCTTGGTTCATACCTTCCCAGCCCATTACTGCTTGGACAAGGACTACCGCCAGGATGCCTTGTTTGGTCAGGCTGTTCTCAAACACCTGTTCCATTCTTAATCAACTCCTACCCTCCATCCCTGGATAGATGCCTGAGATCCATAGGAGGAGGTAGAACCCTTCCCAGGGTCTCATATCCTTGGGGTTCTCCCAGGCATCTTAGCTAGGGAGTCCCCATATGTGAAGACTCATTGCTGCTTGTTCCTGGAGATAGCACAGTTACTTACCTGTAACAGGTGATCTCTGGGAACAGCAGGAATAAGTCTTCACAACCCTCCCACCTCCCCTAGGAGTTGTATCTCTATCTGTCTTTCCTTTCCTCTCTCTCTCTTTTGTGTCAGCTTTAAAACTCGAACTGAGGAGAGGCGGTTAGGAAAGGCGGGAAGGCAGCGTGCAGGCGCTGTGGGATGCTCCCAAAAGCTTTCCTTTTTGGGAAGCTGGGGAGCGTTCCCGCGCAGGCTCTGTCGGTACCGACGTACCCATATGTGAAGACTTATTCCTGCTGTTCCCAGAGATCACCTGTTACAGGTAAGTAACTGTGCTATCTTTTCTACCTGTTTAGTCCCTTTAAGATCATCAAACAATCGTCCCCAGGTCCCACTTTTTTTTTCATGGACAGAGGTAACCCCCCCCCCCCCTACACTGTACCGTCCCCTTGGATTTTTGCAGCCCAAATGCATGACCCTACATTTTCCAGCATTAAATCTCAGCTGCTAAATTCTAGACCATTTATCAAGCTTAGCTACATCCTTCCTCATGTTATCTACTGCTTCCTGGGTGTCTACTCTATTGCAGATTTTGGTATCATCCACCGAGAGGCAAACTTTACCTGACAGCCCTTCTGCAATATCACTAACAAAGATGTTAAAAGAATCAGACCAAGGACAGATCCCTGCGGCACACCACTGGTAACATCCTTCTCAAATTGAGCTCCATTTACTTGTACACTGCCTCCTACTCAATCAATTTCTAACCCAGTCAGTCACTTTAGGGTCCATCCCTAGGGTGCTCTATAAGTCACCTGTTCGGAACTGTCAAAGGCTTAACTAAAATCTAAGTACACCAAAATAGGATGTTCTGTCCAACTCTCTGGTCACTCAGTCAAAGAAATCAATTGGATTTCTGGAAAAACTCATGCTGCCTTGGATCCTGCAATCCATTGGACTCCAGAAACCTCACTATCCTCTGTTTTAGCAGCCTTTCCATTAATTTACTCACCACAGAGGTCAGACTTATGGGCCTGTAGACCTCAACCTCATCCTTCTGCTTTTTGTGTAAAGGGACCACATGTGCCTTTCTCCAGTTCTGAGACCACTCCTGATGCTAAAAAAGCATGGAAAGGTCAGTCAGTGTAGCTGCTAGGTCTCCAAGTTAGATATTCTCAGATGTATCCTATCCGACTCCATCGCTTTATCTACTTTTAGTTTAGCTAGTTCCTCACAAACTCTTCTGAAAATCATTTAAGATCCCTTTCACATCTGTTCCTATTCATGGGTGTTTTCTGAGGTCCTGCTCCTGGCCTTTCATTTGTGAACACGGAAGCATTTCTTAAGCAATTCTGCTTTATCCTCATCAGCTTCTACATATTTCTCCTCTCTCCCCCCCCCCCCCCCCCTTAGTCTGATAATACCACTTTTACACTTCTCTTGCTAACACAACTGAAAAATATCTTGTCTCCCCCCCCCCCCCCTTATTGCATTGGCTATTTCTTCTTTTTCTATTTTTTCTTTCCTGACTTCTTTTCTCTAAGTATTGATGCTTGTCTTCCTCTGATCTTTTGTATTTTATGAAGGTCGCCATTTTTTTAAAAAATTTATTTTTCTTCATCTGTTTAGCTGCTTCATTTGAGAACCATAGTGGCCTTTTACCTTTTAGTTACCTTTATAATAAGGTTTCTCCTGGAACAAGCAGGATGTCTGCCCTCACGTATGGGTGACGGCAGCGCTGACAGAGCCCAGGCGGAGCATTTCCCCAGCTTTCAAAGAAAGCCTTTGGGACATGCTACCACACATACGTGGTCCCCCTTCCTGCCCAAGGGTGCCATCTTACTCAGTCTCCTTTTTTTCACAGAGCCCAACAGACTTTGGTCCTGTTTTCCCAGAAAAAATCCTTGCTAATATCTTTGGTTAGCTTTTCCTGGTTTGTGTACTGGTTCCTCTCCCTGCCTCGAGCCAGCACTGTTCTCTGCGCCTTTTTCTCCTTTTTTGATAGACTTGCCTCAACTGGCATTTGCCTTTTTTCACCCGGGGGTCTTCGATCCTGGCCGGGTGCTTCCAACCATATCTCCTAGTGGGTTCAGAAAACGTGACTACTGCAATCAAACTGTCAGTGACTGACACCCATTACTGCTGCCTAAGCTGCCTGGGACCGGGCCATGACATTACCACCTGCGACCTGTGCCAGGCCATGATGCCTAAGACAAACAAGAAGAGTTCAGAGTTGCAGGAAAAACTGTTCCCCAGGTCCAACTTTGCCCTGACCTCCCCAATGCCAAGCTACAAGCCCAGTTCTCCCAAGAGACCCAAGCATCCTTTGAGTCCTGTGGTGAACGGCTCCTTAGAGAAGACTTTGAACCCCAAGGAAAAAGTCCTCAGTCTACCGAAGTTGCACCAGAGAAACCTGGTAAAACTGTCAGGAGGGACTCTGCTCCTAGATGTGCCCTACCAAGGTCTTCAAGAAGGATTCCTTGGCTGGCGGAGATTGGGAGGTTCCTCGAGGCCATAGTCTTCATCGAGGGTGCACTCAGTGTTGGTGCTGGGCCCAAGGTCCTCGGTGCCTGCACGGAGAGCTGCAGAGCCTTCTGGTTTGGAAACCAGAATGGTGGCTCTGGAGCAGAATATCACTGCTATCCTGGCCTTGCAGCAGGCAATGATGGCTGGTTCATCTGCATTATCTGCCGTGATGACTGGGCCCCCAACTGTGGAGAAGTTCCCAGTCATTGAGCTGAGCTCTGAGCACCACTGGCCTTGGGTAAGTCCTCGGCATCAGTTGAGCTCCTGGTCCCAATCCTCAAGCATTTGGTCCTCTCCAGCTAGTTTCTGTGACTCATACCCCAGGTCCTCCATAGGCCACCAACTCCCTCGGCTCAGGCCTTGAGGCAGTGAGTCGCAGGGCCTCTGATTCATTGTCACCACTCAACAGAGTGGGAGACTGACAAGGCTTCCCTGGAGACTAAACAGCACCAAGACATCCCCTCAAACCGTCTTCCGTGGCGGCACCACTCCCCTCCATGGGATGCAGCCTTCCATGATTTTGTTAAGGACAGGGCCAGAGTCCCCTCAGTACAGACCAAGGTACTGAGTAGTTGGAGATCTTCCAATACAAGTCTCCACCCAAGGAAACCCTCACGGTGCCTGCGCAGCTGATCCTCAAGCAGCTACTGCTCAGAATGTGGGAGACACCAGCGTCAGTACCGGTGGTGAGCTGGCACCTCGACGCCATGTACAGCATCCATAAGGGCCCAGGGTTCCACAAACCCCAGCTCCTTCAACTCCATGGTTGTCGTGTCAACCATGCAAAAACATGAGAGCCAAGACCCACTCTTTTGTTCCCCCCTGGAAGGGAGCAACCCAGTCTGCGCGTGGTAAGCAAAACACACTTTATTAGGGTATCTTCAACAGGGGTAACAATGGTCAACCCCACCAGGGGTAACTCAGAGCCAAACCCAACACGGGTTCTTTGTTCTAAAAACAATAAATGAGTATAAATAATTACAAAACCTTCAATTAAAACACAAATATCTTACACAAAACATACTTAAAACAACTTAAGATCAAATTAAAACAATATTAAAAACACGCAAAGCCAGATTAACCAAGGCAATTGAGTTTAAATATTGAATGATTTTTCCTTTCTTTTAGTTTTAAAATAACAGAAGGGTCTTGTCAGAGGGATTATCAACAACGGTTTGTTGCAAGTTTTTACTTTTTTATTCTCTTGGGCATTTCACATCCCTTAAGTCTGATTTGATATCTGTTAATTCATATGCATATTAATTTATTCATTTTTTATCAGTGCACTTATTTATTAACTTTGTATACTGTTTGTTTTGGTTAATCTTGTTAATGGACGTCCGTGTTTTTATTTTAATTTGACCACAGACACCTCCCTCCTAGTTTGGGGGGGCATATTGTGGGGACCACAGCACACAATGCAGCTGGTCCCAGGAAGAGTCACTTCTACAGATCAATCTCTTGGAGCTCAGGGCAACCTTCCTAGCCCTACGAGCGTTCCACCACTGCCTGCAACACTGTCTGTCTGGATCAGTATGGGCTGATCAAGTTACCATGTTCTATATCAACAATCAGGGACATGGGCTCATACTCCCTGTGCCAGGAGGTGGTGGCCCTCCTCTCCTTTGCAGCTCACATGCTCTTGCAAGCAGTCTACCTCCTGGTCCAGGACAACTGCCTAGAGGACAGGCTGAGCAGTCCCCTTCAGCCTCACGAGTGGCACCTGAACCCCAGGGTGACCAACAGGCTCTTCCACCTCTGGGGTAAGCCTGTGATGGATCTTTTTGCCTCTCTGGACAGCACGCAGCTGTTTTGCTTCTGCTTATGCCAGCCACACCCGGAGAGCGTGTTGGCAGATGCCTTCCTGATCTCGTGGTCAGAGGGCCTACTCTGTGTTCCCACTGACACCCTCCCCCCTGGTTGCCAGGACTCTTTTCAAGGTCCATAGGAAGAGGGCATCAGTCATACTAATCGCCCCCAGGTGGCCAAGACAGCCCTGGTTCCTACTGCTGCTCTCTGTCTGTGGCACTCTCAGTCCTGCTGGGCTGAGCCCCGGAGCTCCTGTCTCAGGAGGGGGCTCAATCCTGCACCCCAACCTGGGGTCCCTAATGCTAACAGCATGGCTGCTGAAGGGTTAGCACTGGCCTCTCTCAATTGTCCAAGAGAAGTTTTATTTTTATTTTATTTTATTTTAGTTCAGTCTTTTATACTGCCTTAAGCAGCAATTAAGGCTGTATCTCCAGGAACAAACAGGAATGTAGTCTTCACATATGGGTGATGTCGGTACCGATGGAGCCTGCGCGGAAATGCTCCCCAATGTCCAATAGGAAAGCTTTTGGGAGCATCCCACTGCGCCTGCGTAGCTTCATTCCTGCCTTACCAGCTTTCCCTCCTCAATTCTTCATTTTTCGCGGAGCAGACAAGAGGCAATTCCTGTCACCGCAGAAAATTTTATTTTTTTAAATTTTTTTGTGGTTGTCTGCCTTCCCGACGACATTGGTACCAACCCTGTTGGTCCTCTCTTTCTTTCTGTTAAAAAAAAACCAAAAAAACTTTTGAGGGGAGAATTCCTTCCCTGAGGGCGCATCAACGCCATCTTAGGCTTAGGCCTCGTTTTCCAAAATGGACAAACCAGCTAGTGGTTTTAAAGTGTTCAAAATGTGGCAGTACAATTTCGGCCACAGATACCCATGACTGGTGTCTAAAATATTTGGGACCAGATCATCAACTGACTGACTGTGTCCTCTGTAGGAAGATGACAGAGGCCTGCAGAACAGAGCTGCGAAACTCGGCACCCTCTTTGCCACCGATGCAACGTCCGTAGCATCGACATCGAGAGCTTCATCTTCCTCCCAGGGATCTCGGGTATCAAAACCCAGGTCTTCATCGAAGACCAGCCGGCCCTCCAAGGGTAGACCTTCTAAGCATCGAGATGCCTTAGGTGTTGCCCTGGAGGGGGAGATACCAGCCAAACAACCCTGGCGGGAGGTTCTTGCCTCCAAAGCATTAGTGGGGTCCCAGGATTCTCCCGAGGCCTCAACCTCCAGAGAGCTCTTGGTGCCATGCTCAGGGATCGTGGCCTGCAACTCTGGTACTGATACCCAGGCATTGGGCTCCATGGATCAATGTATCCTAGCTTCTCCAGGACCAAGCAGGAAGTCAGTCCTCACATATGGGTGACATCGGTGTCGACGGAGCCCTCGTGCAGAACATTTCCCCAGCTTTCAAAGAAAGCCTTTGGGAATGCAGCGCGCATGCGTGGTCCCCTTCCCGCCCAAGGGTGCCATCTTGCTCAATCTTTCTTTTTCCGTGGAGCCCTACGGACATAGTTCGTGTCACCCAGGAAAAGTTGATTTTTTTTTCTGCGATTTTTCACATCTCTTTATCCGTTTTGATGCCGGTTCCCCATCCCGCCTCGGCTCGGTACGCCAGTATCAAGTCCGGAACGTCTTTTTCGGTTTTTGTCCTTTGTCACTAGCATTCGTGCTTTTTCTGTTCTTTTCACTGGCAGCCCTGTCTTGACCTTACAGGTGCCCTTTTTCCCCCGATGGCTGCCAGCGGGTTCAAAAAATGTGATTGGTGTAAGAAACGTATGCCTCACCAACACACACGACTGCTGCCTCGGGCCTGACCATGACCTGTGGTCTGTGGCCCGTGCGGCAAGATGTCATCAAATGCACTTCGGAGTAGTCAGCATCAATGTGTGAGAATTGTTTCGGAGTCTGCGTCCGGCCGGGCCCAGAATTCATCAGAGGCCTCAACATCTCGGGAGTCTGACCCCGAGCGCCATTGTGGGTCCTCTGCGAGGGGGTCTTCCACCCGGGAGTACAAAAGAAAGAAGCTTGTGAGAGTGGCGTCAGTGGAGGCACCTGGATCCTTGAGCGCCAGGTCACGCAGCCCTGACCGCCGTCCCGGGCTCCCGGCATCGGAGCGGCTGACCAAACTACCTCGCCTGGAGCCGGAATTCCCGAGTCAGGTAACCTCTGTTGTCCTCATGGACCCTCTTCCGGGAGAAACGATCGTCGGGCTTGATGCCATCGGGGCCCCGAGCCAGAGGCTGCGGAGTCTCCTGAGCTCTGAATCAGGCTGACAGCCCTGGAGAGCAGCCTGGCTGCCTTCATGGAGCAGCAGCAGGTACTGATTTTATTTATTTAGACAGTTTTGTATACCGCCTTATCCTTCAATCAAAGCGGTCACAACACAATTGGGGGATACATTTAACACGCGGGGATATGAGACACACACACTAATACTTACAGAGAACATGGGCAATGGAGGGTTAAGTGGCTTGCCCAAGACCACAAGGAGCATCTGTGGGACTAGAAACCCCAGTTCTTCCGGCCCAAGGTTGCTGTCCTCTAGTGGGATTTGAACCCCCGACCTTCCAGCATGAAGTACCTTGCCCCAACCACTAGGCTACTCCTCCCTATACAGGGAGGAGTCAGCCTGGGAGACGGAGGATGAGGAGTCTCCTGACACCTTCCAGACCCGGTGAGTCCCATCGGACTCCCAGCTTCAGAGAAGGTTGTCGCCCCCCTCCCCACCCCGGAAGAATACCCGGTTCTTGGATTTCATCAGGGACATGGCCAAGGCTTTGGCATTCTCAGCGGACGCCAAGGGAGGAGCCTTGAGCCAAAGAGCTCAATGCCCTCCACTATGATTTTCCTCCGAAGGAAGCCTTTACTGTTCCGGTTCCTCCGATGCTAGAATGGCTGCTCTTCCGTATGTGGGAAGCACTGGCCTTGGCGCCGGTTTTGAGCAAGCGGGTCGATTCCATTTATCGAGTCTGTAAGAGCCCTGGGTTCCAAAAAGCACAGCTACCGCACAACTCCATGGTTGTGGAATCGGCCATGCACAGGCTGAAAAGTCAAAACATAGAAACATAGAAATATGATGACAGAAAAAGACCACATGGCCTATCTAGTCTGTCCTTCCATATCAACAACTATGGATGCATTCCTGGGTGCCTGCTGGCCGGGAGGCCCGGAACCTGGATGCCCTCGGTAGAAGGTGCTTCCAGGGCTCTATGCTGTCTTGACGTGTCCAGACTTACCAGCTGTACATGGGCATGTACTTACAGGACCTGGCAAAGGAGATTGCCGGGTTCTTGGCTGGCCTCTCCAAGGAACCCTTGTAGAGATTCAAAGCCTTGTCTTCAGGGATTATATCTCAAGCAGCTTATGACGGTTTTGAGGCTTCAGCCCGGGTAGCTGCAGCCAGCATCAGTGCACGCCGTCAGGCCTGGCTACAGTCGTCGGACCTGAAGTCATGGATACAGGACAAGTTGGTCGATGTCCCGTGTCGAGGTGACAGCCTGTTCAGCAAGCCCATGACTGAGAAGGCTTCAGAAATTGAGACCGAGACACTCACCAGGACAAGACTGTCCAGAAAGACTTCTGCCCCTTCTCACAAAAAGAAGGTCTCGGGAAAGAGGCCCTTTTTCCCGAGGAAGGGTGCTGCCTACAAAACCTACCCTCAGTATCAGGCCTCTCCAGCTCCCCAACAGGGCCAGCAGGCCAAGGGGCAGGGGCATGGGCCCTGTAAGCAGAAAACCCACAAGCCGCCAGCTCCGGCTCCTGCACAGCAGGGAGGGGGTTTTGACTCCCACAGCATAGCCTCTCCTCCGCCGGTGGCTCCACTCAGCACAGGGGGTCGACTGACCCTGTACACCTACAAGTGGCCTGCCATCACAGGGGATACCTGGCTACTGAGCATAGTCCAGAAGGGCTATATGCTCCATTTCCACCAGCTACCCCCCTTCTACTATCCAGGGAAGCCTCCAAGACTCCCTCTACACAGGGACTTCCTCCTTCAGGAGTTGGCAAGTCTTTTAAAGGAACAGGCAGTGGAACCGGTGCCACACCACCTGGAAGGGCAAGGCTTCTACTCCAGGTACTTCCTAGTACCAAAGAGAACAGGAGGCCTCAGACCTATCCTAGACTTGTGAAAACTGAACAAGTTTCTGGAGAGGGAAAAGTTCAAGATGCTTACACTTGGGATACTACTGCCCTACCTACAGCAGGGAGACTGGCTATGCTCCTTAGACCTAAAGGATGCTTATACTCGTATCCTCATCCATCCAGACCACAAACAATATCTCAGATTTGTGGTGGGAGGAAACCACTTTCAGTACAGAGTGCTTCCTTTTGGTCTGACCTCTGCCCCCAGGGTTTTCACCAAATGCCTGGTGGTGGTGGCAGCTTTTCTCAGAAATCAGGGGATTTTTGTCTTCCCGTACCTGGACAACTGGCTAATCAGGGGCCAGTCACTCCAGGAGGCCTGACAGGCCTCTCTTCACACTGACTCTCTTCTTCAGCATCTGGGCTTTGTCATAAACTACGCAAAGTCCACTTTGCTTCCCTCTCAGAACCTAGAGTTTATAGGGGCCAGGTTGGACATCCTTCAGGAAAGAGCTTACTTGCCTGACGACAGGGCCCACAGACTTATGGACTTGGCCAACCATTTCCAAAGCAATTCTCATGTTTCTGCCAGGCACTACCTGCAGCTCCAGGGCCCCATGGCATCCATGGTACATGTGACCCCAAATGCCTGTCTGCTCATGCAGGCTGCTCAGTGGTGCCTCAGAGATCAGTGGCCACAAGCCACCGGTGACCCTCAGACAGGATAAAGGTGTCCAGATGACTTCTGAACGCCTTACAGTGGTGGCGACATCTGCCAAACCTTCTCAGGGGTGTACCTTTTCAGGCTCCAGCACACAGGGGTGCTGACGACTGATGCGTCCTTAAAGGCTGGGGTGAACATTGCCAGGGCATGTGCACTCAAGGCCTGTGGTCCCCTCGGGAGGCCACTCAGCAGATCAACCTTTTAGAGCTGTGAGCAATCCGCTTAGCTCTGCAAACCTTCTGCCATGCTCTCAGCAGTCTGTCCTAGTTCAGATGGACAGTCAGGTGGCAGTGGGCACAGGGTCCAGACTTCTATGTCAGGAGGCACTGGCCCTTTGCGGTCAGACAAGGCATGTTTCTCAAAGCAGCTTATCTACCTGGTCAGGAAAACTTCCTAGCAGACAAGCTCAGCAGGATTCTCCAGCCTCACTAATGGCAGTTGAATCTATTGGTGGTCCAGCAGATCTTCCTCCACTGGGGACTTCCATCCATCGGTCTCTTTGAAAGTCCACTAAACTGTCAGCTGCCCAGGTTTTGCTCCAGACAGCCATATCCCCTGAGGATGGCAGCAGATGCTTTTCTGATCTCTTGGTCTACGGGTCTCCTGTATCCGTTTCTTCCCACACCCCTGGTGGCCCGAACTCTGTTCAAGATCCTCCGGGAAAAGACCTCATTGATTCTGGTAGCCCCCGGATGGCTGAGGCAGCCGTGGTTTCCACTTCTGCAGTTGGCGGTGGAAGCTCTGGGGCTGCAACACGATCTCCTGTCTCAAGAGCAGGGTTCCCTTCTGCACCCCAATCTCAGATCCCTCAATCTGATAGCCTGGCTTCTGAAAGAATAGTACTAGCTCCCTTTCTTCTTCCTAAGGAGCTTGAGGAGGTGGTCTTGGCCTCTAGGAGACAGTCCACCAGAAAGTCCTATGCCCTCAAGTGGCGTATGTTTACAGTATGGTGTGCTCAGCGCAATGAAGATCCTTTTCTCTTGCCTTGTGCCAGTAGTACTGCAGTATCTACTTCACCTTTCAGACCTAGTCCTTAAGTCTAACTCTATTCGGGTCCACCTCAGTGCTTTGTCAGCGCACCACTCACCAGTGGAAGGACAGTCTGTCGGTTCACCCCTTGGTGTCCAGATTTCTCAGAGGTCGGCTTCTACTCAAGCCTCCGGTTTGTCCACCGGCGACTGAGTGGGATTTGAACGTGGTCTTGCAGCAACTTACTCGCCCACCGTTTGAGCCGATGGCTACTTGCCATTTGCGCTTCCTCTTGGAAAGCACTCTTCCTGAAGGCCCTTACCTCGGCCAAACGTGTGAGTGAACTACAAGCTCTGGTTTCTGATAGACCGTACACGCGGTTCTATAGGAACAGGGTGGTGCTATGGACCCATCCCAAGTTCCTCCCAAAAGTGATCTCCTCTTTCCACCTCAATCAGGAGGTGGTTCTTCTGACCTTTTTTCCCAGGCCGCATGCCAGCTGGGCTGAAACAGTCTTGCATACCCTGGACTGTAAAAGGACGTTGTCCTTTTACGTAGAACATATGCAGGAGCATCGAAGGGCTACTCAGCTCTTCGTCTCGTTTGACCCTAATAGGATGGGGTTACTTGTCTCCAAGCGTACATTGCCCACTTGAGTAGCAGATTGCATCACCTGAGCGTACAGCGCAGCTGACCTCCCCTTGCAGGGTCGGTCACGGCCCACTGTGTCAGGGCAAAAGCCGCATCAGTAACTCATTTCCGCTCTGTTCCGTTGGCAGACATCTGCCGGGCTGCAACTTGGTCTTCAAGCCAGACTTTTGCATCCCTTTACTGCCTGGAGAGAGAGTCCCGGCGGGACAGTGTTTTCGGCCAGGCGGTACGCCGTAATCTCTGAGGTTTAGGCAACGCCTACCCTCCGGCCCTTTGTGCTGGGCTACCGTACGGGGTGTGTTCTCAGAGAAAATTCTTATAACGGA
This sequence comes from Ichthyophis bannanicus, assembly GCA_033557465.1. Lineage (NCBI taxonomy): Eukaryota > Metazoa > Chordata > Amphibia > Gymnophiona > Ichthyophiidae > Ichthyophis > Ichthyophis bannanicus. The sequence continues at coordinate 114,285,130 of CM066032.1, read as the reverse complement.
TGCTGAGGCTCTTGAGAGGGAGCCCTTTTTTCAGCTCTGGGTTCATGGTAGCCTTGAGCTGGGGAGTCTCATATGTGAGGATTGACTACCTGCTTGGTCCTGGAGAAAGCGTAGTTACTCACCTGTAACAGGTGTTCTCCAGGAGCAGCAGGAATCAGTCCTCCCGACCCTCCCTCCTCCCCTGGAGTTGCAGTCCTATCCTTCATTTTGATTTTTGCTGTCTTTTTTAGCTATGTCGTCAGACTGAGCAAGATGGCACCCTTTGGCGGGAAGGGGACCACGCATGCGCGCTGCATTCCCAAAGGCTTTCTTTGAAAGCTGGGGAAATGCTCCACACAAGGGCTCCGTCAATGCCAACGTCACCCATATGTGAGGACTGATTCCTGCTGCTCCTGGAGAACACCTGTTACAGGTGAGTAACTATGCTTATTGAGCAGAGCATAGCGGCCTTGCTAGCGGCTTCTATACCGATAAAGCCTCTACAGTCGATTCCGCAACCATCTGTACCGACAAAGGTACTGAAGGTACCGGCATTGACTTTTTTGCTGCTTACCACCTATGCCGGCCCTCGAATCTGCTTCTGGTACTGAGGTTCTGGCACCAAAACTTTACGATGCCAGTTTCAAACAGTATAAAGTATGGGCAGAGCACGAGTGCCTGGCCCGTCGATACTTCGAGTCTTCGGACTCCGATTCGTCGGATGATGAATCAACCGGTGCAAGGGAGATGAGAATTCTTCCGGAGCATCCATCTCCCTCCCCACAATGCCGCATGTCCCTTCTGGAGGATATGTCTCCAAGATATCTGTGATGTTGCTTAGGGCCTCTCCAGAAGGAGCCTAGGGCTAAGGAGCTTGAAATCCTTAAATACCCTGCAGCCCCAAAGGAAGCTGCCACTCTTCCTATTCATCGAATACTTCACGACCTTATGCTTCGAATGTGGGAGACACCCTTAACCATCTCGCCACATACTCGAAGGCTTGATACTATGTACTGGGTACTGGAGTGTCCCGGCTTCCAGAAGACATTACCACAGCATTCTGTGGTGGTGGAATTGGCAATGCATCGAATTAAGTGCCAAAACATATTCCTCGAACCCTCAATGCTTTTGGTCGTCGATGTTTTCAGGCCTCAGTTATTGGCTAGAATCAGTTCCTATGTACTCTATGAGTATGTTTCTTAGGGAAGTGGCTAGGGATTTGGAGTTGATGGCTCCTCTCCTCCCTGACAATAAGAGACCTGATTATCTCACTCTGGTGAAGCATGCCCAAAATGTTTCCAAATTTAACAGGGCAACCTTTGACTGTTTTGAATGCATCAGCAGAGCTTCAGCTATATGCATTGGTGCTCGCAGGATCGTTTGACTCCAAGCCTCTGATCTTGAACAGTGGGTTCAAAACAAGCTGGGTAATAAAAGGCATCTCAATTAGAGTCTGAGAGCACCACTCTAAATAGACTTGCTAGATCAACTGCCAACCCAGCTAAGAAAAAGATGAGAAACCCTTTTTTAATAAGAAAAAAGTATTACTCTTACAACCCTGCGGTGCACTGTCCCATTCATGCTCATCAAAAGGGATAACAACCAAAACAGAGGCTCAGACTCCCAGATCTCAGCCAGCTCAGCAGACCGAAGCTCCTCAGGGTCTTTCACTCTTTTATGGAGAACATAGCAATCCTGCCTCTGGAGATTCCAGATTCCATCTGCATTCCAGGCAGACTGTCACTTTGCCCACAGGTGGCATCTAGTAACATCAGGACACTGGACTCTCTCCATAGTAAAGGAAGGGTACAAACTTCACTTCCGAAGTCTACCCCCCAGTCTCCTCTAAGAGTTCAGTTCTCAATCCCCTCTCACCACTCTGTTATTGCAGGAGGTCACCTTCCTTTTCTCCCAGGGTGCAATAAAGGAAGTGCCACTCTCCCAGCAAGGTCTGGGCTTCTATTCTCCTTACTTCCTCATTCCAAAGAAGACAGGGGGATATAGGCCTATTCTAGACCTCAGAAAACTGAACAAGTATCTACTCCAGGAGAAGTTCAAGATGATCTCCTTAGGTACTCTTCTCCCCTATCTCCAGAGTCAGGATGGGCTCTGTTCTCTAGATCTAAAGGACGCATATACTCACATTCTTATCCACACAGATTACAAAGTTGCTGCATTTCCTGTTCCGGGGGAAACATTATCAGTACAGAGTCCCGCCTTTTGGCCTCGCCTCTGTCCCGAGAGTTTACAAAGTGCATGGCAGTTGTAGCTGCATTCCTAAGGACTCTAGGGATATTTGTCTTCCCCTACTTAAACGACTGGCTCATCTGAGCAAGCACATCTCTAGAGGCCAATCTTTCTCTCTCACGCACCATGCAAGTGCTGCAACACTTGGGATTTGTAAAAAATCTTCCAAAGTCCCAGCTCGTTCCCTCTCAAACTCTGTAGTTTATAGGAGCCCTCCTGGACACTCAACAGTCAAGGGCTTTTCTGCCCCAGGCTTGCTGTGCTCAACTCATCCAGCTTGCATCCCAATCAGGTCTCAAAACCTTTCTCACTGTTTGAGAAATGCTGCAACTCCTGGGGCATATGGCATCTACTGTACATGTAGTTCCATACGCTCATCTACATGTGTGCAGCTCAGTGGACCCTGGCTTCCCAGTGGTCTCAAGCATCTGGTCGTTCGGGAGACAAGATAACACTCTGCATGTCTAATCTCATCTCTTCAGTGGTGGCAATCCCCAGAACACCATCTTGTAGGATCGCCTTTTCAGAAGCCCTCTACATCAGTGTACCCTGATGGATGCTTCCAAATTGGGCTGGAGGCTCATCTGGACAACCTCTCCACTCAGGGTCTTTGGTCTCCTCAGGAGTCACAATTCCACACAAATCTGCTGGAACTCGGAGCCACTCACAATGCCCTGAAGGTGTTTCACGACCACCTTTGCTTCTGCACAATTCTAATCCAGACGGACAATCAGGTAGCCATGTTCTACTTGAACAAGCAGGGCAGAAGAGGCTCTTGGACACTTTTTGCAGCGAAGCCCTACACCTATGGTCTGCCATACAACATCAGATTTACCTACTTGCGGTATATCTCCCAGGCAAGCAGAATCTCTTGGCGGACAAGCTCAGTCTGGTCCTATTACCCCATGAGTGGTCTCTCCATGCAGACAAGGTTGCTCTCATCTTTCAGATCTGGGGAAACACAGACATAACACCTGTTTGCAAGTCCTCAAAATGCCAAATTTCACCGCTACTGCTCCAGAACGCCTGCTTAGAACAACCGAGCGGTAGATGCCTTTCACCTTCACTGGGGTCATGGCTTCCTATACACTTTCCCTCCCATTCCCCTCATCCCCAAAACTCTTTTCAAACTCCAGAGAGATGAGGGCTACATGATTCTTACAGCCCTGTGTTGGCCACAATAACTGTGGTATCCCCTGCTTCTATGTCTCTCAAGTTCAACCAGTAGATTTGGGGGTCTGCCCCAGATCTCAAGAGAACAGGCCACTGCTGCATCCCAATCCGCAGTCCCTACACCTTACAGCATGGCGGCTGAAGGCATAGAATTCCAGGGCATCAGCCTCTCTCAATAGGTGAAAGCTATCCTTTTGTCTTTTAGGAAACATTCCACATGGCATTCCTATGCCTTCAAGTGGTGTAGATTCTCTCTCTGGTGTTCAAAAAGTGATCTTAACCCCTTTTCAGCTCCAATTACTTGAATATCTTCTCCACCTCTTCCTCTGGACTCGAAACCAATTCGGTAAGAGTCCACTTAAGTGCCATAGCGGCTTCCCACATGCCCTTGGATGATCAGGCCATCTCCTCTCAACCGCTTGTAGCATGCTTCATGAGAGGTCTTCTATTAACTAAACCTCCCATTAAGCCACCCCCAATGGCATGGGACCTTAATGTTTTAGGACAGCTTATGAAGCTGCCCTTTGAGCCCCTGGTCACTACTTCTCTGAAGTTTCTTACCTGGAAGGTCACCTTCCTTTTTGCCCTCGCTTCAGCAAGGTGTATCAGTGAGATTCAGGTTTCGGTGGCTGATCCTACTTATACATGTTTTCACCATGATAAGGTAGTCCTTGGAACTCATCCTCACTTTATGCCAAAGGTGGTCTCGCCTTTTCACTTAACTAGTCGGTGTACCTCCCTGTTTCCCTAGACGACATTCTTCTAGGGCAGAAGTAACCCTTCATACTCTGGATTGCAAACGTGCTTTGGCCTTTTATCTCCAGAGATCTCGGGAGCACAGAAAAGGTTCCCAACTTTTCATTGCTTTTGACTCCAGTCACCTAGGACTACCAGTATCCAAGCGAACTCTCTCCAGATGGTTAGTAGATTGTATCGCCTTTGCTTACGACAGTGCAGGACTCTCGAGGGTCACGTCACTGCACATAATGTTCAAGCACCGACTGCCTTCATGGTGAATCTGCGCTCTGTGGCGATTGAGATATGTAAAGCATCAACCTGGTCCTCTGTCCATACTTTTGCTGCCAACTATTGCCTGGACAAGGACTCCTGCAGGGATGCCTCATTTGGCCATGCTGTTCTCCAGCATCTTTCAGACTTAGATCAAGTCCTACACCCCATCCTGGGTTTTGATACCAGACATCCCTGGAGGATATATGATCTACTACTTAGCCCTGTGTTCCACAGCTTTCTGAGGTCATCTCTCTGGCATATCTAAGCTAGGGAGTCCCATATGTGAAGACTATGCTGTCTCCAGGAACAAGCAGGAATGTAGTTACAACAGATGATCTCTGGGAACAGCAGGAATTGTCTTCACAACCCACCCTCTTTCTCTCCTTTTATCTCAGCTACAAACTCAACTGAGGAGGGAGAGCTGGGAAGGCAGCTACACAGGTGCAGTGGGATGCTTTCAAAAGCTTTCCTATTGGACACTGGGGAGCGTTCCCTTGCAGGCTCAGTCGGTGCCGACGTCACCCATATGTGAAGACTCAATTCCTGCTGTTCCCGGAGATCACCTGTTACAGGTGAATAACTATGCTTTACTCGATAAATATTTTTATATATTTCATAACACATAGTCCTTGATTCTTTTTGATCCCATAGTTTTAAAGGAGTCTTCCAAAAAAAGTCTTGTGCCTTTTGAAGATTTTGGGGAATTTTATATTTATGTAAATTTGTTGCAGGCAACCATTTCTTCATTTTTTCTAATTTCCTTATTCTATCAGTCTGATTTTTAATTAAATGCTATAATTTTTTCTAGTGCTCTCCTTTGTAACAAATTTTGAATTGTGATCACTATTGCTAAGCAATCCCATTACAATTACTCTTCACACTGTTATACATTCCAGCAAGGACTAGATTTAAAGTAGTTCTTCTCAGTTCTAGGTTGAGATGCTCTATGAAGCAATTATCCTAGCATGTGTTGACTTTTGCCCAGTCAATATCTAATCTCCCATTGGTACCGAATTGGTTAGCCTTCCTAATTTGTTAGCATTTCATTGTCTCTTCAAAGTGACTGGTAGTATTCCTCAACATACAAAGAATCTTTATAGATAGGATGTCTATTTATATCCTGCGTATCAATTTATGGGATTGATTTGGAATCATGTATCTGTTTCTTTAAATGCACTGGGCTGCTTTAGCCTTTACCATAACCTCTGACATTTTATTTTTTATTTATTTATTTAATAAACACTTATATACCGCACTTTCCCAAGGATCAGGTGCGGTTTACAAAAAACAACAATAAAGAACAGAGCGATATAGTTAGTTCTTTTTACATGAAACATAAGCTAACATCAGTGAACTATGTACAAAAGGCTTGCCCCTTAATAAACAAAACATAATATATTGCATGAACTATTTACAGAAAACATAACAATTTTTGGGGAGCATTAGAACTATATACAAAATAATTGTACCATGGTGAATGTACTATGTACCTTGCAGTGTAGTTGGATGTCCAACGATAAATGTTAGATTAATTGTACAGAATAAAGAGCATGAGTTAAGTTTTATATGCAATTTTTGAAATGACATACTAGGTTTGATAGCTAGTTAGCTAGTTTGTCTTCTGTTACACCCTCTCCCATAATGAAAATGGGTATCTCCAGGAACAAGCAGGAATGAGTCTTCACATATGGGTACGTCGGTACCGACGGAGCCTGCGCGGGAACGCTCCCCAGCGTCCAATCAGAAAGCTTTTGGGAGCATCCCTCAGCGCCTGCGTGCTGCCTTCCCGCCTTTCCAACTGTCTCTCCTCAGTTTTCGTTTTTCCGCGGAGCCGGCAGGACGTCGTCCTGTCACCGCAGAAACGTTTTTCTTTAATTTTTTAATTCTTGTGGTCGCGGCTGTTTTCCCGCCGCCACCGGTACCGCCGGTGGGGTTTTTTCTTTTCTTTTTCTCAAACTGAGGGAGAGTTTTCCCTCAGTTTCTGTCTTACAATTTTTTGGGCCTATAAGGCCTCTCCATCATGGAGCCTTCTTTTCCTAAGAAGTGCCTTCACTGTGGAAATACAGTTTTCTTTTTGGACTCCAATGACTGGTGTCTAAACTGTTTGGGTCCTGACCCTTTTTCCCCTGAACCATCAGGCTACAATACTGTGAGAAGAGAATTCTCTCTTTCGAGTTTCCCTCGATACCGTTTTCCATCCCTATGGCAGGGCACCGGCCATTTCTTCTCTACAGGATCAGGTAACCCACAAACAGTCTGTTAAGACTAGCCAATCCTTGAGTGGTAAGTCTCATGCTAAGCATGCTGACGGCTCCGGCCTTGCCCTCAAGACCCCATTGGCATTACAACCCCGGCGGGAGTCTTCGGGCTCCAAAGCATTTCAGGGGTTTCAGGTTGTTCCTGGGGCTCACCCCTCACAGAACATACCTGAGCCATGCTTGGTGGTGGCATCCGCTTCGAGCGGTACCGATACCCCGGCATCGGCACCGGTGTTGAGTAATCCACTCTTCACCAGGGATCGTCATCTGGCATTCTCGGTACCTTCGGGACCGACCGAAACGTCCCAGATTGACTTTCCAGTATCGGCAGTACCGCCGATACCACCACCAATGTCGGTACCCTCTAGGCATGCATCGATAGACTCGCTTCCTTCGATGCCGAGTCTAGAATAGATTTCTAGTCTAGAGGACTGGGTACCGACGCGTCTCGGAACCGATGTTCACAGATTCCGCATGCACGATACCGAGGATAATCACCAAGGGTTTTTAGTTACCTCGGTACCGTTTGAGCAGCCTCCGATGACTGCTTCAGTGTCGGTTTCGCCTTTGATTCCGGCACGACTACCGGTATCGGTATCGATGCCGGTACCTGCAGTATCATCGGAACCAGCTCCTTCCATGCTTTTTTCACCCGGATCGCTCCTCTCTATACCTAGTTTGGAGTCGATACCTGGCATGGATGATGCACTTCTGACTGTCTCAACTCATAACTGCCAGTTCCAGTGTCCATCCATTACAAATCCTGTTCTGCACCGGACAGGTACATCCTCCGGTGCCCAGGCTACCTTTTCAGATTTAGCCTGTCCAGAGATGGTTCCCATCGGAGATCCTTCTTTTCAGAAATTTCTCCTTGACATGGCAACCTTCCTTAATATTCCTATCCCTGGCTATGAGTCTTCTCAGGGTTTTTCTGCAGGAAAGGAAAATATAATGCTTCCTTTACATCACTCTTTGCAGAATCTTCTTCTGAGGGTATGGGAAAAACCTTTAAAGGTTTCTTCACCTCCTACAGCAACTGATCTTCTGTATCAGGTGCCCCCCTCTCCAGGATTTCAAAAGCCTCAACTTCCCTATCATTCCATTGTAGTGGAATCAGCAATGAGGAAGGTAAAAAGCAAGAAAAAAACATTCTTCTTTCCCGCCAGGGCGTGCATCTAGAACACTGGATGCCTTTGGACGTCAAACCTTCCAAACCTCTATGCTGGCAACGAGGATTCTCTCATATATATTCTATATGAGTCTATCCCTTCAGGAGATCACAAAGAAATTATCTCTTTTGACTCCTTTTCTATCAGAGCCCAAGGCTGCAGACTATTCCTTACTTCTTAGTCATAGCCAAAATATCTCTTGGTTTCTTTCCTCGTGCTTCCCTAGACTCTTTTGAGTCTGTTAGCAGGACTTCTGCTATAGCCATAGGAGCACGTCGTAAAGCCTGGCTCCAAGCATCAGACTTGAGTAGATGGGCACAACAAAGACTGAGTAATACTCCTTGTACTGGAGAAAATCTCTTCAATAAGGAGTCTTTACTTCAGGTTGCTCATTGCTCCACTGACTTTCCTGTTTCTGAGGGCCATCCTAAGCCCTCTCCTTCCTCAGGTAGGAAATGCCCTACCAAACCTTCTTTCACTAAAAGAAAGAGGTTTTCCTCTTCTCCTGCCCATCCTTCAGATGTTCCCAAGCAGGGGAAGTCTCGCCCTGGTTTGAAGAGTCCAAACTCTAGCCAGGCTGAATAACCACAGTAACCATAGGTTTCTGATTAATCTTTTTATAACTACAGTTAAATTCTTTTCGGCAGAAGTTTTTCACTGTTTTTTCATTCAAAACTCTGCTCAGGGATTCCTATTCTCAGGAAATCCATTTACTCTTCAGTATGCTGAACTGTCAGGATATTCATGTCTATAAGTTACAGGGTTTTCCACCTCTTCCTGACTAGAAGAGAGGTTTAGCAACTATCACATGATAGTTTCTCTGTACCAGCATGAATTTTTTCCTTCCAGGGACTTACCATGTGGTAAGTCCTTCTTCAGCTTCTATCTCTACCCTCTTCGCCAGGGTTTCCCCTGTAAGAGTGGTACCATACCATTGAAAGACTTTCTTGTCTTTCTTTTCACTATAGAGTTTCTTCTCCTGAGTAAACTCCCTTCTTTATCTGGGCAGCTCTGCAGACAGAGACAGCTTGCTCTCTTTGTTCAATCTGTTCTCTCTGTTTGACACAGACCGACTCTCTCTGTTGTCCTATTCAGTAGCTGCCCATGCAGGAGTTCCAGTAATTGACTACTGGTACTTTTCCACAAGTCCCAGTCTGGTCTTCCACCACTCCTGTCTGGCCTTAGTAGTGATTCCAAGACAGTTTTCTACATCTTCTTCGATAATCCTTTTCACTACAGGCTTCTTACACTATCTTCTACCCTTGCCATCTCCATTCTCTGGGTTTGGCAACGTAGTGTACGTGGCTGTCGGTTTTTCTCCATCAGCCAGTTCTACATCCCAGTTCTCCTGCATAATGCTCTCTGCAATCCTACTGGGAAGCTTTCCACTATGGACCCTTGCTAGAGAGCATAGAGTTTCTCTAATGGCTATCCATCATGGTTGAAAAAGGCTTCCTCAGTCATCCCCTATGACTGTGAGGGTTCTTCACACCCTACTATCTTCTTTTAAAAAAAAAAAGAGGGAATAGGACATAAGCCTTCTCCACGTGAAAGTCTAAGAGTTATCCCATTCCTATAGGGAATATACTCTTTTTTTTTTTTTTTTTTTTCTTGCAGCTTGTCCTCATGGTATCCTAATATTTCAAGGACAGACATATTAATCTAGAAAATGCCTGATACCTCCTTGTCCCTAACGTAGGTCAACCTGGTATCTCATTCTATGCGTTTGTCTTTTTACCATGCTGGAGTTCCACAGGACTCCGGACTTGCTGTTTACAGACTGATATTATCCTCTGTTTTTTTCACGTAACCATCCTGGTTGTTCACTGGATAGCATTCCTTTACTATCATCTCTGGGTCAATAGATTCTCTATATATCTTCTCAAGTAGGTTTCACCACCTCGTTCTTAGATGAATCTTTTCCCTTCACATCTCCATGTGAATGTCCTGATATGCATAGCTCTGTCTGCTTAGTTGCAGGCATCTATCTTTAGACCTATATATGCAGGTATATAAATCTATATCTATATATCTATACCTATATACATCTCTGTAGATGTATTTGGTTGTCAGCTAAGTGTGCATATGCTATGCCCTTTAGATCTCATCATATATATATATATATATATATATATATCTACACATATTTCTACATATATGTGTGTATCTCTCCAGATACTTATTATAGATAGATATGTATTTCCATACTTATCTCTCTGACTGTCCATGCTCATAAAGGTTTTTACCTTCCTGTACGTTCTGACAGTGGGCTTGCACAGCTTCATACTGTTCCACAGTATGTCTTGCATATTATGCACACAACCACTGCTGTGGTACTGACAGCCCTACCGTATCCTAGGTTTACGTATCCCTGAAGCTCCATGCCCCAATGTCTTCCTACCTCTCACCAGTTAGGAAAGACATGGTGGGTCTTCAGTGGATTTCAGATTCAATTCCTCAAACATCTATCCTTTCTGGGGAGTATGGGGTTCTTCTCATACCCTTTCCTCCCTCAAAGACTAGATCTGTTTGTCCAGATCGGTCAGTCTTCCTCTTTTGTTCCTACCTCTGAATACTTCTGTAGCCAAAAGAGTTTTCAGCTTTCCATGAAGCTTCCCAGTGAAGACCTGCCGTGTCTGTACTACCCCAATTGAATCCTAAGGTCTCATGTCCAGATGTTGACCTCCACCTTCACTCCAGTGAGGTCACCTTGAACATTATTCTACTGGATCCCCAGTAGACTCCGTCAGCCTCTCTACTTCCTGCAATCCAGTAGGTGAGCATCATATGGTGATTGTTCATTTCAATATATCTTGTGATAATGATCATACATACAAGGACTCCTTCTGGGTAGTCCTTTCTTAGGTTAGCTGTTTTTTCAGCAGCTCCTCTCTTTTCAACTCCTGCCCTCCATCCTCAGGATGCCTGGCCATATGAGGTGTAGCATGTTTTCAATCTTCAACATGTTAGGGCTCCAGGCATCTTAGCTTGGGAGTCCCCATATGTGAAGACTCATTCCTGCTTGTTCCTGGAGATAGCACAGTTACTTACCTGTAACAGGTGATCTCTGGGAACAGCAGGACTAAGTCTTCACAACCCATCCACCTCCCCTAGGAGTTGTATTCCTATATCTTTCCTTTCCTCTTTCTCTCTCTTTGTCTCAGCTATGAAACTCAACTGAGGAGAGACTGTTGGAAAGGCGGGAAGGCAGCACGCAGGCGCTGAGGGATGCTCCCAAAAGCTTTCTGATTGGATGCTGGGGAGCGTTCCCGCTCAGGCTCCGTCGGTACCGATGTACCCATATGTGAAGACTTATTCCTGCTGTTCCCAGAGATCACATGTTACAGGTAAGTAACTGTGCTTTATCTGTGAGCCATAGTGAGTGTAAATAAATGTGTTTTTAGTTTCTTTCGGAGTTCCTTAATATCAGTTAGAACTCTGATATCCTCAGCGAGGGAGTTCCAGAGGATGGGGGCAGCATGGGAAAATGCCATGTTGGTGGTTTTTTTGGCTTTTGTGAAGGTTTTCAGGGTCATTATTTTATTTGTATGACCTCTCCAATGAGCAGTTTTAGATGAGTCCATAGTAATGAGTTTGCATAATGTCGGTGGTACCATATTATTTAAAGCCTTGAATGTAGTTGTTATGATTTTGTAGTTTATCCTGCATTGTATTGGTAGCCAGTGAAGGTTAGCTAATATAGGTGTTATATGTTCAAATGTATGAACCTTCATTATGATTCTAGCCGCAGTGTTTTGTGCTAGCTGAAGTTTTTTAATGTTCTGTTTTGTTGTTTCTAGAAGAACTAAGTTAGCAAAATCAAAGTGTGGTGTGATGATTGCTTGGATAATGCTCATAAAGTCCTGTATATGTACTAGTGGGCGAAGTTGCTTTAGGATCTTAAGCTTGTAGTGGATTTTTTTTTATTGTGTTCCTGATGTGGGAGTCCATACTAAGATACATATCTAGAATCACGCCTAAGTATTTCACCTCATTTTTTATTTTGATATTGTGATTTTGAAGCGTGATAGACGATGGGGGAGTGTATGAATGATTTTTCGTAACAAATAAGATGTCCGTTTTTGAGTAGTTGATGCGTAGGTTATGGTCATCTAGCCATGTAGTTAGTTCACTGAAGCACTCGGTTATTAATTGCATTGGTAGGTTATTTTGCCATTACTTTTTTTTTTTTCTTCTAAGGTAACGTGCTTTCTCTGGGAACAAGCAGGAAGTCAGACCTCGCATATAGGCACCGACGGAGCCCTCACGAAAACATCCACCCAGCTTTAAAAAAAAGCCTTTGGGAGATGCTACCACGCATGCATTGTCCCCTTCCCACCCAAGGGTGCCATCTTGCTCAGTCCCTTTTTTTATTTCCACAGAGCCCTTTTGATGTCATCTGGCTTGTCCCTGGAAAAAGTTGATTTTTCAGCCTGAGTTTCATACTCTCCTCTTGTACTGCACCGGTACTCTTCCCACCACCCAACTTCGCTGTCTCACAGAGTTCGGGTCGTTTTTATAGTTTTTCCCTCCTTGGCGTCTTCGTGCCTTTTTTTCCAACTGGCAGCTCGGTGGGTCTTCAACCTCCCCTGGATACTCTTTCCCCCATGGCTACCAGTGGTTTAAAAAAAAAAAAAAGTGTGATCAGTGTGCCAAAGTTGTCGTTATTTGACCGACACACACGCCTCCCGCCTTTGCTGTCTTGGGCCGGACCAAGACCCCACAGCATGCGGTCTCTGCAAAAAGATGTCCAACAAAGCCCTCGAGCCACCAGCAGCAGCGTAAGTGGTTTTTTACCCCTGAGTCCTTGGTACCGCCAAAGGCCAGGGCCTCATCTGAAGCCATGGCATCTCAGGTCGTTTACAGAACCAGAGTGGCTCTGTGGCTCTTCAGAGAGGGGGTCTCTCTTGAGGGAACTGGCATCAGGCTCAATTCCTTCAGTGCCTGCACCAATGACTGCGGAACCTTCTGGCTTGGTGTCCAGAATGGCAGCCCCGGAGCGCAGTTTGTTTTCCTTCAAGGACCAGCAGCAGGCACTGTTGTCCGGCATGACTGGTTCCTCCGCCCCGACCACCAGGCCCTCAACGTCTAAGACGTTCCAGGGGCCGAGCCAATCCTTGAGACCCTTCATCCTTGAGTTGATCCTCGGCTGAGGTCTCTTTCCAGTTCCTGCTTGACAGGGCCACAATAGCCAGTGCCCTTGGCACCAGCCGCAGGGCCTCTGAGGGCCACATCCCAGGGTCAGCCCCAGGACCCATGGACCAGCCTACCATAGACCTCAACAGACTATGCTGAATGGGAGATGGAGGATGAGGAGTCACCTGACACCTGTTGCCATCGTGACATCCCCTCTGACTCTCCCACTTCGGAGCTCTGGCAGTGGTCTCCACCAGAGGACATGGCATTCCTTGACTTTGTCAGGGACATGTCTAAAGCCCTAGCATTCCTGACAATCAGAGGAGGACCCTTAGTGGTGGAGCTAGAAATCCTCCAGTCCGAGGTCCCTCTTGAGGGAATAGCTTACGGTGCCCATCCCTCCCATCCTGGAACGGCTGATGCACTGTATGTGGGAGACACCGGCATTGTTGCCAGTGGTGAGCAAGCAGCTCGACTCGATGTATCAAATTCACCAGAGCCTGGGCTTTCTGAAATCACAGCTGCCGCATAACTCCATGGTGGTGGAGTCAGCCATTCATCAACTGAAGTCAGACTCATTCTTCGGTGCCTCTTGGCAGGGAAGCATGCACCTTGGATGCCTCAGCAGGAAGTATTGCCAGGGCTCAGTGCTCATCGGCTGCATTCACTCCTACCATTTGTACATGGGCATGTACCTGAGAGACCTAGCAAAGGAAATAGCTGGTTCTTGGCTGGTCTGTTTGAGTATCCCCTCCAGTGGTTCAAGAACCTGGCCAAGGTCGTCCGTGAGTGCTCCAAGTTCGTCTCGGGCAACCTATGACTGCTTTGAGTCGGCAGCTCAAGTAGTGGCAGTGGGCATCGGTGCCTGATGCCAGGCTTGGTTAGTTGTCTGATCTCGAGCAATGGGTTCAGGACAAATTGGTCAATGTCCCATGCCAAGGAGAGAACCTCTTTGGCAAAGCCATCACAGAAAAGGCTGCTGAGCTGGAGACAGAGCTCATGATGAGGACCGGGCTCTCTAAAATGATCACTGCCCCTCCCCGACAGAAGGGCTCAGGTAAAAAGCCCTTCTACCCGAGAAAAAGGGGCTGCTTACAGAAACTAACCACCTTTCCAGGCCTCCTGGCTCTCCAGTAGGGTCAGCAGACCAAGGGACATGGGCATGGCCCCCGTAAGCAGAAGGCTCCCAAGCCCCAGGTGTCAGCCCCGGCCCAGCCAGTGGGGAGTTCTTGACTCCTTGGGCATAATTTCTCCACCCCAAGGAGGTCAGCAGCCCACAGGTGGACGTCTGCTCATTATGCCCAAAGGTGGCTAACTGTCACCACTGATTCCTGGGCACTTCAGGTGGTCAGGGAGGGCTTTCTCCAGGACCAAGCAGGAAGTCAGTCCTGACATATGGGTGACATAGACGTCGATGGAGCCCCCATGCGGAGCATTTCCCCAGCTTTCTAAGAAAGCCTTTGGGAATACACCCACGCATGCGCGGTCCCCTTCCCACCCAAAGGTGCCATCTTGCTCAGTCTTTCTTTTTCTGTGGAACCCAAGGGACGTGAGTCTGTGTCACCCGGAAAAGTTTGATTTTTTTTTTGGTGATTTTCGCTCTCTTTTGCCGGTTTGACGCCGGTTCCCCTTCCCACCTGGGTTCGGTACACCGGTATCGACCCGATCACGATTTTTCGGTTTTTTGCCCTTCATGGCACGCGTTCGCGCTCTTTTTCTTTTTCCCTGGAGGGCCGGTCTTTTGACCTCGTGAGGGCCCTTTTTTCCCCGATGGCCTCCAGTGGTTTTAAAAAGTGTGATCGTTGTAAGAAACTCATGTCTCTTACCGACACACACGACTGCTGCCTGCGTTGCCTCGGGCCAGACCATGATCCCAAGGTCTGTCTCCCATATGGAAAGATGTCCACCAAGGCACTCAGAAGCCGGCAGCATCAGAAGGAGAGAATTTTTTCTGACTTTGCCTCCGGCCGAGCCCGAACCTTGTCAGAGGCCTCGACATCTCAGGAATCTGACACCGAGCTTCGTTGGGGTTCCTCTGAAAGGGAGTCCCCCCAGTCAGGAGCATAAGAGGAAGAGGAAGCTCGTGAGGGCAGTGTCGGAGGATACCCCTGGTTCCTCAAGGGCCAGGTCCCGGACCCCTGACTGCCGCCCTGGGCCTTTGGAGCTGGAGAAGCCGCCTAAGGTGCCTCGTATAGAGCCAGAGTCCATTGAGCACGTAAGTCCTGTTTCCTCAAGGACTCTCCTCCCAGGGAGCTGACGTCGGGGCCTGAGTCAGTGGCTGCTGAGTCTCCTGAGCTTGGACTCAGGCTGACAGCCTTGGAGTGCAGACTGTCTACCTTCATGGATCAGCAGCGGGTGCTGATGGCCAGCTTGACTGGTGCATCTGCCCTGACCACCGGGATGTCGACGTCTAAGTCGCCCCCTAGACCGAGCTGGTTCTCGAAGCAATGAAGGCCTGAGTCTGGAGTCAGTCACGGTCCCCCTTGACCTCCCGTTCGGGACCGAGGGTGTTGACGCCGATGCCCCCGGCGTTGGGGCGGGTGCTGTTGGAGCCCCTTGACTCTTCCTCTGAGTCTGCGTGGGAGACGGAGGACGAGGAGTCCCCCGATACCTTTCGGACTCGGTGTGTCCCTTCGGACTCACCGCCGTCCGAGCCCCAGAGTAGGTCTCCACCGGAGGACAACCCGGTTCTCGGAGTTTGTAAGGGACATGGCCAAGGCTTTGGCTGTTCCTGCGGATCCCGAGGAGGACTCTCGAGCCGAAAAGCTCGATGCCCTGCAGTATGACTCTCCCCCGAGGGAGGCCTTTACTGTGCCGGTTCCTCCAATGCTGGAACGGCTCCTCTTCCGAATGTGGGAGGCACCGGCCTCGGCGCCGGTTTTGAGCAAGCGGATCGATTCCATGTATCGAGTCCGAAAGAGCCCTGGGTTCCAGAAGGCACAGCTGCTGCACCATTCTATGGTTTTGGAATCGGCCATGTATCGTCTGAAGAGCCAGAAGATGCACTCCGCGGTGTCCCCCGGTAGGGAGGCCCGAAGCCTGGATGCCATCGGCAGAAAGTGCTTCCAGGGCTCGATGCTTGCTTGCCGTGTCCAGTCCTACCAGATGTACATGAGCATGTACTTGCGGGACCTGGCTAAGGAAATAGCCGGGTTCTCGGCTGGCCTCTCCGGGGAACCTTTGCAGAGGTTCAAGACCTTGTCCTCGGGGATCCGGGAGTGCTCCAAATTCATCTCCCGGGCGGCCTACGATGGCTTCGAGGCTTCGACCCGAGTAGCGGCGGCCGGCATCGGTGCTCGACGCCAGGCATTGCTACAGTCATCGGACCTCGAGCCATGGGTACAGGACAAGTTGGTCGATGTCCCATGCCGTGGTGAAAACCTCTTCGGCAAGCCCATGGCTGAAAAGGCCGCTGAGCTCGAGACCGAGACTCTGACAAGGACAAGGTTGTCCAGAAAAACTTCTGCCCCTTCTCATAAGAAGAAGGGCTCGGGGAAAAAAACTTTTACCCGAGGAAGTCATCTGTCTCACTATCAGGCCTCCCCAGCAGGGGTCAGCAGGCCAAGGGGCAGGGACATGGGCCCCATAGGCAGAAAGCCCCCAAGCCTCCAGCTCCTGCTCCTACTCAGCAGGGAGGGGGTTTTTGACTCCCATTGCATAGCCTCTCCACCTCTGCTGGCCCATCTCAACACGGGAGGTCAGTTGGTCCTGTTTGCCCACCAGTGGCCGCTCATCACTAGAGATGCTTGGGTACTGAGCATAGTCCAGAAGGGCTATCTGCTCCATTTCAATTAGGTACTCCCCTCCTACTTTCCAGGGGCTCCTCCAAGGCCTACTCTGCATCAGGAACTCCTTCTCCAGGAACTGCAAGGTCTTCTTCAAGACAGGGCGGTGGAGCCTGTACCTCCCCACCTGCTGGGGCAGGGCTTCTACTCCAGGTACTTTCTTGTGCCAAAGAGGAACTGGAGGTCTCCGGCCCATTCTGGACTTGAGAAATCTCAACATGTTCTTGGAAAAGGAAAAGTTCAAGATGCTTACTGTTGGAACACTGCTGCCCTACCTCCAGCAGGGAGATTGGCTATGCTCCTTAGATCTGAAGGATGCGTACACTCACATCCTCATTCATCCAGACCACAGAAAATACCTAAGGTTCGTGGTAGGAGGAAACCATTTTCAGTACAGAGTACTGCCCTTTGGCCTAACCTCCGCCCCACAGGTCTTCACAAAGTGTCTGGCAGTGGTGGCGGCCTACTTGAGAAACCAGGGTATTTTTGTCTTCCCCTACCTGGACGACTGGCTCATCAGGGGTCAGACTCTCCAGGAGGCCAGGCAAGCCACCTTCCGTACTGTCTCTCTCCTTCAGCAACTAGGCTTTGTCATAAACTTCGCAAAGTTCACTTTGCTCCCCTCCCAGAACCTGGAATTCATAGGGGCACGGTTGGACTCCCTGCACGCAAAAGCTTACTTGCCAGAAGACACAGCGGAAAGGCTGCTGGACTTGGCCAGCTGGTTTCTAGACAACCCACTGGTTTCCGCCAGACTCTGTTTAAGGCTCCTGGGCCACATGGCTTCAACAGTGCATGTGACCCCCAATGCCCGCCTGAATATGAGGCCTGCACAGTGGTGTCTCAGGACTCAGTGGAGGCAGGCTACAGGAAGCCTTAGCAACAAAGTAAGGGTGTCCAAACCCTTCCTGAACTCCCTGCAGTGGTGGCTACATCCCCCCAACCTTCTACAGGGAATTCCTTTTCAGGTACCTGTTTCCACTGTGGTACTCACAACTGATGCCTCCTTGCAGGGCTGGGGTGCACATTGTCTGGACAAGTGCACACAGGGCCTGTGGTCTCCATGGGAGGCCACGCAACAAATCAATCTGCTGGAACTCCGGGCGATATGCTTAGCCCTCAAAGCCTTCTCTCACACCCTGGCCCACCAATCTGTCTTGGTGCAGACAGACAACCAGGTGGCGATGTTCTATGTGAACAAACAAGGGAGCACGGGGTCCAGGCTCCTGTGTCAAGAGGCACAGGCCCTATGCTCTTTTGCACTTCGACACAAAATGCTGCTCAGGGCAATCTATCTTCCTGGCCACGAAAATTTCCTGGCAGACAGATTGAGCAGGGTTCTACAGCCTCATGAATGGAAACTGCACCCTTTGCTGGTTCAGAACATTTTCCTGAAATGAGGACTTCCATCCATAGACCTCTTTGCCAGTCCCCTGAACCGGCAGCTGCCTCAGTTCTGCTCCAGGCAACCGCATCCCACGAGATTTGCAGCGGATGCCTTCCTGATCTCATGGTCCAAGGGCCTCCTGTATGCGTTTCCTCCCACACCCCTGGTGGCCCGAACCTTGTTCAAGATTCTAAGGGACAGGGCCTCGGTCATATTGGTAGCCCCCAGATGGCCGAGGCAGCCCTGGTTCCCACTTCTGTTACAGCTGGCGGTGGACACCCCACTCACTCTGGGGTTGCAACCTGATCTTCTTTCTCAGAATCAGGGTTCCCTTCTGCACCCCAATCTCAAAACTCTCAATTTGATGGCCTGGAGGCTGCAAGGGTAGTGCTGGCTCCCTGGGGCCTGCCTCAGGAAGTTGAAGAGGTGGTCTTGGCCTCTAGGAAGCAATCCACCAGAAAGACCTATGCCCTGAAGTGGAAACGGTTCTCCTTGTGTGACCAACGCCAGGAGAACCCTTTCGCCTGCCCTGTGCCAGTGGTGCTTCAGTACCTGCTGCACTTGTCTAATCAGGGTCTTAAGTCCAATTCTGTTCGGGTACACCTTTCTGCTCTGGCAACCCACCACTCACAGGTGGAAGGGCACTCTTTATCGGTTCACCCCTTGGTGTCCCGCTTCCTCAGAGGCTTGCTCTTGCTAAAGCCGCCTCTCCGCCCACCAGCCCCTGAGTGGGAGTTGAATGTGGTCTTGCAGCAGCTTACTCGCCCTCCCTTTGAGCCGATGGCTACGTGTCCTCTCCGCTTCCTTTCTTGGAAGGTTCTTTTCCTAGTGGCTCTGACCTCGGCCAGGCGAGTGAGTCAACTTCAAGCCCTGGTCTGTGACAAGCTATACACTCATTTCTTTAGGAACAGGATAGTCCTTAGGACTCATCCTAAGTTCCTCCCGAAAGTAGTCTCTTCTTTCAATCAGGAGGTGGTTCTTCTAACATTCTTACCTAGGCCCCATGCCAGCCGGGCTGAGGAAGTCCTGCATACCTTGGACTGTAGAAGGGCCTTGTCTTTCTACATTGATCGTACCAAAGGTCATAGGAGGGCTAATCAGCTCTTTGTCTCCTTTGACCCAAACAACTTGGGGTTGCCTGTCTCCAAGCGTATCTTGTCCATATGGGTGGCGGACTGTATCACCTGGGCTTACAGGGCAGTAGACCTTCCCTTGCAGGGTCGAGTCACAGCTCACCGTGTCTGGGCAATGGCTGCATCAGTAGCTCATCTCCGTTCTGTACCGTTGGCAGACATCTGTAGGGCTGCAACTTGGTCCTCAAGCCAGACCTTTGCAGCCCATTACTACCTGGAGAGGGAGTCCCATCGGGACAGTGCTTTTGGTCAGGCAGTACTCCGGAATCTCTTTGAGGTTTAGGCAACTCCTGTCCTCCAGCCCTCATGTTGGACTACCGGTGGGATCTCTTCTCAGTAAAATTCTTTCCCTGCTGCTGAGGCTTCACAAAGGGAGCTCTATTTTTCAGCCTGGGTTCCTGGTAGCCCAGAGCTAGGGAGTCACCCATATGTGAGGACTGACTTCCTGCTTGGTCCTGGAGAAAGTAGTTACTCACCTGTAACAAGTGTTCTCCAGGAGCAGCAGGAATCAGTCCTCACAACCCTCCCTCCTCCCCTGGGAGTTGCAGTTGTACATAGTTCATTTTGTTTTTTTGTGCTGTCTTTTAGCTATGTCATCTGACTGAGCAAGATGGCACCTTTGGGCGGCAAGGGGACCGTGCATGCGTGGGTGTATTCCCAAAGGCTTTCTTAGAAAGCTGGGGAAGTGCTCTGCATGGGGGCTCCATCGACATTGATGTCACCCATATGTGAGGACTGATTCCTGCTGCTCCTGGAGAACACCTGTTACAGGTGAGTAACTACTCTCTCCTCCATCTGACTCATACACCTCCCCCTTACTTTCTGGGAGAGCCCCTCGGGTCTCCCCTTCACCAGGACCTTCTACTGAAGGAGCTCACAGGTCTTCATTAGGACAAGGCGGTGGAACCAGTGCTCTACCATCTCAAGGGCAAGGGGTTCTATTCGATACGCCCTCTTGCCAAAAAGGACTGGAGGCCTAAGGCCATCCTTCACCTTCGCAACCTGAACAAGTTCCTGGTGAGGGAGAAGTTCAAGATGCTCTCACTTGGAGTATTGCTATCCTTGGAGAACACCTGATATCAGTCCTGACAGCCGTCTCTTAGCTATGTCATCTGACTGAGCAAGATGGCACCCTTGGGCGGGAAGGGGACCACACATGTGAGGTAGTATCTTCCAAAGGCTTTCTTTGAAAGCTGGGGGGATGCTTCCACGAGGACTCAGTTGGTGCCGACATCTCCCATTTGCGAGGACTGATTTCTTCTGTCCCCGGAGAACACCTATTACAGGCGAGTAACTATGCTATATTCTGAGTTGTGCACTGATTCAGTGTCCCCCAAAGTCTAGTTTAAAAGTGTCACTCTCTCTCTCAAATTGGTACCAGCAGCTTGATTCTACCCAGTAGTTTTCCTTGTGACAGTCACTTGGCCAGAAGAATCAATGAACTTCAAGCCTTAATCATGTATGAGCTATACTTAACTTCATCACGATGATGTATCCTAAGAGTCTCCTAAGGGTGGTCAGACCCATATCCATAAAATGTTTTTCCTGCCTTTTATCCAATGCCTCATTTGCACCATACAGGAATTCCTCACATGCTTGACTGTAAACAAGCTCATACCTGAAATCCATCATGTCATTTTTATTGTTATTTTTTCTGCTTCTGTCAATCATGTGCCGCACTCTTTAGGTATTGCAGGATAGGTGCTGCTTTGGTTTGTCGCATAGGTTTTTTCAGGTAAGAGTTGAGTCTGATGTCTTAGATTGGACTCCTGGTTCAGGGAGTGCCGCAGGGCTCTGCACCTTCTGCTTTGTTCACGCATCATTGCTCTGGTATGTGCGTTTTTCTTAATTTTAGTACTGTCCATGTTTTTGCAGATGATTCTTTGGTATGTATGCCGTTTGATATTTCTGCTGGGTATGCTGCTTCACCTTTGTTGCTTTGCTTGAGTTCTGCTGCATTGTGGTTTGCTCAATGTGGCTAGTATATTAGCTATAGAAAGATGGAGGTATTGTTTGTCTTGTGATCTGTCCTTTGCTCCTACTGTGGTGGTGCTGGCTAGGCATTTGGTTACTGTTCGCAGTGAAGCAGTTCACTAAGGTGTAACTTTGGATTTACGTTTTGAGTATGCGGGCCCACATTAAGCTTGTTTGTCATCCATTCTTTCAGATTCTCCTTTTACACTGGCTTTGGCTGCTGCTTGCCCCATCATACTTTCTACAGTGTTTGAGGCAGTTTCTCCTGTTATTGATTACACCAATATGGTGCTGTTAGGTCTTCTATCTTCTACTTTGTCAGCCTCACAGATGGCACAGAATGCAGTAACGAGGGTAGTTTTAGGTAAGTCATGGTGTGAGCATATTACTTCCCTGTTTACGCTCTTTACACTGGTTACCTGAGCAACAGGATTATTTTTAAGGTTGGGTAGTGCTTATCTGCTTCATGTTTGGAAGGATTGTTATGGTATTCTGTTCATCCGGTTCAACAGGGTCTTTGATACCCCTATCTCCAGGAACAAGCAGGAATTCAGTTGTACTTATCTATTTTTATATAGTCTTATCTAGGAATCAAGGGTGGTTTTACAGGGAACAAAACAGTTTACATAGAACTTTGGTAAGAGAACATGAACAGTAAACTTAACATGGAAGGTATAATAGTTATACTGAACGTGTGTGTGTGTGTATGTATATATTCCCTTTTCCAGGTCATTTATAAATATGTCAAAGCAGCGACCCACGTACACCACTATTAACCTTTCTCCATTGGGAAAATTGGCCATTTAGCCCTAACCTCTGCATTCTATCTTTTAACCAGTTCCTGATCCACAATAGTACACTGCCTCTTATCCCATGACTCTTTAGTTTTTCCAAAAGTCTCTGATGAGGGACCTTGTCAAAGGCTTTCTGAAAGTCCAGATACACTATATCAACCGACTCACCTTTGTCCACCTGTTCACACCTTCAAAAAAACATAACAGATTAGTAAGACAAGATCTTCCTTGTCTAAAGTCATGTTGGCTGTCTCCCTTTAGGCCATGACTGTCTATATGCTGAGTAATTTTGTTCTTTATGATGGTTTCTGCCATTTTTCCCGGTACTGATGTCAGGCTCACCGGTCTAGTTTCCTGGATCACCCCAGGACCCTTTTTAAAAACTGGTGTTACATTGGCGATCCTCCAATCTTCAGGTATTACAGATGATTTTAATGAAAGCTCACAGATTATTAATAGGTCTGGCATCTCACATTTCAGTTCTTTCAACACCCTTGGATGTATACCATCCTGCCCAGGTGATTTGCTACTCTTCAGTTTATCTAATAGTTGTAATGCATCTTCCCGATATATCGATATTTCCTTCAATTCTTCTGCACCTTTAAATACCACTTCAGTCATGGTTAACATCCTACATCTTCCTCAGTAAAGACCGAAGCAAAGAATTCATTCAGTCTCTCCACTATCGCCTTGTCGCCTCTTAGTGCCCCTTTGACCCCTCTATCATCTAATGGACCAACTGACTCTCACAGGTTTTTTGCTATGAATGTACTTGAAAAAGTCTTTATATCACGTTTTTGCTTCCGCAGCGAGCTTCTGGCATTAACACCGCTGTGCTTAAGCTACGAAATATACCTTAAGACCTTGCCTATCCTTATTGTGCACGACTCTAATCAAAATAAGATACATGTTGATACCAAGTTTCAAATATGTTTATCCAATTTTGCAGCTAATTAGCTATTACTGAACACACAAATGTTAACTCATTAGATTTCTGTTTTATATCGTGCCTTGAGAACGTCATTTGCATTTACACTGTTAAATTGACTGAATATTCATCTCTGCTACAATTTAAAAGGAATTATCCACCCTCTCACATAATAGCAATCGTACGTTCGTTACTCCATCAGTTCGTTACTCCATCAGCATAGAACTATTGAGATTTACTGTTAATTTTAATGATATTGCCAACCACAATGGAAAAACACAGCATGCTTTACTACCTAGGTCTTCTACTATTTCTACTCACACCCCCTACCCAATCGCTCCACTCTGCCACATTATAACACTATAACATCCCTATAATCCAACATCACAGGGACTATCTTTCCTCCTACCACCCCCACCATTCTTACAACTATTATAAACAACGTGATGATATGAGGTTTGAGACTGTATGCGAATACGCCTATCGCCTAAAACTACCTACTTTATCATTCCATACCATAAAATGCCACCTCCTAAATACAAGGTCAGCTAGAAGCAAAATCCCTATCATACTGGATCTTATTAAAGACAATACCCCAGACATACATTGCCTTACAGAAACGTGGTTTACAAAGCAGAATCAGTTTTGATCAGCCAGCTAGCACTCCCTGATTATAAATTATACTATTGCCTAAGATGAATTAAATGTGGAGGAGGTGTCATAATTCTAGCTAAGCGAACTAAATACATCACTACATACTAGCAAAAACATTGATATGGACTTACTAACCATTGAAAATAAACACATATTAAGTCTAATATATAGACCCCCAGACAACCTTGCCTTGAGTGGAGGAGTGGCCTAGTGGAGTGGCCTTGAGTGGAGGAGTGGCCTAGTGGTTGGGGCAAGGTACTTCGGGCCGGAAGGTCGGGGGTTCAAATCCCACTAGAGGACAGAAACCTTGGGCCGGAAGGACTGGGGTTTCTAGTCCCACGGGTGCTCCTTGTGGTCTTGGGCAAGCCACTTAACCCTCCATAGCCCATGTTCCCTGTAAAATAGTTCTCTGTGTGCTGTGCTTTCCTGTCTAATCAATGTGTTTATACCTCAAAAATTTCCTGTCATGATTGACAATTTCCAATCTGTAATCAAACCGCTGCTGATCGCTGGAAGTAGCGGTATACAAATGTACAATAAATAAATAAATAAATCTATTCTGGAAACATCTTGCACCACAACACTAAATAAATCCTATATTTATCCTTAGAGATTTAAATCTTTTAACTCTCCACAGCATCCATTCAGCCCACTTCATTAACGCAATGTCAGACATTGACTTTCAACAAGTCGTCCAGATTCCAGCACACAGAAAAGGTAACATTTTGGATGTAATCTTCCTTCCAAACAATATCATTCAAGACATGCACTATAAAAGTCCAAGATCCACCCCCCCCCCCCCCTACCATGGATAGACCATTTCCTTATAGAATGCATAATACCTACATCACCCGCTCTAAATACACGTTATGAACACCAAACATTCCATAGTAAATACATATCTTTTGACAAGGAATCCTTCCTGAATAATACTCTACCCCAGCTAGATCAATCCCTCACTGACCTGGACGATATACAGAATTGGAATTATACCATAGCCAGTGCTGCCCTAGCTCCTCTCAGACCCAAAAAATCAAAGTCAAAAACCATGAAAATCTGGTACACAACTGAATTAAGGAAGTTAAAACAAAAACTGTTCAATTGAGCATAAATGGAGACACACAAGATCGGAGAATGACAAATGATACATGCTTACCCTAATAGCTTACCAGGAAGCCATAAATAGTAGGAAGAAAGAATACCGTACTAACTTACTCAACAAATCTCTCAACAGGCCGAGAGAATTATTTTCCATCGTAAAATCATTAACAAGGACACCCACCCTTGATGAAGACAAAATAGTTATACACCTCCAAATTCTAGCAAATTACTATATGGAGAAACTTGACCCATCATTCAAGAACGATATCTCCACTAACCCCCCTAACATACAACCCAATGACTCCGACCACACTGGTCAAATGGCATGGTCAACTTTCCATTATATTGACAAACATCATCTCAAGAACATAACTGCTATTAACACTACCACATCTCCCAGTGACCCCTGCCCAGTTAGCTGGCTTAAAGCAACAAAAGAGGAATTTACCCCAATCATCCTAGAGATGGTTAATCATTACCAACACCCTTAAAACAAGTGTTACTACGACCAATCCTAAAATCAGCAACTACTGACAAACATCCTAGTTCATATAGACCTATCTTGAGCATGCCATTCCTAGCAAACATAGAAAAAAAGGCCCAATTACAACCTCAAGACTATATTGAGCTAAACTCACTCCTTGCTGAACAGCATGGGTTTCGACCCCAGCATAGTGTTGAGACCCTGATGCTATCACTCTTAAACTTGTACGTGGTTTGAACTCAGCCAAGCAAGCATTCATACTAATTTTCATAGACATCGCCTCCGCATTTGATGGCATTGACCACAAAATACTTATCAAAAGGCTAAAACAGATAGGTTTGCAGGGAACAGTCATCCAGTAGTTTGAGTCTTACTTGTCAAACCGCTCCCAACAGGTCCAGATTGGCCAGACATCTACCATCTTCAAACAAAAACAAGGCATCCTTCAAGGCTCCTCTTTATCAGCCCTAGTGTTTAATCTGTATATACAGCCAATATGCAACATTTTTAGAAAACATAATATCTCTATGCTGATGATATGATGTGTCATCCCATAGACCAGGGGTCGGCAACCCGCGGCTCCGGAGCCGCATGCGGCTCTTTCTCACCTTTGCCGCGGCTCCGGAGCACACTGCCCGCTTTAAACGTCGCATTATGGGCTCCCTCCATGTCAGCTCCCTCCCTTCTTCTGCAGCCGCGGTTCCCTGTCTCTTAGGGAACCGCGGCTGTGCTTTTAAAATCATCTCGGAGCCCTTCCTGTCTTGACGGGCTCCGTGCAGCATTGTCCCGCCTCTAAAGGAAGTTTTGGAGGCGGGACAATGCTGCACGGAGCCCGTCAAGACAGGAAGGGCTCCGAGATGATTTTAAAAGCACAGCCGCGGTTCCGTAAGAGGCAGGGAGCCACGGCTGCAGAAGAAGGGAGGGAGCTGACATGGAGGGAGGGAGCAGATATGAATGGATGGATGGAGGGGGGGGGGGCTGACATGGAGGGAGGGAGCAGATATGAATGGATGGATGGAGGGGGGGGGCTGACGTGGAGGGAGGGAGCCGATATGAATGAATGGATGGAGGGGGGGCTGACATGGAGGGAGGGGGGCTGACATGAAGGGAGGGAGCTGATATGAATGGATGGAGGGAGGGGGGCTGACATGGAGGGAGGGAGCAGATATGAATGGATGGAGGGAGGGGGGCTGACATGGAGGGATGGAGGGGGCTGACATGGAGGGAGGGGGGCTGACATGGATCGAGGGGGGCTGACTTGGTGGGTGGGTGGGGGCTGACATGGAGGGAGGGAGGGGGGCTGACATGGAGGGATGGAGGGGGCTGACATGGAGGGAGGGGGGCTGACATGGAGGGAGGGAGCAGATATGAATGGATGGAGGGAGGGGGGCTGACATGGAGGGATGGAGGGGGCTGACATGGAGGGAGGGGGGCTGACATGGAGGGATGGATCGCGGGGGGCTGACATGGAGGGGGCTGACATGGAGGGAGGGAGCAGATATGAATGAATGGAGTGAGGGGGGCTGACATGGAGGGATGGAGGGGGCTGACATGGAGGGAGGGGGCTGACATGGAGGGATGGATCGAGGGGGGCTGACATGGAGGGATGGAGGGGGCTGACATGGAGGGAGGGAGCAGATATGAATGGATGGAGGGAGGGGGGCTGACATGGAGGGATGGGGGCTGACATGGAGGGAGGGAGCTGATATGAATGGATGGAGGGAGGGAGGGAGGGGGCTGACATGGAGGGATGGAGGGGGCTGACATGGAGGGAGGGGGGCTGACATGGAGGGAGGGAGAAGAGATGGATGGATGGAGGGAGGGGGGCTGACATGGAGGGATGGAGGGGGCTGACATGGAGGAGGGAGGGGGGCTGACATGGAGGGAGGGAGCTGATATGGATGGATGGATGGAGGGAGGGGGGCTGACATGGAGGGAGGGAGCTGATATGGATGGAGGGAGGGGGGCTGACATGGAGGGATGGAGGGGGCTGACATGGAGGGAGGGGGGCTGACATGGAGGGGGTTGACATGGAGGGATTGGGGAGGCGGGCTGACATGGAGGGAGGGAGCTGATATGGAGGGAGGGAGGGAGGGAGGGGGCTGACATGGAGGGATGGAGCACTGGTAATGGGGTTGAGGGGACGAGCACTGGAAATGAGCTGATTAGGGGCGGCTAGGACTGGTAATGAGCTGATGGGGGTAGGACTGGTATTGGGCTGATTAGGGGAGGCTAGCACTGGTAATGGGGTTGAGGGGGGATTAGCACTGGAAGCGAGCTGATTGGGGGGCTTTGACTGGGCATGGGCTGATTGTGGGGAGGGGAGGATAGAGCTGCTGGCCCTGGAAGATAACTGGGGGCTAAGGCTACAAATGGGCTGATATGAGGGTATGGGAGAATGGAACTGGATCTGAGAGGGGCTGCCATGGTATTTGTACTAGAAGGGACTGGTCAGTGGGGAAGGAGGGGGACTGGAAGGAAATGGACACCAGTGGCAATCATGGGAATGCAAGTTGACATTGGAAGGTACTGGGAGTGAGGACTGGAAAGGGGCTGATATTGGGGAGGGTTACTGGGACTGGAAATAGGCTGATGGAAAGAAGTGAAGAAAACGAAAGAAGAGATAAGAACTGGCAGATGGACCATAGACCACAGAAAGAGAGCTAAGAGAAGACAGGAAAGCAGAAGCCTCAGATCGGGACCAGCATGATCAAAGAATAAATTGGTCAGACAACAAAGGTAGAAAAAATAATTTTATTTCATATTAGTGATTTGACTACAAAATCATCATAATTTTGAAATCAAATATTGTTACTTCTTGTTGTTATATTTTCTGGCGTATTTTTTTTGGTGTGCGAAGGAAGAGGGGTAGTCTTATACGGCGAGTATAGGCCAAACACTTATATTTTAACAGGAAAAGTAGGGGGTCGTATATAGCATTAAGGTAAGAAACAATATATGCAGTGTTAGATTTGTTTTAAATGTCGCAATGGTTTTGCGGCTCCCAGTTTTTTTTTTCCCTTCGGAAACGGGTCCAAGTGGCTCTTTATGTCTTAAAGGTTGCAGACCCCTGCCATAGACACTTCTAAACCAGACTACTCACAGATAATCACCCACCTGAGCGACATAAGTCTGACTCGCTGCACACAACCTAAAAATCAACTTTAAAAAAACAGAAGTACTCTTAGTTTCTAGAAATCAGAGTTTCACACCACCTAGAAAAATTCAATTACAAGAAATAGAACTTGAAGTCAAGGAGGAGGTAAAATACCTTGGTGTAATCCTAGACCAATCACTAAACATGATCTCCCATATAAAATCAATCACAAAAACTGTGTACTTCAAATTATGTACGATCCAACACCTTAGGCCCTTGTTAGAAGAACATGACTTCAGAACAGTCCTAAACCACTCATAAACCCCCACATTGATTACTGCAACAGCATCCTACAAGCCCTCCCAAAGAAATCTATTCACCAGCTACAACTAGCCCAGAACTTGGCAGCACATCTTTTTACATAAGGCACCTCACACTGATCACATCACTCCAATTCTCTACAACATTCATTGGTTACCATTTGGAGCAAGAATGAAATACAAATACTTGATGATTATATTCAAGCACCATAACAAAATAGCCTTAATCCCCATGTCAGCCCTCCTCATATTTTTATTTATTTATTTTTATTTATTTATTACAATTTCTTATATACCGCACTATTCGGTATCAGCGCGGTTTACATTATAACACAATGACCATAACAACAAGCTGTTTGGTTTTACATAGAACAGGAGTACAAACTTGGATAACGGGTGAACTATATACAATATCCCCTACAGAATCCAGACTTCGAAGAAATCGCTTACAAAACACATTATATCAGATCACATCCGTAATACCAACCACTCTACCAGCTCCAAAGCCTTTTCATATGTTGCCCCTGCACTATAGAATGCCCTCCCTGACAACCTAAGAGCAGTCAAAGATCTCCTTCAGTTCAGAAAAGACCTAAAGACGTACTTATTCATTGAGAACTTTGGAAGCTGCCATAATATGCCCAACCTCCAGATGCATACACAATTAGATTCTCTGGTTCATTAAGAATGATAACCTTACTGCAGGATTGTACATAGCTTCTGTAAGAATTCCCATACGTTAACTGTATATAAGTTATGTTCAATGTCAAGTGTTCTCAATTGTTCTATTAAACTACCCCCGATCTCTGGAAGGGGCGGTATATAAAAACTTGCTAAATAAATAAAATGTCGTCTGACTGAGCAAGATGGCACCCTTGGGCAGGAAGGGGACTACACATTCATGGTGGCATCTCCCAAAGGTTTTCCTTGAAAGCTGGGGGGATGCTTCCATAAGGGCTCCATCGGTGCAGATGTCACCCATTTGTGAGGACTGATTCTTGCTGTCCCTGGAGAACACCTGTTACAGGTGAGTAACTACACTTTTTGTTCTGGAGATGTGATGGGAGAAGGAGAGTTAGTCACTGGTTAAGCCCAGATATTTCACCTCGTGCTTTCTCGAGGATGTCATGTATTTTGATTTTGGTTGGGGGGGGGAGAGATTTCTGGATATAGAAACATAGAAACATGATGACAGAAAAAGACCACAAGGCCCATCTAGTCTGTCCTTCCATAACAACTACAACAGTCCACTTTTTACCTTTAGAGATCCTCTGTGTTGGTCCCATGCTTTTTTGAATTCAGTTACTGTCCTCATCTCTACCACCTTCACTGGGAGACTATTCCACGGATCCACTACTCTTTCCGTAAAGAAATATTTCCGCATATCACTCCTGAATCTATCTCCCTTCACCCTCATCCCATGTCCCCTCGTAGCAGAACTTGCTTTCAATTGAAAGAGGCTCTCTCCCTGAACATTTATGCCACGGAGGTATTTAAACATCTCAATCATATCACCTCTATCCCGCCTTTCCTCTAAGGTGTACATATTAAGATCCTTAAGTCTGTCCTCATATGCTTTATAATGAAGCCCATTAATCATTTTAGTAGCAACCCTCTGCACCGACTCCATCCTGTTCACATCCTTTTGAAGGTGCGGTCTCCAGAATTGCACACCATACTCCAAATGAGGTCGCACCAAAGACTTATACAGAGGCATTATCACCTCCTTTTTTTCTGCTAGCCATTCCTCTCCGTATGCACCCAAGCATCCTTCTAGCTTTTGCCATCGCCTTTTCTATCTGTTTAGCTACTTTAAGATCATCAGACACAACCACGCCTAGGTCCCGCTCTTCTTTAGTGGACAAAAGTACTTCACCTCCTATACTGTATTGCTCCCTTGGATTGCTGCAGCCCAAATGCATGACCTTACATTTTTTAACATTAAATCCCAGCTGCCAAATTCTAGACCATTCTTCAAGCTTAGCTAGATCCCTCCTCATGTTATCTACACCTTCCTGGGTGTCTACTCTATTGCAGATTTTGGTATCATCCGCAAAGAGGCAAACCTTACCCCACAGCCCTTCCGCTATATCACTAACAAAGATGTTAAAAAGAATCGGACCAAGGACAGATCCCTGGGGCACACCACTGGTAACATCCTTCTCCTCAGAGTGAGCTCCATTTACTTGTACTCTTTGTCGCCTCCCACCCAACCAATTTCTAACCCAAGCAGTAACTTTAGGGTCCATCCCTAGGGTGCTCAGTTTGTTTATAAGTCGCCTGTGAGGAACAGTGTCAAAGGCTTTGCTGAAATCTAAATACACCACATCTAGAGCTCTCCCTCGGTCCAACTCCCTGGTCACCCAGTCAAAGAAATCAATCAGATTTGTCTGACAAGACCTGCCTCTGGTGAATCCATGCTGCCTCGGATCCTGTAATCCGCCGGACTCCAGAAACCTCACTATTTTCTCTTTCAGCAGCGTTTCCAATAATTTACTCACCACCGAAGTTAAACTAACCGGCCTGTAGTTTTCAACCACATCCTTACTTCCGCTTTTGTGTAAAGGCACCACATGAGCCTCTCTCCAGTCCTTTGGCACCACTCCCGACTCCAACGAGGCATTGAAAAGGTCAGTCAGTGGAGTTGCTAGAACGTCCCCAAGTTCCCTCAGTATTCTAGGGTGTATCCCATCCAGTCCCATCGCTTTGTCTACTTTAAGTTGAGCTAGTTTCTCACGAACACAGTCTTCTGAAAATTGTTCAAGATGTCCCTCGCTTCTGTTCTTATTTGTGGGTGTTTTCTGAGGTCCTGCTCCTGGTTCTTCATCTGTTAACACAGAACAAAAATATTTGTTAAGCAATTCCGCTTTATCCTTATCAGCTTCTACATATTCCCCCCCTGCACCCTTGAGTCTGACAATACCACTTTTGCCCTTCCTTTTCTCACTAATATATCTGAAAAATGTCTTATCCCCCCATTTTATTGCATTGGCTATTTCCTCCTCCTTTTGAATGTGTAGTACCTCAGATTGTTTTTGTAATTTATATGAAGCCCTTGTTCTTATAGCCATTGCGAGATGTCTTGGAAGTAGGAGGATATTTTGCCGTGGCCTGGGTTCATAGGGCATGAACATCATAATGTCAGCATAGATCTTGTAATGAGCATTGTGGTTATGGAAGATAGCACATAGATTGAATGAATATATTGAAGAGTAATGATGAAAGCGTGGATCCCTGTGGAACTCCTTTGTGCTGTAGGTATGGTGTTTTGATTGGTCCTACACGCACCTGTTGGTGACATTCTGTCAAATACGACACTAACCATTTGAGTGGGGTGCTGACAATTCCTATGTTGAAGTCTGGTGAGCAGAAGATTCTGTGGCAAGTTGAATGCTGTAGTTATGTCAAGGAAGATGAGGATGTAAGCCTGGCTTATATTGTCAGTGCCTCATGTTAATGTATCTATCAGTGATGTGAGGAGCGTTTCAACTCCATGATATGGCCTGATGCAGTGTTGATGTGGATCCAATGGCGAATGTTCGACTTGGTTTCGCAGCTGTTGGGTACTATGCATTCAGTAATCTTGAAGATGAAGGGAAGGCTGCTGATAGGCCTGTAAGATGCAGGATCGGTTTTGTAAGCTGAGGGGTGTTTTAGGAGAGGCCGTTTTCAGCTCCTTTGGAAGAGTACCTTGGTTAAGTGAGCATTGTGCTAGGTAGTAGATGATAGTTTGGCTTTGGCCATTTTGATCCAGCTGACAGGGCAAGGATCAATCGGGGAGGTAATGGAATTGATGCTGCCAATATGTTCTATGTTGTCCTTGGAGATGGAGTTGAAGGTATTCCATTGGTTCTTATGGGGAGCAATTTCTCGTGGAGTGAAGGGTGTGATGCTGATGGGGACCCATTCTGCTCTGAAAGAATTCTGCTATTGCTTGTGAATGAGGGGAGTAGTTTGTTTTTTCGTCAGTACCGTCAGCCTGCGCTCCCCAGGGTCTAGTTGGAAAACTGGGAGAAATTCACTGTGCCTGCGCATCTGCCTTCCTGCCTTCCCAAGTCCTCTTCTCAGTTCTTCACGGAGTTCATTTTCCATGGAGCCAACAGGTTTTCTTTCTTTCACAGCCGAAAACATTGTTTTAGTTGAAATCTGCTCTGCCTTTCAGTCGATACCGGCCCCTTCCCCATTACCGACCCCAGTATTTCTTTTCAAAATATTTTTCTTTCTTTTCTCTTTCATTTTTTCCAATTTTTGTGGTTTCTACTGCCAGAATAGGCCTTGGCCTACTTTTTCTCTGCCACAATGGAAAAACACATCAGCAGCTTTAAAAAGAAAATACCAAATGTTCTGGTACAATACCAGTCTCTGATAAACATGACTGGTGTTTAAAATGTTTAGGTCCAGACCATTTACTGATTGACTGGCCTTTGTGCCAACAAATGACAAAAAGAGTCCTAAAGAACAGAGCCAGGCAGTATGGTTCTGTTTGCCCCGGACTCTATTTCAGTGGCTTCCGCATAGTCGATGTCTGCCTCCTCTCTTGGATCTCAGGTCTCTTCAAAGTCCAAACATAAGACTGTCTACGTCATTGACACTGAAACTCTATACCGATCCTTGAGGTAAGTCCCTTTGTTACCAAGATTCATGAAAGGTGCATCTGATGCAGACAGGTCTGCCAAACAGCCCTGGCAGGAGGAACAGCCCTCCGAAGCACAACGGGCTCCAGGACACTCCCGAAGCCTTGATATCTAGACAGCTACTGGTTCCATGCCCTGTGATAGTGGCTCAGAGCCCTGTGCAGGATTCCACCCAGGCATTAGCCATCTCCTTCAACCAGCGCATTTTGGCTATCAAGAGGAGTTTGATAGCACTCCTGGCAGCCTTGATACCATCTGCCTTGACAGCTCCAACAGTGCAGGCGTTGGCATCCAGCCCAAGGCCAATATCTCCAGTGCCAATGCCAGACCTCTAATCTATCTTGGGAGACCCTCTCCCTCTGATGCCTCCTTTGGAACACAGGAATCATTGGTACCCTACAGGTTCCTGATGCCACACTGACTGATCGGTGTCTGCATTGGACATCAAAGTATAGAAACATAGAAATATGACAGAAAAAGACCACATGGCCTATCTAGTCTGTCCTTCCATATCAACAACTAAAACAGTCCCATTTTTACCTTTAGAGATCCTCTGTGTTTGTCCCATGCTTTTTTGAATTCAGTTACTGTGCTCATCTCTACCACCTCCACTGGGAGACTATTCCACGGATCCACCACTCTTTCCGTAAAGAAATATTTCCTCGTATCACTTCTGAATCTATCTCCCTTCACCCTCATCCCATGTCCCCTCGTAGCAGAACTTTCTTTCAATTGAAAGAGGCTCTCTCCCTGAACATTTATGCCATGGAGGTATTTAAACATCTCAATCATATCACCTCTATCAACTGTCTTGTGTTGGTTTTCTGTCAGAGTCAGACTTGACTGCCTCCAATTCTGATGATGCATCGGAGGATTCCATGGTAACCAAGGATCTCCCTTCTGATCCATCCCCTCTTCATGAGTGGCATCTGTCCCTGCCAGAGGACATGTCTTTTCAAGACTTCATTTGGGACATAGCAGCAGGCATACTGATTACCGTGACATCTGAGACAAACAGGGGCGGAGGAATTGGAAATCCTCCAATACCCCTCGGCACCCAAAGAGGCAGCCACATTATTGGTGTATTGTATCCTGCAGGATCTAATGCTACATAGGTGGAACAGTTAGCAGGGCCTCCCACATATCAGCAAACAACTCAATACTGTGTACGGAGCTCTGCCATGCCTTGGCTTCCAAAAGCCTCAACTTTCACACCATTTCATGGTGGTGGAATTGGCGATGCGGTGCATCAAGAGTTCTAAGAATCATTCTTCCATGCCTCCAGGCAAGGACTCCAGAACTCTTGATGCCTTTAGCTGTTGGAGTTTTCAGGCATGCATGCTCATTTCTAGGATTGCTTCCTACATGCTCCATATGGGCATGTATCTCAAGGATATCTCTAGGGATCTAGAGAACCTTGCTCCTATCCTTCCTAATGACAAGCATGATGCATTCCAGGCCTTAATCAGGCAAAATCAGAATACATCCAAATTTCTTACCCGAGCATCTTCCGATGCCTCTGAGTCATCCAGCAGAACTTCAGTAGGCATCTGACCATGAGCAGTGGGTTCAGTATTAATTTGAGAAATATCCCCTGCTCTGGAGAGAATCTTTTTGGAAAGAGTTGGAGAAAGAAGGCTGAAGAGATTGAGACAGATCTCACTTTCAAATGCCTATCCAGAAAGATGTCAGACCCCTCTAGGAGAGAGACTAATCCACAGTAGTTTTTATATTCTAAGAAGGAAAGATATAATTTTTTATCCACCTGCAGCTGCTTACCAACCTCAGAAGTGACAGCAGGGCCCTCGCCAGGCCAAAAAGCCTAAGCCACAACCATCTGCACAGCCATAGCCAGCACCTGGTCTTTGGCTCCTTCCTAGACAGCATAGCTACTTATGCCTCTGCAGGGTTCCCCACCCCTACACATTGCAAGCAGACTCCGTTCCTATGCCCACAGGTGGCACCTCGTCACATCACAGAGCTGTGGTCTCTCAACATTGTCCAAAGGGGCTATCTGCTTCATTTCAAAAAGTTACCCCCACCACCTCCACAAGATGATATCCTGAAAACATCTTGCAGACAAATCTCAGTCAAGATGTCCACCCTGTAAGCTCAGGGCCCATAGAAAGAGTTTTACCCACCCAGGAGGGGCAGGGGTTTCTACTCTCCTTATTTATCCCCTAGAGGACGGGGGTTCAGGCCCATTCTAGATCTAAGGAACTTAAACAAATTCCTCATTTGAGAGAAATCCAAAATGATTTCCCTCGGTACACTTCTGCCATATCTTCAGAGGAACGACTGACACTTCTCTAGAACTTAAGGAGGCATACACACATTTTGCTGATCCACCCTCAACACAGACAGTATCTGCATTTTTAATTCCAGCAAATCCACTACCAATACCAGGTGTCCCCTTCGGGTTAGCCTCCGCACCCAGAGTATTTACAAAATGCATGGCAGTGGTTGCTGCCTACCTTTGTAATTTGGGGGTCTTAGTCTTCTCCTACTTAGACAATTCGCTAATTAGGGGAGAATCCCCACGAGAGGCAAAACTCTCTATTCACACCATCACTGTATGCTCCAAGATCTGGGATTCGTCCTAAACTTCCAAAAATTGCACCTGGTCACATCCCAGTAGCTCTAATTTATCGGTGCACTTCTGGACACTCAGCCCAAGCTTTCCTTCCACATGATCACTCTCTCCACTTCAAGCTAGCCAACAGCATAAAGGGTCACAGTGCTGTGACAGCTCAAGAGTTGCTGCACCTTCTGCTGCACGCGGCTTCCCCAATTCATGTTCCCTATGCCCGCCTGTACATGCGGCAAGCCCAATGAACTCTCTCAATGGACCCAGGCAACCAGGTGTCCGACATCTGCATCACCCCTTGACTTGTCAACTCCCTTCTGTGGCAGTGCTCCTCTCAAAATCTACTCAGGATCATCCTTTCGGATGCCTCCACCTCAATGTACCCTGACAACAGATGCTTCAAACTCTGATGGGGAGCACATCTAGACAGCCTCAGCATACAGGGGCAGTAAAAAACACAGGAATCTCAGTTGCAGATCAATGTCCTGGAGCTACATGCTCTTAAATGCCCTTCAGGTTTTTCATCTCCAACTTTCAGGCAAACGGGTGTTAGTCTGGATGGACAACCAGGTGGCTATGTTCTGTGTGAACAAATGGGGGAACAAGTTCCTATCCCCTCTGCCAGGAAGCCCTTCATCTCTGGTTCTTCTCCATTGTGCACCACATCCATCTCAGGGTGGTGCATTTCCCAGGTGAACTCAATCTCCTTGCAGACACTCAGCCATATCCTATGTCCCCACAAGTCCTCTTTAAATCGGGGAAACAGCATCTTTGATCTTCCATCTGTGGGAGACCCCCAGAATAGATCTGTTAGCCACCCAGGAGAATGCACATTGTCTACTGTGTTGCTCAAGGCTTCTCTCTCAGCACAGCCAGGCAACGGATGCCTTCCTTCTCCATTGGGGAAAGGGCCTACTTTATGCATTCCTGCCCATCCCCTTAATACCCCAAGACCCTGTTCAAGCTGCAGGCAGACAGGGGCTCTATGATCCTAATAGCCCCTTACTGGCCCTGTCATCCATGGTTTCCTCTGCTGACTCATCTGGCAGACTCCACTTCTCAGCCTGGGACATGCACCCAACCTCCTTTCTCATGATCATGGTATGCTTTTCCATTCCAATCCACAGGCATTCAGTCTCATGGCATAGCTGCTGAAAGAAAATCTTTGCAGACCTTGACCTTCCACAACAGGTCAAGAACATCCTACTTGCACCTCGCAAGCTGTCTACTAGATGTTCTTATGCCTTCAAATGGCAAAGGTTCACTCTGGTGTACCCCGAAGCGTATTGACCCCTCTGCCTGCCTGGTGGAATTCCTTTTACAATATCTCCTCCACTCGTCCTTGGCAAGTCTCAAGACTAACTCAGGTGGAGATGCCACTCAGATGAACGATCATAGGCTGGTGGACAAGCATCCTATTTATTTGCACCCCTTGGTGCAGTGATTTATGTGGGATCTCCTGCTGTCCAAGTCACCGATCAAACCACCACCAGTAGCCTGGGACCTCAACATGGTTCTAGGGCAACTTCTAAAGCCTTCTTTTGAGCCTTTAGCCACCTCTTTAAAATTGTCTTGGAAGGTAATTTTCCTCATTGCCCTCACCTCAGCTTGCCACATCAGCAAACTGCAGACTTTAGTGTCTGGTCCTCTGTACACCCGGTTCCACCATGACAGTGGTTCTCTGTACTCATCCACACTTCCTTCTGAAAGTGGTCTCACTCTTCCACCTCAACCAGTCTGTGATGATATTGGTAGTCTTTCCCAGATCGCATGCCTCTATGGTTGAAGCAGTGCTATACGCTTTAGATTTGCAAGCACGCACTGGTTTTCTACTTGAACAGAACCAAGAATCACAGGAAATCCTCAATTATTTCCTTTGATCAAAGTCACCTTGGACTGCCAGTTAGTGCACCCTATCCAACTGGATTGTGGACTACATTTCTTTTGCTTTTGCTCAAGCGGAACTCTCCCTTGAGG
Source organism: Ichthyophis bannanicus (assembly GCA_033557465.1). NCBI lineage: Eukaryota > Metazoa > Chordata > Amphibia > Gymnophiona > Ichthyophiidae > Ichthyophis > Ichthyophis bannanicus. The sequence goes on along the minus strand of CM066032.1, from coordinate 114,247,302 downwards.
CTCACGTCACGGCTCACAATGTGCGAGGCATGGCAACTTCAGTTGCCAACCTTCGTTTAGTCTCCATTGATGAAATCTGTTGAGCAGCTACGTGGTCCTCCATTCATACCTTCGCTGCACACTACTGCCTAGACAGGGACTCCCGTTGGGGTGCTATCTTTGGCCAGGCTGCCCTCAGCACCTTTTTGGGACTTAACTGCAACTTCTACCTTCCGTCCTGGACTTCTCCTGGCACCAGACTTCGCTGGCGGTGGTCTTGCCAAATGCAAAAGAGCCCAAATGGGCTTCTCGGCCCTACCCTTTAGCCTTGGGGATATCACTGCTTTCAACTCCAGTCTGGTACCTGGGAGCTAGTGAGTCCCATATGTGAAGACTGCATTCCTGCTTGTTACTGGAGATAGTGTTACTCACCTGTAACAGGTGATCTCTGGGAACAGCAGGAATCAGCCTTCACAACCCATCCTCATCCCCTAGGAGGTGTAGGATATTCTTTTTTTTTTTTTTTGTCTCCTCTATTTCTCAGCTACAAACTCAACAAAGGAAAGGACTTGAATGTGGGAAGGCAGATGCGTAGGCGCAGTGGATTGCTCCCAAAAGCTTTTCAGTTGGACATTGGGGCGCGTTCCCACACGGGCTCTGTCAGTACTGACGATACCTATATGTGAAGACTGATTCTCCAGGACCAAGCAGGAAGTCAGTCCTCACATATGGGTGACGTCGGTGCCGACGGAGCCCCCGTGCGGAGCATTTCCCCAGCTTTCAAAGAAAGCCTTTGGGAATTGCAGCGCGCATGCGCGGTCCCCTTCCCGCCCAAGGGTGCCGTCTTGCTCAGTCTTCTTTTTTCCGCAGAGCCCGACGGAAGTAGTTCGTTTTTTGCCGAGGAAAAAGTTGATTTCCCTGTTTTTTGTTCTTCTTCGGTTCGACGCCGAATCCATTTCCCGCCCGGGCCCGATACGCCGGTATCGAGCCCACTCTCTATTTTTCGGTTTTTGTCCTTCGTGACTAGTGTTCGCACCATTTTTCTCTTTTCACAGGCAGCCCTGTCTTTTGACCTCGCAGGGGCCCTTTTCCCCCCGATGGCTGCCAGCTTGTTTAAGAAGTGTGATCGGTGTAAGAAACTTATGTCTCTTACCGACACACATGACTGCTGCCTCCGCTGCCTCGGACCCGATCATGACCCGATGATCTGTGGTCCATGTGGTAAAATGTCCTCAAAGGTGTTGAGGAGTCGGCAGCACCAAAAGGATCAAATCTTCTCTGACTCCGCGTCCGGATGGGCCCGGACCTTGTCAGAGGCCTCGACGTCTCGGGACTCCGGCCCCGAGCAGCATCGAGGTTCCTCTGAGCGGGGGTCTCCTTCGCGGGAGCAGCGCAGGAAGAAAAAACCCGCGAGGGCGGCGTCGGTGGGCGCTCCTGGTTCCTCGAGGGCCAGGTCGCATAGCCCCGATCGCCGTCCCAGGTCTTCGGAGTCGGAGAGGCCTGCCAAACAACCTTGTCTCGAGATGGAGTCTCCTGGGCACGTGAGTACTGTAGTCCTCATGGACTCTCCTCCAGGGGAGCCGACGTCGGGCCCCGAGTCGGGGGCTGCTGGGTCTCCTGAGCTCGGACTCAGGTTGACGGCCTTGGAGAGCAGCTTCGCTGCCTTCATGGAACAGCAGCGGGCATTGATCGCCGGTCTCACCGGTGCATCTGCCCTGACCACCGGGACATCGACGTCCAAGTCGACCCCGGAGGCCGAGCCGATCCTCGAGTCTATGCAGGCTCGAGTCGATCCTCGGCTGCGGTCTCCCTCGGCCTCCCGTTCGGGACCGAGGTCGTCGATGCCGGTACCCTCTGCGTCGGGGCGGAGGGCATCGGTGCCCGCCCGACCAGAGCCGCTCGATTCCTCCTCCGAGGAGTCGGGCTGGGAGACAGAGGACGAAGAGTCACCTGACACCTATCGGACTCGGTGTGTCCCATCGGACTCACCAGAGTCCGAACCTCGGAGACGACCCCCACCGGAGGATACCCGGTTCTCGGACTTCGTGCGGGATATGGCCAAGGCCTTGGCCTTCCCCGCGGATCCCGAGGAGGAGTCTCGAGCCGAAGAGCTCGAGGCCCTCCAGTATGACTCTCCCCCGAAGGAGGCCTTTACTGTTCCGGTTCCTCTGATGCTGGAGCGGCTGCTCTTCCGCATGTAGGAGACCCCGGCCTCGACGCCGGTGTTAAGCAAGCGGGTCGATTCTATCTATCGAGTCCGCAAGAGCCCCGGGTTCCGAAAGGCACAATTACCGCACACTCCATGGTTGTGGAATCGGCCATGCATCGACTGAAAAGTCAGAAGATGCACTCCTCGGTGCCTCCTGGTCGGGAGGCCCGGAACCTGGATGCCCTCGGTAAGAAGTGCTTCCAAGGCTCTATGCTTGCTTGCCGTGTCCAGACATACCAGCTCTACATGGGCATGTACCTCCGGGACCTGGCAAAGGAGATTGCCGGGTTCTCTGCTGGTCTCTCCGAGGAACCTTTGCAGAGGTTCCAGGCCTTGTCCACTGGTATTCAGGAGTGCTCGAAGTTTATCTCTCGAGCAGCCTACGATGGCTTCGAGGCTTCGGCCCGAGTAGCCGGGGCCGGCATCGGTTCCCGCCGACAGGCTTGGCTACAGTCATCAGACCTCAAGCCATGGGTACAGGACAAGTTGGTCAATGTCCCCTGCCGAGGTGAAAACCTTTTCGGCAAATCCATGGCTGAAAAGGCTGCTGAGCTCGAGACAGAGACTCTCACCAGGACTAGGCTGTCCAGAAAAACCTCTGCCCCTTCTCAGAAAAAGAAGGGCTTGGGAAAAAAGTCCCTTTACCCGAGGAAGTCATCTGCCTATAAACAATACCCTCATTATCAGGCCTCTGCAGTTCCCCAACAGAGTCAGCAGGCCAAGGGGCAGGGTAATGGGCCCCATAGGCAGAAGGCCCCCAAGCCACCAACACTGGCCCCTGCTCAGCAGGGTGGGGGTATTTGACTCAGAAAGCATAGCCTCTTCTCCTCAGCTGGCTCATATCAGCACAGGAGGCCGGCTGGCCCACTTTGCCCACAGGTGGTCAGCCGTCACATCAGATACCTGGGTGCTTCATATAGTCCAAAAGGGCTATCTTCTCCATTTTCACCAGGTACCTCTCTCCTATTTTCCAGGGGAGCCTCCAAGACCCCCTCTGCACAGGGACCTACTCCTTCAGGAGTTAGCAAGTCTGCTAAAGGAACAGGCTGTGGAACCGGTGCCCCACCACTTGAGAGGTCATGACTTTTATTCCAGGTACTTTCTAGTACCAAAAAGAACAGGAGGCCTCAGATCCATCCTGGACTTGCGCAACCTCAACAAGTTCCTGGAGAGGGAAAAGTTCAAGATGCTTACCCTTGGAATCCTGCTGCCCTACCTCCAGCAGGGAGATTGGCTATGCTCCTTAGATCTAAAGGATGCTTGTACTCACATCCTTATTCATCCAGACCACAGACAATATCTCAGATTTGTTGTGGGAGGAAACCACTACCAGTACAGAGTACTACCCTTTGGCCTCACCTCCGCCCCCAGGGTGTTCACCAAGTGCCTGGCGGTGGTGGCGGCCTACCTGAGGTTTGAAGGTCTTTTTGTGTTCCCATACCTGGACGACTGGCTCATAAGGGGCCAATCTTCCCAGGAGGCCAGTCAAGCCACCCTTCGCACTGTGGCTCTGCTTCAGCACTTGGGGTTTGTCATAAACTTCGCAAAGTCCACTTTGCTCCCGTCCCAGAACTTGGAATTCATAGGAGCAAGACTGGACACTCTTCAGGCGAAGGCTTTCCTGCCTGTGGACAGAGCCCACAGATTGATGGATCTAGCCAGGCAGTTTCACAGCAATTCCCTGGTCTGAGACTTCTTGGCCATATGGCTTCCACGGTTCATGTAACTCCCAATGCCTGCCTGCATATGCGGCCTGCTCAGTGGAGCCTTCGCACTCAGTGGCATCAGGCAGACTCAGTAAGAATATCCACACTGCTTGTCTCCTCTCTACAATGGTGGCTTCATCTTCCGAATCTGGTGCTCGGAGTGGTTTTTCAATCCCCTCCGCATTCTCAGGTGCTGATGACAGATGCTTCTCTTCAAAGTTGAGGAGCGCATTGCCAAGGGGCATGTACTCAAGGTCTCTGGACTCCTTGGGAGGCTGCTCAGCAGATAAACTCCCTGGAGCTACGGGCGATCCGCCTAGCTCTGAGGGCCTTCTCCCACCACACGTCTCACCAGTCTCTACTGGTCCAGACGGACAATCAAGTTGCCATGTTTTACGTGAACAAGCAAGGAGGCACAGGCTCCTTCCTTCTCTGTCAGGAAGCACAACGGCTGTGCTCCTGGGCCGTCAATCACGGAATCCTTCTCAGGGCAGTCTACCTCCCAGGTCAAGAAAATTACCTGGCGGACAGACTGAGCAGGATCCTGCAACCGCACGAATGGAGATTGAATCCATTGGTGGTTCAGCAGATCTTTCTCAGGTGGGGCCTCCCCACCATGGATCTTTTCGCCAGTCCTCTGAACCGGCAACTCCCGAGATTCTGTTCCAGACAACCGCATCCTCTCAGAGTAGCAGCGGATGCGTTTCTGATCCCGTGGTCCAAAGGCCTACTGTATGCGTTTCCTCCCATGCCACTAGTGTCCAGAACTGTTCAAAGTCCTCAACGACGGGGCCTCAATGATTCTGATAGCCCCCAGGTGGCCGAGACAACCGTGGTTCCCACTTCTGCTGCGACTGGCGGTGGACACTCCTATTCCTCTGGGGATTCAACACGATCTCCTGTCTCAGGAACAGGGATCTCTCTTGCACCCCAACCTCCAGTCCCTTCATCTGATGGCCTGGCTGCTGAAAGGGTAGTTCTCGCTCCCCTACTACTGCCTAGAGAGGTGGAAGACGTAGTCTTAGCCTCTAGATGGCAATCCACCAGGAAATCCTACGCTCTTAATTGGCGTAGATTTTCCGCATGGTGTACTCAGCACAACGAGAATCCCTTCTCGTGTCTGGTAGCGGTAGTATTACAATATTTGCTTTACCTCTCCAATCTAGGCCTTAAGTCCAATTCTGTCAGGGTTCACCTCAGTGCTTTCTCAGCGCACCACTCGCCGGTGGACCGGAGGCCTCTTTCCCACCACCCTTTGGTGGCTCGTTTCCTCAGAGGCTGCCTCCTGCTTAAGCCTCCTTTATGTCCACCGGCCCCTGAGTGGGATTTAAATGTGGTCTTACAGCGGATTACTTGTCTGCCATTCGAACCTATGGCTACCTGCCCTCTCCGTTTTCTCTCCTGGAAAACCTTGTTTCTGGTAGCTCTTACCTCTGCTTGGCGAGTAAGTGAGCTTCAGGCGCTAGTGTCTGATCCCCCTTACACTAGGTTCTACAAGAATAGGGTAGCCTTGCGGACTCACCCTAAGTTTCTCCCATAGGTTGTCTCCTCTTTCCACCTCAATCAGGAGGTGGTTCTTCCGACCTTCTTTCCCAGGCCGCATGCCAACCGGGCTGAGATGGTTCTGCATACCCTGGACTGTAGGAGGGCGTTATCCTTCTACCTTGAACGTACGCGGGAGCATCAGAGGGCTGTTCAGCTCTTCGTTTCTTTTGACCCCAATAAGTTGGGGTTACCTGTCTCCAAGCGTACTTTGTCCATCTGGGTCGCTGACTGTATCGCCTGGGCTTATGGGGCAGCCGGCCTCTCGTTGAAGGGTTGAGTCACAGCTCATCGTGTCATGGCGAAGGCTGCGTCAGTGGCTCATCTCCGCTCTGTTCTGTTGGCAGACATCTGCCGGGCCGCTACTTGGTCTTCAAGCCAGACTTTTGCGGCCCATTCCTGCCTTGAGAGGGAGTCCCGCAGGGACAGTGCTTTCGGACAGGCAGTACTCCATAATCTCTTTGGGGTCTAGGCAACGCCTTCCCTCTGGCCCTGATGTTGGGCTACCGGTCGGGGGCGTTCTCAGAGAAGATTCCTTCCTTACGTTCTGACGCTCTAGAGGGAGCTCATTTTTTCGGCTTGGGGCCTCCGGTAGCCGTAAGCTGGGGAGTCCCATATGTGAGGACTGACTTCCTGCTTGGTCGTGGAGAAAGAGTAGTTACTTACCTGTGACAGGTGTTCTCCAGGAGCAGCAGGAATCAGTCCTCACAACTCTCCCTCCTCCCCTTGGAGTTTGTCATATGATTTATTTTTGCTAATTTTTTGCTGTCTTTTAGCTATGTCATCAGACTGAGCAAGATGGCACCCTTGGGCGGGAAGGGGACCGTGCATGCACGCTGCAATTCCCAAAGGCTTTCTTTGAAAGCTGGGAAAATGCTCCTCACGGGGGCTCCGTCGGCGCCGACGTCGCCCATATGTGAGGACTGATTCCTGCTGCTCCTGGAGAACACCTGTTACAGGTGACTAACCATGCTTTTGCTGCCATTCTTTCAGACTAGTTTGCTTGTTACCCGGTCGCATGCTTTTGCACTTGCAGTTCCTTGTTTATGGAATGGTTTGCCTGATTCTTTGAGGGGTTGTCATAAGCTACTCGAGCACCATTTTGTTTTGTCAGGCATTTGGGGCTTGAATCTTTTTGTTTTTTTATTATATAATCGGTTTTATATATGCATTGTGTTTTGTGCTGCTATGAAGTATGTGATTAAGTGACTTATAAGTGTTGTAAGTAAATCATATATACAGCATTTTCCCCCTTTGATTTCAACTATCTGGATACTCCAGTGGCAGAACATACTAGCAAATTGGCTAGCATGTATTCAGTCATGTTACAGCCCAGCTGGTGTTTAACTACTAATTTATCAAATGAGCCATTGCCACCATAATAGGTCCCTTGACTTCCACAGCACTAGAGAGCATTGCAAAGCAGCTAACTACTAATCAGCCATAACTTTACTTTAATTTGCAGTACTTCCTGGACTATTTCTCTTAATCAGACTATACCCTTTAAGTGATACTATCTCCAGGAACAAGCAGGAATGAGTCTTCACATATGGGTATCGTCGGTATCGACGGAGACTGGGCGGGAACGCTCCCCAGCGTCCAAAAGGAAAGCTTTTGGTAACATCCCACAGCGCCTACGCGCTGTCTTCCCGCCTTTCCTAACCGCCTCTCTCCAGTTCTACTTTTCCGTGGAGCCAGCAGGTCGTGTTCCTGTCACCGCTGAAGAATTTCTTTATTTTATTTTATTTCTTTGGTCGCGCGTCTGCCTTCTCGATGCTGGACCGGTACCGCCGGTCTTTTCTTTCTTTATTCTAAAAAAAATAAATAAATAAAAACCTACTGTTTTCTCACTTCAGTGCATTTTCTTCTTTGGCCTTAGGCCTAGGAAAATTTTCCTCAATGAAAAGCCCGCCTCTGGGTTTAAAAAATGCACGAAGTGCAGCGGCACTATTTCTGTCACCGACACCCATGAATGGTGTCTAAAATGTTTAGGTCCTGACCACTCCATTGCGGATTGTGAGTCCTGTTCCATGATATCTAAAAGAGGTCTACAGAATCGAGCAGCTAAGCTCAGTACCCTGTTTCCCTCGGATGCAGCTTCGGTTGCATCGACGTCTTCCAGGGCTGCTTCTTCCTCACATGGATCTCAGGTAACCAAACTTAAATCCAGCCGGTCCTCGAAGGGTGAATCTCCCTCTAAGTATCGAGATGCCTCCGGGCTTGCCCTCGAGGAATCCGCACCGGCAAAGTTACCCCGGTGGGAGGCTCCGGCTTCCAAAGCTTTTTCTATGGGGTCACAGGTTGACATCGATGGCTCGGCCTCGACCGATCACCTGTTGCCATGTTCTGGGGTACCGGTGGTTCCCACTGGTACCGACATCCAGACATTGGTTGCGTCGATGGATCAGAATATCCTGACCATGCAGCGTGCCATCACGGCATTCATACAAGCTGCGACGCCTTCGGTACCGCAACAAACTCCGTTGCCGGTACCGACTCCGGCACCGGTACCGACATCGGTTCTGGTGCCGGTACCAATTGCATCGACATCCGCTTCGGTGTCGACTGCAGCGGTACACTGTTCTGTGATGCCCATCGGTACCGAATCAGTACCGATCACTCCCGATGTCATTGGCCCCTGAAACAGAGCCTAGAGCCAAAAAATTAGATATTTTACAATATCCTAAGGCTCCTAAGGAGGCAGCCACTTTACCAATACATGAAATTCTTTATGATCACATGTTGGGCATATGGGAGACTCCTCTCACCATTTCCCCTCATTCTCGCAGGTTGGACACCATGTATCGTGTTCCTCCTTGTCCTGGCTTTCATAAGACTCAGCTTCCTCACCACTCTATTGTGGTGGAGTCTGCTATGAAAAAAGATAGAGTACAAAAAGGCACTCTTCTGCTCCTCCAGGAAGAGCATGCAGAACTCTAGATGCCTTTGGCAGGAGAATTTTCCAGGCCAGTATGCTTGTTGCCAGAATCAACTCCTATAGTCTCTATATGGGGATGTTTCTTAAAGAGGTTACAGATCACCTGCAAACTTTATCTCCTTTTATTTCAGAAGATAAAAGGGAAGAGTTCCTCACCTGGCTCAAACATGCCCAGGATGTTTCCAAGTTTTCCAACCGTGCAGCCTTTGACTCCTTTGAAGGTGCCAGCAGAGCCTCGGCTATTGCCATAGGTGCACGTAGAGTTGCTTGGTTACAGGCTTCTGATTTGGAACCCTGGGTTCAAGATAGCCTAGGTAACCTTCCTTGTACAGGTGAAAACCTTTTTGGCAAGGATTGGCAAGCAAAGGCCACCCAGATGGATGCTGAAAATTCGGCTTTAGATAGACTTTCAAAGTCTACTTCTGCTCCTTTTAAGAAAAGGTTGTTCAAAAAGGGTTTTTTTTCCCAAAAATGGCAGATACTATTCTGCTTATGGTCAGCAGGCCTCTTCTGCAGGTCGTTTTGCTACAAAGAGACAGCAACAACTGAAACAGGCCAAGCCTAAGGCTCCTAGGACTGCTACAGCCCAACAGCCTCAGCCTCCTCAGGGCCTTTGACTTACAACTAGAGAACTTAGCCTTTCTGGCTCTAGAACATCCAGAGCCTCTCACCATTCCAGGAAGGTTAGCTCACTTTGCTCCCAGATGGGAACAAATCACAGCAGAGCAATGGACCCTCTCCATCATAAAGGAGGGCTACAAGCTTCATTTCCTAAACCTTCCCCTCACACCATGGTGAGACAGTTCAATTCTCCAACATCTCTCCTCGACCTTCTGGGTCAGGAAATTGCTACCCTTCTTGCCCAAGGGGCAATAGAAGAAGTACCCCTTCTTCAACAGGGCTCAGGGTTCTACTCCCCCCTACTTTCTCATCCCAAAGAAAACAGGTGGCTACAGACCCATATTAGATCTCAGAGAATTGAACAAGTTTCTATGCAAGGAGAAATTCAAGATGACTTCTCTCGGTACTCTACTTCCATACCTCCAGAGTCAGGACTGGCTTTGTTCTCTAGATCTCAAGGATGCGTACACCCATGTCCTCATCCATCCAACACACAGAAGGTTCCTTCGGTTCCTTTTCCAAGGAAAGCACTATCAATACAGGGTGCTTCCCTTCGGTCTGGCCTCTGCACCAAGGGTGTTCACAAAATGCATGGCAGTAGTTGCTGCATTTCTACGCACTCTAGGGATATTTGTATTCCCATATCTGGACGACTGGCTCATCCGAGCTCCATCCCAGTCAGAGGTCCAGGCTTCCCTGGCCTGCACAAGGCGTATCCTTCAGTATCTGGTACTTGTAATAAACATCCCAAAATCTCATCTCACCCCTACTCAATCTCTGGAGTTCATAGGGGCCTTACTGGATACCACCACTGCAAGGGCCTATCTTCCCCAGGCCCATTGCCTTCGCTTGGTGCAGTTAGCCTCCCAGATTCAGTTCAAGTCCCATTTAACTGCTCGAGAGATGTTACAACTGTTAGGCCACATGGCATCCACCATGCATGTGGTCCCCTATGCTCGCCTGCACATGAGGGCAGCTCAGTGGACTCTATCCACCCAATGGACCCAGGCATCAGGATGCCTGTCAGACAAAATAGCAACCTCCAGTCGCCTTTTTTGGTCCCTCCAGTGGTGGAGGTCCACTCAAAATCTGTTGCTGGGGTCCCCCTTTCAACAGTTGCTACCGCAAGCAACCCTTACGACAGATGCCTCTCCAAAGGGTTGGGGAGCTCATCTACAGGACCTCTCCACCCAAGGCATCTGGTCTCCACAGGAGACATCTCTACATATCAACCTCTTAGAGCTCAGAGCAATCTTTTTGGCTCTCAGAGTCTTCCACACCCTGCTCAGCTACAAGACAGTCCTCATCCACACGGACAACCAAGTAGCCATGTTCTACGTGAACAAGCAGGGGGGAACTGGCTCTCTGTCGCTTTGCAACGAAGCTCTGAGATTGTGGGCCTTCGCCAGAGAGCATCAAATCCATCTCATGGCAGTGTATCTTCCAGGGGTTCAAAACTCTTGGGCAGACAGACTCAGTCGAGTTCTGCTTCCACACGAATGGTCCCTCCATGGGGACCCGATAGCCAGGATCTTTCGAATTTGGGGAACCCCAGACATAGACTTGTTTGCAAGTCCGTGGAATGCCAAACTTCCCCGGTTCTGTTCCAGAATTCCGTGTCAGGGAGTTCAGGCCATGGATGCCTTCCTCCTCCACTGGGGGCAAGACTTCCTCTATGCCTTTCTTCCCATTCCCCTAATTCCCAAGACACTCTTCAAACTTCAGAGAGACAAGGGGTCTATGATCCTCATAGCACCACATTGGCCACGCCAAGTGTGGTACCCTCTACTTCTGCATCTCTCTCAAGCTCCCTCCCTGAACTTGGGATCTGCTCCAGACCACCTGTCCCAGGAGGAGGGAACGTTGTGGCACCCAAATCCCCAGTCTCTTCACCTCGGAGCCTGGTTCCTGAAGGCCTAGACCTTCAAGATTTGCATCTTTCTCAGCAAGTAAAGGATATCCTTTATGCTTCCAGAAAGCCTTCCACTAGACGTTCCTATGCTTTTAAATAGAAGAGGTTTACCTTTTGGTGTGCAGAGAAGGGTCTTAACCCTCTTGCAATACCTCTGAATTCTTTACTAGAGTATTTGCTGCATTTATCCCATGCAGGCCTTAAAACAAATTCAGTAAGAGTCCATTTGAGTGCTATTTCAGCATCCCTTAAACCTCTCAATGGACAGCCTATTTCCTCTCATCCTCTTATAACAAGATTCATGAGAGGCCTTCTTTTGACTAAACCTCCCATCAGACCACCTCCAGTGGCATGGGACTTGAATCTGGTTCTTGGCCAGCTTATGCAGCCACCCTTTGAACCCTTAGCCACTACCTCCTTGAAATTCCTTTCCTGGAAGGTTATTTTTCTCATTGCAGTCACTTCAGCTCACCGCTTCAGTGAGCTGCAAGCCTTGGTGGCTAATCCTCCTTATACCAGGTTCCATCACGACAAGGTAGTCCTCAGGACTAATCCACACTTTATGCCTAAAGTGGTCTCACCTTTTCATCTGAACCAGGAGGTTTATTTACCTGTCTTTTTTCCAAGACCTCATGCTTCAAGTGCAGAGAGGAATCTTCATATCCTGGATTGTAAAAGAGCTCTCGCCTTTTACTTACAAAGGACACAGCAACATAGAAAGTCCTCTCAGCTCTTTGTTGCTTTTGATCCCTCTCATTTAGGACTTCCAGTATCTAAAAGAACTCTTTCCAATTGTATTGCTCAATGCATTTCTTTTGCCTACCAGAGTAAGAACCTTTCTCTGGAGGGCCATGTCACAGCTCACAATGTGAGGGCCATGGCAGCCTCTATGGCTCATCTAAATTCTGTGTCCATCGACCAGATCTGTCGAGCGGCCACCTGGGCCTCGGTTCATACCTTCACAGCCCATTACTGCTTGGACAAGGACTCCCGCCGGGATGCCTTGTTTGGTCAGGCTGTTCTCAAACACCTGTTCCATACCTAACCAACTCCTACCCTCTATCCCTGGCTGGATGCCTGAAATTCATTGGTGGAGGTAGAGCCCTTCCCAGGGACTCACAACCTGGGTGATCTCCCAGTCATCTCTAGCTGGCGAGTCCCCAAATGTGAAGACTCATTCCTGCTTGTTCCTGGAGATAGCACAGTTACTTACCTGTAACAGGTGATCTCTGGGAACCGCAGGAATAAGTCTTCACAACCCACCCACCTCCCCTAGGAGTTGTATCTCTCTATCTTTCTTTCCTTTCCTCACTCTCTCTTTGTCTCAGCTTTAAAACTCGAACTGGAGAGAGGCAGTTAGGAAAGGCGGGAAGGCAGCGCGCAGGCGCTGTGGGATGTTCCCAAAAGCTTTCCTTTTGGACGCTGGGGAGCGTTCCCGCGCAGGCTCCGTTGGTACCGACGATACCCATATGTGAAGACGTATTCCTGCTGTTCCCAGAGATCACCTGTTACAGGTAAGTAACTGTGCTATCCATACAGTCTGTCCATCTTATGCATAGACTTTCTCGCAGATTGCTCCTAAATGATGCAGGCGTGAACCTAAGCTTTTGAGTTAACCGCTTATACACCTGATTTAAACATACTTTTAGACAGAAAGCAAAGTTGCTTACTTGTAACAGATTTTCTTTATAGACTGGATTCATCTGGGGCACAATCTGGATGCTTGGAATCACCTCACTATGGAGTTGGCGGGGGCAAATACAATGACAAAATTCAAAATGGCATGGGACACAGTGGATCCCTTTATAGCAAGAGGATAAAATCAAATAAGTCCAAATCTTTTATACTAAAGCAAATAGAAGGGAGTGACCTATATAGGAGCGGTGGGTGCAGCCCTAAACAGTCATATTGGGGGAGGGGGGTCACCTGCAAAGAGCAGTGGCTACAATTACTCTAGCTACCTTACTGGGCAGACTAGATGGACTATAACTGTCTTTATCTGCTGTCATATATTATGTTACTATATAATCTTTTCTAACTCAAGAGTTTTGTCTTCTAAGCTTTAAACTGAGGACTGTTTCAGGCAGGAAGTTCTGTATGCTCAGAGCTTTACATTTTGTCTGAATTTGAAGGGTTCTCAGCCATCGACATTGTCCATTTTTGTTTCTGGTTAATCCTGTCTGCAGAGAACACCAATTAAGGTAAGCAGTAGGTTTTCTAATGTTACATCTTCAACAGCTCTGGAAACGTATTGGTATTTTCTACTGAGTTAAACCTGCCTCATTTTGTATTTTGACACAGCATGTTCCAGCTCATTTCGAATGTGGTCCAGGACTAGTGCTATGTGTCTTGTACAATAACCCAGGAATTTTTCTCTATTGTATCTTGCCCAACTTAGTCCATGGCCAGAGGCCATTCAGCAGGGCTCCATTTTGCAACAGTCATTCATGTCTTGGGTCTTATATCTTTACCAATGCTTGAAGACCTGTGACCAGTAAGATGAACTGATATTTGAGTCCACGTCCCTCTGCATAGTAGTGCAATTTGAATAATTTTATTGAATGCAACTTCATTCTAATGTTTGTTTTGTTGTTTTTTTACTCCTGTCTTGAGTAGTTAAAGCAATACACTGCAAATCGGGGAACAAGAGTTTAAATCTCTTCTCACTAACATTCCTTGTGACACTGGGAAAACTACTTTAAATCCTGTTTTACTTCAGGCATTCGTTTAAATCCTTTACTCCAAAGAGTTTAGTTTTGCACCTGAAGATGTAAGGCACCTTTAATGTGAGCCATTGTCAGGCTAGAAAAACAATACATCCCTTTCTAGCTTGCTAATTTACTGTCTGAATAAAACAAAAAATTATACACCTGAAATAGTTCATGTAGCACTTTCATGGAGTCACACCATTCATGCTAATCCCTCAGTTAAGTGATCAGTTTATTTTGACCTAGAGAAACCTCATTCTAGAACAAACATGGCTGGAGCAAGCTGCTGATTGGCAATGTGGCTGAAGTACAAGGAATCTTAAAATATGAGGAAACTAGAGTTGGGAAATCCTTAGTTGTCTCTTTGGCCCACCAGTATGTATTAAGAATGTGTTCTAAGAATGTAGGGAGATATTTTTGTTTGCTTAGCAGTTCCACAATTCATACTTTTCAACATGGATCTGTTTTTAGAATGGAGACGTATGCATCTCAATACTTCACCCACCTGTTGATGATCCACAGAGTGGAGAGCTGCCATCAGAAAGGTGGAATCCCACCCAGAATGTCAGGTAATGGTATAAACAGAGTATAAATGTATTTATGAGATGGAAAATCAAATTTGCTGTGTAACTGTATCTCAGTGACTTAGTACAGAGTGGATCATCCATCCCCACATAAGATATATAGTTCTTGAACCTAGCATGGTGATCTGGACTTGATTCTGTTTTGCTGATGGATTATCCTTACCATATTTTGACCATAGTTAGGACATTTGATAGTAGCCATGGCTGTCTTAACCTGTAGTGTGCTAGGAGGCAGTTGTATGGCTCATGTTAACATACTCCTATCTCCAGGAACAAGCAGGAATGAGTCTTCACATATGGGTACGTCGGTACCGATGGAGTCTGCGCGGGAACGCTCCCCAGCGTCCAATCAGAACGCTTTTGGAAGCATCCCAACACGCCTTCGTGCTGCCTTCCCACCTTTCCCAACTGCCTCTCCTCAGTTTTAGTTTTTCCGCTTAGCCGGCAGGATGTCCTCCTGTCACCGCAGAAAATTCTTCCTTTATTTTTTTGTTTTTTTTGTGGTCGCGTCTACCTTCCCTCGACGCACCGGTACTGCCGGTGTTTTCTTCTTCTTTTCTTTTACAGATATTTTCTTCTGTAGGAAATGTTTTCCTATTTGGTGCCTGACAGGCTTCGGCCTGCTAGGCCTCTCCATTTCCCTCAATGAAATTCTAGCCACTAGAAAGTGTTTTAACTGTGGCACTACCAAATTACTTTTAGACACCCATAATTGGTGCCTTCCATGTTTGGGACCTGAACACAATCCGCTGGACTGTCCCTCCTACACTTCTATTTCTGCAAGAGGTTTTCAGCATCAAGCTCAACTCGATATGCCGTTCCCCTCAGTCCTGAGGGTACCAGCTCCATCTTCTTTTTCGCAGGATCAGGTAACCAAGCAAAAGTCTGTAAAGACTAGCCAGTCATCGGGTGGTAGATCTCATGTCCTTCATAGAGATGCCTTTCGGCTTGCCCCTGAGGACATTTTGGCTTTAAAACCCCGGCGGGAGGCTTCTGTCTCCAAAGCACTAACGGGGTTTCAGGTTGTTCCCGGGGTTTTTTCCTCGGTGAACATGCCTGAGCCATGCCCGGTGGTGGTATCCACTTTAAGCAGTGCCGGTACCCCAGCATTGGCAATGGTGCTGGATGAAACATTCCACACCGATGATCGGAGTCGAGCGCTCTCGGTATCTTCGGTGCCGCTAGAGCCGCTACCAACCGATCTTCCCACATCGGTCCCGGTACCGATGCTGGTATCCACGTCGGTACCCTCCTGATATGCATCGATAGACTTGCTTCTTTCGATACCGAGTCTAGAATCGATCTCTAGTCTGGATGATTGGGTACCGACTCGTCTCGGTACCGACTTCAGACGGTACCGTAGACATTCCACCAATGATCAAGGTCTGCCACATTCGGTTACCACGGTACCGATAGTGCCATTACAGACTGATCTCCATATATCGGTGTTACCGACGGTACCGATCCCGGTATCGACATCGGTGTCGGTACCTCCCATGCTAGCCGTCTCGCTTCCTTCCATACTGAGTTTGGAATCGATCCCTAGCATGGACGACTTGCTACCGACCAGTTGTGGTACCGGTTTTCATCGGTACCCACAACTATCTTTCAAGGATAATCCGATGCTCCACCCCTCCAGATCTGCTATTCCACAGAATCTGAATGAGCAGGTGGCTGCTAGAGCTAGTTCTTCAACAGATCTAGTTCTTCCTCCTCTTCCTTGGACTCCCCTCTGGGGAGATTTCTTTTCAAGCTTTTCTGCTTGATATGGCGAAGTTACTTGCCATTTCTATACCTGGTCAAGTCCCTGCACCAGGGGATCCACAACCTATACAGATCCCCTGCAATCCAAAGGAAGTCATTATGTTTCCTTTGCATCAGACCTTGCAGGATCTCCTATTTAGAATGTGGGAAACTCCTTTAATGGTATCCCCACCTTCTAGGGCAACTGATCTTCTATACAAGGTGCCCCCTTCTCCAGGTTTTCAAAAGCCTCAACTCCATCATTCTCTGGTTGTAGAATCAGCAATGAGGCTTGTTAAGAGTACTAAAAAGCACTCTTCTTATCCGCCAGGTCGTGAGGCTAAGACTTTAGATGTCTTTGGACGTCAAACTTTCCAGGCATCCATACTTTCAGCAAGAATCCTTTCATATATTTTCTATACGGGATTATCTCTTGAGGAGGTCACAAAAGATTTATTACTTTTGACCCCTTTCCTCCAAGAGCCTAAAAGAGCAGATTTTTCTATGCTAGTCAGTCATGCTCAAAATATTTCTAAGTTCCTTACTCGTGCTTCCCTAGACTCTTTCGAGTCTGTTAGCAGAACTTCTGCTATAGCCATAGGAGCACGACGTAGAGCCTGGCTCCAGGCTTCAAACTTGGACAAATCTGTACAAGATATACTGGGAAATGCTCCTTGCACTGGAGAAAATCTCTTTAAGGAGACTTTACTCCAGGCTGCTCAGTTTACCACTGACACTATTGCTTTCAGAGGCTTGTCTACGCCTTCCTCTATCCCAGTTTGTGGAAAGTCTACTACTAAGCTTTGTTCCCCTAATGGGAGAAGGTTTTATCCATCTTCTACCCATCATACAGATGTTTCTAGGCAAGGGAATCACCCAGCCAGGCTCAGGAAACCACAACCTCAACGGGTTCAGCAAACCCAGCAGCCGCAAGGTTGCTGATAAACTCTTCCCTGAATCCTTTTTTCCTCTTGAGGTTTAGATCCTGTAGTTTGCTTCTTACCTCTACAAGCATCTACATCGGTTCCATCCTAAAATTTACATATGTCCCTCTCAAGGACACATCCTAACTATTAGCTCAATGAGCTTCTTGAGATGATTATGCTTTACAGGTACTACAGTTACTCCTCATCCTCTGAACTACACAGAGGAGTAACAGCTGTCAATAAGGTCACCATCCCTTACCTTTGACTTTTCTCCTGTATCAGCATCTCTTACTACTTATTGAGGATTTCCTCCACAATAAGTCATCTTTTTCAACTCTGCCACTCTTTCCAGGGCATTTGGTCTGTAAGAGTGATACCACTTTACTGAGGGCTTTTCCTTAAGCCCCTAACAGTTTCTTTCAGAGTTGTCTTCCCCCTTGCATTCTTTTTTCCTGGCAGCTTCTCAGACAGTAGCGGAGTCTTACCTCTCCTGCTTCTGTCTGTATTTCTTTCCCAACCTTGGGACCTTCTGCTGCCCTATCAATAGTTAGAACTGCAGGGGCTCTTACTGCTTAGACCACTAACTTGCTGTCCACGCAGCCAGGGCTTGTTCTCCAATTTCAATGGTTTCTGGCCTTGCCACTAAGTCCCAGACGGTTTTAAGAACCTTTTCTGGCTATTGTTGCAGACCTTACCTTCTCTCCTTAGCCTCCCCAATTCTTGGGCTTGGCGAAGTAGTTCATGCTGCCTGCGGGCTCTTGAACATCACGTTTTCTTCTATTAACCTGCAACATGCTCTCTGCATCTCTACGGAGCAGCTCTACACTATGGGGCCTTGTTAGAGAGCACATAATGTCAGATGGGTAGGAAGGGTTTTACCTAGTCAGGCTTACTGGATTCTCCTTGCCCTTACCATTTCCATTAAAGGCTTCTTAAATAAAGGTCACAGGCCTTTAATTAAGAGAAGACCTAAAGAATTATTCAATTCCCTGGTTTGCTTCACATCTCCAGGGGACCCCTTCACCAGAGATGGTTTGTTTCTTTCAGTATAGACCATCCCTGTCTGGATTTTTCCTTCCATCCTCAATTCTTCATGGCGTGATCCATGTTGAGCACAGGAATGCACCATACCCCTTTTTACCCTCATTGAGGGTAAATATGGTATTTTTATGGCATCTTTTTCTCCAGCTACCTGCTGGAGTTATGGAAGGATTCAGACTCACTGTCTGCAGATTAAAAACATCCTCTGCATTTTCCAGGTAGGTCTCCATTCCTGGTTTTTCAGGGGCACGAGTTCTTAGAGGACTCTAGACTTCTCTTGCCAATGAGAGAACTCCCTGCGCTTCCTACCCTTAACCAGGAAGTAGGGATTCTCTGAATATCTTCTCAAGCAGGTACCTCCCTTCTTGTTAGATAAATCTTCTCCACATACCCTATGTGCGGACATGGGTATATATATATATGTGTGTATGTGTATATATGTATATGGACATCTGCACGTCTATGCCCATATCTATATACATATGTGATGTATATATCTGTATTTACCTATCTCTATAGATATGTATTACAATATATGATAGTGGGTAGGTATATGTCTATATACTCTTTCTGTCTGTCTGCCTAAATATATATATATATATATATATATATATATATATATATATATATATATATATATATATTTATATATTTATTCCACCACGGACTAACAGATACTCTCTATCCCTTTCCATGCTGTCCCAGCATACTTAGGGTTCTCCATGATCAACCACTTCCTGTGGTAGTTCAGGAGTTTTTGTACCATGACCTTCAGTTTGGGTATACCTGAAGCCCTCCACATACTTTCCTTTTCCATTACGAGGGACTTTTTCTGAATCTTCAGAAAATGGGAGGCTACAATGCCTCCTAACTCCTATCCTTCTTATCGGATATGGAGATCTTGGAAGCTCCCTCTCCTATAAGAACTAGGTCTCTTAAGGTCAGAGGAGTTTTCAGTTTTAGCCAATGGAGACTTCCGCGTTTTCCGCTAAGTCCTACCTCATTGAACTACCCCAGTTCCACTGGGATTGTTTCTCTCACCCTAAATGTTCTACCTCAGCCTGTTTTTTGCACAGTTTACCTCTTCTTACATTGAGGTACCCCCTGGGGATATTCTGTTGGTTCATATTCACAAATCCTCATGAACCTCCATATACCCCTCTACAATGCCACCAGGTGAGGTCCATATTGGTTTATTGCTCTTCAATATTACCACTAAATATCACCTGCACAGAGCCTATCTAGGCATCCTGTTTGGTCCAGCTGTTCCACAGCACATCTTTTTAGCTCAACTCCTACCCTCCATCCCTGGAATGCCTGGGGATTCAGTAAGATAGCATGGATCTCAAACTCGCAACATGCTGGGACTCCTCCAGGCATCTTAGCTTGGGAGTCCCCATATGTGAAGACTCATTCCTGCTTGTTCCTGGAGATAGCACAGTTACTTACCTGTAACAGGTGATCTCTGGGAACAGCAGGAATAAGTCTTCACAACCCACTCACCTCCCCTAGGAGTTGCATTTCTCTATCTCTATCTTTCCCTTTCTTGCTCTCTCTTTACCTCAGCTTTAAAACTTAACTGAGGAGAGGCAGTTGGGAAAGGCGGGAAGGCAGCATGCAGGCGTGTTGGGATGCTTCCAAAAGCGTTCTGATTGGACGCTGGGGAGCGTTCCCACGCAGACTCCGTCGGTACTGACGTACCCATATGTGAAGACTTATTCCTGCTGTTCCCAGAGATCACCTGTTACAGGTAAGTAACTGCTTTACCTGCTGTAATAAAGCTGCTCGAGGTTTTGATCCATTTGCGTGCAGGTTAACTTAAGTAATTATGTAGTAATATATAGGATTTTTTATGCATGTCAGCTGCATGCAGGAACATGAACAATAGCTGTAGTCATTTTAAGACGCATATAGAAGGGCTTACATAGCAAATTATAAAATCCAGCAGATTTGATATTGTGGAGTGGCATATCACGTTATCAGAACCACAGAATTTTCTTGGAAAAAAATCATCCAAACAAAATATCAAGACCAGAAACTTTCCTGAGGATCCTTGAAAGCATGTCTTGCTTATAGAATGTCTGCTCACTTTGGTTTTGTATGAGGTGTGATCAAAACTTAGTAAGATTTGTGGTTGTGTAGCTATATAACAATATGTCGCACCACAATGCTATTAGGCATGCAGTGACCTTGTTATGTGATCTTCATGTGCAGAGTGTAGCATGGCTGCAGCACACCTGCATTTTTTTAAATCGCATGATGCATTCTTAACAGGGGCTCTACATTTCAAGCAAAGGTAAGAGTGTGGCTTTTTAATTACTAGCTCTTTGCCTGAGGGTTCTTAAAAGGGTTTTGGTACATTGTTAAAACAGTTACATTATTTTTGGTGCTTTAGTTCAAAAGGGGAAATATTTTCTTTAGTGATATTGGTTTAAAACTCTGCTTTCGATATCTTAGCTCTTTTGAAGCTACTTCATTGGGTGTTAGTTCCAGCCCTTCCTCCCCCAACTCCCACCCACCCCATTTGAGCAGTCTTGCTTTATGGGGCTCCTCCCCAATTAGCTGCACACAAGGACCTGGAACAGCACATCTAGAACACAAGATTTAACTGCTTTTTCTCTGAAAGGACAGCCAGGAAACCAGCTGGTACTTTGGTAGGTCTTTTGCTTCAACGGGTACCTAAACTCCACCAACTGAACAATGGCTGGGAAAAATCATATTGCCAAAGCTGTTGCCCCCATTACAGCTTCTGCCTTGGTCCAGACAGAGGTCCCAATGCCAGTTGAATGACTGGTTCCATGTGCAGGATGCCTGCATGCTGAAGCTCTCAGAAAGCAAGTGGAGGAGCTCAGAAGAGGTTGCAAGGCTGAGGAGCATTCAAGTACATTGAGATACTGCTTGAAACATCCAGGCTCTCCAGCAGAGGAGAAGATGAAGCCTATGGAATGATGAAGATTAGACACGAGTCACCAGGGCCTGCAGAATCACCAATCCAACTCCTCCACCCCTTTATTTATTTATTTATACATTTTTTCTATACCGCCACTTCCAGAGATCAGTGGCGGTTTACAGGTAACAAAAGTTAATAATAGAGAGGCTATTATTTTACAGAGAACAATTTTAGAACAGAATTAACATTGAACTCAAAGCCATAGAGAAACTGGTGAGAACAAAACAATGAACTTGGTGCAACATTTGGTAACGCTTCAAATAACAGATTAAATTAACCTTAAAAAGATGATTATTTACATAAATGACAATACTATTTATTCAAGAGTAGAGTGATCTGTGAGATGGAATGTTTATGAAAGATGTGGTTGTGGTCAGAGTCTAGGTAGGGTCAGAGTATGATTGTTCATTGCTTTTCTGTGAGTTCTGAACATTATCATGCTGGAGATTATGGTAATGCATAGTAAAAAGATGGGTTTTTAGTTCTTTTCTGAATGATAGAAGGTCTTTGATTTCTCTAATTTTGATTGGGAGGTTGTTCCATAATGTGGGAGCGAAGAATGAAAAAGCTGTGTTACTTGTCTTCTGATTAGTCTTTCTAATGGAGTCCGGTACCTGGATCATATGTAGATTCATTCTTCTTGATCTGTTTTCATGAGGGATGTTGATGAGCGTTGAAAGGAAAGATGGTGCTAGATTGTTAAGGATCTTGAATATCGTAACTAAGGATTTGTAAATGATTCTGCATGATACAGGTAGCCAGTGGAGAGCATAAAGAATAGGAGATATATGGTCTATTTTCGCTATATAGATGATCCTCACTGTGACATTTTGGGCTAATTGAAGTGTGTGTAGATTGTTCTTGGAGGTTCCCTGAAGAATACCATTACAGTAGTCTAGATGGGGGGGTGTTAGTATTTGGGCCACAGATATGAAATCAGAGCTATCAATTAGTGGTCTTAGTTGTTGGATTGTCCGTATCTTGAAGTATATTGCTTTAACAGTTTGTTTTATGTGTTGAGCGAGATTGAAGGTCCTATCCAGAATGACTCCCAAGTATTTAACTTAATCTTTAACAGGAAGAGTGGTTTTTTCCAATGTTGATTTCTGACGGTGGAGTGAAATTCGTATTTCTTGTTACAAATAGAACTTCTGGTTTTTTTAAATTAAAATTGGAGTGGAGGAGTGGCCTAGTGGTTGGGGCAAGGTACTTCAGGCCGGAAGGTCGGGGGTTCAAATCCCACTAGAGGACAGCAACCTTGGGCCGGAAGGACTGGGGTTTCTAGTCCCACAGGTGCTCCTTGTGGTCTTGGGCAAGCCACTTAACCCTCCACAGCCCATTTTCCCTGTAAAATAGTTATCTCCAAGTTATAATGCCCTGTTCAATGTAATTTCAGTTTGTTCAATGTAAACCGCACTGATGCAGAATAGCGTGGTATATAAGAGAATGTAAATAAATAAATATTCATATTCATGGACTTTAGCCACATTTCCGCTTCAGTTAGGCAACAACATATGTTATAATCGGGGTTAGACACATCAAAAGGTGAGTATAACATAATGTCGTCCGCATAGATGTGGTAATTTATTTTGAAGCATTTAAATATGGAACAGATGGGTTGGAGATATATCTTAAACAATAGAGCAGAAAGGGCGGAGCCTTGTGGGATGCCCTGCTCTTGAGGAAATAGCGATGATGCAACCTGATCTATTTGCACATATTGGGTCCGGTTAGTAAAATAGGATTTAAACCAGTCATGGGTTTTATCCTTAATGCCTTGAATTGAAGAACCATTATGCAGCCCTGGAAGTGGAGGAGATGAAAGCATCCCTGGAAAGGGAGGAACCAGAGCTTGAGCACTCCAAAGTTGCAGAATCAGTGACCACAACGAAGCTAAGGGTAGTGGTGGTTGGTGACTCCCTTCTGAGGGGTACTGAGGCATCCATCTGCCAACCAGACTTTGTCCAGAGAGGTATGCTGTCTGCCAGGTGCCAAAATCAGAGATATTAGAGAGTTTGCCAAGAGTCATCAAGCCCACCCGAAGTTTCTCATCCATGTCGGCACAAATACTGCCAGGTATCCCTCTGAGCATAACAAAAGTGACTTCATGGCTCTAGGACAGAGGGTGAAGCAGATAGGTGCACAGGTGGTGGTCTCTTCAATCCTCCCTGTTAAGGGTAAAGGCCAAGGCAGAGAAGCTCGCATCCTGGAGATAAATACATGGCTGTGTGGATGGTGTCATAGTGTTTTGGTTTCCTGGACTATGGCATGCTGGACCATGGAATGCAGAGCAGGGATGGCATCCATAACTACTGCTCAATACAGTTTACAAGGAACAAGAAACATATAACAGTTGCAGATAACAAGTAATGTAACTATTAACATGCTCACGTATTCTTATGACTTTACAAGAGTGAGTGAATTCTCTACAGGGAGAATTATTCAGGAAACTGGTAACAGAACCCATACATGAAAGGACCATACTGGACTTGGTGCTTACCAGTGGTGAAAGTGTTTGATGACATAGTGCCACTTAACTCTCCATTGCCCACCGCTTTGATTGAAGGATAAGGCGGTATAAAAAACTGGTTAAATAGTGGGGGATCATTTTGCATCCAGTGATCATCAGATGGTGTGGTTCAGTATTAGGACTAGGGCTGCTAAAATCCATTCAAAAGCGAGGGTCTTAGACTTTAGGAAAACTAACTTTGCCAAGATGGGCCAATGCTTCAGGGAGTCGTTAGTGGGATGTGAACAGCTGGGGGATGGAGAAAAACAGTGGGCAAAACTGAAAGGGAATATTTTAAGGGCAACCAACTTTTTGTTAAAATGGTAAATAAAGGTAAAAGGAAAAAGACTGCTATGGTTTTCGAAAAATAGCTGAAAAGGTGAAGGAAGAGGGAGGCCTTCTTGAAATACAAGAGATCACAGAGAGAGACAGGCATCCATATTTGGAAAAACTTAGAGAAGCTAGCAAAGTAGTCAGGAAAACAAATATTCAATAAAAAGAAAATATCCCCCCATTTTATTGCATTGGCTAAGACATTTTTCAGATATGTTAGAAGAGGAAGTGCAAAAGTGGTATTGTCAAATTCAAGGGTGAAGGGGAGGAATATGTAGAAGCTGATGTGGATAAGGCAGAATTGCTTAACAAATATTTGTTCTGTGTTCACAGATGAAGAACTAGGAGTAGGACCTCAGAAAACACCCACAAACAGGAACAGAAGCGAGGGACATCTTGAACAATTTTCTGAAGACTGTGTTCGTGAGAAGCTAGCTAAACTAAAAGTAGACAAAGTGATGGGACAGGATGGAATACACCCTAGAATACTGAGGGAATTTGGGGACGTTCTAGCAGCTCCACTGACTGACCTTTTTAATGCCTTGTTGGAATCAGGAGTGGTGCCAGAGGACTGGAGAGGCACATGTGGTCTCTACACAAAAGCAGAAGTAAGGATGTGGTTAAAAACTACACGCCGGTTAGTTTAACCTCTGTGGTGAGTAAATTATTGGAAGCGCTGCTAAAAGAGAATAGTTTGGGTTTCTGAAGTCCAGCGTATTACCGGATCCGAGGCAGCATGGATTCACCAGCAGCAGGTCTTGTTAGACAAATCTGATTTCTTTGACTGGGTGACCAGGGAGTTGGACCGAGGGAGAGCCCTAGATGTGGTGTACAGTCAAACCTCTGTTTTCGTAAGCTTCGGTTTTCGACTTTTTTCATTGCGATTTTGTCCCAGTTCTCATACATCCTTTCGTTTTTTGTACAATTTAAAATGGTCCGTACCGGGGGGGGGGGGGGGGTGCTCAGTACAGTACAGTACTGTACTTGTTTTTGTGATCCAGAGCTCTTTGCTTTCAGCGATCCTGAGCTTTGAAAAATACAGTACTGTACTGTAGCAAAAATCAAGGAGTGAGAGTGTGGCTGGTCTGATGCTTTCGACGTTCCCTGCTGGGACTCCCTGCTGATGGCAAAACTTTGAGGGAACAGAGAATCTGTGTGTGTGCTGTCCTGTGAGGATCGGGCAGGTGAGAGAAGTGACGGGAGCTGTTCTGCTGGTCTGATGCTTCCCACGCTCAATTAGGACTCCCAGCTGGGACTCCCTGCTGAAAGTGCTGATGGCAAAACTTTGAGGGGTCTTCCAAACTTGCCAGTCCTTCTGCTGCTGAGCATTTTTTCCAGCTTGCAATTTGCTTTTGAGAGGGAATCAGAGGTGGGGGAGAGAGTCGGCGATTAGAGAATCTGTGTGCTGTCCTGTGAGGATCGGGCAGGTGAGAAGTGACAGGAGCTGTTCTGCTGCCTGGCTGAGACTTCGGGGGCCCGTGCTGCTGCAGCCATTGCCACATGGCTCTGGAACGCATGCTCAGCTCTGCGTTCCAGGTTGCCTGAGCAGGAGAGTGGTGTTGCCGGTGGCTGTGGCTGGCGCCTTTACTGGAGGCTTTTGTTTTTTGTGGATCCTTCTTGTTTTGCTCTTTGTTTTTTTTTAAATTCCTGTGCCCGATCTCTCTGGGTGTCTGGCTGAAGATCTGCATCTTGATCACTGTGCAGCTGATCTTTCTCCCTTCTCCTAAGCAGTTTAACCAATCTGTCTGCCAAAAATACGTCTGGAGCACCATCTTGTGGCTAGAAGTGGGATTTTATTTTGATTCTCTTCCTGTTTGACTGCAAATTGCTAAAAGTTCTCATTGTGCCTTGACACAGACTTTGAGGGGAGCGGTGATCTGAAAATAGTCTGTACCAAATTCGTCCGCCTGCCTGCATGACTCAGCCTCTCATTTCCCGGAATCCATGAAAAGCTTCCCATGCGTTCGTGACTCAGTGCCTTTGTTTCTCGTTGAGTGAGCATCACCCCGCGCATTCATTGAGTGCGACTGTTAAATATGCCACCATGGGGCCAAAGAAAGTTCCGAGTGCCAGCCCTTTGATGATAAAGAAGGCGAGAAACACCATAGAATTCAAGAAAACTCGTAGCAAAGTACGAAAGTGGCATATGTGTGGCCGATCTCGCCAGGATGTACAGGAAGTCCGCATCAACATTCAGTTCCATCCTGGTGAAGAAAAAAACAAAATCAAGGAAGCTGATGTTGCAAAAGGGGTAAATGCGCTAACGAAGCAGAGATGGCAAACTATCAAAGATGTTAAGTTGTTGGTGTGGATCAATGAAAAACAGCGGGAGATAGTGTTTCAGAGGCGATGATTTGTGAAAAGGCAAGGCTGTTGCATGCGGATCTCACAAAGAAAATGCCTGGAACGAGTGCTGCTGTTAGTGACTTTAAGGCCAGCAGAGGCTGGTTCGACAAATTTAAGAAGCAAACTGGCATACACAGTGTGGTAAGGCATGGCGAGGCTGCAAGTTCGGACAAACTTGGGGCCGAAGAATTCGTTGATGAATTCAAGGAGTACATAGAAGTTGAAGGATTCCTCCCCCAACAAGTCTTCAATTGGGATGAAACAGGCCTCTTTTGGAAGAAAATGCCAAAGAGGACCTACATCATGCAGGAGGAAAAGGCACTGCCAGGACACAAGCCTATGAAGGATAGACTAACTTTTGTTTTGTAGTAACGCTAGTGGGGATTTCAGAGTGAAGCCTTTACTGGTGTATCACTCTGAAAATCCCCGAGTGTTCAAGAAAAAGTGTTATCAAGAGTAAATTGTGTGTGATGTGGAAGGCTAACAATAAGGCATGGGTCACGAGGCAAATTTTCATTGAGTGGGTCAATGAAGTGTTTAGCCCGAGTGTGAAGAAATATCTCCTGGAAAATCAATTGCCACTCAAGTGCCTCCTGATAATGGACAATGCTCCTGCTCATCCTCCAGGCTTGGAAGACCAATTGTTGGAGGAGTTTAGTTTCATCACAGTGAAGTTCTTGCCCCCTATTACCACTCCTCTCATCCAGCCCATGGACCAGTAGGTCATTTCAAACTTCAAAAAACTCTACACCAAAGCACTGTTTCAAAGGTGCTTTGAAGTGACCTCGGACACTGAATTGACCCTAAGAGTTCTGGAGGAATCGCTTCAATATCCTCAATTGCGTAAGCCTTATAGATAAGGCTTGGCAGGGAGTAACTTCCAGGATGTTAAACTCTGCTTGGAGAAAATTGTGGCCAGAATGTGTCCTTGAAGAATTTTGAAGGGTTTCAGGCTGACCCTGACGACCCTACGCCTGTTGTGCAATCTATTGTGTCTTTGGCGAAGTCCATGGGGTTGGATGTGAGTGGCCAGGATGTAGAAGAGTTGGGGGAGGACCACAGGGAAGAGCCTAACCACTGAAGAGCTGCAAGACCTTCAACTGGAACAGCAACAGACGTTAGCTGAGGAAATTGCTTCAGAGGAGGAAGAAGAGAGAGGAGAAAAGGTGCTGCCTTCAGTGATTAAGGACATGTGTGAAAAGTGGAGTGAATTGCAAAGTTTTGTGGAGAAATATCGCCCTAACAAAACTGTTGCAAGCTGTCTGCAACATGTTCAATGACAATGCCTTGTTACATTTTAGGCAAATCTTAGAGACGCCAGAAACAGACCTCTCTGGACAGATTTTTTTGTGCGACAGGGTTCCAGTGACTCTCAAGCTGATCCTAGTGCCAGTAAAAGACAAAGAAGGGAAGTAACCCCGGAAAGGACCTTGATACCTGAGGTCCTTATGGAGGGGGATGATTCTTCCAAACAATAACCTCTCCTCCTCCCTCTCCCCTCCTCACCGTCTTCCATAGGCCAACAAGAGTCTTCAATAAAGGTAAAAGTGATGTTAAATGTTCATTTATCCATTTCATTAGTCATTTATATTTCTCATTGCTTTCTGTATGTAAAAATATAGTTATTCTCTAAAATGTAATTTTTGTGAATATTTTTGAGTGTCTGGAACGGATTAATTGGCTTTACATTATTTCTTATGGGAAATATTGCTTCAGTTTTCATACATTCGGTTTTAGTCAGACTTTTTCAAACGGATTAATCATGAAAACCAAGGTTTGACTGTATTTAGATTTCAGTAAAGCCTTTGCTACCATTCCGCACAGGCAACTTATAAATTGAGTACCCTAGGGATGGCCCTAAAGTTATTGCTTGGGTTAGAAATTGGTTGAGTGGGAGGCGACAAAGGGTACAGGTAAATGGAGTTCATTTTGATTTGAAGGAGTTACCAGTGGTGTGCCCCAGAGATCTGTCCTTGGTCGGATTCTTTTTAACATCTTTGTTAGTGATATTGTGGAAGGGCTGTCTGGTAAGATTTGCCTCTGTGCGGATGATACCAAAATCTGCAATAGGGTAGACATCCAAGAAGGTGAAGATAACGTGGGGAGGAATCTAGCTAAGCTTGAATAGTCTAGAATTTGGCAGCTGGGATTTAATGTGAAAAAATGCAGGGTCATGCATTTGGGCTGCAACAATCCAAGGGAGCAGTATATTATCAGGGGTGAAGTACTTCTTTCCATAAAAGAAGAGTGGGACCTAGGTGTGATTGTGTCTGAGCTTAAAGTAGCTAAATAAGTATAAAAGGCAACTGCAAAAGCTAGAAGGGTGCTTGGGTGCATAGGCAGAGGAGTAGTCAGCAGAAGAGGTGATAGTGCATACTTATAAATCTTTGGTGGGACCTCATTTGGAATATTGTGGGCAATTCTGGAGACACCACCTTCAAAAGGATATAAACAAGTTGGAGTCTGTACAGAGGGTGGCTACCAAAATGGTTAGTGGTCTTCATTATAAAGCATATGAGGACAGACCTAAGGATCTTTATATGCATACTTTGAGGAAAGGCACAATAGAGGTGATATGATAGACATTTAAATACCTCCGTGGCATAAATGCACAAGAGAGCCTCTTTCAATTGAAAGAAAGCTCTTCTACGAGGGGACATAGGATGAGGGTGAAAGGGGATAAACTTGGGAGTAATATGCAGAAATATTTTTTTACAGAAAGAGTGGTAGATCCCATGGAATAGCCTCTCAGTGGAGGTGGTAGAGATGAGGACAGTGTCTGAATTCAAAAAGGCATGGGACAAACAGGATCTCTAAAGTAAAAAAGGGGACTGTTGTAGTGGTTGATATGGAAAGGCAGACTAGATAGGCCATGTGGTCTCTTACTGCCATTATGTTTCTGCTTCTATCGTGTAAAAGCAGTTCAATTTTTTCACTCATCGTAAATCTGACAAGCAAATTTTGCATTAAATTCTGCCAGAAACTTGGAGATCCATGCAAAGTGACTTTGACAAGTTAAACAAGTATATGACAATGAATGCATGAGTCATGCTAGAGTTTCACTGGTATAAACGTTTCCAAGAGGGCTGCCAAAGTGTTGACAGTGACAAATGTTCTGGAAGGCAATCCACAAGCAGGAATGAAAACCAAGTTGAAGCAGCACGTGCCATAATACGTTCAACTATCAGGGAGCTTGCTGAGGACATAGACATCAGTTTTGGGCCGGTACAACCCATTCTTGCTATCTATTTGGGGATAAGACTTGTGTCTGCAAAATCTGTGCCCCAACTCCTGTTTCCTGACCAAAAAGACTGCAGCCAGGGAGGAGTTGGAGTGAATTGAAATGGCTCAGATTTCATCAAAAAGATTACTGGTGATGAATCATGAATTTATGGTTATGACCCAGAAACCTAAGACTTGATCCTCTCAATGGAAGACTCTCTCCTAGACCCAAGAAAGTCTGTCAGGTGAGGAACAATGTCAGTCATGCTCAATTTTATGTGATCACGAGGACATCAGTATGTTCCAAAAGGCCAAACCAATAAGGAGTGCTACGTCCAAGTTCTGACTCGTTTGAGAGGTGCTGTCGATAATGCCTCAGCTCACACATCACATCTTGTCCAGCAGTTCTTGGCCAAACACCAAATCAAGCAAGTTCGTCAGCCTTTGTGTTTGACCCTGCACCCTATGACCTTTTCTTGTTTCCAAAACTGAAATTACCATTAAAAGGAAGGAGATTTGACAACTCTGAAACCATTAAGCAAAATTCGAAACAGCAGCTTCACAGCATAAAGGCATTTCAAAATGGTTTCAAGCAGTGGCAGGAACATTGGAGGAAGTGTCTTTTATTGGAAGGAAACTACTTTGAAGGAGACTGAGTGTAATCAATGTCAGTGTTATACTTGTGTCTATTGTACAAGTCTAGGTACTTTTTGTTCACACCTCATATGTAGCAAGTCCTGTTACATTGTGTGCACTCTGGATGTATTGAACAGTTCAGTAGTTTGTGGCTATAGCCCAAACTAACAGTTTTATAGCCCAGATAATACCAGATTAGGATTTGTGCTTTCTCCAGGACCAAGCAGGAAGTCAGTCCTCACATATGGGTGTCATCGGCGCCGATGAAGCTAGTCCTGTTACATTGTGTGCACTCTGGATGTATTGAACAGTTCAGTAGTTTGTGGCTATAGCCCAAACTAACAGTTTTATAGCCCAGATAATACCAGATTAGGATTTGTGCTTTCTCCAGGACCAAGCAGGAAGTCAGTCCTCACATATGGGTGTCATCGGCGCCGATGAAGCCCCAGCGGAGCATTTCCCCAGCTTTCTATGAAAGCCTTTGGGAATGCAGGCATGCATGCGCGGTTCCCTTCCCGTCTAAAGGTGCCATCTTACCTCAGTCTCTTTTTTTCCAAGAAGCCCACCGGACGTGTGTCCTGTCATCCCGGATAAAAGTTGATTTTTTTTCGGCGATACTCGCTGTTTTTTCTCCCAGTTCGACACCGGTTTCCTCCCGCCGGGTTCGGTACACCGGTATCGAGTCCGATTCTTCTTTTTTGTTTTTTCCCCTTCGTGGCTGGCATTCGCGCCCTTTTTTGCTTTTTCCCTGGAAGGCCGGTCCTTTGACCTCGCAGGGACCCTTTTTTCCCCGATGGCTTCCAGCGGTTTCAAGAAGTGTGATCGGTGTAAGAAATTAATGTCTCTCACCGACACGCATGACTGCTGCCTCCGGTGCCTCGGGCCTGATCACGACCCTAAGTCGTGTGGGCCATGTGGGAAGATGTCTTCCAAGGCACTCCGAAGTCGCCAGCAGCAGAAAGAAAGGCTTTTCTCGGACTCAGCTTCCGGCAGGGCCCAGACCTCGTCTGAGGCCTCGACATCTCGGGATTCGGATCCCGAGCGCCGTCGGAGCTCCTCGGACAGGGGGTCCCCCGACTGGGAACGCAAGAGGAAGAAGCGACTCGTGAGGGCATCGTCGGAGGAGGTCCCTGGCTCCTCGAGGGCCAGGTCTAAGACCCCCGACCGTCGCCCCGGGCCCGTTGACCAGGAGAAGCCTGCCAAAGTTCCTCGCTTGGAGCCGGAGTCTGCTGGACACGTAAGTCCTGTAGTCCTCGAGGACTCTCCTCCCAGGGAGCCGACGTCGGGCCTGGCGCCGCCGGGGCCTGAGTCGGTGGCTGCTGCATCTCCCGTGCTGAGTCTCAGGATGACAGCCTTGGAGAGCAGATTGTCTGCCTTCATGGAGCAGCAGTGGGCACTGATGGCCAGCCTGTCTGGCGCATCTGCCCCGACCACCGGGACATTGACTTCGAAGTCAACCCCGGAGACCGAGCCGATACTCGAGTCCATCATGGCTCGAAGTTGACCTCAGTTGCAGTCTCCCTCGACCTCCCGCTCGGGACCGAGGGCGTCGACGCCGGTGCCTCCGGCGTCGGGGCGGATGCTCCAGGGTCCCGCGGGGTCGGACCCTGACTCCTCGTCGGACGAGTCCACCTGGGAGGCAGAGGATGAGGAGTCCCCCAATACGTTCAAGACTCGGTGCGTCCCGTCGGACACACCACAGTCTGAGCCCCGGAGTACATCCACTCCGGAGGATACTCGGTTCTCGTCATTCGTCCGGGATATGGTCACTGCCTTGACTGTTCTGGCGGACCCCGAGGAAGAGCCTCGAGCCGAAGAGTTCGAGGCCCTGCAGTATGACTCTCCTCCGAAGGAGGCCTTTACTGTCCCGGTTCCTCCGATGCTGGAACGGCTCCTCTTCCGGATGTGGGAGGCACCGGCCTCGGCGCCGGTTTTAAGCAAGCGAGTCGACTCGATCTATCGACTCAAGAAGAGCCCTGGCTTTCAGAAAGCACAGCTACCACAACATTCCATGGTTGTGGAATCAGCCATGCATCGTCTGAAGAGCCAGAAGATGCATTCTGCGGTGCCCCCCGGCAGGGAGGCCCGGAACCTCGATGGCGTCGGTAGAAAGTGCTTCCAGGGCTCGATGCTTGCTTGCCGTGTCCAGTCTTACCAGCCGTACATGGGCATGTACTTGCGGGACCTGGCCAAGGAGTTGGCCGGGTTCTCTGCTGGACTCTCCGGGGAACCCTTGCAGAGATTCAAGTCCTTGTCCTCGGGTATTCGGGACTGCTCGAAGTTCATGTCCCGCGCCGCCTACTATGGCTTCGAGGCTTCGGCCCGACTTGCGGCAGCCGGCATCGCGACTCGATGCCAGGCATGGCTGCAGTCATCGGACCCCGAGCCATGGGTTCAGGACAAGTTGGTCGATGTCCCTTGCCGAGGTGAGAACCTTTTTGGCAAGCCCATGACCGAGAAGGCCGCTCAGCTCGAAACTGAGCACCTTACAAGGACAAGGCTGTCTAGGAAGACCTCTGCCCCTTCTCATAAAAAGAAGGGCTCAGGTAAAAAGCCCTTTTACCCGAGGAAGGGCACTGCCTACAAACAGTACTCTCAATATCAGGCTGCCCAAGCTGCACCCCAGAGTCAGCAAGCCAAGGGACAGGGTAATGGGCCCCGTAGGCAGAGGACCCCAAGCCTCCGGCCTCTGCTCCCACTCAGCAGGATGGGGGTTTTTGACTCCTTGAGTATAGCCTCTCCGTCCCTGCTATCCCAACCCTGCACAGGAGGTCGCCTCGCCCTCTTTGCCCACCAGTGGCCCCCCATCACCGGGGACAGTTGGGTGTTGGACATAGTCCACGGGGGCTATGCACTACATTTTCACCGACTGCCCCCACCATACTTTCCAGGGGAGTCTCCAAGGCCTTCCCTGCACACAGACCTTCTCCTTCAGGAACTTCAAGGTCTGTTGGTGGACAGGGCGATGGAGCCTGTGCCTCCCCACTTGCAAGGTCACGGATTCTACTCCAGGTATTTCCTGGTGCCCAAAAGGACCGGTGGCCTTCGACCCATTCTGGACCTCAGGAACCTCAACAAGTTCCTAGAGAAAGAAAAGTTCAAGATGCTTACTCTTGGAACACTTCTGCCCTATCTCCAGCAGGGAGATTGGCTATGCTCCTTAGATCTAAAGGATGCGTACACTCACATCCTCATTCATCCAGACCACAGAAAGTACCTCAGGTTCCTTGTGGAAGGAAACCATTATCAGTACAGAGTACTGCCTTTTGGCCTCACCTCCGCTCCCAGGGTCTTTACCAAATGCCTGGCAGTGGTGGCAGCCTACCTGAGGAATCAGGGAGTCTTTGTCTTCCCCTATCTGGACGACTGGCTCATCAGGGGTCAGACGTGCCAGGAGGCCAGACAAGCCACCCTCAGAACTATTGCTCTTCTTCAGAGCCTAGGGTTTGTAATAAACTTCGCAAAGTCCACTTTGCTCCCCTCCCAGAATTTGGAGTTCATAGGAGCAAGGCTGGACTCTCTCCTGGCAAAGGCTTTCTTGCCAGAAGACAGAGCACAAAGATTGATAGCCTTGGCAAACCAGTTTCTCAACAGGTCATTAGTCTCCGCCAGACTCTGCCTGAGGCTTCTAGGCCACATGGCTTCGACAGTGCATGTGACCCCCAATGCCAGGCTCCATATGAGGCCTGCACAGTGGTGCCTTCGGACTCAGTGGTCACAGGCCACAGGCAGCCTCAGGGACAGGATAAGGGTGTCCAGACGATTTCTGAACTCCCTCAGCTGGTGGCTGCACCCACCCAATCTACTAAAGGGAGTGCCTTTTCAGATTCCCGGGTACACGGTGGTACTGACCACGGACGCCTCCCTGTAGGGCTGGGGAGCTCATTGTCTAGACAAGTGCACCCAGGGCCTGTGGTCTCCTTGGGAGGCTGCACAGCAGATCAATCTCCTCGAACTCAGAGCTATTCGATTAGCACTCAAAGCTTTCTCTCCTACCCTGGCTCATAAATCTGTCTTGGTTCAGACAGACAACCAAGTGGCCATGTTTTATGTGAACAAACAGGGCGGGACTGGGTCCAAGCTCCTTTGTCGGGAGGCTCAGGACCTTTGTTCATTTGCCCTCAAGCACAACATGCTCCTCAAGGCTGTGTACCTTCCAGGCCAGGACAACTACCTGGCCGACAGGTTAAGCAGGATTCTGCAGCCCCACGAGTGGCAGCTGCATCCTTCAGTAGTTCAGAAGATCTTCCTAAAATGGGGTCTCCCTTTGATAAATTTCTTTGCCAGCCCAATGAACAAGCAACTGCCAAAGTTCTGCTCCAGGCAACCGCATCCTTTGAGAATAGCAGCAGATGCTTTTCTGATTCCATGGTCTCAGGGCCTCCTGTATGCGTTTCCTCCCACACCCTTGGTGGCCCGAACTCTCTTCAGAATTCTTCAGGACAAGGCCTCGGTCCTGCTGGTGGCTCCCAGGTGGCCGAGACAGCCTTGGTTTCCACTTCTACTTCAACTGGCGGTGGATCCCCCACTGCCTCTGGGGTTGCAACCCAACCTTCTCTCACAGGAGCAGGGTTCCCTTCTGCACCCCAATCTCAAAGCTCTCAATTTGATGGCCTGGAGGCTGCAAGGGTAGTTTTGGCTCCTTGGGGCCTACCTCAGGAAGTTGAGGAGGTTGTCCTAGCCCCTAGGAAACAGTCCACTAGGAAAACCTATGCTCTCAAATGGAAAAGGTTTTCTGTGTGGTGTCAGCTACGTACAGAGGATCCTTTCTCCTGTACTGTGCCAGTAGTGCTTCAGTACTTACTGCACTTGTCCAATCAGGGACTTAAGTCCAATTCTGTTCGGGTCCACCTCTCAGCTCTAGCAGCTCACCACTCACTGGTGGAAGGACATTCTCTGTCGGTT
This sequence comes from Ichthyophis bannanicus, assembly GCA_033557465.1. NCBI lineage: Eukaryota > Metazoa > Chordata > Amphibia > Gymnophiona > Ichthyophiidae > Ichthyophis > Ichthyophis bannanicus. The sequence goes on along the minus strand of CM066032.1, from coordinate 114,212,492 downwards.
CACCCCTTGGTGTCCCGCTTTCACAGGGGCTTGCTTTTGCTCAGGCCTCCAATCCGTCGTCCTGCCCCTGAGTGGGAGTTGAATGTGGTCTTGCAGCAACTGACTCGCCCACCTTTCGAGCCGATGGCTACTTGTCCACTATGCTTCCTATTCTGGAAGACACTCTTCCTGATAGCCTTAACCTCGGCCAGCTGAGTGAGTGAGCTTCAGGCCCTGGTCTGTGATAGGCCTTACACCAGGATTTATAGGAACAGGGTAGTCCTCAGGACTCATCCAAAGTTCCTCCCAAAGGTTGTCTCCTCTTTCCACCTCAATCAGGAGGTGGTTCTTCCAACATTCTTCCCTAGGCCTCATGCAAGCCAGGCTGAAGCAGTCCTGCATACCCTGGACTGTAGGAGGGCCTTATCCTTCTACCTTGACTGTACGCAGGGGAATAGAAGGGCTACTCAGCTCTTTGTTTCTTTTGACCCTAATAAGTTGGGGTTGGCTGTGTCCAAGCGTACCTTGTCCATCTGGGTGGCTGACTGTATCACCTGGGCTTACAAGGCGGCTGACCTTCCTTTGCAGGGTTGGGTTACGGCCCACCGAGTCAGGGCAATGGCTGCCTCAATGGCTCATCTCCGCTCTGTGCCCTTGGTAGACATCTGCAGGGCTGCAACTTGGTCTTCAAGCCAGACTTTTGCGGCCCATTACTGTCTGGAGAGGGAGTCCCGTAGGGACAGTGCTTTTGGCCAAGCAGTACTCCGGAATCTCTTTGAGGTTTAGGCAGCTCCTGCCCTCTGTTGGGCTACCGGTGGAGGTTGTGTCCTTGAAAAGCTTTTCTTTGCTGTTGAGACTAGAGGGAGTTCTCTTGTTCAGCCTGGGTTCCTCGATAGCCCAGAGCTAGGGAGTCACCCATATGTGAGGACTGACTTCCTGCTTGGTCCTGGAGAAAGAGAAGTTACTCATCTGTAACAGGTGTTCTCCAGGAGCAGCAGGAATCAGTCCTCACAACCCTCCCTCCTCCCCTTGGAGTTGCAGTTGTACATAGTTTATTTTTCATTTTTGTGTGCTGTTCTTAGCTATGTCATTTGACTGAGGTAAGATGGCACCTTTAGGCGGGAAGGGAACAGCGCATGCGTGCCTGCATTCCCAAAGGCTTTCATAGAAAGCTGGGGAAATGCTCCGCTTGGGGCTTCATCGGCACCGATGACACCCATATGTGAGGACTGATTCCTGCTGCTCCTGGGGAACACCTGTTACAGGTGAGTAACTACTCTTCATGGTAAATCATGGCAATACAGTACAACTGAATAACATACATATGCCATGATCTTTTATATTTTCATATATGATGTGACTGAGACTAGTTTTGTGCTTGACTGTACTGTGCTGTCTTTACCAATATTTATCATGACTGGGACCTGAAGAACTTGAAATGTTGAGTGTTTTTGAGGGGAAATACTGAGATTTCAGAGGGGAGAAAATAGCAAATTCCTATTAAGCAATCTGTGCTGTAGTACGTCTTCTCTTACTATTGAGCTATCAGGCTCTTTTTCCCCCAAAATATATCTAGGCACATTACAAGGCTCACATATTTAACTCACCAGTGAGTGGCACCATGGCTCCCATGAAAATCAGTATATTAAGTAACTTAAACTGGGAGAAAATGGGACAGAAATGAAGTTTACTGATAAGTTAAAATCCAGAAGCTAGATGAAGCCAGTGAAGGGGGGGGGGGGGGGAATAGAAAAAAAACCCATAACGGCAGAAAGACCATTTGGCATCTCCAGGAACAAGCAGGAATAAGTCCTCACATATGGGTACGTCGGAACCGACGGAGCCTGCGCGGGAAAGCTCCCCAGCTTCCCAGAAGGAAGCTTTTGGGGCCTCCCACTGCACATGCGCGCTGCCTTCCCGCCTTCCTGACCAGCTCTCCTCAGTTTCTCTTTTTCCGCGGAGCCAGCAGGTCGTGTTCCTGTCACCGCTGAAGAAATTATTGTTTTAGTTTGTTTCTTTAGACCGCGTACCTGCCTTCCCCATACCGAAACCGGTACCGCCGGTCTCTCTTTTCTTTTCTTTAAAAAAAAAACCAAAAAAAAATCTTTATCTTGCACAACTTGGTGACTTCGGTTAGGCCTCAGGCCTACACAAATTCTCCTCATGGAGAAACCAGCCCCTGGTTTTAAGAAGTGTACCAAGTGTAGTGCTGTTATTTCTGTCACAGACACCCATGAATGGTGTCTTAAATGTTTGGGACCTGACCACTCCATTCCGGACTGCCCATCCTGCTCCCAGATGTCTAAACGTGGGTTGCAGAACCGGGCCAACAAATTCCATGTGCTGTTTGCTTCTGATAATCCAGCATCACAGTCATCCAGGTCTTCCTCTCCGGATGGATCTCAGGTAACCAAACCTTCTTCGGGCAGGTCCTCAAAGAGCAAATCTCCTTCAAAGCATCGAGAGGCTCTCACTTTTGAATCTGAGGACCATGCCCCAGCCAAACAACCCCGGCGGGAAGCTCTGGCTTCCAAAGCACCATCTATGGGGTTACAGGTTGACATCGATGGCACGGCCTCGACTGATCACCTGTTAGACTGCTCTGGGGTACCGGCCCATACCAATACCGACATCCAGGCAGCAGTGGCGTCTATGAGCAATACTGTTCAGACTATGCAGCAGGCCATGCTGGCTTTTATTAATGCTGCGACGCCCTCGGTACCGCGTTCAGCGGTACCGGGTCCGGTTCCGGTATCGTCTCCCATACCAGAACCGAGACCATCGACTTCCAAATGCAGATCGGTTCCGTATGCCGGATCCGGGTTTTCACCCGATACCGATCCCATACCCGGTACGCCCGATGTCGATACCGATCGGTATGCGTATCGTGCGTTGGAAGCAAATAGAGAATACTCTGATTCTTCTGAGGATTTTGACTCCTCTGAGGACTCTGATGAGCTGTCTCTAGTTCTTCGTGAAGACCCCTCTTCCCCAAAGAGGAGAATGTCTCCACCAGAGGATTTGTCCTTTCAAGACTTCATTATAGAACTAGCTAAAGGACTTTCTATTACCACATCCTCTGAAAAAGAACCTAGGTCAAAGAAATTGGATATTTTAGGATACCCTAAGGTTCCTAAAGAGGCAGTCACCCTGCCTATCCATGAAATCCTTCAAGAACACTTGATGGACTTATGGGAGGCTCCTCTAACGTTGTCTCCTTACTCACGTAGGTTGGACACCATGTACCGTGTCCCTCCCTCCTCCTGGATTTCAAAAGACTCAGCTGCCTCACCATTCCATTGTGGTGAAGTCTGCGCTGAAAAAGATTAAAAGCACCAAAAGGCACTCTTCTACCCCTCCAGGGCGAGAATGTAAGACCCTAGATTCTTTTGGCAGGAAACTTTTCCAGGCTAGTATGCTTATAGCCAGGATTAATTCTTACAGTTTGTATATGGGCATGTTTCTCAGGGAACTTGCCCTAAAGATACGGCATTTTGCCTCCTTTATCCCTGAGGATAGAAAGGAGGAGTTCATTTCTCTGGTGAAACAGCTTCTAGATGTTTCTAAGTTCTCCAACAGAGCAGCTTTTGATTCCTTTGAGGGTGCCGGTAGAGCTTCGGGCATTGCTATTGCAGCCCGACGACTTGCTTGGCTCCAGGCCTCTGACCTAGAACCCTGGGTCCTGGATGGCTTACGGAATCTGCCCTGTACAGGTGAGAACTTATTTGGTAAGGACTGGCAAATTAAAGCCACTCAAATGGACGCAGAAAATGCTACATTAGATAGACTTTCTAAGTCTACCTCTACTCCTGCCAAGAAAAAGTCTTTCAAGAGGCCTTACTACAAGAAGGCCAGATTTTCCACAAATACTGGCCAACAATCTTCTCAGCCTCGCTTTGCTGCTAAACGTCAGCAACCTAAACAGGCAAGATCAAAGCCTGCAGCGTCTGCCACTCCTCAGCAGGCTCAACCCCCTCAGGGGTTTTGACTTGCCCCTAGAGAACCTAACCTTTCTGGCTCTAGAACAACCAGAGCCCCTCACCATTCCCGGAAGGTTAGCTCACTTTGCTCCCAGATGGGGGCAAATTACATCAGAGCACTGGACCCTCTCTATCATCAGAGAGGGCTACAAACTTCATTTTTCCAACCTTCCTCCATATACCATGGTGAGGCACTTCAATTCTCCCCCATCTCTCCTGGGCCTGTTGGATCAGGAAGTCTCTTCTCTCCTTGCCCAAGGGGCAATAGAAGAGGTTCCTCTTCTTCAACAAGGGACAGGATTCTACTCCCCTTATTTTCTCATAACAAAGAAGACAGGGGGATTCAGACCTATCCTAGATCTGAGAGAATTGAACACATTTCTGTACAAGGAGAAATTCAAAATGCTTTCTCTAGGCATTCTCCTTCCATACCTTCAGAGTCAGGATTGGCTTTGTTCTCTAGATCTCAAGGATGCGTACACACATATACTCATCCACCCATCCCACAGAAAATATCTAAGATTTCTGTTTCAGGGAAAACATTTCCAGTACAGAGTACTTCCCTTCGGTCTAGTCTCTGCTCCAAGAGTGTTCACCAAATGCATGGCAGTTGTTGCCGCATTTCTAAGAGGTCTGGGAATTTTTGTATTCCCATATCTGGACGACTGGCTCATCCGAGCTCCATCTCAGTCAGAGGCCCAGATTTCCCTGGACCGCACAAGGCACCTTCTGCAGTATCTGGGACTGGTGGTAAACCTTCCCAAGTCTCAACTTACCCCTACTCAGTCTCTGGAATTCATAGGGGCCCAGTTGGACACCACCACTACAAGGGCCTACCTACCTCAAGTCCGGGGCCAAAGTCTGGTGTGCTTGGCCTCCCAAGCTCAGTCCAGCAGTCACTTGACAGCCAGAGAAATGCTGCGACTTCTGGGCCACATGGCCTCCACGGTACACGTGGTGCCCTACGCTCGTCTTCATATGAGAGCAGCTCAATGGACCTTGTCCACCCAGTGGACTCAAGCATCAGGAGCGCTCTCCGACCAAATACTCACCTCAAAGCGTCTGTTTTGGTCCCTCCAATGGTCGTTGTCCACCAAGAATCTGTTGTTGGGGGCCCCCTTCCAACCTTTGTTGCCCCAAGCAACCCTCACAACAGATGCCTCCCAAACAGGGTGGGGAGCCCATCTACAATCCCTCTCCACTCAGGGTACTTGGTCTCCACAGGAGACCACCCTTCACATCAACCTCCTGGAACTGTGAGCAATCTTCTTTGCCCTCAAAGTCTTCCATACCCTCCTTGTCAACCTGACCGTCCTAGTTCAGACAGACAATCAGGTGGCCATGTTCTACGTAAACAAACAAGGAGGGACAGGCTCTCTGTCGCTTTGCAACGAAGCTCTCAGATTATGGGCCTTCGCCAGAGAGCATCAAATTCATCTTCTGGCAGTCTATCTTCCAAGGGTTCAAAACTCTTGGGCAGACAGACTCAGTCGAGTTCTGCTTCCACACGAATGGTCCCTACCACTGTTCCCTCTAAGCTGTGCGCGTGTGCGCGCGCACACACCTCGCCGGGCGAGCGCACATACTTTACAACAGAGCGCACAAAAATTACGGCTCTGATTCTGATAGAAAACAACACAGACATCTTAAAATTTAAAAGTTATGATTGTAATTACTAGAAATTTCCCACTTCATTTCGTAATTGTCTATTTTCATTTAATTTGATTAAAATCAGTGTGGTGTACATACTGTATTCTGACATGTAGTCAAATTTTAAAGTATATAACTCCAAGTGTCGTTATGTGGCGCACAAAAATTTAACCTTCCTTCAAAAGCTGCACACAGCTGATATTTTATGCGCACACAGCCCACAGAAAATTAGAGGGAACATTGGTCCCTACATATGGACCAGATAAGCAGAATGTTTCAGGAATGGGGAACCCCGGACATAGACCTCTTTGCAAGTCCGTGGAATGCCAAACTTCCCCGGTTCTGTTCCAGGACTCCGTGTCAGGGAGCTCAGGCCAACGACGCCTTTCTCCTACATTGGGGTCAGGAATTCCTATATGCTTTTCCACCCATTCCTTTGATTCCCAAGACTCTGTTCAAACTCCAGAGGGATCACAGATCGATGATCCTCATAGCTCCACGCTGGCCACGCCAAGTGTGGTTCCCTCTACTTCTGCATCTCTCCCAGGGACCCTCCCTGGACCTGGGAGCTGCGCCAGACCTTCTCTCTCAGGAAGAAGGGACTTTGTGGCACCCAAACCCCAAGTCCCTACACCTCAGAGCTTGGTTACTGAAGGCCTAAGCCTTCATGACTTCAATCTTTCTCAACCAGTGAAAGATATCCTTCATGCCTCTAGGAAACCCTCCACGAGGCGTTCCTATGCTTTCAAATGGAAACGCTTTTCCATTTGGTGTGCTCAACAGGGTCTTGACCCTCTAGCACTTCCTTTGAATTCTCTACTAGACTATCTCCTGCATCTTTCTAATGCAGGCCTTAAGACAAATTCAGTAAGAGTCCATTTGAGTGCTATTGCAGCATCCTTAAAACCTATAAATGGACAACCTGTCTCCTCTCATCCGCTTGTTACAAGGTTCATGAGAGGCCTGACTCTAACTAAGCCTCCCATCCGACCTCCTCCGGTAGCATGGGACTTGAACCTAGTTCTGGGTCAGCTTATGAAGCCACCTTTTGAACCGTTGGTTTCTACCTCCTTGAAATTTCTTTCCTGGAAGGTCCTTTTCCTTATTGCAGTCACTTCGGCTCGCCGCATCAGTGAACTACAGGCCTTAGTGGCTCATCCACCTTATACCAGGTTTCATCATGATAAGGTGGTCCTTAGGACGAATCCCCACTTTATGCCCAAAGTGGTCTCGCCTTTTCATCTTAATCAAGAGGTATATCTACCTGTCTTTTTTCCAGCTCCTCATGCATCCAGTGCAGAGAGGAACCTTCATACTTTAGATTGTAAAAGAGCTCTTGCCTTTTACCTCAACAGGACTCAGCCACATCGAAAGTCTTCCCAGCTTTTCGTGGCTTTTGATCCTTCTCATTTGGGACTTCCAGTCTCCAAACGTACACTTTCCAATTGGATTGCTCAGTGTATTTCCTTTGCTTACCAGAGTAGAAATATTTCTCTGGAAGGCCATGTCACAGCTCACAATGTGAGAGCCATGGCCACTTCTATGGCTCATCTTCACTCTGTATCCATAGATCAGATCTGTCGAGCCGCCACATGGGCCTCGGTTCATACCTTCACAGCCCATTACTGTTTGGACAAGGACTCCCGCCGGGATGCCTTGTTTGGTCAGGCTGTCCTCAAACACCTGTTCCATACTTGAACAACTCCTGCCCACCTTCCCAGGATGGATGCCTGAGATCCATACGAAGATGGCGAACCCTTGGAAGGGGATCTCCCAGGCATCTCAGCTAGGGAGTCCCCATATGTGAGGACTTATTCCTGCTTGTTCCTGGAGATAGCACAGTTACTTACCTGTAACAGGTGATCTCTGGGAACAGCAGGAATTAGTCCTCACAACCCACCCACCTCCCCTAGGAGTTGTATCTTCTATCTATCTTCCTTTCCTCTCTCTATTGTCTCAGCTATAAACTCGAACTGAGGAGAGCTGGTCAGGAAGGCGGGAAGGCAGCGCGCATGTGCAGTGGGAGGCCCCAAAAGCTTCCTTCTGGGAAGCTGGGGAGCTTTCCCGCGCAGGCTCCGTCGGTTCCGACGTACCCATATGTGAGGACTAATTCCTGCTGTTCCCAGAGATCACCTGTTACAGGTAAGTAACTGCTTTATCCAGGACTGGTTCAAAGGTATCCAGTACCATAAATAAGTTAAGATCATAAGACACTACTGGATCAGACCAAAGGTCCATCAAGCCCAATATCTGTTTTCCAACAGTGGCCAATCCCTGGTCACAAGTACCTGTCAGGTTACCAAAATGTAAGTACATTCCATTCTGCTCATCCCAGAGGTAAACAGTGAATTTCCCCAGTCCACTAATAGTTTCACCCTACGTCAACTCCACTCTATTCAAAAACTGCTTGACCTGTCATCTGCTCGCCTGCTCCTTCTCTCCTTGGTAATCTCTTGTCTTGACTACCCTAATGCTCTATTTTCCGGACTTCTCCACGGTGCCTGCAAATTTGACCACGTCACTCCACTCTTCATCCTCAAACATTGGCTTCCAGTGGTCTATTGCGTCACTCCTCATTCACACATACCAGACACTTCGTTCTGGCAACCCTTCTTTTCTATCACAGTTGCTCACTCCATATGTCCTTCAGCATACTCTTCGATCAGCTTCTAGGCATCTTCTGGTGGTCCCCTGCTTCTACTGCCCATTCTTCCTTTTTTCAGGTGGCTGCCCCCACTCTTTGGAATTCCCTTCCTCTGGCCCTGCATTCACAACTTTTTTCTCTTACTTTTTAAGTTGCTACTTAAAACCCACTTCTTTCTATTGACATTCCCCATCTCTGCTCCTTCCTGATTCTCATCTACCCTCGATCTGCCTTGAGCTTGTCCTGTCAGCCATTTAGAGTACAGCACCAATCTCTAACTAATCATACCATCTTTTTTGTCAAAACATTTCTCTCCCTCCCTTTGTGTTTCTCTTAGCTGAATATTAACGAATTGTAACCTAGGCTTCCCTCCTCTCTATCCACTCATCTTGACTGTCCATTGCTATCTGTCTGGCCCCACAGTTTGTTTCCGAATCTATATGTATATTTGTTACTCACCTAGATATCTTTGGTCATAGGTGGTATATCAAAGACTAAATGTAACTGTTCGGACTTTCCTCCAGCAACCTGGCCAAACCTTTTAAACACAGCTACACTAACAGCTTTTACTACATCCTCTGGCAACAAATTTCAGAGTTTGATTATGCGTTGAGTGAAAAAAAAATTCTCAAATTAGTCTTAAATGTGCTACATTGTGTCCCTTAGTCTTCCTACATCTTGAAGGAGTATAGACAGATCTACTCTTACTCATTCCGCTCCACTCATTATTTTATAGACCTATCATATCTTCCCTCAGCAGTCTCTCTTCCAAGCTGAAGAGCCCTAACCTTTTAAGCCTTTCCTCTTTCATCCCCTTAATCATTTTTGGTGACTCTTCTCTATACCTATTTCTATTTCTATGTCCTTTTTAAGATATGTGACAAGAATTGCACACACTGTTCATAATGCAGTTGCACCATGGAGCAATACAGAGGCATTGTAATAGCCTTGGTTTTATTCTCCATTACTTTCCTTTTGATGCCTAGAAAAGTTTGCCTTTTTGGCCACTGCTGCACACTGGCCAGAGGATTTCAACATATCCATAATATCGCCTTTTCGTGGGTGGTAATGCCCAATGTGGAACCTTGCACTGTTTAATTTCTTTTTTGTTCCCTAAGTGCATAACTTTTTTCACTTCTCTACATGTAATTTTATCTGCCATTTGGACGCTCAATCTCCCAATTTCTTGACAACCCCTTGCAATTTTTCACTCTTATGTTCTAGCAACTTTGAATAATTTTGTCTGCAGATTTGATTACCTCATTTGTTCCTTTTTTTCAGATCATTTATGAATAAGTTAAAGCAGTGGACCCAGCACAGATTCTTGGAGTACTCTACTATTCACCTTTCTCCATCGAGAAAATTGGCTGTTTAGTCCTACGTGATATCTTCTGTCTTAATGAATTCCCAATCCACAAAAGTACATTCTTCAGGAACAAACAGGAAATCAGTCTTCACATATGGGTGACGTCAGCACCGACGGAGCCCATGTGGAAGCATCTCTCCAGCTTTCAAAGAAAGCCTTTTGGAGATGCCAGCTTGCATTGTTCCCTTCCCCCGCCCTAGGGTGCCATTTTGCTCAGTTTCTTTTTTTCTGCAGAGCCCAGCAGACGTGCATCTGATTCCCCCAGAAAGTTGATTCTCCAGGAACAAGCAGGAAGTCAGTTCTCACTTATGGGTGACATTGGCACTGACGGAGCCCGCGCGGAGCAATTCCCAAGCTTTCAAAGAAAGCCTTTGGGATTGCTGCCACGCATGTGTGGTCCTCTTCCCACCCAAGAGTGCCATCTTTCTCAGTCTCCCTTTTTCCGCAGAGCCCATCGGACACACATCCTCGTCCCTCAGAAAAAGTTTCATTTTTTCACCTTACAGGCTTCTCTATTTTCCGGTTGCGCCGGTCCTCTACCCGTCCTTCTCCTGCTCTACTTTTCTAGAGCTATTGGGGATACCCTTTTCTTCTCATTTTTCTTTAAGAGGCTTTGCACCCTTTTTCTTCCTCTAACCGCTGGCTGTGTGGGTCTTCGACCTCGCAGGGGCCATTTTTGTTCCCATGGCCACTGTCTTCAAAAAATGTGATGCTCTAGGAACATGTTGCTTACGGACATCACGACTGTCTGTGGTGCCTCGGAGCCAACCATGATCCGGAGCTCTGTTCGCTCTGCAAGAAAATGTCCTCTAAGGCCCTGCTCAGCCGTAAGCAGAAGTCTGAAGACATTTTCTGAAAGGCTGCTTCGGAATCCCCAGTGGCACCCTCAGTCGTCTCTCCCCTGGTGGGACTCCCCCACGGCTCCATGCTCTCGGTGGCACTCTGACCAGGGGTCCCCTGAGGTGAAGCTGCACAAAAAGAAGGCCTCAGTTGCTGTCGGGGGCTCCCGACAAGCGCAAGATGTCCCGCGCTGTCGCTAAGCCCCCTTCGGCGTTCCCGAGAGTCGGACAGGGAGCGGCTGCGCAAGGTACCCCGCACGGAAGTGGAGGCCTCTGGTGAAAGCGCCCAGTTTCCTGTGGGCTGTCCTGGTGAGGACTCCCTCTCCTTCTCAATGCCCGACCCGGTGATACCAGGATAGGGGTCGCAGGGCCCTACGCCTACATGGGAGTCCCGCATGCTGGCACTGGAATAGTGTTTCTGCATTCATTGCTTCCCAGCAGGCGCTCACGGCCAGCTTTGCTGACCTGCGCAGACCATGGGTCCCTTGTGTGGGACACCAAAATCCGTCCAGGAAACCCACGAGAGCCGTGGGTCTCGTGAGGGTCCTCGGCATCGGTCTCGCTCGTCCTCCCGTTCCTTGGAGGCGAGGTTGTCCAGGGTCTCCAGCTCCATGTAGACACTGGCCATTGGACAGGGTGATCTGCCTGACTCGGACTCCTCGAGCGATTTCTCGGAGTGGGAGCCCGATGGGGACACCTCCCTGGAAACCCGTACCCACCGGGATCTTCTGTCTGACCCCTCACCGCCCGTGTTCCTGCAGTGCTCACCTCCCAAGAACACCTCCTTCCTGGTGTTCATTCAGGACATGGTACGGGCCCTTAACCTGGCCACCCAGGCCGAGGAGGACCCTCGTTCTGAAGAACTCAACATTCTTCAGTATGAGTCCCCACCAAGGGAATCCCTCACTGTGCCTGTATCTCCTATTCTATCTTGGCTGCTGCTCCGCATGTGGGAGGCCCCCGCCTCTGTACCCATCGTGAGCAAGCACCTTGACAATGTACAAGGTACAACTTGAGCTAGGATTCCAAAAGACCCACCTCCCATACACCTCGATGGTGGTGGAATCAGCCATGAGGAAGCAAAAGAACCTGAAATCGCACTCATCGGTACCTTGATGCCCTGGGCCGCAAGGCCTACCAAGGCTCCATGCTCTCCTGTCGCATTCAGGCATACCAACTGTACATAGGTATATTCCTGCACGATTTGGCTAAGGAGCTCGGGGGTTTCTCCTCGGGCCTTGAGGGAGAGCCTTCAATAGATTCGGCACTCTGTTGAAGTCCACTGCAGACTGCTCTACCTCTCCCGAGCCTCCTACAATGGGTTCTAGACATCTGTTCAGGTGACGGCCGTGGGCATGGCTTCAGTCCTCGGATTTGGAGCAGTGAGTGCAGGAGAAACTCCTGGATGTGCGCCATCTCTGCGAGCAGCTCTTCAGCAAGCCGATGGAGGATAAGGCTGTAGAAATAGACAGAGTTCATCACCAGAACCCGTCTCTCATGCAAGACCTCCACTCTGCCTCGGAAGAAGCAGCCAGCCTCCAGTACCGGGGCTATCTGCCATATCCAGCTACCCCAATGCTGATACTCCAGCGCAGGGAAAATTTGACCAAGGGCATCGTAAGCCGAAGGGGGCCGAAGGCTCCCCCACAACCCACTCAGGGGTTTTGACACCATCGGCATAGCCTCTTGCCCTCTGGCAACGCAGCAGCCAGTGGGGGAATGCCTGTCCCACTTTGCCCCGTTGTGAGCCTCCATCACCTTGGACACCTGGGTTCTCAAAGTCATCCGAGATGGCATCGCTTTCGCTTCGATATGCTTCCACCTCCTTTCTCCCCAGCGGAACCTCCTCGATTCCCCGCACACCAGTTGCTGTTGCAGCGGGAATTGCACTCTGTCCTTGCCCAACGGTTGGGGCTTCTATTCCTGGTACTTCCTCGTCCCAAAAAAGACAGGGGGTCTGCAGTCCATCCTCGACCTCCACAGGTTAAACAAGTTCCTGATGCGGGAGAAATTCAAGATGCTGTCTCTTGGTGTTCTGCTGCCCTTCCTCCGGCAGGGCCACTGGCTATGCTCCTTGGATCTAAAGGATGCTTATGCCCACATCTTAATCCACCCCTAATACAGGCAGTATCTGTGTTTCAGGGTGCAGGGAGAGCACTTCCAGTACAAGATGCTCCCCTTTGGCCTCACGTCTGCCCCGCAAGTCTTCGCAAAGTACCTCGTTGTGGTCACCGCTCACCTTCAGCATCAGGGCATGCCCATCTTTTCCCTACCTCGATGACTGGCTCATTACGAGCTCAATATCACGCACCATCCTTCTCTTGGAGAGCTTGGGGTTCTTCAACTACCCAGTGTCTCACCTCAAGCCAGTGCAGGCTCTCGAGTTTATCGGAGCATGTCTTGATACTCAGCAGGCGACCGCCGCCTTACCGGTGGATCATGCCATCCGCCTCTGAGCTCTGGCGGCTTGCGTCCAGAGCGCTCTACAGGTCATCACTCGGGCCATGCTACGTCTTCTGGGTCACATGGCCTCGACCGTGCATGTGGTCTCCCACGCCCGCCTGCACATGCAGACGGCTCAGTGGTGTCTCAGTGCCCAATGGAGCCAGTCCCCCGGACACCTCAGGGACCCCATCAAGGTCCTCCCCAACCTCCTCTTGTTCCTGAGCTGGTGGCAAAACCACTGCAACTCCGGGTGATTCGGTGGGCACTAAGGGCCTTCCAGGAACACCTCAGCGGGAGGTCGGATCTCGTGCAGACCGACAACCGTGTGGCAGTGTTCTACATCTACAAGGAGAGAGGCATGGGATCGTGCTCCCTCTGCTGGAAAGCGGTCCTCATCTGCTCTTTCGCTGTCTGACAGAGGATGTCCCTCAAGGCGACCTACCTCCCAGGTCAGGAGAATGGCCTGGTGGACAGGCTTAGCAGAATCCTTCGCCCCCATGAATGGCAGCTGGATTCCAGAGTAGCAGACTGGCTGTTTCTCCGCTGGAGGATGCTGGCAATAGACCTCTTCGCCAGCCCCCAGAATGCACAGTTCTGCCGCTTTTGCGGGCCCGTGCTCCATCCGAGCAGAGAGCCCCGATGCATTTCTCCTGGACTGGTCATCCAGCCTACCTTATGCAGTCTCCAGGAACAAGCAGGAATATAGTCTTCACATATGGGTATCGTCGGTACCGACGGAGCCCGTGTGGAAACATGCCCCAGCGTCCAATAGGAACGCTTTTTGGGAGCATCCCACAGCGCATGCGTGCTGCCTTCCCGCCTCTGTACCTCTCTCACTTCAGTTCGTTTTCCGCGGAGCCAACAGGACATGTACCATGTCACCACAGAAAATTTCCTTTTATTCTTTGTTTTTTTTGTAGTCACGTCTGCCTTCATTCGTTGCCTACTGGTACCGCCAGTTGTTCTTTTAAAAAAAAAACCCTTGTATTTTCTTCATGGGTCTTTCCCCTGTTTCTGGTGCTAGGTGCCATTTTGGGCACTAGGCCCACTTATCTTCAGACAGAGAGAAACCAGCTAGTGGTTTCAAAAAAATGCTCAAATTGGGGCGGAACCATTTCCGTCACCGACACCCATGATTGGTGTCTAAAATGTTTAGGTCCTGAACATTGTCCAACGGAGTGTGTCTCCTGCACGAGGATGACCAAAAGGGGCCTGCAGAATAGAGCTGCAAAACTCTGTACCCTTTTTGCTGCGGATACGATGTCACTTGCATCGACGTCTTCCAGGGCTTCATCTTCCTCCCATGGGATCTCAGGTAACTAAACTTAAGTCTTCTAAGACTGGCCGGTCCTCGAAGGGTACATCTCCTTCAAAGTATCGAGATGCCACTGGCGTTGCCCTCAAGGATGGTTCACCGGCAAAACAGCCCCAGCGGGAGTCTTCGGGCTCCAAAGCATTAACAGGGCTCCAGGATGTTCCAGAGGCTTCCACCTCTGCAGAACTACTGGTGCCATGTTCTGTGGTCATAGCCGCTTCCACCGGTACCGACACCCAGGCATTGGCAGGAGCGATGGATAAAAGAATCCTCGCTATTGAACGCAGTCTAGCATCCCTCTTAGTAGCTTCAGTACCGCTAAGACCGCTACAGACGGTTCAACAGGTATCAGTACCGACACCGGTACCCACAGTACCTGCTTCGACAGGACTGCTTCCCCCCCATGCCGAGCCTTGAGTCTATCTCGGGTATCGGATCAGGAACCGAGACATTTCGGTACCGACTTCGAGCTTTACCGATACCATGCATTCACTGTTCCCTCTAAGCTGTGCGCATGTGCGCGCGCACACACCTCGCTGAGCGAGCGCACATACTTTACAACAGAGCGCACAAAAATTACGGTTCTGATTCTGATAGAAAACAACACAGATGTCTTAAAATTTAAAAGTTCTTGCGTATTTACGGTTTTCACAAGTTCTACAATATTTTCTAGTGCAATCAATGTGGTGTACATTCTGTATTCTGACGTGTAGTCAAATTTTAAAGTATATAACGCCGAGTGTCGTTATGTGGCGCACAAAAATTTAACCTTCCTTCAAAAGCTGCACAGCTGATATTTTATGCGCACACAGCCTACAGAAAATTAGAGGGAACATGGCATGCATTATGGGAGCACCCGGTACAGAGTGTCCTTGAGTCTTCCAATGACTCTGACAATTCTACCGGTACCAGTGAACCTACTAGAGGATTCAACTCCTCCTCAACTCAGGATGTCTCCTCCAGAAGATAAGTCCTTCCAGGATTTCATATGTGATTTAGCAAAGGGTCTTGCAATCACTGATTACAGAAAAGGAACCTAGGGCAGAAGAATTAAGAATTCTACAATACCCTATGGCTCCCAAGGAGGTAGCTATGCTCCCCATTCACAAGATCTTACATGATCTGATGAGAATGTGGGAGACTCCTTTAACGATATCTTCACATTCCCGACGCCTTGACACTATGTACCGAGTGCCAAGTTGTCCTGGTTTTCAAAAAACTGTTTCCACTACCATTGAATGGTGTGGTATCGGACATGCGACGAATCAAGAGTGCTAAAACATTCTTCTAATCCTGCAGGCTGGGAATCCAGGACACTCAATGCCTTTGGGCATCGATGCTTTCAATCCTCCTTGCTATCTGCCAGGATCAGTTCCTACATTCTTTATATGGGAATGTTCCTGGAAGAAGTCACAAAAGACTTAGAGCTCATTAGCCCTTGTGTCTCAGAGGAAAAAAGAGCAGACTATCTTATTCTGGTCAAGCACGCCCAGAATGTCTCTAAATTCATGAACCGTGCTACCTTTGATTGCTTTGAATGTATTAGCAGAACCTCTGCTATATCGATAGGAGACGTCGTATTGCTTGGCTTCAAGCATCAGACTTAGAACAGTGGGTGCAAGAAAAGCTGGGAAACATTCCTTGTACAGGAGAAAATCTCTTTGGCAAGGACTGGCAGGACAAGGCTAATCAGCTTGAATCTGAAAATACTACCTTGAACAGACTATCAGTCTACAGCTGATCCAGCAAAGAAAACATTCAAAAAAACCTTTTTCAATAAGAAAAAGCTTTACTCATCTTACACCCATCAAAGCCACTGTCCGCTTCATGTTCCCCAGAAGGGGCAACAGAACAGACAGCAAAGAAAGCTGCAAGCTCAAAGAGCTCAACTGACCCAACAGACCCAGCCCCCTCAGGGTCTTCAACTTCTACCTAGAGAACTTAGTCATTCTGCCCCGAAAGGTCTAGAACCCTTAACCATTCAAGGAAGACTATGCTACTTTGTCAAAAGATGGCAACAAATAACATCAGAAAATTGGACTCTGTCCATTGTACGACTGGGGTACAAGTTTCATTTTCTCAACTTGCCCCACCTACAATAATAAAACAGTTCAATTCTCAGGCCCCTGCCACTAACC
Source organism: Ichthyophis bannanicus (assembly GCA_033557465.1). Classification (NCBI taxonomy): domain Eukaryota; kingdom Metazoa; phylum Chordata; class Amphibia; order Gymnophiona; family Ichthyophiidae; genus Ichthyophis; species Ichthyophis bannanicus. The sequence continues at coordinate 114,196,136 of CM066032.1, read as the reverse complement.
TCTTGTGGCAGGAGGTCACATCACTTCTCGCTCAAGGAGCAATCGAAGTACCCATACCCCAACAGGGGACGGGGTTTTACTCCCCCTATTTTCTTATTCCAAAGAAGACAGGGGGACACAGGCCTATACTATACCTCAGAGAATTAAACAAATATTTGTTCCGAGAAAAGTTCAAAATGATCTCCCTTGGGACACTTCTACCATTCCTTCAAAGTCAGGACTGGCTGTGTTCTCTAGATCTAAGAGATGCATACGCGCATATTCTCATCCAGTACAGAGTTCTTCTCCAGGACCAAGCAGGAAGTCAGTCCTCACTTATGGGTGACATCGGCACCGATGGAGCCCCCGTGCGGAGCATTTCCCCAGCTTTCTAAGAAAGCCTTTGGAATACTGCACGCATGCGTGGTCCCCTTCCCGCCTAAAGGTGCCATCTTGCCCAGTCTCTCTTTTTCTGTGGAGCCCATCGGATGTCTGTCCAAGTCACCCGGAAAAGTTGACCTTTTTTCGAAGATTTCTTCGTCTTTTTCTCCAAGTTCGCCGCCGGTTCGGTACAACGGTATCGAGCCCGTTTTCTATTTTTTTGTTTTTGCCCTTTGTGGCTGGCGTTCGCGCCCTTTTTTCTGTTTTTCCCTGGAAGGCCGGTCCTTTGACCTCACGGGGGCCCTTTTTTCCCCGATGGCTTCCAGTGGTTTCAAGAAGTGTGATTGGTGCAAGAAACTGTCTCTCACCGACACACACGACTGCTGCCTTCGGTGCCTCGGCCCAGATCATGATCCCATGATCTGTGGCCCGTGTGGCAAAATGTCCACCAAGGCACTTCGAAGCCGTCAGCAACAGAAGGAAAGGATTTTCTCAGATTCTGCCTCCGGCCGGGCCTGGACCTCGTCTGAGGCCTCGATGTCTCGGGAGTCTGATCCCGAGCATCGCCGGGGTTCCTCGGACGGGGGGTCCCCCGACCGGGAACGAAAGAGGAAGAAGCGGCTCGTAAGGGCGGCGTCGGAAGAGGTCCCTGGTTCCTCGAGGGCCAGGTCTAAGACCCCCGACCGCCGTCCCAGGCCTTTGGAACACATCTGAGGTCAGACTTACCAGGAAGGCCAGGCAGGCCACCTTCAGGACTGTCACACTTCTTCAAGACCTAGGCTTTGTCATAAACTTCGCAAAGTCCACTTTGCTCCCCTCCCAGAACCTAGAGTTCATAGGAGCACGGCTGGACTCTCTGCAAGCAAGGGCTTACTTGCCCGAGGACAGAGCTCAAAGGCGCATGGAGTTGGCATCCTGCCAGGCTCTGTCTGCAGCTCCTAGGACACATGGCATCGACTGTACATGTGACCCCCAATGCCCGCCTCCACATGAGGCCTGCACAGTGGTGCCTCAGAACTCCGTGGCAACAAGCCACTGGGAATCTAGCAGACAAGGTCAGGGTGTCCAAGCCATTCCTGGCTTCCCTTCAGTGGTGGCTACACCCCCCTAACTTGCTTCAGGGGGTGCCATTTTAAATGCCTGTCCCCACCATGGTGTTGACGACAGATGCCTCCTTACAGGGCTGGGGTGCACACTGTCAGGGGAGCTGCACTCAGGGCCTCTGGTCCCCATGGGAAGTCACGCAACAGATCAACCTGCTAGAGCTGCGGGCTATTCGCTTAGCCCTCAAGGCTTTTTCTCACACTTTGGCTTACCAGTCTGTTCTAGTTCAGACGGACAACCAAGTAGCCATGTTCTATGTGAACAAACAGGGCGGCACTGGATCCAGGCCTCTATGCCTGGAAGCACAGGCCCTTTGCTCTTTTGCCCTCAGGCACCAGATGTTGCTGAGGGCTGTTTATCTCCCTGGCCAGGAGAACTTTCTGGCAGACAGATTAAGCAGAATTCTGCAGCCCCACGAGTGGCAGCTGCACCCGTTAGTGGTTCAAAAGATTTTCCTGCAATGGGGACTTCCATCCATGGATCTCTTTGCCAGTCCCCTGAATCAACTGCCCAGGTTTTGTTCCAGGCAACCGCATCCCCTAAGGGTAGCGGCAGATGCCTTCCTAATTTCCTGGTCCCAGGGCCTACTGTATGCGTTTCCTCCCACGCCTCTGGTGACCCGAACCTTATTCAAGATTCTAAGGGACAAGGCCTCTGTCCTTCTGGTTGCTCCCAGGTGGCCGAGACAGCCCTGGTTCCCACTCCTACTTCAACTGGCAGTGGAGACACCACTACCTCTGGGGTTCCAGCCCGACCTTCTCTCTCAGGATCAGGGTTCCCTTCTGCACCCCAATCTCAAATCTCTCAATCTGATGACCTGGAAGCTGCAAGGGTAGTCTTGACTCCCTGGGGCCTGCCTCATGAGGTTGAAGAGGTGGTCTTGGCCTCTAGAAAGCAATCCAACAGGAAAACGTATGCCTTGAAATGGAGGAGGTTCTCCTTGTGGTGTCAGCAGCGCAAGGAAGATCCTTTCGGCTGCACTGTGCCAGTAGTGCTCCAGTACCTTCTGCACTTGTCCAATCAGGGCCTTAAGTCCAATTCTGTTCGGGTCCACCTCGCTGCTCTGGCAGCTCACCACTCAGTGGTGGAGGGACAATCTTTGTCGGTTCATCTCTTGGTGTCGTGGTTTCTTAGAGGCTTACTACTGCTCAAGCCTCCTCTCCGTCCACTGGCCCCTGAGTGGGAGTTGAATGTGGTCTTGCAGCAACTGACTCGCCCACCTTTTGAGCCCTTGGCTACATGTCCTTTACGCTTCCTTTCCTGGAAGACTCTATTCCTAGTGGCCTTGACTTCGGCCAGGCGAGTGAGTGAACTTCAAGCCCTGGTCTGTGACAGGCCCTACACTCGCTTCTATAGGAACAGGGTAGTCCTTCGGACTCATCCTAAGTTCCTCCCCAAGGTTGTCTCCTCTTTCCATCTCAACCAGGAGGTGGTTCTTCCAACATTCTTCCCTTAGGCCCCATGCCAGCCGGGCTGAGACAGTCCTGCATACCCTGGACTATAGGAGGGCCTTATCCTTCTGCCTTGAACGTACGCAGGGGTATAGGAGGGCAACTCAGCTCTTCGTATCTTTTGACCCCAAGAACTTGGGGGTACCTGTGTCCAAGCGTACCTTGTCCATCTGGGTGGCTGACTGTATCACCTAGGCTTATAGTGCAGCTGACCTTCCTTTGCAGGATCGGGTCACGGCCCACCGTGTCAGTGCAATGGCTGCCTCAGTAGCTCATCTTCGCTCTGTACCGTTGGCAGACATCTGCAGGGCTGCAACTTGGTCCTCAAGCCAGACTTTTGCAGCCCATTACTGCCTGGAGAGGGAGTCCAATAGGGACAGTGCTTTCGGTCAGGCAGTGCTTCGGAATCTCTTTGAGGTTTAGGCAATTCCTACCCTCCAGCCCTCTGGTTGGGCTACCGGTAGAGGTATGTTTCAGTGAAATCCTTTCGCTGATGCTGAGGCTAGAGGGAGCTCATTTTTCAGCTCTGGGTCCCCGGTAGCCTGAAGCTGGGGAGTCCCATAAGTGAGGACTGACTTCCTGCTTGGTCCTGGAGAAAGAGTAGTTACTCACCTGTAACAGGTGTTCTCCAGGAGCAGCAGGAATCAGTCCTCACAACCCTCCCTCCTCCCCTGGGAGTTGCAGTTGTAAATAGTTTATTTTTACATTTTTATGTGCTGTCTTTTAGCTATGTCATCTGACTGAGCAAGATGGCACCTTTAGGCGGGAGGGGGACCGCACATGCGTGCAGTATTTACTTATTTATTTATTTAGCTGTATTCCCAAAGGCTTTCTTAGAAAACAGGGGAAATGGTCCGCACGGGGGCTCCATCGGCGCCAATGTCTCCCATAAGTGAGGACTGAATCTCCAGGAACAAGCAGGAATGAGTCTTCACATATGGGTACGTCGGTACCAACGGAGCCTGCGCGGGAACGCTCCCCAGCGTCCAATCAGAAAGCTTTTGGGAGCATCCCACAGCGCCTGCGTGCTGCCTTCCCGCCTTTCCAACTGTCTCTCCTCAGTAGTTCTTTTTCCGCGGAGCCAGCATGTCGTGTTCCTGTCACCGCAGAAGAATTTCCTTATTTTTTCTTTATTTCTTTCTATCGTGTCTGCCTTCCTCAACGCTATACTGGTACCGCCGGTTCTTATTCTTTTCCTTTAAAAAAAAAAAAAAAGACCTTTTCCATTTATTTTTCTTCAGGTGTACTTCAGTTTTGGGCCTTGGGCCCAGAACCTTTTTCCTTAAATATGGAAAAGCCTGCCTCAGGATTTAAGAAGTGCACAAAATGTGGCGGTACTAACTCCGTCACCGACACCCATGGCTGGTGTCTCAAGTGTTTAGGCCCTGACTATTCCATTAAAGATTGTGTGTCCTGTTCCATGATGTCTGAGAGGTCGACAGAACCGAGCTGCCAAGCTCAGTACCCTGTTTCCCTCTGATGCAGCTTCGGTGGCATCGACGTCTTCCAGGGCTGCTTCTTCCTCACATGGATCTCAGGTAACTAAACATAAATCTAGCCGGTCCTCGAAGGGCAAATCTTCTAAACATCGAGATGCCCCTGGCATTGCCCTCGAGGATTCTGCTCTGGCAAAATTACCCCGGCGGGAGGCTTCGGCTTCTAAAGCATCATTGGGGTTCCAGGATGATCTAGATGGCGTGGCCTCAACAGATCTCCTGGTGCCATGCTCTGGGGTACTGGTGGCTTCCACCGGTACCGACTTCCAGGCATTGGCGGCATCGATGGATCAGAGGATTCTATCCATAGAATGCAGTCTGGCGGCTTTCCTTGTGGCATCGACGCCCGTGGTACCGCAACAGACTACTCCGCCGGTACCGGCTCCGGTATCGCCATCGGCACCGATTTCGGTACCGGTAGCATCGACATCAGCATCGGTGTCAGCCATGCCGATACTCTGCTCTCTGCAGCCCTCTGGTACCGATACCCCGGTACCGATGATTCCCGATACCGATCCCGGTCGGTACGGGTATCGGGCTTTGCAAGAGCATCCCGACCGACGATACTTCGATTCCTCTGACTCTGAGGATTCTGAAGAGTCTGTTGATGCAGCGATGCTTCTTCCACAGGAGGAGTCCTCTCCTAAACGAAGGATGTCTCCTCCAGAGGACTTGTCTTTCCAAGACTTTATCAGAGAGGTGGCTTGGGGCCTCTCTATTACAGTAGCCCCAGAGTCAGAGCCTAGAGCTAAGGAGTTAGATATTCTACAATATCCTAAAACTCCTAAAGAGGCAGCTACCTTGCCTATTCATGAGATTCTGTATGATCTCATGTTAAGGATGTGGGAAGCACCTGTATCCACCTCTCCTCATTCTCACAGGTTGGACACCATGTATTGTGTCCCTCCTTGTCCTGGTTTCCATAAAACTCAGCTTCCTCACCACTCTATTGTGGTTGAGTCTGCAATGAGAAAGATTAGAAGTGCCAAGAGACATGCCTCTAATCCTCCAGGACGTGAATGTAGAACCCTGGATGCTTTTGGTAGAAGAGTCTTCCAAGCTTCCATGCTTGCGAGAATTAATTCTTATAGTCTCTACATGGGAATGTTCTTAAAAGAAGTCACTGACCATTTGCTGACTTTAAGTCCTTTTATGTCTGATAGTAAAAGGCCAGAATTTCTCTCTGGGCTCAAACATGCCCAGGATTCTCCAAATTCTCCAACCGTGCAGCTTTCGACTCCTTTGAATGCGTAAGCAGAGCCTCAGCTATAGCGATAGGTGCACGTAGGATTGCTTGGCTTCAAGCATCTGATTTGGAGACCTGTGTCCAAGATGAATTGGGAAATATCCCTTGTATAGGTGAGAATCTGTTTGGCTTTTGCTTGCCAATCTTTACCAATCAAATGGATGCTGAAAATTCTGCTGCTCCTACTAAGAAAAGGTTGTTCAAGAAAACACCTTTTTCTAAAAAGGGAAGATCCTATCCTGCTTATAGTCAGAGAGCATCTTCTGCAGCTCAGTTTCCTTCCAAACGTCAGCTCCGTGCCCCTGATGGACATCTGCCACGCGGCGACCAGGCCTTCCATGAATACCTTTGCTGCCCACTACTGCCTAGAGAGGGAGTCCCGCCAGTACATCACCTTTGGCCAGGCTGTACTCCGTAACCTGTTCGGGGTATAAGCAACTTCTTCCCTCTGACCCTTTTTACGGCTACTGAGGGCTGCGCCCTGTGGACTCGGACTCCTTCGGTCATCAGCTTCTGCTCACAGCCTCGCGGAGGCGGTTTTTGTTACAGGTTTCGTAGCCTGTAGCTGGGGGAGTCCCATAAGTGAGGACTGACTTCCTGTTTGTTCTTGTAGAAAGCGTAGTTACTCACCTGTAACAGGTGTTCTCCAAGGACAGAAGGAATCAGTCCTCACTACTCTCCCACCTCCCCTGAAGAGTTGCTAGATTTTTGTCCTGTCCTTGCCATCTGCTTGGTAGGGCTCGAGCTAAGGGACCTGACTGAGCAAGATGGTACCCTTGGGCAGAAATGGGACCACATGCGTGGCAGAAATCCCAAAGGCTTTCTTTGAAAGCTGGGGAATTGCTCTGCGTGGGCTCCGGTGCCGACGTCACCCATAACTGAGGACTGATTCCTGCTGTCCCTGGAGAACCCCTGTTACAGGTGAGTAACTGTTTTTTTTTGTGGGGGGTTGTCTCTTAGAATTAATTCTCTCTCTCCAGCTGCAGCTGGTCCCTTTCCTGCCTCCAGTCCCTTTCCTGCCCCTGAGTTTGCTTATCTCAGCACCACATCCTCAGGCCCATGAATTTTTCCTTACAGTGCGATTTGTGCCCTTTTCCTGCTGGCAGTTCCTCAAGTCTTTGATCTTGCCAGGGCTCTTTCTCCCCCGATTGTAAGCAGCTTAGAAAAATTACTGGAATACCTATCGCATTTTTTAATCACCAACACACATGACTCCCAAAGCAGGCAGAAGAAGCACGACCGGATGTTCAGGTCAGACTGCCTTGGAAACCCCTTCCAGGGCCTAGTCAGACTCTGGGATCATGTAGTGACTCTGTGGCCGCCAGTTGGGGGCCATGAGTCCTCTGACCAGGTGTCCCTGATCCAGATCCCAAAGAGCCTTACAGGACTCCTCACGAGACTCGGGGAAGGTGGGTAAGTCCCACACCAGATCCTTGAGCCACCAGAGGAGGACTGAGGTGTCTGAGCAGGAGCAACTGCCAAAACTTCCTCAGAAGGACTCTAGGGATCCTGGTGATTGGCCCCAGGTCCCTACGGCTATCCACACCAGGGACCAGACCCAGTACCCTCAGTATCTGCGCCAACTGCTGTGACCCAATCTGGACTGGAGACCAGGATGGAGGCCCTGGGGCGCAGCTTGTCTGCCACCTTGGCCACTCAGCAGGCAGTGCTCTCTGGCTGTGCTGGTTCATCTGCCAAAAACTCCAGAACCTCAACCAAGAGGACTTCCCCCGGTGTTGAGTTGATCACCTGGAGCTCCCTCACCCAGGCCGATCACCGACAGAAGTCAAGTTCGTGGTCCCTTTCCATAGGACCCTGATCTTCCCTGGCGAGTGGCCGCAGCTCTGGCCACACCACCAAGGCCTATGAGCCTCTGACCCCGACCTATCCGATCAAGTCCACCTCCAACTCGGATGGGAATCAAAGGAATGCACTTCCCCAGACACCTAGAAGCATCGAGACCTTCCATCAGATCCATCCCCACTGGGGGCCTGGCATCTGTCCCTGACAGGACCAGGCCTTCCTCGATTTCGTGCAGGACATGGCCAAAGCTCTGCCTTCACCACCAAGTTGGTAGACAACCTTCTATCAAAGAATCTCAAGATCTTCCACCCCCCAAAGGAATCTCTATCTGTGCCAGTCCCGGTAATCCTCAAGAGGCTACTCCTCTGTATGTGGGAGACACCAGCTACAGTTCCCACAGTTAGTCGAAGACTTTTCCTTATCTAGAACATCTGCCTGAGCCCAGGCTTCTGCAGGAGCCAATTACAAAACATCTCCTTGGTGGTAGTCAGCCATGTCTGCTCCAAAGCCAAAAGATTCACTCCTCAACACCACCTGGCAGAGAGGCCTAGAGCTTTGACACTGTCAGCAGAAAATGCTACCAGAGCTCCATGTTGGGTTGCCAGGTCCAGGCATACTTCCTCTACATGGGGGAGCTAAAGGACTACTCCACCAGCCTCTCTGGGCAGCCCTTCCAGAGATTCCAGACACTGGCCAAAACTGCTGCTGATTGCTTGACGTTTATCACCCAGGCCACCTACAATGGCTTAGAGGCCATGGCCTGGGTCGCCAGTGCCTGTATCAGCGCCAGGCGACAGACTTGACTCCAATTCTCCAGAAACAAGCAGGAAGTCAGTCCTCACATATGGGTGATGTTGGCGCCGACGGAGCCCTTGTGCGGAGCAATTCCCCAGCTTTCAAAGAAAGCCTTTGGGATTGCATCGCTCATGCGCGGTCCCCTTCCTGCCCAAGGGTGCCATCTTGCTCAGTCTTTTTTCTGCGGAGCCAAACGGACGTGGTCCCGTTTCCACTGGAAAAAGTAGAAAAGTTGAATAATTTCTTTCATCTTCCCGGTTCGATGCCGGTTGCCCTTCCCGCCTTTATTTATTTATTTATTTATTTGTGTGCTTTTCTATACCGCCTCTTCCAGAGATCAGGGGCGGTTTACAAGGAACTTAAAACAACAATATAGCAAAACAGTGCAATATTGCATTACATTAAACATTAGGTGAACATAAAACTAGATTACATAAGAACTAGGTTACATGGAAAACAATGTGTGGGTTATTAACATAAAAGGAAACATAAAACTATGTTACAAAGAACCAAAAAGTAGCTTTACATGGTTAGCAAGAGATTATAATAGTTATTTGCGATCATAAGTACAGTGTTGGGAGTAGACTAACTTGGGTGGATATGAAAATGGAATTAGGTGGGGTAGACTTGTGTTTGGTTTGTTGCATGTTTTTGTGTAGTAAATTTGATTTCAGGTTGTATGTTGCTATAGTGTTGACTAAATAGGTAGGTTTTAAGTTCCTTCCTGAAAGTTGTAAGATCTTTAATCTCTCTGAGGTTTAGTGGCAGTTTGTTCCATTGGCTGGGAGCATAATATGAAAAAGCAGTGTTGGTGGTTATTTGTTTTGATTTTGTCACTGCAATGGGAATTAATAGCATGTTGAGGTTAGTTTTTCTTCTGATTCTGTTTTCTTGTGGGGTTTGGAGTAGAGTGGCCAACTGTGATGGGGCTAGGTCATTAATGAGTTTAAAAGTGGTGACAAGTGTTTTATATTGAATCCTACTATAGATAGGAAGCCAGTGGAGAGCGTATAGGATAGGAGAGATGTGATCGAATATTTTAGCTTTCATAATGATTCGAGCAGTGACATTCTCAGCTCTTTGAAGGATGTGTAAATTCTTTTTGGATGTTCCTTGGAGTATGCCATTGCAGAAGTCTAAATGTGGCATAATGAGAGCCTGGACAACTGTTCTGAAATCGTTGATGTCGATGAGGGGTCTGAGTTGCTGTATGGTTCTCAGTTTGAAAAATATAGTTTTGGCAGTCTGTTTTATGTGGTTGGTCATGCTTAGGGTTTTGTCTAGTGTAACTCCAAGGTATTTAATTTCAGACTTGACTGGGAGAGTAATGTTCATAAGGTTGATGGAAGTTGGAGGGGTGAAGGTGGTACTTCTGGTTACGAAGAGTGCTTCGGTCTTTTTGAAATTGATATCCATATGGATTGAGTGGAGCCATTTTTCAGCTTCAAAGAGGCAGGTGGCGATTTTGTTGAAATTAAGGTTAGCTATGTCTAACGGGGCGAACAGCATGATGTCGTCTGCATAGATAAAATATTTTAGATTGTGGCGTTGAAAGATTGTACAGATAGGTTGTATATAAAGGTTAAAAAGTAATGCAGAGAGTGAGGATCCTTGTGGGATACCACGTTCTTGGGGGAATGGTAGTGAGGGGGAATGGTCTAAATGGACATATTGGAAGCGATTAGAAATGTAGGACTTAAACCAGTTAAGAGTGGTATCTTTTAAACCTAGTTGGGATAGTCTAGATAAGAGCGTATTATGATCAACGCTGTCAAAGGCTGAGGAAATGTCAAGGAAGATGAGCAAGAAGGTCTGTTTTATATTATCCATACCTCGGACAAGTGAATCAAGAAGGGATATGAGTAGGGTTTCTACTCCGTGATATGAGCGAAAACCATACTGGTATTCATCTAAAGGGAAGTTGGTATCAATATGATCCTGAAGTTGTGTCTGAGCTACCTTTTCAATAATTTTGGCCAAGAAAGGTATGCTGGCAATGGGGCGGTATGAGGAAGGGTCAGAACTGTTAAGGGTTTTATTTTTTAGTAAAGGGCGAATCGCCGAGTATTTCAGATCATCTGGCATGAAGCCTTGAAGTAGAGATTGGTTTACCAGCTTCAAAATGTATGGGGCTAGTTCGGATTTTGTTGTTTTAATCCAAGACACTGGGCAAGGATCAAGTAATGACGTGGTGGTATTGAGGTTTGATATAATCTCTATCAGTTGTTTGTTGGTGATTGTATGGAATGAGCTCCACTCCGTGATGGAATTTGGTGTGGGAGAGGTCAAGATAATGCTTGGACGGGCGCTTAGTTTAAGCTTATTAGCAAAATGGTTTGCAAGGAGTTGTGGATCTATTGGTGTTTTGTTAGAGGTGTTATCGGGAAGCTTAGTTAGAGATTTAATAATCTCAAAAAGTTCTCTGGGTTGATTGATGGCCTTGGCTAATGTTTTAGTGTGGAATAGCCTTTTTGTGGTGTTAATGGCTTCCTTGTAGGTTTTAAGGCTTGTGAAGTATTGAACTCTGAGTTCAGTGGTTTTTTTCTTCCTCCACTTAGTCTCCAATTTCCGAAGGTTTTTCTTTAGTGTAGCAAGCTCAGAGGTGTACCATTTCTCAGTCAATTTAGATCTAGATTTTCTTTTATTGGAGGTTGAATATTTAGCTTCTGCCTCAATAATAGAGTTCCAGGTAGAAAACAAATTCGTTAAGATTGTTTGCGGTGTTGTCTAATTTTGGGGAAATAGATTCCAGAAAACTTTCCTTGTTAAACTGGCGGAATCTTTGTTCTGTGAATTTGGTGTTACCTTGAGTAGAGTTGGTGGGTTGTAAAGGGAGAGAGAAATGTATCATGAAATGATCTGACCATGGTACCTGAGTTGTGGTGGGTGGAGTAGGAGTCGATGAGAGTGTGAAGTGTGATGGTATGAATATTAAATCAAGGGTGTTACCTTTGCAGTGAGTGGGGAGGGTTATTATTTGTTTAAATTCCATTTCCTCCATTGCTTCAAGGAAGGATAGGGCATGGCTATCTGGTAATGAGGCAAGGTTAAGATCTCCTAAGATAACAGAGGGCTTTCTCAGTGAAGAGTTACATGCAACCTCAAGTATTATGTCTAGGCTATGTATGTCAGGTGTGGGGGGTCTGTAGATAAGGCAGATGGCCATGGTGTGACTTTCAATTCTGAGGATATCAATACCATCATGTTTATCTAGTAAGGTAGGCGAAAGATTGAGATGAGTTTTTGCTATTATAAGAACTCCGCCACCTCTTTTTCTGTCTCTGTTATTGTTGAGTATGGTATAACCATGTACTCCTAGTTGGTTAAGGAGAACTGAGTCAGATTCATTTAGCCAGGTTTCAGTTATGCAGAGTAGGTGAGGATTTTTATCTATAATAAGATCGATTATGATAGGGATTTTATTCCTAATTGACCTGGCGTTGATAAGTATGCAATTTAATTGTGTTGAATGTGTAGTGTTTTGTATGGGGTTATTTATTGGTGAAGTGTTCAATTGGATTAGCCTTTGAACGCGAATGTGTTGGTTTGTGCGTGGTCTGTTTATAGAGGGGTCACCGATAATATATTTTTGTGTGTTGTGTCTGGGTTTGTATGGAATGATAGGAATGTGTGCTGGCTTGAGAATGTTTGTGGTTGGAGTTAAAGAGTGAATGGGAGGGGTGTGAGAGAGTAGAAGCCCTAATATGAGCATTAGAATGTTTAAGGTGAGTGTAAGAAATCTTTTTAGATCCATAGTTAGTTATGCAGGTGAGGATAAAGGGTCGGAAAAAAGTGTACTGTGGGTAATAGGTGCAAGCTAGTACTAAAATATATAGTTTATGGCAGTAATAAAGTATTATGAGATTTTTGAGATACAGGGGGCAACAACCGCTGGTTAAAGTTATGAGTTTGACAGTGAGAGAATTATATTATTAGCAAGTAATTCAGTTGTTACTTGGTTTCTTCAGCAGGTATATATCTGTTAATAGCGGTTCCCGGGGAACTGGGTGGTTACTGACAACAGTATAGTGTGTATTATGTTACAGACCACAGTATGATAGCTTAAATTCAGTTGGTGATCAATCATTAATCATTGATCATTAATATCAGCAGTACTAAGGCTAGTTATTACTGATAACAGTATAGTGGCTAGCTATTACTGACAACAGTACAGTGGCTACTTATTGCTGATTCAGCTGGATATTCATTACTTATTACTGGCGACAGTAAGGTGATTAATTATTACTGGCGACAGTAAGTACTGGCGACAGTAAGGTGATTAATCATTAATAACAACAGTACACATAAAAATTATTAATGGTAACAATACTGACAACAGTAAGGGTAAGTGTGCTGATAGTTACAGTTAATATTATTTCATTAGTTCATTTAGTGGTGGTGTACTTGCAGTTCTAGATGGATGGTCTGGTTGACTGAGTTGAAGCGAGCTCGACCGATGGGGAGCTCCAGCTGGTTAGTTGTATGGTTCCCGGTTGAGGTAGCAGTTGATCACCTCTGAAGAAGTTGGTGTGATTTGTTTGAAGACACTGGATCGGAGTTTATTCACTCAATCTCTGTCGATGGGGGGGGACCGTGAGACTTGGAGGTCTGGATGCTGTCTTGCTGAGATTTGAAGGGCTCTCGTCTTACGGGCTCCTGTCTAAGGGCCACGCCAAAGGGCCCTCTGGCGAGGCCCTCAGGCGCGGGTGCGCCAAAACGCGCTCCTTTTTAAATGTGGTCAGCTGCCCCGATTGGACAGCAGGAGCGTGCAGAGGCAGCCCGGCTCGGTGGGAAATCTCTCTCCCTCCTGGGAGGTCTGCCTGGGCCGAAGAGAAGGATCGGTGGCCTCGCGCTCCTTTTTAAATGTGCTCAGCTGCCCCGATTGGACAGCAGGAGCGTGCAGAGGCAGCCCGGCTCGGTGGGAAATCTCTCTCCCTCCTGGGAGGTCTGCCTGGGCCGAAGAGAAGGATCGGTGGCCTCGCGCTCCTTTTTAAATGTGCTCAGCTGCCCCGATTGGACAGCAGGAGCGTGCAGAGGCAGCCCGGCTCGGTGGGAAATCTCTCTCCCTCCTGGGAGGTCTGCCTGGGCCGAAGAGAAGGATCGGTGGCCTCGCGCTCCTTTTTAAATGTGCTCAGCTGCCCCGATTGGACAGCAGGAGCGTGCAGAGGCAGCCCGGCTCGGTGAGAAATCTCTCTCCCTCCTGGGAGGTCTGCCTGGGCCGAAGAGAAGGATCGGTGGCCTCGCGCTCCTTTTTAAATGTGCTCAGCTGCCCCGATTGGACAGCAGGAGCGTGCAGAGGCAGCCCGGCTCGGTGGGAAATCTCTCTCCCTCCTGCGGTGGGAAATCTCTCTCCCTCCAGCGGTATCGAGTCCAGTCATATTTTTAGTTTTTTGTCCTTTGTAACTAGCGTTCGCGCTTTTTTTTTTTTTTCTGGTATACCGGTCGTTTGACCTCGCAGGGGCCCTTTTTCCCCCAATGGCTGCCAGCGGGTTTAAAAAGTGTGATCGGTGTAAGAAGTTAATTCTCTCACTGACATACACGACTGCTGCCTCCGATGCCTCGGCCCTGACCATGACCCGGTGGTCTGTGGGCTGTGTGGTAAGATGTCTTCGAAATCTTTGAAGAGCAGGCAGCACCAGCGTGACAGGATTTTTCCTGAGTCCGCATCCGTCTTGGCACAGACCTCATCTGAGGCCTCGACATCTCGGGACTCGGAGCCCAAGCACCGTTGTGTCTTCTGAGCGGGGGTCTCCCTCGAGGGAACACCGGAGGAAGAAAAAACTTGAGGGTGGGGTCACTGGATGCCTCTGATCGGCCTGGGCCCCCTCGGGTTCCAGGTCGTGTAGCCCCGGACCTCCGCCCCGGGTCCTCAGAGTCGGAGAGGCCAGCTAAACAACCTTGCAAGGAGCCAGAGACATCGGACCAGGTAATTTCTGTTGTCCTCGTAGACTCTCCAGGAGAGCCGGTGTCGGGCCCGATGGCATCTGGACACGAGCCGGGAGCTGCGGAGCCTTCTGAGCTCGGTCTCAGGATGGCGGCCCTGGAGAGCAGCATGGCTGCCTTCATGGAGCAGCAGCGGGCGCCAATGGCCGGTCTCGCCGGTCCATCCACCCCGACCACCGGGACTTCGACGTCAAAGTTGACACTGGAGGCCCTGCCGATCCTCGAGTCAATCAGATCTCGAGTCAATCCTTGGCCAAGGTCCCCCTCGACTTCCCGTTCGGGACCGAGGTCGTTGACACCGGTGCCCTCGGCGTCGGCGGTTGGGCTTGAGGCCGGAGCCCATCAAGTTTTCGGCATGAGAGACAGAGGAGGAAGATTCCCCAGACACCCACCGAACCCGGTGTATCCCATTGGACTCTCTGGGTTTGGAGCCTCGGAGAAGGTCCCCTCCGGAGGACACTCAGATCTCCAGGAACAAGCAGGAATGAGTCTTCACATATGGGTACGTCGGTACCGACGGAGTCTGCGCGGGAACGCTCCCCAGCGTCCAATCAGAACGCTTTTGGAAGCATCCCAACACGCCTGCGTGCTGCCTTCCCGCCTTTCCAAACTGCCTCTCCTCAGTTTTAGTTTTTCCGCGGAGCCGACAGGACATCCTGTCACCGCAGAAAATTCTTCTTTTATTTTTTAGTTTTCTTGTGGTCGCGGCTGCCTTCCCCGACGCCACCGGTACCGCCGGTGTTTCTTTTCTTTTTTCTTCAACTTATTCCTGTTAGGGAATATTTTTCCCTCTTAGTGCCTGACGGGGTTTTTTCCCGGCCTGCTAGGTCTACCCCTTTTTTTCCTCATGGAACCGCCAGCGACTATTCCTAAGAAATGTTCAAACTGTGGCGGTACAAAATTTATTTTAGACACTCATAATTGGTGTCTACCCTGCTTGGGTCCTGACCATTTTCCTCTGGAGTGTCCCTCCTGTAACAGTATAGTGGGAAGAAGTCTTCAGCATTGAGTTCCCCTCGATACACAGTCCCCATTCAACTTCAGGGCACCGACCACCCCTTCTTCACAGGATCAGGTAACCCAAAAACAGTCTGTTAAGACTAGTCAGTCCTCGAGTGGTAGATCTCATGCACAGCATAGAGATGCCTCTGGCCTTGCCCTCGAACACACTGGCTTCAAAACCCCGGTGGGGGTCTTCGACCTCCAAATCCTGTGTGGGGTTTCAGGTTGTTCCTGAGGTTCACCCCTCTCCGAACATACCTGAGCCATGCTCGGTTGTGGCATCCGCTTCGAGCGGTACCGATACCTCGGCATTGGCAATGGTGTTGGATGAAACATTCCTCACCAAGGATCATAGTCTGGCGTCCTCGGTACCTACGGGGCTGTTGGATATGCTGCAGACTGATCTTCCAGTATCGGTATCGATCCCAGTACCGGTACTGGTACCAACGTCGGTACCCTCCAGATGTGCATCGATAGACTCGCTTCCTTCGATGCCGAGTCTGGAATCGATCTCCAGTCTGGAGGACTGGGTACCGACTCGCCTTGGTACCGACACCGGACGGTACCGAAGGCACGGTTCCGATGATCCATGTTCGGCACTCTCGGTTCTTTCGATACCGTTAGAGCCGTCACCGGCTGGCCTTCTTCCACCGGTATTGGATACGGTACCGGTATCCATTTTACCATCGCTGTCGATACCTTCCATGCTTCTTTCATCAGGCTCGCTTCCCTCGGTACCGAGTTTGGAATCGATCCCTGGCATGGACGATGCGCTACCGACTGTGGCTGGTCCCGACCTCCTACGGTACCAGCAACCATCCTCTAAGGATCCCATACTCCACCCTTTAGGATCTTCTACTCTAAAATTGGATAGATCCCTGGGTGCCAATGCTAGTTCTTCAACAGATCTAGCCTGTCCTTCTCTTCCAAGAGGATTTTCCTCTGGGGATTTTTCTTTTCAAGCTTTTCTGCTGGATATGGCAAAATCACTTGCCATTTCTATACCTGGACAGGATCCTACACAAGGGAATACAGAATCCCGGTATATTCCTGGGAGTGCAAAGGAGAACATCATGCTTCCTTTGCATCAGTCCTTGCAGGATCTCCTCTTACGAATGTGGGAAGCTCCTTTAACGGTACCCCCACCTTCTAGGGCAACTGATCTTCTGTATCAGGTGCCCCCCCTCTCCAGGTTTTCAAAGGACTCAACTTCCTCATCATTCCATTTGTTGTAGAATCAGCAATGAGGCGTATTAAGAGTACTAAAAAGCACTCTTCTTATCCTTCAGGTCGTGAATCTAAGACTTTAGATGCCTTTGGACGCCAAACCTTCCAGGCATCCATGCTTTCAGCAAGAATTCTCTCATATTTTCTATATGGGATTATCTCTTGAAGAGGTCACAAAGAAATTACTGTTTTTGACTCCTTTTCTTCAAGAGCCCAAAAGAGCAGACTATTCCTTACTGGTTAGTCATGCTCAAAATATCTCTAGGTTCCTTACTCGTGCTTCCCTAGACTCCTTTGAGTCTGTTAGCAGAACTTCTGCTATAGCTATAGGGGCACGATGTAAAGCCTGGCTCCAAGGTTCAGACTTGGACAAATGGGCACAAGAAAGACTGGGAAATACTCCTTGCACTGGAGAAAATCTCTTTAACATGGAGTCTTTACTCCAAGTTGCTTAGTTAACCACTGACATTCCTGTTTCCAGAGGCTGTTCTACGCCTTCCTCTTTCCCAGTTGGTAGGAAATGTCCTACCAAACTTTCTTCCCCTAGGGGGAAAAAGTTTTATCCATCTTCTGCCCATCATACAAATGTTCCCAAACAGGGGAAACATCGCCCTGGTCTAAAGAAACCACAACCTCAATAGGTTCAGCAAACCCAGCAGTCGCAGGGTTTCAGATAGATCATCATTACCTCTCCTGGTTGGTGGTTAAAGTTGCAGTCTGCTTCTTTTCACTTGAAGCATCTGCACTAATTTCTTCCTAACTTTTCCTGGATCTCTCTTCACGAGACATCTTTTCTTTTACTCTGAGTCTTCATGATGATCATGCCCATAGTTAACAGGTTTCTCTCCCTCTTCTGGGAAAAGAGAAATGACAACTATCAATAAGACAATTTTTCCCTGTACTAGCATGTATCATCTTACCTTTCAGAGACTTACTGCATAGTCAGTCTCCTTCAACTCTGTTTTACCTCCCTCTTACTACAACATTCGGTTTGTAAGAGTGGCTCTATTACACTGGTAAGCCCCTATGGTCCTCTACCTATTCCACAGAGGGATTCTCCCTTCCAGAGTTGTCTCCCCCTGGTATTACCTTAGGGCAGCTCATCCGACAATGGGAAGTCTTACCACTCCTATTATATCTGTTTCTTTTTCCCAATCTAAAAAAAAAAAAAAAGGGGGAAAAGAGATTTTTTTCCGCTGTCCTGGTAGTTGCTGCAGATGCAGCAATTCCTAGTGGTTAAGCCACTGGTTCTGTTCACCACACAACCAGGGTTTCCCCTCCACTAGCAATCCTTCTAGCCTCAGTGCTAAACCCCAAACAGGTTATCAACCTTGTTTGGAAACCCTATTATCACAGACTGGTTGGTTAACTTCTATTCTTCGCCCCCTTGTCCTTGGCAGAATAGTTTGTTATCCACTGGCTTTAAACAGCCAGTTTTTTCTTCTAACCAACCTGCAGCATGCTCTCTGCAACTCTACAGAGTAGCTTTGCACTATGGGCCCTTGCTAGAGAGCATTAATATCTTGCCTAGCAGATAACCCCAAATGGTTAGGAGGGGTTCCCCCAGTCATGTTCTCAGGACTGGTAGGTGTTCCCTACCCTTACGATCTCATCTAAAATCTCTTTTGAGACATAAGACACAGGCCTTTCATCACGTGAAAACCTAAAGAATGGCCAATTCCCTGGCTTGGCTCATATCTCCTTTGGACTTCTCGCCAGAGATAGTTTTCTTTTAGTGGCAGCTCAAGGACGCCTGATACCCATCTTGCCCTTATAGGCGGGTCACTATGGTATCTTATTCCACTGGCGCCCTCTATCCATTCACCATACTGCAGTTCTGGAGAGATCTGGACTTGCTGCCTGCAGACTGAAGTTATCCTCTGCATTTTTCACGTAGGCCATCCTGGTTATTGAAGAGCTCGAATTCTGAAATGAATCTAGACTTCTTCTTGTCAGGGAGACCATTCCTCTGACTCTTTCAGTCATAACCAGGAAAAGAAGATGCCCTATCCATCTATTCAAGCAGGTATCACCCTTCTTGCTATTAGATGAGTCTTTCTCCCCATATTCCTAGGGGGATCTAGTTATATAGGCATCTCTCCATCCACATACCTGGAGACATGTCTATATGCCTACATATTTATATCTATCTATATCTGTGTATCTTCTGCCCATGTATCTATCTATCTCTCTCTCTCTCTCTATCTCTCTCTCTCTCTCTCTCTCTCTATATATATATATATATATATATATATATATATATATATATATATTTATATATATATATATATATATATATATTATATATATATAGATAGATATATAGATAGATAGATATAATGCATATATACCATATATGTGTATATATTTAGGAATATATATATATATATATATATATATATATATATATATATATATATATATATATATCTGTTGAGATATATCTTTTAGGTAGATATGTATCCACATACTTATCTGTCTGTTTAGGTTCAGATATCCATATATTCCTATATGACCCTGACAGATGGGCACTACCCCTATCCATGCTGTGCCAGCATGCTTAGGGTTCTACACATACAACCACTCCCTGTGGTAATTAGCAAACTTTTTTCTTACCATAACCTTTCAGGGTTAGGTACCTCTGAAGCTCTCCATGTACCTTTTTTCTTTCCTAATTGACCCCATTTAGGAAAGACATTGCAGAACTTCAGTTAATCTAATGCTTAACGCTTCCTAAGTCTGTCCTTACTTTCTTATCAGATACAGGGGTCTCCATACCCTTTCTCTCTCTTACATGGACTAATTCCAGTGCCAGTCCAGATGGGTCAGACTCATTTTCCTTTTGGTCCTAGGATTGTACTGTTCTTGGGCCAAAAGAGCTTAAGCTTTGTCTACTAGTACCTTCTGCGTTTTCCGCTGAAGCCCTACACCTTTATACTACCCCATTTTCCCCTGGGGCTATTTCTCACCCTGAAGGGTTCTGGCCTCCACCTGTTTTTTCTACCGTTATTACCTCTACTTCTCAGTGAGGTACTCCTTGAGGATCTTCTACTGCAGGGGTCTCAAACACGCGGCCCGCGAGAGCATTTTGTGCGGCCCGCAACGCCACGCTCACCTGAAGATTGTATTTTGAAACGCCGCGGCCCGCGACGCCACGCTCACCTGATGATTGTATTTTGAAACGCCGCGCCGACTGAGAGTCTACAAAGTCCTCTTCTCACTAGTCTGCACTCAGCCAATAGGAGACAGGAAGGAGAGTGGGGGGGCGGGCCAGAAACAGTCTGAGCAGCCAGCCCAACACGAGGCACCACGCGTCCTCATCCATTCCCTGCTCTGCTGCAGTTAGTCGGCCTGTGCTTGTTCCAGTGTGCACAGCTCTCCGCGGACAGGTAAGGAGAAAGCAGTCGGACCTGCCCCGGAAGTCCCCGATGTTAGCCAGCCCTGCCTCCCTCAGTCCCTCTCCGCTTCAACTTTCAGAGCCGCGAAGGGAGAGCTTCTCCCTCGCGACTCTGTTAAGCTCGCCGGGGCAGATGGGAAATTTCTCATAAGCCCCAGCTGGCTTAACAGAGTCGCGAGGGAGGACCTCTCCCTTCGCGGTTCTAAGCCGAACTGAGGCAGGCAGGGAGGGAAGCAGGCAGACAGGGAGGGAGGGCTGGCTCTGCCGGGCAGGGGGGGCCCCCGCGGGACATTCGATTTTGCCGCGATGGCAGCCAGCTTTTTTTTTAAGTTTTAATTTTCCGTGGGCAGGGGGGGGGGGTAGGGCTGGTAATGTGCTGTGGGCAGATATGATGGGGGGGGGGTTAGGGCTGGTAATGTGCTGTGGGCAGATATGATGGGGGGGGTTAGGGCGGGTAATGTGCTGTGGGCAGATATGATGGGGGGGTTAGGGCTGGTAATGTGCTGTGGGCAGATATGAGGGGGGGGTTCGGGCTGGTAATTTGATGTGGCCAGATATGAGGGGGGGGAAGGTCTGGTAATGTGCTGTGGGCAGATATGATGGGGGGGTTAGGGCTGGTAATGTGCTGTGGGCAGATATGATGGCGGGGTAGGGCTGGTAATGTGCCGTGGGCAGATATGATGGGGGGGTTAGGGCTGGTAATGTGCCGTGGGCAGGTATGATGGGGGGGTTAGGGCTGGTAATGTGCTGTGGGCTGATGGGGGGGTAGGGCTGGGGGGGTTGCTAGGACTGGAAATGGGCTGAGTGGGGGGGAGCTAGGGTTGGAAATGGGCTGATGGGGGGCTAGGACTGGAAATGGGCTGATGCAGGGACTAGAAAGGAGCAGATGCTGGGTGGGGCTGGAACTAGAAGGGAGCTGATGTTGGGGGAGGATTAGAATGGGATGGAGAGGGGAAAATATTTTGTGCGGGAGGGAAGACAAATCTACAATTGGCCAGGTATTGGTATAGGATTGGTGTATTGAGGATGGAGGGTTAATATTTGAGTGGATAAAATAGGAATGAGGAAAGAGCAAAAGGAGAAAGATTAGTATGTTAAAGCAGATGCAGAGAGAGAATGGAAAAAAAACTAGAAGAGAGAAGAAAGGACAAATGGACAGCAGACGATGGAGAGTTAGCAGAAGACACAAAGAAACCATAAGAAAGTGGCTGGAACAATTGCAACTGAAAAAAAATGCACAAAAGGTAGAAAAATATCTCTTTATTTTGAATTTATTAACTGGAATATGTCAGCTCTGGGAAATGTGCATTGTTAACGTCTGCGCTTTGTTAGTACAAGAGGAAATTAATTTATAGTTTTATTTCTACAGTGTTGTTGTACATTCCAAGTTTGGCTTTTGGGGTTCCCAATTTAATTATTGTCTTCCTGTTTCTAAATTGTGATTCCGTGTTTGATGGTGTATGTTCTGCATGTGTAACTGAGCTGAGGTATTCTGTTTATGTAATTCCTGTTTGACATTGCTACTTGTTCTCTTTCCCAGTAGGTCATGTATTGTTGTTCTCTGAAATGTATTGATTTAATATTTGTAGTGTTGCCTTTTGATAGGTAGGGTATGGTGCTTTGTGAGTCCTGGTAGTGCTGTTATGATATGGCGGGTTTGCTATGGGTTCTAAATGGGCAGTGTTTGTAGTAGTTCCTAATGTGCCTGGCGGTTGGCACTGGATTATAGTAATATAGAAATCTTTTAGTCTTTCTTTATCCATACACTCATTAAGAAGCATGTTTACTAAAAGTTAGTGTATGGTAACATTATGCAAATATTTATGCAAATGAGGCCCCTTATGCAAATGAGGCCCCGTGTCTTATGCGGCCCTCGGGTTACTTTACAAGTCCTCATTTGGCCCTCAAAGCAATTTGAGTTTGAGACCCCTGTTCTACTGGCTCTTCTAACAGATTTATTTATTTTTATTTATTTACATTCTCTTATATACCGTGCTATTCTACATCAGTGCGGTTTACATTGAACAAACTGAAATTACATTGAACAGGGCATTATAACTTGGAAATAACTATTTTACAGGGAACATGGGCTATGGAGAGTTAAGTGGCTTGCCCAAGACCACAAGGAGCACCTGTGGGACTAGAAACCCCAGTCCTTCCGGCCCAAGGTTGCTGTCCTCTAGTGGGATTTGAACCCCCAACCTTCCGGCCTGAAGTACCTTGCCCCAACCACTAGGCCACTCCTCCACTCCTGATCCATATGAACCTCAATAGACTTTTTACATATGAACAGATCCATATGAACCTCAATAGACGTTTTACAGTGCCACCAAGGGAGGCCCATATTAGAATATTGCACTCAATATTTTACTACTAAATGCCCTCTATACAGGGTTTTTCTCTATAGAAGTCCTGTTCTAGTCCAGCTGTTCCACAGCACCTTTTCTGTAATTCAATTCCTACCCTCCATCCCCAGGATGCCTGAGGTTCTGAGTAGCAGCATGGCTCTTTCTAGATTCGCAACATGCTAGGACTCCCTCTGGGCATCTCAGCTTGGGAGTCCCCATATGTGAAGACTCATTCCTGCTTGTTCCTGGAGATAGCACAGTTACTTACCTGTAACAGGTGATCTCTGGGAACAGCAGGAATAAGTCTTCACAACCCACCCACCTCCCCTAGGAGTTGCATTTTCTCTATCTTTCCCTTCCTTGCTCTCTCTCTCTCTTTGTCTCAGCTTTAAAACTTAACTGTTATCGGATATGGAGATCTTGGAAGCTCCCTCTCCTATAAGAACTAGGTCTCTTAAGGTCAGAAGAGTTTTCAGTTTTATCCAATGGAGACTTCCGCGTTTTCTGCTAAGTCCTACCTCATTGAACTACCCCAGTTCCACTGGGATTGTTTCTCTCACCCTAAAGGTTCTACCTCAGCCTGTTTTTTGCACAGTTGTTTACCTCTTCTTACATTGAGGTACCCCCTGGGGATATTCTGTTGGTTCATATTCACAAATCCTCATGAACCTCCATATACCCCTCTACAATGCCACCAGGTGAGGTCCATATTGGTTTATTGCTCTTCAATATTACCATTAAATATCACCTGCACAGAGCCTATCTAGGCATCCTGTTTGGTCCAGCTGTTCCACAGCACATCTTTTTGGTCCAGCTGTTCCACAGCACATCTTTTTCCACAGCACATCTTTTTAGCTCAACTCCTACCCTCCATCCCTGGAATGCTTATACTCACATCCTCATACACCCAGACCACAGACAATATCAGATTTGTGGTCAGACGAAACCACTTCCAGTACAAGGTGCTTCCCTTTGGCCTAGCTTCCACTCCGAGTATTCACCAAATGCCTAGCAGTGGTAGCGGCCTTCCTCAGAAGCCATGACATCTTCATCTTTCCATACCTAGACTGGCTCATCAGGGGCCAATCGGCACAGCAGGCCACTGCTCGCACAGTCGCCCTGCTCCAGCACCTAGGGTTTGTTGTAAATCACGCAAAGTCCACTTTACTCCCCACTCAGAACTTGGAGTTCATAGGGGCAAGACTGGACACCCTTCAGGCAAGGGCTTACCTACCGCTGGACAGGGCAAGGCGGTTGCTGGACTTGGTACAACATGTCCAGCACAGACCTCATGCCTCCGCAAAGGTCTTCTTACGCCTCCTGGGCCACATGGCCTCCACGGTACATGTGACTCCATATACTCAATTCCACATGCGCACAGCTCAGTGGTGCCTCAGAGACCAGTGGACACAAGCCACAGGCCGCCTCAGACAGGGTAGTGATTTTCAAGCTACTGGTGACAGCCTTGCAATGGTGGCTTCACCCCCCCAATTTGCTTCAGGGAGTACCATTCCATCCTCCCTCTCACACCAGAGTGCTGACGATAGATGCCTCCTTGCTGGGCTGGGGAGCCCATTGCTAGGGTTCATGCGCTCAGGGTCTGTGGTCCTCACGAGAGGCTGAACTTCAAATCAATCTTCTAGAGCTTCGAGCCATCCGCCTAGCTCTTCAAGCCTTCTGCCATTTTCTTTCACATCAGTCGGTGCTAATACAGACAGTCAAGTAGCGATATTCTCCAGGACCAAGCAGGAAGTCAGTCCTCACATATGGGTGACGTCGGCACCCCCGTGCAGAGCATTTCCCCAGCTTTCAAGGAAAGCCTTTGGGAATGCAGCATGCATGCGCGGTCACCTTTCCGCCCTAAGGTGCCTTCTTGCTCAGTCTTTTTTCTGCAGAGCCTGACGGATGTGAGTTCATGTCACCCGGTAAAAAAAGTGATTTTCTCAGTTTTTTCATGGTTTTACCCAGTTCGACGCCAGTTCCCCTTCCCGCCTGGGCCAGGTACACCAGTATCGAGCCCGGAGTTAGTTTTTCTGTTTTTGTCCTTCGAGACTAGAGTTCGCACTTTTGTTTCACTAGCAGCCCGGTCTTTTGACCTCGCAGGGGCCCTTTTTCCCCCGGTGGCTGCTAGTGGGTTCAAGAACTGTGATTGGTGCAAGAAATGTATGTCTCTCACCGACACACATGACTGCTGCCTCCGATGCCTTGGGCCCGACCATGACCCGCTGGCCTGTGGTCCGTGCAGCAAGATGTCGTAGGCGCTGAGGAGCCGTCAGCATCAGCGTGAAAGAATCTTTTCTGACTCCGCGTCTGGCCGGGTCCGGACTTCGTCAGAGGCCTCAACATCTCGGGAGTCCGACCCCGAGCACCATCAAGGCTCCTCTGAGAGGAGGTCTCCTTCTCGAGAACATAGAAGGAAGAAAACGTTCACGAGGGCGACGTCTGTGGACGCTCCTGGCTCCTCGAGGGCCAGGTCGCATAGCGCCGACCGACGCCCCAGGCTCTCAGACTCGGAGAGGCCTTCAAAGTTACCTTGTGTGGAGCCGGAGTCCCCAAGTCACGTGAGTGCAGTTGTCCTCGTGGACTCTCCCCCGGGGGAGCTGACGTCAGGCAATGCTGAGTCTCCTGAACTCGGACTCAGGTTGACAGCCTTGGAGAGCAGCTTGGCTGCTTTCATGGAACAGCAGCGGGTGCTGATCGCCCGTCTGACCGGTGCATCTGTCCCGACCACCGGGACCTCAATGTCCAAGTCAACCATGGAGACCGAGCCAATCCACGAGTCGAAGTCTCGCATCGATTCTCGGTCAAGGTCCCCCTCGACCTCCTGTGTGGGGCCAAGGTCGTCGACGCTGCCGATACCCTCGGCGTTGGGCGGGTGGCATCGAAGCCCACACGGCCGGAGCCGTTTAATTCCTCCTTGGAGGAGTCGGACTGGGAGACGGAGGACGAGGAGTCCCCGGACACTTTCCGGACCCGGTACGTCCCTTTGGACTCACCAGAGTCCGAGCCTCTTAGAAGGTCCCCCCCCCCCCCCAAGGATACCCGGTTCTCAGACTTCGTGAGGGACTTGGCCAAAGCTTTGGCCTTCCCCGCGGATGCCAAGGAGGAGCCTCGAGCCAAAGAGCTCGATGCACTCCAGTACGACTCTCTGCCTAAGGAGGCCTTTACTGTACCAGTTCCCCCGATGCTGGAACGGCTGCTCTCCCGCATGTGGGAGGCACTGGCCTCAGTGCTGGTTCTTAGCAAACGGGTCAATTCCATCTATCGAGTCCATAAGAGCCCTGGCTTCCAGAAGGCACAGCTACCGCACCACTCCATGGTTGTGGAATCGGCCATGCATCGTCTGAAGAGTCAGAAGATGCACTTCTCGGTGCCCCCCGGCCGGGAGGCCCAGAACCTGGATGCCCATGGTAGAAAGTGCTTCCAGGGCTCTATGCTGTCTTGCCGTGTCCACACTTACCAGCTGTACATGGGGCATGTGCCTCCGAGACATGGTGAAGGAGATTGCCGGGTTCTCAGCTGGCCTCTCCGAGGAACCTTTGCAGAGGCTCAAAGCTTTGTCCTTGGGGATTCGAGTGTGCTCAGTTTGTCTCTCGAGCAGCCTATACTGGCTTCGAGGCTTCGGCCCGTGTAGCCGTGGCCAGCATCGGTGCACGCTGTCAGGCCTGGCTACAGTCATCAGATCTGGAGCCATGGGTACAAGACAAGTTGGTCGATATCCCTTGCCGAGGTGAGAACCTTTTTGGCAAACCAATGGCTGAAAAAGCTGCAGAAATAGAGACTGACTCTCACCAGGACAAGGCTGTCCAGAAAGACTTCTGCCCCTTCTCAGAGAAAGAAGGGCTTGGGGAAGAAGCCCTTTTTCCCAAGGAAGGGTACTGCCTACAAATCCTCCCTCAATTCCAGGCCTCTACATCTCCCCAGTAGGCTAAGGGGCAGGGACATGGGCCCCGTAGGCAAGCCGCCAGCTCTGGCTCCTGCACAGCAGGGAGCGGGGTTTTGACTCCCACTGCATAGTCTCTCCTCCACAGCTGGCTCCACTCAGCACAGGAGGCCGGCTGACTCTGTACGTCCACAGGTGATCAGCCATAACAGGGGATGCCTGGGCACTGAGCATAGTCCAGAAGGGCTACTTGCTCCACTTCAACCAGTTACCCCCTCCTATTTTCCAGGGGAGCCTCCAAGACTTCCTTTTCACAGGAACCTCCTCCTTCAGGAGTTGTCAAGTCTTCTATAGGAGCAGGCGGTGGAACCGGTGCCTCACCGCCTGAAAGATAGAGAAATGTGTAACCTAAGTCAAAAAAACTGACGTGTGTGAATCTGCAAATGTCGGAAATATAGCCTTGAGACAGCGTGCTATCTCTTGTAGCTAATGTTCCATTTTACTCAAAATATTGAGCTCATATAAGAGCTTACGATAAATAAGGTTTAACACCACTTTAAAGTGTCACCAATAATATAATGTCATAAAATCACTGTAAGGTTTTGAGACCAAGGGCCAAAGCAATTCACTGTTAACAGGATACTTAACTGAAGCTTCTCCACCTTACGGCCAAAGTCCCGTTGTATCAAAGTCCGCAAGTAGCCCCAATTCACTTCCTTTGGAAATTATTCAAGGGTTAAAAGTTGTAGAAAAGTTTCTTCAAAGTAAATCAGTAAAATGGAACATTAGCTACAAGAGAGAGCACGCTGTCTCAAGGCTATATTTCCGACATTTGCAGATTCACACACGTCAGTTTTTTTGACTTAGGTTACACATTTCTCTATTTTTCAACAATTGTATAGTGGGGAGAAATTTTAGTTAGGTGGTTATTTTGGATCACCGCCTGAAAGGGCACGGCTTCTATTCCAGGTACTTTCTGGTACCAAAAAGGACAGGAGGCCTCAGGGCCATCCTAGACTTACGAAATCTCAGCAAGTTCCTGGAGAGGGAAAAGTTCAAGATGCTTACCCTTGGGATACTGCTGACCTACCTCCAGCAGGGAGATTGGCTATGCTCCTTAGACCTAAAGGATGCTTATACTCACATCCTCATTCATCCAGACCACAGACAGTATCTCAGATTTGTAGTGGGAGGAAATCATTTTCAGTACAGGGTACGTCCCTTTGGCCTAACCTCCGCTCCCGGGGTTTTCACCAAGTGCCTGGCGGTGGTGGCAGCATATCTCAGAAACCAGGGCATCTTTGTCTTCCCATACCTGGACGACTGGCTCATCAGGGGTCAGTCTCCACAGGAGACCAGATAAGCCACCTTTCGCACTGTATCTCTTCTCCAGCATCTAGGCTTTGTCATAAACTTCGCAAAGTCCACTTTGCTCCCCTCGCAGAACATAGAGTTCATAGGGGCAAGACTAGATACCCTTCAGGCAAAGGCTTATTTATTTTTATTTATTTAGTGTACACTTGTATCCCGCTACTTCCAGCGATCAGCAGCGGTTTTCTATACATAACAGTGTGGTTGTACAGGCCATGGATTATAAACATACATAATGATTCCGTGGAAAAGTACAGGACAACACTCGGATTACAGTTGTACACTTGATTACAAGACCGTGACTTCACATGTATATACATATTTACATATTTCTATTGGTGTCTGAAGCATAGTGTTCTTCCCTTGTGCATGGTGGTTCACTAGGGTGGGAACATAGAGGTTAGGTAGGATTGAAGTGCGTCTGGAAAAGATGCGTCTTTAGCTTTTTTCTGAAGTCCATCAAGTCACTGTTTGCTCTCAGCTCGCATGGTAGTTGGTTCCATAGCAGTGGCGCTATAAATGAGAACGCTCGGTTGCTGGTATTTGCAGTGACAGATCTCAGGCTACCTGGGACAATGAGGGTATTGAGGTGTGTGGTGGTTCTGCTTCTGTTATTTGGCTGTGAAGTGATAAGGGTGTTGAGATACGAGGGTGCTATATTATGGATGAGCTTGAATGCGGTGATTAGAATTTTATATTGTATGCGTGCAGTGATGGGGAGCCAATGCAGGTCCATTAGAACTGGTGTGAAATGCTCCTTTAGGCCTTTCCTCATGATCAATCTAGCTGCCACATTTTGCGCCATTTGAAGGATGTTGAGGGTTTTTCTAGGCAACCCTTGTAGTATGGCGTTGCAGTAGTCCAGGTGCGGAATGATGAGGGCTTGAGCAACGGTCCTAAAGTCAGAGTGCTCTATGATGCTACGTAGTGGTTGCAAGACTTTTATTTTGTGGAAAATGGCTCGATTGGTAATTCGGAGATGCTTTTCCATCTTTAGGTTGCAATCCAGTGTCACGCCTAGATATTTTATTTCATTTTTTGTGGCGTAGACGTTATTGTTCATGGTGACTGTAGGTGGTGGGTTGAAGTCAGGTTTTCTTGAAATGCACATCACTTCCGTTGTTTTGTGATTTATGGCCATATTTTTCTGTTGCAGCCAGATTTGGAGCTCGCTGAGGCATTTTTCCAGTTGACTGATATTCGGGTTGTCGGCATCAAGTTGAGTGTAGAGCATTAGGTCATCAGCATAGATGTGATAACTGATCTTGTGGTCCTGGAATGTTTTACAGACTGGTCGTAGGTAAAGGTTGAAGAGGAGTGAAGACAGGGCTGAGCCTTGAGGTATGCCTTGTGTTTGAGGGAATGCTGTGGCCTTTTCGTTGTTGAAGTGGACTTGCTGCATTCTGTTGGCTATGTAGGAGGAGAACCATTTCAGAGGGGTACCACTAATGCCTATGGAAGCAAGTCTGTTTAGGAGTGTGGGGTGATGTACTGTATCAAAGGCGGCTGATATGTCTATGAAAATGAGCATGTACATTTTGCTTCTGTTTTCCAGACCTTTGAGTAGTTTGTCTAGTAGGGCTAGGAGGAGGGTCTCCACACCATGATGTTGTCGGAAACCATACTGGTGGACGTCAAAGGCGTTGTTGTCATCGATGTGGTCTTGCAGTTGTATTTGTACTGCTTTTTCGATGATCTTGGCCAGGAAGGATATGCTTGATACTGGGCGGTAGGATGTGGGATCTTCCTTGTTGAGAGTCTTGTTCTTTAGGATGGGTCGTATGATGGATTTTTTGAGGTGCGTTGGCATTAGCCCCTGCCAAAGCGACTGGTTCACTAAGTGGGTGATGTATTGAGCAACTTCCTGTTTTATGCCCTTGATCCAGGCCGCTGGGCATAGGTCGAGTGGGGAGGTGGTGGTTTTCAAGCTGGCGATTATGTTCATGATTTGTTTGTCATCTAAGCTCCTGAAGGTGGATCATTCTTGATAGTGTGCAGGGCTTTCCGGGGTGTTGGTAGTTTGCAGAATGGTGCTTATCGACAGATCTTGAAAGCATTGCTCAGGTGCATGATGGCTTCTATCACTGGCTGGAGGGTTTAGCTTTTTGGCATAGTGGTCTGCTAACTTTTGTGCTGTCATTGCCCCGTTTGTAATTGGTTCTTGGGTAGTCTTTGTGAGAGATTTGACCAGTTCAAATAGTTCCCTGGGTCCATTGAGGGCCTTGTTGAGCGTGTTGGAGTGATAGGTTTTCTTTGCAATGTTAATTTCATTCTTGTATGTTGCGAGAAGTTTGATGTATTCCATTCTATGCTCCTCGGTTTTGTGACTTCTCCATTTCCTTTCTTGCTTCCTCAGTCCTTTCTTCAGTTCGCGCAGGGTGGGGGTGTACCATGGTTCCGTCCTGAGTCTGGATGAGTTTCTTTGGGATGTCCAGGTTGGTATTGCGAATTCTTCGATTCCTGAGATCCATTGGTTTGCCAGTATCTCGAGGTCCTCCTGTTCTGGATTCATATGCATGTTTATCGAATTTATCAAAGTTTCCTTGTTGAATTTTTGGAACCTCCTCCGTAGGTTTGTAGATGGGGTGTGTGAAGAGTGCTCCGGTATAGTGGGTAGAAGTAATGTGAATTCAATTTGGTGATGGTCCGACCATGGCACTGGGGTTATATGTATCTGGGTTTTTGGGGCCTATGATGTTTGTTGGGTAAAAACACCATGTCCAGGGTGTTGCCTTTTATATGAGTGGCATCACAGATTATTTGTTCGTATCCAAGTTGATCCATGGCTTCATGGAAGATTTCTGCTTGGGCTGGGGGGACCGATGTTAGGTTTAGATCGCCTAGGATGATCTGGTGTTTTTTGCTTGCTGTGGTAGTGATGACTTCCAGGGCGTTTGCCAGAGTTTCATATGGGGATGAGGGGGGGTCTGTAGATCAGGCAGATAGATATGGTTTTGTTTTCTATTCTGAGCATGTCAAGTCCGTTGTCGTCATTTTGAGAAGTGTTTGTTAGGAGTAGGGAGTCTTTCGCCATGATAAGTACTCCTCCTCCTCTTCTCTTTGAGTGGGGACAATTGTAGATCTTGTAACCAGGCTTGCTAATTTGGTTGGTGATAATTGAGTCCGTGTCCGTGATCCATGTTTCCGTGATGCATAGGATGTCAGGTTTTACATCGGTGAGGATATCATGTATGATGTGGGTCTTGTTTCGTGTTGATTAGCATAAAGGAAACTGCAGCCTGCAGTGGTTTGTCTGTCTTTGAGATCATGTTTATCTCCAGGAACAAGCAGGAATGAGTCTTCACATATGGGTACGTCGGTACCGACGGAGCCTGCGCGGGAACGCTCCCCAGCGTCCAATCAGAAAGCTTTTGGGAGCATCCCTCAGCGCCTGCGTGCTGCCTTCCCGCCTTTCCAACTGTGTCTCCTCAGTTTTCGTTTTTCCGTGGAGCCGGCAGGATGTCGTCCTGTCACCGCAGAAAATTTTTTCTTTAATTCTTTGTTTTCTTGTGGTCGCGGCTGTCTCCCCGACTCCACCGGTCTTAAATTCAGGGAATTTTTTTCCCTCAGTTTCTGTTTTAAACTTTTTGGGCCTTCTAGGCCTCTCCATCATGGAGCCGCCACCCTCTTTTCCTAAGAAGTGCCTAAGCTGTGGCAGTACAGTTTTGTTTTTAGACTCCAAGAACTGGTGTCTAACCTGTTTGGGTCCTGACCATTTTCCTCCGGAGCCATTAGGCTACAATATTGTGAGAAGAGATTTTCCATTTCGAGTTTCCCTCGATACCGCGTTGCCTTCCAGTGTCAGGGCACCGACCATTTCTTCTTCTCCACAGGATCAGGTAACCCACAAACCGTCTGTTAAGACTAGCCAACCCTTGAGTGGTAAGTCTCATGCACAGCATGATGACGGCTCCAGCCTTGCCCTCAAGGGTCCATTGGCTTCAAAACCCCGGCAGGAGTCTTCGGCCTCCAAAGCCTATCAGGGGTTTCAGGTTGTTCCTGGGGCTCACCCCTCACAGAACATACCTGAGCCGTGCGCGTTGGTGGCATCCGCTTTGAGCGGTACCGATACCCCGGCATCGGCACTGGTGTTGAGCGATCCACTCCTCACCAGGGATCGTCATCTGGCTTTCTCAGTACCTTCGGGACCGCTCAATACGCCCCAGATTGACTTTCCAGTATCAGCATCTACGCCGATACTACCACCGATGTCGGTACCCTCTAGACATGCATTGATAGACTTGCTTCCTTCGATGCCGAGTCTAGAATCGATCTCTAGTCTAGAAGACTGGGTACCGACGCTTACCGGTTCCGGATGCTCGGTACCGAGGGTGATTACCAAAAGCCTTCGGTTACCTCGGTACCAATTGAGCAGCCACCGATTACTGCTTCGATGTCGGTGTCGCTTCCGATTCCGACACAGCTGCCGGTATCGGTGCCGGTACCCACAGTAACATCGGGGCCAGCTCCTTCCATGCTGCTTTCACCAGGTTTGCTCCTTTCTATACCAAGTTTGGAGTCGATACCTGGCATGGACGATGCAGTGCTGACTGTCTCAGGGCATGACCTCCAGTACCAGCATCCATCCCTTAAGGATCCTTTCTTGCACCGTGCAGGATCCTTATATTCCTATATTCTCAAATAGATCCTCCGGTGCCCAGGCTAGTTCTTCAGGTCTAGCCTGTCCAGGGACGGTTCCCTTTGGAGATCCTTCTTTTCAGAATTTTCTCCTGAATATGGCAACATTTCTTGCTATTCCTATCCCTGGCTATGATCCTACACAAGGCTCTCTTTCTACTAGAGAAAAGGAAAATATAATGCTTCCTTTACATCATTCCTTGCAGGATCTTCTTCTAAGAATGTGGGAAGCACCTTTAAGGGTTCCCTCACCTTCTAGAGCAACTGATCTTCTGTATCAGGTACCCCCCCTCTCCAGGATTTCAAAAGACTCAACTTCCCCATCATTCCATTGTGGTGGAATCAGCAATGAGGAAGGTGAAAAGTAAGAAGAAGCACTCTTCTTACCCACCAGGTCGTGAGTCTAGGACACTAGATGCCTTTGGACGTCAAACCTTCCAGACATCTATGCTGTCAACAAGGATTCTCTCATATATTTTTTATATGAGTCTATCACTTCAGGAGGTCACAAAGAAATTATATCTTTTGACTCCTTTTCTTTCAGAGCCCAAGACTGCAGACTATTCCTTACTACTTAGTCATATTCAAAACATCTCTTGGTTTCTTACTCGTGCTTCCCTAGACTCCTTTGAGTCTGTTAGCAGACCTTCTGCTATAGCCATAGGGGCACGACGTAGAGCCTGGCTCCAAGCTTCAGACTTAAGCAGATGGGCACAACAAAGACTGGGTAATACTCCTTGCACTGGGGAAAATCTCTTCAATAAGGAGTCTTTTATTTTTTTATTTTTTTTTATTTATTTAGCTGTATTTTTATATCCCGCTTTTCACCGGGTCAAAGCGGTCAATTGGGAGATACATTTAACACGAGAGGATATGACACACATACGCTAATACTTACAGGGCACATGGGCAATGGAGGGTTAAGTGGCTTGCCCAAGACCACAAGGAGTGCCTATAGGACTAGAAATCCCAGTCCCTCCGGCCTGAGATTGCTGTCCCCAGGTGGGACTTGAACCTCCGGCCTGAAGTACCTTGTCCTAACCACTAGGCCACTCCTCAGGTTGCTCAGTGGTCACTGACTTCCCTGTTTCTGGAGGCTAATCTAAGCCGCCTCCTTCCCCAGTAGGTAGGAAATGCCCTCCCAAACCTTCTTTCCCTAGGAGAAGAAGGTTTCACTCTTCTCCTGCCCATCATACAGATGTTCCCAAGCAGGGGAAACCTCGCCCTGGTCTGAAGAATCCAAACTCCAGCCAGGCTGAACAAACCCAGCAACCATAGGATCCTGAAGTTTGCAACCTACAGTTGACTTCTTTTCAGTAGAAGTTTTTTCACTGTTATTTCATTCAAAACTCTACACATGGATTCCTTTTCTCAGGACATCCAGTTGCTCCTAGGTATGCTGAGCTGTCAGGATATTCATGTCTATGGGTCACAGGTTTCTCCTCTTCTTCCTACCAAGAAGAGAGGTTTAACAACTATCCCATGATAGTTTCTGTTCCAACATGAATATTTTCCTTTCACAGACTTACCATATGGTAAGTCACCCTTCAGCTCCTGTCTCTACCCTTTTATCCAGGGTTTCCCCTGAAAGGGTGGTACCATACCACTGCAGGGCTTCTTTAGCCTTTCTAGTCATCATTCCAGTGTGGAGTTTTTTCTCTTGAATAAACTCCCTTCTTTTGTCTGGGCAGCTCATCAGACAGTTACAGGAATTTCTCCTCTTATTCTGTCTGTTCTCTCTGTTTTACACAGAAAGATTCTCTCTGCTGTCTTATTCAGCAGCTGCCCATGCAGGAATTCCAGTGATTGGACTACTGGTACTTTTCCACAAGTTTCCAGTTCTGTCTTCCACTACTTCCAGTCTGGCCTTAGTAGTGATTCCAAGATAGTGCTTCATCTGTCTTGGATAATCCTTATCACTTCAGGCTTATCACACTATCTTCTTTTCTTGCCATCCCCAATTCCTTTGGATTTGGCAGCATAGTTAACGTGGCAGCTGGTTTTCTTCCAACAGCCAGTTTTATTTCCCAATTCTCCTGCATAATGCTTTCTGCAATCTTACAGAGAAGCTTTCTACTATGGGCCCTTGCTAGAGAGCATGGGGTTTTGTCTCTAATGACTATCCTATATGGTTGGAAAAGGCTTCCTCAGTCATTTTCCATGACTGAGGGTTCTCCACACCCTACTATCTCCTTTTATAATACAGGACATAAGCCTTTTCTGCGTGAACGTCTAAAGAGTTCTCCAATTCCTACAAGGAATATGCTCTTTTTTCCTTGCAGCTTGTCCTCATGGTATCCTACTCCTTCATGGACAGCACATATTTAACTCATAACACATGATACCACTTTGTATCCCTCCAGTGGTCAACCTGATATCTCATCCTATGCATTTTCTGTCCATTTACCATGCGAGAGTTCTACATGACTCAGGACTTGCTGTTTACAGACTGATATTATCCTCTGTTTTTTCACGCAACCTTCCTGGTTATTTCACTGGATAGCATTCCTGCACCATCTTAGCCTGGGGGAATAGATTCTCTGTATATCTTCTCAAGTAGGTTCCATCTTCTTGTTAGATGAATCTTTCCTCTTCACATCTCCCATGTGAATGTTCTTATGGACATATCTCTATCTGCTTAATTGCAGACATTTATCTTTAGACATATATATTCATGTATGTATATATCTCTATATACTTCTCTATAGATACATATGTCTGTAAGCTGCGTGTGCATATGTTATGCCCTCCAGATCTCACTATAGACATATATATATACACACATATATGTGTATGTATATGTATGTGTGTGTGTATATATGTGTGTGTATATGTGTATATCTGTCGAGATGCTTCCTTATAGGTAGATATGTATTTACATACTTATCTCTCTGTCTATGCTTATAATGGTTTTTACCTTCCTATAGGTTCCAGACAGTGGGCTTGCATATGTTCATACTGTGCCACAGTATGTCTGGGATATTATGCACACAACCACTACTGTGGTACTGCCAGCTCTTACCTTAACCCTAGGTTTAGGTATCCCTGAAGCTCCATACTCCAATATCTTTCCTATCTCTCACCAGTTAGGAAAGACAGGGTGGATCTTCAGTAGATCTGAGGTTTCAACCCTTCAGACATCTGTCCTTCGTGGGAATACGGGCTTTTTTCCCATACCCCTTCTTCCCTCCAGGACTGGGCTAATTTGTCCAAATCGGTCAGTCTTCCTCTTTTGCTCCTAACTGTGAGTAACTCTGTAGCCAAAAGAGTTCCCAGCTTTTTCCAAAAAGCTTTCCACTAAAGACCTACTGTTTTTGTACTACCCCAGTGGACACCTGGGTCACCTGTCACTTACAGATTTGGACCTTCACCTTCACTTCAGTGAGGTCACCTTGAGGATTCCTCTACTGGATCCCCAGTAGCCTCCATCAGCCTCTCTACTTCCTGCAATCCAGTAGGTGAGGTACATATTGTGATTGTTCATTTCAATATTTTCATAATTATCATACATACAAGGACTCCTTACCTGTAGTCCTATTTTAGGTTAGCTGTTTTTCTACAGCTCCTCTTTCAACTCCTACCCTCCATCCTCAGCATGCCTGGCCATATGAGGTGTAGCATGTTCCAATCCCCACCATGCTAGGGCTCCAGGCATCTTAGCTTGGGAGTCCCCCCATATGTGAAGACTCATTCCTGCTTGTTCCTGGAGATAGCACAGTTACTTACCTGTAACAGGTGATCTCTGGGAACAGCAGGAATAAGTCTTCACAACCCACCCACCTCCCCTAGGAGTTGTATCTCTTTATCTATCTTCCTTTCCTCTTTCTCTCTCTCTTTGTCTCAGCTATAAAACTCAACTGAGGAGAGACAGTTGGAAAGGCGGGAAGGCAGCACGCAGGCGCTAAGGGATGCTCCCAAAAGCTTTCTGATTGGACGCTGGGGAGCGTTCCCGCACAGGCTCCGTCGGTACTGACGTACCCATATGTGAAGACTTATTCCTGCTGTTCCCAGAGATCACCTGTTACAGGTAAGTAACTGTGCTATCTTGGTTGCTCCTGCTTTGTTTGGTCGTCTTTGCTTTTTCTTCGGTATCTTGTTGTGTTGGTCTTTTGAGCTTTTGACCGACAGTGTGGCTGTCCCTTGGCTGTTGTATAGGGTAGTTTGTGTGAGTGCAGGAATGAATGTGTTGTATAGAGCAAGAGTTGGCAGTAGGGCTGGGTTGTAGACGTAAACTGGTCCCCATGTAAGTGGTGCATGGTACATCAGGATGTGGTTAGAGGCACAGGTGGAAAGCAAGATACAGACACAACATGAGAGAGGTAGTGACGTGAGCCATTTCCAGTCCAGTTGTATAGTTGGTGTTGCGGCTAATTTTGTTGGGGTTGATGCAGGGAACAGATGCAGAGCCCTGAACTTTGACTATGGTTGTAACGAGCAAAGCAGTAAAATCACTGTGTTAGTTTAAAGCTATTCAGTAGAACAGATAGGTCTATGGACATACAATGGAACTATAATGCTATATAGTGTGAAAAACATCAATGGAAAGTTGTCACTGGGTTAAGTTAGTGCAGCTCGTTAATGCAGAAAATTAAGGCTACTCGGTTAATGCTACTCAGTAATACAGACAGCTATTCGGTCATACAATGGGAATGTATAGCAATTCCGTGTGAAAAAAACATTATTTGCCCGAGGACAGGGCCCACAGGCTGATGGGCTTGGCCAAACAGCTCCAGAGCGGTTCTCTGGTCTCCGCCAGACACTTCCTGAGGCTCTTAGGTCACATGGCATCCACGGCCCATGTAACTCCGAATGCCCGTCTGCACATGCAGCCTGCTCAGTGGTGCCTCAGAGCTCAGTGTGTGCAAGCCACAGGAGACTTAAGAGACAAAGTAAGGGTGTCCAAACTACTAGTGGACTCCCTGTGGTGGTGGCTACATCTCCCAAACCTTGTCAGGGGAGTGCCTTTCCAAGTGCTGCCACACACACAGGTGCTGACAACCGATGCTTCCTTATAGGGTTGGGGGGGCGCATTGCCAGGGTGCATGCACTCAGGGCCTCTGGTCTCCTTAGGAGGCAACACAGCAGATCAATCTGTTGGAGTTGCGAGCTATCCCCTTGGCTCTACAGACTTTCTCTCCATGTTCTCTCTCACCACTCTGTCTTAGTTCAGACAGACAATCAAGTGGCCATGTTCTATGTGAACAAGCAGGGAGGCACAGGATCCAGGCTTCTGTATCAGGAAGCACAAGCTCTGTCAAACAAGGCATGTTTCTCAAAGCAGTTTATCTGCCTGGCCAGGAGAATTACCTAGCAGACAGGTTAAGCAGGATTCTACAGCCTCACGAATGGCACTTGAATCCACTAGTGGTCCAACAGATCTTTCTCAGATGTGGTCTTCCAACTATCGATTTCTTTGCGAGTCCACTGAACTGGCAGCTGCCCAGGTTCTGTTCCAGACCACTGCATCCTCTGAGAATAGCAGCGGATGCGTTTCTAATTTCTTGGTCTACAGGCCTACTGTATGCGTTTCCTCCCACGCCTCTAGTGGCCCCTACCTTGTTCAAGGTTCTTTGGGACAAGGCCTCGATTCTGGTAGCCCCCAGATGGCTGAGGTAACTGTGGTTCCCACTCCTTCTGCAGTTGGCGGTGTACACTCCACTCCCTCTGGGGCTGCAACCCGATCTCCTATCTCAGGACCAGGGATCTCTCCTGCACCCCAACCTCAAATCCCTCAATCTGATGGCCTGGCTGCTGAAAGGATAGTTCTAGCTCCCTTACTTCTACCTAAGGAAATGGAAGAGGTGGTGTTGGCTTCTAGGAGGCAATCCACCCGGAAGTCTTATGCCCTCAAGTAGCGTAGGTTCTCCACCTGGTGTGCTCAGTGCCAGGAGAATCCTTTTTCATGCCTGGTGCCGGTGGTGCTGCAGTATCTGCTTCACCTGTCGGACCTCGGCCTTAAATCCAACTGTTCGGGTCCACCTCAGTGCTCTATCAGCGCACCACTCACCTGTGGTGGGACAGTCTGTCGGCCCATCCCTTGGTATCCTGCTTCCTCAGAGGCCTGCTTTTGCTCAAGCCTGAGTGGGATTTGAATGTGGTCTTGCAGCAACTTACTCGCCCACCGTTTGAGCTGATGGCTACCTGTCATTTACGATTCCTTTCTTGGAAGGTGGTGTTCTTGGTAGCTCTTACCTCGGCCAGGCGTGTTTGTGAACTCCAAGCTCTGGTTTCTGATAGACCGTACACACGGTTCTATAGGAACAGGGTGGTCTTACGGACTCATCCTAAGTTCTTTCCAAAGATTGTCTCCTCCTTCCACCTCAATCAGGAGGTGGTTCTTTCAACATTCTTTCCCAGGCCGCACGCCAGCCGGGCTTAAACAGTCTTGCATACCCTGGACTGTAGAAGGGCGTTGTCCTTTTACATAGACCGTGCGCAGGGGCATCGAAGGGCTGCTCAGCTCTTCATATCTTTTGACCCTAATAAACTGGGGTTACCTGTATCCAAGCGTACGTTGTCCATTTGAAACATAGAAACATGATGACAGAAAAAGACCACATGGCCTATCTAGTCTGTCCTTCCATAACAACTACAACAGTCCACTTTTTACCTTTAGAGATCCTCTGTGTTGGTCCCATGCTTTTTTGAATTCAGTTACTGTCCTCATCTCTACCACCTCCACTGGGAGACTATTCCATGGATACACTACTCTTTCTGTAAAGAAATATTTCCGCATATCACTCCTGAATCTATCTCCCTTCACCCTCATCCCATGTCCCCTCGTAGCAGAACTTGCTTTCAATTGAAAGAGGCTCTCTCCCTGAACATTTATGCCACGGAGGTATTTAAACATCTCAATCATATCACCTCTATCCTGCCTTTCCTCTAAGGTGTACATATTAAGATCCTTAAGTCTGTCCTCATATGCTTTATAATGAAGCCCATTAATCATTTAAGTAGCAACCCTCTGCACCGACTCCATCCTGTTCACATCCTTTTGAAGGTGCTGTCTCCAGAATTGCATACCATACTCCAAATGAGGTCGCACCAAAGACTTGTACAGAGGCATTATCACCTCCTTTTTTCTGCTAGCCATTCCTCTCCGTATGCACCCAAGCATCCTTCTAGCTTTTGCCGTCGCCTTTTCTACCTGTTTAGTTACTTTAAGATCATCAGACACAACCACGCCTTCTTTAGTGGACAAAAGTACTTCACCTCCTATACTGTATTGCTCCCTTGGATTGCTGCAGCCCAAATGCATGACCTTACATTTTTTAACATTATTAGGTGTTAGCAGTTTCTAAACCTGAGGAGGGTACTGGAGTTCAGCAACCTACTGTGCTCAAGGAAAGTTCCCCTAAAACAGCAAAAATGAAAGTAACCTTGCTTTAAAAAATATACACAAAACCCTTTTAAGAGCTCCCAGTCAGAGAGCTAGCAATGTAATATAATAAAACAAAGAAACCCTCAAATCCTTACTGTTTGTTTGATCTGTGGAGCCCTGGTTAGGAAAGCCTCAAAAGGGCAGGGCACTGGAGCCTTTTATGCAGGCTTCAACTGCACTCAGGAAACAGGCCCATTAACTCCTGATTAGGTTTGGGTGACAGATTGTATCGCCTGGGCGTACAGGGCAGCCGGCCTCTCCTCGCAGGGTCGAGTCAGTAGCTCATCTCTGCTCTGTTCCGTTGGCAGACATCTGCTGGGCTGCTACTTGGTCTTCAAGCCAGACTTTTGCGGCCCATTACTGCCTCAAGAGGGAGTCCTGAAGGGACAGTGCTTTCGGACAGGCGGTACTCCGTAATCTCTTTGAGGTTTAGGCAACTCCTATCCTCTGGCCCTTGTGTTGGGCTACCGTATGGGGGTGTTCTCAGAAAAGATTCTTATCACGGATGCTGAGGATCTAGAGGGAGTTAAATTTTTTTTTTCATCTTTGGGTTCCCGGTAGCCTAGAGCTGGGGAGTCCCATATGTGAGGACTGACTTCCTGCTTGGTCCTGGAGAAAGAGTAGTTACTCACCTGTAACAGGTGTTCTCCAGGAGCAGCAGGAATCAGTCCTCATGACCCTCCCTCCTCCCCTGGGAGTTGCAGTCATATACTTCATTTTTGCTTTTTGTTGTCTTTTAGCTATGTCATCAGACTGAGCAAGATGGCACCTTTTGGTGGGAAGGGGACTGCACATGCGCGCTGCATTCCCAAGTGCTTTCCTTGAAAGCTGGAGAAATGCTCTGCACGGGGGCTCTGTCGGCGCCGACGTCACCCATATGTGAAGACTGATTCCTGCTGCTCCTGGAGAACACCTGTTACAGGTGAGTAACTACTCTTTCTACATCAACAAACAGGGAGGCACAGGATCTCGCATCCTATGCCAGGAAACTCTGGACCTCTGCTCTTTTGCAGTGGCGCATCATGTGTCCCTAAAGGCAGTTTATCTGCCAGGTCAGGAGAACCTCCTGGCCGACAAGTTGAGCAGGATTCTTCAGCCTCACGAATGGCAACTGAACCGGGATGTAGCCCAGCAGATCTTCAACCACTGGGGTCTTCCATCCATGGATCTCTTTGCCAGTCTGCAAAACCACCAGTAGCCCCGGTTCTGCTCGAGGCAGCTGCATCGGCTGAGCGTGGCGGCAGATGCTTTCCTGATCTCGTGGGCATGGGGCCTTCTCTATGCGTTCCCACCCACATCCCTGGTGGCACGCACTCTGTTCAAGATTCTTCGGGACAAGGCCTCTGTCATCCTGGTAGCCCCCAGGTGGCCAAGACAGCCTTGGTTCCCTCGTCTCCTTCAACTGGCGGTCGAAACTCCACTCCCACTGGTGGTGCAGCCTGACCTCTTGACCCAGGAACAGGGTTCCTTGCTACACCCCAACATCAGATCCCTCAACTTCATGGCATGGCTGCTGAGAGGGTAGTACTTTCTCCTCTACTCCTTCCCAAGGAGGTTGAGGAGGTGTTGCTGACCTCTAGGAGGCAATCCACTTGAAAATCCTATGCGTTCAAGTGGCGTAGATTTGAAGTGTGGTGTGCCCAAAATAAGGAGAACCCGTTTACTTGCCAAGTACCTCAGGTATTACAGTACTTGCTCCACCTCTGAGTTGGTCCTGAAGTCTAACTCCGTCGGGGTCCACCTGAGTGCGCTATCAGCTAACCACTCTCTCCAGTGGACGGCAATCTCTTTCAGCTCACCCTTTGGTATCCTGATTCCTCAGAGGCCTCCTGCTCTTGAAGCCTCCGATTCGCCCACCAGCTACAGAGTGGGACTTAAATGTGGTCTTGCAGCAGCTTACTCGCCTACCTTTTGAACCAATGTCCACCTGTCATCTCTGCTTCCTTTCCTGGAAAGCACTCTTTCTGGTGGCACTCACGTCTGCTTGACGTGTGAGCGAGCTGCAAGCTTTAGCATAGGATAGACCGTATACACGGTTTTATAAAAACAGGGTGGTCCTACGTACTCACCCCAAGTTCCTTCCAAAAGTGGTTTCCTCATTTCACCTCAACCAAGAAGTGGTTCCATTCAACCTTCGTCCCCAGGCCACGTACCAGCAGGGCAGAAGCGGTTCTGCATACCCTGGACTAATATGGCACTCGCCTTCTACCTGGAGCGTAAACAGGGACATCGGAGAGCTTCCCAGCTCTTCGTCTCTTATGACCCTAGTAAACTGGGTCTACCTGTCTCCAAGCGCACGTTATCCACCTGGGTGGCAGACTGCATCGCCTCAACCTCG
This sequence comes from Ichthyophis bannanicus, assembly GCA_033557465.1. Classification (NCBI taxonomy): domain Eukaryota; kingdom Metazoa; phylum Chordata; class Amphibia; order Gymnophiona; family Ichthyophiidae; genus Ichthyophis; species Ichthyophis bannanicus. The sequence goes on along the minus strand of CM066032.1, from coordinate 114,154,350 downwards.
GCAGAACTACTGGCTCTATGCTCTGGGGTTGCAGCTGCTTCTAGCGGTACTGACACCCAAGCATCGGCAGCGTCGATAGACCAGAGATTCCTTGCTATCGAATGCAGTCTAGCGGCTCTTCTCACAGCTTCGGTACCATTGAAACCGCTTCAGACACCTCAACCAATACTGGTACCGACACTGGAACCGGTACCGACTGCATTAACATTGGCGGGTATGCCACCCATACCGAGTCATGCATCTGTCTCCAGCATCGACAGAAAGGTACCGGAACAACCCGATGCCAACTTTGATCGATACTGGTACTGTGCTTTGCACGATCACTGGGATCGGAGGTATTTTGAATCCTGAGTCTGAAGACTCCGAAGACTCTGCCAATACAAGAGTACTTCTCCCCGAGGATTCCTCTTCTCAGCGCAGAATGTCTCCGCCAGAGGATATGTCCTTTCAGGACTTTATCCGTGATGTGGCCCGAGGCCTTTCCATCACAGTAGCTCCTGAAAAAGGGCCTAGGGCAAAGGAGTTGGAAATTCTCCAATACCCTAAGGCTCCCAAAGAGGCAGCTACTCTGCCTATTTATGAGATCTTACATGATCTTATGCTAAAGATGTGGGAAACACCTTTAACCACATCTCCTCATTCTCGAAGACTCAATACCATGTATCGAGTTCCACCTTGTCCTGGCTTTCAAAAAACTCAATTATCACACCGATGGTGGTGGAATCAGCCATGAGAAGGATGAAAAGTGCTAAGAGACATGCATCCAATCCTCCAGGTCGTGAATGTAGGACTCTCGATGCCTTTGGGCGTCAATGCTTCCAAGCTTCCATGCTCTCAGCTAGGATCAGTGCCTATATCTTGTATACGGGAATGTTCCTTAAAGAGGTCACAGGAGACTTGGAGTTTTGAGCCCCCTCCTTCCTGATGACAAAAGGCAAGACTATCTTACTCTAGTCAAACATGCTCAGGATTCCACGTTTGTAAATCGTGCAGCCTTTGACTGTTTTGAGTGCATAAGCAGAACCTCTGCTATTGCCATTGGTGCACGTCGGATTGCCTGGCTTCAGGCATCTGACTTGGAAATTTGGGTACAGGATAAATTAGGAAACCTTCCTTGCACAGGAGAAAATCTTTGGCAAGAATTGGCAGGAGAAGGCTAGAGATAGATGCTGACAATATCACTTTGGATAGATTGTCCAAATCTACAGCTGATCCTGCAAGGAAAAAATCCTCTAAGAAACCATTTTACAATAAGAAAAAAGTTTTATCCTTCCTATACCCAACAGGGACACCATCCAGGTCAGACTGCCCAAAAGGGACAACAGCAACAAGCTAGACAACAAAAGAAGCCAAAAGCTGCAAAACCTCAGTCAGCTCAGCAGGCTCAGCCTCCTCAGGGCCTTTGACTCCTTCCTAGAGAACTTTGCCTTCCTGCCCCTGAACGGTCCAGAACCCTCGACCATCCCAGGCAGATTGTCATTTTGCCCACAGATGGTACCAAATAACAGCAGAAAATTGGACACTCTATCCATTGTACGAGAGGAGTACAAGCTTCATTTTCACAGCATGCCCCCTCCTACAGTTGTAAAACAGTTCATTTCTCAGACCTTTCAACAGTCTTAGGTCAAGAAGTCACAATGCTGCTTGCTCAAGGAGCAATAGAGGAAGTACCCATTTCCCGTCAGGGTACAGGGTTCTACTCCCCCTATTTCCTTATTCCAAAGAAAACAGGAGGACACAGACCCATTTTAGACTTCAGAGAATTGAACAAATATTTGTTCTGAGAGACATTCAAAATGGTCTCTCTAGGAACTCTGCTGCCATACCTTCAAAATCAGGATTGGCTTTGTTCTCTAGATCTCAAGGATGCGTATACTCATATTCTCATCCATCCAAATCACAGGAGATTCCTCAGATTCCTCTTTCAAGGAAACCACTACCAGTACAAGGTTCTTCCCTTTGGCCTGGCTTCTGCTTCAAGAGTGTTCACAAAATGCATGGCTGTGGTAGCAGTATTTCTCCGCACTCTGGGAATATTTGTCTTCCCTTACTTAGACGACTGGCTCATTCGAGCCCCTACAGTGCCAGAAGCCAGCTCTGCTCTGTTTCACACAATGCGAATCCCTCCAGTATTTGGGACTGGTCATAAACCTCCCAAAATCCAATCTTGCTCCCACTGTCTCTAGCGTTCATAGGAGCTCATCTGGATACCAGACAGACAAGGGCTTTCCTTCCGCAGCCCCGCTGTCTTCGCATAGTACAACTAGCTTCCCAAGCAGTGCTCAAACCTTGTCTCACTGCTCAGGAAATGGTAAAATTGCTAGGCCACATGGCATACACCGTGCATGTGGTTCCTTATGCTTGCCTCCATATGCGAGCAGCCCAGTGGACTTTATCCACTCAGTGGACACAGGCCTCATGCTGCCTGTCAGACAAAATAACTCAAACCATCTTATTTCGTCCCTCCAATGGTGGCAATCACCCAGAGACCTTCTGGTGGGGTCTCCTTTCCAGCAACCCCTATCCCAAGCCACTCTAACAGATGTATCACAGGTGGGATGGGGATCCCACCTGCACGATCTCTCTACCCAGGGTACCTGGACTCCACAGGAGGCCTGTCTTCACATCAACCTCCTGGAGCTCAGAGCAATCTTCTTTGCTCTTTGAGTATTTCACGCCCAGCTAAGCTACAAGACAGTCCTTGTTCAAATGGACAATCAGGTAGCCATTTTCTATGTGAACAAGCAGGGCGGAACAGGCTCTCTGTCGCTATGCAACGAAGCTTTGCGACTATGGGCCCTCTCCAGAGAGCATCAGATTCATCTCCTTGCGGTGTATCTTTCAGGCATTCAAAACTCTTGGGCAGACAAACTCAGTCGAGAGATGCTTCCACACGAATGGTCTCTCCATGCAGACCAGGTTGCCCAAATATTTCAGATTTGGGGAACCCCGGATATAGACCTTTACAAGTCTGCTGAATGCCAAACTTCCCCGGTTCTGTTCCAGAATTCCGGCTCGATGTCAGGCAAGGGACACCTTCTTCCTTCACTGGGGTCAGGACTTCCTATATGCCTTCCCACCCATTCCCCTCATCCCCCAAAACCTTATTCAAGCTTCAGAGAGACAGAGGTGATATGATCCTCATAGCTCCACGCTGGCCACGGCAAACGTGGTACCCTCTGCTCCTACATCTCTCTCAAGCTCCGCCTCTTGAATTGGGATCCGCTCCAGATCTTCTCTCCCAAGAGGACGGGATGCTCTGGCATCTGAATCCCCAGTCTCTGCATCTCAGAGCCCGGTTGCTGAAAGCCTAGAACTTCAGGGTCTTAATCTTTCCCAACAGGTAAAGGATATACTTCATGCTTCTAGGAAACCCTCCACAAGATGCTCGTATGCCTTTAAGTGGAAAAGGTTTACCATATGGTGCTCGCAGAAGGGTTTTAACCCTCTTGCGATACCTCCTGGATTGATACTGGAGTATCTCCTTCATTTGTCAAATGCGGGTCTCAAGTCACATTCAGTAAGAGTCCATCTTAGTGCTATTGCAGCTTCTTACAAGCCTCTAAGTGGACAACCTTCCTCTTGAAGGCCATGTCACAGCTCACAATGTGAGAGCCATGGCAGCCTCAATGGCTCATCTTCACTCTGTCTCTATCGACGACATCTGTCGAGTAGCTACTTGGGCTTCGGTACATACCTTCACAGCCCACTACTGCTTAGACAAGGACTCCCGTCGGGATGCCTTGTTTGGCTCGGCTGTTCAACACCTTTTTCAGACTTAATCAACTCCTACCCACCGTTCCTGGTAGGATGCCAAAGATTTATGTGTGTGGGGGGGGAGTATGGCCCTTTCACAATGGCTAACAACTTCCTGGGGCCATCTCCCTGGCGTCTGCAGCTAGGGAGTCCCCATATGTGAAAACTACATTCCTGCTTGTTCCTGGAGATAGCGTAGTTACTCACCTGTAACAGGTGATTTCCAGGAACAGCAGGAATTTAGTCTTCACAACACGCCATCCACCTCCCCTAGGAGTTCTATCTCTCTCTCTCTTGTCTCAGCTATAAACTCAACTGGAGAGGGACATTTGGAAAGGCGGGAGGGGAGCGTTCCCACACAGGCTCCGTCGGAACCGACGATACCCATATGTGAAGACTAAATTCCTGCTGTTCCCGGAGATCACTTGTTACAGGTGAGTAACTACGCTTTGTTTTGTGGAATATTGTTCTAGTAGTCTGTTTTGTTTTTTTGGTTTTTTTTCCCTAATCTGTTGGTTGAATGTAAGCGCTTGATCGATGTTGATTCCTAGGTATTTTATTTGGGGTTGAATTTGTATTTGGGTGGTTCCTAGTATGAGGTGTGGTGGCGGGGTGACGTTAGGGTCTTTAGTCACTATGAGGGCTTCTGTTTTTTTTTAATGTTGATGGATAGGCTGTTCTCTTGTAGCCAGCTGGAAATTTCAATGAAACAGTCTGACAGTTGACTATTTGTTGGGTTGGTGGTTGTGATGGGAGCATACAGCATTATGTCATCCGCGTAGATGTGGTAGTTGATGATATGAGCGTGTATTGAGCAAAGTGGCTGTAGGTAGATATTGAAGAGCATGGCGGATAGTGTGGAGCGTTGGGGTACTCCTTGGTGCTGGCGGAAAGGGGGGGGAGGTTGCCATGCTGGTGCGGATCAGCTGTTTGTTGGTCAGATAGGAGCAGAACCTTTGAAGTACAACATCTTTGCCAATTTCCTGGAGTCTGTGTAGGAGAGTGTTGTGGGAGATAGTGTCAAAGGCTGCGGATATGTCTAGCTAGAGCATGGCATATCCAAAGTGCTTGGTCTGTGTACCTTTTGAGGGGGTGTTCATTAGTGATGTCATGAAGGTCTCAACTCCATGTAGTGGGCGGAATCCATGTTGTGGGTCCAATATGTTGTTGGTATCCAGGTGGTCTTGGAGCTACTGTTGAATTATCTCAGTGACTTCGGCGGTGAATGGGAGGCTTGCTATAGGTGTGAAGGAGGTTGGATTTTTTTAGGGTTGGGCCAAGTGATAGAGGTTTTGAGGACTTCTGGCATGTGTCCTTGTTTGAGAGATTCATTGACAATGTGGGTTAGTGCTGCCTTTAGATTTTTTTTTTATCCACTCTACCAGGATTCCCCTGCATCATGCCCTGCTATTGCAGGAACTCGCAGGTCTTCTCAAAGACATGGCTGTTTAACCAGTGCCTCATCAACAACGGGGCAGGAGGTTCTACTCAAGGTACTTCCTCATCCCCAAAAGGACAGGAGGCCTAAGGTCCATTCTGTATCTGAGACCTAAACAAGTTCCTGGTGCATGAGAAGTTCAAGATGCTCTCCCTTGGAACCTTGCTGCCATACCTCAAGCAGTTGACTGGTTATGCTGCTTGGACCTAAAGGATGCATATACCCACATCCTCATCCACCCCAGGCACAGAGACAGTACCTCAGGTTCATGGTCTGGGGCAACCACTACCAATACATGGTACTACCCTTTGGGCTTGCCTCTGCATCCAGAGTCTTTACAAAGTGCCTGGCAGTCGTGGTGGCCTTAGTCTTCCCCTACCTAGACGACTGGCTCATCAGAGGGGACACTGCCACTGGTGCAACAGGCCATAGGCCGCACCATCGGTGTTCTGCAATACCTGGATTCATGATAAACCACCCCAAGTTCCACCTCACCCCAACAAAGAGCTTTGGAGTTCATTGGGGCTCACCTGGATATCCTCCAGGCAAAGGCCTTCCTGCCAGCGACGGGGCTGGATGGCTCAGCCCTGGCCACAAATGTCCAGGGCAGACACTCCATGCCGACACGGCATGCTTTGCCTGCTCAGCCACATGGCCTCTATGGTACACATCACACCGAATGCCCACCTTCACATGAGGGCAGCTCAGTGGTTCCTCAGGTCTGTGGATGCAAGCCACCGACCACCTCTGGGACAAGGTCTGTGTGACCTGCCCTCTGGTAGAGTCACTCTGCTGGTGGCAGATCACACCACACCTGAGGGTGGACAGGCATGCCTTTACAATCTGCCACTCCTCAGCAGGACCTCACCACAGATGCCTCATTGCTAGATTAGAGAGGTCACTGCGGGAACCTCTGCACACAGGGCACATGGTCCTAGGCCAAAACCCAACAGCTCAGGGCCATATTCCTAGCACTCGAGGCCGCCTGCCAGTGTCTCCAGCACTGGCCAGTGCTCATCCAGATGGACAACTAAGTGGCAATGTTCTACGTGAACAAACATGGAGGAAGGAGCTCCTACGCCTTCTGGCAAGTTAATTGCAAAGCATTGATAAGGCAAGCAAAACGAGAATTTGAGAAGGAACTTGCTACGCAAGCAAAAACACGAAATAAAGACTTTTTCAAGTACATTCGTAGCAAAAGACCTGTGAGAGAGTTAGTTGGACCGTTAGATGATAGAGGGGTAAAAGGGGCAGTAAGAGGAGACGAGGCTATAGCGGAGAGACTGAATGAATTCTTTGCTTCGGTCTTTACTGAGGAAGATGTAGGGATGTTACCCAAGACTGAAGTGGTATTTAAAGGTGATACTGCAGAGGAATTGCGAGAAATATCGCTACACCGGAAAGATGTATTACAACTATTTGATAAACTGAATAGTAGTAAATCACCTGGACCAGATGGTATACATCCAAGAGTGTTGAAAGAACTGAAATATGAGATTACAGACCTGCTATTAGTAATCTGTGAACTTTCATTAAAATCATCTGTAATACCTGACGATTGGAGGATCGCCAATGTAACGCCAATTTTTAAAAAGGGTTCCAGGGGTCATCCAGGAAACTACAGACCGGTGAGCCTGACGTCAGTACCAGGGAAAATGGTAGAAACCATCATAGAGAACAAAATTACACAGCATGTAGATAGTCATGGCCTAATGGGAGACAGCCAACATGGCTTTAGACAAAGAAGATCTTGTCTTACTAATCTGATATGTTTTTTTGAAGGTGTTAATAAACAGGTAGACAAAGGTGAGTAGGTTGATATAGTGTATCTGGACTTTCAGAAAGCCTTTGACAAGGTCCCTCATCAGAGACTTTTGGCAAAACTAAAAAGTCATGGGATAGGAGGCAGTGTACTATTGTGGATCGGGAACTGGTTAAAAGATAGAAAGCAGAGGGTAGGGCTAAATGGCCAATTTTCTTCACTGGTTGCCTGTCCCTTTTCGCATACAGTATAAGATCCTGATTTTCGTGCACCGGTCTTTGCACACTGGTATTCCACTCTCTCTCTCCGATCTGGTCCATTTCTCTTGTCCTTCCAGAGTGCTTAGATCTCTTCACATGAATCGTCTTTTTCTTCCACCTCCTTCTCAGGCTCGTCTCGAATCCACACGTTCTTCTGCTTTCTTTTTTCTTGGTCCCTGTCTTTGGAACTCACTGCCACTTTCGTTACGGTTGGAATCCTCCTTCTCCACTTTCAAAGCTTGTCTTAAGACCTATCTTTTCTGCACAGCTTTTGACCTTCCTTTTCCCCCTCCTCCTATGACTACCTGACTGTCTCTTTTATCTCTCTTTTATTTTTAATATACTTTGTTGGTCTGTCTCTCCACTGTTCTTTACTCTACATGAATGGCGTTCCTTTCTGTTTCTTTCTCAGTAGTCCAGTTTTTTGCTTTTATTGTAAACCGCTGTATGCCAATTGGTTCAGGCGGTATATTAAATTTTAAATAAAGATAAAGAGTACCCCAGGGATCTGTACTGCGTCCGCTACTTTTTGACATATTCATAAATGACCTGGAAAAGGGAATAACTAGTGAGGTTATCAAATTTGCAGACGACACAAAACTGTTTAGTTGTTAAAACCCAAGAGGATTGTGGAAAACTGCAGGAGGATCTGGATAAATTGGAAGACTGGGCATCCAAATGGCAGATGAAATTTAATGTGGACAAGTGCAAAGTTATGCACCTAGGAAAGAACAACCCACACTATGGTTACAGAATGCAAGGTTCCACATTGGGAACCACCACCCAGGAAAAAGATTTTAGGAGTCATCGTGGATAACATGCTAAAACCCTCTGCCCAGTGTGCAGCGGCGGCCAAGAAAGCAAATAGAATGGTAGGTATCATAAGGAAAGGAATGGAAAATAAAACAAAGGATATTATAATGCCTCTGTATTGTTTCATGGTATGACCGCACCTTGAATATTGTGTTAGGATATAACGTTATTAGAAAAGGTACGGAGAAGAGCCACCAAAATAGTAAAGGGGATGGAAGGCTACTCCTATGAAGAGAGGCTACAAAGGTTAGGGCTCTTAAACCTGGAAAATAGATGGATGAGAGATATAGAGGTCTATAAATTAATGAATGGCGTGGAACGGGTAAACGTAGATCAATTGTTTACGCTATCAGAATATAGAAAGACTAGGGGACATATAATGAAGGTACAGGGTAACCTATTTAAGACTAATAAGAGAAAATATTTTTTCACTCAGCATGTAAGCAAACTCTGGAATTTGTTACCGGAGGATGTAGTAAAGGCTCTTAGTGTAGCTGGGTTTAAAAAAGGTTTGGACAAGTTCCTGGAGGAAAGGTCCATAAACCATTATTAAAAAGGGACCCAGGATATCAATGCTTGACCCAATACAAGCATTGTGGAACCTGTGTCTCTTGGATACTGCTAGGTACGTATGACCTAGATCGGCCACTGTTTGAAACAGGATACTGGGCTTGATGGACCTTGGTCTGACCCAGTATGGCATATCTTATGTTCTTATGCCAGGAGGCAGTAGCCCTCTGCTCGTATGCAATCAGCCAGGAAATGCTCCTGAGAGCAGTCTACCTTGTGGACAGGCTAAGCAAAGTCTTGCAACTGCATGAATGGTGGCTAAACCTTGGAGTAGCCCATAAGCTATTCTGGCTCTGGGAGACCCCTCAGATGGATCTCTTTGCCAGCCCAACCAATGCCCAGCTGACCTGCTCCCACCAACCTCACCTATCGCAGGTAGCTGTGGACATTTTTTCATCTTATGGGTTGGAAGGTCTTCTGTATGCCTTCCCACCCATGCCGCTGGTTGCCAAGACCCTATTCAAGATCCTTCGGTACAGGGCGTTGCTAATCCTGGTAGCCCCCTGATGACCCAGGCAGCCGTGATTCCCATGGCTGCTCCACCTAGCAACAGAACCCCCACTCCCTCTCCAGAACTACCCAGGGCTCCCTCCTTCACCCCAACCTGGGGGCTTTGGCTTTAGCAGCATGGCTGCTTAATGGGTAGCCTTGGCTACCTTTAATCTCTCGGAGGAGATGAAGGAGCTTATGATGGCCTCCCGCAAGTCTTCCACAAGATATGCTTACACCTTCAAGTGGCAGAGATTCTCTGTGGTGCTCAGAGAAACAGGCAGCTAGGTGCAGCTAGTCCTGCAATACCTGCTGCACCTCTCCCATGCTGGACTCAAGTCCAACTCAGTCAGGGCACACCTTTGTGCCCTTTCAGCATACCACCAGCCTATCAAGGGCAAGCCTCTCTCTCTGCTCAGCCCCACACCACCTACTTCCTGTGGGGCCTACTGCTCTCCAAGCCCCCAATCCACCTTCCTGCCCCCAGCAGAATAGGACTTTAACATAGTGCTGATGCAACTCACCTGGCAGCTGTTTCAGCCCCTAGCCACTTACCACCTGCAGTACCTCTCTTGGAAGGATGCCTTCCTGGTAGCACTCACCTCTGTTTGCAGGGTCCACAAACTCCAGGCTGTGGTGGTGGAGCCACCGTATACAAGGTTCTATAAGAACAGGGCCATGCTTCAAACGCATCCCAAACTTCTGCTGAAGATGGTCTCTGCCTTCTACCTCAATGGTGAGGTGGTGCTCCCCACCACCTTCCCATGGCCTCATGCCAGCAACACAGAGGCTATCCTTCATACTCTGGACTGTAAGAGGGCCCTATCCTTCTACCTGCACCGTACCCAGGACCCCACCACAAAGCCTCTCAGTTTTTCGTTTCCTATGACCCCAGCTGGCTGGGGGAGGCAGTGACCAAGCGGACCCAGTCCACCTGGGTTGCAGACTACATTGCCCTTACTTACGAACAGGCTGAGCTTCCACTGGAGCGCAGAGACATAGCTCACAGCATCAGGGGTATGGTGACCTCTGTTGCAAACTTGGGCTCTGTCCCAATAAGACATCTGCCGGGCCGCCACCTGGTCTTCAGCCCACACCTTTGCAGCTGACTACTTCCTGGAGAGGGAGTCCTGATGGGACAGTGCCTTCAGCCAGGCCATACTCCATAATCTTTTCAGTATTTAGGCTAGCTTCAGTGTTCAAGCTACTGGAGTGATGGTTCTCTGGACACTGCAGTCCTTTCTGAGTCTGTCCTTCGGACTCGCCAGCTGCTACTCACAGCTTGACAATGTCTGTTCTACAGGTTGTCAGTAGCCTGTAGCTAGGAAGTCTCATATGTGAAGACTGACTGCCTGCTTGTTCCTGGAGAAATTGTAGTTACTCACCTGTAGCAGGTGTTCTCCAGGGACAGCAGGAATCTGTCCTCATAACCCTCCCTCCTCCTGGTGGAGTTTCCTTAACTATATTTATTTCTTTTTTGCTGTCTTAGCTATGTTATATGACTGAGCAAGATGGCACCTTTGGGCAGGAAGGGGACCATGTTGGCATCTCCCAAAGGCTTTCTTTGAAAGCTGGGGAGATACTGCCGCAGGGCTCTGGCACAGATGTCACCCATATGTGAGGACTGATTCCTGTTGTCCCTGGAGAACACCTGTTACAGGTGAGTAACTATGCTTTTTCTACCTTTTTAGCTGTTCCGTTTTTAAGTCTTTAGTTCTTGCGTTCTTTGTCTAATTTTGCTCAGTGTCTCCTGTCCTTGTACTACTTGTCTTCACATTCTTCCCTACATCAGTCTCCATTGTTTTGCTTAAATTTCTTCTATTTATTTTTCTGCCGCTCTTATCCACTCAGATTTCACCACTCACAATTGAGTTCTTAATTTCTCCCTACTGATTTATCTACACCTTCCCATTCCCATCTTTCTCCTTCCACTGCCTTTAACTCAGGGCTTGACAAAACCCAGGTCCAGTCACCATGGTGACCAAAAATTCAGATCTGGTGCCTGTGGCTCAGAGCATATGGGCAGAAGAGCTGGAATGGCTGCAATCACAGCCAGGAGATCCACTGTCAACCCACAGGGATCTCATCCTCTGCAGGTAGAAGTGCTGAAGAGCTGGTCTCTGTGCATCCTTCCCAAAAAATAAAAAAGTTGGTTGGTTTGCTGCACAGACTGCTGAATAAATTAAAGGTTTCCTGCCATATATTCTGGACATCCATGTTGGTAAACCACCCCTTATCAGTCCAGTACTACCAAGATAAAATATGGTTGGTTATAGGTATTCTCTCTCTTACCTAATTAAACTGTCAAAAATGTTAACAAACAGTGATAGGAGGAGAAAAAGGATCTTGGTACCATTAGGTATTTTGATTCTGGCTTATAAATCTCGGCCACGAATAGACACCATAACATCAGTGATCCAAAAAACTCCCACAAATACCTGATAATTGGTCTATCCTAATATGCTTAGTGTTGTAAACATATTCCCAGTATGTTTAATGTTGTACACATTAGAGATAAACACACAAATACAAAAAGACAACCTGCAATACAAACATTGCCAGCATAGCTTGTCTCACCAACTTTATCACATAATTGAAGTACTTGTCTTAACCCTGGGAGTACCGATGGGGTCAAAAGTGACCCCATTGCAAGTTTCACAACGCGTATCTCGGAAACTAGTTGTTCAAGAATGCAATCTTTTTATGACTTTTCACATGTCAATATTCTATTTATATTGCGCCATGAGAGGAATAATTTTCATCCGCTAGGTGATGCTAGTGATGAATTGCAGCACAGAGTACCAGTGGAGTCATTTTTGACCACAGTTGCTTACGTCCAGTTTGGATCGTGATACAATTTGCCGTTTTGTGAATTTTTTGATCTGACAAAGGTATTTATCATTAATTATGTATCATTTATTTTTGTACTCTTATTTTATGAAAATTACACATTTTCTGTAATTGATATCATACGTTTTCTCATTATTTCCGATGAACTCTAAAGGCTTTCAGCTCGTTCATCACGATTACTGTACACCTATAGTAAAACTGCTTTGCGTTTTATTCAACTTTATCTTTGTTTATTTATTTTAGGTTATTGTTTATGATGTCAAAACAAAAGTATTCAGCTACCCAAGTAAGAGAAATATTGCAACGAGATGCTGACAGTGACGGCTCTTGAGGAGTCTGCAGCATATTCAGCAAGCGAAGAAGCATATCAGCCAAGTTTTGGCGATAAATCTGATGACAGTCATGATTCAGATGGCAACAGCAGTTGGTTGCCAAGTGAATGTGAGACTGATGTTGAGCTGGTAACATCGTCTGCAGCAAAGGGTCAAGTTACAGGTCGGCCAAAAACCAAAATAACTAAATACTCTATGTGAAAATACCTATCAAACAAAAATAGAGTATACCAACTAAAGGCATGAGCTAAAATATATGCATAGAAATGTATTTTTTGTTGGAAGGAATACCGTGAGGAGAATACACACCTCTTGTGGTTATACTTCTGTTTTTCTCAATTTGTAAAGCCCCACTGGAGCTCCTCTAAAAATGGTAGGAAAAACACCATGAATTAGTGTACCCTACACCAAATATTTCAGCGATTAGTTTGTGGCAACACATGTTCATCAATTCATTGACCTGTGTTTCTTTTGAAGAGTCAACGGTCAATGAATTGATGAACATCTTGGAAGGATCTTCTTGTTTATGTGGGGATTCGTTATAGATAAGTTTCATATTGTTGGTTCCTAAAGTGTTCATTACAGAATTTTACACTAGAGTGGAACTATAATTAGTGGATGTGTTGCCACAAACTATATTTGGTGTAGGGTACACTAATTCATGGTGTTTTTCCTACCATTTTTAGAGGAGCTCCAGTGGGGCTTTACAAATTGAGAAAAACGGACGTATAACCACGAGAGGTGTGTATTCTCCTCACGGCATTCCTTCCAACAAAAAATACATTTTTATGCATATATTTTAGCTCATGCCTTTAGTTGGTATACTCTGATAAGTTACAGGTCGAGGCTGTGCTGGATGGGGAAGAAGGCAGGAGTCCTCGTTGTCAGTATCATCTGTGAGGAATCTTAGTTGTGGTCGTAGAGGAGCTAAGAGGTCATCAACTTTAAGCACAAATGTTGCCATTGAAGTCTATGTATCTAAGGATGCCACATCATGGAACTGGAAACCTATAAAGCAAGTTGCTGGAAGATACGCCAGAGCTAATGTCATGCCCGTACAACAAGGTCCTACAAGGTATGTTGTACGAAATGTTGATGACCCTCTCGCAGCATTCCACTTGTTCATGAGGAAGAACTTATAGAATGAAATCATGATGTGGACGAGCAAACAAGGAAGACACATTTATGACGACACCTGGAAAGATTTGACAGATGGAGAATTTCAACGTTTTCTTGGACTTCTGATCCTCTCAGGTGTGTACAAGTCACGAAATGAATCCATAGTTCAGTTGTGGAACCTTGAAGATGGTTGTTCTGTTTTCGGCAAAAATATGGCCCGTAACAGTTTTCAGCAAACTTTTTGTGCTCTCAGATTTGATGATGCAACCAACAGACGTGAACAACGAAGCGTGGATAAGCTTGCTCCAATCGGACACGTTTTTGATACCTGGGAAGCAACTCTAAGTGACGCCTTTGTTCCTGGTGAAAATGTTACCGTGGATGAGCAACTGCTTACATTTCGTGGCCGTGTTCCGTTCAGACAGTATATTCCCAGCAAACCTGGGAAATATGGCATAAAGCTATGAATGTTGTGTGACAGTGCAACGTCATATGTTCTGCGTCTTCAAGTATATACAGGAAGGGAACTCGGACAAAACAGGGAACAGAATCAGGGTGAAAGGGTTGTGCTGCAACTCACTGAAGGATTGACGCGATCTGGCAGAAATGTTACTGTTGACAATTTCTTCTGCAGTTTATCCCTTTCACAGAAATTGCTAGAAAAACAAATTACACATTTGGGGACAATTCGAAAGAACAGAAAATAATTACCTCCAGAATAACAGCAAAGGGCCAAGAGGTATTCACTTCACTGTTTCCCTTTCGCGATGACGCCACTCTGGTTTCCTATTGCCCGAAGAAAGGAAAAGTGGTTGTTCTTCTGAGCAGTTTGCATGATCAAGAAGTAGATAACACACATCCAGACAAAAAAACCACGCATGATCTTGGACTATATTTCTAATAAAGGTGGAGTAGATACGGCAGATCAAATGTTGCGCACGTATACCACAAAACAAATGACAAGACGCTGGCCAGTGACAATCTTCTACAACATGTTGGACATCAGTACTTTGAACGCCTTCATTGTTTGGATGTCACTAAATCCAGAATGGCAGTCAAGTCAAAGCACATACGACGTCTATTCCTCTTGGAATTAGGAAAGCAGCTGCTTCAGAGTAATTTCAGTGAGACTTCTTCCAGCATTGAAGAAGCCACTGATGCTGTTTGCAATGTCGGGATCCCAAAGAAAAGGGCAAGGTGTCACTGCTGTTCCAGAGAAAAAGACAAGAAAAGCAACATAGTTTGCACCTCCTGCAAGCGCAATGTTTGCAGAGAACATTCAGAAATTGTCTCATATGCAAATGACTGTAGTACTTTACTGTGTTCATCAAGTGCATGCAAAAACTGCTTTCATGGCAACTCTGAATGTAATTTTATGATAAAGCATTAAATTTCAAAACATTTAACCTTCATATAATAAATTCGGAATAATATTTTGTCTGTTTAGTTTAAAATTTTCATGGTTAATTAAAATTCATCATGGGGTCATTTATGACCCCAACGGTATTCAGTGTGTGCAAATCCTCCGATCATGCTCACATATCTGTCAGAGCCTCACAAAACACCCTGCCTGCCATTAAACATACTTTATCCTACCTAATTAAACTATGGTTTCTTATCGTTCCTCCAGTTTAGTCCTCAACCTCTGGGTAGTGAACCTCCTCCTGCAGCTTGGAGACTGGGCATGTCAAAAACTCATGACATCACTGGATATAGCATGCTGGTCTCTCCCATCAGCCCCCAGTGTGTCCAGTCTCCATGCAGTAGGAGTACGTAGTGAGCCTAGCTTCTGGGCTCACTTGGGGGAACAGATAAGGAGCATTTAGTGTGACAAATTCTATTCTGATTTTACTTTTGATTTTTACCTTTAATTTTACTTTTAATTCAGTTGCCTTTGGTTAATTGGCAATCAGGGATTAGTTCCCTTTAGTTGTTAGGAGCAAATTTCCTTATATTTACAGTAATTTTAAATTTGAGCCTGGCTCTTTAAATTAGTAGCAGCTCTCGCCTTCCCTCCTTGTCAGTTATTTTCACATGCTGCAGGCATTCGCTGGTGCGGATCTCTCTCCCTTGACGGTACGGGAGAGCGCTCCGGGACCCGTACAGCCACACTGAAGCTGTGTGAGACGGAGCCTCTCCGTTGCTGCGGGATTTTAATTTTACTATGTGGAACTGGCTGAGCGGTCCTTACCACAGATGCCAGGCGCAGCAGCGTGGCTTGAGGATCGGATGAATTCAAGGCAGTAGGAGCAGGCTGCATGGCTTTCGGCCCTGCAGGTAAGGCCTTCGGTCTCTGTCGGTCTGCTGAGGCCTCCTTGTTGCAGCGGCTGTTGGTGCCAAAATTTGTTGGCAAAGGGGCGGCCATTTTCTCTCTAGGTATTTGGACCACGTGGCGGGAGTTGCAGTGAGCTGCCTGTGTGAGGAAGACAGGCAGAATAGCTAGATTTTTAGGTCTAGTGTTTTTCTTTTGTTTGTAGGTTTTTTGAGGCTCGGGGGGGGGGGGGGGTTCCTCAGCCTTAAGGGGGCTGTTGTCAGTCCTCTTTATTTTTAAGTTTATTCTTAGTTTTATAGGACAGCAGTTTTGGCATTGATCTCTGATGCCACATGTTCTTTCCCTCCTAATCATGTCTCTGAGGAGCATCTGTTAAGTCCCGGGATATTAGGCAAATTGCCAGCTTTTAGGTTCTTCAAGAGCAGAGTCCTAACTTGTAGGTGGAAGGAGGGACAGGCTAGAAGTGTGCTTTTGTGTATTCTATAGTGAAAGTTTCCCAAACGCCTGTGGTTTCACAGGGACAGGTTTAGGAAACCTTAGGATATAAAAAAATATAATAATGACAGTTAAACTGTCAACCAAAAAGTGCCTGTGCTACGGTCTATGACCACCAGAGGGCAGCTGGTACACTCAATAGTGCCTTTCTGTGACCGTGTGTCTGCAGCCATCAGATTGATCTCTGCAAGTCAGGGAAGAAATAACCACAGGGCCACCTCATGGGCACTCAGGGATTAGTGACTAAACAAGCAACTGTAATGTTCTGCAAATCAAGATTATATGACCAAGATTTAAAGCTCTTAACTTCTGTATCGTTTGTCGGGCTCTGGTGCCCTGAAGGCCACCGGATGGCAGTGCTGCTCATGAATCACACATAGTATTCAGTGCCTCCATCCCTGGGAGGGGGGGGGGGGTAAAATACGCAATCGTATTCCTCATCAGGTTCACACAGGCAGCAACCTCTAAGACCTCCTCTTGCAAGGTTGTCTGTGTATCCCACTGCTATTTCTCTGACTGCAGGAAGGCCGGGGGGGGGGGGGTGCCTGTGTGTTTCATAGCTCCACTTAGCATGCCCTTCCCAGGAAATTCTCATCTATTTCTAGAGCCTGTGCTGTCAGAGCAGGGCTTTAAGCACTTAGCAGGGGCACTGACCCGTCTGTGCCATCTTGTTAAAGGGCCCCTTGCTGAGGGTGAAGAGAAGGACGTCTAGGTAGCACAGTCTGGGGTTTAGCTCTCCAGGCACTGGAAGGTTTCATAGAGGAAGTTAATACTCTGTGTATGTCCATGCATTCAGCCTGTGTTCAAGCGTGCTCACTGCACTGTGTTTGGGTGACAGGTGCTGGGTCACGCGTATATGTAGATGTACATTTTGTATGTGCTTGCAATTGCTTAGGCATGATTTTTGGGTGCACTCATTGCAGAGTGAGACTGCATTTCTTTGCTCAAACTAAGGTAATTTCTCCAGTAATGGGGAGATGTCGATTGTAATAAAGTTCGTGAGGTCCTCATGGTGTTACATGGGGTTGGAGATGCATTTGTGGGAGCTGCTGTGGAGTGAGCCGTCCGGAGAAGCTACAGTGTCAGTCACCAGTTTCCCTTTCTCTTTGGGCTTTGCTCCCAGATCCTAGCCCCTCTTTCTCTCTGATGTCCAGGACGCAAGGTCCCCGGCCCACTGCACAGTCTATTCTCAGCCTTTTCTCAATGCTGGCAGAAGGACTGGGAGAGCAAGAAAGAAAGACCAGGAACCAGCACCAGCTCTGATGTCTCTCCACTGCCAGTGTTTGCTATGGTCACATATTCCCAGTCAGTTATTTATTTGAGTACACTGATTGCCTACAGGTCAGGGTGGCATGCAGTCGATTACGGTATTTCTATTTCCCTTGTCCCTGAAGGGCTCACAATTTGTTTTGGTACCTGAGGCAGAGGGTTAAGTCACTTAACGAAGGCCAGAAGGACCACCTGTGGGACCAGAAACCCCAGTTTTTATGGCCCAAGGTTGGTGGTTTTGATTGGAATTCACACCCTTGATCCTCTGGCAACTTGCCTCAACCACTAGGCCGCACTGCTCCATGTGAGCTAGCCATAGGGCCAGGCACAGCCTGTTACTTCCAAGGCAGAGACCTTGGAGAGGTTCCGTTCATAAGGATACGAGAAATGCCATACTGGGTCAGACCAAGCTCTTTCAGGTCCAGTATCCTGTTTCCTAGGGTAGCCAATCCTGGTCTTAAGGACCTGGTTGGTTTCCAAAAAGACGAATAGGCTACTTAATGCTTGTATTGGGGCAAGCGGTGGATTCATGTATGCTCATATTTTAAGGGTTCCGTTGCATGTACAACAGATGTGACGCTCTGTTGGGTTGTGTGCCTTGTAGAACATCTTGAATTGGTGAAAGTTGGTATAAAAAAAAATTTATAATTTTCCAGCTTCTCTCTAATAAAAGGTTATTGACCTTTCCCTCCAGGAGCTTGGCCAAAAACTTTGTTAAACTCCCCTACGTTTGGAGATCGTTTTGCACAAGGCTCTTGGAGTACACACGAGACCCAGTGGTCAATCAACCGACTGGAAATGCGAGCGATATGCCGGATGTTGCAGGTGTTCGACGCTATGGTGACAGGTTGAGCGGTGAGAGTACTGTCCGACAACTCCGGCAGTGGTCTACATCAATCAGGGCAGAACCGGAAGTGTGGCCATAGAGGCCGCGGCAGAGGGTCTGTGTGTGTGGATAGAGCTTTGGCTGCCAGCGTTTTCGGTGGCGCATGTTGCGGGTAAGGACATTGTGACGGCGGATTTCCTCAGCTGGGTCCTAGTAGATGCCAGAGAATGGAAGTGGCATCCGGAGGTGTTCACACAGATCGGTCACATATGGGGGACAGCCAGTAATGGACCTCATGACGGCGTTTCACTCTGCGTAAACGGGTCGCCGCTTCAGCAGACGACACGAAAGGAGGTCGGAAGGCATCGCACTGTTTCAACGGTGGCCGTCATCCGGTCTTCTCTGTCTTCCACCAGGGGCACTCATAGGTCGAGTGGTTCTGCGTATCGAAGCGCTTTGGGGAAACCGTGGTTGGGGGCCTCAGGCTGGCCGAGGCGCCCATGGTATGCCTGCCTCATACGGTTGCTCGATGGGATTCCATGGAGGTTTCCGACATTGGAGATTCTGTTGCTACGGAGTTCCCTTCAAATGCCTCAGGTGCATCATTTTTTGCTTACGAGTTGGCCATTGAAAGGGCAAGCTTAAGGAAAAAGAGTTGCTCGACAGCAGTCTTTTGCCACCTTGCCGCAAAAAAAAAGGTCTACGTCCCTTGCATATGTGCGTAGATGGCGCATCTTTGAGGACAGGTGCTCGCGGAGGCACACTCGTGCGACAACAGTGTCAGTGCCCTTGGTATTAAGTTTTCTGCAGGACAGGTTTGGTAAAGGCAGGTCCTGGAGAGTTCAGTTAGCAGCTCTGTCTTGCTATAGGGGCAAAGGACAGGGAGTGGCTCTCATGCACAGGTCGATGTACGCTTTCTCAGGCAGTTACCAGACTGTAGCTCTGTCGTAGGATATTAATTCCACCGGGGAAGCTCAAGTTGGTTTTAGGAGCGTTAGCTAGCACACCATTGGGGCCCTTGCAACAGGCATAGGTTAAGGGTTTTGCCTTGAAGACGGTATGTTTGGTCATCTGTTCGGCGAGGCAATTTTCAAAGTTGCAGGGGTTGACCTGCCAGGAATCGTTTTTTGTCTGTCTCCAGACAGAAGGTGGCCTGGCGGCTGGTTCCATCGTTGTTGCCAAAGGCGATTTCTACGTTCACCTAACTAAGGTGGTCTCTCTTCCAGCGCTAGGTGCAGCGGAGGGGAGCATATTGAACCATGTTTTTTGAAGGAGAGGGGAGATGACCAGAGTTGGAAGATGAGTGGTTTTGTGATCTGGCATTTCTCGCTGACTTTACAGGCGAACTAAGTGATATGAACCTTGAACTACAAGGTTAAAACAAATGCATTGGCGAGATGAGTACAGTTTCATCCTACAAGAGCAAATTTGAGCTAAGGATGACTGACCTTGCAAACAACACTTTTGATCATTTTCCTAATACGCAGGACCATCTGGGACAATATCCAAATTTTGTTTTTCAGAACGAGAAGTATGTGACAGAAATCTGTTCTGTTATCCAGGAATTTGAAAATAGATTGTGACTTCCAAAAAATTGGAACAGTTGTACAGTACTTGTCATACCCATTCAAAGTAGATGTGGACATTAAAGAAACTGCAGCTGCTATCAGTAAAAATTACTCATTGAACAAGCCATCTCTTGAAAACAAAATATTAACCCTTAAAAATGACATTTTTCTCAAGACCCGTGCTGAGCAAGAATCATTTTGGAAGAATGGAAAAAGGTGACTAGGGGAGTACCCCAGGGATCTGTGCTGGGTCCGTTACTTTTTGACATATTCATAAATGACCTGGAAAAGGGAATAACGAGTGAGGTTATCAAATTTGCAGACACAAAACTGTTTAAAATTGTTAAAACCCAAGAGGACTGTGCAAATCTGCAGGAGGATCTAGATAAATTGGAAGACTGGGCATCCAAATGGCAGATGAAACTTAATGTGGACAAGTGCAAAGTTATGCACCTAGGAAAGAACAACCCACACTATAGTTACACAATGCAAGGTTCCACATTGGGAACCATCACCCAGGAAAAAGATTTAGGAATCATCGTGGATAACATGTTAAAACCCTCCGCCCAGTGTGCAGCGGCGGCCAAGAAAGCAAATAGAATGCTAGGTATCATAAGGAAAGGAATGGAAAATAAAACAAAGGATATTATAATGCCTCTATCGTTCCATGGTACGACCGCACCTTGAATATTGTGTGCAATTCTGGTCACCGTATCTTAAAAAGGATATAGCGTTATTAGAAAAGGTACAGAAAAGAGCCACCAAAATGGTAAAGGGGGGATGGAAGACTACTCCTATGAAGAGAGGCTACAACGGTTAGGGCTCTTCAACCTGGAAAAGAGACGGCTGAGGGGAGATATGATAGCGGTCTATAAATTAATGAATGGAGTGGAATGGGTAAACGTAGATCAATTATTTACACTATCAGAATATAGAAAGACTAGGGGACATGCAATGAAGCTACAGGGTAAACTATTTAAGACAAATAAGAGAAAATATTTTTTCACTCAACGTGTAATCAAACTCTGGAATTTGTTACCGGAGGATGTAGTAAAAGCTGTTAGTGTAGCTGGGTTTAAAAAAGGTTTGGACAAGTTCCTGGAGGAAAAGTCCATAAACAATTATTAAAAAGGGACCCAGGATATCAATGCTTGACCCAATACAAGCATTGTGGAACCTGTGTCTTTTGGGGATACTGCTAGGTACGTATGACCTAGATTGGCCACTGTTGGAAACAGGATACTGGGCTTGATGGACCTTGGTCTGACCCAGTATGGCATATCTTATGTTCTTATGAAGCTAGTGCCTAGAGACAAAGTTCCCAACTTGAGAAGATGCAGTGAAGCTGTATACTCCTGTTTCGGTTCAACTTATTTGTGTGAATCTGCGTTTTCCCATCTGAAAATGACAGAGTACACAACGTTCCAACATGACAGATGAACATCTCCAGGATTCCCTGAGACTGGCTCTCACGCAATATTCACCCAACTTCAAAAAGCTGGTAGATGAAATGCAGGCTCAGACGTCTCACTATTGAGCAAGAGCGAAATATTAGATTGTGCAAGATCAGCCTGGATCAATACTCGACCTAAATTTAGCACACATTACTCAATAAAAGTTAAAGTTATTAAGACAGTTATTACTCAATAAAACTTTAAGAAAAAATGTACTTTCCATTTCCCCTCGCAGTTCTTACTGGATCTTTTGTTTTGTTTTTGCTTAATTTGCTTAACAGCTGATCACATCCAAGTAAATGACAGAAGGTTCATTAAAAATGTGTGCGTGGGCGGGGGGGTAATCCTCCAAATTTATTGGGTTAAAATTTAATTTGAAATTAATTTGAAACTTAATTTTCATGGTGGCAGATCACCGGCACTTTTGGCCGGAAAAAGTACAGTAGATCACGACCTGTTCGAAGTTGGACATGCCTGGTGTAGGGCTTTTGAGTGCATGCATGTATTAGAGGCTTGCTGTGCTGTACCCCACCCTCTTAACACAATCTTCTGTTCAGGGGGAAGGAGGAGTATGGCACAGCAGACCTTGAGCATGAGTGGATATTCAAAGATTCTGCACCAGCATTGACAACTTTAGTCCCCCATAGCTCTTCTGCCTGCTGCTGCCACCACCTTCTTTCCTCTTCCTCTGCCCCAAGGTTTTGCTGCCCCAGGTGAATGGCTAGCCTGCCTAGTGGAATTGCAGCCCTGGGTGACACTAGTGGTATACTAAGAGCAGGGCTCAACAAATCCTGGACATCAGGTTACTATGGTGTCTAGAAATTGGACCCTGGCACCAGGCATTTTATACCCCATTATTTTTTATTTTTAACTTGCTGCTGCCAAAAAAGATGCTTCTCTTCAGTCTGCACCAATTCAACTTATGTTTTGAGCTTACAGGGCCATGTACATTCTCATGTTTCACAAAATTGAGGCCACAGACCAGCTTGGGGAGTTCTTATGCTGCAACTCAATTAGCCAAGTTATACAGTGCAAATTGAATAGGGAAAAACTGTTTCGACACCTGTGGTGACAGCAAGATGAGGATATGTATATCTCCAGGAACAAGCAGGAATGCAGTCTTCACATGACTTTTGACTAACTTTTAATGCAATAAAGAAATTACTCGGATCTAAAAGTTACTTTTTAGTGTAGAATTTATCTTCTATCTCCCAACCACTTACCCTTCCCAGGCTTTGTCTCCCCCCCCCCTTCCCTGTGAGACCCCAGCTGTCCAGAGCCCTGCCAGACTCAAATCTTCTAGGTCTTTATCTCTCCTTATAGCTTTTTTTCTGCTTACCCCCAAGCTCATGATCCTCTTCTGCCCCCTCCCCCTCAAGAATCCCAGCTCTTCTGATTTGCACCTGGCTCTTATCCAGCCATGGAGAACATTGAAAAACACCACGCGGTCATTTAATATGGCCCCCATTCCTATCAGCAGGAAAATTATGGGGAATAGCACATAGGCAGCAAAATAGTCATTGGTCCCAGGCTCTTCTTCCCCCTCCACATGGTGGGTCTGCCATTAAAAGTGCCCTGAGACTTCTCCATTGCCCTCGGGACAAAACAGCCAGCCGCCGAGCTCATTCAACAGGAACTACAAGCAGCACATATCCATGTAACTGGGCATGGCTCGCAGAGCTCAAACACTGTTTAATAAAAAAAAAAAAAAAAAGCTGTGAAAAATTAAAACGAAAGAGGAAAATCATGGCTAGTACGCCCCCTATTAATAGGGGAATCCTCTCCACCTGTCCAGTTGGCTGGAGAAACCTAAGAACAGTCTCCATAGCTGTCTCTACAGGCCCGGGAAAGCTCGGCTACCTGAAAGTGTTTGTTAAATAATCTGAAGCTGCGATACTCAAGCAGCTAGAACAGAGCCAAATAAAATAGGAAAAATAGGGGAGACAGCATGTAGAAATAGGATGCCAAGAGAGAAGGGGCTCTAGGCCTACACTTACCAACTCTGCTTAGGGACCCCATGGGGTCATCTTGTCTGCTAGACAACCAGTGCTGGAACCCATGAGTAAAGGTTCTGGTCATAGGGCAGTTCAAGGAAATGCTGAAAACTTTTATGGTCCATCTTGATGTGCTGGCTGAGGAGCATAACCCACTCCTCTGGACTGTGCTAGCAGGATGATGATGAAAGATAATGTGTTGCCGCCTCTTGTGATTCAAGGTATTTTTTTTATTACTTCATAGTACTGCTGATTTACACAGCAGAACACTGATCTAAGATGCAAACAACTGATCAGTATACATAATACGCATAGCAGAACAGATGTTTATATTGTTTGACATGGCAACTGGAAACTTTTTTCCATGATGTACGAATCCGGAAAGAATGTTGCACATCCACTCTTTCCCCCCAGAATTATAAGGATCAGCTTTAACAGAAAAAAGCATAGAGAATAACACTGCTGGGCTGACTGATGCCAAGTTCTCCAAATCTTTCATCACCGAAAACCTAAGTGTGATGCCTTTGGTAAGCCAAATTTAGGATTTGGGACCAATTAGCTAGCCACTAATAAGCCACAAACACATTTGAGTGTATGCAGCAGAGGACCCTAATGGTATGACTTTCATTACTTGGTTTGCATTGTGACAGTCTCAATGTGTCTCCTACTCACCAGGCAGAACTCACTGACACCAGAGACAGGCATCCTGAGCCAGATATTTCATGGCCGAAGAAGCAACCCAGAGAGAGCTTGAAAAGTCAAGTCAACTGACCAGCCTTGTTAGCTATTAAGTCGGGAGCATTACTGCAGATGGCTACACATTTCTCACCTAAATAGTGATTGCACATCCACCCAAGCCTCAACTTATCAAAGTAGGAGTGTTAACTCTAGCTCTAGTTCAGTTACCTGGCATCTCTTTGTAAATGTTAGTCTATGGCCTTACCTGCAATAAATGAATTGAACAGATGGTAATGGAGCACACACAACAATTTGAATACAGCAAACAGCATCAAAGCAAGGCATCAGGTAGAAGAAAATTATGGTAAACGAAGTCCTCAAGCTACAGAACGGGAATGCCAGGGCTTGCTGATGGCGACTACATCTTGAATATTGTGTGCAATTCTAGTCACTATCTTAAGGATATAGCAGAATTAGAAAAAATAGAGCCACCAAAATAAAAGGGATGGAAGAATTACCCCTACAAGGAAAGTATTAAAATGTTAGTGCTTGTCAACTTGGGAAAAAATGGCTGAGGGGGAGATATGAACGTACATATGAGGGGCCATGTAATGAAGCTACAGTGTAGCCCATTTAAGACTAATTGGAGAAAGTATTTTTTCACTTAACATGCATCAAACTCTTAATTCGTTACCAGAGGATGTAGTAAAAGCGGTTAGTATAGCTGGATTTAAAAAGGTTGGACAAGTTCCTAGAGGAAAACACCATGCACCATTATTAGAGGACCAAGGAAATCCACTGCTTACTCCTGGGATAAGCAGCATGGAATCTGTACTTTTTTCAGAACCTGAGTTGTACTTGTGACCTAGATTAGCTGCTGTTGGAAACAGGATACTGACCTTAATGGACCCTTGGCCTGATTCAGTATGGCATATCTGATAAGTTCTTCCCTGTCAAAAGTGACCAAATTCAGCCTCAAACACCTTACCTGAAATGAGCCCCTCCCACATAGCGAGACCCAGACCGAATGGCAGACAATTGAACTAAGGATATTGCAAGACCTGGGATTAATACTAGCTGAACAAAGAAGTAATTTGAGATAAAATGTGCAGTGCTAAAACAAGTTAGTGAGGTTTACTGCTAAAACAGAGGATAATGAGATTTCTGGACTCCAGTGGATTGCAAGATCTGAGGCGGCATGATTTTGCTAGAGGCAGATCTTCTCAGACAAATCTAAATTGCTGACTGGATGACCAGAGTTGGACTCTGAGTGTTCTAGATGTGGTGTAGTTATATTTCAGTAAAGCCTTCATTCTGCACAAGTAACTTAGTGCCTTAGGGAAGGACTGTAAAGTGACTGACTGACTGGATTAGAATCTGGTTGAGTGGGAGGCAAAAAGGTAAATGGAGTTTACTTTGAGAAGGTTATCAGTGGTGTGCCACAGGGATCTGTCCTTGGTCCTAATCTTGTAACATTTTTTGTAAGTGATATTGTGGAAGGACTGGCAGGTTACATTTCCTCCTTTGAGGAGGATACTGAAATCTGCAATATGGAGGCACCCAAGAAGTCATAGACAACATGACAAGGTCTAGCAAAGCTCGAAGAATTCTTGAATTTGGCAGCTGAGATTCAATGCTAAAAAAAATAATTCAGGGCCATGCATTTGGGCTGCAGAAATCCAATGGAGTAATACAGTATATGGATGAATTACTTCTGTCCATAAAAGAGCATAACATAGCAACAGAAAGTCAGAAGGATGCTAGGTGCATAGGGAGAGGAATGGCTAGCAGGAAGGAGGCAAGAAACAAGACATCACAAATGCAAGGTTGATCCTTGCAAAGACAAAAGAACACCAAAAGGATTATCAGTTTTATTGTCTGTCTATAACAAAGCCTTTGTGTAAATCATGAAAAATAGGGAATAATGAGTGAGGATATCAAATTTGCAGATGACAAAAAACTATTTAAAGTTGTTAAAACCCATGAGGATTATAGAAAATTGCAAGCGGATCTTGATTGGAAGACTGGGCATCCAAATGGCAGATGAAATTTAATGTGGACAAGTGCAAAGTTATGCACCTAGGGAAGAACAACCCAAACTATGGTTACACAATGCAAAGTTCAACATTAGGAACCACCACCCAGGAAAAAGATTTAGGCGTCATTGTGGATAACATGTTAAAACCCTCCGCCCAGTGTGCAGCGGCAGCCAAGAGAGCAAATAGAATGCTAGGTATCATAAGGAAAGGAATAGAAAATAAAACAAAGGATATTATAATGCCTCTGTATCTATCCATGGTGCGACCGCACCTTGAATATTGTGTGCAATTCTGGTCGCCGTATCTTAAAAAGGATATAGCGTTATTAGAAAAGGTTCAGAGAAGAGCCACCAAAATGGTAAAGGGGATGGAAGGATACCCCTATGAAGAGAGGCTAAAAAGATTAGGGCTCTTTAACCTGGAAAAGAGACGGCTGAGGGGAGATAAGATAGAAGTCTAAATTAATGAACGGAGTGGAATGGCTAAACGTAAATCGATTGTTTACCTTATCAGAATATAGAAAGACTAGGGGACATGCAATGAAGCTACAGAGTAAACTATTTAAGACAAATAAGAGAATATTTTTCACTCAACGTGTAATCAAACTCTGGAATTTGTTACTGGAAGATGATGTAAAGGCTGTTATCTGAAGCTGGGTTTAAAAAAGTTTTGGACAAGTTCCTGGAGGAAAGGTCCATAAACCATAATTAAAAAGGGACCCAGGATATCAATGCTTGACCCAAAACAAGCATTGTGGAACCTGTGTCTTTTGGGGAAACCGCTAGGTACGTATGACCTAGATTGGTCACTGTTGGAAACAGGATACTGGGCTTGATGGACCTTGGTCTGACCCGGTATGGCATATCTTATGTTATCTCTCTGGGCCACATCAAGAAGTATGGGTATACCAGAACACCTGAGTTCTCATGCACAACCTTTACACTAATTGAGCGACAGTTAAAATACAACAAGGAGAAACAAAGTGTTTAAAATCAGAAATGGAAACCTAAGAGAGATTAAAGATCTTATTTCTTTTAGGAAGGAGCTTAAAACATATCTCTTCGCCCAACACTACTACAACTTACAGCCCACTCATGAACACACAACACAAGAATACACGACGCAACTGACGCAGATTTATCGTACCTAACTCAAAGTACCTCTCACCTCCCCTACCTAACTCAAAGTATCACTCACCACTCCAGTAGTACATTGTTCTCCTATATGATATTTAGTAATTTGTAAACCACTGCTGTAGATAGTTCTCTGTAAATAGTTAAACATGTTCCACGTATCATAGTTATTTTTTGTGCTAAAATGTTCTATGTAATTAAATGTTCAATCTTTTAATTTAATTGATTTTACTCGTTCTTTGTAAACCGCCCCTGATCTCTGGAAGGGACGGTATAGAAAAGCACACAAATAAATAAAAATAAATAAATGGTGTATGACAAGGCTTCATACTTTCTCCATACCTGTTTATATGCAGAATAAATAATAGAAACAGGTTTGTATGAAGATAAGCAAGGGATGAAGATTGGATAGACTCATTAACAGCCTTAGCTATACTGACAATATAACATTATTGGCTGAAGATTAAGGCGATCAAACATCTGCTTATCTAGATTAAGGAATGTCTTAAAATGGCCCTGCCTCTTAACTTGAAGACAAAGATCCTGACAACTGGTAAAATTTCATCCTTGATGGAGAAGAAATAGAAATAGTAGACAAATTAGATAATAGGGGAAAGCTGACAGTTGCCCAAGAGCATATGGTTTGGAGGGATGTATCCTTAACATAAGAGATGCCATACTGGGTCAGACCAAGGTCCCTCAAGCCCAGTATCCTTTTTCCAAACGTTACCAATCTAGGTCATAAGTACCTAGCAGTTTCCCCAAAAGACACAGGTTCCACAATGCTTGTATTGGGTCAAGCAGTTATATCCCAGATCCCTTTTAATAATAGCTTATGGACCTTTCCTAAAGGAACTTGTCCAAACCTTTTTTAAGCCTTGCTACATTAACAGCTTTTACTACATCCTCTGGTAACAAATTCCAGAGTTTGCTTACATGCTGAGTGAAAAAATATTTCTCTCATTAGTCTTAAATAGGTTACCCTGTAGCTTCATTGCATGTCCCCATATCTTTCTATATTCTGATGATGTAAACAATCGATCTAAGTTTACCCGTTGCACTCCATTCATTAATTTATAGACCTCTTATCATATCTCCCCTCAGCCATCTCTTTTCCAGGTTGACGAGCCCTAACCTTTTTAGCCTCTCTTCATAGGAGTATCCTTCCATCCCCTTTACCATTTCGGTGGCTCTTCTCTGTACCTTTTCTAATAACGCTATATCCTTTTTAAAATACGGTGACCAGAATTGCACACAATATTCAAGGTGCGGTTGCACCATGGAACGATAGAGGCATTATAATATCCTTTGTTTTATTTTCCATTCCTTTCCTTATACCTAGCATTCTATTTGCTCTCTTGGCCGCTGCTGCACACTGGGTGGAGAGTTTTAACATGTTATCCATGATGACGCCTAAATCTTTTTCCTGGGTAGTGGCTCCTAATGTGGAACCTTGCATCGTGTAACCATAGTTTCGGTTGTTCTTTCCTAGGTGCATAACTGTGTGCACTTGTCCACATTAAATTTCATCTGCCATTTGGATGCCCAGTCTTCCAGTTTATCAAGATCCTCTTGCAATTTTCCACAATCCTCATGGGTTTTAACAACTCTAAATAGATTTCTCATCTGCAAATTTGATTACCTCACTCGTTCCCATTTCCAAGTCATTTATGAATATGTTAAAGCAGTGGACTCAGCACAGATCCCTGTGGTACTCCACTATTCACCTTTCTCCATGGGGAAAATTGGCCATTTAGCCCTACCCTCTGCTTTCTATCTTTTAGCCAGTTCCTGATCCACAATAGTACACTGCCTCCTATCCCATGACTTTTTAATTTTGCCAAGTGTCTTTTATGAGGGACCTTGTCAAAGGCTTTCTGAAAGTCCAGGTACACTATATCAACCGACTCACCTTTGTCTACCTGTTTATTCACACCTTCAAAAAACATAACAGATTAGTAAGACAAGATCTTCTCTGTCTGAAGCCATGTTGACTGTCTCCCATTAAGCCATGACTATCTACATGTTCAGTAATTTTGTTCTTTATGATGATTTCTACCTTTTTTCCCCATACTGACGTCAGGCTCACCGGTCTGTAGTTTCCTGGATCGCCCCTGGAACCCTTCTTAAAAATTGGCATTATATAGGTCATTCTCCAATCTTCAGATATTAGATGATTTTAATGATAGTTCACAGATTACTAATAGCAGGTCTGCAATCTCATATTTCAGTTCTTTCAACACCCTTCAATGTATACCATCCAGTCCAGGTGATTTGCTACTATTCAGTTTATCAAATAGATACACCAGGAAGATGTATTGCAACTATTTCTTTCTAGTTATCTCCAGGAACAAGCAGGAATGTAGTCTTCACATATGGGTGACATCGGGTACCGATGGAGCCCGTGCAGGAAGCTCCTCAGCTACCAACAGGAAAGCATTTGTGAGCACTCCACTGCACCTGTGCCACTGCCTTCCCACTTTCCCAACTCCTCTCCTCAGTTCTTCCTTTTCTGCGGAGCCAATGGGTCATAACCCTATCACCACAGAAAAGAACTTTAAAACCTTTTCTAGTACGCTCTGCCTGACCACACTGGTATCATCCCGATACTGGCCTCCCTTTTTTCTCTTTATAAATTTTTCTTTCCTTACAATTTTTAATTTTTTTTTAAAAATTCCCTTTTCTTCAGGGCCCTTGTGCCCTCCGGGCCTTGCCCGCCATCTTAAGATGGAAAAGCCCATCAGTGGTTTAAAAAAAAAAAATGTACCAAGTGCTCCAGCACTATTTTGGTGACACACGATTGGAGCCTCAAATGCCTTGGTCTCAACCATACTGTCCAAGAATGCTCCCTCTGCAAACAGATGATGAAGAGGGGCTTGGGGAACCAGCCAAAAGGTTTGCGGAACTTTTCCTTTCGGACTTTGTCATTGGCCTCCACTTCCTCCAATGCATAGTCATGCTCTCACAATTCAAAACATTCCAGAGAGTCGAGACACTCTGAGAAGACTAAGAACCACATTGCCTTCAAATTCTGTAAAAGATAAGGTAAAATCCCGAGACTCCTTTTGAGAAGCAGAAGGAACCGAAGGAAAGTCCAAAGATTTCTCCGGCAAGCCTCAGGAATAGACGGAGAGAGCCCGATCATCTCACCGGGAATCATCCAGAAATTCTTCAGATTCTGGATATCTGTCCAGGAATCCCTGGCAGGACGACATGTCCTCCAAAGCCCTCATGGGGGAATCAGGAAGCACCCAAGGCTTCGGCCTCCAGAGTCCCCTGATGCCTTGTTTAGGTACGGTGGCACCCAGCCCCATTCTTTCATTGGACCTTACTGGATCAGCGGCCCTCCTAGCGGCTTTGGTTCCTCTAACACAGACAGCCCCAGGAATTCAGCCAGGAGCATAGACATCAATGACTCCATCCACTCCAGTGCAGCTTTCTAAATCGATCTTACTTTCAGCTCCGATGCACCCTGCACCAAGAACTGAGGTGTCTGTATTGACTCCGGTATCTGCATCGGCCACAGATAATCCCTGGCCTACTCCAGGCTTTCTCCTGAGGACATCGGAGAGCATTGACACCGCCCATGCCGTCAGCATCATTGATATTCACCAGCATCGGTTCAGGATTTCTCAGATTCTGATCACCGATCCTTCGATTCCAAGGACCTCCAGGACATTGCCTCGGAACCTTTGCCACCATCTGTTAGTACTCGGCGTAAGTCCCCTCCTAAGGACATGCCTTTTTAGGAGTTTATCTGAGACATGGCGGCTGGCCTATCCATTCCAGCAGCATCTGAACCAGAATAGAGTGCAGAGGAACTTGAGATACTCCAGTATCCCACAGCCCCAAAAGAAGCCACGATCTTCCCGGTACACCGGATCCTGCATACTTAATGCTCCAGATGTAGGAAACCCCTTTAACTGTTAACACCATCAGTCATCGATTGGACATAATGTACAGGGTTCCCAAGTATCCTGGCTTCTAGAAGCCACAACTTCCACATCATTCTGTGGTGGTGGAATTGGCAATGTGCCACATAAAAAGTGGAAAGAACCATGCTTCGATTCCTCCAGGGAGGGAGTAGAGAAACCTTGATTAATTCGGCCAGTGTTCTTTTCAGACATCCATGCTATCTAGTAGAATAAATTCTTACATCCTCTATATGGAGATGTTCCCAAAGGAGATTAACAAAGATTGGGAAGTATTCCTTCCATTCCTACCAGAGGTGAAACATCCCGCCTTCCAAGCTGTTTTAGCACATAGCCAAAATGTCTCAGTTTGTTAATAGGGCAGTGTTTGATGCCTTTGAGTCATCCAGTAGAGCCTCTTCTATTGTTATAGGTGCAAGGGGGCTAGCTTGGCTCCAGGCTTCAGACTTGGAACATTGGGTCCAAGACAAATTGGGCAATATCCCCTGCTCTGGGGAGAATCTGTTTGGGAAGAACTGGAGGGAGAAGTCTGTAGAGCTTGAAACCAATGACACAACTCTTAAGAGACTCTAGAAAGACTGCTGACCCTCCCAAAAAATACAGTAGCTTAAGAACCCTTCTACCCTAAGAAAATGAGGTTCTACCCCTCATACTCCCAACCAGCCTATCAGACCCAACAAAAACAGGATCCTAAACCAGCAAAAAAGCCCAGATTAGCCAAGCCACAGCCTGTCTCTCAAGCACCAACTACATCTAGCTTTGGACTCCCACGTAGGGAGCACAGCCAGTCTTCTCCTACACATAGAGGAGCCCTCCACCATCCCAGGGAGACACTGTTCTTTCACACAACAGTGGCATTCCATCACCACAGAGCAATGGACTCTCTCCATTATTCAAAAAGGTTACCAACTAAATTTTCAAAAACTTCCTCCTCACCACTTCAGAGATTTTCCCACCAAACCTTCCCTGGATGCCCTACTTAAGCAGGAGGTCAACATTCTCCTTTCCCAAGGAGCCAGAGAGGCAATTCCCCCAAACCAACACCTCAAAGGCTTCTATTCCCCCTACTTCCTCATTCCAAAGAAGTCAGGAGGCCACCGGCCCATTCTCGACCTTGGGGAACTAAACAAATTTCTCATGTTAAAAAAAAACAAATGAAGGATCTCTCTGGGAACCCTCCTTCCATACATACAGGAACATGACTGGCTCTGTTCCCTAGACCTCAGAGGCCTACACCCACATCTTGATACATCTTGACCACAGACAGTATCTTCAGTTCATCTGTCAGGGCATCCATTACCAATACAGGGTCCTTCCCTTTGGTGTGGCATCTGCATCGAGGGTCTTCACAAAGTGCAGAAGCAGCAGTGTCTTTGTCTTCCCTTACTTAGATGACTGGCTAATAAAGGCAGACTCCCCTGGAGAACTCTGCTCATCGCGACAAAAAGCTCCTGCTATATTACAGCATCTAGGCTTTGTGATAAACTTCCCAAATTCTCAACTTACTCCACCAGAGGTTGGACTTCATAGGAGCAGTGCTGGATACACAACAATCCAGAGCATTTTTTCCTGTGGACCGCATGAACAGGTTAGTAGACCTAGCCAACCACATGTGCCAACAGACTGCCATGGCTTAAAACTTTCTGTCAACAGAACAGAGGAGAAGGTATCCGCAAGGGCAAGCCAGGTAAAAAGCGGAAACCAAAAAACAGGCCTACACACACAATTTTTTTTTATGCAAAACACTTTATTGGAGGACCCAACTAAAACGTTTCGGCCTGAGGCCTTCTTCAGGGGTCTAAAAACAAAATAAAATACATACATATTAACACAAAAACAATTTTATACCATAAGTGTAACATGTAAAAAGCACAAAAAGCTTTAATATGCAAATGAGGGAAACATCCCTGAAACTACAGCTGAAGATAGAGAGAACAACAAAAAGGAAGAGGAGGAAATAAAAAGGAACAACTTTACCATAAAGTGCACAGCCAATTGCGACTTGTGCAAATTAAAAGTGTGCATATAAAATAACAGATGGAATAACCATATTAACAAATATATATATGTTTACATACCATAAGTATAGGGCTCAAACATCATTAAGATATAGATTGAAACTAAGGTAAAGGAAAGAACAAAGAGGGAGAGGCCCTCTGAGAGAAAAGTACACAGCTAATTACAAATAATAAAAATATCACATAAATTGTAATAAAAACATTACCAGAGGTTGTAGCAACAACACCTAAATCAGATGGAAACGCTCCTCATCTCTGTGAAAAATGATAGTAACATTAAAGCTTATCATTATGCCGATAAAAATAAACTGGTGCGATGCAAAATGCAATTAAACCTAAGAAGTATATATGCTGCATTTATGAATCATAAAAGAAGGGCAGCTAAAAGAAGATACTGCAGATGGAAACCAGAGGAAGAGGACCATCATAAGAAACAAAAGAAATACATAAGACAGAGATACACACTAGAAATAAAATTGAAGACAACGGACAGCAGAAGGAGAAAACAGACTCGAGGTCATATAAAAACGCCACACTAGCGATGTAAAAAATCAGCATCTTAAGAAACCCACACGAGAGCCAGCAGTGAGCAAGACTATAAAGCCGACACCATTTAAACGTGTGGTAGCAATACTGAAAGAGAGAGTGTTTATTACTATATAACACAACGGCAGGAGCACTTAGAGAGTGCCGCCGAAGAAGCAAGGGGACCAGAGACACTCAAAAGAACAATTGTAGACACAGAAGAGATAAGCGCAGCAAAACCAAGGGGAGCAACTATCTTTTAAACATTCCAACATCAGTACATGAAAGAGATAGTCTCTAATAGCCAATATATATTACTATATCGAATGACAAAAGATTAACGTAAAGATAGTCACATAGCGAATGTGATATAAAGAAAGAAGCATTGCGACAAGCTGCACCCATATAGAAACAAATCATAAACGGTAAAGATAAAAACCTTGCTGTTTCTCCAAACATACATTCAGGAAAGAAGGGTGGTTTAGTTATCACATGGAGAACACCATATCATTGGAAAATTGTATGAAAAATAAGAAAAGAAAAAGGGGAAAAAAAAGATTTGCTTACAGAAAGACTGCAGACAGGACCAGTGATGTTGCTGAGCGCGGGAAAAGCCGCGCAGAAGCAGAGAGGCTATTTAAATCGCACTTGAAGCAGGAAACCATTACGTAATGCCTGAAGGATATTTAGACAGCTTAAACAGAAAAAACTAAGCCTATAAAGAGCAAACGAATACGGATGTATGTTAACTTATACAGGAAGTGATCTGTCTGATGACTGCAAATATGACAGTCATAATAAGGGGGAATAAAATAAAAACGAAAGAGCACTAAAACCAGAAAACATGGGCATAGGTACACTTCTAAAACTGAGATAGTTAAAAATAGGATATAAAAATTTTTTTTATAATAGATAAGGGCATTAAAAACCAAACTGTGTAACTAAACATCAAAAGCATAAAAAATCATTGAAGCAAAATTGAACCAAAACCATACTTTTTTTATTCTGCTCTTTAATTAATTTCTTACCCACGGCATTATAGATATTCTTGTTCGCATCTAATTAACCAAATAACCATGTATATAGTAGCCATGTATATAGTTTTTTGTCTATAGTTACCCTGATTTCCACCAAGTTTATGTACCTTGTTCTATGTAAAAAACCAATGCTGCTTGTACCATTGTGTTTATATTTGTTCATATGTAAACCGCACTGAATTAAGAGCGCGGTATATAAGAGAAATAAATAATAAAAATAATAATAATAATACTTAAAAGTGCCAAATGCAACGATATCCTATAAATCCATTGAAGACAATGAATACAAGCGGAGGGAGGGGGGGTGGAAGAGGGGGGGAGGGGAAAAGGGGGAAGGGGGAGGAGGAGGGGGAAGAGGGAGGAGGAGGGGTGGAAGGGGGAGGAGGAGGGGGGAAGGGGGAGGAGGGGGGAAGGGAGGAAGGGGGGAACTATTAACTCTAAATAAAAAGACGGTGAACACAATCTCATGAAAGATCACTTTTCTGATGTGACCATGAAAGTCAATGCAAAGACAAGGGAGCACAACACAACCAGCTGCATTTAGAACAAAAGCGTTGTGATGGACCTGCATAGAGTCATGAGCCAAAGTCTGCAGCACAAGATACACAAATGGGGGATGTTAAAGGAAGACCATGAACCAACCAAGAGGAAACAAAAAAACATTTTTCATAACTGTCAATGTGACAAATGTATCATTAAGAAAATTAAAAAATGGCATATTAAAAACATATAAGAAAAAAGGTTAAACATTACCATCCATAAAAGCACTGAAAATAGTCTAAGCAAAGGCAACTTTGTCATATAGCCTACATACGGAAATAAATATAAACCACGAGACTGCGTGGTAGAGGGTAGAGCCAAGGGGACTCCACTCGCACAATAAATTACAAAAATAATTAATAAATAAAAGAAGATTAAAAAATAGCATGTTAAGAACATAGAAGAAAAAAGGTTAAACATTATCATCCATAAAAGCACTAAAAGCAGTCTGGGTGAAGGCAACTTTGTCATATAGCCTACACATAGAGATAAATATAAACCACGAGGCTGCGTGGTACAGGGTGGAGCTGAAAGGACTCCACTTACACAAAAAATTACAAAAAAAAATAATTAAATTAATAAATAAATAACTAATTAAAATAGAAGCAAAAAGAATCAAAAACTGGGTGTGGGGCAAAAGATTGCAGCTATCATGTATGGAAAAGAATATAAAAGGTAAAAACCATATATTACATAAACATTAAAAAATATATATATAAGTAATGTAATACATATAGGAGCCATAAAATCAGTGATAAAACAAAAACTATGTAAATAATACATGTAAGAACCATAAAACCAATATAATAATTCACAAGAAATGATGATATTCTATTTCCTTATTCAGACCTTGTGGGACAACTGTGTTGAAAGAAAAAATAAAACGTTCTTCTTGAATTAACCGGCGGCCACGGTCCCCACCGCGAGGAGGGTTACTGATGTGTTTGACTACAAAAAAATTAAGATCATCAAGAGAATGTTGGAGTGTACACCAATGTTCTACTAAGGGAGCGGTGAGAATGTTTCTTCTTATGCAACTCTTGTGTTCTTGGATGCGTACCCTAACTGGACTTATGGTCTTACCTACGTAAAGAAGAGGGCAGGGGCAGATAATCACATACACGACATATGAAGAGTTACAGTCGGTCTTAGTCTGTAACTTATATTGTGTGTGTGATGGGATGTGAAAAAACAGATAATGCAATGGTATGTCTACAAGCAGAACAGCTATTACATTTGAAATGTCCCTTAACTTCGGCATCTAAATTTGATCCAGAGGACATATAAGAAGAAACTAATTTATCAGCCAAATTGCATCCTCTATTATAAGCAACCATAAGGTGTTGATTGGAGAAACATGGGCTAGTTTGGAGAATATGCCAATATGTTCTGAGAATTTTCTGTATCTTCCATGCAAGATGCGAAAACTTGAGGACACAAACAAATTTGTCATTGGAGGATTTGTCTTTGGGCAAAAATAAGTTCCGTCTATTGGAAGAACAGGCACGTTGAAAACCTTTGGTGATACAGTCCATAGGATAGCCTCTAGATTTGAAACGTGCTGCCATGTCGGTAGATTTACGTACGAAATCATTAAAATCTGTACATAATCTACGGAGCCGTAGAAACTGTGAGATGGGTAAATTCCTTTTGATGTGACTGTTATGGAAACTATCAAACCGTAAAAGTTTGTTTTTATCTGTTGGTTTACGAAAAATGGTAGTTGTAAATCCAGGCGTAGATTTCTTAATGAGGTCTAAATATGGCAAGTCTGTGGTGCTAGATTGCATTTTAAATTTTAAATTGTTGTCAAGAGTATTGAGCCAATCATAAAATTCAAGGAGCTGACCATGAGTGCCCTGCCATAAAATTAAAATATCATCAATATACCTCTTCCAAGAGAAAATCAAGGAAGAAAAAGGGCAATCAACAAGGTGAGTCACCTCAAATTCTGCCACATACAAATTGGCGATGTCTGGTGCCATAGATGCACCCATGGCCGTACCTTTAATCTGTTGATAAAAAGTGCCATTAAAAAGAAAATAATTACGTGTCAAGGCAATCTGGGCCAACTCGATAAGAAAATGAGTGGGTGTGCGGACTGGAAGAGAACGTGAATCCAAATATTTAGTGAGAAATGAGTAGAGCCTCTTTCTGTGGTATATTCGTATACAGTGACTCAATATCTAGTGTCACAAGAGTAATGGAGGAAGAGTCAATGTCCAAAGTATCTAAAAAGGAGATCACATCAGCAGCATCCTTAACATAAGAGGCAATACGAGGAATAAACGGTCGTAGAAACACATCAATACATTTCGAGAGAGGCTCCAAAACAGAACCAATACCAGAGACTATAGGCCGCCCAGGGGGGGCCGTGAGAGACTTATGTATTTTGGGGATGGTGTATATGGTCGGTATCACCGTATACTTGACTGTCAAAAAGGCGTACTCACGTGGAGTGAGGAAACCAGCCTGTAGGCCATATGACAAAAGAGAATCAATTTCTACTTTGAGAGAGGATGTAGGGTCACCAGGTAAAATTTGGTAGAAGTCGCTATCAAGTTGGCTAGACAACTCTTGGATGTAATATGTGCGGTCTAGAACCACTATGCCGCCTCCTTTGTCCGCCGGTTTTATAATAATATCTGACCGTTTACTCAGATGAGATATGGCAGCTCTTTCTTGACGTGTAAGGTTAGAGTATCTGCATAAGGGTTTCTTTTCCATCTGTTGTATATCTCTTAGAACACATTTTGTAAAAGTGTGAACAAGAGGATCGACAGGGCCAGGGGGGACCCACCGAGATTTAGCGCGTACCACAGACAAATCTGTCGAGACACTGGGTTTCTCAGAAAAAAATTTCTTAATTTGTAATTTTCTAAAAACTTTTTGTAGATCAACCCTAGTTTGAAACACATCATAGCGTGCTGTGGGAACAAAGGACAACCCTTTATGTAGGAGATTGAGTTCTGTTTGTGTAAGAGTGGCATGAGATAAATTAATAACAGGCAAGTCAAATAAGGCTGAACTCTGTGTGTCCGTAAGAACATCCGGATTCAGTAGGGCTCGTATTGGTGACTTTGCATTGGTCGAGAGGTGCATGGCCTCTGCCCCTTCCTCTTCCCCTGAATTCTAACCGAGGGGGAGGGGGTTTTTTGGATTTGCGTTGCGCTGATTCCTTTTCCCACAGGTCGTCGAATAAAAAATCTTTAGAAGTGCCGGGGGAGTTGGGAAGGGGGGTGGAGACCGGAGAGGCAAAGAGTTCCTCTGATTCACTCCGAATACGTTTTTTACTACTTTCTTGTATGTCATTATATCTACCTGCTGGGGAATCTCGTTTTCTAAAGTTACTAGAATCATCAAACCTGTGGCCGAATGATTCGGGTCTTTTAGAGTAATGGCCATACTGGTTATCATTCCTCTCATGTCTGCGATAGTGGTTATGAGAATAGTCATATCGTTTAGGATTCTCGTTGTCACGATTACTAAAGTTATCATCCTTAAAACTGACTTGGCGTGAGCCATTAAAGGGAGCACGAGGTTTCAGCCATAAATACACATTATCATTTTTATAATCAAGTTCGTCACGTTTGTGTTTATCTAATTTCATCCTCTTTATCTCTCTACGGTACTCTTCCAATTTTTTATTATAGTCTCCAAACAATCTCTCAAAATGTCTATCCTCAGATTTCAAGGAGTCCATCTTTCTCTCGGCTTCTGTACGAATTTTCTCAGCCCTTTTCTTAGCTGTCTCGGCCAACAGAACCATAAGGTCTAGAGAACACTTGTTCAAAATGGCACACCACCTATCCATGAAGGGCTTATCATCCCGAAACATATTTGGTTCTCTCGTCATCCTCAAGCCTCTTGGAATCCGTTTAACCCTGCAAAATTGTAGCATACTAGCATAATGAAGTTCGTATCGTATAGCAGCTTTTTTGGTGCGAATTAAGTCAATCCAGCGATCAGCAAGGCTAGTGTCTTCGGATTCATCTTCTACCAGAGGAGGCTCCTTGAGGAGATGATTCAAATGTTCTTCGGAATAACTGAAGACGTTGTCCCATTGTGTGTAGGCCATGAAGGCTTCAAATTATGAAGACAGAACAGAGGAGAAGAAGGTATCCGCAAGGGCAAGCCAGGTAAAAAGTGGAAACCAAAAAACAGGCCTACACACAAAAAATTATTTTATGCAAAACACTTTATTGGAGGACCCAACTAAAACGTTTCGGCCTGAGGCCTTCTTCAGGGGTCTAAAAACAAAATAAAATACATACATATTAACATAAAAACAATTTTATACCATAAGTCTTGCTCACTGCTGGCTCTCATGTGGGTTTCTTAAGATGCTGATTTTTTACATCGCTAGTGTGGCATTTTTATATGACCTCGAGTCTGTTTTCTCCTTCTGCTGTCCGTTGTCTTCATTTTTATTTCTAGTGTGTATCTCTGTCTTATGTATTTCTTTTGTTTCTTATGATGGTCCTCTTCCTCTGGTTTCCATCTGCAGTATCTTCTTTTAGCTGCCCTTCTTTTATGATTCATAAATGCAGCATATATACTTCTTAGGTTTAATTGCATTTTGCATCGCACCAGTTTATTTTTATCGGCATAATGATACGCTTTAATGTTACTATCATTTTTCACACAGATGAGGAGCGTTTTTAGCTGATTTAGGTGGTGTTGCTACAACCTCTGGTAATGTTATTACAATTTGTGATATTTTTATTATTTGTAATTAGCTGTGTACTTTTCTCTGAGGGCCTCTCCCTCTTTGTTCTTTCCTTTACCTTAGTTTCAATCTATATATTAATGATGTTTGAGCCCTATACTTATGGTATGTAAACATATATATATTTGTTAATATGGTTGTTCCATCTATGTTATTTTATATGCACACTTTTAATTTGCACAAGTCGCAATTGGCTGTGCACTTTATGTTAAAGTTGTTCCTTTTTATTTCCTCCTCTTCCTTTTTGTTCTCTCTATCTCTATCTTCAGCTGTAGTTTCAGGGATGTTTCCCTCATTTGCTTATTAAAACTTTTTGTGCTTTTTACATATTACACTTATGGTATAAAATTGTTTTTGTGTTAATATGTATGTATTTTATTTTGTTTTTAGACCCCTGAAGAAGGCCTCAGGCCGAAACGTTTTAGTTGGGTCCTCCAATAAAGTGTTTTGCATAAAAATATTTTTTGTGTGTAGGCCTGTTTTTTGGTTTCCGCTTTTTAAAACTTTCTGTGCCTACTGGGAGACATGGCTTCCACAGTCCATGTGGTTCCTTATACCATACTCCACATACGACAGGCACAATGGACACTCATCTCAGTGGACCCAAGCCACAGGGAATCTACAGGATATCATCTGAGTCGCACGAGCTCTGGCCAAGTCTCTCCTATGGTGGTGCACCCCAACAAATCTTTCTCATAGGATCACCTTTCCGGATGCCCCAACCACAACATACACTGACAGATGCCTCCAAGCGGGGTTGGGGAACAGCACATTTGGATTCCATCTCTACACAGGGTCTATGGACAGCCCAGGAGTCAACACAGCAGATTAACCACCTTGAACTTCGAGCAGTCATGAATGGCCCTCCAAGTTTTTCAGCACCACCTCTCACACAGTCGGTTCCTAATCAGGACAGACAACCAAGTTGCAATGTTCTATGTAAACAAACAGGATGGCACAGGCTCCCTTCCCCTATGCGAGGAAGCCTGCAAACTGTGGAAGTTAGCCATTCTCCATCACATACATCTACATGCAGTTTACATTCCAGGAGAATCCAATCACCTGGCAGATAAGCTGAGTTGCTGCATCCTACAGCCCTGCAAATGGTCCCTAGATCTGACAATAGTGGCAAAACTTTCAGATCTGGGGAACCCCAGTGATCTCTTTGCCACTCCGCAGAACTCTCAGCTTCCACAGTTCTGCTCCAGGATACCATCCAAATTCAGCATGGCATCCAATGCCTTCATGATACACTGGAATCGGGGACTCTTATGCGCTTCCCCCCATTCCCCTGATCCCAAAGACCCTCCTCAAACTCCAAGCAGACAAGGGTTCTATGATACTCATAGCCCCTCACTGGCCCCATCAGCCCTTGTTTCCCCTTCTACTTCAGCTGACTGACTCCTCTGATACCATTGAGATCCAGGCTGGGTCTTCTGTCTCAGATCAACGGAACACTTCTTCATCCCAATCTGCAGTCGCTCCGCCTGACAGCATGGATGCTGAGAGTGTAATCTATCAAGATCTATCCCTTTCTACTGCTGTAAAGGATATTCTCCTTTCTTTCAGAAAGCCTTTCACCTGAAAGACATACTCTTTCAAATGGCGTAGATATGCTTCATGGTGTTCTCAAAATAATAAAAATACTTTTGAGGCATTAGTTCCCACGCTGCTTCAATATTTTTTGCATTTGTCCTCTTCAGGACTCAAAACAAATTCCGTGCGGGTGCACCACAGTGCTATTTCAGCTTTTCACAAGCCTGTGGAGGGTAGACCTCTCTCCACGGTTCTTCCTGTGACATGTTTTATGAGGAGCCTACTTCTCACCAGGCTGCTCCTTTGGCCACCTCTGGTAGTGTGGGATCTTAATGTGGTATTGGCTCAATTCCTCAAACATCCATTTGAGCCCCTAGCAACCACAACTTGATA
Source organism: Ichthyophis bannanicus (assembly GCA_033557465.1). Lineage (NCBI taxonomy): Eukaryota > Metazoa > Chordata > Amphibia > Gymnophiona > Ichthyophiidae > Ichthyophis > Ichthyophis bannanicus. The sequence continues at coordinate 114,112,523 of CM066032.1, read as the reverse complement.
CTTAACTTGGAAAGTTCTTTTTTTTATCGCCCTGACCTCAGCCAGACTCATCAGTGAGTTGCAGGCCTTAGTGACTCATGCTCCATACACTCGCATTCATCATGATGGTCGTCCTACGGACACATCCCCACTTTCTACCAAAAGTAGTGTCTCTTCCATCAGTCAGTGATCCTACTGGTCTTTTTCCCAAGACCTCATGCTTCTCATGCAGAAGCAATCTTACATACACTTTTCTGTAAAAGGACTCTAGTCTTCTGTCTTCAAAGGGCAGAAGTCATTAGGAAATCCTCCCAGCTGTCTCCTTTGATCCTACTCACTTGGGCCTTCCAGTAACCAAACGTACGCTTTCCAGATGGATAGACTGTATTTCTTTCGCATATGACAAGGCAGGTCTTTCCTTCTTAGGACATGTCACTGCTCATAATGTCAGGGCAATGGCAACCTCTGCAGCTAACCTTCGTTCATTAGCCATTGACTAGATTTTCCGAGCTACTACATGGTCCTCTATCCATACCTTTGCAGCCCATTACTGCTTGGACAAGGACTCCCGCTGGGATACAGCCTTTGGCCAGGTGGTCCTTCAGCATCTCTTTGGAACATAGATAAAACTCCTACCCCCTGCCCATTTCTGCCAGATCTAGACGGGGAAGTCTAGGTTCAATGACCTTGTCAGACTTTCTGACCCGGTCCAACTCTTCAGAGATCTGGGAGCTAGGGAGTTCCATATGTGAAGACTACATTCCTGCTTGTTCCTGGGAGATAGCATAGTTACTCACCTGTAACAGGTGATCTCTGGGAACAGCAGGAATCTAGCCTTCACAACCCACCATCCTCCCCATGGAGTTGTAGGGTTTTTTTGTTCTGTGTTTTCACTCCTATTCTTAGCTACAACCTCAACTGAGGAGAGGGAGATCAGGAAGGCAGTGGTGCAGGAGCAGTGGTGTGCTCTCAAAGGCTTTCCTGTTGGTAGCTGGGGAGCTTCCAGCATGGGCCCTGTCGGTACCCAATGTCACCCATATGTGAAGACTAGATTCCTGCTATTCCTGGAGATCACCTGTTACAGGTGAGTAACTATGCTTTATAACAAAGGATCATTCTTCCAGGCTGACTTGGAAGTAGAATAACTGCCTATATACCTCACACTGAAGGCTATACCTTTTGTGTGTTTTTGTAAGTGTAAATGTTCTTATTGTAAAACTAATCTGTCTACTGTAGTGACCTAATGCTACTTTTGAATGTGTTATGAATTTAGTCAGAAACAATGGTCAACCAAAAATAGAGGTGGCAGTCTTTATTGGGCTAAATTCATGTGTCCCTGATCAGGTAAGTAAGAAAACAGTATAGTTTAGACCAGATTTAAAGAGCAGATGAAGTTTCCTGTATGTCACTACAGCAGAGTTGAGGGGAGTGGTGGCAGAAGAAACACTAAAACTTTACATTTCAAAAGGCCTAAATCTGGTAATGAGAGAGAGAACACATGTCCTTGGTATTTTGTTTATCACCTTAATTTCAGATTTATATGTGAATTTTCATGAAATGTTGAAACTCACTTTTTTATTCTTATTCCAGGACTATACTGCTGAGTGTTATCTCCTTGCTTAATGAGCCCAACACCTTTTCTCCTGCCAATGTGGACGCTTCAGTAATGTTTAGGAAATGGAGGGACAGTAAAGGAAAAGACAAAGAATATGCTGAAATCATTAGGTAAACTGCAAAATTAAATAAGCCTGGTTTCTCAAATCTGTACCTTGACCATAGTAATTGGGGTTTCCCTTTGCTTGACGGCTGATTGCTAACAGTGGCAATTCTGAGCACAACTCTGCTGATTTTCTAGTGACTTTTTTATTGTTCAATGCTGTAACCCATGCTGTTATACTCCATGGGCAATTAATGTCATAACAAGGGTTAGATATTCATCTGGCCTTCCTCATGTCTTTTATTTCATAAGTTCTCAAAAGCACAAAAGCATAACTCATAGTTTTAACTTTTTTTCTTCAGAGCCACGGCTACTCTTCAAGACACTTTATATCCTTCAACATATTTATCCAGCTGTGTTAGATAATTCAGCAACCAGAAATTAGCTGTTAGGCCACTTGCCTTATGATATGGAGTCTAAATCTACATCTCCAGGAACAAGCAGGAATGTCTTCACATATAGGTATCTTCAGTACCGACGGAGCCTGCGTGCGAATGTTCCCCAGTGTCCAATAGGAAAGCTTTTGGGAGCATCCCACAGTTCCTGCGTGCTGCCTTCCTGCCTTTTCAACTGTCCCTTCTCCAGTTCTTCGTTCTCCGCGGAGCCGACAGGTCACATACCTTGTTACCGCAGAAAAGGTTTGTCTTTAATCTTTGTTTTTGTGGTGACGTCTGCCTTCCTTCAATGCCATACTGGTACCACCAGTTCGTCGTCCTTTCTTTAAAAAAAAAAAAAAAAAATCTATCTATCTATATATCTATCTATCTATATATCTATCTATATATATAGTTATAGTTTCCTTGGTGCCTTGGTGCTAGGCGCCATTTTGGTGCTTGGCGCACCTTGGCGTTAGGAGTATTTGCCAATGGGTAAACGGAAGAAGCGTCACCCTCCAGTGGCCCAGATGAAGGCTGTTAAAGTAGTAGGCCCAATGGATGCCCATGTTCAAGTCGGGAGAACTTCATCTGCTATTCGTTCAGCGGATATTGCTTCGGTGGAAATTTCTACTGTGAGTACTCCTAGTTTTTCCCCGCACAGGAATGTTTTGTCCCCGACCAATCAGGAGAAGGAAATTTCTTTAGGATCTTCCTCCCCATTAGGAACTGATCAGCTTGAGGTTGGAAAGCCTGTACTCTCGTCTTCTTTTTTGCGAATTGATTCTCCATTTGAGACATTGCCTCCTTCGCTTCCATCAGTAATAGTTTTTCCTGGGATTAGTGAGGTTCACACTCCCCCAGATGATATATCCTTGAAAGATGTATGGACTCTGTTATCTCGGATGGAGTTGGCCTTAGGGTCCTCCCTCCAGAAAATTTCTGTCTTTTCAAAAGAGACTGTGGCAAAGATATCAAATCAGGAATCCAGACTGTTATCTTTAGAAAAGATTACTGAGTCTCAGGAAGTGCGGGGTTCCTCTCAACAAGGTGTTCTGGCTACTTTGGTACGAGATGTTTCCTCTTTACACCGGCAGGTTGAATTATTGGAGAACTCCTTGCGTACTAAGAATCTTCGCCTCCTGAATTTTCCTCGGACACATTACCTTGCTCCTGTTATGCTTTTGCAAAAATATTTGAAAGAAGTGTTATTGATATCTGATGCTGATTCGATTGCTCTATCGAATATGTTATCTTCCCTCTGGGGGTTTAAGTAAGGATACTGCTAAGGATGAGGGGTTACAAACTGATTTGAAGCCCCCGTCCTCGTTAAATATTTCTGAGTATTTGGAATCATCACAGGATGAGATAGCTACGCGAGCCACTTTATTAATTACAGTAGTTTCTGAGCTGGATAGACAGAGAATTTTTCGGGATTATTTTAAAAAGAAGTTCGAAAACTTTTGTGGTCAAAGCATTCAAATTTTTCCCGATGTCTAAAGGGCCACGCAAAGGCGTCGGAGGGCCTTTTGGGAGGTCCTTCCACGCGTTGTGGCTCTTGGGGCTTTATTTTAATTGAAATTTCCGTGTAAATGCCATATAATCCTTCAAGGTAAATGTTATGTTTTTGGGGAAGTGGAACAATTGCTAGATTTCTTGAAGGGGAAGGGTTAGGATTTTCCTTTCTTTGCTTACTTTGAATTAATTTTTTTTTTTTTTTGATGGGTCCCTTTTTGGGGTGGCAGTAATTTCCTCTTCTGGTTGTATTTGAGGACTTATCGGGCTATGATCAGGATTTTTATTATGTTACCTTTTGTTTACAGCACTTTCTTGATGTGGACTTTGACATTATATGTTTCCTTATGCTGTATGTGGGAATGTTCCCTTCATTGTTTTTTTTTCCCTTTTGTGTTTGTTTCCTTATGTAAACAAATAAATAAATATAGTTTCTGAGGTGTTTTACTTTAGAAACTTTTTTCCTTGGTGCTAGGCGCCATTTTGGGCACTAGGCCCAATTTGTTTCCTTAAAAATGGAAAAACCTACTTCAGGTTTTAAGAAATGTTCTAAATGTGGCGGTACCATTTCCGTCAGACACCCATGATTGGTGTCTCAAATGTTTAGGTCCTGACAACTCTATTTCAGAGTGCCTCTCCTGTGGAATGATGTCAAAAAGGGGCCAGCAGAACCGAGCTGCTAAATTTAGCACCCTTTTTCCCTCAAACGCGGCGTCTGTTGCATTGACGTCCTCCATGGCCTCATCTTCCTCCTATGGATCTCAGGCAACTAAACATAAATCTAGCCAGTCCTCAAAGGGTAGATCTCCTAAGTATCGAGATGCCCCTGGCGTTGCCCTTGAGAAATTTTCACCGGCAAAAGTGCCCCGGCAGGAGGCTTCGGCTTCCAAAGCACTAATGGGGTTTCAGGATGTTCTCGAGGCCTCAACCTCGACAGAACTACTGGTGCCATGCTCTGGGGTTGTGGCCGCTTCTACCTGTACAGACATCCAGGCATCGGCAGCGTCGATAGACCAGATATTCCTTGCTATCAAACAGTCTAGCGGCTCTTCTCACGGCTTCAGTACCATTGAAACTGCTTCAGACAACTTAACCAGTACCGACAACTCAACCGGAACCGACTGCATTAACATCGGCGGGTATGCCACACATACCGAGTCATGCGTCTGTCTCCGGCATCGACAGATCGGGACCGGAACAACCCGATGCCGACTTTGATAGATACCGGTACCATGCTTTGCACAATCACTGGGATCAGAGGTATTTTGAATCCTCTGAGTCTGAAGACTCCGAAGACTCTGCCAATACAAGTGTACTTCTCCCCAAGGATGCTTCTTCTCCTCAGCGCAGAATGTCTCCGCCAGAGGATATGTCCTTTCAGGACTTTATCCGTGATGTGGCCCGAGGCCTTTCCATCACAGTAGCTCCTGAAAAAGAGCCTGCAATGCAATGCAATGTGTGGTCCCAAAGAGGCAGCTACTCTGCCTATTCATGAGATCTTACATGATCTTATGCTAAAGATGTGGGAAACACCTTTAACCACATCTCCTCATTCTCGAAGACTCAATACCATGTATCGAGTTCCACCTTGTCCTGGCTTTCAAAAAACTCAATTACCACACCATTCAATGGTGGTGGAATCGGCCATGAGAAGGATGAAAAGTGCAAAGACATGCTCAATGCTTCCAAGCTTCCATGCTCTCAGCTAGGATCAGTTCCTATATCTTGAATATGGGAATGTTCCTTAAAGAGATCACAGGAGACTTGGAGCTTTTGAACCCCCTCCTTCCTGATGACAAAAGGCAAGACTATCTTACTTTAGTCAAACATGCTCAGGATGTTTCCAAGTTTGTAAATCGTGCAGCCTTTGACTGTTTTGAGAGCATAAGCAGAACCTCTGCTATTGCCATTGGTGCACGTCGGATTGCTTGGCTTCAGGCATCTGACTTGGAAATTTGGGTACAGGATAAATTAGGAAACATTCCTTGCACAGGAGAAAATCTCTTTGGCAAGAATTGGCAGGAGAAGGCTAATGAGATAGATGCTGACAATATCACTTTGGAAAGATTGTCCAAATCTACAGCTGATCCTGCAAGGAAAAAATCCTCTAAAAAACCATTTTTCAATAAGAAAAAGAAGTTTTATCCTTCCTATAACCAACAGGGACACCATCCAGGTCAGACTGCCCAAAAGGGATAACAGCAACAACCTAGACAACAAAAGTAGCCACAAGCTGCAAAACCTCAGTAAGCTCAGCAGGCTCAGCTCTTCAGGGGCTTTGACTCCCTTCCTAGAGAACTTTGCCTTTCTGCCCCTGAACAGTCCAGAACCCTCGACCATCCCAGGCAGCTTATGTCATTTTGCCCACAGATGGTACCAAATAACAGCAGGAAATTGGACTCTGTCCATTGTACGAGAGGGGTACAAGCTTCATTTTCACAGCATGCCCCCTCCTACAATTGTAAAACAGTTCAATTCTCAGACCTCTCTCAACAGTCTCTTAGGTCAAGAAGTCACAGTGCTCCATGCTCAAGGAGCAATAGAGGAAGTACCCATTTCCCATCAGGGTACAGGGTTCTACTCCCCCTATTTCCTTATTCCAAAGAAAACAGGAGGGCACAGACCCATTTTAGACCTCATAATTGAACAAATATTTGTTCAGAGAGAAATTCAAAATGGTCTCTCTAGGAACTCTGCTGCCATACCTTCAAAGTCAGGATTGGCTTTGTTCTCTAGATCTCAAGGATGCGTATACTCATATTCTCATTCATCCAAATCACAGGAGATTCCTCCGATTCCTGTTTCAAGGAAACCACTACCAATGCAAGGTTCTTCCCTTTCGCCTGGCTTCTGCTTCAAGAGTGTTCACAAAATGCACTCCGCACTCTGAGAATATTCGTCTTCCCTTACTTAGACAACTGGCTCATTCGAGCCCCTACAGTGCCAGAAGCCAGCTCTGCTCTGTTTCGCACAATGCGAATCCCTTCAGTACTTTGGACTGGTCATAAACCTCCCAAAATCCAGTATTGCTCCCACTCAGTCCCTAGAGTTCATAGGAGCTCATCTGGATACCAGAGAAGGGCTTTCCTTCCGCAGCCCCGCTGTCTTCGCATAGTACAACTAGCTTCCCAAGCAGTGCTCAAACCTTGTCTCTCTTCTCGGGAAATGCTACAATTGCTAGGCCACATGGCATCCACCGTGCATGTGGTTCCTTATGCTCTCTTCCATATGCTCGCAGCCCAGTGGACTTTATCCACTCAGTGGACAGAGGCCTCAGGATGCCTGTCGGACAAAATAACAAACTCAAACCGTCTTATTTTGTCCCTCCAATGGTGGCAATCACCCAGAAACCTTCTGGTGGGGTCTCCTTTCTAGCAACCCATATCCCAAGCCACCCTAACAGATGCCTCACAGGTGGGATGGGGAGCCCACCTGCACGATCTCTCTACCTAGGGTACCTGGACTCCACAGGAGGCCTGTCTTCACATCATCCTCCTGGAGCTCAGAGCAATCTTCTTTGCTCTTTGAGTATTTCACACCCAGCTCAGCTACAAGACAGTCCTAGTTCAAACGGACAATCAGGTAGCCATGTTCTATGTGAACAAGCAGGACGGAACAGGTTCTCTGTCGCTATGCAACGAAGCTTTGCGACTATGGGCCCTCGCTAGAGAGCATCAGATTCATCTCCTTGTGGTGTATCTTCCAGGCATTCAAAACTCTTGGGCAGACAAACTCAGTCGAGTTCTGCTTCCACAGGAATGGTCTCTCCATGCAGACCAGGTTACCCAAATATTTCAGATTTTGGGAACCCTGGACGTAGACCTCTTTGCAAGTCCGCTGAATGCCAAACTTCCCTGGTTCTGTTCCAGAATTCCGGCTTGATGCTGTCAGGCAAGGGACGCCTTCCTCCTTCACTGGGGTCAGGACTTCCTATATGCGTTCCCACCCTCATCCCCAAAAGCCTATTCAACCTTCAGAGAGACCAAGGTCATATGATCCTCATAGCTCCACGTTGGCCATGGCAAACGTGGTACCCTCTGCTCCTACATCTCTCTGAAGCTCTGCCTCTGGAATTGGGATCCGCTCCAGACCTCCTCTCCCAAGAGGACGGGATGCTCTGGCATCCGAATCCCCAGTCTCCATCTCAGGGCCTGATTTATGTTTGTTTATGTTTATCCTGAAAGCCTAGAACTTCAGGATCTTAATCTTTTCCAACAGGTAAAGTATATCCTTCATGCTTCTAGTAAACCCTCCACAAGATGCTCGTATGCCTTTAAGTGGAAAAGGTTTACCATATGGTGTTCGCCGAAGGGTCTTAACCCTCTTGCGATACCTCTGGAATCAATATTAGAGTATCTCCAGGAACAAGCAGGAATGAGTCTTCACATGTGGGAGACGTCGCCGACGGAGCCCGCACGGGAATGCTCCCCAGCATCCAAACACAAAGCCTTTGGGAGCACCCCCCGCGCCTGCGCGGTGGCTTCCCGCCCTTCCTACTGCCTCTCCCCAGTTTTTCGTTTTCCGCGGAGCAAGCAGGACGTACCTCCTGCTACCGCAGAAACTTTTTTCTTTCATTTTCCTTTTCTTGTTTCTTGTGGTCGCGGCCTTTTTTCCCGCCGACACAGGCACCACCGGTGCTTTTTCTTGAGGGAACTTCTTTCCCTCTGGTCCTTCTGAGGCCTACCGGGCTTTCCAGCATGGAGCCTTCTTCCCCTAAGAAGTGCCCTCACTGTGGAGACTTCGTTTTTTACTTAGACTCCAATGCCTGGTGCCCCTCCTGTTTGGGCCCTGATCCTTTTTCCCCCGGTCCTCCGGGCTTCAGTATCGGGAGAAGACCTTCCCTTTTTCGGGTGTCCCTCGATGACATCTTTCCTCCTAAGGTGCGGTCATCGGTTTTCTCTTCTCTCCAGGATCAGGTAACCACACAACAGTCTGTTAAGACTAGCCAAGTCTTGAGGGGTGAGTCTCATGCGCGGCATGACGGCTCCGGCCTCCCCCTCAAGTCCTCCTTGGCAAATAAACCCCGGCGGGAGTCTTCGGGCTCCAAAGCATCCGCGGGGTTTCAGGTTGTTCCTGGGGTTCGCTCCTCACAGAACATTCCCGAGCCATGCTCGAGGGTAGTAACTGCTTCGAGCGGTGCCGATTCCCCGGCATCGGTGTCGGCGTCGAGTGTTCCACTCTTCGCCAGGGATCATCAGCTGGTGTCCTCGGCACCTCCGGGGCCGATCGACTCGACCCAGTCTGACTTTCCTGCATCCCAGCCATGCGCGGGGGTGGTGCCCGCCTCGGGCGGTACTGATCCCTTGGCATCGGCGTCGGTGTCGATTGTTTCACTCTTCACCGGGGATCGTCAGCTGGTGTCCTCGGCACCTTCGGGGCCGATCGTCTCGACCCAGTCTGGCGTTTCTACATCCCAGCCATGCGCGGAGGTGGTACCTGCTTCGGGCGGTACCGATGCGTCGGTGTCGAGTGTCTCACTCTTCGCCGGGGATCGTCATCTGGTGCCCTCGGTACCTTCGGGGCCGATCGGGGGTGGTACCAGCTTTGAGCGGCACCGCCTCCCCGGCGCCGGCATCGGTGTCGAGTGTTCCTCTCCTCACCAGGGATCGCCGCCTGGCTCCCCCGGTACCTTCGGGACCTATCGATCTGTCCCGGACGGGCGATCCCCTTGCATCGATGCGGACGTCGAGTGCTCCGCTCATCGCTAGAAGGGGGGCCTTGGGGACTTCGATCGATTCGACCCAGCCGGGTTTTCCGTCGTCCTGGCCAACAGCGGGGTTGGTTCCGGCGTCAAGAAGCGCCGATGCGTCGGCGCCGGGGTTATGCGTTTCACTCCCCGCCGGGGCTCGTCGTCGGGTTACCTGTGTACCCTCGGGGCCAGTTAGTAAGCCCCGGAGGTGTTTTCCTCTCAGTAAGACAGACTCGAGAGGGGTCCCGGCGTCTAGTGGTGCCTATCTCCCGCCGGTGTCGGGTGTCTCCCCCTTCACCGAGCTTCGTCCTCGGGGGTCCTCGATGCCTGCAGCACCGATCGATGCGATTCCGATTCGCTTTCCGGGTTCGGCATCGCCGGCACCACCACCGCCGCCGGGGCCCTCTAGGAGGGGGTCGGTCTCCTCGCTCGGTTCGATGCCCTGTCTCGAATCGATACCCAGCCTAGAAGGCTTGGTTACGACACGTTTCGGGCGACACAGTGCAGAGATTACTAACCACTGCTCTCCGGTTGCCTCGGAACCACTTCAACCGCCGGGGGCAGTGCCGTCCCTGAGGCCGGGGTCGGGGCCGAGGCCGATTCCTGCGGTTCCATCGATGCCATCGACCCCGTCGATGCCTAGCTTGGAATCAATTCCCGGAACTGAAGACGCAGTACTAACTGCCTCGAATCAGGACTGTTGGTGTCCTCCTCTGTCCAGCGGGCACCAGTCCGCTAGGCCTTCTGGTGTCTAGGCGACACCTTCCGCCTTAGCCTCCCCCGGAATAGCCCCTCTGGGAGAGCCGTCTTTTCAGGATTTTCTCCTTGACATGGCGGACTTGCTTGCCATTCCTATCCCGGGTCCTTCCCTAAGTCCAGGTCCTGCGGAACAGGCAGCCGTAATGCTTCCTCTACACCCTTCCCTGCAGGATCTTCTGCTGGGGGTTTGGCAGTCGCCTTTGAGGGTTCCTGCACCGTTTACAGCCATGCATGCTCAGTATCTGGTGTCCCCCTCCCCGGGTTTTCAGGAGCACCAGCTTCCACATCATTCCATTGTGGTGGAATCGGTGCTGCAGAAGGTCGGAAGTAAGAAGAAGCATTCTTCTCGCCCTCCAGGTCGTGCCTTTAAAGCGCTGGATACCTTTGGGCGTCAGACCTTCCAAACGTCCATGTTGGCTTCCAGAATTATTTCATATATGTTTTATATGAGCCTGACACTCCGGGAGGTCACCGAGAGATTATCTCTCTTGTCTCCCTTTTTGTCTGCAACTAAGGCCTCTGAATATTCCTTGCTTCTTTATCATTGCAGGAATATCTCTGGGTTCCTTTCTCGTGCTTCTCTAGACTCCTTTCAGTCTGTTAGCAGGTCCTCTGCTATTGCCATTGGAGCCCGTCATACAGCCTGGCTGTAGGCGTCCGACTTGTGTAGATGGGCACAACATAATCTGGGTAATTCTCCGTGTGCTGGAGAAAACCTCTTCAATAGCGAAGCGTTACGTCAGGTTGCTCAGTGCTCCGCTGACCTTCCTAGCACTGGCAGCCATCCTAAGTCCTCTCTTCCCCCCAGGGGTGGGAAATGTCCTGCCAAACCTTCTTTCCCGAGGAAGAGAAAGTTTCAGCCGTCCGCCCACCCGCCAGGTGCGCCCAAGCAAGGGATGTCTCACTCCGGTCGGCGGTTCCCGGGCCAGCGCCAGGATACCCATACCAAGCAGCTTTAGGCTCTTGTCTGCGGCGGCCTACGATTAACTTATCTACCGGAAGTTCATTCTTCTAGCTCTACACTGGGGTTCGTTTTCAGTATGGCAAGTGGTTCGGATGCTTGTCTGGGGGTTACGGTATTTCCTCTTCCTTGTTGGAAGAGGGAGATCACCGCTATTCCATGATAGTTCTGGCCCCAGGGACTTCTATCCTTCAACTGACTTACCCTTAGGTACGTCCCTCGAACCCTTCTCTTCCAGGGTTCCCCTGCTTGAGTTGATGCCATACCGAAATTTCTTCTCCCAGTGTAGACCTTTCCCCTTGTTCTTTTTCAGTTACTGTGCATGCAGGAGTCACCAAGAGTGCTTACTGCTTCTGCCAGATGCTCTGCTACCTGGCGTATTGACACTCCCCGCAGGTTTCGTTCTAGCTTCTGGGATGTGGCGACGTCTCTGACTCCTGCAATCTTCAGAGCAGCTTCCCATAAGGCAGGGACCCTTGTCTCGGAGGGTTTTTTCCATATGAGGGAATGGACTTCTTAGTCACTCCATGGATATCGATGACTATACCCTCTTGTCTCCCGTTTTGTGCGGGGGACAGTTTTTTTCTGCATGCCTGCCATGGGGACACATCCAAGGCCTACACCCCTGATGTGCCCTTCACGCAACCGTACTGTTAATCTCGCTGATCTGACACTGCACCACAGGCATAGATCCCCCCCCCCCTTTTGTTTTTCTTGGATGGATCTTTCCCGCCACCTTCCCAGGTGGGCGTCGTTGTGTGGATCAGTGGCAGGTCCGACTTATCAGTATTATACTCCCGTATGTATGTTCCTCGGCATACATGTTTTAGTACCTGGGTGGGTGCTCTCCCTGCCCTACTTACCTAGATATATATTAGATATTTATCTGTATCGGTAGGCGCCTTTTGGGAGATGTCCACAGCACCCTGTGTATTACCGTCTATCTCCCTATTGCAGGTACTTACGTTACCCCTTATGGGGTCCAACCAGTCCGCTTGCCTATTTCCCTACGGCTCGATATCTGGGACCGGTTATACTCAGCTTGCTGCTGTGAAGTCAACAGCTTCTATTTTTTTTTGTTATGCACCTCTTCTGGAGGTTCAGGCCCTATGTCTTCTCAGCTAGGGCAGATAGTGTACTCTTCGGTTCCGGGGTACGCCCCTGTTCTCCTCCGGACTGGGCTCTCCAGATCGGCCAGTCTTCTACTCCTAGCCCTCAGGGTTAGGGACTCTGCTCCTGAAGGAGTGCTCAGCTTTTCACATAAAGCTTCCTTGAAGACCTGCCGTTCTTCTCCTGCACCAGTTGACACCTGGGTCTCCTGCACTTCCGGATTTGGAACTTCCCCCTCACTGTTGTGAAGTTCCCTCGAAGACTTCGCTACTGAGTCTATGGTACCTTCCATCACAGTTCTCCTTCCTACGATCCGGTAGGTAAGCTCTATGTGGTACTAGTTCATTAAATACTTAATGATACTGACTTGCATTCTAAAGACTACTCTCCTCATATAGTCTTTGGTTTTGCTGTTCCTCTGGAACCTTTTTTTCTTCTCAACTCCTACCCTCCATCCCTCAGGGGATGCCGGGGATCCAGGTTGGGAAAATGCCGTCCTGCCAGGGCTTCGCATTTTCTGGGATCTCCCCTGGCACCCTCAGCTAGGGAGTCCCCACATGTGAAGACTCATATTCCTGCTTGTTCCTGGAGATAGCACAGTTACTTACCTGTAACAGGTGATCTCCGGAACAGCAGGAATTAGTCTTCACAACCCGCCCGCCTCCCCTAGGAGTTGTATCTCTCTATTTCTTCCTCTTCCTCGCCTTCTCTCTCAGCTATGAACTCAACTGGGGAGAGGCAGTAGGAAGGGCGGGAAGCCACCGCGCAGGCGCGGGGGGTGCTCCCAAAGGCTTTGTGTTTGGATGCTGGGGAGCATTCCCATGCGGGCTCCGTCGGCGACGTCTCCCACATGTGAAGACTAATTCCTGCTGTTCCGGAGATCACCTGTTACAGGTAAGTAACTGTGCTATCTCCTTCATTTGTCAAATGCGTGTCTCAAGACAAATTCAGTAAGAGTCCTTCTTAGTGCTATTGCAGCTGCTTACAAGCCTCTAAGTGGACAACCTATATCCTCATAGCGAGATTTATGAGGCTTTCTTTTAACAAAGCCTCCCTTTAAGCCACCACCGGTGGCATGGGACTTAAATCTGGTGCTCGGGCAGCTCATGAAACCGCCCTTTGAACCATTAGCCACTACATCTTTGAAATTCCTTTCCTGGAAAGTCATCTTCCAAATTGCAATCATATCAGCACGTCGCATCAGTGAATTGCAAGCGTTAGTGGCTGATCCTCCTTATACAAGGTTCTACTATAAGGTAGTTCTTAGGACTCGTCCACACTTTATGCCAAAGGTGGTTTCGCCTTTCCATTTTAAGCCAAGTGGTTTACCTTCCTGTATTCTTTCCAAGGCCTCATGCCTCCAGTGCAGAAAGGAACCTTCATACCTTGGACTGTAAAAGAGCTTTGGCCTTTTACTTGCAAAGGCACAGCAACATAGAAAATCTTCTTAACTCTGTTTTTGATCCTAGTCGTTTGGGACTTCCAGTTTCCAAAAGAACTCTGTCTAACTGGATTGCTCAGTGCATATCCTTTGCCTATGAGAGTAAGAACCTTCCTCTTGAAGGCCATGTCACAGTTCACAATGTGAGAGCCATGGCAGCCTCAATGGCTCATCTTCACTCTGTGTCTATCGATGACATCTGTCGAGCAGCTACTTGGGCTTTGGTACATACCTTCACAGCCCACTACTGCTTAGACAAGGACTCCCGCTGGGATGCCTTGTTTGGCCAGGCTGTTCAACACCTTTTTCAGACTTAATCAACTCCTACCCACCGTCCCTGGTAGGATGCAAGAGATCCATAGGGGGAAGTATGGCCCTTTCACAAGGGCTAACTTCCTGGGGCCATCTCCCTGGCATCTGCAACTAGGGAGTCCCCATATGTGAAGATTACATTCCTGCTTGTTCCTGGAGATAGCGTAGTTACTCACGTGTAACAGGTGATCTCTGGGAACAGCAGGAATTTAGCCTTCACAACCCGCCCACCTCGCCTAGGAGTTCTCTCTCTCTCTCTCTCTCTCTTGTCTCCACTATAAACTCAACTGGAGAGAGACAGTTGGGAAGGCAGCACGCAGGCGCTGTGGGATGCTCCCAAAAGCTTTCCTATTTGGACGCTGGGTTAGTGTTCCCACGCAGGCTTCGTCGGTACCGACGATACCCATATGTAAAGACTAAATTCCTGCTGATCTCCAGGAACAAGCAGGAATGTAGTCTTTACATATGGGTATCGTCGGTACAGACGGAGCCTGCATGGGAACGCTCCACAGCGTCCAATAGGAAAGCTTTTGGGAGCATCCCACAGCACCTGCGTGCTGCCTTCCCACCTTTCCCAACTGTCCCTCTCCAGTTCTTCATTTTCTACGGAGCTGACAGGTCGCATATCCTGTCACCGTAGAAAATAATTCCCTTTTATTCTTCTTTTTTGTGGTCGCGTCTGCCTTTCCTCGACACTACACCGGTACCGCCAGTTCTTTCTGTTTTTCCAAAAAAAAAAAAAAACTTCTGAAGTCTTTTCCAGGTATTTTCTCCTCAGGTGCCATGCGCCATTTTGGCACTAGGCCCAACTTTTCCTTTAAAATGGAAAAACCCGCTTTGGGTTTTAAAAAGTGTTCCAAGTGTGGCGGTACCACCTCCGTCACCGACACCCATGAGTGGTGTCTCAAAGGTTTAGGTCCTGACCACTCTATTTTGGAGTGTGTTGCCTGTGGGATGATGTCGAAGAAGAGGGGCCGGCAGAACCACAAGCTGCTAAACTTAGCACCCTTTTTCCCTCCAATGCAGCCTCTATGACATTGACGTCTTCCAGGGCTTCGTCTTCCTCCCATGCATCTCAGGTAACTAAACATAAATCTAGCCGGTCCTCAAAGGGTAGATCTCCCTCTAAGCATTGAGATGCCTCTGGTGTTGCCCTTGAGGGACTTTCACCGGGAAAATTGCCCCGGCGGGAGACTTCGGTTTCCAAAGCACTAACGGGGCTCCAGGATGTTCTCGAGGCTTCAACCTCGGCAGAACTACTGGTGCCATGCTCTGGGGTACGGGCTGCTTCATCCGGTACCGATACCCAAACATCATCAGCATCGATAGACCAGAGATTCTTGGCTAATGAACGCAGTCTGGCGGCTCTTCTCACAGCCTCGATGCCCCTGAAACCGCTTCAGACAATTCAATCGATATTGGCACCGACTGCATTGACATCGGCAGGTATTCTACCAGGACCGAGTCATGCTTATCCATCCGATATCGACAAGTCGGTACCGGACCCCTCTGATGTCAACTTCAATCGGTACTGGTACCGTGCCTTGCACAATCACCTGGATCGGAGATACTTTGAATCCTTGGATGAGTCTGAAGACTCTGAAAGCTCTGCCGATACCAGAGTACTTCTTCCTGAGGATTCTTCTTCTCCTCAGCGTAAAGATGTGGGAAACACCTCTAACCACATCTCACTCTCGAAGACGCGACACCATGTATCGAGTTCCTCCTTGTCCTGGGTTTCAGAAGACTCAGCTACCACACCATTCCATGGTGGTGGAATCAGCTATGAGAAGGATAAAGAGTGCAAAAAGGCATGCATCTAATCCTCTGGGACATGAGTGTAGGACTCTTGACACCTTTGGACGTTGAACCTTCCAGGCTTCAATGCTTTCTGCTAGGATCAGTTCCAATATATTATATATGTGAATGTTCCTTAAGGAAGTCACAGGAGATTTAGAGCTTATGAGCCCTCTCCCTGATAAGAGGCAGGATTTCCTCGCCCTTGTCAAACATGCTCAGGATGTTTCCAAGTTTGTAAATCGTGCAGCCTTTGACTGCTTTGAGTGCATAAGCAGAACCTCTACCATTGCCATAGGTGCATGTAGGATTGCCTGGCTTCCGGCATCTGACTTGGAACTTTGGGTACAGGATAAACTAGGGAATATTCCTTGCACAGGAGAGAATCTCTTTGGCAAGAATTGGCAGGAAAAAGCTAATGAAATAGATGCTGACAATATCACTTTGGATAGATTATCTAAGTCTACAGCTGATCCTGCAAGGAAAAAATCATACAAGAAACCATTCTTCAGTAAGACGTTTTATACCTTCTATACCCAGCAGGGGCATTGTTTAGGTCAGTCTGCCCAAAAGGGACAGCAGCAACAACCTAGGCAAAGAAAAACAAAAGCTGCTAAGCCTCAACCGGCTCAGCAGACTCAGCCTCCACAGGGGCTTTGACTCCTATCTAGAGAACTTTGCCTTCCTGGCCCTGAAGGGCCCAGAGCCTTCCACCATTCCAGGAAGGTTATGTCATTTTGTCCCCAGATGGGGTCAGATAACAGCAGAAAATTGGAGACTGTCTATTGTAAGAGAGGGGTACAAGCTTCATTTCCTCAGCATGCCCCCTCCTACAGTGGTAAGGCTGTTCAATTCTCAGACCTCTCTCAATGACCAGTTAGGTCAAGAGGTCACTATGCTTCTTGCCCAAGGGGCAGTAGAAGAGGTACCCATTCTCCAACAGGGTACAGGGTTCTACTCCCCCTATTTCCTTATTCCAAAGAAAACAGGAGAGCACAGACCCATTTTAGACCTCAGAGAATTGAACAAATTCCTGTTCAAAGAGAAGTTCAAAATGATTTCTCTAGGAACGCTGCTGCCATACCGTCAGTCAGGATTGGCTTTGTTCTCTAGATCTCAAGGATGCGTACACTCATGTTCTCATCCATCCAACTCATCGAAAATTCCTTTGCTTCCTTTTTCAAGGGAAGCACTTCCAATACAGAGTTCTTCCTTTTGGCCTGGCCTCGGCACCAAGGGTGTTCACAAAATGCATGGTTGAGGTGGCAGCATTTCTTCGCACCCTAGGAATATTCGTCTTCCCTTACTTAGACGACTGGCTCATTCCAGCCCCTTCAGAGCCAGAGGCCAGGGTTGCTCTCTTGCACAATGCATCCTTCAGTATTTGGGACTTGTCATAAACTTCCCAAAATCCAACCTTGCTCCCACTCAGTCCTTAGAGTTTATAGGAGCTCTGCTCGATACCAGACAAGGGCTACCTTCCACAGGCCTGCTGCCTTCGTATTGTGCAGTTAGCTTCCCAAGCAGTGCTAAAACCTCACTTCACTTCTCGGGAGATGTTACAATTAGTAGGCCACATGGCATCCACCGTGCATGTGGTTCCTTATGCTCGCCTTCATATGAGGGCAGCCCAGTGGACTTTATCCACTCAGTGGACTTGGGCGTCAGGTTGCCTGTCAGACAAAATAGCAAACTCAGATCGCCTTATTTTGTCCCTCCAATGGTGGCAGTCACCCCAAAACCTTTTGGTGGGGTCTCCTTTTCATCAACTCCCACCCCAACCATCTAACAGATGCCTCACAGGTGGGTTGGGGAGCCCACCTGCAAAGCCTCTCTACCCAGGGTACCTGGACTCCACAGGAGACCTATCTACACATCAGTCTCCTGGAACTCAGAGCAATCTTCCTTGCTCATCGAGTATTCCACACCCAGCTCAGCTACAAGACAGTCCTAGTTCAAACGGATAATCAAGTAGCCATGTTCTATGCAAACAAGCAGGGTGGAACAGGCTCTCTGTTGCTATGCAACGAAGCTTTGCGACTATGGGCCCTCACCAGAGAGCATCAGATTCATCTCCTTGCGGTGTATCTTCCAGGCATTCAAAACCCTTGGGCAGACAGACTCAGTAGAGTTCTGCTTCCACACGAATGGTCTCTCCATGCAGACGTGGTGGCCAAACCTTTTCAAATTTGGGGAACCCCGGACATAGACCTCTTTGCAAGTCCGCTGAATGCCAAACTTCCCCGGTTCTGTTCCAGAATTCCGGTTCAGGGTTGTCAGGCCAGGGATGCTTTCCTCCTCCACTGGGGCCAGGACTTCCTGTATGCCTTTCCACCCATTCCCCTAATTCCCAAAACCCTGTTCAAGCTTCAGAGAGACAGAGGTCATATGATTCTCATAGCTCCACATTGGCCACGACAAATGTGGTACCCTCTGCTCTTACATCTCTCTCAAGCTCCACCTCTGGATTTAGGATCTGCTCCAGATCTCCTTTCTCAGGAGGATGGGATGCTGTGGCATCCCAATCCCCAGTCTCTGCATCTCCGTGCCTGGTTGCTGAAAGCCTAGACCTTCATGATCTTAACCTTTCTCAGCAGGTAAAGGATATCCTTTATGCTTCCAGGAAGCCCTTCCACAAGACACTCTTATTCTTTCAAGTGGAAAAGGTTTACCATATGGTGCTCACAGAAGGGTCTTGACCCTCTTGCGATACCTCTGGAATCATTGCTGGAGTATCTCCTTCATTTGTCTAATACAGGGCTTAAGACCAATTCAGTGAGAGTTCATTTGAGTGCTATTGCAGCTTCTTTCAAGCCTTTAAATGGACAACCTATTTCCCCTCATCCTCTCATAGCGAGATTTAAGAGAGGCCTTCTTTTAACTAAGCCTCCCATTAAGCCACCACCGGTGGCATGGGTCTTAAATCTGGTTCTTGGGCAGCTCATGAAGCCGCCTTTTGAACCATTAGCTACTACCTCTTTGAAATTCCTTTCCTGAAAGGTCATCTTTCTTATTGCAATCACATCAGCATGTCGCATCAGTGAATTGCAAGCGTTGGTGGCTGATCCTCCTTATACAAGGTTCCATCATGATAAGGTAGTCCTTAGGACTCATCCACACTTTATGCCAAAGGTGGTATCACCTTTTCATTTAAACCAAGTGGTTTACCTTCCTGTATTTTTCCCAAGGCCTCACGCCTCAAATGCAGAAAGGAATCTTCATACTTTGGACTGTAAAATGGTTTTGGCCTTTTACTTGCAAAGGACACAGCAACATAGAAAGTCCTCTCAACTCTTTGCTGCTTTTGATCCTAGTCATTTGGGACTTCCAGTCTCCAAAAGAACACTGTCCAGCTGGATTGCACAGTGTATTTCTTTTGCCTATGAGAGTAAGATCCTTCCTCTTGAAGACCATGTCACAGCTCACAATGTGAGAGCCATGGCAGCCTCTGTGGCTCATCTTCATTCTGTGTCTATCGACGACATCTGTCGAGCAGCTACTTGGACTTCGGTTGATACCTTCACAGCCCATTACTGCTTAGACAAGGACTCCCGCCGGGATGCCTTGTTTGGTCAGGCTGTTCTTCAACACCTGTTCCATACTTATTCAACTCCTACCCACCATCCCTGGTAGGATGCCAGATCCATGGGGGGAAGTGGAATCCTTTCACAGGGGGCACACAACCTCTGGGGCCTTCTCCCTGGCATCTGCAGCTAGGGAGTCCCCATATGTGAAGACTACATTCCTGCTTGTTCCTGGAGATAGCCTTTGGGAATTGCAGCGCGCATGCGCGGTCCTCTTCCCGCCCAAGGGTGCCATCTTGCTCAGTCTTCTTTTTTCCGCGGAGCCCTACAGACGTTGCCTGTGAATCCCCTCAGAAAAGTTGATTTTTTCTCTATTTTCCTCTTTTTTTCTTCGGTTCGACGCCGGTTCTTTTCCCGTCCGGACTCGCGACGTCGGTTGCGAGTCCGTTCCTTATTTTTCGTTTTTTTGTCCTTCGTGACAGATTTCGCGCCTTTTTCCTTTTTCCCTGGCAGCCCGGTCATTCGACCTCGCAGGGGCCCTTTTTCCCCCGATGGCTGCCAGCGGCTTTAAAAAGTGTGATCTCTGTAAGAAACTCATGTCTCTTACAGACACTCATGACTTCTGCCTCGGCCCAGATCATGACTCCCTGATCCTGTTCTAAATTGTATATCGGCAAGACAACTCGTCCTCTTCGTACAAGATTAAGTGAACATAAGTACAGTATATTGAAAGCAAAGTTAGAAACATCGTTAGTTCAACACTGTCTTTCTAGTGCTCATACAATTGCTGATTTTAGATGCACGGTGCTAGACTATGTTCCTGTTAATCTTCGTGGAGGTGATCGGGGGAAGTTGCTGCTGCAGCACGAACAACGATGGATCTTTAATTTGCATACACTTGCCCCACATGGCCTCAACGATAAAATTGATTGGACTTTGTTCTTTTAATTGGTCTCTGTGGAGTTCGTGACCTACATTCTTTTGGGTGGTAGTTAAGTTAGATTCTGCAGGAAATGACGTTAGTTCTTTACAGCGTATTGGAGTATAAAGGTGGGTGCTTCAGTATGTGATGTCAGCAGTGATCGCTTTTTTAGGTCGGAGGCACTTGTTGCCCGCACTAATAACTTCTTACTGTTATAGAGATGTAGTTACTATGCTCGAGTTCATTGTCCCTGAGGAAGCCAGTTAAGGCGAAACGAAAGCTTTTGTTGGACTATTAAGAACTGTCTCGGCATTGACTCTGCTTCTCTGGCTGTCGGATTTGTATTTGGAAACTGTCAAAAGTGTGTGTGGTCCTGTGACGGCGTGAGAATTTTCAACAAAACCTCAAAGTTGAGTATACTATTTACATTGGAGATGTTGTTATACTTCATTTTATAAAACTCCTTTATTGTTTCTTTGTAGGTTGAATAGCCTCTACGGGGCTGGTTAGTGCTGCCTTGGATATCCATACACACTTGGAATATATTGAGTATATTAGAATTTTTTGAAATCCCGAAAAAGTACTTTTAGGTGATTGTGTGAATTTTTAATAAAGATATAATTTGATAAGAATTAGTGATATTTAATTGGAATAATAAATTATAAAAAGGCTTGGGCCCGTGATGTGGAATTTACCATCTACCCCTATGGTGACTCGTTTCGCCAAGTGTTGGGGAAGATTTCTCTGAGGCCTGTTTGCCTTTATTGAATTGTTGATTGGATATAACAATTGATATTTGTAAAAAAAAGGGGGGAGTTAAGGAAGGTTGGTGCTTGGTAGTTTGTCTTATTTCCCTTCCTTGCAGTTCTTTGGTGTGGTCCCTGATCTGTGTGCCATGCGGCAAAATGTCCTCAAAAGCTTTGAGGAGTCGGCAGCACCAGCGGGAGCGTATCTTCTCTGACTCTGGCCGGGCTCGGACCTCGTCGGAGGCTTCGACGTCTCGGGACTCTGGTCCTGAGCATCGTCGAAGTTCCTCTGAAAGGGGGTCTCCTACCCGGGAACATCATCGGAAGAAGAAACCCGCGAGGGCGGGATCGGTGGACGCTCCTGGTTCCTCGAGGGCCAGGTCGCATAGCCCCGATTCCCGTCCCGGGTCCTCGGAGACGGAGAGGCCGTCAAAACATCCTCGACTCGAGGTGGACTTGCCCGCTCACGTGAGTACTGTTGTCCTCGTTGACTCGCCTCCGAAGGACCCGACGTCGGGGCCCAAGTCGGGGGCTGCTGGGTCTCCTGAGCTCGGACTCAGGTTGACGGCCTTGGAGAGCAGTCTGACTGCCTTCTTGGACCAGCAGCGGGTATTGATCGCTGGCCTCGCTGGTGCTTCTGCCCTGACCGCCGGGACGTCGACCTCCAAATCGACCCCGGAGACCGAGCCGATCCTCGAGTCCATGAGGGCTCGAGTCGATCCTCGGTCGAGGTCTCCTTCGGCCTCCCATTCGGGACCGAGGTTGTCGACGCCGACTCCCTCGGCGTCGGAGCGGATAGCATCGGTGCCCGCCCGACCGGAGCCGATCGACTCCTCCTCCGAGGAGTCGGCCTGGGAATCTGAGGACGAACAGTCACCTGGTTCCTTTCGGACTCGGTGTGTCCCTTCGGACTCCCCCGAGTCCGAACCTCGGAGACGGTCCCCCCCGGAGGATACCCGGTTCTCGGACTTCGTGAGGGATATGGCCAAGGCCTTGGCCTTCCCTGCGGATCCCGAGGAGGAGCCTCGAGTCGAAGAACTCGATGCCCTCCAATATGACTCTCCCCCGAAGGAGGCCTTTATTGTACCGGTTCCTCCGATGCTGGAACGACTTCTCTTCCGCATGTGGGAGAGCCCGGCATCGTCGCCGGTGTTAAGCAAGCGGGTCGATTCCATTTATCGAGTCCGCAAGAGTCCCGGCTTCCAGAAGGCACAACTACCGCACCATTCCATGGTGGTGGAATCGGCCATGCATAGACTAAAGAGTCAAAAAATGCACTCCTCGGTGCCCCCTGGTAGGGAAGCCCGAAGCCTGGATGCCCCTCGGTAGGAAGTGCTTCCAGGGCTCTATGCTTGCTTGTCGAGTCCAGACCTACCAGCTCTACATGGGCATGTATCTCCAAGACCTGGCTAAGGAAATAGCCGGGTTCTCTGCTGGTCTCTCCGACGAACCTTTGCAGAGGTTCCAATCCTTGTCTACTGGTATTCGAGAGTGCTCCAAGTTTATCTCTCGAGCAGCCTACGATGGTTTTGAGGCGTCGGCCGGCATCGGTGGACGCCGCCAGGCTTGGCTTCAGACGTCCGACCTCGAGCCCTGGGTACAGGACAAGTTGGTCGATGTCCCCTGCCGAGGTGATAACCTCTTTGGCAAGCCCATGGATGAGAAGGCTGCACAAATCGAGACGGAGACTCTCACCAGGACTCGTCTCTCGAGGAAGACCTCTGCCCCTTCTCAAAAGAAGGCCTCGGGGGAAAAGCCCTTTTACCCGAGGAAAGGTGCTGCCTATAAATACTACCCTCAATATCCGGCCTCAGTGGCTCCCCCACAGGGAAAGCAGGCCAAGGGACGGGGTAATGGGTCCCGTAGGCAGCAAGCCCCCAAGCCTGCACCACCGGCCCCTGCTCAGCAGGGTGGGGTTTTTTGACTTCCTCAGCATAGCCTCTCCCCCTCAGCTGGTTTCTCTCAGCACAGGAGGCCGGCTGGTCCACTTTGCCCATAGGTGGTCCACCATCACCACAGATACCTGGGTACTTCACATAGTTCAAAAGGGTTATCTTCTTCACTTTCACCAGGTACCTCCCTCCTACTTTCCAGGGGAGCCTCCCAGACTGCCTTTGCACAGGGACTTACTACTTCAGGAGTTAGCAAGTCTTGTTCAGGATCAAGCCGTGGAACCAGTGCCCCACCACCTGAAGGGCCAGGGGTTTTACTCCAGGTACTTCCTGATTCCAAAAACAACAGGAGGCCTCAGGCCCATCCTGGACTTGCGAAACCTCAACAAGTTCCTTGCAAAGGAAAAGTTCAAGATGCTTACCCTTGGAATTCTGCTGCCCTACCTCCAGCAGGGAGACTGGCTATGCTCCTTGGATCTGAAAGATGCATATACTCATATCCTCATTCATCCGGACCACAGGCAATATCTCAGATTTGTTGTAGGAGGAAATCATTACCAGTACAGGGTACTGCCCTTTGGCCTATCCTCCGCACCCAGGGTGTTCACCAAGTGCCTCGCTGTGGTGGCGGCTTATCTGAGACGTCAAGGTCTGTTTGTGTTCCCATACCTGGACGACTGGCTCATCAGAGCCCAGTCTTCCCAAGAGGCCACTCACGCCACTCAGCGCACTGTGGCCCTGCTCCAACACTTGGGTTTTGTCATAAACTTCGCAAAGTCCACTTTGCTCCCCTCTCAAAATCTCGAGTTCATCGGCGCCCGGTTGGACACACTTCAGGCGCGGGCCTTCCTCCCTCTGGACAGGGCCAGGCGGCTCATGGACCTCGCCGGCCACTTTCACAGCAATGCGCTGGTCCCAGCCAGACATTTTCTGCGACTGCTCGGCCATATGGCTTCCACGGTCCA
This sequence comes from Ichthyophis bannanicus, assembly GCA_033557465.1. NCBI lineage: Eukaryota > Metazoa > Chordata > Amphibia > Gymnophiona > Ichthyophiidae > Ichthyophis > Ichthyophis bannanicus. The sequence goes on along the minus strand of CM066032.1, from coordinate 114,088,820 downwards.
TGTGACACCCAATGCCCGACTGAACATGCGTCCTGCTCAGTGGTGCCTTCGCAATCAATGGCATCAGGCCACGGGGAGCCTAGCGGACTCCGTGCAGATCTCCGACCAGCTGGTCTCTTCTCTACAATGGTGGCTTCATCTGCCCAACCTAGTACTAGGAGTGACTTTTCAGCCCCCTACGCATTCTCACGTCCTGACGACCGATGCTTCTCTCCTAGGTTGGGGTGCACATTGCCAGGAGGCCTGTACTCAAGGCCTCTGGACTCCTTGGGAGTCTGCTCAACAGATAAACTTCCTAGAGCTCAGAGCCATCCGCCTAGCGCTCAAAGCATTCTCTCACCTGTTTTCTCACCAGTCGGTGATGATACAGACGGACAATCAGGTTGCAATGTTCTACGTGAACAAACAAGGCGGAACAGGCTCCTTCCTTCTCTGTCAGGAGGCACAAAAACTATGCTCTTGGGCTGTCCACCACGGCATCATCCTCAAGGCTGTCTATCTCCCAGGTCAAGAAAATTACCTGGCCGACAAGTTCAGCAGGATCCTCCAGCCACACGAGTGGAGGTTGGACCCGCTGGTGGTTCAGCGGATCTTTCTCAAGTGTGGCCTCCCCACCATGGATCTGTTTGCCAGTCCTCTGAACCGGCAGCTGCCCAGATTCTGCTCTCGTCAGCCACATCCTCTCCGGGTAGCGGCGGATGCTTTTCTAATTCCATGGTCCACCGGCCTCTTGTATGCCTTTCCTCCCATGCCACTGGTGTCTCGGACGCTCTTCAAGGTTCTCCGAGACAAAGCATCGCTGATCTTCGTGGCTCCCCGGTGGCCGAGACAACCTTGGTTCCCGCTTCTGATGCAGCTAGCGGTAGACACTCCTCTTCCACTGGGATTTCAGCCCGACCTCCTGTCGCAGGATCAGGGGACTCTCCTACACCCCAATCTCCGGTCCCTTCATCTGATGGCCTGGCTGCTGAAAGGGTAGTCCTTGCTCCTCTGCAGCTACCTCCAGATGTGGAGGAGGTCGTCTTGGCCTCCCGGCAGCCCTCCACCCGGAAGTTCTACGCTCTCAAGTGGCGTCGGTTCTCCGTCTGGTGTACTCAGCAGTCTCAAGATCCTTTCTCCTGTTCAGCATCAGTGGTCTTGCAGTACTTGCTCTCTCTCTCCAACCTTGGACTTAAGTCCAACTCGGTAAAAGTCCACCTCAGTGCTCTTTCTGCGCATCACCTGCCAGTGGATGGTAGACCTCTTTCCAGCCACCCTCTGGTGGCTCGGTTTCTCAGAGGCCTCCTTCTCCTTAAGCCACCTTTGCGCCCGCCAGCCCCGGACTGGGATCTTAATGTGGTGTTGCAGCGGATCACCTGTCCGCCTTTTGAGCCTATGGCTACCTGTCCGCTCCGTTTTCTTTCGTGGAAAACCTTGCTCTTGGTAGCCCTCACTTCGGCTAGACGCGTTAGTGAGCTACAGGCCCTGGTTTCTGATCCTCCTTACACTAGGTTCTACAAGAACCGGGTAGTCCTACGGACTCACCCTAAATTTCTTCCCAAAGTGGTTTCCCCTTTTCACATCAACCAGGAGGTGGTACTTCCGACCTATTTTCCCAGGCCGCACTCCAGCCGAGCTGAAATGGTCCTGCATACCCTGGACTGTAGGAGGGCGTTGACCTTCTACCTTGACCGTACGCGGGAGCACCGAAAGGCTGTTCAGCTCTTCGTGTCTTATGACCCCAACACGTTGGGGCTCCCTGTCTCCAAGCGTACTCTGTCCATCTGGATTGCAGACTGCATCGCTTGGGCTTACGAGGCTGCGGGCCTCGTGCTGGAAGGTAGAGTCACAGCTCATCGTGTTCGGGCGAAGGCTATGTCAGTAGCTTACCTCCGCTCTGTTCTATTGGCAGACATCTGCCGGGCCGCTACTTGGTCTTCAAGCCAGACTTTTGCAGCCCATTACTGCCTGGAGAGGGAGTCCCGCAGGGACAGTGCTTTCGGACAGGCAGTCCTCCGTAACCTCTTTGAGGTATAGGCAACTCCTACCCTCTGTCCCGGATGTTGGGCTACCGGTTGGAGACATATTCAGAGAAGATTCCTTCCTTCTGTGCTACTGAGCTTGAGGGAGCTCATTTTTGTGCTTAGGGTCTCCGGTAGCCTTAAGCTTGGGAGTCCCATATGTGAGGACTGACTTCCTGCTTGGTCCTGGAGAAAGCGTAGTTACTCACCTGTAACAGGTGTTCTCCAGGAGCAGCAGGAATCAGTCCTCACAACCCTCCCTCCTCCCCTTGGAGTTGCAGTTATATGCTTTCGTTTTTGCTAATTTTTGCTGTCTTTTAGCTATGTCATCTGACTGAGCAAGATGGCACCCTTGGGCGGGAAGAGGACCACGCATGCGCGCTGCAATTCCCAAAGGCTTTCTTTGAAAGCTGGGGAAAATTGCTCCGCGAGGGCTCCGTCGGCGCCGACGTCACCCATATGTGAGGACTGATTCCTGCTGCTCCTGGAGAACACCTGTTACAGGTGAGTAACTACGTTTACTCACCTGTAACAGGTGATCTCCGGGAACAGCGGGAATTTAGTCTTCACAACCCACCCTCCTCCCCTAGGAGTTGTATCTCTTTCTCTTTCCCTCTTTGTCTCATCTATAAACTCAACTGGAGAGGGACAGTTGGGAACGGCGGGAAGGCAGCACGCAGGCGCTGTGGGATGCTCCCAAAAGCTTTCCTATTGGACGCTGGGGGGCGTTCCCACGCAGGCTCTGTCGGTACCGACGATACCCATATGTGAAGACTAAATTCCTGCTGTTCCCGGAGATCACCTGTTATAGATGAGTAGCTATGCTTTCTTGTGGTCGTGTTTGCCTCCGCACGACGCCTACCGGTACCGCCAGTTCTTTTCTTTTTAAATAAATGAAACAATTCAGAATTTTTTCTTCAGAAACTTTTCTTTTTTGGTGCTAGGCGCCATTTTGGGCATTAGGCCCTATTTTTCCTTAAAAATGGAAAAACGTGCTAATGGTTAAAAAAAAAAAAAAATGCACTAAGTGTGGCGGTACCATCTCCGTCACCGACACCCATGACTGGTGCCTTAAATGTTTAGGCCCAGACCATTCTCCTTCGGAGTGTCTCTTGTATGGGGATGACTAAAAGAGGAAGACAGAATCGGACTGCAAAGCTCGGTACCCTCTTTTCTTCGGATGCCAGGTCCATTGCATCGACATCTTCAAGAGCCTCTTCTTCCTCCCATGGATCTCAGGTAACTAAACATAAAAGCCGGTCCTCAAGGGTAGCTCTCCTGCAAAGCATCGAGAAGCCATTGGCATTGCCCTTGAGGGAACCACACCGGCAAAACAGCCCCGGCGGGAGGCTTCAGCCTCCAAAGCATCAACGGGGTTCCAGGGTGTTCTCGAGGCCTCGTCCTCGACAGAACTACTGGTGCCATGCTTAGGGGTCCCGGCCGCCTTCACCGGTACCAATACCCAGGCATCGGCAGCGTCGATAGACCAGAGATTCCTCGCTATCAAGCTCAGTATTGCAGCTCTCCTTACAGCTGCAGTACCGTTGACACTGATGGTTCAACCATTACCAGCGCCAGTGCCGGCGCTGGTATAGGTGCCGGTGCAAATTTTTCCCATACCGTCTTTGGCTGGCATCGAGAGATCGGTACTGGATTAACTTGGTACCGACTTTGATCGATACCGAGATCGTGCCTTGCATGAACATCGTGATCAGAGATACTTCGAATCTTCCGTTTCTGATGACTCTGATAATTCTGCCAGTACCAGAGTGTTTCTCCTGGAAGATTCTTCTCCTCAACACAGAATGTCGCTTCTGAAGGGCATGTCTTTTCAGGATTTTATTTGTGATGTTGCCAAAGGCCTTTCAATCACTGTAGCTCCTGAAAAGGAACCTAGGGCAAAGGAATTGGAAATTCTCCAATATCCTAAAGCTCCAAAGGAGGCAGCCACTCTGCCCATTCATGAAATTCTTCATGATTTGATGCTCAGAATGTGGGAGACACCTTTGACCACATCTCCTCATTCTAGGAGACGTGATACCATGTATCAAGTTCCACCATGTCCTGGATTTCAAAAGACTCAGTTGCCACACCATTCAGTGGTAGTGGAGTCATCCATGCTAGGATGAAAAGTGCAAAGAGACATGCATCCAATCCTCCAGGTCATGAATGCAGGACTCTTGATGCTTTTGGGCGTCAAACTTTTCAGGCTTCCATGCTTTCGGCTAGGATCAGCTCATATATTTTATATATGGGAATGTTCCTCAGAGGTCACAGGAGATTTGGAGCTTATGAGCCCCCTTCTCCCAGATGAGACAAGACTTCCTTACTCTTGTCAGGCATGCTCAAGATGTCTCCAAGTTTGTAAATCATGCAGCCTTTGACTGCTTTGAATGCATCAGCAGAACCTCTGCTATTGCCATTGGTGCATGATGGATTGCTTGGCTTCAGGCATCAGACTTGGAGATTTGGGTACAGGATAAATTAGGCAACATTTATTTATTTTATTTTTATTTATTTACATTCTCTTATATACCGCACTATTCGGCATCAGCGCGGTTCACATAGAACAAAAAGTCTCAGTACAATAACAAGCATGAGTTTACAGATAACAAGGGAAGGAACTTGGATAACAAGGGAAACTATTTACAGTCTATTTACAGATGTAACACTACTGCATGGATACAAGTTATTAGGAACAGGTGCTAAGAATATATTTAATAATCAAAGCGATTCATCCTATGTCTGTTATTGAGAAACCACGAAACTGAATAGCTGGGTGGAATCACTGATGTCAGTGGGTGTCGATGGCTCTATAAGATGTTTGTTAAAGAGATGGAATTTGAGGGCTTTCCTGAATTGTGATAAACTGTTGATAGCCCGTATGCCAGGAGGTAGTGTATTCCAGCACCTAGGGGCACAGAGGATAAAGGCTCTATTGGCTGTGGAAGAAGAGCAGCTTGTAAGGGCCTTTGGGAGTTTTAAGGAGTTGATGGCTGAGGATCTTCTTGCTCTGTTTGGTGTGGTAGTATGAATAAGGTCAGATAAGGAAGGAGCGGAAAGCTTGTTGAGAGCTTTGAACGTGAGAAGTAGAGTTTTGAAGATAATTCTGGCCTGAATGGGTAGCCAATGTAATTGAATCAGCAAAGGAGTAACATGGTCAGTCCTGGCGGCCCCCTGGAGTACCCTTGCTGCGGCATTCATAGCCAGCTGTAAAGGGTTTAAGGTGGATTGAGGGAGACCTTGGAGAATAACATTGGCGTAATCGAACATCCCTTGCACAGGAGAAAACCTCTTTGGCAAAAATTGGCAGGAAAAGGCTAATGAGATAGATGCTGACAATATCACCTTAGATTGTCAAAATCTACAGCCACTCCAGCCAAAAAGAAACCCTATAAAAACCCTCTTTCAGCAAAACGAGGAAGTTTTATCCATCCTATACCCAGCAAAGCTAGGCTCACGCTCAAGTTGCCCAAAGGGGACAACAGCAATTCAAACAGCAGAAGAAGCCACAAGGCCTGAGAGTTCAACCAGCTCCGCAGGTTCAGCCCCCTCAAGGGCTTTGACTCCTTCCTAGAGAGCTTAACCTTCCTGCCTCTGAGGGGTCCGGAACCCCTAAATATTCCAGGCAGGCTGTGTCATTTTGCCAACTGATGACACCAAATAACAGAAAATTGGACTCTATTCATTGTAGGAGAAGGGTACCAGCTTCATTTTCACAACATGCCCCCTCCTACAATTTTAAGGTAGTTCAATTCCCAGACCTCTGCAGACAATCTGCTGGATCATGAGGTCTCAACACTTCTTGCCCAAGGGGCAATAGAGGAAGTACCCATTCTCCAGCAGGGTGCAGGGTTCTACTCCCCCTATTTTCTTATTCCAAAGAAAACAGGAGGACACAGACCCATTCTAGACCTCAGAGAATTGAACAAATACCTGTTCCGAGAGAAGTTCAAAATGATTTCTCTACGAACTCTTCTGCCATACCTTCAAAGTCAGGATTGGCTTTGCTCTCTAGACTTAAGGGATGCATATACTCACATTCTCATCCATCCAGATCACAGGAAATTTTCACGAAATGCATGGCATTAGTAGCTGCATTCCTGCGAACCCTAGGGATATTAGTCTTCCCTTACTTGGACGACTGGCTCATTCGAGCCCCCACGAGTGCAGAAGCCAGCTCTGCACTGTCTTGCACATTGCAAATCCTCCAATACTTGGGATTGGTCATAAACTTCCCAAAATCCCAACTTGTTCCTTCCCAGTCTCTGGAGTTCATAGGAGCCTGTTTAGATACCAGAGAGTCAAGGGCTTTACTTCCACAGGTCCGGTGTCTTCGCATAGTGCAACTAGCTTCTCAAGCAGCGGGAAAATCCTCCCTAACTGCTCGAGAACTGCTACAGTTACTGGGACACATGGCATCCACTGTTCATGTAGTTCCCTATGCTCGCCTCCACATGCGAGCAGCCCAGTGGACACAGGCCACAGGACGTCTGTCAGACAAGATATCAAACTCTCATCGACTGATCTTGTCCCTCCAATGGTGGCAATCACTGGAGAATCTATTAGTGGGGTCTCCTTTCCAACAACCCCTATTCCAGGCCACCCTAACAGATGCATCACAGGTGGGTTGGGGAGCACACCTGCATCATCTCTCTACCCAGGGCACCTGGACTCCACAGGAGGCTTGTCTTCACATAAACCTCCTAGAATTAAGAGCAAACTATCTAGCTCTTCGAGTATTCCATGCCCAGCTCAGCTACAAGACAGTCCTAGTCCAAACGGACAATCAAGTAGCCATGTTCTATGTGAACAAGCAGGGCGGAACAGGCTCTCTATTGTTATGCAACAAAGCTTTATGACCATGGGCCCTCGCCAGAGAGCATCAAATTCGCCTTCTCGTGGTATATCTTCCAGGCATTCAAAACCTTTGGGCAGACAAACTCAGACGAGTACTGTTGTCTCATGAATGGTCTCTCCACCTAGACCAGGTGACAAAGATATTTCACATCTGGGGGACTCCAGACATAGACCTCTTTGCAAGTCCACTGAATGCCAAACTTCCCCAGTTCTGTTCCAGGATTCCGGCTCACAATTGCCAGGCAAGGGATGCCTTCCTCCTTCACTGGGGTCAGGACTTCCTCTATGCCTTCCCACCCATTCCCCTCATCCCCAAAACACTCTTCAAGCTTCAGAGAGACAGAGGTCGTATGATCCTCATAGCACCACGGTGGCCATGTCAAACATGGTATCCCAAGCTCCTACATCTCTCTCAAGCTGCACCTCTGGAGTTAGGGTGTGCTCCAGATCTCCTTTCCCAAGAGAGCGGGACGCTATGGCACCCGAATCCCCAGTCCCTGCATCTCACGGCCTGGTTGCTGAGAGCTTAAATCTTCAGGATCTCAAACTTTCCCAACAGGTAAAGGATATCCTTCAGGCTTCTAGAAAACCTTCCACAAGATGATCTTAAGCCTTCAAGTGGGAACGTTTTACTATATGGTGTTTCCAGAAGGGGTTAAACCCCCTGGTGATACCTTTGGAATCGATACTAGAGTGTCTACTTCATTTATCAAATTCTGGTCTGAAGACCAATTCAGTAAGAGTCCATCTTAGTGCAATTACAGCTTCCTATAAGCCTCTAAATGGATAACCAATTTTCTCTCATCCTCTCATATCCAGATTTATGAGAGGTCTTCTATTAACAAAACCTCCCATCAGACCACCACCGGTGGCATGGGATTTAAATCTAGTTCTCGGGCAGCTTATGAAACCGCCTTTTTAACCTTTAGCCACTACTACCCTGAAGCTTTTGTCCTGGAAGGTCATCTTCCTAATTGCAATCACCTTTGCATGCCGCATTAGTGAATTGCAAGCGTTAGTGGCTGATCCTCCTTACACTAGGTTTCACCATGATAAGATTGTCCTCAGAACTCATCCACACTTTATGCCAAAGGTGATTTCGCCTTTTCATTTAAATCAATCGATTTATCTTCCTGTATTCTTTCCGAGGCCTCATGCCTCTAATGCAGAGAAGAACCTTCACACTTTGGACTGTAAAAGAGCCTTGGCTTTTTACCTACAAAGAACACAGCAACCTAGAAAGTCTTCCCAACTTTTTATTGCTTTTGATTCTAGTCATTTGGGACTTCCAGTCTCCAAGAGAACTTTATCCAAATGGATTGCACAATGTATATCCTTTGCTTATGAGATTGTCTTCCTCTTCAAGGTCATGTCACAGCTCATAATGTGAGAGCCATGTCGGCCTCTATGGCTAACCTTCACGCTGTCTATTGATGACATTTGTCGAGCAGCCACCTGGGCTTCGGTACACACCTTTACAGTCCACTAGTGCCTAGATAAAGCCTCCCGTCGGGATGCTTTCTTTGGCCAGGCTATTCTTCAAAATCTCTTTCAGACTAGATACAACTCCTACCCACCAACCCTGGTAGGATGCCAGAGATCCATAGGAGGAAGCATGACCCACCTCACTATAGGTGGCAGCTTCCTGGGGTCATCTCCCTGGCTTCTTCAGCTAGGGAGTCCCCCATATGTGAAGACTACATTCCTGCTTGTTCCTGGAGATAGCGTAGTTACTCACCTGTAACAGGTGATCTCCGGGAACAGCAGGAATTTACTCTTCACAACCCACCCACCTCCCCTAGGAGTTGTCTTTGTCTCTTTCCTCTCTCCCTCTATCCTTTCACTCAGCTACAAATTTAACTGAAGAGGGACAGTTGGAAAGTCAGGAAGGCAGTGCCCATGTGCTGAGGGATGCTCCCAAAAAGCGTTCCTATTGGACGCTGGGGAGCGTTCCTGTGCAGGCTCCGTCGGTACCGATGATACCCATATGTGAAGACTAAATACCTGCTGTTCCCGGAGATCACCTGTTACAGGTGAGTAACTACGCTATCTGGGAAGTAGGGAATATATGGTCTGTCAATGATTTTAAAAAACTTATGAATGAATTGTACTCTAACAAAGATTTTTAATAAGGCCATGGTGGGAGCATAGACCATGGCATAAAAGAAGCCTGACATGAAGTGCACTGGAACTCCCTCCCTAGCCAGATCCGAAGTACCAAAGACATCTCCGCATTCCGGAAACAGTTAAAAACCATGCTGTTTCATAAATATCTTGGAACTGAAACAGACATCTCTCAATAACTGTTAACCAGAACCCCCTGACCTACCCCCCCCCCCCCCAGCAAACATCTAAGAGACTACCGAAAACTGTCTACTGTCTAGTACTGTTACTTTCTGTGAAGATCAACAATGTTATCCCCCTGATGATAGGGCCCCCCTCCCTCTTTCTGTCAACTTGATTATTGTCCCCCTCCCCTTTTATGTTAAACTGCTTTGACCCGGTGAAAAGCAGGATATAAATGCAGTTAAATAAAATAAAAATAGTTTCTCTGGGACCAAGCAGGAAGTCAGTCCTCGCGTATGGGTGACGTCACAGAGGGAGCCCATGTGGGAACGCTTCCCAGTTTCCGAAAGAAGCTTTTGGAAGGCGCTCCACGACTGTTTCAGTCTTTCCGCCTGATGCCATCTTACCTTAGTTGTCTCTTTTTCTGCAGAGCCCTCCAGATGTAATCATGTCCCAGAATTAGATTCTTTTTTTTTCCTTATTTCTTTTCTTTTTTTGATATCACATGCTATACAGCATCTTTCTGCTGTCTCCGGGAACATTGGTTCCTCTATGCCGTGTGTCTTTTCAGGGTTTTTCCTTTTTCTCTCGGCATGTGGGATTTTTCTTTCGCATACCCACTGGTTGGTGAGGACATTGAGTCCTTTGATTTGGTGGAAGTCTTCTTTCCTGCCATGTCAAAGCCGGCCAGTAGCTTCAAGAAGTGCACTCAGTGTGGCTGGACCATCTCCATTATGGACTGCCACAGCTGGTGCTTTCAATGCCTCAAGCTTGACCACGAACCCTTGGACTGTGCTCTGCTTACAAATTATGCACAAGGGGCTTAAGAACTGGGAACAGCAGGGGGAATCGCTGTTCGATTCGGACATCAACCCTGGCATTGATCTCTGCATCGATGCCCTCAAAGGCCCCTGGGCCCACTCGGAGCTGAGGGGTTGCGGGGCACCAGAACAGCAACTCTTGATAAGTAGAGCCCTCAGAAGGATTGTACATCAACCTCAGTGTTGGTGATGCTGAGCCCAGAATGAAGATCCATTGGCATCGGCATCAGAGCTCTCAGCACTACTCCAAGGGCGAGAGCTGGTAGTAGCCCTCCAAATCGCCCCAGTGGGAGGAGTTGCTTCCTGAGGCCCTGGAGGATTGGCATGGGACCCCCAAGGCTGTAACCATCAGTCCTCCTGTCGAGGGAGTCGGCATCGGTGCTGAAGGCTGTGGCGCTGACTCCAGCGGCAGTGGAGACCTCTATCCTTGCAGAGGATGCAGGCCCTCAAGTGTAGCCTTGCTGAATTCTTGGCTCAGTAGGCGTCCAGGGACCTCAGGTTCCTCTACACCAATGACGGCTCTATCTATGGCAGGTGCTCTTTCTGGTGGTTCCAATGAGCGTTTGAGGTCCCTCTCGGTGCTTTGGGTTTGGACAGACAGCTGAGGGCTCCTTCGACTCTGCCCAACCGCCACTGGCATGGTTGCTATTCGAGACTGTACTTAGAGTTCCTCTCACACTCTGACTCTGGGAGATACAGGAGGAATCACCAGAGACTGCCCATCACTGTGATGTCCCCCAAATCCCTTGCCCCCATACAAACGAAGGAGGTCCCCTCCAGTTCTTGCAGGGCATGGTGAAGGCCTTGCCCTTCACTATTGAGGCAGAGGAGCTGGAAATCCTCCAGTATCCAGCTCCCCCTAAACAGGCCATTACAGTTCCAATTCACCCAATCCTGGAATGGCTTCTTTAGGATGTGGGAAACACCACTTATGGTGCCAACAGTGAGCCATCGCCTCAATTCCATGTATCGAGTGTGCAAGAACCCTAGGTTTGAAAAGGCATAACTCCAAGGTGGTGGAATTGGCCATGCATTGGATTAAGTTACAAGGTACACTTCTGTGTCCCCCGGGTAGGGAGGGCCCGCACCATGGACAGCTTTGGGAGGAATTGCTACCAGGACACTATGCTGGTGGCTTGGATCCAGTCATACCAGTTGTACATAGCTGTATGTTTGCATGAACTGGGGTGGGATCTTGCCAGGTTCTCAGCTTGTTTATCTGGAGAGCACCTTGAATGCTTCCAGAGCCTGGTGAGCAAAACAGAGTGCTCGAAGTATATCACCCAGGTGGCCCATGACTGGTTTGAGTCCATGGCTAGGGTGGCTGTGGTGGGTATTGGTGCCTGGCGTGGCTACAGTCCTCAGACTTAGAACAATGGGTTCAGTGTATCCATTGTCCCACTCATGCCACTGACTTGATCATCACACTATCTTCCTCCCCATTTGTACCCTCAGTACTCTGCTGTCCCTCTTCCCTGGTATGATCACTTGTGTACTCTTCTTATTACACTCCCCCTGCTTTGGCCTCAGCCTTCTCCCTCTTCTGTCTCTGGTCCATCTTGCTTCTGCTGTTGCATCACTTCCTCCACTCTCCAGCAATACCCTTCCTCTGACACTGTCTCCCCCTATCATCAAGCCCAAGCTTGGAACACAACATTCATCTCTGTCCCTGACCAAGTAACTCTTCTCTGGGTGAACTTGGACCCACACTCTATGGTACCACTCTGGCCTCTGCCGCCTTCGTATACACCATCGTTCTGAGCACTGCTAGCAGAATTGCCCATCACCTGACAATATCCCACTTCTGGCTCTGCCACTTACATTACTGTTCCTCCGTCCACACTGCCAAACACTCCTACTTTTCTATTCTCATCATTTCCTCTTCCAACTCCTCCCAGCAAATCTACTCTTTTCAGACACTCTGCTCTCTGTACTTCGGCCCAACTGGCCACCTTTCCTTTCCAGCAAAATCAATCAGCTTTGTTCCACATTTCCCTCTCTTCCCCCCCCCCCCCCCATCCCTATCTCACACCTGGTCCTCTTTCTGCCTAATTTCTTCCACTGAGCTGTCTCAAGGTCATCTCTACCTCCCACAAAACCACCTGTGCTCTCTACCCCATTCCTTCCCATTGGCTGCTAGAACCTTCTTGCTCGCCAACCACTCATTCTCTGTATTTTCAATTCGTCTGTCCACCGAGACATTCCCCCACCCCCTGGAAGCATGCTATCATTCAGCCAATTCTCAAGAAGCCTTCTCTTGAGCCCTCTACTCTTCCCACTGGTGTCCTGTTTCTAACCTTCCTTTCTCAGAAAATGTTTATTCCCAACTCTTTTCACCTTGACTCCACTCGTGCCCTTCACCAGTCTGGTTTTAGACCTGATCATAGCACCAAGGCAACCGTTCTTTCTCTGCTAAATGAACTCCATTTTGTGCACAGCCACGGTAATTTCTCTTGCTGTTTCACTTGATCTGTCTTCAGACTTGGAATCTAGTCGACTATTCCACTCTGCTTTCTTGGCTTCACGATTTTGGTCTCAAGGGAACTGTTTTACGTTGGTTACGCTCCTTTCTCACAGCCCAATCTTTCATCATCCAAGCAAGCACATCTATTTCCCCTCCTCCTCTTTCCTGTGAGGTCCCCAGGGCTCTGTCCTATCCCCACCCTCCTTGTCAGTGTTTTCCTGGCTCCTCTCACACTCATCATACAACATACCATGTCAACATACTATTATGTTGATAACATAATTCTCCAGGATCAAGCTGGAAGTCAGCCCTCACTTATGGGTGACGGCACCGACCAAGCCCGCGGGGAGCAATTCCCTAGCTTTCAAAGAGACTTTGGGATTGCAGCCACGCATGCGTGGTCCTCTTCCCGCCCAAACGTGCCATCTTGCTCAGTCTCCCTTTTTCCGCGGAGCCCTTCGGCCGCACCCTCGTCCCTTGGAAAAAGTGTTTTGTTTTCAGCCTCTGGGCTGTGGTTTTTCTGGTAGCACCAATCCTCTTCCGTCCTCCCCTGCTCTCCTTTTTCCCTCGAGCGAGGGGATATCCTTCCTGTAAAGGTTTTTCCCTTTTGCAGGCTTTGCGCCCTTTTTTCCCCCAACCTCTGGCTGCAAAGGTCTTCGACCTAGCGGGGGGACCCTTTTTGCCCCAATGGCCACTGGTTTTAAAAAATGCAACAGATGCTCCAAAAACATGCTGCTCATGGACACCCATGACTGTTGTCTTCGGTGTCTTGGGGTCGACCATGACCTGGAGCTCTGCTCTCTTTGCAAGAAAATGTCCCCTGAGGCCCTGCTCAGGCGTAAGCAGACGTCCGATGACATTTTCTGGAAGGTGGCCCCGGAATCCTCGGCGGCACCCTCGGTCCTTGCTCTGCTGGTGGGATCCCCTACTTCAGCTCCGCGCTCTCGGCGGCAATCCGACCAGGGGTCCCCTGAAGTGGAGAGGCGTAAGAAGGCCTCAAAAGTTGCTGTTAGGGGCTCCGGGCAAGCGTGATCGCTCCCGCGCTCTGTCGCTAAGCCCCCACGGCGTTCATGAGAGTCAGACAACGAGCAGCCTCGAAAGGTACTCTGTACAGATACTGAGGCCTCTGGCGATGGCGCCTGGTCTCCTGAGGCTCATCCCGGTGAGGACCCCTTCTCCTCCGTGCCAGACCCAGTAACCCCAGTGTCGGATTCACAGGGTCCCACGCCCACATGGGAGTCCTGAATGCTGACACTGGAGCGCAGCTTTTCTGCCTTCTTAACTGCCCAGCAGGCGCTCATGCTGAGCACGGCTGGCCCACGCCTCGAGATAGAGGTTCTTTCGAGGGGGACACCAAAACCCACCCTGGAAACCCCCGAGAGCCATGGGTCTCATGAGGGTCCTCGGCACCGGTCTCTTTTGTCTTCCCAGTCCTTGGGAGCACGATCCTCCGACTCCTCCTCGGACCTCTCGGGGTGGGGGTCAGATGGGGATACTTCCTTGGAGACTTGTGCCCACAGGGACCTCCCGTCGGACCTATCCCCACCAGCCTATCAGAGGCATTCGTCGCCCGAGGACACATCGTTCCAGACGTTCGTGCGGGACATGGCCGGGCCCTCATCCTGGCTACGCAGACTGAAGAGGAGCCGCGAGCTGAGGAGCTCAATATTCTTCAGTATGAGTCCCCGCCTCTGGAGTCTTACTGTCCCAGTCCCTCCCATATTGTCAAGGTTGCTCCTTTGCATATAGAAGACACCTGCTTAGGTCCCCATTGTGAACAAGTGCCTCGACATCATGTATAGGGTCCAGCATGGCCCGGGGTTCCGAAAGACCCAGCTGCCGCACACTTCCATGGTTGTGAAATTGGCAATGCGGAAGCTAAAAAGCCCGAAGTCTCGCTCTTCAGTCCCCCCAGGCAGGGAGTCAGGCCTTGCGCCCCAGGGTGTCAAAGGCTCTTATCAGGGTTCCATGCTCACTTGTCTTATTCAGGCATACCAACTGTATATGGGCATGTTCCTGCGTGACCTCGCCAAGGAGTTTGGCAGGTTCGCCACAGGCCTCGGGGGTGAACGCCTTCTAAGGTTCCATACCCTCCTGAAATCTGTTGCGGAGCGTTCGAAGTACTCCTGCGCCGCATATGAAGGGTTTGAATCCTCCGCCCGGACGGCGGCATCTGGCATCAGGGCCCCACACCAGGCATGGCTCCAGTCCTCGGACCTGGAGCAGTGGGTCCAAGAGAAGCTCCTGGACGTCTCTTGCCTCGGCGAGCAACTGTTTGGTAAACCTATGGAGGATAAGGCCGCTGAGATAGAAACATTCGTGACTCAACTAGTCTCTCATGCAAAACCACCTTCCTCCCTAGGAAGAAGCAGCAAACCAAGAAGCCGTTCTTCCAAAGGAAGGGGCTCCCCTACTTGGGGTTACATACCTTTCCTGCCCGCCTCTGCACCGCCTCCCAGCACGCAAGGGAAGGGAGGTGCACACGGCCACCGTAAACCTAAACAGCCTAAGGCCCAACCACTGGTGGTGCCCCAGCCTACACAGGGGTTTTGACGCCGATAGCATAGCCTCTCGCCCCCCTGGCAGATCTTCCGCCAGTGGGTGGGACGCCTGTCCCTGTTTGCCCCTCAGTGGGTGTTGATCACGTCGGACACCTGGGTCCTCCGGGTGATCCGAGATGGATACAGTCTCCGCCTGGACAGGCACCTTTCTCCCCAGCAGTCTCTGTTCTGCTCCTCGCGCACCAGACCTCCTTGCAGCAGGAACTCTCCAACCTCATCACCCAATGGGTGGTCGAGGTAGCACCTTCAGGGTCAGGGGTTCTACTCCCGCTACTTTCTCATTCCGAAAGACAGGGGGCCTGCACCCCATCCTCTACCTCAGAAACCTCATCAGGTTCCTGGTACGGAAGAAGTTGTCCATGCTCCTTGGATCTCAGGGACGCTTACGCCCACATCCTAATTCACCCCAGCACAGGCAATACCTGCGCTTCAGGGTGCAGGGGGAACACTACCAATACAGAGTGCTCCCCTTCGGGCTCGCGTCCGCATCATGGGTTTTCACAAAGTGCCTCTCTGCGGCCGTCGCCTCCCTCAGGCGGCAGGGCATACCTGTCTTCCCCTACCATGACGACTGGCCTCGCTGTCCCTCACATCCTGGAGGCTGAGCAGGTTGCTCTAGCGTCTGTGCCTTCTCCAGGACCAAGCAGGAAGTCAGTCCTCACATATGGGTGATGTCGGCGCCGACGGAGCCCCCATGCAGAGCATTTCCCCAGCTTTCACAGAAAGCCTTTGGGACTGCCAGCACGCATGCGCGGTCTCCTTCCCGCCCAAGGGTGCCATCTTGCTCAGTCGTCTTTTTTCCACGGAGCCCTACGGACGTGGTTCGTGTTCACCCGTGAAAAAAGTTGTTTTCGTGTTTTTTCTCGGTTCGACGCCGGTACACCGGTATCAAGCCCGGACTTCTTTTTTTTCATTTTTTGTCCTTCGTGACTAGCGTTCGCGCCATTTTTCTATTTTTCACTGGCAGCCCTGTCTATTGACCTTGCAGGGGCCCTTTTTCCCCCGATGGCTGCCAGCGGGTTTAAAAAGTGTGATCGCTGTAAGAAACTTATATCTCTCACTGACACACGACTGCTGCCTCCGCTGCCTCGGACCCGATCATGACCCGATGATCTATGGTCCATGTGGGAAAATGTCCTCGAAGGCGTTAAGGAGTCGGCAGCACCAGAAGGAAAAAATCTTCTCTGACTCCGCATCCGGCCAGGCCCGGACTTCGTCAGAGGCCTCGACGTCTCGGGATTCCAATCCCGAGCATCGCCGGGGATCCTCTGAGAGGGGGTCTCCCTCGCGGGAGCATCGCAGAAAGAAGAAACCCGCGAGGGCGGCGTCGGTGGATGCACTTGGCTCCTCGAGGGCCAGGTCGCATAGCCAGACCGCCGTCCCGGGTCTTCGGAGTCGGAGAGGCCTGCAAAACAACCTTGTGTGGAGCTGGAGTCCCCGAGTCACGTGAGTGCTGTAGTCCTCGTGGACTCTCCTCCGGGGGTGCCGACGTCGAGGGCTGCTGAGTCTCCTGAGCTCGGATTCAGGTTGACGGCATTGGAGAGCATCTTGGCTGCCTTCATGGAACAGCAGCGGGCACTGATCGCCAGTCTCACCGGTGCATCTTCCCTGACCACTGGGACATCGACGTCCAAGTCGATCCCGGAGGCCGAGCCGATCCTCGAGTCCATGCGCTCTCGAGTCGATCCTCAGCCAAGGTCTCCCTCGGCCTCCCGTTCGGGACCGAGGTTGTCGACGCCGGTACCCTCAGCATTGGGGTGGATAGCATCGGTGCCTGCCCGACCGGAGCCACTCGATTCCTCCTCCGAGGAGTCGGGCTGGGAAACGGAGGATAAGGAGTCCCCGGACACCTTTCGGACCCGATGTGTCCCTTCGGACTCACCGGAGTCCGAACCTCGGAGATGGTCCCCCCCGGAGGACACCCGGTTCTCGGATTTCGTGCGGGACATGGCCAAGGCCTTGGCCTTCCCCACGGATCCCAAGGAGGAGCCGAGGAGCTCAAGGCCTTGCAGTATGACTCTCCTCCCAAGGAGGCCTTTACTGTACCGGTTCCTCCGATGCTGGAACGGTTTGCTCTTCCGCATGTGGGAGGTGCCGGCCTCGACGCCGGTTCTGAGCAAGCGGGTTGATTCCATCTATCGAGTCCGCAAGAGCCCCAGATTCCAAAAGGCACAGCTACCGCACCACTCCATGGTTGTGGAATCAGCCATGCATCATCTGAAGTCAGAAGATGCATTCCTCGGTGCCTCCCGGCCGGGAGGCCTGGAACCTGGATGCCCTCGGTAGAAAGTGCTTCCAGGGCTCTATGCTTGCTTTCCGTGTCCAGACCTACCAGCTGTACATGGGCATGTGCCTTCGAGACCTGGCAAAGGAGATTGCTGGGTTCTCTGCTGATCTCTCCGAGGAACCTTTGCAGAGGTTCAAGGCCCTGTCATCGGGGATCCGAGAGTGCTCGAAGTTTATCTCTCGAGCAGCCTATGATGGCTTCGAGGCTTCGGCCAGTGTAGTCGCGGCCTGCCTCAGTGCACGCCATCAGGCTTGGCTACAGTCATCGGACCTCGAGCCCTGGGTGCAGGACAACAAGTTGGTCGATGTCCCCTGCTGAGGTGAAAATCTCTTTGGCAAGCCCATGGCTGAAAAGCTGCGGAACTCGAGTCCGAGACTCTCAACCGGACAAGGCTGTCCAGGAAAACCTCTGCTCCTTCTCAGAAGAAGGGCTCGGGAAAAAAGACCTTTTACCTGAGGAAGTCATCTGCCTACAAATCATACCCTCATTTTCAGGCCTCCACAGCTCCCCAGCAGGGTCAGCAGGCCAAGGGGCAGGGACATGAGCCCCGTAGGCTGAAAACCCCCCAGCCACCAGATCCGGCTCCTGCACAGCAGGGAGCGGGGTTTTGACTCCAGTGGCATAGCCTCTTCTCCTCAGCTGGCCCCTCCCAGCACAGGAGGCTGACCCTGTATGCCCACAGGTGGTCAGCCGTAACAAGGGATACCTGGGTGCTAAGCATAGTCCAGAGGGGCTGTCTCCTCCACTTCCACCAGGTACCTCCCTCCTACTTTCCAGGGGAGCCTCCAAGACTCCCTCTGCACAGGGACTTACTCCTGCAGGAGTAAGCAAGTCTTCTGAAGGAACAGGTGGTGGAACCGGTGCCTCACCACCTGAGAGGTCAAGGCTTCTATTCCAGATACTTTCTAGTACCAAAAAGAACAGGAGGCCTCAGGCCCATCCTAGACTTGCAGAATCTCAAGTTCCTGGAGAGGGAAAAGTTCAAGATGCTTACCCTTGGAATCCTGCTGCCCTACCTCCAGCAGGGAGATTGGCTATGCTCCTTCAACCTAAAGGATGCTTATACTCACATCCTTATTCATCCAGACCACAGACAACATCTCCGATTTGTAGTGGGAGGAAACCATTACCAGTACAGGGTAACGTCCGCCCCCAGGGTTTTCACCAAATGCCTGTCAGTAGTGGCGGCCTATCTCAGGGCTCAAGGACTCTTTGTCTTTCCATACCTGGACGACTGGCTCATCAGGGATCAGTCTCCACAGGAGACCAATCAAGCCACCCTCCGCACTGTCGCTCTTCTCCAGCATCTGGGGTTTGTCATAAACTTCGCAAAGTCCGCTTTGCACCCCTCACAGAACATGGAGTTCATAGGAGCAAGACTGGACACCCTTCAAGCAAAGGCTTTTTCGCCGGTGTACAGGGCCCACAGACTGATGGACTTGGCCAGCCAATTCCACGGCAATTCTCTGGTCTCCGCCACACAATTCCTGAGGCTCTTAGGCCACATGGCATCCACGGTCCATGTAACTCCAAATGCCCGTCTACACATGAGGCCAGCTCAGTGGGGCCTCAGAACTCAGTGGCTGCAGGCCACGGGAAAGCTACTAGTTTCTTCTCTACAGTGGTGGCTTCATCTTCCGAATCTGCTAAAAGGGGTGCCTTTTCAAGCACCTCGACATTCTCAAGTGCTGACAACCGATGCTTCTTTCCAAGGTTGGGGTGCACATTGCCAAGGAGCATGCACCCAGGGCCTCTGGTACCCTTGGGAGTCCGCACAGCAGATCAATTTCCTAGAGCTCAGAGCAATCCGCTTAGCCCTCTGGACTTTCTCTCATGTCCTCTCTCGCCAGTCCATCTTGGTGCAGACAGACAATCAAGTTGCCATGTTCTATGTGAACAAGCAGGAGGGCACAGGGTCCCGACCTCTCTGTCAGGAGGCACAGGATCTGTGCTCCTGGGCAGTCAATCATGGCATACTTCTCAAGGCGGTCTATCTCCTTGGACAAGAGAATTACCTGGCAGACAGATTGAGCAGGATTCTGCAGCCACACGAATGGCAGTTGAATCCTCTGGTGGTTCAACAGATCTTCCTAAGATGGGGTCTTCCCACCATAGATCTCTTTGCCAGTCCATTGAACCGTCAACTGCCCAGTTTCTGCTCCAGGCAACTGCATCCTCTCAGAGTAGCAGCGGATGCCTTTCTCATTCCATGGTCTACAGGCCTTCTATATGCGTTTCCTCCCACGCCTCTAGTGTCCGACACTGTTCAAAGTGATCTGGGACAAGGCCTCTGTGATCCTGGTGGGCCCCCAGGTGGCCAAGGCAACCCTGGTTCCCACTTCTTTTACAACTAGCGGTGGACACTTCTCTTCCGCTGAGGATGCAACCCGATCTCCTGTCTCAGGAGCAGGGATCTCTCTTACACCCCAACCTCCAGTCCCTCAATCTGATGGCCTGGCTGCTGAAAGGGTAGTTCTAGCACCCTTACTGCTGCCTAGGGAAGTGGAGGACGTGGTCTTGGCCTCTAGGAGGCAGTCCACTCGGAAGTCTTATGCCCTTAAGTGGCGTAGGTTCTCCACCTGGTGTGCTCAACACAAGGAGGATCCTTTCTCATGCCTGGTACCAGTGGTGCTGCAGTATTTGCTTCACCTGTCCAACCTAGGCCTCAAATCCAACTCTGTTAGGGTCCATCTCAGTGCTCTCTCAGCGCACCATTCATCGGTGGAGGGTCAGTCTCTCTCAAGCCACTCTTTAGTGGTTCGCTTCCTCAGAGGCCTCCTTTTGCTTAAGCCTCCAGTTCGTTGTCCTGCCCCTGAGTGGGATTTGAATGTGGTCTTGCAACAGCTTACTTGCCCACCATTTGAGCCTATGGCTACTTGTCCTTTGCGTTTTCTCTCCTGGAAAGTGTTGTTTTTGGTAGCTCTTACCTCAGCAAGGCGAGTGAGCGAGCTTCAAGCCTTGGTGTCAGATGCACCATACACTAGGTTCTATAGAAACAGAGTAGTCTTACGGACTCACCCTAAGTTCCTTCCTAAGGTGGTCTCCTCCTTCCACCTCAACCAGGAGGTGGTTGTTCCAACTTTCTTTCCCGGGCCGCATGCCAGCCGGGCTGAGATGGTCGTGCATACCCTGGACTGTAGGAGGGCGTTGTCCTTCTACCTTGACCGTACACAGGGACACCGAAGGGCTGTTCAGCTCTTCGTTTCTTTTGACCCTAATAAGTTGGGGTTACCTGTCTCCAAACGTACCCTGTCCATTTGGGTAGCAGACTGTATCACCGGGGTGTACAGGGCAGCCAGCCTCTCCTTACAGGGTCGAGTCACGGCTCACCGTGTCAGGGCGAAGGCTGCGTCAGTGGCTCATCTGCGCTCTGTTCCGTTGGTAGACATCTGCAGGGCCGCTACTTGGTCTTCAAGCCAGACTTTTGCGGCCCACTACTGCCTCGAGAGAGAGTCCCGCAGGGACAGTGCTTTCGGACAGGCGGTACTCCGTAATCTCTTTGAGGTATAGGCAACTCCTACCCTCCGGCCCTGGTGTTGGGCTACCGTTCGGGGGTGTTCTCAGAGAAGGTTCTTTTCGTACATGCTGAGGCTCTAGAGGGAGCATATTTTTTCAGCTTTGGGTCCCTGGTAGCCTTAAGCTGGGGAATCCCATATGTGAGAACTGACTTCCTGCTTGGTCCTGGAGAAAGAGTAGTTACTCACCTGTAACAGGTGTTCTCCAGGAGCAGCAGGAGTCGGTCCTCACAACCCTCCCTCCTCCCCTTGGAGTTGCAGTCATATGATTTATTTTGTTTTTTGCTGTCTTTTAGCTAGGACAAGGTACTTCAGGCCGGAGGGCCAGGGGTTCAAGTCCCACCTGGGGACAGCAATCTCAGGCCGGAGGGACTGGGATTTCTAGTCCTGTAGGCACTCCTTGTGGTCTTGGGCAAGCCACTTAACCCTCCATTGCCCATGTTCCCTGTAAGTATTAGCGTATGTGTCTCATATCCCTCGTGTTAAATGTATCCCCCAATTGACCGCTTTGACCCGGTGAAAAGCGGGATATAAATACAGCTAAATAAATAAATAAATATATCGTCAGACTGAGCAAGATGACACCCTTGGGCGGGAAGGGGACCGCGCATGCGTGCTGGCAGTCCCAAAGGCTTTCTGTGAAAGCTGGGGAAATGCTCCACATGGGGGCTCCGTCGACGCCGACGTCACCCATATGTGAGGACTGATTCCTGCTGCTCCTGGAGAACACCTGTTACAGATGAGTAACTACTCTCTCCGGAGGAGGTCGAGGAGGTTCTCCTCATGTTGAGGCAAAACTTGACAAGATGGGCGTACGCCTTTAAATGGTGCCAATCTGGTGCTCTGAGCTTCAGATTGATCCGTTCTCCTGTTCTACCCAGTGGGTTCTTCAGTATCTCCTCCACCTCTCAAAGGCAGGGCTGAAGTTCAGTTCGGTCAGGGTACACCTGAGCGACATTTTGCCGAGCCACCTCCCCATCAAGCGGAAACCCCTCTCGGGGCAGCCCTTGATCTCCCGCTTCATGCTCTTGTTCTCTAAGCCTCCCATCCGGCCTCCTCCAGCGGAGTGGGACCTCAGCGTGGTGATTATGCAGCTCACATGACCACCCTTCGAGCCGATGACGACGTGCTCGCTTTGGCACCTCTCCTGGAAGGTGTGGTTTTCCTGGTGGCTTTGACTTCGGCTCAACGAGTCAGCGAACTCCAGGCCCTCATGGCTGAGGCTCCATGCACCAGGTTTTACAGGAACAGGGTGGTCCTCCGCACCCACCCCAAGTTCCTACTGAAAGTGGTCTCGGACTTTCATCTCAGTCAGGAGACTGTCCCACCGACCTTCTTCCCAATACCACATGCCTGACCGGGCATCAGCAGTATTGCATACACTCAACTGCAAGAGGGCTCTCGCCTTCTACCTGCAGTGTACCCAAGCTCATCGCAAGTCCGACCAGCTCTTTGTCGCCTATGATCCCAATCGCCTGGGGCATTGAGTCACTAAACGCACCTTCTCTGTTTGGATGGTGGACTGCATTACCTTCGCCCAAGCAAAGGTGAGCACCCCACTGGATCGACAGGTCACTGCAGACGGCATCGGGGCCAAAGTGGCTTTCATGGCTTTGCTGCGCTCAGTGCCTCTGGACATCTGCCATGCTGCGACCTGGTCTTCAGCGAACACTTTCACTTCTCACTATTGCCTAGAGAGGGAGTCCCACTGGGAGAACGCCTTCGGCCAGGCTGTATTCTTTAATCTGTTTGGGGTATAAGCAACTCATGCCCTCTGACCCTTCTTCGGCTACCGAGAGCTTTGCCCCGGAGACCCGAAGACTCTGGCTCCTTCGGGCATTGACTTAAGCTCCGGCCTCATGGAGGTGGGTTTGGGTTTCAGGTTCGGTAGTCTGTAGCTGGGGAGTCCCATAAGTGAGGACTGACTTCCTGCTTGTTCCTGGAGAAAGCATAGTTACTCACCTGTAACAGGTGTTCTCCAGGGACAGCAGGAATCAGTCCTCACTACCCTCCCACCTCCCCTGAAGAGTTGCAATTTTTGTCCTTCCCTTGCCATCTGCTGCTTAGGGCTCTAGCTAGGGGACCTGACTGAGCAAGATGGCACCTTTGGGCAGGAAGAGGACCACGCATGTGTGGCAGCAATCCCAAAGGCTTGCTTTGAAAGCTGGGGAATTGCTCCGTGCAGGCTCTGTCGGTGCCGACATCACCCATAAGTGAGGACTGATTCCTGCTGTCCCTGGAGAACACCTGTTACAGGTGAGTAACTACGCTTTCTCTTCCACATTAACCCTACTATCCTGGATATGTCTCCACTGAACTCTTGCCTCACTCATGTCGTCTCCTGGCTCTCTAATTTCCTACACCTCAACCCCTCCAAATCTGCTGCAGTTTGGTTCACCTTCAGTGCCCCCTGCCCCTACTCTCGCTGGCGCTGCTAGTCCACTAGCATTGTCGTTCCGGTACCTAGGTGTCATCCTCTGACTCCCTTTCCTTCTGTGACCATCTCTTATCCCTCATCCACCGTTTCTTTTCCTTGCACTTTTTTCCCTTGTGCCAGGTCTGTGCAATCCAACCCTTCCTATCATTCTCATCACTGACCGCACTCTGTCAGTCATTTCAAGACTAGATTACTGCAACTTTGCCACAGCCAGTTTACCTCTGTACCAACTCAGATTACAGCTCCTTCAAAACATCATGGCCCGCATTCTCACTCACTCACTCCTGCTCTGATCAAGTAACTCCACCTCCACTGGCTTCTGCTCAGTTTTAGAACCCGCTACAAATTCTTGGTCCATGTCCACAGTCATCCATACACTGACCCTGCAGTACTTGACCAACCTCATCAGTTTCCACCCTCCCCCACCCCGCCCCCTCCTCTGCTGGTAGGCAGTATGCCTCTGGAAGTTTGCAGTCTCATATGGTATGCTCCTCAGTACGATGTACCTATTAGGGAGCTCAGCATCCTAGAGGATCACCTCAGCAGGGTTCTTCAGTCACATGAGTGAACTCTAAACAGGCAGGTGGCTGACTGCATCTTCTAAATGTGGGGCACACTGTCCATAGACCTCTTTGCCATTCTCAACAACACCCAGCTCCTGCTGTTTTGCTCCAGTGCCCTGCTGCAGCAAAGTGTAATCAATGAATAAATCCAGGAGTCAATTGACAGGGTCCAAGCCAGTTTATTGTGCACAGGCCCAGTCAGTCAAAGCTTCAAAAGGAACTGAGCAAAGTTTTTACAGAGACATAACCATTTATACCTCTTTTTCAGTTTGATACATGAGAACTTTCTATTGGTTCTAGCTCGATACATGCAAACTTCTCATTGGTTCCAACGCCCCCTGCACCTGTCCAATCAGAAATCCCTCCGGGGCCTAGCAACCAGCCCCCTCCCTTAGGATTGTTCTAACAATGGTGCAGTTCTTGATTTTGATACTTCTCTACTGCAAGGTTATCCCTAGCTTCAGGAATGCATGTATTGAAACATTTCTTTTGCACACAAAAGAATAATGAAAGACTTATGAATTCATGTAAAACTTCTTATTAAGCAGTTTAAAACAGTTTTCTCATTTTTCACAGATTTTTGGTTCTTTTCTAGCTATAATGGGGGTTAGGATCCAGGCCTTTCATAGTAGCAGGCCATACTAGGCCGTAGCCTGTCACATTCCCCCCTTTGATTATTCTCACCCGCAAGTGAGAAATTGTGAGAATTAAATCACTCATTAGTCATTTTGCACATTATACTGGTGTAATAGCATCATCGTGGGGTATAGGGTAATATTGCCACATAGCTAATACCTTTGCAGCTGCCTTCCGCTCTATAGTACTATCAATTACTGAAGTTACCATGCGTAAGCAAAGGGGTAGGAGGCAAGGGAGCAATAAGCACATAGCTAATATGAATAATACAATAAACACAAGGGCTTTTAGACCACCGAACCATGAGAATAGTGAACCAAACCACCCATCCAGCTTCAAACTGTGCCAGGTCTGAACAGGCACAAATGTCTGCTCTCTCATCTGGGTGGCTAGATCTTCAACTACATGCCCATTATTATCAATCTGTAAACAACAATTACTTAAATTCAACTTTCCACATACCCCACCTTCAGCTGCTAACAAATAATCTAAAGCTAAACGATTTTGATAAATGGCTGTGCGCATTTGTGTACTTTGCTTAGCCAAAAGGGTTAGTGCTTTACTAGTTTCATTGGTTATTATTTCAACAACAGCTTGCAAACGTATTATTCAATTGATCATATAAACAGGGGTACGATATCCCCATGTCCCATCCTGCTCCCAAGTAGCAGGTCCATAGTATGAGATAATTCAGGTGGCCATTCTTCAGATGTCGCATCCCATTTGTCCCACTGGCCTATTTTCAAGGCCTCCTTTAGCTGTCGACTTCTTCTGTACACAGGATATCCCAGTTGTTCTCCCTGGGATGTAGGAAAAAGGAAGGTCGTATGGTTCCCAATACACTTGCACCTTCCCAATGGTGAGGGAGCCTAGCATATGCTCGGGTTCTGCAAATCCAGTACAGTCCAGGTGGTGCTTGCCAGGAATTATATGCTGCTAAATTAGTCCAGATACTGGCAAGTTTTGGGAAATGGACTAGAGGATTGGAGGGTTCTGTAGCGTTGACTCCTGACCACCAAGACGTCTTCTTAGTGGTACTGTTGTAGAACTTTTGATTGAAACAGACCAGCTGCCCAACTTCCATATTAAACAGCGGTCCATAGCGAGCAAAGCATAAGTTACCCACAATGGAGTGGGCCAATACCCATTCGCTCGTCGTATTATGTATGTCAGTCTGATTATATGGAACAGAATAGTTCAGTTTTTGTGCCTTCCAAGGCCATTGGTCCCCCATCTTAGTTCCTCCACAAAATAAGCAGTCTGAAATATGGAGACTAGATGCTACTGCTCCCGCTAGCTCAAGGAACAAGTTCTGGGAAGAAGGAGGAATTTCAAACTCTGCTTTCATGGCCTCGGAGAAGGAGTGATGTATACGATAGGGTGAGGATACACGGGCCTTGGTGTTCAATTGTAGATACAGGACAGTCCCAGGATCTGCACCTCCTGCTATACGTAGTCCAAATTTGTATCCTTGCTTCCATTGGCTGGGGTTAATTATGAGAAGTTGCAGGGGATTACAAGCACTTTTCTGGCATTTCTTAGGCTCAGGCAATCTGATCTTCGTCAGACTGCCTTTGCGATTATCACCATCTCGACCCACAGGTGCATTCTTCCATGTGGCAAAATATACGCAGTCCCATTTTGGGCAGAAGTAATCATTTTTAGATGCAGTGGTGTAAGTGGTGGTTGGAGAGTTCTTTCCTGTACACCGTCCCCATCCATAGGCTCCTTCTGGACACATATATTATCATCATGTTAGTAAGCTCGTTCCCATGACCCACATCTGTGGTAGGCGTTTCTGTTAATTGCATCACAGGCATCAAAGCTCAAAATAATGGATTTTGTGGGGTCTACAAGGGGTTTTGTAGCATTTATGATGGCTCCATCTTCATCATTTCAGCGTATCTCAAATGTATAATATGAAGGGTTTTGTCGGGGGTTATAACAAATCTTACTTTTTCCCTTTGTACAAATATTCAGTTCGGTGCCATTATAAATACACCGGCTGACTGTACCAGTGCAAGTATAGTAGGAATGGTAGAGTAACGTCTGAGTAATCTTTTGCCCCGTTCGGGTGGTAGTTATGCAGGCTGCACAAGGGGGTAAGGCAAAAGTCTTTCCCAGGATCACCACTCCCACAAGGCAATAGTGGAAGAACACTGTGATTACAGTCTTTGGAGATCAACTGGAAAGCTGGGTATGATGAACTTGTTGAGTCGTCTTCTTTTCCTGCTGTGATGGTCAATCTCGCGTGACGAAAATAGAGCTGTAGATTCTGAAGATTCTCTATAGTGCCGGTTGCCTCCGCAGTGTAAGTCGCAATGGAGTCTCAGGATCATTCACTGATGTCCATTGGCCAGGATCAGAAGCAGCTGCCGGCTTCACTCGACTGTGGTGGATCTAGGGTTCAAATTCTGCAACTTTCACTGCAGTGGGGGTTGACAGGATGACAACATATGGTCCCTTCCAATGCGGCGCCAGCGGGGTCTTTCTCCACTCTTTCACCCACATGGACGTTCCTGGCTTGAAAGGATGCAGAGGCTCGGTCAGGTTGATGGGTAGTCGATCTTGCACCCACGTTTGGAGATTCTGCAAAACAGAACCTAAAGCCAATAGTTCTTGTCTAATTATTTCAGATCCTATCTATCTCATGTCTCCTTTTATTCCCTGCACTATGGGTGGAGGTCGCCCATACAAAATCACAAAAGGAGAGACTCCTAGGGACTTAGTGGGAGCAGAACGTATCCTAAAAAGGGCTATGGGGAGAACTTGGAGCCACTTTAGGTGTGTTTCTTGACAAAGCTTGGACAACTGAGTTTTCAAGGTTCTATTCATACGTTCCACTTTTCCTGAACTCTGGGGTCTGTAAGCAGTGTGTAACTTCCATTGTATTTGCAAAGCTCAAGCTAACTGTTGGGTCACTTGGGATACAAACGATGGGCCATTATCTGATCCTATAGTCAATGGTATTCCAAATCAAGGAATAATCTCATGAAGCAATACCCTAGTGACTTCTCAGGCTTTCTCAGTTCGGGTGGGATAGGCTTCTACCCATCCCGAAAATGTGCAGACTAACACTAACATATAGTGATACCCATTGGTACGGGGCATTTCAGCAAAGTCTACCTGTATATCACTCATCGGGGTCACCCCTACTGACTGAACTCTTGGGGGTGGAATGGGACCTTGCTTAGCATTATTCTTGGCACATATCAGACATTGCTGTGCCACCAAGGCAGTCAGGGATCCTAGTAGTGAAATGCAGAAATGGGGTCTCAGAGCTTTTTCCATGGCTGTTTTCCCATAAAGTGTGGCTTGGTGAAAAGCTTGAACAAAGGCTGGCCCTAATGCTTCAGGGATGACTGTAGGACCTGGAGGTGGACTACCTTCTGGGGGTGGCAGCACTATCCATCCTTGTTCTGTCAAGACTCCTCCCTCCTTTTCACAAAAATAGTCTAACTCTCTTGTAGTATATCAGGGTGCCCAGGAACTAAGGGGCACAGGGAATAGGGCTGCTTGCATTACAGTATCTTGGGTCCTAACTTGTCCTGTGGTGGCTGCCTTCCGGGCTATGGCATCAGCAAATCTATTCCCTCGGGTGACTTCTCCTGTTCCTGCCTGATGACCTCGGCAGTGCATGACTGCCACCTGTTTGGGGGCCCACACAGCATCTAATAACATCAATATCTCGGGCCCATACCTAATGGACTTACCCCCTGAGGTGATCAACCCTCGTTCTTTGTACAAGGCTCCATGTGCGTGCAAGGTGGTAAAAGCATATTTGGAATCTGTATACACATTTAAGCGGAGTCCTTCTCCTAATGTCAAGGCTCTTGTGAGGGCTATCAATTCAGCTTTCTGTGCAGAAGTTCCTGGGGTCAGGGCTGAGGACTCATCTACCAGATCAAGGGTCACCACTGCATATCCAGCACAACGATGTCCATTGATGACCAAACTGCTTCCATCCACAAAGAAAATCCGTTCAGGGTCCTCTAGAGGGACATCCGTCAAATCAGGGCGACTTGAGAATACAGTGTCCATAGTTTTTAAACAGTTATGATCAGGGGGCCCAGGACCAATTGGGAACAATGTAGCAGGGTTCAAAGCTTGACTGACTTTTAACTGTATCTGGGGGTTTTCACACAGCATGCTCTGATATTTCAACATTCGTGAATTGGTCAACCAGAAGTTTCCTTTGTGTTCCATGAGAGTCAGAACAGAGTGTGGTACGGTGACTTGAAGAGTTTGTCCCAGCTTGAGCTTATCTGCCTCGCCCACTAGGAGGGCTGTTGCTGCAACAGCTCTCAAACAAGGGGGCCATCCTTTTGCAACTACATCCAGTTGTTTTGACAGATAAGCTACTGGTCGTTGCCATGATCCAAGAGATTGAGTCAGTACTCCCAACGCATTTCCTTGTGACTCATGGACAAAAAGATGGAAAGGCTTCTGAACATCTGGAAGACCTAAAGCTGGGGATGACATCAGAGCACTTTTCAGAGACCGAAATGCTGCATCCTGTCCAGGTCCCCATTCTAGTGGAGACTTTTCCATTCCTTTGGTGACTTGGTACAATGGTTTTGCTATCAGTGCAAAATTGGGGATCCATATGCGACAGTACCCCGCGGCCCCCAGGAAGACTCTTACTTGCCTCCTAGTGGTTGGAGTGGGGATACTGCTTACAGCTTCTTTGCGTTCTGGTCCCAGACGTCGGATCCCATTGGACAACTGGAATCCTAGATACTTGACTTCAGTTTGGCATAGTTGTGCTTTGGCTCTTGCGACTTTGTATCCAGCCTCTTTGAGAAGGTACAGAAGTTCACTAGTAGCTTGTAGACATTCACTTTCTGAGTTGGTGGCTATGAGCAAGTCATCCACATATTGAAGAAGAACCCTTTTCCCTGGGTCCACTGGGTAACTTGAAAGATCTTGATTCAGGGCAGCACTGAAGAGAGTAGGTGAATTCTTGCATCCTTGGGGTAATCTGGTCCAGGTGAGTTGGCCCCGCCTTCCTGTTGTGGGGTCTTGCCATTCGAAAGCGAACAGAAGTTGACTAATGGGGGCTAAGCGTACACAGAAAAAGGCATCTTTCAGGTCCAGGACGGTGAAATGAGTAGCCTCAACGGGGATCAGTCCCAAGAGAGTATAAGGATTTGGTACTACAGGGTGTATAGTTTCAACTGCATCATTCACTCGCCTTAGGTCTTGTACTGGGCGGTAGTCCCCTGTCCCAGGTTTCTTAACTGGGAGAAGGGGGGTGTTCCAAGGTGACTGACATTCCTTGAGAAGTCCATACTTCAGCAATTTCATCAAATGGCTGTGAATTCCTTTGATGGCTGGTCGAGGGAGAGGATACTGCTTCACATGCACTGGTTCCACTCCTGACTTGAGGGTGACAATGACAGGGGCTATGTTCTTCGCTAGGCCAGGTGGATTATCTTCTGCCCATACTTCAGGTGGGGCTATGAGGTTGGTAGGTATACAGGGACTAGTTGACTTTATTGGAGGTGCACTATAGAACCGCCACTCTTCTTCTCGGGGAACAGTGAGCACCATCAATCCAGCAGGCTTTGGGTTCACAGTCATTTTCATTTCTCCCCCTTCAGCAAAAGATATCTGTGCCTGGAGCTTAGCAAGCATGTCTCGGCCCAGTAGTGGAATGGGGCATTCAGGCATATACAAGAACTGGTGCGTTATTTTCTGTCCCCCTAGTTCACACATGCGGTTCTGCAAGAATGACTTTGTGGCTTTATTTCCAGTGGCTCCAACAATGGTAACAGATCGAGAGGAAAGAGGAGCTACTGTCTTAGCTACTACTAAATGTTCTGCTCCTGTATCTACCATGAAATCCATGTATTGGTCCCCTATCTTCAAACTGACCATAGGCTCCTGGGGACCCAGGGTGAACTTGGAGCCCGGTCTGGCCTAGTTTTCATCCACGTCATCCAAATCATAGCCCGTTGCTACTGCCACTCCCTCAATGGCTTCCTCTCTCTCTTGTTGGAACTGTGCTCGGTTCATTCCTCCCCTCCTTCAAAATCGTCCTCCTGCTCTCCAGGGACTCCCTCCTCCCCTCGCAGGGGCGGAGTCCAGATGCGGGCATTCACTTCTCCAATGTCCTTCTTTGCAGTAGGCGCACTGATTCGCACCTAATGGAGGCCTTCCACTTCCGCGGCCTTTTCCACGTTCTCTGGTCCTTTGATTAGGAAAACCTCCTCCACGTCGTTCGGTTATAGCGGCAGCAAGATCATCTGCCGCCTTCTTCATCTTCCGTTCACTTTCTTTGTCACGTTCATTTTCACGATTCACGAATACTTTCTGAGCGAATTCCATTAACTGTGCTGTATTCATGCCCGCAAATCCATCCAGTTTCTGCAATTTTCGTTTTGTCTCTCTGGGACTGACAAAGGCCACATTTACCATGCGTAAATTCTCCTGAGCGGCGGGATCATATGGGGTATATAATCTATAAGCTTCGGACAACCACTCATAAAAGGCCGCTGGGCTCTCATCTGGTCCCTGGAGGACTTCCGATACCTTCCCGATATTCATGGCCCTCTGGCCTCCCCCCTTCAGGCCCTGCAATAAGGCCTGGCGAAATCTGGTTAGGGCCGCCGCCCCCCTTTCATCATTCGGGTCCCACCCGGGATCTTCATTTGGATAATCTGCAGCAGCTGCTTGTGGGGGGTTTATTTCTCCCCCTTCTACAGGGTTTTCTTCTAACCAACGGAGGGCTGCTTGCCCAATTCGCCCTCGCTCCTCAGTAGTAAAGAGGGTGGACAGGAGCTGGCGACAATCGGCCCAGGTAGGCTGATGGGTTTGCATAATGCTAGACATTAATTCTGTTAATTCCTGAGGCTTGGCTGTATAGGATGCATAATGCGTTTTCCAGTTCAATATACCAGTAGTGGAAAAGGGCACGTAAACTAGATTGGTTGGTCCTGGCGCCATCTGGCGCTGATCATTTAAAACAGGTACTCCAGGCACTTGGCGTAATGGCATTAGGTGCCCTGCTGTCTCCTCCTTCTTGGGAGTTATGCTGCTTAAATCATAAGGCTCCCGGGCACAAGCCTCCTTGGTGGGTGACCCTGAACTGGCAGGAGAGCCTCCGCTTTCTACCTCGTCAGAGGACTCGGGTCCCCCCAACGTGCTTGGGCCTGACTCGGGACTATCACTTGGGGTAGGGAGCTTCTTAGGCTGCTGCCGTGGCATTTTCTGGGGCTCCTCATCTGGCTCCACTTCAGGCCTTGATGCTGGGGGAACTAACCTCTGTGGGTACTGGGGTAACCTAGCCAGGATATCAGGGGACTCTGGGGCAGAATACACAGGCAGCTTCTCCTCCTTAACTTTCCTGGTTCCCCTAGTGGTGGCTACAAATATTCTACAGCGCTCCTCATAGCAGCGCTTCATCCATGAGGGCTGTCGTTCACAAGCACCTAACCAGGAATCTATATAGGGGAACTGGTCAGGATACGCTTTTTATACAAGCTGATGAACTCGAAAAACTGTTTCTACATCAAAGGTGCCCCCACGGGGCCATGAAGTAACTAACATGGGCCACTCCCTTTCACATAACATTTTTAATCTAGACGGATTCATTTTCATACCATAATCACCTGAAAATCCTTTACGGAAATTCTTGATCATACATTCCAACAGAGTTTGCGTGGACTCCGCCCCTCCCATAATCTAAGCGTAACTACGTACACGTAATGACGTACAGGACAACGAACAATAAGGATAGGTAGTATGGCTGTAGGTAAGGGGTCCGTACAGCCCACAGAACACGGGGGGGGGGGGGGCAAACACCACTCGCTTCCTCCTTTTCGTGACCTGGGCGCGGTCGCCCGGCCAGGAACTGCGCTACTCAGGAGTCCCCTCTCGCTCGGTCTGTATTTCAAGGCCACTCAATCACACAAGCAATCATATTTCAACAAGAAATCATTTTTCAAGTGCCCAGGTTTTCTGACTAACTGACTATTCCAAACAAGAAGGGTCGATAGCTTCGGCTTCCACTTTCCCTTACGCGGAGCTTACTAGGACTGCCCTTAAGGGAGGTGATCAGGCTCCCTTGTCTCGCGCATACTCATGCGAGATTTTCCCAGTTAGTCTATACCAAATATACCAAATCAGTCCTGCGCATGCAAGACGTTGTCCCAGGCTGTACTTTCTGACTATCAAATCACAGAAATGTCTACTCAACGGATCCGGTTCCCAATACCACACCAGTTCCTGGGTTGGATCCTGGACTCCCCCTGGGTCGGAGGTGTTGGCCAACTGGACCCGATGGCCCGCCGAGGCAGGCGGAACCCTCTCCGGCACAAAGGGGCCGGCGGCGCCTGAGGTTTCCCCCGCGGTCGGACAGACACGGTTCCAACCGGGCCAAACCTCGAGGCGAATTTCGTAGATTATTCACTTGAATACCATTCACTACTCGCATTTCCTGGCCAACGCACCAAGAATATGCTGCAGCAAAGTGTAATCAATGAATAAATCCAGGAGTCAATTGACAGGGTCCAAGCCAGTTTATTGTGCACAGGCCCAGTCAGTCAAAGCTTCAAAAGGAACTGAGCAAAGTTTTTACAGAGACATAACCATTTATACCTCTTTTTCAGTTTGATACCTGAGAACTTTCTATTGGTTCTAGCTCGATACATGCAAACTTCTCATTGGTTCCAACGCCCCCTGCACCTGTCCAATCAGAAATCCCTCCGGGGCCTAGCAACCAGCCCCCTCCCTTAGGATTGTTCTAACAATGGTGCAGTTCTTGATTTTGATACTTCTCTACTGCAGGGTTATCCCTAGCTTCAGGAATGCATGTATTGAAACATTTCTTTCTTTTGCACACAAGAGAATAACGAAAGACTTATGAATTCATGTAAAACTTCTTATTAAGCAGTTTAAAACAGTTTTCTCATTTTTCACAGATTTTTGGTTCTTTTCTAGCTATAATGGGGGTTAGGATCCAGGCCTAAATTACAGGCCTTTCATAGTAGCAGGCCATACTAGGCCGTAGCCTGCCACATTCTACTCAAATCGCTTTGTTTCTGATGCTTTTCTCCTGGCTTGGAGTGAGGGTCTTCTCTATGCCTACCCACTAACTCCTCTTGTGGCCAAGACCCTTTTCAAGTTGCAGGCAGGTGACACTACCATGAGCCTCATTACACCACACTGGCCCAGGCAACCCTGGTTTTCACTCCTCCGCTTGTCTCAACAGCAACTGCTCAGACTGGGCTGTGTCCTGGACCCGATTTCTCAGGACGGCTTGGCTGCTGAGCAGCTAGTACTTGCAGAGCTCCACTTGCTGCAGGGCATGGAGAACATACTTCTCACCTCATGCAAGGACTTGACGAGACGTGCTTATGCCTTCAAGTGGCGCAGGTTCTCTGAATGTTGTGAGAACAAGTCTCTGGATTCCTTTTCTGTGGAGGCAGTTTTGTCTTATCTTCCACACCTGTCACTGTTAAGTCCAGCTTTGTCCGAGTGCACTTTAGTGCTGTAGCCACTTATCAGCCCATAGCTGATCAACTGTTCTTTGCTCACCTCTTGGTGGATCACTTTATGCGGGGCCTCCTATTATCTCGCACCTGGTGGCATGGGACCTTAATGTGGTGCTTGGACAGCTCCTTGCACC
This sequence comes from Ichthyophis bannanicus, assembly GCA_033557465.1. Classification (NCBI taxonomy): domain Eukaryota; kingdom Metazoa; phylum Chordata; class Amphibia; order Gymnophiona; family Ichthyophiidae; genus Ichthyophis; species Ichthyophis bannanicus. The sequence continues at coordinate 114,054,759 of CM066032.1, read as the reverse complement.
CCCCTTTGAGCTGCTTCGTTCCTGTCCACTCAGATTCCTTACCCAGGTCATTTTTCTGGTGGTGCTTGCTTCAGCATGCAGTCAGCAAAATGCAAGCGCTGGTGGCTCACCCACCGTATACCAGGTTTCATAAGAACAGGGTAGTTCGCCAAACTTACCAAACTTCCTACCTAAGGTAGTCTCTGCTTTTCATCTCAATCAGTCGGTGGTGTTACCCACCTTCTTCCCCAGGCCTCATGCCAACAGAGCTGAGGCTTTGGTGCACATCTTGAACTGTGAAAGCACTGGCTTCCTACCTGGAAAGGATGAAAGCCCATTGCTGATCTTCCGAGCTCTTTGACTCCAATAAGCTGGGAGTGGTGGTGTCGAAACACACCCTGTCCGTTTGGGTGGTGCATTGCATTTCCTTTGCTTAAGCTCAGGCTGGGTTGACATTGTAAGACACGACATGGCATTCCAATGTTTGCACTATGGCTGCTTCGGTGGCCAACTTGTGTTCTGTCTCCACAGAGGAGATCTGTAGGGCTGCTACATGGTCTTCAGTCCACACCTTAGCAGTCCATTACTGTCTGGATGGAGATTCCCAGTGTGACAGCAACTTCAGTCAGGCCGTACTCTGGCATTTCTTTGGGAATTGAAGCAACTTCTTTTCACCAGCCATTTAGTCCATCCAGGCTACCGTAAAGTTGATCTGATGTCCTTGCTGGATGCTAACTCTCAGAACCTTTTAGTGATTGCTCATGCTGCTTGTGTTTTTTTTTTCTGGTTGCCACGTTGGGCCTTTTACAGGTTTTTTTTTCAGTGACCTGTAGCTAGGGAGTACCATATGTGAGGACTGCATTCCTGTTTGGTCCCAGAAAAAGCATAGTTACTCGCCTGTTTCAGGTATTCTATGGGGACAGCAGGAATCACTACCCTTCCTCTTCCCCATGAAGTTTTCTTTTTTGGCTTGATTAAGCTGTCATACTGAGGTAAGGTGGCTCCTTTGGCCAGGAAGACTAGAACACATGCATGGAGCACCTTCCTTAAGCTTCCTTTGGAAGCTGGGAAGCGTTCCTGTGCAGGCTCCATTGGTGATGTTACCTATGTGAAGACTGATGCCTGCTGATCTCCAGGAACAAGCAGGAATGTAGTCTTCACATATGGGTATCGTCGGTACCGACGGAGCCTGCGCGGGAACGCTCCCCAGCATCCAATAGGAACGCTTTTGGGAGCATCCCTCAGCACATGCGTGCTGCCTTCCCGCCTTTCCAACTGTCCTTCAGTTCTTCGTTTTCCGTGGAGCCTACAGGACCTATACCCTGTCACCGCAGAAAATTCCGTCTTTAAAATTGTTTTCTTGTGGTCGCGTTTGCCTCCACACGACGCCTACCGGTACCACTGGTTCTTTTCTTTTCTCAAAAATTTTATACTTTGAACTGTTTCTCTCCAGAAACTCTTCTTTTTTGGTGCTAGGTGCCATTTTGGGCATTAGGCATTCCTGAAACATGGAAAAACCAACTAGTGGTTTTAAAAATTGTACTAAGTGTGGCGGTACCATTTCCGTCACTGACACCCATGATTGGTGTCTTAAATGTTTAGGGCCTGAACATTCTCCATCTGAATGTCTCTCCTGTATGGGGATGACTAAGAGAGGAAGACAGAACCGGGCTGCAAAGCTCGGTACTCTCTTTTCTTCGGATGCCAGATCCATTACATTGACATCTTCAAGTGCCTCCTCTTCCTCCCATGGATCTCAGGTAACTAAACAAAAAAGCCGGTCCTCAAAGGGTAGCTCTCCTGCTAAGCATCGAGAGGCCATTGGCATTGCCCTTGAGGGAACCACACCGGCAAAACAGCCCCGGCAGGAGGCTTCGGCTTCCAAAGCATCAAGGGGGCTCTAGGATGTTCTCGAGGCCTCGACCTCGCAAGAACTACTGGCACCATGCTCAGGGGTCCTGTCTGTTTTCACCGGTACCAACACCCAGGCATCGGCAGCATCGATAGACCAGAGGTTCCTCGCTATTGAACACAGCATTGCAGCTTTTCTCACAGCTGTGGTACCGTTGACACCTATGGTTTAACAGGCACCGGTACAGACACCGGTACCGGTACCGACAGTACCAGCCCCGGTGGGAAATCTTCCCATGCCATCTTTGGCTGGAATCAACAGATCGGTACCGGATCAACTCGGTACTGACTTCGATCGATACCGGGACCATGCTTTGCATGAGCATCGTGGTCAGGAATACTTTGAATCCTCTGATTCTGAAGACTCTGACAATTCTGCTGGTACCAGAGGGTTTCTCCCGGAAGATCCCTCTTCTCCCCAACGCAGAATGTCACCTCCAGAGGACATGTCTTTTTGGGATTTTATTTCTGATGTGGCCAAGGGCCTTTCAATCACGGTAGCTCCTGAACAGGAACCCAGAGCAAAGGAATTGGAAATTCTCCAATATCCTAAAGCGCCAAAGGAGGCAGCCACTCTGCCCATCCATGAAATTCTGCATAACCTGATGCTGAGAATGTGGGAGACACCTCTGACTACATCTCCTCATTCTAGGAGGCTTGATACTATGTATCAAGTCCCGCCATGTCCTGGATTTCAAAAGACTCAGCTGCCACACCATTCAGTGGTGGTGGAGTCAGCCATGCGTAGGATAAAGTGCAAAGAGGCATGTATCCAGTCCCACAGGTCATGAATGCAGGACTCTGGACGCTTTTGGGCGCCAAACTTTTCAGGCTTCCATGCTTTCAGCTAGGATCAGTTCATATATACTATACAGTGGTGTGCAAAAGTCTGGAATCACTTGTGAGTTTTGCATTTTTTGTACTTTCTAATTTTTTTAATTTTTTTTTTTTTTTAAATTTTGTGTTAGCCCAGCATATTCATCTTTCTACCACGTTAAAAGGGATACATTTGGCTATTAGAGTTGACTTTTTTTGCATTCCTTGCTTCCAATTTAAATACTTTAGACACTGGAAGATAGCTACTGCAAGTTTTGTGGATCCTGCGACAAAACTGGATCGGGATTATCCAATATGCACACGTTATTTCTGCCCAATCAGGTGGCTGGTTTCACTAACCAATCACAATGCAGATATCTAGCCAACAGTGCAGCTATAAAAACGCGCAGAATTTTTGAATTTCATACGCTTTCTGGATCGACCATGAAGATGACTCGGACCCTGACTTTGGAGGAGCGTGTTCGTATGTCCTTTATGAGCGAGGAAGGATTTTCAAGCCGTCAGATAGCCAGGAAAGTTGGCTGCAGTCAGAGCACTGTTACGATTGTACAGAAGAAGAAAAACGGGTTCAGTAGTGGACAAGCCTCGTTCAGGTCATCCATGTGCATCAACATCACGCCAGGACCGCGCACTACAACGCATTTCACTGACTAATCGTAAGTTGACCTCTCCTCAGCTACTTCGAGAGTGGTCAGACAAGAGTGAGGTCAGTGTCAGCGTCAGCTCATCAACAGTTCGTCACCAGTGCCTGCAGTTTGGTCTCCAGGGCTGCAAAGCACGGAATAAGCCACTGATGACTGACATACAAAGGCGCAATCGGATCGTGTGGGCTAGAAAGCACTCAACCTGGTCAACTGAAATGTGGGAAAAGGTGCTATTCAGTGATGAAAGCACCTTCTGCCTGTTTGGTAACCAAGCCCACACCTATGTGAGGAGATTTCCTGGAGAGGAATTCAAGCCTGAGTGTATCAATCTCACTGTGAAGCATCCTTTGAAGGTCATGGTCTGGGGCTGCATGGCTGCCAGTGGCGTTGGACGTCTTCACATCGTCGATGGAATGGTCAACGGGGCCAAGTACATCAGCACACTGCAAAAGTGCATGGTACCATCAGCACACCAATGTTTCCTGGCCAGTTCCTGTTCCAAGATGACAATGCACCCTGCCATCGCTCCAGACAGGTGATCAGCTGGAAGCAGCGGAACAAGTAGTCAATGGACTGGCCTGCCCAGTCTCCATATCTGAATCCAATCGAGAACCTGTGGCACAAGGTGGCCTTGGAAATATCCAAGAGGCATCCGACATCAAAGCGTGAGATGATTGAGTCACTCATTGCAGCTTGCAACCGTGTTTTCACCAACGATCACCTTGTCAGACTGGTTCATTCAATACCGACAAGGTGCAGTCAGATGATCAAGAACAAAGGGAGGCCCATCAAATACTGAGCCATCACTGACACATAAAAATGGCCTTTTTCAAGGCCACATGCATTAATTTGAAGGAAACCTGGCGTACGTCCATAATATTTTAAACCATACTTACAATAATGTATCGTTGGCCAACGATGTACATTACGCGATTTTCACAGAAAATCTATCAACAGGACAAGTATGGGGAACAAAATCAGAAAATAAGGGCCAAACCAATACTAAAAGTTGGCCCTAATAGCCAAATCTATCACTTATCATGAAATACACAGAAAAAGCCAATGGGAGGAAAAAGAAATTAAGAGATAGACATGAAGTTGAAAAAACGTCAAATTTACAAGTGATTCCAGACTTTTGCATACCACTGTATGTGGGAATGTTCCTCAAAGAAGTTACAGGAGACTTGGAGCTAATGAGCCCACTTCTCCCAGATGACAAGAGACAAGACTTTCTTGCTCTAGTTAATGCTCAAGATGTCTCCAAGTTTGGGAATCGTGCAGCCTTTGACTGCTTTGAATGCATCAGCAGAACCTCTGCTATTGCCATTGGGGCATGACGGATTGCCATGCTTTAGGTATCAGACTTGGAAACTTGGGTACAGGACAAGTTAGGCAACATTCCTTGCATGGGAGAGAATCTCTTTGGCAAGAACTGGCAGGAAAAGGCTAATGAGTTAGATGCTGACAATACCACTCTAGATAGATTGTCAAAATCTACAGTCACTCCAGCCAAAAAGAAGTCTTATTAAAAACACTCTTTCAGCAAAAAGAGGACATTTTATCCTTCCTATACCCAGCAGAGTCAAACTCAGGGTCAGGTTGCCCAAAAGGGACAAACTAGACAGCAAAAGAAGCCAGAAGGCCCGAGAGCCCAACCAGCTCTGCAGGTTCAGTCCCCTCAAGGGCTTTGACTCCTTCCCAGAGAGCTTAGCCTTCCTGCCTCTGAGGGGTCCCCAATATCCCAGGCAGGTTATGCCATTTTACCAACAGATGGCATCAGATAACAGCAGAAGATTGGACTCTGTCCATTGTAGGAGAGGGGTACAAGCTCCATTTTCACAGCGTGCCCCCTCCTACAATTCTAAGGCAATTCAATTCTCAAACCTCAGCAGACAATCTGCTAGATCACGAGGTCTCAACACTTCTTGCCCAAGGGGCAATAGAAGAGGTACCCATTCTTCAACGGGGTGCAGGGTTCTACTCCCCCTATTTTCTTATTCCAAAGAAAACAGGAGGACACAGACTCATTCTAGACCTCAGAGACTTGAACAAATACCTGTTCCGAGAGAAGTTCAAAATGATTTCTCTAGGAACTCTTCTGCCATACCTTCAAAGCCAGGATTGGCTTTGCTCTCTAGACTTAAAGGATGCCTACACTCACATTCTGATCCATCCAGATCACAGGAAATTCTTATGATTCTCCAGGACCAAGCAGGAAGTCAGTCCTCACATATGGGTGACGTCGGCGTCAACGGAGCCCCCATGTGGAGCATTTCCCCGGCTTTCAAAGAAAGCCTTTGGGAATGCAGCACACATGCGCGGTCCCCTTCCCTCCCAAAGGTGCCGTCTTTTTTCCGCGGAGCCCTATGGACGCCTCTCCTTGTCACCCGTGAAAAAAGTTGATTTTTCTGCATTGGGTCAAGTTTTTTCTTCGGTTCGACGTCAGTTCCTTTCACGCCTGGACTCGGTACACTGGTGCCAAGCCCGGATCTCTTTTTTTTGGTTTTTGTCCTTAGAGACTGCGTTCGTGCCTTTTTTTCTTTTCCCTGGCAGCCCAATTTTTTGATCTTGCAGGGGCCCTTTTCCCCCCCAATGGCTGCCAGTGGCTTTAAGAAGTGTGATCGGTGCAAGAAACTGATGTCTCTCACCGACACACATGACTGCTGCCTCCGGTGTCTGGGGCCAGACCATGATTCTACTGTGGCAAAATGTCTTTCAAGGCATTACGGAGCCATCAGCACCAGCATGAGAGGATCTTCTCCAAATCTGCCTCTGGACGGGTCCGGACTTCGTCAGAGGCCTCGACGGCTCGGGAGTCTGACCCCGAGCATCGTCGGGGCTCCTCTGAAAGGGAGTCCCCCTCGAGGGAGCACCAAAGGAAGAAGAAACCCGTGAGGGCGGCATCGGTGGACGCTCTTGGCTCCTCGAGGGCCAGGTCGCATAGCCCCGATCGCCATCCCGGGTCTTCGGAGTCGGAGAGGCCTGCAAAGCATCCTCGTGTAGAGTCGGAGGCCCCGAGTCACGTGAGTACTGTAGTCCTCGTGGACTCTCCTCCGGGGGAGCAGACGTCGAGCCCGATGCCGTCGGGGCCCGAGTCGGAGGCTGCTGGGTCTCCTGAGCTCGGACTCAGGTTGATGGCCTTGGAGAGCAGATTGTCTGCCTTCATGGAGCAGCAGCGGGTGCTGATCACCGGTCTCACCGGCGCATCTGCCCCGACCACTGGGACATCGACGTCCAAGTCGACCCCGGAGGCCGAGCCGATCCTCGAGACCATGCGAACTCGAGTCGATCCTCAGCTGAGGTCACCCTCGGCCTCCCGTTCGAGACCGAGGTCGTCCACGCCGGTTCTCTCGGAGCCGGGGCGGATGGCGTCAGTGCCCGCCCACTCGGAACCGCTCTATTCCTCCTCTGAGGAATCGGCGTGGGAAACGGAGGAGGAGGAGTCCCCTGACACCTTTCGGACTCACCGGGTTCCGAGCCTCAGACAAGTTCTCCTCCGGAGGATACCAGGTTCTCGGATTTCGTAAGGGACATGGCCAAGGCATTGGCATTCCCTGCGGACCCCAAGGAGGAGCCTCTAGCCAAGGAGCTCGAGGCTCTGCAGTATGACTCTCCTCCCAAGGAGGCCTTTACTGTCCCGGTTCCTCCGATGCTGGAGCAGTTGCTCTTCCACATGTGGGAGGCACCGGCCTTGATGCAAGTTCTAAGCAAGTGGGTCGATTCCATCTATCGAGTCCGCAAGAGCCCCGGGTTTCAAAAGGCACAGCTACCGCACCATTCCATGGTTGTGGAATCAGCCATGCATCGCCTGAAGAGTCAGAAGATGCACTCCTCGGTGCAGGGAAGCCCGGAACCTCGATGTCCTCGGTAGAAAGTGCTTCCAGGGCTCTATGCTTGCTTGCTGTGTCCAGACCTACTAGCTGTACATGGGTATGTACCTTTGGGACCTGGCAAAGGAGATTGCTGGGTTCTCTGCTGGTCTGTCCGAGGAACCTTTGCAGAGGTTCAAGGCCTTGTCTTCTGGTATTCGAGAGTGCTCGAAGTTTATATCTCAAGCAGCCTACGATGGATTTGAGGCTTCGGCCTGGGTAGCAGGGGTTGGCATCGGTGCACGCCGCCAGGCCTGGCTACAATCCTCGGACCTCGAGCCGTGGGTACAGGACAAGTTGGTCGATGTCCCTTGCCGAGGTGAAAACCTTTTTGGCAAGCCCATTGCCGAAAAGGCTGCAGAACCCGAGACCGAGACTCTTACCCAGACAAGGCTATCCAGGAAAACCTCTGCCCCTTCTCAGAAGAAGGGCTCGGGGAAAAAGACCTTTTACCCGAGGAAGACCGCTGCCTACAAACCTTTTACCCTCACTACCAGGCCTCTGCAGCTCCCCAACAGGGCTAGCAGGTCAAGGGGCAGGGTCATGGGCCCCATAGGCAGAAGGCCCCCAAGCCTCCTACTCCGGCTCCTGCTCCTGCTCAGCAGGGAGGGGGTTTGTGACTATGCCAGCTTAGCCTCTCCTCCTCTCCAGGGCACAGGAGGTCGGCTGACCCTGTACGCAGACAGGTGGCCAGCCATCACAGGGGATACTTGGGTGTTAAGCATCATCGAAAGGGGCTATCTGCTCCACTTCACCCAGATACCCCCTCCTACTTTCCAGGGGAGCCTCCAAGACCCCCTCTGCACAGAAACTTACTCCTTCAGGAGTTGGAAGGTCTACTAAGGGACCAGGCGGTGGAACCGGTGCCTCACCACCTGGAAGGGCAAGGCTTCTACTCAAGGTACTTCCTGGTACCAAAAAGAACATGAGGCCTCAGACCCATCCTCGACCTGAGAAATCTGAACAAGTTTCTGGAGAGGGAAAAGTTCAAGATGCTTACCCTTGGAATCTTACTGCCCTACCTCCAGCAGGAGATTGGCTATGCTCCTTAGACCTGAAGGATGCTTATACTCACATCCTCATCCATCCAAGTCACAGACAATTTCTCAGATTTGTGGTGGGAGGAAGGCACTTCCAGTACAGAGTGCTTCCTTTTGGCCTCACCTCCGCCTCCAGGGTTTTTACAAAATGCCTGGCGGTGGTTGCGGCCTACCTCAGGAACCAGGGGATCTTTGTGTTCCCTTACCTGGACGACTGGCTAATCAGGGGCCAGTCTCCACAAGAGGCCAGGCAGACCACCTGCAGAACCATATCCTTGCTTCAGCACCTGGGGTTCGTTATAAACTTCCCAAAGTCCACTTTGGTCCCCTCACAGGATGTAGAGTTCATAGGGGCAAGATTGGATACCATCCATGCAAAGGCCTATTTGCCTGTGGACAGAGCTCACAGGCTGATAAAGTTTCGGGCAAACTCTCTGGTCTCGGCCAGACACTTCCTCCGGCTCTTAGGTCACATGGCTTCCACAGTGCATGTCACCCCACATGCCCGGCTGCATATGAGGCCGGCTCAGTGGCACCTCAGGGCGCAGTGGCTGCAGGCCACAGGGAAACTGTCAGACAGAATAAAGGTGTCCAAACTCTTGGTGGACTCCTACGCTGGTGAAGGCATCTCCCAAATCTGGTCAGGAGTGTTCCTTTTCAGGCCTCCCCACACACTCAGGTACTGACAACCGATGCTTCCCTGCAGGGCTGGGGGGCACACTGCCAGGGGGCTGGCACCCAAGGCCTGTGGTCTCCGTGGGAGACCGCCCAGCAGATCAACCTGTTGGAATTGAGGGCCATTCAACTAGCCTTATGGACTTTCTCTCAGATCCTGTCTCACCAGTCTGTCCTAGTTCAGACGGACAACCAGGTGGCTATGTTCTACGTCAACAAGCAGGGAGGCACAGGATCCAGACTTCTGTGCCTGGAAGCACAAGCTGTCTGCTCCTGGGCTGTCAATCAGGGCATGACCCTCAGGGCAGTCTACCTCCCAGGCCAGGAAAACTACCTGGCGGACAGGCTAAGCAGACTCCTGCAGCCTCACGAGTGGCAGTTGGATCCTCTGGTAGTTCAACAGATCTTTCTGAAGTGGGGTCTACCGACCATGGATCTTTTTGCCAGTCCGCTGAACAGGCAACTACCCAGGTTCTGTTCCAGGCAACCTCATCCCTTGAACAGCACCAGATGCATTCCTGATCCCCTGGTCAGGAAGCCTGCTGTATGTCTTTCCTCCCACACCTCTGGTGGCCCGGACTCTATTCAAAATCCAGCAGGACCGAGCCACGGTCATCCTGATAGCCCCCAGGTGGCCCAGGCAGCCGTGGTTCCCTCTTCTTCAGTTGGCAGTGGATACTCCACTTCCTTTGGGGTTGCAACCTGACCTGACTCAGGATCAGGAGTCCCTCTTGCATCCCAACCTCAAATGCCTCAATTTGATGGCCTGGCTGCTGAAAGGCTAGTCCTTGTTCCCTTGCTCCTATCAAGGGAGGTTGAAAAGGTGGTGTTGGCCTCCAGGAAGCATTCCACTAGGAAGGCCTATGCTCTGAAGTGGTGTAGGTTTTCTACTTGGTGTTCTCAGCAGCAAGAGGACCCCTTCTCCTGCTCTGTCTAGGTGGTGCTACAATACCTTTCCAACCTAGGACTTCAGTCCAACTCTGTCCGGGTTCACCTCAGTGCCCCCTCAGCTCACCACTCGCCGGTGGATGAACAATCTCTCTCATGCCACCCTCTGGTGTCTTGCTTTCTCAGAGGTCTGCTTCTGCTTAAGCCTTCTATTCGTCCTCCGGCCACTGAGTGGGATCTCAATGTGGTCTTGCAGCAACTGACTCGCCCACCTTTTGAGCCGATGGCAACCTGCCATTTACGTTTCCTCTCTTGGAAGGTGTTGTTCCTTATGGCACTCACCTCGGCTAGGCGGGTGAGTGAGCTTCAGGCCCTGGTCTCGGATAGGCCGTATGCCAGGTTCTATAGGAACAGGGTAGTCTTGCGGACTCATCCTAAGTTCCCTCCAAAGGTAGTGTCCTCCTTCCACCTCAACCAGGAGGTGGTCCTTCCAACGTTGTTTCCCAGGCCGCACGCCAGTAGGGCCAAAACTGTCTTGCATACCCTGGATTGTAGAAGGGCGCTGTCCTTTTACCTAGAGCGTACGCAGGGGCATTGAAGGGTTTCTCAGCTCTTCATTTCCTTTGACCCTAATAAATTGGGGTTGCCCGTCACTAAGCGTACCTTGTCCATCTGGGTGGCAGACTGTATCGCCTGGGCGTACAGAGCAGCCGGCCTCTCCCTGGAGGGTCGAGTCACGGCTCACCGGATCAGGGCAAAGGCCGCATCATAGCTCACTTCCATTCTGTTCCGTTGGCAGACATCTGCCGGGCCGCTACTTGGTCTTCAAGCCTGACTTTTGTGGACCACTACTGCTTCGAGATGGAGTCCCGTAGGGACAGTGCTTTCAGGCAAGAAGTACTCCGTAATCTCTTTGAGGTTTAGGCAACTCCTACCCTCCGGCCCTGGTGTTGGGCTACCGTTCAGATGTGGTCTCGGAGAAGATTCTCTCACTGTTGCTGAGACTCTAGAGCAGGGGTTCTCAACCCTGTCCTCGGGACCCACCTAGCCAGTCGGGTTTTCAGGATAACCACAATGAATATGCAGTATTTCCAGTACAGGGTTCTTCCCTTTGGTCTGGCTTCAGCACCAAGAGTATTCATGAAATGCATGGCAGTAGTAGCTGCATTTCTGCGAAACCTGGGGATATTCGTCGTCCCTTACATAGACGACTGGCTCATTCGAGCCCCTACAGTTGCAGAGGCCAGCACTGCACTGTCTCGCACAATGCGAATCCTCCAATACTTGGGGTTGGTAATAAACTTCCCAAAATCCCAACTTGTTCCTTCCCAATGCCTGACATTCATAGGGTCCTATGTAGATAACAGACAGGCTTTCCTTCCACAGGCCCGGTGTCTTCGCATAATGCAACTAGCTTCTCAAGCAGCAGGGAAATCCTCCCTAACTGCTCGGGAGCTACTACAGTTGCTGGGACATATGGCATCCACAGTTCATGTAGTCCCATATGCTCGCCTCCACATGTGAGCAGCTCAGTGGACCCTATCCACACAGTGGACACAGGCCACAGGACATTGATCAGACAAAATAGTAAACTCTCAACGACTAATTTTGTCCCTCCAATGGTGGCAATCACTAGAAAATGTGACAGTGGGGTCTCCTTTCCATCAACCCCTTTTTCAGGCCACCCTAACAGATGCATCACAGGTGGGTTGGGGAGCACACCTGAATCATCTCTCTACCCAGGGCACCTGGACTCCACAGGAGGCTGGTCTACACATAAACCTGGAATTAAGAGCAATCTATTTAGCTCTTCGAGTATTCCACGCCCAGCTCAGCTACAAGACCGTCCTAGTCCAGACGGACAATCAAGTAGCCATGTTCTATGTGAACAAGCAGGGCGGGACAGGCTCTCTGTCGTTATGCTACGAAGCTTTACGACTGTGGGCCCTCGCCAGAGAGTATCAAATTCACCTTCTAGTGGTATATCTGCCAGGTATTCAAAACCTTTGGGCAGATAAACTCAGTCGAGTACTGCTGCCTCACGAGTGGTCTGTCCACCTAGACCAGGTGGCAGATTTTTCATCTCTGGGGCACTCCAGACATAGACCTCTTTGCAAGTCCACTGAATGCCAAACTTGCCCCAGTTCTGTTCCAGGATTCCGGCTCACAATTATAAGGCAAGGGATGCCTTCCTCCTCCACTGGGGTCAGGAGAGGACTTCCTTTATGCCTTCCCACCCATTCCCCTCATCCCCGAAACACTCTTCAAGCTTCAGAGAGACAGGGGTCGCATGATTCTCATAGCGCCACGATGGCCACGCCAATCGTTGGATCCCCTGCTTCTACATCTCTCTCAAGCTGCACCTCTGGAGTTAGGGCATGCTCCAGATCTCCTTTCCCAAGAGGACGGGACGCTATGGCACCCGAGTCCCCAGTCCCTGCATCTCACGGCCTGGTTGCTGAAGGCTTAGACTTCCAGGATTTCAACCTGTCCCAACAGGTAAAGGATATCCTTCAGGCTTCTAGAAAACTTTCCACAAGAAGATCTTATGCCTTAAAGTGGAAACATTTTACTATATGCTGCTCCAAGAAGGGATTAAACTCTCTTGTCATACCTTTAGAATCGATACTAGAGTATCTTTCACTTATCGAATTCTGGTCTAAAGACCAATTTGGTAAGAGTCCATCTTTGTGCAATTGCAGCTTCTTATAAGCCTCTGAATGGACAACCAATTTCCTCTCATCTACTCATATCCAGATTTGAGAGGTCTTCTGTTGACCAAACCTCCCATTAAGCCACCACCGGTGGCATGGGATCTAAATCTAGTTCTCGGGCAGCTCATGAAGCTGCCTTTTGAGCCTTTAGCCACTACAACCCTTAGGTTTTTGACCTGGAAGGTCATCTTCCTAATTGCAATCACCTCTGCACGTCGCATTAGTGAACTGCAAGCTTTAGTGGCTGATCCTTCTTATACTATGTTTCATCATAAGGTTGTTCTTAGAACTCATCCACACTTTATGCCAAAGGTAGTTTTGCCTTTTCATTTAAATCAATCAATTTATCTTCCTGTATTTTTTCCGAGGCCTCACGCCTCTAATGCAGAAAGAAACCTTCATACTTTGGATTGTAAAAGAGCCTTAGCCTTTTACCTACAGAGAACACAGCAACATAGAAAGTCCTCGCAACTTTTTATAGCTTTTGACTCTAGTCATTTGGGACCTCCAGTCTCCAAAAGAACGTTATCTAAATGGATTGCCCAATGCATATCCTTTGCTGATGAGAGTAAGGGTCTTCCTCTTCAAGGCCATGTCACAGCTCATAACGTGAGAGCCATGGCAGCTTCCATGGCTAATCTCCACTCCGTGTCTATCGATGACATTTGTCGAGCAGCCACCTGGGCTTCGGTACACACCTTCACAGCCCACTACTGCCTGGATAAAGCCTCCCATCAGGATGCCGCCTTTGGCCAAGCTGTTCTTTAAAATCTCTTTCAGACCTAATTCAACTCCTACCCACCAACCCTGGTGGAATGCCAGAGATCCATGGAAGGAAGGATGCCTACCTTTCTAGGGTGGCACCTTCCTGGGGCCATCTCCCTGGCATCTTCAGCTAGGGAGTCCCCATATGTGAAGACTACATTCCTGCTTGCTCCTGGAGATAGTGCAGATCTCCAGGAACAAGCAGGAATGAGTCCTCACATATGGGTATGTCGGAACCGTCGGAGCCTGCGCGGGAAAGCTCCCCAGTTTCCCAGAAAGGAAAGCTTTTGGGGCCTCCCACAGCGCATGCGTGCTGCCTTCCCGCCTTCCTAATCAACTCTCCTCAGTTCTTCTTTTTCCGCGGAGCCAGCAGGTCGTGTTCCTGTCACCGCTGAAGAAGTTGTTATTTTAATTTGTTTCTTTGGCCGCGTGTCTGCCTTCCCCGATTCCGGACCGGTACCGCCGGTCTTTTTTCTTTATTTCTTTAAAAAAAAAAAAAAAAATCTTATTTTTCCCCACTTGGTGTGTTTGTTCTGTGAGGCCTCTAGACCTTCACAGAATTCTCCCTCATGGAGAAACAAGCCTCTGGTTTTAAAAACTGCACCAAGTGTAGCGGTACTATATCAGTCACAGACACCCATGAATGGTGTCTTAAATGTTTGGGGCCTGACCACTCCATTCCGGATTGTCCATCCTGCTCTCTGATGTCCAAGCGTGGCTTACAGAACCGAGCAGCCAAGTTTCATATGCTGTTTTCTACAGATACTCCAGCATCAGCATCCTCCAGGTCTTCCTCTCCTGATGGATCTCAGGTAACCAAACATTCTTCCGGCAGGTCCTCAAAGGGCAAATCTCCCTCTAAGCATCATGACGCCCTTGGGCTTGACCCTGAGGACCCTGCCCCAGCCAAACAACCCCGGCGGGAAGCTCCGGCTTCCAAAGCTGCTCCTATGGGGTTACAGGTTGACATCGATGGCACGGCCTCGACCGATCACCTGTTAGACTGCTCTGGGGTACCGGCTCATACCGGTACCGACATCCAGGCAGTCGTGGCGTCTATGGATAATACCGTTCAATCCATGCAGCAGGCCATAATGGCTTTTATTAAAGCTGCAACGCCCTCTGTACCGCACCAAGCGGTTCCGCTTCCGGTTCCGATACCACAACCGATACCGGTACCCAGAGCATCCACTTCCACCAGGATACCGGTTCCGGTTCCCGGTTTCGGGGTTTATCCCAATACCGATCCGGTTCCGGGTACGCCCGATGTGGATACCGGTCGATACGCGTATCTATCTTTGGAAGCTAATAGACGATACTTCGAGTCTTCTGATGATTCCGATACCTCAGAAGACTCTGCTGAAGTATCTTTTACTCTTCCTGAGGAGCCCTCTTCTCCAAAGAGGAGAATGTCTCCTCCAGAGGATTTGTCCTTTCAAGACTTCATTCTTGAACTAGCCAAGGGGCTCCCAGTTTCAGTAACCTCTGAAAAAGAACCTAGAGCAAAAAAATTAGATATTTTGGGATACTCTAAGGTTCCCAAAGAGGCAGTCACCTTGCCCATCCATGAAATTCTTCAAGAACACATGATGGACTTATGGGAGACTCCTCTCACCTTATCTCCACATTCTCGTTGTTTGGACACCATGTATTGTGTCCCTCCTTCTCCTGGTTTTCAAAAAACTCAGCTTCCTCACCACTCTATTGTGGTACAGTCAGCTATGAAAAGGATAAAGAGTACCAAAAGACACTCTTCCACTCCCCCAGGAAGAGAATGTAGGACTTTGGATGCTTTTGGTAGGAAAATCTTCCAAGCCAGTATGCTTATTGACAGAATCAATTCATACAGCCTGTATATGGGCATGTTTCTGAAGGAGATTGCACTGAAGATACGCCATTTTCTCCCCTTTATCCCAGAGGATAGGAAGGAGGAATTCCTTCTTTTGTTAAAGCATACCCAAGATGTTTCAAAGTTCTCCAACAGAGCTGCCTTTGACTCCTTTGAGGGTGCTAGCAGAGCCTCAGGCATTGCCATAGCTACTCGCAGAATTGCTTGGCTCCAGACCTCTGACCTAGAACCCTGGGTCCAAGATGGGTTGGGCAATCTGCCCTGTACAGGTGAAAATCTGTTTGGCAAAGAGTGGCAAATCAAAGCCACTCAAATGGATGCAGAGAATGCTGCTTTAGATAGACTTTCTAAGTCTACCTCTACCCCTGCCAAGAAAAAATCTTTTAAGAAGCCTTTCTACAAAAAGACCAGATTTTCCACAAATACTGGCCAACAATCTTCCCAAGTTCGCTTTGCTCCTAAGCGTCAGCAATCTAAACAGGCCAGGGCAAAACCTGCAGGGACTGCTACAGTTCAGCAGTCCCAGCCTCCTCAGGGTTTTTGACTTACTTCTAGAGAACTTAACTTTTCTGGCTCTACAACAGCCAGAGCCTCTCACCATTCCAGGAAGGTTAACTCATTTTGCTCCCAGATGGGAGCAAATCACATCAGAACAGTGGATCCTCTCTATCATCAGAGAGGGCTACAAACTACATTTCTCCAGCCTTCCTCCCCATACCATGGTGAGACATTTCAATTCTCCCCCATCTCTCCTGCACCTGTTGGGTCAGGAGGTGACCACCCTTCTTGCCCAAAGGGCAATAGAAGAGGTTCCTCTTCTTCAACAGGGGTCAGGGTTTTACTCCCCTTATTTTCTCATTCCCAAGAAAACAGGGGGATACAGACCCATTCTGGATCTGAGAGAACTGAACAAATTTCTATGCAAGGAGAAATTCAAGATGCTCTCTCTAGGTACTCTCCTTCCATACCTGCAGAGTCAGGATTGGCTTTGTTCTCTAGATCTAAAGGATGCGTACACGCATATACTCATCCATCCATCCCACAGAAAATTCCTACGGTTTCTGTTCCAAGGAAAACATTTCCAGTACAGAGTACTCCCCTTCAGTCTAGCCTCTGCTCCAAGAGTGTTCACCAAATGCATGTCAATAGTGGCTGCATTTCTACGTACCCTGGGTATTTTTGTTTTCCCATACCTGGATGACTGGCTCATCCGAGCTCCATCTCAGTCCGAGGCTCAGACTTCCCTGGACCACACCAGACGCATACTGCAGTATCTGGGACTTGTCATCAATCTGCCGAAGTCTCAACTCACCCCTGCTCAGTCCCTAGAATTCATAGGGGCCTGGCTAGATACCACCACTGCAAGGGCCTATCTTCCTCAAGCCCGTTGCCACCGTCTAGTGCACTTGGCCTCTCAAACCCAGTCCAGAAACCACTTGACTGCCAGGGAGATGCTACAACTGCTAGGCCACATGGCATCCACAGTTCATGTGGTGCCTTATGCTCGCCTGCATATGAGAGCAGCTCAATGGACTTTGTCCACCCAGTGGACTCAAGCATCAGGAGCTCTCTCAGACCAAATAGCAACCTCAAAACGTCTCTTTAGGTCTCTCCAATGGTGAATGTCCACCCAAAATCTGTTGTTGGGGGCCCCCTTACAACCTTTGTTACCCCAAGCAACCCTCACAACAGATGCCTCCCAAATGGGTTGGGGAGCTCATCTCCAAGACCTCTCCACTCAGGGCACTTGGTCTCCACAGGAGACCACCCTTCATATCAACCTTTTGGAACTGCGAGCAATTTTCCTTGCTCTCAAGGTCTTTCATACCCTCCTCAACAACATGACAGTCCTTGTTCATACCGACAATCAAGTAGCCATGTTTTACATAAACAAACAAGGAGGGACTGGCTCTCTGTCGCTTTGCAACGAAGCTCTAAGATTGTGGGCCTTCGCCAGAGAGCATCAAATCCATCTCCTGGCAGTATACCTCCCAGGAATCCAAAACTCTTGGGCAGACAGACTCAGTCGAGTTCTGCTTCCACACGAATGGTTCCTGCACATGGATCAGGTACTCAGAATCTTCCAGGAATGGGGGACCCCGGACATAGACCTATTTGCAAGTCCGTGGAATGCCAAACTTCCCCGGTTCTGTTCCAGAATTCCGTGTCAGGGAGCTCAGGCCAAGGATGCCTTCCTCCTTCATTGGGGTCAGGAATTCCTCTATGCCTTTCCACCCATTCCTTTGATTCCCAAGACTCTGTTCAAACTTCAGAGGGACCAAGGATCTATGATCCTCATAGCTCCACGCTGGCCACGCCAAGTGTGGTACCCTCTACTTCTGCATCTCTCCCAAGCCCCCTCCCTGGACTTGAAAGCTGCCCCAGACCTTCTGTCTCAGGAGGAGGGGACTTTGTGGCACCCAAACCCCAAGTCCCTTCACCTCAGAGCTTGGTTACTGAAGGCCTAGACCTTCAAGACTCCAATCTTTCTCAGCAAGTGAAGGATATCCTTCATGCCTCTAGGAAACCTTCCACTAGGCGTTCTTACGCTTTTAAATGGAAAAGATTTTCCATTTGGTGTGCTCAAAAGGGTCTTGACCCTTTAGCACTACCTTTAAATTCTTTACTGGAATATCTCCTGCATCTCTCCAATGCAGGCCTTAAAACGAATTCAGTAAGGGTCCATTTGAGCGCTATTGCAGCATCCCTTAAACCTCTCAATGGACAACCTGTTTCCTCTCATCCTCTTATTGCAAGATTTATGAGAGGCCTAACTTTAACTAAGCCTCCCATTCGCCCTTCTCCGGTAGCATGGGACTTAAACTTGGTTCTTGGTCAGCTTATGAAGCCACCCTTTGAACCCTTAGCCACTACCTCCTTGAAATTTCTTTCTTGGAAGGTTATTTTCCTCATTGCAGTCACCTCAGCTCGCCGTATCAGTGAACTGCAAGCCCTAGTGGCTAATCCCCCTTATACAAGGTTTCATCATGAAAGGTGGTCCTTAGGACTAATCCCCACTTTATGCCTAAAGTGGTCTCCCCTTTTCATCTTAATCAAGAGGTATATCTACCTGTCTTTTTTCCAGCTCCTCATGCACCCAGTGCAGAGAGGAACCTTCATACTCTGGATTGTAAAAGAGCTCTTGCCTTTTACCTCCACAGGACACAGCAACATCGAAAGTCTTCTCAGCTTTTTGTTGCTTTTGATACTTCTCATTTAGGACTTCCAGTCTCTAAAAGAACACTGTCCAATTGGATTGCTCAGTGTATCACTTTTGCTTACCAAAGTAAGAACCTTTCTCTGGAGGGCCATGTCACAGCTCACAATGTGAGAGCCATGGCCACCTCTATGGCTCATCTTCACTCTGTATCCATCGATCAGATCTGTCGAGCAGCCACCTGGGCCTCGGTTCATACCTTTACAGCCCATTACTGTTTGGACAAGGACTCCCGCTGGGATTCCTTATTTGGTCAGGCTGTCCTCAGACACCTGTTTCATTCTTAATCAACTCCTGCCCACCTTCCTTGTATGGATGCCTGAGATCCATAGGAAGATGAGGACCCCTTCTGGGACTCATACCCTTGGGGGGTGATCTCCCCGGCATCTTAGCTAGGGAGTCCCCATATGTGAGGACTCATTCCTGCTTGTTCCTGGAGATAGCACAGTTACTTACCTGTAACAGGTGATCTCTGGGAATAGCAGGAATTAGTCCTCACAACCCACCCACCTCCCCTAGGAGTTGTATCTCTCTCTCTCTTTCCTTTCCTCTCTCTATTGTCTCAGCTTTAAACTCGAACTGAGGAGAGTTGGTCAGGAAGGCGGGAAGGCAGCGCGCATGCGCTGTGGGAGGCCCCAAAAGCTTTCCTTTCTGGGAAGCTGGGGAGCTTTCCCGCGCAGGCTCCGTCGGTTCCGACGTACCCATATGTGAGGACTAATTCCTGCTGTTCCCAGAGATCACCTGTTACTGGTAAGTAACTGTGCTTTACTCACCTGTAACAGGTGATCTCCGGGAACAGCAGGAATTTAGTCTTCACAATCCACCCACCTCCCCTAGGAGTTCTCTCTCTCTGTCTCTTACCTCTCTCCCTCTATCCTTTCACTCAGCTACAAACTTAACTAAAGAGGGACAGTTGGAAAGGGAGGAAGGCAGGGCACATGTGCTGAGGGATGCTCCCAAAAGCATTCCCGCGCAGGCTCCGTCGGTACTGACGATACCCATATGTGAAGACTAAATTCCTGCTGTTCCCGGAGATCACATGTTACAGGTGAGTAACTACGCTATCCCGGAGAACACCTGCTATAGGTGAGTAATGACGCTATGTGCAATATGATACTGGGAATGTAGAAGCATAAAAGGACTGTGATGCCAGCCAGGGTAACTTGTGTGTTCAGTTTATTGTATTCATATACCACAGTTCAACCAATAATTGGGACTGCAAACCACAGTGATATCAGACAACAGAGGGTTAAGACATTAACATATAAATAGGAAAGGTAATGTGCATAGAACAACAAGTTAAAACGAGTAAACTAAATAAGAATAAAAGGAAGGGAAGTGCAGGTCTAATGGATTTTAAGGGAGAGTAGAGTGGGAGCTGGAGATACCTACAAACCTTCACCATGCAAATACATTTTGAAATTGAAGATCTGACACCTATTTTAAGTCTCAAGTCCTGCATTCACAAATCAAGAGGTAGGGAATTCGAGTGAGGGTACCAAATAGCCAAAGGCTGCTTTCTGTAATGATTTGAGCCTGACGTTTTCACGGCTGGATCTCCCAAAAGTCATCTTGAGAGGTTCTCGCTGTCCAGTCAGGACAGTAAGGGATAACAAATTCAAAGAAGATAATTTGGAATAGAATGCAATGATCAGGAATTTGTATGTAATTTTGTAGGCAAGGAAGCCATTGATGGCCCTGTAACGGAGAGGCGTGGTTGGAACCTTTAGCAATATACAGCAGTGTTTTAGCACTAATTGAAGACTCTTCAAATGAGTTATAATAGTCTAGTCTGGATAAAATGTAAGTGAAGATTTTTTAGTGTTATAAGGTCCAGGCTAACTCTTAAATGAACTGATGATTTTAAACACTACAGATGAGTTCCAATTAAGCAGTGAGACGTAGGGCCCAAGGATAGAAAATGATCCTGAAGAACCTCTTGATTGGATTATATCAGTCAGTGCTATGAAATTTTCCGTTTTTGAGGGAAGGAAGGGAGATGGATGTCTAAGAACCAAATTACCTAACCTTTAAGAGGGTTAACAATTTATGGGAGCTTTAACCATCCTGTTTCAAGATATTGTTACGATATGCCTGGAGTTCTGTGAAGCATACGCCATGGCAATTTGTATATTCTCAGCAGACACCCCCAAATCTTTGGCTCTGAACTAATGTTAATGGAGCTAGAAAAATATTAAAAAGGTTGGAGATAGAATTGAACCATGGGTGTCTTATCAGATGGCGTTGACCACTCCTATGGTTACTCACTCCCTTGGTTGGCTCATTTACCCTTCTAGTCAATGAAAACTAGTTTCATATATATATGCTCAAACTGAGGAAAAATGACCATCTAAAATCCAAACCTGTATTAACTATATGCCATCTGTTGAGCATATGCCTTGAGTATGCCTTAAATTTAAATGTATTAAATATGCAAATTGAACAAAATTCCAAAAATGGGTAAAAGCACAAAAACAAGCTTTGCACTGTGTACATATACGTGTGTGTATTAGGGTGGTCCAAAAAACAGATTTCAGTTCTCCACAAAGCTGTGTTTTGTTTTTTTGTTTATCATATTTATAACGCAAACAAAATTTTAATGAAAATAAACATTTAGAGGTCACCCCATTTGGCAGTTTTTGTCATCTGAACTAAACAGCAGACAACTGGAATGTCTGGTAATAGTGGCCACTGAAGGTTCTGTACCATCGTTTTCTTTGTTTCTACTGAGACTATCATCAAAAAGGGCTAAGTCTGCCAAATCTTCAGACAAAAACCAGAGATGCCTTGAAAATGCAACAGCCTGGTTTGGGTAAGTCTTAAGAACTGATAAGACTTTTTGTCATTGAGAGGAGCTTGGATTGCAAATGGTGCTTCATTCCACTGCCTTCAGGGGCAAGGGGGTGGCAGGGAGGCATGCTTAAATTATAAGGAACAATTCTGGATATTTAAATACGGTACAATTATATGGGTTTGATAGGGAAATAGAATGACATGCCTTACTGTGTGAGTATTAATTCATTCTTAAATAGTGATTTTTTTTTAATGTAAAAAAGTGACTGGCTCTAAAGGGAGTAGTGTTGGATGTCATCACAAGCTTTAATTAAGACATAGTAACACAGTAAATGACGGCAAATAAAGACCAGTATCTGAAAGAGCGAATAGTGGACTTTCTCAAAACCAACAAGGTTGCATGATCTGAGGCAACATGGTTTTACCGAAAGACTATCTTGCCAAACAAATCTGAGTTCTTTGGGTGACCAGAGAAGTAGATCAGGAGCATGCGATGGATGTCATCTACCTGGATTTCAGCAAAGCCTTTGAAACTGTTCCTCATAGGAGGCTTATCAATAAACTCAGTAGTTTGGGGATGGGTCCCAAGGTGGTGAACTGGATCAGGTTGACTGACAGATGACAGAAGGTGATGGTAAATGGAGCTCACTCGGATGAAAGGAAGGTGATTAGCAGGGTGCCCCAGGGTTCGGTCCTGGGCCCGGCACTGTTCAATGTATTTGTGAGTGATATTGCTGAAGGACTGAATGGAAAAGTCTGTCTTTTTGCAGATGACATGAAAATTTGCAACAGATTGGACTCCCCTGAGGGAGTGGGCAACATGAGGAAAGATCTACAAAAGCTGGAAGAATGGTCTAATGCTTGGCAGTTAAGATTTAATGTGAAGAAGTGCAGTGTCATGTACTTGGAAAGCAGAAATCCAAGGGAAATATACGCGATAGGGGGCAAGAGGTTGGTGTGCACGGACCAGGAGAAGGACCTTGGTGTGATTATTTCTGAGGATCTCAAGGTGGCAAAACAGTGCGACAAGGCAGTGCCAAAAGCCAGGAGGATGTTGAGTTGCATACAAAGAGGAATACCAGCAGAAAGACGCCATGACCATTTTGAGGGATGAGCAAAAGGAATCTGGAGTGAGGATCATACCAATAGATTTGACTAAAGGATGAAATTATTGGTGTTTCCACTCAGATAAGTGAATGAGTTTTATGTGCCCTGATGCAGAACTTATGAATTATGAAGTTTGAAACATGACATGTTGGGAGAAGTGATGGACATATGAGTTAATATAGAGGGAGTGGTTACCAGTAGGTGATGAATATTTTTTAAAGGGGGGGGAATAAATTGCTGGAATCATTTTAAAATAAGGTCTGACAAAACGTGTTTTGTTTATAGAATCATATGATATGATTTAATACAGATGGGGAGGTGTATTGTATGATATTTGATGAAGGGATTACCCCCAGTATTTGAGCTCAATTTACAATCTGTAGATATGTGTGTGTATGTGTATACACACGCCCTCCTTAGTCAATCCACCAGTGCTACTTACATCTTGAAGCACTATACAAATGCTCACTAGTAGTAGTAGTGGTTTAAATTAAATGGGTAAACATGGAGCCCCGTGGGATCCCTGCTGTAACTTTCCCAACCACATGACAACAGATAAAAATGGAGTCATTTTAATATCATTTGATACTTAGGAAATTCTGTTGTCCAGTAAAAAAAAAAAGTTTAACTGAAGCAGAGGTAATATCTAAAATTGCATAGTCCTTTCTAGAATCTATATATACAAGGGTTCCAGCAATAAAACCAATAAGGTCTAAATGCTATGACCCTTTTAAATGCCATGTAAAAGAATGCTATATGGAGTATTTCTCTAAAAATTCTTGAAACTGTTGGAGAAAGTCCTGCTCAAGTACCTTCCTAAAAAGCAAAAGATTAGACAGGGTGGCTTATTGGGTTTTCATTTTTTCCCCTTTTAATATGGGTGTAGTACTACAGTCTTTAAGACAGCAGGCCCATAATACTGATCCAAGGATAGACATATATTAAGGCATCTTATTTAACAGCTACTTCTGGAGAGAGATCTGTAATTGTAAGTATTACTTCTGGAATTTTTTCTAAATCTTAGGGGAAAAGGAATTCTTTAGATTAAAGCTGATTAATCTGTGAACCCGGTGTATTTGTTAAATGGGTCAGGACCTAGTAGCAGCAAAGAGTTTTCAGTTTAAATTTAAAACACAGAGGAGAGCTTTCTGGTTAGATTTAGAACCCAAGACTCCTATCCAAGCAAGGGCTGTGGGACTCCCCCTGGAGATTGGTCACAGATTACCTTAGAAGCAAAGGACAGGGTACTTTGTAGCAGCCAGCTTTTAATAAGTGTTTTTTCCCTTCCTTCCTTCCTTCCCTCCCCAACACCCATCCACCCCTGGGATAGCCGTAGCTTTATGGGTGCTTAAACCTCTTAAAGGAAAGGAGGTGCCATATTCACACTCAGGTGCAGCTATTTATTCTCATCAGCATACATTAAGGACCTGAGATTAATTAAATTTCAGGTGAACAAAGTACATTAAAAGTATTAGGTATAGTTTTATTAGTATGTTTCCCCATCAACCCTTAGTAAGTAAAGAACTTAAATATCTAAACACAATCTTAAAATGAAGATGCAGACAGTAGTCCAGCAGCCAGATGGGGGCTTTCCAGTCTTTTGCACTGAGTGTCACATGTATGATTTTCTCCCAGTTCGTGAGGGGTCTTATGTGTGCACAAGGTGCAAGGAGCACTTTGCTCTCAGGGAACGAGTCCGGTCTCTAGAGGCAAGAGTAGCAGACTTGGAAGACATAAGGAAGACAGAGAGGTACATAGACGAGACCTACAGGGATATAGTCCTGAAGTCCCACCTCCAGTCTGACAGGAGAGCATCACCCTGGTGTGGCAGGAAGTGAGCCTATAGCTAGGATCTGTCCTCCAGGTGATGTAAAACCTCTCGCACCAAGGACATTAATCCAAGGCTGTGTGCCTATGGACAAGTTCCTGGAGGAAAGGTCCATAAACCATTATTAAGAAGGGACCCAGGATATCAATGCTTGACCCAGTACAAGCATTGCAGAGCCTGTGTCTTGGGGAAACTGCTAGGTACGTATGACCTAGATTGGCCACTGTTGGAAACAGGATACTGGGCTTGATGGACCTTGGTCTGACCCAGTATGGCATATCTTATGTTCTTATGAGGGAAGGGTTAGGAGGACAGCCGTTTATAGTTGGTGATTCAATCATTAGGCATGTCGATAGGTGGGTGGCTGGTGGACATGAGGATCGCTTGGTAACATACCTGCCTGGTGCAAAGGTAGTGGACTTCACGCGCCACCTAGATAAGGTCTTAGATAGTGCTGGGTAGGAGTCTGCTGTCTTGGTATATGTTGGTTCCAACGACATAGGAAAATGTGGTAGAGAGGTTCTGGAGGCTAAATTTAGGCTTTTAGGTTGGAAGTTGAAATCCAGAACTTCCAGGGTAGTGTTCTCCGAAATGCTTCCCATTCCATGTGCAGGACCCAAAAGGTAGGCAGAGCTCTGGAGTCTCAGTGCGTGGATGAGGCGATGGTGCAAGGATGAGGGTTTTGGATTTGTTAGGAACTGGGGAACATTCTGGTGAAAGGGAGGGGCTGTGGGGGGTGTACTATCGACCGCCTGGCCAGAATGAACAAATGGATGATGAAATGCTCGAGGAAATCGGGGAAGCTAACAAAAGTTACAGAACTGTAATAATGGGTGATTTCAATTACCCCAGTTTTGACTGGTTCAGTGTCACGACAGGACATGCTAGGGAGATAAAGTTTCTCGATAAAATAAATGACTGCTTCTTAAAGCAGCTGGTTCATGAACCGACCAGAGGAGAAGCCATTTTGGACTTAGTCCTTAGCAGAACACCAGATCTGGTGCAAGAGATAAGGGTGTTGGGGCCACTTGGCAATAGTGATCATAGAATGATGCGTTTGATTTAATTAATGGAGGAGGGATGGTTAGGAAATCCACATTACTACCTTTTAGCTTTCGAAAGGGAGACTATGATAAAATGAGGAAAATAGTTAAGAAAAAAACTAAAAGGAGCAGTTGCAAAGGTTAAAGACTTACATCAAGCTTGGGTGTTTAAAAATACTTTCTCCAGGACCAAGCAGGAAGTCAGTCCTCACATATGGGTGACATCGACGTCGATGGAGCCCATGCGGAACATTTCCCCAGCTTTCCATGAAAGCCTTTGGGAATGCAGGCACGCATGCGCGGTTCCCTTCCCGCCTAAAGGTGCCATCTTGCTCAGTCTCTCTTTTTCCGTGAAGCCCATTGGACATGTGTCCTAGTCCTCCCAGAAAATAGTTGGATTTTTTTCGCGATTCCTTAGCTATTTTTTCTCCGGTTCGACACCGGTTCCCCTCCCGCCGGGTTCGGTACACCGGTATTGAGCCCGATCTTATTTTTTCGGTTTTTGCCCTTCTTGGCTGGCGTTCGCGCCCTTTTTTTCTTTTTCCCTGGAAGGCCGGTCCTTTGACCTCGCGGGGACTCTTTTTTTTTCCCCGACGGCTTCCAGTGGTTTCAAAAAGTGTGATCGGTGCAAGAAACTAATGTCTCTCACCGACACACACGACTGCCACGATCCTAATATCTGTGGACCATGTGGAAAGATGTCTTCCAAGGCGCTTCGAAGTCGTCAGCACCAAAAGGGAAAGACTTTTCTCCGACTCGGCCTCCGGCCAAGCCCGGACCTCGTCTGAGGCCTCGACATCTCGGGAATCTGATCCCGAGCACTGTCGGGGCTCCTCGGACAGGGGGTCCTCTGACTGGGAATGAAAGAGGAAGAAGCGGCTCGTGAGGGCGTCATCGGAGGAGGTCCCGGACTCCTCGAGAGCTAGGTCTCAGACCACCCAACCGTCGCCCCGGGCCCATGGAACAGGAGAAGCCTCCAAAAGTACCTCGTGTGGAGCCGGAGTCTGCTGGACATGTAAGTCCTGTAGTCCTTGTGGACTCTCCTCCCAGAGAGCCGACGTCGGGCCCGGCTCCACCAGGGCCCGAGTCGGTGGCTGCTGAGTCTCCTGAGCTGGGTCTCAGGCTTGACAGCCTTGGAGTGCAGATTGTCTGCCTTCATGGAACAGCAGCGGGCACTGATGGCCAGCCTGTCTGGCGCATCTGCCCTGACCACCGGGACATCGACATCGAAGTTGACTCCGGAGACCGAGCCGATACTCAAGACCATGAAGGCTCGAGGTCGACCTCCTGTTCGGGACCGAAGGCCTCCCGTTCGGGACTGAAGGCGTCGGATGAGTCCGCCTGGGAGACGGAGGACGAGGAGTCCCCCGACACCTTCAGGACTCGGTGCGTCCCGTCGGACTCACCACAGTCTGAGCCCCAGAGTAGATCCCCTCCGGAGGATACCCGGTTTTCAGAGTTCGTCCGGGATATGGCCACTGCGTTGGCTATCCCTGCGGACCCCGAGGAGGAGCCTCTAGCCGAGGAGCTCGAGGCCCTACAGTATGACTCTCCTCCGAAGGAGGCCTTTACTGTTCTGGTTCCTCCGATGCTGGAACGACTCCTCTTCCGGATGTGGGAGGCACCGGCCTCGGCGCCGGTTCTAAGCAAGTGGGTCGATTCTATCTATCGACTCCGGAAGAGCCCTGACTTTCAGAAGGCGCAGCTACCACACCATTCCATGGTGGTGGAATCGACCATGCATCGCCTGATAAGTCAGAAGATGCACTCGGCGGTGCCCCCTGGCAGGGAGGCCCGGAACCTGGATGGTTTTGGTAGAAAGTGCTTCCAGGGCTCGATGCTTGCTTGCCGTGTCCAGTCTTACCAGCTGTACATGGTCATGTACTTGCGGGACCTGGCCAAGGAGCTGGCCGGGTTCTCTGCTGGTCTCTCCGGGGAACCCTTGCAGAGGTTCAAGTCCTTGTCCTCGGGGATACGGGAATGCTCCAAGTTTGTCCCGCGCTGCCTACGATGGATTCGAGGCTTCGGCCCGTGTTGCGGCAGCCGGCATCGCGGCTCGATGCCAGGCATGGCTGCAGTCATCGGACCTTGAGCCATGAGTTCAGGACAAGTTGGTCGATGTCCCTTGCCGAGGTGAGAACCTTTTTGGCAAGCCCATGACCGAGAAGGCCGCACAGCTCGAAACCGAGCACATCACAAGGACAAGGCTATCTAGGAAGACTTCTGCCCCTTCTCACAAAAAGAAGGGCTCGGGTAAAAAGCCCTTTTACCCGAGGAAGGGCACTGCCTACAAACAGTACCCACAGTTCCAGGCCTCCCAAGCTCCCCCTCAGGGTCAGCAAGCCAAGGGGCAGGGTAATGGGCCCCGTAGGCAGAGGACTCCCAAGCCTCCGGCCCCCTGCTCCCACTCAGCAGGGTGGTGGTTTTTGACTCCTTAGGCATAGCCTCTCCGTCCCTGCTCTCCCATCCCTGCACAGGAGGTCGACTTGCCCTGTTTGCCCACAAGTGGCCACTCATCACTGGAGACAGTTAGGTGCTAAGCATCGTCCACAAAGGCTATATGCTACACTTCCAACAGCTGCCTCCTCCATACTTTCCAGTGGAGTCTCCAAGGCCTCCCCTGCATACAGATCTTCTCCTTCAGGAGCTCCAAGGTCTGTTGCGGGACAAGGCAGTGGAGCCTGTGCCTCCCCACCTCCAAGGTCAAGGGTTCTACTCCAGGTACTTTCTTGTACCCAAAAGAACCGGTGGCCTCCGGCCTATTCTAGACCTCAGAAATCTCAACAAGTTCCTGGAGAAGGAAAAGTTCAAGATGCTTACTCTTGGAACACTTCTGCCCTACCTCCAGCAGGGAGATTGGCTATGCTCCTTAGATCTAAAGGATGCGTACACTCACATCCTCATTCATCCAGACCACAGAAAGTACCTCAGGTTCATTGTGGGAGGAAACCATTATCAGTACAGGGTACTGCCTTTTGGCCTCACCTCCGCTCCCAGGGTCTTTACCAAAATGCCTGGCAGTGGTGGCGGCCTACCTGAGAAATCAGGGAATCTTTGTCTTCCCCTATCTGGACGACTGGCTCATCAGGGGTCAGACGTGCCAGGAGGCCAGACAAGCCACCCTCCGAACTATTGCTCTTCTTCAAAACCTGGGGTTTGTCATAAACTTCGCAAAGTCCACTTTACTCCCCTCCCAGAACTTGGAGTTCATAGGGGCAAGGTTAGACTCTCTGCTGGCAAAGGCGTTCTTGCCAGAAGACAGAGCCCAAAGACTGATAAACTTGGCAAACCAGTTTCTCAGCAGGTCACTGGTCTCCGCCAGGCTCTTCCTGAGGCTTCTTGGCCACATGGCTTCGACAGTACATGCGACCTCCAATGCCAGGCTCCGTATGAGGCCTGCACAGTGGTGCCTTTGAACTCAGTGGTCACAGGCCACAGGCAGCCTCAGAGACAGAATAAGGGTGTCCAGACAATTTCTGAACTCCCTCCGCTGGTGGCTGCACCCACCCAATCTACTGCAAGGGGTGCCTTTTCAGATTCCTGGGTTCACAGTGGTGTTGACCACGGATGCCTCTCTGCAGGGTTGGGGGGCTCATTGTCTAGGCAAGTGCACCCAGGGCCTGTGGTCTCCCTGGGAGGCCGCACAGCAGATCAATCTACTGGAACTCAGGGCTATTTGGTTAGCCCTCAAGACTTTCTCTCGAACACTGGCTCATCAGTCTGTCCTAGTTCAAACGGACAACCAAGTAGCCATGTTTTATGTGAACAAGCAGCGCGGAACTGGGTCCAGGCTCCTTTGTCAGGAGGTACCGGACCTTTGCTTGTTTGCTCTCAGGCACAACATGCTCCTCAAGGCAATGTATCTACCTGGCCAGGACAACTACCTGGCAGACAGGTTGAGCAGGATTCTGCAGCACCACGAATGGCAGTTCCATCCCTTAGTGGTTCAGAAGATTTTCCTTAAATGGGGACTTCCAATCATAGATCTGTTTGCCAGTCCATCGAACAAACAACTGACAAGGTTCTGCTCCAGGCAACTGCATCCTCTGCGGCTGGCAGCAGATGCTTTTCTGATTTCCTGGTCCCAGGGCCTCCTGTATGCGTTTCCTCCCACGCCCTTGGTGGCCCGAACCCTGTTCAAAATTCTTCAGGGCAAGGCCTCTGTCCTGCTGGTGGCTCCCAGATGGCCGAGACAGCCTTGGTTTCCACTTCTGCTTCAGCTGGCAGTGGATCCCCCACTGCCTCTAGGGTTGCAACCCGACCTTCTCTCTCAGGATCAGGGTTCCCTTCTGCACCCAAATCTCAAAACTCTCAATTTGATGGCCTGGAGGCTGCAAGGGTAGTTTTGGCTCCCTGGGGCCTACCTCAGGAAGTTGAGGAGGTTGTCCTAGCCTCTAGGAAGCAGTCCACTAGGAAAACCTATGCCCTGAAATGGAAAAGGTTTTCTGTGTGGTGTCAGCTACGTACAGAAGATCCTTTCTCCTGTGCTGTACCAGTAGTGCTTCAGTACTTACTGCACTTATCAAATCAGGGACTTAAGTCCAATTCTTTTCGGGTCCACCTCTCAGCTCTAGCAGCTCACCACTCACTGGTGGAAGGACATTCTCTGTCGGTTCACCCCTTGGTGTCCCGGTTTCTCAGAGGCTTGCTCTTGCTGAAGCCTCCAATCCGTCGTCCTGCTCCTGAGTGGGAGTTGAATGTGGTCTTGCAGCAACTGACTTGCCCACCTTTTGAGCCGATGGTCCACGTCACCCCAGACGATCGCCTCCATATGAGGGTGGCGCATTGGTGTCGCCGGGACCAGTGGTCTCAGGCCACGGGTCACCTCTGAGGGAGCAAGAGGTTGGTATGCACGGTTCAGGAGAAAGGCCTTGGTGTGATTATCTCTGATCTCAAGGTGGCAAAACAGTGCGACAAAGTGGTGGCAAAAGCCAGGAGGATGTTGGGCTGCATACAAAGAGGGATTACCAGCAGAAAGGAAGAGGTACTTATGCCACTGTACAAGTCACTGGTGAGGCCTCACTTGAAATACTGTGTTCAATTTTGGAGACCATATCTTGCAAAAGATGTAAAAAGACTGGAAACTGTTCAGAGGAAGGCGACCAAAATGATTTGAAGCCTGCGTCAGAAGCCTTATGAGAAGAGACTTGAAGGCCTAAATATGTACACTTTGGAGGAGAGGAGGGACAGGGGAGATATGATTCAGACCTTTAAATACTTAAAGAGAAATGAACAAACAAACCTCTTCCAAAGACGGGGAAGCTGTAAAACTAGAGGGCATAACATGAAGCTGCAAGGTGGTAAATTGAAAGGCAATGTCAGGAAATATTTCTTCACTGAAAGGGTGGTGGATGCTTGGAATGCCCTCCCGATGGAAGTGATGGGGGCAAACACGGTGACGGAATTCAAAATGGCATGGAACAAACAGAGGATCCCTTTACAGCAACAGGATAAAAACAAAATAAACGGTACCATCTAATTTCTGAACCATCTAACGTTTCAAATAGGGGTGTCCTACATGGAGTGGTGGGTTCACCCCTAAACAAAGACATGGGGAGGGGTGGCCTGCACAGAGCGACAGGTGCACCTACTCTTGCCATCTTGCAGGGCAGACTGGATGGACCATGCTGGTCTTTATCTGCCGTCATTTACTATGTTACTATGAGACAGTATAGTATCTTTGTAACCTGCCAACTGGTGGACTCCCTGGTCTGGTGGCAGTCTCTCCAGCATCTTGAGGTGGGCATGCCTTTTCAGGTCCCAAACCCCTCGTGTCCTCACCACAGACACCTCCCTGCTCGGCTGGGGATCCCACTGCAGAGATCTCCACAAACAGGGTAACTGGTCACCAGACGAGAGCACCCAGAATATCAACCTCCTGGAGCTCTGAGACATTTACTTAAGAACATATGCCATACTGGGTTAGACCAAGGTCCATCGAGCCCACTATCCTGTTTCCAACAGTGGCCAATCTAGGTCATACGTACCTAGCAGTTTCCCCAAAAAACACAGGTTCCACAATGCTTCTACTGAGTCAAGCAGTGATATCCTGGGTCCCTTTTTAATAATGGTTTATGGACCTTTCCTCCAGGAACTTGTCCAAACCTTTTTTTAAACCCAGCTACACAGCAGCTTTTACTACATTCTCCAATAACAAATTCCAGAGTTTGATTACACGTTGAGTGAAAAAATATTTTTTCTTAGTCTTAAATAGTTTACCCTGTAACTTCATTGCATGTCCCCCAGTCTTCCTATATTCTGATAATGTAAACAATCGATCTACTTTTACCCGTTCCACTCCGTTCATTAATTTATAGACTTTATCATATCTCCCCTCAGCCATCTCTCTTCCAGGTTAAATAGCCCTAACCTTTTTAGCCTTTCTTCATAAGTGTATTCTTCCATCCCCTTTACCATTTTGATGGCTCTTCTCTGAACCTTTTCTAATAACGCTATATCCTTTTTAAGATATGGCGACCACAATTACACACAATAGTCAAGGTGCAGTCGCACCATGGAACGATACAGAGGCATTATAATATCCTTTGTTTTATTTTCCATTCCTTTCCTTATGAAATTCCTTTCCTTATCCTTTTTAAGATACGGCGACCAGAATTGCACACACTATTCAAGGTGCGGTCTCACCATGGAACGGTATAGAGGCATTATAATATTTTTGTTTTATTTTCCATTCCTTTCCTTATGATACCTAGCATTCTATTTGCTCTCTTGGCCGCCGCTGCACACTGGGCCGAGGGTTTTAACATGTTTTCCAAAATGACGCCTAAATCTTTTTCCTGCGTGTTGGTTCCTAATGTGGAACCTTGCATCGTGTAACCATAGTTTGGGTTGTTCTTCCCTAGGTGCATAACTTCCCACTTGTCCACGTTAAATTTCATCTGCCATTTTGATGCCCAGTCTTCCACTTTATCAAGATCCTCTTGCAACTTTCCACAATCCTCTTGGGTTTTAACAACTTTAAATAGTTTTGTGTCATCTGCAAATTTGATAACCTCACTCGTCGTTCCACTTTCCAGGTCATTTATAAACGTCAAAAAGCAGCGGACCCAGCACAGATCCCTGGGGTACACCACTATTCACCTTTCTCCATTGGGAAAATTGGCCATTTAGCCCAACCCTCTGCTTTCTATCTTTTAACCAGTTCCTGATCCACAGTAGTACACTGCCTCCTATGACTCTTTAGCTTTGCCAAAAGTCTCTGATGAGGGACCTTGTCAAAGGCTTTCTGAAAGTCTAGATACACTATATCAACCGACTCACCTTTGTCCACCTGTTTATTCACACTTTCAAAAAAACATAACAGATTAGTAAGACAAGATCTTCCTTGTCTATAGCCATGTTGGCTGTCTCCCATTAGGCCATGACTATCTACATGCTGAGTAATTTTATTCTTTATGATGGTTTCTACCATTTTTTCCGGTACTGACATGAGGCTCACCGGTCTGTAGTTTCCCGGATCACCCCTGGAACCCTTTTTAAAAATTTGTGTTACATTGGCGATCCTCCAATCTTCAGGTATTAGAGATGATTTTAATGATAGTTCACAGATTACTAATAGCAGGTCTGCAATCTCATATTTCAGTTCTTTCAACACCCTTGGATGTATACCATCTGGCCCAGGTGGTTTGCTACTCTTCAGTTTATCTAATAGTTGTAATACATCTTCCCGATATATCGATATTTCCTTCAATTCTTCCGCACCTTTAAATACCACTTCAGTCATGGGTAACATCCCTACATCTTCCTCAGTAAAGACCGAAGCAAAGAATTCATTCAGTCTCTCCGCTATCACCTTGTCGCCTCTTAGTGCCCCTTTAACTCCTCTATCATCTAATGGACCAACTGACTCTCTCACAGGTTTTTTGCTACGAATGTACTTGAAAAAATCTTTATTTTGAGTTTTTGCTTCCGCAGCAAGCTTCTTCTCAAATTCTCCCTTTGCCCGCTTTATCAATGCCTTGCATTTGACCTGCCAGTGCTTGTGCTGTTTCCAGGTTTCGTCGTTTGGCTCTTTTTTCCATTTCCTGAAAGATGCTTTTTTGGCAACAGCCTCTCTGACCTCACCTTTAAACCATGCTGGCAGTTTTTTGGACTTCCACTTTCTCCAAGACCAAGCAGGAAGTCAGTCCTCACATATGGGTGTCATCGGTGCCGATGAAGCCCCAACAGAGTATTTCCCCAGCTTTCTATGAAAGCCTTTGGGAATGCAGGCACGCATGCACGGTTCCCTTCCCGCCTAAAGATGCCATCTTACCTCATTCTTTTTTTCCGTGAAGCCCACCGGACGTGTGTCCAGTTTTCCTGGTTAAAATTAGATTTTTCAGCAATTTTTGCTATTTTTTCTCCTGGTTCGACGCCGGTTCCCCTCCCGCCGGGTTCGGTACACCGGTATCGAGCCCGACTCTTCTTTTTCGGTTTTTGCCCTTCGTGGCTGGCGTTTGCGCCCTTTATTCCCTGGAAGGCCGGTCCTTTGACCTCGCGGGGACTCTTTTTTCCCCGATGGCTTCCAGCGGTTTTAAGAAGTGTGATCGGTGTAAGAAACTAATGTCTCTCACCGACACACACAACTGCTGCCTTCGGTGCCTCGGCCCCGACCACGATCCTAAGTCGTACGGGGCCTGTGGAAAGATGTCTTCCAAGGCACTACGAAGTCGCCAGCAGCAAAAGGAAAGGCTTTTCTCAGACTCAGCCTCCGGCCGGACCCAGACCTCATCTGAGGCCTCGACATCTCGGGATTCCGATCCTGAGCGCCGTCGAAGCTCCTCGGACAGGGGGTCCCGCGACTGGGAACGCAAGAGGAAGAAACGGCTCGCGAGGGCATCATCGGAGGAGGTCACTGGCTCCTCGAGGGCCAGGTCTAAGACCCCCTGACCGTTGCCCCGGGCCCGTGGAACCGGAGATGCCTGCCAAAGTTCCTCGTGTGGAGCCGGAGTCTGCTGGACACGTAAGCCCCGTAGTCCTCGTGGACTCTCCTCCCAGGGAGCCGACTTCGGGCCCGGCACCGCCGGGGCCCGAGTCGGCTGCTGTATCTCCCGAGCTGGGTCTCAGGATGACAGCCTTGGAGAGCAGATTGTCTGCCTTCATGGAGCAGCAGCGGGCACTGATGGCCAGCCTGTCTGGGGCATCTGCCCCGACCACCGGGACATCGACGTCGAAGTCGACCCCGGAGACCGAGCTGATACCAGAGTCCATCGTGGCTCGGAGTCGACCTCGGTCGCGGTCTCCCTCGACCTCCCGTTCGAGACCGAGGGCGTCGACGCCGGTGCTTCTGGCATCGGGGCTGGTGCTTCAGGGCCCCGCGGGGTCGGACCCCGACTCTTCCTCGGACAAGTCGGCTTGGGAGACGGAGGACGAGGAGTCTCCTGATACCTTTAAGACTCGGTGCGTCCCTTCGGACTCACCGCAGTCTGAGCCCCGGAGTAGGTCCCCCCCCCCCCCCCAGAGGACACCCGGTTCTCGGAGTTCGTCCGGGATTTGGCCACTGCCTTGGCTATTCCGGCTGACCCCGAGGAGGAGCCTCGAGCTGAAGAGCTCGAGGCGCTACAGTATGACTCTCCTCCAAAGGTCCTTTACTGTCCCGGTTCCTCTGATGCTGGAACGGCTCCTCTTCCGTATGTGGGAGGCACCGGCCTCGGCGCTGGTTCTTAGCAAGCGAGTCGATTCGATCTATCGACTCCGGAAGAGCCATGGTTTTCAGAAGGCACAGCTACCACACCATTCCATGGTTGTGGAATCGGCCATGCATCGGCCATGCACCCTGTTATCCAAGCTACTCTTTACTATGTAAAAATCTCATGTATATAGTTACCCCTGTTATCCAAGTTTGGACCCCTGTTCTATGTAAAACCAAACAGCATGTTGTTATGGTCGTTGTGTTATAATGTAAACCGCGCTGATGCCAAATAGCGCGGTATATAAGAATTTGTAATAAATAATAAATAAATAATAAATCGTCTGAAGAGCCAGAAGATGCACTCCGCGGTGCCTCCTGGCAGGGAGGCCCGAAACCTCGATGGCGTCGGTAGAAAGTGCTTCCAGGGCTCAATACTTGCTTGCCATGTCCAGTCCTACCAGCTGTACATGGGCATGTACTTGCGGGATCTGGCCAAGGAGTTGGCCGCGTTCTTTGCTGGTCTCTCTGGGGAACCCTTGCAGAGATTTAAGTCCTTGTCCTCGGGGATTCGGGACTGCTCGAAATTCATGTCCCGTGCCGCCTACAATGGCTTCAAGGCTTCGGCCCGAGTCGCAGCAGCCGGCATCGCGGCTCGACGCCAGGCATGGCTGCAGTCATCGGACCTCGAGCCATGGGTTCAGGACAAGTTGGTCGATGTCCCTTGCCGAGGTGAAAACCTTTTTGGCAAGCCCATGATCGAGAAGGCCGCTCAGCTCGAGACCGAGCACCTCAAACGGACAAGGCTGTCGAGGAAGACCTCTGCCCCTTCTCATAAAAAGAAGGGCTCGGGTAAAAAGCCCTTTTACCCGAGGAAGGGCACTGCCTACAAACAGTACCCGCAATATCAGGCTGCCCAAGCTGCCCCCCAGGGTCAGCAAGCCAAGGGCCAGGGTAATGGGCCCCGTAGGCAGAGGACCCCCAAGCCTAAGGCCCCTGCTACCACTCAGTAGGGTAGGGGCTTTTGACTCCTTGAGCGTAGCCTCTCTTCCACTGCTCTCCCAACCCTGCACAGGAGGTCGTCTCGCCCTCTTTGCCCACCAGTGGCCCCTTATCACCGGGGACAGTTGGGTGCTGGTGATAGTCCACAAGGGATATGCCCTCCATTTTCACCAACTGCCTCCTCCATACTTCCTAGGGGAGCCTCCCAGGCCTCCCCTGCACACAGACCTTCTCCTTCAGGAGCTTCAGGGTCTGTTGGTGGACAGGGCGGTGGAGCCTGTGCCTCCCCACTTGCAAGGTCACGGATTCTACTCCAGGTATTTCCTGGTGCCCAAAAGAACTGGTGGCCTTCGACCCATTCTGGACCTCAGGAACCTCAAGTTCCTAGTGAAGGAAAAGTTCAAGATGCTTACTCTTGGAACCCTTCTGCCCTACCTCCAGCAGGGAGATTGGCTATACTCCTTAGATCTAAAGGATGCGTACACTCACATCCTCATTCATCCAGACCACAAAAAGTACCTCAGGTTCATTGTGGGAGGAAACCATTATCAGTACAGAGTGATGCCTTTCGGCCTCACCTCCGCCCTCAGAGTCTTCACAAAGTGCCTAGCAGTGGTGACGGCCTACCTGAGAAATCGGGGAATCTTTGTCTTCCCCTATCTAGACGACTGGCTCATCAGGGGTCAGACATGTCAGGAGGCCAATCAAGCCACCCTCAGGACTATTGCTCTTCTACAACGCCTGGGGTTTGTCATAAACTTCGCAAAGTCCACTTTGCTCCCCTCCCAGAACTTGGAGTTCATACGAGCAAGGCTGGACTCTCTGCTGGCAAAGGCTTTCTTGCCAGCAGACAGGGCCCAAAGGTTGATGGCCTTGGCAAATCAGTTTCTCCGCAGGTGCCTGGTCTCCGCCAGACTCTGCCTGAGGCTTCTAGGCCACATGGCTTCGATAGTACATGTGACCCCCAATGCCAGGCTCCATATGAGGCCTGCACAGTGGTGCCTTCGGGCTCAGTGGTCACAGGCCACATGCAGCCTCAGAGACAGGATAAGGGTGTCCAGACCATTTCTGCACTCCCTCAACTGGTGGCTGCACCCACCCAATCTACTGAAAGGGGTGCCTTTTCAGATTCCAGGGTACACAGTAGTGATGACTACAGATGCCTCCCTGCAAGGCTGGGGAGCTCATTGTCTGGGCAAGTGCACCCAGGGGCCCTGGTCTCCCTGGGAAGCTGCACAGCAGATCAATCTCCTCGAACTCAGAGCTATTCGATTGGCACTCAAAGCTTTCACTCCTTCCCTGGCTCACCAGTCTGTCCTGATTCAGACAGACAACCAAGTTGCCATGTTTTATTTGAACAAACAGGGCGGAACTGGGTCCAGGCTCCTTTGTCGGGAGGCTCAGGACCTTTGTTCTTTTGCCCTGAAGCACAACATGCTCCTCAAGGCTGTGTACCTTCCAGGCCAGGACAGCTACCTGGCAGACAGATTAAGCAGAATACTGCAGCCCCACGAGTGGCAGCTGCATCCTTTAGTGGTTCAGAAGATCTTCCTGAAATGGGGTCTCCCTTTCATAGATCTCTTTGCCAGCCCAACGAACAAGCAACTGCCAAAGTTCTGCTCCAGAAAAACCACATCCTCTGCGGATAGCAGCGGATGCTTTTCTGATATCCTGGTCTCAAGGCCTCCTCTATGCGTTTCCTCCCATGCCCTTGGTG
This sequence comes from Ichthyophis bannanicus, assembly GCA_033557465.1. Classification (NCBI taxonomy): domain Eukaryota; kingdom Metazoa; phylum Chordata; class Amphibia; order Gymnophiona; family Ichthyophiidae; genus Ichthyophis; species Ichthyophis bannanicus. The sequence goes on along the minus strand of CM066032.1, from coordinate 114,017,250 downwards.
GCCCGAACTCTCAAGAATCTTCAGGACAAGGCCTGTGTCATGCTGGTGGCTCCCTGGTGGCCGAGGCAGCCTTGGTTTCCTCTTCTACTGGCGGTGGATCCTCCACTACCTCTGGGGTTGCAACCCGACCTTCTCTCACAGGAGCAGGGTTCCCTTCTGCACCCCAATCTCAAAGCTCTCAATTTGATGGCCTGGAGACTGCAAGGGTAGTCTTGGCTCCCTGGGGCCTGCCTCAGGAGGTTGAGGAGGTTGTCCTAGCCTCTAGGAAACAGTCCACTAGGAAAACCTATGCTCTCAAATGGAAGAGATTTTCTGTGTGGTGTCAGCTACGTACAGAAGATCCTTTCTCCTGTACTGTGCCAGTAGTCCTTCAGTACTTAACGCACTTGTCAAATCAAGGTCTTAAATCCAACTCTGTTCGGGTCCACCTCTCAGCTCTAGCAACTCACCACTCTCTGGTGGAGGGACATTCTCTGGCTGGTCACCCCTTGGAGTCTCGCTTTCTTAGGGGCTTGCTTTTGCTCAAGCCTCCTATCCGTCGTTCTGCCCCTGAGTGGGAGCTGAAGGTAGTCTTGCAGCAACTGACTCGCCCACCTTTTGAGCCGATGGCTACTTGTCCACTACGCTTCCTCTCCTGGAAGACACACTTCCTGATCGCTCTTACCTCGGCTTGGCGAGTAAGTGAGCTTCAGGCCCTGGTCTGTGATGGGCTTTACACCAGGATTTATAGGAACAGGGTAGTCCTTAGGACTCATCCAAAGTTCCTCCCTAAGGTTGTCTCCTCTTTCCACTTCAACCAGGAGTTGGTTCTTCCAACTTTCTTCCCTAGGCCTCATGCAAGCCAGGCTGAAGCAGTCCTGCATACCCTGGACTGTAGGAGGGCCTTATCCTTCTACCTTGACCGTACGCAGGGGCATAGAAGGTCTACCTAGCTCTTCGTCTCCTTTGACCCCAATAAGTTGGGGTTGGCTGTGTCCAAGCGTACCTTGTCCATCTGGGTGGCTGACTGTATCACCTGGGCTTACAAGGCGGCTGACCTTCCTTTGCAGGGTAGGGTTACGGCCCACCGAGTTAGGGCAATGGCTGCCTCAGTGGCTCATCTCCGCTCTGTGCCCTTGGTAGACATCTGCAGGGTGCAACTTGGTCTTCAAGCCAGACTTTTGCGGCCCATTACTGCCTGGAGAGGTAGTCCCGTAGGGACAGTGCTTTTGGCCAAGCAGTACTCCGGAATCTCTTTGAGGTTTAGGCAACTCCGGCCCTCTGTTGGGCTACCGGTGGAGGTTGTGTCCTTGAAAAGCCTTTCTTTGCTGCTGAGACTAGAGGGAGTTCTCTTGTTCAGCCTGGGTTCCTCGGTAGCCCAGAGCTGGGGAGTCACCCACATGTGAGGACTGACTTCCTGCTTGGTCCTGGACAAAGAGTAGTTACTCACCTGTAACAGGTGTTCTCCAGGAGCAGCAGGAATCAGTCCTCACAACCCTCCCTCCTCCCCTTGGAGTTGCAGTTGTACATAGTTTATTTTCATTTTTGTGTGCTGTTCTTAGCTATGTCATTTGACTGAGGTAAGATGGCACCTTTAGGCGGGAAGGGAACCGCGCACGCGTGCCTGCATTCCCAAAGGCTTTCATAGAAAGCTGGGGAAATGCTTCGCTGGGGCTTAATCGGCGCCGATGACACCCATATGTGAGGACTGATTCCTGCTGCTCCTGGAGAACACCTGTTACAGGTGAGTAACTACTCTTTTCTTAAAGCGTGGAATACAGCTGGTCTGGGCTTCCAAGGTAGTATTTTTCAACACCCAAGCTTGATATAAGTCTTTAACCTTTGCAACTGCTCCTTTTAGTTTTTTCTTAACTATTTTCCTCATTTTATCATAGTCTCCCTTTCGAAAGTTAAAAGGTAGTACTGTGGATTTCCTTACTATCCCTCCTCCACTAATTAAATCAAAGGCGATCATGCTATGATCACTATTGCCAAGTGGACCCAACACCCTTATTTCTTGCACTAGATCTGGTGTTCCACTAAGGACTAGGTCTAATATGGCTTCTGCTCTGGTCGGTTCATGAACCAGCTGCTCCAAGAAGCAGTCATTTATTTCATCTAGGAACTTTATCTCCCTAGCATGTCCTGCCATGACACTGACCCAGTCGATATCGGGGTAATAGAAATCACCCATTATTATTACTGTGCTGTAACTTTTGTTAGCTTCCTTGATTTCTTTGAGCATTTCATCATCCATTTGTTCATTCTGGCCAGGCGGTCGATAGTACACCCCCACTGCCATTGCCTTCCCCTTTTTACATGGAATTTCAATCCATAAAGATTCTACAGCAAATTTTGTTTCCTGCAAAATTTTAATCCTTTCTGACTCGATGCCCTCTCTAACATAGAGCGCAACCCCTCCACCAATTTGATCAGCTCTATCATTACGATATAGTTTGTACCCAGGTATCACAGTGTCCCACTGGTTGTGCTCCTTCCACCATGTCTCTGATATTCCAATCATATCTAACCTCTCATTTAGTGCTATATATTCTAACTCTCCCATCTTATTTTTTAGACTTCTAGCATTTGCATACAAGCATTTTAGAGACTGTATTTTATTCATATTAATTTGGCTATTGGTAGACATGGGTAATTTGGGATCTTTAAGTTCTGTCTGCTCCATACTCGAGGGCATTTGGGTTACTTTACTCTTTTTTGGAACCTCTCTGCTTTTGGTAGTATCCTTCAAAGATACATTCTTCTGAACCATCCGCTCTTGGGCGACTGTCAGCTTTCCCCTATTATATAGTTTAAAAGCTGCTCTATCTCCTTTTTATGTTTGAATTTGTTTGATTCAAAATCCAAAACAAAACAACTCTGAAGTCATAGTACATCGTATGGTAAACCCCTCGTACGCAACCACTACTACCCTATCCCTCCCCTCCTAATAAACAACACCACATACAGTATCACAAATTACCAGCAACCTCCCCCCACTAAATGGTACAGTTACAATCAGTACAACATCAATAGAACACTGAAACAACAACGTGAATATCAGTGGCACGAAGGGCCAGAAAGGAATCCAGTGTATGCCAAGACCGCCCCCCCCCTCCAGGGCTCCAACACCCCCCCCCCCCACCCGGGGTTAACCAGAGGACCCGGGTGTCCTCACGGCTGAAGGAGGGGGAGGGGCACCCAACACTATAAAAGAGAGAGAGGCGTACCACTCCTCCATTACAGTAATCCCAACCCCCCCACCGCAGTTCCCCCCCTGCCACCTCCCCCCACCCCCCACCCATCATCCAACCCCTCCCCACCCCTCCCACCCACCGACACCAAGCAGGCAATCACACTCACATGCAACCACACCCGAACTCAGAAATATTCAGGTGCACCTACCGCTACTGACAAGGATGCCCCAATAAAAGAAAGAGAAGGACCCTGAAAAAGGAAAAGACAAAAGAAAGAGGAGAGGGAGAAGAAGAAGGAGGGCCTTTCACTCACCCAACTAATACCCTCCCAGAATTCGATGACGAGCTCTACGGGGCAGAGACTGAAGATGTGGGCCCCAGCCCTCCAAAAATCTCCCCCAACGCTGTGGATGACCCCCCACCCGACGCCGTTCCATCACCAGCACCATATGCAACTTGTTTCGCCACTCCCCATATGTGGGACCGCGGCTATCCACCCACCTCTGCAAAATAGTCAGGCGAGCAGTCACCAACACCAAGCGAATCCAGTGCCAGACAACACTCCCCACACTCTCTTCAAAGGACTCAGGCCAAATGTCCAAGACCACACTCGCGGCTGAGAGCCCCAAACGCACCCGCACACATCGCTCTAAATAGGCCAGCACCTTCCCCCAATAAACCTTAACCGATGAACACAACCAGAACATATGTCCTAAGGAGGCTCCTTCTTCCCCACAGTGAGGACAACAATGGGAGCCACCAAATCCAGCTTTCCACGCCCGAATGGGGGCAAAATAAAGCCTGCGAAGCAACTTGTACTGCATGTCTCTATATGCAACCACTACACTCAACTTCGGGATGCCCGCCAGACCCCTCAAAACCCCGTCCTCCTCCACCACTTCCCCCAAATCCCGAGTCCAAGCAGCCGCCAAGTCTTCTATCCGGAGCGGCGGGACGGACCCCCACAGCATTTTATGTAGCCAAGTCACTCCTCCCCCCCTTTCGCCGGCCATCAACGCCTCCTCTATACGGGTATTCACCTCCCCCCGTAAGGCAGCCGGGGAAAGACTACGAATATAGCTGCGGATTTGAGCATAAGGAAACACATCTATCCCCGTTAGGGGTTACTGCATCCTGAGAGTGGCAAACGACTCTATCCTACCCTCCGCCGTAACCAACTGTTCTAAATTAACTATACCAAGCCGATGCCACCTAACAAAACTCACCCCAGACATTCCGGGTCGAAACTCCTCGTTACCTCGGAGCGGGAGATAGGAAGAACAATCGGCCCTAATCCCTCTACTCTTACAAAAGTATTTCCAAGCACTACGTACTGGATCTAAAAGCACCCCGCGGGTGGTCCGAGCAATCCCGGGAAGCGACTTCGCATGCAAAATATATCGGAGCTGCAAAGGGCGCACCAGCTCCTGGAGCAAAAGCAAGGGAGTATGGACATCCATGTCCCATAGCCAGTCCCGGGCATGACGCAGAAGGCAAGCCATATTGTATTTTTTGAGATCTGGGACACCCATGCCCCCCTGGGCCCAAGGCTGCCGCAAGATTCCCAAACTCGCTCTGGGGCGCCTACCCCGCCAAAGAAACTTATTAATCAACCCATCCATCTTGCGGATATCAGCACGTTTTAACAGAATGGGCAGCGTCTGAAATAAATAAAGCAACTTGGGAAACAACGTCATTTTAAATAAGGCAATGCGACCCCCCCCAAAGACAACGGCAGATCCCGCCATCTATCTACCCTATCCGATAAGTCTCCAAGGTATTTTTTAATATTCAGATGGTAAAGATCAGACAAATCTGCAGGCAAATATGTTCCCAGGTACTTAAAATATCCATCCGCCCACCTTAGCGGAAAATCACCCTGCCAACCTCCAGGGAGCTGCCGGCCCACCAGGAGGGCCTGACTTGTCTAAGTTCAAGCGGAGACCCGAAGGCCTCCCGTAAACCCGAAAGAGTTCCAACAGAGATGGTAATCCCTCCCGCGGCTCCGCCAAATGAACAAGCAGATCATCCGCAAAAGCAGCCACTCGGAACTCACCCTTGCCCACCGGTATACCCCGAAACATAGCGGAGGAGCGAATCTGAATTAGTAGGGGCTCCAGCATCAGCACAAACAGCAGCGGGGATAAAGGACAGCCCTGACGCGTCCCCTTCTGGATGTGAAATTCAGAGGTCAGATTCCCATTTACCAGAAGGGCTCCCTTCGAATCAGCATACAACAACCGCACCACTTCCACAAAGAACCCAGAAAAACCCATCCTATCCAGGACCTGGTACATAAAATCCCAATCCACCCGATCGAACGCTTTTTCTGCGTCAAAACTGATCAGCATGGAACTCATATGGGCCCTTTTACCCGCACACATAGAGGCCATAATTCGTTGCAAATTATACGATGCATGCCGCCCTCGTACAAACCCCACCTGATCCGTATGGATTAGAGCTGGTAAAAACTCCGCCAATCGATCCGCCATAATTTTGGCCAGAATCTTAATATCAACATTTAGAAGGGAAATAGGCCGATAAGAGCCCGGAAGAAGGGGATCCCTACCAGGCTTCGGTAGGATAGTAACCACAGCTTTATTCGCTGCATATGGGAAGCAGCCTCTATGTACCAGATCTTCAAAATAGTCCAGCAGAGGGCCCACTATCTTATCCCCCAACAGTTTATAGAATTCCCCCCGTAGACCGTCAATACCCGGGGCGCGTCCACCCTTCAACTGCTTAATTCCCAGCTGCACCTCCTGTACCGAGATAGGGCGATTAAGAACCTGTAGATTCTCCTCCAACAATTTGGGCAAGTCACAACTCTGTAAAAATTCTCGACCAGCCTCCAGCTGCCCCCCCCTCTCTACCATAAAGATGCTGAAAAAAATCGCAAAAAACCTGCTCAATATCTGCCCGCTCCGTCTTAAGGGACCCATCAGGATGCCGGATCACCCCTATCTGCCTGGGGCCCCCCTCCGACTTGATTAAAGAGGACATCAACTTGCCTGCCCGATTGCCATGTCGGTACAATTGGTACCTATAGTACAGCCATGATTTTCGGGCCCGCTGATGGAGTAACAGTTCCAGCTCCATTCGCAGCTCCTGCATGCGTATCTGATTCCCCGTGGTTTTATGCGATGCCAGTCTCCACCTTGCCGTCCCCAGCTCCCGCTCTAACCGTAAAATATTCTGATTCAACCGCTTTCGTTTGGAGCTATAATAGCTAATAATCTCGCCCCGGAGCACTGCTTTTCCCGCTTCCCAGAACAGAGCCGGGTTAATCCCAGGCTGATCATTGGTTTCTACATAAATCTCCCATCTTTCCCGGAGATACTTTTCAAATTGGACGTCCCCATTAAGCTCCAAGGGGTAGCGCCATGGCTTATTGCTGCCCTGCTCTCTCCTACCAAGCTCTATGAGCACCATCGCATGGTTGGATATAACTGAAGGGCCCACCACCGCCCCAGCTATCCGACTGAATAGCGGTTCAGATATGAGAAAATAATCGATACGCGACCACGTGCCATGTGCCCTAGACATATGGGTATATTCCCGAGCCCCGGGGTGCAGCACCCTCCAGATATCCAACAAATTATTGCCATCGCACATTCCCAAGATCTTCCTCGCGCTCCTCCGATCCCTATTTCCTGGTGGTCCTGATTTATCCATATGCTCATCCAGCACCGTATTAAAGTCTCCTCCCATAATAACCTGATAACCAGTAGTACTGGTCACTAGTTGGGCCACCTGCTGATAGAAGTGAGCCTCATACTCATTCGGCGCATACACCGAACCTAAGACCACCTTTAGGCCATCCAGAGTACCCCAAACAAAAACATACCGCCCATTCTCATCAGTGACAACTCTCTCCTCCACCCAACCCAAGTGTTTTGCCACCAAAATAACTACTCCCCGCCTTTTCCCCAGTGCTGGTGCCCCATAAACCTTACCGATCCACCCTTTACACAGTTTCGCATGCTCCACTGCAGACTGATGTGTCTCCTGAAGCATCGCAATGTCAATCCGCTTACGCTTCAATAGTTGCAACACTTTATAGCGTTTTATAGGAGAGCCCAGCCCACATACGTTCCAGGAAGCAATCCTAGTGTGATTAACCATCCCTTAGTCTCCCCTTGGTACCCCCATGATAATCACACTCCCAAACGGAATTTGGACGCAGGGGCCCCCCCAGCCTAGGACCCCCACCTCGCACCACACCAATGACTAATGCAAGCGCACCACCAAACCAATCCGCTCGTAGCACAAACCCTACTCCAAATGTAATGCTACTGCTCAGTGTCAACCCCTCCCCCATTCCCCCCACCCCCCCAACCCCCCCCAATCCCCAGTCCTCAGAAATCTCCACCCCCCCACCAGTTCTATTCTGCATCCTCTAACCTCGATCAGGAGGCCCTCCTGCACTTCCGGAGCACGCAGAGCCCCCCCCTCCCCCAATCACTCTTCCCACGCGTCCTTCTCCACCACCATCATCTTAACACCCTGCAAGTCTCATGTCTCACAGTACACTCGTGCATACCCAAGGTCGCAGGCATCCCTCACACCGTTCAGTCATCCAGCCATCCCCAACAAGGGTTCAGAATGAGTTCCACAATTCCGGGTGTCGGAGTCTCCCATTATAAGCACTCAAAAATAAACAATTGTCCCCCCCCCACAGAACAAAGCAACAGCTAATCAGCCACTACAACTCCACATAAAGAACCAGTACAAACCATCACCCCCTGACATTCCCTTGCAGTCCCTTATAGCCCACCTCCCCCAACCCGTCCCAAGGACTAATAACCCCAAGCAAAGAACAGTACAAAAAACTTTAGCAAACATTATCAAACAAATGATATACTTCAAAGACAGCAAAGCCGTCTGCCGGGACACGGGGCCTCCAAACATTCTGCCGAGCACACATGGCAGCCACTATTCTTCGCCCCGGCCCCCAGTCTAACAATGTCCTCGGCTCTCACACTGCCAGGTCTATCTTGCAGCCAACCGCCGCTCAGCCTCTACCTGACCAGGTTTGTGGCGGCAACATCACCCGCGCTGTTGGCAGTACTGCAGGGCCTCCTCCGGTGTCGAAAACAAACGCTGCACCCCGTCACAGTCCACTTTCAGGCGGGCAGGGTAGGCCAGCGTGAAGCGAAGGCCCCTCTCCACCAACATACTGCAGACTTCTTTATAGGCCTTCCTGCGTAGCGAAACCCCCGCAGATTAGTCTTGGAAGACTAAAACTTTATTGACACTGTTGCCATCTCTGCGCTGCTGCCGGGCGGCCCGTAGAACTCCCTCCTTTTGAGCGGCATTAAGGAAACGAGCAATGACTGCTCGCGGTCTGTTATCCCCAGCATGGTAAGGCCCCAACCGGTGAGCTCTTTCAAGGATGATCGCCCCCAGCTCCCCATCCACCGGCAGATGGTCAGGGATCCACTTCTCCAGGTAGCGTCTTAAGTCGATTTCTTTCACCGATTCCGCAATGCCGATGAATCATAGGTTATTTCTACGGCTCCGATTCTCCAGATCTTCAATCTTATCTGCCTGCTTGACCAGCTGCTCCTCCAGTTGTTTGAGCCGAGCGGAGGCCTGAGCATGGCCATCCTCCAACGTGCTTATGCGCTGTTCAGCCTGCTCCACACGCCCGTTAAAATCGGTGACAGCTTGTGCCACTGCACTCATTTTGGCTGCCAGACCTTCAAGACGATCTTCTAGGGCCAGCACCACCGCTTTGGTAACTTCAGTTACTATTGAGCCCTGTGCCGCTAAGGTCTGGCCATCCGCTCCACTCTCCGCCATCTTAGCCTCCGCTCCACGTGGCTTCTCTTTCTTAGCAGATTTCGTTGCCATGGCCTCTTCCGACCCAGTATCTGCACCACTGCTGCCTCTCAGACCTCGGTATTGAATGGTCTCCCCCACGAGAAATCTGGCCGTGGAAAATCAGTAGATTAGTGCTGATGGGGAAGGAGCAGGCTCCGGAGCTAAGAAAGACACGTCTCTCCTAGCCCACCATGCCACCGGAAGTCTCTCTCCTTTTTAAAGGTTAATGCCAGCAGCCTGGTTTCATCCCGGTTAAGGTGAAGCCCATCCCTTCGGAAGAGCCCCTCCTTTCCCCAGAATGTTCCCCAGTTCCTAACAAATCCAAACCCCTCATCTCTGCACCATTGTCTCATCCACGCATTGAGACTCCGGAGCTCTGCCTGCCTTTTGGGCCCTGCACGTGGAACGGGAAGCATTTCAGAGAACGCTACCCTGGACGTTCTGGATTTCAACTTCTTACCTAAAAGCCTAAATTTAGCCTCCAGAACCTCCCTACCACATTTTCCTATGTCATTGGTACTGACATGTACCAAGACAGCAGACTCCTCTCCAGCACTCGCTAAGACCTTATCTAGGTGGCGCGTGAGGTCCGCTACCTTCACACCAGGCAGGCATGTCACCAGGCGATCCTCACATCCACCAGCCACCCAGCTATCTACATGCCTAATGATCGAATCACCAACTATAACCACTGTCCTAACCCTTCCCTCATGAGCACATGGCCCTGGAGAAACGTCCTCGGTGCGAGAGGGTTTTACATCACCTGGAGGACAGGTCCTAGTTACAGGATCACTTCCTGTCACACCAGGGTGATGCTCTCCTGTCACGTGACCTCTCTCCTCCATGGCAACAGAGATGCTGCCAGACTGGAGGTGGGACTTCAGGACTATATCCCTGTAGGTCTCGTCTATGTACCTCTCTGTCTGTCTTATGTTTTTCAAGTCTGCTACTCTAGCCTCTAGAGAACGGACTTGTTCCCTGAGAGCAAAGAGCTCCTTGCACCTAGTGCACACATAAGACCTCTCACCAACTGGGAGAAAATCATACATGTGACACTCAATGCAAAAGACTGGAAAGCCCCAATCTTGCTGTTGGACTGCTGTCTGCATCTTAGTTTTTAGTTTTTGTTTAGATCTTTAAGTTCTTTACTTACTAAGGGTTGCTATGGTTATTTATATCAATAAAACTGTACCTAATATGTTTAATATACCTTGTTCACCTGAAGCTTAATTGAGCTCAGGTCCTTAGTGGTATGACTGATTTGGGTAATGAGCTTCACCTGAGAGCATCTCCTGTCTTTTAAGATGTGTAAGTACCTATAAAGCTACAATTATCCCAGGGGTGGGTGGGTGTGGGGAGGGAGGGAAATAACACTTATTAAGAGGGCTTCTACACAGTACCCTGTCCTGTGCTGCTGAGGTAAGCTATATTCTTATTTGATTTAAATTATAGCTCTTTGCTGCTGCTAGGCTCTAACTTGTTATGAAATTTAAACTACAAGCTCTCTGCTGGGTTCCAAATTTAACCAGAAAGCTTTCTTCTGTGTTTTAAATTTAAACTAAAAGTACTTTGCTGATACTAGGCCCTGATTGACTATTAAATTAAAACTACAAGCTCTCTGCTGGGTATGAAATGTAACCGGAAAGTTCTCTTCTGTGTTTTAAATTTAAACTTAAACTGCTGCTACTAGGCCCTGACTGATTTAACAAAAAATAGTGGGTTCACAGATTAAATAGCTTTAATAGAAAGAATTCCTTTCAGAAAATTCCCAGAAGTATATACTCACAATTGCAGATATCTCTCCAGAAGTAAGTCCCCTTTTCTAGTCTTTCAAGACTACCCGGATGTGGAGGACTAAACTGGACTCTCCAGGAACTACAATTACCAGGCACGTGTAATTTCCATTTCCTTCACTTTCTATTTCAAGGGAAGCATTATCAATACAGGGTTCTTCCTTTTGGCCTGGCCTCGGCACCAAGGGTGTTCGTAAAATGCATGGCTGTGGTGGCAGCATTTCTTCGCACCCTAGGAATATTCGTCAATTCGAGCCCCTTCAGAGCCAGAGGCTAGGGTTGCTCTCTCTCGCACAATGCACATCCTTTAGTATTTGGGACTTGTCATAAACTTCCCAAAATCCAACCTTGCTCCCACTCAGTCCCTAGAGTTTATAGGAGCTCTGCTGGATACCAGACAGACAAGGGCCTACGTTCCACAGGCCCGCTGCCTTCGCATTGTGCAGTTAGCTTCCCAAGCAGTGCTAAAACCTCACTTCACTGCTCGGGAGATGTATGCTAGTAGGCCACATGGCATCCACCGTGCATGTGATTCCTTATGCTCGCCTTCATAAGAGGGAAGCCCAGTGAACTTGGGCGTCAGGTTGCCTGTCAGACAAAATAGCAAACTCAGATCGCCTTATTTTGTACCTCCAATGGTGACAGGGTAATGGGCCCCGTAGGCAGAGGACCCCCAAGCCTCCGGCCCCTGCTCTCCCAACCCTGCACAGGAGGTCGCCTCGCTCTTTTGCCCACCAGTGGCCACTCATCACTGGAGACAGTTGGGTGTTAAGAATAGTCCACAAGGGCTATGCACTACACTTCCAGCAACTGCCTCCTCCATACTTTCCAGGGGAGCCTCCAAGGCCTCGCCTGCACACAGATCTTCTCCTTCAGGAGCTACAAGGTCTGTTGGTTGACAGGGCAGTGGAGTCTGTGCCTCCCCATTTACAAGGTCGAGGGTTCTATTCTAGGTATTTCCTGGTACCCAAAAGAACCGGTGGCCTTCGACCTATTCTAGATCTCCGAAACCTCAACAAGTTCCTGGAGAAGGAAAAGTTCAAGATGCTTACTCTTGGAACCCTTCTGCCCTACCTCCAGCAGGGAAATTGGCTATGCTCCTTAGATCTAAAGGATGCGTATACTCACATCCTCATTCATCCAGACCACAGAAAGTACCTCAGGTTCATTGTGGGAGGAAACCATTATCAGTACAGAGTACTACCTTTTGGCCTCACCTCCGCTCCCAGGGTCTTTACCAAATGCCTGGCAGTGGTGGTAGCCTACCTAAGAAATCAGGGTATCTTTGTCTTCCCCTATCTGGACGACTGGCTCATCAGGGGTCAGACGTGCCAGGAGGCCAGACAAGCCACCCTCAGAACTACTGCTCTTCTTTAAAGCCTGGGGTTTGTCATAAACTTCGCAAAGTCCACTTTGCTCCCATCCCAGAACTTGGAGTTCAAAGGGGCAAGGTTGGACTCTCAGCTGGCAAAGGCATTCTTGCCAGAGGACAGAGCCCAAAGACTGATAAACTTGGCAAGCCAGTTTCTCAGCAGGTCACTGGTCTCCGCCAGACTCTGCCTGAGGCTTTTAGGCCACATGGCTTCAACAGTACATGTGACCCCCAATGCCAGAGGCTCCATATGAGGCCTGCACAGTGGTGCCTTCGGACTCAGTGGTCCCAGGCCACCGGCAGCCTCAGAGACAGGATAAGGGTGTCCAGACAATTTCTGAACTCCCTCAGCTGGTGGCTGCATCCACCCAATCTGCTGCAAGGGGTGCCTTTTCAGATTCCTGGGTTCACAGTGGTGTTGACCACGGATGCCTCCTTGCAGGGCTGGGGAGCTCATTGTCTAGGCAAGTGCACCCAGGGCCTGTGGTCTCCCTGGGAAGCCGCACAGCAAATCAATCTACTAGAACTCACGGCTATTCGGTTAGCCCTCAAGACTTTCTCTCCTGCCCTGACTCATCAGTCTGTCCTAGTTCAAACAGACAACCAGGTAGCCATGTTTTATGTGAACAAGCAGGACGGAACTGGGTCCAGGCTCCTTTGTCAGGAAGCACAGGACCTTTGCTTGTTTGCCCTCAAGCACAACGTGCTCCTCAAGGCTGTGTACCTCCCTGGCCAGGAAAACTACCTGGCCGACAGGTTGAGCAGGATTCTACAGCCCCACGAGTGGCAGCTCCATCCTTTGGTGGTTCAGAAGATTTTCCTGAAATGGGGACTTCCATCCATAGATCTGTTTGCCAGTCCACTGAACAAACAGCTGCCAAAGTTCTGCTCCAGGCAACCGCATCCTCTGCGGGTAGCAGCAGATGCTTTTCTGATTCCCTGGTCTCAGGGCCTCCTGTATGCATTTCCTCCCACGCCCTTGGTGGCCCGAACTGTGTTCAGGATTCTTCAGGGCAAGGCCTCGGTCCTGCTGGTGGCTCCCAGGTGGCCGAGACAGCCTTGGTTTCCACTTCTGCTTCAGCTGGATCCCCCACTGCCTCTGGGGTTGCAACCCGACCTTCTCTCTCATGATCAGGGTTCCCTTCTACACCCCAATCTCAAAGCTCTCAATTTGATGGCCTGGAGGCTGCAAGGGTAGTTTTGGCTCCCTGGGGCCTCCCTCAGGAAGTTGAGGAGGTTGTCCTAGCCTCTAGAAAACAGTCCACTAGGAAAACCTATGCTCTTAAATGGAAAAGGTTTTCCGTGTGGTGTCGCCTATGTACAGAGGATCCCTTCTCCTGTACTGTACCAGTAGTGCTTCAGTACTTACTGCACTTATCAAATCAAAGACTTAAGTCCAATTCTGTTCGGGTCCACCTCTCAGCTCTAACAGCTCACCACTCACTGGTGGAAGGACATTCTCTATCGGTTCACCCCTTGGTGTCCCGGTTTCTCAGAGGCTTGCTCTTGCTCAAGCCTGCAATCCGTCGTCCTGCTCCTGAGTGGGAGTTGAATGTGGTTTTCCAGCAACTGACTCGCCCACCCTTTGAGCCGATGGCTACTTGTCCTCTACGCTTCCTGTCGTGGAAGACACTCTTCTTGGTAGCCCTAACCTCGGCTAGGCGAGTGAGTGAGCTTCAGGCCCTAGTCTGTGACAGGCCTTACACCAGATTCTATAAGAACAGGGTAGTCCTCAGGACTCATCCCAAGTTCCTCCCAAAGGTTGTCTCCTCTTTCCACCTCAACCAGGAGGTGGTTCTTCCAACATTCTTCCCTAGGCCTCATGCAAGCCAGGCTGAAGCAGTTCTGCATACCCTGGACTGTAAGAGGGCCTTATCCTTCTACCTTGACCGTACGCAGGGGCACAGAAGGGCTACTCATCTCTTCATATCTTTTGACCCTAATAATTTGAGGTTGGCTGTGTCCAAGCGTACCTTGTCCATCTGGGTGGCTGACTGTATCACCTGGGCTTACAGGGCGGCTGACCTTCCTTTGCAGGGTCGGGTCACGGCACATCGTGTCAGGGCAATGGCTGCTTCAGTGGCTCATCTCCGCTCTGTACCGTTGGTAGACATCTGCAGGGCTGCCACTTGGTCTTCAAGCCAGACGTTTGCGGCCCATTACTGTCTGGAAAGGGAGTCCCGCAGGGACTGCTTTTGGCCAGGCAGTACTCCGGAATCTCTTTGAGGTTTAGGCAACTCCTGCCCTCTGTTGGGCTACCGGTGGAGGTTCTGTCAGTGAAAAGCCTTTCTTTGATGCTGAGACTAGAGGGAGTTCTCTTGTTCAGCCTAGGTTCCTGGTAGCCCAGAGCTAGGGAGTCACCCATATGTGAGGACTGACTTCCTGCTTGGTCCTGGAGAAAGAGTAGTTACTCACCTGTAACAGGTGTTCTCCAGGAGCAGCAGGAATCAGTCCTCACAACCCTCCCTCCTCCCCTGGGAGTTGCAGTTGTACATAGTTTATTTTACATTTTTGTGTGCTGTTTTTTAGCTATGTCATTTGACTGAGCAAGATGGCACCTTTAGGCGGGAAGGGGACCGCGCATGCATGCAGTATTCCCAAAGGCTTTCATAGAAAGCTGGGGAAATGCTCCGCAAGGGCTCCATCGACGTCGATGTCACCCATATGTGAGGACTGATTCCTGCTGCTCCTGGAGAACACCAGTTACAGGTGAGTAACTACTCTTTTAGGAATTCATCTATATATGGATTTAGGGTGGGTTTATTATATAAACTACCCCCACTTATTAAATAGGTTGGATAATTTGGAAAGATGGGGGAGAATGGAGCATTTATGGATGGGGAGGATGGCCATTCTTCAAATGGTGTTGCCATGTTTTCTGTACCTATTTATGGCACTGTTGGTAACAATTTCTGGCAGGGATCTCAGGAAATTGAACAGAAAGTTATTTGCATTTATCCAGAGCAGGGGTTCTCAACCCTGTCCTCGGGACCCACCTAGCCAGTCGGGTTTTCAGGATAACCACAATGAATATGCATGGGAGAGAGTTGCATATAATGGAGGCAATGTATGCAAATCTCTCTCATACATATTCATTGTGGTTATCCTGAAAATCCGACTGGTTAGGTGGGTCCCGAGGACAGGGTTGAGAACCCCTGATCTAGAGGCACGACCCACCTGGGTGTCCCAGCACCTCCTGACTCTACCAAAACCAGAGGGAGATATGGGAGTCATGGATATTCACAAGTATTTCTATGCCACACAATTGGCAGCTATTCTATAGTGGGGGAGGAGCTAAAAAACAATTGGTACATTTTGAATTTATGTATGGTGAAGCAGTTTTAAAATTTTGTTGAGGGGGAACTCACAAGTGAGAAATCCACTGTGCCCTTAAGAATGAAATCTGGGAATTTGGAAGCAGTTAAGGGCAGCTCTTTTGAGGTGGGAGGAGCAATTATGGGCTATGGCCATATCCAGCAATTACCTCAAGAACAGTTAAAGGGTGTTCGGTCCTGATGTAACAAAGAGGGCTACTTTACCTGTACCAACTTTCTGGTTGGAAGGAAGTGCATATTTCTGAGCAGTTGAGAGAAATGTCGCTTAAGTAACAGATTTCTTTGCATACCTACAGATTTGGCACTCTATTCAGTCTGCGTTTGCCCCGAATGCTAAATTGGGAGAACTTGGGAGGTTTTGAAAAGTTACTGTTGGGGAGGCTGGGATACCAGAAGGTGGTGACTCATCTCTACCACGGCCTAATGGGTTGCACAAATGAAAAGCTTCCCTACTTGGTATGATGAGAGAAAATTTTAAATGGATCTCTGGATCTGGAAGAATGGCTAAAATTGTGCCTAGGTCTCTGCATTGTCTTTCTCCGCTAATATCTGTCTCCCCTAGCCACACTAATCACTACACGACCTGCACCTCCCTTCCACTCACTATTCTTGTTAGGATGTATATAAGTTTTGTATCAGAATTACCTCCTGACACCTCCCCTCCTTCGTTCTCCACAGAAACCCTTCTTTTGATTGTGTTAATTTTTTAATGTTATTATTTCCACATGCAAGTTCTCTGTAAAAGTTGTATTGTAAACCGCCTTGATTAAATGATAAGGCGGTATAGAAAAATTGTTAAATATTATTGAAAATAGTTAGTGGTGTTATGGTATCTCACACCAGATGCCTGCATAAATTTTAAAATAACCATTCACCAATGTGTTGGAGAGGCTGGTGGAGATGTTTCATATGTGGTGGGGGTTTCCTAAACTGGTGGACCTTTTGGATAGCAGTGAAGTTCATAAGAGTGCTGGAGATTGTTTCCAAACAATGACACAGTTATTTCTCCAGGACCAAGCAGGAAGTCAGTCCTCACATATGGGTGACGGCTGCGCCGACGGAGCCCTCGTGCGGAGCATTTCTCCAGCTTTCAAAGAAAGCCTTTGGGAATTGCAGCACGCATGTGCGGTCCCCTTCCCGCCCAAGGGTGCCATCTTAATCAGTCGTCTTTTTTCCGCGGAGCCCGACGGACGTAGTTCGTTTTTCGCTGAGGAAAAAGTTGATTTCCCTATTTTTTGTACTTCTCCTTCGGTTTGACGCCGGATCCTTTTCCCGCCTGGGCCCGGTACGCCGGTATCGAGCCCACTCTCTCCTTTTCGGTTTTTGTCCTTCGTGACTAGCATTCGCACCATTTTTTCTTTTTTCACTGGCAGCCCTGTCTTTTGACCTCGCAGGGGCCCTTTTTCCCCCGATGGCTGCCAGCGGGTTTAAAAACTGTGATCGGTGTAAGAAACTTATGTCTCTTAACGACACACATGACTGCTGCCTCCGCTGCCTTGGACCCGATCATGACCCGATGATCTGTGGTCCGTGTGGCAAAATGTCCTCGAAGGCGTTGAGGAGTCGGCAGCACCAGAAGGATAGGATCTTCTCTGACTCCGCGTCAGAGGCCTCGACGTCTCGGGACTCCGACCCCGAGCAGCGTCGAGGTTCCTCTGAGCGGGGGTCTCCTTCGCGGGAACAGCGCAGGGAGAAGAAACCCGCGAGGGCGGCGTCGGTGGACGCTCCTGGTTCCTCGAGAGCCAGGTTGCATAGCCCCGATAGCCGTCCCGGGTCTTCGGAGTGGGAGAGGCCTGCCAAGCAACCTCGTTTCGAGATGGAGTCTCCTGGACACGTGAGTGCTGTAGTCCTCATGGACTCTCCTCCAAGGGAGCCGACATCGGGCCCGGCGCCGTCGGGGCCCGAGTCGGGGGCTGCTGGGTCTCCTGAGCTCAGACTCAGGTTGACGGCCTTGGAGAGCAGCCTCGCTGCCTTCATGGAACAGCAGCGGGCATTGATCGCTAGTCTCACTGGTGCATCTGCCCCGACCACCGGGACATCGACGTCCAAGTCGACCCCGGAGGCCGAGCCGATCCTCGAGTCCATGGTCTCCCTCGGCCTCCCGTTCGGGACAGAGTTCGTTGACGCCGGTACCCTCGGCATCGGGGCGGAGGGCATCGGTGCCCACCCGACCGGAGCCACTCGACACCTCCTCCGAGGAGTCGGGCTGGGAGACGAAGGACGAAGAGTCACCCGACACCTATCGGACTCGGTGTGTTCCATCGGACTCGCCAGAGTCCGAACCTCGGAGACGATCCCCACCGAAGGATACCCGGTTCTCGGACTTCGTGCGGGATATGGCCAAGGCCTTGGCCTTCCCCACGGATCCCGAGGAGGAGCCTCGAGCCAAGGAGCTCGAGGCCCTCCAGTATGACGACTCCACCGAAGGAGGCCTTTACTGTACCGGTTCCTCCGATGCTGGAGCGGCTGCTCTTCTGCATGTGGGAGAACCCGGCCTCGACGCCGGTGTTAAGCAAGCGGGTCGATTCCATCTATCGAGTCCGCAAGAGCCCCGGGTTCCAAAAGGCACAATTACCGCACCACTCCATGGTTGTGGAATCGGCCATGCATCGACTGAAAAGTCAGAAGATGCATTCCTTGGTGCCTCCCAGCCGGGAGGCCTGGAACCTGGATGCCCTCGGTAAGAAGTGCTTCCAGGGCTCTATGCTTGCTTGCCGTGTCCAGACATACCAGCTCTACATGGGCATGTATCTCTGCGACCTGGCAAAGGAGATTGCCGGGTTCTCTGCTGGTCTCTCCGAGGAACCTTTGCAGAGGTTCCAGGCCTTGTCCTCCGGTATTCGAGAGTGCTCGAAGTTTATCTCTCGAGCAGCCTACGATGGCTTCGAGGCTTTGGCCCGAGTAGCCGGGGCCGGCATCGGTGCCCGCCGAGAGGCTTGGCTACAGTCATCCGACCTCGAGCCATGGGTGCAGGACAAGTGGGTCGATGTCCCCTGCCGAGGTGAAAACCTCTTTGGCAAGCACATGGCTGAAAAGGCTGCAGAACTCGAGACCGAGACTCTGACCAGGACTAGGCTGTCCAGAAAAACCTCTGCCCCTTCTCAGAAGAAGAAGGGCTCGGGAAAAAAGACCTTTTACCCGAGGAAATCATCTGCCTATAAACAATACCCTCATTATCAGGCCTCTGCAGCTCCCCAACAGGGTCAGCAGGCCAAGGGGCAGGGTCATGGGCCCCGTAGGTAGAAGGCCCCCAAGCCACCAACACCGGCCCCTGTTCAGCAGGGTGGGGGGTTTTGACTCAGAAAGCATAGCCTCTTCTCCTCAACTGGCTTCTCTCAGCACAGGAGGCCGGCTGGCCCACTTTGCCCACCGGTGGTCAGCCATCACATCAGATACCTGAGTGCTTCATATAGTCCAAAAGGGCTATCTTCTCCATTTTCACCAGGTACCTCCCTCCTATTTTCCAGGGGAGCCTCCAAGACTCCCTCTGCACAGGGACCTACTCCTTCAGGAGTTAGCAAGTCTACTAAAGGAACAGGCTGTGGAACCGGTGCCCCACCACCTGAGAGGGTCACGGCTTTTATTCCAGGTACTTTCTGGTACCAAAAAGAACAGGAGGCCTCGGACCCATCCTAGACTTGCGCAACCTCAACAAGTTCCTGGAGAGGGAAAAGTTCAAGATGCTTACCCTTGGAATCCTGCTGCCCTACCTCCAGCAGGGAGATTGGCTATGCTCCTTAGGTCTAAAGGATGCTTATACTCACATCCTTATTCATCCAGACCACAGACAATATCTCAGATTTGTTGTGGGAGGAAACCACTATCAGTACAGAGTACTACCCTTTGGCCTGACATCCGCTCCCAGGGTGTTCACCAAGTGCCTGGCAGTGGTGGCGGCCTACCTAAGGCTTCAAGGTCTTTTTGTGTTTCCGTACCTGGACGACTGGCTCATAAGGGGCCAGTCTTCCCAGGAGGCCAATCAAGCCACCCTTCGCACTGTGGCTCTGCTTCAGCACTTGGGGTTTGTCATAAACTTCGCAAAGTCCACTTTGCTCCCGTCCCAGAACTTAGAATTCATAGGAGCAAGGCTGGACACTCTTCAGGCGAAGGCTTTTCTGCCAATGGACAGAGCCCACAGGCTGATGGATCTGGCCAGGCAGTTTCACAGCAATTCCCTGGTCTCTGCCAGGCAATTCCTGAGACTACTTGGCCATATGGCTTCCACGGTTCATGTAACCCCCAATGCCCGCCTGCACATGCGGCCTGCTCAGTGAAGCCTTCGCACTCAGTGGCATCTGGCCCCAGGGAGCCTAGCGGACTCGGTAAGAATATCCGACCTGCTAGTCTCCTCTCTGCAATGGTGGTTTCATCTTCCAAATCTGGTACTCGGAGTGGTTTTTCAATCCCCTCCGCATTCTCAAGTGCTGACGACAGATGCTTCTCTTCTAGGTTGGGGAGCACATTGCCAAGGGTCATGTACTCAGGGTCTCTGGACCCCTTGGGAGGCTGCTCAACTGATAAACGTCCTGGAGCTACGGGCGATACGCCTAGTTCTGAGAGCCTTCTCCCACCTCGCCTCTCACCAGTCTGTACTAGTCCAGACGGACAATCAAGTTGCCATGTTCTACATGAACAAACAAGGAGGCACAGGCTCCTTCCTTCTATGTCAGGAGGCACAACGGCTGTGCTCTTGGGCCGTCAATCACGGAATCCTCCTCAAGGCTGTCTACCTCCCAGGTCAAGAAAATTACCTGGGGGACAGACTGAGCAGGATCCTGCAACCACACGAATGGAGGTTGAGCCTGTTGGTGGTTCAGCAGGTCTTTCTCAGGTGGGGCCTCCCCACCATGGATCTTTTCGCCAGTCCTCTGAACCGGCAACTCCCGAGATTCTGCTCCAGACAACCGCATCCTCTCAGAGTAGCAGCGGATGCGTTTCTGATCTCGTGGTCCACAGGCCTACTGTATGCGTTTCCTCCCACGTCACTAGTGTCCAGAACACTGTTCAAAGTCCTCAAGGACGGGGCCTCAATGATCCTGATAGCCCCCAGGTGGCCGAGGCAACCGTGGTTCCCGCTTCTGCTGCAACTGGCAGTGGACACCCCTCTTCCTCTGGGGTTTCAGCACAATCTCCTGTCTCAGGATCAGGGGACTCTCTTGCACCCCAACCTCCAGTCCCTTCATCTGATGGCCTGGCTGCTGAAAGGGTAGGCCTGGCTCCCCTACTACTGCCTCGAGAGGTGGAAGATGTGGTCTTAGCCTCTAGACGGCAATCCACCAGGAAATCCTACGCTCTTAAGTGGCGTAGATTTTCCGCATGGTGTGCTCAGCACAGCGAGAATCCCTTCTCGTGCTTGATAGCGGTAGTATTGCAATATTTGCTTTACCTCTCCAATCTAGGCCTTGTCCAACTCTGTCAGGGTTCACCTCAGTGCTCTCTCAGCGCACCACTCACCAGTGGACGGAAGGCCTCTTTCCAACCACCCTTTGTTGGCTCGTTTTCTCAGAGGCCTCCTTCTGCTTAAGCCTCCTTTGCGTCCACCAGCCCCTGAGTGGGATCTGAATGTGGTCTTACAGTGGATTACCTGTCCGCCCTTTGAACCTATGGCTACCTGCCCTCTCCGTTTTCTCTCCTGGAAAACCTTGTTTTTGGTAGCTCTTACCTCTGCTAGGCAAGTGAGTGAGCTGCAGACACTAGTGTCTGATCCCCCTTACACTAGGTTCTACAGGAATAGGGTAGTCTTACGGACTCACCCTAAGTTTCTTCCTAAGGTTGTCTCCCCTTTTCACCTTAATCAGGAGGTGGTTCTTCCGACCTTCTTTCCCAGGCCGCATGCAGACCGGGCTGAGATGGTCCTGCATACCCTGGACTGTAGGAGGGCGTTGTCCTTCTACCTTGACCGTACGCGGGAGCATTGAAGAGCTATTCAGCTCTTCGTTTCTTTTGACCCCAATAAGTTGGGGCTACCTGTCTCCAAGCGTACTTTGTCCATATGGGTCGCTGACTGTATCGCCTGGGCTTATGGGGCAGCCGGCCTCTCGGAGGGTCGAGTCACGGCTCATCGTGTCAGGGTGAAGGCTGCATCAGTGGCTCATCTCCACTCTGTTCCGTTGGCAGACATCTGCTGGGCTGCTACTTGGTCTTCAAGCCAGATTTTTGCGGCCCATTACTGCCTTGAGAGGGAGTCCCGCAGGGACAGTGCTTTCGGACAGGCAGTACTCCATAATCTCTTTGGGGTTTAGGCAACTCCTACCCTCCGGCCCTGGTGTTGGGCTACCGGTCGGGGGCGTTCTCAGAGAAGATTCCTTGCTTATGTACTGCCGAGCTAGAGGGAGCTCATTTTTTCGGCTTGAGGTCTCCGGTAGCCTTAAGCTGGGGAGTCCCATATGTGAGGACTGACTTCCTGCTTGGTCCTGAAGAAAGAGTAGTTATTCACCTGTAACAGGTGTTCTCCAGGAGCAGCAGGAATCAGTTCTCACAACCCTCCCTCCTCCCCTTGGAGTTGCAGTCATATGATTTATTTTGCTAATTATTTGCTGTCTTTTAGCTATGTCATCAGACTGAGCAAGATGGCACCCTTGGGCGGGAAGGGGGGGGGACCGCGCATGCGCTCTGCAATTCCCAAAGGCTTTCTTTGAAAGCTGGGGAAATGCTCCGCACGAGGGCTCCGTCGGCACTGACGTCACCCATATGTGAGGACTGATCCCTGCTGCTCCTGGAGAACACCTGTTACGGGTGAGTAACTACTCTTTCTCCTGTTGTGCACTCCGGAGGAGTGGCCACCAGAAGTGACAGTAGGGTGATCTGTATCATGGCAGCTTGGTGTGATTGCGAGGGCATGGAGGAATCCTGAAGCCCTGACCTAAAGCATCCTTCTCTGGGAGCAAGCAGGAAGTCGGTCCTCACATATAGGTGACATTAGCACCGACTGAGCCTGCACGGTATCCTCTCCCCAACTTCCAAAGAGAGCCTTTGAGAGTTCCTCCATGCATGTGTGGCTGCCTTCTCACCCAGGGGTGCCATCTTGCCTCAGTCTCCTTTTTTCCACGGAGCCCAACAGATGTTTGCACTCCGGAAAAACTTGATTTTTCTTTTTTCTTCTCTTGTATTTTTTCCTTACCTGGTATGCATACTTGTGCCTTCTCACTTTCCCAGGTTCGCTACTGTCTCGGCGCAGTGTTTTTCTCAGGTCTTTTTGCCCTTCGGGGTCTCTTTCCTCTGTGTGCGGGAATCCTCATGCCCTCCCTGGCCGCGACAATTGAGTTTGATCTCACAGGCACTGCCTTTCCCACTATGTCCTCAGCCAGTGGGTTCAAGCAGTGTGACCGCTGCGGGCACAATATTTCCCACACAGACCCACACAACTGTTGCCTCGGTGCAGACCGCAATGACTCCCATAAGCTCTGTCGTCAAACTACTAGCAAGGGACGGAGGAACCATGAGAAGCAGCGAGAGTCCATGTTCGGGAAGACCTCTGTTTCAACCCTGCTTTACTCATTGAGCCGGTGCCCTTAGTGGGGGGGGTGGGGGCTGCCCTCTTCCCTTTGTCTTGCGTGATGACCCTGCCTGTTCTGAGCCCTGTGGTCGCAGGGCATTGGACAGGGGATCCTCTTCTGAAGGCTGTCCCTCAAAGAGCCAGACGACATTGATGGAATTGTCGGGTGATGACACCAGAACTGTGGGTAAGTCCCATAGTCACCAGCATTGGAGCCCCTGGCACGATGTTGAGGGTGATGGCTGGTAGTAGCCCCTCAAGCTACCGCATCAGGAGAAAGTGCCATCAGCATCGGGAGATCAACCCTGGTCTCCCAAACCCATCCTTGTTGAGCCTCAACAGAGCCAGTGTTGGGCCCAAAGCCTTTGGTGCCCACGCCAGTGGCTGCATAGCCACCTGGCCTTTGTCAGAATGGTGGCCCTCGAGTACAGCATCAATGCCTTCTGGGCATTGGTCCGCACTGTTGGGCCAAGTTCCTCTGGGTCTTTGGTCCCGACCACTGCCCCTCCACTGCGAGGGCATCCCTGGAGGTCATGGGACCAATCCTCAAGCATAATCAGCCTCTGGACAATTCCAGGCCCCATTCTCTGTCCTGCTAGGGATGGAGGACTTCCTCTAGTGCCTCCGGGTCAGACCATAAGGTCTCATGGGGCCTTGTAGCACCATTGACCCATCTCTGAGTTGGAGGAGACCTTGAACCCTCCAGGCCTCAGTCAGACTGGGAGACCAATAACGAGTCCCCCGATACCCACCTTCACCAGGATGTCCCTTCAGATCCCTCCCCTCCGGACGACTGGCACAGGTCCCTTACAGAGGACCTCTCCTTTTTGAAGTTTAAGGACATGGCGAAGGCCTTGGCCTTTACCACGGAGTCAGAGGAGGAGCCCCAGTCGGAGGACCACAAGATCCTCCAGTACAAGGCCCCTCCGAAGAAGGCACTCAATGTGCCAGTTCCCCTCACCCTGGAACAGCTTCTCTTCTGCATGTGGGAGACTGAGCAGGCAGCTCGATGCCATTTATTTATTTTTATTTATTTAACAAGTTTTTAATACTGCCCCATCATTAATTCAAGGTGGTTTACAGAGAACATCACAGCAAAACCAACTTTTACATAGAACAGGTTATGGAACTTGGAAGATTAAATGATACAGTGGGTAAACAATTAACTATATACATGCACAAGAGGTGGGGTTGTGTATGATGCAGTTATATAAAGGCTGTGTATAGTCCAGGAATTTAACCGATGTTAGATCAGTATGCTCATGGGGTGAGTCCATGGCGTTCCACAATTTTATGGGCTTTCTTCTGGTTAGATATGTTTGATCAGTATTCTTATGGGGTAGGTCCGTAGTATTCTATAAAGAGATGTCTTTATGGCTTTCCTATAGTTTGATAGATCTTTGATGGCTCTTATTGAGGCGGGTAGTTAGAGTATCAAGTCTGCAGGAGTCCCGGGTTCCAAAAGGCATAGCTGCCTCATAACTCCATGATGGCATCAGCCATATGCAGGATCAGAAGCCAAGAGACACCCCATGGATGCTTGGGTAGAAAATGCTACCAGGGCTCAATGCTAGTCTTCCAGATCCAGGCTTACCAGCTCTATATGGGCATGTACTTGCACGACATGGCAAGGGAGCTCACTGGGTTCTCTGGGCTGGCAGAAGACCCTCTTCAGTGGTTCTCAACCCTGATTTCAACGGTCAAGGAGTGCTCCAAATTCATAACTTGTGTGGCCTATGACAGCTTTTTTGGCAAGTCTGACTGACAAGGCTGCTGAGCTGGAGTCCTGACTTCCTGACCAGGACCAGGCTTTCCAAGAAAACCGCTGACTCTTTCTGATGGAAGTCTTCATGGAAAAAGCCCCTTTATCCAAAGAAGAGGAAGGCTTATGGAAACTACCCCCAGTACTTGGCCTTCCCAGCTCCCCAACAGGGTCAGCAGGCCAAGGGACTGGGGCATGGCCTGTGTAAACATAAGGCCCCAAGTCCCAGGTAGTGCCCCAGCTGCTATCTGGTGGGGATTTTTGACTCCTTGGGCCTAGCCTCTCCTACCTCAGGAGGCCTAGTCCCACAGTACTTGTGGGAGCATCTGGTATTCTTTGCCAACCAGTGGTCCAGCATCACCGACACCTGGATCCTCCAGGTGGTGGGGGAGGGTTACCTCCATTTCAATCACACTACCCCCATTCTTTCCAGGGGAATTCCAAATGACTCCCCTTCATTGTGACTTGCTCTAGCAAGTGCTCGCTGGACTTGTAGTCGACAAGGCAGTGGAACTAGTCCCGCCCCACCTCAAGGGGAAAGGGTTCTACTCCCAGTACTTGGTTCCAAAGAGGACTGGCATCCTTTGTCCTATTCTGGATCTTCAAGATCTCAACAAGCTCCTAGTGAAGAAGAAGTTAGATGCTCTCCCTTGGAACATTGCTGCCTTACCTCTGCTAGGGAGATTGGCTATGCTCCTTAGATGTCAGATGCATACATACACATTCCCATCCATCTATGCTACTGGCAGTACCTCCAGTTTGTCATCGGTGGAAGTCGCTATTAAGAGTCCTGCCCTTCAGCCTGGCTTCGGCCCCAGGGGTGTTCACCAAGTGCCCACCTGCAGGGGGTATTTGTGTCTCCTACCTGGACGACTGACTGGTCAGAGGTGGCACAACTGTTGAAGTACAGCAAGCAGCACATTGCATCATTCTCACCCTGGAGCACTTGGGGTTTGTCATAAACTACCCCAAGTCCCACCTGTAACTGACCCAAAGCCTGGAATTCAGAGGTGTTGGTAGACACTGTCCAGGCAAAAGCCTTCCTCCCCCTCAACAAGGGCCCAGTGTCTAGCAGCCCTCGCAAGGGAGGTTCAGAGTCAAAACTCTGCCTCTACCTAGCTCATGCAGTGCCTCCTGGGGCACATGGCCTCGGCGGTGCACATTGCGACTGATGCCTGTCTCCACATTGTGGGCCCTCTGCTACCAGTGGTCCCTGGTGACAGGGCATCTGCAGGACAGGATGACAATCACCCGTCCCCTTGCAGAGTCCCTTGCCTGGTGATAACAGCCACCAAACCTGCTGGCAGAGGGTCCTCACAACAGATGCCTCCAAGTTGGGCTGGGGAGCCCATTGCAGCTCCCTCTGCTCTCAGGGCCTGTGGTCAGCATCAGAGAGCCTCCAACAAATCAACTTCCTAGAACTCCAAGCCATCACCTGCACTCTGAGCCTTTCAGCACCACCTGCGTAACCAAGCTGTTCTGATCCAGATGGACAATCAGGTGGCGATGTTCTACATAAATAAGCAGGGGAGCACAGGGTCGTCCCTCCTTTACTCTGAAGCGGTTCATCTCTGCATGCTTTCCAGTGAGAGCAGGATGCTCCTTGGGGTAGTGTACTTTCCCGGCCAGGACAATGTCCTGGCAGACCGTTTGAGACTGGGCTCACCAGCCCCATGAGTGGTGTCTCGACCCACTTAAGGCCAACCAATTGGTCCGCCGTTGGCTTCTATGGCTTCATTGGATGCTGGTAGTGCATCAACATCAAGGAGTTCTCAAGCCCACTCAGAGCAGAGCACCCATAGTGCCCCAGGTGCATCTGCCATCAATTGATCGCCACCCAAAGACAAGGAAGGCTTCAGTTTCGTCTGCGTCGATGGATGATCGAACTAAACACTGAGTGAAGACTCTAGTGCATTAGTGTTGGAGCCCATCAAGGCATGGCATTGACAGCAATGAGGGTCTGCAAGAGCGCCCCTCGAAATTGCCCTGAAGGGAGGAGAGCTCATCCCCCCAGAACATCGGAGGGGCATAGGCAGCTGATACCAAGCCATCTATACTCCTGTATGGATACCAGGTATATCTGTCAAAGTTGCTGTGGTCCCACAGCCTTTGGAACCAGCAGCCATGGAGAAGCACCTTCTGCAAGCACTCAAATGCATTGTGGCGCTCATGGTGGTGCAGCATGTTGGGGCCTCAATGGCATAGACGACAACCGTTGTGCAGCTGATTCTTGAACACACGTCTTGCCTGTGGGAGATGCATCAGCATCGAAGGGCCCCAGCACCAGGGCCTACCTGGCTAATAACTAGTGTCTTGGGGTCCAATGTGTTCTCTATCTAGAAAAGCATTGGTGCATAATTGCTCCCAACAGAGCTTTCAATTCCCTTTGACTAGACGAGAGATCCAGGCAGAGTCTTTGAAGTACTTTGACGTTCTTAGAGTCAGAAGGCTGGGTGATCAATGTGGAATTGAAGACTTGTTGGAGGACAGGTCTCCTAAATTTCCATCAGACTCTTCTCCACCTCATGAGTGGCACAAGTCCCCTCTTGAGGACATGATCTTACAGGATTTTGTAATGGATATGGCAAAGGCCATAGCTTTTTGAAACTAGGATGAGCCCAGGCAGAAGAGTATTCAATCCTACAGCACTCCTTGGCCCCTAAGGAGAGACTGTGACAGTTTCCGTGCATCGCATTCTACAGAGTGTAGATGAGAATGTGAGAGGAAACAACCCCCCCCCTCACTGTGCCTCTAGTCAGTAGAAGGCTTGACTCCATGTAGAGTTCAGAAGGCTCCCAGATTCAAGAAACCTCAGCTTCCTCACCATTCCTTGGTGGTCAAATCCACCCTAAAGAGATCTAAGAGTACCAAGACTCATTCCTTGGTGCCCCTGGGAGGGAGGCTTGAACACTGGATCCTTAAGAAAATGGAAAAAGGTCATGAGGCCTATTAGCATGGAGCTCTGAAAATTCCATCTCTACAGGGGCATGTTCTTGAACATCATGTGCGACCTTGCCGAGCTGTCTTTCCCTCTCCAGAGAAATTGGAACAGAATTGTTCCCTAGTGGCTCACAGCAAGGACCGCTCAAAGTTTGATCTGAGTGACCCATGACATCTTCAAAATGGCATCAACAGCTGCTGCCATAGATATTGGTACCCGGAGACTCTCGCCTGGCTCCAGTCCATAGACATGGAACAATAGGTGCAGAACAAGCTTGCTAATGTGCTGTGCCATGGAGAGAATCTCTTTGGAGAACAGGTCAGAGAAAGTTGGCTTCATAGAAAAGCAGCATATAACCCTTCGTGATCTCTCAAGGCACACATCTGAGCTGGCTGTCTATCACAGGCGGTACCAAGGGGGGAGGGGGACAGAAAGACCTGTTACACTCCCACTCTACCAGTAGCCACAGTGGGAAGCCCTCTAGTCAGGGAAAGGCTCACTCTTTTTTGCCCAATGATGAGCCCCATAACTTCAGACTCATAATCCATAGCAGTTACAAACTTGGATCTACCACTAAATTCCTCAGAGGGTGCATAATCTTGACCCTCTGCATCAGGAATTGCTTTAGAGAGAAATCACCACCCTCTTGCTGGATCTAGCGAAAGAGCTCATGTCATGAGAACAGAGGGGATGGATTTTATTTCAAGTACTTCCAGATCCCCCAAAAAATGGGGGGGGGAGGGATATACACTCTCTCATCCTAGACCTGTGAGATCTGAACACATACATGGTAAGAAGTTCAGAATGATTTCCCTGGGCACCTTGCTTCTGTAGCTTCAAAAAGGAGATTTGCTATGCTCCCTGGATCTAAAGGATGTGTATACCCACATACATCCTGCTCACAGGAAGTATCTGTATCTCAGACTTGTCCTTGGGGAACAACACTTCTAGTACTGGGTGTTTATTTAGCTGCATTTATATCCCGCTTTTCACCGGGTCAAAGCGGTTTAACAAAAAAAGGGGGCGGGGACAATAATCACTTCGACAGAGAAAAGGGGGGCCGTCACCATGAGGGCCAACATTGATGATCTGAACAGAAAGTAATGAATTAGACAGTTGACGTAAGTCTCTTAGTTGGTAGCAGAGGGGATAGGTCAAAAGGGTGTTGCCTTTTGGCCTAGCCTCAGCACCTCACATGTTTGCAAAATGCCTCATGGTAGTAGCTGTGTACTTCTAGATGCTGGGAGTGATTGTTTTCCCCTATCTGGATGATTGGCTTAAAGAATACCACTCCAGAAGGCATTCAAGAATCAACACAATTGACCATTTGGGTGTTGTAACTACTAGGGTTCATTGTTGGGTGGGGTTGAAGGTAGGGTTTGGATAATAGAGTATATGACAACAGGTAAAGACCATCATGGTCCATTTAGTCTGCCCAGCAAGGTGGCAAGAGTAGGTACACCTGCTGCTCCGTGCAGGTCACCCCCCCCCCTCCCCATGCCTTTGTTTAGGGGTGAACCCACTGTTCTGTGCAGGTCACCCTTATTTGTTGAGTTAGCAGAGAGTTAAGATTATTTTGATTTTATCCTGTTGCTATAGAGGGATCCACTGTCTGTCCCATGCCATTTTGAATTCTGTCACTGTATTTGCCCCACTGCTTCCATCGGGAGGGCATTTCAAGCATCTACCACCCTTTCAGTGAACATATTTCCTGATGTTGCCTTTCAGTTTACCCCCTTGCAGCTTCATGTTATGTCCTCTAGTTTTGCAGCTTCTCTATCTTTGAAAAAGGTTTGTTCTTTAATACTCTAAGTATTTAAAGGTCTGTATCATATCTCCCCTGTCCCTCCTCTCTAAAGTATACATATTTAGGTCTTCAAGTCTCTTCTCATATCTCTTCTGGTGCAAGCACCAAATTGTTTTGGTTGCTTTCCTCTGAACAGTTTCCAGTCTTTATATCCTTTGCGAGATATGGTCTCCAAAACTGAGCACAGTATTCCAAGTGAGGCATTACCAGTGACATCTACAGTGGCATTAGTACCTCCTTTCTGCTGGTAATTCCTCTGTATGCAACCCAGCAACCTTCTGGCTTTGGCCACCACCATGTCACACTGTTTCGCCACTTTGAGATCCTCAAACAGTCACTCCAAGGTCCTTCTGGTCCGTGCACACTAACCTCTTGCCTCTTATTGCATACAGTTTCCTTGGATTTCTGCATCGCAAATGCATGACACGGCACTTCACGTTGGTTTAATGCTTGGCAGTTAAGATTTATTCTTCCAGCTTTTGTAGATCTTTCCTCATGTTATCCACTCCTTCAGAGGAGTCCACTCTTGCAAATTTTCATGTTATCTGTAAAAAGACACTTTTCCATTCAGTCCTTCAGCAATATTGCTCACAAATACATTGAACAGTTCTGGGCCCAGGACTGATCCCTGGGCCATGCCACTAATCACCTTCCTTTCATCTGAGTGAGTTCCTTTTACCATCTCCTTCTGTCATCTGTCAGTCAACCAATTTCTGATCCCGTTCACCATCTTGAGACCCATCCCCAGGCTGTTCAGTTTGATAAGCCTCCTATAAGGAACAGTATCAAAGGCTTTGCTGAAATCTAGGTAGATCACATCCATTGCATATCTTTGATCTAATTCTCTGGTCACCCAGTCAAAACGCAGTAAAATTTGTTTGGCATGATCATCCTTTGGTAAATCCTTGTTGCCTCAGATCATGCAACCTATTGGTTTCAAGAGAGAGCCCACTATTCTCTCTTTCAGGACTGCCTCCATTGCGTTTCCCACCACAAGATAAGGCTTACTGGACTGTAGTTTGCCACTTCTTCCGTATTATCACTTTTGTGAGGAAGTACCACGTCAGCCCTTCTCCAGTCCTGTGGAACTATTCTGGTCTCTAAGGATCTATTAAAAACATCCCTTAAAGGCCCTGCCAGAATCTCTCTGAGCTCTTCCAGTATCTTGGGATGTATCCCATCCGGTCTCATGGCCTTGTTCACTTTGTTTTACAAGCTGTTCAAATACATCTTCTGTGAATGGTGTAGTATCTACACCATTCCCATTTGTATATTTCTGTCACAGGTGGTCCTCCTCCAGGAATTTCTTTACTAAAAACAGAGCAGAAGTATTTGTTTAGCATTTTTGTTTTCAATGTCATTTTCCACTAATCCATTCTCGGCACTTTTGAGTCTCACAGTTCCACCTCAAATCTTCTTCCGAATATACCTGAAAAAGGTTTTGTCATCGCACTTTAGATATTTAGCCATCTTTTCTTCTGCCTTTGATTTTTCTTTCTTTATTTCCCTTTTTGTATCTTAGCTTTATTCTGTGTTCTTTTGTGTTCCTCTGTTTGGGAACTTCTGAATTTTGTGAA
Source organism: Ichthyophis bannanicus (assembly GCA_033557465.1). Classification (NCBI taxonomy): domain Eukaryota; kingdom Metazoa; phylum Chordata; class Amphibia; order Gymnophiona; family Ichthyophiidae; genus Ichthyophis; species Ichthyophis bannanicus. The sequence continues at coordinate 113,986,166 of CM066032.1, read as the reverse complement.
AGCTGTTTGCCTTTATTTGTGCAGCCACTTCTTTGGAGAACCAAATAGGTTTCCTTTTCTTGTTTTTATTTACGTTTTCCTTACATATGTATCTGTTGCCCCTTTCATTGCTTCCTTTAGTTTAATCCACTGCAGTTCCACTTCCTGTACCTTCTCCCACCCTGCCAACCCCTCCTTACTGAAGTTAGCATTTTTGAAGTCTAGGACTGAGCTTGCTGTGATAGGACTCTGCCTTGGTTTTTATCTCAAACCCCATCCTGTGATTGCTGCTGCTCACATGGGCACCCACTTGGTCATTCAACACGCTCTCTCCGTTGATTAGTACTAAATCCAGCATCAAACTTTCACCAGTCAGTTCATCACAATTTGTCTAAGCAATGCATCTTGGAAGGCATCCACAATTATTTTTTTTAACTACTTTCCAGATTTGCAGAAGGAATACTTCAATCCACATTGGGTAGATTAAAGTCACCCAATATGATCACTGCCACCTTTATGGCTACCTTAGTAATATCAGTAGTCTCTACTTGCTCAGTGCTGCTGCTTTTCCCCATGTCCCCTGCATTTCAGCGGCTTTAATATTGACCTATAGGGCTACTCTTCTGCCTCCTTTTCTGCCTTCTCTGTCTTTCCTAAATAAATTATAGCCAGCTATGGCTAAATCCCATTCAAGGGCTTCAGGTCAGGAACTTTGTTGGCTAGGCTTCAAGCATTTGTGCTCATTGCTTTCCAGCATTTGTTGGCTGGCTTGCCTGTATTTTGCATGGATTTTGTTCTACATGCCTCTTCCCACTTGCCATTGATGTGTGGGTTAATACTGTGGCTGTTTCCAATGTTTTTTGCTGGGATTGATGTTCTGAACTTGTTCTCCATCCGTCACCCCCTTTCCCTAGTTTAAATGGCTATCCACATAATGGCTGAATTTTTCACTTAGGATCATTTTTTCCTGTGACAGATTTATTTATTTAACTGGTTTTAATATACCGTTTTTCTACCAGCAAAACGGTTTACATGGAACAACTGAAAATATGTACAGGCAACATTATACAAATACAACTAAATTATAAGCATCTCCTCTGTGTTGGACATCTCCCTCATGGAGAAATGCAGTCCAACACAGTATAGCCTCTTGTTGTTCCATCTATTTCCCCAGTCTCCTATATATCTAAATTCTTCTTGTTTGCACCAGGTTTGGAGCCATGTATTAAAGTTGATTATGCGATGCAGCCTTTCCTGCCCCCTTACCAAGAACAGGTAGAACGTCTGAGAATGCTGTAGTGTTAAGAATGTGTTTGAATTTCTCTCCCAGAATCTGGAAGTCCCTTTGAACTGTAGAGGCACTGTTTCTAGCCAGGTCATTTGTACCCAAGTGGATGGTAACATCAATTTTGGAATGCTCACTTTCTGCATTAACTATGCCAACAATTTGGTTCATATTCCTGCTGGCTGAAGAGCCAGGGAGGCATTTGACCATCTTCCCTCCTTTGAACTGTGTTCCCAAATTATCTCTAAGTAGTAGTAATTTCCTGTTTTTCTGATTTTATCTTCACATTTGGTGCATTATCAGTAGATTGGGCATTAACTTTCTCATTTAAGGACGCTTTAGTTTCCACTAATTGGGCACTCTAATTTTCCAGGTCAGAGAAGGCATGTGGGTATATCTCTTGATGGAGAGGATATCTTCATGTTACAGGTCGCAACCTACTGTGATCCATTTGTTTACAATTGGAGTTCATAGGAGCACTGCTTGACAACTTGGGCAAGAGCCTTCCTACCTCTCATGACTGACTTCACAGATTGAGTGCATTAGTGTGAGAAACACAATTGAATCAGCAGGTATCAGCTCACAGGATGTTGACTGCTAGGCCACATGGCCTCTACAGTGCATGTCACACCCTGGGCATGCCTTCAAATGAGGCAGGCTCAGTGGACTGAGGACTCAATGGACCCAGGCCACAAGTCGACTCGAATCGTCTGTATGTCACTACTCCCCTTGTTCAGTCATTTCAATGGTGGGCATGCCACCACAATTTTCTCAAAGGTCTGCCTTTCCAAGTTACTCCATTCCAAAAACCTTTGAGACGCATCCAAGTTGGGGTGGGGAGCTCATCTGTGTTTCACTCACGGCAATTGGTCCATCCAAGAAAGTCTATCAGATCAACTTCTTGGAATTAAGAGCTGTGGCAAGTGCTCTAAAGGTTTTACAAGATTGACTGGCCAACCAAATTGTTCCAGTTCAGACAATCAAGTTGCCATGTTCTACATCAACAGGCAGGGAGGAACGAGTTCAAAGCTCCTGTGTTGGGAAGCAGTCGGGTTGTTCAGGTTCACCATTGCACACAGGATGGACTTGAGATCCATGTATCTGCTAGGCGAACAAAACACTGGCAGTCAGAGCGAGTAGAGTCCTTCAACCACACAAGTGGACACTGGACAGGGAGGTGGTGATTCACATCTTTCAAGAGTGGGGTACCCCATCAATTGATCTGTTTGCCACTCCACAGAATGCCCAGGTGGATCAGTTCTATTCCAGGGTAAGATCATTCAGCAGGCTGGCCTTGGATGCTCTTTCCTCCTGCATTGGAGGGGAGGGTCTTCTGTATGCATATTCTCCAATACCTCTTATTGCAAATACCCTCCTGAAGCTCAAAACAAACTGAGGCTTTAGATCTCCAGTCAGGAGCAGCTCCAGCTTGACCATGCACCAGATTTGATTTTGCAGGAAGACTGGACAATGTTGCACTCCAACATCCAGTCCTTGACCCTCAAGGTGTGGATGTTGAGAAGCTAATGTTTGAGCTCAACCTGCTGGACAGTATGACAAATCTTTTTGGCCTCCAGGAGTCCCTAAACAAGAGTCTTATTCCTGCAAATGGAAGCTTGCTGTCTGGTGTGAGTCATGCTTTAGATCCTTTCATTTGTTCCACACAAAAACTACTAGAGTATCTTCTGCACATCTCCGAGTCATGACTTAAGTCCAACTCAGTCAGGGTCCACATCAGTATATAACTGGAGCTTATCAAGGTGTGAAAGGTAAGTCCATCTCTGTACAGCCTTTAGTTCACTGTATGCAAGGGGTTGCTTCTTTTGAAGCCTCCTTACAAACCCCCACAGTCTTGGGACCTCAATATCGTCCTTGCACAGCTCATGAAAGCTTTTCAGCTGCTCAATTCCTGTCCTCTGAAGTTCTTGACCTGGAAGGTGTTTCTGGGGGCTGTCACTTCAGCACAAAGAGTGAACGAGCTTCAGGCTCTAGTGGTTCATCCGCCTTTAAGAAAACCCCGTGATCATCTATCTTTAATTACATATTGGGGATTCTGTTATCCCCTTTATCTGTCCATTTCTACAGTCCTTCCTGTGATTCTATAAAGAATCATTACAAAAGAGCAGTAGCTGAAACATGTCCAAATCCAGAATAAATCTTCTACAGTAGGCTTCATTTTGCAGATGCTCCTTCAGGCATATCTGGTCCATAGGTAAGCTCCATCTTGTTCATTGGAGGAAGTTGTTATACAAAATCATGTGACATTGTTTGCCTTTGCTTAGCCTCAATAAGAATGTGTACAGAGAGTAAGACTTTACCAATTACTCTTGTAAGCACTATCTCTTCTAGCAGTGGCCAACTGCTTCTCATAGATCTATCAATAATTCAGAGATTAGTCCCTCATATCATGACACAAGTCATCACTCCAAATTCTTCAGCAGCATCCTTTCGCACCATGGGCTGTGCCATGCACATCTTAGATAAAGCTTTTTCAGTGACCGTCCACCCAGGCTTCACTGCTGCGCATACATGAGTAGTTCCGCTGGAATCGCTGATCTTTATCAGGAGTCTCCATATTCAGTAGCATTATCATTCACAGTTGTTTTCTTCTTCGGCCCATAAGATTCAGTGCATACAATATATAATTTGTAAAAACCCAACTCTCCACTACAGCATCTCTCTTGATTCCATACAATTGCAAACAAGCACAATTATTCATCCCTAATGACAGTCTTAAATTGTCGAACAGAATTATCTTATCTACTGTTAATTACAATACATCTGTTGCTAGCTGTCAACAATGAGCCGCCTGACTGAAGACCGAACACAATAGGATAGCTATCCAGAGGGTTGCCATGAGTCGACTCCGACTCAACGGCACTTAACATTGCTAGCACTAAATTATTACATAGCTAGCCTGTAACATACTTCTATTTTTTTCATCTACATTCCTAAACTTATTCTGTCTACTTGCCAAATCAATTGTTAGCATGTGGCCTGATAGACACACTTCTTTTTCCTGTCAGGAACACAATTCTACATATTCATATCAATAATTATATTTGTGATGTACTCTCCAGCTATAACAATATACAAGATATAGTCAATCTGGTTATTCAAGGGGTAACAAACATTAAAACATAACTAGCAGTTTATGACAAATTAAACTCATTTAAATTGTTTGTCAACAATTATTAAGAGGGCTGCTACACAGTACCCTATCCTGTGCTGCTTAGGTAAGCTATATTCTGATTTGATTTAAATTATAGCTCTTTGCTGCTGCCAGGCTCTTACTTATTATGAAATTTAAACTACAAGCTCTCTGCTGGGTTCCATATTTAACCAGAAAGCTCTCTTCTGTGTTTTAAATTTAAGATCACTCCTCCAATCGACTCTTGCAGATTAGTTTAAAAGAGACTAGGAGAAATAGCATTTTTTTTTCTGCAGACATTGTTACTCATACGCTTAGTTGTAATTTTCGACTAGTCTACTATCACAAAGGAAAAATAAAACATTATACATATATTTACCATATTGTTTTAATTACTTAATTCACTTGTTTGAATGTAGTTGTATCATTCACTTTTTTCCTTTAATTAAACAAACTTGTTTGACTTAACTTCACAAGCAATTCAATTTTGTTTTGGTTTTTTTCCAGTTAAGTTACTAACGTCTATCTTTCCTTAAACATTTAGGGGTATGTTTACTAAGCAGTCTTAATGTGCAGCTGGCGTTAGTGTGCAGGATGCCATATAAGGAGTGGGCGTGTTGGTCTTAACGTAGCATTTCTGGTTACCGTGCGATAAAGGGAGCCGTGGCACATCAATGCACTTTAGCCTGAAGTAGGCGTGCTGACCAACAAACACAGCAATAGAGGGGTAGCACAATGGTTAATACATTGCTGAACCAGGGGTCATGAGTTCGATCCCCCAGTGGGGTTAATGAGCAAGGCTGTCTGAGGCATTACCCTTTACTATAAAGCAGTGCTGCTAGAGGCATTTTCCTTTTTACTTTAAAGCAGTGCTGCTAGAAGCATTTTCCTTTTTACTTTAAAGCAGTGCTGCCAGCAAAAACACCCTCACAGTGCTGTAATCTTCATGTGCAGTGCATCATGGGTACGAGTGGATTAACCCTATCCTGGTAACCACAGCAGACAGTTCTTGTGGTGACCTGCAGCCCTTCTGTAGCCAGCCAGGGGTTTGTTCAGAGCTATAGCCCACTGGTTACTTCACTGCCTGTAGAGCCAAAGGTTGTGGGTTTGATCCCACAGTGGGGTTATTTATTGAAGCTGTCTGGGGCAGTTTCTTTTTTTAATCTAAATTAGTACTGCCAGCAAAAACACCCTCACAGTGCTGTAATCCTCAGGTGCCCCATAAGGCGCCTTATAAGGCACCTTAAGGTTAGTTATAGCACTGTGAGGGTGTTTTTGCTGGCAGTACTAATTTAGATTAAAAAAAGAAACTGCCCCAGACAGCTCCAATAAATAACCCCACTGTGGGATCAAACCCATGTCCTCTGGTTCCACAGGCAGTGAAGTAACCAGTAGGCTACAGCTCTACAGCTACAAACAAACCTCTGGCTGGCCACAGAAGGACTGCAGATCACCACACAAACTGTCTGCTGCTGTTACCAGGATAGAGTTAAGCCACTCGTACCCATGATGCACTGCACATGCAAAGCAGTCTACAGATGATCACAAGATGGGGTATGCACCCCCACAGCACCTAGGCCTGGTAGGGGGTACTGACCGTACACGTTACTGGCACAGAGTAGCTACAGACCGTCACATTGTGCGGGTACTGTGCTCACCCTGAGGGTGAGGTGGGGCGCACAGCACCAGGTCCACAGCACCTACCGTCCCTGAGATAGGCTATGCTGCAGGTCCCCATTAGTGCCAGTGTGTGATAGGTAGTTCTTTCAGACACACCTACGATACACCTGTGCCCATATGTGTATCCCAGTCATGTCTAGCCCTTGTGGACTATGATGCACCAGAATAGTGCATATCCTCTGTGGGTGCCATGGCCACATGATTCAAAGGGGGGGGGTGTTTGGACCCATAGGCGGATTATGTAGTACCACCGAACTTGCTCTCTGGGGAGCAGGGTGGGGGACAGGATCTCCCCCCAACACATCCACATTCTACAGCCCTGGCATGGTGGCAGTAGAGGGGACCAACACCCCCAGTCCTGCTGGGAAACAGATGCGCTACAGGGCAGTCAGTGCAGACCTGTAGCATTCCATAAGGCAATAGCAGACAGACAGTAGGCCTGGAAATGCTCAGCTGCCCCCCACCACTGTCTGACATTCTTCAGCAGCGAGCATAGTGAGTCTCCAGCCGCTGCACCCTGCAAGGTGTTCCAGCCATACACATACTGACTGCAAACAGTCTGCTAGCTAATCCACAGTGCATGTTCCTGGAGGAGATGTGTGCACCCAAAACTGGGATGTGAGCACACCCACCAAGCAGATAAGTCAGTGATTGGGCCCCCAAAAGGAGAACCCATATATATCACTTGAGAGAAATACTATGTAGCACTATGGGGGAACCTAGCCATGCCATGGTCACTGCTCAGTCAGGGTGAGAGTGACCTCCCAGCAGGACATGCTGTAGCCACCCTGTCTGTGCAGGTGGTGGCCGGGCACTACAATGTCCCAGCCAGTGCCCAGATGCATCCTGCCCAGGCCGCCCTGTCCGGGCTATACCCACAGTACCTTGCTCCTCATTATGCACATTGGCAGGCCAATACTGGCAACAGTGCTAGCAGTGTGGGCTGAGGAGGGTGTTGGCAGCCACCACACACTGGATAGACAGACACACACTCCCCACACCTATGCCAGCATTGTGCAACTATAGGGGTGTTTGGCAGCCCTGGCTACCGCACCAGTCCTGGGCACAGTGCAGGCATGGCTATCGTTTGCAATACTTTAGGAGTCACTCCCCAGGGTGGTAAACACTGTCAGACACAAGACCTGTAGCACACTCCACAGACATCAGAAAGGTTGCTATGATGCAGCTCAATCAGCAAATTGTGCTTAACTTAGGAATTGCTATCTGCCAGTAATCATAGCAACCTTTTGATAGATGTGTACCATATTCCCAGGTTTAGGGTGGCATTGCTAAGGTATGCAAGTGCTAGTATTGGGAGATGCACACAGGGCCCAAAATCCTGCCTCTCCAGGTGGCTTTGGATGATGGTGGGTGTGGGTGAGTCTGCCCCTGTTGGCCGCTGCTCTAGGGCAGAGGTTCCCAACTCCAGTTCTGGTGGGCCAAACCCTGTTTGGGTTTTCATGCTGTCCCTAATGAACATGCATGAGATACATCTGCATACCATGGGGGCGGTGCATAGAAATGCAGCACAGCCATAGTTATTGGAGACAGCATGGGACCTGAATGGTGTTTGGCCCTCCAGGACTGCTTTTGGGAGACTCTGCTCTAGGTAATCCGCATGTTTATGGTGTCTGTGCTCTGTAGGGTAAAATGTAGGCGTTTTGGGCATGTTTACGATATCTGCACTAAAGGTTCTGTCTGTATTACCGCATTTTAGTAGTGGGTAAAATATGGGGACTGGGTTGGCAGGAACCACAGCTGGGACTTGAACCTGTGACCACCTGCTCCTGAACACACTGGCTGTGTGCCTTGCACCACCGTGTTGCCACAGAGACAGTGCATTCCCTGGAGATACCATGACTGTTTGTCAGACAGAGCCTGTCTGTTGCAGTGCACGGCACCCACCTAAACAGGGCTGGGCCATGGTCTGCTCTGGGCAGCAGCCACTGCCCCCTCCACCACCAGTACCCCTCTGTCACCATGCTGACATGCCCTTCTTCTGGTGGTGCGCAGTCTCGGGCCATCCAGTGTGCGGGTAGGCGGCTGCCTATGGTGCGGGTTCTGGGGTAGGGGTGCCTGCATAGATGTCCACGCTTCCCCCCAGCACCGCCTGCAAATGTTCTGTACCCTTGGGGGTACCTGCTGGGTACTATCCCCTGTGACACTGTGGGAAACACACTCATGCCCGTGTTGGGCCCTCATCAGTTGCTGTCTGGCTGCTCTACTGTTTCAGCATTCGTATGGGCCACCTAGGCATCACCCTAGTCCACACTGTGGCCCAGCTGCACCACAGCATGTGCCGCCTGGAGCCCTCTGTGTCCCCTTTTCCAGCATCTGTCCAGTTGCCCGTTCCGACATGCCCACCCTGCTGTTGTGGGACATGTGCATGCCATAGGAAACCTGTCCAGTAACAAGGGAAAGCCCTGATCAGCGTTATTTCACTGTGGGATCATTCACCTTGTTTGGGGACAGAGCATAGCCCCTTCCAAAATTGATATCTTTTTTTTCGAGCTTTCTCAGTAGTGTTTTTTGATGTTTCCCATTGATATCACTATTGCCCAGCTAGGTTATGTTTTTTTCCAGTTTGTTCAGGTCATTTTCAATGTTTATTTGCCCTTTTGTTCTGTGCACATGTATCACGCTTATCACCTTTTGTAGGTTTCCCTGGCTTTGCTGTACATTGCTGACGGAAATGGTTTCTCTTCCCTTTAAATCTACTCTAACGCCAGGGTTTCACTGGCGTTAGTTTTCAGCCCCGAAATCCACAGCGTTAGTGTGCAGGGAGCCTCTTCCCTCCCACTCTCCACCCATTGACCCTTTCTCTCCGCCTCTGGGGAGCCTTCCTCCGCCCTCAGGGAGCCTTTACTCCGCCTTCAGCACTCGTTTGCGCCGCTGAGCGCGTTAGCGTGCGATAAGGTACCTTATCACACGATAAGCGCCATTATTGCGCGATAAGGCGCCTTATCGCGCGCTAACGTGTCAGAGTGCACATTAAGACGGTTTAGTAAACATACCCCTTAATTTTTCTTAACCTTTGTCACATCACACAAATCCACACAATTTATCAAATATCTAAATACATCAAAGCATGGAAGATCTTCCCATTCATTCACATCAATTATAACGAAAAAAAAAATATAATTTGGAGAATATCATCAATCATTTTTTTTCCCCCAGAGTATCCGAAGATATGAAAAGCACCAAGGAGTACTGTTTCTAATAATACTTTTCACATTTGCATTATTACACATAGAATGGAATCAGTAGATATATTCTCATAACCAAAATAAGTTCAGATCCATGACTTAGAAAACAAAACTTATTTACTATACATACACAAGTAAAAGAATGGTTAATCACATTTGGAGGGTTTTTTGTTGTTGTTTTAACTTCCCTAATAAGGCTTATGGTTAGTCTAACACAAAAAAAAAAATCTTACCACGGTTGCTCAAGACTTTCTTTCTGCTAAAAAATATAGTCATGCCAAGCTGTTTTCTTTGCCAGAAACCTCCAAATTGTTACTGCAGTGTACTGTACAGCACATTTCTCTTCCCTAACCACTAAATTAGAGCAAACAAAGCTTCATACTACAGTTATGGCATGAAAATTAGTCCTTCGAAACTTTGCTTGATTAATTCTATTTTGTCATAGAGCAATGATTTAAGTTTTTCCGTATAACTTTTAGTTTCTTTTATATTTACACTATCCTTCCAACCACTCAAACTAATTACTGATCAAAATCTTCAATCTCCGCCTTCAGCCTTAGCTGATATTGTGCACAGGTTTCCATTTGCTTCACCTCAGCCTCCAGCCTTTCACCTAAAAATATATCTGATAAATTTGGATGTGATGGTGACCATTCCCCCTCAGAGACACTCCTCTCCAGTGAAGTGACTCTATTTGGAATCATCCGTCTTTAATCTTTCTGCCTAGGAGTGCTTCCCTTCCTGGGAAACGGCTCCTTTTCCTAAATTTGTACAGTGGAAGTACAAAGCTCTTGATGTAATGCTAAGCCAGCAGCACTACTAGCAGCAGGGCTCACTAAGGATACCACTAAAGCATTGAAATCCTCCTCATAGGCTAGAGGAGCAAAAGGACATTACAGGATTCAGTTCTTTAGAGGAGGATTACTAGCATTAATTTCAGTTTCTGTCCTTTTACCTGTCTCTTAATACTCATGACAGAAAACTGCTACACGTATCCTGGAGACTTGTCTGCTGTTTCCAACTGCTGAAGAACACAGTGAACCAAGTCACGGCAAAAACTGAAGAAAACCCCGTGATCTGGCCACAATACCATGGCTCTTTCGGTCTCTGGTCCCTCAAGCAGTGAGAAATAAGCAGAGAGTAACACAGAATACAATCACACACAAAGTGCTACTTTATTTGAGCTCAGAGGGAAAACAGACGGTCTATGGACTCAGCACAGTTCCAGGTCTGTTGGATTCAAATTCTTCCTCCTGAAAAGCTTTTTTTATTAAAGAAAAAGGGGAAGTAACACAGTCATTAATCATAACACAAGGTGTCGCTAGAGTTCTTTTTAGAATAAGAGCTGATTACATTGTATTAAATAAAATTTACTTGATTATGACAGAATTATTTATAATTGCAGAGTTGCAGAAATTATGCTGTGCCAGCAGGGGACCTATAGTTGACTGTACAATGAACTATGGTTGCGCAGTTCATAGCCTATGTTTACTCTTTATACTTGCGTTAACAATGTTCCCAAACTATTTTATAAAACAGTTACACAGAACTCATGATCATGATATCCTATTCTATTTAAGAGGAAGTAGGTGAAAGGACAAACTTCTGACCACATTTTAGAGATCTGCATCAAGAAATTCATCTATCTTTAATTACATATTGGGGATTCTGGTATCCCCTTTGTCCATTTCTAAACACCTTACACTAAATTCCACCATAATAGTGGTCCTCTGTACTCCATCCTAAATTCCTTCCAAAAGTGCTATCAGGTTTCTACCTTAATCATTGCAACATTTTTGCAAGACCTCATGCCCAGAAAGTGAAGCTGCATTTGCACATGTTGGTCTGCAAGCGAGCCTTTGCCTTCTATTTGGAGCAGACAAAAGTCCATAAAGTCCAATTTTTTTTCTTTTGACCCCCAACAAGCTAGGGGCTGCAGTTTCCAAATGCTCTTTTCTTTCATACCTCAAGTCCAGTCCCAACGTGAGGGTTATCTCGCCCAACCAGCAGCTTGGAGATATACCCTACATAGGGCACTGCCACCACCCACCAGGTTCAGTATTGTCGGTCTCCAAGCAGCTGATTCCCACTTTGGTTTGGTTTGGTTTTTTTGGGGTAGAGCTTGTGTTGGTGTAGGTTAGGAGGGGGCTGGCCCTTTATCACAGCTTTTGAGCAGCTAAAAAAAAAAAACAAGAGAAAAAACTTGGTGCATAGAACCATGCAGGTGACCCAGGTCAGCAAATGACTCCTTTGGGCCAGGGGGCCTTCCAGTCGGGCCAGATAAGTCAAAGGGCAGCAGTGCTTGGGTTCGCAGCTCCTGATCTGAGGGCTGAGGAGCCGCGTAGAATGCTTTGGGAGAGCCTGCTTCTGTTACTCCTGCCATCACAGACATTGCTTCCAGGGCTGAGCAGGCAAGAGAGGGAGTTTATTACCTGTAAGTGGTGCAGGTCTTGGACCCTACAGAGCGCAAGAACAGCTCTCACAGGAGCGGGGAGCAGACTTGCCTTTCGGCGAGATCATTGGAGACTGCCATTCGGAGGAGCACAGGAAAGTGGTGCCATTTTGTGGAGCCAGGTGTGCGGGGGCTTAACTAAGTTGGCCGCAGCGTGCTAGTATTTCTTCCAAGGTCTTCACGCTTGGGCTCCGGTTGGGGTGCTGGTGTGTTGAAAGGAAAGGTTAAAAAAAAAAAAAGCCAAGATCAAGAGGGATTTGTCTGTGCAGGCAGCCCAGGGCTCCCAGTCAGAGGCGGGGCGCTGAGCAGCAGGTTCTGCCCTGGTTTGGTGGGGAGAGCACCCAGCCTCATGGGCAGGCAGGGCCTTCTCGGTGGACAAGGGCACAGGTGCTCCAGGGACCAGCCATGCCTGCAAAGGCAAGCTGCTTAGCATGTGGGCTCTGTAAGAGTTCGCTTTCCACAAAGATGATGATGTTAAGTGCCGTTGTCGGAGTCGACTCATGGCGACCCTCTGGATAGCTATCCTAAATTGTGTTCGGTCTTCAGTCAGGCAGCTCATTGTTGACAGACTGGTACTCGTAGCTGCTGTTATTGTATCGATCCATCTCATTGCTGGCCTTCCTCTTTTGCGTTGACCTTCTATCTTGCCAAGCATGATGTCTTTCTCTAATGATCTGTCTCTTTGCATGATGTGTCCAAAGTATGAAAGTCGAAGTCTTGTCATCTGAGCTTCTAAAAAAAGCTTACGTTTGATCTCCTCTAGTACCGACTGGTTGGTTCTTCGGGCAGTGCATGGTATGCACAGTATTCGCCTCCAGCACCATAATTCAGGGGCATCAATTTTCTTCCTGTCTATATTTTTCACTGTCCAGCTTTCACATCCATATGATGATGAAAATACCATGGCTTGAACAAGTCGAATTTTGTATGGAGAGAGACATCTCTGCTCTTGAGAATCTTATCTCGGTCGGTCTTAGCCATTCTGCCAAGAGCAATGCGTCTGATTTCTTGACTGCTTATTGCTTCTTTATTGATAGTTGATCCAAGTAGGTTAAAGTTGTTCACGATTTCAATTTCTTCTCCTTCAGCGATGAACCTGTTGATTATGCCATTTGTCATGATCTTTGTCGTCTTTACGTTAAGGTGCAGGCCCATTTTGAGATTATGTTCTTTGATTGTGAGAAGCAAATGTTGCAGATCATCTTCACTTTCAGCCAGTAATGTGGTATCATCAGCATAGCGAAGGTTGTTGAGTCTTCCACCAGTCTTCACACCTCTGTCTTCATACAATCCTGCTTCTCTGATGATTTGTTCTGCATATAAATTAAACAGGTAGGGGGAAAGTATGCAGCCTTGTCTTATACCTTTGCTTATTTTAAACATTGTTTCTCCTTGTTCCATTCGAACTGTTGCTTCTTGATCAATGTACAGATTGTGCAAGAGTACGATCAGGTGTTCTTAATGTAGCCCAGAGTTTCTCATGGTTTACACAGTCAAAAGCTTTGCTATAGTCGATAAAGCACAAATAGATATCCTTATGGTATTCTTTGGTCTTTTCAAGGATCCATCTCACATCCGCAATGATGATCTCTCGTTCCTCGCCCTTTCCTGAAACCTGCTTGCACTTCAGGTAGTTCTTGCTCCAGGTATGGTTGTAGTCTCTTTTGAATAATCTTCAGTAGAATCTTGCTGGCATGTGGGATCAGAGCGATTGTGCGATAACTTCCACAGTCAGTTGGATCACCTTTCTTTAGTATTGGTATAAACACATCTTTTCCATTCAGTTGGCCATGATGTCTTCCATATTTCTTGGCAGAGCCTTGTAAGTACGGTAACAGCTGCATCAGATTGCTGTAATACTTCTATGGGAATGCTATCAATGCCTGGTGCTTTGTTCTTTGATAAGGTATGAACAAAGAAAACCCCGTCCAGTGAACTAAAAAGCACAGCTATTAACAAAAAGTCCACCGACATTATGAAACCGCACTATTTTTCTTTCTTTTTGTCGAAGCAAGCCGGAGGAAGGTCAGTATGGAAACTTGACCCACACCAGACGGCCAGCTACTTTTTAATCAATGAAGGTTCTCCACCCCAAAATTAAAGATTACTACACTTATCTTTCCATCATCAAAAAATATACTTATAAAGTCCCCAAACAAGATGTTGCTCACAAGAAGACAAATCGGCACGACGTGCACGTTTCGGGCACCAGCCCTGTGTCAAGTGCTTCTCTCGAATCTCAGTAATGTAGCAACAGTGTTGAAAACGCCGTCAACGCAGCTCAGGTCAAAACTTCTTCCAGACTGATCGAATGCATTTAAAAGGAGAAACCAACCAATAGGAACAGGGGAGTCCCCACCAACAGGGAAATCCCTGCCCTGATTGGATAACCTGTTGTAACAGCGTCACAGCACACTCTGCCAATCAGTTTCACGATTGAGTCCACGTGGCTCTACCATACCCATAGAAAAAATCCATTTCTGTTCTAACCATTGAAGTCTTCTCTCTCTATCACCACCACGGGGATTCAAAGGTACATGGTCCAAAACAGTCCAACGTAGATCTTCTGGTCTCCTCTGGACATACTTTGCTTGGGCCTCAATGGCCCGCCAAAGCTTCTGGGATACCATACTTTGGTCAGCCCCAGAGTCAAGCAAAGCATTGTTAGGGATCCCCTGTATAATCACACTTAGGAGAAAACCCTCTCCAAGAGACTTCACACTTGTACCAACCAACCCAGTACGAGCCTTGCATCCTCTTTGTAAGTGTCCCATCTCCCCACAATGGAAACACCTCTTTTTAGGCCATTTTTCCTGCTGAGCAGGCACATAAGTTTTCACAAAGCTTGTATTATCTCCCTGTTTCATTTCTAATGAACCAAAACTGGCTTCAGCCTTCACTTTTGGAGCGCCCCCTTTTGGCTGACGTGCTAACTCAGCTTCCATTTTATTTATTTATTTATTTAGCAAACATTTATATACCGCTACTTCCAGCGATCAGCAGCGGTCTGATTACATAAGGAGAACATAAGGAGGACTGTCAATCAGTACAGTAAAATTTGGGTGTGTACAGGTTGATCAGGAGGGTAGGCACATCACACGAGGGGTTTGTTAAGTATATGAGTACTAATTACATATATACATTATACATAAACGAGCAGGAGTACATAAATATGTTCTGGACTTAGACCCCTTAGGTTAATTCAAATTATAATGACTCTGGAAAAGATGAGTCTTGAGGTTTTTCCTGAAGACAGTTAGGTCTTTGCAATCTCGTAACTCTGGCGGCAGATGATTCCAGAGTGTAGGTGCTGTGTATGAGAACGCTCTATTACTAGTATTGGTTTTAACAGTTCTTATATCAGCTGGAATGAGGAGGTTGTTGGAGTTGAAGGTTCTTCTGCTTCTGTTGGGTGGTTGTGAGCATATCAAGGTGGAGAGGAAGGATGGAGCAATGTTATGTAGGAGCTTGAAAGTGGTCGTGAGTGATTTGTATTTTATACGAGCCGCGATGGGGAGCCAGTGGAGCTCAATCAATACCGGGGTGATGTGATCAGCAAAGCCTTTTTTCGTGATGATCCTAGCGGCTACATTCTGCGCCATTTGCAGAATGTTCAGAGTTTTCTTTGGGAGACCCTGCAGGATGGCGTTGCAGTAGTCGAAATGTGGCATGATGAGTGCCTGGGCAATGGTCCTGAAGTCCTGAGGTTCGATAATGCTCCTTAGCGGTTGAAGGACTCTAAGCTTGTGAAAAACGGCTTTGTTTGTTTTGCGGAGGTGTTTCTCCATTTTTAGATTACTATCGAACGTTACTCCCAGATATTTTATTTCCTCCTTCGTTTGGTAAGTATTGTTACATAAGGTGATTGTTGCAGGGGGATCGAAGTTTGGCTTTCTGGAGATGTACATTACCTCTGTTTTTTTGTGGTTGATCGTCATGTTACTTTGGTGTAACCAGGCTTGCATCTCACTTAGGCACTCTTTGAGTTGGGTGTAGTTTGGGTTGGCTGTGTCGAGTTGAGTGTACAGCATAATATCGTCTGCATAGACGTGGTATTTGATATTATGATGTTGGAAGATTTTGCAAAGTGGTTGCATATAAATATTGAACAGGAGTGCTGAGAGAGCCGAACCCTGTGGTATACCCTGTGTTTGCGTGAATGCTTCTGCCTTTTCTCTGTTGAACTGGACCTGTTGCATTCTGTTTGATATGTACGAGGAGAACCATTTTAGAGGGGTTCCTGTTATTCCAATGGATTTAAGCCTGTTTAAGAGGGTTCCATGGTGAACTGTATCGAATGCTGCAGATATGTCTATGAATATGAGTAGAAACATTTTCTTTTTGTCTTCTAAACCCTTGAGGAGGTTGTCAAGCAGCGCTAGGAGTAGTGTTTCAACGCCGTGATATCGTCTGAATCCATATTGTTGTTTATCCAGGGTTTCGTTGTCATCCAAATGGTCTTGCAGTTGTAGTAACACGGCCTTTTCAATGATTTTGGCCAGGAACGATATGCTCGATATTGGTCGATAGGAAGCAGGGTCTTCTCTATTGCTTGTTTTGTTTTTTAAGACAGGTCTTATGATAGACTTCTTTAGTTGTGTGGGCATGATTCCTTGTTGCAGTGATAGGTTTACTATGTGCGAGACAAGTTGAGTGATGTCCTGTTTCACTGCCTTGATCCAAGTGGCTGGGCAGGGATCTAGTGGGGAGGTGGTGGTGTTGATGCTTGTGATTATGTTAGTTATTTGTTTGTCATCAAGTTTGTGAAAAGTGTTCCATATCATGTCTTGACTGTCGGTGGTTGCCATGGTTGGGTTTGGCACTGGGAGGGTTGGGCCCAGGTATTGCGTGGGAGTTGAAGCCGTGAGTTTGCTTGCATAGTGATTTGCCAAAGTTTGAGGCTTGATTACGTTGTCAGCATGGTCAACCAGTGTTGTTTTTGTTAGAGATTTGACCAGTTCGAATAATTTGCGGGGCTTATTGATGGCTTTATTCAGTAAATTTGTATGATGAGTTCTTTTTGCGGAGTTAATCTCTTCTTTGTATTTGGCGAGGAGGGTCAGGTATTCTGTCTTGTGTACAATGGATTTTGTTTGTCTCCACTTCCTCTCTGATTTACGGAGTGCCCTTTTCATTCCGGTCAGTGTAGCTGTGTACCAAGGTTCCGATCGAGGTTTAGTTGAGTCTGTTGTGGTTTTCCATGTAGGGTTTGATGTTTTTTGTGTACCTTCTTTCCATCTGCTGGTTAGAACCTCAAGGTCCGTACATTCCAAATCTAAGTGGGAGGCAATGGTGCCTATGAGATTTTCCTTGTTGAATTTATTGAAACTCCTCTGCGTGTGTGTTGTCCTCCTGGATTTTGCATTTTTGGGTGGGGAGGGCAGTTTTACTTTGAGATCTACTTGGTGGTGGTCTGACCATGGTACTGGAGTTATTCTGATCACGGGTTTCTCCTCGCCCGTCCGTTGATTGGTGGGTAGGAAAACCAAGTCTAGGGTATTTCCCTTCTCGTGGGTAGCGTCAGTTACGATTTGTTGGTACCCCAGTTGTTCCATGGCTTCCATGAAATTGTTTGCATGACTAGTTGGTAGTGATGCTAAGTTCAGGTCTCCCAAGATGATTTGGAATTTTCTGATCTGAGTGGTGGAGATGCTTTCTAGTGCTGAGGCAAGTGTTTCGTGAATTGATGAGGGGGACCTGTAGATAAGACAGATGGAAAGAACTGAGTTTTCTACTTTGAGTATGTCTATGTCCATATTTGAGTTTAGGGAGGTGGTTGTTAGTTGTAAGATGGTTTTGGCTATTACGATGACACCTCCACCCCTTTTATTGGTGCGTGGTGTCACCACCAGGGGGCAGTTTGCTGCTGACGGTGAAGAAATAGTTGTGCAGACTCGAATGGTAAAGCAAAATGTGGATTTATTCCCCTCCCGGGGTGGATTAATAAACAAGTGAACAGAACACAAGCAGAAACAAAAGTATTCCAATCTTTTAGCAAAAACACAAAGGACATATAGCAATAACTTCTTGCTTCAAGGTAGGAACTTAAACTGTAGCACACAGGCTTTTGCTCTGTCTAGCGCAGAGATATTCTTTCAGATGAGACTAATGTACAGTCCATTAAGTCAGATATAGATGAGGATTCACTGAGAGAGTCCACTAACATGGGTTCCTCCTCACGTTCCAAACCCTCTTGGTTGAAACATGTTTGGACATTTCCCCTTGGCAAGCCCTCACGGTAAGTTTCTCTGTTGCTATCTTCTGTTTGGGATAGAGGAACTCTCTGTCCCCTCTTGCTAACAGACTTTAGCTTGTAAGGCTTCTTTTGGGGTTTAAAGCTTACTGCCAGCTCCTCTTCTGACATATACACGTCTTCTGGCCAGTCTCTAAGCTTTTCTGACGGCTGTGAATGCTCTCTATTCAAGTAGTTAGGTTGGGAGTAGCTGCCCTGCCCCCACCTCTGGCTTCCTGTGTAAGGTTGCTCTGCATTCACTCTACAAACACTTTTATTCCTTTTAACTTTCAATGGCTCACATTCATTCCCCAAGTCCCAGCTTCTTGTTACATACTTTTTAGCTACTGGCTTGCAGTTCCTCTGGTTAGAACGTAGGTTCCATGCTGCCGTGTCTCTGCAATCAGCAGGAGCTGCCCAGCTGGCTTCGGCTCTAGCAAGCTGCTTCCTCCTAGTGGATTCTGGGTATCTCTGAGGTTGAACGCTTCCTGGTTCAGACTCTGAGTCACTTCCTATACTGAAGTGAGAGACTCTTCCTGGTTCCTCTCTGGTAACTGTTGTAGGTAAGACAGGCTGTCTTCTCTTCCTACAGTGCTCACCTTGTCCCAGGTTTCTCCCTCTCAGGGTTTGTTCCAAATCTGAGCTCTCTGACAATTCCTCTCCTCCTGGCAACTCTTTGGAGGTGTCGTCCTTGTAATGCTTCCCCCTTGTGTTCCCTGCACTATCCTTATAAGGGCTATGCATACTCTTCCCTACCAGGTGTGTGCTATTGGGAATTAGGGCGTTTCTTCTTACTACACGTTTCTCCAGACCTCGTGGCTGCCTTTGTTGTCGTTGCCACTGACAACAGCTATCCACCTGGTCTGTTCTCCTGTCAGTTTTTGCACTGACATGCTGCATGTTTTGTATTTTAACAGTGGAAATTGGGGCTTCTTCATCACATATCCCCCCCCTTAAAACCTTACGTGTTGCTGACGTTTCCGTCTGACAGCACGTAAGCCGAAGGTGACTAACCCTTCGCCTCTCTCTTTTGACCAGCTGTACTGACGCCGATCGTTCCTGCCAGGGTTTTAATAAATTCAAGTGATATACCTGTTGACGCCCCCCTTCGTGCTCAACTTTATAGGAGACTGGGCCTACTCTAGCTACCACTTTGCAGGGTCCCTTCCACCTAGATTCAAATTTTGGACCTACAGCGGGCACTAGGACCAATACCTTGTCTCCTATGCTTAATTGCCGTTCTTTGGACCTCCGGTCGTAATATCGTTTTTGCCGGCTTTGGCTCGCCTGTAAATTTTCCATAGAAACCCGGGAAGTCCTTTCTAGGCGGTTCCTAAGATCCCTGAGAAACTGGGGAACCCCCACTTCCTCTGCCTCTGGCTCGCTCCATTGCTCTCTCAGGATATCCAAGATCCCCCTTGGAGCTCGGCCAAATAATAACTCGTAGGGCGATGCCCCTAATGATGCCTGCCTACGCTCTCGGCAAGCGTACAATACAAAGGGAAGTAAATTATCCCACTCCCCCATCTGTCCCTCCAGTCCGCGTCGCAACATCTGTTTAATTGACTGGTTTAGCCTTTCCACCAGTCCGTTCGACTGTGGGTGATAGGCGGAGGTCCGGACGTGCCTTATCCCAAAGGCATCCCACACTAAGGCCAAGTACTTTGAGGTGAAGTTGCTTCCTTGGTCCGTTAGGACCTCTTGTGGGAAACCTATTTCGCAAAATAATTTTATTATTTCTAAGGACATCGACCTAGCAGAAATATTCCGTAGCGGAATGGCCCACAGAAACCTAGTGGCAACGTCTACAATTACCAATAGATATTGGAAGCCCCTTGGCGTCCTAACTAAGGGTCCTACAATGTCCATAGCCAGGCGTCGGACTGGCGTGGCAATAATGGGTGTACTAATCATTGGCACCGGTTTCGGCTTTATGGCAGTGACCTTCTGACACGCTGGACAAGACTGGCAGTAGCGGGTGGTCTCCTTAAAGACGCCCGGCCAGTAAAAGCGGGCCAGTATTTGGTCTATTGTGCCTTGTATGCCCTTGTGGCTACCCACAGGGTGGTCGTGTGCCAATCGCATTACTATGGTCTTAAAGGTTGCTGGCACCACTACCTGCTTGCGGATGGCCCCTGTATACGGGTCCGTACTTTCCCGGTATAACAGCTCACCCTCTAGGAAAAATCTAGGCAAGATGGCTCTACCCTCCTGAGCAAATTCAAAAGCTCTTTTTAGGGACGGATCTGCCCTCTGCTCCTTTGGGAAGGAAGGGAACTTCTGGACTAACTCAGCAGGGACCCAGGGCAAATCTTCCCCTGCTACCAGCTCTGCCCTCCCTTGGGACCTATTTCTTTGCTCCCTACGTCTCTCTGCCCTTCCCTTTCTTTCCTTAGAAGGAAGGTTTATTAGATCGTCATGTGTGGGGAGTATATCTACTAGCTCCTCTCCCTGGCCTTCCTCTGCATCTGGAGTTTCTTCCTCCTCAGCGGAACCTACCCCTATCTCTGAGGCTTTGGCCTGGGATCTAGTGGAAACTAAAGTAGTTTTCTTACCTAGGCTCTTTTTAAGACCTCGGTTGAACGGTGGCCAATCACGGCCTAAAACAAGCTCATACGGGAGATGAGGAATTACAGCCATCTGTATCTTCTCCCGAGTATTCATCCCTATCACAGACACTCCATACCGTGGGTAAAATACAGACGTACCATGCACACATCTTACTTTAATTTTGTCCCTCGCTTGCTTTTGTGAAAAAGGGTTACGGGCGGTAATGGTCTCCCACAATTCACGAGAAACCATGCTTTGGCTAGCTCCAGAATCTAAGAGCGCCAAAGCTTTTACCCCTTCTATCTGGACCTCTACCTGAATGCCCTTCTCTAGGGGGTTCTGTCCTCCCACTACTAGAGCACTACGTTCAGTACACTTTTTGTACCCATGTCCAGGCTGACCACAGTTAAAACATTTCCTTTGAATCATTTTCACCCTAGTGTTACCAGACATCTTAACATTACATGCAGTATCACCATATGCATTGCTTTTAAAAGACTTTCTCACACCATGCATTCTATCAATGCCAGCCATTTTTAAAATACCGCCTCCGGAGGTACTGGCTAATGCAGCCTCAAAATAGTTCTCCGTAAGGATGGCTGCGTCATTCGTAGAATTGCATTTTTGTAGCAATATAAATGCCTTTATTTCTTGTGGAATGGCTTCCAAATACTGTTCCAGGAGGACGGTATCAAATAAAGACTCGACCGTCGCCCTTTCTGGAACGAGCCATTTGGTCGCTAGACCTTTTAGTCGTTGTAACAAGGCTTTAGGCGTTTCCTTATCCAGGAGTTTGGCCTCTCTAAAAAGCCTTCTGTAGTGCATGGGTGTTAAACCCAGCCTATCTCTAATAGCTATCTTCACGTCGGGGTAACTGGAAGACAGATCAACGGGCATTGTTTTGTATGCGGCGAGCGCCTCACCAGACAAAGTCATGGCGAATCTTACTGCCCACTGATCAGTCGGCCATTTAGCCGCTGCTGCTATTCGCTCGAACGCTTCAGCGAAGTCATCAAAACTATTGTATGACTTTAATTGTCCCAATGACAGAGCATTGTATTCATGTAGTCCTACCGCCCTCGGTCCTGCAGACTCAATCTCGGCTGCGGTAGCAGTTTTCTTTATCAGAGTCTCCAGCAACTCTAGTAGCGGCTGCTGCTGCTCAGTCATTGCATGGATCATTCTCTCTTGGCTTTGCCGGGCCAGTTCTCCTTGTGCTTTCCACTGGACCTCCATCCAGTCTTTCATTTGCTGGGGATTCATCTTTACGCACCTGTGAAGAAACAAAAGACAAGCCCACCAAGTGCGGCACCCAACAAAGTGTTTCCACTATAGGTAACTTTTTTTTTTTTTTTTTTTTCAGCTATTCCTCTTGCTGCTCCTAACACCACAGCTCCCCCTTTCTCAGATCCAAATCACCCGTGCCCTCCTACCTTTACCTCAGCACGGTGAGGGATCGTGCGTTGAGAAAGCTGTAGGCTCGCTGCACTCCAGGTCAGGAATTTTGAAAAAAATCTGCTCCGGCTTTTTCTTTCTTTTTTTTTCTCCGGCGGCAAACTTTTCCTCCTTCAGCAAGGTAAATCCTATGTGTGTCTTCGGTGCTGTGTTTTTCATCCACTTGAAAAATCCGAAGAACTACGCCACTTTATGTCACCACCAGGGGGCAGTTTGCTGCTGACGGTGAAGAAATAGTTGTGCAGACTCGAATGGTAAAGCAAAATGTGGATTTATTCCCCTCCCGGGGTGGATTAATAAACAAGTGAACAGAACACAAGCAGAAACAAAAGTATTCCAATCTTTTAGCAAAAACACAAAGGACATATAGCAATAACTTCTTGCTTCAAGGTAGGAACTTAAACTGTAGCACACAGGCTTTTGCTCTGTCTAGCGCAGAGATATTCTTTCAGATGAGACTAATGTACAGTCCATTAGGTCAGATATAGATGAGGATTCACTGAGAGAGTCCACTAACATGGGTTCCTCCTCACGTTCCAAACCCTCTTGGTTGAAACATGTTTGGACATTTCCCCTTGGCAAGCCCTCACGGTAAGTTTCTCTGTTGCTATCTTCTGTTTGGGATAGAGGAACTCTCTGTCCCCTCTTGCTAACAGACTTTAGCTTGTAAGGCTTCTTTTGGGGTTTAAAGCTTACTGCCAGCTCCTCTTCTGACATATACACGTCTTCTGGCCAGTCTCTAAGCTTTTCTGACGGCTGTGAATGCTCTCTATTCAAGTAGTTAGGTTGGGAGTAGCTGCCCTGCCCCCCTCTGGCTTCCTGTGTAAGGTTGCTCTGCATTCACTCTACAAACACTTTTATTCCTTTTAACTTTCAATGGCTCACATTCATTCCCCAAGTCCCAGCTTCTTGTTACATACTTTTTAGCTACTGGCTTGCAGTTCCTCTGGTTAGAACGTAGGTTCCATGCTGCCGTGTCTCTGCAATCAGCAGGAGCTGCCCAGCTGGCTTCGGCTCTAGCAAGCTGCTTCCTCCTAGTGGATTCTGGGTATCTCTGAGGTTGAACGCTTCCTGGTTCAGACTCTGAGTCACTTCCTATACTGAAGTGAGAGACTCTTCCTGGTTCCTCTCTGGTAACTGTTGTAGGTAAGACAGGCTGTCTACTCTTCCTACAGTGCTCACCTTGTCCCAGGTTTCTCCCTCTCAGGGTTTGTTCCAAATCTGAGCTCTCTGACAATTCCTCTCCTCCTGGCAACTCTTTGGAGGTGTCGTCCTTGTAATGCTTCCCCCTTGTGTTCCCTGCACTATCCTTATAAGGGCTATGCATACTCTTCCCTACCAGGTGTGTGCTATTGGGAATTAGGGCGTTTCTTCTTACTACACGTTTCTCCAGACCTCGTGGCTGCCTTTGTTGTCGTTGCCACTGACAACAGCTATCCACCTGGTCTGTTCTCCTGTCAGTTTTTGCACTGACATGCTGCATGTTTTGTATTTTAACAGTGGAAATTGGGGCTTCTTCATCACAGTGGGCAGTTGAACACTTTGTATCCAGGTTTGTTTAGTTGATTTATTATTGCAGGGTCGGAGTCAGTGATCCAGGTTTCTGTTATACAGAGGATGTCCGGTTGTTCATCTGAGATGATGTTGTGTAGGATGTGAGTTTTGTTCCTTATTGATCTGGCGTTGATGAGGATGATGCTATAGTCATCATGCGTTGTTTGGGAGGTAGGTAAGTGGTTGGTTTGGATTTGGCCAGGCTTGTTTCCCTTCATTTTCAGCGACTTAGGTTTCTTGCATCTCTGAGCCCTGTTTATGCTAGGCACGAAATGGCTCTGAGTTGGTGATGGCTCGTTGCTAGCCCGGTGGATTATATTGAGTGAGGGAGGTGGGGGTATTGGTAGGGGGTAAAGGTAGTAGATGGGTCTGAATAAGTGTGACAAACTGTAGCGCACATTGGGGTGGCATGAGTGTGCTTGGGCGAATATAGACATGCATAGTATTAGAAAAAAGTAGAGTGGTTCCATTTCCCAGCTGTTCAGAAGCCCGTTGTGTCTGTGTTAGTATTATGGTTGCGAGTGTTACAGTAAACAGTATATACTGGAATAGTATTTGCAAATATCACAGTAAACAGTAACAGTATATATCACAGAGCAGTACAAATAGCAGGAACTGTATAACTGTAGGACTGTTAATGTCACTATATCACAGTAACAGTATATATCTCAGAACAGTATGTATCACAGTAACAGTAACAGTATATATCTCAGAACAGTATGTATAACATGGACAGAATTTATAACAGTAAACTGTCTAGCAGTGCAGTGTATCAGAGCACGTGGCAGTGTAACAGTGTTATCACAGAAATGGTATTATATACTATATAACAGTAACACAGTGACTAAGCTAGTGACGGTTAGCAGTATCAGTGTCCGTGCTATTAGGTGCATAATATGACAAATGACTGTTGGTAGTCGTGATCCGGCTTCAGTTAGTTATGCCTGCTTGTTAGTTTTGTTGATCTTGTGCTTGAGAGCTTACCTCATCGAGTTGAGTTCCGTCTGTAAAGCTCAGGCAGCGTGGCTTTGTTTTATCTTGATGGTAGTGGATCAGATCATAGCTCGGAGATCCAGGTGGTCGGCTGGTTAAAGGTGGTTTCGGCGAGCTCTACCTGTGCCGGGAGCTCAAGCCGTAGGGTTGGTCTGAGGTCTTGCAAATCTGATCTTTGCGTCAGCCTGAGGTGGTTTTGGGGTGTCACTCTTTTCGCCTAAGGGCCATGCCAAAGGGCCCTCTGGCGAGGCCCTCAGGTGCAGGCGCGCCCTGTAGGGACGCCGCTTTTTATGGCCCTCCTGGGAGCTCAACTCCTCCTCTCCCACTGCCCCGATATGGGCAGGAGCACCTCCCACTGCCCCGATATGGGCAGGAGCACCTCCCACTGCCCCGATAGGGCAGGAGTGGAGGTAGTGAGCAGTCGGGTGTTCCCTCAGCGAAGCGGCTCCCTCGGTGTAGGGACGCCGCTTTTTATGGCCCTCCTGGGAGCTCAACTCCTCCTCTCCCACTGCCCCGATATGGGCAGGAGCACCTCCCACTGCCCCGATATGGGCAGGAGTGGAGGTAGTGAGCAGTCGGGTGTTCCCTCAGCGAAGCGGCTCCCTCGGTGTAGGGACGCCGCTTTTTATGGCCCTCCTGGGAGCTCAACTCCTCCTCTCCCACTGCCCCGAAATGGGCAGGAGCACCTCCCACTGCCCCGATAGGGCAGGAGTGGAGGTAGTGAGCAGTCGGGTGTTCCCTCAGTCCCGCTTCCATGTAGCGCTCAGTTAACAGAGTTGCCTCCTTTGTGCTCTGGCAGTTTTATTGAATCAGAAATGATTGTATTTCCCTTGGCACTGCTGCCATAAACTGCTCCAATACTATCACATCTAATACCATATCCATATTTTTCCCATCTGGGGTCAGCCACTTTAATGCCAGGCCCCAAATCCTTTGGCTTAATGCCTTTGGAGTTTTTCCAGCCTTAAGGGCTGTGGCTCTGAACATCCTGTGATACACTTTTTGTCAACCCCAAACGGTCTCTAATAGCCGTTTTTACAGCATCATAGTCCAGGGCTTGGGCAGCTGGAATAGCCCTATATGCAGCCAGTGCTTCCCCTGTTAGAGGTCGCTAAACGCACTGCCCATTGGCTAGCTGGCCATCCCACAGCTTGAGCTACTCTTTCAAATGATTCTAAAAAGTCATCTATATCGTCCTCAGATGAAAGCTTGCCAAAATTAAAGGCCCCACTTGTGGGTGGGCCTACCAGCCTGTCCATTTGAAGAACTGATGGTCCTGCTGGTACCGGCTCTCCTCCAGTTTCTTGCCTTTTGGATGCAACCAGGGCAGCCACTAAGTCCAAGACAGGTTGCTGTTGCTCCCTGATAGCTGCAACTGCTCTCTCCTGAGCTTGCTGTGCCAACTCTTGCTGGTGCTGGAACTGCATTGCCATCCATTGAATTAACTCCTTGGATTCCATCTTCAAGGATACCTGCAAGAAAAACACAAGACACCAAGGGCGGCACCATCCAACAGCCTCCTTGTCCCCTTTGTCTCAAAAGCATTCACTATATATATTTTTTTTCTTTATCCGAGCCAACCCCCACCTGGGTACGCTTTACCTGACTCAGGTGTTGACTCTTGCTTCCAAAGGGTTGTTTTTATGATGCTTCACGGCTGACCTGCTCTGCCCTCCAGCTGACTCCACCGGCGAATCCACCTGAAGCTCCAGCAGTCGTCTGTGCTGTGTACCTTATTGCTGTATATCCTTTGTATATCCTGAAGGCAAAATCCAAAAAACTACGCTGCTGTCACAAGCACAACGCCCGAAGCCACTTGCCTTTAGTGGTTGAGGGGCGTGGTGGTTGAGGATTCCTTCTTCTATCAGCTCCTAGCAGCCTGTTTCTTCGTGTTGGCTTCTGGGAAGTTTAGTACTGCTAAAAATATGTTGGTGCCTTAAGTAGAAGGTTTGTAGTTGAGGTAACCGAGGGTAAGGCTTGTAACAGAAAGTTTATTTCCATAACACAAAACACAGCAGGTTCAAGGTATCATTTACAGGATTATAACTGTAGGATTTGCTTAAGGTACAGCAAATAATGGCAAACAAACCAAAATAACTCAGAAATGGCTTTTTAAAGTCCTCTTACTTGCAGAAGCAATTGCCTTTAGAAACTAGGCTGCCACTTTCCTTTTTAATTCTTGTTAATCAGAGCATAAAGAAAAATTCAGGCTTAATTCTTCTATAGCAGTTTGGTTTCTGCCAGCCTCCAAAACCTCTGTAGGCTGCATTTCTACGTGAAACCAAACTTAGAACAAAACAAGCATTCCAAGCTGTTATCAAAACTCTTAGCAGGCTTTTCATATAGGAGAAGAGCAAGCAAAAACTCTTATAGCAGCTAACTTGGCTTTTCTTGCCATTGCACAGTTCAAACACAGGTGACAAACAAGCATGAATCAGAGCTTTCTGATCAGGCTTACGTTGCAGTAAATTTCCCTTTTAAAACAGACAGGAATTTACCTCCTCACTGCTTCTGCCATATGGTTAACTTCCAAGGAGAATTACTTCTTTCAGGGCTAGCTTTTCCTCAAGACCTCCTATCTAGAGCTTGGCATAGAGAGCCATCCATAAAGCAATCTTCTTCCCCCAACTCTGACACTGGTTCTCCCAACTGCATGGGTTCTGACTCACCGACCTGGTCAGACTCCTCAGCTGACAACCTCTCTGGTGGTCTGAAAGCTTCTCCACTTCCTGGTCCTCACCTCTGTTGCCAACCTGTTGCAGGGAATTCAGCTCTCTCAGCTCTGGGTAGCTCAGCTCTTCTCCAAGAATCCACTCCTTCTCTCTGCTTCTGTCTCAGCTGCTCTCCTGGCTGCTCTTCTTCTCGTCTCCCTCTCTCTGCATAATCTAACCCAGGCTTATACCTCCAGGGTCTTAACCCCACCTCTTTCTTTCCCAGGTGTTGGTAATCCCCTTGCCTTCTGATATTAGAATAATCAGTGCACTTGTTAAAGTAAGGGCTTTGGTCCTCGTGCTTGCAATCCCTCTTTCTTTCTTTCAGTCATTGGCTGAAACCTGTTCCAGCTGGGGGTTTTCTGTCTTTGAAACCTGGCTGTGGCTTTCTCTCCCTGCACTCCTAGAAGGGGACCCTTAACTAGGGTGAATTCGTTATGCTTCTTACCTCCCCCGCTCTCAGGATAGCTGACTTTGCCACAGTACATTCCATGTTCCAATGTGTAAGACATCTTTACAGCTTATGACTCTCATTTCATTCGCAGCTACATCAGCAGTCAGACGTCCCGAGGGCTTTGATCCAACCACATTATAAATGCTGGCTTTACTCTGAAAAGTCTTCAGCTCTTCCCCAGTAGCTAGTTGAGTGCCTTTCGACCTGGGGGTTTCATCTTCCAGCACTACAGCACAATTTGTTTTGTTGTAACTAGCCATTGAGTTTTCATGGCAAGATACAGAAGTAGATTGCCGGGCCTTTCTTTCACGCAGTTTAAGTTTGGCTGTGTTGCCATTGTCACAGAAATGTGATCCTCCACCATCAACATTATCTATCGCATTCTGCTGCTGCCGAGATGGGTGGTTTGTCTTGGTCTGGCACCTCAGCTGAGACCTGTCCATCTTGGGAGACCCTGCCAGTAGTTAAACTACCGATAGTTTAGCTCTCAGCATCACTGATGCACACAAGCCCTCATAGCACAACAAGCTGCAAACCAAGTGAGGTTTATGTAAATGTTGTGGGGGCAAGGCCCGCTCGGCAGAAGAGGACTGGCCGGATGAGGGGTCTCAACGGGAGCCAGCCCAGAGCCCTAGAGAATGCTGATGTGTACTTGGTAGGCTAGCACGCCCCTGTGACGGTGACAGGGGGTAATAGAGTCCAGTGCTGAGGATGGGACATCACTCCACCTATCCTGGAAGAGTGGGAAAGTCCCATGGCCCTCTTCCTTCAGGAGCCCGGCGGCACAGAACCTAATAGGTGGGTTTCTCCAGAATTCATTCTTCTCATGCATAAGGCTTTTTGCATGAAACAGGAAGAGAGGCGCTTCGGTAGGGGCTTGAACATAAAAAGCGGCAGAGCCTGGCGGAAACGGAGGAAGCAGGCCCCAGCAACAGGAGACCTTTGTTCCAGGCCATGTGAAAAATCAAGACGTATTCCCACTACATAGGGTCATCAAACAGATGATTCAGGATGAGTGGGATGTGCCGGACTAGAAAAGGAGACTTAACTTCTGGAGAGAGATCTGCAATTGTGAGTATATACTTCTGGGAATTTTCTGAAAGGAATTCTTTCTATTAAAGCTATTTAATCTGTGAACCCTCTATTTTTTGTTAAATCAGTTAGGGCCTAGTAGCAGCAGTTTAAGGTTAAATTTAAAATGCAGAAGAGAACTTTCTGGTTACATTTCATACCCAGCAGAGAGCTTGTAGTTTTAATTTAATAGTCACTCGGGACCTAGTATCAGCAAAGTACTTTTAGTTTAAATTTAAAACACAGAAGAGAGCTTTCTGGTTAAATTTAGAACCCAGCAGAGAGCTTGTAGTTTAAATTTCATAATAAGTTAGAGCCTAGCAGCAGCAAACAGCTATAATTTAAATCAAATAAGAATATAGCTTACCTCAGCAGCACAGAACAGGGTACTGTGTAGCAGCCCTCTTTTAATAAGTGTTATTTCCCTCCCTCCATCCCCACACCCACCCACCCCGGGATAATCGTAGCTTTATAGGTACTTACACATCTTAAAAGACAAGAGGTGCTCTCAGGTGAAGCTCGTTACCCAAATCAGTCATACACTAAGGACCTGAGATTAATTAAGCTTCAGGTGAACAAGGTATATTAAACGTATTAGGTACAGTTTTATTGGTATAAATATCCATAGCAACCCTTAGTAAGTAAAGAACTTAAAGATCTAAACAAAAACTTAAAACTAAGATGCAGACAGCAGTCCAGCAGCAAGATGGGGGCTTTCCACTCTTTTGCATTGAGTGTCACATGTATGATTTTCTTCCAGTTGGTGAGAGGTCTTACGTGTGTACTAGGTGCAAGGAGCTCTTTGCTCTCAGGGAACGAGTAGCAGACTTGGAAAACATAAGAAAGACAGAGAGGTACATAGACGAGACCTACAGGGATATAGTCCTGAAGTCCCACCTCCAGTCTGGCAGCATCCCTGTTGCCATGGAGGAGAGAGGTCACGTGACAGGAGAGCATCACCCTGGTGTGGCAGGAAGTGATCCTGTAACTAGGACCTGTCCTCCAGGTAATGTAAAACCCTCTCGCACCGAGGACGTTTCTCCAGGGCCATGTGCCCATGAGGGAAGGGTTAGGACAGCCGTTATAGTTGGTGATTCGATCACTAGGCATGTAGATAGCTGGGTGGCTGGTGGACGTGAGGATCGCCTGGTGACATGCCTGCCTGGTGCGAAGGTAGCGGACCTCACGCGCCACCTAGATAAGGTCTTAGCGAGTGCTGGAGGAGTCTGCTGTCTTGGTACATGTCAGTACCAATGACATAGGAAAATGTGGTAGGGAGGTTCTGGAGGCTAAATTTAGGCTTTTAGGTAGGAAGTTGAAATCCAGAACTTCCAGGGTAGCGTTCTCCGAAATGCTTCCCGTTCCACGTGCAGGACCCAAAAGGCAGGCAGAGCTCCGGAGTCTCAATGCGTGGATGAGACAATGGTGCAGAGATGAGGGGTTTGGATTTGTTAGGAACTGGGGAACATTCTGGGGAAAGGAGGGGCTCTTCCGAAGGGATGTGGTCTAGTGGTTAGGACAAGGTACTTCAGGCCGGAGGGCCGGGGGTTCAAGTCCCACCTGGGGACAGCAATCTCAGGCCAGAGGGACTGGGATTTCTAGTCCTACAGGCACTCCTTGTGGTCTTGGGCAAGCCACTTAACCCTCCATTGCCCATGTTCCCTGTAAGTATTAGCGTACGTGTCTCATATCCCCTCGTGTTAAATGTATCCCCCAATTGACCGCTTTGACCCGGTGAAAAGCGGGATATAAATACAGCTAGATAAATAAATAAACCTTAACCGGGATGGAACCAGGCTGCTGGCATTATCTTTTAAAAAGGAGAGAGAGCAGCTTTTAAACCTTCACGTCTGTACCTCTGGCTCCTCCTCTCTTGCCCCACCACTCCCTTCTGCTGTCTCCCTCTTGACTCTCTCTCTTGCTCTTTTAAATTGCAGATCACTTCGTGTGAAAACCCCTTTGATCCATGATCTTTTGTTGCACCACTCTCTTGATGCCCTGTTTCTTACTGAGACCTGGCTTCGAGAGGGTGAGGACAGTCTCCTCCACCGGTGCCTTCCTCCCGGCTATTCCTCTTTTCACGTCCCCCGTCTCCGCCGGTCTGGCGGAGGCGTGGCGCTTCTGTACAAGTCCTCCCTTCCCTTCTCTCTCGTTTTCCCTCAACCCCGCTATCCTGAAGCCCTCTTGCTTCGCTTAGGACTCCACGACCTGGTATATTTCCTCCTCCTTTATGCTCCTCCCTCCCTTCGTCCTGACCTCTGGGATTCACTTCTTCTTGCTCTCTCGGAATCATCTCTCCTTCCTTCTCATTTGGTTATCCTCGGGGACTTCAATGTCCATCTGTCCTCTCAGGCTCGCACCCGTGACCAGACCCTTGGTTCCCTTTTCTCTGACCTTGGCTTAACCCAACACATCGATTGCCCAACTCACTCCTCTGGCTCTACCCTTGATCTTCTTCTTACTTCCCCCTCCTCTCCTTTTATCCCCTCCAACATCTCTTCTCTCCCCCTTCCCTGGTCCGATCATCTATGTCTGTTGTTCTCCTTCCCCTCCATCCATACTCCCGTCCCGTCCTCTCTCACAGTCCCTTCTACATCTCTCAGGCGACGTATTACTCCCCTTACCCTCCAAGCCTTCCCCTCAGCCGACTC
Source organism: Ichthyophis bannanicus (assembly GCA_033557465.1). Lineage (NCBI taxonomy): Eukaryota > Metazoa > Chordata > Amphibia > Gymnophiona > Ichthyophiidae > Ichthyophis > Ichthyophis bannanicus. The sequence continues at coordinate 113,954,742 of CM066032.1, read as the reverse complement.
TCTCCTCCCTCCCGACTTTTCTTCCCTCCCCACTAATCAACAGGTGGATTCCTGGTCCTCCAGTCTCACTACTGCTCTGGATCTTTGGCCCCCCTTCGTCCCGTTCCTGATCGCCCTGTGTCTCACCATCCCTGGTTCCACTCAGGTCTTCGCTTACACCGCGCCTTCCTTCGGCGTGCTGAACGTCGCTGGCGCAAAGCTCCCTCCGTTTCTTCTTTGGCCTCCTTCCGTTCTGAACTTCGTTGTTACCGAACCATGATTACAGAAGCTAAAAAGTCCTACTACTCCGTTCTCATCGCATCCTCCTCCAATTCCTCTCGATCCTTATACCGTGTGCTCCACACTCTATCCTCCTCCTCGGCTTACCCCTGCTCCACTGCTCTCCCTCCAACCGCCCCCAGCCCCACCCGTCTTGCCGCCTCCTTTGTTGATAAAATCCAGACCATCCGCTCCTCCTTTCCATCCTGCCCCCCCTCTTTCTCCCCTCCCCTCCCCCCTTATTTCCCCCCTCTCTCCTTCCTCCCCTTCTTCAGGTGTCCCCACTTATGCTTGGCACTCTTTCCGCCCCATCACCTCCGCTGAGCTTTTTCATGCCCTCTCCACGTCTCATAAAACAACCTGCCCTCTCGACCCTATCCCTTCTTCCTGGCTTCTCGACCCCTCCCTTCATTTTTCCCCTTTCATACTATCTATGATAAATTCGAGTCTATCCACTGGTTGTTTTCTTTCCCGATGGAAGCATGCCCTGGTTCGTCCCCTTCTGAAGAAACCCACCCTGGATCCCGCCCTCCCTGCCAACTGGCGCCCCGTTTCTAATCTCCCCTTTCTTTCTAAGGTTCTTGAAAAACTAGTCTTTTCACAGCTCTCTGCACATTTGGATTCCATGCTTTTCCTTCATCCTCGGCAATCTGGTTTTAGGCCCGGGCACAGTACTGAAACTATCATGCTTGCACTTCTTAGTGATCTTCACCGCTCACATGATTAGGGTAATCTCTCTATCGCTGTTTCTCTCGACCTCTCCGCTGCTTTCGATGTTATTGACCATCATACCCTTCTCACCCGTTTATCTGATGCTGGTATCTGTGGCACAGTACTTTGCTGGTTTCGCTCCTTTCTCTCCTCTCGTACTTTTTTCCGTCCGCTCCGGTACCACTGACTCTGCTCCCTCTCCTCTTCTTTGTGGTGTTCCGCAGGGTTCTATTCTTGCCCCCCTTCTCTTCAACATCTTCCTTGCCCCACTTGCCCTTCTTATCCAACAGTCTGGTCTCTCCTGTTACTTTTATGCTGATGATATTCTTCTTGTCCACCACACTAGCTCTGTTTCTCCAGATCTTTCCCCTCTCAATTCTTGTCTCGACCTGACTGCCTCATGGTTCTCCACTAATTTTCTCAGTGTCGACCCCTCCAAATCATCGGCTATTTGGTTTTCCTTCTCAACTTCCCCTCCCACCTTGGCTCCTTTAATGTCATCCCTGCCCATTCCTCTTGTATCCTGCCTTCGTTATCTTGGTGTAACCCTCAACACCTCCTTGTCTTTCCACTCCCACATCTCCTCCTTGGTCCGCAGCTGCTGCTTCCACCTTCGTCGTATCAGGTCCCTTCGTCCTTATCTTTCCTCTAGTTCTCTCACTACTTTAGTCCTCTCCCTTGTAATTTCTCACCTTGATTACTGTAATTCCATTTTTGCTGGTCTCCCCTCCTTTCAGATACGCCGTCTCCAACTTAATCAAAATACCGCCGCCTGCCTAGTTACTTTCTCCTCTCCCCATGATCACATCACCCCTTGTCTCCTTTTCCTCCATTGGCTCCCTATTCGATACCGCTTTATCTTCAAATACCTCATTACCATTCATAAAACCCTCCACTCCGGTATCCCTCAGTATCTCTCCGATCTCATTTTTCACCAGCCTGTTCCTCGCCTTCTTCGTTCCTCCCATGGTAACCGTCTTTCTCCCTTCCCCTTCTCAAGCGCACCTCAAACTTACTCGCCACTCCGCATTCTTCTTCCTTGGTCCTGCCCTGTGGAATTCCCTCCCCCTCCGTACTGAGCCCTCTTTTCCACAATTCAAGTCCCTCCTTAAAACACACCTCTTTACACAAGCTTTTGATCTTCCAGTTTCTCTTTGACACTATTGGCTCCCTCATTCATACTTACTGCTCCCAGTACCCTCTAATATTTCATCACCATTCATAGTACCCTTCACTCCAGTACCCCTTACCCTCGTTTACCCCCCTCAGTCCCCTCTCTCTTGTTGTAAGTTTCTATTTGTGTCGCTCTGCCCTTTTTACTCTCTCTCCTCTTTTCTCCTTTTCTTTTCTTTCCTGTCATACCATGGCGTTCTTTTCTATCTTTCCTCCCTGCAGCCCATTTATTGTACACCGCTTTGATGCCTTATGGTTTAGGCGGTTTATCAAGAAACCAAATAAAGATAAAGATAGATAATAGGGGAAAGCCAACAGTCGCCCAAGAGCGGATGGTTCAGAAGAATGTATCCTTGAAGGATACTACCAAAAGCAGAGAGGTTCCAAAAAAGAGTAAAGTAGCCCAAATGCCCTCGAGTATGGAGCAGACAGAGCTTAAAGATCCCAAATTACCCATGTCTACCAATAGCCAAATTAATATGAATAAAATACAGTCTCTAAAATGCTTGTATGCAAATGCTAGAAGTCTAAAAAATAAGATGGGAGAGTTAGAATATATAGCACTAAATGGGAGGTTAGATATGGTTGGAATATCAGAGACATGGTGGAAGGAGGACAACCAGTGGGACACTGATACCTGGGTACAAACTATATCGTAATGATAGAGCTGATGAAATTGGTGGAGCGGTTGCGCTGTATGTTAGAGAGGGCATTGAGTCAGAAAGGATTAAAGTTTTTCAGGAAACTAAATTTGCTGTAGAATATCTATGGATTGAAATTCCATGTAAAAAGGGGAAGGCGATGGCAGTGGGGGTGTACTATCGACTGCCTGGCCAGAATGAACAAATGTATGATGACATGCTCAAAGAAATCAAGGAAGCTAACAAAAGTCACAGAAGAGTAGTAATAATGGGTGATTTCAATTACCCCGGTATCGACTAGGTCAGTGTCACAGCAGGACATGCTAGGGAGATAAAGTTCCTAGATGACATAAATGACTGCTTCTTGGAGCATCTGGTTCATGAACCGACCAGAGGGGAAGCTATATTAGACCTAGTCCTTAGTGGAACATCAGATCTAGTGCAAGAGATAAGGGTGTTAGGGCCACTTGGCAATAGTGATCATAGCATGATCCCCTTTGATATAATTAGTGGAGGAGAAATAGTAAGGAAATCCACAGTACTTCCTTTTAACTTTCGAAAGGGAGATTATGATAAAATGAGGAAAATAGTTAAGAAAAAACTAAAAGGAGCAGTTGCAAAGGTTAAAGACTTACATCAAGCTTGGGTGGTGTTGAAAAATACTATCTTGGAAGCCCAGACCAGCTGTATTCCACACTTTAAGAAAAGTGGAAGGAAGTCCAAAAAACTGCCAGCATGTTTTTAAAGGTGAGGTCAGAGAGGCTGTTGCCAAAAAAGCATCTTTCAGGAAATGGAAAAAAGAGCCAAACGACGAAACCTGGAAACAGCACAAGCACTGGCAGGTCAAATGCAAGGCATTGATAAAGCAGGCAAAGGGAGAATTTGAGAAGAAGCTTGCTGCGGAAGCAAAAACGGTGAAATAAAGGTTTTTTTCAAGTACATTTGTAGCAAAAAACCTGAGAGAGTCAGCTGGTCCATTAGATGATAGAGGAGTTAAAGGGTCACTAAGAAGCGACAAGGCGATAGCGGAGAGACTGAATGAATTCTTTGCTTCGGTCTTTACTGAGGAAGATGTAGGGATGTTACCTATGACTGAAGTGGTATTTAAAGGTGTGGAAGAATTCAAGGAAATATCGATACATCGGGAAGATGTATTACAACTATTAGATAAACTGAAGAGTAGCAAATCACCTGGGCCAGATGGTATACATCCAAGGGTGTTGAAAGAACTGAAATATGAGATTGCAGACCTGCTATAAGTAATCTGTGTACTATCATTAAAATCATCTCTAATACCTGAAGATTGGAGGATCGCCAATGTAACACCAATTTTTAAAAAGGGTTCTAGGGGTGATCCGGGAAACTATAGACCAGTGAGCCTCGCGTCAGTACCGGGAAAAATGGTAGAAACCATCATAAAGAATCAAATTACTCAGCATGTAGATAGTCATGGTCTAATGGGACACTTGCTATTAGATCGTTCAACATGAAAAATGTGTTGTAAGCTAGAATGTTACTTCAGCACACTTCTAACGGGTCTTCAATCCTTTTTCATTCCTATTTTCTTTCAACTTTCATTTCAAATCGTTTTCTTTATTGAAAAATCATCTTCTTTTTTAAGAAACTCAGTGTCACAAACCCTAGTGCTTTAAAACTTCAGTATATAACTTTACTTTCGCAACGGATGCTGCGGCGTCTTTTCCAAGATTGAATACTGTTGGGACGTGGGCAGCATCCGTTGCGAAAGTAAAGATCTCCTGAAGAAAGACCAAATTTTGAAACGCCGTGAAGGCGCCCTATGAGAGCGTCGAGATCTGTTGTATAAAATTGAAACATAGGGGTGAAGATTTTTAAAAGAAAGTCCTCTAATAAAGTTATATATTGAAGTTTTTAAAGCACTAGGGTTTGTGACACTGAGTTTCTTAAAAAAGAAGAAGATTTTTCAATAAAGAAAGCGATTTGAAATGAAAGTTGAAAGAAAATAGGAATGAAAAAGGATTGAAGACCCGTTAGAAGTGTGCTGAAGTAACATTCTAGCTTACAACACATTTTTCATGTTGAACGATCTAATAGCAAGTGTAGTAATACGTTCAATGAAATAGACCAAGTAGCTTGTATTTCTACAATATTGATGGTCTAATGGGAGACAGCCAACATGGCTTTAGACAAGGAAGATCTTGTCTTACTAATCTGTTATGTTTTTTTGAAAGTGTGAATAAACAGGTGGACAAAGGTGAGTCAGTTAATATAGTGTATCTGGACTTTCAGAAAGCCTTTGACAAGGTCCCTCATCAGAGACTTTTGGCAAAACTAAAGAGTTATGGGATAGGAGGCAGTGTACTACTGTTAATCAGGAACTGGTTAAAAGATAGAAAGCAGAGGGTTGGGCTAAATGGCCAATATTCCCAATGGAGAAAGGTGAATAGTGGTGTACCCCAGGGATCTGTGCTGGGTCCGCTGCTTTTTGACATATTCATAAATGACCTGGAAAGTAGAATAACGAGTGAGGTTATCAAATTTGCAGATGACACAAAACTGTTTAAAGTTGTTAAAAACCCAAGAGGATTGTGGAAAATTGCAAGAGGATCTTGATAAATTGGAAGACTGGGCATCAAAATGGCAGATGAAATTTAATGTGGACATCTGCAAAGTTATGCACCTAGGGAAGAACAACCCAGACTATGGTTACACGATGCAAGGTTCCACATTAGGAACCACCACCCAGGAAAAAGATTTAGGCGTCATTGTGGATAACATGTTAAAACCCTCGGCCCAGTGTGCAGCGGCAGCCAAGAGAGCAAATAGAATGCTAGGTATCATAAGGAAAGGAATGGAAAATAAAACAAAAGATGTTATAATGCCTCTATACCGTTCCATGGTGAGACCGCACCTTGAATATTGTGTGCAATTCTGATCGCCATATCTTAAAAAGGATATAGCGTTATTAGAAAAGATTCAGAGAAGAGCCACCAAAATGGTAAAGGGGATGGAAGGATACTCCTATGAAGAAAGGCTAAAAAGGTTAGGGCTCTTTAACCTGGAAAAGAGACGGTTGAGGGGAGATATGATTAATGAACGGAGTGGAACGGGTAAACGTAGATCGATTGTTTACATTATCAGAATATAGAAAGACTAGGGGACATTCAATGAAGCTACAGGGTAAACTGTTTGACTAATAAAAGAAAATATTTTTTCACTCAACGTGTAATCAAACTCTGGATTTTGTTACCGAAGGATGTAGTAAAGGCTGTTAGTGTAGCTGGGTTTAAAAAAAGTTTGGACAAGTTCCTGGAGGAAAGGTCCATAAACCATTATTAAGAAGGGACCCAGGATATCAATGCTTGACCCAGTACAAGCATTGTGGAACCTGTGTCTTTTGGGGAAACTGCTAGGTACGTACGACCTAGATTGGCCACTGTTGGAAACAGGATACTGGGCTTGATGGACCTTGGTCTGACCCAGTATGGCATATCTTATGTTATGTTCTTATGACCGAAGGCACCCGGATCCTGTTGCGCCTTTACCCTATACCGGACCACGAGAAGGAGCTTTTCCGCTCTCCAAAGGTGGATGCAGAAGTATCTGCTGTCACAGACTATACCGGTGGAAGGCAGTATGGCACTTAGACACTCAGGACCGGAAGCTCGAGACTCGCCTCATGCTGACTTTTGAGATTAATGTGTTGTCCCTGCAGCTGTCAGTGTGCAGGGCCTTTGTAGCTAGGGCTTGCTTATGTTGGGCTTAGAGCCTATTAGAGGGGGTAGAGCTGGCTCAGCCAGCCCCACCAGAGGCAGCAAAGCTAGAGTCTGGGGCGGCCTACCTGCTGAATGCCTTTTTTTGATGTTAGAGGATTATCCAAGGGCATAGCTGCAGTAGTGGTTGTTCGGTACAACTTATGGCTGTGAGTAGGCGGTAGGTATCCCTTCAAGGGTAAGCTGCTGTTTGGGGAAGTGTTGGGAAAGCTGGTGAAGGACTTGGGGAAGTCTAAAGGAGATAAACTCCCAGATGATAGGCAGAAGCAGGCAAGAGGCTCCGGGACACCACGGGGACAGTTGCAAGAATTTTGGAGGTCCCTGGCAGTGCGATTTTGCCAATTCACTTGAGAGGCCAATCCTTTCATAGCTTCTGGGGTCCTGGGAGAGGGGGTGTATGCATTCTCCACAGGCACAGCAAAGAAACCACAATGAAGCCAGAGAGGCCCTGGTAAGGGCTCACCAAATAGTCTGAAATTTCCACAACCCTCCCCTCAGAAGGGCAGTGAGCCTACTCGGTATATATCAACTGGTGCCTTCACAGAAAAGTTAGTTTCTCATCTGTAGCAGGTGTTCTCTGTGGACAGCAGGAATTGGCCCTCACAACCCTACCACTTCCCCAAGGAGTTGTCTTCTGCTACAGTTATGTTATCGGATTAATCTAAGATGGCGCCGCAGCAGCAGGTGGGAAGGAGGTGCACAGGCACTGTAGAGCGTCTTGTTCCTCCTGGTGCTGGACCCTCTCCTGCAAAACAACCATGTGAGTCAGAGTGCAGGGAATACAAATTAGAGGGTTCGCTTTAAAAAAAAAAAAAAAAAAGCAGCTTTTTTTAAACATGTTCATTATAGAGCCAGAGCCTGCTTGTGAAGGTGCTGATGGAGGAATTCCAGAGATTTTCAAGGCTGAAACTAAATTATATTAAATAAGAGTTGCTTCTTTCATTGGAGTTTGGAATGGGGACTTCCCATTAAGATGCGTGAAGTGTTCTTTTTACTGTTGAGGGATCCAGAGCCTCAGGCCGTGTATGGCTGTTGTGTGTCCGCTGCTGGAATATATTGAAGAGTCTGGAGTTTGGAGAACATATTCTCTTTCACTGATGGGATGAATGAGCTTGTACAAGATAGTTCTGTTTCCTAAATTGCTGTATTTGCTGCAGATGTTACCTCTGTACCTATTTAGAAAGTATTTGTGGGTATTGGGATGAATGATATTGATGTTCTGCTGGGGAGGAAGTAGTGAGGATCCAGTATTCTAATATTGGGGCGGGGGGACTGGAAGAGGAGAGGCTGATTTTTCCGGATGTACTCATACAATATTGGTTGTTCAACAAGGCATTTGCAAGACTAGGTGGAGTTGGCTGTGGATTTTATTCCGTATGAGTATGAGAAGGCATAGGGGCAGCTGTTTGGTCTCTTTGCTTCATGCCCCTGTGGAGAAGATTCCCATGTTTGATCTGTGTATAGTTAGACTGAGGAGGACCTGGTGCTGTTGCTGTCTGCTATTGTAGCATGACCCTAGGATAGCAATGTATTTTCATCTTCAGGGGAATGTTGAGTTTCCCCCAGGGTGGCAGACCACAGGGTTTGCACAGTGGGTGAAGGGTGGGGGTTAGGTGAGTCAGGGGACATCATAGTTTGAGAGGATGTGTGAGGATTTTGGACTGCAGGGAGGGGATACTTTTGCATTCCTCCAACTGGGCTGCTTTAAATTTTGATAACAGAAGGAATTTATCTCTGGAATATTTTGGATGGACTCAAAAACACATGCAGTTTTCTATTGTATGATTTTCGTATAGGAATCTGACACACTTTTCATTTATTTATTTATTTACATTCTCTTATATACCACGCTATTCTGCATCAGTGCGGTTTACATTGAACAAACTGAAAATTACATTGAACAGGGCATTATAACTTGGAGATAACTATTTTACAGGGAACATGAGCTATGGAGGGTTAAGTGGCTTGTTCAAGACCACAAGGAGCACCTGTGGGACCAGTCCTTCCGGCCCAAGGTTGCTGTCCTCTAGTGGGATTTGAACCCCCGACCTTCCGGCCTGAAGTACCTTTCCCCAACCACTAGGCCACTCCTCCATTAATTGACTTCTCGTTTGGGTTCATCTTGGTTTACTGGATGCTTCCTCAAACTTCAGCATTGAGTCCCCTGCCAAAGGGGAGTTTGCAGCAGGGGTTTGAGGACAAGTTGCATCATCTGTGGGGTCTGGAGGAGGGGGAGTGGAAAGTGACAATTTTAACAGTAAATAAGGCTATATACAGCATGAGAAACTTCAGCCTGCTTTTGATTGAAGGCAGGCGAAAATGGGAGATTGAACCCTTGCACTCAGTCTTAAAACTAATTTGGGATGGATACTGGGGCTGGTGTTGTGTTGTACATGACTCGGGGAATGTCAGTATAAATTGCAGCAGGCATATTTTTCACAGTCTTGGGCACATTATGCAGGGTTGATTGCCCTCTGCGCAGGGTTTGACGTATGAGGAGGCAGAGTGAACCATGGAATACATGGTGTGGCTATGCCTGAAGGTAGGGAGTTTTTGGATCCAGGTGATTGCATACATTAGGATAATATGGGAGCAGGAGGTTCTGTGGGTCCCCAAGACAATGTTCGTTGATATTCGGGAGTTCTTCTGTATTAAGGGAAGATTTTAGGTACTCTGGGCACAGAAAGCCATGTTGGTGGAGAAAGTGATGGAATACTGGATGTCTCAAGAGGGGCGCTCATACTGGTACTGGCAGAACACTCTACATGACTTGATGGTGCTGGAACAAATGGATGCATGAAGATCTTCATAGCACAGGGCCAAATTTATGATGGTGTGGAAGGGCTACTTGAAGCTCTTGCCCTCATGAGCCCGAAACCTGATAGCAAATGTGTTCTGAAGGATCTTGGAGGGGGATGGTTAGGGAGCATGGGAGTGTGAAAGGTATGACTGGATAGTGAATGAGACTGCACTCAGTGCCAGGAGGGGTCTTAGAGGATTAAGGGTTGAGATCTATCATTTTTACTTCTGTGGGACCAATAAGAATTTGGGTTCTGTGGCAGTGAAAAAAGGGGTAAGGGTTGGATATATGGGAGAAAGTGGGAGGGGTGAGAGGAGGTGGCAGGGGGAAAGAATGGAGCATTGGAATGTTGGAGGTGATATCACTGGATGATTATTGACAGGGAGCTGTGGGTAGGATGTGTTGCAGTTCTTGGTTGGAGGTGTTGACATTGGTGTGTTTAATAAAAGGTTTTAATTCCTGTAGGAACGGGTGGGAAGGAGGTTGGTTTGGAAAAGGTGGAAAATGCTATGGTCAGTTGGACAGTTTGTGTATAATGTAACTTTGTTTGGCCTTTGCCTGTTTGCGTTGGTTTAAGTTCTGTAATAAAGATCTGGAATAAGTTCTTGCAGGACCTTTTAAAGGATGTTCTCAATAAATAATTGGAGACAGGGGAGGTTCCATGGGATTGGAGAACAGCTGTGGTCCCTCTTAACAAAAGTGGTAACAAGGGGTGGGAAACTTTAGGCCAGTAAACCTGGGAAGAATGATGGAGATGCTGCTGAAAGAAGATAGTAACCTTTCTAAAATCCGATGTGTTTCAAGATTCAGTACAACATGGTTCTACCAAAAGATCATGCCAAGCAAATAGGATTTCTTCAACTAGGTGACCAGAACTAGATAAAGAGCATGCACTGGATGTAAATTACTTAAATTTCTTCGAAGCCTTAAAGTTCGTATAGGAAGTTTATGAATAAATTGCTAATCAAAAAGATCTGATCAAAACCCAAAAGAGCTGGGCATTGCAGACGTCGTTCATTCCAGGATTGTGTAGTCCAAGGCTTCAATTGCCAGCTAAATATACATATTTATGATAAAAAATTATTTTGCACTGCTTAGCTATTTAAATTTTCAGCAGAATACTTTCAAAATAAAAAGGAGATGTTTGTTTCGGAAGGTCTTCCCTGCACAACAAACATTCCATCATTCCATCTTATTCACATCTTATTTTCAGCTCTCTTGGTTTTTGATCAGAACTTTTTGATTAGCTAGTTTAGTGGTCTTGATCATGGTTTTTTTTAGTTGATTATGAATAAATTGAGCAGCCTGGGATAGATCACAAAGTGGTGATGAGAAATTGGTTGACTGTGACAAAGGGCAATTAGCAAATGGAATTCACTTAAAAGAAAGAAAGATAAGTAGTGGAGTGCCTTCGGAATTGGCACTGGGACCAGTCTGTTCAGTATCTTTATCGCTGAAGGGTTAAAAGAGAAAGTTTGCCTTGTGGATGAGACAGATTTGAAACAGAATGGACACCTTGGATATCTGTTCCAACAACATGGCAGTAGAAGGGTAACTGAGTATATTGCTACTTCCACTTATTTGTATAGTGCTACAAGGCATACACAGCACTGTACACATACACAAAAGGGGACTGCTAATTCTGGAGAGATATCTGCAATTGTGAGTATATACTTCTGGGAATTTTTCTGAAGGGACTTCTTTGGATTAAAGCTTATTAATCTGTGAACCCAGTGTATTAAATCAGTCAGGGCCCAGTAGCAGCAGTTTAAGTTTAAATTTAAAACACAGAAAATAGCTTTCTGGTTAGATTTCATACCCAGCAGAGATCTTGTAGTTTAAATTTAATACTCACTCAGGGCCTAGTATCAGCAAAGTACTTTTAGTTTAAATTTAAAACACAGAAGAGAGCTTTCTGGTTAAATTTAGAACCCAGCCGAGAGCTTCTAGCTTAAATTTCATAAGTCAGAGCCTAGCAGCAACAAAGAGCTTTCATTTAAATCAGATCAGAATGTAACTTAGCATAAAAGGCAAAACGGGGTCAGTATTTTTTGAGCAACAAATAAAGTCTTCTAGAGATCTTTACAAAGAGGCCTTCTACCTAGGGGGGCAAGAGACCTGTGAAACATTTTCAATAGGTGTTAACGCCAGGTGGCAGGTCAAAAGGCCATTTTGAAAGACTCCTTCTATCCAAGCAAGGACTGTCAATCACCCAGGAAGTTGGTCACAGCTTACCTCAGAAGCACAGGACAGGGTAATGTGTAGCAGCCCTCTTTTAATAAGTGTTATTTCACTCCCTCCCTCCCCAATACCCACCCACCCCTGGGATAATCGTAGCTTTATAGGTACTTACACATCTTAAGACAGGAGGTGCTCTCAGGTGAAGCTCGTTACCCAAATCAGTCATACACTAAGGACCTGAGATTAATTAAGCTTCAGGTGAACAAGGTATATTAAACGTATTAGGTACAGTTTTATTAGTATAAATATCCATAGCAACCCTTAGTAAGTAAAGAACTTAAAGATCTAAACACAAGCTTAAAACTAAGATGCAGACAGCAGTCCAGCAGCAAGATGGGGGCTTTCCAGTCTATTGCATTGTGTCACATATATGACTTTCTCCCAGTTGGTGAGAGGTCTTACGTGTGTGCATTAGGTGCAAGGAGCTCTTTGCTCTCAGGGAACGAGTCCGTTCTCTAGAGGCTAGAGTAGCGGAAGACATAAGAGAGAGAGGTGCATAGACGAGACCTACAGGGATATAGTCCTGAAGTGTCACCTCCAGTCTAGCAGCATCCCTGTTGCCATGGAGGAGAGAGGTCACGTGACAGGAGAGCATCACCCTGATGTGGCAGGAAGTGATCCTGTAACTAGGACCTATCCTCCAGGTGATGTAAAACCCTCTCGCACCGAGGAAGTTTCTCCAGGGCCATGTGTCCATGACAGAAGAGTTAGGACAGCCGTTATAGTTGGTGATTCTTTCATTAGGCATGTAGATAGCTGGGTGGCTAGTGGACGTGAGGATCACCTAGTAACATGCCTGCCTGGTGGGAAGGTAGCAGACCTCACACGCCACCTAGATAAGGTCTTAGATAGTGCTGGGGAGGAGTCTGCTGTCTTGGTACATGTCGGTACCAATGACATAGGAAAATGTGGTAGGGAGGTTCTGGAGGCTAAATTTAGGCTTTTAGGTAGGAAGTTGAAATCCAGAACTTCCAGGGTAGCGTTGTCCGAAATGCTTCCCGTTCCACGCGCAGGACCCAAAGGCAGGCAGAGCTCCAGAGTCTCAATGCGTGGATGAGACAGTGGTGCAAGGATGAGGGTTTTGGATTTGTTAGGAACTGGGGAACATTCTGGGGGAAGGAGGGGCCCTTCCAAAGGGATGGGCTTCACCTTAACTAGGATGGAACCAGGCTGCTGGCATTAACCTTTAAAAAGGGGATAGAGCAGCTTTTAAACTAGACAATGAGGGAAAGCCGACAGTCGCACAAGAGCGCATGGTTCAGAAGAATGTATCCTTGAAGGATACTACCAAAAGCAGAGAGTTTCCAAAACACAGTAAAGTAGCCCAAATGCCCTCGAGTATGGAGCAGACAGAGCTTAAAGATCCGAAATTACCCATGCCTACCAATAGCCAAATTAATATAAATAAAATACAATCTCCAGGAACAAGCAGGAATAAGTCATCACATATGGGTACGTCGGTACCGACGGAGCCTGCGTGGGAAAGCTCCCCAGCTTTTCAGATTAAAAGCTTTTGGGGCCTCCCACTGCACATGCGCGCTGCCTTCCCGCCTTCCTGACCAGCTCTCGTTAGTTTCTTTTTTTCCGCGGAGCCAGCAGGTCGTGTTCCTGTCACCGCTGAAGAAATTGTTAATTTTATTGTTTTCTTTAGACCGCGTACCTGCCTTCCCCATTCTGAAACCGGTACTGCCGGTCTCTCTTTCTTTCTTTAAAAAAAAATATATATATTTTTCTTTTCTTCAGCACAGCTTGGTACTTTGTTAGGCCTTCAGGCCTACACAAATTCTCCTCATGGAGAAGCCAGTTCCTGCTTTTAAAAAGTGTACCAAGTGCAGTTCCGTCATTCCTGTTACAGACACCCATGAATGGTGTCTTAATTGTTTAGGACCTGACCATTCCATACCGGACTGCCCATCCTGCTCCCAGATGTCGAAACGTGGATTGCAGAACCGGGCCAACAAGTTCCATGTGCTGTTTCCTTCAGAAGCATCACAGTCATCCAGGTCTTCCTCTCCGGATGGATCTCAGGTAACCAAAACTCCAGTGGGCAAATCCTCTAAAAGCAAATCTCTTTCTAAAGATCGAGAGGCTCTCAATTCTGAGTTCGAGGATTCTGCCCAGGCCAAAAAACCCCGGCGGGAGGTTCCGGCCTCCAAAGCAATCATGGGGTCACAGGTTGACATCGATGGCGCGGCCTCGACAGATCACCTGTTGTGCTGCTCTGGGGTACCGGCCCATACCGGTACCGACATCCAGGCAGCAGTGGCGTCTATGGGCAATACTGTCCAAGTCATGCAGCAGGCCATTCTGGCTTTTATTAATGCTGCTACGCCCTCGGTACCGCGCGGCCAGCGGTACCGGGTCCGGTTCCGGTAATGGCTTCCATACCGGAACCGAGGCCATCGTCTTCCAAACGCAGATCGGTTCCGCATGCCGGATCCGGGCTTTTGCCCGGTACCGATCCCATACCTGGTACGCCCGATGTCGATACCGAACGGTATGCGTATCGTGCGTTGGAAGCACATAGAGGATACTCTGCTTCTTCAGAGGATTTTAACTCCTCTGATGATTCTGATGAGTTCTCCCTTGATCTTCCTGAGGAGCCTTCTTCTCCTAAAAGGAGAATGTCTCCACCAGAGGATTTGTCCTTTCAGGACTTCATCATAGAAATAGCTAAAGGTCTTTCTATTGCTTCATCCTCTGAAAAGGAACCCAGATCAAAGAAACTGGATATTTTAGGATACTCTAAGTCTCCTAAAGAGGCAGTCACCCTGCCTATCCATGAAATCCTTCAAGAACACTTGATGGACTTATGGGAGGCTCCTCTAACATTGTCTCCTTCTTCTCGCAGGTTGGACACCATGTACCGTGTCCCCCCCTTCTCCTGGTTTCCAAAAAACCCAGTTGCCTCACCATTCTATTGTGGTGAAGTCTGCAATGAAGAAGATAAAGAGTACCAAAAGGCACTCTTCTACTCCTCCAGGGCGAGAATGTAAGACTCTAGACTCTTTTGGCAGGAAAAGTTTCCAGGCTACTATGCTTATAGCCAGGATTAATTCCTATAGTCTTTACATGGGCATGTTTCTCAGTGAAATCGCTCTAAAAGTTCGGCATTTTGCCCCCTTCATCCCTGAGGATAAAAGGGAGGAGTTCATTTTCTTAGTGAAACACCTTTTGGATATTTCAAAGTTCTCCAACAGGGCAGCTTTTGATTCCTTTGAGGGTGCTGGTAGGGCTTCGGGCATTGCTATAGCAGCCCGACGTCTTGCTTGGCTCCAGGCTTCTGATCTAGAACCTTGGGTCCTAGATGGCTTACGGAATCTGCCCTGTACAGGTGAGAACTTATTTGGTGAGGAGTGGCAAATTAAGGCCACTCAAATGGACGCAGAAAATGCCACCTTAGATAGACTTTCTAAGTCTACCTCCACTCCTGCCAAAAAGAAGTCTTTTAAGAGGCCTTATTATAAGAAGTCCAGATTTTCCACA
Source organism: Ichthyophis bannanicus (assembly GCA_033557465.1). Lineage (NCBI taxonomy): Eukaryota > Metazoa > Chordata > Amphibia > Gymnophiona > Ichthyophiidae > Ichthyophis > Ichthyophis bannanicus. The sequence continues at coordinate 113,939,680 of CM066032.1, read as the reverse complement.
AATACTGGCCAACAATCCTCTCAGCCTCGTTTTGCTGCTAAACGTCAGCAACCTAAACAGGCAAGGTCAAAGCCTGCGGCGTCTGCTACGCCTCAGCAGGCTCAACCCCCTCAGGGGTTTTGACTTGCCCCTAGAGAACTTAACTTTTCTGGCTCTAGAACAGTGGTCACCAACCTCCAGAGGGCCGCGGGCCGCACAGCCGACTACCAGGAGCCTCGCGGGCCGCACCCCCCTTCTCCCCGCCCTGCGAAAAAAAACAACAGACAGGCTGACCTTCTCGAAGACCGCCTTCTTCTCAGGGCACACTTCGTCGGCGATGGCGAGTACACAGTCCTTTACGAATTCGCCGTCGGTGAAGGGCTTGAGACGAGTTGCGGCGAGGTAGGCAACGCGGTAGCTAGCTGTGGTGTTGCTGGTGGCTGCAGTCTGGGCGGCTGTCACGTGCCGTTGAACCCGCCGAGCATGCCGCGGGCCGCAGATACAATGGCGGGAATCCTTGGCGGGCCGCACGTAATGTTAACCGGGGTAGAGCCTCGCGGGCCGCACGAAGGGACGCGGGCCGCAGGTTGGTGACCCCCTGCTCTAGAACAACCAGAGCCCCTCACCATACCCGGAAGGTTAGCTCACTTTGCTCCCAGATGGGAGCAAATTACATCAGAGCAATGGACCCTCTCTATCATCAGAGAGGGTTACAAACTCCATTTTTCCGACCTTCCTCCTTATACTATGGTGAGGCAGTTCAATTCTCCCCCATCTCTCCTGACCCTCTTGGGTCAGGAAGTCTCCTCCCTCCTTGCCCAAGGGGCAATAGAGGACGTCCCTCTTCTTCAACAGGGGACGGGATTCTACTCCCCTTATTTTCTAATACCAAAGAAGACAGAGGGCTTCAGACCAATTCTAGATCTGAGAGAATTGAACAAATTTATTTTCAAGGAGAAATTCAAAATGCTTTCTCTGGGCATTCTCCTTCCATACCTTCAGAGTCAGGATTGGCTTTGTTCTCTAGACCTAAAGGATGCGTATACACACATACTCATCCACCCATCCCACAGAAAATACCTTCGATTTCTGTTTCAGGGACAACATTTCCAGTACAGAGTACTCCCCTTCGGTCTAGCCTCTGCTCCAAGAGTGTTCACCAAATGCATGGCAGTCGTAGCTGCCTTTCTAAGAGGCCTGGGAATTTTCATATTCCCATACCTGGACGACTGGCTCATCCGAGCTCCATCTCAGTCCCAGGCCCAAATTTCCCTGGACCGCACAAGGCGTCTTCTGCAGTATCTGGGACTGGTAGTAAACCTTCCCAAGTCTCAACTAATCCCTACTCAGTCTCTCGAGTTCATAGGGGCCCAGTTAGACACCATCACTGCGAGGGCCTACCTGCCTCAGCTCAGGGCCCAACGCCTGCTGAGTTTGGCCTCCCAAGCTCAGTCCAGCAGTCATTTGACAGCCCGGGAAATGCTGCGACTTCTGGGCCACATGGCCTCCACGGTACATGTGGTGCCCTACGCTTGTCTGCATATGAGAGCAGCTCAATGGACCTTGGCCACTCAGTGGACTCAAGCATCTGGAGCGCTCTCCGACCAAATACTTACCTCAAGCCGTCTGTTTTGGTCCCTCCAATGGTGGACATCCACCAAGAATCTGTTGTTGGGGGCCCCCTTCCAACCTTTGTTGCCCCAAGCAACCCTCACAACAGATGCCTCCCAGACAGGGTGGGGAGCTCATCTTCAGAACCTCTCCACTCAGGGCACTTGGTCTCCACAGGAGACCACCCTTCATATCAACCTCCTGGAACTGCGAGCAATTTACCTTGCCCTCAAGGTCTTCTATACCCTCCTTGTCAACCTGACTGTCCTAGTTCAGACAGACAATCAGGTAGCCATGTTCTATATAAACAAACAAGGAGGGACAGGCTCTCTGTCGCTTTGCAACGAAGCTCTCAGATTATGGGCCTTCGCCAGAGAGCATCAAATTCACCTTCTTGCAGTGTATCTTCCAGGAGTTCAAAACTCTCGTGCGGACAGACTCAGTCGAGTTCTGCTTCCACACGAATGGTCCCTACATATGGACCAGATACGCAGAATCTTTCAGGAATGGGGGACCCCGGACATAGACCTCTTTGCAAGTCCGTGGAATGCCAAACTTCCCCGGTTCTGTTCCAGAACTCAGTGTCAGGGAGCTCAGGCCCACGATGCCTTCCTCCTGCATTGGGGTCAGGAATTCCTCTATGCCTTTCCACCCATTCCTCTAATATCCAAGACTCTGTTCAAGCTCCAGAGGGATCACGGGACTATGATCCTCATAGCTCCCCGCTGGCCACGCCAGGTGTGGTTCCCTCTACTTCTGCATCTCTCCCAGGGATCCTCCCTGGACCTGGGAGCTGCGCCAAACCTCCTGTCTCAGGAGAAGGGGACTTTGTGGCACCCAAACCCCAAATCCCTACATCTCAGAGCTTGGTTACTGAAGGCCTAAGTCTTCAAGACTTTAATCTTTCTCAGCCTGTGAAAGATATCCTTCATGCCTCTAGGAAACCTTCCACGAGGCGTTCTTATGCTTTCAAATGGAAGCGTTTTTCCATTTGGTGTGCTCAGCAGGGTCTTGACCCTCTAGTACTTCCTTTGAATTCCCTCTTGGACTATCTCCTGCATCTTTCAAATGCAGGCCTTAAGACAAATTCAGTAAGGGTCCATTTGAGTGCTATTGCAGCATCCTTAAAACCTATAAATGGACAACCTGTCTCCTCTCATCCTCTTGTTGCACGTTTCATGAGAGGCCTGACCCTAACTAAACCTCCCATCCGACCTCCCCCGGTAGCATGGGATTTGAACCTAGTTCTAGGTCAGCTTATGAAGCCACCTTTTGAGCCTTTGGACTCTACCTCCTTCAAATTTCTTTCCTGGAAGGTTGTTTTCCTTATTGCAGTCACTTCGGCTCGCCGCATCAGTGAACTGCAGGCTTTAGTGGCTCATCCACCTTATACTAGGTTTCATCATGATAAGGTGGTCCTTAGGACGAATCCCCACTTTATGCCCAAAGTGGTCTCGCTTTTTCATCTTAATCAAGAGGTATATCTACCTGTCTTTTTCCCGGCTCCTCATGCATCCAGTGCAGAGAGGAACCTTCATACTCTGGATTGTAAAAGAGCTCTTGCCTTTTACCTCAACAGGACTCAACCACATCGAAAGTCTTCACAACTTTTCGTGGCTTTTGATCCTTCTCATTTGGGACTTCCAGTCACCAAGCGTACACTTTCCAATTGGATCGCTCAGTGTATTTCTTTTGCTTACCAGAGTAAGAACATTTCTCTGGAGGGCCATGTCACAGCTCACAATGTGAGAGCCATGGCCACTTCTATGGCTCATCTTCACTCTGTGTCCATAGATCAGATCTGTCGAGCAGCCACTTGGGCCTCGGTTCATACCTTCACAGCCCATTACTGCTTGGACAAGGACTCCCGCCGGGATGCCTTGTTTGGTCAGGCTGTCCTCAAACACCTGTTCCATACTTGAACAACTCCTGCCCACCTTCCCTGGATGGATGCCTGAGATCCATACGAAGATGGTTTACCCTTGGAGGGGGATCTCCCAGGCATCTTAGCTAGGGAGTCCCCATATGTGATGACTTATTCCTGCTTGTTCCTGGAGATAGCCCAGTTACTTACCTGTAACAGGTGATCTCTGGGAACAGCAGGAATTAGTCATCACAACCCACCCACCTCCCCTAGGAGTTGTATCTCTATCTATCTTCCTGTCCTCTCTCTCTATTGTCTCAGCTTTAAATTCGAACTGACGAGAGCTGGTCAGGAAGGCGGGAAGGCAGCGCGCATGTGCAGTGGGAGGCCCCAAAAGCTTTTAATCTGAAAAGCTGGGGAGCTTTCCCGCGCGGGCTCCGTCGGTACCGACGTACCCATATGTGATGACTAATTCCTGCTGTTCCCAGAGATCACCTGTTACAGGTAAGTAACTGTGCTCTCTCTAAAATGCTTGTATGCAAATGTTAGAAGTCTAAAAAACAAGATGGGAGAGTTAGAATATATAACACTAAATGAGAGGTTAGATATGATTGAAACCTCAGACATGGTGGAAGGAGGACAACCAGTGGGACACTGTGATACCTGGGTACAAACTATATCGTAATGATAGAGCAGATCAAATTGGTGGAGGAGTTGCTCTCTGTTAGAGAGGGCATTGAGTCAGAAAGGATTAAAGTTTTTTGCAGGAAATAAAATTTGCTGTAGAATCTCTATGGATTGAAATTCCATGTAAAAAGGGGAAGGCGATGGCAGTGGGGGTGTACTATCGACCGCCTGGCCAGAATGAACAAATGGATGATCAAATGCTCAAAGAAATCAAGGAGGCTAACAAAAGTTACAGCACAGTAATAATGGGTGATTTCAATTACCCCGGTATTGATTGGGTCAGTGTCACGGCAGGACATGCTAGGGAGATAGTTCCTAGATGAAATAAATGACTGCTTCTTGGAGCAGCTGATTCATGAACCGACCAGAGGGGAAGCCATATTGGAACTAGTCCTTAGTGGAACACCAGATCTAGTGCAAGAGATAGGGGTGTTGGGGCCACTTGGCAATAGTGATCATAGCATGATCGCATTTGATTTAATTAATGGAGCAGGGATGGTAAGGAAATCCACAGTACTACCAATTAACTTTCGAAAGGGAGACTATGATAAAATGAGGAAAATAGTTAAGAAAAAAATAAAAAGAGCAGTTGCAAAGATTAAAGACTTACATCAAGCTTGGGTGATGTTGAAAAATACTATCTTGGAAGCCCAGACCAGCTGTATTCCACGCTTTAAGAAAAGTGGAAGGAAGTCCAAAAAACTGCCAGCATGGTTTAAAGGTGAGGTCAGAGAGGTTGTTGCCAAAAAAGCATCTGTTAGGAAATGGAAAGAAGAGCCAAACGATGAAACCTGGAAAGAGCACAAGCACTGGCAAGTTAAATGCAAGGCATCGATAAGGCAGGCAAGGGAGAATTTGAGCAGAAGCTTGCTGCGGAAGCTAAAACACGTAATAGAGACTTTTTCAAGTACAGTCGTAGCAAAAACCTGAGAGAGAGTCAGTTGGTCCATTAGATGATAGAGGGGTTAAAGGAGCACTAAGAGGCGACAAGGTGATAGCGGAGAGACTGAATGAATACTTTGCTTTGGTCTTTACTGAGGAAGATGTAGGGATGTTACCCATGACTGAAGCGGTATTTAAAGGTGCGGAAGAATTGAAAGAAATAGCGATACATCGGGAAGATGTATTACAACTATTAGATAAACTGAAGAGTAGAAAATCACCTGGGCCGGATGATATATAACCAAGGGCGTTGAAAGAACTGAAATGTGAGATTGCAGACCTGCTATTAGTAATCTGTGAACTATCATTAAAATCATCTGTAATACCTGAAGATTGGAAGATGGCGAACGTAACACCAATTTTAAAAAAGGGTTCCAGGGGTGATCCAGGAAACTATAGACCGGTGATCCTGATGTCAGTACCGGGAAAAATGGTAGAAACCATCATAAAGAACAAAATTGCTGAACATGTAGATAGTCATGGCTTTAGACAAGGAAAATCTTGTCTTACTAATCTATTATGTTTTTTTGAAGGTGTGAATAAACAGGTAGACAAAGGCGAGTCGGTTGATATAGTGTATTTGGACTTTCAGAAAGCCTCTGACAAAGTCCCTCAGCAGAGACTTTTGGCAAAACTAAAGTCATGGGATAGGAGGCAGTATACTACTGTGGATCAGGAACTGATTAAAAGATAGAAAGCAAGAGGGTAGGGCTAAATGGCCAATTTTCCCAATAGAGAAAGGTAAATAGTGGTGTACCCCAGGGATCTGTGTTGAGTCCGCTGCTTTTTGACATTCATAAATGACCTGGAAAAGGGAATAACGAGTGATATCAAATTTGCAGATGACACAAAACTAAAGTTGTTAAAACCCAAGAGGATCTGGATAAATTGGAAGACTGGACATCAAAATGGCAGATGAAATTTAATGTGGACAGGTGCAAAGTTATGCACTTAGGGAAGAACAACCCAAACTATGGTTATACAATGCAAAGTTTCACATTAGGAACCACCACCCAGGAAAAAGATTTAAGTGTCATTGTGGATAACATGTTAAAACCCTCGGCCCAGTGTGCAGCGGCGGCCAAGAGAGCAAATAGAATGCTAGGTATCATAAAGAAAGGAATGGAAAATAAAACAAGATTTTATAATGCCTCTGTATTGTTCCATGGTGAGACCACACCTTGAATATTGTGTGCAATTCTGGTCGCCGTATCTTAAAAAGGATATAGCGTTATTAGAAAAGGTTCAGAGAAGAGCTGCCAAAATGGTAAAGGGGATGGAAGGATACCCCTATGAAGAAAGTCTAAAAAGGTTAGGACTCTTTAACCCGGAAAAGAGTCGGCTGAGGGGAAATATGATAGAAGTCTATAAATTAATGAACGGAGTGGAACAGGTAAACGTAGATCGATTGTTTACGTTATCAGAATATAGAAAGACTAGGGGACATGCAATGAAGCTACAGGGTAAACTATTTAAGACTAATAAAAGAAAATATTTTTTCACTCAAACTCTGGAATTTGTTACCAGAGGATGTAGTAAAAGGCTGTTAGTGTAGCTGGGTTTAAAAAAAGGTTTGGACAAGTTCCTGGAGGAAAGGTCCATAAACCATTATTAAGAAGGGACCCAGGATATCAATGCTTTACCCAATACAAGCATTGTCGAACCTGTGTCTTTTGGGGAAACTGCTAGGTACGTATGACCTAGATTGGCCACGGTTGGAAACAGGATACTGGGCTTGATGGACCTTGGTCTGACCCAGTATGGCATATCTTATGTTCTCATGTTCTTATGATCCCTGCTCAATAGAGTAATGGGTGGTAAAGAGAAGGATGTCGAAATGCAAAAACAGCCTCAAATGGGTTTTGGCCTAGATTTGAATAGGACCAGAGATGGAGACTGATGTACCGACTCAGGTAGACTGTTCTGGTGCAGCAAGATGGAATGAATGAAATCTGGAGTTGGGATTGGAAGAGAATTGCACAGATAAAAGGAATTTGCCTCATGAGCAGAGTTCCTGAGGAGGAGTGTAGGAAAAAAGGAGGAGAGCTTTACTCAAAGCTCTTCGAGATGCTCTTTGAGGACTATCATTGATGAAGGTGGAGGGGTCACAGAAGAATTGTCAAATTGTTTCTGGAATCTGTGGTGTATTGGCAGGCTGGTCTTGGCCTTGTGGAGACCAGCACAGCACCTCCATTACTAAGGAGTATGAACAATCCTCACTTCTGGGCTGCTTCAAGTGCACTGGCTTATCTGATCTCGCAATAGTCGGGATGTTTTCTGACACATTGGCATTGCAGTTATCAGCCTCCCTCTAATGCTCTATCATCTTAATGTTCTATATTGAAGCAGAGGAAGAATCCTTCCTCTTCAGGTGGGATTTGGTGGATGACTGATCCTGGGAAACCCTATTGATGCTTGACTATTCCTTGATCTCCAGCATCTGGTGTGACTCCTAAGGTCATGGAAACAGCTGCCAGTGTCAAAGTTGATGGACTGATCTTAATCTGCACCAACAATCTCTGTGCTGTTCTTCATGGCAACTAGGAGTAGAGGAGTAGCCCAATGGTTAGAGCAGCTAGCTAAGCACCAGTGAAGCTAGCTCCTCCTTGTGATTTTGAGCAAGTCCCTTAGTCTCCATTGCTTCACATACAAAAAAAATTGTAAGCCCTCTGGGGACAGGAAAATATCTACAGTATCTGACTATAACTTGCCTTGAACTGTTAAGGTATGCATAAATTAAATCCAAATCCAGTCCAGTCCCTCCTTTGTCACCTGTGAACACAAGACAAGAGGGTTCATGGTAGGGGCCTCAAGCAATGCAGGCACAAGCTGTAGTATACAGAACCAAAGACCAGCTACTGCTAAACAAAGCCATAAAGCTAGAGTCAAGGAACATAAACATAAGCATGGATTGACTGAGTCTTTGGAAGTGTCCTGCACTCCTAGATAATAAATTGCCTTGAAATGTACAAAATAAATTCTAAATGGAGTACATCAAATTCACCATGAAAATATGGAAAACCACGCTGTCTACAACGGGTTCCCAGACCTGTCCTGGGACCTCCCCATCCAGTTGAGGTTTGAGGATATCCACATTGAATATGCATGAGATTTGTATACAATGGAGGCAGTGCATGCAAATCACTCTCATGCATATTCATTGTGGATATCCTCAAAATTCAACTGGCTGGGGGGCAGGTTTGGGAACCTCTGATTTTACAGTATGCTAATGCCTAATATAAAAATCCAGTGAGAAATATTTCAGGAAGACTATCACAATTCTTAACTCCTCAACTCTTTGGGGTTTGGGTTTAGCCTTAATCCTAAAGCTAGAATGTTCTCAAAGACACCGCTAAAACCCTTCTTCGTTTATAACAGTTTTAGGTCGGGCATAAACTGTGAGGGAAAGACACTCCACAAACTTCCCCAAAACCACAATACATGCCCCTTTTAATCAAACATAGAAACTTGTGAGTGAGAAGAGACTACTTCTTGCCAAATATATTTCACTTATCTGAACCCATGCGCGACGTGCACGTTTCGGGGGACACCCCTTGTCTCAAGCGCTACAAAAAACTTGAATCCAGTGTTACCAAGGCACTTCCTCAACCGTGGAAGATACAAACCCTCAACCAGCTTGCAATCCATGCACTTTTATATATAGCATTGGAATTGTGGTTTGGCCTTTGAAGTATCTTGAAAACTGATCTAAGAACAAGAAATCTCTCCATGCCCACAAGGTGATTTATAAATATCGGTGTACATTGGCTGAAACTGTACATACCTCATAGGTCTCCAGCATCAACAGACCCGAACACATGAAGTGTTGCAATTTACTTTCAAACAACCAGGATCTCTCATTTCCAAATTGACAGACATTCCAATGAGCAGAAATAACTAATGAGAATCCACTACTGTTGTGTACAGTATCTTGAGAAATAATTGGAAATATTCCAACTGTATGTCATAATATTTTAATGGTATGTTCAAAGGTATACAACAAAAAAAAAGTCTGGGCAACTTCGATGGTAGTAATTTCTGAGGGGGGGAAAAAACCCAAAATATGACTTGGACAGGATTAATGGCACCCTTCACTAATACTTGGTTGCACAGCCCTTGGCAGTGATGACAGCCTCCAACATTTTCTTGTAGCCATCTATAAGTTTCATATATCTGTCTCCTGGTACTTTCTCCCACTCCAACTGGTTTGTTCCAGTTCATGAATGTTTCCAGGATTCCTTTTACCGATGGCAGGTTTCAGCTCTTTCTGAAGATTCTCAATTGGCTTGAGATCAAGACTCATTGCTGGCCTATTTAAAACAATCCATTTGTTGCCTTTTAACCATTCCTTTGTACTTTTGGAAGTATGTTTTGGGTCATTGTCCTGCAGGAGGACCCTTGACCTTCGACTCAGACCTAGCTTTCTGACACTCAGTAGTACATTTCACTCCAAAATACCTTAGTAGTCTGACTTCATGATTCTTTTAATATGTTCCAGGCCTCCAGTTCCTTAGGCAGCAAAACAGCCCCACAACATTATGGAACCTCCACTATATTTAACTGTAGGAAGGGTGTGTGTTTCCTTACAAACGTCAGTTCTTTGCCTGTAAATGTATCACTGGTCTGCTTGCCAAAGAGCTCAGGTTTGGTTTCATCTGTCCACAGAACATTTTCCCTGGAGGATTGTAGTTTCTCAAGGTGGGTTTGGGCAAAGATCAGGAATGCCTTTTTATGTCTGTCATTGAGCAGTAGGGTCCTCCTTGGCTTTCACCCATGAAGTCCTCCTTTGTTTAGTGTGTGGCGTACGGTGCTGTTTGAAACCACCACTCCAGATTGCTCCATGTTAACCTTAAGTTCTTTGGATGTTGCACATGGTTTTTCCATCAGTTTGCACTAACCTTGGACTACTTGGATTAATTTTCCTCTTCCCACCACATTGTGGGAGGTTCTTGACATTACAAACTGTCACTAGACACTAGAATCCCAAGATGACCTTGTACCATGTCTTCACCATTGTGAAAATGGAACAGGGAGTGAATGTGGCCAATTTTAAACATTAGTACTCACATGACTTGAATCAACCAATGAATGATAGCTCTGACAAATGATCACATAAGTGTCTAATTTTACTCTAATGGTAATGTAGTTCTTCTGTTCAAACTGATTTGAATTGTTTATAAGGGTGCCAATCATGTCCTCACCTTATTAGGGTTAGACCCATACACAGAGCAATCATTAGGATTATGAAATTTATTAATGTTGGAGCGTTAGAGAATCTCTCGAGACAAACTTCCCTTTTTAATTTTTTTGAGTGGCAAATGCAAATAACAAAGTACTTCAAAGTGCTCAGCTTCTAGATCAAATGTCAATCACCGACAGTAATGTGAGCTAGCAGAAGCTTTCTCTTTTCAGCTGATATAGCACTGTTTTGAGCTACATTCTATTTAAAGGGCTTTGCATCACACGTTTGACAGGGTTCACGCTCACCCAGCATTTGGAAATAGCTTTCAACATGACAGAAGGTACTGCTTTTGCTTATAACCACACTGGCATGTACATCAATACCAGCTGACAATAAGAAACTCCCCCTTTTCCCTCTTTAAATGATGCAGCAATATCACAAATGTGTGGATGCTGACCTGCCAGTCACAAAGGATCCATCAATCTGGTTCTATGTTAAATTTGTAGAAGTTACCATTTGTGATTCAAATATCCTGAAAGTAACGTCAAATTTCCATCAGTCACAATAGACTGTACTAGTCAAGTTCCAAATTAAGACCAGTAGGAATTACAGTCTTTAGTATGAATATCCAGGATTCTAAATTTTTTGTAAATGGGACTCTAGATCCCCCCCCCCCCCTCCCGAGGATCTAGTGGAGCATAGTCAATAGCTTGCCAACTGAAATCCTGAAAGCAATGACTCATTTGAATGCTGTGAGACAATTGGAGCTGTAATGGTCTTGATAAAAATTCAGGATGAATGTTCTCATATCCTGGCAATGTCCCAGTTTTATACTATTTCCTACTATTTCCTTTTTTTTCATTGGTCTTGTTTTATTTGATTCTTTTGTGTGTCAAATATGTGTGCATATATAGTCCAAAGCCATTTCACTTAACACTTTTTTTAGGAGATATTGGACATTAAGGGGTTGAACAACTGTAAGGGTGCCAATAATGTTGACCACAACTTTATACAAAAGGAAGGAAGCAATTTGCAAAATGACAGGAATACAAAATAAACTATCAGCAAACAAGGAACAAGTAGTGGCAAAGGCATAAAAACAGTGGAAAATACAAAGTGTTATCTGAACCATTTGTCAATCAAATGAGGACACATGAATGGTTAAGGAGAGGCAAAGAAACCTAAGTATGAGAGAGTTGAGCTTGAGATTCTTAACACTTTTTTTGAACCTTCTTTGTTCTTGTATAGGTTCCTCGAGTCCATGTGGTTGGTCCAAGTGTAACATCGAATCTGAGCATGTAGTGGTCTGACCAGGGCACTGGCTCAATTGCAGGCTGAGATATGGACCTATTGGCTATCATATTTGTAGGAGCAAAGATGAGATACAGGGTGCTTCCTTGTTTGTGAGTCAGTGCATTGACTATTTGAGTGGAACTGTGTAGGTTGTCCATGGCTTGAAGAAAAGTGTGAGCTTCTTGTGGCGTTGTCAGTGGGATGTTAGTCTCCTAGGATTAGGAGGGGTTTGTGTGGTTTTGTGTGTATATGCTGATTCTAGGATGGTTGAAAGGATTTCTGTTGCCTGTGGAGCTCTGTAAGTGAGGCAGACCGAGAAGTGTCTGTTGGCGGCTGTTATGTTATCATCGGAGCTGGTTGAGCTTAGAGTGTTGAAGGTTCAAAAACATTTGAGAGAGATCATTTCATTGAAGAGGTCACACTGCAGCTCTCCCAAGACCTAAACAATCTAGAGAACATAAATACTTGGAATCAATCTCCAAAGCAACTGCAACCAAACTCAACAGACCCACCGCACAATGGTACTCTAGCACCATAACATTAAAACAATCACTCAGGAAACTTGAAAGAAAATGGAGACTAACCAAATGCATTGAGGACCAACAACATTACAACCTTAAACAGCAAGAATATAACATACTAATAAACAGATGCAAGAAGCAATACCACACTAATCTGTTAATGAATTCCCTCAATCGACCCAGAGAGCTTTTTGAAATTGTATGTAAGCTCACAAAGGACCCTAATTGAAGTACAGTGAACATTGACCCACATCAGATGGCACTCTTACAAACAAGATGCCAATGGAATTACAAACTAACTCACTAGCCACCAATGTGTCTACATGCTTTCATGTGAAACCATAGGGTACCTTTAACCTGGCTATCCTTGAACTACTGAAGAACATCATAACCACCATGAACACAGCACCATCTGCCCTTGACCCATGCCCTGTAATATGGATTAAGCTCACAAAAGAGGAACAGGGAAAAATATTTCTTAAAATCATCCATCTCTTGCTCTCGCATGGATACCTACCAACTAGCCTTAAACAAGTCTGCATCAGACCTATCCTAAAAAACCCTCAGCTTGATCCGCTTGACCTGACATCTTACTGTCCTATCTCCAGTTTACCATTCCTCACCAAGATGATCAAGAAAGCTGTTCAGCTCCAACTTCAAGATCATATCGACCATACTGCACCCCTGGACACCCACCAACACTGCTTCAGACCCAATCACAGTGTCCACTTCCCTACTAGATAATATCCTAATGGGTATTGACAACATCAAACAAGATTTCATACTGCTCTTTATTGATACAAAATCAGCTTTTGCCACCATCAATCAACTACTAATCCAAAGGCTGAATGAGATAGGCCTACAAAGCACAACACTCATGTGGTTCCAATCATTCTTGAACCACAGACAGCAACACGTGCATGGGGGCCAACAGCAACAAGGGATTCCCCAAGGTTCAACACTTCCAGCTTCCTTATTCAATATGTACATTCAATCCCTATGTTCATTAATATGCAATCATAATATACAATATCAAATATATGCTAATGATGTGGTGATATACATGCCATTCAATACAGACAAGCCAGACTACAAAAATAGCAGAATGCTTGCACAGTGATAGAATGGCTCTACCACCACAACCTGAAAATCAACTTTAAAAACAACCAGAGGCTGTGCACATCAGGAACAAAGATTTCACACTCCCATCACTCATAAAATCATCACACAATAACACAACAGTAAACCAGGAAACAAAAGAGCTCTGAATTACCCTTGCCCAAAACTTCAGTTTCCAACCACATATAAGGAAAACAGCAAAGTCTGCTTATCATAAGGTGAAACTTAAATCCTTGCTCAACCACAACGACTTTAGGATGGTCTGTCAAGCAACAATTACACCAATCCTGGATTACTGCAACATAATCTATCAAGGTCTTCCTAAGAATGCCTTACACTCCCTTCAGATGGCACAGAATATAGCAGCCCGTATCCTAACATGATCCACAAGACAAGACCACATCATCCTCATCCTGATACAGCCCCATTGACTCCTGATACCTGCCCATATAAAATAGATCATTCTCACTGCATTCAAAATCATTCATTATACAACAGCTGACACCCTATAATCACTCATAACACGAGACCCAGAAATTGGACCTAGAAGGTCCAATAGCATAAACCACCTAATAGGCCAAAAAAACAAGGCAACAAGGCAAGAAGTAAACAAGCCACCTGCACCAGGACATTTTCCATAGCAGCGCCAACAAGATGGAACACTATCAGAGGACCTGAAGTCAATTGCAGACACAAAGGACTTCAGCAGGAAACTCAAAACCTTCCTATTCACGGACTACTATGAAAATATCACTTAACCCTGAAGCTTCATGGACCATATCCAATATTCCTCAGCTCTTGCTAAAACCTGAGTTTCATACCCTTGTTAAAGTTCTGCAAGTTTGATACCCTTGTTGTAATGTAACAGTTAAGTTGAGTTTTAATATAAACCGCTTTGACTTAAGGAAGTATAATCCTGTTATATAAAAATAAAATAAAAAACACTACAAGACGTACACAGTGCTGCACACACATGTAAAAGATGATCCCTGCTCATCAGCGCTTACAATCTATCTGTAGACATGGGATACATCTAGGGGGAATGGTAAAGATACACAAAGGAGACCTGGTGAGCCAAGATCTGAAAGTGGCAGCGAAGAGGTGAGTTTTCAGCCTCGATCTGAAAAGGGCCAGAGAAGGTGCCTGTCATACAGACTCGGGTAGTTTGTTCCAGGTATAAGGAGCAGCAAGGTGAAAGGAGCAAAGTCTGGAGTTAGCAATAGAAGAGAAGGCACAGATAGAAGCAAACAGTTCATCACCTTCAGAACATTTGCTTTCTCATCAACTTTGAAAGCCTGCCTTTCAGTTTAAAATGATCTTATTCCTAAGAGCTGTCAAACAGATAATTTGAGAGCTTTACTTTTGTAAGGCAACATACAAAAGCTAATACTGTCCAGAAAGTTTAGAATTAACCAAAATCTCCTGCTTAAAAAATGAACCAACTCTGCATAGCATTGGTTTAATATAGGAACACCCTACTACTTAATCCACTGAACTTTTTGTATTTGATTTATAATAGCGTGTTTTGCTCTGCAGTGTTCTAAAATTGGCTAGTGGAATGCATGTTATATGCTACAGTCTGGTAATGCACATCATTTCAAGGAAAGCACAGATGGAAATACTGCCATGCCTCTCTGACTTGAAGAAATGTGAAGAGCTACACCATGGTTGTCCATTCACACCTTTACTTGCTATAGGCTTGATGTTAAATGCCGTCGAGTCGGAGTCGACTCATGGCGACCCTCTGGATAGCTATCCTAAATTGTGTTCGGTTTTCAGTCAGGCGACTCATTGTTGACAGACTGGTACCTGTAGCTGCTGTTATTGTATCGATCTATCTCATTGCTGGTCTTCCTCTTTTGCGTTGACCTTCTATCTTGCCAAGCATGATGTCTTTCTCTTAATGATCTCTCTCTTCGCATGATGTGTCCAAAGTATGAAAGTCGAAGTCTTGTCATCTGAGCTTCTAAAGAAAGCTTAGGTTTGATCTCCTCTAGTACTGACTGGTTTGTTCTTCGGGCAGTCCATGGTATACACAGTATTCACTGCCAGCATCATAATTCAAAGGCATCAATTTTCTTTGTCTATCTTTTTCACTGTCCAGCTTTCACATCCATATGATGTTACTGAAAATACCATGGCTTGAACAAGTTGAATCTTTGTATGGAGAGAGACATCTCTGCTCTTGAGAATCTTATCTAGGTCTTTCATAGCCATTCTGCCAAGAGCAATGCTTCGTCTGATTTCTTGACTGCTTATTGCTTCTTTATTGATAGTTGATCCAAGTAGGTTAAAGTTGTTCATGATTTCAATTTCTTCTCCTTCAACAATGAACCTACTGATTATGCCAGTTGTCATGATCTTCGTCGTCTTTACATTAAGGTGCAGGCCCATTTTGAGACTGTTCTTTTATTGTGAGAAGCAAATGTTGCAGATCATCTTCACTTTCAGCCAGTAATGTGGTATCATCAGCATAGCGAAGGTTGTTGATGAGTCTTCCACCAATCTTCACACCTCTGTTGTCTTCATATAATCCTGCTTCTCTGATTTGTTCTGCATATAAATTAAACAAGTAGGGGGAAAGTATGCAGCTTTGTCTTACACCTTTGCTTATTTTAAACCATTCTGTTTCTCCTTGTTCCATTTGAACTGTTGCTTCTTGATCAATGTACAGATTGTGCAAGAGTACGATCAGATGTTCTTAATGTGGCCCAGAGTTTCTCATGGTTTACACAGTCAAAAGCTTTGCTATAGTCAATAAAGCACAAATAGATATCCTTATGGTATTCTTTAGTCTTTTCAAGGATCCATCTCACATCCGCAATGATGTCTCTCGTTCCTCGCCCTTTCCTGAACCCTGCTTGCACTTCAGGTAGTTCTTGTTCCAGGTATGGTTGTAGTCTCTCTTGAATAATCTTCAGTAGAATCTTGCTGGCATGTGGGATCAGAGCGATTGTGCGATAATTTCCACAGTCAGTTGGATCACCTTTCTTTAGTATTGGTATAAACACAGATCTTTTCTAGTCAGTTGGCCATGATGTTGTCTTCCATATTTCTTGGCAGAGCCTTGTAAGTATGGTAACAGCTGCATCAGTTTGCTGTAATACTTCTATGGGAATGCTATCAATGCCTGGTGCTTTGTTCTTTGATAAGGCTTTCAATGCTGCTTTAACTTCTTCTTTCATCACCAATGGTTCCCGATCATAAGGTACAGGTTGAAACGGCTGTTGGTCCACTTGATCTTTATCATAGAAAAACTCTGTATATTCCTTCCACCTTTTCTTGATCTTCTCAGCATCATTCAACATAGAACCTTGAGCATCTCGTAACATTCCAATTCGAGGCTGAAACTTTTTCTTTAACTCTCGTAGCTTTAGGAAAGCCGATCTTGTTCTTCCTTTAATAGTTTCTGCTTCTATTTCCTTGCATGCGTCGTTGTAGTACTTTTCCTTGTCCTGTCTTGCTGCACGTTGGAAATCTGAGTTCTGTTGTCTTTCTTTCTCCTCTGGCTTTAGCTTCTCTGCGTTTCTGGGCAATTTTCAGAGTTTCTTCCGTCATCTATTTTGGCCGTTTTTGCTTTTTCACCTTTTGTAGAGACTTCTCGCTTTCTTCCAACACAACCTTCTTGATGTCATTCCATAACTCTTCTGGAGCTCTGTCATTTGTATCTAAAGCAGCAAATCGATTTTGCAGGCAGTCTTTAAATTCCAGTGGTATATTCTCAAGGTCATATTTTGCTGCATTCATGAGTGGTTTGCTCTTTTTCAACTTTAGTTTGAGTTTGCATACTGGTAGTTGATCTGTACCACAGTCGGCTCCAGGTTTAGTCTTTGTTGATGTTATAGAACTTTTCCATTGTTGACTTCCACAGATGTAGTCAATTTGATTTTTATACAATCCATTGGGTGAAGTCCATGTGTACAGTCGCCGCTTGTGGTGTTGGAAGAAGGTGTTTGAGATGAATAGATCGTTGGTCTTGCAGAATTTTATCAGTCTTTCTCCAGCTTCATTTCTGTTGCCAAGTCCATATTTTCCAACTACTTTGCCACCTTCTTTGTTGATAGGCTTGATACCTTTTCTTAAAGGGACAGTGCATGTGATCAAGCAGTGTTATATAAGGCACTTTTACATCTGCTGCTTCACTGTATACTTGCACAAAAATTAAGTTGGTCACTGAACGACAAGACACACTCAATAAAACTCTAAATATCGTTCTATTTCAATACTATGATGGATCAAAAAACATTTCACGAGGTCTCAGTAAAAAATAACACTGCTGGCTTTAGGTTCACACCCTATAGCCGCTACCGTGTTGTCTTACATCAATGACCTCTCAAAATTTCAAGCTCTAATAAATTGAAACACAGTCCTTTTGTATTATGAAATCTGAGTATTCTGTTTTTCGAGATTTCATAATACAAAAGGACTGTGTTTCAATTTATTAGAGCTTGAAGTTTTGAGAGGTCATTGATGTAAGACAACACGGTAGCGGCTATAAGGTGTGAACCTAAAGCCAGCAGTGTTATTTTTTACTGAGAGCTCGTGAAATGTTTTTTGATCCATCATAGTATTGAAGTAGAACGATATTTAGAGTTTTATTCACTATATACTTGGACTAGGCATCCAGGAACAATGGAGTAGTGCAGACCTCAGCTTTGTTTGCCACTTGAGTGGCTCCATCTTGCTCCAGAGAAAGTGAAATTATCTGATGGAGGCTCTCTGTAGAAAAGATAAGCCATCCATGCAACCCCACCCAACCTCTTGAGTTGACTCTCGTGACCTATCAAGACAGGGAACTCATGAAGTAACAGCTGCATGGGAAGTCCTGTGCATACTTTTAAAAAAGAAAAAGAAAACTAAGCTTGTTTCAGTGAGCCTATGTTGGCATCATCCTATTTTGTACCAGATTTTCTTGTCCTCTACAGATTAAGCAATTTGAACAGCATTCATCCTTGTTTAATTAAAATTATAGCATGTTTTTTTTTTATATCTAGAATTTAACTGTCTAATTTCTAGTTAAATTTAGAGCCTCGTTATCAGCCCCCTTGTGGCTTTCAACTAAAGTCACTTTCACAGAGCTGCCATCTTCAACCATTTTCAAATGCTGTGGGGAACATTTTGTCCGCAATTTTGCAGTAGCATTACTATGTAAAACAAAAGCCACTAAAAGAAGAAAATGTAATGAGAACAGAAAAAGGAAGCATATGGCCTTGTGGGCAAAACTTTGGTCCAGGGGCTACATTGGGAATTGGCTGGGGTACTGGTTAGAGAGGGAGGAGGAAGGGGTCCTCTTCCAGTTGATTCCCAGTACAGTTCTTAACTACTCTAATGCAAGGAAGGAGGCATGAAATTAGAGCCAAGACCTCTACCTATACTAGCCACCTGATATCTACCAATGGTATTGCTGATCCTCTCCTACCACCACTAATGCTGATCCCAGCATGGCCTCTAGAATGTTATTCTGAGCTGGCATGTATCAGCACATCATTAAGACTTGCCAGCTCAGAGTGGTGACATTCCAGAGACCACACCAGGATAGTGGTAAGCGAGAGCTGTTTTGCAGGTTTCAACTATTTTATTTGAGCTAGGTGGCGAGCTGCTTCTGGCTTGTGGGCCATGTTTGCCTACTCCTACTAGGACTGGGAAATAGCAGGGTTGGAATTAATAGGTTATGATGCTAGAAACCCATTGGGTGGTTGATTGTGTTCATGTGCAAGGCTACAGGAACCTAGGTAAGCAGATGTTGAGGTGGCAGTTTTGATAGCTGAGTATTGAATTGTTTGGATGCTCATCTACCAGGAATAGTAGTGCCAAGGAAGACTAGAACAAGGGATTCGGATAAAGTGTGATCCTACACATAGTTGATAGCTACGATATATCCTTAGCAATGTGTTCCAGAATGGCCCATTCAGTCTGCCTAGCTTTAGCCATATCCACTTATTTCAGAAGATGACAGCAAATCCTCAGCTAAAACTACAGAAAAGCTGTTAGTAAGAAGCGCATTGTATTTGTGATGACATCTTGGGAGTAGATTTCATCCTAATTTTTGAAGAATCCCTTTGTTAAATGGCATTTTCTGCACTCAAGGCATCCTGATCTTAACAGACTTGTAATAAATTTTATCGTTAATGTATTTGACTAATCACCATCAATAGCAGAAGGTGCAGAGATTTTATTTGGTGCAGAATTTTCATATCAGAGGAAGAAAACTTCTGCATGATGTTCAATAAATCAGCTAATATATTGTCATGCTCTTTACCATGAGTGAGGTAGTCAAATTTGCAGATGAGTTAAATTATTCAAAGTTGTACAACACAAGAGAATTGTGAAAAATTGCTAAAGGACATTCGATTGAAAGCAAGCTCTGCTATGAGGGGACATGGGATGAGAGTGAAAGGGAATAGATTCAGGAGTATTATGCAGAAATATTCCTTTACGAAAAGTGGTAGATATGTGGGATAGTCTCCCAGTGGAGGTGGTAGAGATGAGGACAGTATCTGACTTCAAAGAAGCATGGGACAAACAGGACTTCTAAAGGAAAAAAGGGGAATGTTGTAGTGATTGATATGGAAGGGCAGACTAGATAGGCCATGTGGTCTTTTTCTGTCATGTTTCTATGTTTCTATAAATTGGAAGACTGAACATTCTTATGGCAAATGAAATTTAATGTGGACAAGTGCAAAGTTATGCACCTAGGAAAGAACCCCCCAAACTATGGTTACACAATGC
Organism: Ichthyophis bannanicus; assembly: GCA_033557465.1. Taxonomy (NCBI): domain Eukaryota; kingdom Metazoa; phylum Chordata; class Amphibia; order Gymnophiona; family Ichthyophiidae; genus Ichthyophis; species Ichthyophis bannanicus. The sequence continues at coordinate 113,919,753 of CM066032.1, read as the reverse complement.
AAGGTTCCACATTAGGAACCACCATCCAGACAAAAAGATCTAGGCATCATCGTGGATAACACATTGAAACCTTCCGCCCAGTGTGCAGCAGTAGCCAAGAAGGCAAATAAAATGCTAGGAATCATAAGGAAAAGAATGGAGAATAAAACCAAGCATATTATAATGCCTCTGTATTGTTTCATGGTGTGACTGCACCTTGAATATTGCATGCAGTTCTGATCACCGTATCTTAAAAAGGATATAGCAAAATTAGAAAAAGTACAGAGAAGAGCCACTAAAATGGTAAAGGGAATGGAAGGATTATCCCTATGAGGAGAGGCTTAAAAGGTTAGGGCTTTTCAACCTGGAAAAAGACTGCTAAAGGGTATTCCATTCAGTAGATTTAGACTATAACGTTGCAACAAAGCATATGATATGCCATACTGGGTCAGACCAAGGTCTATCAAGCCCTGCATCCTGTTTCCAACAGCGGCCAATCTAGGTCACAAGTACCTAGCAGTTTCCCCAAAAGACACAGGATCCAGAATGCTTGTATTGGGGCAAGCAGTCTCCAGGGCTGTATCGAGGTTTCATTCTGTTCAATCTGCCACTTTGGGAAAACAAATCAGACCCTTAAAAAAAGGAATGATACACCTTTTTCGTGGGGGTGGCAGGGCACTGTGACCAAGGTCTTTGCAGCTGGCTCCTAAATCCCAAGAAAATTTGTCAACAGCTGAGGTAAGTGATCAATGCCAGAACTTAGTATCAAGATTTTTAATAGTGGCAATTTTTGAAAACCCAATTACATCCTGTGGGTACTTGCTTGTGCTCCTGGTCTTTGGATACAAACTGAAATAGAAGATTCTGCTGTATATGAAAATTCTGTTACCACAAAAAAACCCAAACCAGAAGTATATATAACCAGAGGAAAGAAAAAAACTTCTGGATCTCGTTTAATCAGCTAATATATTGCCATGCTCTTTACCACTATAATGAGTTTAACAGCATTCTCATAATCCACAATGGGAACTAACTAATGTCTTCAGGGGAGATTAGAAACCACTCAATTCTATAGTATGAACAAAAAATAATTGTAACCGAGGAGAAAAGACCGTTGTGTCGGAGCTAATGTTCCTCTACAGAGCAATTGCTTGCCCAAGGGGAATTGTTTTCTCAATACATCAATGGTCTAAAAAAACTTTATATTTTTATTAATTACACAGGTCTGCGACTAAAAAGCTGTTTGATTATTTTCATCTAATTTCCATGTATTTTGGTGTGCTGAAAACAAAATATTGAAAAAACTCGTAGACGTCATGATTTGCCACAACATGCAAAATTGCCTTCAAATTTATCAATTTTTTTCAAATTACTATTAATTCAAATTACTATTAATTAATTCACATAAGTGCATTTAAGATATAAAATGCCAAAAAAACCTTAAAGGGGTTGTCCGAGTTATGTAAAAAAAAAAAATATAGCACTGTAAATCTGATGGTCAGCAATATATACATAAGCTAAGCAAGTTTTAAGTCCATGCTTCTAATGGTAGAAGGGGTTAATCTTTCCTGAATAATCCAGTGGGAGGGAGACACAGGGCAGATAGCAGCAGCTCCGGTCAGTGCAGAGGGGCATGGCCAGCACTGTGACGTCTCGTGTACAGACACAGAGCTGCTCTCTCCTGCATGCCACACTTGTGCACGAATCATCATCAGGTTCTTGGTTCTAGGCTGTTCACACTTTTTCATCGCAATTTGTGTTAGCTCGTCATTCTTAATTCGCAAGACAGTTTGTTTCATCTGTGGTGAATATACAGTGTTAAAGCAACAGCAGAATATTACAGACTTTGTGAAAAAAGTATACTTTGCATACTTTGGACTAAAAATTGGAGATCAAGATAAAGTCTGGGCGCCTCATAAAGTGTGCAAACGGTGTGTTGAGGACCTCCGAAACTGGTTCAAGGGTAAGAAAAATTCTTTCCGTTATGGGATTCCTATGGTATGGCGAGAGCAAAAGAACCATAGTGACGACTGTTACTTTTGTTCATGCGATGTGAAAGGGTTTAATTCCAAATGGAAGCATTCCATTTCATACCCCAATCTTCACTCGGCAATTCGTCCCATCCCCCATGGCACAGATATACCAGTACCCAAGCCCCCTGCTACCTTGGAAGAGATACCTAGCTCTGATGAAGGTGAAGTCATACCTGAACCAGATGATGAATCAAGTTCTGACTTTGAAGATGATACAAGACCAAAATTGTTTTCTCAGGAGGCGATGAAAGATTTGGTAAGAGACTTGAATCTTCCCAAAGATGCCGCTGGGTTACTCGGATCAAGGCTGAAAAGCAGGAATTTATTGTTGCCAGGAGTGTCATCTTCATGGTTCAGACATCGTGAAAAGGAGTTCGTTCCTTACTTCGCCCAGGAAGACAAGTTGGTTTATTGCATCGATGTCGAAAGTCTGATGGGTCAATTTAAAATCCAATATGATTCAGAGAAATGGCGTCTTTTTATAGATTCTTCAAAAAGTCGTCTTAAAGCAGTTTTACTCCACAACGGTTTTTACGCTTCCATACCTGTAGGTCATTCCGTACACTTGAAGGAAACCTACGAGAACTTGGAAGTGTGTGGGGACTTGAAGGTTTTGTGCATGCTGCTCGGGCAATAAGCTGGGTATACCAAATATCTTTGTTTTCTGTGTCTATGGGACAGTCGAGACCGACAAAATCACTGGACCAAGAAGAGTTGGCAGCCGAGGGTGCTAACAGTCGGTGAAAAAAATGTCCTCCGAGAAACTTTGGTACCTTCCCATAAAGTTCTTCTACCACCTCTCCACATAAAATTGGGATTGATGAAGCAATTCGTAAAATCACTTCCAAGAGATGGAGAATGCGTCAAATACTTGGTCACCAAGTTTCCAGGCTTGTCGGAGGCAAAATTGAAGGAAGGTGTGTTCGGACCAGACATTAGAAGGCTTATAGTTGATCAAGAGTTTGTCAATACCATGACGGATCCTCAAAAAGAAGGGTGGATTGCATTTAAAGAAGTCGTACAGAAATTTTTAGGCAATAAAGATCCTCACTACAAAAAGATCGGACGAATGCTGAAAGCATTTCAAGCTTTAGGTTGCCTGATGAGTTTGAAAGTGCATTTCCTCCAGTCCCACCTTGACTACTTTCCTGAAAATTTGGGAACTGTGAGTGAGGAACAAGGTGAACGATTCCACCAAGACATTAAAGAGATGGAAAGGAGATACCAGGGAAAATGGAGCATTACAATGATGGCAGACTACTGTCGGATGCTTCAGAGAGACATTTCAGATGCTACTCACAAGCGTAAATGCACCAAGAGGAGCCTCACAAGGAAGAAGAATCGAGTTTAGTGTGTGTAGGTGAGCTCATTTCAGTTCAAAAAAGGATTTTTATGAAAATATTGTAATAAAACTTTAATTTTATATGTCTATTTCCATTTATTTTGAGGTATTGCCTTATTTAACATAGTTACCTAAATTGTCAGGAAACGTGATGTCCTATGACAAAATGAAGATCATTTTTGGATTCAGCGCACCAAAAAACATAAAGATTATGTGGAATAACCAAAACAGCTCTTAAAAAACAATTTTTTGCAGACCTGTGTATTAGAATCCAATCTTAAACAGCTAAGCTTACCAAGGTAATCTCATTAACAATTTTTTCAGTTTGCTGAATCTTGCATTTAAATTATAGATAGAATACGAGATATCTAATTCTTCTATGCCTAACAGCAACATACATTAAAGCAATGCACAAACATGCCGCAGTTCACTGCATCCAAAAACACACACACAATCTGGACAACCTGGAATAGAAACATTTAAAGGACATGACTTTCAGAAGTTACAGTAACAAACTCAAGTAACTTGTCTTGGGACACTGATTGCCTTGGATAAGCTGACAGAGTGGCCCAACAAAGATCTGTTTCACCAAATAGGCTTCATCAGTGGCAAAATCGTTGTTACAAATGGTAAGAATAGTGATAACACGCCACCCCTTAACACGCTATCAAGTATGAACACGTAAACCTTACCAATGGATGTACATACTATAAATACAGTCTGTAAATAGATGTAAATTGTTGTACATAGTTACCATCAGTTGAAATCCAAGTTAATCTACCCTGTTCATTGTAAGTGCTTTGCTTTGACTGCACAAATCTGTTATATGTAAACCGCGCTGATTTTTAAGAGTGCGGTATATAAGAACAATAAATAAATAGTGTGTGACATCAATACTGACTAGGGATTAAGGTTTTATGTACTTTAGGCAAAAGATTAAAAGCTGGAACTTTATGAAATGAAGGCTTTAGAAAAGTCAATTCTCTCTTCGATAGGAAATGACTCATAAGCTGCTGTTGTCAAAACCTTAACCTCATGTTGAATATTTGGAGGGGGGTCAGCTTCAAGTTTACAAAAATGATCTATATTTGTTCAGTTTCATAAGTTTCCATTTCTGTCACTACCATGGCACCACCTTTATTGGTTCTTAATCAAATGACCATGTTGCAACTTTCTCAAAGCCAATTTCTCAGCCCTAGATAAATTTAGTTGAGGTTTCAGCATATATTTTTCAAATTCTGAGATACTGTGTAACACTAATTGTTTAAAAGTTGACAAAGCAGGATCAATTGAACCTGGAGGTGTCCACAGATTTCAACTGTACCACCAAAGGGTCCATCCCAGATATCTCCATACCTGCAAAAAAGATGAGGCACTTTTACTGCTGAAGGTTTGAGATAATAGTCAACATCCTCAGAGGCTGCTTGTTGAAATTCTTTACTTTTTTTGAATATGAGTAATCCAGCTATGTTTTGAAGTAGCTTGCGATAAGTTTAACATTCACTTCCTTGATGTGCAAGTTAGCAAAGAAATGAATGGTTCTTAGTGCTGTTTTTTGGGCAATTGCTGCTGCTACTGCTGTCTGCCCTGGAGAGAGACACCAGTGGCAGCAATGGGTATGGGGGTCCTTCCCCCATCCCCTCCCAGAGGCCAGCATTCTAGGAGACTGCCTAGTTTACCTAATGGTAGCGCCAGTCCTGCTCTCAGCGCCCACCAGACATCTCCTAGTGTCTTAGTTCTTTGTGTTGCTGTTGCAGCTGCACCTGCACTAAAAAAAAAAAAAAAAAGCCAAGCTGCTTTTTCACTGCGATGGGCTCTCTGCAAGGGGCTTGAGCCATATGATGAAGCTTCAGCTCCTTGCAGACAGCCGATCAAAGTGGAGGAAAATAAACTAGGTATTTCATGCACCAGTGCTGCCTCAGACACCACTCGGGCATGAAATTCTAGACTCCATGGCAGTCTGACACCTAGCATTTGCAAAGCCTTGGCTTATCCTAAATATTTCATGATGAAAATCCAAACAGCAGTTGTAAATGTTTTCACTGAACAAAGCTAGACTTCATCAAAGGGTGCCATTGCTGTTTCGGTAACAGTGCCTGCTTCGAAGACTCGCTTGTTTTTTAAGAAAACTCACTGACGCTTAATTTGCTTGATTTTAGTAATTGGGTTCTTTGTCAGAAGCCGTGCAAAGTGATCGCTATTTATCACACTGATATGATAGCTCTTTAACTTTACTAGATTTTAGACATTTTTTTTGAAAACCCTCTTTTCTACTTCAGTGTCCAGCAGGTGATTTGTGGTAAGTTATCAATTACCACATCTGACAAACATATGAAGTGTTTTATGAAAAGTTTTCTGGCATGAGCATGTAACCTAGAGTTCTGTTCTAGTAATTAAGCTTTATGGACTAGCTTTTTGGGCGTGGGAGGCTTTACATACATAATCAGATAATAGTGGCGCAATAAAAAATGTTTTAACACTCCAGTACTAAGAATAACAAACATCCCAAAGTATCCTGAGTTCCAGATTCAGTATGGCAGCGAATATTCCAAAAGCTAAAAGGAAATTACTAAGCATGAGCTGAGCCATACTGTTTGTAAGAAGAGGTTTTACATTACTCTTGAGCTCACTATTTTCAAAATGTAATTGTATATGAAATGCATGGATACTTACAGGGACTATCAGTTCCTCATCTCACATTAACCAAGCATGTGGAAGAATATTTGTCACCTAGTGGTCACACAAGAAAAAGATACATAGATACCAGTTTGTGACCAGATTTTCCGGTCCAGAATATTTGCTGTTCTAACAGCTGTTTGTCCTTTGGCTCCTTTCATAGGAAACAGGTTTTGGCTACTAAAGCTGAAGCGGAAAAGGATGGTGTAAAGGTTCCCACCACCCTGGCTGAGTACTGCATCAAAACTAAAGTGCCTTCCAATGATAACAGTTCAGACTTGCTTTATGACGACTTATATGACGATGACATTGATGATGAAGATGAGGAGGAGGAAGATGCCGACTGTTATGATGATGATGATTCTGGGAATGAGGAGTCGTGACCTGCTGAGAACAGGCCCTTCCCCCAACCCTAGCCCCCCCTTCTCCCTTGCCCTGCATACTCAGGCTGAAAAGGAGTAGCAGTAACCTAGCAACAGTCCAGCAAAAAAATATATGTATGGGGATAAAAAAAAAAAAAAGAAAACTGTTTGCTGCTGTCTCCTGTTGTGTGATTTCAGTTTGCTCCTTTTCTTTTTTATGGACCTCTCGATGGGGAGCACGCCAGGAGGTGGAGGACCGCTCTGCAGAATGTTGATGAATTCTTTGCATTCTTTAACCCCTTCATCACTGTATTATGATTCTTTGGTTTTGTTTTTTTGTTTTTTTTTAAGAAATTTTCCCTTTCCACGTTCAAAAAAAATTGCACAACAAAAGTGAGTTCTTGGGGTTTATTTTTGCGTTGGAGCCATTGAGGGCCTGAACGCTTATGTCTCACAATAGAATGTGTACTACAAGCATTTTTGAAGCTGGGAGCCCGCATGAATGCTGGGTCTAGATCTTATGTGCAAAGTTTGGTTGCAAAAATAAAACAGTAAAGTAAAGCAGAAAATTTTGCCAAGGTTTAGCTGATCCATTTACTATAACATAGTGTGCTCATTTTATAAACTAGTGCTGGTGAATGTTTTAGGGGTGGTTTTTTTTGTTTGCTTCTCCTTTAAGATGTGGGGTGGAGAGTGGTAAGCTACTGTGTTAAGCATAATGGAATGTTACTGGAAGGTACAGTATTCCTTTTAAAAACATATACATATATATCTGTGCAGATAGATATATATCTATATCTACATATTTCTGCTATAGTTGAGGCCCAGAGAGGTGATGCATTCTTTTATTTAATGTTTGTAATGATTGTCAATTTGAGCCCTGAAATAAACATTTGATACTTGCATATTTTCTCCAGCTGAGCCCTTTGGTTGGTTGCTGTTTGTCTAATGTTTTAAAAAAGAAAATCATGGTTCTGCTCCTGAAAACATGCTTAAGAATGTGGCATGTCAAGAGAAACAAATTGGACTGTTTCTGTGAAGTGTGTCAAAAGGTCCTGGTCTCATAGGTTGAATTTGTCACTATTTCCTAAATAATATAAAGCTGTTTTGGCTCTGATCAGAACTTTCTGCTGCAACGTAAAAGCTATCAAGTAGCAGCATACATTTAAAGAGGTGTTGAAGGGTGAAACACAGTCTGGTAGAACATGTCATGTGCTTTCCTGAAGGGTGTATCTGTCGCCTTAGCAAGTTTCTAATTCCTTGTGCAATATAGTCATGTGTGCAGCCCTTGACAAATTTTCTCGGAATCTTGAAGTCCACTTTAAAAATTTAGGAGCTTGATGCCGAGATCCGGGTTGAAGTGCTACCTGCCTGCCCCCCTCCCCCAGGGTGTATCACAGCTTCTTTTTTAGGGTCTGATTTACTGTTTTCCTACTTTAATTGAGATTTTCCTCATAGAATCAGGTCCTTCCTAACTGTCTCTCCAGGCCAGTCCAGGGGATGTAAGGTGTTCAGTCCCCTTCAGCAGCTGAGGACTGGAAACAGAGCTTTGCTGACACCCTATCTAGCTCCCTCTAGTGCCAGCAGCTCAGTCTTCAGTCCTCAGCAGCTGGATAGGACGTAGGATAGCTAGCTCCCTCAACACAGACATGGTAGAGGTTTAAAAAAAAAATTGCAACCCAGAGAAACAGCAGTAAAATACAGCGGCACAGCTGGCTTGCCCTAGCGGGGGCAGTAAGACCGGCAGCCTTTGTTGATCGGCAGGGGAACTTGCGTAGAGGTCAGTAGAGGCAGAGCCTGCCTCGTGGAAGCTGACAGGCCGAATCTGCCCGGAACAGTGGTGCCTGGGAGCCCCTGAGCACACATTCTGCCTCAGCCGCCTGGGATTGTTTTCTTCTGTCCTCGCTAGCAGTGAGGGAGGGAGTGTGTGAAGTCAAGCGGGATACCGAAAGGTGAGCTTTGCCTTTTTTGCCGGTAGTGTGAGGAGATTGTTGGAGCACTTGAGTTTGGTGTTTTGTTCGCTGAGAGCGCATGCTGCCGACTCCGGCGGCTTGTGCACAGTGTGGAAGTGGACGCGGATTAGCCGGTCCCGGGCTCTGCCGCATATGTTTTCGGCAGGGGAGTTCGGTGGCGCGCACTCTCTCAGAAGCCATGGGGACCCCAAGTTAGGATCAGGGGACAGTTCAGGGAAGCCTCAGGCTCCTGTAGAAAAAGCAGGAACAGCGGCCATTTTGTTGGAGCCAGCCGTTTCTCCCGCGCTGGGAAAGCCTCAGAAGTCTCAGAAAAGAGCGGAGAAAAGTAAATCTAAGGGAAAGAAACCACTACAGGCTGCTCAAGAACCACAGAAATCCTTAGCTGGGCTGCCAGAATCTGTGGAATCTGATTTCAACGGATTTTATTTTCTTTGCACAGGGCCTATTGTATTAGGGCCTGCTTCTGCTTAAGTAATGAAGTCTTTCCCAGCCTATCAGGCTGTCTGACTGGCGGCTTACGGGTGGAAGAGGATCCGGGAGAGGGGTCCTCTAAAATGGCTCTGGCTCTAGATCCAGGCTCAGACTGGGTTGGTCAGCAGGAGTCTGAGCTTCGGGGTACAGAACAAGGAGAACTCCTTTCGGACTCGGGCCTGGGTCTCTGGGCAGGAGAGAGAGAGGAGGGTGAGATTCTTCCGGGGGAAGATCCAAACTTGTTTAGTGTTTCGTAAGGAGAGCTGGGGGCGCTCATAGCGCATACACTTACGGCACTCAACATAGCTCTGCCAGTAGTCCAGGAAGAACCGCTGGAGGATCCTCTGCTCCAGGGGTTTAAAACAGAACAGTTTTCCCATTCATAGGGTAACTAAACAAATGGTGGAGTCAGAATGGGAGTGCCCGGAGGCTACCTTACAAGGTAGCAGAGCCATGGGTCGTTTGTATCCCATCCCTCAAGAAGAGAGGGACCTTCTGCACATGCCCATGGTGGATGCATTGGTCTCGGTGGTTACAAAGAAGACGACTATTCTGGTTGAAGGGGGCGCTGCCCTTAAAGATTTGCAGGATCGGGAGCTCAAGGCTATTCTCAAGCAGGCGTTTGATGCCGGCGCTCTGGCTCTACAGACCGCTATTTGTGGGGCCTATGTCTCTTGAGCCTCTATCAGGTGGCTTCAGGGAAACAAATCTTCTGAGAGAGGAGTCTGTCTCCTCGGAAGGAGCAAAGTTGGAATCAGCAGTGGTCTATTTGGCGGATATGTTTTATGATCTCATGAGGATATCGGCCAAGTCTATGGCTTCCATGATTGTGGCTCGTCGGGTTTTTTGGCTAAGAAATTGGGCGGTGGGTGCATCATCGAAGGCGCATCTCAGTAAACTCCCCTATAAGGGCAAGCTTCTCTTTGGGGAAGCCCTGGAGAAGATTGTGAAGGACTTGGGTGATTCCAAAGGCGGGCGTCTGCCTGAGGACAGATCAAGAGGTCAAAGACCAGGGGGTCCGCAGAGGGACCAAGGCAGAGATTTCCGGAGGTTTCAAACACCTCGGTATGCGCCCTATCAATGAGGTCGGTTTATGTCCAGGGGACAGACCTATCAGGGGGCATGCGGGTTTGGCAGGGGCTATTTCTCGTCCCAGTCAACTCCGTCCAAGAAACCACAATGAAGGTTGACAGATCCAGCCAGAGGTTCCAATAGGAGGAAGGTTACAGAAGTTCTACTCCGCCTGGGCCAAAGTTACAACCGACCAGTGGGTTCTAGAGGTAGTCTGCGAGGGATACACCCTAGAATTCGATATGCTACTGACAGATGTGTTCGTAATGTCTCCCTGCAAGGCACAGTCGAAACGGGAGGCGGTACAGGCGACGCTGCAGCATTTGCTTCAGCTGCAAGCAGTGGTTCCAGTCCCATTAGATCAGTATGGGTTAGGTCGGTACTCGATTTATTTCGTGGTCCCCAAAAAGGAAGGTTCTTTTCGGCCTATTCTCGATCTCAAGGGCATGAACCGCTGCTTGCGGGTGTCGCACTTCCAGATGGAAACTCTCCGGTCTGTCATAGCGGCGGTAAAGCCAGGAGAGGTGCTGTCTTCCATAGATCTGTCAGAGGCCCATCTGCACATTCCAATCAGACAGGATCGTCAAAGATTCTTGCATTTTGCTGTACCTATGGGTCATTTTCGGTTCCGGGCCTTGCCATTCGGGCTGGCTGCAGCGCCGTGTACCTTCACAAAGGTGATGGTGGTGGTCGCGGCGGCTCTCCGGCAGGAGGGCATTAGAGTACATCCCTATTTGGATGATTGGTTGATTCGGGCGGAGTCCGAAGTGGAATCTCTCAAGGCAACCAGGAGAGTGGTAGACTTCCTAGAGCGGCTTGGCTGGGTAGTCAATCAAGAAAAAAGTCAGTTGCAACTGGCACAGCAGTTGGTGTATTTATTTATTTTATTTATTTATTTTAGTTTCTTATATACCGCACTATTTGGTATCAGCGCGGTTTACATGGAACAACGAACAATAATGAAACAAATGTTATGTTTTACAGAGAACAGGGAAATACAACTTGGATAACTTAGGGGAAACATGCACATCAACTATTTACATATGTAACAGTAAGCTTCTGAGAATGGATTATGAACCACCTATGGATAGATATTAAGAATAGGGACTGTGATACAAAGGTTTCTAGAGGAAGAGGTGTGGCTATGGTGGAGTATGGTTGATCTGGTAATGTTGTATAAATAAGTAGTGTTTGAGTGCCTTCCTGAATTGTGTGAGATCGGTAATGGCTCCTTGTTCAATACGCAGGCCGGGTTGGTGTTTCTACCCGAAGGCAGAGTACAGAAGCTGATCGCGCAGGTGAGAAAGTTTTTAGGATTGGAGGCACCAACAGCGTGGCGCTACATGCAGCTGCTGGGCTTGATGGCGGCGTACTTGGAGCTTGTACCGTGGGCCAGAGTGTGTATGAGGCCACTGCAGCGGGCGCGCCTGTCCTGGTGGTCGCCGCAAGCTCAACCATTGTCGCAAAGGTTGGTGTGTCCAGCAAGCGTAAAGGTCAGCTTGGAGTGGTGGCTAGTAGAGGACCATATGAAGGCAGGCGTGCTGCTACTGCGGCCCAATTGGCTGCTGGTCACCACGGATGCAAGTCTCGCCGGATGGGGGGCTCATTGTTTGGCACGGGTAGTGCAGGGCACCTGGACGTTGGAGGAAGCCCAATGGTCAATCAATCGCCTGGAGTTACGGGCAGTAAGGTTGGCGCTACTGGAGTTTGAGAGTCTGGTTTCCCCCGCAAGGCAGTGCACGTTTTCTCCGACAATGCGGTGACGGTGTCTTATATCAATCGGCAGGGAGGCACAGGCAGCGTGGCCTTGTTGGAAGAGAGCCAGCTGTTTCAATGGGCAGAATGTCATCTCTTGGCCTTGTCAGCAGCCCATGTAGCGGGAAAGGACAACGTGCAGGCTGATTAGCTCAGTCGTCATACGTTAGACCCCGGAGAGGGGGAGCTGAATGCGGCGGTTTTTCACGATATCACGAGGCGTTGGACGTCCGATCATGGACTTGATGGCCACTCTTGACAATGCAAAGGCGTCGCGTTTCTTCAGCAGACACAGGGAACACATGTCGGAAGGGCTCAATGCTCTGGTGCAGCCCTGGCCGAGCAACAGGCTACTTTGTGTTCCCACCGTGGCCGATGATCCGTCAGATGATCCTTCAGAGAATAGAGGACCACCGCGGGAGGGTGATTCTTATTGCCCAAATTGGCCGCAGCGGTCATGGTATGCGGATCTCATGCGGCTGCTAGTGGATCGACCGTGGAAACTGCCCAGTCATCCCAACTTGTTGGTCCAGGGACTGGTTTTGATGCCGCAGGTGGATCGGTTCTCGCTTACGGCTTGGCTCTTGAGCGGGCAGGATTGTGACGCTGTGGCTACGCTCTGGAGGTCGTAACAACGATGTTATGGTCTAGAAAGTGGTCTACGGCCTTGTTGCGCATTTTTGAAGGCTGGTGTGTAGAGGGACATTGAGCCTTTCAGCTCAGTGTTGCCTGACTTGTTGCTGTTCCTACAGGGGAGTCTAGATAAGGGCCTCGCTTGGAGTTCTCTGAGGGTGCAGTTAACTGCACTGGCTTGTTATAGGGGAAAGGTGCATGGCACCTCCTTGGCCTCACACCCAGATGTGGTTCGCTTTTTTAGAGCAGTTAAACTATTACGACCTCCCGTGAGGCAGGTGGTTCCCCCCTGGGATTTGAACTTGGTGTTGGAGGTGCTGATAGAGCCGCCCTTTGAGCCGGTGGCGAAGGTTGGTCTGAGAGAACTATCATGGAAGACAGTTTTCCTGGTGGCATTGTGTTCGGCAAGAAGGGTTTCTGATCTTCAGGCACTCTCATGTAGAGCACCTTTCCTACAGTTTTCAGAAGAAAAGGTGGTGTTACGGACAGTGCCCTCTTTTTTTTTTTTTTTTTTTTTGCCAAAGGTGGTGGTATCTAGGTTTCATGTGAATCAAACAATTTCACTTCCGACTTTTCCAAGGCTTGGGGGGGGGGGGGGGCAGAGCCGTAACAGGCTCTTTGGAAGCTAGATATTGGCTGAATCCTTAGGAAGTATCTTAAGAGAACGGAGTCCTTTCGTAAAACTGACCGGTTGTTTGTGATTTTTGGAGTTTTGCGAAAAGGGGAGGCTGCCTCCAAAGCCTCGATTGCCAGATGGGTGAAGCAGGCTATTGGAGCAGCCTATTATGCATGGGGTAGACTTCCTCCTGCGGGGCTTCGGGCTCATTCTACTCATGGTCAAGCTGCATCTTGGGCAGAGTCTGCCCTGGTACCTCCAGTGGATATTTGCCGAGCAGCGACGCAGTCTTCACTGCATACCTTTGCAAAATACTATCGCTTAGATGTGCAGGCTAGGGGGGATGCCAAATTTGGAGCTTCTGCTATCTTGGCAGGGCTTCATGGTCCCTCCCGATATTAGGTACTGCTTTGGTACATCCCTGCATTCCCTGGACTGGCCTGGAGAGACGATTAGGAAGGAGAAATTAGACCTTACCTGCTAATTGCTTTTCCTTGAGTTCTTTCCAGGCCAGTCCAGGGCCCACCCAGTCAGTGGTGCAAGGCGGCTTACAGCAGAAGGGGCGATGACTGTGGAGGCAGATATTGCGTGTTTGAAGGGCATGGGAGTTCCATTGGGATTTTTTGGCAGTCAGTTTCTGCCGGATGGCTCTACCTGTTGCTGGTTCCTGGGGCAGCAAGTAAAAAAAAAATAATCAAAAGGATGAAGAAGGAAATTCATTGAACAGTAGTTTAGGTTACCGGTTAGGGGATTGGAGAGGTATAGAAGGTCTGTAAAGTGGGGTATGCCCATTGGTTTTTTTGTTGTTCTTGGTTACATTTTTGTTGGGAGCTGCTTTGACAATAGTAGACTGAGCTGCTGGTACTAGAGGGAGCTAGATAGGGTGTCAGCAAAGCTCTGTTTTCAGTCCTCAGCTGCTGAAGGGGATTGAACACTCTACATTCCCTGGACTGGCCTGGAGAGAACTCAAGGAAAGACAATTAGCAGGTAAGGTCTAATTTCTCCTTAAATGTGCTGTTGCACAGTGCCAACAGAAGGCAATGACCCTTTTCCTTCTGCCCCCTCCTACCACCCCCATGAGCATGCTGCCAGCAGTTTATTGGTGACCCTTTATAGCTGTGCTTGATGCAATGTCTTTTTTTCTGCTTCATACTACTACTTATGCAGTGCTGTACATAGACATGGGAGATTGTAAGCTCTGTTGAGCAGGAACAATCTATGCAAGACAAATTAGAACGAAGGGGTTCATGTGTAACCATGGCCTGGTAATGTGAAGCAAAAAAAATCTCATAGCCCCTTCCTGTCTCCATTTCCTGTCAGCTTGCTGTTTTAGAGCTGCATTGAAAACTGCACACTTATCTTTACTTAACTTAAGCCACTAGGTGAAGGAAGTTTGGGCTAATCTTGCAGTTTCAAGTCTTGTGAAACTTAAACTGCAAGATCTACCTGAACTTCCTTTACTGCATGGCTCAAGCTGCTTGGAGAGAACTAATCGTGGAGGTAAAATTAGCTGTGTGCCACTTTCACTGCAGTACTGGTGCACACCAAAACCATCAGGGGCATGAAGTCCCAGGTGCCAGGGTGCAATTTCTAGGCACCATAGCAGCCTAGCATCTGGATAAGTCAAACCCTGTTATGCTGTGAGCTTTTATTTGACCCAACAAAGGTTAAAGTGCAGCCAGCTGGTGGCATGCAAATGTAGAACAGTGGGATTGGGGGTTTAGGTGGGGTGAAAGTTTGTATTTCACCTATGAATTGAAACTTTGTTATATGAAGTTAAAGGATCTAAGAAAGGGATATTCAACATGATTAACACAGCAGACCTGCTAACAGCATTAATTGCTGTCACCGGGATATTCAGTAGCACTAACATAGTGCCACTGATTATATCCATGTATGCTACCACTGCATGTCCTGATACTAACCAGCTAGCACTGGAGTGTGCTGTGGGTGGAGCAGAGGTGGCACCCAGTGATAAGCGTGTAGTGGTGATATTGAGCTGCTGCCTGGTTATTATTAAGTGGGGAAAGTTACCTGAAAGGGTGACTTAACTTTAGCTGCAGAGGTTAACCAGGCAGTGGCTTAATATTGCCACTGCTTGGTTAGCTTCCTGCTTCTTCATCTAACCCATATATTCAGTGCCGGTGGCCAGATATGGCCCTGCATTGAATATCCGGGTGTTAGTTTCAGTGGTAACAGCTAGCCACTGAAATTATGCTAACCATCGCTTCCACTGAATATCCCCTCCCCCCCCCCTTACTTTATTGGTGTTAGGACCTAAACACTTGGGGGGCTTATTCGTGCCGGCTTTCCCCTCCTGTCTAACTTTCCTGCCGGTTATGCGGAGAAGTTAGATGGGGGCGGCACGGGGGTAGAGAGTGGGTGGGCAGTCACTGGCCCTTAACATACAGGGCTGATTCTAATGTCGGCCCTGTATGTCCAGGGCTGGCAAAATGGCCTGGGAAGTTATTCCACCTCCAAGGTAGAGTAACTCCCCTGGTCGTGTTCTTTTAAGTGGCCCTGGGCGTGGAAGGGACTGGGGGGGACAGAGTTAAGTCCCCGCAGCCGATCCTGGCCTTAGGAGTCCGGGTCGGGCTGCAGAGAATTAACGCTTTTAGCAGCAGCCGACCATCGTGGCTTTTAAATGGAGCAGCGGTACTGTGGCAACAGGATGCCATGGTGCTCCGGTTCCATTTAAAAGCCCTGGCTGAGTTAGCTGGGACTGAATCGCAGTCCTGGCCTTCATGTACAGGCCTGTTTGAGATTCTGATCCCCTGGGGCTAGCTGTGCCCCACAGGATCAGAATCACAATCTCCTTTGTACGTCTGGGTCAGCCCGGATGTACATTGGGATCAGAATCGAGCCTGGGTCTCTAATTGGCATTTGGAAGATATTTGTTATTAAAGGAACGCCAACACTTAAATAACTTCCCTTCCATGGGTTTCTCTGTATGGATTAGCTGATCTCCAGGAACAAGCAGGAATGAGTCATCACATATGGGTACGTCGGTACCGACTGAGCTTGCGCGGGAACGCTCCCCAGCTTCCCAAAAAGGAAAGCTTTTGGGAGCATCCCACAGCGCCTGCGCGCTGCCTTCCCGCCTTTCCTAACCAACTCGCCTCAGTTCTTCTTTGCCGCGGAGCCAGCAGGTTGAGCCCTGTCACCGCTGAAGAAGTTCTTTATTTTATTTTATTTCTTTGGTCGCGTGTCTGCCTTCCCCGACTCCGGACCGGTACCGCCGGTCTTTTTCTTTCTTTCTTTAAAAAAAAAAAAAATCTATACTTTCCTCACTTAGTGTATTTTTCTTCTTGGGCCTCAGGGCCCACAAGAAAATTTCCCTCATGGAAATACCAGCCTCTGGGTTCAAAAAATGCACTAAGTGTAGCGGTACTATTTCTGTTACAGATACCCATGAATGGTGTCTTAAATGTTTGGGTCCTGAACACTCCATTCCGGATTGTCCGTCCTGCTCTCTAATGTCTAAACGGGGTTTACAGAACCGAGCAGCTAAGCTCCATGTGCTGTTTCCCGCCGATGCAGCGTTGGTAGCATCGACATCTTCCAGGTCTTCTTCTCCTGATGGATCTCAGGTAACCAAACATAAACCTAGCAGGTCCTCGAAGGGTAGATCTCCCTCTAAGCATCGAGATGCCTCCGGGCTTACCCTCGAGGATCCTGCACCAGCCAAACAACCCCGGCGGGAAGCTCCGGCTTCCAAAGCTCCTCCTATGGGGTTACAGGTTGACATCGATGGCACGGCCTCGACCGATCACCTGTTAGAATGCTCTGGGGTACCGGCACAATCTCCCGGTACCGATTTCCAGGCATTCATGGCGTCGATGGATCAGAATGTTCTGTCCATGCAGCGGGCTATCACGGCCTTCATTCAAGCTGTGACGCCGATGGTACCACAACAAACTCCATTGTCGGTATCGGCTCCGGTACCGGCACCAGCGCCGATACCGGTACCGACTGCATCGACATCGACCAGGATACCGGTTGCAGCGGTTCCTTGTCCAGGGCTACTTCTCGGTACCGATCCGGTACCGAGGACGCCCGATGTCGATTCCGCTCGATACGCATATCGAGCGTTAGAAGAGCACCCTGACAGGTGATATTTCGATTCCTCTGGTGATTCTGATTCATCAGATGAGTCTCCTGAAGTATCCATAGCCCTTCCTGAAGAGCCTTCTTCTCCAAAAAGAAGAATGTCTCCTCCAGAGGACTTGTCCTTTCAAGACTTCATAAGAGAAGTAGCTAAAGGACTTTCTATTTCAGTAAGCTCTGAATCAGAGCCTAGAGCAAAAAAATTGGATATTTTAGGCTATTCTAAGGCTCCTAAAGAGGCAGTCACCTTACCAATTCATGAGATTCTTCATGAACATATGATTGATCTATGGGAGACTCCTCTCACTCTCTCTCCTCATTCTCGCAGATTGGACACTATGTATCGTGTTCCTCCCTGTCCTGGATTTCATAAAACTCAGCTTCCTCACCATTCCATTGTGGTGCAGTCAGCTATGAAAAGGATAAAGAGTACAAAAAGACACACTTCTGCTCCTCCAGGAAGAGAATGCAGGACCTTGGATGCTTTTGGTAGGAAAATCTTCCAAGCCAGTATGCTTATTGCCAGAATCAACTCATATAGTCTTTACATGGGTATGTTTCTAAAAGAAGTTGCAGAAAAGCTGCACACTTTCCTCCCTTTTCTTCCAGAGGATAAAAGGGAGGAATTCCTCATTTGGCTTAAGCATACCCAAGACATTTCAAAGTTTTCCAACAGGGCAGCCTTTGACTCCTTTGAAGGTGCCAGCAGAGCTTCGGGCATTGCCATAACTGCTCGCAGAATTGCTTGGCTCCAGGCTTCTGATTTAGAACCCTGGGTTCAAGATGGCTTAGGAAATCTTCCCTGTACAGGTGAAAACCTATTTGGCAAAGAATGGCAAATAAAAGCCACTCAAATGGATGCAGAAAACTCTGCTCTGGATAGACTTTCAAAGTCAACCTCCATTCCTGCCAAGAAAAAGCCTTTTAAAAAGTCTTTCTTTAAAAAGGGCAGATTTCCTTCTACTTCTGGCCAACAATCTTCTACAGGTCGCTTTACCACTAAGCGTCAGCAACCTAAACAGGCCAGGCCTAAGCCTACAGGGGCTGCTGCAACTCAGCAGACCCAACCTCCTCAGGGTTTTTGACTTGATGCTAGAGAACTTAGCCTTTCAGGCTCTAAAGCAGCCAGAGCCTCTCGCCATTCCAGGAAGGTTGGCTCGTTTTGCTCCAAGATGGGAGCAAATAACATCAGAGCAGTGGACCCTCTCCATCATAAGAGAGGGGCTACAAGCTTCATTTCTCAGACCTTCCTCCCCACACCATGGTGAGACACTTCAATTCTCCCACATCTCTTCTCGACCTTCTAGGTCAAGAGGTAGCTACCCTTCTTGCCCAAGGGGCAATAGAAGAAGTTCCTCTTCTTCATCAAGGGTCAGGGTTCTACTCCCCCTATTTTCTCATTCCAAAGAAGACAGGGGGATACAGGCCCATCTTAGATCTCAGAGAATTGAACAAATTTCTATGCAAGGAGAAGTTCAAGATGCTTTCTCTGGGCACTCTCCTTCCATACCTTCAAAGTCAGGATTGGCTTTGTTCTCTAGATCTCAAGGATGTGTACACACATGTCCTCATCCATCCCTCTCACAGAAGATTCCTACGGTTTCTTTTCCAGGGAAAACATTACCAATACAGAGTCCTTCCTTTCGTTCTGGCCTCTGCTCCAAGAGTGTTCACCAAATGCATGGCAATAGTTGCTGCATTTCTACGCACTCTAGGAATATTTGTCTTCCCATACCTGGACGACTGGCTCATCCGAGCTCCATCCCAGTCAGAGGCCCAGGTTTTCCTGGACCGCACAAGGCGCATTCTGCAGTATCTGGGACTTGTGGTAAACCTCCCAAAGTCTCAGCTCACCCCTACTCAGTCCCTAGAATTCATAGGGGCCTGGTTGGATACTACTACTGCAAGGGCCTACCTTCCTCAGGCCCATTGCCAACGTCTAGTGCAGTTAGCCTCCCAGATTCAGTCAAAGAGCCACTTAACTGCCCGGGAGATGCTACAACTGCTAGGCCACATGGCTTCCACAGTACATGTGGTACCCTATGCTCATGAGAGCAGCTCAATGGACTTTGTCCACCCAGTGGACTCAAGCTTCAGGAGCTCTCTCAGACCAAATAGCGACCACCAAACGTCTCTTTTGGTCTCTCCAATGGTGGATGTCCACTCAAAATCTGTTGCTGGGGTCCCCCTTCCAACAGTTGTTGCCCCAAGCAACCCTCACAACAGATGCCTCCCAAACAGGTTGGGGGGTTCATCTACAAGACCTCTCCACTCAAGGCACTTGGTCCCCACAGGAGACCTCTCTTCATATCAACCACTTGGAACTTCGAGCAGTTTTTCTAGCTCTCAAGGTCTTTCATACCCTCCTCAGCTACAAGACAGTCCTCATTCATACGGACAATCAAGTAGCCATGTTTTACATAAACAAGCAAGGAGGAACTGGCTCTCTGTCGCTTTGCAACGAAGCTTTGATTATGGGCCTTCGCCAGAGAGCATCAAATCCATCTCCTGGCAGTATATCTCCCAGGAATCCAAAAACTCTTGGGCAGACAGACTCAGTCGAGTTCTGCTTCCACACGAATGGTCCCTGCATATGGATCAGGTACTCAGAATCTTCTAAGAATGGGGAACCCCGGACATAGACCTCTTTGCAAGTCCGTGGAATGCCAAACGTCTCCGCTTCTGTTCCAGAATTCCGTGTCAGGGAGTTCAGGCCAAGGATGCCTTCCTCCTTCATTGGAGTCAGGGCTTCCTGTATGCCTTTCCACCCATTCCCTTGATTCCCAAGACTGTTCAAACTCCAGAGGGATCAAGGATCTATGATCCTCATAGCTCCACGCTGGCCACGCCAAGTGTGGTACCCTCTACTTCTGCATCTCTCCCAAGCCCCCTCCCTGGACTTGGGAGCTGCTCCAGACCTTCTGTCCCAGGAGGAAGGGACTTTGTGGCACCCAAACCCCAAGTCCCTTCACCTCAGAGCTTGGTTACTGAAGGCCTAGACCTTCAAGGCTTGAATCTTTCTCAGCAAGTGAAGGATATCCTGCATGCTTCCAGAAAACCTTCCACCAGGCGTTCCTATGCTTTTAAGTGGAAAAGATTTTCCATTTGGTGTGCTGAAAAGGGTCTTGACCCTCTAGCACTACCTTTAAATTCTCTGTTAGACTATCTCCTGCATCTTTCCAATGCAGGACTTAAGACAAATTCAGTAAGAGTCCATTTGAGTGCTATTGCAGCGTCCCTTAAGCCCATCAATGGACAACCTATCTCCTCTCATCCTCTCATTGCAAGATTCATGAGAGGCCTAACTTTAACTAAACCTCCCATTAGGCCTCCTCCGGTGGCATGGGACTTAAATTTGGTTCTTGGTCAGCTTATGAAGCCACCTTTTGAACCCTTAGCCACTACCTCCTTGAAATTTCTTTCCTGGAAGGTTATTTTCCTCATTGCAGTCACTTCTGCTCGCCGCATCAGTGAACTGCAGGCCTTAGTGGCTAATCCACCTTATACAAGGTTCCATCATGATAAGGTAGTCCTTAGGACGAATCCACACTTTATGCCTAAAGTGGTCTCACCTTTTCATCTTAATCAAGATTTACCTGTCTTTTTTCCAGCTCCTCATGCATCCAGTGCAGAGAAGAATCTTCATACTCTGGATTGTAAAAGAGCTCTTGCTTTTTACTTACAAAGGACACAGCAACATAGAAAGTCTTCCCAGCTTTTTGTTGCTTTTGATCCTTCTCATTTGGGACTTCCAGTCTCTAAGAGAACACTGTCCAATTGGATTGCTCAGTGTATTTCTTTCGCCTACCAGAGTAAGAACCTTTCTCTGGAGGGCCATGTCACAGCTCATAATGTGAGGACCATGGCCACCTCTATGGCTCATCTAAATTCTGTGTCCATCGACCAAATCTATCGAGCAGCCACCTGGGCCTCGGTTCATACCTTCACAGCCCATTACTGCTTGGACAAGGACTCCCGCCGGGATGCCTTGTTTGGTCAGGCTGTCCTCAAACACCTGTTCCATTCTTAAACAACTCCTACCCTCCTTCCCTGGATGGATGCCTGAGATCCATAGGAGGATGTAGTACCCTTCCCAGGGTCTCATATCCTTGGGGATCTCCCAGGCATCTTAGCTAGGGAGTCCCCATATGTGAAGACTCATTCCTGCTTGTTCCTGGAGATAGCACAGTTACTTACCTGTAACAGGTGATCTCTGGGAACAGCAGGAATAAGTCTTCACAACCCTCCCACCTCCCCTAGGAGTTGTACCTCTTTTCTATCTTTCCTTTCCTTTCTCTCTCTATTGTCTCAGCTTTAAACTCGAACTGAGGAGAGTTGGTTAGGAAAGGTGGGAAGGCAGCATGCAGGCGCTGTGGGATGCTCCCAAAAGCTTTCCTTTTTGGGAAGCTGGGGAGCGTTCCCGCGCAGGCTCCGTCGGTACCGACGTACCCATATGTGAAGACTTATTCCTGCTGTTCCCAGAGATCACCTGTTACAGGTAAGTAACTGTGCTTTACAAAAACAAGGTTTAGAATTGGGGAAGAGGGGTTTAACCTTTTAAATTTAGGAGGTGAACTATACAGGGCAGGCAGAGTTTATTCTTTCACATACTTAACAGGCATACTGAAACCAATACCTTTTAAATTTCACCATACTTTAGCCTACTTGATTAGCTTCTGTAATAATTGGTAGATAAGGCTATAGATTCAGAAGCTATTAGGATGCCTATGGTTTTCACATGGAGCATTTATTGTTGGCAAGGGGCTTCATGCAGTGTCAGCATCAGTAAGTTCAGTCTGTAGAAGACATAGTGAAGTTAAGTAATTGATTATTGCTCTACTAGGCAACTGCAATTGCTTCTTAAAAGTGCTTTAACAATCCTCCAGGCCAAGAATCTTCTTTGCTGAAGTTGGAAACCTTTCTTTCCTTAGTTGTACATTCAAAAAGTAATATCTAGTGCTGTGGTGAGACATTCCAATGCTGAAATTTGTCATGTTGCATCTTGTACAGCAGATGGCGATACTGATCTGTTCTAGTGTGTGCTTTTAATCACATGATGCTATAACTATTCTGAAGAATAAGTTTTGTCAGAGGAAGCGTTCATCTCCAGGAACAAGCAGGAATGAGTCTTCACATATGGGGTACGTCGGTACCGACGGAGCTTGCATGGGAATGCTCCCCAGCATCCAATCAGAAAGCTTTTGGGAGCATCCCTCGCGCCTGCGCGCTGACTTCCCGCCTTTCCCACTGCCTCTCCTCAGTTTTCGTTTTTCCGCGGAGCCGACAGGACGTCCTGTCACCGCAGAAACTTTTTTCCTTTAAAATTCTTATTTCCTTGTTTTCTTGTGGTCGCGGCTGTCTTTCCTACCGGCACCGCCGGAGCTTTATTCTTTTCTTTTCTAAACTTAGAGAAATTTTTTCTCCTCAGTTTTAGTTTTAACTTTTGGGCCTACCAGGCCTCTCCAACATGGAGCCTTCTTCCCCTAAGAAGTGCCTTCACTGTGGAAACATGGTTTTCTTTTTAGACTCCAATGCTTGGTGTCTAACCTGTTTGGGTCCTGACCCTTTTTTCCCTGATCCATCAGGCTGTATTATTGGGAGAAGACCTTCCCTTTTTCGAGTTTCCCTCGATGCCGTTTTTCCTCCTGAGGTGAGGACACCGGTTTATTCTTCTCTCCAGGATCAGGTAACCCACAGTCTGTTAAGACTAGCCAATTCTTGAAGGGTAAGTCTCATGCCCAGCATGATGACGGCTCCGGCCTTGCCCTCAAGACCCCATTGGCAATAAAACCCCGGCGGGAGTCTTCGGGCTCCAAAGCATTTACGGGGTTTCAGGTTGTTCCTGGGGCTCACCCCTCACAGAACATACCTGAGCCATGCTCGGGGGTGGTATCCGCTTTGAGTGGTACCGATGCATCGGCACCGGTGTTGAGTGTTCCACTCTTCACCTGGGATCGTCATCTGGTGTCCTCGGTACCTTCGGGGCCGATCGATACGACCCAGATTGGCTTTCCTGTATCTCCGCCATGCTCGGGGTTGGTACCAGCTTCGAGCGGTACCGATACCCCGACATCGGCGCCGGTGTCGAGTGTTCCACTCTTCACCAGGCATCATCTTCGGACATCCTCGGTACCTTCGGAACCGATCGATACGACTCCAATTGACTTTCCTGTATCGGCATTGCCGATACCACCACCACCATCGGTACCTTCTAGACATGCATCGATAGACTCGCTCCCTTCGATGCCGTCTAGAATCGATATCCAGTCTAGATGACTTGGTACCGACGCGTTTCGGAACCAATCCATATCATTTCCGTCTACGCAGTACCGAGGATATTCACCAGGGCTCTCTGGCTACCTCGGTACCGCTTCAGCAGCCCCCGATTACTGCTTCAATGACATTACCGTCTCCGATACCGGTATCGATGTCGATTCCTGCAGTTCCATCGGTGCCATCGATCCTTTCTATGCCTAGCTTAGAATCGATACCGGGCACTGATGATGCAGTACTAACTGCCTCGAATCAGAACTGTCAGTATCACTGTCCATCTAGCAGGATTCTTTTTCTGCACCAGTCCAGTATGTCTTCTGGTTCTCAGGCTGCTCCTTCAACCTCAGCTTACCCAGGAATAGTTCCTATTGGAGATCCTTCTTTTCAGAAATTTCTCATTGACATGGCAACCTTTCTTGCCATTCCTATTTCTGTCTCTACTCTTAACCAAGATCCTGCAGAAAAGGAAATTATAATGCTTCCTTTACATCATTCTTTGCAGGATCTTCTTCGGATATGGGAATCACCTTTAAAGGTTCTTTCGCCTTCTACAGCCACTAATGTTCTGTATCAGGTGCCTCCATCTCCGGGATTTAAAAAAAAACCAACTTCCACATCATTCCATTGTAGTGGAATCAGCACTGAGGAAGATAAGAAGCAAGAAGAAGCATTCTTCTTATCCGCCAGGTCGTGCATCTAAAGCACTTGATGCCTTTGGACGTCAAACCTTCCAAACTTCTATGCTGGCTTCAAGAATTATTTCTTATATTTTTTATATGAGTCTGACACTTCAGGAGGTCACAGAGAAATTATCTCTTCTGTCCCCTTTTTTGTCAGAGCCTAAGGCCACTGACTATTACTTGCTTCTTAATCATAGCAGGAATATCTCTTGGTTTCTTTCTCGTGCTTCTCTAGACTCTTTTGAGTCTGTTAGCAGATCCTCTGCTATTGCCATTGGAGCACGTCGTAAAGCCTGGCTGCAAGCTTCAGACTTGAACAGATGGGCACAACATACACTGGGTAATTCTCCTTGTACTGGAGAAAATCTCTTCAATAGAGAGGCTTTACGTCAGGTTGTTCATTGCTCCACTGACTTCCCTGGTTCTGGAAACCATCCTAAGCCTTCTTTTTCCCCAGGACGTAGGAAATGTCCTACCAAACCTTCTTTCTCTAAGAAAATAAAGTTTCACCCTTCTCCTGCCCATCCTCCAGATGTACACAAGCAAGGGACATCTCATCCTAGTCTGAAGTCTCCAGACTCTAACCAGTCTAATCATAACCAGCAACCATAGGTTCCTGTATGTTACAATCTACAGTTAACTTCTTCTTAGCAGTTTATTCTTCAAACTCTACACTGTTTTTTTCTTTTTCAGTATGCTAAGCTGTCAGGATACTTTTGTCCATGGGTTACTGAATTCTCCCCTTCTGACTACTATGAAGGGAGGTTATAACTATCCCATGATAGTTTCTGTCCCCACATGGACATCTTTTCCTTCAGCTGACTTACCATATGGTAAGTCACCTTCCAACCCCCTCTCTTCCAGGGTTTCCCCTGCTTGAGTGGATACCATACTGAAACACTTCTCTATCTTTCCAGTGTAGACTTTTTGTTATCCTTCAATGCATGCTCTGAACAACTCATCAGACAGGGACGGGAATATCTCCGCTCCCTTTGTCTGTTTTCTCTCTGTTTTTATACAGGAGAATCCCCTCTGCTGTTTTGTTCAGTTGCTGTGCATACAGGAGTTCCAGTAATTACTTTAGTGCTCATTGCAAGCTACTTTCAACTATCTTGCATAATACTACTCACTGCAGGTTATCTTCTTTTAGCCATATCCTTTCCTAGGATGTGGCAACACACCTGACTTCAGTCAGTTTTATCTCATAATTCTCCTGCACAATGCTCTCTGCAATCTTCAGAGAAGCTGACTACTATGGGCCCTTGCTACAGAGCATTGAACTTATCTCTGGGGGGGTTTTCCATATAGTAGAAAAAACTTATATAATTATTCCATGACTATATGGGTTCTTTATACCCTCTTGTCTCCTGTTGTGATACAGAAGACAAGCTTTTTCTGCGTGAATGTCCAAGGAGTTCCCAATCTTGCAGGAATCTACCCCTTTTTCCTTACAGCTTGGCATTATGCTGTTCTGTCCACTTGGACAACGCATACTCTTTTAGTGTACCTGATACCCCTGTGTCCCTTGGCTGGGTCATCCTGGTGTCTTAGTTTATGCGTTTTTCTTTTGTCCTTTGGACATGTCAGAGTCCTAAAGTATTCCTGACATGCTCTTGCCAGACTGCTATTATCCTCTGTTTTTTCACGCAACCATCCTGGTTATTCCACTGGACTACATTCCTGCACCGCAGAAATAGATTCTCTATATATCTTCAGGTGGTTTTCACCCCCTTATTATTAGATGAATCTTTTCCCATCACTTTCCCCATGTGAATGATTTTGTAGGGCTCAGTTGCAGGCATGTATCCTCAGACTTACATTCATGTATGTATATGTCCTATATATACATATTTCTGTAATCTGTGTGGGCATAAGTCATGCCCATCTATAGATATATATAGATATATATCACACATATCTAGACATATATGCACATATATATAGAAATGTAGGTCTCTCCATATATTTATATATATATATATATATATGCCCATTGGAGGATGTCCATAGGACGCTATGTATTACCTACTATCTCCCTAACTGTCTGTGCTATAAAGCTTTTACCTTCTTAAGAGGTCCAGACAGTCAACTTGCCTATTCTCATGCGGCTCAGTAAGTGGGAGCGTTGCTACACACAATTACTGCTGTGATGTCAACAGCTTCTATTTTTGTTATAGATCTCCCTGTCTATGAAGTATCAAACTTCAATGTCTTCCTATCTCTTACCAGCTAGGAAAGACGGTGTACATCTTCAATATTTCTGAGTACACTTCTGTTCTCCTTGGGAATAGGGGCTTTTTTCCATATCCCCTCTTCCCTTCAGGACTGGGCTAATTCTCCAGATCGGTCAGTCTTCTTCTTTTAGTCCTCAATGTTAATAACTCTGTACCTAAAAGAGTTTTCAGCTTTTTCCCATAAAGCTTTCCATTGAAGACCTGCCGTTCTTCTCCTACCCCAGTTGACACCTGGGTTACCTGCCCATTCCAGGTTTGGAACTTCATCCTCACTGCTGTGAAGTTACCTTGAGGATTCGGCTACTGCATCTACAGTACACTCCATCACAGTTCTACTTCCTACAATCCAGTAGGTAAGCTCTATATTGTGCTAGTTCATTAAATATTTTAATGATACTTGACATACATTCTAAAAACTCATTTTTTCTGTAGTCTTTAGATTTGCTGTTCCTCTACAGCTCTTCTGTATTCAACTCCTACCCCCCATCCCTCGGGATGCCGGGGATCCAGGTTTGGGAAATGCCGTCCTGTTCCAGGGATATGCATTTTATGGGATCTCCCCTTGCACCCACAGCTAGGGAGTCCCCATATGTGAAGACTCATTCCTGCTTGTTCCTGGAGATAGCACAGTTACTTACCTGTAACAGGTGATCTCTGGGAACAGCAGGAATTAGTCTTCACAACCCACCCACCTCCCCTAGGAGTTGTGTCTATCTCCTTTCCTCTTTCTCTCCTTCTGTCTCAGCTATGAAACTCAACTGAGGAGAGGCAGTGGGAAAGGCGGGAAGTCAGCGCCCAAAAGCTTTCTGATTGGATGCTGGGGAGCATTCCCGTGCAGGCTCCGTCGGTACTGACGTACCCCATATGTGAAGACTAATTCCTGCTGTTCCCAGAGATCACCTGTTACAGGTAAGTAACTGTGCTTTATTGTCAGTTTCGGGGGGGGGGGCGCGCGCGCAGCTGTATAACTTGTTTAAGTATATATGCCTATTAGAAAAAGCTTAACATATAGTTGAGTAAAAGCAAAGAAAAGTGAAGTACAGAGGATTATATAGAACTGTATGAAAACCCAAGGACTAGGTACAATATGGACAGCTATCTATCCAAAGAGTTGCCAGGAGTCAGCATTGACTCTAAAGCACCTAACATGATGTATGGTGAGACTGATTACACAGGTACACTACCAAAAAACTGCCTCCAGTTTTGCAACTGATTCCTATAGATTTTGGGGTGCTGAATCCAGGAAAAATAGCCAAAATGTTCCATCACGTCACGTTTTCTTGCAAAATTAGATTTCTACCCATATAAGGAATGTTCACATAATTTCTTTTTAGCCGACTGCAGTTTATTTTCTTGGCCCAATAGAGGTTTTAATGGTTAACTAACTAGAAACACTCCTCATGATATTTTAGAGTGTTTTGTATTCATTTTATACATTAACAGGACAATTGGGAGGCGGGGGGCTAAATCCAGTACTCGCGCTGGTGCATGTTCTTTCCTGTTTGGCCTCGCCTCGTTCGCTCGCTCAAACACGGTGGTTGCGACTGAACGTTCCTGTCAAATTTCAGTTTCTTGCAAGTTCATTATTACCTTTTGTTTGCTCAGTCGTAATCCAGCTTTATTCCGAAGTGGTTCACTACAGTTGTAGTTTGCAGTGCTGTGTATTTGTGATGGCTCACAGAGCCAGAGGGTTGCGTCAACTCTCCGGACAGTTTTTTGTTTATTTGTGGGGAATATACCATGAAAAAGCGGCAGAGGAAACATTTCTGCATTTATTAAAAAAGTATATTTCGCCTATTTCGGTTTGAAGTTAGGCGATCAAGACAAACGTGGGCTCCTCACAAAGTGTGCAAGACATGTGAGGAAGATCTACGCTTATGGATGAAAGGTAAAAAACAAGCATTTCGTTTTGGAATATCTATGATGCGTGAACAAAAAGACCACAGCAGTGACTGCTATTTTTGCTCTTGCATTGTGAAGGGATACAACTTAAAAAATAAGAACGTAATAAGTTACCCCAACCTTCCCTCAGCAATTAGGCCTATGCCTCATAGCAACGAAGTACCTGTGCCTGAACCACCAAAATCTTTGGATCATATTTATGTGGACGGTTCTGATCATGATGACTCATCAGATGGCTTTTCCGATGAGTCCAGTACTTCCGAGTTTGAAACTGAACCAGATCCGAAACCTGAACTTTTCTCTCAAGCTGAATTGAATGATTTAGTCCGGGATTTAGGACTCCCAAAAGATGCTGCCCAACTGCTAGGTTCTCGGCTTAAACAGAAAAATCTATGTCACCAGGAACAACTTTTTATTGGTACCGCAACCGCGAGACACAATTTTTGAAGTATTTCAGCAAAGAGGAAGATTTGGTATTTTGCAACGATATATAGGGAGTGATGGAAAAGTTTAAACTCAAGTATGATCCTGCTGAATGGCGGCTGTTCATTGATTCGTCAAAGACAGCATAAAAGGTGTTCTTCATAATGGCAACACATTCGCTTCAGTTCCTATTGCTCACTCTGTTATTCTCCAAGACAAATACGAGAATTTGGCCCTGATTCTTCAGAAGATTCGTTATGATGAGCATAAGTGGATGATTTGTGGAGACTTTAAAATTCTATCCATGCTATTAGGGCAGCAATCCGGTTTCACCAAATATCCCTGCTTCCTTTGCTTGTGGGATAGCCGGGCCTGCGACCTACACTGGGGGAAAAAAGACTGGCCAATTCGGGAGTATTTGAGACCCGGTGAGAAAAATCGTTTTCATGAGAGCTTGGTACCTCGTGATAAAATTCTATTACCACCTCTCCACATTAAGTTGGGTCTCATTAAGCAATTCATCAAGTCCCTTCCAAAAGATGGTGAGTGCTGTTGGTACCTTTGCTCAAAGTTCCCCCGACTTTCTGAAGCAAAGCTAAAGGAAGGAGTGTTTGTTGGCCCTGATATAAGGAAACTCATTTCAGATGGAGCATTCGCTGAAACGATGTCTGAAGGAAAAAGAAGCCTGGGATTCCTTCAAGGATGTTGTTCTCAAATTCTTGGGGAACAGGCGGGATGAGAACTATAAGGATATTGTTGCCAGGATGCTCAATGCCTTCAAAGAACAAGGCTGTAACATGAGCCTGAAAGTCCATTTCTTGCACTCCCATGTGAACTACTTTCCTGAAAACTTGGGGCATACAGTGAAGAACAAGGTGAAAGGTTTCACCAGGACATCAAGGACGCAGAGAGAAGGTACCAAGGAAGATGGAACCCACTATGATGGCTGATTTCTGCTGGTTGCTGCTGCGGGAAACCCCAGATAAAAAATACGCCAAGCAGCGCATCAAGAGAAGCAGTCGGGGGAAGAAGAAACGGGCCCACCAGGAGATTGATTGACCCAAGAATGACTTTAAAATCTAAACTGTGTTGACAAATATCGTGTTTTTACTAAACTTTGAAATAAAAATTTGCTAGTTATTACCACAGTGTCGGATCTCATTTATTAGAATTTTATTTTCACACCATCGGGTGTTTGTCGTCTTGTATTGCAATGGTGCGTTGCGTTTTTCTATTCTTACATACATACCTGTACAACATTTTTTGCACATTGCTTTGCTTTGTGTCTAACCTCGCTCTTATATGCTCAATGTTTGTGCACATGTATGTGGCTGTTTTAAGTGCAGACAATTTTGCTACCATCACAGTGTGTTTTGTTGACATTACTCTATTCTTATGTGCTGCCTTGTTACAATTTTCTTTATTCTTATTTGAATAACTACTAAACAATTAGTATAAAGAATTCATCCAAGAAACTTTTATCTCGATCGCACTCAATCTGAAACGTTCACCTCAAACTGCTAACCCAATGTAGCAAAAAATCTGTACGTGATGGAGCAAATTGGTTACCAGATTTGGATTCAGCGCACCAAAAAATGTAAAAATCAATCGAAACATTAGAGGCAGTTTAAAAAAAAATTTTTTTAGTGTACCTGTGTTATCTTTTATACATGAGATCATACTTCCAACCTAAAGCATCCAAATCCATACCAGGTGGTGTGTGATATCAGTTGAAACAGCCATAAGTGCTGCATTGCAAACTTTTGTCCTATAGTTGTCCTAAGGATATTATAATGCCTCTATCATTCCATGGTGTGACCGCACCTTGAGTATTGTGTGCAATTCTGGTCGCCGTATCTTAAAAAGGATTTAGCATTTAGAAAAGGTACAGACGAGCCACCAAAATGGTAAAGGGGATGGAAGGATACCCCTATGAAGAAAGGCTAAAAAGGTAGGGCTCTTTAACCTGGAAAAGAGATGGCTGAGGGGAGATATGATAGAGGTCTATAAATTAATGAATGGAGTGGAATGGGTAAACGTAGATCAATTGTTTACGCCATCACAAAGTAGAAAGTCTAGGGGACATGCAATGAAGCTACAGGATAAACTATTTAAGACTAATAAGAGAAAATATTTTTCACTCAATGTGTAATAAAACTCTGGAATTTGTTACTGGATGATGTAGCTGTTAATGTAGCTGGGTTTAAAAAAGGTTTGGACAAGTTTCTGGCGGAAAGGTCAATAGACCATTAAAAGAGACCCAGGATATCACTGCTTGACCCAATACAAGCATTGAGGAACCTGTGTCTTTTGAGGAGACTGCTAGGTACTTATGACTTAGATTGGCCACTGTTGGAAACAGGATACTGGGCTTGATGGACCTTGGTCTGACCCAGTATGGCATATCTTATGTTCTTAGTTAATAAAATAAAAGGTCTTCAATGAAAGATTACCACTGATGTTAATAAACAGCTGCTCGTGTTAATGAGTATTTTGCATCCATAGAAACATGATGACAGAAAAAGACCACATGGCCTATCTTGTCTGTCCTTCCATAACAACAACTACAACAGTCCACTTTTTACCTTTAGAGATCCTCTGTGTTGGTCCCATGCTTTTTTGAATTCAGTTACTGTCCTCATCTCTACCACTTCCACTGGGAGACTATTCCATGGATCCACTACTCTTTCTGTAAAGAAATATTTCTGCATATCACTCCTGAATCTATCTCCCTTCACCCTCATCCCATGTCCCCTCGTAGCAGAACTTGCTTTCAATTGAAAGAGGCTCTCTCCCTGAACATTTATGCCACGGAGGTATTTAAACATCTCAATCATATCACACCTATCCCGCCTTTCCTCTAAGGTGTACATATTAAGATCCTTAAGTCTGTCGTCATATGCTTTATAATGAAGCCCATTAATCATTTTAGTAGCAACCCTCTGCACCGACTCCATCCTGTTCACATCCTTTTGAAGGTGCAGTCTCCAGAATTGCACTCCATACTCAAAATGAGGTCGCACCAAAGACTTATACAGAGGCATTATCACCTCCTTTTTTCTGCTAGCCATGCCTTTCTGTATGCACCCAAGCATCCTTCTAGCTTTTGCCGTCGCCTTTTCTACCTGTTTAGCTACTTTAAGATCATCAGACACAACCACGCCTAGGTCCCGCTCTTCTTTAGTGGACAAAAGTACTTCACCTCCTATACTGTATTGCTCCCTTAGATTGCTGCAGCCCAAATGCATGACCTTACATTTTTTAACATTAAATCCCAGCTGCCAAATTCTAGACCATTCTTCAAGCTTAGCTAAATCCCCCCTCATGTTATCTACCCCTTCCTGGGTGTCTATTGCAGATTTTGGTATCATCTGCAAAGAAGCAAACCTTACCTGACAGCCCTTCCGCTATATCACTAACAAAGATGTTAAAAAGAGATTTTTAATTTTTGGGTGCAGACTTGTTACTTGAGCATATTTTGGATACAAAACAAATTGATTTGTTCCTTTTGGCTTGGAGTGATTGTGGTGCAGAGGGGTCCTATCATAATTTCCTTTAATCTTTGGAACCAGTTATTTCCATTTGGTGGATGGCTTCCTGGCTTCTCACCATGTTCCAAATTAGTAGCTGCTTAAGATTTTGCAGTAAGGAAATACTGATTCTTTGGAGAGGAAATATCCCTCCACAAGCAATGCTGCCACCACATCCATGGATAATTCATGTTCTGTTTTCAAATGGGTGAAAAAGGTTATTCTGAACTATTTGTCAGGTAGGGCAACCAGATATAATATTGACCCTTTAAGGCCACATGTTACCTTAAATAGCAGAAGCATTTGGGAACATGAAACAGACTCTCTGGTGCTTGGATCAGCCTATATGTAATTTATTTATTTTATTTATTTATTTACGTACAAATTTGTATCCCGCTGCTTCCAGTGATCAGCAGCGGTTGCAAAACAAGGTAAGGCTGGTTGTACTGGCCAGTAATTAGGGATAGGTACAATTCGATTAGTGAGGTGGGTAGCACACATAAGAAAGGTTACAGATTTACAGTTGATTGAGGTTAGGACTTTACACAAGGTGCTTATATACATATTTACACTTTACACAAAGGAAGTTACATACATATTTACACAAGCCAGTCTGCTAGGACTTCACTTAGGATCTTTATAAACATATTTACACATGCCTGAATGAAATTTTCTTTTTCATTTTCTTTAAACGGAATGAAAATTCAGGCAGTATTCCTCAAAAGAAGTGCTACACATGAGCTTCAGCAGTAAAAACAAAGCTTCCAGATCATCTTGCTAGACCAGTCCAGACAGGCGGGTTTAGCTCCCCTACCAGCAGAGGTTGGAGACAGAGAAATAAAACCTACCAGACGCCTGATTGGCTGCACCCTGGTAGACATATAGCTGAACCCCTAGAGGTCATGTCTTTTCTCTGTCTCCAGCAGATGATGGTGTCTATCCCTTTTTTCAGCCCTTCAGGGGTTGTTTTTATTTTGTGTAAACTTGCTGGATGCATCCAGGGCGCACAGGTGGTGCCCCTCTGGATTTCCCAGCCTCTATGGAGTATTCAGCTTCGGTTGAGCTCCTGGTCAGGAGGACCATGTGAGCTTCCCACTGAAGGAAGCCTGGCTTCAGATCACGAGGATCTGCAGTGCTGGTAGCTGGAGGAGCCCTCAACTCTCGGCAGCCTCTCCAGGATCATTGCTCAGTCTGCAGCACGTTTTTGAAGTCTGCCCTGGTTCCCCTGCTCTACTTCTGTTCCAGCTCGTGTTCGGAAAACTCTCAGGGCAACCTTCTCCTTACTGAGCCTTGCTTGGGGTGCCCTCTGCTCGCAGCACTAATTTCCTTCTGCCACAGGACCACAGCGCTCATCTCCACAGCCGTTCATGCCGGTGGCAGTTTCGGCAGCAATTTTTTTTGCGCTCTGCCATGTGGCCTCAGTGACAGTGGGCATTTTGGAGGGAAGCTTAATCTTCGCGTGCTTCTTACCGGGGACTCCCGCCCATGAGGTCTAGGGCTTGTTGGTGGTGGAAAGAGACTCATGCCTGCGATCTGTTAAGGGGTATGGCAGCCACGCACCAGTTCTTCTTTCCTCAGGATGCCTTCTCTGCAGAGGTGCATGGTGTGCAGTAAAAAGCACAAAGACCTGAGGGACAGGATTTGTGCTACATGCTCAGCTCACCCGGGGGAGACCTCTAGCACGATGTTCATGGGGGGTCAGGGCAAAGGCAGCCCAGCTTCAGTGCTTCCAGTGCCAGCGGATCCCAGACCGTGTCTCCCTGCAGGGGAACTTCTGGATCCTCCACTTTTAATCCCTTCTTCTGCGGAGCCACTTGCTCAGTCGGGATCTATACAGGCTCCAGATGCCCTGTTTCTCGCCCTTTTCAGGCAGGCCTGGGCCCTCTGGCGTTTGGACCCTTCTGAGGCTACTTCGGAGCCCTTACCTCAGGTCTCACCACGTTTGGTTCCAGGGTCCCAAAAGCTCTCTAGACTGGAGGAGGCCTCCAAAGAAGAAAGCCATCCATCCAAAGAGGTCTTGTGGGGTACAGACACTTGGGCAATGGGACCAGAAGATGGTTTTTCCTCTGCAGATGACAGCGGGGAAGTGTCCCCCTCAGAGTTTTCAGCGGAAGGCGGACGAGACGCAGGGCATACGTCTGTTTCGCAAGGATGAATTGCTGGCCTTAATTTCCCAGGTTGTGGAGGCCCTACGTTAGTTGGAACCACTGGAGCGGGAGACCCCACAGTTTGTGTTGCTCCCTCAGCCAGATACCATTTTTGCAGGGCATTCGAAAGCCCTCCAGAGCTTTTCCCTTTCCAGCGGAGCTTCAACAGATGGTGTCTTGGGAGTGGGACTCTCCAGATGCCTCCCTCCGTACAGCCCGGTGCCTAGGCCAATACTACCTTTGGGCGCTGCCCAATCTGGATAGATGGCTCGTATATCCAAAGATAGACGTGCTTATACCGGAGTTATGAAACACACCACCATTCTGGTGGAGGGTGGTGCCGTGCTTCGCGATCAACAAGACAGGAAGGTTGAGGGCCTTCTTAAGACTGCCTTTTCGGCTTCTTCCCTATCTCTCCCTATCTATGAGCAGGCTGGACACGTGCTGGAATGTTGGATCACCGTGCATAGCGTCAGGGCCATGGTAACCTCTATGGTGAACCTGTGTTCCGTTCCCATGATGGAAATGTGCCAGGCCGCCACCTGGTCTTCGGTCCATACCTTCAAAGCTCATTACTACCTGTAGAGGGAGTCCCAGTGGAACAACGCCTTTGGCCAGGCCGTATTCCATCTGTTTGGGGTGTAGGCAACTCCTGCCCTCTGACCCTTCTGTGTTCAGGCTACTGGAGTTCTGGTTCCTCACTGGACACTTGGGTTGCTTGAGAGTTTATTATTTAGGACTCTGTTGCTGCTGCTCACGGCTCACCTTTTTATGGTCATCCATGGCATTTTACAGGTTTTCAGTAGCCTGTAGCTAGGAACTCCCATATGCGAGGACTGACTTCCTACTTGTTCCAGAGAAAGTGTATTTATTTTTTTATTTTATTTAAAAGGATTTCTATACCGCCTTTTCATTGAATCAAGGCGGTTTTCATAGCAAACAATCACAAATGTGTTTTTGGGGGGGTCATGCAGTGTTCCATGTGTGCGAGTGTGTTAGGGTATATTAGATTTGTGATGCACTATTTACATTATGCGCTATTATACAAGTAGTGGGGGCGGGGGATTGGTCGTCTGTGTAGATTTGGATCATGTGATGTCCCCATAGTGTTCAATGAATAGTGTTGTCTTTAGTTGCTTCCGGAAGTCCTTGATTTACTCACCTGTAACAGATGTTCTCTGGGGACAGCAGAAATCAGTCCTCACAACCCTCCCTCCTACCTGTAGAGTTGCTTCTTTGTCAGTTTTTGGCATCTTAGCTTGTCATATGACTGAGGCAAGATGGCACCTTTGGGCGTGAAGGGGACCACACATGCGTGGTGTATCTCCCAAAGGCATTCTTTGAAAGCTGGAGAGAAGCTATCACACTGACTCAGTCAGCACCGACGACATCCATATGTGAGGACTGATTCCTGCTGGGGCTATCAGAATCATTAAGGCCCCGTCGTTGAGGACTGAACAGTGTTCGGGACACTAGTGGCGTGGGAGGAAACGCATACAGTAGGTCTTGGGACCACGGAATCAGAAACGCATCCGCTGCTACTCTGAGGGGATGCGGTTGTCTGGAACAGAATCTCAGGAGTTGCCGGTTCAGAAGACTGGCGAAAAGATCCATGGTGGGGAGGCCCCACCTGAGAAAGATCTGCTGAACCACCAACGGATTCAATCTCCATTCGTGTGGTTGCAGGATCCTGCTCAGTCTGTCCGCCAGGTAATTTTCTTGACCTGGGAGGTAGACAGCCTTGAGGAGGATTCCATGATTGACGGCCCAAGAGCACAGCCGTTGTGCCTCCTGACAGAGAAGGAAGCAGCCTGTGCCTCCTTGTTTGTTCACATAGAACATGGCAATTTGATTGTCCGTCTGGACCAGTACAGACTGGTGAGATGTGAGGTGGGAGAAGGCTCTCAGAGCTAGGCGTATCGCCCGTAGCTCCAGGAAGTTTATCTGCTGAGCAGCCTCCCAAGGAGTCCAGAGACCCTGAGTACATGCCCCTTGGCAATGTGCTCCCCAACCTAGAAGAGAAGCATCTGTCGTCAGCACTTGAGAATGCAGAGGGGATTGAAAAAACACTCCGAGTACCAGATTCGGAAGATGAAGCCACCATTGCAGAGAGGAGACGAGCAGGGCGGATATTCTTACTGAGTCTGCAAGGCTCCCTGTGGCTTGATGCCACTGAGTTCGAAGGCTCCACTGAGCAGGCCGCATGTGCAGGCGGGCATTGGGGGTTACATGAACCGTGGAGGCCATATGGCCGAGAAGTCTCAGGAATTGCCTGGCGGAGACCAGGGAATTGCTGTGAAACTGCCTGGCTAGATCCATCAACCTGTGGGCTCTGTCCATTGGCAGAAAAGCCTTCGCCTGAAGAATGTCCAGCCTTGCTCCTATGAATTCTAAGTTCTGGGACGGGAGCAAAGTGGACTTTGCGAAGTTTATGACAAACCCCAAGTGCTGAAGCAGAGCCACAGTGCGAAGGGTGGCTTGACTGGCCTCCTGGGAAGATTGGCCCCTTATGAGCCAGTCGTCCAGGTATGGAAACACAAAAAGACCTTGAAGCCTCAGGTAGGCCGCCACCACCGCCAGGCACTTGGTGAACACCCTGGGAGCGGAGGTTAGGCCAAAGGGTAGTACTCTGTACTGGTAGTGGTTTCCCAACACAACAAATCTGAGATATTGTCTGTGGTCTGGATGAATAAGGATGTGAGTATAAGCATCATTTAGATCTAAGGAGCATAGCCAATCTCCCTGCTGGAGGTAGGGCAGCAGGATTCCAAGGGTAAGCATCTTGAACTTTTCCCTCTCCAGGAACTTGTTGAGGTTGCGCAAGTCTGAGGCCTCCTGTTCTTTTTGGTACCAGAAAGTACCTGGAATAAAAGCCGTGACCTCTCAGGTGGTGGGGCACCGGTTCCACAGCCTGTTCCTTTAGCAGACTTGCTAACTCCTGAAGGAGTAGGTCCCTGTGCAGGGGGAGACTTGGAGGCTCCCTTGGAAAATAGGAGGGAGGTACCTGGTGAAAATGGAGAAGATAGCCCTTTTGGACTATATGGAGCACCCAGGTATCTGATGTGACGGCTGACCACCTGTGAGCAAAGTGGGCCAGCCGGCCTCCTGTGCTGATGTGAGCCAGCTGAGGAGAAGAGGTTATGTCTTCTGAATCAAAAACCCCCACCCTGCTGAGCAGGGGCCGGTGTTGGTGGCCTTCTGCCTACGGGGCCCATGACCCTGCCCCTTGGCCTGCTGACCCTGTTGGGGAGCTGCAGAGGCCTGATAATGAGGGTATTGTTTATAGGCAGATGACTTCCTCGGGTAAAAGGTCTTTTTTCCGACTTCCGGTTTTGGCAATGAGCTGACCTGACAGGGGTCGATCGGCTCCGGGATATCTACCCCACAAACCTGCAACATTTCTTTTATAAACGTGGTGGATCATCGCGATTCTCCTTGACTAATATTCACTGAACCACCGGGTGCACAGAGGCGGAAAATCCGAGTGCCAACGATGGCCACAAAAGCACTTCGTAGGGAGAAACCGCGTGCCCCAGAGAGCAAGATGGCGGAGGGGTCACCTCGCAGCCCTAAGCCCGGGGAAAATCAGAGCCTGGTGGCCGAAGTCAGTGCCGCGGTGGTACTAGCCCTGGACGCCCGCTTTCAGGACTTAGCGGAGACGCTGCAGAATGTCAGCCAGCGGTTTGCAGAATTCTCAGGGCGCATGGAGCAGGCAGAAACAAGAATTTCGGCTGCCGAGGACACGCAACTCTCTATGCGGGCCCAGATTGAAGCACTCGAAAAGACGGTGAAGCAACAGGGTGAAAAACTTGACGACCTCGAGAACCGGGGTCGTCGGAAGAATCTCCGCTTCGTCGGCATCGCAGAAACCGTGTCAGATGGAGCCCTGATGGGTTTTGTCGGCGCTTGGATTGACAAACTCCTGAGTGGCAGAGGAGAAGGCCCCATTCGTTTGGAGCGGGTCCACCGGCTGGGCCAGAAGCGCGATCAAGCATCGAAGCCGCGTGCGGTCATTGTAAGGTTCCTGGATTTTCGCCAGAAGGAGGAGGTGTTAAGGGCTGCCCGAACCCGCAAGCAACAACCTGGGGATCCGGACCGGCTACTCGTCTTTCAGGACTATTCTGCTCTGGTGAGTCAGCAACGCCGTGCCTTCTCCCCTGTCTGTACCCACCTGATCAACCGGGGAGTGCATTTCTCTCTGCTCTACCCAGCTCGTCTACGGGTGGAGTTTCAAGGCCGGACCCAATTTTTGCTGACTCCAAGTGAGGCCCAGTCTTTTCTGGATGGTCTGCCGGTTACGACGGAAGCTGCCCAGTGAGCGTGGGGGAGAACGGAGCCGATTGATGTAAGCCTGAAGTAGGCCTGGTCCCTGGACTTAGGTTGCCACCATCGGAGGGCCTGTGCAGAATACAGGGCCCTTCCCGTGCTCCGGAGCCTGACCCTACCAACGGGGAAAGCCTGGCCTGCAATCAAAGAGGGAGGTTTGGGGATCCTAGGGGGCTGTGTGTGCTTAGTTAACCTTAGTAGTGTGCTGTGTGTTTAGTGAGAGTGCTTATTTGATACATTTTGCTACATGTCTACCATTGCTTCTTTGTATATCCTTCCCTGAGTCATAGTAGTTACATTGTTGATTATATTGTATCAAGAACTGATTCCTTTTACTTTCCACTCTAGGAGGGGTAGCGAAGATTGTTTGTGTCTGCTATGGGAGGAAGGGGGGATTGTTTAGACTGTATGGGGTTCTTATTGGGTTCCTGATGGGGGGGGGGAGGCACTCAGTGTTCAGGCTGATCGGGGAGGGTGGCACAGTCTTGGGGTCTTGATGAGGGATAGAGGTGGCCCTAGCATAGACACAATGGGCCCGGTGTTAAGATATGAGGTGATCTGGGAAGAGGGGTGGACCCGACTGCCATAGGAAGTCAGCACGGTCCATGAAGGGACATAGGGGGCATGCAGAGGGGAGGATGGGAGGGGTAAAAGGGGTAGGGAGGGGAGGGGGCTATGGGGGTGGGATAGCATACACTCCGTTATTCTTTTATGGTCAGATTAGTAGACAATCAACTACTAGAGGGAGGGGGCTACAGGCTGGGGGGGCCCCTTCTGGACAGGTAGGATTTGGCTTATTGACACATCGTGACACTGCCCCGTGCCACTGAAGATTATCACATGGAATGTCTGTGGGTTGGGGAATCCCATCAAACGTTATAAAATATTGCAGGCATTAAATAGACAACGGTGTGACATAGCATTTATGCAAGAGACGCACCAGACGGCTGAAGAGCACAGTAAACTGCGTAGAGACTGGGTGGGACAAGTGTGGGGTTCACCTGCTCGGGGTAAAAAAGGGGCGTAGCTATTCTAATCCATAAACGTATTCGTTTTGAGATGATCTCTGCTGCAGGAGATGACGAGGGGAGATTCATATTGGTGTATGGGAACTTAGAGGGTAAACCCGTGATCTTAGGGAATCTTTATGGACCTAATGTGTTCGATCCAAGTTTCTATAGTGCTTTGGCCTCGCGGGTGGAGAGCTTGCCGGAATGCCCCCTGCTTCTCGGCGGAGATCTCAACGGAGTCCTTGATGTGGACTTGGACACATCTCGGGGTGAGGAGGCGAGGGAGCGTGTCCCCACAGCTCGGATGTTGCAACGTTTTCCATGGAGGCTGGTCCACCCACTAGAGCATGACTATACTCATCAATCTCGAGCCCACAGCTCCAGTGCACGTATTGACTATTTGTTGTTATCCGGGGGCTTATTCGCCCAGGCGGGCGATATTCAGATCGGTCCCACCGAGATCTCCGATCATGCGTGGGTCTGGATGGAGTTAAGGTGGGGGACGAGGCAGGTGCGACCACAACTATGGCGCTTCCCGCTGGAACTCTATCATGATGTCCGATTCCGAAGCTTCCTCCTTCAGCGATGGCGGGAGTTCGAGAGTGATCATGGCTCCCATAAAGAAGACCCTGAATTAATCTGGGAAACGGCCAAGGTGGTATTTCGGGGCGAGATCATTGGCTACATGGCTCGGAAGCGTCGGCTGATCGCGGAGCGTATCATACGCCTGGAACGTCAGGTTTCTGGTCTGCGACGACTGCGCGCAACCCGACGGGGGGAAATAAAAAGAGGTTTTGGGAAGCCCAGGCGGATCTTAACGAACTTTTACACCAGCGGGCCAAGAAGTCGGCCCTCTATTATCGCCACCAGTTGCATTGCCATGGAGATAAACCAGGGAAGATGTTAGCCAGATGCCTTAAGGGCCATAGAGGCTCCTCATTGGTTGCGGCGCTTCGGGATGGGGGGGGGAACGCTTCATCGGGAGAGCACCGAGATTGCTCGAGTATTCTGTGTGTTTTTCCAATCCCTCTATACGGCGGAGCCTGCTCCGGATGCGGAGCTGCAAGACTTTCTGAGCAAGTTGAATTTGCCCCAATTGTCTGAGACTCAGAGAGCACTCTTGGAGCAGCCAATTACCGGTCAGGAGATCTGCTCGGTTATCTCAAGTGCCAGTTGTTACAAGGCGCCAGGACCAGATGGCCTAGGTGCAGAGTTTTATAAGATCCTTCGGGAGTCTGTCAGTCCAGTATTGGTTGAGGTGTTTTGGACGCCGTGCGGAGCAGGGAGGGTTTCGGTGGGGACAGAATCAAGCCCATATCACACTCATTCCCAAACCGGGTAAAGATCCAGTTCAGGCCTCGTCATATCGGCCCATCTCGTTGCTCAATTTCGACCTCAAATTATTGGCGAAGATCCTTGCAGTGCGCCTAGCCGAGGTGCTGGGTGACCTGGTACATGAATTCCAGGTGGGCTTTGTCAAGGGGCGTTATACAGTCCGAAATATGCGTAAGCTGCTGACTTCTTTGGAATGGGTGCAGAACCATCAGTTGTCTTCTCTGTTAGTTAGTTTCGATGCCGAAAAGGCTTTTGATAGGGTTGACTGGCGGTACCTGCATTGTCTACTCCCACAATATGGTCTGGGTGGCTATTTTTGTCGCATGGTGGATAGCCTATATGCGCAGCCGACGGCCAGGGTTCTTTGTAATGGGGTGCTCTCCGACACCTTTCCGCTGGAAAGAGGCACCCGGCAGGGCTGCCCACTTTCACCTTTACTGTTTGTCCTCTCTCTTGATCCCTTGATACGGCTCATAGAGGCTTCTCGGGAGATAAAAGGAATCCGGATTGGGACGACAGAGTTCAAGATTGCGGCCTTTGCCGATGACCTGCTGGTGCATTTGCTTGTCCCTGATCGATCGTTGCCGTGTTTATTGATGGAAATTGCACGTTTTGGACGAATTGCGGGGTTGCGCATCAACAAAGATAAATCTGAGGCTTTGGATATCTCGGGTCGGCTGCGAGGGGGGTGGGAGGGGTTTCCCCTAAAATGGGCCGATACGGAGTTTAAATACTTGGGTATCGTGTTGCCCCGGCAAGTTAACGCCCTATATGGGCGCAACCTGGACCGCATCCTTAAGGGACTGCAAATCCAGTTGAAAGACTGGGGTCACCTTCCGCTTTCTTTGATGGGACGGGTAGCAGCCGTCCAGATGGTGATCCTTCCGAGGATCCTGTACTGGCTGCAGACGCTGCCGGTATGGCTGTTGAGCCGTGATTTGCGCCGGGTAGAAGCCCTCATAAGGGCATTTTTGTGGAAGGGGGGAAGGGCCCGTATACCTTGGAATCGGATGCTGGGGACCTGTAGGGAGGGGGGACTGGGATTGCCCAATCTAAAGGTCTATGCTTTAGCTTGTCAAGCCAGACATATCGGAGACTGGCTGGGAGGGACCGAGGTGTATACGCCGAGAGCGATGGAAGAGGGGTTGGTGGCCCCCCATACTTTGTTGGGAGTCTTACATGGGGCGGACCGCGATTTGCCTAACCGGATAGTGCAGAGTGCATTGATTAGTTCGGCCCGACGAACCTGGAGACACCTCAATAAACTTTGGAACACTTCGTGGACCGCTTCTAGCTGGCTACCATTACAAGGGAACGTACAATTTATCCCGGGCTCTGAAACGGCGATTTTCCGGGACTTGAGTGACAGAGGCATTCAGAAGCTGGGGCACTTAGTGGACCCCACCGGTTCCTGTAAATCTTTTTTAACTCTGAGTGGGGAATACGATCTCTCCTCTCGACATTGTTTTGCGTACATTCAGGTATCTCACTATGTGTCCTCTTTGCCGAAGGAAGCGCTCAGCTTAGAACGATCGGCACAGATCATGGAATTTTTTGGGATAGAGGGGGATTACCCGCCTTCGATATCGATCTTAAAGAGCCGCCTGGATCGTAACGGGGTGTTTCCAGATTACGGACCGGTGGAAGAGGCCTGGGCGGCGGAGCTACATGGGCAGGTACCTCCAGGGACGGTTCGTATGGATTTAAAACGGATAGTAAAGCTTACTTCTGGGGTGCGATGGAGAGAAGTACAGTTTAATTGTATCACTAGAGCCCATATATCCCCGCGGCGGGCGTTTCGGAGCCACATTACAACTGACGGCCGTTGCCCTCGATGCTCTGAGGCCATGGCCACTCTATTGCATATGTGGTGGGAATGCAGGTTTATCCGGCCCTACTGGACTAGGATCTCCAGGTTTATGGGGATTCTCTTGCAGCAGAGATTGCGGTGGTCTGCCTCCCTGGTAGTGTTAGATTGGTTGGACTCCCCCGGTCTCTCGCGAGCTGGGGAACAGCTGCTGGTGCGCAAAGCCTGTCTGGTGGGGAAGGGGCCTATTCTTCGCCTATGGCGGGAAAGGGAAGCACCTACCTTCGGGGAGTGGCGGAACTATTTTCACCAATTCATGTTGACGGAGAGATGGAGTGCACGGGGTAGTGTCAAAAGATGGATGGCCTTCATGCGTGTCTGGGAACCTTACATTCAAAGCCTGGGGGCTCGGTGCCGGAATGAAGTGTTACATGTAGGTAGTTGATGGAGGTCTTGTAGGGGGATGGGGGTGGATGTAGGTTGACCTATGGCTAGTAGTTCTCTTTTGTCTTCTGGAGGAGTGTTGCTACGGGTGGGGGGTAGAGGAGGGGGTAGGGAGGGAGGGGAGGAGGGTTTAATGGGTTATAATCCACCTGCTCTTATATCTTTGTTGTAACTCTCTGGTGGGGGTTAAGTGTTTCACCCCCCCCCCCCCCCTAGAGAGTCCTGTTTTCCTGTATATTGTACAATTTTTTGGTGGTCTATAAATAAAGTATTCAAAAAAAAAAAGGTCTTTTTTCCCGAGCCCTTCTTTTTCTGAGAAGGGGCAGAGGTTTTTCTGGACAGCCTAGTCCGGGTCAGAGTCTCAGTCTCGAGTTCTGCAGCCTTTTCAGCCATGGGCTAGCCAAAGAGATTTTCACCTCGGCATGGGACATCGACCAACTTGTCCTATACCCATGGCTCGAGATCGGATGACTCTAGCCAAGCCTGTCGGCGGGCACCGATGCCAGCCCCGGCTACTCGGGCCGAAGCCTCGAAGCCATTGTAGGCTGCTCGAGAGATGAACTTCGAGCATTCTCGAATACCAGTGGACAAGGCCTGGAACCTCTGCAAAGGTTCCTCGGAGAGACCAGCAGAGAACCCGGCAATCTCCTTTGCCAGGTCTCAGAGATACATGCCCATGTAGAGCTGGTATGTCTGGACACGGCAAGCAAGCATAGAGCCCTGGAAGCACTTCTTACTGAGGGCATCCAGGTTCCGGGCCTCCCGGCCGGGAGGCACCGAGGAGTGCATCTTCTGACTTTTCAGTCGATGCATGGCCGATTCCACAACCATGGAGTGGTGCGGTAATTGTGCCTTTTGGAACCCGGGGCTCTTGCGGACTCGATAGATGGAATCGACCCGCTTGCTTAACATCGGCATCGAGGCCAGGGTCTCCCACATGCGAAAGAGCAGCCGCTCCAGCATCGGAGGAACCGGTACAGTAAAGGCCTCCTTCGGGGGAGAGTCATACTGGAGGGCCTCGAGCTCCTTGGCTCGAGGCTCCTCCTCGGGATCCGCGGGGAAGGCCAAGGCCTTGGCCATATCCCGCACGAAGTCCGAGAACCGGGTATCCTCCGGTGGGGATCGTCTCCGAGGTTCGGACTCCGGCGAGTCCGATGGACACACCGAGTCCGATAGGTGTCGGGTGACTCTTCGTCCTCCGTCTCCCAGCCCGACTCCTCGGAGGAGGTATCGAGCGGCTCCGGTCGGGCGGGCACCGATGCCCTCCGTCCCGACACCGATGGTACCAGCGTCGACGACCTCGGTCCCGAACGGGAGGCCGAGGGAGACCGTGGCCGAGGATCGACTCGAGCCCGCATGGACTCGAGGATCGGCTCGGCCTCGGGGGGCGACTTGGACGTCGATGTCCCGGTGGTCGGGGCAGATGCACCGGTGAGACCGGCGATCAATGCCCGCTGCTGTTCCATGAAGGCAGCGAGGCTGCTCTCCAAGGCCGTCAACCTGAGTCCGAGCTCAGGA
Source organism: Ichthyophis bannanicus (assembly GCA_033557465.1). Classification (NCBI taxonomy): domain Eukaryota; kingdom Metazoa; phylum Chordata; class Amphibia; order Gymnophiona; family Ichthyophiidae; genus Ichthyophis; species Ichthyophis bannanicus. The sequence goes on along the minus strand of CM066032.1, from coordinate 113,875,106 downwards.
GACCCAGCAGCCCCCGACTCGGGGCCCCCACGGCGGCTCCCCTGGAGGAGAGTCCACGAGGACTACAGCACTCATGTGTCCAGGAGACTCCATCTCGATACGAGGTTGCTTGGCAGGCCTCTCCGACTCCGAAGACCTGGGATGGCTATCGGGGCTATGCGACCTGGCTCTCGAGGAACCAGGAGCGTCCACCGACGCCGCCCTCGTGGGTTTCTTCTTCCTGCGCTGTTCCTGCGAAGGAGACCCCCGCTCAGAGGAACCCTGACGCTGCTCGGGGTCAGAGTCCCGAGACGTCGAGGCCTCTGACGAGGTCCGGGCCCGTCCGGACGCGGAGTCAGAGAAGATCCTATCCTTCTGGTGCTGCCGACTCCTCAACGCCTTCGAGGACATTTTGCCACACGGACCACAGATCATCGGGTCATGATCGGGTCCAAGGCAGCGGAGGCAGCAGTCATGTGTGTCGTTAAGGGACATAAGTTTCTTACACCGATCACACTTTTTAAACCCGCTGGCAGCCATCGGGGGAAAAAGGGCCCCTGCGAGGTCAAAAGACAGGGCTGCCAGTGAAAAAAGAAAAAATGGCGCGAACGCTAGTCACGAAGGACAAAAACCGAAAAAGAGAGAGTGGGCTCGATACCGGCGTATCGGGCCCAGGCGGGAAAAGGATCCGGCGTCGAACCGAAAGAGAAGAACAAAAACAGGGAAATCAACTTTTTCCTCGGCGAAAAACGAACTACGTCCGTCGGGCTCCGCGGAAAAAATAAGACTGAGCAAGATGTAACCCTTTGGCAGGAAGGGGACCGCGCATGTGCGCTGCAATTCCCAAAGGCTTTCTTTGAAAGCTGGGGAAATGCTCCGCACGAGGGCTCCGTCGGCGCCAACGTCACCCATATGTGAGGACTGACTTCCTGCTTGGTCCTGGAGAACTGGCGGTACCGGTAGGCGTCGAATGAAGGCAGACGTGACCACAAAAAAACAAGAAAGAAAGTTTTCTGCAGTGACAGGAGAGACATCCTGTCAGCTCCGCAGAAAACGAAGAACTGAAGTGAGAGAGGCAGTGAGGTGGGAAGGCAGCACGCATGCGCTGTAGGATGCTCCCAAAAGCTTTCCTTTTGGACACTGGGGAGCGTTCCCGTGCAGGCTCCGTCGGTACAGACGATACCCATATGTGAAGACAACATTCCTGCTTGTTCCTGGAGATAGCCTTTGACTGCCGTTTGTCTAGACGAGCCCCTATAAATTCTAGAGATTGAGAGGGGGTGAGATGAGATTTTGGGAGGTTTATGACCAGCCCCAAATATTGAAGAATTGTCATTGCTCAAGAGAGAGTGAAGCTGACCTCTGGAGCTGTTGATGCTTGAATGAGCCAATCGTCTAAGTAAGGGAAGACGAATATTCCCAGAGTCCTCATAAATGCTGCTACCACTGCCATGCATTTAGTGAAGACTCTTGGAGCAGAGGCTAGTCCGAAAGGAAGAACTCTGTACTGGAAGTGTCTTCCTTGGATCAGGAATCGAAGGAACTTCCTGTGATCTGAGTGGATGAGAATATGTGTGTATGCATCTCTTAGATCTAGAGAACATAGCCAATCTTGACTTTGAAGGTATGGTAAAAGTGTTCCGAGGGAGATCTTGAACTTTTCTCGGAACAAATATTTGTTTAATTCTCTGAGGTCTAGTACAGGCCTTCGTCTCCTTGTCTTCTTTGGAATAAGAAAATAGGGGTGAGTAGAACCCTGTCCCCTGTTGGGGTATGGGCACTTCTTCGATTGCTCCTTGAGCTAGAAGTGACGTGACCTCCTGCCACAAGAGGTCGGTGGCAAGGCCCTGAGAATTGAACTGTCTCAGAATTGTAGGTGGAGGCAAGTTGAATAAATGAAGCTTGTATCCCAATCTTACAATGGAAAGAGTGCAATTTTCTGATGTTATTTGTTGCCGTCTTTTGACAAAATGGCATAGTCTGCCTCGAATGGCCAAGGGTTCTGGACCTTTTAGGGGCAGAATGACTAAGTTCTCTAGGTGGAAGTCAAAGACCCTGAGGGGCTGAGTCTGTTGAGCTGGTTGAGCTTTTGGCTTTCTCTGCTGTCTGTTCTGTTGTCCCATTTGGGAAACATGAAGTGGACAGTGAGTTTGATGGGTGTAAGATTGGTAAGACTTTTTTCTTACTGAAAAAAGGTTTCTTGAATGTCTTCTTTTTTGCTGGGTAGGCTGTAGCCTTTGACAATCTGTTCAAAGTAGTATTGTCAGATTCAAGCTGATTAGCCTTGTCCTGCCAGTCCTTACCAAAGAGATTTTCTCCTGTGCAAGGAATGTTTCCCAGCTTTTCTTGCACCCACTGTTCCAAGTCTGATGCTTGAAGCCAAGCAATATGACGTGCTCCTATGGATATAGCAGAGGTCCTGCAAAGACATTCAAAACAATAAAGGTAGCACGGTTCATGAATTTAGAGACATTCTGGGCATGTTTGACCAGAATAATGTAGTCTGCTCTTTTTTCTTCTGAGACAGAAGGACTAATGAGCTCTAAATCTTTTGTGACTTCTTCCAGGAACATTCCCATATACAGAATGTAGGAACTGATCCTGGCTCCCAGCATGGAGGATTGAAAACATCGACGGCCAAAGGCATTGAGTGTCCTGGATTCATGGCCTGGAGGATTAGAAGAGTGTGTTTTTGCACTCTTGATTCTTCGCATGGCCAATTCCACCACCATTGAATGGTGTAACTGAGTTTTTTGAAAACCAGGACAACTTGGCACTCGGTACATAGTGTCCAGGCATCGGGAATGTGAAGCTATCATTAAAGGAGTCTCCCACATTCTCAACATCAGATCATGTAAAATCTTGTGAATGGGAGCCAGAGGGTATTGTAGAATTCTTAATTCCTCTGCCCTAGGTTCTTTTTCTGGAATCACAGTGATTGCAAGGCCTTTTGCTAAATCACGTATGAAGTCCTGGAAAGACATATCCTCTGGAGGAGACATCCTGCGTTGAGGAGAGGTAGTTGAATCTTCTAATAGATTCACTCTGGTACCGGTAGAATCAGAGTCATCGGAATCTGAAGACTCAAGCACCGGGTGCTCCTGTGACGCATGGTATCGGTACCGCTTGAAGTCGGTCCCGAAGTGTCTCGGTTCCTGATCCCCAATACCAGACATCGGCATGGGGGAAGCAGTCCTGTCGAAGCAGATGTTGTCGGTACCGATACCTGTGGAACCGTCTGTTGCAGTCTTAGCGGTACCGAGGCTGCTAAGAGGCCGCTGGACTGCGTTCGATAGCGAGGATTCTGTGATCCATCGCTCCTGCCGATGACTGGGTGCCGATACCGGTGGATGCAGCCATGACCCCAGAGCATGGCACCAGTAGTTCCGTAGAGGTCGAGGCCTCTGGAACATCCTGGAGCCCCATTAATTCTTTGGAGTTCAAAGACTCCCGCCAGGGCTGTTTTGCCAGTGAAGTATCCTAGAGGGAAACGCCCGAGGCATCTCGATACTTTGAAGGAGATTTTCCCTTCGAGGACCGGCTAGTTTTACTTTTGGTTACCTGAGATCCATGGGAGGAAGATGAAGCCCTGGAAGACATCGATGCAACTGACATGTTGGAGGCAAAAAGGGTACCGAGTTTTGCAGCTCTATTCTGCCGGCTCCTCTTGGTCATCCTCGTGCAGGAGAGACACTCCATTGGACAATGTTCAGGACCCAAACATTTTAGACACTAATCATGGGTGTCGGTGACGGAGATGGTACCGCTACATTTTAAGCATTTTTTGAAACCACTGGCTGCTTCCTCCATGCTTGAAGAAAAAAATGGGCCTGGTGCCCAAAATGGCGCCTAGCACCAGACTAGGGAAAAACCCTGAAGAAAAATATATGGTTTATTTTTTTTTTAAAGAAAGAAGAGAACCGGCGGTACCAGTAGGCGTCAAATGAAGGCAGACATGACCACAAAATATTAGAAATAAAGGTAGATTTTCTGTGGTGACAGGGTACCGTGTCCTGTCGGCTCCGCAGAAAACGAAGAACTGAAGTGAGAGAGGTACAGAGGCAGGAAGGCAGCACGCATGCGCTGTGGGATGCTCCCAAAAGCTTTCCTATTGGATGCTGGGGAGCATTCCCATGCGGGCTCCGTCGGTACCGACGATACCCATATGTGAAGACTACATTCCTGCTTGTTCCTGGAGATTCCATGTGTCAGTAATCTATGATGGGCTTTAGTTTGAAATGATCCAACCAACCTGTAATTTGAGTCAGATGGCTGTTTAAATATGGAGATGCCCAGGGAAGTAAAACTGGTGGAGCGATCATGAGAATATCCGTGGCATAGAAACACACACCTGTATTTTGAATAATCATGGCTGGAGGGCTAAGCCCTTACTTGATTTGCAGCTTGTCGTGGTGTGAGGGCTTGTGTACATTAGTGATCCTAAGAGCTAAACTATCGGTAGCTCAACTACTAGCAGGGTCTCCCAAGATAGACAGGTCTCAACTGAGGTGCCAGACCAAGACAAACCATACATTAAGGCAGCAGCAGAATGTGACTTTGTTGGCAGTGGAGGATACATTCCTGTGACAACGGCAACACTAGAATTACTTGCGTGGAAGAAAGGGCTGGCAATCTTTTGTATCTTGCCACAAAAATCCAATGGATAGTCACAAAACAAAGTGCACTATAGTACTGGAAGATGAAACCCCCAGGTCAGAAGGCACTCACTGGCTACTGGGAAGGAGCTGAAGACTCTTCAGAGTAAAGCCAGCACTATGATGTGATTGGATCAAAGCCCTCAGGACATCTGACTGCTGATGCAGCTGCACATGAAATTAAATGAGAGTGAGAAGCTGCAAAGGTGTCTTACATATTGGGACATGGAATGTACGAAGCATGAACCAAGGGAAGTTGGAGGAGGTCAAGAATGAAATGGAATGTGTACAACATGATCTGTTGGGTGTCAGCAAATTGAAATGGACTGGCATTGGGCACTTTGCATTGTATTTCACTACAGTTCTTGCAAGTTTCTTCTTGATTATAAATGCAACATCATATCTTCTGTCTTTCATTTCCAGCATAGTAGACCAAGTGATCATCAGATGCAATCAGTGAATGCATAGTCGTCTACAAGGAATGCCCATAAACATAACTATAATTCAGGCATATGCCCCAACAGCTGTAGAAGAGGATGTTGAGTTCTATGAATAACTACAAGCTGAAATTTACAGAACATGCAAACAGGATACCTGACAGTCATGGGTGATTGAACGCAAAATCTGGCAACAAAGATGGCAGCAAACTGGTTGGAAAATAAGGACTTGCCAACAGAAATCAAGCTAGAGAAAGACTGCTAGAATTCTAGAAGACCAATGGTCTATTCATTTCAAACACCTTCTTCCAGCAACACAAGCAGCAACTGTACACATGGACTTCACCCAATGGATTGCACAAAAATCAAACTGACTTGTTTATATTACTTTTTGTGTATAACTAAATTGCATAATAACCGCCCCCCCCCCCCAAAAAAAAAAAACCAAAAGACTACATCTGTGGAAGTCAATGATGGAAAAGCTAACACATCAACAAAGACAAAATCTAGGATTGACTGCAGTACAGATCAACTACTAATATGCAAACTCAAGCTAAAGTTGAAAAAGAGCATGCCACTCAAATGTAGCAAAATATGACCTTGAAAATAAACGACTGGAATTTAAAGACTACCTGAAAAATCGATTTGCTGCTTTAGATATAAATGACAGAGCTCCAGAAGAGTTATGGGATGACATCAAGAAGGTTGTATTAGAAGAAAGTGAGAAGTCTCTACAAAAGATGAAAAAGCAAGAACAGCCAAAACGGATGGCTGAAGAAAAACTGAAAATTGCCCAGTAATGCAGAGAAGCTAAAGCCAAAGGAGAAAGAGGCAATCACAGAACTTAGATTTCCAACATGCATCAAGACAAGGAGAAGTACTACAATGATGCATGCAAGGAAATAGAAGCAGAAACTATTAGTAGAAGCACAAGATCGACTTTCCTAAAGCTATGAGAGTTAAAGAAAAAATTCCAGCCTCGAATTGAAGATCAAGAAAAGGTGGAAAGAATATACAGAGTCATTATACCATAACAATCAAGTGGACCAACAGCCATTTCAATCTATACCTTATGATCAGGAACCATTGGTGATGAAAGAAGTTGAAGCAGCATTGAAAGCCTTATCAATGAACAAAAGCATCGGGCATTAATAGCATTATCACAGAAATATTACAGCAAGCGGATGTAGCTGTTAAGATACCTACAAGGCTCTGCCAGGAAATTTGGAAGACAATATCATGGCCAACTGACTGGAAAAGATCTGTGTTTATATCAATACCAAAGAAAAATGATCCAACTGACTGGAAATTATCGCAAAATCACTCTGATTCCACATACCAGCAAGATTCTACTCAAGATTATTCAGCAGCGACTACAACCATATCTGGAACAAGAACTGCCTGAAGTGCAAGCAGGATTCAGGAAAGGGCAAGGCACGAGAGATATTGCAGATGTGAGATGGATCCTTGAAAAGACAATATATCACCAAAAGGATATCTATGTGTTTTATAGACTACAGCAAGGCTTTTTGACTGTGAAAACCATGACACATTCTGGGCTACATTAAGAAGCATGGGTATACCAGAACACCTGATAGTATCTTGCACAACCTTTACATTGATCAAGAAGCAACAGTTCAAAATGGAATAAGGAGAAACAGAATCAGCAAAGGTGATATAACAAGGGTGCATACTTTCCCCCCTACCTGTTTAATTTATAAGCAGAACAAATCATCAGAGAAACAGGACTGTATGAAAATAACCGAGGTGTGAAGATTGGTGGAAGATTCAACCACCTCCGCTACGCTGATGATACCACATTACTAGCTGAAAGTGAAGACTATCCAAAACATTTGCTTCTCAAGATCAAAGAACAATCTTAAAATGGGCCTACACCTTAATGTAAAGGCGACAAAGATCCTGACAACTGGCAAAATCAATAAGTTTATCGTTGATGGAAAAGAAATTGAAATAGCTGATCCAAGTAAGTTAAAGTAGTCAACTACCAATAAAGAAATGACAAGCAGTCAAGAAATCAGATGACGCATTACTCTTGGCAGAATGGCTATGGACCACCTAATCAAAATTCTCAAGAGCAGAAATGTCTCTCTCCAAATAAAGATTCGACTTGTTCAAGTCATGGTATTTTCAATAACATCATATGGCTGAAAAAGCTGAACAGTGAAAAAGATACAGGAAGAAAATTGATGCCTTTGAATTATGGTGCTAGCGAAGAATCCTATTTATACCATGGACTGCCCGAACAACAAACCAGTCAGTACTAGAGATCAAACCTAAGCTTTCTTTAGAAGCTCAGATAACAAGACCTTGATTTTTATATTCTGGACATATCATGCGAAGAGAGAGATCATTAGATAAAGACGACATGCTTGGCAAGGTACAAGGTCAACGCAAAAGACGAAGGCCAGCAATGAGATGGATCGATACAACAGCAGCTATGGGTGCTACTCTGTCAACAATGAGCCGCCTGACTGAAGACCGAACACAGTTTAGGACAGCTTTCCTGAGGGTCACCATGAGTCATCACAGACAACAGCACTGAACAGAGGGCTAAGATAGATATTAAAAGGCAAAGGGGAGAGCACGGAGCTCTGAGGAACTCCAGACTATAGATGACATTGCCTCATTAAAACAGAATATGAAGGGGCAGCAAGAAAAGAAGTGAACCAGGTTATCATGGTCTTGTATTACAATTTTGGCAAGGTGAGTGAATAAAAGTATGGTCTACTAGATCAAAAACTGAACTCAGATAAAGGGAAACTGACAGTGATTTTACCTTTGTCCAAAAAAACTATGCACTTCACTGAGCAATGCAGTAATGGTTTCTATGCTGTGGCCCATGCAAAATCCATGTTAACAAAGGTATAAAATCCTGGTATGTTCTACGTGGTTCTATATGCAAGGACAACCTGTGGTTGAGACAGAAGGCAAAGGTTGTATCCCAACAATTTGGTTGTATCCCAACAATTTAACAGACTATACGCTATTATAAAAACACTATGATCCAATTCCAAAGTACCCCCAACATGTATTTGTATATAGTTTTTTGTACATAGTTTACAAGCCAGTTTGTTGTTTTGCACTAGTTCATACTGTTAACCATTACTTTTATTGTTACAAAATGTTCGATGTAAAACTAAGCTTATGCTTTGTAGATTGTTGTTTTATTGTGAACCGCAACTGAACTCTGGAAGTTGCGGGTTATAAATATATGTTAAATAAATAAATAAAAGGGCAACATATTGCGACATGGCTCACCTTCAACCAGTGAAATACTTGCCAATTACATGTTTAACTTTATAGTCTAGTCCTATTCTGTAACTTTTACCCCAATGCACTATCGTCCATGCTTTAGCTCCTGTTTTTATAGAAAAATGGTATAAAATGAGGAGTTAAACCAGGACTTATCCATAGCAGAAACAATCATGTTGGTGAAACCAAAATTTGTTTAACACAAGTCAGATGGGTATGCAAAGCATCATTTGAGTATGCTACAAACATTAGGAAAAAAGTCTCATGTGGATTCTTGTTATAATCCTATTGGGCCTGATAGTCAAAGTGATTAACTTAGTTGGCAGACCTGCTAACCACATCAATCATGATGATCAGGATACTCAGTGGCACTAACGCGGTGCTGCCACTGAACATCTCAGTGCTAGTCTGCTAGCATCTGGCATTTCAGAGGCAAAGAAATGGTAAGCACTTGGGGATAACCAGGCAGGAGCAATACTCAGCCTCTGCCTGCTTATCTCTTAGCAGCGAAAGTTAGGCACCTTAAAGGTTGGCCCAATTTTTGCTGCACAATCTAACAGGGCAGAATATCATCACTGCCCAGTTAGCTTCCACCCTATCTGACCAACCCATATATTCAATGCCAGTGGCCATGTATGGCTCCAGCACTGAATATCCAGTCTTAAGTTCAGCGGTGATGGCTAGCCACTTTTCCAAGGCTAGCAATTGCTGAAATCCACCCCCCCCCCCCTCCATTACGTTCTACAGTGCATAAAATTAAACAAACATGCTTAATATACTTTTTCAAAATGTCATGCAACATTAGTTCAGCTAGCATGGAGAGTCGCTTTGTTTACTAGTAATTTCATTGAACAGGAGATTTATACATAATACACAACTAAAAAGCATAGTTAGTCACCTGTAACAAGTGTTCTCTGGGGAGTCTCAGGAACAGGGATCTCTCTTGCACCCCAACCTCCAGTCCCTTCATCTGATGGCCTGGCTGCTGAAAGGGTAGTCCTGGCTCCCCTCCTACTGCCTAGAGAAGTGGAAGACGTAGTCTTAGCCTCTAGACGGCAATCCACCAGGAAATCCTACGCTCTTAAGTGGCGTAGATTCTCCGCATGGTGTGCTCAGCACGGCGAGAATCCCTTCTCATGTTTGGTAGCGGTGGTATTGCAATATTTGCTTTACCTCTCCAATCTAGGCCTTAAGTCCAACTCTGTCAGGGTTCACCTCAGTGCTCTCAGCGCACCACTCGCCGGTGGACGGCAGGCCTCTTTCCAACCACCCTTTGGTGGCTTGTTTTCTCAGAGGCCGCCTGCTTAAGCCTCTTACGTCCACCAGCCCCTAAGTGGGATCTGAATGTGGTCTTACAGCAGATTACTTGTCCGCCATTTGAACCTATGGCTACCTGCCCTCTCCGTTTTCTCTCCTGGAAAACCTTGTTTCTGGTTGCTCTTACTTCTGCTAGGCGGCGAGTAAGTGAACTTCAGGCACTAGTGTCTGATTCCCCTTACACTAGGTTCTACAGGAATAGGGTAGTCTTACGGACTCACCCGAAGTTTCTTCCTAAGGTTGTCTCCCCTTTTCACCTCAATCAGGAGGTGGTTCTTCCGACCTTCTTTCCCAGGCCGCATGCCAACCGGGCTGAGATGGTCCTGCATACCCTGGACTGCAGGAGGGCGTTATCCTTCTACCTTGACCGTACGCGGGAGCATCGGAGGGCTGTTCAGCTCTTCGTTTCTTTTGACCCCAATAAGTTGGGGCTACCTGTCTCCAAGCGTACTTTGTCCATATGGGTCGCTGACTGTATCGCCTGTGCTTATGGGGCAGCCGCGTCTCATTGGAGGGTCGAGTCACGGCTCATCGTGTCAGGGCGAAGGCTGCGTCAGTGGCTCATCTTCGCTCTGTTCCGTTGGCAGACATCTGCCGGGCCGCTACTTGGTCTTCAAGCCAGACTTTTGCGGCCCATTACTGCCTTGAGAGGGAGTCCCGCAGGGACAGTGCTTTCGGACAGGCAGTACTCCATAATCTCTTTGGGGTTTAGGCAACTCCTACCCTCCGGCCCTGGTGTTGGACTAACGGTCGGGGGCGTTCTCAGAGAAGATTCCTTCCTTACGTACTGATGAGCTAGAGGGAGCTCATTTTTTCGGCTTGAGGTCTCCGGTAGCCTTAAGCTGGGGAGTCCCATATGTGAGGACTGACCTCCTGCTTGGTCCTGGAGAAAGAGTAGTTACTCACCTGTAACAGGTGTTCTCCAGGAGCAGCAGGAATCAGTCCTCACAACCCTCCCTCCTCCCCTTGGAGTTGCAGTCATATGATTTATTTTGCTAATTTTTTTGCTTTTAGCTATGTCATCAGACTGAGCAAGATGGCACCCTTGGGCAGGAAGGGGACCGCGCATGCGCGCTGCAATTCCCAAAGGCTTTCTTTGAAAGCTGGGAAATGCTCCGCACGAGGGCTCCGTCAGCGCCGACGTCACCCATATGTGAGGACTGATTCCTGCTGCTCCTGGAAAACACCTGTTACAGGTGAGTAACTACTCTTTCTCTTTTCTTTTCTTTAAAAAAAAAAAAAAAAACAAACTTCGGTGCCTCACCCCTCCTGGGGTTAGGTGCCATTTTTTAGGCACTAGGCCCAAAAACCTCCAGACATGGAGAAGCCAACTAGTGGTTTTAAAAAATGTTCAAACTGTGGCGGTACCATTTCTGTCACCAACACTCACGAATGGTGTCTCAAATGTTTAGGTCCTGAACATTGTCCAGCGGAGTGTCTCTCCTGTAGAAAGATGACCAAAAGGGGCCTGCAGAACAGAGCTGCAAAGGCCGGTTGTCTTTTCACGGTTGATACGATGTCAGTTGCATCGACGTCCTCCAGGGCTTCATCTTCCTCTCATGGATCTCAGGTAACTAAACAAAAGTCTGTAAAGACTAGCCAGTTCTTGAAGGGTAAATCTCCTACAAAGCATCGAGATGCCACTGGCACTACCCTCGAGGAAAGTACACCGGCAAAATTGCCCTGGCGGGAGTCTTCGGTCTCCAAAGCACAAACGGGGTCTCAGAATGTTCCAGAGGCCTCCACCTCTGCAGAACTTCTGTTGCCATGTTCTGGGGTCTTAGCCACTTCCACCGGTACTGACCAGGCATCGGCATTAGCAATGGATAAGAGAATCCTTGCTATTGAATGCAGTCTAGGGTCCCTCTTAGCTGCCTCGGTACCGCTAAGACCGCTACAGACGGTTCAAATGAGCTCGGTACCGGCTCCAGTGGCACCCACTCATGCCGAGCCTCGAGAGTTTCTCCGGCATCGAGGGGTTGGAACCGAAACGCCACGGTACTGATATTCATCGGTACCAGTATCGATCAATGCAAAGCTCCGATGAGTCTTCCGATTCCGATGACTCTACCGATACAAGAGCAGTTCTGTTGAAGGATCCATCTCCTCCTCCTGAGCGCAGAATGTCTCCTCCAGAAGACATGTCTTTTGTCAGGATTTCATACGTGATGTAGCTAAAGGGCTTTCAATCACGGTTACTCCTGAGAAGGAACTTAGGGCAGAAGAACTAAGAATTCTGCAATACCCTATGGCTCCCAAAGAGGCAGCAAAGCTGCCCATTCATCAGATCCTTCAAGATCTTATGTTCAGAATGTGGGAAACTCCCTTAACGGCGTCACTGTATTCTCGACGCCTCAATACCATGTACTGAGTCCCACCTTCTCCAGGGTTTCAGAAGACTCAGTTACCACACAATTTCATGGTAGTGGAATCAGCCATGCAGAAAATAAAGAGTGCTAAAACGCATTCTTCCAACCCGCCAGGCTGGGAATCGAGGACACGCGATGCCTTTGGGTGTTGATGCTTTCAATCCTCCATGCTAGCAGCTAGGATTAGCTCTTTTTTTTTTTTTTTAATATTCTCTTATATACCGCACTATTCTGCATCAGTGCGGTTTACATTGAACAAACTGAAATTACATTGAACAGGGCATTATAACTTGGAGATAACTATTTTACAGGGAACATGGGCTATGGAGGGTTAAGTGGCTTTACATGGGAATGTTTCTTGAGGAGGTTACAGCGGATCTGAAACACATGAGCCCTCTTCTTCCTGAAGATAAACAGGATCAGTACCTCACTCTGCTCAAGCACACTCAAAATGTCTCCAAATTTGTGAACCGTGCAGTTTTTGACTGCTTTGGAGCTATTTGCAGAACCTCTGCTATTGCTATCGGAGCACGGCACATTGCCTGGCTCCAAGCATCAGATTTAGAGTGGGTGCAAGAGAAGTTAGAAAACATTCCTTGCACAGGTGAAAACTTATTTGGGAAGGATTGGCAGACCAAGGCTAATCAGATTGAATCTGACAATACCACCTTGAATAGACTATCAAAGTCTACAGCCAACCCATCAAAGAAAAAAACAGGCAAGAAGTTTTTCTTTAACCAAAAGAAAAAATCTTACCACTCTTATTCCCATCCAGTTCACTGTCCAGTTCATGCTCCCTAGAAAGGGCAGCAACCTAGACAAAGAAAGCCGCAAGCTCAAAGAGCTCAACCGGCTCAGCAAGTACAGCCTCCGCAGGGGCTTTGACTTCTACCTAGAGAACTTAACCATTTTGCCTCTAAAGGGTCCAGAACCCTTGACCATTCCGGGCAGATTATGCCATTTTGCCAAAAGATGGCAATAAATAACATCAGAAAACTGGACTCTGTCCATTGTAGGATAGGGGTACAAACTTCACTTTCTCAGCATGCCCCCGCCTACAATCATAAAACAATTCAATTCTCAAGGCCCTGTCACCGACATCCTGTGTCAGGAGGTCTCTTCACTTCTTGCTCATGGAGCAATAGAAGAGGTACCCATATCCCAATGGGGGAGGGGGTTCTACTCCCCCTATTTTCTTATCCCATAGAAGACAGGGGGATACAGACCTATCCTGGACCTCAGAGAATTGAACTAATTTCTGTTCTGAGAAAAGTTCAAGATGATCTCCCTCAGAACACTTTTACCATACCTTCAGAATCAGGATTGGTTATGTTCTCTAGATCTAAGATGCGTACACGCATATCCTCATCCATGTAAATCATAGGAAGTACCTTCGATTTCTCTTTCAAGGAAACCACTTCCAATACAGAGTCCTTCCATTCGGGCTGGCCTCTGCCCCAAGAGTCTTCACAAAATGCATGGCTGTAGTAGCAGCATTCCTGAGAACTCGGGGGATATTCGTCTTCCCCTACTTAGATGATTGGCTCATCAGAGCACCAACAGCTCCAGAAACAGAACGAGCTGTTTCTCGTGCCATGAGAATTCTCCAATATTTGGGTCTGGTAGTCAACCACCCAAAGTTTCACCTCACCCTTTCTCAATCCCTAGAGTTCATAGGGGCTCGCTTAGACATGCAGCAATCAAAGGCATTCCTGCCACAGCCGCGCTGTCTATGAATAATAAAATTGGCTTCCCAAGCAGTAAAGCAAACCCTCCTAACTGCCTGGGAAATGCTTCAACTGCTGGGACATATGGCATCCACTGTACATGTGGTCCCTTATGCCTGCCTACACATGCGAGCGGCTCAGTGGACCCTCTCTTTGAAGTGGACACAAGCCACAGGTCGCTTAACGGACAAAATCAAGAATTTGACACGTCTCGTTTTGTCCCTACAGTGGTGGGAGTCCCTCAAACCTCCTGGTAGGTTCCCCCTTCCAGCAACCACTGCTCCAAATCACCCTGACAACAGATGCGTCCAAGCTGAGTTGGGGAGCCTACTTGCACGATCTTTCCACTCAGGGTCTCTGGACCTCACAAGAGGCCTCTCTTCAAATAAACCTCTTAGAGCTAAGAGCCATTTACAATGCTATGATAGCATTTCAGGCCCAGCTCAGTCAAAAGACAGTTCTGTTCCAAACCGACAATCAGGTTGCCATGTTTTACATAAACAAGGTGGAACGGGCTCTCTGTCGCTATGCAACGAAGCTTTGCGACTATGGGCCCTTGCCAGAGAGCTCCAAATTCACCTTCTAGCGGTATACCTTCCAGGCATTCAAAACTTGTGGGCAGACAAGATCAGTCGAATACTGCTGCCACACGAGTGGTCTCTCCAGTCAGACCAACTGGCTCGAGTGTTCCAAACCTGAGGAACACCAGATATAGGCCTCTTTGCTAGTCCACAGAATGCCAAACTTCCCTGGTTCTGTTCCAGAATTCCGGCTCAATACTGTCTAGCAAACGATGCTTTCCAGCTCCATTGGGGTCAGGACTTCCTCTATGCCTTCCTACCCTTTCCCCTAATTCCCAAAACTCTTTTCAAGCTTCAGAGAGACAGGGGTTATATGATTCTTATAACTCCACGTTGGGCCAAGGCAATCGTGGTATCCTCTGCTTCTGCGTCTCTCTCAAGCAACTCCTCTAGAGTTGGGATATGCTCCAGATCTCCCTTCCCAGGAGAACGGGAAGCTTCTGCATCCCAATCCTCAGTCCCTGCACCTCTGGACCTGGCTGCTGAAGGCATAGAACCTTTAGATATCCACCTCTCTCAGCAGTGAAGGATATCCTTCAAGCTTCGGGAAAACCTTCCACAAGGCGTTCCTACGCGTTCAAATGGAAAAGGTTTTCTATATGGTGTTCAAAAAAGGGGCTTAACCCTCTTTCCATGCCCATGGAGTCGCTTCTGGAGTATCTCCTCCATCTTTCAAATTCTGGTAAGACAAATTCAGTGCGAGTCCATCTCAGTGCTATTGCGGCTTTTCACAAGCCCCAAGATGGACAACTATCTCTTCTCATTCACTTGTGTCAAGATTCATGAGAGGTCTACTACTGACAAAGCCCCCCATAAAGCCGCCACTGGTGGCATGGGACCTGAATCTGGTTCTTGGGCAGCTTATGAAGCTGCCTTTTGAACCTTTAGCCACTACAACTTTAAAATTCCTTTCCTGGAAGGTCATTTTCCTAATTGCAATAACTTCTGCTAGACGCATTAGTGAATTGCAAGCTATAGTGGCTGACCCTCCTTATACAAGGTTCCACCATGATAAAGTAGTCCTCAGGACTCATCCACACTTTATGCCAAAGGTGGTTTCGTCTTTTCATTTAAACGAGTCAGTTTACCTTCCTGTATTCTTCCCTAGGCCTCATGCCTCCAGTGCAGAAAGGAACCTTCATACCTTAGATTGTAAAAGAGTTTTAGCCTTTTACCTTCAAAGAACTGAACAACATAGGAAGTCTTCTCAACTCTTTGTTGCTTTTGATTCTTGTCATTTGAGACTTCCGGTTTCCAAATGAACCCTATCTAAGTGGATTGCAAACTGCATATCCTTCACTTATGATAGTAAAGGTCTTTCCCTCGAGGGCCATGTTACAGCTCATAATGTCAGAGCAATGGCAGCCTCGGTTGCTGATCTTCGCTCTGTCTCTATAGATATCTGTAGAGCGGCTACTTGGGCTTCAGTACATACCTTCACAGCCCACTACTGTCTGGACAAGGACTCCCGTCGGGATACCTCGTTTGGCCAGGCTGTCCTACAGCATCTCTTTCAGACTTAGTGCAAATCCTACCCTCCATCCCGGTAGGATGCCAGGGATCCATGGGAGGAAATATGACCCTGTTCACATGGGTTCACAGCTCGCTGGGGGTCATTCCTCTGGCATCTTTCAGCTGGGGAGTCCCCATATGTGAAGACTACATTCCTGCTTGTTCCTGGAGATAGCATAGTTACTCACCTGTAACAGGTGATCTCCGGGAACAGCAGGAATTAAGTCTTCATAACCCACCCACCTCCCATAGGAGTTTATTTATTTAACATCTCTTATATACCGCACTATTGTCATCAGCGCGGTTTACATGAAAACGAACATATACATACAGAGAACTGCAATGCATTTTACAAGTAACAGGGGTTTATGAACTTGGGATTAAAAAGGTAAACTATGTAGACTAGATAACTATTTACAATAATCTATACACATTAGTCACATTTGGTTATCATTTGGGGTTGTCTTGGTCAGAAAAAGTGTCGGTAGTATTTTCCATGTGAAAAGATTAGATTGGGAAATAGCTTAAGAAGAGGTGGTGTTTGAGGCTTTTTCTGAATTGTGTTAGGCTGGCTATAGCTCTCAATTCTGGTGGGAGGGCATTCCAGGCTATTGGGGCATGGATACTGAAGGCTCTTTTAGTTGTTTCATTAGTGTATCTGACTGCTTGTTTTGGGATTGTTAATGTATTTATAGCAGTTGATCTTCTGGATCTATTGGGGGTCTGTAAGTGTACAAGGTTGGTGATGGTTGATGGTGCTTGGTTGTTTAGGGCTTTGAATGTAGTAATCAGGATCTTGTAGTGAATTCTCGCGTTGGTTGGTAGCCAGTGGAGTCTTTTTAGGACTGGAGTTATGTGATCTGTCTTTGATATTCCTTCCAGTACTCTGGCAGCGGTGTTCATCGCCAGTTGGAGGGGATTTAAAGTTGCCTGAGGGAGCCCATATAGAATTGCATTTGCGAAGTCAATGTGAGGCATTACCAAGGCTTGATAGACGGTTCTGAAGTCTGAGGGTTCCAGTAAGGGTCGAAGGTGGCGTAGTGTGCGTATCTTGTGATATATTAGTTTTGTTATGTTTTTTATGTGGGTTTTCATACTGAGGCGCTGGTCGAGGGTGATGCCTAGGTATCGTATTGTAGGTTTTACTGTTAATTCCTTGTCCTTTATCTTTAAGGTAGTAGGAGGCGTGAAGTTTTGGTTCTTTGTTATAAACATCACATCGGTCTTGCTGTGGTTGATTCTTAGGTTTTGTGAGATGAGCCAATCTTCTACTGATTCGAAGCATTTTGTCAATGGTGTAAAATCAGGGTGGTTGATGGAGAATGGCATGTATAGTAGAAAGTCGTCTGCATATGCTAGACAGGTGACATTAAAGGAACGAATGAGGTCACAGATAGGTTGCATATATATATTAAACATTAATGCTGACAGAGAGGATCCTTGCGGTACCCCTTGATCTTGGAGAAATGGTTCTGATGCTGTTTCACCAATTCGTACTTGTTGCCAACGGTTAGTTAGATAGGATATACACCAGTCAAGTGCGGCACCAAGGATTCCTTTTTCCTTAAGGCGATCGATAAGTATTTGGTGGCTTACTGAGTCGAACGCAGCTGAGATGTCCATGAATATAAGGATGAATCCTTGGTGGATGTTATCTATTCCTGTGATTAGTGTGTTGAATAGAGTGATGAGGAGGGTCTCAACTCCATGAGCTTCTCTAAAGCCGTGTTGTGCAGGGTCAAGTGGAACTTCAATGTCTATGTGCTGTTGTATTTGACGTTGGACCACTTTCTCAATTATTTTAGCTAGGAGTGGGATGCTGGATATTGGCCTGTAGGATTCTACTTTTAGGGGGTCTAATTTGCTGTTTTTCAATAATGGTCTAATTGAGGTTTGTTTGAGGCATTGAGGAAAAGTTCCAGTTGAAAAAGATTGTTCAAGGATATTCTGTATGAAGAAGCTTACTTCATATCTAAGGTCTTTTATCCAGGCTGCTGGACATGGATCATTTGCTGCGGTGGTAGCATTTATTGATGCAATAGTGTTTTCAATTTCTTTGATTGATAATGTGTTAAACTTGGTTAATGTAGTTGACTGTGAAGGTATGTCTATATTTGTTGGTCCAATGGTGCAAATGTTGGATGTTTTTTTCATCTTTGACTTTAGGTAGTTAGCATAGTCTTGAGGGTGTATTGTTTGCGTATGTTGGGGTGTTGGTTCCTTTGCCATTGTTCTTACAATGTTGAAGAGATCATGATGTTTGTTTAATGATTTCTTTAGGAGGTTAGTATGGAATTGTTTCCTTTGATCTGCTATTTCCTGGCGATGCTTTTCTAGGTATTTGCAGTAGGCTGTGTAGGCTTCAGTAGAGCGTGATCTTCTCCAGTGTTTTTCAAGTCTCCGAAGATGGAGGAGGGATGTTCTTAGCTCATTGGAATACCAAGCTACATGTGTGCGGTGGTTGGTCTTTCTTGCCATGTTTGATGGTTGAGAATTGGCTCTGAGAGTGTGGTCCCAGGTATTGATTAGACTGTCCAAGTCAGGTTTAGAGGAGTGTAGTGTTGGGAGAAGATTCTTGAGTACTTCATCTTTGACAAAGGGGCGGAACTTCCTAGCTGTTGGTTTAGCATGGGTGGGTTTGGAGTTAGTGGGATTGGAGGAGTTGGGAATTTGGAATAAAATGAGACTGTGATCAGACCATGGTACTGGTATTATGGAAAGGTCGTAATTGTGGTTGGTGTCTGAGGTAACTTGTGGAACAAATATCAGGTCAAGTATATTTCCCATAGTATGAGTGGGATCTTTGACTATTTGGTTGTATCCAAGGTTGTCAATCGCTTCTATAAATGCTGCGGTTTGAGAGTCATGTAGGGAGGGAAGGTTGAAATCTCCCAATATCCAATTAGATAGTCGTGGTTTTTCAGTGTTGCAGGCCCGGTCAACTATCGTTGGCAGATCAGCAGCTGATGATGTGGGAGCTCTATAGACTAGGTTAATTGAGTGCTCATTGTTTGATATGTTTAGTATGTTTAGATGTGTTGAGCTAATACTGTTGTTCATCTGAAATTGTAGTTGGTTTTTAGAGATAATGAGTACTCCACCTCCTCTTTGTTGGTTCCTATGACACGTGTGGATTGAGAAGCCTGGGGGTAGCATCTGGTTAAGAATGACATTATCAGAATCAGTTAGCCAGGTTTCTGTGATCATCAAAATGTCAAGGTCATGTACTGTTATGAGATTAGGTATCAAAGGCCACTTTGTGCGAATGGACCTTATATTGATAAGGGCGCAATGCAGTGGTGGATGGTACTGTTTCGGTTGAGGGTTTTTGGTAATGTGAAGGGCAATATGAAGTAGATGTGAGTGGTGGTTGTAAGTAGGGTTTGTTTGGTTTGTTTGAGTCTTGTTTGACCATCTCTTCCAATTATTTCGTAATATTGGTATGGATTTTTGGTCACCATTAAAGGCGTTTGATTGGCCAGCTAGTGCAGTGAGGAGATAAGTAATGGTGAAGGTTACTAATGTATGCATCTTTATAGGGGACATTGTGTGTTAGGAGAACGGTATAGTTGCTGGCTGCAAATGATTGAGGACTGGTGAGGTTGGGATTGTAGTTTTGTAGGTTAATAGTGACGGAGCCTTGTCTGTGGTGAGAAGAAAGTGTATCAACAGTATATCTGGCTACTGGGCACAGTATTTGCAATTAATGAGTACTGACAACAGTATATCTATCTACTGGGCACAGTATTTGCAATTAATGAATACTGACAACAGTATATCTGGCTACTGGGCACAGTATTTGCAATTAATGAGTACTGACAACAGTATATCTGGCTACTGGGCACAGTATTTGCAATTAATGAGTACTGACAACAGTATGTCTAGCTATTGGGAACAATGGATGCTATATAGCTGCTGGGAATACTTAATGATTACTGACAACAGTATACATGGCTTTATGAGAGAGTGTGCAGGAATTCAGTTCTATATAGTTCATTTATGTGTAGTATACTTGCTGTGATCAATGAAGGACCCAGTTGAGAGAAGGAGCGAGCTCAACCGTGGGGGAGCTCAAGCTGCTTGATCTTGGATGAGTTTACAGATGGCGATTTGCTGTGAGAGTGAGATTGTTTATTGGAAGGCTGGTGTTGGGAATCTTGCTGTTAAGTTGCTTGTAGCTTAAGGTACCTTGTACGTTAATGAGGCGTTAGATTACGGTTCTTTTTTCGCCTGTCGTGCCCCGCCTAAGGGCCACGCCAAAGGGCCCTCTTGCGAGGCCCTCAGGCGCGGGCCCGCAAGGCACGGGCACGCCTGCCGGCAGCGCTTTTTTAAGCGTGCGGATGTGACCTCCCACAGCCCCGATAGGGCTGGAGTTGCAGGAGCGGGAAAAGCTGATTGCAGATTGCTGCCTTGTGCTCAACCCCGACTGGGGAGCCTTCAGGTGTGTTCGCCGATTCAAAGAGGGCTGCTTCCTGCCGGCGGCGCTTCTTTAAGCGTGCGGATGTGACCTCCCACAGCCCCGATAGGGCTGGAGTTGCAGGAGCGGGAAAAGCTGATTGCAGATTGCTGCCTTGTGCTCAACCCCGACTGGGGAGCCTTCAGGTGTGTTCGCCGACAGAGTTGTCTCTGTCTCTCTCCTTGGCTCAGCTTTAAACTCAACTGAAGTGAGAGTCAGTGAGGCGGGAAGGCAGCACGCAATGTGCTGTGGGATGCTCCCAAAAGCTTTCCTTTTGGACGCTGGGGCGCATTCCCGCACAGGCTCCATCGGTACCAACAATACCCATATGTGAAGACTTAATTTTTGCTGTTCCGGGAGATCACCTGTTACAGGTGAGTAACTACGCTTTCCTGCCCCAGCCATGCTGTCTATAATACAACTGGCATCTCAAGCATCTCTGAAGGTATTCCTTACTGCTTGGGAGATGCTTCAACTCCTGGAACACATGGCATCCACTGTCCATGTGGTTCCCTATGCTCGCCTCAACATGCGAGCAGCACAGTGAACCCTTACCTCTCAGTGGTCACAAGCCTCGGGTCGACTACCAGTCAAAATCAGAACTACCACACGTCTGATTTTGTCCCTGCAATGGTGGCAATCCCTGGAAAACCACCTTCTAGGCTCTCCTTTCCAGCAGCCTCTATGCCAAACCACTCTGATGACAAATGCATCCAAGATGGGTTGGGGGGCCCACTTGCACAATCTCTCCACTCAGGGTCTTTGGATCTAACAGGAGGTTTCCCTTCACATAAACCTCCTAGAGCTGAGAGCCATTTTCAATGCTATTCAAGTCTTTCAGGGCCATCTCAGCAACAAAACAGTACTGGTTCAAACCGACAGTCAGGTAGCTATGTTCTATGTGAACAAGCAAGGCGGAACAGGCTCTCTGTCGCTATGCAGCGAAGCTTTGCAAACATGGGCCCTCGCCAGAGAGTTACAAATTCACCTGTTTGCAGTATACCTTCCGGGCATTCAAAACTTGTGGACAGACAAACTCAGTCGAACACTGCTGCCACATGAGTGGTCCCTCCACTCATACCAGCTTGCTCGAGTGTTTCGAATCTGGGGAACACCAGATATAAACCTTTTTGCAAGTCCACAGAATGCCAAACTTCCCCGATTCTGTTCCAGAATTCCAGCTCAAAACTGTCAGGCAAGAGATGCTTTCGTACTCCACTGGGGACAGGACTTCCTCTATGTCTTCCCACCCATTCCCCTCATTCCCAAGACTTTATTCAAACTTCAGAGAGACAGAGGTCGTATGATTCTCATAGCTCCATGTTGGCCACGGCAAACGTGATATCCTCCTCTTCTGCGTCTCTCTCATAGCTCCATGTTGGCCACGGCAAACGTGATATCCTCCTCTTCTGCGTCTCTCTCAAACCACTCCTCTGGAGTTGGGGAATGCTCCAGATCTCCTGTCACAGGAGAACAGATCTTTACTGTATCCCAATCCCCAGTCCCTACATCTCAGGGCCTGGTTACTGAAAGCCTAGAATTCCAGGATGTTAACCTTTCTCAACAAGTAAAGGATATCCTCCTGGCTTCCAGAAAACCCTCCACAAGACATTCCTATGCTCTCAAGTGGAAAAGGTTCTCTATCTGGTGTTCACAAAAGGGACTTAACCCCCTTTTTAGTACCTGTAGAGTTGCTACTGGAGTATCTTCTACATTTATCAACTTCTGGTCTGAAGACCAATTCAGTTAGGGTCCATCGTAGTGCTATTGCTGCTTTTCATAAACCTTTTGATGGACAACCTATTTCCTCTCATCCACTTATATCAAGATTTATGAGGCCTACTTTAACAAAACCTCCCATTAAACCACCACCGGTGGCATGGGATCTAAATCTTGTTCTTGGTCAGCTTATGAAACCCCCCTTTGAACCTTTAGCCACTTCAGACCTAAAGTTTCTTTCATGGAAAGTTATTTTCCTAATTGCCATCACTTCTGCGAGATGCATTAGTGAACTACAGGCGTTAGCAGCTGACCCTCTCAATACAAGGTTTCACCATGATAAAGTAGTCCTCAGGACTCATCCTCACTTTCTGCCAAAGGTGGTTTCGCCTTTTCATTTAAACCAGTCTACCTTCCTATATTCTTCCCTAGGCCTCATGCCTCCAGTGAGGAAAGGAATTTTCACACATTGGATTGTAAAAGAGCCTTAGCTTTTTATCTCCAAAGAATTAAGCCACATAGAAAATCTTCTCAGCTTTTTGTGGCTTTTGACTCTAGTCATTTGGGACTTCCAGTTTCTAAAAGAACTCTGTCAAATTGGATTGCAGATTGCATATCCTATACATATCAGAGTAAGGGACTTTCTCTTGAAGGCCATGTCACGGCTCACAATGTTCTGTGTCTATTGATGACATCTGCAAAGCAGCCACTTGGACTTCGGTACATACCTTCACAGCCCACTATTGCTTAGACCAGGACTCCCGTCGGGATGCCTCGGTTGGCCAGGCTGTTCCATACTTAATACAACTCCTACCCACCATCCACAGTTTGGATGCCTAAGGTCCATGGGAGGAAGCATGACCCATCTCACCTGGGGTCACCCCTTGGCATCTTTCAGCTGGGGTATCCCCATATGTGAAGACTACATTCCTGCTTGTTCCTGGAGATAGCGTAGTTACTCACCTCTAACAGGTGATCTCTGGGAACAGTAGGAATTTAGTCTTCACAATTCACCCACCTCCCCTAGGAGTTTGTCTCTATCTCTCTTTCTCTACTTCTCTTCTTTGGTCTCAGCTATAAACTCAACTGAAGTGAGAGAGGTACAGAGGTGGGAAGGCAGCACGCATGCGCTGTGGGATGCTCCCAAAAGCTTTCCTATTGGATGATGGGAAGCGTTCCTGCATGGGCTTCGTCGGTACCGACGATACCTATATGTGAAGACTAAATTCCTGCTGTTCCTGGAGATCACCTGTTACAGGTGAATAACTACGCTTTTCCCGTTCCAACTTGCAATGGTCATCTCCTCAACACTGTTAGGCTGGCCAACTCTGGTCCACCACAATCCAGCCTGGTTTTCATGATGTCCCTAATTAATATTCATAAGATATATTTGCATCAACTGCCTCCCATTGTATGCAAATATATCCATGGATATTCATTAGGGATATCATGAAAACCAGGCTGGATTATGGTGCACCAGGACTGGAGTTGGCCACCCCTGGGCCAACCTGTTACTCTGACCCCTACTTTTGAATATCTTGATTCAAATCTGTCACCTGATCATAGCTCTGCTGTCATACATTCAACATTTCTATTTTTAAGCCAGATTCTGGCTTTATGTTCTGTCTTAGACACTCCTGCTCTTCAGATCTTGGTACATTGTCTTGTCATGGCCAGACTGGACTACTGCAGTATAATTTCCATATCTCCAGGAACAAACAGTAATATAGTCTTCACATATGGGTGACGTCTGTACTGACAGAGCCTGTGTGGGAACTCTCCCCAGCAGTCCAATAGGAAAGCTTTTGGGAGCATCTCACTGCATCTGCATTGCTGTCTTCCTGCCTTTGTGACTCTCCCCCCTCAGTTCTTTGTTTTCCGCTGAGCCAGCAGGAAGCAGCAACTGTCACTACAGAACATTTCTTTATTTTTTGTGATCACATCTGCCTTCCTGTCGACAACGGAACCAAACCTTTCATCTCTACTACTACTTTCTGTAAAAAACAAAAAAAACCCAAATACAAACTTTAATTCTTTCGGGCACTTTGATGCTGTTTTATTTTTATTTATTAACATTTTTCTTATACCGCGATTTCCTACAGATCAGGCCTTAGGCCTTCTATCCAGTCTACTGATGTGCTGGAAAAACCAACCAGTACTACTCAATGGTGGTAGAATCAGCTATGCGTCGAATTAAGAGTTCTAAGACACACTCTTCCAACCCTCTGGGCAGGGAATCGAGAACTCTCAATGCTTTCGGCTGCTGGTGCTTTCAAGCCTTCATGCTTTCAGCCTGCATAAGTTCATACATACTCTACATGGGTATGTTCCTTAGAGAGGTAACGAGATCTGGAATCATTGTCTTCTCCCAGATGACAAGAGGACAGACTACCTTACAGTACGTTAGTCAAACATGCCCAAAATGTTTCCAAGTTTGTCAACAGGGCAACCTTTGACTGTTTTGAATGCATTAGCAGAACAACCATCTGTATAAGTGCCCGAAGGATTGCCTGGCTTCAGGCATCAGACCTTGAACAATGGGTTCAAGACAAGCTGGGTGGTGAGAACCTGTTTGGCAAGGATTGGCAAGATAAGGCTTCTCAGAGACTGAGAATACCACCCTCAGTGGACTTTAAAAAGCTAGACCTAGATTGGCCACTGTTGGAAACATAATACTGGGCTTGATGGACCTTGGTCTGACCCAGTATGGCATATCTTATGTTCTTAGCTGCTGCCAACCCTGCCAAGAAAAAAAGCAGCTGCTAAGAAGCCTTTCTATGGTAAGAAAAAGATTTTACCTGAGACTCCTCTTCTGCCTTGATGGTGAAGGTGAGGGTCTTGCCCATGTCCTGGACAGAGTCCAGAAAGGAAAGGTCCTCCGGTGGGGACTTCCGTGACTCCTGAGGAGGAAAGGTGTCCGGATCATCCTGATGCCAAGCAGTAGCTGAGGACTCATTATCCATCTCCCAAGGAGGCCATAACTGTGCTGGTGCCTTCCATCTTAGAGCACCTCCTTATCAGGATGTGGGAAGCCCCGGTTACGGTTCCTATTGTGAGCAAACGGCTCTATTCCATGTATCTGGTCTGCAAGAGCCCTGACTTTGAAAAACCCAACTACCACACAACTCCATGGTGTGGGCCTCTCAACCCAGGGGCACCAAGGTGTGCATCTTCTGGTTCTTGATCCAGCACAAGGCCGACTCCATCAGCAGTTGCCACTTAAGGAGATGGTAAAATAGTGGGACATTTGTCAGGATCTTTTTCTCTAGTAGAGCAAGGATTGACAAATTGTGAACAGGGAGTAGTGACCGCCAGTGCCGCAATTGAAAAATTGTATGGTTATATGACTCCCTTACAGGTAAACTTATATACTGACCACACACTGCATGCACTTTTAAGTCCAGTACCATTAATTTCTTATCCGCCAGGGTAGGTAAGTGTGTAGCTGTGCTGCTACGCAGCCATATTAGACACCAATTGGTACCAAAGCAGAATACTTTTAGGGATTTACAGGACCTCCTCCAGGTATCTACTATCACACATGACTGCCTGCAGCAAGTAGGAGAAGATGTTAGGCCCACGTTAGGGATAGTGCCACATTCAGATGTGCCTCAAGAGGCTGAATGTTGGTTCATAGATGGATCCCAGAGAGAAGGCAGAGCAGGTTTTGCTATCTGTAGAGTAACCCCACAGGGAGCAGTTACTTCCACAGCACAGTATGAGATGCCCCTAGGATACAGCGCACAGAGTGCAGAAATTTCAGCACTAGCACAAGTCCTGAGAGAAAATGAAAATAAACATCTAGTAATTTACACCGATTCTCAGTTTGTAAGCAGCTCAGTACACATATATAGTACCATTTGGGCCAAGAGGGGATATTTGTCAGCTAAAGACCAACCTCTCCAACAAGCTGAGATCCTAATGGAAGTGTTTGACATGCTCAGAGAAAGAGCAGAGCAGGGCTATTTGACAGCATGTGAGTGGGTTGCAGCACATCAGGAAGTTAAGACATGGGAGCAGTACAGAAACTCGATAGCTGACAGCCTAGCACAAGAAACCACCTGTCCTGAAGTCCCTGAGACTATGGTAGTAACCTGTCAGCAGAGTAGCCAGTATGACTTTTACAAACTTGAAGATTTACAAGAAAATGTGTTACAGAATGAATTACAGCGATGGGTAAATGCTGGATGTACTAAGATCCGCAAAGTATGGATGCACCCTTCGGGGAAGATGTGTGTTTCCTCTGCTGCTTTGATAAATCTGTCAACTATGTTGCATTATGCAGATCATTGCAGTGTGACAGTCATTGTCTCATCTTGGGGATACATTGTGGTGTCCTGATATGAGTAAGTTGGTTCAGGCAGTAGTTAGTGGCTGCCACACCTGTATCACTAGCACTCCCCATGCACGTCTTAAACCAAGTGGGGGTGCAATACCAAGTTCACAAGGACCTTTTCTGCATTGTCACATTGATTTTACTGCTATGCAGGTGAAATGTCAGGGCAGACGATACCTATTGGTTCTGGTTTGTCCTTATTCACAATGGGTTGAAGCATTTCCATGTAAGAAAGAGACCGCTGCTGAAGTCCTAAAAGTATTAATGGAACATATAATTCCCCGGTATGGGATCCCTGCCCAAATCTTATCAGATAACGGGTCCCATTTTAAAAATCAATTAGTCAAAGAATTTTCTGAAAAATTGCCCATTAGATGGTGCTATGGTGCTGTCTATTCTCCAACCTCAAATGGCCTTGAAGAAAGGTGCAATGGTCTTATTAAAACACAGTTAAGAAAGTTAATGATTGGGAGTGGCCAGACCTGGCTGCAAGCATTACCTCTTTGTATCTATTGAGGAATAATCCTATCAAGCGGTTAGGTCTAACTCCTCATGAAATCATAACTGGAAGAAGGAGCATGTGCCCAGTTATGAAGTCAGGTACCCAAAATTTGCCTGACTTATTTTCTGCTTATCTTACAGGACTTCAGACCAGTGTATCCTTGATTCAACAGAAGTTGGCTTCCCGCATACCACCAACAGCGTTAGTCCCATATGCTTTTGAATTGTGTGATCTTGTCTGCCGCCTGATCCAGGTGAGGGACAAGTGGTACCATCCTATCTACTCTGGACCACACACTGTTACAGCTGTAACTCCAACAGCTGTTCAGCTTGATAACGGCACTTCATGGATACAGAGCAAAGATATTTTTCCAGCCCCTACCATCAGTAGTGTTCAACAAGCTGTAGGTACAGAACAGTGATATCATTTGTGACGGACACTTCTCCGAGAGATCTGGAAAAAGAGAAGCGCCACTTGGACCCACTATAAAGACATTTACCTATTGCCTGTTTAACTGTATAACTGATTAATGTGTATACTATCTGAAGCCTAGTTATCTCCTTTCAGTCCCTCCGTGTTAGATCTGCCTCCTGTAATTTTCATTCTGTTAGTAATCATATTTGTTGTACTTTACTTAGTATTGCTGCTTTTTAGATTGCTTTTATAATGCATAAGGCCCACCAGTCCCCATTGAATCCCTCCCTTTTCATGATATGGGCAATTTTTTGTGGAGCATTGATAGGATCACTTCTAGTTCTTTTCCTTCCATACTTACATACTCAACCTGCTCAACCGAATCTCTCTACACAGAAACTGAATGTTTTTTTTCAATAGTTTCTTTAATATTTCCCAGGGTAGTCCCTTACGATCCTGAAGGTCCACACCAGGACCTAATCTATGGAAATCCACAGTTCTTGAGGTTGTCCAATTAATGAATATCTCGGACTGTATCATATGCACCCCACTGCCAAAGGGAGTTGGGTATGCACCAGTCAATATAGTACCAGTACAACCAGTGGAGTACTCGGGGAACTTGGCTTGCCAGGACCCTACCGAATATTACACTACTCCATGCTGGGCCCCCTCTAACTGCTCCCATCCTTGGGAGCATTTCAGTTTATCTGACCCGGTCCCAGTCCAAGTCTATGCCCCTTCTCATTTGATATATCCATATTGTATTGGTAATGGGGGGCTAGTCCATTCTGACTCACGCCCTTCACTGAAGTGTAATATCACCTACCATCCTACACAACAGCGATTTACTGTTTCCCTCAGGTCCATAATTCCTTATAGCTTCTCGGCTCATAGCTTGGACAATTGGTTTGTTATCACTAATGTATCTTTGAATGTTACCCCTGCTTATTGGCACAACACATACACAGTGGGTCCTATTTATAAAACTGGTTTTCTTGCTTTTTCTTCATGTATAATGGGCTAAATTTTGTTTGGATCTTTGTGCTTAAATTTGTTCTGGTATAGGCGAGTGTCTTCTTGATGTGGACTTATTTTGTATTCTTGCTTTATTTATAATAAAGTTGTTTTAAAACTTTAAAAAAAAAAAAAAATGGTTCAGCAGTCCAGACACCTGGACGCAGAACTGGTACCCCTTATTCCTCCTGTTATTTTCCCCGTAATGATCAATCAATCATAAGGCATACTTCAATTGCATGGGGACATAAAATGAACTGGACCTGGACCAAAAATACCTGATTCTCAGCCCTTGCAGGCCACTATTGGTATTGTCAGGGTTTCCTGAATCAGGCTATAGGCCTGAATCATCTTCCTTGTGCTCTGGTTAGGGCTGAGGCCTATTCAGTGTTAATCCCTCTCAATGTCAGTCACTATCACAAACACCCACAGAAACAAAAGGGACACCGCCCCCTGGTATGATAAATCCGAAGATGCTGCTTTCATGGCCTCTTATGAATATATTAATTCCACATATCCGCTGACAAAACATGGCTTGATGCTCTGAGCTATACCTCTTGGATTCCTATATTTCAGACACCTGCAATTACTGCTGAACTAGGTATGGCTGTATGTAGGTTGCAATGTTTGCTTCATGGAGTGGAGGAGTGGTCTAGTGGTTGGGGCAAGGTACTTCAGGCCAGAGGGTTGGGGGGTTCAAATCCCACTAGAGGACAACAACCTTGGGCCAGAAGGACTGGGGTTTCTAGTCCCACAGGTGCTCCTTGTGGTCTTGGGCAAGCCACTTAACCCTCCATAGCCCATGTTCCCTGTAAAATAGTTATCTCCAAGTTATAAAGCCCTGTTCAATGTAATTTCAGTTTGTTCAATGTAAACTGCCTTGATATCATGAAAGGCAGTATATAAGAAATGTTAAATAAATGTCCAAATGCGTTCTGTCACTGAATCCATGACTCTCCTAGCCAAATCCCTTGAGCAAAACACTCAAATGACTCTGCAAAATAGACAAGCTTTAGATCTATTGTTAGCAGCTGAAGGAGGGGCATGTAAATTCATTAATGAAACAAATTGTTGCACAGTTATATCAAACCATACAACTTTTGTACTTAATGCAATGGACAGAATTAGACACTTGTCAGAATTACATCTGGATGATTTCAAGAGTGGGATTCAGGTTGGAGCAGAATGTTGCTGCTTCTTGGTTTACAGGCCTAGGCTCTGGCCTACGTGGCTTACTTGTAGCCTTGTTTGGTCTGCTCATTACTTTATCAGTTAGCTGCTGTGTTTTTTCATTTGTTCTAGTTTTCTGTAGAAGGTGTTTGACTAAGGTGTCTACCACAACTCTAATTCTTACTTCCCAAAATCAGGTCAATGAATATACTTCCCTAGCCTGTAGACCTAGAGTTACTAATGTAAATGGTAACCTGCCTGATGCCCATCCTCTTATTCCAGAGGGGTTCCACTTGGTAGCGGTCCAATATTCAGGTAACAAGTAACCCTATATGGATTTCCTCTCTTTTCAAGTTCCCAATGTTAGGTATAGAATTAATGGGATTCAGATCTCATGTGGCAACTTGGTCTCGTCATGTCTCCATCTCGTCAGTGAGTGTCACTGAAAGTTCCAGATAACCGAGTGTAGAAGGGCACACTATGGGAACAACAGGAGGGACCTGAAGTAGGATTCAAGAGGGGAATGAAGGGAAAAAAATGAATCCCTCTTCAGGTACCTTTGTTACAGGTTGAATCCATCTTGTGCTAACGTCTATAGCTCAGGCCTCAGAAACAGCTTGCTCTGACTTTTACACACTGAAACTGCAAAATAAGCAAGATTGAGCAATGAAATGAGCTAATATCCTGTCCCAGAGAGCTGACACAATGAGAGGCTCTGAACGCTATACAGCTAATGAAAAGGCTGTCACCTGGGCCTCTTGAATGAACAGTGGCCAATCTAGGTCATACGTACCTAGCAGTTTCCTGAAAAGACACAGGTTCCGCAATGCTTGTACTGGGTCAAGCATTGATATCATGGGTCCCTTCTTAATAATGGTTTATGGACCTTTCCTCCAGGAACTTGTCCAAACCTTTTTTAAACCCAGCTACACTAACAGCTCTTACTACATCCTCCGGTAACAAATTCCAGAGTTTGATTACACGTTGAGTGAAAAAATATTTTCTTTTATTAGTCTTAAATAGTTTACCCTGTAGCTTCATTGCATGTCCCCTAGTCTTTCTATATTCTGATAAGGTAAACAATCGATCTACGTTTACCCATTCCACTCCGTTCATTAATTTATAGACTTCTATCATATCTCCCCTCAGCCGTCTCTTTTCCAGGTTAAAGAGCCCCAACCATTTTAGCCTTTCTTCATAGGAGTATCCTTCCATCCCCTTTACCATTTTGGTGGCTCTTCTCTGAACCTTTTCTAAAATCGCTATATCCTTTTTAAGATACGGCGACCAGAATTGCACACAATATTCAAGGTGCGGTCTCACCATGGAACGATATAGAGGCATTATAATATATTTTGTTTTATTTTCCATTCCTTTCCTTATCATACCTAGCATTCTATTTGCTCTCTTGGCCGCCGCTGCACACTGGGCCGAGGGTTTTAACATGGTATCCACAATGACGCCTAAATCTTTTTCCTGGGTGGTGGTTCCTAATGTGGAACCTTGCATCGTGTAACCATAGTTTGGGTTGTTCTTCCCTAGGTGCATAACCTTGCACTTGTCCACATTAAATTTCATCTGCCATTTTGATGCCTAGTCTTCCAATTTATCAAGATCCTCTTGCAATTTTCCACAATCCTCTTGGGTTTTAACAACTTTAAATAGTTTTGTGTCATCTGCAAATTTGATAACCTCACTCGTTATTCCACTTTCCAGGTCATTTATGAATGTCAAAAAGCAGCGGACCCAGCACAGATCCCTGGGGTACACCACTATTCACCTTTCTCCATTGGGAAAATTGGCCATTTAGCCCTACCCTCTGCTTTCTATCTTTAAAAAAAAAAAAGAGTTCATGATTATGTTATAAATTGTAAATAGTTACCCCTGTTATCCAAGTTGTTTATGCCTGTTCAACTGTAAACACAAAGTACCATCAGAAATGTGTAAATTCTTTGTTCACTGTAAACCGCGCTGATGCTGAATAGTGCGGTATAGAAGAGACTATAAATAAATAAATAACCATTTCCTGATCCACAATAGTACACTGCCTCCTATCCCATGACTCTTTAGTTTTGCCAAAAGTCTCTGATGAGGGACCTTGTCAAAGGCTTTCTGAAAGTCCAGATACACAATATCAACCGACTCACCTTTCTCCACCTGATTATTCACTCCTTCAAAGAAACATAACAGATTAGTAAGACAAGATCTTCCTTGTCTAAAGCCATGTTGGCTGTCTCCCATTAGGTCATGACTATCTACATGCTGAGTAATTTTATTCTTTATGATGGTTTCTACCATTTTTTCCGGTACTGATGTCAGGCTCACCGGTCTGTAGTTTCCCGGATCACCCCTGGAACCCTTTTTAAAAATTGGTGTTACATTGGCGATCCTCCAATCTTCAGGTATTAGAGATGATTTTATGATAGTTCACAGATTACTAATAGCAGGTCTGCAATCTCGTATTTCAGTTCTTTCAACACCCTTGGATGTATACCATCCGGCCCAGTTTATCTAATAGTTGTAATACATCTTCCCGATGTATCGATATTTCCTTCAATTCTTCCGCACCTTTAAATACCACTTCAGTCATGGGTAACATCCCTACATCTTCCTCAGTAAAGACTGAAGCAAAGAATTCATTCAATCTCTCCGCTATCGCCTTGTCGACTCAGTGCTCCTTTAACCCCTTTATCATCTAATGGACCAACTGACTCTCTCACAGGTTTTTTGCTACGAATGTACTTGAAAAGGTCTTTACTTCACATTTTTGCTTCCGCAGCAAGCTTCTTCTCAAATTCTCCCTTTGCCTGCCTTATCAATGCCTTGCATTTGACTTGCCAGTGCTTGTGCTGTTTCCAGGTTTCGTCGTTTGGCTTTTTTTTCCATTTCCTGAAAGATGCTTTTTGGCAACAACAGCCTCTCTGACCTCACCTTTAAACCATGCTGGCAGTTTTTTGGACTTCCTTCCACTTTTCTTAAAGCGTGGAATACAGCTGGTCTGGGCTTCCAAGATAGTATTTTTCAACAACAGCCAAGCCTGATGTACGTCTTTAACCTTTGCAACTGCTCCTTTTAGTTTTTTCTTAACTGTTTTCCTCATTTTATCATAGTCTCCCTTTCGAAAGTTAAAAGGTAGTACTGTGGATTTCCTTATTACCTCCTCCACTAATTAAATCAAAGGCGATCATGTTATGATCACTATTGCCAAGTGGCCCCAACACCCTTATCTCTTGCACTAGATCTGGTGTTCCACTAAGGACTAGGTCTAATATGGCTTCCCCTCTGGTCGGTTCATGAACCAGCTGCTCCAAGAAGCAGTCATTTATTTCATCTAGGAACTTTATCTCCCTAGCATGTCCTGACGTGACACTGACCCAGTCGATACCGGGGTAATTGAAATCACCCATTATTATTACTGCGCTGTAACTTTTGTTAGCTTCCTTGATTTCTTTGAGCATTTCATCATCCATTTGGTCATTCTGGCCAGGTGCTCGATAGTACACCCCCACTGCCATTGCCTTCCCCCTTTTATATGGAATTTCAATCCATATAGATTCTACAGCAGATTTTGTTTCCTGCAAAACTTTAATCCTTTCTGAGTCAATGCCCTCTCTAACATAGAGTGCAACCCCTCCACCAATTTGATCAGCTCTATCATTACGATATAGTTTGTACCCAGGTATCACAGTGTCCCACTGGTTGTCCTCCTTCCACCATGTCTCTGATATTCCAATCATATCTAACCTTTCATTTAGTGCTATATATTCTAACTCTCTCATCTTATTCTTTAGACTTCTAGCATTTGCATAGAAGCATTTTAGAGAATGTATTTTATTCATGTTAATTTGGCTATTGTTAGACATGGGTAAATTGGGATCTTTAAGCTCTGTCTGCTCCATACTTGAGGGCATTTGGGCTACTTTACTCTTTTGTGGAACCTCTCTGCTTTTGGTAGTATCCTTCAAGGATACATTCTTCCGAACCATCCGCTTTTGGGTGACTGTCGGCTTTCACCTAATATCTAATATACCTAATATCTAATATATCTATCCCCTAATATAGTTACCCTGTTAGCCAAGTTGAATTTCCTGTTCATATGTAAACACAAAGTACTATTGGAAATGTGTATGTTCGTTGTTTATTGTAAACCGCACTGATGCTGAATAGCGCGGTATAAAAGAGACTTTAAATAAAATAAATAAATAAATAAATAAAATCTAGTTTAAAAGCTGCTCTATCTCCTTTTTAAAGGTTAATGCCAGCAGCCTGGTTCCATCCCGGTTAAGGTGAAGCACATCCCTTCGGAAGAGCCCCTCCTTTCCCCAGAATGTTCCCCAGTTCCTAACAAATCCAAAACCCTCATCTCTGCACCATTGTCTCATCCACGCATTGAGACTCTGGAGCTCTGCCTGCCTTTTGGGTCCTGCGCGTGGAACAGGAAGCATTTCGGAGAATGCTACCATGGAAGTTCTGGATTTCAACTTCCTACCTAAAAGCCTAAATTTAGCCTCCAGAACCTCCCTACCACATTTTCCTATGTCATTGGTACCGACATGTACCAAGACAGCAGACTCCTCCCCAGCACTATCTAAGACCTTATCTAGGTGGTGCGTGAGGTCCGCTACCTTCGCACCAGGCAGGCATGTTACCAGGCGATCCTCACGTCCACCAGCCACCCAGCTATCTACATGCCTAATGATCGAATCACCAACTATAACGGCTGTCCTAACCCTTCCCTCATGGGCACATGGCCCTGGAGAAACTTCCTCGGTGCGAGAGGGTTTTACATCACCTGGAGGACAGGTCCTAGTTACAGGATCACTTCCTGCCACACCAGGGTGATGCTCTCCTGTCACGTGACCTCTCTCCTCCATGGCAACAGGGGTGCTGCCAGACTGGAGGTGGGACTTCAGGACTATATCCCTGTAGGTCTCGTCTATGTACCTCTCTGTCTGTCTTATGTTTTCCAAGTCTGCTACTTTAGCCTCTAGAGAACGGACTTGTTCCCTGAGAGCAAAGAGCTCCTTGCACCTAGTGCACACGTAAGACCTCTCACCAATTGGGAGAAAATCATACATGTGACACTCAATGCAAAAGACTGGAAAGCCCCCATCCTGCTGCTGGACTGCTGTCTGCATCTTAGTTTTAAGTTTGTGTCTAGATCTTTAAGTTCTTACTTACTAGGGGTTGCTATGGGTATTTATACCAATAGAACTGTACCTAATACGTTTAATATACCTTGTTCACCTGAAGCTTAATTCATCTCAGGTCCTTAGTGTATAACTGATTTGGGTAATGAGCTTCACCTGAAAGCACCTCCTGTCTTTTAAGATGTGTAAGTACCTATAAAGCTATGATTATCCCAGGGGAGGGTGGGTGTGGGGAGGGAGGGAGGGAAATAACACTTATTAAAAGAGGGCTGCTACACAGAGTACCCTGTCTTGTGCTGCTGAGGTAAGCTAAATTCTGATTTGATTTAAATTATAGCTCTTAGCTGCTGCTAGGCTCTAACTTCTTATGAAATTTAAACTACAAACTCTCTGCTGGGTACTAAATTTAACCAGAAAGCTCTCTTCTGTGTGTTAAATTTAAACTAAAAGTACTTTGCTGTTACTTGGCCCTGAGTGACTATTAAATTTAAACGACAAGCTCTCTGCTGGGTATGAAGTGTAACCAGAAAGCTCTACTCTGTATTTTAAATTCAAACTTTAATTGCTGCTACTAGGCCCTAACTGATCCCACAAAAAACAGTGGGTTCACAGATTAAGTAGCTTTAATACAAAGAATTCTTTTTAGAAAATTACCAGAAGTATATACTCACAGTTGCAGATTTATCTCCAGAAGTAACAGTCCCCCTTTCTAGTCCTTCAAGACAGAGGATCACAGAGCTCTGGTTGAGCTATTTATGCCTCTGCTGCTGAGGTAATGCTGTGACCAACTTCCTGGGTAATTAACAGTCCTTGCTTGGATAGGAGGAGTCTTTCAAAATGGCCTTTTGATCTGCCACCTGGTGTTAACACCTATTGAAAAGGTTTCACAGGTCTCTTGCCCCCTAGGTAGAAGGCCTCTTTGTAAAGGTCTCTAGAAGACTTTATTTGTTGCTCAAAGAGTACTGACCCTGTTTTGCCTTTTGTGCTAAGCTAAATTCTGATTTATTTAAATTATAGCTCTTAGCTGCTGCTAGGCTCTAACTTCTTATGAAATTTAAACTATAAGCTCTCTGCTGGGTACTAAATTTAACCAGAAAGCTCTCTTCTGTGTGTTAAATTTAAACTAAAAGTACTTTGCTGTTACTTGGCCCTGAGTGACTATTAAATTTAAACTACAAGCTCTCTGCTGGGTATGAAGTGTAATCAGAAAGCTCTGCTCTGTATTTTAAATTCAAACTTTAATTGCTGCTACTAGGCCCTAACTGATCCAACAAAAAACAGTGGGTTCACAGATTAAGTACTTTAATACAAAGAATTCTTTTTAGAAAATTACCAGAAGTATATACTCACAGTTGCAGATTTCTCTCCAGAAGTAACAGTCCCCCTTTCTAGTCTTTCAAGGGACTCATCAAGCCCACCAACTATTACCCAATGTTGCTCATCCATGTTGGCACAAATGATACTGTCTGGTATCCCTCTGAGCATATCAAAAGTGACTTCAAGGCTCTGGGACAGAGGGTGAAGCAGATTGGGGTGCAGGTGATGTTCTCTTCAGTCCTCCCTGTTGAGGGTGAAGGCCAAGGCAGAGAGGCTTGCATCCTGGAGACGAAAGCATGGCTGCGTGGATGGTGTCATCAACAGTGTTTTGGTTTCCTGGACCATGGGATGCTATTCCAAGGGTTGCAAAGCAGAGATGGCATCAGTCTGTCCAAGAAGGGTTGACGTGTCTTCAGTAGCAGACTGGCTAACCTACTGAAGAAGGCTTCAAACTAAATTCATTTGGAATGGGTGAAGAAAAGCCCAGGTAAATGATGGGGATGGGTGAAGAAAAGCCCAGGTAAATGAAACATTAAATACCTTTATGGAAATGGGTAAAAGGAGCAACATATGGAAAGCAGTGTGTATAAATGCCCGTAACATGGGAAATAAGATCCCAGATATTGAGGCTTTAATGGGAGAGGCTGACTTGGATTTAGTAGCAGTAACAGAGACATGGTTCATGGACAACCATGACTGGGGTATAACTATACAAGGCTTTAGTTTATTCAGTAAGGGCAGGGTAGGAAGAAGGGGAGGAGGAATGGCATTATATGTAAAAAAAAATAATATTAAAAATGTAGAAATACAGGGCATGAAAGGGAGAGAGGCGGCACTGTGGGTTAAACTAGAAAGTGAAAGAGAACTCTGTCTACACTGGCGTGATAGAGTAGTTACTCACCTGTAACAGGTGTTCTCCAGGAGCAGCAGGAATCAGTCCTCACATATGGGTGACGTCGGCGCCGACGGAGCCCTCGTGCGGAGCATTTCCCCAGCTTTCAAAGAAAGCCTTTGGGAATTGCAGCGCGCATGCGCAGTCCCCTTCCCGCCCAAGGGTGCCATCTTGCTCAGTCTGATGACATAGCTAAAAGACAGCAAAAAAATCAGCAAAATAAATCATATGACTGCAACTCCAAGGGGAGGAGGGAGGGTTGTGAGGACTGATTCCTGCTGCTCCTGGAGAACACCTGTTACAGGTGAGTAACTACTCTTTCTCCAGGACCAAGCAGGAAGTCAGTCCTCACATATGGGACTCCCTAGCTTAAGGCTACAGGAGATCTCAAGCCGAAAAAATGAGCTCCCTCTAGCTCGTCAGTACATAAGGAAGGAATCTTCTCTGAGAACGCCCCCAACCGGTAGCCCAACACCAGGGCCGGAGGGGTAGGAGTTGCCTAAACCCCAAAGAGATTATGGAGAACTGCCTGTCCGAAAGCACTGTCCCTGCGGGACTCCCTCTCAAGGCAGTAATGGGCCGCAAAAGTCTGGCTTGAAGACCAAGTAGCGGCCCGGCAGATGTCTGCCAACAGAACAGAGCGGAGATGAGCCACTGACGCAGCCTTCGCCATGACACGATGAGCCGTGACTCGACCCTCCAACGAGAGGCCGGCTGCCCCATAAGCCCAGGCGATACAGTCAGCGACCCATATGGACAAAGTACGCTTGGAGACAGGTAGCCCCAACTTATTGGGGTCAAAAGAAACGAAGAGCTGAACAGCCCTCCAATGCTCCCGCGTACGGTCAAGGTAGAAGGATAACGCCCTCCTACAGTCCAGGGTATGCAGGACCATCTCAGCCCGGTTGGCATGCGGCCTGGGAAAGAAGGTCGGAAGAACCACCTCCTGATTGAGGTGAAAAGGGGAGACAACCTTAGGAAGAAACTTCGGGTGAGTCCGTAAGACTAACCTATTCCTGTAGAACCTAGTGTAAGGGGGATCAGACACTAGTGCCTGAAGTTCACTTACTCGCCTAGCAGAGATAAGTGCAACCAGAAACAAGGTTTTCCAGGAGAGAAAACAGAGGACAGGTAGCCATAGGTTCAAATGGCAGACAAGTAATCCACTGTAAGACCACATTCAGATCCCACTCAGGGGTTGGTGGACGTAAAGGAGGCTTAAGCAGGAGGAGGCCTCTGAGAAAACGAGCCACCAAAGGGTGGTTGGAAAGAGGCCTTCTGTCCACCGGCGAGTGGTGCGCTGAGAGAGCACTGAGGTGAACCCTGACAGAGTTGGACTTAAGGCCTAGATTGGAGAGGTAAAGCAAATATTGCAATACCATCGCTACCAAGCACGAGAAGGGATTCTCGCTGTGCTGAGCACACCATTCGGAGAATCTACGCCACTTAAGAGCGTAGGACTTCCTGGTGGATTGCCGTCGAGAGGCTAAGACTACGTCTTCCACTTCTCTAGGCAGTAGTAGGGGAGCCAGAACTACCCTTTCAGCAGCCAGGCCATCAGATGAAGGGACCGGAGGTTGGGGTGCAAGAGAGATCCCTGTTCCTGAGACAGGAGATCGTGTTGAATCCCCAGAGGAATAGGAGTATCCACCGCTAGTTGCAGCAGAAGTGGGAACCACGGTTGCCTCGGCCATCTGGGGGCTACTCTGAGAGGATGCGGTTGCCTGGAACAGAATCTAGGGAGTTGCCGGTTCAGAGGACTGGCGAAAAGATCCATGGTGGGTAGGCCCCACCTGAGAAAGATCTGCTGAACCACCAACGGATTCAATCTCCATTCGTGTGGTTGCAGGATCCTGCTCAGTCTGTCCGCCAGGTAATTTTCTTGACCTGGGAGGTAGACAGTCTTGAGGAGGATTCCGTGATTGACGGCCCAAGAGCACAGCCGTTGTGCCTCCTGACAGAGAAGGAAGGAGCCTGTGCCTCCTTGTTTGTTCACGTAGAACATGGCAACTTGATTGTCCGTCTGGACCAGTACAGACTGGTGAGGTGGGAGAAGGCTCTCAGAGCTAGGCATATCGCCCGTAGCTCCAGGAAGTTTATCTGCTGAGCAGCCTCCCAAGGGGTCCAGAGACCCTGAGTACATGCCCCTTGGCAATGTGCTCCCCAACCTAGAAGAGAAGCATCTGTCGTCAGCACTTGAGAATGCGGAGGGGATTGAAAAACCACTCCGAGTACCAGATTCGGAAGATGAAGCCACCATTGCAGAGAGGAGACGAGCAGGGCGGATATTCTTACTGAGTCTGCAAGGCTCCCTGTGGCTTGATGCCACTGAGTTTGAAGGCTCCACTGAGCAGGCCGCATGTGCAGGCGGGCATTGGGGGTTACATGAACCGTGGAAGCCATATGGCCGAGAAGTCTCAGGAATTGCCTGGCGGAGACCAGGGAATTGCTGTGAAACTGCCTGGCTAGATCCATCAACCTGTGGGCTCTGTCCATTGGCAGAAAAGCCTTCGTCTGAAGAGTGCCCAGCTTGCTCCTATGAATTCTAAGTTCTGGGACGGGAGCAAAGTGGACTTTGCGAAGTTTATGACAAACCCCAAGTGCTGAAGCAGAGCCACAGTGCGAAGGGTGGCTTGACTGGCCTCCTGGGAAGACCAGCCCCTTATGAGCCAGTCGTCCAGGTATGGAAACACAAAAAGACCTTGAAGCCTCAGGTAGGCCGCCACCACCGCCAGGCACTTGGTGAACACCCTGGGAGCGGAGGTTAGGCCAAAGGGTAGTACTCTGTACTGGTAGTGGTTTCCCCCCACAACAAATCTGAGATATTGTCTGTGGTCTGGATGAATAAGGATGTGAGTATAAGCATCCTTTAGATCTAAGGAGCATAGCCAATCTCCCTGCTGGAGGTAAGGCAGCAGGATTCCAAGGGTAAGCATCTTGAACTTTTCCCTCTCCAGGAACTTGTTGAGGTTGCGCAAGTCTAGGATGGGTCTGAGGCCTCCTGTTCTTTTTGGTACCAGAAAGTACCTGGAATAAAAGCCGTGACCTCTCAGGTGGTGGGGCACCGGTTCCACAGCCTGTTCCTTTAGCAGACTTGCTAACTCCTGAAGGAGTAGGTCCCTGTGCAGAGGGAGTCTTGGAGGCTCCCCTGGAAAATAGGAGGGAGGTACCTGGTGAAAATGGAGAAGATAGCCCTTTTGGACTATATGAAGCACCCAGGTATCTGATGTGACGGCTGACCACCTGTGAGCAAAGTGGGCCAGCCGGCCTCCGGTGCTGATGTGAGCCAGCTGAGGAGAAGAGGCTGTGCCTTCTGAGTCAAAAACCCCCACCCTGCTGAGCAGGGGCCGGTGTTGGTGGCTTGGGGGCCTTCTGCCTACGGGGCCCATGACCCTGCCCCTTGGCCTGCTGACCCTGTTGGGGAGCTGCAGAAGCCTGATAATGAAGGTATTGTTTATAGGCAGATGACTTCCTCGGGTAAAAGGTCTTTTTTCCTGAGCCCTTCTTTTTCTGAGAAGGGGCAGAGGTTTTTCTGGACAGCCTAGTCCGGGTCAGAGTCTCGGTCTCGAGTTCTGCAGCCTTTTCAGCCATGGGCTTGCCAAAGAGGTTTTCACCTCGGCAGGGGACATCGACCAACTTGTCCTGTACCCATGGCTCGAGATCGGATGACTGTAGCCAAGCCTGTCGGTGGGCACCGATGCCGGCCCCGGCTACTCGGGCCGAAGCCTTGAAGCCATCGTAGGCTGCTCGAGAGATAAACTTCGAGCACTCTCGAATACCAGTGGACAAGGCCTGGAACCTCTGCAAAGGTTCCTCGGAGAGACCAGCAGAGAACCCGGCAATCTCCTCTGCCAGGTCTCGGAGATACATGCCCATGTAGAGCTGGTATGTCTGGACATGGCAAGCAAGCATAGAGCCCTGGAAGCACTTTTTACCAAGGGCATCCAGGTTCCGGGCCTCCTGGCCGGGAGGCACCAAGGAGTGCATCTTCTGACTTTTCAGTCGATGCATGGCCGATTCCACAACCATGGAGTGGTGCAGTAATTGTGCCTTTTGGAACCCGGGGCTCTTGCGGACTCGATAGATGGAATCAACCCGCTTGCTCAACACCGGCGTCGAGGCCGGGGTCTCCCACATGCGGAAGAGTAGCCGCTCCAGCATCGGAGGAACCGGAACAGTAAAGGCCTCCTTCGGGGGAGAGTCATACTGGAGGGCCTCGAGCTCCTCGGCTCGAGGCTCCTCCTCGGGATCCGCGGGGAAGGCCAACGCCTTGGCCATATCCCGCACGAAGTCCGAGAATCGGGTATCCTCCGGTGGGGATCGTCTCCGAGGTTCGGATTCCGGCGAGTCCGATGGGACACACAGAGTCCGATAGGTGTCGGGTGACTCTTCGTCCTCCGTTTCCCAGCTTGACTCCTCGGAGGAGGTATCGAGCGACTCCGGTCGGGCGGGCACCGATGCCCTCCGCCCCGACACCGAGGGTACCAGCATCGATGACCTCGGTCCCGAACGGGAGGCCGAGTGAGACCATGGCTGAGGATCGACTCGAGCCCGCATGGACTCGAGGATCGGCTCGGCCTCCGGGGTCGACTTGGACGTTGATGTCCTGGTGGTCAGGGCAGATGCACTGGTGAGACCG
The DNA here is from genome assembly GCA_033557465.1 of Ichthyophis bannanicus. Lineage (NCBI taxonomy): Eukaryota > Metazoa > Chordata > Amphibia > Gymnophiona > Ichthyophiidae > Ichthyophis > Ichthyophis bannanicus. Next base: position 113,833,647 of record CM066032.1, on the reverse strand, counting down.
GCGATCAATGCCCGCTGCTGTTCCATGAAGGCAGCGAGGCTGCTCTCCAAGGCCGTCAACCTGAGTCCGAGCTCAGGAGACCCAGCAGCCCCCGACTCGGGCCCCGACGGCATCGGGCCCAACGTCGGCTCCCCTGGAGGAGAGTCCACGAGGACTACAGCACTCACGTGTCCAGGAGACTCCATCTCGATACGAGGTTGCTTGGCAAGCCTCTCCGACTCCGAAGACCCGGGACGGCTATCGGGGCTATGCGACCTGGCTCTCGAGGAACCAGGAGCGTCCACCGACGCTGCCCTCGTGGGTTTCTTCTTCCTGCACTGTTCCCGCGAAGGAGACCCCTTCTCAGAGGAACCCCGACGCTGCTCGGGGCCGAAGTCCCAAGACGTCGAGGCCTCTGATGAGGTCCGGACGTGGAGTCAGAGAAGATCCTATCCTTCTGGTGCTGCCGACTCCTCAACGCCTTCGAGGACATTTTGCCACATGGACCACAGATCATCGGGTCATGATTGGGTCCGAGGCAGCGGAGGCAGCAGTCATGTATGTTGTTAAGAGACATAAGTTTCTTACACCGATCACACTTTTTAAACCCGCTGGCAGCCATCGGGGGAAAAAGGGCCCCTGCGAGGTCAAAAGACAGGGCTGCCAGTGAAAAAAGAAAAAATGGCGCGAACGCTAGTCACGAAGGACAAAAACCGAAAAAGAGAGAGTGGGCTCGATACCGGCGTATCGGGCCCAGGCGGGAAAAGGATCCGGCGTCGAACCGAAGGAGAAGAACAAAAATAGGGAAATCAACTTTTTCCCGGCGAAAAACGAACTACATCCGTCGGGCTCCGCGGAAAAAAGAAGACTGAGCAAGATGGCACCCTTGGGCGGGAAGGGGACTGCGCATGCGCGCTGCAATTCCCAAAGGCTTTCTTTGAAAGCTGGGGAAATGCTCCGCATGAGGGCTCCGTCGGCACCCATATGTGAGGACTGACTTCCTGCTTGGTCCTGGAGAAATACAGACATCCCTCAGAGGGAGAAGAGGTGGATGGAGAGTTAATTGAAGCTACATGCAGCATTGCCAGGAAAGGGGAAGTGCTACTGATAGGGGGGATTTCAATATGCCAGGTGTTGACTGGCACATCCCTGCTGCAGTATCAATGTAGAAGTAAGGAGATCCTGGATTCTCTACAGGGAGAACTACTCAGTCAACTGGTAACAGAACCCACATGAGAAGAAGCCATGCTGGACTTTGTGCTTACCAATGGTAAAAATATTTCTGATGTTACAGTGGAAGATCACCAGATGGTGCCGTTCAGTATTAGGACTAGGGCTGATAAAATCCATTCAAAAGTGAGGGTCTTAGATTTTAGGAAAACTAACTTTGCCAAGAATGGCCAGTACCTCAGGGAGTCATTAGGATGGGAACAGCTGGGGGATGTAGAAAAACAGTGGGCAGAACTGAAAAGGGTACTGGGCAGACTGGATGGACCATGCTGGTCTTTGTCTACCGTCATTTACTATATTAAGGGTAATAAACCTTTGCTTAACAGATATTTCTGTTCTGTTTTGCTACTCCTTCTCTCATCCAGAGATATCAACCCTGGCCCCGCTAGACTTCCATCACACTCCAGGAAGGGATCTTCACGGAACACCTCTAATCTTATTCATATCCCTCTCCTTTCCCCTTCCACTCTCCCTTTCTCATGTGCCTTGTGGAATGCACACTCCATCTCTAATAAACTTGCTTTTACTCAAGATCTCTTTATCTCTAATGCTCTCCATCATCTTGTCCTAGCTCCCCCCAGAAGACACGGCATCTGTCACTGCTCTCTGTCATGGTGGCTATCAGTTCTTCCACATGCCTCGTCCCACTGGCCATGGTGCTGGTGTTGGGCTTCTACTTTCTCCTTCCTGCTAATTACAACCCTTCCTTCTGCCTCAGTCTCACTCCTTTTCCTCCTTTGAAGTCCACTGCATTCACCTTTTCACTCCACTACCTCTCTGGTAGCTGTTATTTATCGACCTCCTGACAAGATTACTTCTACCTTTCTCACTGACTATGACTCGTGGCTCTCCTTTCTGGATTCCTCTTCCCCCACTTTTAGTCTTGGGGATTTTAACATTCATATTGATAACCCCTTTGATCTTTATGTTTTAAAGCTCCTTTCCCTTACCTCCTCGTTCGACCTCCAGCTTTGCTCTACTGCCCCCACTCACCAGCAAGGCCATTGCCTTGACCTGGTATTTTTGTCTAGTTGCTTACCCTTCAACTTCTGTACATCAGTTCTTCCCTTATCTGACCATCACCTGCTAAGCTTCACTCTTCATCACCCACCGCCTCAACCTCGTCTTGTTTCCTCCAACCTATTTAGAAATCTTCATGCAATTGATCCTTTGGTTCTCTCTTTCACTGTTTCTTCATCTCTTTCCTCCATTATGTCATTTAAGTCTTTTGACGAGGCAGTAGCTTCCTGTAACGTTGTACTCTCGTCTGTTCTGGATGCTCTCACTCTGCCCATGCCATGTCCTGTCCTATGAGGCATACTGCACCCCAGCCTTGGTTTTCATCCATTACCCCATCCATCTACGTTCCTGTGTCCATTCAGCTGAGCGTGCTTGTCTCAAATCCCACTCACTTGCAGATTTTCTACACTTCAAATTCATGCTTGTCTCTTTCCAGTCAGCCATAGCTCTTGCCAAACAAGACTTATGTCCATCTAACTCTCTTGCCTCTGACCCTTGCCGTCTCTTTACTACTTTTAGCTCTCTCCTCAAAGTGTCTCTGCTTCCGACCCCTCCCTCCCTTTCTGCCCAAACCCTGGCTGACTATTTCCATGACAAAATCCATAAGAACACCCTCCAATTCCCCACAAAGTCAGCTACTTCCATCCTTTCCCCCCTCTTCATTCCCAACTTTCCTCCTCTACCTCTGCTACCCTCTCTTCCTTTTCTGTAGTCTCTGAAGAGGAAACTGCACACCACCTTTCTTCCTCCAAAGTCGCCACCTGCTCCTCTGATCCTATCCCCACTTGTCTCCTAAGCCCCATCTCCTCCACTGTTGTCCCTTCCATCTCATATTCTCAACCTATCGCTCTCCAATGCAACTGTCCCTGCAGCCTTCAAGCATGCTGTAGTTACACCTCTCCTCAAGAAACCCTCACTTGATCCTACCTGTCCTGATTATCGGCCCATCTCCCTCCTCCCCTTTGTTTCTAAACTACTTGAATGCACTGTTCACCGCCACTGCCTTGACTGCCTCTCCTCATGTGCCCGCCTGTATCCTTTACAATCTGGCTTTCGTCCTTTAAACTCTACTGAAACAGCTCTTGTCAAAGTCTCCAGTGACTTGTTCCTGGCAAAATCCAATGGCCTTTACTCTGTCCTCATCCTTCTTGACCTCTCTGCTGCTTTTGACACTGTTGACCACAACTTTCTCCTTGATAACCTGTCCTCACTTGGTTTTAAGGGCTCTGTTCTATTTTGGTTCACCTCCTATCCCATCACTCTTTCAGTGTTAGTTCTGGTGGCGGCTCCTCTGCTGCTATCCCGCTCTTAGTTGGTGTCCCTTGGTGCGCTCATCTCTTCCCATGGCTTGCAGTACCATCTTTACGCCAATGACTCCCAGATCTACCTCTCTACACCTGAAACCTCTCCGGCATTCCAAACCCAGACCTCTGCCTGCCTTTCTGACATTGCTGCTTGGATGTCTCACTGCCGCTGGAAAATTGAACATGGCCAAGCCTGAGCTTCTTATTTTTCCCCTTAAAACCTCCTCTCGTCTTCCTCCTTTCTCAGTCTCTGTGGATAACTCTCTACTCCTCCCTGTTTCCTCAGCTTGCAACCTTGGGGTTGTCCGACTCCTCTCTCTCCTTCTCAACACACATCCATCTGATAGCTAAGACCTACCATTTCTTTCTCTATATCAACAAAATCCGCCCATTCCTTTCTAACACAATACTAGGACACGTATCCACTCCTTAATCATCTCCCGTCTTGACTATTGTAACCTACTCCTTGCTGGTCTCCCTTTGAATCATCTTTCTCCCCTTCAATCTGTTGAACACTGCTGTGCGGCTAATTTTCCGCCAGCCTTGTCATGCCCATATTATCCCTCTTCTCAAGTTACTTCATTGGTTCCCTATCCGTTTCCGCATCCATCTCAAACTTCTCCTGATGACCTATAAGTGTATTCACTCTGCAGCTCCTCACTACCTTTCTTCTCTTATCTCTCCTTACACCCCTCCTTGGGAACTCCACTCTTCTGGCAAATTGCTTCTACCTATGCCCTTCTCTTCTATTGCTAACTCCAGACTTCGCTCCTTTCACCTTGCTGTACCTTACGCCTGGAACAAACTATCTGTGTCTGTACGCCAAGCACCTTCTCTAACCCTCTTCAAAACCAGGCTGAAAACTCACCTCTTTGCTGCTGCTTTTGGATCTAATCTCCTTATTTCTTTACCATTCCCCTTGTTTCATTTCTGTCTAAACCTTCTGTACTGAGCATGTCAAACACTTCCATTAGGATCTCAGCTTGTTGGAGAGGCTGGTCTTTAGCTGACAAATATCCCCTCTTGGCCCAAATGGTACTATATATGTGTACTGAGCTGCTTACAAACAGAGAATCGGTGTAAATTACTAGATGTTTATTTTCATTTTCTCTCAGGACTTGTGCTAGTGCTGCAATTTCTGCACTCTGTGCGCTGTATCCTAGGGGCATCTCATACTGTGCTGTGGAAGTAACTGCTCCCTGTGGGGTTACTCTACAGATAGCAAAACCTGCTCTGCCTTCTCTCTGGGATCCATCTATGAACCAACATTCAGCCTCTTGAGGCACATCTGAATGTGGCACTATCCCTAACGTGGGCCTAACATCTTCTCCTACTTGCTGCAGGCAGTCATGTGTGATAGTAGATACCTGGAGGAGGTCCTGTAAATCCCTAAACGTATTCTGCTTTGGTACCAATTGGTGTCTAATATGGCTGCGTAGCAGCACAGCTACACACTTACCTATCCTGGCAGATAAGAAATTAATGGTACTGGACTTTAAAAGTGCATGCAGTGTGTGGTCAGTATATAAGTTTATTTATTTATTTATTTATTTTATTTATTTTTATTTATTTAACTATTTTCTTTTATACCGCCCCTTCCAGAGATCAAGGGCGGTTTACAAGTAACAGCTTAACAGTATTGTACACATCTGTATACATTTACATTGAACAGTAGAATTCAACTATTTACATTGAACAATAAAATTTAACTTTGTAAGGAATTAAAGTGAAACAATCGTCAAACTATTTACAATAGATATTTACAGTGGCTGTGTGTGGTGAGTAGGGCAAGTGTAGGAGTTGGAATTTATTTCCTTTTATGCATAATTTCCTTTTATGTCATAAATGAAGGGTGCGTGTGGAGGGGGGCAGGCAGGGAGTTAGTTAACGGGGGTTAGGGGGTTTGTGTATGTGTGTCCATGTTTGTTGTGGAGCAGGTTTTGGGGGGGTAGGGGATTTCAAAGTGCTCAGTGAATAGGTAGGTTTTTAATTCTTTCCTGAATTGGGAGAGGTCTTTTATGATGCGAATGTCTATTGGAAGGTCGTTCCAGAGCGTTGGAGCGGCGAATGTGAATGCTCTGGAGCTAGTGGTTTTCTTAGTCTTCTGGATAGCTTTTGGTGTGATGAGGGAGTGGGCTGCGTTTTGTCTGTGGGATCTGGTTGTGGTTGGAGAGTGCAGTAGTGTAGATAGGTGTGAGGGGGCTATGTTATTTATGAGTTTAAAGGTTGTTAGGACAATTTTGTATCTAATTCGGCTGTTTATAGGGAGCCAGTGTAGTTCCCGTAGTATTGGGGTTACGTGATCTGTTAGGCGAGCTTTAGCAATTACTTTTGCACAGATGTTCTGAGCTCTTTGTAGAAGGTATGTGCTTTTTTGAGGAAGGCCTATTAGGAGACTATTGCAATAGTCGAAGTGAGGGGTGATCAGTGTGCTTACTACAGATCTAAAGTCTTGTGTCTCGAGGAGTGGCCTTAGGTGTTGAATAGTTTTAAGTTTATAGAAAATGGTTTTTACTGTTTGTTTTATGTGTGGTAGCATAGTAAGTGTGTGGTCTATTATTACACCTAAGTATTTTACCCGTTTTCTAACAGGTATGGTGGTTTTGTTGATTGTAATTGTTTCCGGGTAAGTGTTCTCAGTCATAGATGACCTTGTTACGAACATTGCTTCCGTTTTTCTGAGGTTGATGCTGAGGTAGTTAGATTCCATCCAGGAGGACGTCTCTGCCATGCATTCGGCTAGTGTGTCATAAGTGGGGTTTTTAGTGTTTATGGGGATAGCAAGCATGATGTCGTCAGCGTATATAAAATGCTTAATCCTGTGTTTTTTAAATATGTTTGTTATAGGTTGCAGGTACAGGTTAAATAGGAGGGCTGAGAGAGCCGATCCTTGGGGTATTCCCTGTCCCTGGGGGAATGTTTCTGATGTTTGTTGGTCAATTTGGACGCGTATTAGTCTATGTGTGATGTAGGACTTGAACCATTTAAGGACAGTCCCGCCTATTCCTAAGTTCTCTAGTCTGTTGATCAGTGTATGGTGGTTGATGTTGTCGAAGGCGGCTGAAATATCTAAGAAGAGGAGTAGGAAGCCTTGGTTGTTGTCATCTGTACCCTGGATGAGGAAGTCCATTAGGGTGATTAAGAGAGTTTCTACTCCATGGAAGGGGCGGAATCCAAATTGGTGTGAGTCAAGTGGTTTGTGTTCATCAATGTGTTCTTGTAACTGTAGTTGAATTGTTTTCTCTATTATTTTAGCTATAAATGGAATGCTGGCTATTGGTCTGTATGAGTTCGGGTCTTTTGAGTCAAGCTTACTATTCTTTATTATTGGACGGAGTGTTGTGAGTTTTAAGGCATCAGGCATGGTGCCTTGTGAAAGGGATTGGTTGACTATGTGTTGTAAGTATTCAGCCAGTTCATCCTTTGCACACTTAATCCAAGACACAGGGCATGGATCGAGTGGGGAGGTTGTGGTGTTGATCATTGTTTTGATCTTAAGGAGTTGTTTTTGATCTGTCAAATGAAAACTTGTCCATTCGTTAATGGTTTTGGTGCTTGTTGATAGTGATGTCGGGGTGGTGGTTTTGCTTTTTAGTTTTTCTGCAAAATGTGTTGCTAGTGTTTGTACACTTATTGCTTGTTGTTTAGGCTCAGTGTTATTTGTTTTAGTTAGTGTTTTTACAATCGCGAATAACTCTCTAGGGCGGTTGATGGCTGAGTTTATAAGTTTACCTGTAAGGGAGTCATATAACCATACAATTTTTCAATTGCGGCACTGGCGGCCACTACTCCCTGTTCACAATTTGTGAATCCTTGCTCTACTAGAGAAAAAGATCCTGACAAATGTCCCACTATTTTACCATCCCCTTATGTGGCAACTGCTACCCAGGCAGTGGGGCTGTGAAACACATAGACATCCACTGGGAGGCTGTGATCAGGTAAATAGAGTGATGGCAAATCATTCAGATCCTTCAATAATGTTTGCAAACATAACCTTTCTTCCTCACTGAGAGTTATAGGCTGGGACCCTTTCGGGTTCCCTTTCAAATGTCTCCTGAATTTCTGAGTCCTCACAGTATATACTAGCACCCAGAGACGGCTATAGTTTAACAGTCCCAAGAGTGCCCGTGACTCTTTCACAGTGCGAGATTCAGTGACCTTGAGCACAGCTTCCTGAAATATGGGTCCTAATAGTTTTTCCTTTTCACTGTCATTCCAAGGAATGTCACCTGTAATTGACAGTACTGAAGTTTCTCCCTGTTCACTCTGTAACCACCCTTAGCCAATAACACTAACAATTCTCGGGTATATTGTTTACACAATTCCTCAGTGTCTGCTGTCAAAAGTAAATCATCTACATACTGGACAAGTGAAACTGAGCCAGGCAGTGGCATTTGAAAGGAGATAGATCTTTGTCTAAACCGAGTGAAAATTGAGGGACTAACTGTGTATCCCTGAGGTAATCTAGTCCACTGAAAATGTTGTCCATTATATTGAAATGCCAGCAATGGTCTACTATCAGGACAGACCGGGATCCCAAAAAATGCATTTGATAAATCTAAGACACTATTATATTTCCTTGGTGGGTTTTGCTGTAACAATGTAGCTGGGTTAGCTACAAGAGGGAACTCTGCCTCCACCACTGAATTAAGACCTCTGAAATCATGGACCACTCTCCACTTACCATTGGGCTTTTTAATAGGAAATGGGTGTATTAAATTGAGATGTGCTGGGTTCTATAATACCATTTTGCAAAAACATATCAATCTCCTCACTTGCTTCCTACTACAGCTTCTGGCTGCAGTGGATATTGAGCAACATTTGGACCCTAACAATTTTCTTTTTATGTAATTTGGACAGGTGATGCAGACCTTATTAAGCCAAAAGGGTTTTCTGGGGTAGCCCAAACTTCAGGTGGGATATTAGCAAAATTTGACTGACTCTGTCTGCAGGAGCAAAACAGATGCTGTGCTGATAAAGGTCATCTGTACCTCAAAGGCGGATGGTAGATCCCGTCCCATCAAATTAACTGGACAGTGTGGGGCATACAATAGGGGTTTACAGATATGTTGCCCCATGAGTTTTACCTCGATGGGTACTGTCATTTTGGTGGTAATTGGGTCTCCATTAAACCCTTTTGTCACAGTAGTTTGAGAGAGGTTTACGCCTGGGGGTAGGGAATTCAGTACTGATGTTGTGGCTCCGGAATCCAACAACATTTGCACTTTATACCCATTTAAATGGACTTCAATTATCGGCTCATGCTCATTGAGCATGGCTCGCATCACCATAGAGAGTCATTGTGGTCCCCCTTGAGGAGGCTGCCACTGGGGAAACCTGCTCTGAGGATCCTGGCAGACATTGGGTGGCCCTTGTGGCTTTGCTGATCCTCGGGCTGGGAGGCTTCAGCATTCACCCTGAAGATGTCCCCTTCTGCCACAGTTCCAGCAACTAAGGGCACTTCTCTGAAAACGCTGTGACTGAGGTGGTCCTGACCGATCCCCCTTTCCAAGTACCCCCACTGTTTGGTCCTGTCTGGTTCCAAGCCTGAGCATATAAACCATACTTCTCCCAGGGGTCTTCTTCAATGTCATACTGTTCCAAATCTCTAATAATTTCATTCTTCTGTTTTATAATGGCCCTAAGTTTTTGCTTTTCTGCCTCATGCTGCTTTTCTGTTTTATTTAAGCCTTCTCTCTCTTTTTCCTTCTCATTGTCCTTTTCCTTGTCCTTCTCTTTAACCTTACTTTTATCAAAATCCTCCTGCAACTCTCTTAGTTGTAATGCCATTAATTTTGTCTGCAAACTTTTCATATCCTTCTCAGGTTTTATCTGTTCTTCTTCAGCTAATTTTACAAAATGGTGTATATGTGACTGCTGTCTTGCCCAGGACTCATCTTCTAACCCCACAATCGTGTCAAGTCTTGATTGAACTGATTTAGGCAAAGTATTGCTAAGTGTTTGGAAAAATAGGGGCAGGAAACCTGGGTCAGAATAAACCATCCCAGTCTGGGTTTCCCACAAATCTTGAAATCGAGCAATATATGCACTAATATCTTCTCCTATCTTAAAATGCATTTTCAGTAGCGGCCCTAAATTCTTCTGGGTGGAGTATAGTTCTTTTATAGAAGTCCAGACTCTGGGTTGGTGCTCATTAAACTCAGACCCATCATATCGTGTTTCTGCTACAGTAACTTGGGGTAAATTAGCTCTGGCAAAAACTTGATTTGTTGCACGAGTTCCCAGGAGTTTTGCTAACAGTGCTTTAACATCCCCTAGCCCTAAAGTATACCCTGCCGTAACCCGCTCAAACATTTGAATCCAGGAAGCCCCCTCTGTACTAAGAGGAGGTAAGGCACTAGCTATATTATCCATATCAGTAAAATTCCAAGGGACATATCGAATAGTTCCTCCTCTTGAATGCAAGAGGGGCAAGCACAGTTTTTCTTCATATTTTTCCCATATTTCTAATCCTGTCTTCATGTAATCTAAATCCCATTGTGGGTCTCCCGCTCCCCCATGAATGCAAAGTCTAGCAGTATTCAAATGTGCAGTGTCAAGTGCTCCCTCAGGAGGTCATTGCAACATTTGCGGCTGGTTCTCTAACATCCAGCCATACATATTGTCATTCCATCGGTTCAGCTTTACTGTCCTTCCAGAGTTCTTAGATCCCTTCATGCTAATCGTCTCTTTCTACCACCTCCCTCCCAGGCTCGTCTCGAATCTACTCGTTCTTCTGCTTTCTTTTTTCTTGGCCCCCATCTCTGGAACTCATTGCCACTCTCGCTACGGTTGGAACCTTCTTTTCGCACTTTCAAAGCTAATCTTAAGACTCACCTTTTCTGCACAGCCTTTGATCTTCCTCTTCCCCCTCCCCCTGCAATTACCTGACTGTTCACCTGCCCTTTGCCCTTTTTATTTCTAATATTATTGTTGTACTGTTTCTTTGCTGTCCCTTTATCTTAAAAGAATTGGCATTCCTTTTCCGTTTCTTTTTTTTTTTTTATCAGTAGTTCCGTTTTTGATTTTATTGTAAACCGCTGCATGCCTAATTGGTTTAGGGCGGTATAATAAATTTTAAATAAAGAATAAAGATCGGTCGATGAAGTAACGATTTCCCTCACCCTCAGCTACTGTTTCCTTAGGCATTAGTGAGGCTCCAGCCTGACTTATTTCTTGCAATCCCAATGTGCTTTGTATTACTTTCCTTGTTTTCATAGCTGGATCTCAAAGAGTTCAGTCTTCCTTGAGCTGCGTTTAATTTATCCCACTCCTCTTTCATTCTATCTGCCTCCTTTCTGTTATGCTGTTCCCGCTCCTCCAGTTCTGACTTCCGCTCCGCCCAATCTTTAATTCGTGACTCTTCTAATTTCTTCTGTTCTTGTTCTTTATATTTCTCCTGTTCTTCCTTCTCCCTAACTTTCTCTTCCCACTCAGCCTGCTGATTTTCTAGGCTTATTCTAAATTGTTCCTCTTGTTCTTGACGAGTCCTTTTCCATTTCTCAGTACTGGCTTCTAACTCTGCTTTCCATTGTGCTAAGTCATTCTCACAAATTGGCTGCTTACAATATTCTAATTTAACTGTCCCTGATATTTCTGCCCATTCTTCTTTCTCTTTCCCTATATCCTCACAAGCTGCCCTCATCTCAGGATCTTCTATCACTCCGGGGGGCATTTGGTTATAAAATCTCCTTTCGGGTGAGGTCTCCTTTTTGTTACTGTGGAGGGTCCCCTTGGATTGTTTAGGTTCCTGATCTATAGGGATAGGGTCTTGGTATCCTATAGCTGCAACTGCAGTTAAGGTAGGATATAGTCCTGTTTCTCCCAGATTGTGTGGGGTTATAAGGAGGGGGCTCCTCACCACATTCTTTTGCTACCTCCATCCATAATGTAACATGTTGTAAGTGTTCCACTAATTTCTGTCCTGTTTTGTCCTTCTCTATCTTAGTTTGCAAGTCATGTAGTGAACGTGGGTCTAGGGTACCGCTTGCTGGCCAGGCAAAAGCGGAGTCTCGTAGTGCCCAGTCACGCCACTTCTTACAGAACTGTTCTAAAGTTTTAGCAGCAAGTGGATATCTCTTAATAACTTTCTGTAATGCAGTCTGCTCTTGTACATCCACTTTTCTAGTCAGAATCAGTTTCTTTTGTCTTTTTCTTAAACATCCTAACTAGTCTATAATATCCTACGTATGCAAAATTTAATTACTATACCTATGCAAAGTGAAAACAACAATATATATAAGAAAAACGTCTTACCCTCTCGACGTTTCTTCTGCAGGAATTCAAAATCACGCTTACCTCCTTCTCGACCTGTGCTTCGTCCAGCGAACATGGGAGAACACTTCCCGGTGACGTCACTGCGCTGTGAGTCACCAAAATGGTGTCGGGGTCACCAAGATGTTGGGGTTTCTCTGGGCTTCTCCTAAGATTATTTGGGGAATTTTCTATTTTCGTTTGGCTGCTTGTGTTCACCCCAACATATTCAGGACCTTAAACAAATTGCTCATGCCACCATAAAAGCATGGAAACTTTTTTTTTTTAAATCTTGTCAGGTCTGTAACATTGCAAGCTTTACTTTTGATTTATAAGGTACAATTTTAAATATCCATAGCATCAATACGTCTATAACAAGCAAAGCACCTGACTTAAAAAAAAAAGGTCCTGGAGACAGAGAGAGCCTTACTCCAATGAGATCAGCTAATTTCTGTCTGTCTATCAGAATTTCTCCTCTATATTTATATTCATTTTTAGGCTCAAATTGCTGATACATAGATTTCCTTTCTTTTCTCATTCAAGCAAATCTGCTTCTTAATCTTTAACCCTCTGTTTTCTCTGTAGCATCCTGTCTCTCCATTCTCATTCGCTTTGTGATAGTCATGTTTCCTGCAGATAAACTGTAGATACTGATGTTCATCTTCCTTGTTTACGTTCCCCTTTTTTCATTCAAGAGGCCCAGGTGACAGCCTTTTCATTAGCTGTATAGCGTTCAGAGCCTCTCATTGTGTCAGCTCTCTGGGACAGGATATTAGCTCATTTTATTGCTGATTTTGCAGTTTCAGTGTGTAAAAGTCAGAGCAAGCTGTTTCTTAGGCCTGAGCTATAGACACACAAGATGGATTCAACCGGTAACAAAGGTACCTGAAGAGGGATTCATTTTTTTCCCTTCACTTGTCGCACTCTTTTGCCACCTTGAGATCCTCAGAAATAATCACACCAAGGTCGTCGTCCTGGTCCGTGCACACCAACCTCTCACCCCCTATCGCATACATTTCCCTTGGATTTCTGCTTCCCAAGTGCATGACACTGCACTTCTTCGCATTAAATTTTAACTGCCAAGCATTAGACCATTCTTCCAGCTTTTGTAGATTACTACTACTACTATTCAGCACTTATAAAGCGCCACGCATGCAGCGCTGCACAGCTAACCTACAGGAGGTAGCCAACATACAAGAGAGAGTCCCTGCCCATCAGAGTCATGCTCATCAGAGCTTACAATCTAGTTAGAACAGTACAGAGCATTAGTCAATTCTGTGCAAGGTACGGTGTGGTACAGTTTGGTCTATAGTTTGGTCATAAACGTTGACGGGGGTTGGGGTAAGATGAGGAAGGAGTCAGGATCTGAATGCAATGGTGAAGAGGTGGGTCTTCAACCTGGATTTGAAGAGGGCCAGGGAGGATGCCTGGCGCACAGATGCAGGTAGGCTGTTCCAGGCGTATGGTGCAGCAAGGTGAAAGGAGCGCAGTCGGGAGTTCGCGGTGCGGGTGAAAGGCATTAATAGAAGTAATTTGTTAGCGGCATGCAAATTTCAAGAGGGGACGTAAGGAGAGAGAAGAGGTATTGAGGGGCCATAGAGTGAATGTATTTATAGGTCAGGAGGAGAAGCTTGAATTGGATGCGGAATTGGACAGGGAGCCAATGAAGCGACTTGAGAAGAGGAGTAATGTGGGCATGGCGAGGCTGGCAGAAGATTAGTCGAGCAGCGTGATTTTGTATAGATTGAAGGGGAAGGAGGTGGCTCATGGGGAGACCGGCGAGGAGTAGGTTGCAATAATCGAGGCGAGAGGAGATTAAGGAGTGGATAAGTGTTTTGGTAGTGTGTTCAGAGAGGAAGGGGTGGATTTTGCTGATGTTGTAGAGAAAGAAGTGGCAGATCTTAGCTACAAGCTGGATATGAGCGGAGAAGGAGAGAGAGGTGTCAAAGAGAACCCCTAGATTGCGGGCTGAGGGAACAGGAAGGATAGTAGATCCATCCACATGGATTGAGAGAGGGGGAAGTGGGGGGGGGGAGGAGTTGGGTGGAAAGACAAGGAGTTTAGTCTTGGCCATGTTCAGTTTCAATCGGCGATGAGACATCCAGGCAGCGATGTCCGAAAGACAGGCAGAGATCTTGGACTGGGTTGCCGGAGAAATATTAGGTGTAGAGAGGTAGATTTGGGAGTCATCGGCATAGAGATGATACTGAAAGCCATGGGAGGAGATAAGTGCGCCAAGGCCTTGGGTATAGAGAGAGAAGAGGAGGAGGGCCCAAGACAGATCCCTGGGGTACACCTACATAGAGCGGTGTAGGGCAGGAGGAGAGGCCACCAGAGCATACACTGAATGAGCGATGGGAGAGGTAGGAGGAGAACCAGGATAGTGCGGAGTCCTTGAAGCCAAGCGAGGAGAGAGTGGTGAGGAGAAGGTCGTGGTCAACGGTGTCAAAGGCAGCAGAAAGGTCAAGAAGGATGAGGATAGAATAGAGGTCCTTAGATTTAGCCAGGAACAGGTCGTTGGTGACTTTTCTGAGTGCCGTTTCAGTAGAGTGTAGGGGACGGAAGCCGGATTGTAGTGGGTCCAGGAGGGCCTGGAAGGTGAGGAATTCGAGGCAGCGATGGTGGACTGCTCGTTCTAATAGTTTGGATATGAAGGGAAGGAGGGAGATGGGTCGATAGTTAGAAGGGCATGTGGGATCAAGTGAGGGTTTCTTGAGGAGGGGTGTGATAACAGCATGTTTGAAGTCAACGGGAACAGTTGCAGTGGAGAGTGAAAGGTTGAGGATATGAGCGATGGAGGGGACAATGGTGAGGGGGATGGAGTGTAGGAGATGGGTGGGGAATAGGGTCTGATGAACAGGTGGTGGGTTTGGAGGAGGAAAGGAGGAGTGTGGTTTCTTCAGAGATCGGAGAGAAGGAGGAGAGGGTGGCAGAGGGAGTATGGATGGGGGAGGAGAATTGGGGAGGAGCAGAGGTAGATGGGGGGTAGGGAATTGGAGGGTAATCTTGTGGATTTTGTCATGGAAGTAGTCAGCTGGGGTTTGGCACAAAGGGAGGGCGGGATCGAGGGCGGGGGGACCTTGAAAGAATTGAGGGTATTAAAGAGATGGCGAGGATCAGAGGCACGGGAGTTGGTCAGATGGAAGTAGTAATCTTTTTTTGGCAAGTGCTAAGGCTGACTGGAAGGAGCCAAGCATGAATTTGAAGTGTAGAAGGTCTTCCAGGGAGCAGGATTTGGACCAAGCTCGTTTGGCAGAACGGGCGCAGATGCGTAGGTAACAGATTGTGGGTGAGAGCCAGGGTTTGGGAGTAGATCGTTTGACAGGACGTGGGGTGGGAGGGGCAAGAGTGTCAAGGGCTGAGGATAGTGTAGTATTGTATGAAGATAATGCCTCGTCGACGGACTTGGAGGATAAAATGGAGGAGAGAGATGGTGGAGGAGAGAGCCAGGGGATCAATATTATGAAGGTTTCTAAATGGGTCAGAGGAGACAGAACGAGGTTGAGACGGTGGAAGCTGAAGAGTAAATGTTAAGAGGTGATGGTCAGATGAGGGAAGGATTGATTTGCGGAAGTTTGAGGGAGAGGAATTGGAGAAGAGTATTAGGTCAAGGCAGTGGCCGTGTAGATGTGTGGGGGCAGTGCAGCAAAGTTGGAGGTCGAATGAGGAGGTAAGAGCGAGGAACTTTGAGGCATGGGGGTCGGAGGGGTTGTCGATGTGAATGTTGAAATCGCCAAGAATAAGAGTGGGGGAGGAGGGATCCATAAAGGCAGAAAGCCAGGAGTCGAAGTCAGTGAAGAAGGTTGATTTGGATTTGTCGGGTGGGCGATAAATAACAGCTATTCGGAGGGGAAGTGGTGTGAGGAGGCGAATGGAGTGAACTTCGAAGGAGAGAGAGGAGTGTGATTGGGGTGGCAGGAGGGGTTAGAATTGGCAGGTGGGAGAGAGTAGGAGGCCAACGCCACCACTGCGACCAGTGGATTGAGGTGTATGGGAGAACTGGTAGCCCCCATAGCAGAGAGAGGCAATGGATGCGGTTTCGTCTGGGGGGAGCCAGGTCTCGGTCAAGGCAAGAAGGTGTAGGGCATTAGAGATAAAAAGATCATGAATGGGACTTCCGGTATGGCACTGAGCTGATCGGACATCGTGCAGATCAGCTCCGGGCACCCATCCCACATTTCTGCTATAAATTCCTACTGATCGCGATCGAATGCCCCTGGCTACCCCCAAGAGTAGCAAGGATAACAGTGGGGGTGCAGTAGTGCCTTCACTGCGGGCCGAGAGACCCCCGATGGCCGCAAAAACTTCCAAACGCGATAAGACACGAGGCCCCGACCCACCGGTGACTGAGGGAGCGACGAGAAGCCCTGGGTTGGAGGATGAGAACAGCATGGTGGCGCCCGTGAGTGCCGCGGTGGTGCGGGCCCTGGACGAGCGATTTAAGGAGCTCGGAGATCAGATGTCCGCGGTGGCACAAACCATCACCGATTTTACCGGGCGGATGGAGCAGGCAGAGACAAGGATCTCGGACATGGAAGACGCTCAGCACACTCTAATGGCTAGAGTGCAAGCTTTGGAGACCCTTGTCAAGTAGCACGGAGACAAATTGGAGGATCTGGAAAACAGGGGCCGTAGGAAAAATTTGAGATTCATTGGTATCCCGGAAACGATCGCAGAGAACGCTTTACCCCGATATCTACAAGACTGGATGGGCAGACTTCTGGACAACACCGGGGAGCGCTCTATTGTACTGGAGCGAATACACAGATTAGGCCTGCGACGGGATCAAGCACAGAGACCACGTGCCGTCATAGCCCGCTTTCTGGATTATACCCAGAAGGAAAGGGTGCTGAAAGCGGCCTGTGGACGTCGGCGGCAAGATGGCGACGTAGACCATATCCTGGTTTTTCAGGATTATTCCCATCTGGTGAGCCAACAAAGAAGAGCCTTTTCGCCCATCTGCGCCCAGCTAGCGAACCAGGGGATTCGTTTTTCACTCTTCTATATCCGGCGAAACTGAGAGTAGAACACCGAGGACAGCATAAAATCCTTGGGACACCGGAGGAGGCGCGCACCTGGCTGGCCCAACTGGCTGAAACATCAGGGGCTGGATCGTGAGGCCCGCGGCGGTAAGGCGGAGACCAGGTTTAAATTGGAAGGCAGCCGTGGATGGAGCAGCAAGATCATGTGGAGAATGCCTGCAGTGTGGACACGGGGTTTTGGGACTCCTATTAACCTTGTTGGGTTAGTGACATTGGTGGAGGGGTCCCTTGGGGAGCTGTTTTGAGAAGGGGGCTGATAATTGCCTGAAAGGGAGGAATGCTGTCTGTGTATAGGGCAGAAGCCTGGAGGCTGGGCCCTATAGTAGGCAGCATGTATTGGGGGTTGGGTGTTGAAGGGATGTGGGCCCTGGCTGCCGGGCTCCTTCTCTCTGGGCTTATGTGTATTTTTTTCCATTTTTTTTATTATTATTGTTAAATTTTCCACCTTCTGCTTGATACTTTCTTTTTTAGTCTAAGATGGTATTCTGCTGGGGGGAGGGGAACTTTTGTGAGGGTAGATAAATTACTTAGTTTCTATTAAGTTACAGTTTGGGATAAAGACAATGCAGCTGTTACTTTGGTATCTGTTGATAGTTACAATGTTGCTGGGGGGAGGAGAAGCAGGGAATGTTGCCTCTCCTCTCTTTCTCCCTCCTCATATATAGCAAGGCCTTTATAATTCCTGGGAAGGGTGGACAATGAGGGAGGAAGGGGTATGTCCACTGAAAGGAGGGAGGGGGGAACTACCCAGGGGTAGAGAAGCGGGGGGGAAGGCTAGAGGGGACGATAGAGGGGGGACAGAACTCCCTGGTAATTGGGGGGAGGAATACGGCGAACGCAAGTGCGTCAGGGGTGGGCCCGATGCCATTGGAAGTGTCCGACCAGATGGACGGACTGGACAGGATGGAGGGGGGTGGCGGGGGGTGGGAGAGGGGGGGGGAGACACGCTGGGGGGGGAGGGTTCACACTCCGGGGATGAAGAATTGGCAGCAGAGTTATACCAGGGGAGAAGTGGGTGGGGGGCTTCAGGCTGGGGGAGCCCCTCAGGAACGACTAGACTTTCTTTTGTTTTGGAAAAGCCTTGACACTGCCCCAATCACCTGAGGGTCATTACCTGGAATGTATGTGGACTAGGTAACCCCATTAAAAGATATAAAGTACTCCAAGCATTGGCCCGACACAACTGCGATATAGCTCTGATACAGGAAACCCACCAGTCGGCTGCAGAGCATAGCAAGCTATGTAGGTCCTGGGTGGGGCAGGCCTGGGGATCTCCAGCTGTTGGGAACAAGGGAGGGGTGGTCATATTAGCCCATAAGAGGATTCGTTTCGTGGCGGAGACGGTTATTGCGGATGGGGTGGGTAGGTCCTTGTTGATTTACGGTCAGCTGGAAGGGAAGCCGGTGATTCTCGGGGCCCTTTATGGACCTAATGTAGCCGATGCTAGTTTTTATAACAAGGTGGCCTCTAGCCTGGAGCAGCTTCCCGAATGCCCCTTGGTCCTCGGGGGGGACTTTAATGGGGTCATGGATGTAGACATGGATACGTCTCGCGGGGGGGGGGACGAGGGAGAGGGGGTTGTCCTCTCGTTTACTACAACGCTTGGCGGGTCTCCGTATCAACTATGATAAATCGGAAGCGATGGATACTCTGGGGCAACTTCGTGGATCCTGGGGGGAGACCTTTCCCCTTCGATGGGCCATGGAGGAATTTGTTTACTTGGGTATAGTGCTGCCTTGTCAACCCCAGGAGCTATACCGACGCAATCTGACTCACATAATGCGGCGCTTGACCAGACAACTACAGGCATGGGAGTATCTTCCATTGTCTTTGTCTGGGAGAATTGCGGCGGTACAGCTGGTTATATTACCACGTGTCCTTTACTGGTTGCAGACCCTGCCGGTTTGGCTACTGCGTCGGGACCTGCGTCGTCTGGAAGACTCTCTTAAGGGGTTTCTTTGGAGAGGACAGAGGGCTCGGATCCTGTGGGATAGATTACTTGGGAAATGGAAAGAAAGGGGTATGGGGATGCCTGACTTAAAGCTCTATGCCTTGGCGTGTCAAGCGAGACACCTGGGTGATTGGTTAGGTGGGACAGAGGACTATACGCCTCGGGCTGTGGAAGAGCGTTTAGTGGCACCGTGGACTTTATTGGGGGTTTTGCATGGGCGCCATAGTGAATTGCCGGCGGCGGTTAAGAGGAGCGTATTGGTGAGCTCGGCTAGACGCACCTGGCAACAGCTTAATAAATATTGGACTGCGCTATGGGGTGTTTCTAGTTGGTTGCCCCTTCAAGGGAATGCCCAGTTTCTCCCGGGGTCCGATACGAAGGTGTTTAGAGAATGGGGGGCCCGCGGAATAAGGACGGTGGGACATCTTATCGAACCTTCGGGGTGCTGCAAGTCTTTCCTGGCCCTGAGCCGCGAGTATGAATTGCCTACTAGGCACTGTTTTGCTTATATGCAAGTCGCTCACTACGTGGCTTCACTACCGCGGGATGCGCTGCATATTGACCGATCGGCCACGATCATGGATTTTTTTGGGATGGGAGAGGATATTCCCCCAACTATTTCGCAGTTGAAGAAGCGGCTGGATTGTTATAGGGTACGTCCCGATTATCGAGGGGTCGAATTGGCTTGGGCTGCTGAATTGGGAGGGGAGGTGACCCCGGGAATGGTCGGCAAGGCTTTGAGACGGATTGTGAGAGTGGTGCAAGGGGCCCGGTGGAGGGAGATTCAATTTAAATGTGTGACACGAGCACATTTTTCACCGCGGCGGGCCTTTCGGAGCCAATTGGGGACGGATGGTAGCTGCCCTCGTTGTTCGGCTCCCTTGGCGACTTTGCTGCATATGTGGTGGGGCTGCCGCAGGCTGCGGCCCTATTGGGTGAAGATACGAGATTTTCTTTGCCAGTTGTTGCAGCAGCCGGTTAGGTGGACCGGCTTCTTTGTGGCTTTGGATCAGCTGGCGGTCCCGGGCCTGCGAAGACAGGGGAGCGAATGCTCTTGCGGAAGGCCTGCTTGGTGGGTAAAGGGCCGATTCTCCGGTTGTGGAGGGAACATCAGCCACCAACTTTTAGCGAATGGCGGAATAATTTCCACCATCTGATGTTGCTGGAGTGCCGGGTTGCGAGGGGCAGTGTCAAGCGCTGGACAGCGTTTATGTTAACTTGGGAGCCCTATATTCAACAACTAGGGGCGCGTAGCCGCAATGAAATTCTTCAACTGGGGAGTTGACTGGATGAGGGGATGGAGAGGGGGCTACATTTATTTTATTTATTTTATTTTATTTAGACAGTTTTGTATACCGCCTTATCCTTCAATCAAAGCGGTCACAACACAATTGGGGGATACATTTAACACGCAGGGATATGAGACACATACACTAATACTTACAGGGAACATGGGCAATGGAGGGTTAAGTGGCTTGCCCAAGACCACAAGGAGCATCTGTGGGACTAGAAACCCCAGTCCTTCCGGCTCAAGGTTGCTGTCCTCTAGTGGGATTTGAACCCCCGACCTTCCGGCCTGAAGTACCTTGCCTCAACCACTAGGCTACTCCTCCAATGCTTCCAATTCAGTATTAAGTTCTTTTGCTGCTGAGGGAGTGTGGAAATGGGGGGGGGGGGGAAGGGAGGGGAGGGGGGATGGGGGGGGAGGGGAGAGGATACAATTTGATAAAAAACACCTGTAGTATTTTTCTGGGGTCATCCGGAGGGGATAAGAGTACACCCCTCGTGGAGACCTGCTCACTGTTTCTATATGTTTGTATTTACTGGTGAATTAAATAAAGATTAAAAAAAAAAAAAAGATCATGAATAAAAGGGTTTTTTTAAAATGACTGAGCATGCGTTCCATAGGGCACATGAAAATGGGAGAGTGGAGGGGGGGAGGAGAGGGATATGGATAAGGTTGGATGAGTTACGTGTGGATTTCTTAGCAGAGTAGCGTGGGGGTCTATTTCTAGGGTAATACCAAGATTTAGAGAGAGCAGGGGTGTGGGTGGGTATGTCTGGATGTGTGTGTGCTCTCCAAGAGGGACATGAGGGAGGGGAAATGAGTAAATTGATGGTATCGGGTAGGTTATGTGAGGGATTATTTTTGCGGGGTAGGGTTGAAGTTGATATCTGTGGATGAGTGTTTGTGGCATGAATGAGGGAGGGCGGAAGGATGGAGGAGCGGGATGTGGATGACATTAGATAGGGTACGTGAGGAACTTTTTTTAGTGTGAGAGAAATCGGGGGGGGGGGGGCAGGGTTGGGGTTGATATTACCTGATGAGAGAAGGAGAAGGAGTATTAGAGAGCGAGGTAAAGTGGAGATAGTACGGTGGAAGTGAGGGTGGGGTTGCCTTAAGGAGGGGGGGGGGCTGGTTGAATGCGGGGGATGGTGTGAAGAAGCTCAAGAGCAGATGCTAGGCTAGGGGACAGAATGGAGGGAGAAGTGAGGAAGGTAGGGGGAGGGTAAGGGGAAGAGGAGAGGAGGGTGTTGGTAGGAGGGGAGGCAGTTGGGGAGGATAAGGAAGAGAAGGACAATGAGATGTGGGGCCATGGTAGTGGGCAGCAAGGTCTGAGCAAGCAATGGGTAGCAAGTGATGGGTAGCAACAGTATGAAAACAATGGGTAACAGTAAATGCAAGCAATGGATAACAGTTCTATGCAACGATGGGTAGCAGTTCTATGCCCAGCAATGGGTAGCAGTACGATGCAGGCAATGGGAGCAATACTAAGCAAGCAGTGGGTAGTAGTGCTATGCAGGCAGTGGGTAGCAGTTCAGTGCCAACAATGCGTAGCAGTACAGTGCAGGCAGTGGGTAGCAAGTTCTAGGCATGTAATGGGAGAAAGAACAATGCCAGCAGTGGGAAACAAGACAAAGGAGAGTTACTTGATGGTACCAGGATGGAGGTCGTGAGGTGGTTTGATCAGGAGGCGATGTGTGTAGGAGCGATCAAGCCTGCTCGACCCCGGCAGCTATGGAGCACACGCCGGAGCGCCCCCGGGCGGGCCTGCACCTAAGGGCCACGCCAAAGGGCCCTCTGGCGAGGCCCTCAGGTGCAGGCCTGCCAGATGCGGGTGCGCCTTGGAGCGCTGAAGAAATTTAAACATTGCTCCGGTGGAGTTCTTCGCCTGATTGGCCTTGTGGTGGGGAGCAGGGAGGAGCTTACCTGCCTGCTCCCTTCCCCAATGTAGATCTTTCCTCATGTTATCCACTCCCTCAGGGGAGTCCACTCTGTTGCAAATTTTCGTGTCATCTGCAAAAAGACAGACTTTTCCATTCAGTCCTTCAGCAATATCACTCACAAATACATTGAACAGTGCCGGGCCCAGGACCTGAACCCTGGGGCACCCCGCTAATCACCCTCCTCTCATCCAAGTGAGCTCCATTTACCATCAACTTCTGTCATCTGTCAGTCAACCAATTTCTGATCCAGTTCACCACCTTGGACCCATCCCCAAACTACTGAGTTTGATAAGCCTCCTATGAGGAACAGTATCAAAGGCTTTGCTGAAATCCAGGTAGATGACATCCATGGCATGCCCCTGATCTAGTTCTCTGGTCACCTAGTCAAAGAATCAATGTGTGGAATAAATCAAAGCTTATAGAATAAATTAGAAAATAATATCTTTATATGTGCTTCCATGTTTAACATAGTCAAGAGTAAGTCCTATCATTTTTTGACTCTTAAAGGCACAGGGTTTTTTTACCCATAATTTTCTGGTTTAGAAACGATAAGACTTCCCACTGTATGAGATGGTGCAGGCCATTCTTGCACTTACCCTAGTGAAGGGGGGTCTTTCTGAATTGACAAATCGATTGATGTATATTAATTTTTTCATCCACTGGAGGATGAAGTTGAATTGCATTGTAATGTATGACTTTGTAACTTTGCTCATAAAGAGAGCATATAAGTGGGGAAAAGTGGATGGGCAACATTTTCAGAATCTTTAAGGCTAGTCTAATAAGAATACACGAGCCTGCCAAGAAGACAGGATCAATGAAAATACTAAAGATCTGCATTGAGATACATACTGGATTCATCTTCCGGTGATATTTCTAAATTGGGAAAAATTTATTGTCCTATAAATCAGTTTGCAAAAAAATACTGCTGCTAAATTTCCTGTAAAAAAAAAAAAAAAAACCCCATGCCTTGTTGTTGTTGTTGTTAAGTGCCGTCGAGTCGGAGTCGACTCATGGCGACCCTCTGGATAGCTATCCTAAATTGTATCCCCATGCCTTAAGCCCATAAAAAGTACCAGTTCCTAATATGCAGGAAAAGAGGTAGGGCTATACAGCCTGCAAATATCTCAAATGCACTACATTGATGGCCACTCTCATCTGCATCATTGCTTGTCTAGGCAGAGACATACTGTGGAGAGAATTATGTTCTGGTAATAACTTTTTGATTGCTTTTAGTTTTTATCGTACATTGCCTTTGTTGCACATAACTTTAAATACTTTGACTGGGGAACAAGTAAATAAATATTTGAATAAACTGAATAAAAATTAATTTGTGTTGCATATGTCTGGTATCCACTATGATAATAAATACTAAAGAGCATACAAGAATTCTGTTAATTAGCATACTGTGGTACAGGATTTTTTTTCTCTCCCCTTTTACCTCTCTCCTAATTCAAATATTTGCTTTCCGTTCCTACTTTTGGTAAGTGAATTATCTGCTTGCTCTAGAAAAACAGTGTAAAATGTGATAAATTCTGCACCATTTCGTTCCAGATTTTGTGGCATCAGAATCAACTTTTACTCCACCCTAGGCTAGGTATTAAGTCTGTTTTCTTCCCCACCACCATCACTTTTTAAATTTGAGGTGTCAGTGTGGTTTATTATGCACGGTAGATAATGTGAGGCTTGTCATACAAGTGCTTAGTGTGATATTTTTATTGTTAGTAGTAATAGTAGGGTTTAGTTCACACCTTTCTAGTAGTAGCTCAAAGCAAGTTACAATCAGGTATTGTAGGTATTTCCCTATCCCTTGAGGGTTTACAAGCTAAGTTTGTACCTGAGGCAGTGGAGGATCAAGTGACTTGCCCAAGGAGCACCAGTGGGTTTTGAACCCTGATCTTGCAGGTCCCAGCTTGCTGTCCTAACCACTAGTTAATATATACTATATTTTCATGTGAATAACTTGCCCATGTTTATAACGTGCACACATGTATAATGCACAGAAATGATGTCATTCTGAGAATGTTTGGATAATGTGCCTACATGTATAACAGGCATGCATGTGCCCTTTTTGCTGCTGACCATGCTGGGAATGAAACACAAGTCCTATACTGCCGACTTCAAACTTAGCTGTTGTGAGAGCGGAAGAAACAAGCAACAGAGCAGCAGCGAGAGAGTTCGTCCATTCATAAATAGGAAAAGGAGCTTGAGAATTTGAATCCTTGCAAATGCGCACGTCGTGAGCCCAAAGCAAAATGGCCTAAACTGGAGAATGACTTGAGAGATTGGGTTCTTTCTCCGAAGGAACAAAATCAAGCTGTCTCTGTCATAATTCAGATCAAAGCAAAGCTTCTGGCAAACAAAAGGAATCACTGATTTCAAAGTGGGTTTCAGAATTCTGAAAGAATATGTGATTGATTTTAACTCTTATACCACCGTATCTATTATTCATGGCAGTTTTACATAGAATTATTACAGATGGTATTATGTAATAACTATCATCAGAAATTTGGTGTTTGTGTTTGGTTGCCGTATATATGACCATGCTAATATTTCACCTGTCTTTGTTTAAAAATCAGCCAAGGGTTATTTAAATACAATTTATTTAAAAAGTTGGTATGAAGCAGAAAACACCAAATCAGTTTGGTTGTCTTCCTCTGAACCATTTCCAGTCTTTTTATATCCTTTGTGAGATATGGTCTCCAAAACTGAACACAATATTCCAAGTGAGACCTCACCAGCGCCTTGTACCGTGGCATTAGTACCACCTCCTTTCTGCTGGTAATTCCTCTCTGTATGCAACCCAGCATCCTTCTGGCTTTTGCCACTGCCTTGTCACACTGTTTTGCCACTTTGAGATCTTCAGAAACAATCACTCCGAGGTCCTTCTAGTTAATGCACATCAAGCTCTTGCCCCATATCACATACAATTCCTTTGGATTTCTGCATCCCAAGTGCATGACACTGCACTTCTTCATATTAAATCTTAACTACCAAGCATTAGACTGTTCTAGCTTTTGTAGATCTTTCCTCATGTTATCCACTCCCTCAGGGGAGTTCACTCTTACAAATTTTCATGTCATCTGCAAAAAAGACAGACTTTTCCATTTAGTCCTTCAGCAATATCACTCACAAATACATTGAACAGTACCGGCACCAGGTCTGATCCCTGGGGCACGCCACTAATCACCTTTCTTTCATTCAAGTGAGTTCTGTTTGCCATTACCTTCTGTCGTCTGTCAGTCAACCAAGTTCTGATCCAGTTCACCACCTTAGGACCCCCATCCCGAGGCTGTTCAGTTTATTGATAAGCCTCCTATGAGGAAGAGTATCATAGACTTTGCTGAAATCTAGGTAGATAACATCCATCACATGCCCTCGATGTAGTTCTCTGGTCATCCAGTCAAAGAACGTAATCAGATTTCTTTGGCATCATTGTCCTTTTTTAAAACTATGTAGCCTCAGATCATACAACCTATTGGTTTCGAGAAAGTCCACTATTCTCTCTTTCAGGAGCGCCTCCATTACTTTTCCTACCACAGAGTTGAGGCTTACTAGCCTGTAGTTTGCCACTTCTTCCCTATTACCACTTTGGTGAAGAAGTACCATATTAGCCCTTCTTCAGTCTTGTGGAGCTTCTCCTGTCTCCAAGGGCCTATTAAAAACATCCTGGGATTCGGCTGAGAGACGCTGGAGGTGTATCGGGCAGAACATCAGCTCTGGGACTGCTGCTGAGCGGACACTCTGCTCTGTGTTGCTGTGTGCTTTGGAAGATCGGCCAGGCGCGCCAGGGGCACCCCCCACCCGGCAGGGACTTTTGGTCCTTTAAAATCTTACCTCTACAGCCTGCTTCCTTGGATTTGGCTGAGAGACGCTGGAGGTGTATCGGGCAGAACATCAGCTCTGGGACTGCTGCTGAGCGGACACTCTGCTCTGCGTTGCTGTGTGCTTTGGAAGATCGGGCAGGCGCGCCCGGGGCACCCCCCCACCCAATGGGGACCTTTGGTCCTTTAAAATCTTACCTCTGAAGCCTGCTTCCTTGGATTCGACTGAGAAACGCTGGAGGTGTATCGGGCAGAACATCAGCTCTGGGACTGCTGCTGAGCGGACACTCTGCTCTGCGTTGCTGTGTGCTTTGGAAGATCGGGCAGGCGCGCCTGGGGCACCCCCCCCTCTTCTTGGGGTCCTCTTCTCTGCTATATTTTCCGAGTTCTTCTCTGACCGCGGAGTGTGTCCACAGGGGCGTGGTCAAAGGGGCAGGACCTGCCCCTTTGGTGCCCCTTTGGCGTCATAGCGGCGCTAGCATGTTGTAGTCTCCTTTCCCTGTTTGTACACTAACATGGGGAAATGGAAGGCTAAAGTTGTGATTAAGGGTCCAGAGGCCGTTGCTGGAGTCAAACTGGCCGGCCCCCGGACAAACACTTCTCACCTATACCACTTGCTCAGTCCTCTCCAGATGGAGCCTCCTTAAGTTCTGGTGGGAGGACTCCTCCTCCTGTGCCTGTGCCCTTACATTTCCCTGTTTTATCCGGAGAGTCTTCTGAGATGGTAAGCAACATTAAAGTTCCTGTTATTTTGCCTTCTCCAGTTCAGTTTGCTGCCTCGGGCAGTATTACTGAACTACTGGCCAAGCTTCCAGATGCCGAGATTACATTAAAGGATGTTTGGGGCGCCTTATTTTCTATAGATAAAAAAAATGTCCTCTACATTAAATTCATTATGCACCTTTTCTCAAGATGCTGTTTCTCTCCAGCAACTTGATGAGAAGGTTGTTCTGGTTGATAGGGCAGTTACTAAAATGGGTTCTCAGGTGCTTCCGCTTTGTGCTGCTAATGCTGCCGGGATAAGAGATTCCTTGATATTACATTCTAGATTGGAGGCCCTTGAGAACTCCTTTCGTTCCTGCAACCTACGTTTTTTGAATTTTCCTCAGTCTTTGTTGTTATCACCTAGAATTCTTTTGGATAAATATTTTAAAGTATTAGCTATTCCGGAACCTATTGAAGTTTCTCAAATTTATTATCTTCCATCTAGTATTAAGAATATCAATCCTGTTGTAGGGGGGCTGGATGAGATTGTTCCTGTTATTTCCAATTTGACTGCTTTTTTAGAAGACTCTTTGGATACTATCGGTTTGTGCCCTGCATTATTGGCTACCTTTGCTTCTACTGAAGTGAAGCAGCGTATTTTGCGTGCTTTTTTTAAAGTTAAAACAGCTAAATTCTGTGGACAAACTATAAACATTTTTCGTGATGTCTCTCGTGAGACTCAGCTTAGACGTAGGTAATTTTTGCGGTTGAAGCCTCAGGTCCTCGCTTTAGGGGCCATGTTTTTCTTACGTTTCCCTTGTAAATGTATTATTAATTTTGAAGGGGCTTCCTACGTTTTCACTGATGTCTCTCATTTAGAAAATTTTGTGACTGAACGTCAGGGCACTTCACTGGGGGATAATAATGGATGAGTTTGGAAACCTCTTAAATTGTAGGCTTTATTGCCTTGTTTGCTTATCTTGTTTGTTTTCTTGTACTAATCTCAGCTGATATCTCTTGATGTGGGCTTTATCATTGGCTTTTTTCTACTTTGTACTCTTTTGTATAGCTATTCTGGATTTACCTTTGGTTTTTTTTTGTTACTGTAATTGACTGAAAATCAAATAATAAAAAAAAATCCTTTAGAGGCCCTGCCAGAACCTCTCTGAGCTCTTTCAGTATCCTGGGATATATTTCATTCGGTCTCATGGCCTTGTCCATTTTCAATTTTGCAAGCTGTTCAAACACATTATCTTCTGTGGAGGGTGTGGTATCTACTCCATTCCCATTTGTATATTTGTCAATCTCGGGTGGTCCTTCTCCAGGATTTTCTTTAGTAAAAATAGAACAGAAGTATTTGTTTAGCATTTTTGCTATTTTCAGTGCCACTTTCCACGAATCCATCTTCGGTACCTTTGAGTCTTTCAATTCCACCTCTGATCTTCCTCTTCTCCTAAATATATCTGAGACGTTTTGTCACCATGCTTTAGCTCTTTAGCAGGGCCGGATTTACCTATACGCCATGTACGCCATGGCGTAGGGCCCACAGCTGGCAGGGGCCCACAAAAAAAGAACAAGTTTTAATTTTTTTTTAATACAATTTTTAAAAAAGCCTGCTGGCTGCCGCCGCGGGGCCCCCTCTGCTGCCGCGGCAGCACCGACTGACCCTCGGGGGCCCCCTCTACAAGCTGAAGCCGTCGGTTCGTTCCTCCCTCCCTCCCTCCCTCCGTGCAGGGTGCAGGGTGCAGGCTGTGAGAGACGCGAAAGGAGAGTGTCTCCTCGCGTCTCTGTTAAGCCCGCAGGGGCTGATGGGAAATTTCCCATCAGCCCCTGCGGGCTTAACAGAGACGCGAGGAGACACTCTCCCTTTGCGCCTCTCACAGCGTGCACAGAGGGAGGGAGGGATCGACGAACCGACGGAGTCAGCTTGCAGAGGGGGCCCCCGCGGGTCAGTCGGTGCTGCCGCGGCAGCAGAGGGGGCCCCGCGGCGGCAGCCAGCAGGTTTTTTTTTAAAATTAAATTTTACTTTAGGCCGACGGGGGGGGGGGGGGGGTTGGACTGGTAATGGGCGATGGGGGGGTTGGACGGGTAATGGGGTTTTGGGGGGGGGGGGGGTGGAAATGGGGTGGGGGGGGTTAAGGCTAGAGGTGGGCTGATGGGGTTAGGACTGGTAATGGACTGTGGGCTGTTGGGGGGGCTTAGAACTGGCAATGGGTTTTGGGGGGTTAAGACTGGTAATGGGCTGTGGGCTGATGGGGGCTGTCTGGAAATGGGCTATGGGGGGGCTAGGACTGGAAATGGGCTGGGGGGTTAAAACTGGAGGTGGGCTGATGGGGTTAGGACTGGTAATGGGCTGTGGGCTGATGGGGGGGTAGGACTGGCAATGGGCTATGGGGGGGCTGACTGGAAATGGGTTGATGGGGTTAGGACTGGAAGTGGGCTGATGGGGGGTTAGGACTGGTAATGGGTTATAGGGGGGCTTAAACTGAAAATGGGGTGATGGGGAGTTAGGACTGTAAGTGGGTTGATGGGGGCTAGGACGGGTATTGGGTTGGGGGTTGCTAGGACTGGAAATGGGCTGATGGGTGGCTAGGACTGGAAATGGGCTGATGCAGGGACTAGAAGGGAATGGATGCTGGGTGAGGCTGGAACTAGAAGGGAGCTGATGTTGGGGGAGGATTAGAATGGGATGGGGCTGGAAGAGTAAAATGGAGAAGGGAAAAATATTTTGTGTGGGAGGGATAAAAAATCTACAATTGGCCGGGTATTGGGAGAGTAAGTGGGGATTGAGGATGGAGGGGTAAAATTTGAGTGGATGAAATAGGAATGAGGAAAGAGCAAAAGGAGAAAGATTAGTATGTTAAAGCAGATGTAGAGAGAGAATGGAAAAAAATCTAGAAGAGAGAAGAAAGGACAAATGGACAGCAGACGATGGAGAGTTAGCAGAAGACACGAAGAAACCAGAAGAAAGTGGCTGGAGCAATTGCAGCTGAAAAAAATGCACAAAAGGTAGAAAAATATCTCTTTATTTTGAATTTATTAATTGGAATATGTCAGCTCTGGTAAATGTGCATCATTAACGTCTGCGCTTTGTTTAGTACAAGAGCAAATTAATGTATAGTTTTATTTCTACAGTGTTGTACATTCCAAGTTTGGCTTTTGGGATTCCCAGTTTAATTATTGTCTTCCTGTTTCTAAATTGTGATTACTTGTTTGGTGATGGTCTATGTTCTGCATGTGTAACTGAGCTGAGGTGTTCTGTTTATATAATTCCTATTTGACATTGCCACTTGTTCTCTTTCCCCAGTAGGTCATGTATTGTTGTTCTCTGAAATGTATTGGTTTAATATTTGCAGTGTTGCCTTTTGATTGGTAGAGTATGGTGCTTTGTGAGTCCTGGTAGTGCTGTTAGGATACGGCGGGTTTACTATGGGTTCTAAATGGGCAGTGTTTGTAGTAGTTCCTAATGTGTCTGGCAGTTGGCACTGGATTATAGTAATGTAGAAATCTTTTAGTCTTTCTTTATCCATACACTCATTAAGAGGCACGTTTACTAAAAGTTAGTATATGGTAACATTATGCAAATATTTATGCAAATGAGGCCCCTTATGCAAATGAGGCCCCGCACCCCCCTTGGGCCGCCCCTGCTGGGGGCCCACAATTTTTGTTGGCGTAGGGCCTCACTCAAGGTAAATCCGGCCCTGCTCTTTAGCCATCTTTTCTTCTGCCTTTGATTTTGCTATCCTTATTTCTCTTTTAGCTTTATCCTGTATTCTTTTCTATTTTCCTCTGTTTGTGAACGTCTAAATTTTGTGAAAGCTGTGTTTTTCTCCAGAAACAAGTCAGTCCTCACTTATGGGTGATGTTGGCACCGACAGAGCCCGCACAGAGCAATTCCCCAGCTTTCAAAGAAAGCTTTTGGGATTGCTGCCACGCATGCGTGATCCTCTTCCTGCCCAAGGGTTCCACCTTGCTCAGTCTCCCTTTTTCCGCAGAGCCCTTCGGACGCACTTTCTTGTCCGTCGGAAAAAGTTTCATTTTCTTCGCCTTAACAGGCTCTCTTTTTTTCTGGTTGCACCGGTCCTCTCTCCATCCTCTCCCCTGTTCTACTTAGAGCTCACGGAGATATACATTTTCCTTAATTTTTTTTGTTTTGGGCTTTGCGCCCTTTTTTCCTTCCAACCGCTAGCCGCGTGGGTCTTCGACATTGCTGGGGCCATTTTTGCCCCCATGGCCACTGGATTTAAAAAATGCGATAGATGCTCTAGGAACATGTCGCTTATGGAGACCCATGACTGTCTGTGGTGCCTGGGAGCCGACCATGACCCAGAGCTCTGTTCGCTCTGCAAGAAAATGTTCTCTAAGGCCCTGCTCAGTTGTAAGCAGAAGTCAGAAGACATTTTACGAAAGGCCGCCTCAGAATCCCCGGTGGCGCACTTGGTCGTCTCCCACATGGTGGGCTCACCCCCGCGTTCTCGGCGGCACTCCGACCTGGGGTCCCCCAAGGTGGAATGATGCAAAAAGAAGGCCTCGAAGTCGCTGTCCGGGGTTCATGACAAGCGCGAGCGCTCCTGCGCCCAGTCGCTTAGTCCCCTTCAGCGTTCCCAAGAGTCGGACAAGGAGCAGCCCCACAAGGTACCTTGCAGGGAAATGGAGGCCTCTGGCAAAGGCGCCCAGTCTCCTGAGGGTCGTCCCGGTGAGGAACCCCTCTCCTCCTCAACGCCCGATCCGGTGACCCCGGTATCGGAATCCCAGGGCCCCACGCCCACATGGGAGTCCCGTATGCTGGCACTCAAATGCAGAATTTCTGCGTTCATTGCTTCCCAGCAGGCGCTCACTGCCAGCTTCGCTGACTTGCGCCCATAGACTACAGGTCCCTCATGTGGGACACCCAAATCCGTCCAGGAAACCCCTGAGAGCCGCGGGCCTCGTAAGGGTCCTCGACATTGGTCTTGCTCGCCCTCCCGTTCCTCGGAGGCAACATCATCCAGGGCCTCTGGCTCCAAGCCACCAGCCATCGGACAGGGCGACCCACCCGGCTTGGATCCCTCAACCGATTTTTCGGACTAGGAGTCCAATGGGGACACCTCCCCAGAAATCCGTACCCACTGGGATCATCTGTCGGACCCCTCGCTGCCTGCATTCCCAGCGGCGCTCACCAACCGAAGACACCTCTTTCTTGGAGTTTATTCGTGACATGGCTCGGGTCCTCAGCCTGCTCACCCAGGCCGAGGAGGACCCTCGTGCTGAAGAACTCGATATTCTTCAGTACAAGTCCATGCCCAGAGAATCCCTCACTGTGCCTGTGCCGCCGATCCTATCTTGGCTGCCACTCCACATGTGGGAGGCCCCAGTCTCAGTCCCCATCGTGAGCAAGCGCCTTGACACAATGTACAAGGTGAAGCGCGGGCCTGGCTTCCGAAAGACCCAACTCCCACACACCTCAATGGTGGTGGAATCGGCCATGAGGAAGCAGAAGAGCCCGAAGTCGCACTCATCGGTGCCACTGGGCTGAGAGTCAAGAGCCCTTGATGTCCTAGGCCGTAAGGCCTATCAAGGTTCTATGCTGTCTTGTCGAATCCAGGCATATCAATTGTATATCGGTATGTTCCTACGCGATTTGGCTAAGGAACTGGGGGGTTTCTCCATGGGCCTCGAGGAAAAGCCCCTCGACAGATTCTGCGTCTTGTTGAAATCAGTGGCCGACTACTCCAAGTACATCTCTTGAGCCTCTTATGATGGCTTCGAGACATCAGTTCGGGTGGCAGCCGCAGGCATTGGAGCCCCCCACCAGGCATGGCTCCAATCCTCGGATTTGGAACAATGGGTGCAGGAGAAGCTCCTGGACGTACCCTGCCTCGGTGAACATCTTTTTGGTAAGCTGATGGAGGAGAAGGCTGCAGAGATCGAGACGGAGCTTGTTAACAGGACCCGTCTCTCCCGCAAGACCTCCACTCTACCTCAGAAGCAGCCAACCGAGAAGCCCTTCTTCCCCAGGAAAGGTCTCCAGTACGGCGGCTACCCGCCGTACCCAGCTACCCCCACACCGACTGCTCCAACGCAGGGAAAGCCTGGCCAGGGGCACCGTAAACCAAAGGGCCCGAAGGCCCAAACACCGGCCCCTCCGCAACCCACTCAGGGGTTTTGACGACAGCGGCATGGCCCCTCACCCTCCGAGGATACAGCAGCCAGTGGGGAGACACCCATCCTGCTTTGCCCCATCATGGGTGCTCATCACCTCGGATACTTGGGTCCTCCAGGTTGTCTGGGAGGGCTATCGCCTCCATTTTGACAGGCTCCCACCCCCTTTCTCCCCGGTGGAGCCTCCTCGACTCCCCGCTCACCAGCTTCTGCTCCAGCAGGAATTACACTCCCTCCTTGCCCAACAGGCAGTCGAGAAGGTCCCTCCCCACGTTCGAGGTCAGGGCCTTATTCCTGGTACTTCCTTATTCCAAAAAAGACGAGGGGTCTGCGGCCCATCCTCGACCTCCGCAGGCTAAACAGTTCCTGGTGCGGGAGAAATTCAAGATCTTGTCTCTTGGCGTGCTGCTGCCCTTCCTCTGGTAGGGCGACTGGCTATGCTTCTTGGATCTAAAGGACACTTACGCCCATATCTTGATCCACCCCCAACACAGGCAGTACCTGCATTTCAGGGTGCAGGGAGAGCACTTCCAATACAGGGTGCTTCCCTTCGACCTTGCATCCGCCCCACGGGTCTTCACGAAGTGCCTTGTCATGGTCGCCGCTCACCTTCAGCGCCAGGGCGTGCCGATGTTTCCCTAACTCGACAACTGGCTCGTTACAGGCTCCTCCGTCGAGGAGATCCGGCAAGTGATGTCGTGCACTGTCCTCCTCATGGAGAACTTGGGTTCTTGGTCAGCTACCCAGAGTCTCACCTCGAGCCGGTGCAGGCTCTCGGGTTCATCAGGGTGCACCTCAATACACGGCAGGCCATGGCCTTCTTGCTGGTGGATCGCTTCACCTGCCTCTGAGCTCTGGCGGCTCGCGTTCAAAGTGCCCACCAGGTCACCACTCGGTCCAAGCTATGTCTCCTGGGCCACATGGCCTTGATCGTACATGTGGTTCCCTACTCTCGCCTGCACATGCAGACGGCTCAGTGGTGTGCCAGTGCCCAATGGACCAATGGAGCCAGTCCCTTGGACACCTCAGGGACCCTGTCAGGGTTCTCCCTGACCTCCACCTGTCCCTGAACTGGTGGCAGAACCCCCGCAACCTTCTGTGGGGATCGCCCTTTCAGACCCCACAGCACGATATGGTGCTGCTTCCTGTTAGGGTGGGGAGCCCATTTCGGGTCTCTCTGCACGCAGGGGCAATGGTTACCTACGGAGGCTCAGCAGCAGATAAATCTGCTTGAGCTCCAGGCCATCCGGTGGGCCCTGAGGGCTTTTGACAATCTCAGCAGGAAGTCTGTTCTAGTACAGACCGACACCGTGTAGCAATGTTCTAAATCAACAAAGAAGGGGGTCATGGGGTCACGCTTCCTCTGCAGGGAAGCGTTACTCATATGCTCTTTTGCTGCCCAACGGAGGATGTCCCTCAGGACAGCGTACATCCTGGGTCAGGAGAACGGTCTGGCAGACAGACTCAGCAGAATCCTTTGCCCCCACAAGTGGAGGCTGGATCCCAGAATGGCAGGCTGGCTGTTTCTCCGCTGGGGCACTCTGATAGACCTCTTTGCCAGCCCTCAGAACACGCAGCTCCCTCTCTTTTGCGGCCCGGTACCGCACCGGACAGGGAGGGCCCTGATGCATTTCTCCTGGACTGGTCCTCTAGTCTCCTATATGCATTCCCTCCTTTTCCCATCATTGCGAGGACTCTGTTCAAGGCTCAACGAGACGGGGCATCGTTGATCCTCGTGGCCTCAGCTGCCTTGGTTTCCGCTCCTCCTTTGGCTGTCAACGGAACCTCCGTTTCCCCTGGGCTCGACCAGGGACTTGCTATCACAAGAACATAAGAACATAAGATATGCCATACTGAGTCAGACCAAGGTCCATCAAGCCCAGTATTCTGTTTCCAACAGTGGTCAATCTAGGTCATACGTACCTAGCAGTTTCCCCAAGGGACACGGGTTCCACAATGCTTGTATTGGTTCAAGCAATGATATCCTGGGTCCCTTCTTAATAATGGTTTATGGACCTTTCCTCCAGGAACTTGTCTAAACATTTTTTAAACCCAGCTACACTAACAGCCTTTACTACATCCTCCGGTAACAAATTCCAGAGTTTGATTACATGTTGAGTGAAAAAATATTTTCTTTTATTAGTCTTAAATAGTTTACCCTGCAGCTTCATTGCATGTCCCCTAGTCTTTCTACATTCTGATAAGGTAAACAATCGATCTACGTTTACCCGTTCCACTCCGTTCATTAATTTATAGACTTCTATCATATCTCCCCTCAGCCGTCTCTTTTCCAGGTAAAAGAGCCCCAACCTTTTTAGCCTTTCTTCATAGGAGCATCCTTCCATCCCCTTTACCATTTTGGTGGCTCTTCTCTGAACCTTTTCTAAAATCGCTATATCCTTTTTAAGATACGGCAACCAGAATATTTAAACATCTCAATCATATCACCTCTATCCCACCTTTCCTCTAAGGTGTACATATTAAGATCCTTAAGTCTGTCCTCATATGCTTTATAATGAAGCCCACTAATCATTTTAGTAGCCACCCTTTGCACTGACTCCATCCTGTTCACATCCTTTTGAAGGTGCGGTCTCCAGAATTGCACACTATACTCCAAATGAGGTCGCACCAAAGACTTATACAGAGGCATTATCACCTCCTTTTTTCTGCTAGCTATTCCTCTCCGTATGCACCCAAGCATCCTTCTAGCTTTTGCTGTCGCCTTTTCTACCTGTTTAGCTACTTTAAGATCATCAGACACAACCACGCCTAGGTCCCGCTCTTCTTTAGTGGACAAAAGTACTTCACCTCCTATACTGTATTGCTCCCTTGGATTGCTGCAGCCCAAATGCATGACATTACATTTTTTTTTTTTTCCATTAAATTTTTATTGAAAATTGACACAAAGAAAAACAGCACTTCCCAATACACAGTCTATTGCTTATACAACACTAACACACTAAGTCACAACATATAGTTCTGTCTTCCATTTTTTTTTTCCATTAAATTTTTATTGAAAGACATTACATTTTTTAACATTAAATCCCAGCTGCCAAATTCTAGACCATTCTTCAAGCTTAGCTAGATCCCTCCTCATGTTATCTACACCTTCCTGGGTGTCCACTCTATTGCAGATTTTGGTATCATCCGCAAAGAGGCAAACCTTACCCGACAGCCCTTCCGCTATATCACTAACAAAGATGTTAAAAAGAATCGGACCAAGGACAGATCCCTGGGGCACCCCACTGGTAACATCCTTCTCCTCAGAGTGGGCTCCATTTACTTGTACTCTTTGTCGCCTCCCACCCAACCAATTTCTAACCCAAGCAGTAACTTTAGGGTCCATCCCTAGGGTGCTCAGTTTGTTTATAAGTCGCCTGTGAGGAACAGTGTCAAAGGCTTTACTGAAATCTAAATACACCACATCTAGAGCTCTCCCTCGGTCCAACTCCCTGGTCACCCAGTCAAAGAAATCAATCTGATTTGTCTGACAAGACCTGCCTCTGGTGAATCCATGCTGCCTGGGATCCTGTAATCCGCTGGACTCCAGAAACCTATTTTCTCTTTCAGCAGCGTTTCCAATAATTTACTCACCACCGAAGTTAAACTAACTGGCCTGTAGTTTTCAACCACATCCTTACTTCCGCTTTTGTGTAAAGGCACCACATGAGCCTCTCTCCAGTCCTTTGGCACCACTCCCAACTCCAACGAGGCATTGAAAAGGTCAGTCAGTGGAGTTGCTAGAACGTCCCCAAGTTCCCTCAGTATTCTAGGGTGTATCCCATCCGGTCCCATCGCTTTGTCTACTTTAAGTTGAGCTAGTTTCTCACGAACACAGTCTTCTGAAAATTGTTCAATATGTCCCTCGCTTCTGTTCCTATTTGTGGGTGTTTTCTGAGGTCCTGCTCCTGGTTCTTCATCTGTGAACACAGAACAAAAATATTTGTTAAGCAATTCCGCTTTATCCTTATCAGCTTCTACATATTCCACCCCCTGCACCCTTGAGTCTGACAATACCACTTTTGCCCTTCCTCTTCTCACTAATATATCTGAAAAATGTCTTATCCCCCCATTTTATTGCATTGGCTATTTCCTCCTCCGTTTGAATCTTTGCCTTCTTGACTACTTTGCTAGCTTTTCTAAGTTTTTCCAAATACAGATGCCTATCTTCCTCTCTCTGTGATCTCTTGTATTTCATGAAGGCCTCCCTCTTTTTCTTCACTTTTTCAGCTACTTCCTTCGAAAACCATAGCGGTCTCCTTTTCCTTTTGCCTTTATTAACATTTTAACAAAAAGGTTGGTTGCCCTTAAAATATCCCCTTTCAGTTTTGCCCACTGTTTTTCGACATCCCCCAGCTGTTCCCATCCCACTAACGACTCCCTGAGGTATTGGCCCATCTTCGCAAACTTAGTCTTCCTAAAGTCTAAGATCCTCACCTTGGAATGGATTCTAACAGCCCTAGTCCTAATACTGAACCACACCATCTGGTGATCACTGGATGCAAAATGATCTCACACGACAACATCAGAAACACTTTCACCATTGGTAAGCACCAAGTCCACGTGTGGGGTCTGTTACCAATTGCCTGAATAGTTCTCCCTGTAGAGAATCCAGGATCTCCTTACTTCTAGATGATACTGCAGCAGGAATGTGCCAATCAACATCTGGCATATTGAAATCTCCTATCAGTAGCACTTCCCCTTTCCTAGCAATGCTGCGTATTGTCAGACGGCTGCCTGGGTGAGAATCTTCACACTCTTGGCAAGTGCATATTTCTATATGATTTGCAAGGTATTGTGGGCAGTGTAGTTCATTCACACCAGACACAGCTGCTGACAATAATTTAGTTGTGCTCTTGGGTAAAGCCAATAAGATATTTATTTATGGGGTTATTTCTCCCAACACAGATATGCTTGGTAGCACATAAATTAGGTTACTTGCTTTCAGTGTTAACTTGGAAAAACAAAGTTAAAATCAGGAAAACAACAAATGAAAAGCCACAAAGCAAGAAACAAACTGTTCTTTTCAGGTTAACTTTTGATTACTTCCCACATAGATACAGAAGTGATTCTCTCCTAGCTCACAAGCAATTAGGTAAGGCTTAATTGCTAGCAGTTACCAGCTGAAACCCCTTAGCTGGCTTGCCTTCCACTGTGTGGGTCAAATCCTGCTTCAGGAGCTTTTCTGAGTAGATTAAAGAACAAATTTGTATTTCTTTGTGATGGTTGCTGTACTTTATAACAGAAAGTTACCAACGGAGTTTAGATAGAGAGCAGTCCATATAAACAGGATCCTCATCTGCTATTATTCCCCCTTGTTCAACAAGCATGGGTTCAATATCATGGATTGGCACAGATGAATCTCTCAATGGAACATTTTCAGGAGAATACTTGTTTCCCTGCTGTCTTTCAAGGTTATAGCTAGGGCATAGATCAGTGTTCATACCTGAGCTTCCATTGCTGCTAGAGTTCCTCTCTATATAGCCTGGCCAGTATGTAGTCCAGTTCTTATGTCCAGCCTTCCAATCCAGATCCCTGGACACTGGATCTCTCTTCACATACCTTCTGGCACAGGTCTTAGGGTCCCATCCACGTGCAGCCGTCTCCCTCACAGGTAGCGTCTGGTGATTCCTAGCTCTGCAGCACCATTCCTCTGGCTTTCCCCAGTCCAATGGTGTATGCTGGCCCTTGGAATACCTCCCAGTATACGTACTACTTTGGACTCTTCTAGACCTCTCAAAGGCTTTTCTCTTCATTCTTCCAGAGGGTCTCTTTCCCTCTCTGTCCGTCCGGTTTGGCTTCTGCTTCTGATGACCCTTCAGATGAAACTGATGATCCTTCTCTGGATAGGGAGGATGATCATGAAGATGGTCATCTGTAGAATAAACTCTACTCTTATTCTGCTTAGATGAGTGCTCCTCCCTAACACAGCGCAGCTGTGCTGAATCAGGCCCTGCCCTCTGAGATGAGTGCTTAGGGATTACCTCATAGCCCTCCTGATTGAACACACGTTTTCTCACTTCAGCTCCTCTCATGGCTGTTGGAAACCTGGTGCATTCTGGGACTGGTAGTCTTTTATGGCAAAATTCTGTTTTCTCATTTCTACCAGCACTGACAGGTTGCTTGTTCAGAGACACTTCACCTTTTCTATAGCCCCTTCCTGAGCTATGATAAGCTTCCTTATCACAGTATGTCTTCAATTAACTCTGTCCACCTCTTCCTCTTGTGAGGGAGGTCTGTATATCACACCAATGCAAATAGATTTCTCTTTCCCTCTTTCTAGTTTAACCCACAATGCCTCCTCTCTCCCTTTTAAGCTCTGTAATTCCAAAGCTTTAATAGTAGTTTTTACATATAGTGCCACTCCTCCGCCCCTTCTTCCTACCCTGTCCTTTCTGAATAAAGTATAGCCAGGTATAGTTACATCCCAATCATGGTTTTCTGTGAACCATGTTTCTGTAACTGCCACTAAATCCAAGTCAGCCACTCCCACCAAAGCTTCAACATCAGGGATCTTATTTCCCATGCTACGGGCATTTATACACACTGCTTTCCATATGTTACCCCTGTTATCCATTTCCATAAAGGTATTTAATTTATCACCTACCTGGGGGCTTTCACTTACCTGGGGGCTTTCTTCACCCATCCCCAACGAATCTAGTTTAAAGCCCTCTTCAGTAGATTAGCCAGTCTACTACCGAAGATGCGTTGACCTTTCTTGGACAGATGGATGCCATCTCTGCTCTGCAACCCTTGGAACAGCATCCCATGGTCTAGGAAACCAA
Organism: Ichthyophis bannanicus; assembly: GCA_033557465.1. Taxonomy (NCBI): domain Eukaryota; kingdom Metazoa; phylum Chordata; class Amphibia; order Gymnophiona; family Ichthyophiidae; genus Ichthyophis; species Ichthyophis bannanicus. The sequence continues at coordinate 113,794,188 of CM066032.1, read as the reverse complement.
AACGCTCTTGATGACACCATCCACGCAGCCATGCATTCATCTCCAGGATGCGAGCCTCTCTGCCTTGGCCTTTACCCTCAACAGGGAGGATTGAAGAGAACACCACCTGTGCACCTAACTGCTTCACCCTCTGTGCCAGAGCCATGAAGTCACTTTTGATACGTTCCGAGGTATACCTGGCAGTATCATTTGTTCCAACATGGATTAGCAACATTGGGTACTAGTCAGTGGGCTTGATGAGTCTCGGCAAACTCTCCGTAACATCTTGGATTTTGGCACCAGGCAGACAGCATACCTCTCTGGACATCAAGTCTGCTCGGCAGATGGACGCCTCAGTACCCCTCAGAAGAGAGTCTCCAACCACCACTACCCTTCGTTTCCTTCTGGTCACTGATTCTGCAACTTTGAGGTACTTGAACTCTGGTTCTTCCCTTTCCAGGGATGCTTTCACCTCCTCCACTTCCAGGGCTGCATAATGGTTCTTCAGTTCAAGGGCTGGAGAAGTTGGATTGGTGATTTTGCAGGCCCTGGTGACTTGTGTCCAACCATCGACATTCTGTTGGCACCCATCTTCTCCTGTGCTGGAGAGCTTGGTTGCTGCAAGAAGCATCTCATCAATGTACTTCTCACTGTCTTGAATGCTCCTCAGCCTCGCCACCTCCTCTCTGAGTTCCTCCACTTGTTTCCTCAGAGCTTCAGCATGCAGGCACCCTGCACATGGAACTGGTCCTTCAACTGGCATTAGGACCTCTGTCTGGACTGAGGCAGAAGCTGTAACGGGGGCAACAGCTTTAGCAATACGATTTTTCCCAGCCATTGTTCTGTTTGTGGAGCTTAGGTATCTGTTAAAGCAAAAGAGAGAGATCTACCAAGTACCAGCCGGTTTCCCAGCTGTCCTTTCAGAGAAAAAGCAGTTAAATCTCTTTAATTATATTCAAAATGTTGAGGAAATCCTCCTTGCCTCGAGGAAGGACTCCACTAGGTGAGTGTATGCCTTTAAGTGGAAACACTTTTCTATCTGGTGCTCAGAATACCAGATTGACCTCTTCTCATGCCCAGTTCAGTGGGTTCTCCAGTACCTCCTCCACCTCTCGAGAGAAGGACTGAAATCAAACTCTATTAGTTCATTTGAGCGCCATATCGGCTAATCATCTTCCCATTGAAGGAAAACCTCTCTCGGGGCAGCCGTTAGTCTCCCGCTTCATGCGGGACCTTCTGCTATCCAAGCCACCTATCTGTCCCCCTCTGGCGGAATGGGACTTGAATGTGGTGCTCATGCAGCTCACCTGTCTACCCTTCAAGCCGATGGTAACATGTTTGCTCCGGCTGCCACGTTCCAGGTAACGTTTGTCCTGGAACGTGGCCTTCCTGGTGATGCTGATCTTGGCTCACCGAGTCAATGAGCTTCAAGCTCTCATGGATGGCGCCCCTTACACCAGGTTTTATCAGAACAGGGTGGTCCTCTGGACGCATCCTAAATTCTTACCTAAGGTCGTGTAGGCTTTTCATCTCAATCAAGAGAGAGTGCTCCCGACCTTCTTCCCGAAGCACCACAGTGACCAAGTATCGTCGGCTCTCCACACCCTCGACTGCAAGTGGGCCCTCGCCTTCTACTTGCACTGTACCCAGACTCACCGCAAGTCTGATAGGCTTTTCGTGACCTATGATCCCAAGCGGCAGGGGCAAGCAGTCACCAAGCGCATCCTCTCAGTTTGGGTGGCGGACTACAGCACCTTCGCCCATGCAAAGGCGGGCGTCCCTCTGGATTTTTGAGTCACCGCTCACGGGGTCTGAGCCAAGGCGGCCTCAGTGGCCTCGCTGTGCTCCGTGCCCCTGATGGACATCTGCCGGGCGGTGACCTGGTCTTCCACAAATACCTTTGCTGCCCACTACTGCCTGGAGACGGAGTCCTGCCGGCACAGCGCCTTCGGCCAGGCTATACTCCGTAACCTGTTCGGGGTATAAGCAACTCCTGCCTGCTGTCCCTTCTTCATGGCTACCACTTCGACCCGAGGACTCGGGCTCCTTCGGGCTTCAGCTTATGCATACAGCCTCGCAGAGGCGGTTTTCTTTTGGTTACAGGTTCGGTAGCCTGTAGCTAGGGAGTCCTATAAGTGAGGACTGACTTCCTGCTTGTTCCTGGAGAAAGCATAGTTACTCCCCTTTAACAGGTGTTCTCCAGGGACGGCAGGAATTAGTCCTCACTACCCTCCTGCCTCCCCTGATGAGTTGCTGAATTTTTGTCCTTCCCTTGCCATCTGCTTGGTAGGGCTCGAGCTAAGGCACCTGACTGAGCAAGATGGCAGCCTTGGGCAGGAAGAGGACCATGCATGTGTGGTAGCAATCCCAAGGGCTTTCTTTGAAAGCTGTGGAATTGCTCCACGCGGGCTCCATCGGTGTCAATGTCACCCATAAGTGAGGACTGATTCCTGCTGTCCCTGGAGAACACCTGTTACAGGTGAGTAACTATGCTTTTTTTGTTTATTTGTACAGCTGTTTCTTTGGAGAGCTGTATAGGTTTCCTTTTCCTCTTGTTTTTATTTATTTTCCTTACATATGTATCTATTGCCCCTTTTAGTTTAGTGCACTGCAGTTCCACTTCCCTTACCTCCTCCCCTCCTGCCACATCCTCCTTCAGGCACTTGGCTGTTTTACTGAAGTCAGCGTTTTTGAAGTCTAGGACTTTGAACTTACTGTGATTGGACTCTGCCTTGGCTTTTATCTCAAATCACACCATATAATGATTGCTGTGCTCATATGGGCACCCACCTGGACATTCAACCCGCTATCTCCATTGGTGAGTACTGAATTCAGCATTGAACTTTCCCTGGACAGTTCCATCAGACCATCACCTGATAACATTCATATTAGCTCACCACCACAGACTGACAAGAACAGAACAAGAATACACCAGAAGAAAGTTTTATATCACTAGACTTGCAAGACTTCACCTACAAAATCACACTCAAATTGACCGACCTTAATCCCTCTGATGACATAGATACTCTTATAAAGACCTGGACCTCAATAATGGCAGACACCGCTAAAACCCCCAACAGCCCAGTCTTCCAAACACATCAGAATTGTGCCCTGGTTTTCAACAGAGCTGAAGCAGCTCAAAAGTGTACTATGCTGACTTGAGAGGAAATAGAGACGCAATCCGCACAAACAGGCACACTACATGCAAGAATTAAGGAAATACCATATCACCAACAAGGCCAAAAATGAATACTACTCAAATCTCATCAAAAAATTATTCAACAAACCAAGAGAGCTATTCAATATAGCTAACTTCCTCCCAAAGAACCCTAGCACAAAACCTATAGATTAAGCACTCAGCTCACACCTCATGGCACTTCACCTACAAGCAAAGAATAAATAAGCAGCAGACAGTGAAATAGACCTATAGAAGATATGGTCAGTAGCAGATAAATACTTGGTATGTCCAGGGAAAACTGCTACTCTCCATTTTCCCAGGATTCCATAGGACTACCTGGCAAACAAACCACGTAATAAAGCATAGTTACTCACCTGTAACAGGTGATCTCCAGGAACAAGCAGGAATGAGTCTTCACATATGGCTACGTCGGTACCGACGGAGCCTGCGCGGGAACGCTCCCCAGCGTCCAGAAAGAAAGCTTTTGGGAGCATCCCACAGGCATGCATGCTGCTTCCCGCCTCATCAGTTTTCCGCGGAGCCGGCAGGATGTACTCCTGTCACCGCAGAAAATTCTTCTTTTTATTCTTAGTTTTTTGTGGTCGCGTCTGCCTTCCCTCAACGCCACCGGTACCGCCGGTGCTTTTCTTTCTTTTTACTAAAGAATTTCTTCTTTTCTTAGAAATTGTTTCCTGTTTAGTGCCTGACGGTTTCTAGGCCACTAGGCCTCTATCCTTCCATTATGGAAAAGCCAGCCACTATCCTTAAGAAATGCTCAAAGTGTGGTGGTACAAATATATTTTCAGACACTCATACTTGGTGTCTAAAATGTTTAGGTCCTGACCATTGCCCTCTGGAGTGTCTCTCCTGCTGGAGCTCAAACAGAAGAAGTCTTCAGGATCGAGCACAACTCGATACCCAGTTCACAATGCACTTGATGTCACCAGCTAGAAAATCTTCTTCTTCACAGGATCAGGTAACCAAACAAAAGTCTGTAAAGACTAGCTAGTCCTCGAGTGGTAGATCTCCTCCTCAGCATCGAGATGGCTTCGGCCTTGCCCTTGAGGACATTTTGGCAATAAAACCCCGGCGGGAGTCTTCGGGCTTCAAAGCATTAACGGGGTTTCAGGTTGTTCCTGGGGTTCTTACCTCGATGAACATACCTGGGCCATGCTCGGTGGTTGTGGCCACTTCGAGCGGTGCCGACACCCCGGCATCGGCTATGGTGATGGATGAAACACTCCTCACCGATGAACGTAGTCTAGCGCTTTTGGCTACTTCGGTACCGCTAGAGTTGCTGCAGACCGTTCCTCGAGTATCGGCTTCGGTACCGGTATCGATATCGGCTTTCCTCCTTCACTGGGGCCAAGACTTCCTTTATGCCTTTCCACCCATTCCCCTAATTCCCAGGACCCTATTCAAGCTTCAGAGAGACAGAGGCCGTATAACATCTTCTTGATGACTTCTGTTAGAGGCCGTGCATGCGATCTAAACTCACATCCCTGGTATTTAAATGCCGAGGTAATGACGTCAACCATTGACGTCCACCATTGACAAAAACCTTTCCAAAACTTTTCTGTTTAGTTAAAATTTATGAATACAATACACGTGCAACATCAATGTTTAAATACAATAAAAGAAATCATCCGCTTTCCAAGTCTTCACATACACACTCCCCAATCTATGGTAGAATTTAAGCCTGTCGGTGCCAAAGTCTTCACCTTAAAGATCCAACGCTGTTCTCTAAACAGTAATGTTTGTTCCTGTGTTTTGCCAGGCATTGCCTTTTTCACCTGCTCTATAGCAAAACAGCGCAAGTCATTAAAATCATGAGAGTGATCCCTACAATATTGCACCAAAGGTGCTGTCAGTATATTACACTTTAGCCGACTTTTGTGCTCCATTATCCGTGCTTTTAAGGACTGTGATGTTTTCCCTATATATAGTAGATTACAGGGGCATCTAATAGCATATATTACAGATGTTGAAACGCACGTCATGTTGCTTTTTAAAAAAATATGTTTTACCATGATATAAAAACTGGTTTATATCCTCAGATATATTACAGATATCACATCGGCCACATTTGTAATGGCCGACCCTTACCGCTTCTCTTTCCCCATTTTTTACTGATTGCAATATTGCCGGGCTTAGATGTTCTTTTAGATTCCTGTCCCGTTTCCATACACAACGAATACATTTATCTTCCAGCCCTGCCACAGTATTCAACACATTGGTGTTTTTTTTCAAAACCTTTTGGATTTTATTACTGAGTGGTGAAAATTTAGTTATTAGATTGACGTGTTCTTCAACCTTTTTGTCTGTTGCGCGTGTATTGTATTCATAAATTTTAACTAAACAGAAAAGTTTTGGAAAGGTTTTTGTCAATGGTGGACGTCAATGGTTGACGTCATTACCTCAGCATTTACATAACAGGGATGTGAGTTTAGATCGCATGCGCAGCGTCTAACAGAAGTCATCAAGAAGATGTTATACAAAGGAACGCGGGTAGCATCAGTTTCAAATGCTAAAAGTTGGTATGTGTATCCTTATGCTCAGAAGAATAGAAATAGAGGATAAAATGTCGTGGGAAATGGTGTATAAAGGAATGCTGTTTTTTATTTACAGACCCCCTGAAGAAACTCTGTTTAGAGTGAAACGTTGAAATGGGCGCCTGAGGTTGGCGTTGGGGAATGTCAAAAAGATAAGCATTTGTATTTTAAGTGTGTGGATTTCTATAGATATATAAGCTTGGTGGAGGAAGTAATGAAAGAAAATAAACCCCAGAAGAGTCATTGATGCTAAGAGCGTTATTGACGGTATTTTCATACTGTTTGACTGTTGCGCTAAAAATTCTGAGACCCTCTGGTGGTATGTTATATGATTAATGCACACAGTTGTTTTGAATACCACGAAATTGTTGCACTAGAGCATTTTAATACGAATATTGGCTATAATTTATGCAGATGACATCATGCTCTTTACCCCATTCACTATGAAAGCCCCCAAATATACAAAACAATTGCTTCATAGCAATGTTGAAATGGCTCCATGCACACATCCTTAACATAAACCAAAACAAAACTGAACTACTACACATCACAAGAACCAGAACTTCACACCATTACCAACAATCATGCTGGACAACATGCAAATCAAAATCAAATCTGATATTAAATACCTCGGCGTAACACTGGACCAACAGCTCACTCTCCTTCCACACCTAAAACCCACAACAACTGCACTATACTAGAACTTACGAATAATAAAGAACCTACACCCACTCCTCTCACCAACCAATTTCCAGTCTGTATGTCAAGCCATTATAACACCACTGCTCGATTACAAAAACTCAGTACATCACGGCATTCCAAAGAGCTCACTATACCCACTGCAACTATCACAAAATACTGCTGCAAGATTTATCCTGGGACAAGCTCATCAATCCCACATCACACCACTTCTCAAACTACTTCACTGGCTGCCCATATCACAAAGAATCAAATATATGGTCCTTTTCGCCACACACAAAATCATTCACAATAGCTCAGCTCTCAGTTTGCATGCCTTAATCTCAATCAGCAGCTGCGATAGACCCACAAGACAGTATGTCTAACACACTAAGCATACCAACAGAAAGAACAAAGTGTAGCCAACGAACCAATAACAACGCTTTTTTGCTATATGCACCTGCATTATGGTAGTCACTTCTCCACAAATAAGAGAAATTCAATTATTACAAGACTTCAGAAAATGCTTGAAACCCCTCTTATTCACAGACACTATGACCCAACATCAAAAGACTAATAAACTGCACAATAGCGCCACGCACTTAATATATGCTTTTGACAACATGCAGTTCATATCACCTCACATAATATGTACATAGTTCATCAACCCTAATAGCTTCAATTATAAAGTGCTCAATATGTTTGATGTAATGTGCACCACTGTTTGTTTCCTGTTATCACACTGAGTTACTTGTAAACCGTCTTGACTTGTAAAAAGATGGTATAAAAAAAACTGTTAGATAGATAAAATAAACAAATCACCATTTGTCTAAGCAATGCATCTTGGAAGGCATCCACAATTGTTTTACTACTTTCCAGATTTGCAGAAGGAATGCTCCAATCCACAGTGGGTAGATTAAAGTCACCCAATGTGATCACGTCCCCCATCATGGCTACCTTTGTAATATCAATAATCAAGTCTCTATCAATGCCTGTAGACTACATCAGTATGAATGATAGTGCCATCTCTTTCCAACACAATCCACAGTGCTGCATCTTTTCCCCAGGTCCCCTGCGTTTCAGCAGCTTTAATATTGCTTTTGACATATGGGGCTGCTCCTTCTTTTCTGCCTTCTCTATCTCGCCTAAATTAATTATAGTCAGCTATGGCTATATCACACTTGAGACCTATGTTGGAACCTGATGACATCCGCACTATCTTCCAAGCGATAGTCACTCCGCACTTCGACTATGCTAACATAATACTGCATGGCCTTCCAAAGATCACCATCAACCCCCTACAGCTAGCCATGAATGCAGCAGCCCGTGTCCTCTGCGGAGCCGCAAGGAGCGAACACATCTCCCCCATTCTAAAAGAGCTTTGTTGGCTTCCAATAAACTGTAGAATCCTATATAAGGCCCTCCTCATTACCTTCAAGGCCTTCAACAACTTATCTCCTTCAGCCATCTCGGATCTGATCACACATACCGAGAACAACCGGCCTAGAAGATCTCTTTCAGTAAACATGCTAATCATACCAAGTGATGACATACCAGCATGCTAATCATACCATAAAGACAAACCAGTCAACCATCAACAGAGCTTTTGTCAACTTCGCCCCAAGATGCTGGAACAAACTCCCTCCCAGCATTAGAGCAATTAGGGACCTGAGACAGTTTAGAAAAGCCCTCAAACACCACCTCTTTACTACACATTTTAAGCCTCTGGATATCCCCCCTCCTTCCCACCCCTTGCCCTCATAACCCCATACCTATCCTATATGACTGCATAGAACTGACATATGTACCAACATATAGTTATCAAGATTGTATATAGTTTCCCCTGGTTTAACTCCAAGTTATTTCCCTGTTATCTGTAAACGAAGGTCAAATTATCTGACCAATGTGTTTTATTGTTACAATGTAAACAGCACTGATGACAAATAACACGGTATATAAGAAATGTTAAATAAATAAATAAAATTCACATTCGTTAAACCATGTTTCTGTAATGGCCACAATGTCCAAGTCCATTTCCACCATTAGGGCTTCCAGGTCAAGAACTTTGTTGGCTAGGCTTCGAGCATTTGTGCCCATTGCTTTCCAGTATTTGTTGACTGGCTTGCCTGTATTTTGCATGGATTTTGTTCTACATGCCTCTTCCAGCTTGCCATTGATGTGTGGGTTAATAGTTTGGCTGTTTCCAATCTTATGTTTTTGCTGGGAATGACATCCTGAAATTATTCTTCTCCATCTATCACCCCCTTTCCCTAGTTTAAACGCCTGTTCACATAATGCCTGAATTTTTCATTTAGGATCCTTTTCCCTGTGACAGAGAAATGTAATCCATCAACACAGTATAGCCTCTTGTTGTTCCATCTATTTCCCTCGTTGCCTATATTTTTAAATCCTTCTTGTTTGCACCAAGTTTGGAGCCATGTATTAAAGTTGATTATACAATGCAACCTTTTTGCCCCCTTACCAAGAACAGGTAAAACAAGTAGTATTAATTTCAGACTTTAAGTGTCTACTCAGTGTTTCTTGGCTTGTCTTTTCTATTCTGTAAATGGAATATCTCTTGTCACTCTCAAGCAATAGTATGCAAGCAGTGATGGGCTCCATTTGCTTTGATATCTTTCTCCATCACTGCAGTGTTCTGATGAAATCGCTCGCCATGCTCATTATTTACTGCTCTGCAGTTCAGTGGAAAAAAAAATCAAGATGAGACTGCAAAAAATTTATCTTTAGTGACATGTTGCAGCCAAGACTTGTATGCATTGAGGAGTTTTTCCACCAACTCCCTGTAGTTGTCTGCCTTGTTGTTTCTGAGAAAACTTGTTGCCACTAACTGGAAGGCTTTCCATGCTGTCCTTTCTTTGCCACATAGTGCATGGTTAAATGCATCATCTCAAAGAAGCTCACAAATCTGAGGACCAACAAACACACCTTTTTATCTTAGCTTCATTTAGTCTTGGAAATTTCATGCTGAGATACTTGAAAGCTGGTTTTGTTTTGTCCATGGCCTTGACAACATTTTTCATTAGACCCACCTTAATGTGTAAGGGTGATAACAAAATCTTCCTTGATTCAGAAAGTGGTGGATGCTGCACACTTTTCTTTCTAGGCTCCAATGACTGTCGTAGTGGCCAATCTCTCTTGATGTAGTAGTAATCTTTCACATGACTATCCTATTCACAGATAAAAGAGCAGTACTTTGTGTATCCAGTCTTATGGATACACTACAATCAAAGTTTATTTACCTGAGTTGTAAAATTACCCTGTTATCCAAGTTGTTAACCCTGTTTAATGTAACTCAGACATTTTTGTGTACTGAAATGTTTTGTTTGATGTAAACCGCGCTGATGTCAAATAGTGCGGTATATAAGAAATGTAAATAAATAAATAAATAAATATGGCCGAACAACAGAGCAATGACTTCTGAATCACCACAAAGCTGCCACTGATGTTGGTCATAGTTTATGCATCTCAACAGCTGTTTTATATTATCATAGATTTCCTTCATATGGACTGTGTGACCAACTGGAATCGATGGCAAAACATTGCCATGCAGCAAAACGGCTTTAAAACTTGTCTTTGATGAATCTATGAACAGTCTCCACTCTTCTGGATGATGAATGATGTTGAGGGCTGCTGTCAGACTATTGATACTACAAGCTACAAGATCATCTTCCACAAAGAAGAATGTAACAAGATCCTTTTGACGTTCATTATAGTATTTGCACCTTTGAATGTAGATTGATCCAATTTCTCTAATCAAATGGCATGTCTGAAAGCAATGATGGACTGTCTACCACAACAAAACCTTAATATAAACTACAAGAAAACTGTCACCAGGAACATCTGAAATTCCTGCATAACGATATAAGAGTGAAAGAACATGTAAAATACCTTGGCATCCACCTGGATCAGAACCTATCATTTCAAGCACATATTTCCAGATCCACAAAAGCAGCATATAGTGTGAAGGCTCAAGCTACTACTCGACTAGACGCACTTTCGCACAGTGTGTCGGGCCATGATTATACCAATACTAGACTATTGTAACGTGATATATCAAGGACTCCCAAAACAAGTCACGTTCCTGTTACAACTAGTACAGAACACAACTGCTCAAATAATTGCAGGAACCGTGAGAAATGATCATATTACTCCAATTCTGAAGCAACTCCACTGGTTACCGATAGACTCCTGCACCAAATACAAATCATTACTCATAATCTTCAGGGTCATCCTACAGTTATACCCAGAATCACTTCAGTCACTGGTCACCAAGGATCCAGCTCTGAGAACAAAAAGATTAACACAACAGAACCAACTACTCACGCCCACTATAAAAACCAGAGCAAGGCAAGCAACATGTAAGCGGGCATTCTCAATCTGTGCTCCAGCGATGTGGAAAGCACTCCCTGTGAATATAAGAGAAATGAAAGACCTGATGGATGTCAGAAAGGCCCTGAAAACCTTTCTCTTCCAGGAGCATTATGAACAACCAATGAATAATCCTTACATTAATAAATGAATTCCTCAGATCGCAGTGCCTTACTCCCCCTGGGTTGAACAAGCACCTGGTCAACCAACTCATTTACGAACACCTGAGAATTCCCATCTACAACACCTTACACTTAACACACAAAGGCAGATTTTCCACCGTTGTCCCTCTATACCCTACCCCTCGGCATTAATTGCTTTTCCCTACTGTAAATATTGTATAGCATTAATTGTTACTCCCTGTTATAAATCTTGTCCTGCATTCCTCCTTAACTCCAAGTTTGATTACCTGTTCAATGTAATTTCTAAAAGTTGCAATGTTCTATGTAAACCACTTTGAATGCAAGAAAGGTGGTATATAAAACTTGTTAAATAACTAAATAAGTCAGCGTTTTTTGTAGCCAACCCTTCTCTCTGGAATTGTTTACCCACTTCGGTGCATTCTGAGACAAATTATAAAAGTTTTAAGAAACCTCTGAAGACTTTTTTGTTCGAGTCCGCCTTTAACTTGCCATCTTCCTTTTAGTGGTCCTTTGTCCCTTGTTTAGTTATTTTTATACTATATATTGTGTTCTTTTCCTTCATTTAATGGCATTCATTTTCTATTATTTATTGTTATTTTTAACTTTGTAAACTGCATAGATTGTATGTCGCTTTTGCAGTATATCAAATAAATGAAACCATAACCATAAGCTCCAGATTACATGTGACAGCGCATGTTACTACATCACAGAGTGTGACATAATCACATCAAGTTCTATAAATGCTTTGGACTGCTCAGTGTCATTAACCTTTGGGGTTTTCTCTTACCTCAGGTGTACAATTACCACTCCCCCTAAAAATGTGGACTACAAGAGAACTCTTATGTCATTTTTTTTTCTTGTTATACTTTGGCCGATATTCTTTGTTTTGTTTGGGGATTCTCTTTTCTGTATGAGACTTTGTCATGAAGATTTTGTTAAAATTTCATTAAATAATGAATGTATACGTTGGATTTTTTTCTAACTCTGAAAATTTTTACACAGTGATAATTATTTAATATAACAATTGTGGGATTCTAAGCCTTAAGACCATCGATTTTCAACTGCTGTGCCATGGCACACTGGTACACTGGAAGTTTGGTGGAGGGTCCTTGACTAGTAGGGCCATTGAGGGAGGACGGAACCAGTGTCATTCTTCAGTCAATCGTTCATATCAAGTGTAAGCTTGTGCTAATGCATTTTTGTTTGTTATTTTGATTTTGTTTTAATAAGTTATTTCTAAATTTAGTTCCTGATTATGTTTCTTATTTCAAGGTTGTATGAACTGAGGGAAGAGCTTCTAATTTTTTATGTCAGAAGAGTCTGAGTCTTTATTGCAGATGAGACCTCGTGCAATAAAGTTGCATTCCTAGCCTTGAATATTCTTTACAAAAGTATGCAGGGAAAGAATGAAAATATTCTTACTTGTACTAACAGTTATCTCCTTTGAGGAAAAGCTAATGCCGTGGGGAGCCAGAATTAAAAAAGAGATCAAAGTTGAAATGTTTGAACTGACAAAAATTTGCAGACTGGACAAAATTCTTGTCACTTTAAGTCTACAAAGTTTGTCACTGTTGAATAAAAACATTGAAAATTATTTCCTATCACTTGATGTATCTTCCTTGGAATGGGTGAGGGATCTGTTTGTTTTAAGTGTGTGCAAGTCAGCAGCATTAACTGTTGCAGAAGAAAAGCTAATGGAAATTTGAAAAATAGAGGACTGACACAGAAACACTCAACAGATATGGCCTCATTCTGGTTGTCTCTCCGAGAGGAATACCCCATCACAAAGATGGTGATTAAAGCACTTCTTTCTTTCTCAACATCTTATCTGTGTAAGGCTGGTTTCTTTGCTATGAACACAATGAACAGCAAGAACAGGTTGTGGCTTCAAACATTGGAGAATGACTTGAGGGTATGCTTGTCAACCATCTGCCTTCAGACAAGGGACATCATGAAACGGCACCAAGCACAGAGTTCCCACTTTTTTTTTTAAATAACAAACACAATCTTGTTTTTCAAATGATAAAATATATCCTTAAACTGATGGTGTGCCTTGACAATTTTAGCGCCTTGTCAGTGTGCTATAAGATGAAAAACACTACCTTAGACCAACCAGCTAGAAGCTTATAACTTGCACTTTCTATCTTGCAGCTGTCTAATGCAGAAAGAGTTGACTCAATTTAAGGAAGAATTATCTAAAAATTTGAATTGGCAGAGCTAGGCAAACCTTCAGACATATACCCCCTCCCCCACAATCTATCTTATTTAATCACTCAACCTTTGTAAGAAGAAAGACGACACCCTAGGCAGCTTACAAAACACTAGCATTGGTATAACACTCCATCCTTTTGGCAGTAGCAGCTCCAAAGCATCTTCAATTCTCTCCTACCACCTCTGCTTAGAATCCACCTCTTCTCTGGTCTCCTAAGGTGTGCCACTTTGGTTGTGGGCCAATCCCTCTGAAAATGCATCCAAGCACAAGCAGTGCAGATCAGACTCCTGCTCTCTTGTTTTCTTTACATCTGGGTGCTCTTCTTAAGAACATGATATGCTGGTCAAACCAAGGGTCCATCAAGCCCAGAATCTGGTTTCCAACAGTGGCCAATCCAGGTCACAAGTACCCAGCAGGATCCCAAAAGGTACACAGATTCCAAGGCTAGTGTCCAGTGGGTAAGCAGTGGATTTCCACAGTCTTCTTTAATAATGATTTATGGACTTTTCCTCCAAAAAAACGGTCAAATCTCTTTTAAATCCAGCTACACTAACAGCTTTTACTACATCTTTCCATAATGAACTCCAGAGTTTGAGTGAAAAAAATACTTTCTGTGATTAGTCTTAAATATATTACATTGTAGTTTTGTGGTATGTCCTTTAGCCTTTCCATTTTTGTAGGAGTAAACAACCGATCTACATTTACCTGTTCTACTCCATTCATTATTTTATATCTCCCCTCAGTCTCTTTTCCAAGTTGAAGAGCCCTAACTTTTTAAGCCTTTCCTCGTAGAGAGATCCTTCCATCCACTTTACTATATTTATTGCTCTTCTCTGTACCTTTTCTAATTCTGCTATATCCTTTTTAAGATATGGTGACCAGAAATGCACACAATATTCAAAGTGTGGTCGCACCATGGAGTGATACAAAGGCATTATAATGCCTTTGTTTTATTCTCCATTCCTTTCTTTATGATTCCTAGCATTCTGTTTGCTTTCTTGGCTGCAGCTGCACACTGAGCGGAGGGTTTCAACGCACCCCAGGACACACAAGGCGCAGGATACGTAAGGCAGCACCTCCCGGTGCCATCTGCCATTGCCTCTAGCCCTGCTGAGCCACGATTGGCGGTGGTAAGACAGTCGGGAGGCTGAAACCCCTCCCAATCCTCCACTCACGGCCAATCAGGGTCCAACATACCCCAGCAGCACAGGACACAAGGCAGCGCCTCCTGGTGCCATCCATCATTGCCTCCAGTCCTGCTGAGCCCTGATCAGTGGCGGGAAGATGATTCGGAGGCTGAAACCCCTCCCAATCCTCCACTCACGGCCAATCAGGGCCCAACTCACCCCAGCAGCACAGGACACATAAGGCAGCACCTCCCAGTGTGCCTGCGCCTGGGGGGCCCACGTCTGAGGGCCTCGCCAGAGGGCCCTTTGATGTGGCCCTTAGGTGGGGAAATTAGGCAGCAAGAAAGAAGGTACGTCCACCTAACTGTACAACAATCTAAGCCACTCAACTGAAATATGCGACGTGGTTATACAAGAACTGTTTAATCACATCCACTGTAATCCAACAATATAACGGATAAAGAAAACACAGCTTCTTCATTCAACAAAGTAAAAATATCTTCTTTTTACCTTTGTCTTCATTAAGGAGTGGAGGAGTGGCCTAGTGGTTGGGGCAAGGTACTTCAGGCCGGAAGGTCGGGGGTTCAAACCCACTAGAGGACAGCAACCTTGGGCTGGAAGGACTGGGGTTTCTAGTCCCACAGGTGGTCTTGGGCAAGCCACTTAACCCTCCATAGCCCATGTTCCCTGTAAAATAGTTATCTCCAAGTTATAATGCCCTGTTCAATGTAATTTCAGTTTGTTCAATGTAAACCGCACTGATGCAGAATAGCGCGGTATATAAGAGAATGTAAATAAATAAAATAAAATTAATTAATTAAGCATTCAAATGTACATGCAACAGGTATCTTCCCATTAAAAGAGCAAGTTCCTACCTTCAGTTCAGGCTAGGTTTCAATACTCTACTTTTCAGGAGACTTTATCTTTTCAGCTATTCTTTAGCAAAGCGACTCAATACTAACAGCTTGACATAGCGTACAGTCCATGAGTATTTCTGGAGGCAATAAATCCTGCTCAATAGGCTCAACCTGCATTTCCTCTGGCTCTGGTAGTGCAGTGCCCTGTTCTGAGCTTTTAACGTATGTCTCAGGGTATACTCTCTCTGAGGATCCCTGTGTCTCTCTTGAGCACAGCTCCACCCGGTAAGGATAAATTGTACCTGAAGCTGTGGACACTTCTCCCTGGCTGGGTTCACCAGTCTCCCTCCAGCTTCTGGGAAACAGTCCCTGGTTCACTTCCCTGAGTTCCTTCCTGGAGCTCTGCCATGGCTCCCTGTTCCAGGCTTGGCTCCTTTGACTCCTGTGCTGAGTCCTGGGCTCCCACCTCTGAACTCTCTGAACCTTCTGAACAGGAACAGGAACTGGGGCTTGAAGCCTTCTCTGCTCTCTCCTTCCATGCTCTCTCCCTCCGGGCTCTCCCTTCCCGGGCTCTCTCCTCCCAGGCTCTCCTCTCCTTCCCTGCTTTCTCTCTAGCCAAGGTTTATATCCCTGCTTCCCGGGCAGTGTCTCTCCCTCTCTGGACAGGTGCTTGCAATTATCTTTCAAGCCTGCAACTACGTCAGCAGAGCTTGGGTGTGGCAGCCTAGGTTCAGTTTCTCTCTGTTTGCTTTCTTTATGCCAATGCTGAAACCTGTGCACTGCAGGGATGTCACTTTTCTTAAAAGCAAAATCATTAGTTTCTCCTATTTCCATAGGCTCACTACAAGCTTCCTTATCACACTATTTATCCTATTCCTTCTATTACATACCCATTGCTTAGAAGTAATACAGCTAAATACTAGCATTGACACTCCTGTTACACACTAGCGCTACCCATTTCTATTGAATCCTCCTGCCCATCACACCCCCCTCTGCTCACACCACTTACAAATAGCAACGCATTACCCATTGTCCCAAGCATCAGTCATTTGACCTTCCCTCATTTTGTCAATAGGTCCCTGGCCAACATATGCTCCCCTCCCTCAAGATGGCACCCCTCCCTACTAGCCTTCACCAGCTGTTACCTCCTCGCCAACCTATTCTGCAGTGCCTCCACTCTCACCACCAGCTACAGCCCCATTCCAGTCTTACAAGGCTTAGGAAGGAGATGTTCTGGTGGCCCCCATCGGCCACCAATAGAGACTAAGCCTAACCTACACCCACATTTGCTCTACATAGCCCTTCAGCATACCACAAAGTTCTGGGTAGAGAAGCATCTAGATCCTCGCAACTTGAAATGCGCCCTCATAAATGCACGCTCGGTCTGCACGAAATGGCAAGCTATCTCCGACCTTATATCCAATTACGACCTAGACATTCTCCTGGTCACAGAATCATGGTTGACTGACTCGGACCCAGTCCTTCTTAACCACCTCATCCCTCCCAACTTCTCAATCTACACCTGCCATAGAACTAACTGCAGAGGCGGAGATTCCTTCATCCTTGCAAAGACAGATCTCCAATTCCAACTACTCTCTTCCACTAGTACCACACACCTCGACTCAATCATCATAACCAACAAATGCATTTCCATCTGTCTCATGTACAGATCCCTGTCTTCTTCCCCTGAAAACCTCTCAACTATAATAGATCTTGCCTGCAACCCCATGAACCCACTTATACCAAACTGGGTAATGGGTGACTTTAACTTCCCAGCTCTCTAAAGCACCCACTCCAAAGCTTTCCTCGAAGCACTCACTGAGCTGGGTTACAAACAGATAATTGACGCCCCTACCCACTCAAGAGGAAATAAACTGGACCTTGTCTTTGCACCGCTATCAGCTACCAGCCCAAACTACAACAACTCCTCTCTCTCTATCACCCTGGTACCATGGTTCGACCACAGCTTAATTAAATTTCAGATGCCCATGCTTCATAGTAACATAGTAAATGACGGCAGATAAAGACCAGCATGGTCCATCTAGTCTGCCCAGCAAGATGGCAAGAGTAGATGCACCTGTCACTCTGTGCAGGCCACCCCCCCATGTCTTTGTTTAGGGGTAATCCCACCACTCCATGTAGGACACCCCTATTTGTTGAGACGTTATATGGTTCAGACGTTAGATGGTACCGTTTATTTTGGTTTTATCCTATTGCTGTAAAGGGATCCACTGTGTTTGTCCCATGCTGTTTTGAATTCCATCACCGTGTTTGCCCCAACCACTTCCTTCGGGAGGGCATTCCAAGCATCCACCACCCTTTCAGTGAAAAAATATTTCCTGATATTGCCTTTCAATTTACCACCTTGCAGCTTCATGTTATGCCCTCTAGTTTTACAGCTTCCCCGTCTTTGGAAGAGGTTTGTTTGTTCATCATTTCTCTTTAAGTATTTAAAGTTCTGAATCATATCTCCCCTGTCCCTCCTCTCCTCCAAAGTGTACATATTTAGGTCTTCAAGTCTCTTCTCATAAGGCTTCTGACACAGGCTCCAAATAATTTTGGTCGCTTTCCTCTGAACAGTTTCCAGTCTTTTTACATCTTTTGCAAGATATGGTCTCCAAAACTGAACACAGTATTCCAAGTGAGGCCTCACCAGTGACTTATACAGTGGCATAAGTACCTCTTCCTTTCTGCTGGTAATCCCTCTCTGTATGCAGCCCAACATCCTCCTGGCTTTTGCCACCGCCTTGTCGCACTGTTTTGCCACCTTGAGATCATCAGAGATAATCACACTAAGGTCTTTCTCCTGAACCGTGCATACCAACCTCTCGCCCCCTATCGTGTATATTTCCCTTGGATTTCTGCTACCCAAGTGCATGACACTGCACTTTTTCGCATTAAATCGTAGTTGCCAAGCATTAGACCAGTCTTCCAGCTTTTGTAGATCTTTCCTCATGTTAACCACTCCCTCGGGGGAGTCCACTCTGTTGCAAATTTTTGTGTCGTCTGCAAAAAGACAGACTTTTCTATTCAGTCCTTCAGCAATATCACTCACAAATACATTGAACAGTGCCGGACCCAGGACCGAACCCTGGGGCACCCTGCTTATTACCTTCCTCTCATCCGAGTGAGCTCCATGTACAATCACCTTCTGTCATCTGTCAGTCAACCAATTTCTAATCCAGTTTACCATCTTGGGACCCATCCCCAAGCTACTGAGTTTGTTGACAAGCCTCCTATGAGGAACAGTATCAAAGGCTTTGCTGAAATCCAGGTAGATGACATCCATCGCATGCCCCTGATCTAGTTCCTTGGTCACCCAGTCAAAGAACTCAATCAGATTTATTTATTTATTTATTTATTTACAGTCTCTTATATACCGCACTATTCATCATCAGCGCGGTTCACATGGAACAAAATGCTCAGTACATATAACACGTATGAGTTTACAGGTAACAGGGTATAAATAACTTGGATAACCGGGGTAACTATTTACAAAACATACTACATGGAATCATATACACAGAAGATACATAGAAAAACCAGCCCACTGTAGGAATGAATATCACACTTCGTGAGTTGTTGATATACCCTAGATTTATCTGGGACTGGTATCAGTGGGTGTTATTGGGCTCTAGGTGACGCCATTGGGTTCTATAAGATATTTGTTGAAGAGGTGGCATTTGAGGGCTTTCCTAAACTGTGTCAGGCTCCTAATAGCCCGGATATCAGGGGGTAGTGCGTTCCAGCATATTGGGGCACTGAGACTGAAGGCTCTGTTGGCTGTCGATTTAGTGCAAGTGGTAAGTTCCTTCGGGATTTTGAGGGAGTTTATAGCCATGGATCTCCTTGTTCTATTAGGAGATGTGCTATGGATGAGTGAGTATAAGGATGCCGATGTGAGATTATTGATAGCTTTAAAAGTAATTATCAAGGTCTTGAAAACTATTCTAGCTTGAATAGGGAGCCAATGCAACTGTATCAGCAGGGGCGTAACGTGGTCGTACCTGGAGGCTCCATGGATGACTCTTGCAGCCGCGTTCATGGCTAGCTGAAGCGGGTTTAATGTAGATTGGGGAAGACCTTGTAATATGACGTTGGCATAGTCGAAATGGGGTATAACCAACGCCTGGAAGATTGTCCGGAAATCGGTTGGATCAAGCATGGAACGTAGGTGTCTAAGTGAGCGGATCTTGTAGTAAACTGATCTGACTATGTTACCTATATGGGCTTTCATGTCTAGGCGTTGATCTAGTGTGACTCCCAAATATCGTATTGAGGATTTAGATTGCAACTCCGCTTCTTTTACTTTAAGATATTTTGGGGGGGTAAAATTGGGATTCCTTGTTATGAAGAGTACTTCAGTTTTCTTATGTTGTATTCTGAGGTTTTGAGACAGGAGCCAGTCAGATATTGCATTGAAGCAACTCGTCAGTGGGGAGAGGTCCAGATGCTCGGTAGAGAAAGGGATGTAAAGCAGGACATCGTCTGCATATAACATGCAGTCAACCTTGAAAGACCGGATGATATTACAAATTGGCTGCATGTAAATATTGAAAAGGAGCGCAGAAAGGGAGGATCCTTGAGGAACTCCTTGGCTTTGGTGGAAAGGTTCAGACTTTATCCCTCCAGAACGAACATGCTGCCATCTTTCGGACAGGTAGGATCTGCACCATTCAAGCGCTTTTCCACTAATGCCTTTGTCAGTCAGACGTCCTAGTAGAAGCTCATGATTTACTGAGTCAAAAGCTGCAGCAATGTCCAGAAAGATGAGTGCAAATCCTTGACGGATGTCGTCGATGCCAGTGATTATTTTGCAGAAGAGGGTGGTAAGGAGGGTTTCCACTCCATGGAATTCCCTAAAACCATGTTGGCAGGGGTCTAATGGTGCAGCGGAGTCAATGTGGTCCTGCAGTTGCTTTTGGGCCTCCTTTTCGATGATTTTCGCGAGTAGTGGAATACTAGATATGGGTCTGTAGGATTCCACCTGTTGGGGGTCAAGCTTGCAGTTTTTTAGCAGAGGTCTGATAGAGGTGTGCTTAAGGGCTGAAGGGAAGGAGCCAGTTGAGAAGGAGAGATTCGTTATTTTGGCCAGTACTGAGCTGAAGTGACTGCGAAGCTCCTTGATCCAGAAGGCTGGGCATGGATCGGTCTGAGCAGTACTAGTGTTAAGGGCTGCAATAGTTTCTTCAATTCCTCTCTTGGAGGGGGTGGAAAACATGGTTAGGGTTGTTTGGCAGTTTTGCTCCGTGGTAGAGGCTATAGTAGAGGTTTTGTTAGTCTGACATATCTTGGATTGTAAATAGGTTGCATAATCTTGTGGGTGTAGTTCAAATGGAGGTCCAGAGGATGGTTCCTTGGATAAAGTCTTGACAAGGTCGAAGAGGTCATGTGGTTTATTAAGTGATCTCATTAAGGTGTCAGAGTAGTACTGCTTCCTCGTGTTGGTGATTGTGTTGCGATGTGCAGCCAGATGACAGTTGTATGCTGACAGGTCATTTAAAGAGTGAGATCGGCGCCAGCGTTTCTCCAGTTTCCGTAAGTGGTTAAGTGATTCTTTAAGATCAGCTGAGTACCATGGGGCACTTACTCTTTTACCTGAAGGCCTGTTGGATGTTGTACGTAGGGCAATTGAGCTGAGGCAATTGTTCCATTGAGAAATTAGGTCGTCAAGGTTCTGGGTGGATTCAGAGATGAGTTGCTGCGTTTCAGCCAGGATAAGATCTCTGTTGTAAGGCTTGAAAGATCGAGAGGGTGGTCTTGCGGTGTTGCTTTGGATTTTGTTGGTTTTTGCGTAGGCTTTGTAAGAGGGAATCTGCATGATGATCAGTTTGTGATCTGACCAAGGAACAGAAGTTATGGAGGTTATGGGATCCTGGACTGGGTTAAGAGAGGTTTGCGGGGCGAATACAAGGTCCAAGATATTTCCCTTATTATGGGTAGAATCATTAACTAGTTGCTTGAAGCCAAGATTTTCCAGGGCATCCAAGAAGGCTGTTGCTTGATGATCTTGCAATGTAGGCAGGTTGAAGTCGCCTAGGATCCAATTTGGGAGGCCTGGGTTATGAGTGTTGGATGCCAGATCAATGATAGCCGAGAGATCATCTGGGGAAGCTGAGGGTGCTCTGTAAAGCAGGTTGATTATGCAGCGTTTGTTGGAGATGGTGACGGTCTCAAGGTAGTTTGTATTGGTGGTGTGCACTGTTCGAAAATGGAGGTCTGTCCTGGTGAGGATGAGCACGCCACCTCCTCTTTTTTCTTGCCTATGACTTGAATGTACGGTGAAATTCTGAGGGAGAAGCTGGTTGAGTATTACATTGTCTTCAGCAGATAACCACGTCTCAGTGACCATGAGTATATCAAGGCCGTGGCTGGCAATTAGGTCAGTGACGGCTGGCCACTTCTTCCGGATAGAACGGGCATTGATGAGGGCACATTTTAGGCTGTGAGGGTAGGAGTTTTGAATTTGTTTCGGTTTCATATTGTGTTGAAGAGCAATGTGTAACAGATGGGGGTGGTGTGAGCGGGAGTCCCAAGTTATGTTGTTATGGGAAGCACTAGTCCACCTTCTCCCATGGCTCATTAATATTGGGATCTGGTTGGATGATGTGGTTGAGGCTAGAGAGTTGGAGAACCAGCCTGAAAGGACGAAATAGCATCCTATTATGGTGGTAATGAGGGAACCCATCTTGTCAGAGCACTATGTGAATGGGAGTGGGTCAATCTGGTTAGACTAACAGGAAGTTATTGACAAACTCTTGGTACTTAGTGTAGTATACTGTGTGACAGCAGACACTATGATCACAGGCAATGGTTAAAGTTAGCTAACTAGTACAATAACTTGATGACTGGAACTGGTGAGACTACTGACAACAGTAAAGTAGATTGTTGTCAATAGTAGGTTATTGCTAGCACTACGATGGTGACTGGAGTTAATAAGGCTACTGACAACAGTGTAGAGTTTGATTTGCAATGGGATATTACTGGCTACTGACAGCAGTATGGAGAATGGCTACTGACAACAGTATAGAGGCTGATTTGCAATGGAATGTTACTGACAATGGAGTATTACTGGCTACTGACAACAGTATAGAGACTGGCTACTGACAACAGTATAGTGGCTGATTTGCATTGGAATGTTACTGACAATGGAGTATTACTGGCTACTGACAACAGTATAGAGACTGGCTACTGACAACAGTAAAGCGGTTGATTTGCAAAGGAATATTACTTACAACAGTGCTTAGGATACTAACAATGGCACCGTGGTGACTAACTATTAACGTTTGCTGACAACAGTACGGTAGCTAAATAACATGGACCTGATATGCAGTGGCTCTATTAATGAGGTTATACTTGCGGAAGGCAGCGTGAGCAGACATTAAGCGAGTTCAAATTGCTGGGAAGTCTTGCGTTGGTTCTGTATGACGTGTCCGTTGCGGTATCTGGGCCAACTGCAGGCGTTTTCTTTAAGTTGCAGATTGTTGATTGCCCCGATTGGGTAACTTCTGCTGGCGGCAGGCCCTGTATCCCCGGCAGCTCGATCCCGGCCGGGAGAGCTGTTGCTGAGCCGGGGTGCGGGAGGGCAGAGGTGAATAAAGCCGGGGGTGCAGATTAAAGAAGACCATTCAATAGGTTGTTGCTTTCCTTGGAGGTCCCCGCCTAAGGGCCACGCCAAAGGGCCCTCTTGCGAGGCCCTCAGGCGCGGGCCCGCCAGGCGCGGGTGCGCCCGATG
The DNA here is from genome assembly GCA_033557465.1 of Ichthyophis bannanicus. Classification (NCBI taxonomy): domain Eukaryota; kingdom Metazoa; phylum Chordata; class Amphibia; order Gymnophiona; family Ichthyophiidae; genus Ichthyophis; species Ichthyophis bannanicus. The sequence continues at coordinate 113,771,338 of CM066032.1, read as the reverse complement.
GCGCTCCTTTTTTAAATCAGCTGGGCCGCCCGGATTGGGCAAGGGAAGACCGGAGGGCGTCCTTCTCTTCGCCGCGTGCTCGATCCCTCCTGGGAGAGCTGCGGCCGGGCAGGAGATGGAGTAGGCAGCAAAAGGAGCCTGCGCCCGATGGCGCTCCTTTTTTAAATCAGCTGGGCCGCCCGGATTGGGCAAGGGAAGACCGGAGGGCGTCCTTCTCTTCGCCGCGTGCTCGATCCCTCCTGGGAGAGCTGCGGCCGGGCAGGAGATGGAGTAGGCAGCAAAAGGAGCAAGACCGTCCTTCGGTAAAACCATGTTGCCTCGGATCTTGCATCCTGTTGGTTTTGAGAAAGTTCACTATTCGCTGTTTCAGGAGTGCCTCCATTACTTTTCCCGCCACCGAGGTAAGGCTCATGGGCCTGTAGTTTGACACTTCTTCCCTGTCACCACTTTTGTGTAGAGGTACGACATCAGCCATTCTCCAGTCCTGAGGAAACCTCTCCTGTTTCCAAGGATCTGTTGAAGACATCCTTTAACGGTCCTGCAAGAACCTCTCTGAGCTCTTTCAGTATCCTAGGATGTATCCCATCCGGTCCCATGGCTTAGAACAACTTGCTAAACTGAAAGTGGACAAACACCTCGTCTTCTGTGAATGGTGTGGTATCTACTTCATTCCCATTTTTATATTTGGGAATCACAGCTGGTCCATCTCCAGGATCTTCTTTAGTAAAAACAGAGCAGAAGTATTTATTTAGCAATTCCGCTTTTTCAGTGTCACTTTCCATGAGTCCTTTCCCAGCACTTCTGAGTCCTGCAATTCCAACTCTGATCTTCTTCCTTTCCCGAATATACCTGAAGAAAGTTTTGTTGCTACCCTTAACATCTTTAGCCGTCCTTTCCTCTGCCTTTGATTTTGCTATCCTTATTACTCTTTTAGACTCTTTGAGTTGGATCCTGTATTCATTTCTGTGTTCTTCTGTTTGCAAGCTTTTGAATTTTGCGAAAGTTGTGTTTTTTGCCTTTATTTGAGCAGCCACCTCTTTGGAAAACCAAATAGGTTTCCTTCTCCTCTTGTTTTTATTTACTTTTCCTACATATTTATCTGTTGCCCCATTTATTGCCTTCTTTAGTTTAGCCCATTGCAATTCCACTTCCTTTATCTCCTTCCACCCCGTCATCTCCTCCTTTAAGTACTCTGCCATTTTATTGAAGTCAGTGTATTTGAAGTTTAGGACTTTGAGCTTGCTATGATTGGCCTGTACCATGGCTTTTATCTCAAACCACACCGTGGGATGGTTGCTGTTGCTCACAGGGGCACTCACGCAGACATTTGACACATTATCACTGTTGGTGAGCACTACATCCAGCGTTGAGCTTTCCCTGGTTGGTTCCATCACCATTTGTCTAAATAAAGCATCTTGGAGAGCATCCACAATCTTTTTGCTTCTTTTCAGATGTGCAGAAGGAGTAATCCAATCCACATCAGGTAGATTAAAGTCACCCAATATGATCGCTTCCCCCTTTGCTGCTATCTTGGCAATATCTTTAATCAATTCGTTATCTCTCTCTTCAATTTGAGTCGGAGGTCTGTAGACTACAGCAATATGGATGACAGTGCCATCTCCTCTTTCCAAAGCAATCCAGAGCGCTTCTTCTTTTCCCCATGTTCCCTGCATTTCAGTAGCTTTAATATTGCTTTTGACAAACAAGGCTAATCCACCTCCTTTTCCATTTTCTCTGTCTCTTCTGAATAGATTATAGCCAGCTATGGCTATATCCCAATCGTGCGATTCATTAAACCATGTTTCTGTAATGGCCACAATGTCCAAATTCGTTTCCACCATTAAGGCTTCCAGGTCTGGAATTTTGTTGGCTAAGCTTCGAGCATTTGTGCTCATTGCTTTCCAGCATTTTCCTGGCTTGTGTGTATTTTGCATTGATTTTGTTCTGCCTACTTCTTCCCACATGCTTTTGATGTGTGGTTTAAAAGGGTGGCTGTTTCTGATGGTGTTCTGCTTTTGCTGGGGGTGGCATGCAGATGTTGACCTTCCATGTCTGTCACCCCCCTTTTTCTAGTTTAAATGCATATCCACATACTGCCTGAATTTTTCACTTAGGATTCTTTTCCCTGCGACAGAGATGTAGTCCATCGGCACAGTATAGTCTCTTGTTGGTCCATCTGTTGTCCCAGCTGCCAATAAATCTGAATCCTTCTTATTTGCACCAGCTCTGGAGCCATGTATTAAAGCTGTTAATGTGATGCAGCCTTTTTGTCCCCTTACCAAGAACAGGTAGAACTTCTGAGAATGCAACAGTGTTAACAACGCACTTGAGTTTCTCTCCCAGAGATTGGAAGTCCTTTTGGGCTGTGGAGGCACTGTTCCTAGCCAGGTCGTTTGTGCCTAAGTGGATAATAACATCAAGTTTGGAGTGTTCACTTTTTGCGCTAAGTAATTCAACAACTTGGTTTGTATTCCTGCTGGCTGAAGAGCCTGGTAGGCACATGACTATCTTCTCTCCTTTGAACTGTGTTCCCAAGTTAGTGCCTCTGATGATGGAATCTCCAAGTAGTAGTAGTTTTCTGTTTGGTGAGGTTTTCTTCATATTTGGTGCTTTAGCAGGGGATTGGGCATTGTCTGACTCATTTAAGGGCTCTTCAGTTTCTTTGGATTGGGCATCCTCATTAGCCAAGGTAGAGAAGGCATTATGCAGGGATATCTCTTGATGTACAGGATGTCTCTGTGTTACAGGTCGCAATCTACCAGAACCCACTGTGATCCATTTGTTCCTAGGGCATTTGATTCTTTGTGGGAGCGGTGGTGGACTTTGTTCAGTTTGTATCCTAGAAGAGGCTTCATTGCAGCCAGTTCCTCCCTCAGTAGAGACACTTCTTTATGCATGGCAGCTAGGTCTTTCCTTAATAGAGTCAGTTCTTCATGCATGGCAGCTGACTTTAGGCATATAGGACAAGCTCTTAGGCTCCAAATGATTCATCTTTGAATGAAAGTACTGCAGTTATTGCACTAAATACAAGACATGTTATTTATGCAGTCCCAGAAGAGGAGGAAGAAGAAGAAGAAGAAGAAGAAAGATGAAGAAGATGTGGCTTTTAACCCAGGTTAGGAACGATAGATGGCACGTATGTGACCACTATATAGGTAATGTAGCCCCTGGGGTGGGTGGGGCGAGGGGTAGGGTGGGTGGGAGGGAACCTAAGTGTCTCTGGCCAGTAGGCTGTTCCTGAACTGTGGGCACACACAGTGGAGTAGGTAAGGGAACCCACCACTAAGGACAAAGAGACACGTGCAGCACAGGAAATGGAGGTCCACAACACTAACTCAGCAGGGGGAAAGGGTAGTCCCTCAGGGAAGGTAAGAGAAAGTTTAAAACTTAAACCTCTACAGCAATGGAGTGGGTAAGGGAACCCAATACTAAGGACAGATAGATAGCTATGTGGAGACAAACAGATTCACAGTTATTTGGAAACAAGGACTCACAGTTATGCAGCAAACTCAGTAAAAATCACCTTTTGGGAGAGCTCTGGAAGCACTCCTCTTCTTAAAGAGCAGAAAGGCAATCTGAGGTCACAACGCTCCTCGGAAGGCTGCTAATGCTTCCTCAGCTCTCACAAGACCATTCCAGCTCTTCAACAAAGAGGAGATCATCGACAAAGTCCTACCAAACCTTAGCATGGCATCACCCAGCCTCAATTCGCTGATATCCACCTGGAACAACAGCCTTTGCTCCTTTGCACTTCTGCCTGTCTCAAATAAGCTACCAAGAAGAAAGCAAACAGCACGATGGTACTCGTCAGAGCTATGGACTTCACTACTCCTCAGGAAGCTTGAAAGACGTTGGAGACGCTCACGGTCCTCGAACGATCATGCAGCCTACATCTCCCACCTTAAAGTACACCGCGAAGCAGTTTCCAAGAAAATGAAGGAATACCACTCTGATCTCCTGCTCTGCTCCCTAAACAAACCTCGTGACCTCTTTAACATCGTCAAGACCCTTACTAAAGAGCCTTCTCCCACCCAACCAAGCTTGCTACACCCTCAGGAATTTGCTGAACATCTATGTGCCAAAACCAGCCTAACCAACACCTTCCTCCCTATTTCCACACCAAGTCACACACCATGCTCCCTAACACCGTTGACTTCCTTCACGCCCCCTTCTGAGAGGTTCATCGAGGACACCATCATATCCGTTAACACCACCACCACATCTCCCAATGATCCTTGCCCAGCATTCTGGATAAGATCGCTGCGTGCTGAATTCAGCCCAATCTTAGCTAAGATTATGGAGCTGTCCTTTTCAACAGGGGCATTCCTCCAGATTCTAAAGCAAACCTCCATCTGGCCCCCTTCTAAAGAACAGCAAGCTGAACCCCCAGAAGGTAGAATCTTATCGACCAATCTCCAGCATCCCCCTGTTGGCCAAGATAATCAAGAAGGTTGTTCAACTCCAAATCCAGCACCACATTGAGACTACTGCTCCTCTCGACCCATGTCAGCACAGCTTTAGAGAATTCCATGGTGTTGGGACACTCCTTACCACTCTACTCAGCATCCTACTCACTGGGATTGAGTCGAAAGTGGAAGCAATGTCCATGAAGATTAGTGCATAGCCTTGTCTAATATTATCAGCCAACCACGAGCTGCTCCTTACACGTCTTCAAGAGAAGGGAATCCATGGTTCAGCCTTGAGTTGGTGCAAGTCCTACCTGTCAGACAGATGGCAAAACGTATGAATTGACTCTACTACCTCTGAGCCTTTTCAACAAAAGCAAGGTGTCCCCTAAGGCTCCTCTCTCTCTGCCCTCCTTTTCAACATCTATATGCAGCCTATATGTTCAATCATCCGCTCTTTTAATATCTCCTGTCTTGTGTATGCTGATGATGTACTGCTGTTCACACCAGTCTCTATTGACCAGCCTGACCTCTCGCCATTAACGAGCTGCTTTGATGCTGTTACTGACTGGCTCCGCACGCAAAGCCTCAGAATCAACTTCAATAAGACGGATGTCCTATTTATCACAAGAAATCAATCTTTCACCCCTCCCACTTTGATTAAGGTGAGAGACGCAGGCCCATCATCCACTACTTGGGTATCACCCTAGACCAGCAACTAGACATGAAAGCACATATAAGCAACACCATCAAGGCAATCTACCACAAGATACGTACAATTCATCACGTACGTCCCCTACTGGAGCCTGCTGATTTCCGGATGATCTTTAAAGCCCTTGTAACCCCCCATTTTGACTACGCCAACGCCATTCTGCATGGTCTCCCTAAGAGCACACTTAATCCACTACAACTGGCAATGAATGGTGCTGCCTGCATCCTGCATGGCGCCTCCAGAAGAGACCACAACTCCTATTTTGCAACACCTCCATTGGCTTCCTTTCCACTGCAGGCTCACCTTTAAAGTACTACTGCTTACTTTCAAAGCCCTTAACAACCTACCCTCCACCTCCCTCATGGACCTTGTACACCCCACTCCTCAGAATAGATTCAGAAGATCGGTCGCTGCTAACACACTCGCTGTCCCCAATGCGATAACAAAATGCTCCGTAACGACAAAGAACAGAGGCTTTGTGTTTTACGCACCTACACTTTGGAATGCCCTTCCTACCACTATCCGGTCTATTTCTGACCTTGCACAGTTTAGGAAGGCTCTAAAGCACCACCTTTTCCTTCAGCATTACTCTCATACCAGTGACATGACGTAACCCAGCATACCCTCCCTATCCGTCATGACGACATAACCCTGCACCCCCCTCTCCCATCTGTCATGTTGACATAACCATATCCGTTGATACAATTACTCACCTTGCATATAGTTATCCCTGTTGAAACCCATGTTGTATTACCTGTTCCTTGTAAAGTTCAATGTATGTTTCAGCCTGCATTGTACAAATTAATGTTATTTGTAAACCGCACTGATTCTAAAGAGCGCGGTATAAAAAAGATTTAAATAAAAATAAATAAATAAATTATCCACAATGATGCCTAAATCCTTTTCCTGGGTGGTGGTTCCTAATGTGGAACCTTGCATCGTGTAACCATAGTTGGGGTTGTTCTTTCTTAGGTGCATAACTTTGCACTCGGTCACATTAAATTTCATCTGCTATTTGAACGTCCAGTCTTCCAATTTATAAAGATCCTTTTGCAATTCTTTACAATCCTCTTGTATTTTAACAACTTAGAATAACTTGGGGGTATGTTTACTAAACTGTGTTAGTTTGATTCGCGTTAGGAGCTGCGGTAGAGCCAGAAATCCCAAATAAGGACATGGGTGGTACATCGTTACCGATAACGTGCGTTACAGAAATTAACGAGTGTTAGAGGGCGCCATGGTGCGTTACCGTGTGTTAAACTTAAGAAGGCGCACAGACACAAAACACTGAAACAGAGCTGTAGCACAATGGTTACTGCACTGACTGATGATACAGGCATCATGGGTTCGATTCCCCAGTGTGCCTAATGCATAAGGCTGGCTGAGGCATCACCCTGTACATTTAAGTAGTGAATGAGGAGGCATTTTATGTTTATTTTCAGTAGTGCTGCCAGCAAACACACCCTCACAGTGGCGTAACCTAAGGTGCCGCATAAGGCACCCCATAACGCACTCCATAGGTTACATTATAAAGTGCACTGTCCGCTGAGGCACCCCATAATGTCCCCTATAGAACACCCTATAAGACACCTTATAGGGCGCCATATAAGGTGCCGCATGGGGCGCCTTATGAGGCACTGTAAGGTTACATTACGCTGAGGGGTTGTCGCTGGTAGCACTAATGTACATTAAAAATAGACAATGCTGCAGACAGCCCTATAAAATAACCCCACGGTGGGTTTGAACCCATAACCACTGGCCCCACAGATAGTGAAGGAACCACTGGGCTACAGCCCCATAGCTGCTAACAACCCCCTGGCTGCCTACTGAAGGGCATCAGGCCACCACCCAAACCGCCCGTTGTGTTGGCCAGGATCTGGGTCAACGCACCCATACCCATGGTGCACTGCACATGCAGATCAGCAGTCCAGAGATGAACACAAGATGGGGTATGCACCCCCACAGCACCCTGGCCCGGTAGGGCGAGATGACCGTGTGTGGCACTGCCACAGAGTAGCCACAGACAGTCACATTGTGCGGGTACTTTGCCCACCCTGAGGTTGAGGTGAGGCGCCCAGCACCACCTCAACAGCACCTTTCATGGCTGAAATACACCATGCTGCAGGTCCCCATCAGTGTGTGATAGGTAGTTCCGTTAGACACACCTAGGATACATCTGTGTCCTGCTGTATGTCTCGGTCATGTCTAGTCCCTATGGGCGATGATGCACCCAGAATAGTGCATATCCTGTGTTGGTGCCATGGTTACCTGCTGTAGGTGAAGGGGGGGGTGTATGGATCCATAGGCAGATTATGTACCACCACACAACCCACCCTCTGGGGCTCAGGGTGGGAAACAGGAGCACCCACCAATAGATCCACAGTCTACCTCCCTGCAATGGTAGCAGTAGAGGGGACCACCAACCCCAGTCCTGCTGGGGAACAGACAGAGCACTACACATCCATAATGCAATGGCAGACAGATGGCAGGCCTGGAAATGCTCAGCTGCCCCCCACCATTATCTGACATTCTCCAGCAGCAAGCCTCCAGCCGCTGCACCCTGCAAGGTGTTCCAGCAAGACACATACTAGCTGCATACAGTCTGCCAGCTAGTCCATAGTGCATGGTCCTGGGGGAGATGCACGCACCCAGAACAGGGATGTCAGCATACACACCAAGCAGATAAGTCAGTGATTGGGCCCCAAAAGAGAACCCATAAATATCACATGAGAAAAATGACATATAGCACTATGGGGGAACCTAGCCATGCAATGGTCACTGCTCAGTCAGGGTGAGAGTGACCTCCCAGCAGGACATGCTATGGCCACCCTGTCCATGCAGGTGGTGGCCAGGCACTACAATGTCCGAGCCATTGCCCTATGCTGTGTGCAGATGCATCCAGGTCAGGCCACCCTATCCAGGCTATTCCCACGGTACCTTGCTCCTCATTATGCACATTGGCAGGCCAATACTGGCAACAGTGCTAGCAGTGAGGGCTGTGGAGGGTGTTGGCAGCCACCACACACTGGATAGACAGACACACACTCCCCACACCTATGCCAGCATTGTGCAACTATAGAGGTGTTGGGCAGCCCAGGCCACCACACCAGTCTGGGCACAGTGCAGGCATGGCTATGGTACGCAATACTGTAGGAGTCACTCCCCACAATGGTAAACACTGTCAGACACAAGACCTGTAGCACACTCCACAGACATCAGAAAGGTTGCTATGATGCAGCTCACTCAGAAAATTGTACTTAACCTAGGAATTGCTATCTGCCAGTAATCATAGCAACCTTTTGATAGATGTGTACCATATTCCCCGGTTTAGGGTGGCATTACTAAGGTATGCAAGTGCTAGTATTGGGAGATGCACGCAGAGCCCAAAGCCCTGCCTCTCCAGGAGGCTTTGGATAATGGGACCTGTGGGTGCGGGTGTGTCTGCCCCTGTTGGCTGCTGCTTTACGGCAGAGGTTCCCAACTCCAGTCCTGTGGTGCCAAACACTGTTCGGGTTTTCATGCTGTCCCTCATGAATATGCATGAGATACATCTGCATACCATGGGGGTGGCACATAGAAATGCAGCACAGGCATCTTTATCAGAGGCAGCATGGATCCGGAATGGTGTATGGCCCTCCAGGACTGCATTTGGGAGACTCTGCTCTAGGTAATGTGCATGTTTATGGTGTCTGTGCTCTGTAGGGTAGAATGTAGGTGTTTTGGGCATGTTTACGTCATCTGCAATAAAGGTGCTGTCTGTATTAGCAAGTTGTAGTAGTGGGTAAAATATGGGGACTGGGTTGGCAGGAACCACAGCTGGGACTTGAACCTGTGACCCTCTGCTTCTGAATACACTGGTTTTGTGCACTGCACCACCTTGTTATCACAGAGTCAGTACATTCCTTGGTGATACCATGACTGTTCGTCAGACAGGGCCCGTCTGTTGCAGTACACAGCACCCACCTACACAGGGCTAGGCCACGGTCTGCTCTGGGCAGCTGCCACTGCCCCCTCCACCACCAGTATCCCTCAGCCACCATGCTGACATGCCCTTCTGCTGGTGGTGCGCAGTCTCAGGCCATCCAGTGTGCAGGTAGGCGGCTGCCTATGGTGCGGGTTCTGGGGTAGGGGTGCCTGCATAGACGTCGATGCTTCCCCCAGCCCCGCCTGCCAATGTTCCGTGCCCTTGGGGGTGGCTGTTGGGTACTATCCCCTGTGACACTGTGGGAAACACACTCGTGCCCATGTTGGTCTTCAGCAGTTGCTGTCTGGCTGCTCTGCTGTTTCAGCATTCGTATGTTAAAACCCTCGGCCCAGTGTGCAGCAGCGGCCAAGAGAGCAAATAGAATGCTAGGTATGATAAGGAAAGGAATGGAAAATAAAACAAAAGATATTATAATGCCTCTATATCGTTCCATGGTGAGACCGCACCTTGAATATTGTGTGCAATTCTGGTCGCCGTATCTTAAAAAGGATATAGCGGGGAGACCACGTGATGCGGACAGGGTAGGGGTCGCATCCTGAGCGTGTCCCGCTGCCCATAGCCTAAAGCCGGCGATTTAGTACCGTGTAAATACACAAGTATCGGTCAAGAAGTTGGCTCTACTGCTTCGGAGTGCCTGGAGACTGTCCTGGTGCGGTTTGGGAGATTGAACTGCATGGTGACGGCAGTAAAATTGCTGAGAAGGGACCGAGAACGAGTGGCCGGGTCGGGTAAGATGGCGGACACGGCCTCGATGCCGGCTTCACCCAGATCTCCCACCACGTTGGACGAGATGTCCGCGGCGGTAGCGACAGCCTTAATGCCTCAATTTGATGCCCTCCACAGTAAAATCGACGGGTTGCGTTCCTCTGTGGACCAGCTGGGCAATCGGCTGCGAGAGGCTGAGGAACGTGTGGGGCAGGTGGAGGAGAAGACGGAGACACTGGTCGTAGAGGTGGCGGACTTAAAGTCCCGGATAACTCTGCAGGAAGCAAAGATTGACGACCTGGAAAACAGGTCGCGAAGAAATAACCTACGCTTCCTGGGGGTTCCGGAGACTGTCCTTGACAAAGACCTACGAGGATATTTGGAGGCCCTGGTCAAATATATTGTGGGTGAAGATGAGCTTGGAGGCATCTTGCACATTGAACGGGTGCATCGGGTAGGCGCCAAACAAACGCACGATCCTCGCCCCAGAATTGTTTTAGCCAAGTTCCTACAGTACCCACAAAAAGAAATGATCCTCAAGGCAGCACGGCAGAAGGGGGAAGTGTCATATAATAATACCAAACTTCGTGTGGCACAAGATTACTCAATGGCGCTGAGCAGAAAACGGCGGGAATATGCACCCCTCTGCGGCAAACTTATAGAGGCCGGAATCCGGTTCTCGGTGCAGTACCCCGCCAGGCTGCATGTGCTCTGCGATGGTGCTCACCGCATCTTCGAGTCGGCCGCTGCGGCAGAGGACTATGTTCGGCAGCTTCATACCCAAAAGAGAGCTGTGTCGCCGCCCTCTAAATGAAGTCTCTTGCGGCTGCTGGAATCACGCTGGCATGGAAACCCTTTATTTTAGAGTGAAGAGTGGGGAAATGTAATGTAACAACAGACATAACAACTGGATACTGTTGATGACCTGAAATAGAGCTACAAATTTCAAGTAACTTTGTATCTATTTGTCCCCCCCAGGGACGCGGAGGGCCCTACTTTGGACGGTGTTACAAAGTTTCTAGTTTTATTGTTTCTTTCTTTCCTATCCTGCGATGCAAAATTTAGACCTGTCTATGTTCTGTGTTCTTCTCCCTGTACAATGTTGCTTTATTTTAAAAATGCAGGAGGATTTGAAGGGTTTTCCTTACTATTGTTATGCATGATGTGAACCATTGGGGGGAGGGGGAGGGGGCTTTTCCTGGCTGATCCGACATTATTTTGTAGATGCCGGTGTGCCCCCCCCCCCCCGGCCATTTTGCTTTCTGTACAACTTGCCGACACTCCATGTGGGGGAGAAGGCAGGATTTCTCCGTGGAGGTCGTGGATGCCATTTCCCCGGGTGGTGGTGGCGGGCAAGGGGAGTGCCCTAGGTGGGTGGGGTTTAATGACAATAACGATGAAGGCTAGAAGGAGCCTGACCTGGAGAGGCCTCGGGCCTCGGGGGTTGTTGCAGTGTGATAAGCGGGGCCCGTATAATGGGACCGGCTGAGCTTGGACACTGGGGGGGGGGGGGGGCGAAAAATTTAGGCCTGCTCTCTAGCTCTGATTTTCAGGTGGTTGCCGGGCAGTTGGGGGAGAGTTTAGATCCTTTATGGTAAAAGGATCAATACAGTTGGATTGTGGTATTATGATTTGTTTTAGGGGCTTGGTCGGGGGACACGCTCAAAGGGGTCTCGGGAGGGCTCCTTGGGTGGGGGTAGGTGCGGGGAGTCCTGTAGATAGGTGGAGTAGGTTGAAGGGGAGTGAGGGGGGGCATTAGAGGAAAGGGTCAGGGGAGGGTTAGGATAGAGGTGGGGAGGGTTAGAAGAGGGGTAAGCCAGTGGGGGGGCTGGGGGACTCAGGGGAGGAGGGGAGGCTGGGGGAGGGGTCATCGCACTCTGAACTTTATGAAGAGGTATAGGGTCAATTTTCCAAGTAAGAGTGCTGGGAGGCTCCAGGCTGGGAGGGTCTCCCTAAACACGCTTTGCTGGCAGCTGGGCCATAAACCTACGGTGATCATCTGAGGGTCATAACCTGGAATGTTTGTGGCTTGGGTAGCCCGATAAAGCGATATAAAGTACTGAAGGCGCTGGCTAGACAACGCTGTGATATTGCGATTCTCCAGGAAACCCACCAAACAGCTGAAGAGCATGCTAAATTAGGTCGAGACTGGGTAGGCCAGGTGTGGGGTGCGCCTGCACGGGGGAAGAAGGGGGGTGTGGCTATCTTAATCCATAGGAGAGTGCGCTTCTCGCTGAATTGACAGGTGGCTGATCCCGAGGGGCGCTTTCTGTTACTGTGGGGCTTATTGGAAGATCGTGAGATTATACTAGGGGATGTATACGGTCCCAATATTTTGGACCGGGAGTTTTTCGATCGTATTACGGCCAAAGTGGAACAACTGCCAGATGTACCTTTACTATTGGGGGGCGACTTGAATGGAGTGTTTGAAGTGAGTCTGGACACCTCCAGTGGAAGGGGGACGAGGGACAGAACACTTGGCTCTCAGGTGTTGCAACGATTTCGGAATCGATTGGGCCTGATGGATCCGTGGAGGGTCTTGCATCCAACCGAGAAGGAATTTACTCACATCTCGAGGGCGCATGGGACGAGTGCGAGAATCGACTATATCTTGCTTTCTACAACTGTCTTTGCACAGGTGGAGGAGGTACAGATCGGTCCCCTGGAGATATCCGACCATGCCATGGTTTGGGTGGAGATGCAATGGGGGGGGGAGGAACTGGCACATCTCGTATATGGCGGTTCCCCATCGAGTTATATAAGGATAATCAATTCCGGCAATTCCTGGGTCAACGCTGGCGTGATTTTGAGTTAAACCATCAGGCACACAGGGATGACCCAGAGTTGGTTTGGGAAACAGCCAAGGTGGTACTGAGAGGTGACATTATTGGGTTTGTCGCCCGGACACGCAGACTGTTGGCGGAGCAGATCGTCCGGATGGAGCGACAAGTCTCTCATGCGCGAGTGCTTAGTGGTCACTCACCTACAGTGTTGAATAGAAAACGGCTATGGGAACTTCAGGTTGCCTTGAATGAATTGCTTCACCAGCGAGCTAAGAAATCTTTGCTATATTACAAATATCGGTTATATTGCTTTGGTGACAAGCCGGGAAAGTTATTAGGACGATGTTTGCGGGGTCCGAGAGGAGGGAAGGGGGTAGCGGCTCTTCGGGACGAATATGGGAAACTCCACCAAAATCGAGAGGCGATAAGTGCACTTTTTAGAAACTTTTTTCAAAAACTCTATGCGGCCGAGGAGACTAACCCTTCTACAATGGAGGCCTACCTGCAAGGGTTGAAGCTCCCAAGGGTGACGGAGGCGCAACGGGTTCAATTGGGACAACCTATCACGTTAAAGGAGGTCCAGTCTGTAATTGCACACGCCAGTTGTTGTAAGGCTCCAGGCCCAGATGGCTATGGGGCTGAGTTTTACAAACTCCTGTCCAACTGGGTGGGACCCCTGTTAGTGGATACCTACCAGCGGCGAATAGAAGGGGGTGGTAGGCGTTGGGGAGATAATCAAGCCTATATTACGTTGATACCGAAGCCAGCCAAAGACCCTTTGCAGGCGGCCTCTTATAGACCGATCTCTTTGCTGAATTTTGACACAAAGCTATTGGCAAAAATTCTGGCAGAGCGGCTAGCGGGGATATTAGGTGACATAGTGCATGAATCTCAGATGGGATTTGTATGCGGCCGTTATGCTGTTCGTAACATACGCCGAATTTTAACATCCCTGGAGTGGGTGCACAGCCATCAGTTGCAATCACTTTTGGTGAGTTTTGACGCTGAAAAAGCGTTTGATAGGTTTGACTGGACTTATCTGGACCATTTGTTACCGATGTATGGTTTCGGACAGGCTTTTTGTGCTATGGTAAAGAGTTTATACGATACTCCAACAGCTCGAGTGCTGTGTAACGGGGTCCTGTCAGCCCCTTTCCATTGTATAGGGGTACTAGGCAGGGCTGTCCATTATCCCCCCTATTGTTTGTTTTGTCTTTGGATCCTCTAATACGCAGTATAGAACGGGACCGACAGATTTGTGGGATTGAGGTGGGCAAACAGGGATTTAAGGTGTTGGCTTTCGCCGACGATATGCTCGTACATATACTGGCGCCGCGAGAATCATTGCCGAGACTGTTGGCCGAGTTTCGGAGGTTTGGAAGTTTTGCCGGCCTTCGGATAAATGCAGATAAATCGGAGGCCTTGGATGTTTCGGGGAGGTTGCGGGATGGATGGGGGGAGGATTTCCCTTTGAAATGGTCCAACCATGGGTTTAATTACTTGGGTATCATTTTAACAAGATTACCACAAGATCTATATTACACGAATTTTGAGAAAGTCTTGACTGGGATGCGGCGTCAATTGAGAGCCTGGAACCCGCTTCCCTTGGCACTACTGGGGAGAATTGCAGCAGTTAAAATGGTGATTTTGCCGCGTATACTTTATTGGCTGCAAACTCTGCCCATCTGGTTATTCCGAAGGGATTTGCTTAAAATGGAAAGGGAGATACAAGGGTTTTTGTGGAGGGGGGCCCGAGCGCGGATCCCAATATCTCGTATGATCGGTAAGTGGCGTAGAGGGGGCCTTGGGCTTCCAGATTTAAGACTTTATGCCTTGGCTTGCCAAGCGCGGCATATAGGAGACTGCCTAGGGGGAACAGACGTTTATACGCCGAGAGCTTTGGAAGCGGCGCTGGTGGCTCCCTTCTCCCTAGTGGGGGCTTTACATGTGGAAAGTGCACAATTGCCAACGCGACTTACGCGGAATACGTTGCTAAATACGATGAGGCGTATGTGGAGACAATTAAACAGCTTTTGGCAGCGTAATTGACAGGTATCTAGTTGGTTACCCATACGAGGCAATGTGCACTTTCTGCCAGGTTCGGATTCGAGCGCGTTTCAGTTATGGCATCGGCAGGGACTACGATATTTAGGGTATGCAGTGGACCTTGCGGGTAAGTGCAAGCCGTTTTTGGAATTATGCGAGGAGTTCCAGCTCCCCCGCACCCAATACTTTGCGTATCTTCAGCTTTCACACTATGTGGCTACGCTGCCCCGGGAGGAACTGGGGGAGGACCGGTCGAAGCAGATTATTGATTTATTGGAACTGGGGGGGGGAGGCACACCTGACGATAGCCGGGCTGAAGGCAAAGCTGGAGTGCTTTGGGGTGGGGCCGGACTATGGGCGGGCTGAGGCAGCCTGGGCAGGAGAATTGGGACGAGAAATACCGCCAGGTACGATCTGTGCGGCAGTGGGGCGGATAGTGGAACTGGCGGAGGGAGTGCGTTGGAGGGAAATCCAATACAAAGCCTTGACCCGTGTGTATTTCTCACCGAGACGAGCGTTACGGAGTCGTATTACGCAGGACGGGTCTTGCCCCAGGTGTTCGATGCCATTGGCCACTCTAACCCATATGTGGTGGCAGTGCAGGCGCATCCTTCCCTATTGGTCCCATATACGCCGCTATATTATGCGACTATTGCAACAAAGGTTTCCCTGGACCGGAGTTTTAGTCACCCTGGATCAATTGCATCACACCCTTCCTACAGGGAGATGGGAGCGGTTATTGGTGCGCAAAGCATGTTTGGTGGGGAAGGGTCCGATTTTACACAGATGGAGAGATCGGGATCCGCCCACGTTTACGGAGTGGCGCAATAATTTTCATCAGCTGATGCTGGCGGAGCGCTGGAGGGCTAAGGGCTCAGTGAAGAGGTGGGCTACCTTTATGCTGCTTTGGGAACCCTATATCCAGACCCTGGGCCCCCGATGCCGGAGCAAAGTAGTTAATGTGGGCCTTTAAGGCATGGATGGTGGGGTGAGGAGGGGACACAGGAGAAGGCTGTGAAGGGTACTGCTGTAATGTCGTGGAGTTCGGGGTGCAATGACGGGGAGTTGGGGATAGGGGAATAGAAGGGGGGGTAGGGGGTGGGAAGGGGGGGATATTAGGAATACAAACAGAGGGGAAAAATGTTTAACCATGATTGCACTTTGTTCTATGTTGAATCGTGTTTTGCTATGGTGACATAACTGTCTATTGCCTTGGCCTCGGAGGAGATAAGATTCCACTCCTCGTGGGCCCCTTGCTGTGTAATGTATTGGATGTTATGTTTCTGATGGTTAATAAATACAGTTTAAAAAAAAAGGATATAGCGATTTTAGAAAAGGTTCAGAGAAGAGCCAACAAAATGGTAAAGGGGATGGAAGGATACTCCTATGAAGAAAGGCTAAAAAGGTTAGGGCTCTTTAACCTGGAAAAGAGACGGCTGAGGGGAGATATGATAGAAGTCTATAAATTAATGAACGGAGTGGAACGGGTAAACGTAGATCGATTGTTTACCTTATCAGAATATAGAAAGACTAGGGGACATGCAATGAAGCTATAGGGTAAACTATTTAAGACTAATAAAAGAAAATATTTTTTCACTCAACGTGTAATCAAACTCTGGCATTTGTTACCGGAGGATGTAGTAAAGGCTGTTAGTGTAGCTGGGTTTAAAAAAGGTTTGGACAAGTTCCTGGAGGAAAGGTCCATAAACCATTATTAAGAAGGGACCCAGGATATCAATGCTTGAACCAATACAAGCATTGTGGAACCTGTGTCCCTTGGGGAAACTGCTAGGTACTGTGGTGAGGAAACCACTGCTGAACCTAGAAATACACAGGAAAATGAGTCCTGTCACTTTAAGGCAGAATGTATCAAGGGTTTCCCTAGTAACCAAGAGTCTCTGACTCAGAGAATAGTCATTCCTAAGCCCCGCCCACAGCAGCACGTCAGGGAGAAGCTTGACCCTAGTCACATGTGCTGGGAGCAAGGTGTGGCTCAGGAGGAAGGAAAGTTTAAAAAGCTGATTTGCAGTAACACAGATAGAAGAAGAGGAATGAGAAGTGGTAAGAAGGTGCCACTCTTGAGACGGAGAAGCAGTACGGGAAGAGAAGGACAAGGAGAAAGACAAGGAGCATGGAGAGCAAGTGAGAGAGTGCTTGCAGAGCATGAAAGGCAGAGTGTAAGAAACACTGAAAGCCGAAGAGAGAAGCTTGATGAGAGATTGCCAAGCACAGCTGAGGAAGCAAGGCACGAGAGGCTGGTGCAAGCAAACGAAGGTGCTGCAGCTGAGAGACAGCATGACTGGCTTGCAGAGCAGAGAGAGTTTCTAAATCCCTCAGAATCAAGGCAAGTGTGTCCTTCTCAATTCCTAGACAGGAAATGCCCACGAGAATTAGCTATAGAAGGGAAAGCTAATTCTAGTTATAGACAAAATACCAGGATAAAGGGAGAAAGCTTATCCAAGCACCAAGTAGCTCACTTAACAGAAGAGCTACTGCAAAAACAGGCTCTACTTAAGAAGTTAAATGAACTAATAGAGAAAGAAAATAGACAGCTCTCTGTTCAGATACCTTTTGATGTAAGTGAGAGAGATAGTGTAGAGGAAATGGACATAACAAGTGTGGAGAACAGTACCATGGATTTACAATGTGCTATATGTCAGGTCTCTGATGTGGAAGAGTCCTAGAGAGCAATTGTATGTATGCCGTGCTTAGGAAGCAGCCTAATTCTGAAGACGTCACAACTGAAAGAAACAGCTGAGTTCAACTGATAAGGTTGAAAGCTGGATGTAAATGTTCAAGGGACATTTAAAAGTTTATTTTGCTGCCAGAAGTTTGTTCCTGCAAAGGAGAAAACCTTTAAGAGTTTAAAAGTTTTGGAAAGTGACAAATTTTGATTTACAAGCAAAATTGTGCCTGTTTCTTTGAAGTTTGGAATAGAAAGCAAGTTATTCCTGGTTTCTTTTTGAAGCTGTACTGTGGATTAAAAACCTCCTTTATATAATTTACCCCTCGCGTCCTGTGTATGAAGGAACCCCTGAATACATTGAATAAAATTCTCTGTCTTACGCCTGAACCCTTGAGTCACAACTCCTTGCTTTAATATAGGACTACAATTCCCAGCAGCCCTCCTGGCAGCCATTTTGAGGGAATCTTATTTTAAAGCCAAAAGGCGACCTCACCTGCTACCAGTTACCTACCTGGCCAGGCGGGGGCGACAGTACATATGACCTAGATTGGCCACTGTTGGAAACAGAATACTGGGCTTGATGGACCTTGGTCTGACCCAGTATGGCATATCTTATGTTCTTATGGGCCACCTAGGCATCACCCTAGTCCGCACTGTGGCCCAGCTCCACCACAGCATGTGCCGCCTGTGGCCCACTGTATCCCCTTCTCCGGCATCTGTCCAGTTGCCGTTCCGACATACCCGCCGTGATGTTGCCGGACATGTGCACGCCATAGGAACCCTGTCTGATGGTGGGGAAAACCCTGAGCAGCGCTATTTCACTGTGGGCTCATTCACCTTGTATGGGGACGGAGTATAGACCCTTCCACGATTTATATCTTTTCTATGGAGCTTACTCTGGGGGGGGGGGAAGGGTTGATGAACAAATGGATGATGAAATGTTCAAAGCGAACAAAAGTTACAGAACAGTAATAATAATGGGTGATTTCAATTACCCCGGTATTGACTGGGTCAGTGTCACGGCAGGACATGCTAGGGAGATAAAGTTTCTAGATGAAATAAATGACTGCTTCATGGAGCAGCTGGTTCATGAACCGGCCAGAGGGGAAGTCATTTTGGACTTAGGGGTATGTTTACTAAACTGTGGTAATGTCATTCGCATTAGGTTCCGCTGTAAAGCTACAGATGCCCATATAAAGGCGTGCTAACCACAAGGTACACAATAAAGTCAATCCACATAAACCTAATCCAGTGAATAAATTTAGAACCCAACAATCAAAATTCAACTGTGTCCGGAATGCCGTCTCGCAGCCAATCAATGTAGGGATTCCTCTGATAGTGGGGCTGCCCCTGTTTTGATTGGCTGGCTCCCCTTTAAAATGTTTTTGTCCAACCCATTTGACAATGGATAGCCCTATGCTGCGAGATGGCATTCTGGACACAGTTGCTTTTAAGAAATTCGGGTTGAGAGTGGCACTTGAAACAGGGATTATTCCCGAAACATGCACGTCGTGTGAAGAAAACATATGTGGGCAACAGTGTGCTTCAACATTGAAATCGGGACTTTGTTCAGATAAGTGACGTTTTGTATAATGAATGGGGAACCTGTATGAATAAAAGAAGTTTGCTGTCTGGAGGAGGTTGGGTTGTCAATTCCAGCCCTCCCTCGGCAGGCTACGACAAAAGATAAATAGTGTATGAGTTAGAAAATTTGTAAGTTGTTGAGGGGCTTTTTTCTACACAGTGAATTTTGATTGTTGGGCATATAAAGGCGTGGGCAGTGCATTGTTACAGCAAGCCGTATCAGCTAATGCATTTTACAAACTACTGCGCGTTACAAGGCACCTCATAAGGCACCTTACACCCTGTAAGGTGCCTGGTAAGGTGCCTTGTAAGGCGCCCGGTAAGGCGCCTTGAAAGCTGCCTTGTAAGCTGCCTCATAAGGCATCCTATAGGGCTCCTTAGGCTAAGCGCCGTAGTAGGCACCCCTGGGCAAGGCACTCTAGAAGGCACCCTGGGTTATGGAACCATAGGTTAAGGTGGCCTAACAAGGTTACGGTGCCCTAGGTTAGTGTGCCCTAAGGGCTGCAAGGTGCCGCAGGATGACAAGCATGACCTGTGAGGAACAGAGACAGATGTAGCCCCAACACTAGATAGAGCACTCAGGAAAGGCAATGAACAGGTGAGTGAAGGAGGGAGAGCTGGGAGCCGCTGGACCCGCCATATCTGCGGGCAGCCCACATGGCTGCCAGTATTGATGACAAACATGGTGGGGGCAACTGTACCACAGCACAGGGTGTTGGCAATGTAAAGTACTGGAAAGACAGTTGGTGGCAGACGATGAGAATACATGTCCCCCAGTGGAAGTGGGGGTGGCAGGATAGTTACAATGATGGGTGGACAGAGGAGTGGTAGTGCCATGCAGGTCAGGCACAGGTGAGGCAAGCACGATGAGGCGCAATTCAGGAAAGGGTAGCTGTGCAGGACATTGGGTGGCAGCCCGCACAGGCAGACAGGACTCTACACAGCTGACAGACACAGATAGACGGACCGAGGGAATGTTGGCAATTGTGGCGAGGGTATTATGGGCTGGCAGCACAGATCTGCAAAATATGACTGTTACAGGTATGCACACTGTTACAGGTATGTCTTATTTGAGTAAGACAGGCATAAGAGGAGGGAACAATGAGGAATGGAACCCATGAACACTGCTGAGAATGGCATTGTATTAACCAATAGGCTATACCTCAGTGGTGTATGTCACAGCAATGGCTGGATACAGAAGGACTGCAGGTCATCACACAAACTGTCTGCTCCGAGTGCCAGGATAAGTTAACCCCACCAGTACCCATGATGCAATGCACATGCTGAATAGCTGTCTACAGCTGATCACCAAATGGGGTCTGCACCTCCCGGTACCTCAGCTTGGAAAGACAAACTGACAGTGTGTGATACTGGCACAGTGTAGCTACAGACCATGCCATTGTGCAGGTTCTGTGTTCACCCTGAGGGATAGGATGGGTGCCCAGCACTAGGTCCGCAGTACATGGGGTGCTAGAGATAGGTCCTGCTGTACATCCCCATCACTACCAGTGTGTGACAGGTGTTCCTTACAGTACAGCCGAAGGTAATTCGGTGCCCATCTGTATCCTGCAGACACATGTGGTCCTCTGTGACCAGACACCACCCAGATTAGTGTGTACCCCGTGTTAGGGTCTGGCTGACATGGGCACCTGTTATCAGGGCAGAGGGGTTTCTAGACATGCATGAGGTGAGTGTAGCAGTGCCTTTATAAGGTCAAAGTGGTATACACTACATACCCCAAAGGGCCCACATCACCCTTTTTGTAGGTAAGGGACAGGTGCCCCAGCCCCAGTGAAGCAACCTCCATCCTGCTGGTATAAGACAGCCCTCCAGGGTTGGTGGGCCAGAGCCATACCTGTGCCTGGAGCAGTGGCAGACCAGCAGCAATGTTGGGGTTAGGTCTGGAACACCCCAACTGCCGCACAACACTGTCTGCCTGTCACCAGCAGACAGCACAGTCAGACTGCACCTTATAGGTGTTCCAACCATACACAGTGTAACTGCAGACAGTCCACTAGCCAGTCCATAGTGCATGCTCACAGAGGAACTACATGCACCAAGCAGGCATCTCAGTGATTGGGGCCACAGCACTGGGAACACATAAGTATCACTGAAGGCAGATAGTGTAGAGCGCTATGTGGGAGCCTAGACATGCCATGGTCACTGCTCAGTTAGAGTGAGTGCCCTCCCAGCATGCCATGCTGTGGCCACCCTGTCCATGCAGGCAGTGGTCGGGTACTACAGTGTCCCAGCCATTGCCCCACACCCTGTGAAGATGCATCCTGGCCAATCCACCCTGTACGGCCATACCCACAACACCTTGCTCCTCATTATGCACATATTCAGGCTAACGCTGGTAACAGTGGGACATTGTGGGCCCGGTGAGGTGTGGGAAGCCACAAAACAATGGATAGACATACACACACACACTCCTATTGCAGCATTGTGCACAGATAGGGATGGTTGGCAACCCTGCCTGCCACACTGGTCCTGATCACAGAGCAGACATTGCTAAACTGTGCAGGAGGTAGTAGTAGTGCCCTGGTGATAACTGCAGCTCAATGCTCGGGCCAACAGCCTGACTCTCCATGCATCTTTGAATTGTGGAGCCTGTGTGAGTGGGTGTTTGTACCTCTGTTCGCCACTGCTTTGGGCTTTGCACATGTTGCTGTTGTATCTACATTGTAGGGTAAAACATAGGGACATGCTCTGCAGGAACCACAGCTGGGGCTTGAACCTGTGACCCTCTGCTTCTGGACACACTGACTGGGTGTACTGCACCACACTGTTGCCACAGATGCATGGTGGTCCCTGGGGCTACCTGTACTTTTCCTCAGCCAGACCTTTTATGTTGCACTGCATACCACGTACTGGTACAGGGCATGGCCTAGGTCCACTGCAGGCAGGTGCCACTGCCCCCTCCAGCATGGGCACACCCCCCTGCCATGCTGACATGGCCATATGCTGTCGGTGCTGGTAGTGCGCAGTCCCAGACCATCCACTGTGTGGGTAGGTGGTCGCCTAGGGAGCGGGGTCTTGGGCATGGGGCATACATGAGCATCCTCACATCCCCCATTCACCACCTACCAATAGTCTGTCCCTTCTGCTTGGGGCAGGGTTGGCTGGGGGGATGTCAGGTCAGTGCCCTGGCAACTGTTAGCTCAGGTGGACCAGGTAGATGTAGGTGGATTGTGTTTGGCCTTTGTCAGCTGCTATCAAGCTGATTTCCGGTTTTGGTATTCCTATGTGCCACCTAGGCGCCCGCCTAGTCTACCCTGTGCCCCAGCTGCCCCCGCTACATGTCTCGCCTGCAGCCCCCTATGCCCCACTTGCACCATCGCCATAGTGGCCTTTCATACTTGGGCACTATGCAGTTGCTGGAAATGGAGCACTACTATCACATTTCTTGGGCTCCCTGTCTATGCTGTACATTGCTAACACTGAAATGGTTTCTCTCTCCTGCAATTGTGCATCTAACGGCAGGTTTTCATTTGCGGTAGGATTCAGCCCTTCAGTTCAGTACATTAGTGTGCAGGGAGCCTCTCCCCGCCCATTGACCCCCTCTCTCCACCCTCTGCGGTGTTTACCGCGGCCGGGGACATTAACGATCGTTAAGTAACATTAACGCACATTAACGAGACATACCGCGTGTTATCGTTACCTAACGATCGTTAACGTTACATAACACACAGTCTGTAACGCTACCACAGTTTAGTAAACATACCCCTTCGTCCTTAGTGGAAAACCAGATCTGGTGCAAGAGATAAGGGTGTTGGGGCCACTTGGCAATAGTGATCATAGCATGATTGCGTTTGATTTAATGGAGGAGGGATGGTAAGGAAATCCACAGTACTACCTTTTAACTTTCGAAAGGGAGACTATGATAAAATGAGGAAAATAGTTAAGAAAAAACTAAAAGGAGCAGTTGCAAAGGTTAAAGACTTACATCAAGCTTGGGTGTTGTTGAAAAATACTATCTTGGAAGTCCAGACCAGCTGTATTCCATGCTTTAAGAAAAGTGGAAGGAAGTCCAAAAAACTGCCAGCATGATTTAAAGGTGAGGTCAGAGAGGCTGTTGTTGCCAGAAAAGCAACTTTCAGGAAATGGGAAAAAAGAGCCAAATGATGAAAACAGAAAACAGCACAAGCACTGGGAAGTTAAATGCAAGGCATTGATAAGGCAGGCAAAGAGAGAATTTGAGAAGAAACTTGCTGTGGAAGCAAAAACATGTAATAAAGACTTTTTCCAAGTACATTCATAGCAAAAAAAACCTGTGAGAGAGTCAGTTGGATCATTAGATGATAGAGGGGTAAAAGGGGCAGTAAGAGGGGACAAGGCTATAGCAGAGAGACTGAATGAATTCTTGCTTCAGTCTTTACTGAGGAAAATGTAGGGATGTTATCCATGACTGAAGTGGTATTTAAAGGTGATACTGCAGAAGAATTCAAGGAAATATCAATACACCAGGAAGATGTATTACAACTATTTGATAAACTGAAGAGTAGAAAAGCACCTGGACCGGATGGTATACATAGAAAGGTGTTGAAAGAACTGAAATATGAGATTGCAGACCTGATATTAGTAATCTGTGAACTATCATTAAAATCATCTGTAATACCTGAAGATTGGAGGATCGCCAATGTGACGTCAATTTTTAAAAAGGATTCCAGGGGTGATCCGGGAAACTACAGACCGGTGAACCTGACGTCAGTACCAGGAAAAATGGTAGAAACCATTATAAAGAACAAAATTACTCAACATGTAGATAGTCATGGCTTAATGGGAGACAGCCAACATGGCTTTAGACAAGGAAGATCTTGTCTTACTAATCTGTTATGTTTTTTTAAAGGTATGAATAAAGGGTAGACAAAGGTGAGTCAGTTGATAGTGTATCTGGACTTTCAGAAAGCCTTTGACAAGGTGCTTCATCAGAGACTTTTGGCAAAACTAAAAAGTCATGGGATAGGAGGCAGTGTACTTTTGTGGATCAGGAACTGGTTAAAAGATAGAAAGCAGAGGGTAGGTCTAAATGGCCAATTTTCCCAATGGAAAAAGGTGAATAGTGGAGTACCCCAGGGATCTGTGCTGAGTCCGCTGCTTTTTGACATATTCATAAATGACCTGGAAAAGGGAATAATGAGTGAGGTTATCAAATTAGCAGATGACACAAAACTATTTAAAGTTGTTAAAGCCCAAGAGGATTGTGGAAAATTGCAAGATGATCTTGATAAATTGGAAGACCGGGCATCCAAATTGCAGATGAAATTTAATGTGGACAAGTGCAAAGTTATGCACCTAGGAAAGAACAACCCAAACTATGGTTACACGATGCAAGGTTCCACATTGGGAACTACCACACACAAAAAAGATTTAGGCATCATCGTGTATAACATGTTAAAACCCTCCGCCCAGTGTGCAGCAGCTGCCAAGAGAGCAAATAGAATGATAGGTATCATAAGGAAAGGAATGGAAAACAAAACAAAGCATATTATAATGCCTCTGTATTGTTCCATGGTGCGACTGCACCTTGAATGTTGTGTGCAATTCTGGTCGCCGTATCTTAAAAAGGATATAGCTTTATTAGAAAAGGTACAGAGAATAGCAACCAAAATGGTAAAGGGGATGGGATGCTACTCCTATGAAGAGAGGCTAAAAAGGTTAGGGCTCTTCAACCTGGAAAAGAGACGGCTGAGTGGAGATATGATAGAAGTCTATAAATTAATGAATGGAGTGGAACGGGTAAACGTAGATTGATTGTTTACATCATCAGAATATAAAAAGACTAGGGGACATGCAATGAAGCTACAGGGTAACCTATTTAACACTAATAAGAGAAAATATTTTTTCACTCAACGTGTAATCAAACTCTGGAATTTGTTACCGGAGGATGTAGTAAAAGCTATTAGTGTAGCTGGGTTTAAAAAAGGTTTGGACAAGTTCCTGGAGGAAAGGTCCATAAATCATTATTAAAAGGGACCCAGGATATCACTGCTTGACCCAATACAAGCATTGAGGAACCTGTGTCTCTCGGGGAGACTGTTAGGTACTTAAGACCTAGATTGGCAACTGTTGGAAACAGGATACTGGGCTTGATGGACCATGGTCTGACCCAGTATGGCATATCTTATGTTCTTATGTATATGAAGCACCACTCCATTATGGAAGAATTTTGTGAAAGGTGGATGAACTACTAGAGCCTGATGCTCACTTCCATGGCATGCTGAAGTGACCACCACAAGAAATAAGACCACCCACAGGGCAGGAATTGACCGGCTTGAAAGGAGCTTTCATAAGCTTGTAAGAACCATGTTGAGGTCCCAAAACACTGTGGGTGGCTTATAGGGAGGTTTGAGAAGAAGTAAGCCCCACATGAATTGAACAACTAAGAGCTGTATAGAGATGGGTTTATCTTCCACACCATGATGGTAAGCTCCAGTTGCACTGAAGTGAACCTTTATGGAGTTGGATTTGAGTCCAGACTCAGATAGGTACGGAAGGTATTCAGGTAGTGTATGTGTGGGTCAGGCGAAAGGATTTATGGACCATTCCCACACCAGACAGAGAACATCTTCCATTTAAAACCTCAGAGGACTCCAAAAGGATATTGATAATACCAACTGGTATATTGAAAGCCGACAAAGTTAGCCTCTCAATATCCAAACTATGAGGGCTAGGGACGTGATGTTGGTATGCAACATCTCTCTGTTCTCCTGCAATATCAGATTTGGTGCTTGTCTTAGACATACTGGATCCTAAATGGAGAGTTCCAGAAGTAGAGGGAACCATGGGTGTTGGGGCCAATAAGGAGCAATGAGAATCATTGTACCTCTGTCTGTTTTGGGTTTCAGGAAGGACTTTGCAATGAGAGATATTTATTGGAGGATATGTATACAGAAGACCTTCCTCCAGTGGGGGAGGAAGGCATCAGAGGCTAGTTTGCTGTGTGACTCCAATTTGGAGCTGAACTGAGGCATCTGGATATCATGAGAGGTAGGAAAGAGGTCTATCGAGGGGCTGCCCAACTCCTGAAAGATGTATAGGACCACTTCCTGTTTAGGGCTCACTCGTGAGGTTGAGAGGCTCGACTCAGCTTTTCTGCTACAGCATTTTGTTCATCAGGCAGATATATAGCTCTCAGCTCCATCCCATGAGAGATGGTGAAGTTTCATAGCCTGACTGTTTACCAACACAGGAAGTATGATCCCATTGCTCTCTGCTTGTTGATGTAGTATATGGCGACTTGATTGTTGGTCTAAATTAGGACAATTTGGTTGAACTACTGATCTCTGAAAGCCTTTAAGAGTGTTTGCTATCACTCTTAGTTCCAAGAAATTGATCTGATGGAGCCTTTCTTGGAGGGACTAATTCCCCTGTTGTGAGGATCTTTTAAAGAGAAGGAATCTGTAAAGGCAGAACTTTGGCCAGATTTTCATGGATGATCCACCAGGACAGAGACTGAATTAGCAGTTGAGCTATAGAATATCGTTGAGTCTCTTTATGGCTCGGGTCCACTGGGTGCTCAAGATCCATTGAGTTTGTCTTATATGTAGACATGCCAAGGTGTTAAATGAAAAACTGAGGCCATGTAGCCCAGTAATCTCAGCAAGGCTCAAGCTGACATCTGCTGACTCATTTGAGTCTCCTGCACTATTGCTATCAATCTGGATAGTCTGTCATGTGAGAGAAAAGCCCTCGGCTGAGTAGTGTTGAGCAAAGCTCTGCTAAATTCCAATTGTTAGAAGGGGCAAAGGTGGAATTTAGGGTAATTGACTACAAACCCTAATAGTTCCATCATCCAAATGGTGATCCACATGGATTCCAGAGTTCCTTATGAAGTGGCACTTTTGAGCAGCCAATTGTCCAAATAAGGAAAAACATGCACTCTCAGTCTGCGTAGAAATGCTGCTTTTATGGCAAGACATTTTGTGAACATCCGAGGAGTTGATGTGAGGCCAAGAGCAGTACGCAGTACTGGAAGTGCTGATTTCCGACAACAAATCTGAGATTTCCTGTGACTGGCATGTGTGTGGATGTGGGTAAACACATCCTTGAGATCCAGAGAGCATAGCCAATCTCCTTTGTATAGTTAGGGAAGTAGGATGCCCAGAGAAAGCATTCTGAACATCTCTTTGACCAAATATTTGTTCAACTCTCTTAGGTCTAGGATGGGATGGTATCTGCTCAGTCTTTTGGTGAATAGAAATATGTAGAATAAAACCTCCAGCCCTTTCTGCCCTGGTGATATGGGCTCAATTGCAGACGTGTTTTGAAGGGTGGAAATTTTTTGGCACAGTTCTCAGGTGGCAATTTGGAGGAAGTTCAAATAGATAAAGTTTGTAGCCATTTTGGATCATTTTTAAAACCCAAGAGTCAGAGGTTATAAGTGGCCACCTTTTGGCAAAGTGAGCGAGTCTCTCACTAACAGGTGAGTTCCCCTCCAAGGCTTCAGGCAGAGTGGCTACGCTCTGCAGAAACTGGTCAAAACCCCACCCAGGATTTGGCTGTGGAGCGGGCTGGGCCTTTTGAGACTTCTCTTGCTTAGGATGAACATGAGGAGTCTATTTGAGTTGGGAATAGTGAGAGCCAAGGAAATACATACACCTTTGAGAGTAGTAGGTCTTCCTTGGACTGCCACTCTGATACCTCCTGTGGTAGGAGGCCGGCTCAGACATGCCTTTGGAGTGATTTTGAGGCATAACAGAATGTTTCTCTATGAAATTTGCAGTTTCTTTCACTTTATCTCCAAAGAGATTTTCTCTGCAGCACACATTCGCTTGGGTGGTATTGTGGTAGGCTATGGCCTAGCATGGCCTGCTACTATGAAAGGCCTGTAAGTTAGGCCTGGATTCTAACTCCCATTATAGCTAGAAAAGAACCAAAAATCTGTGAAAAATAAGAAAACTGTTTTAAAATGCTTAATAAGAAGTTTTCATGAATTCATAAGTCTTCTATTATTCTCTTGTGTGTGAAAGAACAGAAATGTTTCAGTATATGCATTCCAGAAGCCAAAGTTAACCTTGCAGTAGAAAAGTAACGAGATTCAGAACTGTACCATTGTTCAAGCAATCCTAAAGGAGGGGGCCGGTTGCTAGGTTCCGGAGGGATTTCTAATTGGACAGGTGCAGGGAATGTATAACCAATGAAAAGTTTGCATGTATCGAGTTGGAACCAATAGAAAGTTTTCATGTATCAAACTGAAAAAGAGGTATAAATGGTTATGTCTCTGTATAAACTTTTGCTCAGTTCCTTTTGAAGCTTTGACTGACTGGGCCTTGTGCACAATAAACTGACTTGGACCCTGTCAATCGACTCCTGGACTTATTCATTGATTGCACTTTGCCACAGCATATTCTTGGTGCGTTGGCCGGGAAGTGCGAGTGGTAAATGGTATTCAAGTGAGTAATCCACGTAATTTGCCTTGAGGTTTGGCCCGGTTGGAACCGTGTCTGTCCGACCGCGGGGGAAACCTCAGGCGCCACCGGCCCTTTTGTGCCGGAGAGGGTTCCTCCTGCCTCGGCGGGCCATCGGGTCCAGCTGGCCAACACCTCCGACCCGGGGGAGTCCAGGTTCCAACTCAGAAGCTGGTGTGGTATCGGGGACCGGATCCGGTGAGTAGACATTTTTGAAGTATTTGATAGTCAGAAAGAACAGCCTGGGACAACGTCTTGCATGCGCAAGACTGATTTGGTATATTTGGTATAGACTAACTGGGAAATCTCGCATGAGTATGCGCGAGACAAGGGAGCCTGATCACCTCCCATAAGGGCGGTCCTAGTAAGCTCCGCGTAAGGAAAGCGGAAGCCTAAGCCATCGACCCTTCTTGTTTGGAATAGTCAGTCAGAAAACCTGGGCACTTGAAATATGATATCTTGTTGAAATATGCTTGCGTGTGCGAGTGAGAGGTCTTGAAATACAGACCGAGCGAGAGCGGACTCCTAAGTAGCGCAGTTTCTGGCCGGGTGACCGCGCCCAGGTCGCGAACAGGAGGAAGCGAGTGGTGTTTGTCCCCCCCAGTGTTCTGTGGGCTGTACGGACCCCTTACCTACAGCCATACTACCTATCCTTATTGTTCGTTGTTTTGTACGTCGTTACGTGTACGTAGGGACGTAACGTACGTAACGTACGCAGGTACGTTGAGTACGTAGGTAGTGTACGTAGGTACGTTTAGATTATGGGAGGGACGGAGTCCACGCAAACTCCGTTGGCATGTATGATCAAGAATTTCCGTAAAGGATTTTCGGGCGATTATGGTACAAAAATGACTCCATCCAGATTAAAAATGTTATGTGAAAGGGAGTGGCCCGCATTAGCTGCTTCATGGCCCCGAGGGGGCACCTTTGATTTTGAGACAGTTTTACGAATCCATCAGCTTATACTGAGAGCGTATCCTGACCAGTTCCCCTATATAGATTCCTGGTTAAGTGTATGTGAACAGCAGCCCTCATGGATGAAGCGCTGTTATGAGGAGCACTGTAAAATATTTGTAGCTACTACTAGGGGAACCAAAAAGGCTAAGGAAGCGAAGCCGCCTGTGTATTCTGACCCAGAGTCCCCAGATATTCTGGATAGTTTACCCCGTCACCCACAGAAATTAATCCCCACAGCCCCGCAACTTGAAGTAGAGCCCGAGGAGGAGCCCCAACAAATACCGAAGCAACAGCCTAAGAAGTGCCCTACCCCGAGTGAAAGCCCCGAGTCAGGCCCAAGCACAGCAGGGGGACTCGAGTCCTCTGATGAGACAGAAAGCGGAAGCTCTCCTGCCAGTTCAGGGTCACCCACCAAGGAGACTTGTGCCCGGGAGCCTTATGATTTAAGAAGCGTAACTCCCAAGAAGAAGGAGAAAGCAGGGCACCTAATGCCATTACACCAAGTGCCTGGAATTCCTGTTTTAAATGATCAGGGCCAGATGGCGCCAGGGCCAGATGGCGCCAGGACCAATCAGCTTAGTTTATGTACCCTTTTCTACCACAGATATATTAAACTGGAAAACGAATTATGCTTCCTACACAGCCAAGCCCCAGGAATTAACAGAATTAATGTCTAGCATTATGCAAACCCATCAGCCTACCTGGGCCGATTGTCGCCAGCTCCTGTCCACCCTCTTCACTACTGAGGAGCGAGGCCGAATCGGGCAAGCAGCCCTCCGATGGTTAGAAGAGAACCCTGTAGAAAGAGGAGGAATAAATCCCCCGCAAGCAGCAGCTGCAGAATACCCCAAAGAAGATCCCAGGTGGGACCCAAATGAGGAAAGGGGGGCGGCGGCCCTAACCAGATTTCGCCAGGCCTTATTGCAGGGCCTGAAGAAGGGAGGCCAGAGGGCCATGAATATCGGGAAAGTATCGGAAGTTCTCCAGGGTCCAGATGAGAGCCCAGCAGCCTTTTATGAGCGGTTGTCTGAAGCTTATAGATTGTATACCCCATATGATCCTGCCGCTCAGGAAAATTTATGCATGGTAAATGCGGCCTTTGTTAGTCAGTCCCAGAGAGACATAAAACGAAAATTGCAGAAATTGGATGGATTTGCGGGCATGAATACAGCTCAGTTAATGGAAGTCGCTCAGAAAGTATTTGTGAATCATGAAAATGAACAAGACAGAGAAAGTGAACGAAAGATGAAGAAGCAGGCAGATCTTCTTGCTGCTGCTATAACCGAACGACGTGGAGGAGGTATTCCTAATCAAAGGACCAGAGGACGTGGAAGAGGCCGCAGAAGCGAAAGGCCTCTATTAGGTGCGGATCAGTGCGCCTACTGCAAGGAAGAAGGACATTGGAGAAATGAGTGCCCGCATCTGGACTCCGCCCCTGCAAGGGGAGGAGGGAGTCCCTGGAGGACCGGAGGAAGATTTCGAAGGAGAGGAGGAATGAATCGAACACAGTTCCAGCAGGAGAGGGAAGAAGCCATTGAGGGAGTGGTAGTAGCAACGAGCTATGACCTGGACGACATAGATGAAGACTAGGCCAGACCGGGCTCCAAGTTCACCCTGGGTCCCCAGGAGCCTATGGTCAGTTTGAAGATAGGGGACCAATACATGGAATTCATGGTAGATACAGGAGCAGAACATTCAGTAGTAGCCAAGCCAGTAGCTCCTCTGTCCTCACGATCTGTCACCATTGTGGGAGCAACTGGAAATAAAGCCACAAAACCATTCTTGCAGAACCGCATGTGTGAACTAGGGGGACAGAAGATAACTCACCAGTTCTTGTATATGCCTGAGTGCCCTATTCCACTACTGGGCCAAGACATGCTTGCCAAGCTCCAGGCCCAAATATCCTTCGCTGAAGGGGGAGAAATGAAAATGACTGTGAACCCAAAGCCTGCTGGATTGATGGTGCTTACTGTTCCCCGAGAAGAAGAATGGCGGTTCTATAGTGAAAGCTGGACAGTGAAAAAGATAGACAGGAAGAAAATTGATGCATTTGAATTATGGTGCTGGTGACGAATACTGTGTATACCATGGACTGCCCGAAGAACAAACCAGTCAGTATTAGAGGAGATCAAACCTAAGCTTTCTTTAGAAGCTCAGATGACAAGACTTCGACTTTCATACTTTGGACACATCATGTGAAGAGAGAGACCATTAGAGAAGGACATCATGCTTGGCAAGATAGAAGGTCAGCGCAAAAGAGGAAGGCCAGCAATGAGATGGATCGATACAATAACAGCAGCTACGGGTACCAGTCTGTCAACAATGAGCCGCCTGACTCAAGACCGAACACAGTTTAGGATAGCTATCCAGAGGGTCGCCATGAGTCGACTCCGACTCGACGGCACTTAACAACAACAACAACTGTTCCCCGAGAAGAAGAATGGCGGTTCTATAGTGCACCTTCAATAAAGTCAACCAGTCCCTGTATACCTACCAACCTCATAGCCCCACCTGAAGTATGGGCAGAAGACAATCCACCTGGCCTAGCAAAGAACATAGCCCCTGTCATTGTCACCCTCAAGCCAGGAGTGGAACCAGTGCATGTGAAGCAGTATCCTCTCCCTCGACCAGCCACAGAAGGAATTCACTGCCATTTAATGAAACTGCTGAAGTACGGACTTCTCAAGGAATGCCAGTCACCTTGGAACACCCCCCTTCTCCCAGTAAAGAAGCCTGGGACAGGGGACTACCGCCCAGTACAAGATCTAAGGCGAGTAAATGATGCAGATGAAACTATACACCCAGTAGTACCAAACCCTTATACTCTCTTGGGACTGATCCCCGCTGAGGCTACTCACTTCACCGTCCTGGACCTGAAAGATGCCTTTTTCTGTGTGCGCCTAGCACCCACCAGTCAACTTTTATTCGCTTTTGAATGGCAAGACCCCCACAACAGGAAGGCGGGGTCAGCTCACCTGGACCAGATTACCCCAAGGATTCAAGAATTCACCTACTCTCTTCAGTGCTGCCCTGAATCAAGATCTCTCAAGTTACCCAGTGGACCCAGGAAAAAGGGTTTTTCTTCAGTATGTAGATGACTTGCTCATAGCCACCAACTCAGAAAGAGAATGCTTACAAGCTACTAGTGAACTTTTGTATCTTCTCAAAGATGCCGGATACAAAGTCTCAAGAGCCAAAGCACAACTATGCCAAACTGAAGTCAAGTATTTAGGATTCCAGTTGTCTAGTGGGATCCGACGTTTAGGACCAGAACGCAAAGAAGCTGTATGTAATATCCCCACACCAACCACTAGAAGGCAAGTAAGAGCCTTCCTGGGGGCCGCGGGATATTGTCGCATATGGATCCCCAACTTTGCCCTGATTGCAAAACCACTTTACCAAGTCACCAGAGGAATGGAAAAATCCCCACTAGACTAGGGACCCGAACAAGATGTAGCATTCCGGACTTTGAAAAAGGCCCTGATGTCATCCCCAGCTCTAGGTCTTCCAGATGTCCAGAAGCCTTTCCATCTTTTTGTCCATGAGTCACAAGGAAACGCATTGGGAGTATTGACCCAATCTCTTGGTTCCTGGCAACGGCCAGTAGCTTATCTGTCAAAACAATTGGATATAGTTGCAAAAGGATGGCCCCCTTGTCTGAGAGCTGTTGCAGCAACAGCCCTCCTAGTGGGCGAAGCAGATAAACTCACACTAGGACAAACTCTTCAAGTCACTGTGCCACACTCTGTCCTGACTCTCATGGAACACAAAGGAAACTTCTAACTAACCAATGCACGAATGTTGAAGTACCAAAGCATGTTGTGTGAAAACCCTCGGATACAGTTGAAAGTTAGTCAAACTCTAAACCCTGCTACATTGTTTCCAATTGGTCCTGGGCCACCTGATCATAATTGCTTGGAAACCATGGACACTGTATTCTCAAGTCGCCCTGATTTGACCGATGTCCCTCTAGAGGACCCAGAACGGACTTTCTTTGTAGATGGAAGCAGTCTGGTCATCAATGGACATCGTTGTGCTGGATATGCAGTGGTGACCCTTGATCTGGTAGTTGAGTCCTCAGCCCTGACCCCAGGAACTTCCGCACAGAAAGCTGATTTGATAGCCCTCACCAGAGCCTTGACATTAGGAGAAGGACTCCGCATAAATGTGTACACAGATTCCAAATATGCCTTCACTACTTTGCATGCACATGGAGCCTTGTATAAAGAGCGAGGGTTGATCACCTCAGGGGGTAAGGACATTAGGTATTGGCCCGAGATATTGATGTTATTAGATGCTGTATGGGCCCCCAAACAAGTGGCAGTCATGCACTGCCGAGGTCATCAGACAGGAGCAGGAGAAGTCACCCGAGGGAATAGATTTGCAGATGCCACAGCCCGAAAGGCAGACACCACAGGACAAGTTAGGACCCAAGATACTGTAATGCAAGCAGCCCTATTCCCTGTGCCTCTTAGTTCCTGGGCACCCCGATATACTACAAGAGAGTTAGACTATTATTGTGAAAAGGAGGGAGGAGTCTTAACAGAACAAGGTTGGATAGTGCTGCCACCCCCAGAAGGTAGTCCACCTCCAGGTCCTAGTCATCCCTGAAGCATTAGGGCCAGCCTTTGTTCAAGCTTTTCATCAAGCCACACATTATGGAAAAACAGCCATGAAGAAAGCCCTGAGGCCCCATTTCTATATTTCATTGCTAGGATCCCTGACCGCTTCAGTGGCACAGCAATGCCTGATATGTGCCAAGAATAATGCCAAGCAAGGTCCTGTTCCACCCCCAAGAGTTCAGTCGGTAGGGGTGACCCCCATGAGTGATATACAGATAGACTTTGCTGAAATGCCCCGTGCAAATGGATATCACTATATGTTAGTGTTAGTCTGCACATTTTCAGGGTGGGTAGAAGCCTACCCCACCCGAACTGAGAAAGCCCGAGAAGTCACTAAGTTATTGCTCCATGAGATCATTCCCCGATTTGGAATACCATCAACTATAGGGTCAGATAATGGTCCATCATTTGTATCTCAAGTGACTCAACAGTTAGCTCAGGCTTTGCAAATAAAATGGAAGTTACACACTGCTTACAGACCCCAGAGCTCAGGGAAAGTAGAACGAATGAATAGAACCCTGAAAACACAGTTATCCAAGCTTTGTCAAGAAACACACCTGAAGTGGCTCCAAGTTCTACCCATAGCCCTTCTTAGGATACGTTCAGCTCCTACCAGATCCTTAGGAGTCTCCCCTTTCGAGATTTTGTATGGGCGACCTCCACCCATAGTGCAGGGAATAAAGGGAGACATGAGACAGATAGGATCTGAAATAACAAGACAAGAACTATTAGCTTTAGGTTCTGTTTTGCAGAAACTCCAAATGTGGGTGCAAGACCGACTACCCATCAACCTGACCGAGCCTCTGCATCCCTTCAAGCCAGGAACGTCCGTGTGGGTGAAAGAGTGGAGAAAAACCCCGCTGGCGCCGCATTGGAAGGGACCCTATGTCGTCATCCTGTCAACCCCCACTGCAGTGAAAGTTGCAGAATTCGAACCCTGGATCCACCACAGTCGAGTGAAGCCGGCAGCTGCTCCTGATCCTGGCCAATGGACGTCAGTGAATGATCCCGAGACTCCATTGCGACTCACCTTGAGGAGACAGCCAGCTTTATAGAGAATCTTCGGAATCCACTTACGTCACGCGAAAGTGACCATCACAGCAGAAACAAAGAAAACAGCACAGTTCATTATCCTCAACTTTCCAGTTAACCTCCAGAGACTGTAATCACAATGTTCCTCCACTACTGCCTTGTGGGAGTGGTGATCCTGGGAATCCTGGAAAAGACTTTTGCTCTACCCCCTTGTGCAGTTTGCATAACCACCACCCGAACAGGACAAAAGATTACTCAGACTTTGCTCTATCATTCCTACTATACTTGCACTGGTACAGTCAGCCGGTGTGTTTATAATGGCACTGAACTGAATATTTGCACAAAGGGGAAAAGTAAGACTTGTTATAATCCTCGACAGAACCCATCCTACTATACATTTGAGATACGCTGGAATGATGAAGACGGAGCTATCCTGAATGCGACAAAACCCCTCACCAACCCCACAAAACCTATCATCCTGAACTTTGATGCTTGCGATGCAATCAACAGAAATGCTTACCACAGATGTGGGTCATGGGAGTGAGCATACTACCATGATGATAAATACATGTGTCCAGAAGGAGCCTATGGATGGGGATGGTGTACAGGAAAGAGTACTGCAGCCACCATCTACACCACCTCATCTAGACATGATTACTTTTGCCCAAAATGGGAATGTGTATATTTTGCTACCTGGAAGAATGCACCGACGGGACGAGATGGAGATCATCGCAAAGGTAGCCTAACAAAGATCAGACTACCAGAACCCAAGAAATGCCAGAAAGGTGCCTGTAATCCTCTACAACTCTTCATAGCTAAGCCTAGCCACTGGAAGCAAGGATACAAGTTTGGGTTGCGTATTGCAGGAGGAGGTGTAGATCCTGGGACTATCTTATATCTGCAATTAAACACCAAAACTCATGTATCCTCACCTTATCGTATACATCACTCCTTCTATGAAGCCATGAAATCCGAATTTGAAATTCCTCCTGCCTCCCAGAACTTATTTCTTGAATTAGCGGGAGCAGTTGCATCTAGTCTCCATGTTTCAGACTGTTTTGTGGAGGAACAACAATGGGAGACCAATGGCCTTGGGAGGCACAAGAACTGAACTATTCTGTTCCGTATAATCAGACTAATATACACAATACCACAAGTGAGTGGGTATTGGCCCACTCCATTGTGGGTAACTTATGGTTTTCTCGTTATGGACCAATGTTTAATATGGAAGTGGGGCAGCTGGTCTGTCTCAATCAGAAGTTCTACAACAGTACCACTAAGAAGACATCTTGGTGGTCCGGAATCAACACTACTGAACCTTCCAATCCTCTAGTTCAATTCCCCAAACTTGCCAGTATCTGGACTAACTTAGCAGCATATAATTCTTGGCAAGCACCACCTGGACTGTACTGGATTTGCGGAACCCGAGCATATGCCAGACTTCCTCATCACTGGGGAGGCACATGTGTGTTGGGAACCATACGACCTTCCTTTTTCCTTCTGCCAACATCCCAGGGAGAACAGCTGGGATATCCTGTGTACAGAAGTCGACAGCAGAAGGAGGCCTTGAAAATAGGCCAATGGGACAAATGGGATGCGTCATCTGAAGAATGGCCCCCAGAAAGAATCATCTCATACTATGGACCTGCTACTTGGGAGCAGGATGGGACTTGGGGAAATCGTACTCCTGTTTATATGATTAATCGAATAATACGTTTGCAAGCTGTTGTTGAAATAATAACCAATGAAACTAGCAAAGCACTAACCCTTCTGGCAAAGCAAAGTATGCAAATGCGCACAGCCATTTATCAAAATCGTTTAGCTTTAGATTATTTGTTAGCAGCTGAATGTGGGGTATGTGGGAAGTTGAATCTAAGTAACTGTTGTTTACAGATTGATAATAATGGGCATGTAGTTGAAGATCTAGCCACCCAGATGAGAGAGCAGACATTTGTGCCTGTCCAGACTTGGCACAGTTTAAAGATGGATGGGTGGTTTGGTTCATTGTTTTCTTGGATTGGTGGTCTGAAATCCCTTATGTTTATCGTACTATTCATATTAGCCATGTGCTTATTGCTCCCTTGTCTCCTACCCTTTTGCTTACGCATGATAACATCATCAATTGATAACACTATAGAGCGGAAGGCAGCTGCGAAAGTATTAGCTATGTGGCAATATTACTCTATACCCCACGATGATGATGCCATTACACCAGTATAATGTGTTAATTGACTAATGAGTGATTTAATTCTCACCCTTCCTCATTTGCGGGTGAGAATAATCAAAGGGGGGAATGTGGTAGGCTATGGCCTAGCATGGCCTGCTACTATGAAAGGCCTGTAAGTTAGGCCTGGATTCTAACTCCCATTATAGCTAGAAAAGAACCAAAAATCTGTGAAAAATAAGAAAACTGTTTTAAAATGCTTAATAAGAAGTTTTCATGAATTCATAAGTCTTCTATTATTCTCTTGTGTGTGAAAGAACAGAAATGTTTCAGTATATGCATTCCAGAAGCCAAAGTTAATCTTGCAGTAGAAAAGTAACGAGATTCAGAACTGTACCATTGTTCAAGCAATCCTAAAGGAGGGGGCCGGTTTCTAGGCTCCGGAGGGATTTCTAATTGGACAAATGAAGGGAATGTATAACCAATGAAAAGTTTGCATGTAGCGAGTTGGAACCAATAGAAAGTTTTCATGTATCAAACGGAAAAAGAGGTATAAATGGTTATGTCTCTGTATAAACCTTTGCTCAGTTCCTTTTGAAGCTTTGACTGACTGGGCCTTGTGCACAATAAACTGACTTAGACCCTGTCAATCGACTCCTGGACTTATTCATTGATTGCACTTTGCCACAGCAGTATATCAAATGAGAAATAAAGATAAAGTACATTAGTGAGTTTCTCCTTCACTGATGTTTAAAGGTCTGAAACCCAGAGCCAAGTAAGTCTCTGGGTACCAATACCAAAAAACATAGAAACATAGAAACATGACGACAGAAAAAGACCACATGGCCTATCTAGTCTGTCCTACCATATCAACCCTTTTTTTCCTTTAGAGATCCTCTGTTTCTTTGAATTCAGATACTGTCCTCATCTCTGCCACCTCCACTGGGAGACTATTCCACGGATCCACCACTCTTTCTGTAAAGAACTATTTCCACATATCACTCCTGAATCTATCCTCTTTCACCCTCATCCCATGTCCCCTCATAGCAGAGCTTGCTTTCAATCAAAAGAGGATCTCCTCCTGTGCATTTATGCCACGGAGGTATTTAAATGTCTCAATCATATCACCTTTATCCCACCTTTCCTATAAGGTTGCATATTAAGATCCTTAAGTCTGTCCTCATTTGCATTATAATGAAGACCACTAACCATTTTAGTAGCCACTCTCTGTACTGACTCCAGCCTGCTTATATCCTTTTGAAGGTGCAGTCTCCAGAATTGCACACAATACTCCAAATGAGGTTGCACCAAAGACTTATACAGAGTCACTATCACCTCCTTTCTTCTGCTGGCCATTCCTCTCCCTATGCACCCAAGCATCCTTCTAGCTTTTGCCGTCGCCTTTTCTACTTGTTTAGCTACTTTAAGGTCATCAGACACAATCACTCCTAGGTCCCGCTCTTCTTTAGTGGACAAAAGTACTTCACCCCCTATACTATATTGCTCCCTTGGATTGCTGAAGCCCAAATGCATGACCTTGTATTTTTTAACATTAAATCTCAGCTGCCAAATTCTAGACTATTCTTCAAGCTTAGCTAGATCCCGCCTCATGTTATCTACACCTTCCTGGGTGTCTACTCTATTGCAGATTTTGGTATCATCCGTAAAGAGGCAAACTTTACCCGACAGCCTTTCCGCTAAATCACTAACAAAGATACCATATAAAAAATATCTTAGGTCGCTCAGACCATGTATTTCAAGCAGTCTTTGTTGTGACTCACTAGGGAACAACAGTATTCAAATTTCTCTGAAGGAAGAAACATGAACATATCATCTAGGCTGCACATGATGTCCTTTAAAAACATGCTCATATAGAGCTGGTAAGAGACCACACGGAAAGCAAGCATGACACTCTGAAAAATCTTTCTCCCAAAAGAGTCCAGTGTCCTAGTCTCCTTCCATGGGGGTGCCAAGGAGTGTGTCTTGGAACTTCTGGATCTTTTAAGGGAGGTCTTTACAACCAGATAGTGGTGCAGAAGCTGAGGCTTCTCAAATCCAGGAGCCTTTTAAACTCAGTACATCCTGTCAATCTTTCTACTAACTGGAAGTACAGTGAGGGAGCCTCCCGTATTTTCATCTGTAACCTCTGAAGGATGCAGTGCATGGACACTGGCATGCCTCCTTAGGGGCTGTGAAGTACTGAAAGATCTCCAGTTCTTCTGCCCTGGGCTCATCCTCAATCTCCAAAGAAAATGGTGTAGCTTTGGGCCATATCCCTCACAAAATCTTGGAAAGACATATCCTCAGGTGGAAACTTTTGTTTTTCATGAAGAGAAGGATCTAGGGGGAGCTCTGACTCCTCATCTGTGATCCAGCTTCCTGGATCAGACTCAGAAGATGTCAAAGTACTTGCCTGATAGACTCTCCTTCTCTTTGGGGATCAGGAGCGTGGATGCATCAATGACTTCTTGCATACCAGGGGCACATTGAACCCTGATGCACTGGAGAGTGCGATTGGCTGGGCAGGAATTGGTGTCAGGACCTCTTTATATCTTTATGTCAATGTCTCTCCCATAGGCAAGCTATGCTTCTCGAGGATAGGTTCGATGCTCTGAGGTGGCATAGACATTCATTCATTGAGGCTTTGACATGTTGCATGGTAAAAACATAGAAACATGACAGCAGAAAAAGACCACATGGCCTATCTAGTCTGCCTTTCCATATCAACTACAATACTCGTAGTCCCCTTTTTACCTTTAGAGATCCTCTGTGTTTGTCCCATGCTTTTTTGAATTCAGATACTGTCCTCATGTCCACCACCTCCATTGGGAGATTATTACATACATCTACCACTCTTTCTGTAAAGAAATATTTCTGCATATTACTCCTGAGTCTATCCCCTTTCACTCTCATCCTATGTCCCCTCGTAGCAAAGCTTGCCTACTTTTGAAAGAGACCCTCCTGTGCATTTATGCCACAGAGGTATTTAAATGTCTCTGTCTTATTGCCCCTATTCCACCTTTCCTCTAAAGTATGCACATTAAGATCTTTAAGTCTGTCCTCATATGCTTTATAACGAAGACCACTAATCATTTAAGTAGCCACCCTCTGCACCGACTCCAGCCTGCTTATATCCTTTTGAAGGTGCTGTCTCCAGGATTGCACACAATACTCCAAAATTAGGTCGCACCTGAGATTTATACAGAGGCATTATCACCTCTTTTTTCTGCTGGCCATCCACTCCCTATACACCCAAGCATCCTTCTGGCTTTCGCAGTTGCCTTTTCTACCTGTTTAGCTACTTTAAGATTGTCAGACATAATTACATCCACGTCCTGCTCTTCTTTTATGGACAGAAGTACCTCACTCCCTAAACTGTACAGCTCCTAAATGCATGACCCTGCATTTTTTAGCATTAAATTTCAGCTGTCAAATTCTAGACCATTCTTTAAGCTTAGCTAGATCCCCCCTCATGTTTCCTACTCCCTCCTGGGTGTCTACTCTATTGCAGATTTGGGCTTCATCCGCAAACAAGCAAACCTTACCTCAAAGTCCTTCCGCAATATCACTAACAAAGATATTAAACAGAATTGGACCAAGGACGGATCCCCGCGTCACACCACTGGTAGCCTCCTTCTCTTCAGAGTGAGCTCCATTTACCTGTACCCTTTGTCACCTCCCACTCAACCAATTTCTAACCTAATCCGTAACTTTAGAATCCATCCCTAGGGTGCTCAGTTTGTTTATAAGTCACCTGTGCGGAACGGTGTCAAAGGCTGAGGCTTTACTGAAATCTAAATACATCACTCCTAGGGCTCTCCTTCGGTCTAACTCCCATGTCACCCAGTCAAAGAAATCTATCAGATTTGTCTGACAAGACCTGCCTCTGGTGAATCTATGCTGCCTCGGATCCTGCAATCCATTGGACTCCAGAAACCTCACTATTCTCTCCTTTAGTAGCCTTTCCAATAATTTACTAACCACAGAGGTTAGACTAATCACCCTCTAGTTCTCATTGTCATCCTTATCTTTGCTTCTGTGTAAAGGGACCAAATGTAGGGAGGAGTAGCCTAGTGGTTGGGGCAATGTACTTCAGGCCGGAAGGTCGGGGGTTCAAATCCCACTAGAGGACAGTAGCACTTCTCCTTTCATGGCAATACTGTGTATGTCTTCTATTAAATCTTCGTCCACTTATACTCCCTGTGAAGGGGATTTGTATATAACTCCAATGCAAATGGATTTCCCTTTCCCTCTTTCTAGTTTAACCCACAGTGCCTCCTCCCTTCCTTTTAAGCCTGCAATTCTATAGCTTTAATATTATTATTGTTTTACATATAGTGCCACTCCACCTCCCCTTCTTCCTACCCTGTCCTTCCTGAATAAAGTATAGCCCGGTATAATTACATCCCAGACATGGCTTTCCGGAACCCTGTCTCCGTAACCACCATTAAATCCAAGTCAGCCTCTTCCATTTAAGCCTCAACATCTGGGATCTTATTTCCCATGCTATGGGCATTTATACAGAAGATGTTGCCCTTATTACCCATTTCTACAGAAGTATATAATGCTTCACTTACGTACGGGCTTTCTTACCTGGGGGCTCTCTTCACCCATCTCCAATTAATCTAGTTTAAAGCCCTCTTCAGTAGGTTAGCCAATCTGCTGCTAAAGACACTTCGACCCTTCTTAGACAGATGGACACCATCTCTGCTCTGCAGCCCTTGGATCATCCAGTGGTTCAGGAAACCAAAATGCTCTTGATGACACCATCCTCACAACCATGCATTCATCTCCAGGATGCAAGTTTCTCTGCCTCAGCCTTTACCCTCAAAAGGGAGAAGAGAAAACCATCTGTGCATCTATCTGCTTCACCCTCTGTCCCAAAGCCACATGAAGTCACATTTGATATACTCGGAGGGATACCTATCAGCATCATTTGTGCTGACATGGATGAGCAACATCAGATAATAGTCAGTAGGCTTGATGAGCGTCGTGATTCTTTCTTTGACAGCTTTCAGAAGACAATTCTCCATAACTGCCATATCCAAAGGTGTAGGGCATCCAGGAGAACCAGCCAATTGCCTGGAACTTGAGAAGGGGTATCAGCAGACTGGTCTCAACTAAGGGAAGGCCGTTGCCACCTCCCAGAAACAGTAAGATTGAGCCTTCCTCCTTTTGCTTAGAGGGGCGCTCCTGCAAATCCTTGATGCTATGGGCACTGTGTCTCAGAGGACCTCAATGCTGATGTTTATGTTTATTTTAATTTGCTATACTGCCCTTCATTAGTAACATCAGAGCGGTGTACAATCAATAAAAACAAAGTGAAAAAAAAGAAATGAAATAGTTACAATTTTGGTTGGGGAGGAGGCCTCTGAAAACAAAGGACAGTAGTTGTATTCATACTCTTGTCATTGAGTCATAAGAACAATAGATATGCCATACCAAACCAAGCTCCATCAAGCCCAGTATCCTGTTTCCAAAAGTGGCCAATCCAGCTCACAAGCACCCAGCAGTTTCCCCAGAAGACACAAGTTCCACAATGCTTGTATTGGGACAAGCAGTGGATTTCCTGGGTCCTCTTTAAAAGTGGTTTATGGATATTTCCTCCAGGAACTTGTCCAAACCTGTTTTAAATCCAGCTACACTAACAGCTTTTACTACATCCTCCAGTAACGAATTCCAGAGTTTGATTATGCATTGCGTGAAAACGTTTTTCTCCTATTAGCCTTTGATTGAAGGATAAGGCGGTATAGAAAACTGGTAACATAAATAAAATAAATAAATAAAATTAATGGGTTACATTGTAGCTTCATTGCATGTCCCCTAATCTTTCTACTTTTTGATGGCATAAACAATCGATCTACGTTTACCCGTTCCATTCCATCCATTAATTTATAGACCTCTATCATATCTCCCCTCAGCCGTCTCTTTTCTAGGTTGAAGAGCCCTAACCTTTTAAGCCTCTCCTCATAGAGGTATCCTT
Source organism: Ichthyophis bannanicus (assembly GCA_033557465.1). Classification (NCBI taxonomy): domain Eukaryota; kingdom Metazoa; phylum Chordata; class Amphibia; order Gymnophiona; family Ichthyophiidae; genus Ichthyophis; species Ichthyophis bannanicus. Next base: position 113,728,263 of record CM066032.1, on the reverse strand, counting down.
CCATTCCCTTTACCATTTTGGTGGCTCTTCTCTGTACCTTTTCTAGTTCCTCTTTATCCTTTTTAAGATACGGCGATCAGAGTTGCACACAATATTCAAGAAGTGATCACCCCATGGAATGATACAGAGGCATTATAATGTCCTTTGTTTTATTCTCCATTCCTTTCCTTATGATTCCTAGCATTCTATTTGCTTTAATGGCCTTTGTTGCACACTGGGCGGAGGGTTTCAAATGTTATCCACAATGATGCCTAAAACCTTTTCCAGGGTGGTGGTTCCTAATGTGGAACCTTGCATCATGTAACCGTAGTTTGGGTTGTTCTTTCCTAGGTGCATAACTTTGCACTTGTCTACATTCAATTTCATCTGCCATGTGGATGCCCAGTCTCCCAATTTATCAAGGTCCTCTTGCAATTTTTTACAATCCTCTTGCATTTTAACAACTTTGAATAATTTGGTGTCATCTGCAAATTTGATCACCTTAATCAAATTATTCCCATTTCCAGGTCATTTATAAATATGTTAAAAAGCAGCGAGCCCAGCACAGATCCCTGGGGTACTCCAGTTTATCAAGATCCTCTTGCAATTTTTTACAATCCTCTTGGGTTTTAACAACTTGAATAATTTTCTGTCATCTGCAAATTTTATTACCTAACTTGTTATTCCCATTTCCATTCACAGCCCCCTCCCCCTGAAATCCAGCCCCAACCTTTCAAGAGTCCCTATATGTTTGTTCAAAATAAAAATTTTTTAATGTAGATTTAAATTTGGGGGCTTGTTTAGAAAGCCGCGGTAGCGGTTTCCGATTGTTATCGGAGCCGCAGCCCCCGTGGCTCCTATAACGATCGGAAACCGCTACCGTGGCTTTCTAAACAAGCCCCTTGGTATATGATGATTCCAGCCTAATATCATGGGGTAAAGAATTCCGCATGGCGGAAGCCAAGTTAAGAAGACAGCTGGCCGAGAGATGTCAAGATGAGCCCTAGAAGTAGAAGGCAATACTAACCTATTCTGTTAGAGCGAATGAAGAGTCCAAGATGTAACATATGTTATTAACAGATCGGAAAGCTCTCAAGGGAGACCCACATAAAAAAATTTATGGACTAGAGTCAAAATTTTATGCTTTATCTTATAATAAACAGGTAAAGAGTAATTACTCACCTGTAACAGGTGATCTTCAGGAACAGCAGGAATCAGTCTTCACATATGGGTGAATATCACTGATGGAGTCCACGCGGGAACGCTCCCCAGCGTCCAATAGGAAAGCCTTTGGGAGCATTCCACTGTGCCTGCATGCCTGCCTTCCATCTTCCCAACTCCTCTCCTCAGTTGACTTTGTAGCTGAGAAGAAGAGCAAACTAAAGCAACCCTACAACTCCTAGGAGAGGAAGCCAGGTTGTGAAGACTGATTCCTGCTGTTCCTGGAGATCACCTGTTACAGGTGAGTAACTACGCTATCTCCAAGAACAAGCAGGAATACAGTCTTTACATATGGGACTCACTAGCCCCCAGGTACCAGGCTGGTATGGGGGGGGGGGAAAGCAGTGCGATCCCTGAGGTAAAAACCCTGTAGCCAAAGGGTCTGGAAGAGTGGTAGGCCATTGGACTCTATTCCAGAAAGAGGTACTCCCCCTCTTTCTAGCATCATGTAGAAGTCCGGGATGGAGGGTAGGAGATGAATTTAAGTTCCAAAGAGGTGCTGGAGTACAGTGTCTAAGAGTGCTCTGATCAACTCCAGTCGTTGGGTTGGAGTGAGGTGAGATTTTGGGAAGTTTATGACAAATCTCAGGTGTTGGAGCACCGTGATGGTGTGATGAAGGAGAATTGTACCTCCTGAGAGGAGTCTCCCCTGATCAGCCAGTCATCTAAGTAAGGGAAGATGAATACCCCTAAGGTACGTAGGTAGGCAGCAACTACTGCCATGCATTTGGTGAAGATCCTTGGGGCAGAGGCTAGACCGAAGGGAAGAAACCGGTATTGATAATGGTTTCCTTGAAACATAAAGCACAGATACTGTCTGTGCAAGGGATGGATCAGTAAATGCATGTACGTCTCTTTTAGCTCTAGAGAACATAGACAATTGTGTCTCTGGAGGTAAGGTAGAAGAGTTCCTAGTGAAATAATTTTGAAATTTTCTCAGACCATGAACTTGTTTAGGTCTCTGAGATCCAAGATGGGCCTGAATCTTCCTGTTTTCTTTGGAATGAGAAAATATGGAAAGTAGAAGCCCATCCTTTCTTGAGTAGGAGGAACTTTTTCTATGGCACCCTGGGACAACAGGGTGGTGGTCACCTCTTCTTTTAAGAGAGTGCTTTGAAGGGGTTGTGTGGGATAATCCCCTGTGAAGCCAGTGTGGGGTAAGGTTTTGAAGTGAAGCTGATAACCCCTTTGGACAATCTGAATTGTCCACTGCTCTGATGTTATGACATGCCACCTGTGGGCATAGTGACAAAGTCTGCCTGCTATGTGGAGGGGCTGTGGTCCTCCAGGGGCAGATTGGCAATGTTCTCTAGGAAAGAGTCAAAAACCAGGTGCAGGTTGTGCCTGGGCAGCTGGTTGAGAATTAGGAGCCTTGGGCTTCCTTGGTTGGCAAGGGCTCTGCTGAGGATGCTGAGGCTGATAGGTAGGAAAGTGGGTAAGAAGGATAGTATCTCTTTTTAGAATAGAAAGACTTATTGGAAGGAGCCTTCCTCTTGGATGGGTCAGCTGTCTTCCTGGACAGGCGTTTTAGGGTGAGATCATCTGTCTCAATCTCTCCTGTTTTTTCCCTCCAGTCCTTACCAAAAAGGTTTTTCTCAGTACATGGGATATTGGCCAGTTTATCCTGGACCCATTGCTCGAGATCTGATGCCTGTAACCAGGCCATTCTGAGAGCCCCAGTGCAAATGTCTGCTTGTTGATTTGAAAGCATCAAAAGAGGCTCTGGTAAGAAACTTGGAAGTATTTTGGCCTTGCTTGATGAGTGTCTGAATGCACTCCGTGAATCCTCAGGAAACAGAAGGGTGAAAGTCTCCAGATCCCTGGTGACATCCTTCAGAAACATGCCCATGTACAGCATGTATGAGTTTATTCTGGAGGCCAACATGCAAGCTTAGAAACATCGACGCCCAAAGGCATCGAGTGTTCTCAAGTCCCTGCCCGGAGATATGGATGAATGGTTCTTTGAGCTCTTTATTTGGCGCATCGCCAATTCCACCACCATTGAATGGTGGGGGATCTGAGTTTTTTGGAATCCTGGGCATCCCGGTACTCAGTACATGATATCGAGCCTCTTGCTGACACACGTAACCGTGAGTGGAGCCTCCCACATGCAGATCTTAAGATCCTGCAGGATATGATGCACAGGTAAGATAGCTGCCTCCTTAGGTTTGGGAGGGTATTTGGAATATCTCCAATTCCTCTGTCCTCGGTTCCTTTTCCAAGGTTACCATGATAGAAAGTCCCGCTGCCATGTCATGTATGAATTCCTGAAAAGACATATCTTCTGGTGGGGACCAACACTATTCCTGAGGTGACAAAGGGTCTGATGGGATGTCTGGGAATTCTAGGGAATTGAGTGAATCTTCATCAGATTCTGAAGAACTGGAATCAGAGTCTGGCAATAAGTCGAAGTATCAGTGGTCTTGGGTTTGTCCTCGATGCTTCTTGGACATTGAGAGTCGATGCCGATACCAATGCTTGGAGGTATCAGAATTGAGAGCCATGGCAGTTTGAGACTGTTGGGTATTGGGGGTCGGTTCCATTCAGGTATTGGCCTCGGTGGTTCTGACGATGTCCGTTCGAGGGGCAGCATCGGGGCCAATACCGCTGGCAGTATGCTTGGTGTGGACACCTGCAATCCTAGAGCTCTCGATCTTATCGGTACCAAGGCTGCCAGGAGTGTGGCCAAACTCCTCTCGAGAGCCAGCATGTGCTGGTCCAGGGAGATAGCCGGTATGGGTGGAGTCACCTACGGGGCTTTCAGCCACCGTCCCAGAACATGGAACCAGTAGCTCTCCAGAGATCCATTCCTTGAGAGCATTCCGGAGCCTCTCCTGTGCTTTGGAGGACAGATCCTCCTGCTGGGGCTGTTTGGCTGGCTGGTCTGCATCACAAGCACCCCTGGTGGAGTCACAATGCTTATGCTGGGACTTCTGTTTGGTTTTGGTATCAGTCTGCAATGCCGATGCTGATGACCTGGGAGTGGCCAGAGACTTCAACTTACTTTTATGTTTGGACTCTGAAGATACCTGAGACCCATGTGAGGAAGTTGATGCCCTTGAAGTGGAAGCCACTGAAACCAAGTCCGAGGTGAATGATCCGTACCTGTTGACTTGGTTCTTTAGTCCTCTCTTTGTCATTTGTTGATACAAAGGACAAGATTGGGTTGATGGTCAGGGCCCAAACATTTGAGACACCAGTCATGTTTATCAGTGACTGATATGGTACTGGCACACTTGGCACATTTTTTGAAGCCACTAGTTGGCTTTTCCAATCCTTCAATAGTTGTCCTCAAGGTTGAAGAGAAGGCTATGGAGGCTTAGAGGCCTAGTTTAGTGGTGAAACCTGCGTAAAAATGTAGAGAAAAAACTATAGAAATAAAAACAAAAATAAAAGAGAATTCTCAGGGCTAGTGTTGGAATCGACAGAACCAGTGGTGACAGGAAGACAGAAGCACGATGTTCCACAAAACGAGGAAGTTTTTCAGTGGTGATAGGATTGTACGTCCTGCTGGATCAGCAGAAAATGAAGAACTGGGGAAAGCAGGAAGGCAGGTGCAGTGGAGTGCTCCCAAAGGCTTTCCTATTGGATGCTGGGGAGTGTTACTGTGCGGGATCTGTCGGTGATGTTCGCCCATATGTGAAGACTGCATTCCTGCTTGTTTCTGGAGATCTTACAAAAGTAGTGTGACATGGTTAAAGAATGGGTTACTATCTTATGACCATTGGTTGGATAGTCTGAAGTTTCTTAAGGGAGGACCAAGGCAGCCCGCAGTACAGGGAATTGCAGTACATGGAGTTACAGTAAGCAAGTTGGTTGATGACCAGGGCGTGGATTAGAGTAAGCAGTGCAGGCTTATCAAAGAAAGAGAAGATGGACCATCTCTGCCCAATGTTCCTTATCCCAAACTCTTCGATGCCAATGAACATTAAGCTGAATTCTTCCACAACCTTAGGTGAACATCGATAGAAGACCAATGTCCAGGTGACCTATAAGTGCTTGGCTCCAAGTGGGCTGGAGGACTCCTTGATATCGGTGCACTGTCAGTGTCCAGACTGATGCTGCCGATGCCAACGGATTGGACTTAGAAGTGCCAAAAAGCTTGTCATGCTGTTTCTCTTGATCCCTCAGCCCTCTTTTTGTCATCTGTAAACATAAATTACAAGAATAGGGCTTATGATCAGGTCCCAAGCACTGGAGGCACCATTTATGTGTATCCATAACGGATATGGTCCTCGCGCACTTGGAACACTTCTTAAACCTGCTGGCGAGTTTCTGAGGTAGGCTGTCTGGAAAAACAGCTGCAGCAAAATGAAACAGTTCAGTTTGGAAAAAATGAATCACCTGACTGGAATGTCAAGCCTAAGGGGACTGAGGTGTCACAAAAAAGAAAGGAAACTTTAAATGGTCGTAAATCCTATCGATGACAGGAATGGAAAAACACTGTGATGGCAAGTAGCAATGAAAATATAGCTTAATAGCCAAAAAATGTCAGAAATAAGACCAATAGAACCTGTAGAATATTGGTACTTACATGCTGATAAAAAAAACATGTCCATGGGGCTCCATGGAAAGAAACGGACTGAGGCTAAGATGGCATGCGCAGGTGTGGTAGAGCTTCCAAAACTTCTAGAAAGAGTTGTGAATGCTTCCATGTGGGGCCCCATCGGATGACTTTTTTTCTGCTTGTTCACAAATAATGGAGGATTTCCAATTCTTCTGCCCTAATTTCCTCCTCTGTCTCCAAAGAAAATGGTATGGGCTTTTGCCAAATCCCTTACAAAATCCTTGAATGTCATATCCTCAGAAGGAGATTTACATCTCTCCTGAGGAGAAGAATCAGAGAGGAGCTCTGGCGATCTATCCTTTGATAATCTATCAGACTCCTCATTTGTGATTCAGTCTTCTGAATCAGACTCAGAGAGGAAATTGAAGTACTTCCGAGCCTCTGCCTCATCGACTCTCCTTTCTCTTGGGGACCTGGAGATCCTTTGAGAGTATTGATGTACCAATGATTTCCTAGGCACTGGAGGTGCATTGTTCCCCGATGTGCTGAGAGTGATATCAGATGGTCAAGCATCAACATTAGGGCCCTTCGATGCCCCAATCTTAATGTCTCTCCTGCAGGCAAGATGCGCTCTTTGAGAATGGGTTTAATGCCCTTAGGCAGTATGGCAGCATTCATCAAGGCTTTGACATGCCGTGTGGTGAAAAGCATTGTGATTCTCTCCTTTACAGCCTTCAGGAGGTGATTCTCCAAACCTTCCATTTCCAAAGGCACAGGGTGCACAGCAGAATCAGCTGATGTTCCTGGAACGTCGTAGGCATGCACCGAAGGAGCGCACCTAAGGAGCACGACGTGCTCCTTAGGTGCGCTCCTTGGGACCGCTCCGGCCGCGCAGGCCGCACGAGCTGCGCCGGCTCTGTTGCTGCCTGGTTTATCCTCCTAATTATCCTATTGATCACTTTTGGGCTTTTCGAATATCCTGCCCTTCTTCTCTCGGCCTGTCCCTCGTTCCTATCTACCGGTTTGCTGTTTGGTCCGCTCCAGGTGAGTTTCCTCGCCTCTCATGTTTCTGCTCCTTCTCTGGCTGCTTCTTTTCCCTCCCTCCTGATGACCCATATACCCGTTATTTGGGGGCACCGTCCTGCTCTGCCCACACTCACACGCTCACGATGCCCGAATCTTCTCCTTTCCTGTCACACTACCACCAACGTTTCCCACGTCTCATCTCCCGATCTCACTTCACCCCCTCTGCAGTTCGGGCTCCTCAACTGCAGATCACTTAGGAATAAGACTCTCCTTATCCAGGACCTTATTGTGCAATCTTCCCTAGATCTTTTTCTTCTCACCGAGACCTGGGTGAAGGACGGGGAGGATGCCCTCCTTGCCCGTTGCCTTCCTCCCGGCTTCTCCGCGGTTTCAGTTTCTCGACACGGCCGCTCTGGAGGCGGCGTGGCCGCCATTCTGCACCCTGCTCTTTCTTTCACGCAACTATTCTCCCCATTACTTCACTACCCTGAAGCTCTACTTCTTCGCCTCCATTCGTCTTCCCCGCTGCACATCCTCCTTATTTATGCCCCACCAGCCCTGCGCTCCGACCTCTGGGATTCCCTACTTCTTACTATTTCTGACTTGACTCTTGCTTTTCCTCAGCTGCTTATTGCAGGAGACTTCAATCTACATATGGATTCTCCTACCTCTTCAAGGGATCAGGCTTTTGCTTCTCTCCTCGATGATATTTCCCTGTCTCAACATGTCTTTTTTTCCTACCCATATGGCTGGCCACACCCTTGACCTCCTTCTAACCCCTCTCTCCTCCTCTCTACGTTTGTCTGACCTCTCCTCATTCCCCCTTCCTTGGTCAGACCACCATTGTCTGCTTTTCTCCTGTCTGCTCCCCAAGCCTCCCTTGCATCCGTCCGTCTTACTATCATCTTCTCAACATCTTTCTCGCCGCATTACCCCTTCTACCGTTCAACAATTTCCTTCTGCTCCCTCTCTTCTCCCCACCGACTTCTCCTCTCACTCCCCTGATTCCCAAGCCGCCCTCTGGTTCTCTACCTTGTCTGATGCACTTAATGAACTGGCTCCTCTTCAACCTCACCCCCCAAAGTCTCGCCCTTCTCAACCTTGGTACCACCCCGGCCTCAGATTGCTCCGCACTCAGCTACGTAGAGCCGAGCGCCTATGGCGCAAGACTCCCTCTCCAACCACACTTTCATCTTTTAAGGCCCATCATTCCCACTACCGCTCTCAGGTGCACTCAGCCAAAAGGAATTATTTCTCCACTGCTATTTCGACTGCTCCTAATCAGACCCGACACCTCTATAACACGCTCCGCTCCCTCTCTTCCCTTCTTCCCTCTGCCTCTGCCTCCCCCGTTCACTCATCTCCTGCTCCGTCACTTCTAGCTACATTCTTTAGCGACAAAATTTCCAACCTCAGATCCTCCCTTCCCTCTTGTCCTCCCCCCATCCCCCCTCCCTCTCCCATCGTATCTCCTCCTCCATCCCCTGGCCATTCTCACACCTGGTCTTCCTTCCCCTCAATGACTTCAGCTGAACTTCATCAACTCATTTCCTCTTCTAATAAGACCTTTTGTTCACTTGACCCCATCCCTTCCTCTTGGCTATTAGACTCATCACTAGCACTCCTTCCTCCCCTTCTTTCTATGCTCAATTCCAGTCTCTCCTCCGGTATTTTTCCTCACCCCTGGAAACATGCTCTTATCCGTCCCATTCTCAAGAAACCTTCCCTTGACCCCATGGTTCCCTCCCATTACCGTCCAGTATCCAATCTTCCCTTTATCTCTAAACTTCTGGAAAAATTAGTATTTGCCCAACTTTCCCACCACTTGGACGATATCAACTTTCTTCACCCTCGACAATCTGGCTTTCGTCAGGGTCACAGTGTGGAAACTGTTCTTCTTGCTTTCACTAATGCTCTCCACGTTGCTCACGATCGTGGTGATATCTCGGTGGCGGTAGCACTTGATCTGTCTGCTGCCTTTGACCTTGTTGATCACTCCCTTCTTCTCACTCGTCTTCGGGAGGCGGGTCTCCGCAGCACGGTGCTTCACTGGTTCCACTCTTTTCTATCTTCACGGTCCTGCTCAGTCCTCTCTTCTTCCCCTTCTGTTCCTTCCTCTGACCCTTTTCCCCTGGTATGTGGTGTTCCCCAGGGTTCAGTACTTGCACCTCTTCTCTTTAACCTTTTCTTGGCCCCTCTCACCCTTCAGATTCAGCAAACCGGAACCAGCGCTTTTTATTATGCAGATGATATCGTTCTCCTACACCACACTTCTCCTTCTCATCCCGATCTTTCCCCACTTGATTCTTGTCTCTCTACTGTCGCCGATTGGTTGTCACAGAACTGCCTTCACCTTAATCTTACAAAGACTATCGCTATCTGGTTCTCCCGTGGTGGTCCTACCCCTTCCTTGGCCCCATCTTTCTCAGGCGCCTCTATTCCACTAGTCTCTTCTTTTCGTTACCTTGGTGTTCTCTTTGATTCTAATCTCTCTTTTCACGATCACATTTCTCATGTTACTAAGACCTCTTTTTTTTTCCTACGTCAAATTTGTGCTATTCGCCCCTTCCTCACCCCTTCAGCACTTGCTACACTACTCCTTTCTTTGGTTATGTCTCGTGTTGACTTTGCTAATTCTCTTTTTCTTGGTATTTCAAAATCTCAGCTTTATAGACTTCAGCGCATCCAGTACACTGCTGCCCGTATTGTCACCCACTCCGCCGCCCGTGATCACGTTTCACCTCTTCTCTCTCGCCTCCACTGGCTGCCTCTACCCTTTCGCTCCCAATACAAACTACTCACACTGGTACATCGGGTCTTTCACTCCAGCACACCACAATATCTAGCAGACTTTCTCACCTATCACACTCCCAGGCATACACCCCGCTCATTCCATCTCAACCGTCTCTCTCTCCCTCCACCCTCCCTTGCTCACTTACAGTCCACCCGCTCCTCTGCTTTCTTCTTCGCAGCTCCCGCCCTCTGGAACTCTCTTCCCCCCTCCCTCCACCTTGAACCCCATTTCCTCACCTTTAAGTGTAATCTAAAAACCCACCTTTTTTCCCTTGCTTTTGACCTTCCCTCCCCCTTCGCTTAACTCTACTCACTTTGGTCTATGTTGTGCTCTTCTCCCCCTCTTTCCTGTCCAGACATTGTAATTTCCTTTTCTTTTTCTTTTACTTATTATTTTATAACTGTGTATTATGCTTGTTTTTATGATTGTTTTGTTTTTATATTGTAAACCGCTCTGGTTCCCCTAAAAGGGCGGTATATCAAGCTGAATAAAACATAAACATAACATAATCTGAAGGGATTATCAGCAGGCTGGTCTCAGCTTAGCAAAGGCTGTTGCTGCCCCTTAGAAAACTGAGGCTCAGTCTTCCTCCTTTCTGGGAAGCTTGGAGGGTCATTCTTGAGAATCCTCTGTGCTCTTGGCACCATGCTTTGGAGGACTCAGATGTTGATAAACCAAGGCCTCTGCCCGATGTTCCACAACCTTGACCTTCAATGCCAAAGAAGACTAAGTCAAATCCTTCCTCATCCTTGGGAAAACATTGATGGATAACTGATGTTGAGGTGGTCTTTGGATGCTCGGCTGCAAATGGGCTCAATAACCTGATGCTGATATACCACCAGCATATGGTGCAGCCCTGGAAGCTATCAAGACAGATGCCGCCGATGTTGATGGATCGGACTTAGAAGTACCAAAAATCTTGTTGCACTGTTTCTCTCAACTTTTGAGCCCTTGCTTTGTCATTTGCAGAGAGAAATTAAAAGAAGAGGGATTGTGATCGGGTCCCAATCACTGGAGGTACCATTTATGCATTTCTGTTATAGATATGGCCCTCAGTCACTTCAAACAATCCTTAGACCCTGAAGGTTTTGGGACATGTTGTCTGGAAAAATAACTGCAATGAAATCAAACAGCTCAATTTTGAAAAATAAACTCAGCTAAACACCAAGTGCCAAAGGGGGCTGAGGTGTTACAAAAAATGAAGGAAACGTTAAAGTGCTCAAAAATCCTAACAAAGAAGACTATGGGGAGAGAAATAGAGAACTATGATGGCAGGAAAAATGACAAAAAGCAGTGAAAATATGCCAGAAAGACACCGTACTCACAAGCATGTAGCTAAACATATCCATGAGGTTTCGTGGAAACAGACTGAGGGTAAGATGGCACCACAGCGGCAGGTAGGAAGGTTTGCAGAGACATGGTAGAATGTCCAAAAGCTTCTAGAACAGCTGGAAATGCTCTGGCATAGGATTCCATCGAATTACATCACCCATATGTGAGGATTTGGACTAGGTGCAAGGAGCTCTTTGCTCTCAGGGAACGAGTCCGTTCTCTAGAAGCTAGAGTAGCAGACTTGGAAAACATAAGAAAGACAGAGAGGTACATAGACGAGACCTACAGGGATATAGTCCTGAAGTCCCACCTCCAGTCTGGCAGCATCCCTGTTGCCATGGAGGAGAGAGGTCACGTGACAGGAGAGCATCACCCTGGTGTGGCAGGAAGTGATCCTGTAACTAGGACCTGTCCTCCAAGTGATGTAAAACCCTCTCACACCGAGGAAGTTTCTCCAGGGCCATGTGCCCATGAGGGAAGGGTTAGGACAGCTGTTATAGTTGGTGATTCGATCATTAGGCATGTAGATAGCTGGGTGGCTGGTGGATGTGAGGATCGCCTGGTAACATGCCTGCCTAAATAAGGTCTTAGATAGTGCTGAGGAGGAGTCTGCAGTCTTGGTACATGTCGGTACCAATGACATAAGAAAATGTGGTAGGAAGGTTCTGGAGGCTAAATTTAGGCTTTTAGGTAGGAAGTTGAAATCCAGAACTTCCAGGGTAGTGTTCTCTGAAATGCTTCCCGTTCCACATGCAGGACCCAAAAGGCAGGCAGAGCTCTGGAGTCTCAATGCGTGGATGAGACAATGGTGCAGAGATGAGGGTTTTGGATTTGTTAGGAACTGGGGAACATTCTGGGGAAAGGAGGGGCTCTTCCGAAGGGATGGGGTTCACCTTAACTGAGATGGAACCAGGCTGCTGGCATTAATCTTTAAAAAGGAGATAGAGCAGCTTTAAAACTAGATAATAGGGGAAAGCCGACAGTCACCCAAGAGCGGATGGTTCGGAAGAATGCATCCTTGAAGTATACTACCAAAAGCAGAGAGGTTCCAAAAAAGAGTAAAGTAGCCAAAATGCCCTCGAGTATGGAGCAGACAGAGCTTATAGATCCCAAATTACCCATGTCTACCAATAGCCAAATTAATATGAATAAAATACAGTCTCTAAAATGCTTGTATGCAAATGCTAGAAGTCTAAAAAATAAGATGGGAGAGTTAAAATATATAGCACTAAATAAAAGGTTAGATATGATTGGAATATCAGAGACATGGTGGAAGGAGGACAACCAGTGGGACACTGTGATACCTGGGTACAAACTATATCGTAATGATAGAGCTGATCAAATTGATGGAGGGGTTGTGCTCTATGTTAGAAAGGGCATTGAGTCAGAAAGGATTAAGTTTTGCAGAAAACAAAATTTGCTGTAGAATCTCTATGGATTGAAATTCCAAGTAAAAAGATGGCAGTGGTGGTGTACTATCGACTGCCTGGCCAGAATGAACAAATGGATGATGAAATACTCAAAGAAATCAAGGAAGCTAACAAAAGTTACAGCACAGTAATAATAATGGGTGATTTCAATTACCCCGGTATCGACTGGGTCAGTGTCATGGCAGGACATGCTAGGGAGATAAAGTTCCTAGATGAAATAAATGACTGCTTCTTGGAGCAGCTGGTTCATGAACCGACCAGAGCAGAAGCCATATTAGACCTAGTCCTTAGTGGAACACCAGATCTAGTGCAAGAGATAAGGGTGTTGGGGCCACTTGGCAATAGTGATCATAGCATGATCGCCTTTGATTTAATTAGTGGAGGAGGGATAGTAAGGAAATCCACAGTACTACCTTTTAACTTTTGAAAGGGAGACTATGATAAAATGAGGAAAACAGTTAAGAAAAAACTAAAAGGAGCAGTTGCAAAGGTTAAAGACTTACATCAAGCTTGGGTGTTGTTGAAAAATACTATCTTGGAAGCCCAGACCAGCTGTTTTCCACGCTTTAAGAAAAGTGGAAGGAAGTCCAAAAAACTGCCAGCATGGTTTAAAGGTGAGGTCAGAGAGGCTGTTGTTGCCAAAAAAGCATTTTTCAGGAAATGGAAAAAAGAGCCAAATGACGAAACCTGGAAACAGCACAAGCACTGGCAAGTCAAATGCAAGGCATTGATAAGGCAGGCAAAGGGATAATTTGAGAAGAAGCCTGCTGCGGAAGCAAAAACGTGAAATAAAGACTTTTTCAAGTATATTCGTAGCAAAAAACCTGTGAGAGAGTCAGTTGGTCCATTAGATGATAGAGGGGTTAAAGGGGCACTAAGAGGCGACAAGGCGATAGCGGAGAGACTGAATGAATTCTTTGCTTCGGTCTTTACTGAGGAAGATGTAGGGATGTTACCCATGACTGAAGTGGTATTTAAAGGTGCGGAAGAATTGAAGGAAAAATCGATACATCGGGAAGATGTCTTACAACTATTAGATAAACTGAAGAGTAGCAAATCACCTGGGCCGGATGGTATACATCCAAGGGTGTTGAAAGAACTGAAATATGAGATTGCAGACCTGCTATCAGTAATCTGTGAACTATCATTAAAATCATCTCTAATACCTGAAGATTGGAGGATCGCCAATGTAACACCAATTTTTAAAAAGGGTTCCAGGGGTGATCCGGGAAACTACAGACCGGTGAGCCTGACATCAGTACAGGGAAAAATGGTAGAAACCATCATAAATAATAAAATTACTCAGCATGTAGATAGTCACAACCTAATGGGAGACAGCCAACATGGCTTTAGACAAGGAAGATCTTGTCTTACTAATCTGTTATGTTTTTTTGAAGGAGTGAATAAACAGGTGGACAAAGGTGAGTCGGTTGATATTGTGTATCTGGACTTTCAGAAAGCCTTTGAGAAGGTCCCTCATCAGAGACTTTTGGCAAAACTAAAGAGTCATGGGATAGGAGGCAGTGTACTATTGTGGATCAGGAACGGGTTAAAAGATAGAAAGCAGAGGGTAGGGCTAAATGGCCAATTTTCCCAATGGAGAAAGGTGAATAGTGGTGTACCCCAGGGATCTGTGCTGGGTCCGCTGCTTTTTGACATATTCATAAATGACCTGGAAAGTGGAATAACGAGTGAGGTGATCAAATTTGCAGATGACACAAAACTATTTAAAGTTGTTAAAACCCAAGAGGATTGTGAAAAATTGCAAGAGGATCTTGATAAATTGGAAGACTGGGCATCAAAATGGCAGGTGAAATTTAATGTGGACAAGTCCAAGGTTATGCACCTAGGAAAGAACAACCCAAACTATGGTTACACGATGCAAGGTTCCACATTAGGAACCACCACCCAGGAAAAAGATTTAGGCGTCATTGTGGATACCATGTTAAAACCCTCGGCCCAGTGTGCAGCGGTGGCCAAGAGAGCAAATAGAATGCTAGGTATGATAAGGAAAGGAATGGAAAATAAAACAAAAGATATTATAATGCCTCTATATCGTTCCATGGTGAGACCGCACCTTGAATATTGTGTGCAATTCTGGTCGCCGTATCTTAAAAAGGATATAGCGATTTTAGAAAAGGTTCAGAGAAGAGCCACCAAAATGGTAAAGGGGATGGAAGGATACTCCTATGAAGAAAGGCTAAAAAGGTTAGGGCTCTTTAAACTGGAAAAGAGACGGCTGAGGGGAGATATGATAGAAGTCTATAAGTTAATGAACGGAGTGGAACGGGTAAACGTAGATCGATTGTTTACGTTATCAGAATATAGAAAGACTAGGGGACATGCAATGAAGCTACAGGGTAAACTATTTAAGACTAATAAAAGAAAATATTTTTTCACTCAACGTGTAATCAAACTCTGGAATTTGTTACCGGAGGATGTAGTAAAGGCTGTTAGTGTAGCTGGGTTTAAAAAAGGTTTGGACAAGTTCCTGGAGGAAAGGTCCATAAAGCATTATTAAGAAGTGACTGAAGATATCAATGCTTGACCCAGTACAAGCATTGTGGAACTTGTGTCTCTTGGGGAAACTACTAGGTACATATGACCTAGATTGGCCACTTTTGGAAACAGAATACTGGGCTTGATGGACCTTGGTCTGACCCAGTATGGCATATCTTATGTTCTTATGACACTAGAAATCAAAGAATGTCCTTTGTCCATAAAGGTTCCAGTAATAAACAGGTAAAACCAATTGTTAATATCTTCACAATTAGTTGTAAGGGTTAAAGGGAGGAATTCAATTCATTCCAGGGCAAAGCAATTTAAACAAGACTTCTTCTTATTTACAAGGTCACTATGGATTCTAGGCTAGAAGCCAGACACAAACTACAATCCATAGCTTCTTCCTGAGGAATGGGAATAGTGTTTGCATCTTCTATTTCCATAAATTCCGCTTCACTACTTTCCCCCTCAGAGCACACGCTGTCCCTGGCAGTTACAGGTTTATATGGACTGTCTCTGGTATCTTGCCTCCAATAAGACTGCTTTAAAGTCTTCTGGTAATTCTTCAAAGCACTCTGGTTTCTTTCCTCTACTTACCAAGTGAGTTTTAGTTTTAGCAGTGCTTTTAGAAGTTAAACCTTCTTTAGCAGGAATAAAACTTTCATACCTTGAGTTTCTGTAGCTTGCAGCTCTGGAGCCTTCTCTCTCGTGCACGTCTCTGTGACAACAGGTTTTCTGTCGGTAGCTTCTGGGCAGTGCTGGACTTCCTGAAAGCTTAGTAAAACCTGGTGCGGATTCTCCAGCTCTATGCTTCAGTGACAAAGTAGCTTTGTTAAAAACTCCTTTCCCTTGGGTACCTGGTAAAGCTTGTTCAGCATACTCCAATGCCTGCAGGCTTTCCTCCAAGCCTGGGTCTCTGGCTCTCTGTATATGTCTTTCAGCTTTGGACTCAGGAACGTTGCTTAAGCAGGGCGTGGCATACCCTCCAGCCTGACTGCTTTCCTTAACAGACTCCCTCTGAACAGCGGCTCTCGTAGCTTGGCCCCTCTGAACTCTACCTATGTGAAGTCTGTCCTTTTGGGCTTGCTCAAGGAGGATTCCTTCCTTCAGGTCTCTCCTTCCTTCTTCAGCCGTAATCCTTGTTCCTTCTCCTTCTGCTGTTCTTCCTGCTGCTTCTGCTGTGCTAGCATTAAACTTCCGTTTATAAAGGGATCTTCCCTTTGAATCTCCCGGGCTCATTTCCAGGTGCAACTGGTTAGCTCTCCTAGCCTCATTAGCTTCTGTAGGATCACTCCTGCCCCCTCTAGCTGTGCTTTGAGGTAATTGCACACCTAGAGCTCTGTGAAAAACAGAGTTTCTTTTCAACTCTGCATCTTTATTGGTACCAGCCTCATGACAGTACTTATGCAGCTGACACTGCCTACCAACCCCAATACCTATTGACAAAGCAGACTCACAGGAAAAACAAATAAGTAGTTAAACATGCAACAAACACTATACACCTAAATAAACTAGCACCCCCTCCACCACATGGGAAGGATACCCCATCCCCCCTTCAGGATGAGGAGGTCTACCTGTTGTGCCTGAAGCGCCCCAGCAACTCTAACCAGCGGGGAGCAAGAGACCGACAGTCCTTCCAGTTCACCCCGCCTCCCACAATGTCGATGGCACCCCACTCTCCGGCTCCCCCTGGCCATGTCCTCCACCAAGGGAAGCAGCTTCAGGACTGAGGTGTTGTTCAATCAACACAGAAAGCACTCAGGGAGGTTTCCAGGACTGGACTGAAGTTCCTCAAGGAACAACAATTAGCAGGTAAGTCTAATTTCTCCTTCCTTATCATCCCTCCAGTCCAGTCCCGTACCTCTGGGATGTATCAGAGCAGTTAAACTAACTGGAGGGAACCGCACAACTGGCCTGAAGCACTGCTGATCCAAAACGAGTGTCCCCCGCCACCTGGACATCCAGGTGATAAAGCTTAGAGAAAGTATGAAGCAACAACCACGTTGCCGCCCTACAAATCTTCACTGGTGGAACCAAACTATACTCGGCCCACAAGTTCACCTGAGCCCTCGTGGAATGCACCCATAACCCTGCCAGCACCATTTTACCCTTCAAAATGCATGATTGCCTCCCTGACCCACCTGAAAATGGTGGCCTTTGCTGCCTCCTCACCTCTGCGCGGCCCTCCAAACAGAACAGACGATCCATATTCCAAAAGGATGATGTACTCTTCAAATACCTTTGCAGGACTCTTCTAGCGTCCAGGCAGCGCAGCTGTGGAGAGGCAGGACCCCCATCCACGTTCGCTAGAGCAGGTAATGAAACTACCTGGTTCACATGAAATTTTGACACCACCTTGGGCAAAAACGAAGGTACCGGGCGAAAGAGCACCTTCCCCCTGGAGAAGGAAAGAAATGGCTCCTAGCACGATAGGGCCTGAAGTTCCGAAATCCTGCAAGCTGAGCAAATCGCCACTAGGAAGACAATTTTCAGAGTCAAATCCTTCAGACAAGTTTGACTCAATGGCACTGTTCCCTCTAAGCTGTGCGCGTGTGCGCGCGCACACACCTCGCCGAGCGAGCGCACACAACTTACAACAGAGCGCACAAAAATTCCAGAGTTCCTGGGTTTTCAAATTAAACCTTGAGTTTTTTTAAGGCCACCGATCTACTGGCATTCTGTAATTTCCGGGTAATTCCGTGACGTCACTTCCGAATCTCTGAGTCCTCCTCACTCCTCTCACATGACACAGGCTAAAGAGGGAAATAAAAGGGAGGGGCAGCCAGCTAGCCAGCAATGTTCCCTCTAATTTTCTGTAGGCTGTGTGCGCATAAAATATCAGCTGTGCAGCTTTTGAAGGAAGGTTAAATTTTTGTGCGCCACATAACGACACTCAGAGTTATATACTTTAAAATTTGACTACACGTCAGAATACAGTATGTACACCACATTGATTGCACTAGAAAATATTGTAGAACTTGTGAAACCGTAAATACACAACTTTTAAATTTTAAGACGTCTGTGCTGTTTTCTATCAGAATCAGAACTGTAATTTTTGTGCGCTCTGTTATAAAGTATGTGCGCTCGCTCGGCGAGGTGTGTGCACGCGCACACGCGCACAGCTTAGAGGGAACAGTGCTAGCCAGCCTCTCGCTGCTCTTGTGCCTGCCTGCTAGTGCCAGCCATGCGCCTCCTTTGATCCCTCCCTCAGCCAGCCTCCAGTGCCACGTGCGGAGAAGGTAGAGCAACACACCGCACCGGCGAAGAAGAGGAGACTGGTGCTCCGGGACTGCTGCCAGATTGTGTGGGGCTACGCGGGGATAGGCTATCGGCAGCGGAGCAGCTGAGTGAAACGGGGATGGTGGCGGCGCCGCGCGTGGTCTTACGTATCAGATTTTTTCGTCCAGACTGTTGTTTTATTAGCTGAACCGCGGTTTTCAAGCCATTTTTGTTTTTTATGCTAATCATTTTTGGCCAACTATTCCTATCACTGCATATAGTTTTCTGGCTTTTTTACCTTAAATACGCTCCATGAGTTCCTCTTTTCATGCCGATGCCTTTTGTTTCGATTGTAATAGTCCCGCCATTATTACAATGTTTTTTGATTGCATGGCGAAGGTTGCCTCGTCAGAAAAGTATTTGTCTATGTCAAACTGCTTTTCCATTTCTTCAATTTTTAACAATGCCCAATTACTATTGTTTCTCCCTTTTTTTCACAAATGAGACTCAAGAGGGGTCGCGGTTTTCAGACCGCGGCAATCACGGACATAATACCGAGTTTATATTGGCCAGTTAGCCTCATACGTTGTACCTTATATACGGTTCTTTACTTCTTCAATCTATCATAGCACTCATGTATTTATTTATTTATCTGTTATCGTTTTATTTATATGACTTAGGAGCGATCGTGATTTTTAGACAGTTGCACGCATGAACACTACACTTAGTGCATATGGTTTAGTCAGCCTTATACGATGCACCTCATATATGGTTTCTCACCTCTCTTATCCATTTATTTTGCAAATATCCATTATGTTTGGATGGTTGTACACTTGCAGATCGCTAATAAGTTTTATCCTTTTACTAATAGTCTTTCATATATTTTTATGAGTTTATATTGCAAAGGGTTACGTATGCATTTTTAGTGAACGTTTATCATCACAGCACCTATTAATTTATTGTACATTTATTTATTAAGAATGGATGATAACATATGAGCAGGCCACTACTAGTTTAATCTGTTTAATTAAGTTTTTTATTAATTTTTTTGTTATATTGTTTTAATGTATACCCATATACCTTTGAATGTTTTTTAAGTGGTTAGTGGTTCTCAATCCCACTAATATCGGTTACACTTAAATGTTTTGCAGAACTGGTTCACTGCTTTCCCTATTATTTATTGATCTTCTTTCCATCCAGCAATGTTTATCCTAATGCTGTTTTTATGTTTTTGTTTTCTACATACGTTTATTTACTATTCATAATTGTATGCATGTTTATTACATTTTAGGTTGGATAGACTTTTTCACCAGTCAATGTAGCTTTCTGGTCTCATTACTCCCAAATCTTTGTCTTGTTCTAGATGATAGGTAGCTAATGGATTTTTCTAGCCGAAATACATGAAAGAGAAAATAATTCAAAAAAGTGTAAAATCAAGTACTCTTTCTTTCAGTTCTTGTATTTCTATGGTTGCAGATTTTTGTTAACCATTGTTTTCCTCTATACTGAAAGTGAGTCCTCACACTGAACTCTGGGGGAGTCTATTGGTGGTTTTATTTTCACAAGAGTGGCTTTCATTGGCCACTACTTTCCATGTTCTGTCACATTTGTTTAGGGCGGAATGATAACTGTGGTGGGTGCCTTGGAGGAGGGGGGGGGGGGGGTGAATAGAGGTGAAGAAGGCTCGGTGGGACTGATGGAGATGGAAATCCATAGTTTTAAATTTAAGTCACTTTTCTGGATTTGTGTTAAACTGCTAATCCATGATGTAAGTAATACTGTGCCTTCTTTTTTACTATGTATTCGTTTTCTCTTTGTTACCACTATAACAATATTGTTATATTGCTTGCAGTTCCAACTTCCAAGCCCATCAGGCTTTGGATGAAATGCATCGGGGCATTTCTTTTGAATAATAAAGCACCTGCTGTGACCACACACACTTTTAAAATGTCGAAACCAATAGCAACGAGAGGTGCAAAACGTAAGAGATCGGCCAGAGCTTTTAAGTCTGAATGGCTTGAAGAAATTGTTGAAACGGAGACACCGAAATCTTGGGATAAAACGTGCGTTCAACTGCGTGAAATATTCACTTACGAAGAGGATGACGGAGTAGTCTATTTATACTGCCGAGATGCAAAAACCATCGGATAGTTTTCGAATGGCAAAATTTGGGATGATGTGTGGAAACTGGACTTTTTGAAACGACATCTGTCTAGTAAGACTCATACTGAAAGTGTTAAGAAACTAAGAGCTAAAAATCCAAATTTAAGAGGAGGATTATTTAACTTGTTGCTTGAGAGCACCGCTGAAAAAGAGAAAAGGCAAATTAGTAATGAACGGAAGCGTTCTACCCCAGAATAAATTAAAATTCTAATTGATAGTGTTTTGCTGGCTGTTCGGATGAATATTTCCATGCTCTCTGTTCAAGATATTAATGAACACATGTCCAAGTACATAACCATACCTGAAAGCTGGAGAAGCAAAAACTATTCATTTGAATTTCTTGAAATTATAAACATGAATGTCCAAGATAAGCTCATGGCAGATGTTGCATCAGCAGCATATCATACATTAACTATTGATGAAAGCACAGACATTTCTGTCAACAAATACTTAATACTGTACTTCAAATATCGGCCAGTAAATTCATGTCTGTATAAAACTTCATTTGATGGGATGCTACAGTTGGAAGCATGTGATGCTGCATCAATAGTCAGTGCACTCCGGGAATTCTATGGGAAATACAAGCTTGACCTTAACAAAATGGTCATGTTTACTTCGGATGGTGCCTCTGTCATGTCAGGCAGAATAAAACATTTCGCATTTAGTGCAGCAGCATTGTGTTGCCCATCGTGAAGGTTTGGGGATCTCTGAATCATGGAAGAAAGTAAAGTTGATGAAAGAAGTTGAAACTTTCATGAGAACTGTTTACACAACCTTTTGTCGATCTTCTACTAAAAGGTCACAATTTAAAGAATTAGCAGATGCTTCTGAATGCAAGTCAATTGCTTTTAGACCTCTGAACGAAGTGCGGTGGTTATCTAGACATTTTGCTCTTCAAGCAATTATTCGAAATTATGATCCATTATTAAAATACTTTGAAGAAGAGAAGGATAATGATCGCATTGCAAAGTACTGTTATAAAAAGCTAAACAGCCATCAATTCCATATAACACTGCAAATTTTGAATGATGTTTTATCTGAACTAGCTTCATTAACAATGGCATTTCAAAAACGTGGGCTAACACCACTGGAAGCATATCATCTTGCACAGGGTAAGCTGAACAAAATCCGAATGCAATACTTGGGTGACACAGTAAAATGGATTGATAATGTTAAAAAACTTCTCGACAAGATACCTGGAGACGTTTCAGTGGATACTGGTTCCACACTTACTTTCATTAATATGCTGTGTCTGCATTTAGGGGAAAGATTTCCTGAAAATGAAATTGAGGAATGGTCTGCTTTTGACTTGACAGCAATAGCACAGTGTGATTATGAATTTGGAATTGAAAACGTCCGATCACTCTGCTTAAAGTACAAACAATTTCTTATGGAGGAACATATTGTTGTTCAGCAGTACAATGACTTCAAGTTTTTAGTCGCAGAAAAAATCAAAAGCAAACTGATAAACAGTTTTCCGGATATGGTGACTTTGGCATTTCAGAATGCTCAGTTTGCAGATTTAGCGAACTTGATGGATATTGGTGGAACATTTTTGGCTTCTAGTGCAGATTGTGAGCGTGGTTTCAGCTTGATGAACAGTTTAAAAACCAAAATAAGGAATCGCTTACATTTAGAACATTTGGAAATGCTGATGCGTGTTAAGAGTCATCTTCAAGAAGGCGGATCAGTAGACCTTGATAAAATTTATTCAGACTGGGTACATTTGAAAGATCGAAGAGAAAAATTTTGAGAACAAACTCTTCTTCCATACATAAATTATTTACATGGAATAACAATGGCTTTCAATAAAAATTAACTGAAATAATACCACATTTGTGATTGTAATTATTAGAAATTTTCCGCTTCATTTAGTAATTGTCTATTTTCATTTAATTTGATTAAAATCAATGTGGTGTACATACTGTATTCTAATGTGTAGTCAAATTTTAAAGTATATAACTCCAAGTGCCGCTATGTGGCGCACAAAAAATTTAACCTTCCTTCAAAAGCCGCACAGCTGATATTTTATGCGCACACAGCCTTCAGAAAATTAGAGGGAACATTGCTCAATGGTTCATATGGCACCCCTGATAGTGCCATCAGCATCAGATTGAGATCCAAGGGTGGACCCACCATCTTCCCGGAGGGTGGAGATGGTTCACTGCCCTCAGAAATCTTCACGTATGGGTGCATACCCAGCGACACCCTGTGGACTTTTCCATGATAATAGGAAATCACCGCCAGCTGCATTTTCAAGGAACTGGCGGCTTAGCCCTTATCAAACCTGGATTTAAAAAAACGTCAAGACGTCCGGAACGGAGGCCGTGGAAGGATGCGCCTGCCTCTATCCACAACACAACTCAAAGATGCGCCACATGCGGATATACGCCAGGCTCATAGAGCTCCTGTGGGCCTGTAGCAAGGTCTTTATCACCGAGCCTGAATATCCTTTCTTCTTTAACTTTGCCCTTTCAAGAGCCATGCCATAAGCGAGAATTGATCCACCTGAGGCATGAAAAGCGGCCCCTGCTTTAAGAGATCCTTTTGAATTGGAAGCCACCACAGCTGAACTGCTAGTATTCGAACCGGGTCGGCATATCACGGGCGTCACGGCCAGTCCTGTGCCACCTGTAACAGGTGATCTCTGGGAACAGCAGGAATAAGTCTTCACATATGGGTATCGTCGGTACCAACAGAGCCTGTGCAGGAACGCTCCCCAGCGTCCAATAGGAAAGCTTTTGGGAGCATCCCAGAGTGCATGCGTGCTGCCTTCCCGCCTTTCCAACTCTCCCTCTTCAGTTGAGTTTATAGCTGAGACCAAAGGAGAGACGTAGACAAAGAGAGAGAGAGAGATAGAGACAACTTCTAGGGGAGGTGGGTGGGTTGTGAAGACTTATTCCTGCTGTTCCCGGAGATCACCTGTTACAGGTGAGTAACTACATTATCTCCAGGAACAAGCAGGAATGTAGTCTTCACATATGGGGACTCTTCAGCTGAGAGATGCCAGGGGGATGACCCAGCAAGCTGCGAACCCAAGGTGAGATAGGTCATGCTTCCTCCCATGGATCTCTGGCATTGAAACCCGGGATGGCGGGTAGGAGTTGTACTAAGTCTGAAAGAGATGCTGGAGCACAGCCTGGCCAAATGAGGCATCCTGACGGGAGTCCTTGTCTAAGCAATAGTGGGCTGTAAAGGTGTGTACCGAAGCCCAAGTGGCTGCTCTACAGATGTTATCAATGGACACAGAACGAAGATTAGCCATTGAGGCTGCCATTGTTCTCTCATTGTGAGTTGTGACATGGCCTTCGAGAGAAAGTCCCTTACTCTCATATGCAAAGGATATGCAATTTGCAATCCATCTAGAGAGAGTTCTTTTGGAAACTGGAAGTCCCAAATGACTAGAATCAAAAGCAACAAAAAGCTGCAGAAGATTTTCTATGTTGCTTAGTTCTTTGAAGGTAAAAAGCCAAGGCTCTTTTACAATCTAAAGTATGGAGATTCCTTTCTGCATTAGAGGCATGAGGCCTAGGGAAGAATACAGGAAGGTAAACTGCTTGGTTTAAATGAAAAGGCGAAACCACCTTTGGCATAAAGTGAGGATGAGTCCTAAGAACTACCTTATCATGGTGAACTCTTGTATACGGAGGATCTGCCACTAAAGCCTGTAACTCACTGATGCTTCTTGCAGAAGTGAGGGCAACTAGGAAGATGACCTTCCAGGAAAGAAACTTTAGAGCTGTAGTGGCTAAAGGCTCAAAGGGTGGTTTCATGAGCTGCCCGAGAACAAGATTCAGATCCCATGCCACTGGCGGTGGCTTAATGGGAGGTTTTGTTAAGAGTATACCTCTCATAAATCTCACTACGAGTGGATGAGAGGAAATAGGTTGTCCATCTAGATCAGTGGTTCTCAACCTTTTTTGTACCGTGACCCCTTTTACCATTGGTCAACTTGTGATGACCCCCAATGATAAAATCAAATGCGTCTCTCTTCCTTTACTGTTAACGCATTGTCACTGTAATCATTTGTTGAATTATTAATATATTATAGGCCTTTGCATTATGTTTTTATTTATAAAATTTACTTATTTAAACCACAATAATTAATCCCAATAACAAGTAACAATATTTGATTTCAAAATTATTATGATTTTGTAGTCAAATCACTAATATGAAATAAAATTATTTTTTCTACTTTTGTTGTCTGACCAATTTATTCTCTAATCATGCTGGTCCTAATCTGAGGCTTCTGCTTTCCTGTCTTCTCTTAGCTCTCTTTCTGTGGTCTATGGTCCATCTGCCATTTCTTATCTCTTCTTTTGTTTTCTTCACTTCTTTCCATCAGCCTATTTCCAGTCCCAGTAACCCTCCCCAGTATCAGCCCCTTTCCAGTCCTCACTCCCAGTACCTTCCAATGTCAACTTGCATTTCCATGACTGCCACTGGTGTCCATTCCCTTCCAGTCCCCCTCCTTCCCCACTGACCAGTCCCTTCTAGTACAAATACTATGGCAGCCCCTCTCAGATCCACTCCCTTCCAGTTCCATTCTCCCATCCCCTTTTATCAGCCCATTTGTAGCCTTAGCCCCCAGTTTTCTTCCAGGGCCAGCAGCTCTATCCTCCCCTCCCCACAATCAGCCCATTCCCAGTCAAAGCCCCCCAATCAGCTCACTTCCAGTGTTAGTCCCCCCTCAACCCCATTGCCAGTGCTAGCCTCCCCTAATCAGCCCAATGCCAGTCCTACCCCCCATCAGCTCATTACCAGTCCTAGCCTCCACTAATCAGCCCATTTCCAGTCATAGCCCCCCCAAACAGCTCATTTCCAATGCTAGCCTCCCATCAGTCCATTACCAGTCCTACCCCACCCCATCAGCCAATTACCAGTCCTAGCCTCCCCTAATCAGCTCATTTCCAGTGATAGTCCCCCCTCAACCCCACTAGCAGTGCTAGGCTCCCCTAATCAGCCCATTACCAGTCCTAGCCCACCCATCTGCCCATTACCAGTGCTAGCTCCCCCATCAGCCCATTATAATCCTAACCCGCACTCTCTCCCCCCTCTGTCCAGCATTTATCCCCTGTCTGTCCAGTATGCCCCCCTGTCTCTCCCCTTTGTCCATGTCAGACCCCCTCCTTCCCTCCCTCCATGTCAGCCCCCTCCCTCGATGTCAGTCCCCCTCTGTCCATGTCAGCCCCCCCCCCTCCCCATGTCTGCCTCCTTCTTCTGCAGATGCGGCTCCCTGTCTCTCTCTGTCCCTCTCCCTGGTAAACAACTTCCTTTGGAGGCGGGACAATGCTGCCTGGAGCCCGTCAAGAGACAGGAAGGCTCCGCAATGGTTTCACAGGCTCAGCCGCAGTTCCCTAAAAGGCAGGGAGCCCCGGCTGCATTAGAAGGGAGCCGGTGAGTTTGCCGCTGCCAAGAAGCGGAATCGGCAGTGGCAGCAACTTGTGTGCTTTTTAAAAATAATTTTTTTAACTTGGCTGAGTGAGGCAACCCCCGCTAAATCCTGTGGTGACCCCCATGGGGGTCGCGACCCACAGGTTGAGAACCGTTGATCTAGAGGTTTGCAAAAAGCAGCAATGGCACTAAGATGGACCCTTCTGAATTCGTTTTAAGACCAGAATCTGATAAATGGAGGAGATACTCCAGAAGCGATTCCACAGGCACTGTATGGGGGTTAAGTCCCCTTTGAGAACACCATAGAGAGAATCTCTTGCACTTAAAAGCATAGGATCACCTTGTGGAAGGTTTCCTGGAAGCCAGAAGGATATCCCTTACCTGTTGAGACAGGTTGATATCCAGGAATCCTAGGCTTTCAGTAACCAGGCCTTGAGGTTCAGGGACTTGGGATTCGGGTGCAACAGCGTCCCGTTCTCTTGGGAAAGAAGATCTGGAGCACATCCCAACTCCAGAGGTGTGGCTTGAGAGAGACGCAGAAGCAGAGGATACCACGTCTGCTGTGGTCAACGTGGAGCTATGAGTATCATAAGACCTCTGTCTCTCTGAAGCTTGAACAAATTTTTGCGAA
Organism: Ichthyophis bannanicus; assembly: GCA_033557465.1. Classification (NCBI taxonomy): domain Eukaryota; kingdom Metazoa; phylum Chordata; class Amphibia; order Gymnophiona; family Ichthyophiidae; genus Ichthyophis; species Ichthyophis bannanicus. The sequence continues at coordinate 113,702,065 of CM066032.1, read as the reverse complement.
TGAGGGGAATGGGTGGGAAGGCATAGAGGAAGTCCCGACCCCAGTGGAGAAGGAAAGCATCCCTTGCCTGAAAGTTTTGAGCCAGAATTCTGGAACAGAATCGGGGAAGTTTGGCATTCTGTGGACTTGCAAAGAGGTCTATATCTGGCGTTCCCCAGATTCGAAACACTCGAGCAAGTGGGTCTGAGTGCAGAGACCATTCGTGTGGCAGTAGTATTCCACTGAGTTTGTCTGCCCAAAGATTTTGAATGCCCGGAAGATATACCACTAGAAGGTGGATTTGAAGCTCTCTGGCGAGGGCCCACAGTCGCAAAGCTTCATTGCATAGCGACAGAGAGCCTATTCCATCCTGCTTGTTCAAACAGAACATGGCTACTTGATTGTCGGTCTGGACCAGAACTGTCTTGTAGCTGAGATGGGCCTGAAAAACTCGGACAGCATGGAAAATGATTCTGAGTTTTAGGAGATTTATGTGAAGACAAGCCTCCTGTGGGGTCCAGAGGCCCTGAGTTGATAGATCGTGTAAGTGAGCCCCCCAACCCAACTTGGACACATCTGTTGTTAGGGTGGTTTGGCATAGAGGCTGCTGGAAATGAGAACCCATGAAAAGGTTTTCCAGTGACTGCCACCATTGCAGGGACAAAATGAGACGTGTGGAGTTTCTGATTTTGCCCATTAGCCGACCCCAGGCCTGTGTCCACTGAGAGGATAGGGTCCACTGGGCTGCTTGCATATGAAGGCGAGCATAGGGAACCACATGGACCGTGGATGCCATATGCCCCAGAAGCTGAAGCATCTCCTGAGCAGTCAGGAAGACCTTCATAGCTGCTTGGGATGCCATACGAAGACAACGTGGCTGTGGCAGGAAAGCCCTTGACTGCCTTGTGTCTAGACGAGCCCCTATGAATTCCAGAGACTGAGAAGGGGTGAGGTGAGATTTTGGGAGGTTTATGACCAGTCCCAAGTATCGAAGGACTTGCATGGTGCGAGAAAGAGCGAAGCTGGCTTCTGGTGTTGTTGATGCTCGAATGAGCCAGTCGTCTAAGTAGGGGAAGACGAATATTCCTAGAGTTCTCAGGAATGCTGTTATTACTGCCATGCATTTTGTGAAGACTCTTGGGGCAGAAGCCAGTCCGAAGGGAAGAACCCTGTATTGGAATTGTCTTCCCTGTAAAAGAAATCGAAGGAATTTCCTGTGATCTGCATGGATGAGAATATGTGTATATGCATCCTTTAGATCTAGAGAATATAGCCAGTCCTGACTCTGAAGGTATGGCAGGAGTGTTCCGAGGGAGATCATCTTGAATCTTTCCCGGAACAAATACTCTGTGAAAATGAAGTCTGTACCCCTCTCGTACAATGGACAGGATCCAGTTTTCTGATGTTATTTGTTGCCATCTTCTGGCAAAATGGCATAATCTGCCCGGGATGGTAAGGGGTTCTGGACCTTTCAGGGGCAGAAATACTAAGTTCTCTAGGAAGGAGTCAAAGCCCCTGAGGAGGCTGAGTCTGCTGAGCCAGTTGAGCTCTAGGAACTTGTGGCTTCCTCTGCTGTCTGGTCTGTTGCTGCCCCTTTTGGGGAAAATGAACTGGACAGTGGCCCTGATGGGTGTAAGATGGGTAAAACCTCTTTTTCTTGTTGAAAAAGGGTTTCTTGACTGACTTTTTCTTTGCTGGGTTGGCTATAGACTTTGATAGTCTGTTCAAGGTAATATTTTCAGATTCAATTTGATTAGCCTTTTCTTGCCAATCCTTGCCAAAGAGATTTTCTCCTGTGGAAGGAATATTTCCCAGTTTATCTTGCACCCATTGTTCGAAGTCTGATGCCTGAAGCCAGGCAATATGACGTGCACCGTTGGAAATAGCAGAGGTTCTGCTAATGCATTCAAAGCAATCAAAGGTTGCACAGTTTACAAACTTAGAGACATCCTGGGCATGTTTGACCAGAGTAAGGAATTCCCCCCCTTTTTTCCTCAGGGAGAAGAGGGCTCATGAGCTTCAAGTCACCTGCAACTTCTTTGAGGAACATTCCCATATAGAGAATGTAGGAGCTAATCCTGGCTGCCAACATGGAGGATTGGAAACATCGACGCCCAAAGGCATCAAGTGTCCTCGATTCACGGCCCGGAGGATTGGAAGAATGTGTTTTAGCACTCTTAATCCTACGCACTGCCAATTCCAGTACCATTGAATGGTGTGTTAACTGAGTCTTTTGAAAGCCAGGACAGCTTGGAACTTGGTACATGGTATCGAGTCGTCGAGAGTTTGGAGACACCGTTAAAGGAGTCTCCCATATTCTTAGCATAAGATCATGCAAGATTTTGTGAATGGGCAGGGTAGCTGCCTCCTTAGGAGCCTTAGGGTACTGAAGAATTTCTAATTCTTCTGCTCTGGGTTCCTTCTCTGGAGTCACCGTGATGGCAAGACCCCGAGCTAAATCACATATAAAATCCTGGAAGGACATGTCTTCTGGAGGAGACATTCTGCATTAAGTCATCAGAATCATCGGAATCGGATGATTCAAAGTATCTCCGCGCCAGGTGTTCCTGCAACGCTCGGTACCGGTACCGCTCGAAGTCGGTATCGGGGTGTCTCGATACCGATCCTTCGATACCTGAAATAGACTCAAGGCTCGGCATGGGGGGAAGCATACCCACCGAGGCACTCGGTACCGGTACCGGTACCGGTGTCAGTACCGATACCTGTGGAACCATCTGTAGCAGTCTTAGCGGTACCGAAGCTGTTAAGAGAGCCGCTAGACTGCGTTCGATAGCGAGGATTTTGTCAGCCATCGCTCCTGCCGATGCCTGGGTGTTGGTACCGGTGGAAGCGGCTATGACCCCCAGAACATGGTACCAGTAGTTCTGCAGAGGTGGAAGCCTCTGGAACATTCTGGAGCCACGTTAATGCTTTGGAGACCAAGGCCTCCCGTCGGGGCTGTTTTGCCAGTGAACTTTCCTCGAGGGCAATGCCAGTGGCATCTTCATACTTAGAAGGAGATCTACCCTTTGAGGACCGGCCAGTCTTAGAAGACTTAAGTTTAATTACCATAGATCCATGGGAGGAAGATAAAGCCCTGGAAGACGTCGATGCAACTGACATCGTATCTGAGGCAAAAAGGGTACTGAGTTTTGCAGCTCTATTCTGCAGGCACCTCTTGGTCATCTTTCCGCAGGAGAGACACTCCAATGGAGAATGGTCAGGACCTAAACACTTAAGACACCATTCATGGTTGTCGGTGATGGATATGGTGCCGCCACATTTAGAACATTTCTTGAAACCACTAGCTGTTTGAAGAAAAGTGGGCCTAGTGCCCAAAATGGCGCCTAGCCCCGAGAGGGGAAAGGCCCCTGAAAGAAAAATTCTTTTAGAAAGCAAGTTTTTTTTGTGTTTTTTTTTTAAAAGAAGAAAAGAAAACCGGCGGTACTGGTAGGCATCGAATGAAGGCAGACGCGACCACCAAAAACAAAAGAATAAGGATACATTTTTCTGCGGTGACAGGGTATGTGTCCTGTCGGCTCCGCGGAAAACGAAAAACTGAAGAGGGAGAGTTGGAAAGACAGGAAGGCAGCACGCATGCGCTGTGGGATGCTCCCAAAAGCTTTCCTATTGGACGCTGAGGAGCATTCCCACGCAGGCTCCGTCGGAACCGACGATACCCATATGTGAAGACTACATTCCTGCTTGTTCCTGGAGATTTACTAATCCCCTCTGCGCCTCTATCCGTTACACTACCCAGCCTATGAGCGCCCACAGGGGAAATACATAGAGAAGACCCTCTTCGGGCCACCGCTATATGAGAGCATCCAGGCCTTCGGACATCCTTTCTCTTCTTCTGCTAAAAAACGGCAGGCCTTTGCTGACTCGAATGTTGCCATTAGGTCCATTCCCGGTGTGCCCCACCAGCAGACCACCTGCTCGAAAACTCCCTGGGTTGAGCTGCCACTCTCCGGGAACCACTCGCACTCAGCTGAGGTAGTCCGTCTGCACATTGTTGACTCCCATTACATGCGCCGCTGATAATCAATGTTCCCTCTAATTTTCTGAAGGCTGTGTGCGCATAAAATATCAGCTCTGCGGCTTTTGAAGGAAGGTTAAATTTTTTGTGCGCCACATAACGACACTTGGAGTTATATACTTTAAAATTTGACTACACATTAGAATACAGTATGTACACCACATTGATTTTAATCAAATTAAATGAAAATAGACGATTACTAAATGAAGCGGAAAATTTCTAATAATTACAATCACAAATGTGGTATTATTTCAGTTAATTTGTATTGAAAGCCATTGTTATTCCATGTAAATAATTTATGTATGGAAGAAGAGTTTGTTCTCAAAATTTTTCTCTTCGATCTTTCAAATGTACCCAGTCTGAATAAATTTTATCAAGGTCTACTGATCCGCCATCTTGAAGATGACTCTTAACATGCATCAGCATTTCCAAATGTTCTAAATGTAAGCGATTCCTTATTTTGGTTTTTAAACTGTTCATCAAGCTGAAACCATGCTCACAATCTGCACTAGAAGCCAAAAATGTTCCACCAATATCCATCAATTTCGCTAAATCTGCAAACTGAGCATTCTGAAATGCCAAAGTCACCATATCCGGAAAACTATTTATCAGTTTGCTTTTGATTTTTTCTGCGACTAAAAACTTGAAGTCATTGTACTGCTGAACAACAATATGTTCCTCCATAAGAAATTGTTTGTACTTTAAGCAGAGTGATCGGACGTTTTCAATTCCAAATTTATAATCACACTGTGCTATTGCTGTCAAGTCAAAAGCAGACCATTCCTCAATTTCATTTTCAGGAAATCTTTCCCCTAAATGCAGACACAGCATATTAATGAAAGTAAGTGTGGAACCAGTATCCACTGAAACGTCTCCAGGTATCTTGTCGAGAAGTTTTTTAAACATTATCAATCCATTTTACTGTGTCACCCAAGTATTGCATTCGGATTTTGTTCAGCTTACCCTGTGCAAGATGATATGCTTCCAGTGGTGTTAGCCCACGTTTTTGAAATGCCATTGTTAATGAAGCTAGTTCAGATAAAACATCATTCAAAATTTGCAGTGTTATATGGAATTGATGGCTGTTTAGCTTTTTATAACAGTACTTTGCAATGTGATCATTATCCTTCTCTTCTTCAAAGTATTTTAATAATGGATCATAATTTCGAATAATTGCTTGAAGAGCAAAATGTCTAGATAACCACCGCACTTCGTTCAGAGGTCTAAAAGCAATTGACTTGCATTCAGAAGCATCTGCTAATTCTTTAAATTGTGACCTTTTAGTAGAAGATCGACAAAAGGTTGTGTAAACAGTTCTCATGAAAGTTTCAACTTCTTTCATCAACTTTACTTCCTTCCATGATTCAGAGATCCCCAAATCTTCATGATAGGCAAAAACAATGCTGCTGCTGCACTAAATGCGAAATGTTTTATTCTGCCTGACATGAAAGAGGCACCATCCGAAGTAAACATGACCATTTTGTTAAGGTCAAGCTTGTATTTCCCATAGAATTCCCGGAGCGCACTGACTATTGATGCAGCATCGCATGCTTCCAACTGTAGCATCCCATCAAATGAAGTTTTATACAGACATGAATTTACTGGCCGATATTTGAAGTACAGTATTAAGTATTTGTTGACAGAAATGTCTGTGCTTTCATCAATAGTTAATGTATGATATGCTGCTGATGCAACATCTGCCATGAGCTTATCTTGGACATTCATGTTTATAATTTCAAGAAATTCAAATGAATAGTTTTTGCTTCTCCAGCTTTCAGGTATGGTTATGTACTTGGACATGTGTTCATTAATATCTTGAACAGAGAGCATGGAAATATTCATCTGAACAGCCAGCAAAACACTATCAATTAGAATTTTAATTTATTCTGGTGTAGAACGCTTTCGTTCATTACTAATTTGCCTTTTCTCTTTTTCAGCGGTGCTCTCAAGCAACAAGTTAAATAATCCTCCTCTTAAATTTGGATTTTTAGCTCTTAGTTTCTTAACACTTTCAGTATGAGTCTTACTAGACAGATGCCGTTTCAAAAAGTCCAGTTTCCACACATCATCCCAAATTTTGCCATTCGAAAACTATCCGATGGTTTTTGCATCTCGGCAGTATAAACAGACTACTCCGTCATCCTCTTTGTAAGTGAATATTTCACGCAGTTGAACGCAGTTTTATCCCAAGATTTCGGGGTCTCCGTATCAACAATTTCTTCAAGCCATTCAGACTTAAAAGCTCTGGCCGTTCTCTTACGTTTTGCACCTCTCATTTTAAAAGTGTGTGTGGTCACAGCAGGTGCTTTATTATTCAAAAGAAATGCCCCGATGCATTTTATCCAAAGCCTGATGGGCTTGGAAGTTGGAACTGCAAGCAATATAACAATATTGTTATAGTGGTAACAAAGAGAAAACGAATACATAGTAAAAAAGAAGGCACAGTATTACTTACATCATGGATTAGCAGTTTAACACAAATCCAGAAAAGTGACTTAAATTTAAAACTATGGATTTCCATCTCAATCAGTCCCACCGAGCCTTCTTCACCTCTATTCACCCCCCCCCCCCCTCCTCCAAGGCACCCACCACAGTTATCATTCCACCCTAAACAAATGTGACAGAACAAGGAAAGTAGTGGCCAATGAAAGCCACTCTTGTGAAAATAAAACCACCAATAGACTCCCCCAGAGTTCAGTGTGAGGACTCACTTTCAGTATAGAGGAAAACAATGGTTAACAAAAATCTGCAACCATAGAAATACAAGATCTGAAAGAAAGAGTACTTGATTTTACACTTTTTTGCATTATTTTCTCTTTCATGTATTTCGGCTAGAAAAATCCATTAGCTACCTATCATCTAGAACAAGACAAAGATTTGGGAGTAATGAGACCAGAAAGCTACATCGACTGGTGAAAAAGTCTATCCAACCTAAAATGTAATAAACATGCATACAATTATGAATAGTAAATAAACGTATGTAGAAAACAAAAACATAAAAACAGCATTAGGATAAACATTGCTGGATGGAAAGAAGATCAATAAATAATAGGGAAAGCAATGAACCAGTTCTGCAAAACATTTAAGTGTAACCGATATTAGTGGGATTGAGAACCACTAACCACTTAAAAAACATTCAAAGGTATATGGGTATACATTAAAACAATATAACAAAAAAATTAATAAAAAATGAAAATAAACAGATTAAACTAGTAGTGGCCTGCTCATATGTTATCATCCATTCTTAATAAATGTACAATAAATTAATAGGTGCTGTGATGATAAACGTTCACTAAAAATGCATACATAACCCTTTGCAATATAAACTCATAAAAATATATGAAAGACTATTAGTAAAAGGATAAAACTTATTAGCGATCTGCAAGTGTACAACCATCCAAACATAATGTATATTTGCAAAATAAATGGATAAAAGAGGTGAGAAACCATATATGAGGTGCATCGTATAAGGCTGACTAAACCATATGCACTAAGTGTAGTGTTCATGCGTGCAACTGTCTAAAAATCACGATCGCTCCTAAGTCATATAAATAAAACGATAACAGATAAATAAATAAATACATGAGTGCTATGATAGATGGAAGAAGTAAAGAACCGTATATAAGGTACAACGTATGAGGCTAACTGGCCAATATAAACTCGGTATTATGTCCATGATTGCCGCGGTCTGAAAACCGCGACCCCTCTTGAGTCTCGTTTGTGAAAAAAAGGGAGATACAATAGTAATTGGGCATTGTTAAAAATTGAAGAAATGGAAAAGCAGTTTGACATAGACAAATACTTTTCTGACGAGGCAACCTTCGCCATGCAATCAAAAAACATTGTAATAACGGCGGGACTATTACAATCGAAACAAAAGGCATCGGCATGAAAAGAGGAACTCATGGAGTGTATTTAAGGTAAAAAAGCCAGAAAACTATATGCAGTGATAGGAATAGTTGGCCAAAAATGATTAGCCTAAAAAACAAAAGAGAAAATGGCTTGAAAACCGCGGTTCAGCTAATAAAACAACAGTCTGGACGAAAAAATCTGATACGTAAGACCACACGCGGCGCCGCCACCATCCCCGTTTCACTCAGCTGCTCCGCTGCCGATAGCCTATCCCCAGCGTAGCCCCACACAATCTGGCAGCAGTCCCGGAGCACCAGTCTCCTCTTCTTCGTCGGTGCGGTGTGTTGCTCTACCTTCTCCGCACGTGGCACTGGAGGCTGGCTGAGGGAGGGATCAAAGGAGGCGCATGGCTGGCACTAGCAGGCAGGCACAAGAGCAGCGAGAGGCTGGCTAGCTGGCTGCCCCTCCCTTTTATTTCCCTCTTTAGCCTGTGTCATGTGAGAGGAGTGAGGAGGACTCAGAGATTCGGAAGTGACGTCACGGAATTACCCGGAAATTACAGAATGCCAGTAGATCGGTGGCCTTAAAAAACTCAAGGTTTAATTTGAAAACCCAGGAACTCTGGAATTTTTGTGCGCGCCGTTGTAAGTTGTGTGTGCTCGCTCGGCGAGGGGTGTGTGCGCGCACACGCGCACAGCTTAGAGGGAACAGTGCTGATAATGCCTGGAGATTAATCTCTGCCCATCCGAACAGCCTTTCAGCTTCCTCCTCCAGGCCTGCACTGCCTGTGCCTCCTTGCCAGTTGATGTAAGCCACCATGGTTGCACTGTCCAAGAAAACTCGGACCACTTTCCCTTGCAACCATGGCTTGAAACTTTGCAGCGCTAAGGTCATTGCTCACATCTCGAGCCTGTTGATCCACCCACAGGGCCTCTTGAGGGCTCCATGGTCCCTGAACAAGACACCATTCGCAATGGGCACTCCAACCAGAAAGACTGGCATCAGTCATTAGAGGAATCCACCTCAGGGACTCGAGTGGCATGCCCCCTTCTAGGTTGCCCAGATGGAGCCACCATCTGAGTGCTCTTCTGGTGCTCCATGGACAGGAGAGTACTTGGGACAAGGGTTGACTCTGATGGGACCACCAACAAAGTAGAGCCCTCTGCAGCGGCCGCATGTGTGCCCTTGCCCATGGGACTAGTTTGAGAGTGGCCGCCATGGTCCCTAGCACCTGTAGATAATGCTACACCGATGATCTTGCCATCTGCAAGAACTGCCGTATCAACCTTCAAAGCCCTTGCGCCTGTTGTTCCGGCAGGAAGACCCTGCCCATGCAGGTATCGAATCATGCATTGAAATACTCCAGCTCCTGGGCCGGTTGCAACTGCCTCTTGGATAGGTTGACTACCTAACCGAGACTTTGGAGGAACTCCATCACCCATGCCATTGTTCTTTCGCTGTCATCCCTGGACTTTGGCCAGATCAGCCAATCGTCTAGGTAAGGGTGGATGCTTGCGGAGAGCTGCTGCCACAACCACCATGACCTTGGTGAAGATACAGGGGGCGGTTGCCAGAATGAAGGGCAATGCTCAAAACTGGAAATGGCCCCTCGGTACTGCAAAGTGAAGAAACTGCTGATGTTCTAGATGGATGGGATGTGCAGATACGCCTCTGTAAGATCGAGTGACATCAAGAACTCCCTGGTCCTTACTGCCACAATTACTAATCTCAGCATTTCCATGTGGAAATATGGCACCTAGAGACAGTGGTTCACGCCCTTGAGATAGAGAATCAGGCAAAAAGAACCTTCCTTTTTGGGCACCACAAAATAAATGGAGCACCAACTACAGCTGTACTAGTCTCAGGGAACCAGTTACACGGTTCTCAGCTGCAGGAGACAAATCAAGTTCTCCTTTACTGCTACCACCTTGCCCCGCGCTTTGCAGGAGGACCAAATGATCAAACCAAAAAAATTCCAATTAACAAAAAAATCCCCTAGAACTTTAAATTATGTTTTTGTCGGAGCTGGTCAGCACAGTGCTTAGAAAGTGTTCATAACACCACCGTGACCTCTCCTTTTATTAAATAACTTTATAGAAGTAAAATCTTTAACTTAACTTTCGCCAAAGTACTGCCAAAATGCCAGAAAAATAGACGACGTGGCTCACATTTCGGGTTTTTGTCAATTTTGAAGAAACCCTGCTTCAGGTCCAAATATGGTCGGCAGTTGACAGAGGACCAAATGAAACATTGGTTCACTAGGCAAGCCCATTCGAGGGCATAGCCATCTCTGATGACCTCCAGGACCCACTGGTCGGAATAGATCTGGACTCAGGCAGAGTAGAACTCTCGTAGCCAACCTCCCAAGGGCTGCACCTCTACCTGGGCACCCCTCGCTTCACTGGGCTTTCCTGGATCCTGAGGATGAAGCAGCTTTGAATCCCCTGTTCACTCCTCAAAATCCGTGAAACCCTTGTCCCCTCGAGGGATATCATCTTCTCTGGAAGGGATTAAAGAGCGGTGTACGAAAACGCCTGGAGTTTCGCATTTGACCCCAGACCATAGTAGGGTTGTGACTCTGCCTCTGTTTATCCTTGGGCAGACATCCACCCTTGGACTCTCCCAAGTCTTTGACCAACTTGTCTAGGTCCTCTCCAAACATGAGATTTCCCTTAAAGGGGAGCTTGCTGAGACGGGACTTAGACAAACTGTCTGCCATCCAGTTTCAGAGCCAAAGGTAGCAACGAGCCGCTACCAAAGAGGCCATGCTTTTGGACAGCCCTCTAATGAGATCGTAGTGAGTATCCGCAAGATTTATTTATTTATTTTATTTAACAGGTTTTTATATACCGCTTTATCATTTCAATCAAAGCGGTTCACATTGTAACTTACTTGGTAATGTACATTAAACAGGGATATTGATAACTTGAATTATTCTGAGGCAATGGAGGGTTAAGATAATAAGCGGCCCCAGACTCCATTTGGCTGCCTCAACTGACGAATCCAGCGCTGGCTCACCCATCTGTTGCACAAGCTGGGAGCAGCAGAGGCAGGCCCTTGCGACCTAGACACCGCAAATGGATGCTTGCAGCAAAAGGGCATTGATATCAAAAGCCTGTTTCAACAGCATATCCAACTTCCTATCCTGGGCATCCTTAAGTGCCACTCTACTTCAGTCGGTATTGTCTTTTTGGTACCTGCCGAAAAGCGTAGTTGCTCACCTGTAAGAGGTGTTCTTCAGGGACAGCACAAATCAGTCCTCACATATGGGTGGCATCGGCACCAATGGAGCCTGCGTGGAGCATTACCCTAGCTTTGAAAGAAAGCCCTTGGGAATGCCACCACACATGCGTGGTCCCATTCCCGCCCAAGGATGCCATCTTACTCAGTCAGGTGCCACAGCTAGAGCCCCTGCAAGAAGATGGCAAAAATGAAGAGCAACTCCAAGGGGGAGAAGGGAGGGTTGTGAGGACAGATTCCTGTTGTCCCTGGAGAACACCTGCTACAGGTGAGTAACGATGCTTTCTTCAGGAACAAGCAGGAAGTCAGTCCTCACATATGGGGCTCCCAAGCTACAGGCTATTGAGGACGTGTAGGAAAAGAAAAATACTACTGCAGAGCCATGAGCAGTCACCAGTGAATCTGAAGGCAGTCTGAGGACTCCGAGTCCATGGATGGCCATGCTCCCTGTAGCCAGAACAAGAAGGGTCAGAGGTCAGGAGTTGCTTAAATCCCGAACATATTACAGAGTACAGCCTGGCTGAAGGTGCTGTTCCGGTGGGACTCCCTCTCCAGGCAGTAGTGCACCGCGAAGGTGTGAGCGGAGGATCAAGTGGTGGCCCGGCAGATGTCCATCAGCGGCACCGAGTGCAGGTTAGCGACCGACGTCACCATTGCTTGGATGTTGTGCGCCATGACTCGGTGGTCCAGTGGAAGCCCAGCCTGATCCTGGTCAAAAGTGATGCAGTCCGCCACCCAGATAGACAGGGTCTGCTTGGTGACTGCCAGCCCTAGGCGGCTGGGGTCATAGGAGATGAAGAGCTGTCTGGATCTGTGGTGGTCTCGAGTCCACTGCAGGTAGAAAGAAAGAGCCCTCTTGCAGTCCAGCATATGGAGAGTCGCCAATGCCTGGTTGGCATGGGGCTTCAGGAAGAAGCTGGGCAGCACTATCTCCTGGTTGAGTTGGAAGTCCGAGACAACTTTCGGGAGGAACTTGAGGTGAGTACGCAGAACTACCCTGCTCCCATAGAACCTCATGTATGATGCCTCAGCCATCAGAGCCTGGAGCTCACTGACTCTCTGGGCGGAGCTGAGGTCCACCAGAAAGGCCACCTTCCATGACAGGTGCCACAGAGAGCAGGTAGCCATGGCTCAAAAGGTGGCCTGGTCAGTTGCGTGAGGACCACATTGATGTCCCATTCTGCAGGAGGAGGGTGGCTGGGGGACTTGGAGAGAAGCAAGCCCCGCATGAAGCTGGAGACAAGCGGTTGCCCCAAGAGTGGCTTACTCTCGATGGATGGTGGTTCGCTGAAATGGCATTCAGGTGAACCCTAACCGAGTTAGTCCAGCCTGCGAGAGGTGGAGTAGGTACTGCGGGACCAAGCGGGTAGGGCAGGAAAATGGGTCTGCTTGGAACTCCGAGCACCACACCAAGAACCGGTGCCACTTGAAGGCATATGTCCGTCTGGTCGAGTTCTTTTGTGAAGCCAAAAGAATGTCCTCAATCTCCTGGGGAGATGGAGGGGTGCTAGGGTGATCCGCTCAGCAGCCAGGCAGAGAGGGATAAAGATCTCAAATTGGGGTGAAGGAGCTAACTGCCTTCCTGTGTCAGCAGCCCCGGCGAGTTCCTGAGAGGAACCGGGGGCTCCGTCGAGAGACAGAGTAGCAGAGGGAACCACAGTTGCCTGGGCCTCTTTGGGGCCATGAGGATCAATGAGGCCCTGTCCTGCTGGACCTTGAGGAGGGTCCAAGCTATGAGCAGCGTGGTGGCGGAGGCATATAGCAGGCTGGTTGCCCACAAAAGGAGGAAGACGTTGGGAGCCACTCTGCCCGGGTGCGGAATGGGGCCACAGAACCAGGGGAGCTGCATGTTCACAGGGCTGGCAAAGAGGTCCAGGTCTGGAGCCCCCAATGCTGGAAGAGTCACTGCACTGGGATACAGGTGCCACTCATGCAGCTGGAGAAGTAGGCTTAGCCGGTCTGCCAAAGCATTGTCCTGGCCTGGGAGATAGGTGGCTCAGAGGATCATGCCCTGGCTCACCGCAAAGGAGCACAGGGCCATTGCCTCCAGGCAGAGGCTGTAAGAGCCGTTACCCCCCTGTTTGTTCACGTAGAACATTGTGACCTGGTTGTCCGTCTGGACAAGTACCACTTGGTGCTGCAGGCAATGCCTGAAAACCCTGAGTATGAGGAAGATGGCTTGGAGCTCCATCAGATTGATCTGCTGCCAGGTCTCCTCAAGGGATCCAGTCCCCTGCATGTGCAGTGCCTCGCAGTGGGCTCCCAAGTCCACCAGGGAGGTGTCCGTCGTAAAGACCACCTGGTGTGTCCGAGCCTGGAAAGGCATGCCTCGAAGCAGGTTCCGTGCATCCTGCCACCAGCCCAGGGATTCTGCCAACCAGGGTGTGACTGAGACATGGTCTCGGAGTCAGCAGATCAATTGGGTTGACTGTGCGTGGAGGCATCACTGTGCCACTCGCATGCTGAGGCAGGCATTGGGCATGATATGGATGTAGAGGCCATGTGGCCAAGAAGGCAAAGCATCAACCTAGCCGAGACTCTGCTGCGCCGTTGCACGTCGGAGGCCAGGGACATGAGACGGTCTGCTCTGTCCTGGGGAAGGAAGGCCATTGCTCACAGAGTGTTCAAGTAAACCTCAATGAACTCTAGGGATTGTACTGGAGTGAGGGGGGATTTTGGGTAATTTACCACGTATCTCAGCTGCTCCAGGAGGCGAATAGTGCAGTCTATGGCCTATCGAGCCTCAGAGGCCATGCCCCCTGTGATGAGTCAGTCGTCTAGATAGGGGTAGACGAAGGTGCCCTGCAGGCGGAGGTGGTCCGCTGCCACGGCCAGGCATTTTGTGAAGACTCATGGGGCGGACGCGAGGTCGAAGGGAAGCACCCTGTACTGGTAGTGGTTCCCCTCTACCATGAAGCGAAGATAGTTTCTGTGCTTGGGATGGACAAGGATGTGAGTGTAAGCATCCCTTAGGTCCAAATAGCATAGCCAATCGCCCTGCTGGAGGAAGGGCAGCAGTGTGCCAAGGAAGAGCATCTTGAACTTCTCCCGCACCAGGAACCCGTCGAAGTTCCTCAGGTTGAGGATGGGCTGCCCTGTCCTCGATGAGGCCCCATCCTCTGCCCCGTTCCACCACCCCGTCCTCGATGAGGCCTGCGAACTCCTGAGTCAAGAGGGCCTGGTGCAGGGGGAGCCACCTTGGCTTGCCGGGGCAGTACGGAGGGGAAAGCTGATCCAGATAGAGGAGATAGTCCTCCCGCACGACCTGGAGAACCCAGGGGTCGGTGGTAATAGATTCCTACCGGAGAGCGGTGGACCAGACACCCCCCGAGCAGCAGCTGGCCTGCCAGCGGACACAAGGCTATGCTGGTGGCGTCAAAACCCTGAGGCCGGCTGGGCCGGTGCTGAGGGCTGGGTCTTAGGACCCTTTGGTTTGCGAGGGCCTTGGACCTCGCCTTTGCCCTGGCCTCCCTGAGCCGGGGTCGATGCCAGTGGGTAGTGTGGGTAGCCCCTATATGGGAGCCCTTTCCTGTGGAAGAAAGGCTTCTTGCCCTGTTGTTTCTTCTTGGGGAGGGAGGAGGTTTTTGTGAGAGGTGAGTTCAGGTCACGCACTCCGTCTCAATCTCCGCTGCCTTGTCCTCCATGGGCTTGCCGAATAGCTGCTCCCCGAGGCAAGGGACATCCAGCAGTTTTTCCTGGACCCACTGCTCCAGGTCCAAGGATTGGAGCCAGACCTGTCGGCAGGCCTTGATGCCAGCAGCTGCCACCTGGGCGGAAGATTCGAAGCGTCGTAGGCTGCTCATGAGAGGTACTTGGAATACTCTCTGACCGACTTTGAGAGGGCCTGGAAACGCCGGAGGTGGTATCCATCGAGGCGCACCGCAAAGCCGTCAAGCTCCTTAGCGAGGTCGTGGCGTAACATTCCAATATACAATTGGTAGACCTGAATGCGGCATGCCAGCATGGAGCCCTGATAAGCCTTGCACCTGAGGGCGTTGAGGGTATGAGAGTCTCTGCCCGGTGGGACCAAAGAATGAGTCTTCGTGCTCTTTTGACTCTGCATAGCCAATTCGAATATCAATTAAGCTCCACTATTTACCATTAATTAGCTTGACTAACTCACTACTGAAATATTACTATTTATAATTTATATTATTAAATTAGCGATCAGGTCTCAGAATTAACATCGGCTACTCACTGGATCTGCTTGTATGATGCAGTGAAAAACGCCTTTAATGCATCAAAAAACCTAGGATAAAAAAAGAAAAAATAGCGATAACAACAGGTCGTTGATGCATTAAAGGCGTTTTTCACTGCATCATACAAGCAGATCCAGTGAGTAGCCGATGTTAATTCTGAGACCTGATCGCTAATTTAATAATATAAATTATAAATAGTAATATTTCAGTAGTGAGTTAGTCAAGCTAATTAATGGTAAATAGTGGAGCTTAATTGATATTTGTGGCTATACAGCATAAAGCTCTGAAAAGTGATGACAATATAGTTTGTTAGCCAATTCGAACGACATAGAGGTGTGGGGAAACTGGGGTTTTCAAAACCCCAGTCCTCGCTGTCCCCTATACATAGCATCCAGGCATTTCCTGATGATAGGGATGGAGGCCGGGATCTCCCACATGTGGAGAAGCAGCCAGTTCAGGGTGAAGGGAACCAGGACTGTGAGGGTTCCTTCCGAGGAGCTTCATATTGAAGCTTCATATTGAAGAATATCGAACTCCTCCACATGGGGCTCTTCCTCTGACTTGGTGGCGAGCGCCAGGACCTGCGCCATATCCCAGACAAACTCCAAGAAGGAGGTGCCTTTGGGAGGGGACCGCTGCCTCTGGGTCAGTGGGAAGGGGTCTGAGGGGAGGTCCCAGTGGACGTGGGTTTTGGGAGAGGTTTCCCCGTCGGATTCCCAGTCTGAATAGTCCAAGGAGGACTCGAGGTCGGGTGGCTCAAGAGGGGTCGGTGACTCACACTGGGCCCCCAAGACTGAAGCCTGCCCGGAGCTGGAGGCACTCGCCTGAGAGGATCTCGCGCATGAGGACCGGGACGGAAATCGAGATCCTCGCCAAGGACCCTCATGAGGCCTCTGTCTCTCGGGTGTCACTGCGGCAGCCTGGAAAGTCCTCGATAATGAGGTCAATGCAGTCTCAGGGCACGTACCAGCGGGACCTGGCACCAGTGCCTGCTGAGCAGCGAGGAATGCAGAAACACTGTGTTCCAAGGCCAGTATTCTGGCCTCCCACTCGAGAGTGAGGCCCTGCAACACCGACGCCAGGGTGAGTGGGTCAGATGTCGAGGAGAAGAGAGGTCCTCGCCGGGATGACCCTCTGGAGATCGAGCGCCATCACCGGAAGCCTCTGTATCGGTTCAAGGTACCTTTCTGGGCCGCTCCCTCTCTGACTCTTGAGTCTGCCGTGGTGGGCTGAGAGACCGGGTGTGTGTCCTCTCATGTTTGTCTGGCACCCCCGACAGAGTCCTCGCGGACTTTTCTTCTTCTTCTACTCATATTTTGGTGGCCCCTGGTCAGAGTGCCACCTGGACCGTGGAAGAGCCTTGGGAGACTCCAAGGGTTGTGGGGCCATAGAGTGGGAGGCTACCGGGGAAACCGGGGCTGCCTTGCAGAAGAGATCATCCAGCTTCTGTTTATGACTCTGGATGGCCATTGAGGACATCATCTTGCAGAGGGAGCATAGCTCTGGGTCATGGTCAACTCCCAGGCACCTGAGACAACAGCTGTGGGTGTTTGTGAGCGACATGTTTTTAGAGTATCAATCACATTTTTTGAAACCGGAGGCCATCGGGGCAAAAAGGAAACCTGCGAGTCGAAGAGCCTCGACGCGGCGAGTGGTTAAAAAGGGCATGAAGCATGGGAAGAAAAAAGGGGGAAAAAAAAAGAATCTGAAGACCGAGAGCCGAAGCAGTGGTGCTCGAGATGGCGGGAAGAGGACCGGCGAAGGTCGGAAAGAACAGAGTAAGAATTGAAAAACATTTTCGTGGGACGAAACGCATGTCCGAAGGGTTCTATGGAAAAAGGGAGACTGAGTAAGATGGCACCCTTGGGCGGGAAGGGGACCATGCATGTGTGGTGGCGGTCCCAAAGGCTTTCTTTGAAAGCTGGGGAAATGCTCCATGCGGGGTCTGTCAGTGCCGACTGTCAGCATACATCAGCATGACATTATGCCTAGCATAGGTCTCATTGCTTTTTCCCAGACCTTGGCTTTCAAGCAGCTGTGTTACTCTGGTGATGTCAGTCTCCAAATTTAATGAGGGTAGTTTACAAGATGAGATTAGCTCTGACCCCCTGGTGATGTCAGTTTCCGGGCCTGATGAGATTGGTCTGCAGCCCCTCCTTGCTAAATCAAGTGATAGCAGACCTCAAACAAACCAAATTATGACAGAGGGAGGTGCTGGAGAAGATTTTCACTATAAATACAGAGAAACACAAAAATAGCTCTCTCTCTGATGATGGGACACTTCCTACTATGAGGCTCTGACCCATACTTCTCTCTCTCTCCCCCCTCCCTTGTTCTTTTCTTTCTCTCTATATTCTTCTTACTATGAGACTCTGACACACACTTCACATATGCACACACTCACAGATGCAGCTCTGTAACAACCTTATAACTCTGTTCTGTACCTATGTAATAAGCCTATTTCTATATAAAACTCTTTTTCCAAGCCACACCAGTTTTGGTTGTCTTATTTGTGCTGCTTACCCTACTGTTTCTGTGAAATGAACCCAGGACCAAACGGAGAGTAGCCGAAAGTGGAGAGCAGCGGCGGAAGATTACATTCTCCAAAAGATTACATTTTATGGGGGCCGTCTCAGACTTCACAGCAGATCTCCAGTTGGGTAAGTAATAATTTTGTTTGATACATTAAAGTGGATTTCAGGCAGGGTGCGACAGGAAAATCAAAAGCCCTTGTGACCATTTGTTTTGTGGGTTAGACAAGGTGAGATTTTTATTGTCAAAAGGCTCTGTAAGAATCCTGGATTTTAATATTACCTACACCTAGGGAAATTACATAGAGTGGCTTGCAATTTTCTTATTTGTATGTAGAGGCTTGTTACAGTTTGTTACATGGCACAGATTTTTCTCTAGTATTTAAGCTGCTAAGAAAAGACAGAGAGATAGTCCAGCTTTAGTTTGGAAGTGGTACACAGGTAAACAGTCCCTCACTGAATACAATATACATCTTTCCTGGTAACACTATTACCTCCTGTCCCTTTGCCTTTTATTTCTCAGTCTCCTGTCAGTAGGTATCTTGGTGAGAGCAGGCTTAAAGTTTGCTGCAATTGATACAGTAACTGACAATTCTGTTAACCTCCTAACACCCTTCTTACTATAATTTCATCCTAAACTTCCACCCTGTTAAGCACTATCTCCAGGAACAAGCAGGAATGAGTCTTCACATATGGGTACGTCGGTACCGATGGAGCCTGCGCAGGAACGCTCCCCAGCGTCCAATCAGAAAGCTTTTGGGAGCATCCCTCAGCGCCTGTGTGCTGCCTTCCCGCCTTTCCAACTGTCTCTCCTCAGTTTTCGTTTTTCCGCGGAGCCGGCAGAACGTCCTCCTGTCACCGCAGAAACTTTTTTCTTAAATTTTTTAATTCTTGTTTTCTTGTGGTCGCGGCTGTTTTCCCACCGCCACCGGTACTGCCGGTGGGTTTTTTTTTTCTTTTCTTTTTCTCAAACTGAGGGGGAGTTTCCCTCAGTTTTTATCTTAAAATATTTTGGGCCTATAAGGCCTCTCCAACATGGAGCCTTCTTCTCCTAAGAAGTGCCTTCACTGTGGAAATACAATTTTCTTTTTAGACTCCAATAACTGGTGTCTAACCTGTTTGGGCCCTGACCCCTTTTCCCCTGAACCGTCAGGCTACAATGCTGTGAGAAGAGATTCTCTATTTCGAGTTTCCCTCGATACCGTTTTCCCTCCCTGTGTCAGGGCACCGGCCATTTCTTCTCTACAGGATCAGGTAACCCACAAACAGTCTGTTAAGACTAGCCAATCCTTGAGTGGTAAGTCTCATGCTAAGCATGCTGACGGCCCCGGCCTTGCCCTCAAGACCACATTGGCATCAAAACCCCGGCGGGAGTCTTCGGGCTCCAAAGCATTTCAGGGGTTTCAGGTTGTTCCTGGGGCTCACCCCTCACAGAACATACCTGAGCCATGCTCGGGGGTGGCATCCGCTTCGAGCGGTACCGATAACCCGGCATCGGCACCGGTGTTGAGTGCTCCACTCCTCACCACGGATCGTCATCTGGCGTCCTCGGTACCTTCGGGACCGATCGATACGCTCCAGTTTGACTTTCCAATATCTAAGCAATGCACGGTGGTGGCATCCGCTTCAAGCGGTACCGATTACCCGGCATCGGCACTGGTGTTGAGCGATTCACTCATCACCAGGGATCGTCATCTGGTGTACTCGGTGCCTTCGGGACCGATCGATACCCAGATTGACTTTCCAGTATCGGCACCGTCGATATGACCCCTGACGCCGGTACCATCTAGACATGCATCGATAGATTCGCTTCCTTCGATGCCAAGTCTAGAATCGATATCTAGTCTGGAAGACTGGGTACCGACACGTCTCGGAACCGACATGCACCGATTCCGGATGCGCGGTACCGAGGATATCCACCGAGACTTTCGAGTTTCCTCAGTACCGTTCGAGCAGCCTCCGCTAACTGCTTCGGCGATTCCGGCACAGCTACCGGTATCGGTATCAATGTCGGTACGGGCAGTATCATCGGGACCAGCTCCTTCCATGCTTTGTTCACCTGGGTCGCTCCTTTCTATACCTAGTTTGGAGTCGATACCTGGCATGGATGATGCACTACTGACTGTATCACCTCATAATTGCCAGTTCCAGTATCTATCCATTACAAATCCTGTTCTGCACCGGACAGGTACATCCTCCGGTGCCCAGGCTTCCTTGTCAGGTTTAACCTGTCCAGGGATGGTTCCCATCGGAGATCCTTCTTTTCAGAAATTTCTCCTTGACATGGC
The DNA here is from genome assembly GCA_033557465.1 of Ichthyophis bannanicus. Taxonomy (NCBI): domain Eukaryota; kingdom Metazoa; phylum Chordata; class Amphibia; order Gymnophiona; family Ichthyophiidae; genus Ichthyophis; species Ichthyophis bannanicus. Next base: position 113,681,937 of record CM066032.1, on the reverse strand, counting down.
AACCTTCCTTAATATTCCTATCCCTGGCTATGAGTCTTCTCAGGATTTTTCTGCAGAAAAGGAAAATATAATGCTTCCTTTACATCACTCTTTGCAGAATCTTCTTCTGAAGGTATGGGAAAAACCTTTAAAGGTTTCTTCACCTCCTACAGTAACTGATCTTCTGTATCAGGTGCCCCCCTCTCCAGGATTTCAAAAGCCTCAACTTCCCCATCATTCCATTGTAGTGGAATCAGCAATGAGGAAGGTAAAAAGCAAGAAAAAACATTCTTCTTTCCCGCCAGGGCGTGCATCTAGAACACTGGATGCCTTTGGACGTCAAACCTTCCAAACATCTATGCTGGCAACAAGGATTCTCTCATATGTTTTCTATATGAGTCTATCCCTTCAGGAGATCACAAAGAAATTATCTCTTTTGTCTCCTTTTCTATCAGAACCCAAGGCTGCAGACTATTCCTTACTTCTTAGTCATAGCCAAAATATCTCTTGGTTTCTTTCTCGTGCTTCCCTAGACTCTTTTGAGTCTGTTAGCAGAACTTCTGCTATAGCCATAGGAGCACGTCGTAAAGCCTGGCTCCAAGTCTCAGACTTGAGTAGATGGGCACAACAAAGACTGAGTAATACTCCTTGTACTGGAGAAAATCTCTTCAATAAGGAGTCCTTACATCAGGTTGCTCATTGCTCCACTGACTTTCCTGTTTCTGAGGGCCATCCTAAGCCCTCTCCTTCCTCAGCAGGTAGGAAATGCCCTACCAAACCTTCTTTCCCTAAAAGAAAGAGGTTTTCCTCTTCTCCTGCCCATCATTCGGTTCTTCCCAAGCAGGGGAAGTCTCGCCCTGGTCTGAAGAATCCAAACTCTGGCCGGGCTGAATAAATACAGTAACCATAGGTTTCTGATTAATCTTTTTATAACTACTCTTAATTCCTTTTCAGCAGAAGTTTTCACTGTTTTTCCATTCAAAACTCTGCTCAGGGATTCCTATTCTCAGGAAATCCATTACTCTTCACTATGCTGAACTGTCAGGCTATTCATGTCTATAAGTTACAGAGTTTCCACCTCTTCCTGACTAGAAGAGAGGTTTAGCAACTATCACATGATAGTTTCTCTGTACCAGCATGAATTCTTTCCTTCCAGGGACTTACCATGTGGTAAGTCCTTCTTCAGCTTCTATCTCTACCCTCTTCGCCAGGGTTTCTCCTGTAAGAGTGGTACCATACCTTTGAAAGACTTTTCTTGTCTTTCTTTTCACTGTAGAGTTTCTTCTCCTGAGTAACTCCTTTCTTATCTAGGCAGCTCTGCAGACAGAGACAGCTTGCTCTCTTTGTTCAGTCTGTTCTCTCTGTTTGACACAGACCGACTCTCCCTGTTGTCCTATTCAGTAGCTGCCCCTGCAGGAGTCCAGTGCTTGACTACTGGTACTTTTCCACAAGTCCCAGTCGTGTCTCTTGCCACTCCTGTCTAGCCTTAGTAGTGATTCCAAGAAAGTTTTCTACATCTTTCTTGGATAATCGTTCACTACAGGCTTCTTACACTATCTTCTACCCTTGCCATCTCCAATCTCTGGATTTGGGACCGTAGTAGACGTGGCTGTCAGTTCTACATCCCAGTTCTCCTGCATAAGCTCAAGCAATCTCTCATACGACCCATCCTAAAAAACAAAACTCTTAACGAAAGCGACCCTGCCTCATACCGTCCCATTTCAAGCATACCCTTCTTAGCCAAGATTATCGAAAAGGCTGTCCAGCAACAATTGCAAGACCACATTGATGTCAACAATGCCCTTGATGCTCACCAATACGGCTTCCGCCAACATCATGGCGTGGAAACTCTCCTACTAGCCCTAATGGACAAACTACTCAAGGGGCTTGAAAACAGAAAGAAAATGTATATGCTCATTTTCATAGACATATCATCTGCCTTTGATTCAGTGCATCATTCCACCCTCCTGGACAGACTTGCTTCCATAGGCATATCTGGGACCCCCCTGAAATGGTTCTCATCTTACATAAGTAACAGAATGCAGCAAGTCCAATTCAACAACGCAAATGCCTCCACCTTCCCTCAGACCCAAGGCATACCACAAAGCTCTGCCCTATCCTCACTCTTGTTCAACCTATATATACGACCTATTTGTGAAATCCTACAGGACCACAAGATCAGTTACCATATCTATGCTGACGACTTGATGCTCTACACTCATCTCGACATAAACAACCCCAACCTCAACCAACTTGAAAAATGCCTAAGCGAACTACAAAGTTGGCTGCAACGGAATAATATGTCAATAAACCATAAAAAAACTGAAGTGATGTGCATTTCCAGAAAACCTGACTTTAACCCACCATCAACAGTTACCATGAACAATAATGTCTATACCACAAAGTCTGAAATAAAATACCTAGGTGTAATGCTGGACAGCAACCTAAATATGGAAAAGCACCTCCGTATTACCAATCGGGCCATCTTCCACAAATTAAGAGTTCTGCAACCGCTACGGAATATTATCGATCACTCGGACTTCAGGACAGTGGCACAAGCCCTCATCATTCCCCACCTGGACTACTGCAACGCTATATTACAAGGTCTGCCTAAAAAAACCCTTAACATACTTCAACTAGCACAAAACGTGGCAGCCAGAATCATCATGAAAAAAGGACTAACTGAACACATCACTCCAGTACTAATTGAGCTTCATTGGCTCCCCATCACGGCCCGCATCCAATATAAGCTCTTAGTAACCACATTCAAGCTCGTTCATAACGTAGCACCCTCATACCTCAACACCTTAATCTCCGCCCAGCCAACCATCAGAAGCAGAAGAACAGCAAATACCAACACCCTACATGTCCCGAATAGCATGAGAAATTGCAACGCAAACACCACCAAAAGAGCGTTCTCCTTTACTGCTCCAGCACTCTGGAACCAACTGCCCTATGAACTGAGAGCAAACAAGGACCTGAAGGATTTCAGGAAAAAACTTAAGACACACCTCTTTCAGACCCACTACAACCTAACCTAATCAGAGTGTCATATACTACTAGAGCAACATGCCCACTTAAACTAATCATACCAGCAAGAAATGTGTTCTGTAATTACGTAAAGTATGTATATATGTAAAGCTGCTTCTTATGCATCAAATGTATATATGTAAGATTCCTCTCAAACAAATCAAATGTAAACTTGTAACCGTTTGCTATGCTTATTACCCATCCCTGCAATCATACTGTATGTTCTAATTCTGGCCTGTACAGCCTCTCCCTTATGTATAGATAACCGCTGCTGATCGCTGGAAGTAGCGGGATACAAGTGTACGCTAAATAAATAAAATAAATAATGCTCTCTGCAATCCTACTGAGAAGCTTTCCACTATGGGCCCTTGCTAGAGAGCATAGAATTTTATCTAATGGCTATCCATCATGGTTGAGAAATGCTTCCTCAATCATCCCCTATGACTGTGAGGGTTCTTCATACCCTGCTATTTAAAAAAAAAAAAAAAAAAAAAATAGAGGGAAAAGGACATAGCCTTCTCCACGTGAAAGTCTAAGAGTTATTCCCTTCCTTAGGGAATATACTCTTTTTTCTTGCAGCTTGTCCTCATGGTATCCTAACACTTCAAGGACAGCACATATTAATCTGAAAAACGCATAATACCTCCTTGTCCCTCACGTAGGTCAACCTGGTATCTCATCCTATGCGTTTCTGTCCTTTTACCATGCTGGAGTTCCACAGGACTCCGGACTTGCTGTTTACAGATTGATATCATCCTCTGTCTTTTCACGTAACCATCCTGGTAATTCACTGGATAGCATTCCTTTACCATCATCTCTGGGGGAATAGATTCTCTATATATCTCTCAAGTAGGTTTCACCTCCTTGTTCTCTTAGAAATCTTTTCCCTTCACATCTCCATGTGAATGTCCAGATATGCATGACTCTGTCTGCTTACTGCAGGCATCTATCTTTAGACCTATATATTAAGGTATATATATCTATATATATATATATATACCTACTTACATCTCGGTAGATGTATTTGTCTGTCAGCTAAGTGTGCATATGCTATGCCCTTTAGATCTTATATATATATATATATATACACATATCTCTACATATATGTGTGTATCTGTCTGGATACTTATTATAGGTAGATATGTATTTCCATACTTATCTCCTGACTGTCTATGCTCATAAAGGTTTTTACCTTCCTGTATGTTTCTGACAGTGGGCTTGCGCAGCTTCATACTGTTCCACAGTATGTTTCGGGTATTTTGCGCACAACCACTGCTGTGGAACTGACAGCCCTACCGTATCCTAGGTTTACGTATCCCTGAAGCTCCATGCCCATTGTCTTCCTACCTCTCACCAGTTAGGAAAGACATGGTGGATCTTCAGTGGATTTCAGATTCAATTCCTCAAACATCTGTCCTTTCTTGGGAGTATGGGGTTCTTCTCATACCCTTTCCTCCCTCAAGGACTAGGTCTCTTTGTCCAGATCGGTCAGTCTTCCTCTTTTGCTCCTACTTCTGAATACTTCTGTAGCCAAAAGAGTTTTCAGCTTTCCATGAAGCTTCCCACTGAAGACCTGCCGTGTTTGTGTTACCCTAATTGAATCCTGGGGTCACCTCTCACTTCCAGATGTTGACCTCCACCTTCACTCCAGTGAGGTCACCTTGAACATTATTCTACTGGATCCCCAGTAGACTCCATCAGCCTCTCTACTTCCTGCAATCCAGTAGGTGAGCGTCATATGGTGATTGTTCATTTCAATTTTATGGTGCTTGTTCATTTCAATATGTCTTTTGATAATGATCATACATACATGGACTCCTTGAGGGTAGTCCTTTCTTAGGTTAGCTGGTTTTTCTGCAGCTCCTCTCAATGCAGCTCCTACCCTCCATCCTCAGGATGCCTGGCCATATGAGATGTAGCATGTTTTCAATCTTCAACATGTTATGGCTCCAGGCATCTTAGCTTGGGAGTCCCCATATGTGAAGACTCATTCCTGCTTGTTCCTGGAGATAGCACAGTTACTTACCTGTAACAGGTGATCTCTGGGAACAGCAGGAATAAGTCTTCACAACCCACCCACCTCCCCTAGGAGTTGTATTTTTATATCTATCTTTCCTTTCCTCTTTCTCTCTCTTTGTCTCAGCTATGAAACTCAACTGAGGAGAGACAGTTGGAAAGGCAGCACGCAGGCGCTGAGGGATGCTCCCAAAAGCTTTCTGATTGGACACTGGGGAGCGTTCCCGCGCAGGCTCCGTCGGTACCGACGTACCCATATGTGAAGACTTATTCCTGCTGTTCCCAGAGATCACCTGTTACAGGTAAGTAACTGTGCTTTTTATTCAGGTATAATTTTAAGGCATGGTCTTTATGCCAGTACTCTTTACTGAACACCCATAAAATTTATGCCATTCCAACTATAATTCTAAGTCTCACTTCTTCATAAAAGTGAGCATTCCTCCTTCCAAGGTTGCACATTTGAGATATTCGCATAAAACCAAATAAAAACATAATAAGCTAGGCCCCTGTACCAACTACAGTCTTTCTGCAGTCTCAAATATGGAAGCCTTTGATTTTAAAGAACTTAAAGAAATAGTATTGACATACTGTAAGAGAAAAGGTGGTCCCTTTGAAGGGGAATTCCCTGAGGCATCATGGTATAATATTCAAAGGCAAATGTTAAACCATTATCAAGAATTCAAAAAGAAAACAAATAAAAGAAAATGCCTTTTTATCCAAGGCACGTGCAGGGGGCTCATTAGCATGAAACAGGACAATACTGAACTGACTTCTCATTGTACACAATTAACCAAAGACCTTGAGGAGGCACAAATTTGCATTTCTATGTAAAGGGCTCAGGTGATACAAGCCACAAATTCCTTTATAAATGTTAGTGAGCAATTAGAAGCACTTAAACTTGAATTGAGGCACGTTAAGGATGAATTGGCCTCTGAAAGACAAAAGAAATATAAGCTCTGCACTATTTCACCCTCAGCCCCCCCTGCCTATGACATACCCTATAAACAAAAGAATACAGAAGTATCTATAGCTGGGCTTAGGAATGGAAAAAATAAAGATGAATCAGAGGAAGAAAATCCTAATAGTTTATCTCAGCCAGAACAGAGCAATAACCAGGACCTGTGTCAGGAGGATAATTCAGATGACTCAGACCCGGCACCCAGTACCGAACTCAGAGCACCAGTTAAAGTGATGCTGCAGGACAATTTAAAAGATAGAGACATGGAAAGGATGGTTGAGAAAGCGGGCCCTATGTCTTTTAATGTTAATGACTGGTGCAAATGGGCCACTGATATTCTGATTCACTGGGGTCTAGGGAAATACAGAAGAAAACAATCAGACTTTGATAGAGTTATGCATCTGGCTCTGGGGCCACACTATTATAAAGTTGGCTCTCTCACTCACCCATACCAGTTGGTTAAAAGGGGTATTGAGAAACTATTTCACTGTTCCCCAATGCAAGTATTTAAAATTATTTCACCTCTACCAAATGATACACTAGAAGAGTTTGCATATACAGCCTGGATTTTAAAAGCAGTTCTTAATGAGCAGGAGTCCTGGCCCAATGCAGAAGATTATGGGGAGAGCACGCATAAGGCATTTTTATTAGAAATGCTATCCCCTGAGATTACAAAACACCTTCTGTTATTTTCTGAAGACCCTAAAGCAACCCCTTTTGATACTTTAATGCTCAGAATTGAGTCTGTTTGGAAAACCCAGCCCTCGCAGGTCATAACAGTATCAGAAGCACGAAAGTGGCAAGCTGAGGGATCCTCCCAATACACAAACAACACAGACAAAGGATACAGAGGACAGACACCTTGGAGAGGACAAAGCAGAGGTACTTTTAGAAATTCCTCAGGGTACATTCCCTTTCAGGAGCTCAAAGCACAGAGAGATGGATTAGAAAAGGAGAAAATAAAATGGGAACAGGACAAACACAAACTGCAGGTAGAACTAGATAAATTAAAACTGGACTTACGAGCAGCTCAGGACAAACACAAGGCTAGTGCATAGGGGTGTCCTGACCTTCTGGGTTCAGATATCAAAATGTCTCAAGCCTTCCTAGCCCAGCCTGCCTCCGTTCTCTCAGCAGAGGACTCAATTCCAGAGCCTCTGGATGATGAAACAGATACAGGCCCAGAATACAGTTTAAGGCTTGTAACATCCTTGATACTAGACTCTTGTGGACGCCCCAATGTTATCAGTAGAATAGGGGGTCAGGATAAACTAGCTTTGATTGACACAGGGGCTGGGATTAGTTTTACAAACAGAGCTTCTCCCACTGCAGATCAGAAAAATATGGAAATTTATGAAATTCAAGGAATTAATGACACAGCTTCCAAGGGTGTAGCTATCCCAGTTAAATGGGGTATCCCTGTGCACAGTGAACAAAACAAGGAATGTTGCCTCCACTATAGTGAACACACCAAAAGAAATAATTGGAATTGACGTTCTCAACCAGTTAAATTTGGTGGTGGATATGGCTAATCTTAAATTGTGGCAGTATTCAGGAACTTCAAGTGCTCCTAAAACTTTAGTGCATGAAGTCATTCCCATGCAGTTAGCAACTCAGTGCACCAAAGCAGCTCAGCAGTATGATCTGTGTGTAATTCCCTCAGAGGTGGCTGATATTCCAGTCTGGGCACAAGACAAGTTAGATTGTGGGAAAATGCACATAGAAATACTGTTGGAAGGCGAGGATCCTCCACCACAGAAACAATACCCAGTACCTCATCAGGCTATAGAACCAGTGACTAAAATTGTGAAGATACTGGAGGAGAGGGGGTCTGATTAGACCTATTTCTTCCACATGCAATTCACCAGCCTGGCCGATAGTTAAACCGGGGGGGGGGGGGGGGGGGGTTATTTAAGGCTCACTATGGACTTCCGTGCCCTGAATCAAGTTTTGAAATCTGTAGTGCCCGTGGTAGCCTCATACCCTGAAATGATCTCTAAACTGAACCCCAAATGTAAACTTTTCTCTGTTTTAGATATATCCAATGGGTTTTGGAGTCTGCCCCTGGCCCTTGAATGCCAGTACAAAACAGTCTTTCAGTGGCTGAATAAACAATATGCATGGACTGTGCTTCCACAGGGCTATAAGGATTCCCCCTCAATATTTCATAAATACATGCAGGAAGCCCTGTCACTATTGTCTTGCAGAGATAATATAATTCAGTATGTAGATGACATTCTGATTCAGTCTGAGAATGAAGCTGTACACTGGAATCATGTAAGAGAAGTTTTAAAAGCCCTTTTACAAGCTGGTCTTAAAGTTAATCCTGCCAAGGCTCAACTGTGCAAATCACAGGTTTCCTTTTTAGGGGTTACTATTGGCCAGGATGGTAAATCTGTAGATTCTCAGAGGATAGAGCTGATACAGAAACTTCCACTTCCTACAGATCAGAAATCACTCCAGTCATTTCTAGGGCTCACTGGTTTCTGACGTGACTTCATGCACAATTATGCTGAAGTGGCAGCTCCACTTTACTCCCTGCTAAAAAGTAAACGTTATGTTTGGGAGGAAGAACATACAGAAGCTGTAACTAAATTAAAGCACATTCTGACTTCTGCTCCTGTTCTTGCACACCCATATCACACACAACATTTTTTCCTGTATCCTGTAGTTGGAGAGAACAGTATAGGTGCAGCTCTAACACAACGCCTAGGAGGAGTAGATCGCCCTATTGCTTTCTGTTCCAGAGTTCTCACTTCTCCTGAACTCAAAATGGGAAACTGTGAAAAACATGTACTGGCTTCCTATGCTGCTATGCAGAAATTTACATACATCATTGGTGCTCAAAACACATACATATGCAGCCATCACACCCCCCTCAAATTCACTGTAGAGGGAAAGTTAACATAGCAAGATTAGGACTGAGAGAATAGTCCAGTGGACTCTCATGTTGCAAGCACAGAATGTAAAGTTTGAATTGTTGAAAGAACCTAACATGCAAGTGGCTGGAATTTTGCTGGAGGGGCAACCTCATGACTGTCCCCCAATCACATGATCTTTAGGGAACTGGGACTAGACAAAATTTCACCTTTTCTTCCTACATTATATATTGATGGTAGTAGCCAATGTGAAGGAGGCAGGCGACTAGCAGGTTTTGCAATTGTACAATTGGACCCAAATAACCAAGTGGTACTGCAGAGACAGTATTCCTGTGGATCAGCGTCAGCACAGTACTGTGAGATGGCTGCTTTTGTAGCTTGTATGCAAAATATCAGGATTCACACCCAGAGATACAAATCATTTTAGATTCTGATTATGTCTTTAAAAGTGCCATTGCCCTGTTACCCTGGTGGCTGGCAAATAAATTTAAATCTACAGATGGGTCCACAGTGAAAAATTCATCACTGTGGACTATGGCACAAGAACTGAGTGCGACGTTTCAGAGAGTACATTTAGTTAAAGTAAAGGCACATAGGAAGAAAGGCCCTTTAGTGAAAGGAAACACATTAGCAGACTCACTAGCCAAGGTAGCATGCCAGGTAGGCCTCATATGGCCCTGGTATGAGCAGACACGCATGGTTGCTATTGCTACACGTTCCACAGATTATGATCAGATAATACCACCAGATTACTTTGTAGCACTGCAGACAAAGGACCCTGAGCTTTCCAATTTGAGGAAGCTTGTGCAGAACGCCCCAGATAACCTATATCAGCACACACCCTTTCTCACACTCGCTATAGAGAAAGACATTCTATGTGCAAAAAGAGAGGAAGGCTTGGTTATAGCTATCCCTAGAGCTCGAGGTAAAGAATGGATGCATTGGGTTCATGTTGCAGGTCCTATGGGACACCCTAAAGCAGAAGAAATGCAGACTATCCTCAATAGGTTGGTATGGTGGCCAGAAATGAAACATGATATACAGGATCATGTTTCCTCCTGTGTAATCTGTGCTTCATTTGGGAGGCAACCTAAAAAGAGAAGGGGACAGTTAATGAGAGCACCTCCTCGTGGCCCATTTGAGAGATTGCAAATAGATCATGTGGGCCCTCTTCCGTTAACAGCTAGGAAAAATAGATTTTTACTCACTGTTGTTGATTCCTTTTCTCATTGGGTAGAGGCATTCCCTGTCCCAGATCAAACTGCTCGAACCACTGCAGAAATCCTAACTATGCAATTTTTTACACGCTGGGGCATTCCCAAGACAGCGTAGTTACTCACCTGTAACAGGTGTTCTCCAGGAGCAGCAGGAATCAGTCCTCACATATGGGTGACGTCGGCGCCGACGGAGCCCTCGCGGAGCAATTTTCCCCAGCTTTCAAAGAAAGCCTTTGGGAATTGCAGCGCGCATGCGCGGTCCCCTTCCCGCCCAAAGGTGCCATCTTGGCTAGTCTGATGACATAGCGAAAAGACAGCAAAAAAATTGCAAAAACTAAATCAGAAGATTGCAACTCCAAGGGGAGGAGGGAGGGTTGTGAGGACTGATTCCTGCTGCTCCTGGAGAACACCTGTTACAGGTGAGTAACTACGCTTTCTCCAGGACCAAGCAGGAAGTCAGTCCTCACATATGGGACTCCCCAGCTTAAGGCTACCGGAGACCCTAAGCACAAAAATGAGCTCCCTCTAGCTCAGCAGCACAGAAGGAAGGAATCTTCTCTGAGTAATCTCCAACCGGTAGCCCAACATCCGGGATGGAGGGTAGGAGTTGCCTAAACCTCGAAGAGATTACGGAGGACTGCCTGTCCGAAAGCACTGTCCCTGCGGGACTCCCTCTCGATGCAGTAATGGGCCGCGAAAGTCTGGCTCGAAGACCAAGTAGCGGCCCGGCAGATGTCTGCCAATGGAACAGAGCGGAGGTAAGCCACTGACGCAGCCTTCGCCCGAACCCGATGAGCGGTGACTCGACTCTCCAACGAGAGGCCTGCCGCCGCATAAGTCCAAGCGATACAGTCAGCTACCCAGATGGACAGAGTGCGCTTGGAGACAGGGAGCCCCAATTTATTAGGGTCGTAAGACAGGAAGAGCTGAACCGTCTTACGGTGCTCCCGTGTACGATCAAGGTAGAAGTTCAGCGCTCTTCTACAGTCCAGGGTATGCAAGACCCTCTCAGCTCGGCTGGAGTGAGGCCTGGGAAAGAAGGTCGGAAGCACCACCTCCTGATTGATGTGAAAAGGGGAGACCACTTTTGGAAGAAACTTAGGGTGAGTCCGCAGGACTACCCTATTCTTGTAGAACCGAGTGTAGGGAGGATCAGACACTAGGGCCTGCAGCTCACTAACGCGTCTAGCGGAAGTGAGGGCTACCAGAAATAAGGCTTTCCAAGAGAGAAAACGGAGAGGACAGGTAGCCATGGGTTCAAAAGGCGGGCAGGTGATCCGCTGTAAAACCACGTTCAGGTCCCAGTCAGGGGCTGGGGGGCGCAATGGTGGTTTGAGAAGAAGGAGGCCCCGGGAGAACCGAGCCACGAGGGGGTGGCCGGAAAGAGGCCTGCCTTCCACCGGCACATGATGTGCCGAAATAGCACTGAGGTGAACCTTGACCGAGTTGGACTTAAGTCCAAGATTGGAGAGGGAAAGCAAGTACTGCAAGACCACCGACACCGAGCAGGAGAAGGGGTCTTGAGACTGCTGAGTACACCAGGTGGAGAAGCGACGCCATTTAAGGGCGTAGGATTTCCCGGTAGAGGGTCGCCTGGAAGCCAGCACGACTTCCTCCACCTCCGGAGGCAACAGGAGGGGAGCAAGGACTACCCTTTCAGCAGCCAGGCCATCAGATGGAGAGATCTGAGGTTGGGGTGTAGGAGAGACCCCTGATCCTGGGTCAGGAGGTCGGGTTGAAAACCCAGAGGCAACGGGGTATCCACCGCCAGCTGCATCAGAAGCGGGAACCACGGTTGCCGGGGCCACCGGGGAGCAATCAGGATCACGGAGGCCTTGTCCTGGAGAACCTTGAAAAGAGTTCGAGACACCAGCGGCATGGGAGGAAAGGCATACAGAAGGCCCGTGGACCATGAGAGCAGAAAAGCATCCGCCGCCACTCGGAGGGGATGCGGTTCCCGAGAGCAGAATCGAGGAAGTTGCCTGTTCAGAGGACTGGCAAAGAGATCCAGAGTGGGGAGGCCCCACTGGAGAAAGATCCTTTGAACCACCAACGGGTCCAATCGCCACTCGTGCGGTTGGAGGATTCTGCTCAGTTTGTCTGCCAGGTGATTTTCTTGACCTGGGAGATAGACAGCTTTGAGGAGGATTCCCCGGCCGACGGCCCAAGTGCAGAGCTTTTGTGCTTCCCGGCAGAGAAGGAAGGAGCCCGTGCCCCCCTGCTTGTTCACGTAGAACATAGCAACTTGATTGTCTGTCTGGACCAGCACAGACTGGTGAGACGTGAGGTGGGAGAAGACCCTTAGAGCCAGGCGAATGGCCCTGAGCTCCAGGAAGTTGATCTGCTGGGCAGATTCCCACGGGGTCCAGAGACCCTGAGTACATGACCCCTGGCAATGTGCTCCCCAACCCAGGAGAGAAGCGTCGGTCGTCAGAACCTGAACCGGCGGAGGAGACTGGAAAAGCATTCCGAGCACCAGGTTGGGTAGGTGAAGCCACCATCGCAGAGAAGAGACTAGCGGGCTGGAGATGCGTACCGAGTCCGCCAGTCTCCCCGAGGCCTGACGCCATTGAGAGCGAAGGCACCACTGAGCCGGCCGCATGTTCAGGCGGGCATTGGGGGTCACATGGACCGTGGACGCCATATGGCCGAGCAGCTTCAGGAAGAGCCGGGCCGAGACCCGGGGATGGCTGTGAAAACGGCTGGCGAGAGCCATGAGCCGTTGAGCCCTGTCGAGCGGCAGAAAAGCCCGCGCCTGAAGCGTGTCCAACCTGGCGCCGATGAACTCGAGGTCCTGAGAGGGGAGCAGAGTGGACTTTTCGAAGTTTATGACAAAGCCCAAGTACTGGAGCAGAGCCACAGTACGCTGCGTGGCGTGAGTGGCCTCCGTGGCGGACGGGGCCCTGATGAGCCAGTCGTCCAGGTACGGAAAGACGAAGAGGCCTTGAAGCCGGAGATAAGCCGCTACCACTGCGAGACATTTTGTGAAGACTCGTGGTGCGGAGGATAGGCCAAAGGGCAGTACTCTGTATTGGTAATGATTGCCCGCCACCACAAACCTTAGGTATTGTCGGTGGCTGGGGTGGATGAGGATGTGAGTATAGGCATCCTTTAGATCCAAGGAGCATAGCCAATCTCCCTGCTGGAGGTAGGGCAGCAGGATTCCAAGGGTAAGCATCTTGAACTTTTCCCTCTCCAGGAACTTGTTGAGGTTCCGCAAGTCTAGGATGGGTCTGAGGCCTCCAGTCCGCTTCGGTACCAGGAAGTACCGGGAATAAAAACCGTGACCCCGCAGGTGGTGGGGCACCGGCTCCACTGCCTGTTCCCGAATAAGACCTGCCAACTCCTGAAGGAGTAAGTCCCGGTGGAGAGGGGTTCGCAGAGGCTCCCCTGGAAAGTAGGGGGGAGGTACCTGGTGGAAGTGCAGCAGATAGCCCTCCCGGACTATACGGAGCACCCAGGCGTCTGACGTGATGTTGGACCACCTGTGGGCAAAGTGGACCAGCCGGCCTCCCGTGCTGAGAGAAACCAGCGGAGGGGGAGAGGCTATGCTGAACGAGTCAAAACCCCCCACCCTGCGGAGCAGGGGCCGGTGGCGCAGGCTTGGGGGCTTGCTGCCTACGGGATCCGTTACCCCGTCCCTTGGCCTGCTGACCCTGATGGGGAGCTGCGGAGGCCTGATAATGGGGGTAGTGTTTATAGGCAGCCGCCTTCCTCGGGTAAAAGGGCTTCTTCCCCGAGCCCTTCTTCTTCTGGGAAGGGGCAGAGGTTTTCCTGGAGATCCGAGTTCTGGTGAGAGTCTCTGTCTCGAGCTGGACAGCCTTCTCGTCCATAGGTTTACCAAAGAGGTTATCACCTCTGCAGGGGACATCGACCAACTTGTCCTGCACCCAGGGCTCGAGGTCGGAAGACTGGAGCCAAGCCTGGCGGCGGGCTCCGATGCCGGCTGCGGCCACTCGAGCCGATGCCTCGAAGCCATCATAGGCTGCTCGAGAAATGAACTTGGAGCACTCACGAACACCAGTGGACAGGGCCAGGAACCTCCGCAAAGGTTCCTCGGAGAGACCAGCAGAGAATCCGGCTAGTTCTTTGGCCAGGTCCCGGAGATACATGCCCATGTAGAGCTGGTAAGTCTGGACCCGACAAGCAAGCATAGAGCCCTGAAAACACTTCTTACCGATGCCATCCAGGCTGCGGGCTTCCCTGCCGGGAGGCACCGAGGAGTGCATCTTCTGGCTCTTGAGCCGATGCATGGCCGATTCCACCACCATGGAATGGTGCGGCAGCTGTGCTTTCTGGAAGCCAGGGCTCTTGCGGACTCGATATATGGCATCGACCCGCTTGCTTAATACTGGCGACGACGCCGGGCTCTCCCACATGCGGAAGAGAAGTCGTTCCAGCATCGGAGGAACCGGTACAGTAAAGTGCTCCTTCGCAGGAGAGTCATACTGGAGGGCATCGAGCTCCTCGGCTCGAGGCTCCTCCTCGGGATCCGCAGGGAAGGCCAAGGCCAAGGCCTTGGCCATATCCCTTACGAAGTCCGAGAACCGGGCGTCCTCCGGGGAGGACTGTCGCCGAGGCTCGGACTCGGGGGAGTCAGAAGGGACACACCGAGTCCGGAAAGAACCAGGTGACTCATCCACCTCGGATTCCCAGGCCGACTCCTCGGAGGAGGAGTCGAGCGGCTCCGGTCGGGCGGGCACAGACGCCGTCCGCCCCGACGCCGAGGGAGGCCGAAGGTGACCTCGACCGAGGATCGACTCGAGCCCGCATGGACTCGAGGATCGGCTCGGTCTCCGGGGTCGACTTAGATGTCGACGTCCCGGCGGTCAGGGCAGACGCGCCAGTGAGGCAAGCGATCAGTGCCCGCTGCTGGTCCATGAAGGCAGTCAAGCTGCGCTCCAAGGCCGTCAACCTGAGTCCGAACTCAGGAGACCCAGCAGCCCCCGACTCGGGCCCCGATGGCGTCGGGCCCGACGTCGGACTAGTCGGAGGCGAGTCAACGAAGACAACAGCACTTACGTGAGCAGAGGAGTCCAGTTCCAGACGAGGCTGTTTGGACGGCCGCTCCAGCTCCAAAGACCCGGGACGGCTGTCGGGGCTATGCGACCTGGCCCTCGAGGAGCCAGGAGCGTCCACCGACGCCGCCCTTGCGGGTTTCTTCTTCCGCTGATGTTCCCGGTTAGGGGACCCCCGCTCAGAAGAACTCCGGCGGTGCTCAGAGCCAGATTCTCTGGACACCGAAGCTTTTGACGAGGTCCGGGTACGGCTGGGGTCAGAGAAGATTCTCTCCCGCTGTTGCTGCCGACTCCGCAAAGACTTCGCGGACATTTTGCTACAGGGCCCACAGATCATTTCTTCATGATCGGGGCCCAGGCAACGGAGGCAGCAATCATGTGTGTCGGTAAGAGACATAAGTTTCTTACACTTAACACACTTTTTAAAGCCACTGGCGGCCATCGGGGGAAAAAGGGCCCCTGCGAGGTCGAACAAACGGGCCGCCAGGGAAAAATGAAAAAAGGTGCGAAGATGTCGCGAAGGACAGAAAAAAACGAAAAAGAAGGGGAGGCCTCGCAACCGGCGTCGCGAGGCCGGGCGGAAAAAGGACCGGCGTCGAACCGAAGAATTACTGAAAAAAATAAGGAAAAAATCAACTTTTCGGCGGTGACTATTAGACAACGTCTGTAGGGCTCCGCGGAAAAAAGAAGACTGGCCAAGATGGCACCTTTGGGCGGGAAGGGGACCGCGCATGCGCGCTGCAATTCCCAAAGGCTTTCTTTGAAAGCTGGGGAAAATTGCTCCGCGAGGGCTCCGTCGGCGCCGACGTCACCCATATGTGAGGACTGACTTCCTGCTTGGTCCTGGAGAATATTGATTCTGATAATGGTCCTGCATTTGTTTCTCAGCTCATCAAGGAATTGTTTGATTTTCTAGGCATAGAACAACAACTCCACATTCCGTACCATCCACAGGCAGCAGGGCAGATAGAAAGAATGAATCAAACAATTAAGGCCCACCTCAGCCCTATGCTTAATCTGACCGGGAAAAATTGGGATCTGGTGCTCCCTTTAGTCCTTATGCGTATCAGAGCTAATGTCTGTAAATCCACAGGTTTCACACCCTATGAAGCCTTAATGGGAAGGCCAATGCAACAGTGGGAAAATATGCTGCATCCTTTTCTTCCAGAGGACCAGACCGTAATTCTCACCAATGAGTGGATGAAATCCCTGCAAGAACATCTAAAAGAAATTCAGACCACTGTGCTAGCTAACACAGAAAAAGCTAGAGATTATTTACAGGAGGTACATGCAAAAGGTTCTGATTTAAGGCCCCTCAAGTTTGGGAGTAAAGTGATGATTCTGAGACCTAGACCAAACCTCCCCTTTGGAACTGCAAAGTGGGAAGGACCATACTTAGTTACTGATACCTTAGGCCCAAGCCTATACCAAATCCTAATGCCCGACAACCAGCAGTATTGGAAACACATCACCCAGTTGAAACCATATGGGCAATACGTGTTTTATCAGTCTTTGTTTTCAGATACCACCTGAAGACAGCACGGACAGCTGCTTTCTGAACAAAGGTTGCTTGAGGATGGGAACTATTTACTTCTGCTGTATAGTTGATGTGTCCTAGATACTGGACATGTATCTAATAGTTATGTAAATAAGTAGTAAAAATTATTTTTGTTGTTGCATAGTATAAGTGGGGAGCACTAGTTTACTCCCTAGTAGAGTGAAACAAGTTAGCTTTTATTATGTCTCGGTTTCCTGTTTTTCTTGTATCTGCTCTCTTCTACCCAAGTCTCATTACAGGAACTATCATCCGAATATGCACGATTGGCTGAGCTAACTTCACAGATGGGGTATATCGCTATCAAGAAATACCCCCACCTTTCCCGGAAGGAAAGGATCTGGTCATCCTGAGTTTCTGTTCCATACAGAACAAGCCAGTGTTCTACTCATTAAACATCACTCAAGTACAGTGGGCACCACCAGTTTCCACTTCTCTAGAAAGGACACAAGAATTGAGGGCACCTCCAAAACATTGCTTTTTAGGTCCTCCTGCCTTGATTTTGTACAGTATTTCCTGTCAGGACAAAGAATGCTTCTTTTTCAGTTGCTCCCAGAATGCATGACACCCGCCTTCCTAAGAACACTTTGTTGTACAGTTCAAACAATACCTGGTGCAGTCATACACCACTGGTCTCCATCACCATTAACGGGACAACTTATTCCACACCGCTGGTTATCAATGACTCTATGGACATTCCAGACTTTATCTCATATGCTGTGCATCCATTACCACTTGGCATGGGAGAAGAGACACTACATAAACTGCTCAACTTTACAGAACTCCATGCCTATATTGATCACCTTAAAACAACATCCACTGAAGTGAATCACACCATCACTTATGAGAATGGACACACTTGCTACAAGATGCTCATGTGTCTGTGTGGGAATTGTTATTTGGTTACTCACCTATTGCTGATCATGTCTTTAATGTTGTTATTCACCCTATTATTATTTTAACTACTGTACAAATATTGCTATGCATTATCATAATTTTCCTGTGTTGTAAAATGAAACAAATGTACATCTCCTTGCAGTGCATGTCCTACAGAACATCAACAACATTTTA
Organism: Ichthyophis bannanicus; assembly: GCA_033557465.1. Classification (NCBI taxonomy): domain Eukaryota; kingdom Metazoa; phylum Chordata; class Amphibia; order Gymnophiona; family Ichthyophiidae; genus Ichthyophis; species Ichthyophis bannanicus. Next base: position 113,664,214 of record CM066032.1, on the reverse strand, counting down.
AGGTAGTTACACTTAATTTACACTTAATAACTCAAAACGCACATTTTCCAATCTCATTTCAACCTGAACTAAATCCACAGATGGAGCAGCCCCTGACCACTGTGGCCAAAAAGCTTATCCTGTATATATGTATTTATGTATATATGTAAATGAACTCCCCCATAGCTAAGAAGTGTTAACTCTGTATGATGTGCTTTTCTGACAATCTATATGTAAACAAAATTTGTACCTGCCTTGATTCGGCAGTTTCACAATAGTAATCCTACCCGCTTCTGATCGCTGGAAGGAGCGGGCTACAAATGCTTGCTAAATAAATTAAAAAAAAAAATTAAAAAAAAAAATAATTTCTCCAGCATCTACCTCTACATCCAGGCTCATTTGGCCTGCTAATTTGGCATTTCCTATTACATTGAATACCAGAGTCAGCTGCAGTCTAGTATTGCTTCCTATCCTCACTCATAGCAGCCTGGTACCTTTCAGCTTTAACCTCCTCAGAAATTCCAAATTCCTGCAGCCCTTATGCACTGTTCACTCTCTCTAAGACGGGCACTGAGGTAGCATATTGGGTTCCCCCCCCCCCCCCACCCCCCAGTAGTGGCTGCCCTACCTAAGACACAAGGTTTGGACTCATAAGGGGATTTTGTTTATCTCTAGAACACTAGAGACACTACTGTGCAGAACAGGGGACCTGCTGGACATAGCAAGGTATTTAATACAGGAGGTATTAGACAAGCTGCTTACTATCATGTAAAGGCAGCAGGGACAGGTACCACAGGTTTGCTTCCACCATTTCCAGGCACAAATAATAAATAAAAATAAAAAAGGTGTGGGAGATGTCAGCATACATCAGCATGACATTATGCCTAGCATAGGTGTCATGGCTTTTTCCCAGACCTTGGCTTTCAAGCAGCTGTGTTACTCTGGTGATGTCAGTCTCCAAACTTAATGAGGGTAGTTTACAAGATGAGATTAGCTGACCCCCTGGTGATGTCAGTCTCCGGGCCTGATGAGATTGGTCTGCAGCCCCTCCTTGCTAAATCAAGTGATAGCAGACTTCAAACAAACCAAATTATGACAGAGGGAGGTGCTGGAGAAGATTTTCACTATAAATACAGAGAAACACAAAAATAGCTCTCTCTCTCTGTTGATGGGACACTTCCTACTATGAGGCTCTGACCCATACTTCTCTCTCTCTCCCCCCCCCCCCCGTTCTTTTCTTTCTCTCTATATTCTTCTTACTATGAGACTCTGACACATACTTCACATATGCACACACCCACAGATGCAGCTCTGTAACAACCTTATAACTCTGTTCTGTACCTATGTAATAAGCCTATTTCTATATAAAACTCTTTTTCCAAGCCACACCAGTTTTGGTTGTCTTATTTGTGCTGCTTACCCTACTGTTTCTATGAAATGAACCCAGGACCAAACGTAGAGTAGCCGAAAGTGGAGAGCAGCGGCGGAAGATTACATTCTCCAGAAGATTACACCGACATCACCCATATGTGAGAACTGACTTCCTGCTTGTTCCTGGAGAACTTCCGAATCCACCTTAGGAGATCGAAATAGCTTGCGGTCCTGATCAGGCAGTGGGTACAGGCGTGTCATGGTCCACACCCCTTTGAGACCAGCTTCCGGCATGTCTCACTCATCTTGAATCATCTGCCTAACCACTCTATTTACTGGGAATACCTTCTGTGTCTTCTGGACCGCCTGGAGCAGTAGGTCTTCTAATGCCTCATCCTCCACTGGCCGGGTTGTAGGCATGTTAAGAGCCTTCAAAGATTCCATGATAAGCGCCGGCAATTCGTCCCAGCCAGACCCCCGAACAATTCGGGACTGCTCCTCCTGTTCCAGGATATCGCCTTCTTCCAACTCCATGTCTAGATCGTCCCTATCTGGTCCTTCCAACACAGGAGACTGCCCCTGCCACTCTTCTGAGGGCCTAGGCTGCTTTGTAGGACCCAGCTGACCCTCCTTAAACTCAGCCGTCCTCTTTGTTCTGCGCTCTGGCACTGTGGAGCTGCCCGCTGAGCCCTGGTGGCAGAAGCAGGACAAACTCCAGCAAAAAAACCCTGGGGCCGCCTACCTCCCATAGTGTCTGAGACATGGAGGGTCCAGGAATGGTTGGAGGGCATGAAGCCGGCTCTGGTGGAGGTAACAGCGGGCTCACTGAGGCCTGGGCATCTGGAGATGGAGATTTGTCTGTCTTGCCCTGTCCTGCAGACCCTGCTCCATAGAAGTGGCTTTTTTGGACAGCCCCGACACATGCCTGCTTCTGATACCGCTCCCCTCCTGGTTCCACAAACCAGGCACTGCAGTTGCAATGGCATGGGGTGAGCGTCCGTGGACCCACTATGGGAATAACCCCCTCAAAAGGCAATGTCAAAGAAAAATGGAGGCGGGGGAAGGGAGCCCTTCTAACTTCCACTAAATGAAACTTTCACAAAAAGAAAGAAAAATGAAAGAAAAAATGAAACCTCACTATTTCTACTGCATTGTCTTTTAACTTGCGGGCCAGGAATCAAGAAAAACATTGCGAGCAAGAAAAGCGTGCTGCAAAGCTAATGGCCTATCCAACAAACGCAGGGGAGCCAAAGGAGCAGAAACTGCTCTTTCCCGTGCTGCAGCCATGTAGTGCAAGGCCGCTGCACCTGACTGCCCGGTCACTGACAACCCCCGATTGCTGGTTACCTGTATGAGGTGCTATTCTGTCTGGTTCAACTTTCTGATTGCACACTCAGCCACTTCGCGCTCTGCCAGTAGAGTGAGCTTCAGCAATGAGAACTGACCAGGAGCTGTCAGTGTTCTTTTTCCGCTGTATCTGCACTCGCAGGACGTTACCCACGGCGGCTCCTCACCCAATAACAGGTTCGGGAGCCGCCAAGATCCGGTCTGTCCAAAGTTTCCCCAAAAGCCCCTCGACCACTTTGCACGGGGGGGGGGGGGGGGAAGAGATCCTCCTCAGCTGATGAGCTGCCTTTTTTAAAAACTTTGACAGAGAAAGGAAACGGCACACTGTGCAATAAAAGAAAAATAATTAAAAGAAAAGAAATCTAGCCTATCTCCTTAGTTGTCCCTTCAGTGAGTCCAGCATCCTGGCTCACTAACTCCTCCAGTTGCTTGGAGACTGAGCATACTGGGACTGGTAGGCAGTGCCAACTACGTAAGTACACTAGTGTCATCAAAAGATGACATGCTCAAGCTGCTGGAAGAGGTACCCTAACAAGAGGTGCGGGACTGGACTGGAGGGACGATAAGGAAAGTATTTTTAAATAGCACCCATGCTTGATGTAAATCTTTAACCTTTGCAGCTGCTCCTTTTAGTTTTTTCTTAACTATTTTCCTCATTTTATCAGTCTCCCTTTTGAAAGTTAAAAGGTAGAACTGTGGATTTTCTTGTCATCTTTCTTCCATTAAATCAAACGCGATCATGCTATGATCACTATTACCAAGTGACCCCAACACCCTTATCTCTTGCATCAGATCTTGTGTTCCACTAAGGACTAGGTCCAAGATGGCTTCCCTTCTTGTTGGTTCATGAATCAGCCACTCCAAGAAGCAGTCGTTTATTTCATCTAGAAACTTTATCACCCTAGCATGTCCTGCCGTGACCCTGACCCAGTCAACATCGGGGTAATTGAAATTACCCATTATTATTACTGTGCTATAAATATTGTTAGTTATCCTGATTTCTTTGAGCATTCCATCATCCTTTTGTTCATTCTGGCCAGGTGGTTGATAGTACACCTCCACTGCCTTCCCCTTCCCTTTTTTACATGGAATTTCTATCCATAGAGATTCTACAGTATATTTGTTTTCTGCAAAACTTTAATCCTGTGTAACTCAATGCCCTCTCTAACATAGAGCGCAACCCCCTCCACCAATTTGATCTACTCTATCATTGCAATATAATTTGTACCCAGGTATCACAGTGTCCCACTGGTTATCCTCCTTCCACCATGTCTCTGAGATACCAATCATATCTAACTTCTCATTTAGTGCTATATATTCTCCCATCTTAGTTTTTAGACTTCTAGCATTTGCATACAAGCATTTTAGAGGCTGTATTTTATTCATACTAATCTTGCTATTGGTAGGCAGGGGTAATTTGGAATCTTTAAGCTCTGTCTGCTCTGTACTCGAAAGCATTTGGGCTACTTTTGTCTTTACAGGAACCTCTCTGTTGATATGCCCTAACTTCAATCTTTTGCTAGTATCCTTCAAGGATACATTGTTTTGAACCATGTGCTCCTGGGCGACTTTCCCCTATTATCTATTTTAAAAGCTACTCTATCTCCTTTTTAAAGGTTAATGCCAGCAGCCTGGTTCCATCCTGGTAAAGGTGGAGCCCATCCCTTCAGAAAAACCCCTCCTTTCCCCAGTTCCTAAGAAATCCAAAACCCTCTTCCTTGCACCATCGTCTCATCTACGCATTGAAACCCCAGAGCTCTGCCTGCCTTTTGGGCCCTGTGCATGGAATAGAAAGCATTTTAGAGAATGCTACCCTGGAATTCTGGATTTCAACTTCCTACCTAAAAGCCTAAATTTAGCCTCCAGAATCTTCCTACCACACTTTCCTGTCATTGGTACCAACATGTACCAAGACAGCAGACTACTCCCCGGCACTATCTAAGACCTTGTTTAGGTGGCGCGTGAGGTCCGTTACCTTCACACCAGGCAAGCATGTTACCAGGCAATCCTCATGTCCACCAGTCACCCAGCTATCTACATGCCTAATGATTGAATCACCAACTATAATGGCTGTCCTAACCCTTCCCTCATGGGCACATGGCCCTGGAGAAACCTCCTCATTGCGAAAGGGCTTTACATCACCTGGAGGACAGGTCCTAACTACAGAATCACTTCCTGCCACTCCAGGGTTATGCTCTCCTTTCACGTAACTTCTTTCCTCCATGGCAACAGGGATCGTGCCAGACTTGAAGTGGGACTTCTGTGCTACATCCCTTAGGTCTCATCTATGTACCTCTCTGTCTTCTTTATGTCCTCCAAGTCTGCTAATCTAGCCTCCAGAGATCAGACTCATTCCCTGAAAGCATAGAGCTCCTTGCACCTAGTGCACACGTACAACCCCTCACCAACTGGGAGAAAATCATACATGTGACACTCAATGCAAAAAACTGGAAAGCCCCCATCTCGCTGCTGGACTGCTATCTGCATATTAGTTTTAGGCTTGTGTTTAGGCATTTATGTTGTTTATTTACTAAGGTTTGCTGGGGATACTTATACTAATAAAACTATACCTAATACGTTTAATGGACTTTGTTCACCTGAAGCTTAACTAATTTCAGATCCTTAATGTATGCCTGATGAGGATAAACAGTTGCACTTGAGAGTGAATATGACACCTTTCCTTTAAGAGATTTAAGCACCTATAAAGCTATGATTATCCCAGGGGTGGGTGGGAGGGAAAGAAGACTTATTAAAAGCTAGCTGCTGCACATTATCCTGTCCTGGGCTTCTAAGGTAATCTGTGACCAATTTCCTGGGTGATTCACACAGCCCTTGCTTTTATAGAGGAAGTCTTTCAAAATGCCCTTTTGATCTGTCCCTTGGCTTTAACACCTATTTAAAACAATTTCACAGGTCTCTTGACCCCTATCTAGAAGGCCTCTTTGTAAAGGTCTCTAGAAATAATTTATTGTTCAAAGAATACTGACCCTGGTTTTCCTTTTATGCTAAGTTATACACTGAATTGATTTAAACTAAAGCTCTTTGCTGCTACTAGGCCCTAAGTATTAAACTAGAAGCTCTCTGCTCATTTTTAAATTTAACCAGAAAGCGCTTTGCTTGGTTTTAAAATTAAACTGAAAGCTGTGCTGGTACTAGGCCCTGACTGAGCATTAAATTTAAACTAGAATCTCTCTGCTGGGTTTTAAATTGAACCAGAAAGCTCTCTGCTGGGTTTTAAATTTAAATTGACAGCCCTCTGCTGGGTTTTAAACTTTAACTGAAAGCTACCTGTTGAGTTTTCAATTTAACTAAAAGCTCTTTGCGGATACTAGGCCCTGACGTATTTAACAAATACACTGGATTCTAATTTACACAGATTAATCAGCTTTAATCTAAAGAATTTCCTTTTCCCCAAGATTTAGAAAAAATTCCGAGAAGTAAATACTTACAATTGCAGATCTCTTTCCAGAAGTAGCAGTCCCTTTTGGTAGTTCTTCAAGACTGAGAATCACAGAGCTCTGGTTGAACTATTTATGCTTGTGCTTCTGAGGTAATCTGTGACCAATTTCCTGGGTGATTCACACAGCCCTTGCTTGGATAGAGAGTCTTTCAAAATGCCCCTTTGATCTATCCCTTGGCTTTAACACAATTGCCGATCTCTCTCCAGAAGTAGCAGTCCCTTTTTGTAGTCCTTCAAGACTAATCAGATTAAAGCTACTGATGTGACAGTGGTACTCCAAAAGTCAGTCTGACTAGAAATATTGTGTAAGATGCATATTTTGTCCTCTCTTCACACTATTTAGACCAAGCCTCTCAAAGGGACAGCACCTTTGACTAAGTTGGGCTGAGCAGTCTGTCCCTCTCACCTAGCGACTTTGCAATTGACTACATGGGCTGCTCTAAGGAGTAAACTGGATCCAGTATGAGCAGCCCTAAGCTTGGGAATCACTTGCATTTCTGGCTCAATTCTGCTTGTTGATGGAAAAAGCAATGTTGCTCACTTGTAAAGGTGTTTTCCATAGACAGCAGAAATGATAAGACACACATCCCTCCCACCTTCTCAAACATTGCCACTATTGATCTTTGTAACCAACTGAGGCACTGAGAAGACTGATACATGTTGGAAGGCTTGTGCATGCTCAGAACTTTACGCTAAAGTTCAGAGCTTTGGGAGAGCTGTTCTGTCCTGGCCCCATCAGATCACATGACCCATTTGTGTGCCTTGTTAATCTTGCTGTCTTTGAAAAACACCTATTATGGATAAGCAACATGTCATTCCTTGTCAGCATGAAGAGGTGTAACTACCTTTGGTAGGAACATAGGCAGAGTACAAAGAACTGCTTTGTTGTGATGAAGCTGAGTATATGATTAATATAATGTATACAGCCAAAGGTCCCTTATACTTATTCCAAACCACCAGACTCTCATTAGGATCAGGATTATCTGTAAATAGTTCTTAGTTACCTGTAAACATAGTTATCTTTATAATTACTTGCTACTACACATGTTCTATGTTCTATGTATTTTTGTTCAGTTCCATGTAAACCGCTTTAATTCCAGATAAAGCGGTATATAAAACCACATAAAGAAATAAATCAATGGTTCATATGTAACCAAAGCATGAAGTTCACTTATTCTTCTAGCTAAAGTAACTGCTACTAGAAAAAAACAATATTTTCAAGAAGGTGCGCTTGAGTGAAGCAGAATCCACTGATTCCAAAGCTGGCTTCATAATAGATATAAAGAATAAGTATGGAGGAACAGCCGAGTCCATTTTATGGCCAGCAAATCCCTCCCCATTTGATCCAGGGATGGGTGCACTGAACAACACAGGTAGTTTGCCATTTTGCAATGTGTCTCACTCTTGAAAGATGCTCTGCACTTTCTGCTGGTACAGAGACCATTTGTAAGTTTGAAAAACTCTGTTGAGCTTGTCAGCTAGCTCAGTGTTTCCCAACCCAGTCCTACGGGGCACACCGGCCAGTCAGGTTTTCGGGATATCCCTAATGACTATGCATGAGATATATATGCATTAGAGATATCCTGCCAACCTGACTGGTTTGTGGCCCTCCAGGGCTGGATTTGGAGACCCCTTCCTTACACCTCTGTCATTTAAGATTGTGAGTGGGCAAGGTGCAGATGTCCTAGACATCGAAAGGGTATATAGAATGTGACACATTCCTCCTCGATTCTCACCACCACCAAAAAGTTGTCTAATAGACAATATTTTGGTGGTGGTGAGAATCGAGGAGGAATGTGTCACATTCTATATACCCTTTCGATGTCTAGGACATCTGCACCTTGCCCACTCACAATCTTAAATGACAGAGGTGTAAGGCAGGGGTCTCCAAATCCAGCCCTGGAGGGCCACAAACCAGTCAGGTTGGCAGGATATCTCTAATGCATATATATCTCATGCATAGTCATTAGGGATATCCCGAAAACCTGACTGGCCGGTGTGCCCCGTAGGACTGGGTTGGGAAACACTGAGCTAGCTGACTCTAATTGCTAAAGAAGTAAGCTGCTTGAATTGTATGCAATTAGAGATCATAAAGTCATAAGAAATGCCATACTGGGTGAGACCAAAAATTTAGCAAACCCAGTATCCTGAGTCCAACAGCAACTAATCCAGTCATAAGTACCTGGCAGGTTGCCATAATGTAGATAGATACCATGCTGCTGCTTATTGTAGAGATAAGTCCACCTTAATAACAGTTTATGAGTTTTTCTTTTAGGAACTTGTTCAAACCATTTTAAGTCTAGCTACAATAAAAAAAAATTAATCTATTTGTTTTAAAAGTACTACTTAGCAACTTCATTGAATGCCCCCTAGTCTTTGTACTTTTTGAAAGAGTAAACAACTGATTCGTGTTTACTTGTTTCATATTACTGTATCAGACCTCTATCTTATCTCCCCCTCAGCTGTTCTCTAAGCTAAACGCGCCATCCCCTATATCATTTTGATCACCCTTCTCTGTACCTTTTCTAATTCTGCTGTATCTGAATTGCAAAGAACACTCAGAGTGTGGTCACCTGCGGAACAATACAGAGGCATTACAATATTCCGTTGTAGTCTCCATTCCTTTCCTAATAATTCTTAGCATTTTATTTGCATTCTTGAATACTGCCACCTATGGCGCAGAAGATTTCAAAGTATTATCCACAATGACGCTTACATCCTTTTCCTGGATGGAGACTCCTAATGTGGAAGGTTGCATTGTGTAGCTATAATTTGGGTTACTTTTCACTTTGCACTTGTACACATTAAATTTCATCTTCCATTTGGATGCCCAATCTCCCAAAGTCCTCTAGCAATTTTGCACAATCTTCTTGTGATTTAACAACTTTGAATAATTTTGTCTCATCTGCAGATCCATCATTGCAAATTGGAAACACCAACACACTCTCTCAATCAGGTCATCCCCTAAAATCAATATCCATGGGTTAATGAAACTGCTGAGGATGAACATTATGAGGCTAGAGACTACTTTAAAAGGAACTAGAGAGGCCTCTGGCTAAAACTGGTAAAAAGGTTGACCATTCAACAATTTTAAGATACTGCAAACATGGTTTCTGTGAGATGGTGGCAAGAAGGAAGCAACTGCTGAAGAAAAACATATAACAGGAGCGGCGGAAGGCCTTTTATTTTGGGCGACCCAAGGCCTGCCCTAATTCCACCCCAAGCTCTACCCCATGGGCAAAGATCCTGTTCCACCCACAGGAGATCAGAATCCTGCAGGCAGAACAAGAAGGGTCTTTGCCATGATCATGGCTGGCAGGCAACAAGCACCCTCCCCCCCCCCCCAAGTGGACAGAAGAGGAGAAGTCGCAATCACGGCAAAGACCCTTCCTGTTCTGCCTGTGGGGATCTGCTCTCCCACAGGCAGACAAGAAAGGTCTTTGCCGCAATCACAGCTTCTCCTTCTTCTGCCTGTAGGCAGCCTGCTGCCTGCCACAATGAATTTTGGTGGAGCCAGGCCCCATGTGGCTTACCCCTTCCCAACGCCTATGCCATATGATATGCCATATAACATTTGCAAAGAAACATTGCATGTAAGTAGAAAAAGGTTTTGTAGTCTGATGAAATTAAAGTGAAACTTGTTGGTCTGAATACTAAGTGGCATGTGGCATAAAATAAACCTAGCACCTCACCCTGCTAACACAATCAATAAACTAAAGCATGTTTGTGACAGCGTTATATTGCAGGGATGCATTGCAGTAGTAAGGATAGGGATGCTTGTAAAGGTCAAGGAAAGATGGATGGTGCAAAGTACTGACAGATACTGGAGGAAAGTCTGTTCCAGACTACCACAGTCATGGGGCAGGTGAGAGGATTTGCCTTTCATCAGGACAATAATAAGCAGCACAAAGTAAAAACAAGAATGGAGTGGCTAGGAAAAGAAACAATGTCCTCAAGTAGCATAGAAAGTCTAGACTTGAATCTAACAGGAAATCTGTGACAAGACTCAAAAAATACATTCCACAGATAATCCCCAGCCAACTTGAAAGAGCTTGAGCTATTCTGGCAAGAAGAAAGGGTAAAACTGCACCATCTTGTTGTGTAAGGTTGGTAGACATTTATCATACACTACTACTTATCATTTGTGTAGTATTACAAGGCACATGTAGAGCTGCAGAGACATGTAAGACTTCAACACACTTAAGATCTCTCATACAAACAGCAAGAAGAAGCTGTTCACAGAACACACTAGCCATGCCTACAGAATTCAAGAAGAGCAATCAGTCCACATACAAGAGAACATTCTCGCTCTACACACCCAGTCCACATGTAAGAGCATTCTTGCTCTATTCATCCAGTTTTTGGAACTCCCTCCCAGAAAAGATAAGAAGCATGCCGGACCTATCAGCATTCCTCAAGTACCACAAAACATACTTACTCACAGAGCACTTTGAAGGCAGAACAAGCTGTCCAAGCACCAGCCCAGCTTAGACTCTATCTCAAACTACTCTTCCTGGCTCTCCCCCCGCTTGCGACTACCCATGATCACGAGATCATAGCAACAGGCCTACACCCTAGATTAATTCCATTGCCTATTGTTTTATTTAAATCTCTATTTACACCCTGTTAAAATCATTAATGTAATCACGGTTATATGTAAATTTCAATGTTAAACGTTTTTATGATTGACCTCATGTCATAGCACATGTTCTTTGTTCTCTGTAAACCACTTTGATTTATAGATAAAGCGGTATAAAAGAACACATTTTATTTAAGTACCTTCAAGTCAATGCTAACTTCTGGCAACCCAGCAGCCCCTGGGTTTTCTTGGCAAGGTGTGACTGGAAGTAGAATGCCAGCCTTTTCTTCCAAGGCAATGGAGGGTAAAGTGACTTGCCCAAAGCAACAAGGAGTGCCAGTGGGAAATGAATCCAGATCTCCTGGGTAGTAGGCTGTTGCTCTAACCACTAGGATACTTCTTCACTCCCTATTTTATTTATTTAAATAAATTAAATAAGAGCTTACAGTCTAGTTAAAATAGACAACACAACAACTGGGGACTAGGATATATCTAGGAGAATGATAAAGAAACACAGAGGAGGTGAACAAGAGACTAGGGGTATCAGGATCCAAAAGCAGTCTCAAACAAGGGTTTTTTAGCCTGGATTTGAACAGAGACACACATGGAGCCTGGCAAACAGACTTGGGTAGTTTGTTCCAGGCATAAGGAGCAGCAAGATGGAAAGATCAAAGTCTGGAGTTGGCATGGCTGTTACTGCTATAGAAGAGGCTCCAGCCAGCATTAAAACTAGAGTATCACAATGGGTACACTACTTGTCAAACTGATTGACTAGTGCAATAAGGATGACGTCACCCAATCAGCATTCACTTCGGGATTATGCCATACCCATGTCCTGCCCCCTCCCATAGAAATGAATGGGGTTAGCTCCTCCCAAGCCCCCCCACCACACCCACATCTCATCCTTCCTGACATGCCCACACCCCAAGCACTGACACACACACCACTCCTAAGTATGACATCAGCCAATAAGTACTCACGCCCAGGTTAGGTCACATCCACACCCCACCCCCTCCTACACCCCTACAGCCTACATCAATGGAAATAGACCATGTCGCTTTCCAATGACATCACTGGAAACAGGGCATCTGACTTGGAAATACACTTGCATCAGGTCTACGCTGACATCACAGGAAACAGAGTGTCTGATCCTGGAAATACACGTGACTGCTTCCGGCAAGAACCCAGAAAACAAAAATGGATTTTCCCCTGCCTTGAGCTTTTTTTTTTTTTGTTTGTCTCTCACAAAGCAGTGCCTCATTGCTTTTAGTGAAAGGCATGTAATTGCAACCTATTTAGAACTGCTTGATAAAAATAAAACTTTTTTAGCAACAGGAACCAACAAGGACTTTATTTAAATGTGTATTCTTTAGTAAAATACAAGAATGCAGCCTGACAATGAAGCTTTTAAATTGTGGGGCTGGCGAACAGCATTTGGTAGAATAATTTTAAAACAGACTTTTCTTTCAGCATATGTATGGTTTTACTCAATTAGCACTTCATTGTTAGAAAGAGAAGACGGTGCTGTCCATGTTAAAGAATTTGCTTTTAAGACCTCACTGTTAGAGAGAAGACAGAAATATTCTTATAGCAGAGGAGTTAGCACATGAACCTGAAACAAAAAGAGACTGGGGGTAAAAATCCCATTTCAGCTATTTTTTTAATGGCTTTGAAAAAGGCAATATAGTGGGGGGGGGGGGGGAGAGGCATGTCTGGGCATGCTCCATTGTCATGGTGATAGTAGAAAAGGAAATGATGTAGAAACATGTGACTGGCTTTTGGAAAAGCCAATCCAGAGAAACAAGACATATGTGACTGCTGCCCCATTGTTATGGTGATTGTAGAAAGAGTAGGTCGTACTTTAAAACACACAGGATTTGTGGAATGAATCCATTCTGAAGACATCAGCAAAGTAAAAAGAATATTCAAAACACGACAATCATGAAGGAAACCTTATTGAAGAGCATTTACTATGACCCAAAAGAGATAGGGAGCTTTGGGGGCATAAATCCTCTATTTCAGGCTGCTAAAAAGTATCACAAAACATTCAACAGAAAAGATGTAGTCAGATAGGTTACAGGACAAGATGCTTATACTTTACACAGACCTGCTATGGTCCATCTTAAAAGAAACAAAATGATCGTGTCAGACATGGATGTGCAACTGCTACAAATACATCTTAACGGTGGTAGAAATCCTTTCAAAATATGTTTGGGTCATGAGTTTAAAATCGAAAAACGGTCATGAAGTTACTAAAGCCTTTGAAAAAAATATTTAATCTAGGTCATACACTTGAAAAAATAGACAGACAAGGATAAATAATTTTTAATAGATCTCTGAAGAATTTATTTAAAAAAAAGAGGTTCATCATTTTGTGACCAATAATGATGTTAAAGCAGCAGTGGTAAAAACGTTTAACAGGACTTGGAAATCCAAACTGTGGTATTATTTTACAGCACACAACACTTTTAGGTATCAAGACATGCTGCAGGCTTCTGTACACAACTATAATCATAGTTTGCACAGAAAGATAGAGGCGAGGCCTGCAGTAGTGACATCCAGAAACTCTCTGTAGTTCTGGAAAAAGAATCTATAGCGATAGCATCAAACGTAAACATGCTTAGGACTCCTTAAAGAAAGGAGATCATGTAAGACTTTCAACAACTAAAGGAAAATTTGAAAAAGGTTATGAGTAAATGTGGACAGATGAGATAGTCATAAGAATGGACGTTTTAAACAGGGTTCATAAAATGACATACAAGATACATGATTATGACGGCAAAGCCATACAAGATTCTTTTTATCTTGAAGAATTACTAAGTCACCCCACAACAGGACAGAAAGTGTAGTTACTCACACCTGTAACAGGTGTTTTCCAGGGACAGCAGAAATCGGTCCTCACGTATGGATGACGTCGGCGCCGATGGAGTCCTCGTGCAGAGCAATTCCCCAGCTTTCAAAGAAACCCTTTGGGATTGCATCGTGCATGTGTGATCCCCTTCCTGCCCAAGGGTGCCATCTTGCTCAGTCAAATGACATAGCTAAAAAGACGACAAAATGAATACAAATGGAGGAGTGGCCTAGTGGTTGGGGCAAGGTACTTCAGGCCGGAAGGTTGGGGGTTCAAATCCCACTAGAGGACAGCAACCTTGGACCGGAAGGACTGGGGTTTCTAGTCCCACAGGTGCTCCTTGTGGTCTTGGGCAAGCCACTTAACCCTCCATAGCCCATGTTCCCTGTAAAATAGTTATCTCCAAGTTTATAATGCCCTGTTCAATGTAATTTCAGTTTGTTCAATGTAAACCGCACTGATGCAGAACAGCGCAGTATATAAGAGAAATAAAATAAATAAATAAATAAATAAACCTCAAATAAGTTACAGAGTACCACTTGGCTGAAAGCACTGTCCCATCGGGACTCTCCATCCAAGCAGTAATGGGCTGCAAAAGTCTGGCTTGAAGACCTGATTGCGGTCTGCCAGTGGAACAGAGTGGAAGTGAGCCACTGATGCGGCCTTAGCCCTGACACGGTGGGCCGTGACTCGACCCTGCAATGGAAGGTCGGCCGCCCTGTATGCCCAGTCAATGCAGTCTGCCACCCAGGTGGACAACATGTGCTTGGAGACGGGTAACCCCAGCTTACTGGGGTCATAAGAGACGAAGAACTGAGTAGCCCTTCGATCCCTGCGTACGTTCCAGGTAGAAGGATAATGCCCTCTTACAATCAAGGGTATGCAGAACCGCCTCTGCCCGGCTGGCATGCGGTCTGGGAAGGAATGTCGGAAGAACCACCTCTTGGTTGAGGTGGAATGGAGAGACCACTTTTGGAAGAAACTTGGGATGGGTGCGCAGGACCACCCTGTTCCTATAAAACCGTGTGTACGGTCTTTCTGACACAAGAGCTTGTAGTTCACTCCCTCGTCTGGCAGATGTGAGTGCCACCAGGAAGAGCACCTTCCAGGAGAGGAAGTGCAGATGGCAAGCAGACATTGGCTCAAAAGGTGGGCGAGTAAGCTGTTGCAAGACCACATTCAAATCCCACTCGGTTGCCAGGGACGAACCAGGGGTTTTAGTAGACAGACCTCTCAGGAATCTGGACACCAAGGGGCGAACCGAGAGAGGTTGTCCTTCCACTGGAGAGTGGTGTGCTGACAAAGCACTCAGGTGGACCCGGACAGAGTTAGACTTGAGGCCTAATTCTGAGAGGTGAAGCAGGTACTGTAACACCACTGGTACCAGACAAGGGAAAGGGTTTTCGTTGTGCTGGTTACGCCACACTTCAAACCTACGCCACTTGAAGGCATAGGTTTTCCTAGTGGACTGCCTCCTTGAGGCCAGTAGCACTTCTTCCACGTTCTTAGGCAGGAGGAGAGAAGCCAGCACTACCCTTTCAGCAGCCATGCCATCAGGTTGAGGGACCTGAGGTTGGGGTTTAAGATAGAGCCCTGCTCCTGGGACAGGAGGTCGGGCTGCATCCCCAGAGGGAGTGGGGTTTCCACTGCCAGCTGGAGGAGAAGTGGAAACCAAGGTTGTCTTGGCCATCTGGGGGCTACCAGGATGACCGAGGCCTTGTCCCGAAGGATTCTGAATAGAGTCCGGGCCACCAGAGGCGTGGGAGGAAACGCATACAGGAGGTCCACGGACCAGGAAATCAGAAAAGCATCTGCAGCCATCCTTTGGGGGTGTGGCTGCTTGGAGCAAAAGTTGGGCAACTGATGATTCTGCGGACTGGCAAAGAGATCTATGACCGGATGTCCCCAGCACTGGAAGATCTGCTGGGCTACTTCCGGATTCAGTTGCCACTCGTGAGGTTGAAGAATTCTGCTTAGCTTGTCTGCTAGGTAATTTTACTGACCTGGCAGGTAAACTGCTATGAGAGACATACCTTGTTGGATTGCAAAGGAACAGAGGTCCAATGTCTCTTGACACAAGATGCGGGACCCTGTCCTTCCCTGCTTGTTCACGAAGAACATAGCCACCTGGTTGTCTGTTTGTACTAAGACAGACTGATGTGAGAGAACATGAGAGAAGGTTTGAAGAGCTAGGCGTATCACCCGGAGCTCTAAGAGATTGATTTGTTGCATCTTCTCTTGAGACCACAACCCTTGAGTGCATAAGTCCTGGCAATGGGCTCCCCAGCCCAGTAGAGATGCATCTGTCGTCAGCACTCCTGTGTACGAGAGAGGCTGGAAAGGTACACCCTTGAGCAGGTTGGATGGCTGAAGCCACCAGGTCAATGACTTCAGTAGTCATTTAGACACTCTGATTCTGTCTTGGAGTCTTCCTGTGGCTTGTGTCCACCGATCTCTGAGGCACCACTGAGCTGTCCTCATGTGGAGATGGGCGTTTGGGGTCACATGAACCGTGGAGGCCATGTGTCCTAGAAGGCGTAGAAAATGCCACGCTGATATCTGAGACTTGTGGCTGATTTGGTGCACCAGCTCCAGAAGCCTCTGTGCTCTGCTCTCTGGCAGGAATGAAGGGTGTCTAACCTTGCCCCTATGAACTCTAAATTTTGAGTGGGGAGCAAAGTGGACTTTGCTTGATTTATGACAAAGCCTAGATGCTGCAGTAAGTTGATAGTGCAAGCTGTGGCCTGTTGGGCTTCTTGAGGTGACAGGGCCCTGATGAGCCAGTCGTCCAGGTACGGGAAGACAAAAATTCCCTGGTTTCTGAGGAAGGCTGCCACTACTGCCAGGCATTTGGTAAACACTCTGGGGGGCAGAGGCTAGGCCGAATGGAAGCACTCTGTACTGAAAATGGTTTCCTCCCACTACAAATCTGAGATATTGTCTGTGGTCTGGATGTATGAGGATGTGTGTATAAGCATCCTTCAGGTCTAAAGAGCATAGCCAGTCTCCCTGGTGGAGGTAAGGCAGTAATATTCCAAGGGAAAGCATCTTGAACCTTTCCCTCACCAGGAACTTGTTTAAGTTTCGCAGGTCGAGGATGGGCCTGAGGCCTACTGTCCTCTTTGGTATCAGGAAATACCTGGAGTAAAAGCCTTGTCCTAGCAGGCTGTGGGGCACCGGCTCCACTACCTGATCCTCTAGAACAGGCATGTCCAACAGGTAGATTGCGATCTACCTGTAGATCGCGGAGGGGTCAGAGGTAAATCGCCAGCCCCACTTGGCTCCTTCTCTCCAGCAAGCTCACCCCGTCGCTAGGAGAGAGCTCGTGCCGGCAGGTCATCTGCTGAGGGCTTGCCGCCGCTGCTGATCCTTTGCCTGTCTTTTTTCCCTGCCTGCGGGAATCTTGCCTGCGGGTGTATTGGGGCGCTTGTTGTTTTTGTGCCAATAGTTTGTGGGTACCGCAGGGGGCCGCCGCCCGCACCCTGTGACAAGACACCACAGGCCCAGTGTCATACCTGGTCTCCTGCCTCTCAGAATCACCCATTCCTGCCCCCGCCCCAACACCCCTTAGAAGTGTGTTATATACCGGGCGATATCCATTCGCCCAGGCTTTACCTGAATACACTTACCGTATTAGTTGTGTCGTGTGCTGGTAGTTGGTCACTTTATAGTTTGCTTTCATTAAACGTTGTCGTGCAGACACAACAAAGTGCCAAGAATTTGGTGATTTTGGCGGGCTTTTCCAATTTTGTTCTAACTTGCCTATGCCTTGCCTTTGAATTGGTTCAAACCACTGTGACCTTTGCTTGCCTCTGCAATTTTATTTTGCCTAGCCTTTGCATTGATTCTACACTGTGTGCAGAATTTATTAAACCGCGTGTGGTGGTATCTGAACTTGTTTGGAAGTATTTGATTTTATCTGGTTTGCTGGACAGGTGTTTGAGTTTTTTTGATGATTGTTTGGTGGAATTTGATTACACAGGTACACTACCAAAAAACTGCCTCCAGTTTTGCAACTGATTCCTATAGATTTTGGGGTGCTGAATCCAGGAAAAATAGCCAAAATGTTCCATCACGTCACGTTTTCTTGCAAAATTAGATTTCTTACCCATATAAGGAATGTTCACATAATTTCTTTTTAGCCGACTGAAGTTTATTTTCTTGGCCCAAAATAGAGGTTGTAATGGTTAACTAACTAGAAACACTCCCTCATGATATTTTAGAGTGTTTTGTATTCATTTTATACATTAACAGGACAATTGGGAGGCGGGGGGCTAAATCCAGTACTTGCGCTGGCGCATGTTCTTTCCTGTTCGCCTCGCCTCGTTCGCTCGCTCGCTCAAACACGGTGGTTGCGACATGAACGTTCCTGTCAAATTTCAGTTTCTTGCAAGTTCATTATTACCTTTTGTTTGCTCAGTCGTAATCCAGCTTT
Source organism: Ichthyophis bannanicus (assembly GCA_033557465.1). NCBI lineage: Eukaryota > Metazoa > Chordata > Amphibia > Gymnophiona > Ichthyophiidae > Ichthyophis > Ichthyophis bannanicus. Next base: position 113,646,192 of record CM066032.1, on the reverse strand, counting down.
ATTCCGAAGTGGTTCACTACAGTTGTAGTTTGCAGTGCTGTGTATTTGTGATGGCTCACAGAGCCAGAGGTTGCGTCAACTCTCCGGACAGTTTTTGTTTTATTTGTGGGGAATATACCATGAAAAAGCGGCAGAGGAACATTTCTGCATTTATTTAAAAAGTATATTTCGCCTATTTCGGTTTGAAGTTAGGCGATCAAGACAAACCGTGGGCTCCTCACAAAGTGTGCAAGACATGTGAGGAAGATCTACGCTTATGGATGAAAGGTAAAAAACAAGCATTTCGTTTCGGAATACCTATGATGTGGCGTGAACAAAGAGACCACAGCAGTGACTGCTATTTTTGCTCTTGCATTGTGAAGGGATACAACTTAAAAAATAAGAACGTAATAAGTTACCCCAACCTTCCCTCAGCAATTAGGCCTATGCCTCATAGCAACGAAGTACCTGTGCCTGAACCACCAAAATCTTTGGATCATATTTGTGTGGACGGTTCTGATCATGATGAGACTCATCAGATGGCTTTTCCCGATGAGTCCAGTACTTCCGAGTTTGAAACTGAACCAGATCCGAAACCTGAACTTTTCTCTCAAGCTGAATTGAATGATTTAGTCCGGGATTTAGGACTCCCAAAAGATGCTGCCCAACTGCTAGGTTCTCGGCTTAAACAGAAAAATCTATTGTCACCAGGAACAACTTTTTATTGGTACCGCAACCGCGAGACACAATTTTTGAAGTATTTCAGCAAAGAGGAAGATTTGGTATTTTGCAACGATATATATGGAGTGATGGAAACGTTTAAACTCAAGTATGATCCTGCTGAATGGCGGCTGTTCATTGATTCGTCAAAAGACAGCATAAAAGGTGTTCTTCTTCATAATGGCAACACATTCGCTTCAGTTCCTATTGCTCACTCTGTTATTCTCCAAGAAAAATACGAGAATTTGGCCCTGATTCTTCAGAAGATTCGTTATGATGAGCATAAGTGGATGATTTGTGGAGACTTTAAAATTCTATCCATGCTATTAGGGCAGCAATCCGGTTTCACCAAATATCCCTGCTTCCTTTGCTTGTGGGATAGCCGGGCCCGCGACCTACACTGGGGGAAAAAAGACTGGCCAATTCGGGAGTATTTGAGACCCGGTGAGAAAAATGTTCTTCATGAGAGCTTGGTACCTCGTGATAAAATTCTATTACCACCTCTCCACATTAAGTTGGGTCTCATTAAGCAATTCATCAAGTCCCTTCCAAAAGATGGTGAGTGCTTTCGGTACGTTTGCTCAAAGTTCCCCCGACTTTCTGAAGCAAAGCTAAAGGAAGGAGTGTTTGTTGGCCCTGATATAAGGAAACTCATTTCAGATGGAGCATTCGCTGAAACGATGTCTGAGAAGGAAAAAGAAGCCTGGGATTCCTTCAAGGATGTTGTTCTCAAATTCTTGGGGAACAGGCGGGATGAGAACTATAAGGATATTGTTGCCAGGATGCTCAATGCCTTCAAAGAACAAGGCTGTAACATGAGCCTGAAAGTCCATTTCTTGCACTCCCATGTGAACTACTTTCCCGAAAACTTGGGGGCGTACAGTGAAGAACAAGGTGAAAGGTTTCACCAGGACATCAAGGACGCAGAGAGAAGGTACCAAGGAAGATGGAACACCACTATGATGGCTGATTTCTGCTGGTTGCTGCTGCGGGAAACCCCAGATGAAAAATACGCCAAGCAGCGCACCAAGAGAAGCATTCGGGGGAAGAAGAAACGGGCCCACCAGGAGATTGATTGACCCAAGAATGACTTTAAAATCTAAACTGTGTTGACAAATATCGTGTTTTTACTAAACTTTGAAATAAAATTTGCTAGTTATTACCACAGTGTCGGATCTCATTTATTAGAATTTTATTTTCACACCATCGGGTGTTTGTCTTCATGTATTGCAATGGTGCGGTTTGCGTTTTCTATTCTTACATACATACCTGTACAACATTTTTTGCACATTTCTTTGCTTTGCGTCTAACCTCGCTCTTATATGCTCAATGTTTGTGCACATGTATGTGGCTGTTTTAAGTGCAGACAATTTTGCTACCATCACAGTGTGTTTTGTTGACATTACTCTATTCTTATGTGCTGCCTTGTTACAATTTTCTTTATTCTTATTTGAATAACTGCTAAACAATTAGTATAAAGAATTCATCCAAGAAACTTTTATCTCGATCGCACTCAATCTGAAACGTTCACCTCAAACTGCTAACCCAATGTAGCAAAAAATCTGTACGTGATGGAGCAAATTGGTTACCAGATTTGGATTCAGCGCACCAAAAAACGTAAAAATCAATCGAAACATTAGAGGCAGTTTAAAAAAAAAATTTTTAGTGTACCTGTGTTATTGGTGCCAGTATGATGAATTCTTATTTTTACTTTTAGAACAGCATGTGTGGTTTTGGCATTTCCAGTCCTTGTATTGCACATCATCCAGAGGTCTTCAGTTCCTGTTGATCTTTACTACTTTGGGACAGTGACAGTTTTGGACCAGATTCAGCCAGCGTTTATACTAACTTAGCAGATTTGGCCTTCTTACATCCAGCTATCCAAGTATAACGAAGATGAGTGTTCCAAAGAAGAGCAAAACTTACCACTTTCATGATGAATGGGAAATGGACTACTTCTTCATCATGGTGAAAGACAAGTGTTGTTGTCTAATTTGTAACATCCCAGTATCCTTGCCCAAAAAGGGTAATCTGGAACGTCATTATAAGGCTCTGCATAGCAATAAGTTTGATGCTGATTTTCCACCCAAAAGTGAAATTCGTAAACTGAAGCTCAAAGAACTTAAATCGAAATTGGCTACTCAGCAACAGTTGATGGCGAAGCCAAGGTCACATTTGGTCAATGCAATCATAGCATCCTTCAAGGTCAGCAACCTGATCGCAAAAAAATGCAAACCTTTCACTGAAGGGGAATTTGTAAAAGATTGTTTTCTTGAAGCTGCTGACAATCTTTTTGAAGGATTTAAAAATAAGAAAGAGATCAAAGCTGCTATTCAAGATGTACAATTGTCAAGAAACACTGTCGTGCGGCGAATAGAAAAGATGTGTGGAGACACAACTGAACAATTGTTGGAGGATGTTTCAAATTGTGTTGCTTTTTCACTCCAACTGGATGAATCTACAGACATAAGAGACATAGCCCAGTTACTAGTCTTTATCCGGATGGTTTTTGAAGACTTCAGTGTTAAAGAAGAACTACTTGGAATGATTTCTTTAAAAGGGAGAACTACCGGTCAGGAAATATTCAGTTCTTTCCATTCTTTTGTGACAAAGTGTAATCTTCCATTGCATAGACTTGTTTCCATCACTACTGATGGAGCAAGAGCAATGACAGATGAGGTTAACGGTTTCATAGCCCTCTGTAGACAGAATGACGACTTCCCAGATTTCCTCTCTTACCACTGCATCGTTCACCAGCAAGTTTTGGCAAGAAAAAAACTCAATACAAAGACTGTCATAGACATCACTTTCAAAATTGTAAATTTAGTTCGTGGAAGATTACTTCAAAGACAGCTTTTCAATCTTACTCTTGATGAAGGGGCAGCGGAAATCATTTTGCACACAGATGTAAGGTGGCTAAGTAGGCACAAATTTCTGCAAAGATTTCGTGATTTGCTGGATGAAATAAGAAGTTTTTTTAAGGAGAGGGGAGATGACCAAGCAGATTTGGAAGATGAGGAGTGGTTATGTGATCTGGCATTTCTCGCTGACTTTACAGGCGATCTAAATGATATGAACCTTGAACAAGGTAAAAACAAATGCATTGGTGAGATGATGAGTGCAGTTTCATCCTACAAGAGCAAATTTGAGCTAATGATGACTGACCTTGCAAACAACACTTCTGATCATTTTCCTAATATGCAGGACCATCTGGGACAATATCCAAATTTTGTTTTTCAAAACGAGAAGTATGTGACAGAAATCTGTTCTGTTATCCAGGAATTCGAAAATAGATTCTGTGACTTCCAAAAAATTGGAACAGTTGTAGAGTACTTGTCATACCCATTCAAAGTAGATGTGGACATTAAAGAAACTGCAGCTGCCATCAGTAAAAATTACTTATTGGACAAGCCATCTCCTGAAAACGAATTATTAACCCTTAAAAATGACATTTTTCTCAAGACCCGTGCTGAGCAAGAATCGTTTTGGAAGCTAGTGCCTAGAAACAAATTTCCCAACTTGAGAAGATGCAGTGAAGCTGTACACTCCTGTTTCGGTTCAACTTATTTGTGTGAATCTACATTTTCCCATCTGAAAATGACCAAGTACACAACGTTCCAACATGACAGATGAACATCTCCAGGATTCCCTGAGACTGGCCCTCTAGCAATATTCACCCAACTTTAAAAAGCTGGTGGATGAAATGCAGGCTCAGACGTCTCACTAATGAGCAAGAGCGAAATATTAAAGATTGTGCAAGATCAGCCTGGATCAATACTCGACCTAAATTTAACACAAATTACTCAATAAAAGTTAAAGAAAGTTATTAAGACAGTCAAAGTTATTACTCAATAAAACTTTAAGAAAAAATGTACTTTTCATTTCCCCTTGTAGTTCTTACTGGATCTTCGTCTCTCTGTTTTGTTTTTGCTTAATTTGCTTAACAGCTGATCACATCCAAGTAAATGACAGAAGGTTCATTAAAAATGGGGGGGGGGGGGAGGGAATCCTCCAACTTTATTGGGTTAAAATTTAATTTGAAACTAATTTGAAACTTAATTTTCATGGTGGTAGATCACCGGCACTTTTGGCTGGAAAAAGTAGATCATGACCTGTTCAAAGTTGGACATGCCTGCTCTAGAAGACCACTGGATTATAGTCCGAATCTTCTTAAATGGTAAACATTCAGCAATATGTTAACATACCCGTTTAATGTTTAAACCAAGCAACAAGAAAGCTTTTATACCTCTAGAAGACCGGCCAACTCCTGTAAGAGGAGGTTCCTGTGTGGAGGGGGTCTGAGAGGCTCTCCTGGAAAATAGGAGGGTGGTAACTGGCTGAAGTGGAGAAAATAGCCCTTTTGGAATATTTGTAAGACCAAGGCATTGGTGGTGATTGCAGGCCACCTGTGGGCGTACAGTGCCAACCTTCCTCCTGTGCAAAGCCTCACCCCTGACTGGAGAGAGACTATGCTGTGAGAGTCTAAAACACCCTACCAGCTGGGAAGAAGCCGGTGCCTGGGTATCTTCTGCTTGCGCGGGCCATGCCCCTGTCCTTTGGCCTGCCGCCCCCTGCTGGGGAGCCGGGGAGGCCTGGTGAGTGGGGTAGTTGCAGTAAGGACTTTTTACCTGGGCCCTTTTTTTGGAAGGGGCAGAAGCCTTTTTGGAGAGCCTTGTCCAGGTCAAGTACTCGGTCTCGATTTCAGCAGCCTTCTCAGTCATAGGTTTGCCAAAAAGGTTGTCACCTCGGCAAGGGACATCGACCAACTTGTCCTGAACCCATGGCTCTAGGTCTGACGACATTAGCCACGCCTGGCATCGGCCACCGATGCCGGCTGCAGCTACCCAGGCCGAAGCCTCGAAGTCGTCATAGGCTGCTCGAGACAAACTTCGAGCACTCCCGAATCCCCGTGGACAAGTTCTTGAAACGCTGCAAGGGTTCCTCAGAGAGGCCAGCAGAGAGCCCGGCAATCTCCTTTGCCAGGTCTCGTAAGTACATGCCCATGTACAGCTGGTATGTTTGGACACGGCATGATAGCATTGAGCCCTGGTAGCACTTTCTGCCGAGGGCATCCAGGTTCCGGGCCTCCCTGCCAGGGGGCACTGAGGAGTGCGTTTTCTGGCTCTTGAGCCTGTGCATGGCCGATTTCACAACCATGGAGTTTTGCGGCATTTGTGCCTTTTGGAACCCAGGGCTCTTGCGGACTCGATATATGGAATCGACCCGTTTGCTGAGAACCAGCATCGAGGCCGGTGACTCCCACATGCAGAGCATCAGCTGTTCCAACATCGGAGGAACCAGTACCGTAAGGGCTTCCCGAGGGGGGAAATCATACTGGAGAGCTTCGAGCTCTTCGACTCGAGGATCCTCCTCGGTGGCTGCTGGGAATGCCAAAGCCTTGGACATGTCCCTGACAAAGTCCGAGAACCGGGTATCCTCCAGGGGGAGGGGGGGGACGACCTTCTGCAAGGCTCGGACCCCGGTGAGTCCGATGGGACACACCGGGTCTGGTGGGTCCTTATCTTCCGTTTCCCATGCCGAGTCCTCCGAAGAGGTATCGATGGGCTCCGGACGTGAGGGCTTCGATCTCGACCGCCCCAACGCCGAGGGCACCGGCGTCGATGACCTCTGTTCCGAACGGGAGGTCGAGGGAGACCTTGGCTGAGGATCGGATTGGCTCGGCCTTCAGGGTCGACTTGGATGTCGAGGTCCAGGTGGTCGGGGCGGATGGACTGGTGAGACCGGCCATCAGTGCCCACTGCTGCTCCATGAAGGCAGACATGCTGCGCTCCAAGGCCGTCATCCTGAGACTGAGCTCAGAAGTCTCCGCAGCCTCCGGCTCGGGTCCCGACACCTTCAAGCCCGATGCCGGTTCTCCCAGAGGAGAGTCAACGAGGACAACAGCAGTTACCTTCCTCGGCGTCTCCGGCTCCATGCGTACTTTTGTAGGGCGCTCCGGCTCCGAGGTCCCGGGGTGGCGGTCAGGACTCTGCGACCTGGTCTGCGAGGGCCCAGCTGATCAGAGGCATCCAACACCGCCGCCCTCGCAGGTTTCTTTTTCCTCCAGTGTTCCCGTGAGGGAGACCCCCACTCAGAAGACCCCCGACGATGCTCGGAGTCAGACAGCTCCCGAGATGTCGAGGCTTCTGACGAGTTCCGGGTGGATTCAGACTCTGAGAAAATCCTTTCATGCTGCTGCTGCCTACTTCTAAGTGCCTTAGAGGACATTTTGCTGCACGGGCCACAGGCCCTCGTGTCATGGCCGGCCCCGAGGCAGCGGAGACAGCAGTCAAGTGTGTCGGTGAGGAACATTAATTTTTTAAACCCATCACACTTTTTAAACCTGCTGGCAGACATCAGGGGAAAAAGGGCCCCTGCGAGGTCAAATGACTGGGTTGTCAGTGAAACAGAAAAAAAGCACAAACGCCAGTCACAAAGGATAAAAACAAAAAATAAGACTGGACTCGATACCGGTGTACTGAATCCAAGGTGGGAAGATGAAACGGCGTTGAACCGGGCCGAAGAAAAAAACCACACTTTTTCCACGAGGGAAGCTGGACTACATCCGTTGGGCTCTGCGGAAAAAGGGAGACTGAGCAAGATGGCACCCTTGGGTGTGAAGGGGATCGCTCATGCGCGATGCAATCCCAAAGGCTTTCTCTGAAAGCTGCGGAATTGCTCTGCATGAGGGCTCCGTCGGCGCCGATGTCAACCATACGTGAGGACTGATTCCTGCTTGTTCCTGGAGAATATACTGTATCGATAAGATTCTAAAGGTAAAAGGGTGGTGTAGGAATAAACTGTACCTCCTTAAATGGAGAGGATGGCCTGATAAATTAAACAGCTGGGTAAAGGCATCAGAGATTCAAGACTTCTGATTTTTTCTTTTGAAGCAACACTGGGGAAAAAAAAGATGAATGATGGGGGCTTTTATATCACACTGCCAAGCAATGCCTCAGCAGGCATGTTTCCCCAAAATACCAGCTCTAACTTTACAACTAGCAAGACCATTGGACTTACAGGGCCGTGGGAAGTAAGGCTAGTAGAAATATAATATCCCAATACTTGGGAGAATATTTATTTATTTGTTTATGTTCTTTTATGTACCGCTTTGTCTGGAATCAAAGTGGAACTGAGAAAAAATGCATATAACAGAAAACATATGTAGCAACTAGTAATTATAAAGATATCCGTGTTTACAGGTAACTAATAACTATTTATTAAGGAAGACCAAAAAGATGTTGTTACCTCCAGAGTAGGAAATTTACAGTACCACATTACAATCAGGAGAGGACAGTAAGCAACCATGCAGAGTTTAGTGCAATCAATTAATCAGGACATTAGCAGCTTCTATAAACCTGCATCATCACAAATTGTTTATGACCCCAACGTATGAAGAATCCAAATAAAATCGGAAGACAAGGCCGTTATTTCTACAGAGGATGATTTGGAAACCATTTTTGGGGTAGAAGCTAACATTAATACAAGCGTTCCCATTTTCCAGTGATTATTATGGGTGTTTTTAATACCCTCAACTTTTACACAGATTTAGAGCAGGTGATCTCCAAATCCAGTCCTGGTGGGCCACAAACCAGTCAGGTTTTTCAGGATATCCCTAATGAATATGCATGAGATGAATACAGATACATTGGGGGCAGTGCATGCAAATATATCTCATGCATATTCATTAGGGATATCCTGAAAACCTTGCAGGATTGCAACCCTCGAGGACAGGTTTGGAGAACCCTGTTGTAGAGCATCAGTTAGTAGGTGACCATTTTGTGCCATTGCTGCGCTTTGTTCCAACTAAGGGGTTAAGGGATGAGTTTATCACCCTCACTTATGATACGCGACACTGTCCCTGTGAACAAACAGCACATTGATACCATCACATTTGAAATAAAGATGGATCAGAACAGATACGTCTCATTTTGTTACGGGAAGGTGATCCTTAAGCTTCATCTGCACCTCCGGAGAGCTGCTGTTTTTTAAAATGGTGGTGGCTAAAGACTATGGAGACCCCAAAGCGTACAAGCATTATTATACAACACAAGCCGGCTATGGACTTTCAGGATGTCATGGAGCCCCAGTCATGTATGGTGCTGGTGTCAGTGAGAAGGTGTTTTGAAATTATTAAGCTACATGTGAAAGATGCTGCAAAAAACATTGCCAAGGATGTCACGAGTCTTGTCACAACGTCCGTTCTAAATAAAATGAACCATTCTACAGAGCAGGTAGGGTCAGGACTGGTTGTTATTAGAAGAGCTGTTAAAAAAAAAAGAGAACCAAGCCTCAGGAGTTACTGTAAGAACCTCCCAAGTCTTTTAAAAGAAAGAAACCTGAGGGTGACAAGTCTCAGAAGCTTAACCACAAGTCTAAGAAGAGAAGCACCTGCTCTAGGAAGTGAGATATATTCTAAAAAGCACCATGGCTTTTGTACACCATGGCTCTGAAGACTGTGTTAAATCTGAACTGTTTCAATTAGCCCCAACCCAAACCAGTATCGAAAAAAGCATTTATGTGGAAATTCCACCATTACTGGCTTTGTTGGAAACAGCCCTTTTGGACTTCTACTTCACAGGTCATGATGAAGACTACATTGATTCAAATATTACTCTGTTGCACCTGACCTGTAAAATTGTGGAAGAAGATGGCTCAAACAAACATCGATCCAGCAGCCAAAGTAGCGCTGGTGAATTACCCAATCACATCTATTTTTAGCCAGCTGGATGTCACCCTGGGAGACCAGCTCATTAGCCAGAGCAACAACTGCTCTTCCTACAGAGCCCTCATAGAGCTGCTTCTCAATTATTTATTTATTTATTTTAAAGTTTTTTATATGCCGTCTTTCTATAATTCAAGTCAATTTATAGGAAACTCAACAATAACAGTGCGGATACATCTGTTTTGCATAGAACATCTGAACAAAAACTTAGGAGGAGCTTATCAAAGAACAGTTAAAGTAACAGTTGACTAGAATGCCGGAAGCAGCAACTATGTACATTTGGGGGGGGGGGGGGGAATTGAGTGTAAGGTAGGATGTCGGCTAGGTCTAGGTGGCACCAATTATGGTGAAGGACCCTTCAAATCACAGTTTACAAGCAGTCTGTTTTACAAAGACATCGCAGGTTAGCATGAAGTGAGAGAGATAGGATCTTGCAAAGTCTGTTTTATTGAAAGGGCTCAATTTACCACCTCTAGTCACAAGGTAGAGCTATTGAGGCATTTACCTAGTGATCTACTTTTTCAAGAAAAGCTACCGATAAATGGTGTGGATCTCAAAATTAAATTGACCCGCAACAAAAACTCGTTCTCTGGGAACAAGCAGGAAGTCAGTCTTCACATATAGGTGATATTAGTGCCGATGGAGCCCACACAGTAATCTCTCCCCAGCTTTCAAATAAAGCCTTTAGGAGATGCACCACACATGCATGTTCCCCTTCCTGCCCAAGGGTGCACTCTTGCCTCAGTGTTTTTTATCCCCCGCGGAGCCCATTGGACGTGCGTCAGCTCCCCCCAGAAAAAGTTGGCTCAGCCAGGTCCTCCAGCTGTATGAGTGAAGGCTGGACCCCAGAGTTGACCACCAGCTATTCCGACTGGGGGCTCCCATGAATGAATCTCTTGGCCAGTCAGGCCAATGCCAGCTGCCCCGTTTCTGCTCCCAGCAGCCACAACACTCCAGGGTGGCAGTGGATGCCTTCCTGATCTCATGGTAACAATAACTATATGTCAACACGCTCAATATAATCAATCTGGAACTTTGAACTTTTGTATCAATGAAAGTCTCAGACTTATTTAGCACTTTAGTATGGACTCACAACATGTCCTCTTTCAGTGCTTATTAGCATCAACAACCTTCTATAAAAGTTTTTTTGTTGTTAAGAACCTGTGAAGCGCAAGAAACCCTTATGCAAATTTAAATTCTTAGAGTACTTAGCTTCGATCTTGCTTAACTCCACGGTGTTCCTTTCATACTCTCTCACTCCAATCCCAACGCCAACCCTGGTGCCCATGCGTTTCACTAGGTGCATTTCCTCAGGAGATCACCATTTTCCACATTTCTAGGTGATGCTGCATGCGTATCACAATGAGTTTTCCAAAGCTGTTGTAAAGGGTTACTATCCCCTATCCATCGCAGTCTCAGAAAACGTAGCGCGGCGTTTTCCTCCTCTCGAAGCCTCCCATCCATCCTCCTGCAGTGGTGTGGGATTTGAATGCTTTACTCTCAAAGCCTGCAGCCCCATCCTTTGAGCTTCTCAGCTCCTGCCACCTTAAGTATCTCAGTTGGAAGGTAGTGTTTCTCGTGGTGCTCACGTCTGCTCGCCAGTCCGTGAGCTCAAAGTGTTGGTGGCGGACCACCATACACTAGGTTCTAGAGGAACAGGATCATGCTCCGCACTCACCCCACGTTCCTGCCCAAGATAGTGTCTCCGTTCCACTTTAACCAGCAGATGGTGCTTCCCACCTTCTTTCCATGGCCACATGCCAGCAGGGCAGAGGCCGTTCTCCATACACTGGACTGTAAGTGGGTATTATGGGTCGCTCGTGGGTCTGATGTTGTCCGACTCAGTTACTGCTGCTCACGGCTCACCTTTTTCTGGTCACCTGTGGCTTTTTACCGTTTTTTTGGAAGCCTGTAGTTGGGGAGTCCTATATGTGAAGATCGACTTTCTATTTGTTCCTGGAGAAAACGTAGTTACTCACTTGTAACAGGTGTTCTCCGGGGACAGCAAGAATCAGTCCTCACAACTCTCCCTCCTCCCCTTGGAGTTTCTTCTTTATCATATTTTATTTATGCTATCTTAGCTATGTCATTAGACTGAAGCAAGATAGCACTCTTGGGCGGAAAGGGGACCATGCATTCGTGGTGCATCTCCCATAGGCTTTCTTTGAAAGCTGGAGAGATGCTTCCGCGCAGGCTCCGTTGGTGCTGACGTCACCCATATGTGAGGACTGATTCCTGCTGTCCCCAGAGAACACCTGCTACAGGTGAGTAACTACGCTTTAAACAGCATCAATATGCACTATAGGAAAAATGCCGAGATGTTGTTTAATAAATGGCTAAAAAAACAAGGTCGTGGCATCCTGGGAGGGAAACGGGACATTTGTATAACGGGAAAAACCTGTCAATGGTTCTAACCTGCTCGACCTCATTCATGGGGGTACGCAGCTCCAAGCCCTTTCACAACAAAGAATACCCAAAGGCTGGGGGGAGTTCATGCAAACCCTAGCTGAATTAAATATGCCCTCCAAGGTAATAAAAAAAATTATATAAAAAAAAAGGTCTATAAATTAATGAACGGAGTGGAACGGGTAAACGTAGATTGATTGTTTACCTTATCAGAATATAGAAAGACTAGGGGACATGCAATGAAGCTACAGGGTAAACTATTTAAGACTAATAAAAGAAAATATTTTTTCACTCGTGTAATCAAACTCTGGAATTTGTTACCGGAGGATGTAGTAAAGTTTGTTAGTGTAGCTGGGTTTAAAAAAGGTTGGGACAAGTTCCTGAAGGAAAGGTCCATAAACCATTATTAAGAAGGGACCCAGGATATCAATGCTTGACCCAGCAGAAGCATGGTGGAACCTGTCTCTTTTGGGGAAACTGCTAGGTACGTATGACCTAGATTGGCCACTGTTGGAAACAGGATACTGGGCTTGATGGACCTTGGTCTGACCCAGTTTGGCATATCTTATATTCTTATGTAATGGGTAATGTGGCCAACAGAATCCCTCTGTGAAGGTTACTAAAATTTACACAAAGCCTGCAAAGATCAAAGAACCCCTTACTCGTAAAATAGTAAATTATCTCACAACTACCAGTGGTTGAATATATAAAAATGTATTTTCAATAAGATTTTGGAAAACAAAAGTAAAGGACTGTAGACATTGGCTTCTTTTCAAAAACCCTTTAGGGGCTTACTTTTTATTTAGAAACAGCATAACATTCATGGTAGAAACACACCCCTGATGGTTATGAAACGGATTTCTAAAAGATCTACACAAATTTGTTTTCTTTGTTGCTTTTTACAAAATTTAACACCATATCATCATTTTGCATTAAATCTTCAGACTACATTTCTAAAATATTTTCAAAAGCCACCCTTTACAAGTTGTGGACATTGGGTGCTGTAAGTGCCTGTTGTGGTATAAAACAGCTTTAAAATGTTTACTGAAAAAGCTCCTAATGCTGGTAGGAAAGAATAAGCTAACTGGGAGGTTGTCCATAAGAATCAAAAAATTCCCCTGTTCCATCTCCACACACATAGAGGGCTAACCAGTGTTCTCCAGGTAGGTTGTGAGGGTGTGTATTTACCATCAAACACATGGGCTTCCCTGATATTTGTACATCAACTAGCCAGTCGCTGGGCAGCACATTTAAAAAGGAATCTGCAGCATACGGAAGATCTGTATGGTGTTCATTTTCACAAATGATCCAAAAGAACATTCCTTCTATGATTCATTTCTATCACATTGTCAAAAAACCCATAAACAATTATGCTCACTGTGTGGGGTAAAGCTCTGGCAAAACGTATTTCAGCCCACAGGTTTTAATCTGCGAGCAGTGGTCTGCACACTCCTGACGGGCGAAAGGTCAAAGACCAGCAGGTATAATCTTTGCAAAGCTCCTGACGGTCAGTCAGCAACATACTGTCTTTCAGATGTTTGCCAGTTGCTTGCACCAGTTGCATATACGAGGGTCATTTTTAAAGTAAGAACCGATTGCGCATCGTGTCCGCGCGATCTGTCAAGTGACGTCCGTTCAAGGTCAGCCACTTTTGGTCAGTCTCTCACTACGCCGCCATTACATTTCACATCTCTGCCAGTGTTGGTTGTATGGTTATACTGCGTTTGTCGCCATGTCAATCAGTAATCCCTCCGATTGTGAAGTGCGCTCGGTTATCCAGTTTTAATGCAAAACAAGTTCGTCCAGCATTTTCGGCACCCATCTCGCACACATTTTTTTGTAGTGCAGTTTGTCAGTAACAATGTGATAAACTACTGATCTTGAAACTTGTGGAAATGTCTGATGCAGCTCGTCTATAGTGAGGCACCTGTTTTGGCGAATTTCCTCATCAACCTCTTGTGTCAGGTCTTCATTCATGACAGTAGGCCATCCAGATCGTTCTTCATCATGAACATTTGTCCTTCCTTCCTTAAACATCATTCATTACACCTTCCCCATACACTTCAACAAGCTGCCGGTGAATTTCAGCTGGACGAACTTGTTTTGCATTTAAAAAATGGATAACCGAGCGCACTTCACAATCAGAGGGATTACTGATTGACATGGTGACAAACGAAGCAGTATAACCATACAACCAACACTGGCAGAGACGTGAAACGCAATGGCGGCGTAGTGAGAGACTGGCCAAGAGTGGCTGACCTTGAACGGACGTCACTTGACAGATCGCACGGACACGATGCGCAATCGGTTCTTACTTTAAAAATGACCCTCGTATTATCTCATACAACTTCCATTTTCAAAGTCAGGTTGAAGAGATTTCCTGGGTACTTGTTCACCATCCACATACAGAGCAGCAAAAATAATATAATAATTTTTAAAATTGAAGGGGTTTTTAGCATAATTATCACTGAAAGCATCATTATCCACAAATCCCAATATGATTAGCTTTTGGTAACTGTCCCAAAAAACATTTCCTGGTTAGTCACACAGGCTCCGGCTGGTATGCTAAACTCTTTCAGCCCCACACAGTCTATAGCATACTTGATGTTAGCTTTCAGCAGAACTTCCGCATGTCCCAAGCGCACTCTGAGGGAAACTAACTCTCTTTACAAAGAGGGCAGCATTTAGGATAAGAAGTTTATAACTTTCGTTGGTATCGCTGCTCATAAAACAGAAAGCATAGTTACTCACCTGTAACAGGAGTTCTCCAGGGACAGCAGGAATCAGTCCTCACATATGGGTGACATTGGCACCGACAGAGCCTATGTGGTAATCCATCCCCAGCTTTCAAAGAAAGCCTTTGGGAAATGCATCACACATGCATGGACCCCTTCCTGCCCAAGGGTGCTATCTTGCCTCAGTATGATGATATAGCACAAGACGGCAAAAAACAGCAAGAAGCAACTCCACAGGGAGGGTTGTGAGGACTGATTCCTGCTGTCCCCGGAGAAAGTATAGATACTCACTTGTAACAGATGTTCTCTAGGGACAGCAGGAATCAGTCCTCACATATGGGTGATGCCAGCACTGATAGAGCCCGCACGGAAGCATCTCCCCAGATTTCAAGGAAAGCCTTTGGGAGATGCACTATGCATGTGTGGTCTACTTTCTGCCCAAGGGTGCCATCTTGCCTCAGTCTAATGACATAGCTAAGATGGCCAAGGAAAAAATAAAATACGGTAAAGAAGCATCTCCAAGGGGAGGAGGGAGGGTTGTGAGGACTGATTCCTGCTGTCCCAGGAGAACATCTGTTACAGGTAACTAAGCTTTTTCCGGGAACGAGCAGGAAGTCAGTCCTCATATATGGGACTCTCCAGCTACAGGCTATCGAGAACCTGTAAAATGCCATGGCGACCTGCAAAGGATAAGCCGTGATATGCAGCAGTTGAGTCCCTACTGAAAGACTCTCATAAGACCCAGGTGTTTGGCAGAGAACCAACACTCTGGTAGACTGAACACAGAAGGGTCGGAGGGCAGGAATTGCCCAGAAGAGATTACGGAGTATGGCTTGGTGGAAGGCATTGTCCCATTGGGACTCCCTCTCAAGGCAGTAGTGAGCTGCGAAGGTATGGACCAAAGACCAGGTGGCGGCCCAGCAGATTTCCGTCACAGGTATGGAACACAGATTTGCCACAGAAGTAGCCATGGCCCTGATGCGGTGTGTCATGACCCTCTGGTCCAGTGAAATCCCTGCTTGCTTGTAGACAAGGGTAATGCAGTCCGCTACCCAAGTGGACAGAGTTTGCTTAGTCACTGGGAGCCCCAGACGGCTGGGGTCATAGGATACGAAAAGCTGTGGTGCTTTGCAGTAGTTCTGAGTCCATTGCAGGTAAAAACACAGGGATCTCTTACAATCCAGATTGTGACGAACAGTCTCCGCCCTACTGGCGTGAGGCCTCTGAAAGAAGGTGGGGAGTACCACCTTCTGGTTGAGGTGGAAAGGGGACACCACTTTTGGCAGAAACATGGGGTGTGTGCAGAGCAACATCCTGTTCTTGTGGAACCTGGTGTAGGGTGGTTCTACCATCAGAGCCCAGAGCTTGCTGACTCTGCGTGCTGATGTGAGTGCTACCAGGAAGGCGACCTTCCAGAACAGGTCCTGGAGGTGGCAGGTAGCCAGAGGTTCAAACGGAGGCTTAGTGAGCTGTGAGAGCACCACATTGAGATCCTACTCCACCGCTGGAGGGCAGACGGGGGATTTGGATAACATGAGGCCCCACAGGAATTGGACATAAGGGGCTGAACCAAAAGGGGGTTTTCCTCAATGGAATGGTGATGTGCTGTGATGGCGCTCAGGTGTACTCTGACCGAAATGGACTTCAGTCCCACCTGCAATAGGCGAAGCAGGTATTGAAGTACTTGTACTGAGCAGGAAAACGGGTTTGCCCACCTTTCCACACACCACATTGAGAATCGGCGCCACTTGAAGTCGTATTCCCTTCTTGTGGAGGCCTTACGAGAGACCAGAAGAATCTCTTCCACGTCCCGTGGGAGGTTGACGGGGGTTAACACTAATCTTTCAGCAGCCAGGCCATGAGTAAGAGAGACTCCGCCGATAGGAAGAGGAGCAGTGGGAACCAGGACTGCCTAGGTCACCAAGGGGCTATCAGCATTAGCGATGCTCTGTCACGCTGGACCTTGAATAGTGTCTTGCTACCAGCGGTGTTCAATGGGAAGGTGTACATGAGGCCTTCCATCCATGGGACGAGGAACGCATCCGCTGCCACCCAGGATGGGTGCAGTTGGTGAGAGCAGAATCAGATTAACTACATATTGTCCGGGCTGGCAAACAGGTCCATCAAGGGCACGCCCCAGAGATGAAACAGCTGTGAGGCTACCCCTGGATCCAGGCAACACTCGTGCAGCTGGAGGACCCTGCTCAATTTGTCCTCCGGGGCACTGTCCTGGCTCGGGAGGTACACTGCCCTTAGGTGCATCCCTCTGCCTTCTGTGGCTGGGATGAATTAGGATGTGAGTGTAGGCATCCTTTAGGTCTAAGGAGCATAGCCAATCTCCCTGCTGGAAAAATGGCAGTAGTGTCCCAAGGGAGAGCATCTTGAACTTCTCCCTGACCAGAAACCTGTTGAGTTCTCGCAGGTCCAGGATGGCCCTGAGGCGCCCTGTCCTCTTGGGGATGAGAAAATACCTGGAGTGGAAGCCTGTGCCCAGAGATGTTTCAACACTGGTTCCTCTGGTTTGTTGTTGATTAGGCCTGCTAGCTCGGTGATGAGCAGGGTCTGGGGAAGGAAAAGTCTGATGGGTTTCTTGGGAAGTACGAGGGCAGCACCAGTTGTAGGTGGAGAAGGTAGCCCTCCTTGACCACTTGTAGCACTCAGGTCTCCGTAGTGATGGGTGTCTACCTGTGGGCAAACAGGGCAAGGCACCCCACTGTAGGCAGCAGAGAAACCCCTGGGGTAGGGAGGTCACACCCAGGCAGTCAAAAGCTCCCTCCAGGGTGGGCCAGAGGCGGCGCCTGGGACTTCGGGGCCTTTTGTTTTCTGGGACCATGTCCCTGGCGTTTTTATTGCTGGCCCTGTTGATGGGCTAGGAAGGCCTGGAAGTGCGGTGTACCGCTAAAGCCCCCTTTCTTCCTCAGGAGGGGCTTTTTCCCCCAGGGCTTTCTTCCGGGACTGCACCGAGGTTTTCTTTGAGAGCCTGATTCTCGTCACATACTCAGTCTCTGTTCTCCACTGTCTTATCTGCTATGGGCTTCCCAAATAGGTTTTCTCCTATGCAGGGGACATATCATAATTACACTTACCTGGTAATTGTAGTTCCTTGAGTGACGACAGTTCAGTCCTCTACGTCTGGGTTGTCAATTTATTTATTTATTTTATTTATTTAGCACATATTTGTATACCGCTACTTCCAGCGATCAGCAGCGGTTTGATTAAGTAAACAGAAAATGTCAGATCATTGACAGAAATTACAAAGCATTACAATGTGATTAACAAGGTTATGTGATAGGTTTTCAAAACAAATCAAGCGAGTTTCATTAAAGTATACAACAGAATTTCAAGATTACGAGATGACAACAAGTTTCGTTAGAGTGTATAAGATTACAACAGGTTCCATTAAGGTATACAGGATTAGCAACAGGTTTCACTAATTTACAACAGGGTATAGTTATGGGGGGGGGGGACTACAATTATATTTTTCTACAGTATATAAACATTAATATTTTACATATATACATTTTACGCTGATTTATGATATGCTGTAGGTCTCTTGGTGCGTGCATTGTTGATTTATGATACATTGTAGGCCTCTTGAAAAAGGTGTGTCTTCAGATCTTTTCTGAAACCCATCAGGTCAGTGATTGAGCGCAGCTCAGGCGGGAGTTGGTTCCAAAGTCAATCTCCTCCTGCAGCTTGGAGACTGGTATGTCAGAATGATGACATCACTGGATATAGCCTGCTGCACTCCTCCTTCCATCCCAGTGTGAACTATTAACAAAGCAGACTCATAGGAGCAACAAATAAGTAGCCAACTATAAACAGTGACCATAACAAGTACTAAACTCCCAATCAGCCACCTACTCCAGCCAGGCTTTCTTCCACCCTGCCTCGCCAGAAAGAAAGTGAACACCACAGCAAAGCGAAGTAATCTGGACTCACCTGTAACTCTCTTCTGTCCGTCAACATAGCTGGAACCTCCTAGAAACATCCGGGTGGGAAGGAGGACTGAACTGTCGTCACTCAAGGAACTACAATTACCAGGTAAGTGTAATTATGATTTCCTTATCGTTCCTCCAGTTCAGTCCTCTACGTCTGGGATGTACCAGAGCAGTAATCATTGGGAGGGACCTTTCCAGCCAGCGGACAGAACCGCCGACCCAAAACGAGCATCTGCAACGGCTGCTACGTCCAGCCGGTAATGCCTGCTGAAAGTATGTAGCGACGACCAAGTCGCCGCCCTGCAAATGTCACCCGGCGGAACCAAGCTGTGCTCCGCCCAAGAACACGCCTGCGCTCTGATGGAATGCGCCCGCAACCCAACGGGCACCACCCGACCTTGAAGCAAATAAGCGGAGGCAATCGCTTCCTTAACCCACCGAGCGATGGAAGCCTTCGCCGCTGCCTCCCCTTTGCGCACTCCACCGAACAGAACAAACAACCGATCCGACTTACGGAAGGACTCGGTTACCCGCAAATATTGACGCAAAGTTCTCTTCACATCCAAAAGACGAAGGCTGCGATCCGAACTGCCGCCCTCCAGAGCCCCAAAGACGGGCAAACATACCGCCTGATTCAAATGAAAGGGAGAGACCACCTTAGGCAAAAAGGATGGAACCGGGCGCAGAACTACTTTCTCCCTAGAAAAAGATAAGAATGGTTCCTGGCACGATAATGCTTGCAACTCGGAAATCCTCCGAGCCGAACAAATGGCCACCAAGAACACTGTCTTTAACGTCAAATCCTTAAGGGATGCATGGCGCAAAGGTTCAAAGGGCGACTTGACCAATGCCGCGAGAACTAGATTGAGATCCCACGGCGGAACGCACACCCGACGCGCTGGCCGTAATCTAGCGACCGCCTTCAGGAATCGACCCACATCCGGGTGAGTCCCCAAGGGTACTCCATTGATCTTACCACGATAGCAGGCCAGGGCCGCCAACTGAACGCGCAAAGAACTGGCTGCAAGACCTTTATCAAAACCGTCCTGCAGAAACTCCAAGACCACCGGAATCGACACAGAGAGTGCTCGGAGATGACGACGAGAACACCAATCCTCAAAGACACGCCAGACCCGCACATACGCCAAGGACGTCGACTGTTTTCGCAAACTAAGCAATATTGCAATGACCGCCGACGAATAGCCTCTCTTCCTTAGCTGAGCCCTCTCAATGGCCAAACCGTAAGCGAGAACCGATCCACCTGAGGCATGAACAGCGGACCCTGCCGCAACAGATCCGCTCGTCGTGGGAGCCGCCAGGGCACGCCCTCCAAGAGGCGCACGAGATCTGCATACCAAGGGCGCCGCGGCCAGTCGGGTGCCACCAACGGAATCTTCCCTTTGTGCGCCCCGATCCGTTGAACTATCCTGCCGATCAACGCCCAAGGTGGGAAGACATACAGAAGACCGTCCGGCCACAGACGTAACAGCGCGTCTATGCCCTCGGACATCCGTTCGCGCCTTCTGCTGAAGAACCGCGTGACCTTCGCCGATCGGAAGGACGCCATGAGATCAATCACCGGAGCTCCCCAATGATCTACGATCTGAGCGAAAACGTCTGGATGCAACTCCCACTCCCCTGCATCCACCTGAACTCTGCTGAGGAAGTCTGCGGTGACATTCTCCTTCCCGGCAATATGCACTGCCGAGAGCGTCGGCAACCGAAGCTCTACCCAGGCAAACAACACGTCCGCTTCCGACTCCATGGCGGCACTCCCCGTGCCCCCTTGGCGGTTGATGTACGCTACCGTCGCCGAGTTGTCAGAGAGCACCCTCACGGGTCTCCCCCGGAGCACGTCCTCGAACGCTCGAAGGGCTAGGAATACAGCTCTCAGTTCCAGACGGTTGATCGACCAAGACGCCTCTAGCGGAGACCAAAGCCCCTGCGCAAACTGGTTCTCGCAGTGGGCTCCCCAGCTGGATAGACTGGCATCCGTCAGCAACGGAACCCACTCCGGCTGTTCCAACGGCATGCCCGCTGCCAGCGACGACCGGAGTAACCACCAGTGAAGCGAGCGCCTGGCGGTGATCGGGCAAGGAAGCCGCTTGCTCAAAGAATCGGCCTGATGCAACCAGCGGCGAAGAAGGGCCCTCTGGAGAGGCCGCATATGGACCTTGGCCCACGGCACCGCCTCCAGGGTCGCCGCCATCGTACCTAGGACTTGGAGATAATCCCACACCGACGGCGCCGACACCGCCCGAAACTGTCTGACTAGGGACCGCAAGCCCTCGGCCCGCCTGTGCGGCAGAAACACCTGCCCTTTGTTGGTGTCGAACCGGACCCTGAGGTACTCGAGAACCTGGTTGGGCTTCAACTGACTTTTGGCCATGTTGACTACCCAACCGAGACTCTGTAAAAAGGTCACTACCTTGTCTGTCACCCGGTAACTCTCCTCCTCGGACTTGGCACGTATCAACCAATCGTCGAGATAAGGATGAACGAGAATGCCTTCTTTGCGCAACGCCGCCGCCGTCACCACCACCATGATCTTGGTGAAGGTGCGCGGCGCCGTGGCCAGCCCGAAAGGCAAGGCCTGGAACTGATAATGCCCCCAAGGAAGAGCAAACCGCAGAAATTTCTGATGCGCCAAAAGGATGGGAATGTGCAAATACGCTTCCGTAAGATCCAGAGACGTCAAGAACTCCCCGCAACGCACCGCCACAATGACCGACCGCAGGGTCTCCATCCGGAAATGCGGCACCCGTAAGCACCGTTTCACGGCCTTCAGATCTAGAATGGGTCGAAACGTGCCGCCCTTCTTTGGCATGACGAAATAAATCGAGTACCGACCCAAGCCGTAATCGGCTTTGGGAACCTCCACCACGGCTCCCAACTGAAGAAGTCGTGCCAAGGTTCCGCGGACCGCCGCTGTCTTCCTTGGCCTCCTGCAAGGGGACATGACAAAGGAATCCCGCACGGGATTGGAAAACTCCAGCGCATAGCCGTGCTGAATAATTTCGAGCACCCACTGGTCGGAAGTGATGTGGGTCCAAGCGGAAAGAAACTCCCGAAGTCACCCGCCTATGGGAGGCCCCTCCGCCGGGACCCGCCTCGCTTCATTGAGACTCACGGGAAGCGGTAGACGGGTTGGAGGCGAAACCTCTATTCGCTCCACGAAACCCGCGAAATCCCTGGGCTCGAGACGGATACCGGCCCCTCTGGAAACCACCGAACCGCGGCGAACGAAATCTCCGGAAATCGCGAAACTGACCCCGAAAGCCCTGGCTTGACTTGCCGGGCTTCGGCTTATCCTCCGGAAGGCGACCCGCCTTAGACTCCCCTAAGTCCTTCACTAACTTCTCCAAATCTTCTCCAAACAGCAAACCCCCCTTAAAGGGAAGCTTGCTAAGGCGGGACTTCGAGGGGCCGTCTGTCGCCCAATTCCGCAACCATAAGGAACGCCTGGCGGCTACCACAGATGCTGTGCTATTAGCCAGTGCCCGGATCAAATCGTAATGCACATCCGCCAAGCAAGCCGCCCCGGACTCCAGGCGATCTAGCTCCTTCAGTTCCTCGAGATCCAAATGGGGGGATTGACGCAGGCGCTGAGCCCATCTCAGGGACGCTCTGGCCACCCACGCCCCACAGATGGACACCTGCAGAGACATTGAATCCGCTTCAAAGGCCTGCTTGAGCAGACCATCCACCTTACGGTCCTGGGCATCCTTCAAGGCCGCACTGCCTTCCACCGGAATGGTGGTCTTTTTCGTAACCGCGGAAACCACCGCGTCCACCCGCGGAGCCCGGAACCTTTTCTTATCCTTATCGGCTAAAGGGTACAATCTATTCAAGGTCCGTAAGCCCCGCAGACCAGCTTCCGGCTTATCCCACTCATCTTGAATCATCCTGTCCACTACCTTGTGCACTGAAAACACCACCTGCGTCTGACGCACCGCCCGGATAACTGGATCTTCCACCTCATCCTCCACCGCTACCTGCGTAGCCAGATTCAACATCTGTAAGGTCTCCGAGATCAAGGCCGCTAACTCCTCTCTGCGGAAGACCCTAACTATCTTAGCCTGATCCTCGGGTTCAGGGATCTCCCCCTCTTTGAGATCCTGGGTACCTTCCTCCTGGTCCCAGTCCGGCGCTGAGACTTCAGGCCAGTCACCCTCCGTCAGCGCAGGGTCCTTAGCTCTCGCACACTTAGGTGCCGGAGGCCCCTCATCCAACACCTCAGCCCTCTCCAGCTGCGGAACTGGAGAGACCAAGGACCCGTGGCTCGCTGCTGTACCCTGCTGTCGTAGGCAAAAAGCCTGATGCATCAGCAGTACAAACTCCGGACTAAACTCTCCGAGAGATGGCGCCGAGGCCGGCAGGGAGACGCCGGAGGGCCCCGCCAGCTCTTCCAACGGCCCTCCCTGCCCCAAAGGCCTAGGGGACGCAGCCCGCCCCCCCGCGGGCACTCCCTGCGCCTCCGTGGACTCCTGCAATTCCATTTGCTGCTCCACCGCGGATGAGAGCGTCGCACAGCACCGGCAAACCCAAGTATCAGCCACTGTGCCTCTCCTAGTGCCACACACAATACACTGAGGTCTGGCAGCCATATAGCCCGCAGCCAGACCCCCAGGAACCCACCAGTCACTGGTAGCAACCTCAGCACTCTAGAGTAGAAGAGCTAGAGATTCCTCCGTGGTGTCTTTATTTTTTTATTTTTTTTAAACGCACTGCCTCCACAGAAAGAGATCCCCTTCAGCACACCCCCCCCTCCTTTGTAGGATGGCTGAAACGAGGAACAACCACCGAGCAAGGGAAACCCCAAAAACAGTGCAATAATCAAAACGAAACCAAAAGCACGAAGGAAAAGAAAGAAGTAAAAGAAATTAAAAGAAATCGGGCCCCCGAGACGCCCTGCACTGAAACGGCAGGCTCTCTGTTAGCACGCGGCTCACTGCGGCGCCAAAAATGGCCGCCGTGAAATCACCGACCCGGAAAAAAGGGCGCCAAAAATGCCGCGAGTGCCCCCGTACCTCAGAGAAGGCTATCTCCGCAAGAAAAAACAGACCGACGCCAGTGGAGGACTTACCGGCCCGGTCTGCTGCTGCCCGGCTAAAAACGGAGCTGCTGAATGCTCCCAGCACCGGCTTAAACTGCCTCGCTGAGCTCCCATGCAGACAGGGAAGCCGCAGTAAAGGCAGACTGCTGGCCAAAACCTGCTACCATTTCAAAGATGGGCTCTCCCCCGAAGAGTCCTGGGGGAGAGACCTCTGGGCATCGCAGGGGGGGAAGCTCAAAAGTCCTGAGCCAGAACCCCCGAAAAACACCTCACAGGCACAAGGAGGGAGCAAGAGAGCCTGGAGCACAGAGACAAAACTGATCTGCCCCCCCTTTTTTTTTTTTTTTTAAAGAGGTATTACAAATAAAAGCCCAATTTTTTTTTTTAAACACTTAGCTACCACTATATCAAAGGCTCCTTATCCATTCCTCCAGAGAGCCCCTCTACAGGGCTCGTCAAGTCCTCCTGCTGCATGGAGACTGGTTTTACACACTGGGATGGAAGGAGGAGTGCAGCAGGCTATATCCAGTGATGTCATCATTCTGACATACCAGTCTCCAAGCTGCAGGAGGAGATTGACAACCCAGACGTAGAGGACTGAACTGGAGGAACGATAAGGAACAAACAGTTTGTTCTGCACCCATTGTTCCAGGTTGGACGACTGCAGCCATGCCTGGTGTCATGCCCCGATGCCTGGGGTGGCCACCCTGGCTGATGACTCAAAGCCATCATAGGCTGCCGGAGACAAAAAAGCCGAGCATTCTTTTACCACTGAGGTCAGGGTCTTGAACCTCTTAGGGGTTCTCATCGAGGCCTGCTGAGAATCCACCAAGCTCATTCGAAGGTTCCTTCAGGTACATGCCGATATAGAGCTGGTAGGAATGGATCCAGCACGTTAGCATCGAGCCCTCAAAAGCCTTCGGCTGAGGGCATCGAGGGTTTGGGCCTCCCTGCTAGGTGGCACCGACGAATGAGTTTTTGGCTTTTAAGCCAGCGCATGGCCGACTCCACGACCACGGAGTTTTGGGGAAGCTGGGTCTTTTGAAACCAGGGCTTTGGTGTACTCAATACATGGCATCAAGATGCCTACTAATGATTGGTACAGATGATGGTTTTTCCCACATCCGGAGGAGGCGGTCGCGGATTGGGGGCATCAGGACTGTAAGGGATTCCCTTTGGGAGTGCCTCGAATTGGAGTATCTCCAATTCCTCGGTGCGAGGGTTCTCCTTGGTCTCTGTCTCGATAGTGAGAGCCTTGGCCATATCCTACACAAAATCGAGGAATGCAACGTCCTCGGGCAGGGAACTGTGTTGGGTCATCAGGGGAGATGGGTCTAAGGGCACGTCTCAGTGTCACCTCATGTCCAGGGACTCTTCGTCCTCAGTCTCCCATTCGGACTCGAAGTCTGAGTATGAGTCTGATGCCACGTAATCACCTCAGTCAAGGATCATTCCCAGTGGTCCATGACCTTCGGAGGATCATCGTCCAACCTGTGGGTGCTCGCCCGGATCGGTGTCCTGAGGAATGGGACCGGCACCTCACCCAGGGCCAGGACCTCTCTTGAGGCTGGTGGCGCTCGAGGACTGGCTCGACATCTGGGGAAGCCCTCAATGTCGAGGGTCCCATCGTCGGGGCAGATGACCAAGACAAGCCGAACATTAACGCCCACTGCATGGCTACTAGGGCATATATACTGCTCTCTAGGGCTGCCATTCTGGTCTCCATACCAGTGGGCTCCACAGCCTTCGATGTAGGCACTCAGAATTTCGGGCCCGGTGTTGGTACTGTTGAGGGGGAGTGCTCAATGAGTATGGCCTTGGAGGCCAGTCAGCGGGTGCTGCTGACTCCTTACGGGGCAGCTTGGAAAACTGCTCCTGCCCAGACTCCTCGGACTCACGCCTGGGATTGCGAGCCTGGGTTGGGATTTCCCTTTCTTCCCAGATCAGTCTTCTAAGATGGTCTTCGAGGGTTTCTTCTTCTTGTGCTCAATCTCCAGGGATTTCAGTTCAGAGGAACGTTGGCCGCGGGATTCCAAGGAGGTTCTGGCTTCACTGGGAACAGAGGTATCGGAGGGGGCCTTGGAGTGCGGTGTCACCAGAGACTTTGGTGCGGAGCTGGACTTCTGAAAATTTTTTTCCTGCTGCTGATAGTGGCTCTTTAAGCCCTTTGAGGCCATGGTTCTGCAGAGTTCTCAGTCAGAGTCATTATGTTCCGGCCCAAGTCATCAGAGGCAGCAGTTGTGTGGGTCTGTGACATCATTTTGCCACATCGATCACACTTTTTGAAGCCACTGGAGGCCATCGGAAAAGGAGGATCCCCGCTGTCCAGCGGAGGTCTGAGGTCTTTGACTGAAAAAGCGTAGTTACTCACCTGTAACAGGTGTTCTCCAGGGACAGCAGGAATCAGTCCTCACATATGGGTGACATTGGCACCGACGTGAGCCTGTGCAAAGCATTTCCTCAGCTTTCAAAGAAAGCCTTTGGGAATGCCACCATGCATGTGTGGTCCCCTTCCCACCCAAGGGTGCCATCTTACTCAGTCAGGTGCCATAGCTAGAGCCCTCACCAAGAAGGTGGCAAAATGGACAGCAACCCCAAGAGGAGGGAGGGTTGTGAGAACCAATTCCTGCTGTCCCTGGAGAACACCTGTTACAGGTGAGTAATTATACTTTCTCCAGGAACAAGCAGGAAGTCACTCCTCACATATGGGACTCCCTAGTTACAGGCTACCAAGGACCTGTAGGAAAAAAATCACAACAGAGCCGTGAGCAGTCGCCAGTGAATCTGAAGGCAAGCCCAAGGACCCTGTGTCCATGGAGAGCCATGTTTCCTGTAGCCTGAACAAGAAGGGTTGGAGGGCAGGAATTGCTGAAACCCCAAACAAATTACAGAGTACTACCTGGCCAAAGGCCGAGTCCCAATGGGACTCCCTCTCCAGGCAGTAATGTGCTGCAAAGGTATGAGCGGAAGACCAGGTGGCGGCCTGACAGATGTCCACCAGTGGCACAGAATGTAGGCTAGCGACCGATATTGCCATTGTCCTGACATTGTGAACCATGACTTGGCAGTCCAGAAGTAACCCAGCTTGGGCCTGGGCAAAGGCGATGCAGTCTGCCACTCAAATGGACAAAGTTCACTTGATGACTGCCATCCCCAGTCGGCTGGGGTCATAGGAGACAAAAAGCTGCTCAGCCTTGCGGTGATCCAGAGTCCACTGCAGGTAGAAAGAAAGGGACCTCTTGTAGTCCAGGGTATGGAGAACTACCAACGCCTGGTCAGCATGGGGCCTCGGGAAGGTGGGCAGCACCACCTCTTGGTTGAGGTGAAAATCCGAGACAACCTTCAGGAGGAACTTGAGATAAGTGTGAAGAATCACCCTGTTCCTGTAGAACCTTGTGTATGGCGCCTTGGCCATCAGTGCCTGGAGTTCACTGACTCTATGGGTGAAGGTGAGAGCAACCAGGAAGGCCACCTTCCAGGAAGCAAGTAGCCAAAGGGCGGCTTGATAGGCTGTGTGAGGACCACAATCAGGTCCCATTCCATTGATGGAGGGCGGATAGGGATCTTGGAGAGGAGAAAGCCCCACATGAAGCGAGAGACGAGGGACTGCCCCGAGAGGGGTTTGCCCTCGATGGGATGGTGGTTCGCTGAGATGGCACTAAGGTGGACCCTGACCGAGTCAGACTTTAGGCCAGCGTGCGAGAGATGAAGAAAGTATTGTAGGACCGAGTGTATAGGGCAGGAGAATGGGCTCACTCAGTTCTCCGAGCACCATACTGAGAACCTGTGTCACTTGAAGGCGTATGCCCACCTCGTCAAGTCCTTCTGAGAGGCTAATAGGATGTCCTCGACCTCCGTGGGGAGATGAAGAGGAGCTAAGGTGACCTGCTGAGCAGCCAAGCTGTAAAGGACAGAGATCCCAAATTGGGGTGAAGGAGCAGGCCGTCGTCCTGCGTCAGGAGCCTGGGTGAGTTCCTGAGAGGGACCAGGGGTTCCATCGAGAGACGGAGTAGCAGAGGGAACCGCGGCTGCCTGGGGCACCTTGGGGCCACGAGGATCACAGAGGCTCTGTCTCGCTGGACTTTGAGGAGGGTCCGAGCAATGGAGCGGCATGGAGGGGGAAGGCATACAGCATGCCAGTCACCCACGAGAGGAAGGCGGCGTCCGGAGCCACAAAACCAGGGAAGCTATTGTGGCGCCGCCCCTACTAGGCGGTTGCCTAGTGAAGGCAGCGGGCCATCACATATCTTATATTTTTACTTGAACTCCAGGGTTCATGCCTCTGGAGGTGTAGTTGTGTGTAAAAACAGTCCAAGTGGTTTCAGGCCAACACAGGAAAAATTTATTCAATTTTATCGTTTTACAGTCAGGCTTTGCAAACAGGCCTTTTGCAGAAAATCTTGAACACCATAACAGAAAGAAGGATATTTTCTCCAAATCAAAACTTTGTCACCAAACTGTATTCCAGCAGTGCTATAAACAAACTGTTTCTTCCAGCAGCTTAACAGAAGAACTTCCTTTCCAAAAACAAACACAGTTGAAAGTAATGGCAGTTAGCAGAGTCCAGCAAACCTACAGCTTCCTTCAACGGCTTAAAGTTTTAGCTACCGGACATCTTCTGCTTGTCAGCACAAAATACTAGAAAATTGCTGCATTAAAACATTCACTTCAGCACAGATATTGTTGGTGCTTTAACCTTGAGAGTTCTTTCTCTATATCCTAAGCTTCTTGTATAAAAATCAGGATAACCGGTTTTCTGGATTTCTCTCTCAGTTAAACCGTCAGGCTTTCCTTAATCTGAAGTCATGCAGAAAGAGCATTCCATCAATGAGTCTGTGGAATCCTGTTCCTCTCCACCAGGTTCTATTTCCATGTCTTCCTCCTCTGCATTACTTGTCACTGGGTTTAAAACAGGCTCGGGAATTTCAAGTTTGACTTCTTTTAAAAGTCTGAACAGTCTTTCCCACTGAGCTTTCCTTCCCCCTTCTGGGTTTGTAGTATAGCTATGAGACTTCTTCCCCTTTAATAAACCCTTTAAAGGCTTTGTCTCTCTCAGCTTACCTTTAGGAACAATCTTCCTGGCAGGCTTTCTACAAGACACAATTTCTTCCTCAGAATCTTGTAAGCTTATCTCTGAGTCTGGGTTATATTCCTTAACCCCCACAGACCTTTCCCTCCTACCTCTGAGCTTGGCTGGGAACCTCCTACAGCATGGGCTCTTCCAGGAAGTAGCGTCGTCTGAATCAGAGCTGCCTTGGGAATCACTGCAGTGTCTGTTTCCAGACCCTCTAGGCTTTCCAGCACTGAAGATTGGTTCCTCTTCAGTCTGGTCTGAGACTTCTTGCTCTAGCTTACTTACAGCCAGCCTTCTCACTTCCTCTCTCCTGGAAGGAGTGTGATTAGCCCTGGTTCTGGCTCCTTCACAACTGCTGTCTCTGAAGCTGTTCCTGTGTCTCCAACTGGATCTGTTGCCTGAACTGCACCTGCTGCCTTGTGTTCCCTTTCCGTTTCTGTTCCTGCTTGAACTCTCTCTGAAGTCTTCACCTCGAGTTCTGCTTTCACTTCCTCCCTTGCTCTGTGTTCGTGTGAGCTTAAATGTTTGAAAGTGACATCCCTCTCCTGGCCCCACCCACAGGTGTTTCCTATCTCTAATAATGGAGTCTGGGTGTGGTCTGAGCCTGGCTTTTGAAGTGTGGTTTTTTCCACTACCTTCCTTCTGGAACGTGTGTTTTGGTGAGCCCTTCCCCCACACAGAAGAAAAAGTTTCATTTTTTTCTGTTTTCCAGGGCTGTGCTGCACTCTCCTTACCACACTATGTGTTCACATGGCTGGCAAAGAGATCCAGGTCTGGGGTACCCCAGTGCTGGAAGTGTTGCTGTGCCACCTCAAGGCAGAGGCGCCACTTGTGCGGCTAGAGGACTCTGCTCAGCTGGTCCACCAAGGCATTGACCTGACCTGGGAGATAGACGGCTTGTAGGTTTACGCCCTGGGTCACTGCAAATGAGCACAGGGCCACTGCCTCCTGGCAGAGGCTGTAAGAGCTGGTACCCCCAGTTTGTTTAGGTAGAGAACATTGTGACCTGGTTGTCTGTCTGAACAAGCACCGCAGACGGTGCCGGAAGGCCTTCAGTGCTCAGAGCTCCAGCAGGTTGATCTGCTGCCGACTCTCCTCGTGGGACCAAGTCCCTTGGGTGCTCAGCTCCTCAAAATGGGCCCCTCAGCCCGAGAGAGAGTCATCTGTAGTCAGGACCACCTGGTGGGTCAGGGTCTGGAAGGGCATACCTTGGAGCAGGTTTTGTGTGTCCTGCCACCAGGTCAGGGACTCCATCAAGCGAGGTGAGACTGATGGGGTCTCTAAGTTGGCTGGTCGCCTGGGTCCACTGCGCGCGGAGGCACAACTGCACACTCGCATGTTAAGGCGGGCGTTGGGCATGACATGGACAGTGGAGACCATGAGGCCGAGAAGGCGAAGCATCGACTGTGCAGAGATGGTGCGGCAGCTCCATACGTCGGATGCCAGGAATCTGAGGCAGACTGCCCTGTCCTGAGGAAGGAAGGCTGTGGTCTGAAGAGTATCCAGACAAGCCCCTATGAACTCCAGGGATTGTACCGGAGAAAGGTGGGATTTCGGGTAGTTGACCACAAAGCCCAAGTGCTGCAGAAGCCGGATCATGCGACCCATGGCCTGCAGGGCCTCCGAGGCTATGTACTCTTTTATGAGCCAATAGTCTAGATAGGGGTAGATGAAGGTGCCTTGTAGACAGAGGTGGGCCGCTATCACTGCAAGACACTTGGGCGGAGGAGAGTCCGAAGGGAAGCACCCTGTACTGGCAGCGGTTCCCCTCCCAACCACAAAACACAGGTACTGTCTGTGCTTGGGATGGATGAGGATGTGGGTATAAGCATCGTTTAAGTCCAAGGAGCATAGCCAATCGCCCTGCTGGAGGTAGGGCAGCAGTGTTCCAAGGGAGAGCATTTTGAACTCTTCCTGCACCAGGAATCTGTTCAGGTTTTTCAGACTGAGGATGGGTTGGAGACCTCCTGTTCTATTCGGGATGAGGAAGTACCGGGAGTAAAACCCCCTTCCCCTGAGGTGTGGTGGGAATTGCGAACTCCTGAGTTAGTAGGGTCTGGTGCAGGGGAAGTCGCCGGGGCTCCCCGGGAAAGGGGGAGGCAACTGGTCTAGATGGAGGAGATAGCCCTCCTGAATGACCTGGAGGATCCAGGCGTCGGTGGTGATGGATTCCCTTCTGAGGGCAAAGTGGATCAGTCTTCCCCTTACCGGCAGCTAGTCATCCAGTGGTCGAGAGGCTATGCCGATGGCGTCAAAACCCCAAGGCAGGCTGTGCTGGAGCCGGTAGCTGGGTCCTCTGTCCCTTAGGTTTGGGGGGTCCATGGGCTGTGCTTTTACCCTGACCACCCTAGGTTGCAGTCGGTATAGATGGGTACAGAGGATAGCCCCTGTATGGGTGCCCCTTTCTGGTGAAGAAGGGTTTCTTGCTCTGAGATTTCTTCCTGGAAAGGGAGGTGGTCTTCTGAGAGAGTAGAGTACAGGTGACGTACTTGGTCTTAATCTCGGCCGCTTTATTCTCCATTGGTTTACCAAAGAGCTGCTCCCTGAGGTAAGGGATGTTGAGGAGCTTCTCCTGGACCCACTGCTCCAGGTCAGATGATTGGAGCCAAGCCTGCTGGCAGGCGCAGATGCCAGTCACCACTACTCGGGCGGAGG
This sequence comes from Ichthyophis bannanicus, assembly GCA_033557465.1. Classification (NCBI taxonomy): domain Eukaryota; kingdom Metazoa; phylum Chordata; class Amphibia; order Gymnophiona; family Ichthyophiidae; genus Ichthyophis; species Ichthyophis bannanicus. Next base: position 113,614,901 of record CM066032.1, on the reverse strand, counting down.
ACTCAAAACTGTCATAAGCTGCTCCTCACAGCCGCCTTCTTTTTCTTTTGACAGACTTCAAGAGTGCCTGGAAGCACCGGAGGTGGTCCCCATCGAGACCTGCCGCCCCTGGTGAGGTCTCAGAGGAACATACCAATATACAGTTGGTAAACCTGGATGCGGCATGCTAGCATGGAGCCTTGGTAAGTTTTTCGCTCGAGGGCGTCGAGAGCATGGGACTCTTTGCCCGGGGGAACCGAAGAGTGAATCTTCGGGCTCCTCTGTTTATGCATGGCCGATTCGATGACCATGGAAGTGTGGAGAAGCTGTACCTTCCGAAACCCCGGTCCCTTTTGGACCCTGACGATGGGGACGGAAGCCGATTAAGGATAGAAGGGACCAGAACCATAAGGGTTTCCTTCAGTGGTGCCTCATATTGGAGGATATCGAGCTCCTCAGTTTGGGGCTCCTCTTCCAATTCGGTACTGAGCACAAGGGCCCGCGCCATATCCCGGACAAACTCCAGAAGTATCCTTGGGAGGGGACCATAGTCTCTGGGATGGCGGGGATGGGTCCGAGGGAAGGTCTCGGTGAGACCGAGTCTTTGGTGAGGTTTCACCAATGGATTCCCTGTCCAAAGAGTCTGTGGAGGACTCAGGATCGGACGATTCCAGAGTGGTCAGTGACCCATGTGGGGTCCCGAGCTATAGCCTGTCCGGAGCCAGAGGCACTCACCCGAGATGGTCTCGCGTCCAAAGAATGGGAGGAGATTGAGATCCTCGCCGAGGACCCTCACAAGGCATTTGGCTCTCGGGGGTCACTGCGGTGGCCCAGGAAGTTGCCGAGATCGAGGTCCCTGCTATCTCATGGCGCATGCTGGCACAGCCAGGCATCTGCGCCTGCTGGGCAGTGAGGAACGCAGAAACACTGCGATCCAAGGCCAGCTTTCGGGCCTCCCACTTGGGAGTGGGGCCCTGTGACACAGACGCCGGGGTGACTGGGTCGGGCGTTGAGGAGAGTGGTCCTCGCTGGGACAACCCTCGGGAGACCGGGTGCCATTGCCAGAGGCCTCTGCATCGGTTTGAGGTTCTTTTATTCGCTCTCCAACTCTTCAGACTGCCATAGGGGGCTGAGAGACCATGCGCGTGACTTCTCACGCTTGTCTGATCCTCCGGACTGCGTCCTCACAGTCACCTTCTTTTTCTTTCGCTCACGCTTGGGGGACCCTTGGTCGGAGTGCCTGCGGGCCCGACGAGGGGCCTTGGGAGACTCCAAGGGTTGTGGGTATACTGGAGTCGAGTCTGCCTTATGGAAGATATCATCTAGCTACTGCCGGCGACTCTGGATGGCTTTAAAAGACATTGTTTTGCAGAGAAAGCACTGCTTCGGATCGTGGTCAGCTCCCAGACACCAGAGGCAACTGTCATAGATGTCTGTGAGAGACATGATCTTAGAATACAGATTACATTTTTTGAAACCGAAGGCCATCGGGGCAAAAAGAACCTCTAGGAAGTTGAAGACCCTTGACATGGCCAGCAGTTAAAAAGAGCGCGAAAGCACAAAAAGGCAAAAGAAGGAAAAAAATGGATCCCGAGACTGACAGCCGAGGCAGTGGTGCTTGAGATGGTGGGAAGGGAACTGGCGCTAGCCAGAAGAGACAAAATTGTATTAGTAGGAAGAAAAAACTTTTTCTGGGGACGAGACACACATCTGAAGGGTTCCGGGCAAAAAGGGATACTGAGTAAGATGGCACCCTTGGGCAGGAAGGGGGCCACACATGCGTGGTGGCATACCCAAAGGCTTTCTTTGAAAGCTGGGGAAATGCTCCGCACGTGCTCCGTCAGTGCCGACATCACCCATATGTGAGAGCTGACTTCCTGCTTGTTCCTGGAGAAAGATAATGAACACCGATCGAGGAACACCTCAATGAAAAAATGAGAAAACGAATAGATGAACCAGAGGAGTGATGCAGAGGCGAAATGGCTCGGGGGCGGGAAAGAACCGCTATGCAAACCGGACAAAACTTTGATAATAAAAATCAGACTTTTTCCGGGGAAAACTGGACAATGTTTAATTGGCTCCACGGAAAAAAAGACTGAGGCAAGATGGCACCCTTGAACAGGAAGTGGACCCCACATGCATGGTGCATCTCCCAAAGGTTTTCCTTGAAAGCTGGGGAGACACTTCTGCATGGCCTCCATCGGCGCCATCATCCATATGTGAGGACTGACTTCCTGCTTGTTCCCAGTGAACACCTGTTACAGGTGAATAACTATGTTTTCTCCGGGAACAAGCAGGAAGTTAGTCCTCACATATGGGACTCCCCAGCTACAGGCTACTGAAAAAAAACATAAAAAGCCATGGTTGACCAGAAAAAGTGAGCCATGAGCAGCAGTAACTAGGTCGGATGACAATAGACCCACAAGCGACCCAAGTGTCCAGCGAGGAACCAGTGCAACAGTAGCCCAAACACAGCAAGCACCAGAGGGCTGGAGTTGCCAATACCCCAAACAAATGACGGAGTACTTCCTGGCCGAAGGCACTGTCACGACAGGACTCCCAGTCCAGGCAGTAATGAGCTGCGAAGGTATGGACTGAGGACCAGGTGATGACCTGGCAGATTTCTGACAAAGGAATGGAATGCATGTTTACCACAGAGGCCGCCATGGCCTGGATGCTGTGTGCCGTGACACATCGCTCCAGTGAGAGACCGGCCGGCTCGTAGATGAAGGCGATACAGTCCACCACCCAGGTGGACAGGGTGCATTTAGAGACTGCCGCCTCTAACCAACTTGGGTCAAAGGAGACAAAGAGCTGAGAAGCTTGGTGGTGGCCCTGGGTGCACTGCAGGAAGAAGGATAGAGTCCGCATACAGTCCATATGGAGAACGGCCTCTACCCTGCTGGCATGTGGCTGTGGAAAGAAGGTGGAAAGCACCACTTGCTGGTTAAGATGAAACTGAGACACCATCTTGAGCAGGAACTTGGTGTGAATGTGGAGCCCGACCCTGTTCCTATAGAACCTAGTGTATGGTGGGGGTTCGCCACCAATTCTTGGAGCTTGCTGTCCCGGCGAGCAAATGTGTCATGAGGAACACCATCTTCCAAGTGAGATACTTAAGGTGGCAGGAGCCGAGAAACTCAAAGGGCGGTGCAGTAAGCTTTGAGAGTACAACGTTCAAGTCCCACTCCACTGCAGGAGGACGGATGGAAGGCTTTGAGAGGAGTACACCCCTCATGAAGCAAGCCACTAATGAGTAAGCGGAGAGGGGTTTGCCCTCAATTACATAGTAGTGCGCCACCAGTGTGCTAAGGTGCACCCTGAGTTAGACCTCAAGCCTGCCTGAGACAGGTGAAGCAGATACTGCAGCACCAGCTGGAAGGAGCAGGAGAAGGGGTTAATCTGCCTTTCCGCACACCAGATGGAGAACCTCCGCTGTTTGAAGGCATTCGCCTGGTGTGTGGAGGTCTTACGGGAGGACAGAAGCACATTTCCACCGCAGTAGAGAAGCTGAAAGGAGTTAGGGTTACCAGCTCAGCAGCCAGGCCGTGAGCATCAAGAACCCCATGTTGGGGTGCTGGAGAGAGCCCTTTTCCTGCGTTAGTAGGCCTGGCTTGCACCCCAGGGGAACCAGGGGCGCCATAGAGAGGGGGAGTAGTGAAAACCATGGCTGCCTGGCCCACCGTGGGGCTATGAGGATCACTGTGGTCGTGTCGTGCTGGACATTGAAGAAGATCTTGGTGATCAGGGATGTGGGCAGGAAAGCATAAAGGACCCTCTGCCCATGAGATGAGGAAGGCATCCGCTGCCACCCTGGTGGGGTGCAGCTGCCGGGAGCAGAAGCTGGGCAGTTGGCATTGGTTGGGCTGGCAAAGAGATCCATTTGTGGGAGCCTCCAGAGTCGGAATAGATGGTGGGCAACTCTGGGGTCCAGCCTCCACTTGTGTGGCTGAAGGACCCGGCTGAGACAACTTTTTCCAGGGGGAACAGACCCACGTCCAATTAGCTCTGCAGAAAAAAGGAGACTGAGGCAAGATGGCACCCTTGGGCAGGAAGGGGAACATGCAAGTGCGGTGCATCTCCCAAAGGCTTTATTTGAAAGCTGGGGAGAAATTACCGCACGGGCTCCATTGGTGCTGACGTCACCCATATGTGAGGACTGACTTCCTGTTTGTTCCCGGAGAATAAGCTTTTGTTGCAGGTCAATTTAATTTTGAGATCCACTCCATTAATCAGTAGCTTTTCTTGAAAATATAGATCACTAGGTAAATGCCTCAATAGCTCTACCTTGTGGCTAGAGGCGGTAAATTGGGCCCTTTCAGCAAAAACAGATGTTGCAAGATCCTATCTCTCTCACTTCATGCTGACCAACTGTGTCTTTGTAAAGCAGACCGCTTATAAACTGTGATTTGAGGGGTCCTTCGTGATAACTGAGAAGCAGCTCTATGAGTACTCTGTAGGGAGAACAGTTGTTGGTCTGGCTAATGAGTTGGTCTCCCAGAATGACTTCTAGTTGGCTAAAAATAGATGCAATTGGGTAGTTCACCAGCACTACCTTGGCTGCTGGATTGATGTTTGAGCCATCTTCTACCACAATATTACAGGTCAGGTGCACCAGAGTACTATTTAAATCAATGTAGTCTTCACCATGACCTGCGATGTAGAAGTCCAAAGGGGCTGTTTCCGACAAGACCGATAATGGCAGAATTTCCACATAAATGCTTTTTTCGATACTGGTTTGGGTTGGGGCTAATTAAAACAGGTCCAGTTCTGATTTAATGCACTTTTCAGAGCTGTGGGGTACAAAAACCATGGTGCTTCCTAGAGCAGGTGGTTCTCTTCTTAGACCTGTGGTTAAGCTTCTGAGACTTGTCACCCTCGGGTTTCTTTCTTTTAAAAGGCCTGGGAGGCCCTTGCAGTAATTCCTGACGCTTGGTTCTCTTTTTTTTTTAAACAGTTCTTCTAATCACAACCAGTCCCTACCTGCTCGGTAGAATGGTTCATTTTATTTAGAACGGATGTTGTGACAAGACTCATGACATCCTTGGCGATGTTTTTTGCAGCACTTTTCACGTGTAGCTTATTTCAAAACACCTTCTCACTGACACCAGCACCGTACATGACTGGGACTCCATGACATCCTGAAAGTCCATAGCCGGCTTGTGTTGTATAATAATGCTTGTACGCTTTGGGGACTCCATAGTCTTTAGCCACCACCATTTTAAAAAACAGCAGCTCTCCGCGGGTGCAGATGAAGCTTAAGGATCACCTTCCCACAACAAAATGAGACGTATCTGTTCTGATCCATCTTTATTTCAAATGATATGGTGTCCATGTGCTGTTCTGTTCACAGGGACATAGTGTAGTTTATCATAAGTGAGAGTGATAAACTCATCCCTAACCCCTTAGTTGGAACACAGCGCAGCAATGGCACAAAATGGTCACCTACTAACTGATGCTCTACAACAGGGGTCTCCAATCCTGTCCTGGAGGGCTGCAATCCTGCCATGTTTTTGGGCTATCCCTAATGAATATACATGAGATATATTTGCATGCACCACCCCCATTGTATCTGTATTGATCTCATGCATATTCATTAGGGATATCTTGAAAAACCTGACTGGTTTGTGGCCATCCAGGACTGGATTTGGAGACCCATGCTCTATATCATCTGTGTACAGATAAAGGGTATTAAAATCGCTCGTAATATCTGCTGGAAAATGGGAATGCTGTGTATTAAATGTTAACTTCTACCCCAAAATGTTTTCCAAATCACCCTCTGCAGAAATAACTGCCTTTTTTTCCAATTTTATTCAGATTCTTCGTACGTTGGGGTCATAAATGATTCGTGGTGATGCACGTTTATAGACGCTACTAATGTCCTGATTCATGGATTCCACTAAACTCTTCATGGTCGCATGATACCCTCTCCTGATTGTAATGTGGTGCTGTACATTTCCTACTTTGGAGGTGACATCATCCTTTTGGTCTTCCTTAATAAATAGTTATTAGTTACCTGTAAACACGGATATCTTTATAATTATGTGTTACTACATATGTTCTCTGTTAGATGCATTTTTTCTCAGTTCCACGTAAACCACTTTGATTCCAGATAAAGCAGTACATAAAACAAACAAATAAATAAATATTCTCCCAAATATTGGGTTATTATATTTCTACTAGCCTTACTTCCTACGGCCCTGTAAGTCCAATGGTCTTGCTAGTTGTATTGTAAAATTAGAGCTGGTATTTTGGGGAAACATGCCTGCTGAGGCATTGCTTCGCAGTGTGATATAAAAGCCCTCATCATTCATTGTTTTTTTTTTCCAATGTTGCTTCAAAAGAAAAAAAATCAGAAGTCTTGAATCTCTAATGCCTTTACCCAACTGTTAAATTTATCAGGCCATCCTCTCCATTTAACGAGGTACAATTTGTTCCAACCCTGCCCTTTTACCTTTAAAATCTTATCGATACGGTATAGTCTGTCCTATTGTGGAATGATTTTAGTAATTCTTCAAGATAAAAAGAACCTTGTATGGCTTTGCCGTCATAATCATGAATCTTGTATGCCATTTGATGACCCCTGTTTAAAACATCCATTATTATAAATATCTCATCTGTCCACGTTTGCTAATAACCTTTTTCAAAATTTCCTTGAGTTTTTGAAAGTCTTACATGAGCTCCTTTCTTTAAGGGGTCCTTGGCGTGTGTGTTCGATGCTATCACCATAGATTCTTTTCCAGATCTGTAGAGAGTTTGTGGATGTCACATCTACAGGCATCGCCTGTATCGTTCTGTGAAAACTATGATTATAGCTGTGTACAAAAGCTTGCAGCACGTCTTGATACCTAAAGGTGTTGTGTGCTGCAAAATAACGCCACATTTTGGATTGCGAAGTCCTGTTAAACATTTCTACCACCGCTCCTGTAACATCATTGTTGGTCACAAAATGATAAACCTCTCTTTGTTTTAATAAATTCTTCAAAGACCTACTTAAAAGTTCTTTATCCTTGTCTATCTGTATTTTTTTCAGGTGTACGACCTAGATTAAATTCAAAGGCTTGAGCAACTTCATGACTGGTTTTCGATTTTAAACTCATGACCCAAGCATAGTTTGAAAGGATGTCTACCACCGTTAAAGACGTATTTGTAGCTATTGTTATAATGGGACAAGGCAGACATATCAACTAAATCAGCTATTGCACATCCACCTCTGACACGATCGTCTTCTTTCTTTTAAAAGGACCCTAGCAGGTCTGTGTAAAGTATAAGCATCTTGTCCTGTAACCCATATGACTACATCTTTTCTGTTGACTGTTTCGCCATGCCTTTTAGCAGCTTGAAGAAGAGGATTTATGGCCCCAAAGATCCCTATCTCCTTGGGTCATAGTAAATGCTCTTCAATAAGGTTTCCTTCATGATTGCCGTGTTTTGAATATTCTTTTTATTTTGCTGACAACTTCAGAAAGAGTAGTTACTCACCTGTAACAGGTGTTCTCCAGGAGCAGCAGGAATCAGTCCTCACATATGGGTGTCATCGGCACCGATGAAGCCCCAGCGGAGCATATCCCCAGTTTTCCATGAAAGCCTTTGGGAATGCTGGCACGCATGTGCGGTTCCTTTCCCGCCTAAAGGTGCCATTTTACCTCACTCAAATGACATAGCTAAGAACAGCACACAAAAATGTAAAACAAACTATGTACAACTGCAACTCCAAGGGGAGGAGGGAGGGTTGTGAGGACTGATTCCTGCTGCTCCTGGAGAACACCTGTTACAGGTGAGTAACTACTCTTTCTCCAGGACCAAGCAGGAAGTCAGTCCTCACATATGGGTGACTTCCTAGCTCTGGGCTACCAGGAACCCAGGCTTAACAAGAGAACTCCCTCTAGTCACAGCATCAAAGAAAGGCTTTTCAAGGACACAACCTCCACCGGTAGCACAACAGAGGGCAGGAGGGCAGGAGTTGCCTAAACCTCAAAGAGATTCCAGAGTACTGCTTGGCCAAAAGCACTGTCCCTACGGGACTCCCTCTCCAGACAGTAATGGGCCGCAAAAGTCTGGCTTGAAGACCAAGTTGCAGCCCTGCAGATGTCTACCAAGGGCACAGAGCGGAGATGAGCCACTGAGGCAGCCATTGCCCTGACACGATGGGCCGTGACCCTACCCTGCAAAGGAAGGTCAGCCGCCTTGTAAGCCCAGGTGATACAGTCAGCCACCCAGATGGACAAGGTACGCTTGGACACAGCCAGCCCCAACTTATTGGGGTCAAAGGAGACGAAGAGCTGAGTAGCCCTTCTATGTCCCTGCGTACGGTCAAGGTAGGAGGATTAGGCCCTCCTACAGTCCACGGTATGCAGGACTGCTTCAGCCTGGCTAGCATGAGGCCTAGGGAAGAATGTTGGAAGAACCACCTCCTGGTTGAGGTGGAAAGAGGAGACAACTTTAGGGAGGAACTTTGGATGAGTCCTAAGGACTACCCTGTTCCTATAAATCCTGGTGTAAGGTCTATCACAGACCAGGGCCTGAAGCTCACTCACTCGCCTAGCCGAGGTGACGGCTATCAGGAAGAGAGTCTTCCAGGAAAGGAAGCGTAGAGGGCAAGTAGCCATCGGCTCAAAGGGTGGGCGAGTCAGTTGCTGCAAGACCACATTCAACTCCCACTCAGGAGCAGGAATACGGATGGGGGGCTTGAGCAAAAGCAAGCCCCTGAGAAAGCGGGACACCAAGGGGTGACCTGACAGAGAATGTCCCTCCACCAGTGAGTGGTGAGCTGCTAGAGCTGAGAGGTGGACCCGAACAGAATTGGACTTAAGTCCCTGATTTGATAAGTGCAGTAAGTACTGAAGCACTACTGGCACAGTACAGGAGAAAGGATCCTCTGTACGAAGCTGACACCACAAAGAAAGCCTCTTCCATTTGAGGGCATAGGTTTTCCTAGTGGACTGTTTCCTAGAGGCTAGGACAACCTCCTCAACTTCCTGAGGCAGGCCCCAGGGAGCCAAAACTACCCTTGCAGCCTCCAGGCCATCAAATTGAGAGCTTTGAGATTGGGGTGCAGAAGGGAACCCTGCTCCTGTGAGAGAAGGTCGGGCTGCAACCCCAGAGGTAGTGGGGAATCCACTGCCAGTTGAAGCAGAAGTGGAAACCAAGGCTGCCTCGGCCACCTGGGAGCTACCAGCAGGACCGAGGCCTTGTCCTGAAGAGTCTTGAAAAGAGTTCGGGCCACCAAGGGCGTGGGAGGAAACACATACAGGAGGCCCTGAGACCAGGACATCAGAAAAGCATCTGGTGCTATCCTCAAAGGATGCGGTTGCCTGGAGCAGAACTTGGGCAGTTGCTTGTTAAGCGGACTGGCAAAGAGATCTATCCAAGGGAGACCCCACTTCAGAAAGATCTTCTGAACGACCAAGGGATGCAGCTGCCACTCGTGGGGCTGCAGAATTCTGCTCAACCGGTCGGCCAGGCAGTTCTCCTGGCCTGGAAGGTACACCGCCTTGAGAAGCATGTTGTGCTTTAAGGCAAAGGAACAAAGGTCTTGAGCCTCCCGACAAAGGAGCTTTGACCCAGTCCCTCCCTGTTTGTTCACATAAAACATGGCTACCTGGTTGTCTGTTTGAATCAAGACTGAGCGGTGAGCTAGGGCAGGAGAAAAAGCCTTGAGAGCTAAGCGGATAGCTCGAAGTTCTAGGAGATTGATCTGTTGGGCTGCCTCCCAGGAAGACCAGAGGCCTTGAGTGCACTTGTCCAGACAATGAGCACCCCAGCCCTGCAGAGAGGCGTCGGTGGTGAGGACCACCGAGTATTCTGGCATTTGGAAGGGCATCCCCTTCAGCAGATTGGGTGGATGTAGCCACCAGCTGAGGGAGGCCAAAAGGGGTTTGGACACCCTTATCCTGTCTCGTAGGCGGCCTCTGGCCTGAGACCACTGAGCCCGAAGGCACCACTGTGCAGGCCTCATATGGAGCCTGGCATGGGGAGTCACATGCTCTGTCGAAGCCATGTGGCCCAGAAGCCTGAGGCAGAGTCTGGTGGAGACCAGGGACCTGTTTAGAAACTGTTTGGCCACGTCCATCAGTCTTTGAGCCCTGTCTTCTGGCAAGAATGCCTTTGCCAGTTGAGAATCCAACCTTGCCCCTGTGAACTCCAAGTTCTGGGAGGGGAGCAAAGTGGACTTTGCGAAGTTTATGACAAAGCCCACGTTTTGAAGCAGAGCAATGGTTCTGAGGGTGGCTTGTCTGGCCTCCAGGGATGTCTGACCCCTGATGAGCCAGTCGTCCAGATAGGGAAAGACAAAGATGCCTTGATTTCTCAGGTAGGCCGCAACCACTGCCAGGCACTTGGTAAAGACACTGGGAGCGGAGGTCAGGCCAAAAGGTAGTACTCTGTACTGATAATGGTTTCCTCCCACAATGAACCTGAGGTACTTTCTGTGGTCTGGATGAATGAGGATGTGAGTGTACGCAGCCAATCTCCCTGCTGGAGGTAGGGCAGAAGTGTTCCAAGAGTAAGCATCTTGAACTTTTCTTTCTCTAGGAACTTGTTGAGGTTCCTGAGGTCCAGAATGGGTCGAAGGCCACCGGTCCTTTTGGGTACCAGGAAATACCTGGAGTAGAATCCGTGACCTTGCAAGTGGGGAGGCACAGGCTGCACCGCCCTGTCCACCAACAGACCTTGGAGCTCTCGAAGGAGAAGGTCTGTGTGCAGGGGAGACCTCAAGGGCTCCCCTGGGAAGTAAGGAGGAGGCAGTTGATGAAAATGCAGGGCATAGCCCTTTTGGACTATGTCCAGCACCCAACTGTCGGTGGTAATGAGAGGCCACTTGTGGGCAAAGAGTACAAGGCGACCGCCTGTGCAGGGCTGGGAAAGCAGGGACAGAGTGGCTACGCTCAAGGAGTCAAAACCCCCCACCCTGCTGAGTGGAAGCAGGGGCAGAAGGCTTGGGGGTCCTCTGCCTACGGGGCCCATTACCCTGGCACTTGGCTTGCTGACCCTGGGGGCAGCTTGGGCAGCCTGATACTGAGGGTACTGTTTGTAGGCAGTGCCCTTCCTCGGGTAAAAGGACTTTTTACCCGAGCCCTTCTTTTTATGTGAAGGGGCAGAGGTCTTCCTCGACAGCCTTGTCCGGGTAAGGTGCTCGGTCTCGAGCTGAGCGGCCTTCTCGGTCACGGGTTTGCCAAAAAGGTTCTCACCTCAGCAGGGGACATCGACCAACTTGTCCTGAACCCATGGCTCGAGGTCTGATGACTGCAGCCACGCCTGGCGTCGAGCCGCGATGCCGGCAGCCGCAACTCGGGCCGAAGCCTCGAAGCCATCGTAGGCGGCGCAGGAAATGAACTTTGAGCATTCCCGAATCCCAGAGGACAAGGTCTTAAATCTCTGCAAGGGTTCCCCGGAGAGACCAGCAGAGAATCCGGTCAATTCCTTGGCCAGGTCTCGCAAGTACATGCCCATGTACAGCTGGTAAGACTGGACACGGCAAGCAAGCATAGACCCCTGGAAGCACTTTCTACCGACGCCATCGAGGTTGCGGGCCTCCCTGCCGGGGGGCACAGCAGAGTGCATCTTCTGGCTCTTCAGATGATGCATGGCCGATTCCACAACCATGGAATGGTGTGGTAGCTGTGCTTTCTGGAAACCAGGGCTTTTGCGGAGTCTATAGATGGAATCGACTCGCTTGCTCAAAACCGGTGCCGAGGCCGGTGCCTCCCACATCCGGAAGAGGAGCCGTTCCAGCATCGGAGGAACCGGGACAGTAAAGGCCTCCTTCGAAGGAGAGTTGTACTGTAGAGCATCGAGCTCCTCGGCTCGAGGCTCTTCCTCGGGATCGGCAGGGATAGCCAAGGCAGCGGCCATATCCCGGACGAACTCCAAGAACCTAGTGTCCTCCGGAGGGGATCTACTCCGGGGCTCATGCGGTGAGTCCGATGGGACGCACCAAGTCTTAAAAGTATCGGGAGACTCCTCGTCCTCCGTCTCCCAGGCAGACTCATCCGAGGAGGAGTCAGGGTCCGACCCCGAGAGGCCTCGAGGCACCCGCCCTGACGCTGGGGGCACCGGCGTCGACACCCTCGGTCCCGAATGGGAGGTCGAGGGAGACCTCGACTGAGGATGACTTCGAGCCATGAGGGTCTCGAGTATCGGCTCGGTCTCCGGGGTTGACTTCAAAGTCGACGTCCCGGTGGTCGGGGCAGATGCACCAGACAGGCTGGCCATCAGTGCCCGCTGCTGCTCCATGAAGGCAGACAATCTGCACTCCAAGGCTGTCATCCTGAGACTCAGCTCGGGAGACGCAGCAGCCACCGACTCGGGCCCCGGCGGCGCCGGGCCCGACGTCGGCTCTCTGGGAGGAGAGTCCACGAGGACTACGGGGCTTACGTGTCCAGCAGACTCCGGCTCCACGCGAGGAACCTTGGCAGGCTTCTCTTGGTCCACGGGCCCAGGACAGCGGTCGGGGGTCTTAGACCTGGACCTCCTCTGACGCCGCCCTCGTGAGCCGCTTCTTCCTCTTACGTTCCCGGTCGGGGGACCCCTTGTCCGAGGAGCTTCGACAGTGCTCGGGATCGGAATCCCGAGATGTCGAGGCCTCAGACGAGGTCCGGGCCCGGCCGGAGGCAGAGTCCGAGAAAAACTTCTCCTTCTGATGCTGTCGACTTTTGAGTGCCTTGGAAGACATCTTCCCACATGGCACACACGACATGGGGCCGTGGTCAGGGCCGAGGCACCGAAGGCAGCAGTCGTGTGTGTCGGTGAGAGACATAAGTCTCTTACACTGATCACACTTTTTGAAACCACTGGAAGCCATCAGGGAAAAAAGAGCCCCTGCGAGGTCAAAAGACCGGCCTTCCAGGGAAAAATGAAAAAAGGGGCGCGAACGCCAACCACGAAGGGCAAAAACCGAAAAAGAAATAAGCGGGCTTGATACCGGTGTTCCGAACCCGGCGGGAGGGGAACCGGCGTCGAACCGGAGAAAAATAGCGAAAAATCGCAGAAGAAAAAATCACTTTTATCCGGGAGAACAGGACACACGTCCGGTGGGCTTCTCGGAAAAAAAGAGACTGAGGTAAGATGGCACCTTTAGGTGGGAAGGGAACTGCGCATGCGTGCCAGCATTCCCAAAGGCTTTCATGGAAAGCTGGGGAAATGCTCCGCTGGGGCTTCATCGGTGCCAATGACACCCATATGTGAGGACTGACTTCCTGCTTGGTCCTGGAGAATGGGTTTATTCCACAAATCCTGTGTGTTTTAAAGTATAACCTACTCTTTCTACAATCACCATGACAATGGAGCATGCCCAGATAAGCCACTTGTTTTTCAAAAGCCAATCACGTTGCATGTCATTTCCTTTTCTACAATTACCATGACAATGGAGAATGCCCAGCCATGCCTCTTTTTCTCTCTATTTTTTTTTCAAAGCCACTAAAAAAAAATTGCTTAAATAACATTTGAGCCCAAGTCTCTCTCTATGTTTTAGGCTGATGTGCTAACCACTCTACTATCAGAATACTTGTCTTCTCTCTAACAGGTCTTAAAAGAAAATTCTTTAACATGGACAGCACTGTTTTCTCTCTCTAACAATGAGGTGCTAATTGAGTTAAACACACACATGCTGAAAGAAAAGTGTTTTAAAATTATTCTACCAAATGCTCTGTGCCAGAACCACATTTTAAAAGCTTCATTTTCAGGCTGCATTCTTGTATTTAACTAAAGAATACACATTTAAATAAAGCCCTTGTCTGTTCCTGTTGCTACCAAAGGTTTATTTTTAACAATCAGTTCTAAATAGGTTGCAATACATGTCTTTCACTAAAAGCAATGAAGCACTGCTTTGTGAGAAAAAAAAAAAGCTCAGGTAGGGAAAAAAACATTTTTGTTTTCTGGGTTCTTGCTGGAAGCAGTCACTTGTATTTCCAGGATCAGACACCCAGCATAATTATTAAACATTTTTTATATACCGCTTTTCAGTTTAAACTGGAAGAAAACGCATTTCCAGGGTCAGACACCCTGTTTCCGGTGATGTAATTGAAAAGCAACACGGTCCATTTCCAATGACATAGTCTGTGGGAGTGTGGGAGGGGGCGGGATGTGGACGTGGTCTATCTCAGAAGTGAGCGCTGATTGGCTGATGTCACCCTTAGGGGTGTGCCAAACAGTCACAAACCCCCCCCCCACTCTATCCAAATAAATCCAAAACAAAAATAGAGTAAATTATGTGAGCAAACATGTGAGTGTAATTTTTGTAGGAAGGCAGCCCGGAGGAACAAACTAACCTCTTGAAGCTGTAACTTCCATTTTAATCGGTTTGGATGAGTCCTACACCAAAATCCAAAAATAGTTAAAAGTTAAAAATGGTTTGAGGCAAGTAAAGAAAAACGTGATTAATGAGCATGCACCGGCGTCTCGGAGAGGTGGAGATGCTGTAGTTCAATTTTCTTTGGCAGTTCTTTTAAAGCGTTGATACAGGGCGTGGAAGTCTGATATTCGCCCGAAACGCAGTACTGTGTACCCCTTTGGCAACTGCTGCTGTTGATCCTTTGTGGATTGTACATTTGACGAATGTGGTAGCTGCTTGTTTTCCCCGTGAAGATACAGCCGAGAAAGGGAAGCAGCGGTTTTGATAAGTACCACGTTTTTCTTTACTTGCCTCAAACCATTTTTAACTTTTAACTATTTTTGGATTTTGGTGTAGGTGACACCTTATTGTGGTGGTTTTACCTTATCATTGACCCTCAGAGGATTTGTTATAGGGTTTAATTAAAACCGATTAAAATGGAAGTTACAGCTTCAAGAGGTTAGTTTGTTCCTCCGGGCTGCCTTCCGACAAAAATTACACTCACATGTTTGCTCACATAATTTACTCTATTTTTGTTTTGGACCCTTAGGGGTGTGGGCATGTCAGGGGTGTGGAGTGTGGTATGTCGGAGTGGTGGGGCGGGATGTCGGGCAGGGCTTGGGAAGAGCAGGGCATGGGCAGGGACATGGGCAGGCATAACCCGGAACTGAACACTGATTGGCTGGCATCATCCTTATCTCACCTGTCAATCAGTTTGACAAGTAGTGTACCCATTATACTACTCTTATGTAATCAAGACTTTTTGGTTTCTTAGTCTTAATTACTTTTGCAATACGTCCATAATTGTTCCTCACTGTGAAAGCATGTTGTGTAGATCAGTGAGAACAAACTTCTACTTTAATGCATTTTGAATTGTACTGTTTAAACAGCAGAATACGAAGAATGAATAAGGGTGAGAAGATTTTTGCCATACCTCTATGTTAACCACTCTTGAAAATTCCATTGTATTCCAGTTTTATGAATAAGTAAATCCATCTTCAGGCAGAAGAGAAAAGACTAAGCCACGCATCACTACAAAAAAGTACCATTACTGCAAGTTGTAAAATCGGGTATTCTATCATTGCAATCAGAATTTGGTCAACAAGGCAGCTTTGTTCAATATTAACATTCACACCGGAGCAGCACTAGTATAAAGACCAGCCTTCCAGACTGGTTTAGCCAACAAGGCCCAGGAGTATGACGTGCAGCACAAAAATTCTACATACTGCTAAGTTGTGAACTCTATTGAGCAAGAAAGCACAGTTACTTACCTATAACAGGTGATCTCTGGGAACAGCAGGAATTAGTCTTCACATATGGGTATCGTCGGTACCGACGGAGCCTGCGCGGGAACGCTCCCCAGCGTCAAAAAGGAAAGCTTTTGGGAGCATCCCACAGCACCTGCGCGCTGCCTTCCCGCCTTTCCCGTCTCTCTCCAGTTCGAGTTTTAAAGCTGAGACAAAGAGAGAGAGAGAGGAAAGGAAAGATAGATAGAGATACAACTCCTAGGGGAGGTGGGAGGGTTGTGAAGACTAATTCCTGCTGTTCCCAGAGATCACCTGTTACAGGTAAGTAACTGTGCTATCTCCAGGAACAAGCAGGAATGAGTCTTCACATATGGGGACTCCCCAGCTAGAGATGCCTGGGAGATCACCCAGATTGTGAGTCCCTGGAAGGGCTCCATCTCCACCTATGAATCTCAGGCATCCAGTCAGGGATGGAGGGCAGGAGTTGATTAGGTATGGAACAGGTGTTTGAGAACAGCCTGACCAAACAAGGCATCCCGGCGGGAATCCTTGTCCAAGCAGTAATGGGCTGTGAAGGTATGAACAGAGGCCCAGGTGGCTGCTCGACAGATTTGGTCGATGGACACAGAGTTTAAATGAGCCATAGAGGCTGCCATGGCCCTCACATTGTGAGCTGTGACATGGCCTTCCAGAGAAAGGTTCTTACTCTGGTAGGCGAAGGAAATACACTGAGCAATCCAATTGGACAGAGTTCTCTTAGAGACTGGAAGTCCTAAATGGGAAGGATCAAAAGCAACAAAAAGTTGAGAGGACTTTCTATGTTGCTGTGTTCTTTGTAAATAGAAAGCAAGTGCTCTTTTGCAATCCAGGGTATGAAGACTCCTCTCTGCACTTGATGCATGAGGCCCTGGAAAGAAGACAGGTAAATATACCTCCTGGTTCAGATGAAAAGGTGAGACCACTTTAGGCATAAAGTGTGGATTAGTTCTGAGAACTACCTTGTCATGATGGAACCTTTTATAAGGAGGATTAGCCACTACAGCTTGTAACTCACTGATACGGCGAGCTGAGGTGAGTGCAATGAGAAAAATAACCTTCCAGGAAAGGAATTTCAAGGAGGTAGTGGCTAAGGGTTCAAAGGGTGGCTTCATAAGCTGGCCAAGAACCAGATTTAAGTCCCATGCCACTGGAGGTGGTCTAATGGGAGGTTTAGTTAAAAGAAGGCCTCTCATGAACCTTGCTATAAGAGGATGAGAGGAAATAGGTTGTCCATTAAGAGGCTTCAGGGATGCTGCAATAGCACTCAAATGGACTCTGATTGAATTTGTTTTAAGGCCTGCATGGGATAAATGCAGCAAATAGTCTAGTAACAAATTCAAAGGTATTGCAGAAGGGTTAAGACCATTTTCTGCACAACAAATGGAAATCCTTTTCCATTTAAAAGCATAAGAGCGTCTGGTGGAAGGCTTTCTGGAAGCATGAAGGATATCCACTTGCTGAGAAAGGTATAAATCTTGAAGGTGTAGGCCTTCAGCAACCAGGCTTTGAGATGAAGAGACTGAGGATTTGGATTCCACAGGGTTCCCTCCTCTTGGGAGAGGAGATCTGGAGCAGACCCCAGGTCCAGGGAGGGAGCTTGAGAGAGATGCAGAAGTAGAGAGTACCACACTTGGCGTGGCCAATGTGGTGCTATGAGGATCATAGATCCCTTGTCTCTCTGAAGCTTGAACAGAGTCTTGGGGATGAGGGGAATAGGTGGAAAGGCATAGAGGAAGTCTTGCCCCCAGTGAAGGAGGAAGGCATCCCTGGCCTGAACTCCCTGACACGGAATCCTGGAACAAAACCGGGGAAGTTTGGCATTCCACGGACTTGCAAATAGGTCTATGTCTGGGGTACCCCAAATCCGGAAAATCCTGGCTATCTGGTCCCCATGGAGGGACCATTCGTGTGGAAGCAGAACTCGACTGAGTCTGTCTGCCCAAGAGTTTTGAACCCCTGGAAGATACACTGCCATGAGATGGATTTGATGCTCTCTGGCGAAGGCCCACAATCTCAGAGCTTCGTTGCAAAGCGACAGAGAGCCCGTCCCCCCCTGCTTGTTCACATAGAACATGGCTACCTGATTGTCCGTATGGATGAGGACTGTCCTGTAGCTGAGCAGGGTGTGAAATACTCTGAGAGACAAGAAGATTGCTCTGAGCTCTAAGAGGTTGATATGGAGAGATGTCTCCTGTGGAGACCAGATGCCCTGAGTGGAGAGATCTTGAAGGTGAGCTCCCCAACCCTTTGGAGAGGCATCTGTTGTAAGGGTTACTTGGGGTAGCACCTGTTGAAAAGGGGACCCCAACAACAGATTTTGAGTGGATTTCCACCAGTGGAGGGACCAAAAGAGGCGACTGAAGGTTGCTATTTTGTCTGACAGGCAACCTGATGCCTGGGTCCATTGGGTGGATAGAGTCCACTGAGCTGCCCTCATGTGAAGGCGAGCATAAGGAACCACATGCACTGTGGATGCCATGTGGCCTAAGAGTTGTAGCATCTCTCGAGCAGTTAAATTGGATTTTAACTGAATCTGGGAGGCTAACTGCACCAAGCGTAGGCAACGGGCCTGGGGAAGTTAGGCTCTTGCAGTTGTAATATCCAGTAAGGCCCCTATGAACTCTAGAGACTGAGTAGGGGTGAGATGGGATTTGGGAATACTTATCACCAGTCCCAGATACTGAAGAAGATGCTTTGTGCAGGCCAGGGAGGTCTGGGCCTCTGATTGGGATGGAGCTCGGATGAGCCAGTCGTCCAGATATGGGAATACAAATATCCCCAGAGTGCGTAAAAATGCAGCTACCACTGCCATGCATTTTGTGAACACTCTTGGAGCAGAGGCCAGACCGAAAGGAAGCACTCTGTATTGGTAGTGCTTTCCTTGGTAAAGGAACCGAAGGAACCTTCTGTGTGTTGGATGGATGAGGACATGGGTGTACGCATCCTTGAGGTCTAGAGAACAAAGCCAGTCCTGACTCTGGAGGTATGGAAGGAGAGTACCCAGAGAAATCATCTTGAATTTCTCCTTGTATAGAAACTTGTTCAACTCTCTGAGATCTAGGATGGGTCTGTAGCCTCCTGTTTTCTTTGGGATGAGAAAATAGGGGGAGTAGAACCCTGAACCCTGTTGAAGAAGGGGTACTTCTTCTATTGCCCCTTGGGCAAGAAGGGTAGCAATCTCTTGACCTAGAAGGTCAAGAAGAGAAGTTGGAGAGCTGAACTGTTTCACCATGGTGTAAGGAGGAAGGTTCAAGAAATGTAGTTTGTATCCCTCCCTTATAATGGAGAGGGTCCAGTGCTCTGCTGTGATTTGTTCCCATCTGGGAGCAAAGTGAGCTAACCTTCCTGGGATGGTGAGAGGCTCTGGATGTTCTAGAGCCAGAAAAGCTAAGTTCTCTAGTGGAAAGTCAAAGGCCCTGAGGAGGCTGAGGCTGTTGGGCCGTAGCATCCTCGCAGCCTGAGGCTTGGCCTGTTTTGGTTGTTGCTGCCTCTTTGTAGCAAAACGACCCTGAGAAGAGGCCTGACCATAACCAGAAGAAAATTTCCCTTTTTTGGGGAAAGATCCTTTCTTGAATAACCTCTTTTTAAAAGGAGTAGTAGTAGACTTTGAGAGTCTATCTAAAGCAGAATTTTCAGCATCCATCTGGGTGGCTTTTGCTTGCCAATCTTTGCCAAACAGGTTTTCCCCTGTACAGGGAAGGTTGCCCAGACCATCCTGTACCCAGGATTCCAAATCAGAGGCTTGTAACCAAGCTACTCTGCGTGCGCCTATGGCAATAGCCGAAGCTCTACTGGCACCCTCAAAGGAGTCAAAGGCTGCACGGTTGGAAAACTTGGATACATCCTGAGCATGTTTAAGCCAGGTAATATATTCTTCTCTCTTATCTTCTGACATAAAAGGAGATAAGGTGTGTAGATGATCTGTAACTTCTTTTAGAAACATCCCCATATAGAGACTATAGGAGTTGATTCTGGCTACAAGCATACTGGCCTGGAAGATTTTCCTGCCAAAAGCATCTAAGGTTCTGCATTCTCTTCCTGGAGGAGCAGAGGAGTGTCTTTTGTACTCTTGATTTTTTTCATAGCAGACTCTACCACAATAGAGTGGTGAGGAAGCTGAGTCTTATGAAATCCAGGACAAGGAGGAACACGATACATAGTGTCCAACCTGCGAGAAAAAGGAGAGGTGGTAAGAGGAGTTTCCCATATACCTAACATGTGGTCATAAAGAATCTCATGTATTGGTAAAATGGCTGCCTCTTTAGGAGCCTTAGGATATTGAAGAATATCCAATTTTTTGGCTCTGGGCTCAGTTTCAGAGGCTACTGCAATGGACAGGCTTCTGGCCACCTCCCTGATGAAGTCCTGGAAAGACAAGTCCTCAGGAGGAGACATTCTCCTTTTTGGAGAAGAGGGTTCCTGAGGACGGATCTCCGATGCTTCGATGGAAACCTCTGATGCATCAGATTCTTCAGAGGAATCGAAGTATCGACTGTCTGGATGCTCTCGCAGAGCCCAATACGAGTACCGAGGGGTATCGACATCGGGAGTCATTGGCATCGAATCGGTACTAACAGGCATCACTGGATACCGTATCGCTGCTTTTGATGCTGATGCAAGCGGTACTGGTATTGGAACCGGAGCTGGATCCGGAACCAGTATCGACAACGGGGGTTGTTGTTGTACCGAGGGCGTCGCAGCTTGTATAAAGGCCGTAATAG
This sequence comes from Ichthyophis bannanicus, assembly GCA_033557465.1. Lineage (NCBI taxonomy): Eukaryota > Metazoa > Chordata > Amphibia > Gymnophiona > Ichthyophiidae > Ichthyophis > Ichthyophis bannanicus. The sequence continues at coordinate 113,594,586 of CM066032.1, read as the reverse complement.
CCCGCTGCATGGTCAGAATATTCTGATCCATCGACGCCACCAATGTCTGGATGTCGGTACCGGGAACCGCCGGTACCCCAGAACATTGTAACAGGTGATCAGTTGAGGCCGTGCCATCGATGTCAACCTGTGACCCCATAGATAATGCTTTGGAAGCTGGAGCCTCCCGCCGGGGTAATTTTGCCGGTGTGGATTCCTCAATAATAAGTTCGGGTACATCTCGATACTTAGAGGGAGATGTACCCTTTGAGGATCGACCGGACTTAAGTTTTGTTACCTGAGATCCATGGAATGAAGAAGAAGAAATTAGACCTTACCTGCTAATTGTCTTTGAGTTCTCTCCGGGCCAGTCCAGAACAGATGGGTAGTCAATCTCCCTCCTCTAGCAGCTGAGGACTGAATACAGATTCTTGTTGCTAGGATACCACGCTCTCCCCTGGTGATAGAAGGCAGTCTTTAGGTAGCAAGCAGATAAAAAACAACAAAGAACTGAAAGAACTGGAAGAGTAACACAGAAAGTAGCTGACCGTGCGCTGTCTCCTGAAACCAAGGAGTGTGTCAGAACTAAAAGAGAAAAACTCTCAATTTAACGGTTTAGTTTAAAGAACTTAGCTCATTCTCTTTTTTTTTTTTTTTTTTTGTTTTATATAACCACACGCCAAAAAAAAACAAGAGAATTCCGACAGAAAAATTTCATTTGTGATCAAATACCAGACTCTAAAAATAAGCACAGGAGATACAAAGAGGGTGGGTTCTGGACTGGCCCGGAGAGAACTCAAGGAAAGACAATTAGCAGGTAAGGTCTAATTTCTTCTTCCTAATCGTCTCTCCGGGCCAGTCCAGAACAGATGGGTAGTACCAAAGCAGTATCTAACCCTGGGAGGGACCTGTGAGCCCCGCAACTACGGCCGAAGCCCCCACACACGCATCCTGCCTGGCCTGCACATCCAACCAATAATGTCGCGCAAATGAATGAAGAGAAGACCAGGACGCCGCTCGGCAAATATCCACCGGCGGCACCAATGCTGATTCCGCCCACGAAGCAGTCTGACCTCTGGTAGAATGAGCACGAAGTCCAAGTGGAACGGACCTGCCTCTGGTTTCGTATGTGACCCGAATCGCATGTTTCACCCACCGTGCAATGGAGGCCTTGGAGGCCGCTTGCCCCTTGGACGGACCCCCAAACAGAATGAACAACCTGTCAGACTTACGAAAAGACTTGGTCTCCCTAAGATATCTACGGAGCACAGGACCCATATCCAACTTCCGCAGAGAGCGATCGAAAGAACCTGCCCCCGACACCGCGAAGGTGGGCAGTGAGACCGGCTGATTTAGATGAAACGCGGATACCACTTTAGGCAGAAAAGACAGAACCGGACGCAAGACCACCTTTTCCGCTGAAAACTGAAGAAACGGTGGTCTACACGAAAGAGCCTGCAAATCTGAAATTCGTCTAGCTGAACATAAGGCCACCAAGAAGGCTGTTTTCCAGGATAATTCTCGGATACCACAGGACGCACGGGGCTCAAAGGGAGACTCTGTCAAGGCTTCCAACACCAGATTCAAATCCCAAGGAGGAATAACCTGCCGAATCGGAGGCCGAAGTTGCTTGGCCGCTCTCAGAAACCGCAGAACATCCGGATGTGCGGAAAGAGGAGCCCCGTGCACCGGCCCGCGAAATACCGCAAGTGCCGCTAACTGCACTCTCAATGTAGCAAGAGCGAGCCCCTTTTCTAGCCCGCACTGAAGAAATGCCAGAACATCCGGAATAGAAGACAGACTGGGCCGCAAGGTCCTATCCGCACACCATGCCTCAAAAAAGCGCCACACTCGAACGTACGCCAACGACGTGGACCGCCGCCTGGACTGTAACAGCGTGGCTATCACCTCCGCGGAATAACCTTTGCGGCGCAATCGCGCCCTTTCAACAGCCATGCCGTAAGCAAGAATCGATCCGCCTGGGGCATCTGAATGGGTCCCTGATGCAGCAAGTCGACTCGAGCGGGTAACCTCCACGGCGGCTTCACCAGAAGTCGCATTAGATTGGCATACCAAGGACGCCGAGGCCAATCTGGAGCAATGAGCATTACCAGCCCTGCGTGATTCGCGGCTCTCTGAATTACTCGACCCACCAAGGGCCACGGAGGAAACACATACAGGAGTTGTCCCAACGGCCAGGGTTGAACGAGACCGTCGAGCCCTTCTGACATATGCTCTCTGCGCCTGCTGAAAAACCGTGCCGCTTTGGCATTGCTCAAGGTCACCATAAGGTCCATGACCGGCTGACCCCAACGCAAAGTGATTTTGTGGAAGACCTCTGCATTGAGTTCCCATTCGGCGGGATCTAACACATGTCGGCTGAGATAGTTGGCCTGAACACTGTCCTTCCTCGCCACATGAGCCGCCGAAAGCGCCGCGAGATGCAATTCCGCCCATTGAAACAACTGCTGACTCTCTTCCAGGAGAAGGACACTGCCCGTGCCGCCTTGGCGATTTATGTAGGCGACCGTCACTAGGTTGTCGGAGAAAACGCGCACCGGCTTCCCCTCGAGAAGACTGGTAAATGGCACAAGCACCAGACGCACCGTCCGTAATTCCAGGCGATTTATGGACCATAGACTCTCTTCCGTTGACCAGGACCCTTGCGCTATGTGCGTCAAACAATGCGCCCCCCCAACTGCTCAGACTGGCATCCGTAGTCACCAAAATCCAATCCGGGAGCGCCAGCGGAACCCCCGCTTGCAGATGATCTGGGACCAACCACCACTGAAGACTGACCCGTACGTGATCGGGACAACCCAATCGATGAGAGAGCGGATGATACTGCGGAGACCACCGCGAAAGTAGCGCCTGTTGGAGCGGCCGCATGTGCGCCCTGGCCCAAGGCACCAGATCCAAGGCTGCCGCTATGGACCCTAGTAATTGCAAGTACCTCCAAGCCGTCGGAGCCTGAACCCGCAAAAAACTGGTCACTTGAGAAAGAATCTTTCGAACTCGCTCCGGAGGCAAAAAGACGACCCCTCTGTCCGTGGCGAAGAAGGCCCCGAGATACGGCAGCCGCTGCACCGGCTCCAGACGACTCTTCGCCTGGTTTACAATCCATCCGAGACTCTCTCGACAGGAAACTACCCGAGCGGTCGCCCTGACGGACTCCTCCCGCGACTCCGCTCGAATCAACCAGTCGTCCAGATACGGGTGCACCTGAATTCCGTCTTTGCGCAGAGCCGCCGCCACCACCACCATCACTTTGGTGAAAGTGCGTGGCCCCGTCGCCAGACCGAACGGCAAGGCGCGAAACTGAAAATGACCCATGGGAACCGCAACGCGAAGAAACCGTTGATGTTCCGGTCTGATAGGAATGTGCAGATAGGCTTCCGTCAAATCTATGGAGGAGAAAAACTCCCCCGGGAGCACTGAGCGAATCACCGATCTCAAGGTTTCCATCCTGAAATGAGAAACGCGCAAGCACCGGTTCACGTGCTTTAAATCCAAGATGGGCCAAAACGACCCCTCCTTCTTGGGCACCACAAAATAAATCGAGTATCGACCGAAACCGCACTGGTCAGACGGCACTGGAACCACGGCCTGAAGACGTAACAGACGCTGCAACGTGTCGTGGATTGCCCTCCGTTTGGTGAGAGGACCGCACGGAGAGAAAACGAAGGCGTCCGCCAGAGGACAAGCAAATTCGAGAGCATAGCCCTCTCTGACAATCTAGAGCACCCAGTTGTCGGTAGTAATTGCGGCCCAAGCGGAGACAAATTCCTGTAACCGACCTCCTACCGGAATCTCCGCCTGGACCCGCCTCACTTCATTGCGGCTTCTTAACGGAGGCGGGAGGAGCCCCAAAATAGCCTCTACCGGAACCTCTAGCTCCCCGAAAGGACTGCCCCCGAGAGGGGAACCGACCACGCTGGTAAGGAGTGAAGCGAGCTCCCCGAAAACGGCGAAAATCTCGCCCCTGACCCCTAGGGAAGGAGTCCTGTTTAGCCGCTTTAGGTCGGTCCTCGGGAAGACATCCTCCTTTGGAGTCACCCAAATCCTTAACAATTTTCTCCAGCGCTTCCCCAAAAAGTAGCTTACCCTTGTACGGAAGCTTGCTGAGACGCGCCTTGGACGAAGCATCCGCCGCCCAATTTCGCAACCATAAAAACCGCCGTGCGGCAATCACGGAAGCCATAGCCTTCGAGGAAATGCGAATCAAATCATAAAAAGTGTCCGCTAAATACACCGCCGCCGATTCCAGCTTAGCCCCTTCTCCAGAAGGAGTCGCGTCTCCTTCCTGTCCAGAAGCCAGCTGACTCCACCGAATAGAAGCTCTGGACACGTATGCCCCACACATGGACGCTTGCAATGCCAACGCACTGGAATCAAAGGCCTGCTTCAACAGAGCCTCCAATCTGCGATCTTGAATATCCTTAAGGGCCGTAGCCCCCTCCACCGGAATGGTAGTCTTCTTAGTGACCGCAGAAACCAGCGCATCCACCTTAGGCATACGGAGCAACTCCCTCTCCTCCTGAGGCACGGGATACAAACGCGCCATAGCCCGAGCCCCCCTCAAGGATGCTTCAGGACATTCCCACTCGGACTCTATCATCTGTTTAATCACCCTGTGTAGAGGGAAACATTTCTGCTCGGCCTTGAAACCCTGCAACAAGGGATCCTCTAAAGGTTCCTGCGGAACCACCGGAGGCACGATATTAAGCGCCGCTAGAGACTGCGCAATTAGGGCTGCCAGTTCCTCCCTCCTGAATACTCGAAATATATTAGGATCATCTCCGGGGCCCAACTCACCTTCCTCTAGGTCCGCGGGCCAGGACTCCAAAACCGGGTCTGATAGAAGCTCTCCCTCCTCTGGCCCCAGAGCCTCTGCAGCCAGAGAAGCAGTTTCTACCCTGGAATCCCTAAGCGCTTGCACCGAGGAGACCCCCTCACCTAGATCCAAAAGGCCAGAGACCCCTGTCTGAGAAACCTGCACAGTGTCTGTCACAACAGAAGCAGGAGCCTGAGCTTTCTTAAGCAAATAGGCCCTATGAAATGCTAAAGTAAACTCCGCGGAAAGGAGAGGGTCCAGAGGCTCATGCACCGCTGTTAAGAAGGGCTGCTCCTGCCCTGCAACACTATGCCGAGACTTTGTCTTGCGCTTGCCTGCCTTAGGGATAGGAGCCGACAACACGACTTGCCCCCCTAACATGGCCGCCTTTCCCACGCTTTCCCCTGAAGGCTGAAGGCCATTTAACTGCTCTCCCTGATGGCCTTGCTGATCCTGCATACCGCGGCCCGTCTGACCCCCCCCTATGGAGAGCCTGTGACTGCCCAAAACAAACAACGCACCCCCGAACACTCAAGAACGCGAGCACCGGAGAAGGAACTGCCCCGACTACACGAGGGGGGGGGGGGGGAGGGAACGCACGCGGCAGTCCCCCGCGCTGAGGAAAAACTGAAACAGTGCCGCCAAATCGCAAGGCCCTGACAGAGAAAAAACCGCTGCTAGTGGTTACGGGAGAGAAACGACGGCCGGAGGAAAAACAGCTGCTGGGGCTCCCAGACTGTTCCCTACCTGCACCAATTAGCAGAGAAGTGGAGACAGGCACTGCCTCATTCTCTGAGCCGGTTTTTCGGCGAACTGACACCAGCGCTGATTTGTAAGTAAATTAATAGCATAAAAGACAGCACATGCGCAGAAATACCCTGCTAGGGCATAGCACAAACACTTCTGTGAACACTTCCACTCAAATTAGAAAAGAAAATAAGGACAAATAAAAGGCTAAGACTTCTTGTGGGGAGCTAAAGCCCCACACATCCAGCTCAGCTGCTGAGGACAATAAGACTGCCTTCTATCACCAGGGGAGAGCGTGGTATCCTAGCAACAAGAATCTGTATTCAGTCCTCAGCTGCTAGAGGAGGGAGATTGACTACCCATCTGTTCTGGACTGGCCCGGAGAGACGATTAGGAAGCAGCTCTGGAAGACGTCGATGCCACAGAAGCTGCATCGGAGGGAAACAGGGTACTGAGCTTGGCTGCCCGATTCTGTAACCCTCTTTTAGACATCATGGAGCAGGACTCACAATCCGCGATGGAATGATCAGGACCTAAACATTTTAGACACCAGTCATGGGTGTCTGTGACAGAAATAGTGCCACTGCACTTTGTGCACTTTTTAAACCCGGAGGCGGGCTTTTCCATGAGGAAAAAGACTGTAGGCCTAGGGCCACAGGAGAAAATGCACTGAAGCAGAAAGAAAATTTTTTTTTTTTAAAATAAAGAAAGAATAGAGACCGGTGGTACCGGTCCTCGAGAAGGCAGAAACGCGACTAAAGAAAATAAGAAATAAGAAAATAAGAAATTCTTCAGCGGTGACAGGAAACATGACCTGCTGGCTCCGCAGAAAAGAAGAACTGGAGAGAGACGGTTGGGAAAGGCGGGAAGGCAGCGCGCAGGCGCTGTGGGATGCTCACAAAAGCTTTCCTTTTGGACGCTGGGGAGCGTTCCCGCGCAGGCTCCGTCGGTACAGACGATACCCATATGTGAAGACTCATTCCTGCTTGTTCCTGGAGATTCGTCTTTTACATGTACATATATAGTGCTCAGAATGCTATACAAATGTATAGTAGTAGTAGCAATAGTACAATCTCACAGAGCATGTTAGGAAATAAACAAGTGAAAGGACATGACAAAGATGCAATTATACTCAGCAAACACTCTTTAACCTCTCAGAATTTTATTAGGTGGTGTAGCGGCTAAAAGAAATTAAAGTTATGAAACATTTACCAGAGACTGGTGCAAGGTGTTAAGAACAGAGGCTTGTTTATTTTTTGATCTCCATAGCAGAGTGTTTCAATTTTGGTTTCGCGAGTGTGGTCACTAATAATTCCCATTGAACCAGGATGGTTATTATAGACAAGAAGAGGGAAAGGGGGCAGGAAGAGATACAATACTTGTGTATAATTTTCCTTAGATAACTACTATACAGTTCCAGCCTCTGATGACGCTATCCTAATTTTTTTATTTATCATCTTTCTCCTCCCCTCCAAAAAAAAAAATCAACAAAATAAGGACAGTCTAAGGTCTCTTGCTACGGAAACAAAAAAAGTTATGCTTCATTAAAAGAAAAGTTAAAATAAACAAAAAATAAGTGACGTATCTGCTTTGTGAACACATTAACAAGGTGATAATCTATTTCTGTACATTCCCAAAGTGGTTTCGTCACAGGAGAGAGGCGGTTCGGGTGTGCCAGGCATAAAGCAACATCTACGGTTTGGAAAAAATAATTATATGAGACCAACCCACTGTGATTCATTAATTTCCCTCTAAGACTGGCCACATGAATCCAAACTAAAGGCTGTGTTTAAATAGAAGGGTTTCAGAAATCAAGAATGGCACTTTTCCTCCCCAATCAGCTCATACAAAATAAAGGAACAAAAGGAAATATGCACTGTCTGGATGGTAAATTTCTTTACAAAGAAAAAAAAAAGGGGGTGGGGGGGCTGCAAAATACAGAAACCACATTCAGGCTCTATTACATTTACAAATACATACATAAATATATTACATACAACAGCAAACCAAAAATGAAGAGGGCAAACACAGAAGGATGTGTCTGCAGTGTTCTCCCCACACAGATAATTTGGCTGAGTACCGCTGTTTTCTTCCATAAGAGATTTGTCTAATAAATGGTGGCTTCCAGGAACGGGCTGCAGCATTTTCTTCTGTCACTGGCTGATCTTTCTTTCCCCCTCTCTCCTTTAAAGGCTTCAGTTTGTCCAGTAAGGGGAGCTGGCATAGGCAGCTTTGTTGGCCTGAGACTTCTGCTGAAGAGCATTTGGCTGGCTACGCTGTCCGGATCCTCCCTGGAAGGCCATGATTTATAAAAAAGATCCAAGGTTACAAGCAGAAAAAAAAATTCAAGATTTCTTTGCTACAAAATCACAATATTTGTTCACTTTATTTTCTCAGTAAAAACGAGTTCAAACCTATTCCCAACATTAAAGGAGTAGAGCAAAACTTTCACAATCTTTGTTGTATTTATGAGCATTCATGTTCTCCATTTGTGAGGCTCATTTCATTTTACATTAATATTTTAGAGATGGTGAAATTAGACCTTACCTGCTAATTTTCTTTCATGGAGTCCCTCCAGTCCTGTCCAGAGATATGGGTTTAGTACGTCCACCAGCAGCTGGAGATTGCATATTCAAAAGCCTGATGATATCCTAGGATAAGAGCCCATGAGTCCCCCTGGCATCTCAGTATCCTCTTGTCAAAGCAGCAACTCATCTACAGCCAACTGCTACAGCTCACTGAAGAAACCCCCCCTGAACTGACACCTCCATGGAACTCACTGGAAACCAAAAAGTTTATTTATTTTTAAATTGTACTGAAGCACTATTTGATGAGAGCCATTCAAGACCTCTCTCGGCTTTTCTCAAGAACCAAGGCATCCAAAGGTCCACATCTCTACAACACCGTACCCCCACAGGCTCGCAAGAAACACACCTGAGCTGAATGACAACAAATGGGGCGGGTCCTGGACTGGACTGACTCCATGAAAGAAAATTAGCAGGTAAGGTCTAATTTCATCTTCATTCCCATCCCTCCAGTCCAGTCCAGAGATAAGAGATGTATCATAGCAGTACCAAACCCCAGGGGGTGGGTGCTGTGGCCGCTGAGGTCAATTCAGGGCCTCCAGGATCACCTGCTCGCGGTGCTGATCTATTCTCTGCAACAGATGGCCAACCAAGGCGCACAGAGGGAAAACAGAGAAACCCCTCCTATGGACAGGGCTGCGCGAGAGCATCCAGAATCTTGGACATTCTCTCTCTCCGCCGACTGAAGAAGCAACTTGCCTTGGTATTTATTTATTTATTTGGTTTCATATCGCACTATTCATGATCAGCACGGTTTACAAAACAACATCTTACATGGACCAGTTTACATTTAACATATTACATGGAACAGTTTACATTGAACATGTGAACAATATATAAAACAATTAACTTATTTACAATGATAGATCATTAGTAGATCATATACAGTAGCATATAAGAAAGGGGAACTATTTACAATCTGACAGGATCTTGAGTATGTTATTGATGGATAAGGCTTTAAGTTATGTGGCTGAAAGCAAGGTGGAATAGGTGTGTTTTGATTGATTTGCGAAAGATGGCCAAATCTGATGAGACGAATAGGAGCAGGTAGAGAGTTCCATAGTAGGGGGGTGAAGAGGGAGAAGGCTCTGTTTCCTGGCGAATTGGGAACTTTTTCTAGCTATGGATGGGATGGGTAAGAGTGTTTACCATATTTGCTCTTCTTGCTCTGTTGTCAGGAGTCCAATGTAGGAGATCATCCAGTGAGGGTGCAGATAGGTGATGGAGAATTTTAAATGTTATCAGGAGAGTTTTGTACTTGAGTCAACTGCTTATTGGGAGCAAGTGAAGGTGGATTAGGAGAGGAGTTACATGTTCGCATCTGGAAGCTCCGTAGATGGTTCGTGCAGCAGCATTTAAAGCTAATTGTAAAGGATAGATAGAGTATCCAGGAAGCCCATGCAGGATGATATTTGCGTAGTCAAAGAGCGGAGTGATCAGGGTTTGGAAGACAGTGCGGAAGTCAGTAGGCTCCAGTAAGGGTCAGAGATGACTGAGGGAACGTATTTTATGATAGACAGACTTTGTGATATTGCTTATATGGGGCTCTATGTTTAGGGACTGGTCCAGAGTGACGCCCAGATATCTAACCTCATGATTAGACTTCAGTTCAGCATTCTTAACCTGCAGGGTTGTCGGGGTATAAATGTTAGGACTTTTGTGACAAAAAGGACTTTTGACTCTTTATAGTTCACTTTCAGATTGTGCACAGCTAGCCAGTCGGAGACAGCATTGAAACCGTTGATGATTCTGGTGAAATTTGGGTTTTCTGTTGAAAAAGGAGTATAGAGAAGCACATCATCTGCATAGATGTGATAAAGAATGCCGAAGGACTGTATGATTGTACAAATTGGTTGTAAATATATGTTAAATAGCAAGGTGGATAGAGAAGAGCCCTGTGGCACACCTTGTGTTTGCAGATACATATCTGATGTTTGATTTCCCATACAGACTTGTTGTTGCCGATCTGTTAGATATGAGCGATACCAATCTAGAGCTGAGCTCTGAATGCCCTTAAGCGTAAATAGATTAATCAAATGGCTATGACAGACTGTATCAAAGGCTGAAGCAATATCCAAGCAAATATCGGATTATTTAAGCCTAAAATCAGGTTGTCAAATAAGGGATGTGAGTAAAGTCTCAATGATGTTGTCAAAAACCATGCTGTTGTGGATCAAGTGGTGCATGGCAATCAATATGATTTGTTGCTGTACTATCTTCTCCATTATTTTAGACAAGAAAGGAAGACTAGATATGGGATGATAGGAGTTTGGGTCCAGTGGGTCTAGTTTGGGATTTTTTAGGAGCGGTTTGATTGTGGCAGTTTTTCAGTGATCCTGGGACAATACCCATGTTGAAGGAAAGGTGGATAATCTTGGCGATGTGGGAGCTTAATTCAGGGCAGGTAGATATGATCCAATGAGAAGGGCATGGATCAGTGGGCGAGGTGGTAGAATTAAGACCTTTTATTTTATTTTCAATTTGTTTGGGGGAGTATGGGTAGAAATGACTTAGGGCAGGGATGCTGATGCTTTCAGGCGATGGAGTGTCTATGCAGATGTCTTCCATATTGTTGAGGGTCGCTTTGGTTTTATTGTGAAAGTGAATGGCAATGTCTTGAGGGTGGATTAAATTCTTTGTTCAAAGCAGAGATGACTCATTTGTAAGGGACTGAATTAGTCTAAAGAGCTCACGGGGCTTGTTGAGCTAGCGCATAAGAAGATTTGTATGGTATTCCTTCTTCCTTTGCATAATGGTAAGGCGGTGTTCTTGCAAGGTCTTCATGTATAATTCTCGGTCATGGGAGAGCCTGGAGTTGCACCATTTACGCTCAAGCTTCCTGAGATTCTTTAGAGATTTGTGCAGATCAGCTGTAAACCAGATAGTCGTATGCATCCTTTTATTTGGGTGTTTATGCTGGGTTAGTAGTGCAGCTTTTCTTAGGGTAGCATTCCAAGTGTGTATTACTTCAGTAGATTCAGTCAGAGTTAAGGTCAAGTAGAGTTTCTGCAAGGAATAACTTTCTGTTGAATGGTTTAAAACGACGAGCAGGTGCTAAGTCAGTATTAACAGGAACTTTTGATGCTGGTATACTGAATGGGATATGAAATAAGAAAGCTTTGTGGTCTGACCAGGGTACTGGGAAGACTTGTGTTTGTACAAAAGTGTTTGTACCATAAGTAGAGAGGGGTGAAAAGATTTATTTATTTATTTATTTACATTCTCTTATATATCGCGCTATTCTGCATCAGTGCGGTTTACATTGAACAAACTGAAATTACATTGAACAGGGCATTATAACTTGGAGATAACTATTTTACAGGGAACATGGGCTATGGAGGGTTAAGTGGCTTGCTCAAGACCACAAGGAGCACCTGTGGGACTAGAAACCCCAGTCCTTCCGGCCCAAGGTTGCTGTCCTCTAGTGGGATTTGAACCCCCGACCTTCCGGCCTGAAGTACCTTGCCCCAACCACTAGGCCACTCCTCCACTCCGATAAGGTCCAATGTGTTACCTTTAGTGTGAGGGTAGGGGCATGTATTAGTTGCTGATATTTAAGGGCAGATATAGCATCCAGAAAAGCTGTGGAGCTCTTTGATAGAACTGGGAGGTTGAAGTCTCCTATAATCCAGAGAGGTTTGGATTGTGGTGAGTGGTTACAGATTAGATCTAGTGTTATGGAGATGTCATCAGTAGAGGTAAAAGGGGCACGACAGAACAGTGCTTTTGCTATTTGCTTATTTGCTATCATGATGGCGTCGAGGTTGCTAGTATTATGGGAAGGCATTGGAACTGCAGGTCAGATCTGGCCATGATGAATCTGCCTCCACCTCTTTTGTTGGTCCTTGGGCAGTTGAAGATATCATAATTTGGAAGCTTGAGCTGATTAAAAGTACTGCATCAGTATCTGTTAGCCATGATTCCATAATGAAGATTATGTCTAGCTTCTGATTCTCCACATGGTCACCAATAACCGGCCATTTCTTCCGAATGGATCTTGCATTTACAAGCATGCATTTTATCATCTGTGGACTTCCGAGTGAGAGGTTTTTCTAGTGGCTGGCATACGATATGGATAACATGTTGGTGTCTTATGAGATGAAGTTGTCTCATGGTGGTGAAGACATCTTCTTCTTTGTTCCGGCCAAAGCCATGTATGGTGGAAATTAGGCTATGTTGGTGTGAAAATGAAATCAACAGAAATGAAGAATAGGGAAAGACCATATAGGCATAGGATGAAGAGTATATAGTCAGGCATTGTGGTGGCGAGGCGAGTGGGATAGTGATTAACCAGTTAACAGTAGTTGTAGGTTCTTATAGGTGCAGCAGGGAGAGGGAGCCAGCTATAATGCTCTACAGGGAGGACAGCAGACTAGTAGTTAAGGTATTAGGCACAGGAACAGCACTATATAGTCGGGGTTGAGGCAATTATGCTCCGGAAGACACTATAGATAAATGAAGGAGGGGAATAAGCATATAGATCAATGCATGATGCACTTACAACAATTATCTAGCATTGGAGGTGATCAACTGTTGACTGTATTGCTACAGACACCACCAAGTCCATGACCAGTTACCATCAGTGCCTTGAAACATTGCCTCCTCAAGGGACCACTCTGCCAGGTCCAAACGATGCCTGCTGAGATAGTCTGCCTGTACATTTTCCTTGCTGACCACATGGGCTGCTGAGAGTGCCAGAAGGTGGGCCTCTGCCACTGAAGGAGTGGGGCCACCTCCACCGTTAGCAGGACGTTGTCTGTGCCCCCTTGCCTGTTGATGTAGGTCACTGCTGCCACATTGACAGAGAATACTCTCACCGCCCTGCTCTCCAGCTGTAGAGCAAACTGCAGCACCGCCATCCATACCACACGGATCTCCAGCCGATTTATAGACCAGGAATTCTCCTCCTCTGTCCAGCGTCCCTGGACAACTTGATCTTGACAATGTGCCCCCCAGCCCGAGAGGCTGGCATCGGTGGTGACCACCACCCAATTCGAGGTTTCCAAAAACACCCCCTTTACCAGGGTCCATCACTCTAACCACCACTTCAGACTGTCCTTCACATCCTTTGGGCACTGAAGCCACCTAAACAAGGATTGGAGTTGAGGGGACCACTGTGAAAGCAACACCCCCTGCAGCACTCTCATGTATGCCCTGGTCCAGGGCACCAGGTCCAACACCACAGCCATCAAGCTGAGCACCTGTAGATAGTGCCACGCCGATGGCGGATGCATCCACTGCAACCATCAAACCTGCTGCTGTATGTGGGCTATTCACTCAGGCGGAAGACACACCACTCCGCTCACTGTGTCGAACTCTGCCCCAAGGTATATGAACCATTGCGATGGAGTCAGCTTGCTCTTGGAGGTGTTAATGACCCAGCCAAAATCCTGCAAGGCGGCTATCATCCGCTCTGTGACCACTCGACTTTCCTCCGACGATCCTGCTCAGATCAGCTAATCATCCAAATAGGGGTGCACCAAGATACCCTGCTGTCTGAGAGACACAGTCGCCACCACCACCACCTTGGTGAAGATGTGGGGCGCAACCACCAGGCCGAATGGCAGGGTCTGGAACTGAAAATGCCCCACTGGAGTTGCGAAATGCAAAACCTCTGATGCTCTGGGTTAATAGGAATATGAAGATATGCCTCCTTGAGGTCCAGAGCTGTCAGAAACTCCTCCTGCATGGCCCCCATGACGGAGCACAACGTTTCCATATGGAACCGCGGCACTGGAAGAGCCCTGTTGATGTGCTTGAGGTCGAGGATTGGACGAAAGGTCCCCTCCTTTTTGGGCACCAAGATATAGACTGAGTATTGACTGGTTCTGCAAAGATCTTTTGGGACCTCCACCACTGCCTCCAAGGCTTGTAGCCATAGCAGGGTTTGCTCCACTGCCCAAGTCTTGAAGTGGGACTTGCATGACGAGAGATGAACACATCTGCGAGAGGTCAAGCAAACTCCAGGGTGTGCTCTTCTCTGGTAACCTCTAGGATCAACTGGTCTGATGTGATGTGGACCAAGGAGTGGTAAAAACGTCACAGGCAGCCGCCTATCGGCTGATCCTCCTCCTGGGTCCACCTCACTTCATTGCTGTTTCTTGGAGGCACCTGCACTGCCTGTGAGACCCCCTGGACAGGACTATAGCAGCCAAAGGACTGCCCCCAATAAGGGAAACGTCTATGCTGGGGCGAGGTGAACTGGGAGGACTGGAAGCGGCAGAAGTCCCGTGTGTCTTCCTGGGCCAGCTGTTGAGTTTTGGCCCCCCCGAGACTTGTCCTTTGGCAGGCGCTTCCCCTTAGTCTCACCCAGCTCCTTAACCATCCTTCAGGGTGTCCCTAAAGAGGAGCTTCCCCTTAAAGGGAAGCTTACTGAGATGAATCTTAGAAGACACATCCGTGGCCCAGTTTTGTAACCAACAAACCGTGTTGCTGCGACTGCCAAGGCCATACTCTTTGCCGAGGCCCACACCAGATCATAACAATGGTCCGCCAGAGAGGTGAGGCCATTTCCAACTTGGGCGACTCCCCTTGATCCTTAAGGGAGCCAGAGACCTGCTCTGACAAGGCTTCTAGCTAGCGCATGCAGGCACGAGTCTCGTAAGCGCCACAAATTGAGGCTTTCAAAGAGAAAGCATTCTCTGTGAAGGACAGCCTCCAACCAGCAGTCCTGAGGATCCTTCAAGGGTGTTCCCCCTTTTACAGGGATAACAGTCTTCTTCCTGACCCCTCTCACCAAACAATCCAATTTGGGCATCTAAAACAGCTCCTTCTCTGCCAGCAGAATGGGGTACAACTGATCAATAGCCTGAGCCCCCTTCACACTCACCTCCGGGAGTTCCCTCTTGGCCTCAATCATCTGCATGATGGCCTTGTACACCGAGAACGAATTCTTAGGAAGACACATACTCTACAGGAGGGGATCCTCCAAAGATGAATCCTCCTCTGTCTTCTTGAAAGGGATATTCAGCACTACCAGGGACTGTGCAAACAAAGGTAACAATTCTTCCTTCCGGAAGACTTGGACAATGGACAGGCCTTCCCCAGGGAGCAGCTCACCCTCCTCAAGCTCCAGGAACTCTACTTCTTCGTATGGGGCCAAAGGGCCCTCCAAATCCCCTAAGATATCCGAGAGGCACTCCTGCACCTCTCCCAGCTTCTTCGAAAGTCTGGTGCGCTCACTGGCTCAAACCCTCTGAAAAAGCCATGGGATCAACAGGAGAAACGGGTAAAATGTCACTGCAGCCGAAGTGCAGGAAGACTCCCCGCTGTTTCTGAGCCATCTCTGCCAGCCTGTTTTCCACTGCATCCTGAGCTGCTCGCGGTTGGTAGAGCGACGGCTGTTCAAGGGCTCGGCTCTCTGCCTCACAGCCCTTGCAACAAGCCAGCTGCTGACAGGGAACTTCTATGTATCTCACAAGCCGCACAAACCTGTTTTGCCAAAAGCATGGCCAAAAGCACCGCTGCACGCTGTCGCTCCAATACACCAAAGCTCACCAAGAGGAATGAAAAGAAACTCACCGCGCTGGGAGGTAAAGTGCTGCAGAAGGAGAGGCAGGCCTTGGAGCGCTGAAACCCCTCCTTACTGCACGGAGGCACTGCACGCCGACTCAATGGGTTGTGGTGCTCTGCAGAGGCTTGGTATGCCCACTGAAGGGCTCTCACCAAGACTGCAGTCCCCACGCATGGAATCTAACTTTTATTATTATTTTTTTCTCTTTAAGCAGTTGGCTCTCTGTGGTCAGTTCAGCGGTTCCCAGAAAGCATAGTTACTCACCTGTAACAGCAGGAATTTAGTCTTCACATATGGGTGACTTTGGTACCGACAGAGCCTGCATCTGAACGCTCCCAAGTGTCTAATCGGAAAGCTTTTAGGAGCACTCCACAGCACCTGCGTGACTGTCTTCCCAGCTCCCTCTCCTTAGTTGAGTTAATAGCTGAGAAAGGAAAGTAAATGAAACCCTTCAACTCCTAGGGGAGGAGGATGGGTTGTGAAGACTAAATTCCTGCTGTTCCTGGAGAGCACTTGTTACAGGTGAGTAACTACGCTATCTCCAGAAACAAACAGGAATGTAGTCTTCACATATGGGACTCCCTAGCTCCAAGATGCCAGATGAAGTGACCTCAGAACCACTGGAAGTTCAACTCGGAATAGGCTCGAGAGGTCTGTGAGCCCGTTACCCACAAAAGACTACTCACTAATTATCACTATTTTCCTGTAAAGTCCAGATCCAAAAGTCAGTACAGGTGCAATCAAAATCTCTGTTTATTAGATAACTGATGGACAATACAGGCAGCAGGGAGGAGAGCTTCTGTCAGTCACCAGACACCTCCAGAATTCCTCCTCCCCCTTAGTGCAATAATCATATCACTTATATACATTTTCTGATTTCCGTATACGTGCACAGCTCTCAAATCTCTCTCTCCCCTTGTATCTCATCTCCTCACACCATCTGTTTCCTGTTATTTCCTTTCTACCCCCCTTGTTCCTGTTTTGATCCCCACTTAGGTTCCCTTTTTCATCTGCTCTTTCTCCATAACTACCAACTGTCAACCATCTGCTTTCTTCAGGGCTGATGTGCTCAGCATATACTTTGTTCATGTCAGCTTGTGGTTTCCTGTGTTCATGTTTGTTATACAAGACTTGCATGACTATTTCTGGGCCTTCAGCTCAGTAATATGCATTGCAAAGATTTGTTTCTTATATGATTTCTTCTTATGCCGGCCTGCTTTCTCTTTGCCCACCATAGTGACAGCCTGGTTGACATATATTTTTATTAGAGCAGTCATTCACAAGAGACCCCAAGTGGTATGAATCAGGAACATATCCCTAAGCCTCTTAACCCCTACAGGTCATGTATCCTACATGGATTTCTGGTATCGTCAAAGTCCAGGACGGAGGGTAGGAGTTGCATCTAAGTTTGAAGCAGGTGCTGGAGTACAGCTTGACCAAACATGGCATCCTGGAGGAGTCCTTGTCTAGACAATAATGGGCAGTGAAGGTATGGACAGAAAACCAAGTTGCTGCCTTGCAAATTTCATCAATGGCTACCGAGCGTAAGTTTGCCATGGAGGTGGCCATGGTGCGAATGTTGTGAGCAGTGATATGCCCTTCCAGGGTGAGCCTTGCTTTGTCATAGGCAAATGAAATGCAGTCTGCTATCCACCTGGAGTGCATATGTTGGGATACAGGTAGACCCAGGTGACTAGGGTCAAAGGAGATGAACAACTGTGAGGCTTTATGATGACCTTGAATCCTTTGAAGATAAAAAGCCAACATAAGCTTGCAGGCAAGAGAGTGTACAGAGTTGCTTCTGCTCGAGACACATGCGGTCTAGGAAAGAAGACTGGAAAGTAAATCGACTAGTTTAGATGAAAAGGAGACACTATCTTTGGCAAAAAGTGTGGGTGAGTCCGAAGGACGACCTTGTCATAGTGGAACCAGTATGGGGGGGGGGGGGTTCTGCCACCAGAACCTGAAGCTCACTAATGCATCTAGCTGAAGTGAGGGAAATGAGGAAGAGTACCTTCCAAGACAAGAACTTCAGGAGGTCATGGCCAATGGTTCAAAGGGCAGCTAGAAAGCATATGAACGTCTGGTGGAGGGCTTTCTGGAAGCGAGTAGGATTGGGATAGAGCAGCGAGCCGTTGTCCTGGAAGAGGAGATCGGGCGCAGATCCCAATCGGAGAGGCTGAGTTTGAGTCAGACATAGCAGTAGTGGAAACCATGGTTGCCGCAGCCAGTGAGGGGCTATGAGAATCATGAAGCTTTTGTGAGACTGAAGCTTGAAAAGCATCTTGGGAATGAGGGATATGGGAGGGAAAGCATAGAGCAGACCCTGACCCAGGTGTAGGTAAAGCACAGTTACTTACCTGTAACAGGTGATCTCTGGGAACAGCAGGAATAAGTCTTCACATATGGGTATCGTCGGTACCGACGGAGCCTGCGCGGGAACGCTCCCCAGCGTCCAAAAGGAAAGCTTTTGGGAGCATCCCACAGCGCCTGCGCGCTGCCTTCCCGCCTTTCCTAACCGCCTCTCTCCAGTTCGAGTTTTAAAGCTGAGACAAAGAGAGAGTGAGGAAAGGAAAGAAAGATAAAGAGATACAACTCCTAGGGGAGGTGGGTGGGTTGTGAAGACTTATTCCTGCTGTTCCCAGAGATCACCTGTTACAGGTAAGTAACTGTGCTATCTCCAGGAACAAGCAGGAATGAGTCTTCACATATGGGGACTCCCCAGCTAGAGATGCCTGGGAGATCACCCATGTTGTGAGTCCCTGGGAAGGGCTCTACCTCCACCCATGAATCTCAGGCATCCAGGCAGGGATGGAGGGTAGGAGTTGATTAGGTATGGAACAGGTGTTTGAGAACAGCCTGACCAAACAAGGCATCCCGGCGGGAGTCCTTGTCAAAGCAGTAATGGGCTGTGAAGGTATGAACCGAGGTCAAGGTGGCCGCTCGACAGATCTGGTCGATGGACACAGAATTTAGATGAGCCATAGAGGCTGCCATGGCCCTCACATTGTGAGCTGTGACATGGCCCTCCAGAGAAAGGTTCTTACTCTGGTAGGCGAAAGAAATACACTGAGCAATCCAATTGGACAGAGTTCTCTTAGAGACTGGAAGTCCTAAATGAGAGGGATCAAAAGCAACAAAGAGTTGAGAGGACTTTCTATGTTGCTGTGTCCTTTGTAAGTAAAAAGCAAGAGCTCTTTTACAATCCAGGGTATGAAGATTCCTCTCTGCACTCTGCACTTGAGGTCCTGGAAAAAAGACAGGTAAATAAACCTCCTGGTTCAGGTGAAAAGGTGAGACCACTTTAGGCATAAAGTGTGGATTAGTCCTGAGGACTACCTTGTCATGATGGAACCTTGTATAAGGAGGATTAGCCACCAAGGCTTGCAGCTCACTGATGCGGCGAGCTGAAGTGACTGCAATGAGAAAAATAACCTTCCAGGAAAGGAATTTCAAGGAGGTAGTGGCTAAGGGTTCAAAGGGTGGCTGCATAAGCTGGCCAAGAACCAGGTTCAAGTCCCATGCCACTGGAGGTGGTCTGATGGGAGGTTTAGTCAAAAGAAGGCCTCTCATGAATCTTGCTATAAGAGGATGAGAGGAAATAGGTTGTCCATTGAGAGGTTTGAGGGATGCTGCAATAGCACTCAAATGGACTCTTACTGAATTTGTTTTAAGGCCTGCATGGGATAAATGCAGCAAATACTCTAGTAAAGAATTCAGAGGTATATTGCAAGAGGGTTAAGACCCTTCTCTGCACACCAAATGGTAAACCTTTTCCATTTAAAAGCATAGGAACATCTAGTGGAGGGCTTTCTAGAAGCATGAAGGATATCCTTCACTTGCTGAGAAAGATGCAAATCTTGAAGGTCTAGGCCTTCAGAAACCAGGCTCTGAGGTGAAGAGACTGGTGATTTGGGTGCCACAACGCTCCCTCCTCCTGGGACAGGAGGTCTGGAGCATATCCCAAGTCCAGGGAGGGAGCTTGAGAGAGATGCAGAAGTAGAGGGTACCACACTTGGCGTGGCCAATGTGGTGCTATGAGGATCATAGACCCCTTGTCTCTCTGAAGTTTGAAGAGTGTCTTGGGAATTAGGGGAATGGGTGGAAAGGCATAGAGGAAGTCTTGCCCCCAATGGAGGAGGAAGGCATCCCTGGCCTGAACTCCCTGACACGTAATTCTGGAAGAGAACCGGGGAAGTTTGGCATTTCACGGACTTGCAAACAAGTCTATGTTGGGGTTCCCCAAATTCGAAAGATCCTGGCTATCTGGTCCTCATGGAGGGACCATTCGTGTGGAAGCAGAACTCTGTCTGCCCAAGAGTTCTGAACCACTGGAAGATACACTGCCATGAGATGAATTTGATGCTCTCTGGCGAAGGCCCACAATCTCAGAGCTTCGTTGCAAAGCGACAGAGAGCCAGTCCCGCCCTGCTTGTTCACGTAGAACATGGCTACCTGGTTGTCCGTGTGGATGAGGACTGTCTTGTAGCTGAGCAGAGTGTGGAAGACTCTGAGAGCTAGAAAAATTGCTCTGAGCTCTAAGAGGTTGATATGTAGAGATGTCTCCTGTAAAGACCAGATGCCTTGAGTGGATAGATCTTGAAGATGAGCTCCCCAACCTCTTGGAGAGGCATCTGTTGTAAGGGTTGCTTGGGGTAACACCTGTTGAAAGGGGGACCCCAGCAACAGATTCTGAGTGGACTTCCACCACTGGAGGGACCAAAAGAGGCGACTGGAGGTTGCTATTTTGTCTGACAGGCAACCTGATGCCTGGGTCCATTGGGTGGACAGAGTCCACTGAGCTGCCCTCATGTGAAGGCGAGCGTAAGGAACCACATGCACAGTGGATGCCATGTGGCCTAACAGTTGTAACAGCTCTCGAGCAGTTAAATGGGATTTTAACTGAATTTGTGAGGCTAACTGCACCAAGCGTAGGCAACGGCCCTGGGGAAGATAGGCCTTTGCAGTTGTGGTATCCAGTAAGGCCCCTATGAACTCTAGAGACTGAGTAGGGGTGAGCTGGGATTTTGGAATGTTTATGACAAGTCCCAGATACTGAAGGATACGCCTTGTGGAGGTTAGAGAAGTCTGGGCCTCTGACTGGGATGGAGCTCGGATGAGCCAGTCGTCCAGATATGGGAATACGAATATCCCTAGAGTGCGTAGAAATGCAGCTACTACTGCCATGCATTTTGTGAACACTCTTGGTGCAGAGGCGAGACCGAAGGGAAGCACTTTGTATTGGTAGTGCTTTCCTTGGTAAAGGAACCGAAGGAACCTTCTGTGTGTTGGATGGATGAGGACATGGGTGTACGCATCCTTGAGGTCTAGAGAACAAAGCCAATCCTGACTCTGAAGGTATGGAAGGAGAGCACCGAGAGAAATCATCTTGAACTTCTCCTTGTATAGAAACTTGTTCAATTCTCTGAGATCTAGTATGGGTCTGTAGCCCCCTGTTTTCTTTGGGATAAGAAAGTAGGGGGAGTAGAACCCTGATCCCTGCTGAAGAAGGGGCACTTCTTCTATTGCCCCTTGGGCAAGAAGGGTAGTAATCTCCTGACCCAGAAGGTCGAGGAGAGATGTTGGAGAATTGAACTGTCTCACCATCGTGTGAGGAGGAAGGTTTAAGAAATGAAGTTTGTAGCCCTCTCTTATGATGGAGAGGGTCCATTGCTCTGCTGTGATTTGTTCCCACCTGGGAGCAAAGTGAGCTAACCTTCCTGGAATGGTGAGAAACTCTGGTTCTTTTAGAGCCAGAAAGGCTAAGTTCTCTAGTTGAAAGTCAAAGGCCCTGAGGAGGCTGAGGCTGTTGGGCCGTAGCAGTCCTAGTAGCCTTAGGCTTGGCCTGTTTTGGTTGTTGCTGTCTCTTTGTAGCAAAACGACCTGCAGAAGATGTCTGCTGACCAAAGGCAGAATAATATTTTCCTTTTTTGGGGAAAAACCCCTTTTTGAATAACCTTTTCTTAAAAGGAGCAGAAGTAGACTTTGAAAGTCTATCTAAACCAGAATTTTCAGCATCCATTTGGGTGGGCTTTGCTTGCCAATCCTTGCCAAAAAGGTTTTCACCTGTACAAGGAAGGTTTCCTAGACCATCTTGAACCCAGGGTTCCAAATCAGAAGCCTGTAACCAAGCAATTCTGCGTGCACCTATGGCAATAGCCGAGGCTCTGCTGGCACCTTCAAAGGAGTCAAAGGCTGCACGGTTGGAAAACGTGGAAATATCCTGGGCATGTTTGAGCCAGGTGAGGAACTCTTCCCTTTTATCTTCTGAAATAAAAGGAGATAAAGTTTGCAGATGATCTGTAACTTCTTTTAAAAACATCCCCATATAGAGACTATAGGAGTTGATTCTGGCAACAAGCATACTGGCCTGGAAAATTCTCCTGCCAAAGGCATCTAAAGTTCTGCATTCTCTTCCTGGAGGAGCAGAAGAGTGCCTTTCTGTACTCTTTATCTTCTTCATAGCAGACTCCACCACAATGGAGTGGTGGGGAAGCTGAGTCTTATGGAAGCCAGGGCAAGGAGGAACACGATACATGGTGTCCAACCTGCGAGAATGAGGAGAAGTGGTGAGAGGAGTCTCCCATATGCCTAACATGTGATCATAAAGAATCTCATGTATTGGTAAAGTGGCTGCCTCTTTAGGGGCCTTAGGATATTGTAAAATATCTAATTTTTTGGCTCTAGGCTCTGGTTCAGGGGCCACTGAGATGGAAAGGCCCCTGGCCACTTCCCTAATGAAGTCTTGAAAAGACAAGTCTTCTGGAGGAGACATTCTCCTTTTTGGAGATGAGGGCTCCTGAGGATGGATCACCGATGCTTCGACAGAAACCTCTGATTCATCAGAATCTTCAGAGGAATCGAAGTATCGTCTGTCCAGATGCCCCTGCAGAGCCTGATACGCGTACCGGGTGGTATCGACATCGGGAGTGATGGGTACCAGTTCGGTACCGATGGGCATCACAGAACAGTGTACCGCTGCAGTTGACACCGAAGCGGATGTTGATGCAATCGGTACCGGTACCGGTACCGGAACCGATATCGGTACTGGTGCCGAAGTCGGTACCGGCAACGGAGTTTGTTGCGGTACCGAAGGCGTCGCAGCTTGTATGAATGCTGTGATGGCACGCTGCATGGTCAGGATATTCTGATCCATCGACACAACCAATGTCTGGATGTCGGTACCAGTGGGAACCACCGGTACCCCAGAACATGGCAACAGGTGATCGGTCGAGGCCGTGCCATCGATGTCAACCTGTGACCCCATAGATAAAGCTTTGGAAGCCGGAGCCTCCCGCCGGGGTAATTTTGCCGGTGCGGATTCCTCGAGGGCAAACCCGGAGGCATCTCGATACTTTGAGGAGATTTACCCTTCGAGGACCGGCTGGACTTAAGTTTGGTTACCTGAGATCCATGTGAGGAAGTAGAAGCCCTGGAAGACGTCGATGCAACCGAAGCTGCATCAGAGGGAAACAGGGTACTGAGCTTGGCTGCTCGATTCTGTAGACCTCTTTTAGACATCATAGAACAGGACTCACAATCTGTAATGGAGTGGTCAGGACCTAAACATTTTAGACACCATTCATGGGTGTCGGTGACAGAAATAGTGCCGCTGCCCTTCATGCATTTTTTAAACCCAGAGGCGGGCTTTTCCATGAGGAAAAATTTTCTTAGGCCTAAGGCCAAAGAAGAAAATGCACTGAAGTGAAAAAAACAAAAGTTTTTTTTTTTTGTAGAATAAAGAAAGAAAAAACCGGCGGTACCGGTCTAGCGTCGAGAAGGCAGACGCGCGACTAAAGAAATAAAATAAAATAAAGAAATTCTTCAGCGGTGACAGGAACACAACCTGCTGGCTCCGCGGAAAAGAAGAACTGGAGAGAGGTGGTTAGGAAAGGCGGGCAGCGCGCAGGCGCTGTGGGATGCTCCCAAAAGCTTTCCTTTTGAACGCTGGGGAGCGTTCCCACGCAGGCTCCGTCGGTACCGACGATACCCATCTGTGCAGACTCAGTCCTGCTTGTTCCTGGAGATAAAGAATCCACTTGTTGGTTGCTGGATGTTGGGGTCCTTGTGCAGAAGCGAGGAAGCTTGGCATTCTGAGGAGTAGCAAACAGATCTATGTTTGGAGTTCCCAGGTCTGGAAGATGTAGGACGCTGTGTCCAGATGGAGAGACCATTCGTGGGGAAGAAGGATGCAACTCAGTTTGTCTGCTAAGACACTGAGCTCCCTTGGGAGATACACTGCTCGGAGGTGTATTTGATGAGAGATAGCAAATGACCACAGGTGAAGAGTTTCCTCGCAGAGGGGCCATGAGCCTCTTCCTCCCTGTTTGTTCACATAGAACATGGTTATCTGATTGTCAGTTCTGACTAGGACTTCTTGGTGTTGAAACACCATGAAGGTATTCGAGATGGCACAAAGTATCAACAGATTTATTTGGAGGTGTGACTCGTGCGTTGTCCAGAGCCCCTGTATAAACTTGGAGGCATCCGTCGTCAGGGTGCATTGACGTGCAGGCATCTGAAGAAATGACCCTATGAGCAGATTTTCTGGAAAACACCACCACTGAAGGGATGTTATAAGAGGGGCAGTCACTTTGATCCTGTCCCTTAGATGGCCCGAGGCCTGCCTCCATTGGGAGGCAAGCGTCCATTGGGCTGTGCACATATGTAAGCGGGCACAAGGGATGATATGTACTGTAGAGGCCATGAGCCCCAGGAGCTGCAGCATTTCGCAGGCAGTCAGATGATCCCATTGGAGCGTCTGGGACACTAGTACGATTAGACAGGTACTGTGGAGCTGGGGCAAGAACGCCCTGGACTGTTGAGTGTCCAGCAGAGCTCTGATGAAATCTAGCTTTCGAGTTGGAGCAAGCAGGGATTTTGGGAAGTTCTGAGGTCCAGAATGGGCCTGTACCCTCTGGTTTTCTTTGGAATGAGAAAGTACTGAGAGTAGAAGCCCATTACCTGCTGGGATGGCAGGACCTTCTCTATGGTGTCCTGGGTCAGAAGAGAAAATATTTGACCTGTAAGAGAGCAGTGAGAGGGGTTATGTTTGAAATTCCCCCCTGAAAGTGGAGGGGGGCCGTGTTTGCAGATGAAGTCTGTACCCCTCCTTGACTGTGTTTAGTGTCCACTGCTCTGAGGTTATGAGGTACCATCTGTGGGCATAGTGACACAGTCTGTCTACTATGTGGAGGGTGTGGGGGACCTCCAGAGACAGGGTGACAATGTTCTCTAGAAAAGAGTCAAAAACCAGTTGCAGACTGTGGCTGCGCAGCTGGCTGAGGTTTAGCCCCCTGTGGCTTCTTCTGTTGTATAGGAGTTTGTTGCCTCTTCTGTGGTGCTTGAATCTGGAACTGAGAGGCAGGAGGATAAGAAGAATAGAATTTATTATTATTATTGTAGAAAGACTTCCGTGCAGTTGGCTTTTTTCTGACAGGGTCAGCTGTTGTTCTGGACATTTAGAGTAGTGTTTTCTGACTCTAATTGAGAGGCCTTATCTTGCCAGTCTTCGCCAAAAAGATTTTCACCTGTGCAAGGTATGTTGCCCAGCTTATCTTGAACCCACTGTTCAATATCTGAGGCTTGAAGCCATGCAATTCTGCATGCACAGATGTATATTACTGAGGCCCTGCTTGTGCATTTGAAAGCATCGATTTGGTCCTATTAACAAACTTTTACATTCTGGCTATACTTGACTACGGCAAGGTAGTCTGCTCTCTTATCTGGGAGAAGAGGGGCAAAGGCTTCAAGATCCCTGGATACCTCCTTGAGTAACATCCCCATGTAGAGAATATAGGAGTTAATCCTAGCAGAGAGCATGGATGTATCGACGCTCAAAGGCATCAAGGGATCTCGATTCTCCACCTGGAGAGGGTTAGAGGAGTGGGTCCGAGCTTTTGATTCTGTGCTTTGCTGATTCAACCACCATGGAATGGTGGGGGAGCTGCAGTTTTTGGAAGTCTGGGCACTCCGGTACCCGATATATGGTATCGTGGCATCGATTGTGAGGGGAGACCTTGAGAGGAGTCTCCCACATACAGAACAAGATCATGAAGGATGTGGTGCACCGGTAGAATGGTGGCCTCCTTTGGTGCTGTTGGGTATTGGAGGATCTCCAACTCCTCCACCCTTGGCTCCTTCTCCGACGCTACCGTGATGGAGAGACTCCTGGCTAGGTCTCGAATAAATTCCTGGAAGGACATGTCCTCCTGAGGAGACAAGCATCGCTGTTGTGATGGAGACAGATCTGAGAGAAGGTCACGGGGCCCATGGGAATTGCGTGATTCTGCATTGGAGACACTGGAATCGGAATCAGAGGACTCGAAGTACTAACGCTTGTTGAGTTCACCCGAAGCTCGCTGTCAGTACAGGTGTTCTGAGGTATCAGCCACGGTGAGGCATTTGGATTGGGAACCGATATCAGTGATGGTTTCCAGGGAGGGAATGGGTGGCAGCGATGTGGCCACCATGTGCATGAGCCTGATGTCGTGGCTGCAACTGGTGTTGATGTCGGTACAGACAGGCCGGTGCCTGGAGCCAATGGCTTGATAGGTACCAAGGCTACCAGGGGAGCTGCTAAGCTTCACTCAATGGCCAGTATGCGCTGGTCCATCAAGGTTGCTGATGCCTGGGTATCAGTTGTGGGTGTTTGCACTACCGTACCAGAACATGGCACCAATAGCTCTCCAGAGGTCGAGGGCTCTGGAGCATCCTAGAGCCCCTTTATGGCTTTGGAGGACAAGGCTTCCCACCGGGGCTGTTTGGCAGATCAATCCAACTCTGATGCAATGCCCGAGGGGATCTCGGTGCCTTGAGCGAGATCTACCTCTGGCAGTTTTGTCTTGCTTCAATGCAGACTTGGACTTTGCCTTTGAGAATACCTGGGATCCATGAGAGGAGGATGAAGCCGACGAAGTGGAAGCTAACGATACCACGTCTGAAGCGAAGAGTGTCCCAGATTTAGAGGTCCGGTTCTGAAGGCCCTCTTTTAGTCATCTTTTGACAGAAGGGACAGTCTGTTGGCTGGTGTTCTGGGCCGAGGCATTTTAGACATTAATCATGTGTGTCAGTTGCTGAGATGGTGCTGACACACTTGAAACATTTTTTGAAACCACTAGCTGGTTTCTCCATGCCTTCAACTGGTGGGAAGGCTATGGTAGGCTTAAGGCCTAAAAGGGTGTCGACAGACCAGGTATTTTATTTTTTTTAGAAAATAAGATAACAGAAGAAAAGAATAAGGGAACTGGCGATGTCTTCGATGGTGCTGGAGATTTATTTATTTAACTGCATTTATATCCCGCTTTTCACCGGGTCAAAGCGGTGTAACATGTAACATAGGGAGGGGTAATTTCTTTTAGGATGGGGCCATCACCAGGGTCAACAATTAATGAGATGACAGGAACGCAGAGGCGCTATCCACAAAAAGAGTTTTTCTGCGGTGACAGGATTTGCTTCCTGCTGGCTCAGTGGAAAATGAAGAACTGAGGAGAGGGAGGGAGCTGGGAAGGAAGTCACACAGGCGCAGTGGAGTGCTCCTAAAAGCTTTCCTGTTGGACGTAGGGGAACATTCCTGTACGGGCTCTGTTGGTACAGACGTCACACATATGTAAGGACTACATTCCTGCTTGTTCCTGGAGACTGAAAGTTACTGACAGAAAAACAATAAACACTAACTAAATTTTGTCTAGATGTTTGTTCCCAGCTGCTGGAAACTGCAATACTGAGATGCCGGTGGGGGGCTCATGGGCTCTTATCCTGTGACATCATCAGGCTTTTGAATATGCAGTCTCCAGCTGCTGGTGGATGGACGGGACTCAATCTTTAATTTACAAACCCTTCCACTTGGCTCACTTTTTACTCATTTTTCTCTCTTTTTTCAAGAAACCCCTCAATTTAATCTAATTCTCAGAAATCATTACGCTCCTTATTTGGATTGAAGGACTACCCAGAGGGACTACTACAACTGGAAATAGATCTGCATTTGTATTTATCTTCTGGAATAAATTCTAAATCTTGGGGAAAAAGGGTACTCTGGGTTAAAGCAGATAAATCTGTGTATTTTAGAATCCAGTGTGTTTGCTGAGTCAGTCAGATCTTAGTACTACCAGAGAGCTTTTCATTTAAATTAAATCAAAGTATAGCTTAGCATAGAAAGAAAAATGAGTAAATAGTTTCTGAAATAACTTTGTTTCTAGCCTCTGTATTATAATGCCTCTATATTGTTCCATGGTGCGACTACACCATGAATACTGTGTGCAATTATGGTCGCCGTATCTTAAAAAGAATATAGTGGACTTAGAAAAGGTACAGAGAAGAGCCACCAAAATGGTAAAGGGGACGGAAGGCTTAAAAGGTTAGGGCATTTCAACCTAGAAAAGAGATGGCTGGCGGAAGATATGATAGAGGTCTATAAATTAATGAACTAAGTGGAACAGGTAAACATAGATCGATTTTTTATGGCATCAAAAAGCAGAAAGACTAGGGGACATGCAATGAAGCTACAGTGTAACCTGTTTAAGACTAATGAGAGAAAATATTTTTTTCACTCAACACGTAATCAAACTCTGGAATTCGTTACCGCAGGATGTAGTAAAAGCTGTTCGTGTAGCTGGGTTTAAAAAAGGTTTGGACAAGTTCCTGGAGGAAAGGTCCATAAATCATTATTAAAGAGGACCCAGGTAATCCACTGCTTGCCCCAATACAAGCATTATGGAACCTGTGTGTCTTTTTGGGAAACTGCTAGGTACTTGTGACCTGGATTGGCCACTGTTGGAAATAGGATGATGGGCTTGATGGACCTTGGGGTCTGACCCAGTATGGCATTTCTTATATTCTTATCCCTTTCCTAAATTATCCTCTTCCTTCTTCCTCGTTCACTTAGGGCGAGATTTATTAAAGTGTGCTACTGTGGAGGAGGAAGTCACATCATTGTACTGAATGGTCACTTATTTATTTTATTTATTTATTTATTTATTTATTTACATTCTCTTATATACCGCACTATTCGGCATCAGCGCGGTTCACATAGAACAAAAAGTCTCAGTACAATAACATGCATGAGTTTACAGATAACAAGGGAAGGAACTTGGATAACAGGGGAAACTATTTACAGTCTATTTACAGATATAATACTATACAGCATGGCTACAAGTTATTAGGAACAGGTGCTAATAATATGTTCAATAAACAAAGCGATTCGTCCTATTTCTGTTATTGAGATACCATGGAACTGAATAGCTGGGAGGAATCACTGAAGTCGATGGGTGTAAATGGCTCAATAAGATGTTTGTTAAAGAGGTGGAATTTGAGGGCTTTCCTGAATTGTGTTAAGCTGTCAATGGCCCGTATGCCAGGAGGTAGTGTATTCCAGCACCTAGGGGCACAGAGGGTAAAGGCTCTATTGGCTGTGGAAGAAGAGCAGCTTGTAAGGGCCTTTGGGAGTTTTAAGGAGTTGATGGCTGATGATCTTCTTGCTCTGTTTGGTGAAGTGGTATGGATAAGGTCAGATAAGGAAGGAGCAGAGAGCTTATTGAGGGCTTTGAACGTGAGAAGTAGAGTTTTGAAGATAATTCTGGCCTGAACGGGTAGCCAATGTAATTGAATCAGCAAAGGAGTAACATGGTCAGTCCTGGCAGCCCCCTGGAGTATCCTTGCTGCGGCATTCATAGCCAGCTGTAATGGGTTTAAAGTGGATTGAGGAAGACCTTGGAGAATGACATTGGCGTAATCGAAGTGTGGTATTATCAGTGCCTGGTATATAGTCCTGAAATCTTTTGGTTCTAGCATGGAGCGTAGGTGTCTCAGGGAACGGATCTTGTAATATATTGTTCTGACTGTGTTTCCTATGTGGGACTTCATATCCAGGCGTTGATCCAGAGTGACACCTAGGTAGCGTATTGAGGGTTTGGATTGCAGTTCCGCTTCCTTAGTTCTGATAGATTGTGGTGGGGTGAAGTTGGGGTTCCTTGTGATAAAGAGAACTTCAGTTTTCTTATGTTGAATACGAAGGTTTTGAGAGAGCAACCACTCAGAAACTGCCTGAGACTCCAAGGCTCCCTCCCAATATTAATCACATACCTGCTGTTTTCAGGTGACAACTGCTTTCTGGACTTTGCTACCACACACTAATCATACTTTTGGTAGGGCCACAAAGAAAAAAATCCCATGATCTCTTCAAAGGTGACGTGTTTTACCCACTTTTTTCTAAACTACATGAGGGGCAGATGCATTATTGCTGGTTGTGCCCATTTGTACTAGCATTCACTCTCAATAGCAAGTCCTATTGGCTGCATACTGGAGATGACGCCAGGGATCTTTTTGAGGAACTCAGACTTACAGCATCTGAAACACAGAGGCTTAAGAGGCAACACCTGATTTGTGAGCCTCCCAGATGGCAGCAGGCATCTGATGGCAAGGGAGGATTATGTTTGCATTGACTGGAGAAGGCACCGTGGCAGATGATGCGCAGTGAGCTAAACCTGTGGAAAGTATGCAGCCTTGTCATACAACTTTGCTGATTTTAAATGATTCAGTTTATCCTTGTTCCATTCGAACTGCTGCTTCTTGATCGAAGTAAAGGTTGTGCAAGAGAACGATCAGATGTTCTGGTATATCCATGCTTCTTAATGTGGCCAAGAGTTTCTCATGGTTTATACAGTTAAAAGCCTTTCTGTAGTCAATAAAACACATATAGATATCCTTTTGGTATTCTTTTGTCTTTTCAAAGATCCATCTCACATCCGCGATGATGCCTCTTGTTCCTCGCCCTTTCCTGAACCCTGCTTGCATTTCAGGCATTTCTAGTTCCAGGTATGGTTGTAGTCTCTGCTAAATAATCTTAAGTAGAATCTTGCTGGCATGTGGGATCAGAGCGATTGTGCGATAATTTCCACAGTCAGTTGGATCACCTTTCTTTAGTATTGGTATAAACACAGATCTTTTCCAGTCAATTGGCCACAATGTTGTCTTCCAAATTTCCCATGACTATCAGGATATCCTGTTTGTATGTTCTGTCAATTTCAGCTTGTACTTGTTCATAGAATTCATCATCTTCATTCTCTTCTGCAGCTGTTGTTGGGGCATATACTTGAATTTGTGCTGATGGGCATTCCTCGTAGACAAATAGAAATTAAGCGGTCACTTTGTATTTCATTACAGTTCTTGCAAGCTTCTTCTAATTATAACTGCAACACCGTTTCTTCTTTGTCTTTCATTTCCAGTATAGTAGACCATGTGATCATCTGATGCAAAGTGCCCGATGCCAGTCCATTTCAGTTCACTGACACCCAAACAGATCGAGTTGTACACGTTCCATTTCATTCTTGACCACTTCCAACTTCCCTTGGGTTCATGCTTCATAAGTTTCATGTCCCAATATGTAAGACATCTTTGCAGCTTCTGACTCATTTCATGTGCAGCTACATCAGCAGTCAGACGTCCCGAGGGCTTTGATCTAACTACATCATAAATGCTGGCTTTACTCTTAAAAGTCTTCATCTCCTCCCCAGTAGCCAGTTGAGTGCCTTCAGACCTGGGAGTTTCATCTTCCAGCATGATAGTGCAATTTGTTTTGTTGTGACTATCTACTGGATTTTCGTGATACGGAAGTATATTGCCAGGTCTTTCTTCTGCGCAAGTAATTCTAGTGTTGTTGCCATTGTAACAGAAATGTGATCCTCCGCCACCACCATACCATCCCATCCCATTCTGTTGCTGCCCAGATGGTTGGTTTGTCTTGGTCTGGCACCTCAGTTGAAACCTATCTATCTTGGGAGACCTTATCATCAGTTAAGCAACCGAAAGCTTAGCCAGACTAAATTTTATAGTCATTTGGGGCCTGATATTCAAAGGCATTTACATGATTTATAGACCTGTAAACCGTGTAAATGCCATTTAGAGGGATATTTAGTGGCACTAACATGAATATCCATGGGCTCCGCCATTACATGCCCTGATGCTAACCGTGTAGCATTGGGGTGTGTTGTGGGCATTCTGGAGCAGAGCGGAAACCTATCGCTAACTGGGCAGTGGCAATATTGAACCACTGTCTGGTTAGTGACCTGCCAGAAAAGATAGGCATGGCAAATGCTGGCCTATCTTTATCCATGGGAGCTAACCAGGCAGCAAGTCAGTATTGCAGCTGCCCGGTTAGCTTCCGCGCTGTGCAGCAGACCAGGATATTCAATGCCGGTGGCTGGATATGGCCCCGGCTTTGAATATCTAGTGATAGTTCAGCGGCAATGGCTATGCACTTTAGAAGCACTATCTGCCACAGTTGCTGAATATCTCCCTCTTAGAGTCTGTCAGACGGCTGCCTGGGTGAGAATCTTCAGTGTCTTGGCAAGTGCATATATCTATATGATTTGCAAGGGATTGTGGGCAATGCAGTTCATTCACACCAGACACAGCTGCTCACAATAATTAGTTGTGCTTTTGGGTAAAGCCAATAAGATATTTATTTATGGGGTTATTTCTCCCAACACAGATATGCTTGGTAGCACATAAATCAGGTTACTTGCTTTCAGTGTTTAACTTGGAAAACAAAATAAGGAAAACAACATTTGAACTAGTCAGGCAATCAAAGCAAAAGAAATAAGACCTGGTTGGCAAACTGGTCTTTTCTGTAGGCATTAGCTAATGTTCTCTTAGCAATGTCAAACAACAAACCAAAAGCCACAAAGAAAGGAAAAAAACCTGTTCTTTTCAGGTAAACTTCTTATATCTTCCCACATAGATTCAGAAGTGATTCTCTCCTAGCTCACAAGCAATTAGGTAAGGCTCAATTGCTAGCAGTTATCCAGCTGAAACCCCTTAGCTGGCTTGCTTTCTACTGCGTGGCTAGAAATCCTACACAGGAGCTTTTCTGAGTAGATTAAAGAACAAGTTTGTATTTCTTTGTGATGGTTGCTGTACTTTATAACAGAAAATCACCAAAGGAGTTTAGACAGAGAGCAGTCCATGTAAACAGATTCTTCATCTGCTATCATTCCCCCTTCTTCAACAAGCATGGGTTCAATATCATGGATTGTCACAGATGAATCTCCCAATGGAGCACTTTCAGGAGAATACTTGTTTCCCTGCTGTCTTTCAAGGTTATAGCTAGGGCATAGATCAGTGTTCATACCTGAGTTTCCATTGCTGATAGAGTTCCTCTCTATATAGCCTGGCCAGTATGTAGTCCAGTTCTTATGTCCAGCCTTCCAATCCAGATCCCTGGACACTGGATCTCTCTTCACATACCTTCTGGCACGGGTCTTAGGGTCCCTTCCACGTGCAGCCGTCTCCCTCACAGGTAACGTCTGGAGATTCCTAGCTCTGCAGCACCATTCCTCTGGCTTTCCCCAGTCCAATGGTGTATGCTGGCCCTTGGAATACCTCCCAGTATACGTACTGCTCTGGACTCTTCTAGACCTCTCAAAGGCTTTTCTCTTCCTTCTTCCAAAGGGTTTCTTTCCCTCTCTGTCCGTCCGGTTTGGCTTCTGCTTCTGATGATCCTTCAGATGAAACTGAGGATATCCAAGCTGATCATGAAAATGATGATGATCCTCAGGATAATTCTCTGTAGAATAAACTCTACCTTTATTCTGCTTAGATGAGTGCTCCTCCCTAACACAGCGCAGCTGTGCTGAATCAGGCCCTGCCCTTTGAGATAAGTGCTTAAGGATTACCTCATAGCCCTCCTGATTGAACACACATTTCCCCACTTCAGTTCCTCTAATGGCTGTTGGAAACCTGGTGCATTCTGGGACTGGTAGTCTTTTATGGGAAAATTCTGTTTTCTTATTTCTACCAGAACTGACAGGATGCTTGTTCAGAGTCACTTCACCTTTTCTATAGCTCCTTCCTGAGCTATGATAAGCTTCCTTATCACAAGTCTCAGCTATCTGGGATGAGAGAAGATCTTTTTATAATGGGGGGTGATTTTAATTTGCCTATGTCTCCAGAGCTTGATACATTGAACTGAGGAAGCTATATATAGAAGGGCTCTAGCTGGTTTCCTTGCAATTCCCCATGACAAATCCTAGTTGCCAGCTCTTATGTTGTCTGTCTTGACTAGCTTGTAAGCTCTGATGAACAGGGACCATCTATTACATGTCTCTGTACAGCGCTCCATATGCCTTGTAGCGCTATACAAATGATCAGTAGTAGTACTAGCTGGTATGCTGGAGAGTGAGACTATATTCAGCACTTATAGAGCGCCACGCATGCAGCGCTGCAGAGCTAACCTACAAGAGGTAGCCAACATACAAGAGACAGTCCCTGCCCGTCAGAGTCATGCTCATCGGAGCTTACAATCTAATCAGAACAGTACAGAGCATTAGTCAGTTCTGTGCAAGGTACGGTGTGGTACAGTTTGGTCTATGGTTTGGTCATAAGCGATGACGGGGGTTAGGGTAAGATGAGGATGGAAGTCAGGATCTGAATGCAACGGTGAAGATGTGTGTCTTCAACCTGGATTTGAAGAGGGCCAGGGAGGGTGCCTGGCGCACAGACGCAGGTAGGTTGTTCCAGGCGTGTGGTGCAGCAAGGTGAAAGCAGCGCAGTTGGGAGTTCACGGTGCGGGTGAAAGGCATTGATAGAAGTAATTTGTTAGCAAAGCGCAGATTTCGAGAGGGGACGTAGGGAGAGATAAGAGGTATTGAGGGGCCATGGAGTGAATGCATTTATAGGTCAGTAGGAGAAGCTTGAATTGGATGCAGAATTGGACAGGGAGCGGGATTTGGACCAAGATCGTTCAACAGAACGGGCGCAGATGTGTGGGTAAAGAGTAGTTACTCACCTGTAACAGGTGTTCTCCAGGAGCAGCAGGAATCAGTCCTCACATATGGGTGACGTCGGCGCCGACGGAGCCCTCGTGTGGAGCATTTCCCCAGCTTTCAAAGAAAGCCTTTGGGAATTGCAGCATGCATGCACGGTCCCCTTCCCCCCCCAAGGGTGCCATCTTGCTCAGTCTGATGACATAGCTAAAAGACAGCAAAAAAAATTAGCAAAAAATAAAGCATATGACTGCAACTCCAAGGGGAGGAGGGAGGGTTGGTGAGGACTGATTCCTGCTGCTCCTGGAGAACACCTGTTACAGGTGAGTAACTACTCTTTCTCCAGGACCAAGCAGGAAGTCAGTCCTCACATATGGGACTCCCCAGCTTAAGGCTACCGGAGACCTCAAGCAGAAAAAATGAGCTCCATCTAGCTCGTCAGCATGTAAGGAAGGAATCTTCTCTGAGAGCGCCCCCGACCAGTAGCCCAACACCAGGGCCGGAGAGTAGGAGTTGCCTAAACCCCAAAGAGATTATGGAGTACTGCCTGACCGAAAGCACTGTCCCTGCGGGACTCCCTCTCAAGGCAGTAATGGGCCGCAAAAGTCTGGCTAGAAGACCAAGTAGCGGCCCGGCAGATGTCTGCCAACGGAACAGAGCGGAGATAAGCCACTGACTCAGCCTTCGCCCTGACACGATAAGCCGTGACTCGACCCTCCAACGAGAGGCCGGCTGCCCCATAAGCCCAGGCGATACAGTCAGCTACCCAGATGGACAAAGTACGCTTGGAGACAGAAAGCCCCAACTTATTGGGGTCAAAAGAAACGAAGAGCTGAACAGCCCTCCGGTGCTCACGCGTACGGTCAAGGTAGAAGGACAACGCCCTCCTAGTCCAGGGTATGCAGGACCATCTCAGCCCAGTTGGCATGCGGCCTGGGAAAGAAGGTCGGAAGAACCACCTCCTGATTGAGGTGAAAAGGTGAGACAACCTTAGGAAGAAACTTAGGGTGAGTCCGTAAGACTACCCTATTCCTGTAGAACCTAGTGTAAGGAGGATCAGACACTAGTGCCTGAAGTTCACTCACTCGCCTAGCAGAGGTAAGAGCTACCAGAAACAAGGTTTTCCAGGAGAAAAAACGGAGAGGGCAGGTAGCCATAGGTTCAAAAGACGGAAAAGTAATCCACTGCAAGACCACATTCAGATCCCACTCAGGTGCCGGTGGACGCAAAGGAGGCTTAAGCAGAAGGAGGCCTCTGAGAAAATGAGCCACCAAGGGGTGGTTGGAAAGAGGTCTACCGTCCACCGGTGAGTGGTGCACTGAGAGAGCACTAAGGTGAACTCTGACAGAGTTAGACTTAAGGCCCAGATTGGAGAGGTAAAGCAAATATTGCAATACTACCGCTACCAAGCACGAGAAGGGATTCTCGCTGTGCTGAGCACACCATGCGGAGAATCTACGCCACTTAAGAAAGTAGGATTTCCTGGTGGATTGCCGTCTAGAGGCTAAGACTACCTCTTCCACCTCTCGAGGCAGTAGTAGGGGAGCCAGGACTACCCTTTCAGCAGCCAGGCCATCAGATGAAGGGACTGGAGGTTGGGGTGCAAGAGAGTCTCCTGAGACAGGAGATCGTGTTGAAACCCCAGAGGAAGAGGGGTGTCCACCGCTAGCTGCAGCAGAAGTGGGAACCACGGTTGCCTCGGCCATCTGGGGGCTATCAGGATCAATGAAGCCCCGTCCTTGAGGACTTTGAACAGCATCCGGGACACTAGTGGCGTGGGAGGAAACGCATACAGTAGGCCTGTGGACCACGAGATCAGAAACGTATCCGCTGCTACTCTGAGAGGATGCGGTTGTCTGGAGCAGAATCTCGGGAGTTGCCGGTTCAGAGGACTGGCAAAAAGATCCATGGTGGGGAGGCCCCACCTGAGAAAGACCTGCTGAACCACTAACGGGTTCAACCTCCATTCGTGTGGTTGCAGGATCCTGCTCAGTCTGTCGGCCAGGTAATTTTCTTGACCTGGGAGGTAGACAGCCTTTAGGAGGATTCAGTGAGTGACTGCCCAAGAGCACAGCCGTTCTGCCTCCTGACACAGAAGGAAGGAGCCTGTGTCGCCTTGCTTGTTCACGTAGAAAGCACAGTTACTTACCTGTAACAGGTGATCTCTGGGAACAGCAGGAATTAGTCCTCACATATGGGGTAAGTCGGAACCGACGGAGCCCGCGCGGGAAAGCTCCCCAGCTTTTCAGATGAAAAGCTTTTGGGGCTTCCCACAGCGCATGCACGCTGCCTTCCCGCCTTCCTTACCAGCTCTCTTCAGTTCGAGTTTATAGCTGAGACAATAGAGAGAGGAAAGGAAGGTAGATAGATAGAAGATACAACTCCTAGGGGAGGTGGGTGGGTTGTGAGGACTAATTCCTGCTGTTCCCAGAGATCACCTGTTACAGGTAAGTAACTGTGCTATCTCCAGGAACAAGCAGGAATAAGTCCTCACATATGGGGACTCCCTAGCTAAGATGCCTGGGAGATCCCCCTCCAAGGGTAAACCATCTTCGTATGGATCTCAGGCATCCATTCAGGGAAGGTGGGCAGGAGTTGCTTAAGTATGGAACAGGTGTTTGAGGACAGCCTGACCAAACAAGGCATCCCGGCGGGAGTCCTTGTCCAAACAGTAATGGGCTGTGAAGGTATGAACCGAGGCCCAAGTGGCTGCTCGACAGATCTGATCTATGGATACAGAGTGAAGATGAGCCATAGAAGTAGCCATGGCTCTCACATTGTGAGCTGTGACATGGCCTTCCAGAGAAATGTTCTTACTCTGGTAAGCAAAAGAAATACACTGAGCAATCCAATTGGAAAGTGTACGTTTGGAGACTGGAAGTCCCAAATGAGAAGGATCAAAAGCCACAAAAAGTTGGGAAGACTTTCGATGTGGCTGAGTCCTGTTGAGGTAAAAGGCGAGAGCTCTTTTACAGTCAAGAGTATGAAGGTTCCTCTCTGCACTGGATGCATGAGGAGCCGGGAAAAAAACAGGTAGATATACCTCTTGATTAAGATGAAAAGGCGAGACCACTTTGGGCATAAAGTGGGGATTCGTCCTAAGGACCACCTTATCATGATGAAATCTGGTATAAGGTGGATTAGCCACCAAAGCCTGCAGTTCACTGATGCGGCGAGCCGAAGTGACTGCAATAAGGAAAAGAACCTTCCAGGAAAGAAATTTCAAGGAGGTAGAGTCCAAAGGCTCAAAAGGTGGTTTCATAAGCTGACCTAGAACTAGGTTCAAATCCCATGCTACCGGCGGAGGTCGGATGGGAGGTTTAGTTAGGGTCAGGCCTCTCATGAACCTTGCAACGAGAGGATGAGAGGAGACAGGTTGTCCATTTATAGGTTTTAAGGATGCTGCAATAGCACTTAAATGGACTCGTACTGAATTCGTCTTGAGGCCTGCATTGGAAAGATGCAGGAGATAGTCTAGTAGAGAATTCAAAGGAAGTGCCAGAGGGTCAAGACCCTGTTGAGCACACCAAATGGAAAAACGTTTCCATTTGAAAGCACAGGAACGCCTGGTAGAGGGTTTCCTAGAGGCATGAAGGATATCTTTCACTGGCTGAGAAAGATTAAACTCATGAAAGCTTAAGCCTTCAGTAACCAAGCTCGGAGATGTAGGGACTTGGGGTTTGGGTGCCACAAAGTCCCTTTCTCCTGAGACAGAAGGTCTGGCGCAGCTCCCAGGTCCAGGAAGGAGCCCTGGGAGAGCTGTAGAAGTAGAGGGAACCACACTTGGCGTGGCCAGCGTGGAGCTATAAGGATCATCGACCCGTGATCCCTCTGAAGTTTGAACAGAGTCTTGGGGAATCAAAGGAATGGGTGGAAAAGCATACAGGAATTCCTGACCCCAATGCAGGAGAAAGGCGTCGTTGGCCTGAGCTCCCTGACACGGAGTCCTGGAACAGAACCGGGGAAGTTTGGCATTCCACGGACTTGCAAAGAGGTCTATGTCCGGGGTCCCCCATTCCTGGAAGATTCTGTGTATCTGGTCCATATGCAGGGACCACTCGTGTGGAAGCAGAACTCGACTGAGTCTGTCTGCCCGAGAGTTTTGAACTCCTGGAAGATACACTGCCAGAAGATGAATTTGATGCTCTCTGGCGAAAGCCCATAATCTGAGAGCTTCGTTGCAAAGCGACAGAGAGCCCGTCCCTCCTTGCTTGTTGACATAGAACATGGCCACCTGATTGTCTGTCTGAACTAGGACAGTCAGGTTGGCAAGGAGGGTATGGAAGACTGTGAGGGCAAGGAAGATTGCTCGCAGTTCCAGAAGGTTGATATGAAGGGTGGTCTCTTGGGGAGACCAGGTTCCCTGAGTGGAGAGATGTTGAAGATGAGCTCCCCACCCTGTTTGGGAGGCATCTGTTGTGAGGGTTGCTTGGGGCAACGAAGGTTGGAAGGGGGTCCCCAACAACAGATTTTTGGAGGATGTCCACCACTGGAGAGACCAAAACAGACGTTTTGAGGTGAGTACCTGGTCTGACAGCAGTCCCGATGCTTGAGACCACTGGGTGGCCAATGTCCATTGAGCTGCTCTCATATGGAGACGAGCATAGGGCACCACATGAACCGTGGAGGCCATGTGGCCCAGAAGTTGCAGCATTTCTCTGGCTGACAAGTGACTTCTGGACTGAGCCTGGGAGGCCAAGCTTATTAGCCGTTGGCCTCGGACCAGAGGAAGGTAGGCCCTTGCAGTGGTGGAATCCAGATAAGCCCCTATGAATTCCAGGGACTGAGTAGGGATGAGTTGGGACTTGGGAATGTTTACCACAAGTCCCAGATATTGAAGAATACGCCTTGTGCGGTCCAAGGAAATATGGACTTCTGACTGAGATGGAGCTCGGATGAGCCAGTCGTCCAGATATGGGAACACGAAGATTCCCATGCCTCTTAGAAATGCGGCTACGACTGCCATGCATTTTGTGAATACTCTTGGAGCAGAGGCGAGACCGAAGGGAAGTACTCTGTATTGGAAATGTTTTCCCTGGAACAGAAATCGAAGATATTTTCTGTGGGATGGATGGATGAGTATATGAGTGTACGCATCCTTGAGATCTAGAGAACAAAGCCAATCCTGACTCTGAAGGTATGGAAGGAGAATGCCCAGAGAGAGCATTTTGAATTTCTCCTTGAATAGAAACTTGTTCAATTCTCTCAGATCTAGGATAGGTCTGAAGCCCCCTGTCTTCTTTGTTATGAGAAAATAAGGGGAGTAGAACCCTAACCCCTGTTGAGGAAGAGGAACCTCCTCTATTGCCCC
Source organism: Ichthyophis bannanicus (assembly GCA_033557465.1). Classification (NCBI taxonomy): domain Eukaryota; kingdom Metazoa; phylum Chordata; class Amphibia; order Gymnophiona; family Ichthyophiidae; genus Ichthyophis; species Ichthyophis bannanicus. The sequence goes on along the minus strand of CM066032.1, from coordinate 113,554,859 downwards.
TTGGGCAAGGAGAGAGGAGACTTCCTGACCCAACAGGGTCAGAAGAGATGGGGGAGAACTGAATTGCCTCACCATGGTATGGGGAGGAAGGCTGGAGAAATGAAGTTTGTAGCCCTCTCTGATGATAGAGAGGGTCCATTGCTCTGATGTTATTTGCTCCCATCTGGGAGCAAAGTGAGCTAACCTTCCCGGTATGGTGAGAGGCTCTGGTTGTTCCAGAGCCAGAAATGGTAAGTTCTCTAGGGGCAAGTCAAAACCCCTGAGGGGGTTGAGCCTGCTGGGGTGTAGCAGACACTGCAGACTTTGACTTTACTTGCTTAGATTGCTGACATTTAGTAGCAAAGCGAGGCTGAGAAGATTGTTGGCCAGTATTTGTGGAAAATCTGGCCTTCTTGTAGTACGGCCTTTTAAAAGGTTTCTTTTTGGCAGGAGTAGAAGTAGACTTAGAAAGTCTATCTAGAGTGGCATTTTCTGCGTCTATTTGAGCAGCTTTAATTTGCCAGTCCTCACCAAATAAGTTCTCTCCTGTACAGGGCAGATTCCTTAAGCCATCCATGACCCAGGGTTCTAGGTCAGAAGCCTGGAGCCAAGCAAGACGTCGGGCTGCAATAGCGATTCCCGAAGCCCTGCCAGCAACCTCAAAGGAATCAAAGGCTGCCCTGTTGGAAAACTTGGAGACCTCTGAAAGTTGTGTCACCAGAGTAGTGAAGTCCTCCTTTTTATCCTCAGGGATAAAGGGGGCTAAATGCTGTACCTTTAGGGCAAGTTCTCTGAGAAACATGCCCATATAAAGGCTGTAAGAATTGATCCTGGCTATAAGCATACTAGCCTGAAAGATCTTTCTACCAAAAGAGTCGAGGGTCTTACATTCTCGCCCTGGAGGGGTAGAGGAATGCCTTTTAGGACTCTTTATCTTCTTCATAGCAGACTTCACCACAATGGAGTGGTGAGGCAGCTGAGTCTTTTGAAACCCAGGAGGAGGGAGGGACCCGGTACATGGTGTCCAACCTACGGGAATGAGGAGAAAGGGTTAGAGGAGTCTCCCACAAATCCATCAAGTGTTCTTGAAGGATTTCATGGATAGGCAGAGTAACTGCCTCTTTAGGAGGTTTAGAGTATCCTAAAATATCCAATTTTTTTGATCTGGGTTCCTTTTCAGCAGATGTAGCAATAGAAAGTGCTTTAGCTACATCAACAATGAAATCCTGAAAGGATAAATCCTCTGGAGGAGACATCCTCCTCTTTAGAGAAGAGGGCTCCTCAGGAAGATCAAACTCAGCAGAGTCATCAGAGGAATTGAACTCATCAGAAGAATCTGAGTATTCTCTCTGTGCTTGCAATGCACGATACGCGTACCGATCGATATCGACATCGGGCGTATCGGCATGGGATTGGTATCGGGCAAAAGCCTGAATCCAGCAAGCGGAACCGATCGACGCTTGGAAGTCGATGGTCTCGGTTCCGGTGTGGATACCGGAACCGGGGTCGGTACCGATGGAATCGGTACCGAGGGCGTCGCAGCCTTAATGAAAGCCAAAACGGCCTGCTGCATGGTCTGGACAGTATTGCCCATGGACGCCACTGCTGCCTGGATGTCGGTACCGGTATCGACCGGTACCCCAGAGCAGTCTAACAAGTGATCAGTCGAGGCCGTGCCATCGATGTCAACCTGTAACCCCATAGGTGATGCTTTGGAGGCCGGAGCCTCCCGCCGGGGTTTTTTGGTCTGGGCAGAATCCTCGAACTCAAGATTGAGAGCCTCTCGATCTTTTGAAAGAGATTTGCTTTTAGAGGATTTGCCCACAGAAAGTTTGGTTACCTGAGATCCATCCGGAGAGGAAGACCTGGATGACTGTGATGCTGGATTATCTGAAGCAAACAGCACATGGAACTTGTTGGCCCGGTTCTGCATACCACGTTTAGACATCTGGGAGCAGAATGGGCAGTCCGGTATGGAGTGGTCAGGTCCTAAACATTTAAGACACCATTCATGGGTGTCTGTGAGAGAAATAACAGCATTGCACTTGGTACACTTTTTAAAACCAGGAGCTGGTTTCTCCATGAGGAGAATTTGTGTAGGCCTGAAGGCCTAACAAAAGTTACCAAGCTGTGCTGATAAAATAAAAATAGATTTTTTTTTTTTTTTAAAAGAAAGAGAGAGAGACCGGCAGTACCGGTTTTGGTATGGGGAAGGCAGGTACGCGGTCAAAAGAAACAAATTAAAATAACAATTTCTTCAGCGGTGACAGGAACACGACCTGCTGGCTCCGCAGAAAAAGAGAAACTGACGAGAGCTGGTAAGGAAGGCGGGAAGGCAGCGCGCATGCGCTGTGGGAAGCCCCAAAAGCTTTTCATCTGAAAAGCTGGGGAGCTTTCCCGCGCGGGCTCCGTCGGTTCCGGCTTACCCCATATGTGAGGACTTATTCCTGCTTGTTCCTGGAGATCATGGCAACCTGATTGTCCGTCTGGACCAGTACAGACTGGTGAGAGGCGAGGTGGGAGAAGGCTCTCAGAGCCAGGCGTATCGCCTGTAGCTCCAGGATGTTTATCTGTTGAGCAGCCTCCCAAGGGGTCCAGAGACCCTGAGTACATGCCCCCTGGCAATGTGCTCCCCAACCGAGAAGAGAAGCATCTGTTGTCAGCACTTGAGAATGCGGAGGGGATTGAAAAACCACTCCGAGTACCAGATTTGGAAGATGAAGCCACCATTGCAGAGAGGAGACTAGCAGGTCTGATATCTTTACTGAGTCCGCTAGGCTCCCCGTGGCCTGATGCCACTGAGTGCGGAGACTCCACTGAGCAGGCCGCATGTGCAGGCGGTCATTGGGGGTGACATGAACTGTGGAAGCCATATGGCCGAGTAGTCTCAGGAATTGCCTGGCAGAGACCAGGGAATTGCTGCGAAACTGCCTGGCCAGATCCAGTAGCCTGTGGGCTCTGTCCATAGGCAGAAAAGCCTTTGCTTGAAGAGTGTCCAGTCTGGCCCCTATGAATTCCAAGTTCTGGGACGGGAGCAAAGTGGACTTGGCGAAGTTTATGACAAACCCCAAGTGCTGAAGTAGAGCCACAGTGCGAAGGGTGGCCTGATTGGCCTCCTGGGAAGATTGGCCCCTGATGAGCCAGTCGTCCAGGTACGGAAACACAAAAAGACCCTGAAGCCTCAGGTAGGCCGCCACCACTGCCAGGCATTTGGTGAACACCCTGGGAGAGGAGGACAGGCCAAAGGGTAGTACTCTGTACTGACAGTGGTTTCCCCCCACAACAAATCTGAGATATTGTCTGTGGTCTGGATGAATAAGGATGTGAGTATATGGGTCTGAGGCCTCCTGTTCTTTTTGGTACCAGAAAGTACCTGGAATAAAAGCCGTGACCTCTCAGGTGGTGGGGCACCGGTTCCACAGCCTGATCCTTTAGTAGACTTGCTGACTCATGAAGGAGTAGGTCCTTGTGCAGAGGGAGTCTTGGAGGCTCCCCTGGAAAATAGGAGGGAGGTACCTGGTGAAAATGGAGAAGATAGCCCTTTTGGACTATATGAAGAACCCAGGTATCTGATGTGACGGCTGACCACCTGTGGGCAAAGTGGGCCAGCCGGCCTCCTGTGCTGAGAGAAGCCAGCTGAGGAGGAGAGGCTCTGCTTTCTGAGTCAAAAACCCCCACCCCGCTGAGCAGGGTCCGGTGTAGGTGGCTTGGGGGCCTTCTGCCTACGGGACCCTTGACCCTGCCCCTTGGCCTGCTGACCCTGTTGGGGAGCTGCAGAGGCCTGATAATGAGGGTATTGTTTATAGGCAGACGACTTCCTCGGGTAAAAGGACTTTTTTCCCGAGCCCTTCTTTTTCTGAGAAGGGGCAGAGGTTTTTCTGGACATCCTAGTCCTGGTGAGAGTCTCTGTCTTGAGCTCAGCAGCCTTTTCAGCCATGGGTTTGCCGAAAAGGTTTTCACCCCAGCAGGGGACATCGACCAACATGTCCTGAACCCAAGGCTCGAGGTCGGATGACTGTAGCCAAGCCTGTCGGCGGGCACCGATGCCGGCCCCGGCTACTCGGGCCGAAGCCTCGAAGACATCGTAGGCTGCTCGAGAGATAAACTTCGAGCACTCCCGAATACCAGTGGACAAGGCCTGGAACCTCTGCAAAGGTTCCTCGGAGAGACCAGCAGAGAACCCGGCAATCTCCTTTGCCAGGTCTCGGAGGTACATGCCCATGTAGAGCTGGTATGTCTGGACACGGCAAGCAAGCATAGAGCCTTGGAAGCACTTCTTACCGAGGGCATCCAGGTTCCGGGCCTCCTGGCCGGGAGGCACCGAGGAGTGCATCTTCTGACTTTTCAGTCGATGCATGGCCGATTCCACAACCATGGAGTGGTGCGGTAATTGCGCCTTTTGGAACCCGGGGCTCTTGCGGACTCGATAGATTGAATCGACCCGCTTGCTTAACACCGGTGTCGAGGCCGGGGTCTCCCACATGCGGAAGAGCAGCCACTCCAGCATCGGAGGAACCGGAACAGTAAAGGCATCCTTCGGGGGAGAGTCATACTGGAGGGCCTTGAGCTCCTCGGCTCGAGGCTCCTCCTCGGGATCCGCGGGGAAGGCCGAGGCCTTGGCCATATCCCGCATGAAGTCAGAGAACCGGGTATCCTCCGGTGGGGATCGTCTCCGAGGTTCGGACTCGGGCGAGTCCGATGGGACACACCGAGTCCGATGGGTGTCGGGTGACTCTTCGTCCTCCGTCTCCCAGCCCGACTCCTCGGAGGAGGAATCGAGCGGCTCCGGTCGGGCGGGCACCAATGCCCTCCGCCCCGACGCCGAGGGTACCGGCATTGACGACCTCGGCCCCGAACGGGAGGTCGAGGGAGACCGTGGCCGAGGATCGACTCGAGCCTGCATGAACTCGAGGATCGGCTCGGCCTCCGGGGTCGACTTGGACGTCGAGGTCCCGGTGGTCGGGGCAGATGCACCGGCGATCAATGCCCGCTGCTGTTCCATGAAAGCAGCGAAGCTGCTCTCCAAGGCCGTCAACCTGAGTCCGAGCTCAGGCGACCCAGCAGCCCCCGACTCGGGCCCCGACGTCGGCTCCCTCGGAGGCGAGTCCACGAGGACAACAGCACTTACGTGTCCAGGAGACTCCATCTCGACACGAGGATGTTTGGCAGGCCTCTCCGAAGACCCGGGACGGCTATCGGGGCTATGCGACCTGGCCCTCGAGGAACCAGGAGCGTCCACCGACGACGCCCTCGCGGGTTTCTTCTTCCTGCGATGCTCCCGCGAAGGAGACCCCCGCTCAGAGGAACCTCGACGCTGCTCGGGGCCGGAGTCCCGAGACGTTGAGGCCTCTGACGAGGTCCGGGCCCGGCCGGACGCGGAGTCAGAAAAAGTCCTATCCTTTTGGTGCTGCCGACTCCTCAACGCCTTTGAGGACATTTTGCCACATGGACCACAGATCATCGGGTCATGATCGGGTCCGAGGCAGTGGAGGCTGCAGTCATGAGTGTCGGTAAGAGACATAAGTTTCTTACACCGATCACATTTCTTAAACCCGCTGGTAGCCATCGGGGGAAAAAGGACCCCTGCTAGGTCAAAAGACCGGGCTGCAAGAGAAAAAGAAAAAAGGCGCGAACGCCAGTCACAAAGGACAAAAACCGAAAAAAAGAAAAAAGGACTCGATACCGGCGTATCGGTCCGAGCGGGAAAAGGATCCGGCGTCGAACCGGAGAAAAAAGAGAACAACAGGGAAAATCAACTTTTTCCTCGGGGAAAAACGAACTGCGTCCGTCAGGCTCCACGGAAAAAAGAAGACTGAGCAAGATGGCACCCTTGGGCGGGAAGGGGACCGTGCATGCGCGCTGCAATTCCCAAAGGCTTTCTTTGAAAGCTGGGGAAATGCTCCGCACGAGGGCTCCGTCGGCGCCGACGTCACCCAATGTGAGGACTGACTTCCTGCTTGGTCCTGGAGAACGGATTGTGGGTGAAAACCAGGGTTGGGGAGTAGATCGTTTGACAGGATGAGGGGTGGGAGGTGCAAGAATGTCAAGGGCTGAGGATAGTGTAGCATTGTATGAAGATAATGCCTCGTCAATGGACTTGCAGGATATAATGGAGGAAAGAGATGGAGAAATGGTGGAGGAGAGAGTCAGGGGATCAATATTATGAAGGTTTCTAAATAGGTCGGAGGAGACAGTGCGAGGTTGGGACGGTGGAAGCTGAAGAGTAAATGTTAAGAGGTGATGGTCAGATGAGGGAAGGATTGATTTGTGGAAGTTTGAGGGAGAAGAGTATTAGGTCAAGGCAGTGGCCGTGAAGGTGTGTGGGGGCAGTGGAGCAAAGTTGGAGGTCGAATGAGGAGCTAAGAGCGAGGAACTTTGAGGCATGGGGGTCGGAGGGGTTTTCGATGTGAATGTTGAAATCGCCAAGAATAAGAGTGGGGGAGGAGGGATCTATAAAGGCAGAAAGCCAGGAGTCGAAGTCAGTGAGGAAGGTTGATTTGGATTTGTCGGGTGGACGATAAATAACAGCTACTCGGAGGGGAAGTGGTGTGAAGAGGCGAATGGAGTGGACCGAAGGAGAGGGGAGAGTGTGATTGGGGTGGCAGGAGGGAGAGAGGAGGAGGACAACGCCACCACCGCGACCAGAAGATCGAGGTGTATAGGAGAACTGGTAGCCCCCATAGCAGAGAGAGGCAACGGATGCAGTGTCGTCTGGGGGGGGGGGGGCCAGGTCTCGGTCAAGGCAAGAAGGAGTAGGGCATTAGAGATAAAAAGATCGTGAATAAAAGGTTTGTTTTTTTTTACTGACCGAGCATGCGCTCCACAGGGCGCATGAAAACGGGAGAGTGGAGGGGGAGAGGAGAGGGATATGGATAAGATTGGATAAGTTATGTGTAGATTTCTTATCAGAGTAGCATGGGGGTCTGTTTCTGGGGTAATACCGAGATTTAGAGGGAGCAGGGTGTGGGTGGGTATGTCTGGGTGTGTGTGCTCTCCAAGAGGGAGGGGAAGTGAGGGGTAAATTGATGGTATCAGGTAGGTTATGTGAGGATTTATATATATATCGTATATATATGAAGGTTGTTTAGAGGCAGTTTTATCTAGACAGGAATATTACTCTTCCCTGCATTTTATTTATTTATTTAACAGCTTTTCTATACCGGGCTCTTCAATATCAGTGCGGTTTACAATTAACAAATTCCTGCAAAAACAAAGGAAACAGCCTTGTGCATACATTGAAACAGGGTCAATAACTTGGAGCTGCAACTAGGTGAACTATTTACATATCCAGCCACTCGAGTTGTGGTAGGGTAACTATTTACAGGTTATCTGTTAGACCTAACTGAAAGGTTAGGACTGGGTCTTGACAGTTATTACAGTAGACATTATGGATTATCAGCATATGATTACATCATGGATTATCAGCATATGATTAAAGTGCCAGATGCAATACATGTACACCTAAATTGACTATATTCTTTTAGACTACTCTTTGATTGTGGGGGCGCTGGGAGCAGGTATAGCAATGAGAGCTTGGTCTGATCACTTACTAGTCTGGGTGACATGAAAGCAAGCTCAGCTTAAATCTGAGCAGACATTTTGGAAACTTAAAAGAGTCCATTTTGGATAAGGCTGTGGTTGGGGTGTCTGAGAAGTCTATTTAGGAAATATTTTGAATTTAATAACATGGAAGATACTTAATCCTAGCCTCTGATGGAATACCTTCAAAGCTGTCATATAAGGCACCTTACTTCAGTGTGCCAGTTGGAGGCAAAAGATAAAGGAGGCTGAGGCTTCTTGCTTGGCGAAAGTCATCTGCCAATTAGAGGAGGAGGAGGAGAGGACTTTCAAGAGCTTGGTGGTTCTTCGGGGGAAACTACAGGCTCTTTGGATTGAAGCTACACTATGACCTGGCCCTGACTAAGTAATTGCATTTTGAGGGGGGAAATAAGAGACAGTAGGGCTTTTGGCCTCCCAGCTTCAGCAGCCATGATTTCATAACCACTTAGTAGGGCTGAGAGAAGGAAAATCAGGGGAATTGATAGTGGATGAGGAGGCTCTTGGAGGCGAGTCCATTACGGACTACCACATGCTTTATATCTCTGGAGCAAAGGGTGGAGATGGAGAATAATCTGGTTGGAGTATCCTTGCCTGCTTTAACTGCTATTCAAGTATTATGAGGGAAGCTAAGATTTGAGTAGATGATGCACTTAAGGACAACAGAGATCTAAAGCAATGAACATCATAGCCTCTCAATAAAATTTTATAAGAAGTTTGCAGACTTTTTAGTACTCCCCACTTGGCCACTCTTTTTAATTATATCAGTCATGGAGGTGAACTTGTCATTTCCATGGTGAAGGCTGGAATCACTGTGATCCACAAATCAGGCAAGAACCCCAAATAATGTGCCATCTATAAGCTAATTTCCTTATTCAATCTTGATGTAAAATTACTCACTCACATTTTGGTGGTTTGCTGGAAAGCATAGCTACTCACCTGCAGCAGGTGTTCTCTGTGAATAGTAGGAGTAAGTCCTCACATATGGGCGATGTCATCGACGGAGACCCACATAGAATGCTCACCAGCTTTCAAAGGAAGCTTTTGGGAGGTCAAGAGCGCATGTGCACCTGCCTTCCTGCCCACCACAGCACCATACTCTCCAGTACAATAACATAGCAGGAGCCTTGAGGCAACTCCCTGGGGAGGTGGGAGGGATGTGAGGATTTATTCCTGCTGCTCACCGAGAAAGCATAGCTACTCACCTGTAACAGGTGATCTCCGGGAACAGCAGGAATTTAGTCTTCACATATGGGTATCGTCGGTACCGACGGAGCCTGCGCGGGAACGATCCCCAGCGTCCAATTAGGAAGCTTTTGGGAGCATCCCACAGTGCCTGTGTGCTGCCTTCCCACCTTTCCCAACTGCCTCTCTCCAGTTGAGTTTAAAGCTGAGACAAAGAGAGAGAGAGGGAAAGGGAAAGAGATAGAGAGATACAACTCCTAGGGGAGGTGGGTGGGTTGTGAAGACTAAATTCCTGCTGTTCCCGGAGATCACCTGTTACAGGTGAGTAACTATGCTACCTCCAAGAACAAGCAGGAATGTAGTCTTCACATATGGGGACTCCCTAGCTTTAGATGCCAGGGAGAGACCCCAGAAGTTGTGCATCCCTGTGAAGGGCTCCACTTCCCCCCATGGATCTCTGGCATCCAACCAGGGATGGCGGGTAGGAGTTGATTAGGTATGGAACAGCTGTTGGAGAACAGCCTGACCAAACAAGGCATCCCGGCGGGAGTCCTTGTCCAAGCAGTAATGGGCTGTGAAGGTATGAAATGAGGCCCAAGTGGCTGCTCGACAGATGTCGTTGACAGACACAGAGTGTAGATGAGCCATTGAAGCTGCCATGGCTCTCACATTGTGAGCTGTGACATGGCCCTCCAGAGAAAGGTTCTTACTCTGATAGGCAAAAGAAATACACTGTGCAATCCAGTTGGACAGTGTTCTCTTGGAGACTGGAAGTCCCAAATGAGAAGGATCAAAAGCAAAAAAGAGTTGAGAGGACTTTCTATGTTGCTGTGCTCTTTGCAAGTAAAAGGCTAAAGCTCTTTTACAGTCCAAAGTATGAAGATTCCTTTCTGCATTTGATGCATGAGGTCTTGGAAAGAACACAGGCAGGTAGACTGTTGGATTAAGATGAAAAGGCGAGACCACCTTTGCATAAAGTGTGGATGAGTCCTAAGGACTACCTTGTCATGATGAAACCTTGTATAAGGTGGATCAGCTACTAGTGCCTGCAATTCACTGATGCGGCGTGCTGATGTGATTGCAATGAGAAAGATAACTTTCCAAGAAAGGAATTTCAATGAGGTAGTAGCCAAGGGTTCGAAAGGTAGCTTCATGAGCTGACCAAGAACCAGGTTTAAGTCCCATGCCACCGGTGGTGGCCTAATGGGGGGCTTAGTTAGAAGAAGGCCTCTCATAAATCTTGCTATAAGAGGATGGGAGGAGATAGGCTGTCCATTTAGAGGCTTGAGAGAAGCTGCAATAGCACTCAAATGGACTCTTACTGAGTTAGTTTTAAGTCCTGCACTGGATAAATAAAGGAGATACTCCAGTAATGATTCCAGAGGTATCGCAAGGGGGTTAAGACCCTTCTGCGAACACCATATGGTAAACCTTTTCCACTTGAAAGCATAAGAGCGTCTTGTGGAAGGCTTCCTGGAAGCATAAAGGACATCCTTTACTTGCTGAGGGAGGTTAAGATATTGAAGATCTAGGCCTTCAGCAACCAAGCTCTGAGGTGCAGAGATTGGGGATTGGGATGCCATAACATTCCGTCCTCCTGAGACAGGAGATCTGGAGCAGATCCTAACTCCAGGGAGGGAGTTTGAGAGAGATGTAGAAGCAGAGGGTACCACACTTTCCGTGGCCAATGTGGAGCTATGAGAATCATACGCCCTCTGTCTCTCTGAAGCTTGAATAGGGTTTTGGGAATTAGGGAAATGAGTGGAAAGGCATAAAGGAAGTCTTAACCCCAGTGAAGGAGGAAAGCATCCCTGGCCTGAGAGCCCTGAGCCGGAATTCTGGAACAGAACCGGGGAAGTTTGGCATTCAACGGACTTGCAAAGAGGTCTATGTCGGGGGTTCCCCAAATTTGAAAGATCTTGGCCACCTGGTCTGCATGTAGAGACCATTCGTGTGGAAGCAGAACGCGACTGAGTCTGTCTGCCCAAGAGTTTTGTACTGCCAGGAGATGAATCTGATGCTCTCTGGCGAGGGCCCATAGTCGCAAAGCTTCGTTGCAAAGCGACAGAGAGCCTGTTCTGCCCTGCTTGTTCACACAGAACATCGCTACCTGATTGTCTGTATGAATGAGGACTGTCTTGTAGCTGAGCAGGGTATTGAACACTCGAAGAGCAAGGAAGATTGCTCTGAGCTCTAAGAGATTAATATGCAGATGAGTCTCCTGTGGAGTCCAGGTGCCTTGGGTGGAGAGGTCTTGCAGATGAGCTCCCCAACCCACTGGTGAAGCATCTGTTGTGAGAGTTGCCTGGGGTAAGAGTTGTTGAAAAGGAGACCCCAGGTTCTGAGTGGACTGCCACCATTGGAGGGACAAAATAAGATGACTTGTGTTTGCTATTTTGTCTGACAGGCACCCTGATGCCTGGGTCCATTTGGTGGATAAGGTCCACTGGGCTGCTCTCATATGGAGGCGAGCATAAGGAACCACATGCACTGTGGATGCCATGTGGCCTAGTAGTTGTAGCATTTCTCGGGCAGTGAGATGAGGTTTTAGCACTGCTTGAGAAGCTAACTGCACCATGCGAAGGCAATGGGCCTGGGGGAAATAGGCCCTTGCCTTTTTGGTATCCAGCAAAGCTCCTATGAATTCTAGAGATTGAGTGGGAGTTAGACTGGATTTTGGGATGTTTATGACCAGACCCAAATACTGAAGAATACGCAGAAGTTATGATGCGGCTCGAATGAGCCAGTCATCTAAGTAGGGGAAGACGAATATGCCTAGAGTGCGGAGAAATGCCATGCATTTCGTGAACACTCTTGGAGCTGAGGCCAGGCCAAAAGGAAGCATCCTGTATTGGTAGTGCTTTCCTTGAAACAGGAACCGAAGGAACTTTCTGTGAGTTGGATGGATGAGAACATGAGTGTACGCATCCTTGAGATCTAGAGAACAAAGCCAATCCTGACTCTGAAGGTATGGCAGCAGAGTTCCTAGAGAAATCATCTTGAATTTCTCTTTGAACAGGAATTTGTTCAATTCTCTGAGGTCCCAAATAGGTCTGTATCCGCCTGTTTTCTTTGGGATAAGGAAATAGGGGGAGTAAAACCCTGTACCCTGTTGATGAGTGGGTACTTCTTCTATTGCCCCTTGGGCAAGAAGTATGGTGACCTCTTGATCTAACAGGTTGATGAGAGAGGTCTGAGAATTGAACTGTCTTACCATTGTGTGAGGGGGCATGCACAGGAAGTGCAGTTTGTACCCCTCTCTTATAATGGAGAGTGTCCAATGCTCTGCTGTTATCTGCTCCCACCTGGGGGCAAAGTGACATAATCTTCCTGGAATGGTGGAAGACTCTGGTCCATTGAGGGCCAGGAAGGCTAAGTTCTCTATATGAAAGTCAAAGGCCTTGTGGCGGTTGAGACTGCTGAGATGGTTGAGGCTTAGCAGTCTTTGCTTTCCTTTGTTTAGGTGGTTGCTGACCTTTTCGGGCAGGCTGACCTGCAGAACGTCCCTGCTGGGAATAAGAGGGATAAAACCTCTTCTTTTTTGAGAAGAAAGGCTTTTTAAAAGATTTCTTTCTCGCAGGATCAGCTGTGGCTTTGGATAACCTATCCGAAGTGGAGTTGTCAGCATCTAATTCATTATTGCCAATTTTTTCCAAATAGATTCTCCCCTGTACAAGGAATATTGCCCAGTTTGTCTTGCACCCAGAGCTCCAAATCAGATGCCTGGAGCCAGGCAATTCTACGTGCACCTATGGCAATGGCAGAGGTTCTGCTTATGCACTCAAAACAGTCAAAAGCTGCACGGTTGACAAACTTAGACACATCCTGGGCATGTTTGACCAGTGTGAGAAAATCCTGCCTTCTATCCTCAGGAAGAAGAGAGCTCAAAACCTCTAAATCACCTGTGACTTCTTTAAGGAACATTCCCATATATAAAATATAGGAACTGATCGTGGCAGAAAGCATGAAAGTCTGGAAAGTACGACATCCAAAGGCATCCAAGGTTCTACACTCACGTCCTGGAGGATTAGAGGCATGCCTCTTTGCACTCCTGATCTTTCTCATAGCTGATTCCACTAGAGTGGTGAGGAAGCTGATTTTTCTGGAACCCAGGACAAGGAGGGACTTGATACATAGTATCCAGTCTGCGAGAGTGAGGAGAGGTGGTGAGAGGTGTCTCCCACATTCTCAACATGAGATCATGTAAGATCTCATGGATAGGCAAGGTGGCTGTGTCCTTAGGAGCTTTGGGATATTGTAAAATCTCCAACTCCTTAGCTCTGGGCTCTGTCTCAGGAGCCACAGTAATGGACAATCCACGAGCCACCTCCCTGATGAAATCTTGGAAAGAAGATATCTTCTGGAGGAGACATCCTTCATTTAGGAGAGGAAGGCTCCTCCGGGAGAAGTATCCCGGTACCAGCAGAGCTATCAGAATCCTCGGAGTCCTCCGAGGATTCAAAGTATCGTCTGTCTGGATGCTCTTGAAGAGCCCGATACCCGTACCGACCGAAGTCGGTACCGGGGATAATTGGTACCGGTGTATCGGCACCAGAAGGCATCGCATGACTGGGTGCCGGCAAAGACAATACCGATGTCAATGCTATCGATACCAGTACCGAGACCGGTACCGGCATCGGTGCTGATACCGGTTGAACCGTCTGAAGCAGTTCCGAGGGCGTCGATGCCGCAAGGAGAGACGCCAGACTGCGTTCAATAGCCAGGAACCGCTGGTCTATCGACGCTGCTGATGCCTGGGTGTCGGTACCAGAGACAGCCGGTACCCCAGAGCATGGCACCAGTAGTTCTGCCGAGGTCGAGACCTCAAGAACATCCTGGATCCCCGATAATGCTTTGGAAGTCGAAGCCTCCCGCCGGGGCAATTTTGCCAGTATGGAACCCTCAAGGGCAACGCCAGAGGCATCTCGATGCTTGGAAGGAGATCTACCCTTTGAGGACCGGCTGGACTTATGTTTAGTTACCTGAGATCCATGGGAGGAAGACGAAGCCCTGGAAGACGTCGATGCCACCGAAGCTGCATCGGAGGGAAAAAGGGCACTGAGCTTGGCAGCTCGGTTCTGTCGACCCCTTTTGGACATCATGGCACAAGCCATGCACTCGGAGATGGGGTGGTCAGGACCTAAACATTTAAGACACCACTCATGGGTGTCGGTGACGGAGATGGTACCGCCACACTTGGTGCATTTTTTAAAACCCGAGGCGGGTTTCTCCATAGTGGAGGAAATTTTGGGCCGAAGGCCCAAAATGGCGCATTCACCTGGAAAAGTTTGGAAAAAAAGTATTTATTTATTTTTTTAAAGAAAGAAAGAAAGAAGAACCGGCGGTACCGGTATAGCGTCGAGGAAGGCAGACGCGACCACAAAAAAGAAGAATAAGGAAAATAATTTTCTGCGGTGACAGGAACACGACCTGCTGGCTCCACGGAAAACAAAGAAGTGGAGAGAGGCAGTTGGGAAAGGCGGGAAGGCAGCATGCAGGCGCTGTGGGATGCTCCCAAAAGCTTCCTAATTGGACGCTGGGGAGCGTTCCCGCGCAGGCTCCGTCGGTACCGATGATAACCATATGTGAAGACTACATTCCTGCTTGTTCCTGGAGATTACTAGCTACAGGAGTGTATCTACACGTTCTCTGTGAACAAGTAGGAAATAAGTCCTCACATATGGAACTCCCAAGCTACAGGCTACCAGAATCCAAGGAGAGAGCAGCCCAACTGGGCAACAAGAACTGGAAAAGTCAGGAAGACCAGAGAGTCAGTCCCACCAAGGGACTCATCTGATTCAGTATCCTCAGCAGACATTGACTTGAGGGGATTTTGAATAGGTAGCCTGGATGGACAGAAAGACCGGTTGGCAGGACCCAAAGAGATGCTAGAGTATGGCCTTGCCAAAATTGCTGTCCCATCGAGCAGACACAGAACGGAAGTTGGCCACCAATGTAGCCATCACACGGACATTATGAGCCATGACATGACCCTCAAGGCTCAACCCAGACAGAGAATACACATAAGTGATGCAGTTTGCTAGTCATAGGGATAACGTACGTTTTGAGATAGCGATGCTCAGCCTATTGGAATAGAAAGAGATGAACAGTTGGGTGGACTGATTGTGCACCTTCGTGCGCTCCAGATAGAAGGCCAACACACGCTTACAGTCTAGCATGTGCAAGGCTGCCTCACCGTGGTTCGCATGCGGCTGGGGAAAGAATGTTGGAAGGACAATGGACTTGTTGAGGTGGAACGTGGAGACTACCTTCGGCAGAAAGCAGTGGTGTGTGCGGAACACCACCCGATTCTGGTGAAACCTGGTATATGGAGGGTGAGTGACCAGAGCTTGGAGCTCATTGACACATCAAACCATAAGAACATAAGATATGCCATACTGGGTCAGACCAAGGTCCATCAAGCCCAGTATCCTGTTTCCAACAGTGGCCAATCTAGGTCATATGTACCTAGCAGTTTCCCCAAAAGACACAGGTTCCATAATGCTTGTACTGGGTCAAGCATTGATATCCTGGGTCCCTTCTTAATAATGGTTTATGGACCTTTCCTCCAGGAACTTGTCCAAACCTTTTTTAAACCCAGCTACACTAACAGCCTTTACTACATCCTCCAGTAACAAATTCCAGAGTTTGATTACACATTGAGTGAAAAAATATTTTCTTTTAATAGTCTTAAATAGTTTACCCTGTAGCTTCATTGCATGTCCCCTAGTCTTTCTATATTCTGATAACGTAAACAATCGATCTACGTTTACCCGTTCCACTCCGTTCATTAATTTATAGACTTCTATCATATCTCCCCTCAGCCGTCTCTTTTCCATGTTAAAGAGCCCTAACCTTTTTAGCCTTTTAGCCAATGTGATGACCACCAAGACGAGGAACTTCTAGGTCAAGAATTTCAACGGGCACAAATCCAAGGGCTCAAAGGGAGCCCGCATCAGCTGGCCGAGGACCACACTGAGGTTCCAAGTGACCGTAAAGGGCTTGAGCAGAGCTTTCGAGATGAACCGGGTCAAAATGGGCTTCCCTCCATAGCCATGATGGTATGCTCCGATCACAATGAGGTGAACTTGCACAGAATTAGACTTCAGCCTGGAGTTGGAAAGATGCAAGAGGTACTCCAGCAGTCAGTCCACCAAGCAGGAGAAAGGGTCCAGTGTCCTATCCACGTACCAGATGGTAAACCACCACTTGAGTGCATAGGCATTGCGCATCGAGTCCTTGAGGGATGCCAGCAGGATGTTAGTAATGTCCTTGGTGAGATTAAGCTCCATGAGGACTACCCTCTCAGCATCCATACCGTGAACACCAGAGAGCGGACAATATCTGGCAAGCTGTGGAAACCGTTTACAAGGTATGTGC
Source organism: Ichthyophis bannanicus (assembly GCA_033557465.1). Taxonomy (NCBI): domain Eukaryota; kingdom Metazoa; phylum Chordata; class Amphibia; order Gymnophiona; family Ichthyophiidae; genus Ichthyophis; species Ichthyophis bannanicus. The sequence continues at coordinate 113,538,758 of CM066032.1, read as the reverse complement.
CGGCTTTACTCAATCAACCTCTTAATATGGCTAGGACTGATAATTTTGAATTGAAGTTGTCCGACCAGCAAGAACTGATTGGGGTTCAGCCTTCAGTTAAACAACTTGGAAAAATTCAGGGCAGCAGGGCTCAAGATAGGATGTTTTTTCAATTGAAAACTTGGAAAATAAGAAAAGGTGCTTAAATCTATGCATTTTGAATATTCCTCAAGCTGCTCTGATGACCCCCCTTCCCCAGAGAGCTTTTTTCCAAGTTCCTTTTTTTTTATTATGCATTTACTTGTATACATATACAAGAAAAAAGAAAGGAACCGCATCTTACAGTACAATCAAGAGAACAGGAAACTCATCCAAAAAGAAAAAACACCCACTAGAAATTAAGCCTGCTAGGATGCTAAAGTCCACATCAAGGAGAACATCAGAGGCCTGAGTTATCCCGGAAAGTAAACCAAAACCCCTTTTAACTATCCCAACTCACTACCTAACACTTATCTAGAAGAAAAGTCTCTAAATGAGATACTTCTGTAAACACATATTTCAAACCAGAATACAATATAACACAGTTACAAGGAAACTTCAAAAAGAAAGTCCCTCCAATGGCCAGAACTTTAGATTTTAATTGCAAAAAAGCTTTCCTGCGAAGCTGAGTAGATAAAGCCACATCAGGAAAAATATTTAAAGGATATCCAGAAAAATGCAGCGCCTTCTTAGGAAAATTCAATTTCAATATGGCTGACTTATTGGCTTCTGTCCTAAAAGTGACTACAAGAGTTGCCCTTTTGTGGACCTTCTCCAGAGATGACTCTAAAACCTGAGTCAGCTCCAGATCATCTATATTTTGTTCCTCTGTCTCACCCTCCAAAGAGAGCTGAAAAGAAGTCCGAGGGACATAATATAAAGAAACTATCACAGATTCTTCAAAAGCAGAAAAATTCAAGATATCTCTCATATACTTCTTCAAAAGCTCAAGGGGGAGAGCAGGCGGACAATAGGAAAATTTAAAAATCTCAAATTTTCTAGCTCTAGCTGGCCCCTTGGGAGCCCCTTGGAGCACTGAGGGAACCAAGCGGTTTTGGCCTCCCTATTTGGTTAGTATGGGGAAGCATAAAGCAAAAGTTAAATCAATGGATTCTGTAGCTGTTCAGGGACCGATGGATAAGCATGTCGTGAGTACTGCTACAGGTATACCTTCTGCTTTGTTGTTTGAGGAAGGTCTTTCATCCTCGGAAGCCTCTATTTGTTTGGGGTTGCGTAACCCTCCCCTTCAACCCACTGCCAAGACTGTTCAGAATGTAAATAAATCTGGTTGTTTGGTGACTGAGTTTCCTGCCGTATCTTTTTCTGCTTCTACTCCTCTCCAACAGGATTCGGATGGATTTTGTTTGTCTCTCCTGACTCCGGTCTCCATGCCTGCTTTGGTGGCATTGACCTCTGGGGGGATTAGGGGGCGGATATAAAATAGTTACTCACCTGTAACAGGTGTTCTCCAGGAGCAGCAGGAATCAGTCCTCACATATGGGTGACGTCGGCGCCAACAGAGCCCCCATGTGGAGCATTTCCCCAGCTTTCAAAGAAAGCCTTTGGGAAATCAGTGTGCCTGCGTGGTCCCCTTCCCGCCCAAGGGTGCCATCTTGCTCAGTCTGATGACATAGCTAAAAGACAGCAAAAAACAAAATAAGTATATGACTGCAACTCCAGGGGAGGAGGGAGGGTCGTGAGGACTGATTCCTGCTGCTCCTGGAGAACACCTGTTACAGGTGAGTAACCATGCTCTTTCTCCAGGACCAAGCAGGAAGTCAGTCCTCACATATGGGACTCCCCAGCTCTAGGCTACCGGGAACCTAAAGCTGAAAAAATAGCTCCCTCTGTAGAGCCTCAGCATCTGTGAGAAGAATATCCTCTGAGAACGCCCCCGTACGGTAGCCCAACACAAGGGCTGGAGGGTAGGAGTTGCCTAAACCTCAAAGAGATTACGGAGTACAACCTGTCCGAAAGCACTGTCCCTTTGGGACTCTCTCTCGAGGCAGTAGTGGGCTACAAAAGTCAGGCTTGAAGACCAAGTAGCGGCCCGGCAGATGTCTGGCAACGGAACAGAGCGGAGATGAGCTACTGACGTGGCTTTCGCCCTGACACGGTGGGCCGTGACTCGACCCTGCAAGGAGAGGCCGGCTGCCCTGTACGCCCAGGCGATACAATCTGCCACCCAAGTGGACAACGTATGCTTGGAGACAGGTAAACCCCAGTTTATTAGGGTCAAAGGATACGAAGAGCTGAGTAGCCCTTCGATGCCCCTTTGTACGTTTTATGTAAAAGGACAACGCCCTCTTACAGTCCAGAGTATGCAAAATTGTCTCAGCCCGGCTGGTATGTAGCCTGGGAAAGAATGTCGGGAGAATCACCTCCTGATTGAGGTGGAAAGAGGAGACAACTTTGGGAAGAAACTTCGGATGAGTCCGAAGGACCACCCTGTTCCTATAGAACCTTGTGTACGGTCTATCAGAGACCAGTGCTTGTAGTTCACTCACACGTCTGGCCGAGGTAAGAGCCACCAGGAAGAGCGTCTTCCAAGAAAGGAAGCGTAAATGACAAGTAGCCATCGGCTCAAACGTTGGACGAGTAAGTTGTTGCAAGACCACATTCAAGTCCCACTCAGTGGCAGGGGGACGAATCGGAGGCTTGATCAAGAGCAGGCCTCTGAGGAAGCGGGACACCAAGGGGTGAGCCGACAGCGCTTGTCCCTCCACCGGCGAGTGGTGTGCCGAAAGAGCACTGAGGTGGACCCGAACAGAGTTGGACTTAAGGCCTAGGTCTGATAGGTGAAGCAGGTATTGTAGCACTACTGGCACCAGGCAGGAGAAAGGATCTTCATTGTGCTGAGCACACCACACTGAGAACCTGTGCCACTTGAGTGCCTAGGACATTCTGGTGGATTGCCTCCTTGAGACCAAGACCACCTCCTCAACTTCCCTAGGGAGAAGTAAGGGAGCCAACACTATCCTTTTCAGCAGCCAGGTCAACAGATTGAGGGATCTGAGATTGGGATGCAGAAGGGAACCCTGATCCTGAGAAAGGAGATCGGGTTGCCACCCCAGAGGGCATGGAGTTTCCACTGCCAACTGCAGAAGAAGTGGAAACCACGGTTGCCTCGGCTATCTGGGGGCCACCAGAATCACCAAGGCCTTGTCTCGTAGAATCTTGAACAGAGTTCGGGCCACCAGGGGCGTGGGAGGAAACACATACAGGAGGCCCGTGGACCAAGAGATCAGAAATGCATCTGCTGCCACTCTCAGGGGATGCGGGTGTCTGGAGCAAACCCTGGGCAGCTGACGGTTCAGAGGACTTGCAAAGAGATCGATGGATGGAAGTCCCCAGTGCAGGAAGATCTGCTGAACCACCAGTGGATTCAACTGCCATTCGTGAGGCTGGAGAATCCTGCTTAGCTTGTCTGCCAAAAGGTTCTCCTGACCCGGTAGATAAACTGCTTTGAGAAACATGCTGTGCTGGACTGCAAAGGAGCAAAGGGCCTGCGCCTCCTGACATAGGAGTCTGGACCCTGTGCCCCCTTGCTTGTTTACATAGAACATTGCTATCTGATTGTCTGTCTGAACTAAGACAGACTGGTGAGAGAGGGCCTGAGAAAAAGTCTGTAGAGCCAAGCGGATTGCTCGCAGCTCCAAAAGATTGATTTGCTGTGTGGCCTCCCGAGGAGACCAGAGGCCTTGAGTGCACGTGCCCTGGCAATGTGCACCCCAGCCCTTCAAGGAAGCATCGGTCGTCAGCACCCTTGTGTGTGCTGGGGCCTGAAAAGGTACCCCCCTGAGAAGGTTCGGGAGATGTAGCCACCACTGTAAGGAGTCCAAAAGTGGTTTGGATACCTTTACTCTGTCTCGGAGGACACCTGTGGCCTGCGCCCATTGAGCACTGAGGCACCACTGAGCAGCCCGCATGTGCAGACAGGCATTCGGAGTCACATGTACTGTGGATGCCATGTGGCCCAGGAGCCGCAGGAATTGCTTGGCGGAAACCTGAGAATTGCTTTGGAACTGGTTGGCCAAGTCCATCAATCTGTGGGCCCTGTCCTCGGGCAAGTAAGCCCTTAACTGCAGAGTGTCTAGTCTTGCCCCTATAAACTCCAGGTTTTATGAGGGGAGCAAAGTGGACTTTGCGTAGTTTATGACAAAGCCCAGATGCTGGAGAAGAGAGACAGTGCGAAGAGTGGCTTGTCTGGTCTCCTGGAGAGACTGACCTCTGATGAGCCAGTCGTCCAGGTATAGGAAGACAAAAATTCCCTGATTTCTGAGATAGGCCGCTACCACCACCAGGCATTTGGTGAAAACCCTGGGGGCAGAAGTTAGGCCAAAGGGAAGTACTCTGCACTGGAAATGGTTTCCTCCCACCACAAATCTGAGATATTGTTTGTGGTCTGGATGAATGAGGATGTGCGTGTAAGCATCCTTCAGGTCTAAGGAGCATAGCCAGTCTCTCTGCTGGAGGTAGGGCATCAGTATTCCAAGGGTAAGCATCTTGAACTTTTCCCTCTCCAGAAACTTGTTTAAGTTTCGCAAGTCTAGAATAGGCTGGGGGCCTCCTGTCCTTTTTGGTACCAGAAATTACCTGGAGTAGAAGCCTTGTTCTTTCAGGTGGTGAGGCACCGGTTCCACCGCCTGATCCTTTAGAAGATTTGCCAACTCCTGCAGGAGGAGGTTTCTGTGCAGAGGGAGTCTTGGAGGCTCCCCTGGAAAGTAGGAGGGGGTATCTGGTGGAAGTGGAGCATGTAGCCCTGTTGGACTGTGCTGAGGACCCAGGTATCCCCTGTGATGGCTGGCCACCTGTAGGCATACAGGGTCAGCCGACCTCCTGTGCTGAGTGGAGCAAGCTGTGGAGAAGAGGCTATGCTGTGGGAGTCAAAACCCCGCCTCCTGCTGTGCAGGAGCCGGAGCTGGCGGCTTGGGGGTTTTCTGCCTACGGGGCCCATGCCCCTGCCCCTTGGCCTGCTGGCCCTGTTGGGGAGCTGGAGAGGCCTGATAGTGAGGGTAGGATTTGTAGGCAGCACCCTTCCTCGGGAAAAAGGGCTTTTTCCCTGAGCCCTTCTTTTTCTGAGAAGGGGCAGAAGTTTTCCTGGACAGCCTTGTCCTGGTGAGAGTCTCAGTCTCGAGTTCCGCAGCCTTTTCAGCCATGGGCTTACCGAAAAGGTTTTCACCTCGGCAGGGGACATTGTCCTGCACCCATCGCTCCAGGTCCGATGACTGTAGCCAGGCCTGACGGCGTGCACCAATGCCTGCCGCGGCTACCCAGGCCGAAGCCTTGAAGCCATCATAGGCTGCTCGAGAGATAAACTTCAAGCACTCTCGGATCCCTGTTGACAAAGCCTTGAACCTCTGCAAATGTTCCTCAGAGAGGCCAGCTGAGAACCCGGCAATCTCCTTTACCAGGTCTCTTAAGTACATGCCCATGTATAGCTGGTAGGTCTGGACACGGCAAGACAGCATAGAACCCTGGAAGCACTTTCTACCGAGGACATCCAGGTTCCGGGCCTCCCGGCCGGGTGGCACCAAGGAGTGCATCTTCTGACTCTTCAGACGGTGCATGGCCGATTCCACAACCATGGAGTGGTGCAGTAGCTGCGCCTTTTGGAACCCAGGGCTCTTATGGACTCGATAAATGGAATTGACCCATTTGCTAAGAACCGGCGTTGAGGCCGGAGCCTCCCACATACGGAAGAGCAGCTGTTCCAGCATCGGAGGAACCGGTACAGTAAAGGCTTCCTTCAGAGGAAAATCATACTGGAGGGCATCAAGCTCCTCGGCTCAAGGCTCCTCCTTGGCGTCCACAGGGAAGGCCAGGGCCTTGGCCATGTCCCTCATGGTCCGAGAACCGGGTATCCTCAGGGGGGGGGGGAGACAGTCTCCGAGGCTCGGACTCCAGTGAGTCCGAAGGGACGCACCAGGTCCGGAAGGTGTCCAGGGACTCCTCATCCTCCATCTCCCACTCCGACTCCTCCGAGGAGGAGTTGAGCGGCTCTGGCCGTGTGGGCCTCGGTGCCACCCGCCCCGCCCCTTCGATCTCGGCCCCGCATGGGAGGTCGAGGGGGACCATGACCGAGGATCGACTCGAGACTTCATCGACTCGAGGATCGGCTCGGTCTCCGGAGTCGACTTAGACGTTGAGGTCCCGGTGGTCAGGGCAGATGCACCGGTCAGACTGGCGATCAGCACCCACTGCTGTTCCATAAAAGCAGCCAAGCTGCTCGCCAAGGCCATCAACCTGAGTCCAAGCTCAAGAGATTCAGCAACCCCCGACTCGGGCCCCGACGGCATCAGGCCCAACGTCGGCTCCCCCGGAGGAGAGTCCACGAGGACAACTGCACTTATGTGACTCGGGGACTCCGGCTCCACATGAGGTAGCTTGGAAGGCCTCTCCTAAGCGACCTGGCCCTCGAGGAACCAGGAGCCTCCACCGACGCCACCCTCACGAGCTTTTTCTTCCTTCGGTGCTCCCGCGAGGGAGACTCCCTTTCATAGGACCCCCGACGGCGCTCGGGGTCGGACTCCCGAGATGTCGAGGCCTCTGACGAAGTACGGGCCCGGCCAAACGCAGAATCAGAGAATATTCTCTCACGGTGATGCTGACGGCTCCGAAGCGCCTTCGACGACATTTTGCCGCACGGGCCACAGGCCAGCGGGTCATGGTCGGGCCCGAGGCATCGGAGGCAGCAGTCATGTGTGTCGGTGAAAGACATAAGTATCTTGCACCAATCACACTTTTTAAACCCGCTGGCAGCCATCGGGGGAAAAAGGGCCCCTGCAAGGTCAAAAGACTGGGCTGCCACTGAAAACACAAAAAGAGCACGAACGCTAGTCAAGAAGGACAAAAACCGAAAATCACCAGTCCGGACTCGATACCGGTGTACCGAGCCCAGGCGGGAAGGGGAACTGGCGTCGAACTGGATAAAACAGCACGAAAATCGCCGAAAAAACCCCAACTTTTCCCAGGTGACACAAACTCACGTCCATCAGGCTCCGCGGAAAAAGAAAGACTGAGCAAGATGGCACCCTTGGGCGGGAAGGGGACCGCGCAGGCGCGCTGCATTCATAAAGGCTTTCTTTGAAAGCTGGTGAAATGCTCCGCACGGGGGCTCTGCCGGCGCCAACGTCACCTATATGTGAGGACTGACTTCCTGCTTGGTCCTGGAGAATTCCTTAAAAGATGTTTGGTTAATTGTATCCCAGATGGAAGTAGTTTTGAAGGGAACATTAACTCAATTGTGTACCTTCTCACAGGGGGCTACACAAGTGTTACATCAAGATGAGCCTCAGCTCTCCAGTTTGGAAGGTAAAGCAATTAAACTAGAGAGCACAGTGGTGGGTGTTCAGTCAGTATGTAATACTTTTGTTAAAGATAGTTTATTATTGTATAATAAGATTGAATATTTTTCCAAATTTCTTAAGGAAATTTTCAACTACTCTGAGTCTGGGTTATCTCCTCTTCATTAAATCTGTTACCTCCCTCTCAACTCTTCAAAAGATAGACAACAAAAAGTGGAAACTTCCCTGGTTGAAATCTCATCAGACTGTTCGGACTAGGATAATTTGATTGATATATTAGAGAATTCACCGGAAGAGGTGGAAAATTCAATCAATATTGGTGGTATCTTTTGTTTTCCTTCAGAATAAAGAGGCTCTGCTGCATCTGTATTTTGAAAAGTTGGATGTGATTATTCTGGGAAGATACAGATATTCCTGGATATTTGGAAATAGAAGCAAAAAAGGAAGAAAAAAAATTTGAGTCTTCACCCTGAAGTGTTGGCTTTGGAAGCAAAGTTTTAATAAGGCGCTCATGTAAATGTGCCCTTTTGTACCAGAATAAAACTTACTTTTGAAAGAGGACCTGTATGTACAGTGCTGTGTATACACTGAGGCACTGTAATAGTGATAGCACTATACTACTTGAGAGAGGCCCTCTGATAGGGTTAACAATACACAGATTCAGCAGCTTAGACATTTCAGAAATTATTGATAAAGAAATATCCTTGAAGGTCTCTCTCAGAGTTTCAGAAGTTGCAAAAGGACAGCTAGTCTACAAAAAAGGGAAACATTGCTTGGTGAGGAGTCAGAAATGCTTGCTTTTAGAACTATTTCTTAGAAGTTAAGTCTAGAAATAGACGCGTGTCTATGTGTCCAGATGACCTATAATAACAAGACCTAATCTATGACATGTAGATGCAAACTATGAATATGAATTAGCAAAATGTAACGCAATACTTGACGTAGAAAGATAAGGTGAAAATTATACTATGCAATAGTTTTTGATCCAATAAAAGACTGCTGAGGCATTGCTGACCTTCCCGGATCTTTGTCTATGGGGAACTCAATTTCCTCCTGAAGCTTTAGTTAGTGTTTGGACACAGTTGTGTGTGTGAATTGTTTTTTTATTATTGCTCTCTCTCCATTGCTTTGAGTGAAGGGATCGAAGCTCAAGGACCAAGGATTTATTACCTGGTGAGGGGTAGGGACTGTCTTTCACATGTCTGTGCAGCGCTGCGTACGTCTTGTAGTGCTATACAAATGCTCAGTAGTAGTAGTAGTAGTAGGGTGGAGCAAGCTCAAACAACCTTTTTTTTTTTTTTTTAACCTTCTCAACGTCATTTCTTCTTGGATGTTAAGCAGTTGAAGGGCTAACCAGAAGAGTGTTTAATGGACCTTGGTTATTTTTGGACACGGTAACTACCTTCTTTTCTTTTTTTTTCCTTTTTCGCCATCTTCCTATTCTTTTGACTCTTGGCTCTCTCTCCCTCATATTTGTGATCTATTTATACTATGATATAGTTTTTTGTAAACCTTGGTAATTCTTTTTCCTTTTGATCAGTTTTCTTTTATGACTGGGTATTGTTTTTCTTGAACCAAAAGTTTATTCTATGATGTATAATTGAAATTGTAATAGAAAAATTAAATGCTGCGATAACTGCAAGGCATTTTGTGAATACGCAAGGAGCAGACACAAGATCAAAGAGCAGTACATGGTACTGGACATAATGTTTCCCTGCAACAAATCACAGATACTTCCTGTGATGATGATTTATCTGTAAGTAGGTATAGGCATCCTTTAGGTCTAGAGAGCATTGTCAATCCCCTTTTTGTAGAAAAAGGAGAAAGGTAAGGTGCCTAGGAAAGCATTCTGAACTCTTCTCGAAGCAGAAATTTATTCAGATTTCATAGGTCTACGATGGAAAGGAACTGCCCCCCTTGTTTTCTTGACACAAGGAAACACCTCGTGGGATGGGTTTGACTGTATTTGTGGCCTGAAGTGTGGAGAAATCCTGGAAATTATTTTTTGATGCTGAAAGGTAAGAAAATGGACTTTCAGTGGGCAATTTGGAGGTAGTTCAAAAAGGTGTATTATGTACCCCTCCCCAGATTATTTTTAGGACCCAAGTGTTGGAGGTTACAAGGGGTCACCAATCTACAAAGAATGTTAGCCTTCCTTCCAGGAGCAGTACTGGTGACTATGTTTTGAGCCAGTCAAAATTCCACTCCCAGTTTTGGCTGGGATACCAGCTGGAGCTTCTCAACCTTTGGCTGTCTTGGACAGGAGCAAAAAGATTGGCTTGCAGGAAATGGGAGAAAGGGGGATACTTATATCTGTGAAAGTAATAGGATCTCCACTGCACCTTGCTGTGGAACCTCCTAGATGAGGAAGCTAGATCGGAAGTGGACCTGGAGAGGGTTTTCAAGATGTCAATACTGCTTGTTCATGGTCACAACCCCCAGCCTATTTGGGCCAAACAAAACAAAAAGCTGAGCAGACTTTCCATGGGCTTTTGTCTGCCAAGTAGAAGGCTAAGGCTCTTTTACAGTCCAACATGGGCAGTGCACTTTCCCCCTTGTGAGCATGGGATCTTAGGAAAAAGGTTGGCAGGACAATTAAGGTGAAAGTCTAACATCACCTTCAGAAGGAATTGAGAATATATCCCAAAACCACCCCACTGCTGAAAATCTTCATTTATCCCACAGAGGTATTTAAACATCTCTATCATATCTCCTCTATCTCGCCTTTCCTCTAATGTAAACATATCAAGATCTTTACATCTGTCCTCATATGTTATAACGAAGACCACTAAACACTGTAGTAGCTACCCTCTGCATCAACTCCATCCTGTTTATATCTTTTTGAAGGTGTGGTCTCCAGAATTGCACACAAGACTCCAAATGAGGCGGCACCAGAGACTTGTACAGAGGCACTATCATCATATCATCATCTTTTTTCTGCTGGCCATTTTTCTCCCTATGCACCCAAGCAACCTTCCGGCTTACGCCGTCGCCTTTTCTACCTGATTAGCCACTTTAAAATCATCAGAAATAATCACACCCAGGTCCCGCTCTGACTTTCGTGAACAGAAGTACTTTGCCCCCTACACTGTACCACTCCCTTGGAGTTTTGCAACACAAGTGCATGACATTGTGTTTTTTTACCATTAAATCTCAGCTGCCAAATTCTTGACCACTGCTTCAAGCTTAGCTAGATCCCTCATGTTATCTATTCCTTTCTGGGTGTCTACTCTACTGCAGATTTCTGGTATCATCCACATACAGACAAACCTTACCTGACAGCCCTTCCTCAATATCACTAACAATGATGTTGAAAAGAAATGGACCAAGGACAGATCCCTGTGGCACACCACTGATAACTTCCTTATAAAATCAACAACTAAAGGCCATAATAAAGAGATACTCAACACTGTTTAAATTTCACTGCTAAATGACTGCACTGAATGGAATACTATTATTTAACGTTCTGTATCAGTATACATAAAGTTTCAATTGTCTGTTCCACTGATGACATTGCGCTGAAGATGCGATTTGCACGTCAGAGTCTAGGAAGGATTTAATAGCTTTTTTTGCTGAAAAGTTTGATCACTGCCCTTCATCTTGTTGTGGATTGTTACCTTAAGCACCAGTTTATTTCAATGCCGCCAAACCGGACGCAGATATTTGAAACCTGCGGGCAGGTTAAGTGCAATTGGTGACTGAGAATGCGGCACCAAAAAGGTGAAATTAGACTTACCTTCTAATTGTAGTTCCTGGAGGAACTCCAGTCTAGTCCTGAGATCTCTGGGTCGTGCTCCTCCTCCAGCAGCTTTGGAGAATGAGAAATGTCATCCTTTTGATGACCCTGATATATATATAGAGGGACCACCTCCTCACTCCAGTAACCTATTGACAAAGCAAACTCACCGGAGCAACAATTAAGTAACAACCAGTATTCAAACAAGTACATAAGATATGCCATACTGGGTCAGACCAAGGTCCATCAAGCCCAGTATTCTGTTTCCAACAGTGGCCAATCTAGGTCATATGTACCTAGCAGTTTCCCCAAGGGACACAGGTTCCACAATGCTTGTATTGGTTCAAGCATTGATATCCTGGGTCCCTTCTTAATAATGGTTTATGTACCTTTCCTCCAGGAACTTGTCCAAACCTTTTTTAAACCCAGCTACATTAACAGCTTTTACTACATCCTCTGGTAACAAATTCCAGAGTTTGATTACACGTTGAGTGAAAAAATATTTTCTTTTATTAGTCTTAAATAGTTTACCCTGTAGCTTCATTGCATGTCCCCTAGTCTTTCTATATTCTGATAAGGTAAACAATCGATCTATGTTTACCCGTTCCACTCCGTTCATTAATTTATAGACTTCTATCATATCTCCCCTCAGCCGTCTCTTTTCCAGGTTAAAGAGCCCTAACCTTTCTAGCCTTTCTTCATAGGAGTATCCTTCCATCCCCTTTACCATTTTGGTGGCTTTTCTCTGAACCTTTTCTAAAATCGCTATATCCTTTTTAAGATACGGCGACCAGAATTGCACACAATATTCAAGGTGCGGTCTCACCATGGAACAATATAAAGGCATTATAATATCTTTTGTTTTATTTTCCATTCCTTTCCTGATCATACCTAGCATTCTATTTCCTCTCTTGGCCGCTGCTGCACACTGGGCCGAGGGTTTTAACATGGTATCCACAATGACGCCTAAATCTTTTTCCTGGGTGGTGGTTCCTAATGTGGAACCTTGCATTGTGTAACCATAGTTTGGGTGGTTCTTCCCTAGGTGCATAACCTTGCACTTGTCCACATTAAATTTCATCTGCCATTTTGATGCCCAGTCTACCAATTTATCAAGATCCTCTTGCAATTTTCCACAATCCTCTTGGGTTTTAACAACTTTAAATATTTTTGTCTCATCTGCAAATTTGATAACCTCACTCGTTATTCCACTTTCCAGGTCATTTATGAATATGTCAAAAAGCAGCGGACCCAGCACAGATCCCTGGGGTACACCACTATTCACCTTTCTCCATTGGGAAAATTGGCCATTTAGCCCTACCCTCTGCTTTCTATCTTTTAACCAGTTCCTGATCCACAATAGTACACTGCCTCCTATCCCATGACTCTTTAGTTTTGCCAAACGTCTCTGATGAGGGACCTTGTCAAAGACTTTCTGAAAGTCCAGATACACAATATCAACCGACTCACCTTTGTCCACCTGATTATTCACTCCTTCAAAAAAACATAACAGATTAGTAAGACAAGATCTTCCTTGTCTAAAGCCATGTTGGCTGTCTCCCATTAGGTCATGACTATCTACATGCTGAGTAATTTTATTCTTTATGATGGTTTCTACCATTTTTCCGGGTACTGATGTCAGGCTCACTGGTCTGTAGTTTCCCGGATCACCCCTGGAACCTTTTTTAAAAATTGGTGTTACATTGGCGATCCTCCAATCTTCAGGTATTAGAGATGATTTTAATGATAGTTCACAGATTACTAATAGTAGGTCTGCAATCTCATATTTCAGTTCTTTCAACACCCTTGAATGTATACCATCCGGCCCAGGTGATTTGCTACTCTTCAGTTTATCTAATAGTTGTAATACATCTTCCCGATGTATCGATATTTCCTTCAATTCTTCCGCACCTTTAAATACCACTTCAGTCATGGGTAACATCCCTACATCTTCCTCAGTAAAGACTGAAGCAAGGAATTCATTCAGTCTCTCCGCTATCGCCTTGTCGCCTCTTAGTGCTCCTTTAACCCCTTTATCATCTAATGGACCAACTGACTCTCTCACAGGTTTTTTGCTACGAATGTACTTGAAAAGGTCTTTACTTCGTGTTTTTGCTTCCGCAGCAAGCTTCTTCTCAAATTCTCCCTTAGCCTGCCTTATCAATGCCTTGCATTTGACTTGCCAGTGCTTGTGCTGTTTCCAGGTTTCGTCGTTTGGCTCTTTTTCCATTTCCTGAAAGATGCTTTTTTGGCAACAACAGCCTCTCTGACCTCACCTTTAAACCATGCTGGCAGTTTTTTGGACTTCCTTCCACTCTTCTTAAAGCGTGGAATACAGCTGGTCTGGGCTTCCAAGATAGTATTTTTCAACAATAGCCAAGCCTGATGTACGTCTTTAACCTTTGCAACTGCTCCTTTTAGTTTTTTCTTAACTGTTTTCCTCATTTTATCATAGTCTCCCTTTCGAAAGTTAAAAGGTAGTACTGTGGATTTCCTTACTATTCCTCCTCCACTAATTAAATCAAAGGCGATCATGCTATGATCACTATTGCCAAGTGGCCCCAACAACCTTATCTCTTGCATTAGATCTGGTGTTCCACTAAGGATTAGGTCTAATATGGCTTCCCCTCTGGTCGGTTCATGAACCAGCAGCTCCAAGAAGCAGTCATTTATTTCATCTAGGAACTTTATCTCCCTAGCATGTCCTGCCGTGACACTGACCCAGTTGATACCGGGGTAGTTGAAATCACCCATTATTATTACTGTGATGTAAATTTTGTTAGCTTCCTTGATTTCTTTGAGCATTTCATCATCCATTTGGTCATTCTGGCCAGGCACTCGATAGTACACCCCCACTGCCATTGCCTTCCCCCTTTTACATGGAATTTCAATCCATATAGATTCTACAGCAGATTTTGTTTCCTGCAAAACTTTAATCCTTTCTGACTAAATGCCCTCTCTAACATAGAGAGCAACCCCTCCACCAATTTGATCAGCTCTATCATTACGATATAGTTTGTACCCAGGTATCACAGTGTCCCACTGGTTGTCCTCCTTCCACCATGTCTCTGATATTCCAATCATATCTAACCTTTCATTTAGTGCTATATATTCTAACTCTCCCATCTTATTTTTTAGACTTCTAGCATTTGCATACAAGCATTTTAGAGAATGTATTTTATTCATATTAATTTGGCTATTGTTAGACATGGGTAATTTAGGATCTTTAAGCTCTGTCTGCTCCATATTTGAGGGCATTTGGGCTACTTTACTCTTTTGTGGAACCTCTCTGGCTTTTGGTAGTATCCTTCAAAGATACATTCTTCTGAACCATCCGCTCTTGGGCGACTGTCGGCTTTCCCCTAATATCCAGTTTAAAAGCTGCTCTATCTCCTTTTTAAAGGTTAATGCCAGCTGCCTGGTTCCATCCCGGTTAAGGTGAAGCCCATTCCTTCGGAAGAGCCCCTCCTTTCCCCAGAATGTTCCCCAGTTCCTAACAAATCCAAAACCCTCATCTTGCACCATTGTCTCATCCACGCATTGAGACTCCGGAGCTCTGCCTGCCTTTTGGGTCCTGCGCGTGGAACAGGAAGCATTTCAGAGAATGCTACCCTGGAAGTTCTGGATTTCAACTTCCTACCTAAAAGCCTAAATTTAGCCTCCAGAACCTTCCTACCACATTTTCTTATGTCATTGGTACCGACATGTACCAAGACTGCAGACTCCTCCTCAGCACTATCTAAGACCTTATTTAGGCAGGCATGTTACCAGGCGATCCTCACATCCACCAGCCACCCAGCTATCTACATGCCTAATGATCGAATCACCAACTATAACAGCTGTCCTAACCCTTCCCTCATGGGCACATGGCCCTGGAGAAACTTCCTCGGTGTGAGAGGGTTTTACATCACTTGGAGGACAGGTCCTAGTTACAGAATCACTTCCTGCCACACCAGGGTGATACTCTCTTGTCACGTGACCTCTCTCCTCCATGGCAACAGGGATGCTGCCAGACTGGAGGTGGGAGTTCAGGACTATATCCCTGTAGGTCTCGTCTATGTACTTCTCTGTCTGTCTTATGCTTTCCAAGTCTGCTACTTTAGCCTCTAGTGAACGGACTCGTTCCCTGAGAGCAGAGAGCTCCTTGCACCTAGTGCACACGTAAGACCTCTCACCAATTGGGAGAAAATCATATATGTGACACTCAATGCAAAAGACTGGAAAGCCCCCATCCCGCTGCTGGACTGCTGTCTGCATCTTAGTTTTAAGTTTGTGTTTAGATCTAAGTTCTTTACTTACTAAGGGTTGCTATGGATATTTATACTAATGAAACTGTACCTAATACGTGTAATATACCTTGTTCACCTGAAGCTTAACTAATCTCAGGTCCTTAGTGTATGACTGATTTGGGTAATGAGCTTCACCTGAGAGCACCTCCTGTCTTGTAAGATGTGTAAGTACCTATAAAGCTACGATTATCCCAGGGGAGGGAGGGAAATAACACTTATTAAAAGAGGGCTGCTACACAGTACCCTGTCTTGTGCTGCTGAGGTAAGCTATATTCTGATTTGATTTAAATTATAGCTCTTAGCTGCTGCTAGGCTCTAGCTTCTTATAAAATTTAAACTACAAGCTCTCTGCTGGGTTCCAAATGTAACCAGAAAGCTCTCTTCTGTGTTTTAAATTTAAACTAAAAGTACTTTTCTGATGCTAGGCCCTGAGTGACTATTAAATTTAAACTACAAGCTCTCTGCTGGGTATGAAATGTAACCAGAAAGTTCTCCTCTGTGTTTTAAATTTAAACTTAAACTGCTGCTACTAGGCCCTGACTGATTTAACAAAAATAGTGGGCTTACAGATTAATTAGCTTTAATACAAAGAATTCCTTTTAGAAAATTACCAGAAGTATATACTCACAGTTGCAGATCTCTCTCCAGAAGTAACAGTCCCTTTTTCTAGTCCTTCAAGTATAAACTATCTGAACTAGAAAACAATAAGGGAGACATACTTTCCATCCTGATCCCCCTTACCCAAGTCTAACTCTGGGTAGAAACTGTCAGGCCAGCTCCCTCCCCTCACGAAGCAAGGCAACCTCTTTATTAGTGTCCTGAATCGACACTCCCCTTAGTGATCAGCACCCATATAGGCTTACATTTGCTTACCTGTGATAACCACATTTGCTTACCTGTGATAACCATTTGCTTACCACATGGCAGGATTCCAATCCTGAATAGCCATGGCAAAAGATGGAATAGTCCCCCTTACTTCAACACAGAAAGTAACACCTACCCACGCCACTCCCACCTGATACATGTAGCACTCCAGCTATCCAATACACCCAACCAGGAAAAACCTTGTAGATGCCGACCCCTAAAATGTGCCATCATTAACACACGTTCCATCCGCAAAAAATGGCCTGTTGTCCTTGACACAATCTCCTTCTATGACCTTGAGATCCTCATGATCACAGAAACATGGCTATCACCAGAAGACAACGTCCTCCTCAATCAACTACTTCCCCCAATTTTTCCATACACACGAAACATAGGGAAAACAAAAAAGGAGGAGGGGTGCTCATAATCTCCAAATCAGACCTCAACTTCCAGATTGTGGACTCTTCTAGCACAAACAGCCTGGACACTCTCTCTGTTGCTAACCAACAATTCTCCCTTACCCTGTTATATAGAACACCATCTACTTCTCCAGTTGACCTTCCAACCATCATTGACCTTGCAGCTAACACCCGCACTCCCAACAAACCAAATTGGATAATGGGTGATTTCAATCTCCCATCGCTACACCAAAACCACGCAAATGCGTTCCTTGATGCAATGGAAGACCTGGGTCTCAAACAAATCATAAATGAACCCACACATACAAAAGGGAACATTCTGGACTTGGTTTTTATGCCACATCCAGTCAAGGACAAAAGCCACAATCTGCCAACATCAGTCGTGGATGTACCCTGGTCCGACCACAAATTGATCATTATCCAGATTCCCAGCAACAATGACCAGCTGAACAGAAGCCAACCCACGAACATCACCTCTCGAACTTCCACTAGATGCTTCCGCCCCTTCGATAGGGAACTCATCCTTTCGGAGACCCCATCACTCATCAACAAAACAACACCTGACCTTGATGAACTAATCTCTCACTGGAATTCCAGCCTGCTTGCCATCTCACAACACCCAAACCCTAAAAATACAGCAAGAGCGAAAAGAAAATCCGCCCCATGGTTCTCTCCTGACCTACGCGCTTCCCTCATGCAACTACATAGACTCGAACGCCGATGGCGCCGATCACGCTCACCGGAAGATCAGACCGCATACCTAACCCACCTTGCAATACATCGAGGAACAATCTCTATCAGAATGAGACAATATCACACTGACACCCTAAAGAGGTCATTGAATAAACCTCGTGACCTCTTCAATTTGGTCAAATCCCTCTCAAAGGAACCATCACCCGAGCAACACATCAACATACACCCACAAGAATTCGCTGATTATCTGCAATCCAAGATTGTACAAACTAACAAGGTCACAGCAGTCCAATATCAAGAACCGGCGGACCTCTCTCCACTTAACTTTTTTTCCACACCATCCAATAAATGTATTGAGAACACCATAGCATCACTCAACACCTCCACTGCACAGACCGACCCATGTCCAGCTTTTTGGATCAAGGAACTACGTGATGTGCTCAGTCCTGTCATCGCAAATATAATGAAACTCTCCTTTACAACAGGTTATTTTCCCACTTCACTCAAGCAGACTTCCATTAGACCATTACTGAAAAACCCCAAACTGGACTCCCAAAGGGTGGATTCCTATCGACCAATAGCTAGCATCCCCATCTTAGCCAAAATAATTGAGAAGGAAGCACAACGGCAAATTCAAGATCACATAGACTCTGTTGCTCCCTTAGATAACTGCCAACATGGGTTCAGAGAACATCATGGGGTTGAGACACTACTCACTGGTCTAATCAACAATATCATCACAGGAATTGACAACATCCATCAAGGTTTTGTCCTCATTTTCCTAGACATCGCCGCGGCTTTTGACTCCGTGAGTCACGAAATCCTCCTGGGAAGACTAAAAGAAAAGGGTGTCTGCAACAAGGCACTAAAATGGTGCAAGTCTTATCTGGACGATAGATGGCAATATGTGAAGTCTGGATCAGAAGAGTCTAGCCACTTCCATCAAAAACAAGGGGTACCTCAAGGATCCTCATTATCCTCCTTACTCTTCAATATCTACATGCAGCCCATATGCAATATCATAAGATCATTCAACGTAAACTGCATGATATATGCAGATGACATTCTTTTGTACATGCCTTTCTCCACAACCCACATGGACCTGACCCCACTCACAGATTGTTTCAATGCAGTTTCAACATGGCTCCAGACACAGAACCTACGTATCCAGCATAAAAAAACAGAGGTCCTTTTCATCTCCAGAGACTCCAACTTTACGCCCCCATCCCACGTCAGTGTCAAGGAAGCTGATTTGCAAACTAAAGATGCAATAAAATATTTGGGAGTTACCCTGGACCAACATCTAGACATGAGACGCCACATAAGCAGCGTAGTCAAAGCCATCTACTTCAAAATCCGTTCCCTCAAACACCTACGCACCCTGCTGGACCCAGACGATTTCCGTACCATATATCAAGCGCTGATCCTGCCGCATTTTGACTTTGCAAATGCCATCCTACAAGGTCTCCCCCAATCCACACTAACCCCCTTACAGTTGGCCATGAATGCCGCAGCTAGGGTCCTCTACGGTGCATCCAGAAACGACCACGTGACTCCTATTCTCAAACAGCTACACTGGCTACCAATTCACGGGAGAATCACCTTCAAATCCCTTGTATTAGCATTTAAGGCAATCAAAGGCACCTCATCCCTCTCACTCACGAATCTAATCCACATGGTCCCCCCCAACAGAGCAAGAAGAACATCAGCTGTAAACTTGCTAGCAATACCAAAGGCTTCAACAAAGTCCAACACGAACACCACAAACAGGGCATTCAGTTTTTATGTACCAAAATGCTGGAACACCCTACCCCCTGACATTAGAGCCATTACCAATCTATATCAGTTCAGAAAGGCTCTCAAAACATACCTTTTCTGCCAATATTTCCCAGACAGCAACTGAACTAGATATCCCCTCCAAGAAATGACCCAATCTAGAAATGCCCTCACACTGCAGTGTAGATAGTTTATGTATATAGTTAACCCAGTTATCCAAGTTTGTACTCCTGTTCAATGTAAAACCTGACAGTTTGTCGTTATGGTCGTTTTGTTATGATGTGAACCGTGCTGATTCTAAATAGCGCGGTATATAAGAAACTGTAATAAATAAATAAATAAATAAATAAACTGCTTGCTTCGGGCTCTAGTCCAACCATTAACCCCTGGGCGGGATACGGGACTAGACTGGAGTTCCTCCAGGAACCACAATTAGTAGGTAAGTCTAATTTCACTTTCCTGATCGTCCCTCCAGTCTAGTCCCGAAACCTCTGGGTCTGTAACAGAGCAGTGAAATATATCAACGGGAGGGACCTGCTATCCCCGCCTGAAGCACTGCTGTGCCAAAACAGGTATCCCTTTCCGCCTGCACATCTAGACGGTAATGTCTTACAAATGTATTTAAGGACGACCAGGTCGCCGCCTTACAAATTTCAACTGCTGGGACCAACTTGTACTCTGCCCAGGAAGCCGCTTGGGCCCTAGTCGAATGAGCTTTCAGCCCTTCTGGTACTCGTTTGCCTTTTAACAGATACGCCGACGCTATCGCCTCTTTAATCCATCTGGAAATGGAAGCTTTTGAAGCTGCTTCCCCTTTCTTTGAACCACCAAAAAGAACAAAAAGTCTATCTGACTTTCTGAAATCAGCCGTCCGCTTAATATATTTCTTTAAAGCCCGGCGAACATCCAGCCGATGCGAACTCTCCGTCGACGAAGATTCGGAACCTCCCCTGAAAACCGGCAAAGAGACGACGATTCATATGAAAAGGCAATACCACCTTTGGTAAAAAGGACGGAACCGGCCTCAACACCACCTTCGAATCGGAAAAGATAGAAAGGGCTTCCGGCAAGACAAGGCCTGCAACTCTGAAATTCTCCTGGCTGAACAAATGGCTATCAAAAAGACCACCTTGAGAGTTAGATCCTTCAAAGTGACCTTGCCAAGAGCTCAAAGGGTTCTCGCCCTAACGCCTCCAAAACGAAGGAAAGATCCCATGTCGGAACTACCTGACGACCTGGTGGCCTCATCAGTAACACTGCCCGTAGAAAATGCTTCACATCCGGGTGTGCTCCCATGGCCATCCCTTTAATCTTACCTCTATAATAGGCCAGCGCTGCCAGCTGTACTTTTAAGGAAAAAGCCGCTAAACCTTTCTGAAATCCGTCCTGTAAGAATGCGAGAACCTGCGGAATGGAAGACCTTAACGTATCTAACTCCTTTTATGCACACCAAGCTTCAAACACGCACCACACTCGCACATACGCCAAAGAAGTAGACATTCTCCGTGCCTTCAGTAATGTTGAAATCACTGCTGCAGAATATCCCCTTGCTTTCAGCCTTGCCCTTTCAAGAGCCAGGCCGTAAGCGAGAATTGATCCACCTGGGGCATGTATAGTGGTCCCTGGGACAATAGGCCTCTCCTGACTGATAGACGCCAAGGGCGCTCCACCAACAGTCTTCTGAGATCCGCATACCAAGGCCTCCTTGGCCAATCCGGAGCTATCAAGATCACCAATCCCTTGTGTAGCTCGATACATTGAATCACCCGGCCTATCAATACCCAAGGTGGAAACACGTACAAGAGTTGCCCTACTGGCCAATCCTGAATGAGAGCATCTAGTCCCTTCGACATTCTTTCTCGTCTTCTGCTGAAGAACCGACTGACCTCTGCCGAGTGAAAAGTTGCCATGAGATCCATTACTGGTGACCCCCATCGATGAACCACCATTTCATAAACCTCTGGATGAAGAATCCACTCTCCTGGATCTACCTTCACCCGACTCAAGAAATCAGCCTCGACATTGTCTACACCTTCCACATGCGCTGCTGATAGAGCCCCGAGGATCAGCTCGACCCACTCGAACAACTTCTCTGCCTCGGCTTCCAGTGCCACACTGCTTGTGCCTCCTTGCCGATTGATGTAGGCCACCACGGTCGTGTTGTCGGAGAATACCCGAATCGCTCTCCCGTGCACATAAGGCTGAAACACCTGCAAGGCTAATGCTACTGCTCTGAGTTCCAGCCTGTTGATTGCCCAGCGCTTCTCCTGATCTGACCACTGCCCTTGCGCAATTCTTCCTTGGAAGTGCGCTCCCCAGCCCACTAGGCTGGCATCCGTTATCAGGGCTATCCAATTAGGCGTTTCCAAGGGCATCCTCTTCTCCAGATTCTGCAGCGCCTTCCTCGTCTTGCTCGGACAGGGCAACCCCCGGGACAGATCGTCGTTCTGGTGAGACCGCCGCCTGAGCAGCGCCCTCTGTAACGGTCTCATATGGGCCCTTGCCCACAGCACCAGCTTGAGCATTGCTGCCATCGTCCCGAGCAACTGTAGATAATGCCATGCTGTGGGAAGCGGCCTCTTCAGAAACTCGCGTACCAACTTCCTGAGACCTTTCGCTCGATGGTGAGGAAGGAACACCCTGCCAACTGCTGTATCGAACCTTGCCCCCAGGTATTCCAGATTCTGCGACGGAGTCAATGTACTCTTTGCCCCACTGACTACCCAACCTAGGCCTTGGAGGCACGCTATAACTCTGGCAGTGGCCCCCTCGCTTTCGTCTCTTGACTTTGCCCAGATTAGCCAATCGTCCAGATAAGGGTGAACTAGGATGCCGTCCTCTCTCAGCGATGCGGCCACCACTACCATCACCATGGTGAACGTCCTTGGTGCCGTAGCCAATCCAAAAGGTAATGCTCAGAACTGAAAATGTCCCATCGACACTGCAAACCTGAGAAACCTGTGGTGTTCCTGCCGAATGGGAATGTCCAGGTATGCTTCCAACAAGTCTAGGGACATAAGGAACTCTCCTTTCCGTATGGCCACTCTGACCGACCTCAGTGTTTCCATGTGAAAATGAGACACTCGGAGACAACGATTTAATCTTTTTAGATCTAGAATTGGGTGAAAAGTTCCCTCTTTCTTTGGTACCATAAAATAAATGGAGTACCGACCATTGTGTCTTCCTAAGATTTGAGGAGGAGGCCGCAAAACCTCTGTCTGCTCCTCGAAATCCCCGAAACCCCTGGCTTTGATAGGGGAACCATCTCCCTCTGGCTTTGGTTGAATCTAGGGGCACAAAACCGGCGAAACTGCCACTGTGGAGCCTTAGGAGGTACATTTGAATGCCCCTGCTTCTGCTTATCCTCCGGGAGCCGTCCTCCTTTGGATTCGCCTAGATCCTTCAGTAGCTTATCCAAATCTTCTCCAAAAAGAAGTTTACATCTGAACGGCAGCTTACTCAGCCTAGCCTTAGAAGAACTATCCGCTGCCCAGTTGCGCAGCCACAAATACCGCCGCGCTGCCACCACTGAAGCCATACTGTTAGATAACCCACGGAGAAGCTCATAATGGATATCTGCCAGATAGGCCGTCCCCGACTCTAGCCTGGCCGTTTCAGCGGCTGCTGCCCCCATTTGTTCTCCTTGAATCCGCTGAGACCAACGCAAACAAGCTCTAGCTACCCATGCTCCACATATAGAAGCTTGAACTGATAACGCGCTTACGTCAAATACCTGCTTCAACAAGGTATCCAACTTCCTATCCTGAGTATCCTTAAGAGCTGTGCTACCCTCTACCAGAATAGTAGTTTTCTTGGAAACAGCGGTGACAGCCGCATCCACCCTCAGGGACTGAAACAACTCCTTATCCTGCTCTACCAGTGGGTAAAGACGACCCATAACTCTGGATCCCTTGAGAGCCGCCTCCGGCAAATCCCACTCTCCTTGAATCATTTCCTTGACAACCTTGTGTATCGGAAACGCCCTCTGCGTCTTCCAAAAGGTCTGCAACAAGGGATCTTCCAAAGTCGCATCCTCTGCCGACCCCACCGCCTTGAGCGTCTCTGAAATGAGGGCAGGTAACTCTTCTCTGCGGAAAATTTGGACCACCCTAGCCTGGTCCTCCTGTTCCGCGATCTCTCCTTCCTCTAACTCCTCCTCAAACTCTAGGTCCTGATCTCCCTCATCAGAGAGACCTACCTCAGACACCACAGACTGTTCTGTGTCTCTGTCTAACCTGGGCTTCTTAGCCGGACCCCTTGCTGAACCTACAGCAACCGGTGTACCTGGCCGCTTTTCCGCTGACTCCGCCTCTGCAGATGAAGACAGGAAAACCCTCTTAACACCCCCAAACGCCTGCTGCATTAGTGTAACGAACACCGGGGAAAAATTGCCTCCAGACCCCCCGGCAGCGGTACCGGGGTAGGAGGGAAATCCGGAGCCGAGGAAGGCCCCACCACGGGCTCCCCCGGCTGCTCGGCTGGAGAAACTGGTTCCTGCAAAGGTTCTACCACCCCCTTGGGACCCTCTGAGACCACCTCTAAGGCTTATTCCATCGTGGTCGCCTCCAGCATACAGCCTCTGCACACTCCTGTGTCCGAGACAGCCCCCCTCCTAGCACCACAGAGCACACACTGCAGTCTAAAGGGCATCTCTGTACAAAAAGAGATAAAAGAAACGGATATCAATAATGGACCCTGTAGCCCCTATCCTGTACAGGCTCAAGAACCCCTTTACCAATCTTAACCTGTATGTACCCCTTTAACAAAATTATTTTTTTACATTTCAAACATATAGCCTCACTCCACCAAGATGTCCTAGGTGGGTGCTGAAGAAACTTTTCAAAAACGAAGCTCTGGCTCCAAAAACGGAGACCTTTCAGGTCTCCCGATACAAAACGGCGCTTCCTGCGCTGGACCATGCGGTCGGGCCTGCAGCGACACACGTGCTCTGCGGCCTGGCGTCCCGTCACCCGGCGTCTTACCTCGATCGGGTTTACTCTCCCCCGCTGCTGCAGTCTTTCCTGGCCCTCCACCGCTGTCCGGCCTGACCGTCCCAGAGGCAAGACTTATTTCTCTGCAGCCACCGCTTCCCCAGATCCGCTGCCGTTGGCTCTGCACGCTCTCAGGCAATGACTTCTGGAGCGCTACAGAGCCTCGGGCACCGGTTCCTCACCCAGCAATATGGGATCGGAAACAGAAGTCCTCTCTCTCTCCCCCTAAAATGGCTGCTTCTCGGCACTGCCTTTCTCCCAACAACTAAGCTGGAGGGGAGAGGAGGGGGGGCCCTTACTCACTCCACCAAATTTAAACATACAGAGCCCTGAAAATAAGAAAATGCATTTAAATTTGAAAGGTACTAAATTCTTCCCACTTCTAACTTTCTAAAAACCTTAATTGCTCCTCTAGTGAGCCCCTAACCTCCGGGCTCACTACTCTCCAGCTGCTTGGAGACAGAGAACTGGAGTGAGGAGGCAGTCCCTCTGTATATATACCAGGGTCATCAAAAGGATGACGTTTCTCAGTCTCCAAAGCTGCTGGAGGAGGAGCACGACCCAGAGGTTTCGGGACTAGACTGGAGGGACGATCAGGAATGGAGTGTTTGCATATGTGGGGGCCTCAGATAAATGCAAGCTCAAAATAATGTGTTTTAGCAGTGAAATTTAAATGATGTAAGAGTATGAGAGTAGTAAAATTCTGCAGTTTAATGATTTTTATGGACAGTGCATGTTATGAATGCTTGAAAAAAGTGGGGATACTGTCGTGGTTTCGAATTTACACTGAAGTGTTTTAAACTTGAACATTAAAAAAAACAGTAACAAGTACAAATTTAAAAAACTTGTTTTGGTCACATTTAGGTGTGTAAAGGAACTGATGACTGAAAATGGGGAGCGAAATGCAAGGTTGATACAATAACCTTGGTACAATAACCTTGATACAATAACCTTGGTACCAATGACATAGGAAAATGTGGTAGGGAGGTTCTGTAGGCTAAATTTAGGCTTTTAGGTAGGACGTTGAAATCCAGAACTTCCAGGGTAGCGTTCTCTGAAATGCTTCCCCCGTTCCATGCGCAGGACCCAAAAGGCAAGCAGAGCTCCGGAGTCTCAATGCGTGGATGAGACAATGGTGCAGAGATGAGGGTTTTGGATTTGCTAGGAACTGGGGAACATTCTGGGGAAAGGAGGGGCTCTTCCGAAGGGATGGGCTTCACCTTAACCGGGATGGAACCAGGCTGCTGGCATTATTTATTTATTTAACTGTATTTATATCCCGCTTTTCACGGGGTCAAAGCGGCGTTAACTTTTAAAAAGGAGATAGAACAGCTTTTAAACTAGATAATAGGGGAAAGCCGACAGTCGCCCAAGAGTGGATGGTTCGGAAGAAAGTATCCTTGAAGGATACTACCAAAAGCAGAGAGGTTCCAAAAAAGAGTAAAGTAGCCCAAATGCCCTCGAGTATGGATCAGACAGAGCTTAAAGATCCCAAATTACCCATGTCTACCAATAGCCAAATTACTATGAATAAAATAAAGTCTCTAAAATGCTTGTATGCAAATGCTAAAAGTCTAAAAAATAAGATGGGAGAGTTAGAATATATAGCACTAAATGAGAGGTTAGATATGATTGGAATATCAGAGACATGGTGGAAAGAGGACAACCAGTGGGACACTGTGATACCTGGGTACAAACTACATCGTAATGATAGAGCTGATCAAATTGGTGGAAGGGTTGCGCTCTATGTTAGAGAGGGCATTGAGTCAGAAAGAATTAAAGTTTTGCAGAAAACAAAATTTGCTGTACAATCTCTATGGATTGAAATTCCATGTAAAAAGGGGAAGGCGATGGCAGTGGGGGTGTACTATCGCCCGCCTGGCCAGAATGAACAAATGGATGATTAAAAGCTCAAAGAAATCAAGGAAGCTAACAAAAGTTACAGCGCAGTAATAATAATGGGTGATTTCAATTACCCCGGTATTGACTGGGTCAGTGTCACGTCAGGACATGCTAGGGAGATAAAGTTCCTAGATGAAATAAATGACTGCTTCTTGGAGCAGCTGGTTCATGAACCGACCAGAGGGGAAGCCATATTAGACCTAGTCCTTAGTGGAACACCAGATCTAGTGCAAGAGATAAGGGTGTTGGGGCCACTTGGCAATAGTGATCATAGCATGATCGCCTTTGATTTAATTATTGGAGGAGGGATAGTAAGGAAATCCACAGTACTACCTTTTAACTTTCGAAAGGGAGACTATGATAAAATGAGGAAAATAGCTAAGAAAAAGCTAAAAGGAGCAGTTGCAAAGGTTAAAGACTTACATCAAGCTTGGGTGTTGTTGAAAAATACTATCTTGGAAGCCCAGGCCAGCTGTATTGCACGCTTTAAGAAAAGTGGAAGGAAGTCCAAAAAACTGCCAGCATGGTTTAAAGGTGAGGTCAGAGAGGCTGTTGTTGCCAAAAAAGCATCTTTCAGGAAATGGAAAAAAGAGCCAAACGACGAAACCTGAAAACAGCACAAGCACTGCCAAGTCAAATGCAAGGCATTGATAAGGCAGGCAAAGGGATAATTTGAGAAGAAGTTTGCTGCAGAAGCAAAAACACGAAATAAAGACTTTTTCAAGTACATTCGTAGCAAAAAACCTGTGAGAGAGTCAGTTGGTCCATTAGATGATAGAGGGGTTAAAGGGGCACTAAGAGGCGACAAGGCGATAGCGGAGAGACTGAATGAATTCTTTGCTTCGGTCTTTACTGAGGAAGATGTAGGTATGTTACCCATGACTGAAGTGGTATTTAAAGGTGCGGAAGAACTGAAGGAAATATCGATACATCGGGAAGATGTATTACAACTATTAGATAAACTGAAGAGTAGCAAATCACCTGGGCCGGATGGTATACATCCAAGGGTGTTGAAGGAACTGAAATATGAAACTGCAGACCTGCTATTAGTAATCTGTGAACTATCATTAAAATCATCTCTAATACCTGAAGATTGGAGGATTGCCAATGTAACACCAATTTTTAAAAAGGGTTCCAGGGGTGATCCGGGAAACTACAGACCGGTGAGCCTGACGTCAGTACCGGGAAAATGGTAGAAACCATCATAAAGAATAAAATTACTCAGCATGTAGATAGTCATGGCCTAATGGGAGACAGCCAACATGGCTTTAGACAAGGAAGATCTTGTTTTACTAATCTGTTATGTTTTTTTGAAGGTGTGAATAAACAGGTGGACAAAGGTGAGTCAGTTGATATAGTGTATCTGGACTTTCAGAAAGCCTTTGACAAGGTCCCTCATCAGAGACTTTTGGCAAAACTAAAGAGTCATGGGATAGGAGGCAGTGTACTACTGTGGATCAGGAACTGGTTAAAAGATAGAAAGCAGAGGGTAGGGCTAAATGGCCAATTTTCCCAATGGAGAAAGGTGAATAGTGGTGTACCCCAGGGATCTGTGCTGGGTCCGTTGCTTTTTGACATCTTCATAAACGACCTGGAAAGTGGAATAACGAGTGAGGTTATCAAATTTGCAGATGACACAGAACTATTTAAAGTTGTTAAAACCCAAGAGGATTGTGGAAAATTGCAAGAGGATCTTGATAAATTGGAAGACTGGGCATCAAAACGGCAGATGAAATTTAATGTGGACAAGTGCAAAGTTATGCACCTAGGGAAGAACAACCCAAATTATGGTTACACGATGCAAAGTTCCACATTAGGAACCACCACCCAGGAAAAAGATTTAGGCATCATTGTGGATACCATGTTAAAATCCTTGGCCCAGTTTGCAGCGGCAGCCATGAGAGCAAATAGAATGCTAGGTATCATAAGGAAAGGAATGGAAAATAAAACAAAAGATATTATAATGCCTCTATATCGTTGCATGGTGAGATCACACCTTGAATATTGTGTGCAATTCTGGTCGCCGTATCTTAAATAGGATATAGCGATATTAGAAATGGTTCAGAGAAGAGCCACCAAAATGGTAAAGGGGATGGAAGGATACTCCTATGAAGAAAGGCTAAAAAGGTTAGGGCTCTTTAACCTGGAAAAGAGACAGCTGAGGGGAGATATGACAGAAGTCTATAAATTAATGAACAGAGTGGAACGGGTAAACGTAGATCGATTGTTTATGTTATCAGAATATAGAAAGACTAGGGGACATGCAACGAAGCTACAGGGTAAACTATTTAAGACTAATAAAAGAAAATATTTTTTCACTCAACATGTAATCAAACTCTGGAATTTGTTACTGGAGGATGTAGTAAAGGCTGTTAGTGTAGCTGGATTTAAAAAAGGTTTGGACAAGTTCCTGGAGGAAAGGTCCATAAACCATTATTAAGAAGGGACCCAGGATATCAATGCTTGACCCAGTACAAGCACTGTGGAACCTGTGTCTTTTGGAGAAACTGCTAGGTACGTATTACCTAGATTGGCCACTGTTGGAAACAGGATACTGGGCTTGATGGACCTTGGTCTGACCCAGTATGGCATATCTTATGTTCTTATGTTAACCTGCATGGCTCCATTCTGATGGTTTCGCACACCTTTTCATACATTTTTCTGTTCATATATTTGTCTATGCATAGAAGTGTTTAGACAACTGAACCTTATTTGTTTTGGTGAGTCGCTGCATACAATAAGAAGAAAAATCTTTTTGAATGTAAGTTGAGAATATTTTTTTTCATAGACCTTATTGTTTTTTTAACTTCTGAGGAGTTTTCAATTATTAGACGGTTGTCCATGTATGAGCACTTATCCTGCTTGTTCACAGAGAGAAAGAAACTTGTATCAATCAGGTTCTTTCATTACCAACTGACCAATTTGATTGACTGAATGCTCCTCATTCCCTAATTCTTTCTAACTTGTAAAATAATACATTTTAGATTTATTATAGTTTGAAACAAGGTCGATTCATTTGTTTCGGGGCTTTTTTGGAATGAGCAAGAAATACTGAAGAGATGCCTGCATTTCTGTAACTGTTATGTTAAAAAATGGCACATACAGATGTAAGTATACCACAAATAATGAAAAGAATGCAACCGCTTACAGTTCTTTCAATTATTGTTGAATAGATCGCCAACTTAGCCTCGCTTGCCCAAAGCATCGAAAGAGATTTTCTGCTCACCTGCCCATCCTGCTGAAGGTGGTGATGCAGTATCTGGGAATGAGGCTGCTGATGTGCTGGCAGGATATGAAGGAAAGGAGCTGGAGCATAGCCAGCAGCCGCGCCAGCATTCAGGGGTCCAGTTGATCCCAGAGCAGATGGTAGGCTGAAGGGGGGTGGTGTAGCAGCATGGAATCCCTGCTTGTCAAACGTCTGAAATGCAAAAGGGGAGAGAGATTTTCATTAGTTTTGTATAGATTCAATTGAAAGTCTATTCCCTTTTTATCTTCGATAATTTTAAATGTACATCTTCAGTTCAAGCTTTTTTTGAATGGTATATTTGGCTCAGCAGTCGCCTCCTGCTCCTGCCAGAGTAAGCCTCTATTGGGCAATGACACTATGAGCTTTCATTAACAAGCCAGACTATTTTGCCCTAGTTTTATAACTTACTATAGCCCAGCTATTACAATGATGGTCCTTAGCCAGAAGCCACAGACAGCAATTTCCTCCTGAACTCAATATGCATGCAAACAAGTTCCAGCTATTAAGTGTCACTTCCAAGCATGATGTCTTTTCTCTAATGATCTCTCTTTGCATGATGTGTCGAAAGTATGAAAGTCAAAGTCTTGTTATTTGAACATCTAAGGAAAGTTTGGTTTTGACATCCTCCATTACAGATTTGTTCGTTCTTCAGGCAGTTTATTTATTTATTTAGTATTTCTTCTATATCGCCTTTCCATATTATCAAGGTGGTTTACATTGAACAGAACAGGTGACATTATAACTTTACACATCACAAAACTGAACTAAGTAACATTTCAACAACAACTATTTACAAATCTAATATGGGGTACTCAGTTTAGGTAGCAGTCAGTATTGTGGAAGGGGTGACTGGCAGGGATATTCGAGTGTTAAGTCTGTGGGTCCAGTGTTGTATCAAAGTATTTGGTGAAAGTGTGTTTTTAGTTTTTGTCTGGAAGTCAGAGGAGTCCTTAACTGATCTTAATCGGTGAGGGAGTGAACTCCTGAGAGTCGGGCTGAAGTGTTGAATGCTCTTTGGCGTGCCATTTGTGAGATACTGCTCTTGATGGACCTCAGTCACAAGAGGAAGAGGTGGACAGAGAGCTAATTGAAGACATAAGTAGCATTGCTAGGAAAGGGGAAGTGCTACTGATAGTGGATTTCAATATGCCAGATGTTGACTGGCACATTCCTGCTGCAGTATCATCTAGAAGTAAGGAGATCCTGGATTCTCTACAGGGAGAACTATTCAGGCAATTGGTAACAGACCCCACACATGAAGGGGCCATACTGGACTTGGTGCTTACCAATGGTAAAAGTGTTTCTGATGTTATAGTGAAAGATCATTTTGCATCCATTGATCACCAGATGGTGTGGTTCAGTATTAGGACTAGGGCTGTTAGAATCCATTCAAAGGTGAGGGTCTTAGACTTTAGAAAGACTAACTTTGCCAAAGATGGGCCAAAACCTCAGGGAGTCGTTAGCGGGATGGGAACAGCTGGGGGATGTAGAAAAACAATGAGCAAAACTGAAAGGGGATATTTTAAGGGCAACCTTTTTGTTAAAATGGTAAATAAAGGTAAAAGGAAAAGGAGACCGCTATGGCTTTCGAAAGTAGTAGCTGAAAAGGTGAAGAAAAAGAGGGAGGCCTTCATGAAATACAAGAGATCACAGAGAGAGGAAGACAGGCATCTATATTTGGAAAAACTTAGAGAAGCTAGCAAAGTAGTCAGAAAAGCAAAGATTCAAAAAGAGGTGGAAATAGCCAATGCAATAAAATGGGGGGTTTAAGACATTTTTCAGATATGTGTATATAACAGATTGGTGATAGTATTATATTGTGTAAATAGTTTATAAATAAATTTATAATGTGTAAATAGTTCACCCATTTACAACTCCAAGTTACCAATCCTGTTCAATGTAGCACAAGGTAGATCTGACTTACCCTGTACAAGAATTGTTAATTGTAAACCGCACTGATATTAAAGAGCGCGGTATAGAAAGGATTTTAAATAAATAAATAAAATGTTAGTGAGAAGAGGAAGGGCAAAAGTGGTATTGTCAGACTCAAGGGTGAAGGGGAGGAATATGTAGAAGCTGATGAGGATAAAGCGGAATTGCTTAACAAATATTTCTGTTCTGTGTTCACAGATGAAGAACCAGGAGCAGGACCTCAGAAAACACCCACAAACAGGAACAGACGCGAGGAACATCTTGAACAATTTTCAGAAGACTGTGTTCGAGAGAAACTAGCCCAACTTAAAGTAGACAAAGCGATGGGACTAGATGGGATACACCCTAGAATACTGAGGGAACTTGGGGACGTTCTAGCGGCTCCACTGACTGACCTTTTCAATGCCTCGTTGGAGTCGGGAGTGGTGCCAAAGGACTGGAGAGAGGCTCATATGGAGCCTTTACACCACTTCGGTGGTGAGTAAACTATTGGAAACACTGCTGAAAGAGAAAATAGTGAGGTTTCTGGAGTTCAGCAGATTACAGGATACGAGGCAGCATGGATTCACCAGAGGCAGGTCTTGTCAGACAAATGTGATTGATTTCTTTGACTGGGTGACCAGGGAGTTGGACTGAGGGAGAGCCCTAGATGTGGTGTATTTAGATTTCAGTAAAGCCTTTGACACCGTTCCTCACAGGCGACTTATAAACAAACTGAGCATCCTAGGGATGGACACTAAAATTACTGCTTGGGTTAGAAATTGGTTGGGTGGGAGGCGACAAAAGAGTACAGGTAAATGGAGCTCACTCTGAGGAGAAGGATGTTACCAGTGGTGTGCCCCAGGGATCTGTCCTTGTTCAGATTCTTTTTAACATTTTTGTTAGTGATATAGTGGAAGGGCTGTTGGGAAAGGTTTGCCTCTTTGCAGATGATACCAAAGTCTGCAATAGAACAGACACCCAGGAAGGTGTAGATAACATGAGGAGGGATCTAGCTATGCTTGAAGAATGGTCTAGAATTTGGCAGCTGGGATTTAATGTTAAAAAATGTAAGGTCATGCATTTGGACTGCAGCTATCCAAGGGTACAATATAGTATAGGGGGTGAAGTACTTTTGTCCACTAAAGAAGAGCGGGGACCTAGGCGTGGTTGTGTCTGATGATCTTAAAGTAGCTAAACAGGTAGAAAAGGCGACGGCAAAAGTTAGAAGGATGCTTGGGTGCATATGGAGAGGAATGGCTAGCAGAAAAAAGGAGGTGATAGTGCCTCTGTATAAGTCTTTAGTGCAACCTCATTTGGAGGATAGTGTGCAATTCTGGAGACCGCACCTTCAAAAGGATATAAACAGGATGGAATCAGTACAGAGGGTGGCTACTAAAATGGCTAGTGGTCTTCATTATAAAGCATATGATCTTAATATGTACACCTTAGAGGAAAGGCAGGATAGAGGTGATATGATTGAGATGTTTAAATACCTCCGTGGCATAAATGTATAGGAGGAGAGCCTCTTTCAATTGAAAGCAAGTTCTGCTACGAGGGGACATGGGATGAGGGTGAAGGGGGCTAGATTCAGGAGTGATATACGGTAATATTTCTTTACGGAAAGAGTGGTGGATCTGTGGAATAGTCTCCCAGTGGAGGTGGTAGAGATGAGGACAGTATCTGAATTCAAAAAAGCATGGGACAAACACAGAGGATCTCTAAAGGAAAAAAGGGGACTGTTGTAGTTGTTGATATGGAAGGACAGACTAGATAGGCTATGTGGTCTTTTTCTGTCGTCATATTTCTATGTTTCTAGTTGACAGAGTGTTTTGATGTCGTGTCCTCCTTGACCAAGTGTCTGGCATCTTCTGGATTAATTGTTTTAAGCAGTCAGCAGACTGGTTGTTCATGATCTTGAAGGTGAAGAAAGGTGATCCAACTGACTGTGGAAATAATCGCACAATTGCTCTGATTCCACATACCAACAAGATTCAACTCAGGATCATTCAGTAACCATATCTGGAATGAGAACTGCCTGAAGTGCAAGCAGGACTCAGGAAAGGATGAGGAACAAAAGATGCCATTACAGATGTGAGATGGATCAGTTCATAAGTATTCTTCGCTAGCACTATATTTCAAAGGCATTGATTTTCTTCCTGTCTTGTTTCTTCACTGCCCAACTTTCACATCCATATAACGTTATTGAAAATAACATGACTTGGAATAAGTCTAATTTTTTTTTATGCAGAGATACATCTCTGCACTTGAAAATCTTAACCAGGTTCTTCATAGCCGTTCTCCGAAGAGCAACATGTCATTGGATTTTTTGACTGCTTGTTGTTTATGGATTCAAGCAGTTAAAGTTGTCTACTATTTCTATTTCTTCTCCATCAAGGATGAAATGATTGATCTGCAAGTTGTCAGGATTTTTGTCTTCTTCACTTTAAGGTACAGGCCCATTTTAAGACTTGTTCCTTGATCCTGATAAGCAAATATTTTAAATCGTCTTCACTTTCAGACAGTAATGTGGTGTTGTCAGCATAAGAAAGATTGTTATGGGTCTTCCACCAATCTTCACACCTTGGTGGTCTTCATACCATCCTGCTTCCCTGATTTGTTCTCCACATAAATTAAACAGGCAGGGGAAAGCCTTGTCATACACTTTTGTCATTTTTAAACCATTCCCTTACACCTTGTTCTGTTTCAACTGTTGCTTCTTAATCTATGTAAAGGTTATGGTATACTCATGCCCACAGTTTTTCATGATTTATGCACTCAAAGGCCTTACTGTAGTCCAGTGTTTCTCAACCCAGTTGGGTTTTCAGGGTATCCACAATGAATATGCATGAAATAGATCTGCATACAATGGAAGCAGTGCATGCAGCTCTATCTCTTGCATATTCATGATGGATATCCTGACAACCTGACTGGCCTGGAGTCTCAGAGGACTGGGTTGAGAACCACTGCTGTAGTCAATGAAACACATAGTTGGTATTCTTTCGTCTTTTCAAGGATCCATCTCACATCTGCAATGACGTCTTTTGTTCCTCGCCCTTTCCTAAGTCCTGCTTGCATTTCAGGAAGTTCTCATTACACATATGGTTTAGTCTCAACTGAATGATCCTGAGTCGAATCTTGCTGGCATATGGAATTAGAGCAATTAGGTGATCCAAATGACTGAGGAAATAATCACAGTTCTTCAGTACCGCCGCTGCCTTGACTTCCTCTCCTCCTCTCATGCCCTCCTGGATCCTTTACAATCTGGCTTTCGTCCTTTACACTCTACTAAAACGGCTTTTGCCAAAGTCTCCAGTGACTTGTTCCTGGCAAAATCCAAGGGCCTTTACTCTGTCCTCATCCTTCTTGACCTGTCTGGTGCTTTTTACACTGTTGACAAAAACCTTCTCTTTAATATCCTGTCCTTGCTTTGTTTTAAGGATTCTGTTCTATCCTGGTTCTCCTCTTATCTCTCCCATCACTCTTTCAGTGTTTGTTCCAGTGGCTCCTCCTCTGCTGCTATCCCGCTCTTGGTTGGTGTATCCCAAGGATCTGTCTTGGGTCCACACTCCTTTTCTCTCTCTATACCCAGTCCCTTGGTTCGCTCATCTCTTCCCATGACTTTCAGTACCATCTTTATGCCGATGACTCCCAGATCTACCTCTCTATACCTCGAATCTCTCCGGCAATCCAGACCCAGATCTCTGCCCACCTTTCTGACATTGCTGCTTGGATGTCTCACCGCCACTTGAAATTGAACATGGCCAAAACTGAGCTTCTTATTTTTCTTTCTAAAACCTTGTCTCCTCTTCCTCCTTTCTCAGTCTCTGTGGATAACTCTCTACTCCTCCCTGTTTCCTCGACTCACAATCTTCGGGTTGTCTTTGACTCCTCTCTCTCCTTCTCCAAACACATCCATCTGATAGCTAAGAACTGCCGTTTCTTTCCCTATAACATCAACAAAATCTGCCCATTCCTTTCTGAACACATTACTAAGACAGTTATCCACTCCTTAATCACCTCCCGTCTTGACTATTGTAACCTACTCCTTGCTGGTCTCCCTTTGAATCACCTCTCTCCCCTTCAATCTGTTCAACATTTTGCTGCGTGGCTAATCTTCTGCCAGCCTCGTCATGCCCATATTACGCTTCTTCTCAAGTCACTTCACTGGCTCCCTATCAGTTTCCGCATCCAATTTCAAACTTCTCCTGCTGACCTATAAGTACATTTACTCTGCAGATCCTCACTACCTTTCTTCTCTTATCTCGCCCTACACCCCCCCTCGGGAACTCTGCTCTTCTGGCAAATTGCTTCTATCTGTGCCCTTCTCTTCTACTACTAACTCCAGACTTCACTCCTTTTACCTTGATGCACCTTACACCTGGAACAAACTACCTGTGTGTGTATGCCAGGCGCTTTCTTTCTCTTACCCTTTTCAAATTCAGGCTGAAAACTCACCTCTTTGCTGCTGCTTTTGGATCTTGACTCACCTGATCTTGTTTCTTTACCATTCCCTCTAGACGTATCCCTGTCTGCATCTTCTGTATTGTCTGCCTTGACTAGATTGTAAGCTCTGATGAGCAGGGACTGTCTCTTACATGTCTATGCAGCGCTGTGTACGTCTTTGTAGCGCTATATAAATGCTCAGTAGTAGTAGTACTGTTATGAACACAGATCTTTGACAGTTGGCCATGTTGTCTTCTTCCAAAATTTCCTGGCAGAGCTTTCTAAGTAATAGTTGCATCTGATTGCTGTAATATTTCAATGGGAATGCCATCAATGCCCAGTGCTTTGTTCTTTGATGCTTTCAATGCTGCTTTGACTGCTTCTTTCATCACTAACAGTTCCTGCTTATAAGGTATAGGTTTCAAACAGCTGTTGATTCACTTGATCTTTATGGTATAATGAACTATGTGTATTCTTTCCAACTTTTCAGCATCATTCAATATAGATCCTTGAGCATCTTTTAGCATTCCAATTTGAGGCTAGAATTTTCTCTTTAACTCTTGTTTCTTTAGGAAAGCCAATCTTGTTCTTCCTCTATTTTCTTGCATGCGTCACTGTAGTACTTCTCTTTGTCTTGTAGAGAATTTCTGTTAATTTCCATGACCACCTCACTATCTCCTCTGGTTTTAGCTTCTCTGTGTTTCTGGGCAATTTTCAAAGTTTCTTCGATCATCCATTTTAGCGATTTTTGCTTTTTACCTTTTGCAGAGGCTTTTCAGTTTCTTCAATAAAAATTTTCTTGATGTCATCCCATAGCTCTTCAGGTCCTTTGTCATTTGTATCCAAAGCTTTGAAATGATTTTGCAGGGAGTTTTTAAATTCTGGTAGCCTATTTTCAAGATCATACTTTGCTACATTCATGAGTGGCTTGCTCTTTTTCAGTTTTAACTTGAGTTTGCATACTAGTAACTGGTGATCTGTACAACAGCTGGCTCCAGGTTTTGTCTGTTGATGTTATTAAGCTTTTCCATCGTTGACTTCCACAGATGTAGTCAGTTTGTGTTTTTTTGTTTAATCCAAAGGGCATATGTGTTTAGTCACTGCCAGTATTTTTGGAAGATGTAAGAGATGAAAAGATTGTTGGTCTTGCAGAATTCTATCAATCTTTCTCCAGCTTTGCTTCTGTTGCCAACCCCATATTTTTCCACCACTTTGCCTTTTTCTTTGCTGCATTCCAGTTGCCATGACTATCAGTATATCTTGTTTGCATGCTCTGTTGATTTCCACTTATGTTTGTTCATAGAACTGATCAACTGCACCCTCTTCTGCATCTGTTGTTGGCACATTTATGTGAATAGTAGTTGTGTTGAGGGGTTTTCCATACAGGAGCTAAATGATCCCTTTAGCTATTTAAAAAAAGTATTTATAGGGTTTCTATAATTTAATAGAGACTTATACTCACTGCAGGCAATCCATCTCATTAACGCAAAACACATGAAACAGAAAACAGTTAATTGTATTGGAAATGTCATTTGATTCCTTGGCTAGTGTAGGTGTAATTATTTAAAAAATGCAGGGGGCATATTCAAAAACATTTATGCGGTTTGCAGATCTGCTGCAGACCAAGTTAAATGCCCTGGCACTATCCGGTTAGCACCAGAGTGTTCCATGGGTACAGTGGGGCTGGAGTCAGCAGCTATGGGTTTAATGCCAATATTCAGCTGTTAACTGCATAGCCAAACCGCAGAAAGTTAGGACAGGTGAAAGTCTGTTTTAATTTTGTGTGGTTTTGCAATCCAGTTAGCGGCTGAATATTGCTGCTAACCTGACTGCAAAACAACAATCTGGCCAAACTGGATATTCAGCGCTAGTTGCTGGATATGCACTGGTGCTGAATATCTGGTCTTAATTTAAAGCAGTGGCCAACTGCTTTTACAGTATTCACTACTGCTGCATTGAAAACTGATCCTGCATTGTTCAAGTTAGTAAGACTCAAAGATATGAATGGCAGGCTGATGATTTGAGGGAGAGGACGGAGGGAGAGCCCTGATCTTTTCCTACCATAGTTTGACACTTGCTAAGTTTTACTATCCTATAATTCAGATGTAGTGACAAACAGTTCTTTTGGATTCCCATACAGACAAAATAGATTAATTTAGAAAGGAGTCTGGGCTATTAACATTTAAACTATTTAGTGAGCATGAACTCTTCATGATCCACATTTATTATACTTCTTTTCACACTCAAAATATGAGGTGCAATCAAAAAGTATCGAGCCTTTAATAATAACACAAGACGTATAACACTGACAGTTATTGCACTCAGTCTCCTTCAAAGTAGTCCCCTTCTCCAGCATTCCTGCTACTGCTGAAAACAATTTTGAAAAGCCTTTTATTATGCTGTGAAGCTGCTGTGTCGAATTTTGCTTAATGATCTCCAAGTTGTCGAATCTCCTTCCTTTCAGTGGT
This sequence comes from Ichthyophis bannanicus, assembly GCA_033557465.1. NCBI lineage: Eukaryota > Metazoa > Chordata > Amphibia > Gymnophiona > Ichthyophiidae > Ichthyophis > Ichthyophis bannanicus. The sequence goes on along the minus strand of CM066032.1, from coordinate 113,500,691 downwards.
AATTTCAAGTTTTGGAAACAAGAAAAAGTCAAAGGTACAAGGTCAAGTGAGTACGGAGGTCGACAGACTTGCTCGATTTGATGTTTAGCCAAGAACTACTGGACAAGATGTGATGTGTGAGCTGGGGCATTATTGTGATGAAGCAATCATTCATCATTCATGTGCAACTCTCGCCTCTTAAGATGAATTGCATTTCTCAAACAAGTCAGACTTTGGACAAAGTACTCCTTATTGATGGTTTGGCCTTTTGGAGCATACTCATGATGAACAATACCCTGATAATCAAAGAAAACTGTGAACATGATCTTGACAATGATCCTCACCTGATGGGCTTTCTTGGGTCTGGGAGAGTTTGGAGACTTCCATTGTGAAAATTGAATCTTAATTTCCAGGTCATAATCATAAACCCATGATTCATCACCAGTAATAATCTTTTTGATGAAATCTGAGTCATTTTCAATGCTTTCCAAGAACTTCTTGGCTGCAGACAGTCTATATTTGTTTTGGTCAGGGGACAGGAGTTTCGGCACGAATTTTGCAGACACATGTCTCATCCCCAAATTGACAGTAAGAATGGACTGTACTGACCCGATACTGATGTCCATGTTCCCAGCAAGCTCCTTGAGTCAGTCGACAATTTGAGTGTATTGCGGCACACACTGCTTCAACTTTGTCTTTATTCCTGTTTGTGAATGGCCTTCCAGAACGTTCGTCACTGTCAACACTTTGGCAGTCCTCTTGGAAATATTTGTACCAGTCGTAAACTAAAGCACGACTCATGCATTCATCACCGTACACTTGCTGTAACTTGTCATGAGTTTCTTTTCACAAATCTCCAAGTTTCTGGCAGAATTTAATTCTAATTCTCTGTTCAATTTTTTCACTCATCGTAAATCTGACGAACTGCTTTTACACATACCAAACATCACATGATTCAAAATAAAGTACAGGTGCAGAGCACATACCTAGGTCACGGCATGCTTAATAGCATCGTGCTGCAATGTATTGTTATATAGCTACACAACAAGTCTCAATACTTTTTGATCACACTTCGTACATATCATACCACTGGCCTCTCCTTGACTAGTGTCATATGCAGGCAAGCATTAATTTGTCTCATACAGAAAACACTAGTCAGATCATGTCTCTTTTGTTTCTTTTTACACTTCCTTTAGTTTGGACTCCTCTTTAAAATGCTTGGATGCACATAATCTATTACAGCATAAGGCCTTGTTTGAGGACTTTGCAAAACTTAGCACAATACTTAGAAATGGGTCCAAAATATCTCTGTGATATGTGTCCTTAAAATGGTTAGCCAACATAGTCAGATTGCTTTTGTTTCTACCAAGACAGGCTCTTAAGGCATCGAATATCCCTTTGAGTGTGGCAGCCTTCACAAAAGATATCTGGGGATCCAAGACTACTGGACATGCCTTTTAAGTAACACACTTTTATCATAATAAAGAAAATTGAAACACTGCTCTAGAATATAAGCAAGTTTGCTACTTAAAAAAAGGAATACATCTGACAAGTTAATGGCTGCAAAAATATGATAGAAAAGTACAAATCAGCATTAGTTAAGGATATTTTGGGGGCACTGGCAATATCTCCATCTCCGACTGCTAAAAACTTTGATTATTGCTATGGCTCTGCACAGCTTGGAGCTTTCAGTGCCCATCTCTGTACACAATCTCTTGGATAAGGCTAATCTTTCAGCATGGTCTCCAGAGGCTATCTGCCCAGTTATTCAAGTGGTAGCCAGAGACGTCATTAAGCTGTTGTCCAATAGCAAAGCTTCCGGAAGGGATGATTACATGTTTGAATTCTATTTAAAATTCAGCACTTTGTCCTTGATCCTCACTGGACTGTTCAACGAGACCAAACTGCAGGCTATTCTCCTACAGACCCTTCAGACAGGTTTTTAGTTTCATCATTATTGTTAAGGGTGATGACTCTAAAGTACTAGGTCAACAATAATTTGAAAAGCTCGTCTTTGTGGAACGAAAATCAGACAGAACTCAAAGAATAGGCAGGCATATGGCCGTGCAAGCTAAACTTTACACTAAATTGTGCCTTCTCTTTCCTGAAGTTTAATGAGATTTCTCATTTACTACTCTGAATAGATTGTACACCACTCTGGGCTTGGTTTTAGAACGGGAAATTAGATTTACCGGCTAATTGTTGTTCCTTGAGGAACTCCAGTCTAGTCCCGCACCTCTGGGTAGTGCACCCCCCTCCAGCAGCTTGGAGAATGAGCATGTCAACTTCTGAAGTCACCAGTACTAATACCACTGGCACCGCCCTTCAGCTCCAGTAACCTAATGACAAAGCAGACTCACAGGAGCAACAAATAAGCAGTTAAACAGGCAAGATGCAAATCCAGCCTAACTAACCAAACTAACTTACCCAAAAAAGGAACTAACCTGCTGACTCCCCACCCGCACTCAAGGAGGAACTCATAAACCCCTCCCCTTGGGACAGGGGACGAGAAAGAGGCTTACCTGAGGGATCCCTGAACGCCGACCAGCAACCAGCCAAAGATAGAAGATCCCCGATCTGCCCCGAGCGCCGAAGCACCCGAGAACCCTGATTCAACCTGGGCAGACTAGCTCTATCAGAATCCCTGGGTGGGATCCGGGACTGGACTGGAGTTCCTCAAGGAAAGCATAGTTACTCACCTGTAACAGGTGATCTCTGGGAACAGCAGGAATTAAGCCTTCACATATGGGTATTGTCGGTTCCGACGGAGCCTGCGTGGGAACGCTCCCCAGCGTCCAATAGGAAAGCTTTTGGGAGCATCCCACAGCACCTGCGTGCTGCCTTCCTGCCTTTCCAACTCTCCTTCATCAGTTGAGTTTATAGCTGAGACAAAAGGAGAGAAAGAGAGAGAGAGACAACTCCTAGGGGAGGTGAGCGATTTGTGAAGACTTAATTCCTGCTGTTCCCGGTGCACCCCCTCCAGCAGGTGAGTAACTACGCTATCCCCAGGAACGAGCAGGAATGTAGTCTTCACATATGGGGACTCCCCAGCTGAGAGATGCCAGGTGGATGACCCTAGCAAGCTGCGAACCCCTGGTGAGATGGGTCATTCTTCCTCCTGTGGATCTCTGGCATCGAAAACCCGGGACGGTGGGTAGGAGTTGTACTAAGTCTGAAAGAGATGCTGTAGAACAGCCTGTCCAAATGAGGCATCCCGACGGGAGTCCTTGTCTAAACAATAATGGGCTGTAAAGGTGTGTACTGAAGCCCAGGTGGCTGCTCTACAGATGTTGTCAATGGACACAGAACGAAGATTAGCCATGGAGGTTGCCATTATTCTCACATTGTGAGCTGTGACGTGGCCTTCGAGAGAAAGTCCCTTACTCTCGTATGCAAAGGATATGCAATTAGCAATCCATCTAGAGAGAGTTCTTTTGGAAACAGGAAGTCCCAAATGACTAGAATCAAAAGCAACGAAAAGCTGAGATGATTTTCTGTGTTGCTTAGTTCTTTGAAGGTAAAAAGCCAAGGCTCTTTTACAATCCAAGGTATGAAGGTTCCTTTCTGCATTAGAGGCATGAGGCCTAGGAAAGAATACAGGAAGATAAACTGCTTGGTTTAAATGAAAAGGCGAAACCACCTTTGGCATGAAGTGAGGATGAGTCCTAAGAACTACCTTATCATGGTGAAATCTTGTATAAGGAGGATCAGCCACTAAGGCCTGCAACTCACTGACGCGTCTTGCAGAAGTGAGAACAACTAGGAAGATGACTTTCCAGGAAAGAAACTTCAGGTCCATAGTGGCTAAGGGCTCAAAGGGCGGTTTCATAAGCTGCCCGAGAACAAGATTAACATCCCATGCTACCGGCGGCGGCTTAATGGGAGGTTTTGTCAAGAGTAGACCTTTCATAAATCTTGCGCGAGTGGATGAGAGGAGATAGAGGTTGTCCATCTAGTGGTCTGCGGGAAGCAGCAATAGCACTAAGATGAACCCTTATTGAATTGGTTTTAAGACCAGAATTTGATAAGTGGAGGAGATACTCCAGTAGCGATTCCACAGGCACCGAAAAGGGGGTAAGTCCCCTTTGAGAACACCATACAGAGAACCTTTTCCACTTAAAGGCGTAGGATCATCTTGTGGAAGGTTTTCTGGAGGCCAGCAGGATATCCCTTACCTGTTGAGAAAGGTTGATATCTGGAAGCTCTACACCCTCCGCAACCAGGCAATGAGATGAAGGGACTGGGGATTCGGGTGCAATAGCGTCCCGTCCTCCTGGGACAGAAGATCTGGAGCATGTCCCAACTCCAGTGGCATGGCTTGAGAGAGACGTAGAAGCAGAGGATATCACTTTTGCCGTGGCCAACGTGGAGCTATGAGTATCATACGTCCTCTGTCTCTCAAGTTTGAACAGTGTTTTGGAAATGAGGGGAATGGGTGGGAAGGCATAGAGGAAGTCTTGCCCCCAGTGGAGGAGGAAAGCATCTCTTGCCTGACAGTTTTGAGCTGGAATTCTGGAACAGAATCGGGGAAGTTTGGCATTCTGTGGACTTGCAAAGAGGTCTATATTTGGGGTCCCCCAGATTCGAAACACTCGAGCAATCTGGTCTGAGTGAAGCGACCATTCGGGTGGCAGCAGTATTCGACTGAGTTTGTCTGCCCAAAGATATTGAATGCCTGGAAGATATACCACTAGGAGGTGGATTTGATGCTCTCTGGCGAGGCCCACAGTCACAAAGCTTCGTTGCATGACGACAGAGAGCCTGTTCTCCCCTGCTTGTTCACGTAGAACATGGCTACCTGATTGTCGGTCTGGACCCAAACTGTCTTGTAGCTGAGCTGGGCCTGGAATACTCGAAGAGCATGGAAAATGGCTCTGAGTTCTAGCAGGTTTATGTGAAGACAAGCCTCCTGCGGGGTCCAAAGACCCTGAGTCGAGAGATCGTGCAAGTGAGCCCCCCAACCCAACTTGGACGCATCCATTGTTAGGGTGGCCTGAAATAGATGCTGCTGGAAAGGAGAGCCTACTAGAAGGTTTTCCAGTGATTGCCACCATTGAAGGGATGGAATGAGACGTGTGGAGTTTCTGATTTTGTCCGATAGGCAACCCGAGGCCTGTGTCCACTGAGAGGCGAGGGTCCACTGGGCTGCTCACATGTGAAGGCGAGCATTAGGAACCACATGGACAGTGGATGCTATATGACCCAGAAGCTGAAGCATTTCCCAAACAGTTAGGAAGATTTTCATAGTTGCTTGGGATGCCAGCTGCATTATATGAAAGACACCAGGGCTGTGGTAGGAAAGCCCTTGACCGTCTGGTATCCAGTCGAGCCCCTATGAACTCCAGGGGCTGAGAAAGGGTGAGCCGAGATTTTGGGAGGTTTATGACCAGTCCCAAGAGGTGAAGAATTCGCATCATGTGAGAAAGAGCGAAGCTGAGTTCTGGAGCAGTGGATGCTCGAATGAGCCAGTCGTCTAAGTAGGGGAAGACTAATATTCCTAGAGTTCTCAGAAATGCTGCTACTACTGCCATGCATTTTGTGAAGACTCTTGGGGCAGAAGCCAGACTGAAAGGAAGAACTTTGTATTGGAAGTGTCTTCCCTGGAAAAGGAATCGAAGGAATCTTCTGTGATCTGTATAGATGAGAATATGAGCATATGCATCCTTTAGATCTAGAGAACATAGCCAGTCCTGACTCTGAAGGTATGGCAGGAGTGTTCCTAGGGAGATCATTTTGAATTTTTCCCGGAACAGATATTTGTTTAATTCTCTGAGGTCCAGAATAGGCCTGTGCCCCCCTATTTTCTTGGGAATGAGAAAATAGGGGGAGTAGAATCCCATCCCCTGTTGGGATAATGGGTACTTCTTCTATTGCTCCTTGAGCAAGAAGTGATGCGACCTCCTGACCCAAGAGACTGGTAACAGGGACCTGAGAATTGAACTGCTTTATGATTGTAGGAGGGGGCATGCTGTGGAAGTGAAGTCTGTACCCCTCTCGTACAATGGACAGAGTCCAGTTTTCTGATATTATTTGTTGCCATCTGCTGGCAAAATGGCATAACCTTCCTGGAATGGTGAGGGGTTCTGGACCTTTCGGGGCAGAAAGACTAAGTTCTCTAGGAAAGAGTCAAAGCCCCTGAGGAGGCTGAGCTGGTGGAGCCAATTGAGTTCTTGGAACTTGTGGCTTTCGCTGCTGTCTGTTCTGTTGGTTCCCTTTTTGGGAAATATGAACTGGACAGAGAGCATGATGGGTAAAACCTCTTTTTTCTTATTGAAAAAGGGTTTCTTGGCTGACTTTTTCTTTGCTGGGTTGGCTGTAGACTTTGATAGTCTGTTCAAGGTAGTATTTTCAGATTCAAGCTGATTTGCCTTGTCTTGCCAATCCTTGCCAAAGAGATTTTCTCCTGTGCAAGGAATATTTCCCAGTTTCTCTTGCACCCATTGTTCTAAGTCTGATGCCTGGAGCCAGGCAATACGACGTGCACCGATAGAAATAGCAGAGGTTCTGCTAATACATTCAAAGCAATCAAAGGTTACACGGTTCACAAACTTAGAGACATCCTGGGCGTGTTTGACCAGAGTAAGAAAATTCCCTCTTTTGTCCTCAGGAAGAAGAGGGCTCAGGAGCTTCAAGTCTCCTGTAACTTCTTTGAGGAACATTCCCATATAGAGGATGTAAGAGCTGATCCTGGCTGCCAACATGGAGGATTGGAAGCATTGACGCCCAAAGGCATCGAGCGTCCTTGACTCATGGCCCGGAGGACTGGAAGGGTAAATTAGACTTACCTGCTAATTATGATTCCTTTAGGAACTCCAGTCTAGTCCCAGACCTCTGGGTTTAGGCACCTCCTCCCGCAGCTTTGGAGACTGAGCACGTCACAGCTTTCCGTGGCACCAGCATAAATACACCAGGGACCGCCTTCCCTCTTCAGTAACCTATTGACAAAGCAGACTCACCAGAGCAATAAGTAAGAAGAAACGTTTTCAAAAATATCATTTAACTTCATAACTGTGGAACTTTAAAGGCAAAATAGGCCGTTACTACACCTTAAGCACCTGGCCAGCGACCAGAGAGCTACAGAAAGAAACCGCCTTGTACTTACGAGTCCAAGACAAGTTAGACCCCTCCCTCCCTCTAGAGACCGCAGCCTACCGAGATTCAGCCGAACTGAGGGTCATACGTTGTCGCACTTCAGTCTACCGTCTGCAACTAGAACTCGGGAGGGGCATGGAACTAGACTGGAGTTCCTAAAGGAATCATAATTAGCAGGTAAGTCTAATTTACCCTTCCTTCTCGTCCCTCCAGTCTAGTCCCAGACCTCTGGGCATGTAACAGAGCAGTAAACCAATTTAACGGGAGGGACCTGCCAGACCAGCCTGAAGAACCGCTGACCCAAAACTCGCATCCCCTTCTGCCTGCACATCAATCCTGTAATGTTTAACAAAGGATGTCAGCGACGACCATGTTGCCGCCTTACAAATTTCTACTGCAGACACCAAACTACACTCTGCCCAGGAAGCCGCCTGCGCGCTAGTCGAATGAGCTCTCAACCCTTTCGGCGCTGCCTTGCCCTTCAAAATATATGCTGACCCAATAGCCTCTTTAATCCACCTTGCAATAGAGGCTTTAGACGCCGCTTCCCCTTGTCGTGGACCCCCAAACAAGACAAACAATCTGTCCTTTGCACATAGAGTCTTAACGCTCGACTTACGTCCAGCCGATGAAGTCGACTTTTGACCTTATTCCCGCCTCCCCTTTCGAAGACTGGCAAGGATACGACCTGGTTGACATGAAAGATGGACACCACCTTTGGCAAGAAGGACGGCACAGTACGCAAAACCAATCTCTTATTACAGAACGACAAAAAGGGCTCCTTACACGATAAAGCCTGCAACTCCGAAATTCTTCTAGCCGAGGAGATAGCCACCCGAAATACCACCTTAAGCGTAAGGTCCTTCAAAGTAGCCTTAGCCAACGGCTCGAAAGGCTGTCCTACCAACGCATCTAGCACTATATTAAGATCCCAGGTCGGGACTGTATTCCGACAAGGAGGACGCAAGAGCGTGGTAGTGCTCAAAAACCTTCTCACATCCGGATGGAACCCCCAACACCATCCCTTGGACCCTTCCACGATAACAAGAAAGCGCTGCCAATTGCACTCGCAGGGACGCTGCCGCAAGACCTTTATCGAAACCATCTTGCAAGAACGCCAGAACCTGCGAAATCGACACCCGTAACGGTACCACTTGCCTCTCAGCGCACCAAGCCTCAAAAATGCACCATACCCGGACATAGGCCATCGAAGTCCACCTACGCGCCTTGACTTCAACAATGTCGACACAACTGCCATTGAATAACCCCTTGGCCATCAACCTAGCCCTCTCAAGAGCCAGGCCGTAAGCGAGAACTGATCCACCTGAGGCATATGCAAGGGACCCTGCTGCAGTAGATCGTCCCTGACCGGTAGCCTCCACAGCGGCTCTATCAGAAGACGCACCAAGTCTGCATACCACGGCCTTCTCGGCCAATCCGGGGCGATCAGGACCACCAGTCCTTTGTGCCTTTCGACGCGCTGTAACACCCAACCGATTAACACCCACGGCGGGAACACATACAGGAGCTGTCCTTCCGGCCACTTCTGAATCAGGACATCCAGGCCTTCGGACATCCTTTCTGCTGTAAAACCTCTCTGCCTTCGCAGACTCGAACGTCACCATCAGATCCACCACTGGAGGCCCCCACCGTTGAACGAGCAACTCGAACACTTCCTGATGCAAAATCCACTCTCCCGGATCCACCTTGAGCCTGCTCAAAAAATCGGCTGCCATGTTGTCTACTCTCGCCACATGCGCCGCCGATAACGCTTCCAGATGGAACTCTGCCCAAACGAGAAGCTCCTCCGCTTCTTCCTAGAGCGCCACACTGGTGGTGCCCCCTTGGTGATTGATATATATCACTGCTGTGGCGTTGTCGGATAATACCCGAATTGCCTTTCCTTGCACCAGCTGATGGAACTGCCTTAACGCCAATGTGACCGCTCTCAGCTCCAGTCTGTTGATGGACCATTTTCTTTCCAGCTCGGACCACTGACCCTGGGCAAACTGCCTGTCGTAGTGCGCCCCCCAGCCGAACAGACTGGAATCCATCATCAGCGGCCTCCGGCGACTCCAAAGACATGTCCTTCTCTAAATGCCCCAGAGTCAGCCACCACTGCAAGGCCCGTTTCACCCGTACCGGGCAGACCAGCCGCTGTGACAGCTGATCCGACTGATGCGACCACCTCCTGAGGAGAGACCTCTGCAAAGGCCGCATGTGCGCTCTCGCACACGGAACTAACTCCAGCGTCGCCGCCATCGTGCCCAGGAGCTGCAAATAATGCCAAGCCGACGGGGCGCTGGACTTCAAGAACTCCCTCACTAACTACCGCAACCGTGTGAAAGAAACACTCTGCCTAACTGGGTGTCGAAGCTCGCCCCCAAGTACTCCAACTCCTGAGAAGGCTCCAACTTGCTCTTTGACATATTCACTACCCATACTAGACTCTGCAGAAACTGGACTACCCGACGGGTCGCTCGCACACTTTCCTCCTTTGACTTCGCTCGAATCAGCCAGTCGTCCAAATACGGATGCACCAAGATGCCTTCCTTCCGCAACGCCGCCGCTACCACCACCATCACCTTGGTAAAGGTGCGCGGCGCCATTGCCAAGCCAAAGGGTAACGCCTGGAACTGAAAATGCCCCATGGGGATGGCAAACCGGAGATATCGCTGGTGCTCTGCACGGATTGGTATATGCAGGTACGCTTCCGAGAGATCTAGCGACATGAGAAACTCTCCTTGCCTCACTGCTACGATGACCGACCTCAGCGTTTCCATGCGAAAATGTGACACCCTCAGGCACCGATTGACTCCCTTGAGGTCCAGGATGGGCCTTAAGGACCCTTCCTTTTTTGGTACTACACAATATATATGGAGTATCGACCAGATCCGCATTGGTTCCCTGGAACCGGAACCGCCGCCTTGAGAGCCAACAAGTTTTCTACCGTCTCTCGCATGGCCCTGAGTCTTGCACTCGTCCGGCACGGAGAAAGAACAAAGGATTCTCGTACTGGCCGAAGAAACTCTAAAGCGTAACCCTTCTAAATGACCTCCAACACCCACTGATCTGACTTGATTTGGACCCAGACAAGGTAAAAGTCCCATAGTCGCCCTCCCATGGGTACTTACCCTCGCCTGAGCCCCACTCGCATCATTGCGATTTCTTGAGATTTGAGGAAGGGGAGGCTCCAAAACCTCTACCTGCTCTGCTGAATCCTCGAAACCCCGGAGATCGATACTGGAAACGGCCTCTCTGAAACTGACCAAACCGCGCCGGTCAAAACCTACGAAACTCCCTCTGCTGGCTTCTAGAAGGGGCCTGAGGACGACCCTGCTTTTGCTTATCCTCAGGTAAACGACCCCCCTTAGACTCACCAAGATCCTTAACCAACTTATCCAAGTCCTCGCCTAACAGGAGCTTACCTCAAAAAGGGAGCTTAGCTAACCTGGCTTTAGACGCTCCATCTGCAGCCCAGTTACGCAGTTACAGATACCTACGCGCCGCCACTACCAACGCCATACACTTTGAGAGCCCACAAATGAGATCGTACTGTATATCGGCCAAATAAGCCGCCCCCGATTCCAACCGGGCCGCCTCCTCATCCGTCCCTGCTTCGGAACTTCCTTTCAACTTTTGGGACCACCGCAGGCATGCCCTTGCCACCCATGTGCCACAAATAGACGCATGCATGGAAAGAGCATTGACCTCAAAGACCTGTTTCAACAATGTATCTAAACGCCTGTCCTGAGAGTCCTTCAGGGCTGAACTGCCTTCCACCGGAATCGTGGTCTTCTTCGTGACCGCCGAAACCGCTGCATCCACCCTAGGGGATTTGAAGAGGTCTTTATGTACCTCCTGAAGCGGGTAGAGTCACAACATTACTCTGGCCCCTTTTAACCCTGCTTCAGGCGTGTCCCATTCCTCTTGTATCATCTCCTTAAATACCCTATGGATCGGGAAGGCCCTCTGGGATTTCCGCACTGCTTGCAACAGTGGGTCCTCCAAAGAAGCGTCCGCGGTTTGCTCCGCTGCCGGCATGTTGAGAGCCTTCAGCGTTTACGATATTAACGCCAGCAACTCCTCCCGCCTAAAGACCCGAACGACAGGTGCCTGGTCCTCGGTCTCTGCTATTTCGCCTTCCTCCAGATCCAAATCCATATCCGAATCTTCCAAGGTCTCTGACAGGCATTCCGAGCCCTCTGCATGCCCCGCCTTGTCCGCTAATCTCGCCTTCTTTCGAGGAACGGCATCCGCTCCGCCTTCCAAGTGGCTCTCCGTACGCTTACGCCCCAGGTCCTCATCCAGTTCCCTCCAGGCTGCTTCCCAAGAGCTGGGTGGAGAAGGGCAATGAAATCCTGCAAAAAAAATAGCTGCCAGCCCCCCTGACATTATCGGTTGCAAACTGGCTGGCTCTGCTGATCTCGAGGGCCCCGGCGTAGGCTCTAGGGCCAGCCCGACAGGAGAAGGAGACTTCGGAGACTCCAAAGCTTCCCCCTTGGAAAGCTGTGTCTCCGCCTCCCCCTCCCCCCCCTGCTACTGTTTCTTGTGCACAGGCTCGGCATAGTCCCTCTGCCGAGAACGAGCTCCTCCTAGCCCCAACACATCATGCACTGAGGCTTGGAAGGCATAACTGAGCACTGTCGCACTTCAGCCCCCCCACTAGTGCAGCAGCCCCAAAAACCTCCTTGACTGAATCTTTCTTCAAACCGGTCTACCGATTTTATTTGTATTTTTTCTTTTTAAAACAGACTAACCACTACTGAAAAGGCCCGAACTACCAAACCAAAAGGGGCCTGTAAAGTTTCCCACGCGATCTGCACGTGCCACGGGCCTGAGTACTTGCAAACGGCAGCTTTCCCACTCAGCCGCGTTCCTCTAAGCGCCGGCACGTGGCTTGCACTACGACCGCCGGGATCACACTGATTCGCGTTCTCCTCGATCCCGGCTCATGTGCCCTGCCCAGCTCACCTCAGCAACTGATGCATCCAAGAAGGACCACTCCTCCGGCCTGCTGCGGCCCCTGGATCCTTGGTGCCAAAAACAGACCGCCTCGTGCGCGCCTCCCTCCACGCTCCTCACCCGATCCTCGGGTTCGGGAGCCGGAGGCCCCAACAAACACTCCCACACCCTTCCTGGTGATCGCAACGCCCGGGAGGGGAGAGAGAGGGGGATACTTGCTTGCTACGCTGTTGAGGAGACTTCTGAGCGCCGGGTCAGCAAACAGGCCCCAAAGGCACAGCACCTCTTTTTTTTTTTTTTTTTGTAAAGAACTAGCTAGCTAATCTATCCACTACTTAATCATTGCTCCAGTGAGCCCAATCTGGCTCACACCTCCTCCAGCTGCAATGGAGACTGAGACTACTGAAGAGGGAAGGCGGTCCCTGGTGTATTTTGCTGGTGACACGGAAAGCTGTGACGTGCTCAATCTCCAAAACTGCGGGAGGAGGTGCCTAAACCCAGAGGTCTGGGACTAGACTGGAGGGACGAGAAGGAAGAATGCATTTTAGCACTCTTAATCCTACACAATGCCGATTCCACTACCATTGAATGGTGTGGTAACTGAGTCTTTTGAAATCCAGGACAGCTTGGAACTCAGTACATGGTATCGAGTCGTTAGGAGTGTGGAGACACCGTTAAAGGGGTTTCCCACATTCTTAGCATAAGATCCTGCAAGATCCTATGAATGGGCAAGGTAGCTGCCTCTTTAGGAGCCTTAGGGTATTGAAGAATTTCTAATTCTTCTGCTCTGGGTTCCTTTTCTGGAGTCACTGTGATTGCAAGACCTCGAGCTTCATCATGTATGAAATCCTGGAAGGACGTGTCCTCTGGAGGAGACATTCTGCGTTGAGGAGAAGGAGATGGATCCTCCGGAAGGATTGCTCTAGTACTGGGAAAGTCAGAGTCATCGGAATCGGAAGATTCAAAATATCTCTGTGCTGGGTGTTCCTGCAACACTTGGTACCGGTACCGCTTGAAGTCGGTATCAGGGTGTCTCAGAACCGGCCCCTCGATACCTGAGATAGACTCAAGGCTCGGCATGGGGGGGCAGCATACCTGCTGAGGCAGGTGCACTCGGTCCCGGCACGGATGTCGGTACCGATACCTGAGGAACCGTCTGTAGCAGTCTTAGCGGTACCGAAGCTGCTAAGAGAGTCGCTAGACTGCGTTCAATAGTGAGGATTCTCTGATCCATCGTTCCTGCTGATGCCTGGGTTTCGGTACCGGTGGAAGCGGCCATGACCCCAGAACATGGCACCAGTAGTTCTGCAGAGGTTGAAGCCTCTGGAACATTCTGGAGCCCTGTTAATGCTTTGGAGACCGAGACCGAGGCCTCCCGCCGGTGCTATTTTGCCGGTGAACTTTCCTCGAGGGCAACGCCAGTGGCATCTCAATACTTAGGAGATCTACCCTTTGAGGACCGGCCAGTCTTAGAAGACTTAGATTTAGTTACCTGAGATCCATGGGAGGAAGATGAAGCCCTGGAAGACATCGATGCAATGGACATCGTATCAGCAGCAAAAAGGGTACCGAGTTTTGCAGCTCTATTCTGCAGGTCCCTCTTGGTCATCTTTCTGCAGGAGAGACACTCCGATGGAGAATGGTCAGGAACTAAACATTTGAGACACCATTCATGGGTGTCAGTGACGGAAATGGTACCGCCACATTTAGAACATTTCTTAAAACCACTAGCTGGTTTTTCCATGTTTGAAGAAAAAATGGGCCTAGTGCCCAAAATGGCGCTTAACCCCGAGAGGGGAAAGGCTCCTAAAGAAAAGATTTTTAGAAGCTAGGTTTTTTTAAAAAAAAAAAAAAGAAGAAAAGAGAACCGGCGGTACCGGTAGGTGTCGAGTGAAGGCAGACGCGACCACAAAAAAACAAAAGAAGAAGAAGAATTTTTCTGCAGTGAGAGGGTATACGTCCTGTCAGCTACGCGGAAAACAAAGAACTGACAAAGGAGAGTTGGAAAGGCGGGAAGGCAGCACGCAGGCGCTGTGGGATGTTCCCAAAAGCTTTCCTAATGGACGCTGGGGAATGTTCCCGCGCAGGCTCCGTCGGTACCGACGATACCCATATGTGAAGACTACATTCCTGCTTGTTCCTGGAGATCAACAATTAGCAGGCAAGTCTAATGTCACTTTCCTTATTGTCCCTCCATCCCAGTCCCGCACCTCTGTGACGTAACAGAGTAGTAACCTTAAAGGGAGGGACCCGCAAGACCGGCACGCAGCACTGCCGATCCAAAACAGGCAATCTTCGCAGCCTGGACGTCCAGGTGATAATGTATGCAGGGAAGACCAGGTAGCCGCTCTGCAGATTTCCACCAAAGGCACCAGACCAAATTCGGCCCAAGAAGCCATCTGAGCCCTCGTGGAATGGGCGCGCAGCCCAACTGGTGCCTGACGACCCTGGAGGAGATAACGCCGATCCTATCGCCAACTGAATCCATCTGGAAATGGAAGCTTTCGCCGCCGCCGCCTCCCCTCTGTGAGGACCACCAAATAGCACAAACAAGCACTCTGACTTGCGAAAGTCCGCTGTGGCCTTCAAATAACTTTTGAGGGCCTTGCGCACATCCAACAAGCGCAGGCCAAGGGTGACGGCATCACCCCCCGTGCTTCCCAGGACTGGCAGGGACACAGGCTGATTCACATGGAATGCTGATACCACCTTAGGCAGAAAAGGAACCAGTCGAAAAACAACCTTCTCCCATGAGTAGAGGAATGGCTCCCGGCACGACTAGGCTTGTAGCTCCGAGATCTGTCATGTGGAGCATATTGCCACCAGGAAAACGGTCTTCAGAGTTAAATTCTTCAGTGAGGCCTGGCTCAAGGGCTCAAAAGGTGCCTTAGTGCCATCAGAACCATATTATGATCCCATGGCGGGACTACAGCCCTTTGCAGTGGGCGCAAACGGGCCACCGCCCGCAGGAAGCGCAACACATCCTGGTGAGACCCCAGTGGCACCTTCTGAACCTTACCACAACAACAAGTAATCGTCGCCAGTTGCACCCTTGAGCTAGCCGCTAGGCCCTTCTCCAATCTGTCCTGCAAAAAGGCTAAGACATCCGGAACGGAGGCCGCGCCCAGCCGAGCCTGCCACTCCACACACCAAGCCTTAAAAATATGCCAAATACAGATGTAGGCGAGAGAGGTAGATCTCTCCCATGCCTTCAACAAGGTTGAGATGACGGGTCCTGAATAACCCTTCTTCAACCTCGTCCTTTCAATGGCCAGGCCGTAAGCGAGAACCAATCCATCCCTGAGGCATGTGCACTGGCCCCTGCACCAGAAGGTCTACTTGAAACGGTAGGTACCACGGGCGAATCTCCAGAAGCCGAACCAAGTCGGCATACCAGGGGTGACACGGCCAATCCGGGGCTATCAAAATGACCCGTCCCGATGCGTCGCGATCCACTGCACCATTCAGCCTATGAGAGCCCACAGCGGAAAGACATACAGAAGACCCTCCGTGGGCCAAGGCTGCAGCAGCAGCGCATCCAGGCCTTTGGTCATCCTTTCCAGTCTCCTGCTGAAGAAAATGGCTCGCCTTGGCCGACTTGAATGCTGCCATCAGGTCCATGACTGGTGCTCCCCACCTGTGCACTACCTGCGCAAAGACCTCTGAGTGTAGTTGCCCATTCCCTGGGATCCTCAAGCACCCAGCTGAGGTAATCCGCCACCATGTTGTCGACTCCCACGATGTGTGCCACCGAAAGGGCCTGGAGTCGAGGCTCCACATAGCTGAAAGCAGCTCCACTTCCTCCTCAAGAGCCATGGTGCCCGAACCTCCCTGTTGGTTTCCGTAAGCCACTGTGGTCGCATTGTCTACCGCCTTTCCTCGCACAGAGAATTCGAAGGCGCTGAGCGCCCAAGCCACCTCCTGCATCTCCAGCCTGGTGATCGACCAATCGGCCTCTTCCGTGTTCCAGCTACCCTGAGCAAAGCGTCCCTCGCAGTGAGTCTCCCAGCCCACCAGGCTGGCATCTGTCATTACCGGGATCCACTGAGGTGACTCGAGGGGCATGCCTGCTGCCAAATTCTCCAGACATAGCCACATAGCCACAATTGGAGCGCCTTCCTGACCGCCCCCAGGAACGGGAGCCATTGGGATAGGGGATCTGTCTGGTGCGACCACTGCTGGAGCAAAGCCCTTTGCAAGGGACGTATGTGCACTCTCGCCCATGGAACCACCTCGTGCGTGGCCGCCATGGTTCCCAGTACCTGCACGTATTGCCAAGCCATTGGCTCTGGCCAGCACAGAAACTGGTGCACCAACTGTATGAGCCCCTGAGTTCGCTGATCTGGCAGGTAGACTCTTCCCGCCCAGGTGTCTAAGCGTGCTCCCAGGTACTCCAGGTCCTGAGATGGAACCAAGTGACTTTTGGCAACATTGACCACCAAGCCAAGACTCCCCAGAAGTTGCACCACCCACGACGTCCCCCCGTAAGCTCTCGTCCCTCGACTTCACTCTAATCAGCCAGTCGTCAAGGTAAGGGTGCACCAGTACCACCTCCTTGCAAAGTGTCGCCACGACCACCACCATAAACTTGGTGAAGGTGCGAGCAGCCATTGCCAGCCTGAACGGCAAAGCCTGAAACTGGAAGTGTCCCATCAGCATTGCAAACCGCAGGAACCACGACGTCAAAAACTCCCCCTCTCTCACTGTCACGATCACGGACCGCAGGGTTTCCATGCAAAAATGCGGCACCTGTAAGCAACAATTTACACGCTTTAGATCCAGGAACGGGCGGAAAGGCGCCATCTTTCTTGGGAACCACGAAATAGATGGAGTATCGACCGTAGCCATACTTGCTCCCAGGGGACTACCACCCAGAGCTGGAGCAGCCGTGACAAGGTATCCTTGACTGCTGCCACCTTGTTTGGTGCCTTGCAGGGGGATTGGACAAAGGCATCATGCAATGGCTGCACCAACTCGAGGGCACAGCCCTCGCGAATGATTTCCAGGACCCAATGGTTGGTTGTGCCCCTGCCTGAGCCCCCCCTCGCTTCATTGGGGATTCTTAAGTCCCGAGGAGGAGGAGGGCACAGAGAAACCTCTGCCTGACCCAGAAACCACAAAACCCCTGCCCCCGAGCAGGGAACTTACCCCTCTGGAAGGAGCCAAGGCCGGACATCCGAAAACATCAAAAAACCATGATGCTGACCCCGAGAAGCCAATGCACTGCGAGTCTGCTTTGGCTTATCCTCCAGATTCAATGGCCCTTACTATTTGAACGAGTAATTGCAGACACACCAAAAAAATTTTTCGTTCACTATCAACTCCTAACTACTGGATTAGAATATCTAAATATTCAGCAAAAGTACAGTCCAAACCCAGTTATTCTCGAGGTCTCAGTTCAACAATAGCAAAGCCTCATAGACTTTCGCCGTAGCAGGCTGTTTGCTTGATCACATCAGCGACCTCAATATATTGTGAACCTCTCCCTATTTCTAAAGAAAGTGCTTTCTTAGATGAAATGCTTCCAAATATTGTTAGACTTAACTTGAAAAAGCCTTAATATCGCTTCCCAATGTTATAGGGAGTCTGTCCACTTCTAATACAAATTCGGATCCCAACGTCAAATCCCTGGCACCGCTTAGACGTTTCACTATGGTGTTTCTTCAGGGGATCATTATCTATAAATATAAAACAAACGTAAATCAAAATCCCAACCCATGCAGTTTCCCTTTTCAACCCCATACACTTAACAAACTTTACACTAAATAAAATACCGTCAAACTCCTACCAAAAGATGCTGCCCACGAGTGCTCTCCATTGATGACAAACCGCTCCTGGAACAACGGGAACCATCAAAACCGTCCAACAAACACGCCGCGCATGTCTAATAGATGCTATAGCTGCCATTTTTAAAGATCTCACGGACGGCTCATCTAGATGACTCTTCGTATTCCTTAAAGGCATATCGCCCCCTAAAAGAATCAACTTATTATAAAAATCCCCTCCGTATTAAATAAATCTCAACTTGCATGACAATGCTAAACTCATCTACCCTACTAAATAAATAAATAAATCCCCCTCATTACCAGCACCGAGCTACTTAACTCCAATGGAACAACAGACCTCCCCCACACATTCCATACTCGTATATTAACTAACCCCCCACCGCAAATAAAGTTGAACACGAATTATATGTTGATCCTACCCCTCTTAAAGAACTTTTCTCTGTGGGGTCATAGATTCCCCTTTTATTTATTGTAGCATCATCCACATGCTGCCCACTCTATTACACTGTTTAAGCCCCTGGATTCCAAGGTGTCCAAAGTATAAATCAGACGCTGCTCTTGTAGCACTAATGTTTGATCTAGGATCCTCCCCATACGGCCCTGCGTAATCTGTGTCAAACAAAGACATCTTAATTGTTCAAAGACATGGTTTTTTTGTACACAGTGTGTCACCAGGGGAGCCTCCAACACTTTACGATGTAAACGGCTGTGATGTTCCCTCATGCGCACGCGGAAAGGTCGAATAGTCTTTCCTATATAACATAATCCACAGGGGCAAACCACCGCATATACCACATTGCGAGATTCACAAGTAGTCATTTGTCTCAATTGAAAAACAATTCCATGATATTCAAAAATCGAAGACGCAATCGCTAAATCGCATATATCACATTCCCCACATGGCTTATGACCCCCTGGTTGATCTGCGTCCGTCCCTTCTCTCAACACTGGTAAAACTGCCGGGCTCACCCATTCCTTCAAGTTTCGGTGCTGTTGCCAAACGCACTGTACGTGTTTATCTTGGAGTCCCGGCACTACCTGAAGTACATTAGAGTGTCTTCTAAATATTTTCTGAATTCCTACACTCAAAGGGGAGTACTTAGAGATGAAACTGATGTTATTATCTTCAAACTCCACCTGTGTCCGTAAGGGTCTCGTCTTAAGCAACGCCGATCTATGATTGTACAACGCTCGGGAGTAAGCCCGTTTAAGAATCGGTTCGGGATAGCCTCTCTGACGGAAATCATGAAACAATTGTTTAGATTTTCGCTTATACTCTGCTCTTGTTGAGCAATTACGCCTAAAGCGTAGAAATTGAGAGAATAGTAAGCCCTCCTTTAGGCGTCGTGGGTGCATGCTATCATAACTCAAAAACGTGACTCTGTCAGTGGGTTTCTTATATACGGTGGTCTCCCAAGCTATGGTTCCCCGCGTTACACTAACATCAAGATAAATGAGGGTTTTCCTATGATGTATGTGAGTAAATTTTATATTGCTATCGCAAGTATCCAGCCAACTAAAAAAAGCCATTAGCGACTCCTCTGTGCCTCTCCAAATCAAAAAAATATCATCAATGTACCGCTTCCACACGGCAATCTGGGGAGCATATTTTGAAGAAACTACCCATTGATGCTCAAAGAACCCCATATAAAAATTGGCTATACTAGGGGCGCAGGTGGCACCCATAGCAACCCCACTCTTTTGTTGATATAAAACCCCCTCAAAAATAAAATAATTGTGACTAATAGCTAACTGCGCTAAGTGGAGAAGGAAATTCATCAAAGCCTCTGGCACATCCCCACGTCGTCCTAGGACTTGTTCCACTACTTGCACTGCAGCTTGTTGAGGGATATTTGTATAAAGGGATACTACGTCTAACGTTGCTAGAATAACATCACGCTGTTCAAGCAGGTCTGATGCCTCATGTAAAACGTTAAGAAAATGAGTGGTATCCTTTAAATACGAGGGGATTGTGGTCAGCATGGGTCTTAAATAAGAATCTACAAAAGTGGACAGTGGCTCCAACACACTGCCACGGGTGGAAACAATCGGTCTTCCCGGGGGCTTCGTTGAGTTCTTGTGTATTTTGGGGACTAAATAAAATTTCGCTGTAATGGGAGCCTTGAAATTCTCGTTTTGTTATTAATTTCTCTATCATGGCTGTCTTCGTAAGTTGGTACATTTCCTTCTGTAATTCTTGTAAAGGGTTTGAATCCAAAACAGTGTAAACATGAACATCCTGTAATTGAGACATAGCCTCTGCAATGTAATCCTCCCTAGCTAAAATCACAATAGCCCCTCCTTTGTCAGCTCTTCTTATAATTATGTCAGTACGGGAATGTAAATCTGACAAAACCTGACGTTCCAACTGCGTTAAAGCTGTACCTCGTAATTTTTGTGTTTTTTCAAGTTGATGAATATCTGCCAACACTAATTTCTTAAATACTTCCAACGCCGGATGACTAGGACCAGGAGGGGACCATGAGGATCGAATGGGTAAAACCACTCGGCCAACAGGCTGTTCTTCCATAGATGCTTCAATGGGCATCGGTGACATTAAGGGTAATTGAGAATGTGTTGTTATGTGGGCAAAATAATTTTTCAACTGCAATTTGCGTAGTAAGGCTTCTAAATCCAACCGGAATTGAAATGAATCAAAATAGATGCTGGGTACATAGGACAGACCCTTGTTCAGTAAAGTCAATGCTGTTGGTGAAACTTCACGGCCTGAGATATTTACCACTAAGGAATGTCCCTCTACTTCAGTCCGTGAAGTCCTTATTTCTTCCGCTGGTCTCGATCGCGCTGTTTTAGACGGTCTGACTCCTTTTTCTTTCTCCGGGTATCGTCCCGTTCGCCATCGCAGGAGTCCTCCCCATCCTTTGAAGATTTTGCCGACTCAGTGGAAGACGTGTCATCGGAGGTGTTGCCGAAGGTAACTCGTTTACCCGCTTGTTTTAACTTTCGTTTGCTGTTCATCCGCGGGTAGACGTATCCTATTGTGTAATCAGAATGATCCCGTTTAAGTTTCTTCACCTTGACCGCCATCACTTCCTGATGAAATGTCTGGATCTGCTTCTTCAATTCCTCAGACTTACTTTTATAAGAGCCCTCTGATGTCACTGATTGTAGAGAGGCTTCCATTAACTGCATTTCCTCTGTAAGCTTGACTACAGAGGCTTATCCTCCGGCAGATGTCCTCCCTTGAACTCCCCCAGGTCCTTGACCAGCTTGGGTCTAACCAAAGAGCACGTAACCACATGTAGTGAGCACACCAACCAAGTCCAGACGTGGTAATCAAAGAAGTCTTTAATAGATAATAGTCACCACAGAATCACAAAATGACCCACACAGGGGAATAAACCAAAGAGACTCAACACAGGCCGTGTTCCGGCAATGCCTTCCTCAGGGGTTCAATGGTAAACTAAAAACATAAATACATAAAAGCACATATAAAATTATAAATGAATAATCATAATAAAATGGGTAAACGTATTTAGGTAAATCATAAAAAAGAATATAAAAACTCATGATAACAGACACAACATAATATATATGTGCTAAATTATAAATAACATAAATCAAAGTAAAACAATGAATATATGGAAAACTTAAATGAATTAACAAAATTTAAATGAATTAACAAAAAATAACACATTAAGGGATGTGACATATTAAAAAACAAACCTTCTACCATCTGTAACCATAAATCCATGTGCCTCAAATCTTTGTAAACACCAATAAGGACAAAGAGAAAAAATACTTTTCATTAAACTACTTGTCTTATGAATCAGAACCTTTACTATACAAAATGAACAGGCAGGAGCTCCAATAGAAATTTAACAGAGCTTATGTTTATGTTTATGTTTTATTAAAATTTGATATACCACCCACACCAAATTAGGCATCTGGGTGGTTCACAATTAAAATTACAGGCTGCAGAAATAAGAAAAGAACGCCATCAAATTAAAACAATAAAGGAGAGAAGAAAATGACAAGACAAATAAAACAAAAGACATGACAATAAGGGCAGGTCAGAAAAAAGAGTAAGAAAGAAAAGCAAACATAAGGGCAGGGCTCATGGGAGGAGGTTAAATGCTGTAGTGAACAAATGGGTTTTGAGCTTTGTTTTAAAGTGCTGGAGAGATGTTTCAGAGCGGAGGGAAAGAGGGAGTGAATTCCATAGTCGTGGACCTAAAAAGTAAAAAGTGGAAGAACGAGTGGATTCCAAATGGGCATGTGAGGGAGGGGGAAGGAACATACGATTAAGATGAATAGAACGAAGGGAACGGTGGGGGGTATGAAAGCGAACCTGATCGGCAAGGTAGAGGGGAATACCTGTGAAGAGGGCCCTGTGAACAAAGACAAGAATCTTATAGTGGATGCGAAAAGGTACCGGTAACCAATGTTGTTGTAGGAGGAGAGGGGTGACGTGATCATACCGGGAAGCGTGAGTGAGGAGACAAACTGCGGTATTCTGAATACGCTGGATTGAAGCAATTTGTGACTTTGGGAGACCCGCCAGGACGACATTGCAATAGTCGAGCCTGGATATAACTAAGGAAAGCAGAAGTGTGGCTAGTGCAGAAGGAGAGAGAAAGGGGCGAACAGCTCGTAACTGTTTAAGAGAGAGAAAAGACCGTTTGACAACTGAAGAAATGTGTTCCCGAAAGGAAAGAGCAGAGTCGAGAACCACACCAAGGTAACGAAAGGAAGAAACTAAGGGAATAGGCTGGGAGGAGAAAATCGGGGCACATGTGGGCGGGGTGCTCCCTAGTGTAAACCAAGTGGCAAACGATTTAGAAGGGTTAACGTGAAGATAGTTAGAGGAGAACCAGGAAGCGACAGCAGAAAGACAACTGTTAAGAGGTGAAATGTCCGGAGTAAGAGAGTCAGTGTGGAGCAAGAAAAGAATATCATCCGCGTAGTAGTACACGGAGATACCAAATTGCTGGACAACAAGTGCAAGAGGAGCCAGGAAGACGTTGAAAAGAAGTGGGGCAAGGACAGAACCCTGGGGTACACCACAAGAGAGAGGAGTTGGGGCAGAAGAGGAGGACCCAGAGACAGTGAAGGAGCGGTTGAAAAGAAAAGAGTGAAACCACCGGAGAACAGTACCTGAAACACCAGCGTCGTGAAGACGAGCAAGAAGGGTGCGATGGGTCCACCAAGTCGAAAGCTGCAGAGAGATCGAGAGAAACAACAAGGGAAATAAGACCGTGGTCGTGCGCATAGTGAAGTTCATTAAGAAGGGAAAGAAGGATAGATTCAGTGCTGTGGTCAGAGCGAAAACCAGATTGCCGAGGGTGTATAAATCCTTATCTTCCTCGAGATCTTCGCCCTCCAAGTCCAGCTCTAGCTCCAAGTCATCGGCCTCTGGCCCCTCTGACAAGGAAGACCGCTTTGGCCACTCCTCCGAGGTCCTGGCCCTCTTGGCTGGCACCGCAAACAGGTCATCCCCCTTTCCTGCAGCACCTCACTTTCTGCCGGCCGCCGTCGAAGATGGGCTCGCTACAGCTCCCTGCTGGCGCAGGCAAAAAGCCTGATGCAATAAAAGCACAAACTCTGGCGAGAAACCCCCAAGAACACCTCCAACCCCCAGCCCCTGAGAGGTAGAGGAGCCAGGAACCGCCAGCGCAGAGGGAGGGGGCTCCACAGCCACCTGGACCTCCTGTGCTGGAGACGAGATGGGCTCCCACACCTCGTCCTGTAACGCCTGCTTCATACTGGTAGCTTCTGCTACACAGCCGCGGCACGTGTGTGTCGGAACGGCTTCTCGCCGGGCTCCGCAGACCAGGCACTGCGGACATGCAAGCATGGAGGCCAGAGCACTGCTCACCTGGCCCCCAGCCTGTCCGGGGGACACTGGTCAAGGAGAGAAAGGACCGCCTCTAGTCTTCCACCTGCTGTCCAGGGAATCCAAATAGCGCTAACAGAAGTTAAAAGCTATTCCTCACTTTAAACCATAGGTTCCACCCTTTTATTTCTTTATTTTTTTCTTTTTCCCGGACTCAGAAAAAAGCCTGAGTATGCAAGGTCCCCAGGGAACCCTGTTGAGTGTGCTGCGCTTACCAAAAATGGCTGACCAGGCTCCCCACCCCCCCCCCCCAATCAAGAGAAAACGTGGGAAGAGCCAAGCAATCGTGTTTTCCTGTGGCGCTGCAGCTGCTGAGACCATGAGGAGCCAGGCCTTCCCACCAGCCACACGCTCCTCACACTGTCTTCCCCCACATACCTTGCTTGAAGGAAAGACTGACAACAGTGCCCTGACTGCTTTTTCAGATCTCCACCGAGGAATCCACACACCTCGAGCTCAGCCTGCACACGGCTTCGGTGCCAAGGGGGGAGAGAGGACTCAATCACTTCCTGAGCTGCTGCAGCCGAAACAGCGGCTCCTCACCCATTCATGGGATCAGGAGCTGCCGAAGCCCCAGGATGCTGGCAGGTGCCTCAACACCCCCCCCCCCCCCGAATATCCAAGTGGGGGAGGGAGGAAGGGGGAGAGCGGACAGAGATCCTCCTCAATGGTTACTGTGCCCAAAGCAGACTGCTTAAATCCTCGTTTTTTTTTTAAAGCTTAACTTTATCAATAAAGAAAAACAAATCGAATGGAAGCAACAAGAAAAGAAACAGAAAACCTAACTAACTAACTAGCTCCTTATTTGCTCCTCAGTGGAGACTGAGCATACTGGGAGCTGAAGGGTGATGCCAGTGGTATTAGTACTGGTGACTTCAAAGTTGACATGCTTAGTCTCCAAGCTGCTGAAGAGGGTGCACTACCCAGAGGTGAGGAACTGGACTGGAGAGACAATAAGGAAAGGGTAGATAATCAAGTTTGAACAAACAAGTATAGTCTCTTTTTTGGTAGGTTACAACTCCAAAAGCGAGCAAATATGGATGGGAAAAATTTGAGCACGTTTCTTGTACACCAATGTTTCTCAAGCCGGTCCTGGTGTGCACCCTAGTCAGTTGGATCTTCAGGATACCCACAATGAATATGCATGAGAGAGATTTGCATGCATTGCCTATACTGCAAGCAAATCTGTTCCATGCATATTCACTGTGGATATCCTAAAAACCAGACCAGCTAGGGGGTACACCAGGACCAGCCTTAAAAACTCTGCACTACACTGAAGCACTTGCCAGGATTTCCCTCATGAGTGTATGCTTACACTTGAATCTTTAATGGAGATACTCAGATTCTCTCTGTATATTAGCTCACATAAGCAACTGAACCATATGCAGATGATACTTTGGTATATAGGATTGGAGACATAACAAATATTTTTCTTTCCAGTCCAATGGAATATCACCAATGTCTTTGGAATCCCTAAGTCTGATATGACCCATTTTCAAACCTGTCTGTTCCGTGGTTCATTTCCCCCTTTACCCTAATGAGAATGGACGAGTAGCCTAGTGGTTACAGCACTGGATTGGGAACCAAGAGACCAGAGTTTGATTCCTACTAGTACACTTTCTGACCTTGGGCAAGTCACTTAACCCTCCATTGCCTCAGAAGAATCCAAGTTATCAATGTCCCTGTTTAATGTACATTACTAAGTTTAAGCTGCAATGTAAACTGCTTTGACTAAAATGATAAAGTGGTATAAAGAAACCCCTGTAAAATAAATAAATAATGCACACGTGCCAAATTTGGTCCTTTTCTGTTAACATAAATATTTTCAACCCCTTATATCTAATTTCTTTCCAACATTCTGTTGTATTTGGAAAGGATACACACTTTTGTTGAAAATCATGGATATAAATTAAGGTTTCTCAACTAGTGATTTTAATCATTATTCAAATCAATTTATACTTGGCCAGAGTTGGATCAGTAGGGCAGTTATAACTTGTGCTCAGGATTATAACATCTGCTGAAGGCAGATGTTAATGCTGAGAATAAAGTCACGTATATAACCTAAAAACAATACAACCAACTATAATGACAAGTGCTCAAGAACAACACACACACAAAGAGACACTCGCAACCTCCCAAACAAGGAGACAAAACAGACACAAATCAAACCCCAACACCGGCCCTAAGGAAGCACACGTCGCAACAACCTCTTCCACAAAGAAAACATCAATTGAGCTCATAAACGCCAGATCCATCTGCAACAAGATACACACTCTGGTAGACCACATTGAAGAGCGACAGCCAGACATAATATGCATCACAGAGACATGGCTCAACCCTACCGACAGTGTACTACTCAACCAACTAGTACCGAACAACTACTCAGCATACAACTGCCCACGCATCCACAAGCGAGGAGGAGGAGTCCTAATAATAGCAAAAACAGAACTCAAGTTCAAGACACTGAATCTCACAGATACAAAGCAGTGTAACCCAATTAGCATCAAGAACAAGAATATTGCAATCTGCCTAACCTACAGAGCACCCCGTGCTCCACCCGACGAACTAGCCTTCATACTCGAAGAAGCCTGTGCCATAACGTCAAACAACAAACCAGCACTACTAATCGGAGACTTCAACCTCAAGTCCGCCAATACAAAAGATGCAGAGGCCTTCCTTCAGGCAATGTCATCACTTCAATTCACACAGATAGTCAATGCACCAACACACAGACCAGGATCATCCCCAGACCTCATCTTCGCATCAAACTACCTAACTTCAAGAGACCTAATCTCTACACCCACCATCACCCCAGTACCATGGTCTGACCATTACTTAATCGAGACAAATCTGCAATCACAAGAAGACTGGACAAGCGAAAGAGCGAACTTCCCACACACAAAAAGACGATTCAAGTCCTTTGACAAGGACGAATTCATCCAGGACACAATACAACACTTGAACATTGACTCAGAGGACCTGGAGGAACAAGTTTCCAACTGGAACAATGTCCTAGCTAACGCCGCCAAACCATCCGTTGACAGGACCAAGAAACAACACCACAACAAGAGACAAAACAAACCATGGTACTCAGCAAAAATACGACAGGAAAAGAGGGAGCTCAGGAAAATTGAACGGAGATGGAGAAAAAACAAAACTACTTCCGACCAACATCTTTACCTAACAAAGCAAAAACAATACAATGAACACAACCAATCAAAGAGAGAATTCCACACAAACCTGATAAATTCTTCCATCAACAAACCCAGAGAACTTTTCGAAATAGTAAAAACCCTGACAAAAGAGCAAGCAGCAGAAAGAGAAATACAAGTGGATCCACAGATATTCGCCGACCACATCAAAGACAAATTTCACTCCACAGAGCGCTCAACACCCAGTAGAACCAACAGAACGAACGTCCACCCCAAAACCTGGGGCACATTCCACTCACCCTCAAAAGAGCAGATATCAGACATCATCTCCACAATCAACACAAGCACTGCTCCTACAGACCCTTGCCCAGTGTCATGGGTCAAAGCCACCAAAGCAAGCCTCATACCAAACATTCATAAAATGGTACACAACTCACTCACTCAAGGACTCATGCCACAGCAATTAAAGCTTGCCTCAGTAAGACCAATCACAAAGAAAACTTCTCTCGACAAAAAGGACCCAGCAGCATACCGACCAATCTCCAGCATACCCTTCCTCGCAAAAATAATCGAAAAGACGGTTCAACTACAACTTCAGGAACACATTGACGAACACGAAACTCTCGACGACAACCAACACGGATTTCGTCCCAACCATGGAGTCGAAACTCTCCTGATCTACCTCTTCGACAACATCATAAGAATAATTGACGACATCAGGAATGGAATTATAATGATCTTCATCGACATCTCCTCAGCGTTTGACACAGTTGATCACAATATACTCCTGGAGAGACTGAAGAACACTGGTATACACGGTACCACTCTAAAATGGTTCCACTCGTACCTAACAGAAAGACAGCTACAGGTCAAGGTGGGACAGGACACCTCCCGGCCCATAAACGTCCAACAAGGAGTACCACAAGGATCCACACTCTCAGCACTCCTTTTTAACATCTACATCCAACCAATATGCAACATTATGAAAGAGAACAACATCCAATACACAATATACGCAGACGATATAATGGTATACTCCCCGATATCAATCGAAAACCCGGACTTCTCTAAGATAGCAGACTGCCTTACCCAAATGGCGAAGTGGTGCCAAAACAACAATCTAGCTATAAACTACAACAAGACTGAAGCTTTAATCATCACTCGAAACCAAAGCTTCACACACCCACCAAACATAAAGATACAAAGCACCACGATACCGATAAGATCGGAGGTGAGATACCTTGGGGTTACTCTGGACAGTAAACTCAACCTCAAACCTCACATAGACAAAACAATCCAAAAAGCATATTACAGGATGCGAATCATCAGGAGACTGAAACCACTCCTCGCTCCAGAACACTTCCGTACAGTCTGTCAAGCACTGATAACCCCAATACTGGACTTCTGCAATCCGATATACCTCGGACTACCAAAACAAGCTCTCAAACCACTACAGCTGGCACAAAACACTGCAGCTCGAATCATATCCGGAGCCGCAAGGCAGGAGCACATCACACCTACACTAAAGGACTTACACTGGCTCCCAATCATTGCTCGCATCAGATACAAGACTATCATAAACCTATTTAAGATAAAAGAACACACATCAGCCAACAGCCTCCACCTGCTCATACAACCGGAAACCAGCGCACGTCCCAGAAGAAGTCAAACACGCAACCGAGTCAGCACCCCAAATGAGTACAAGCACACACGCAAGGACACAACAGACAGAGCTCTCTCCATGGCTGCTCCAACAATATGGAACAATCTACCGGACGATCTAAGGGCAACTCCAGACCTCAAAGACTTCAGAAAACAACTGAAAACCATGCTGTTCATAGAGCACTATGGTCACATCACATAACCTAAGAGAATGGATAACAGCACTCCAATCCTCCCAAACAACTGAATATATATAAAATATGATTCTAGCACCACTGTAAATAGCCCACCCTGTATATAGCTCAAACAAATCAAGCACCCAACACATCCCTCACACAGCTAAGTTTTATCCTCACTGCATGTACAACACACACACTTTACCTGATTGCTTGCTGTGATACCACCTTGATTATTAAGATAAGGCGGTTTAGAAATACTGTTAAATAAATAAATAAATAAATAAAACTTGAGTTTTCGCACATGCTGATTGCATGTATGTAGAAACAAAAGGAGAAAATAGTTCTTCCAGGGACACGATAATTAAATCAGCTTTAAAAATGTAAGAAGCCAAAGAGATTAAAAAAAAGCAGCAGCACATTAGTAATAAAACAAACATATTGATAGCCTGCGGTATTAAGGGATTGGCAGAAGAAAAGTGTGAAACTCATGAGAGATACTAAAATCCCTTAAATATAATAGGAAAGTCCAAAATGGTCCAACAGGAGTTTAACTTAATACCTAAGTAGAAGGTATCAAGAGACATGTCAGAAGTCAATAGAAACGCTCGATACCTACAAATGCTACTCCAAGAATGCAAATATATTGTAATAAGAATGATGTAAATATACTGTAATGCAGTGGTTATCAAACGAGGGCACATGAACCACTGGGGGTACCTCGAGACATGTAAGGGGGTTAATTCAGGGGCGCAATTTTCAGTACGTCTATTTGTGTAGCATTTGGAGATGCATAAAAATGTTAAACTAGACTGAAACAATAGGATTTCTTAGTATATATAGTATAAATAAACACACACACATAAAGGAAGTAGCTGAGCATCTGGCTGACTCTCGACGGGGTACCTTGGAAAAAGGTTGAGAACTACTACTGTAATGTAGGGGCATACACATGAACAGGCCATAAACAAAACATGGTATCAGACTTAAAAGCATGCTCAAACATGCAAGAAATAATGAAATGCAGACAACTGAAAGAGATATCAATATTGCTTATCTGTAAAGTGTTTTTACTCACCTACTACTACTACTGAGCATTTGTATAGCACTACAAGATGTACACAGCGCTGCACAGACATGTAAGAGACAGTCCCTGCTCATCAGAGCTTACAATCTAGTCAAGACAGAGAATACAGTGGGTGTAGACATGGGATACATCTAGGGGGAATGGTAAGAAAACACAAAGGAGATCAGGTGAGTCAAGATCCGAAAGTGGCAGCGAAGAAGTGAGTTTTTAGCCTGGATTTGAAAAGGGCTAGAGAAGGGGCCTGACGTACTGATTCAGGTAGTTTGTTCCAGGCGTAAGGAGCAGCAAGGTGAAGGAAGCGAAGTCTGGAGTTAGCAATAGAAGAGAAGGGCACAGATAGAAGCAATTTGCCAGAAGAGCGGAGTTTCCGGAGAGGAGTGTAGGGAGGTATAAGAGAGGAAAGGTAGTGAGGAGCTGCAGAGTGAATGCACTTATAGGTCAGCTGGAGAAGTTTGGATTGGATACAGAAAAGGATAGGGAACCAATGGAGTGACTTGAGAAGAGGGGTAATATGAGCATGATGAGGCTGGCGGAAGATTAGTCACGTAGCAGAGTGTTGAACAGATTGAAGGGAAGAGAGGTGATTCAGCGGGAGACCAGCAAGGAGTAGGTTACAATAGTCAAGATGGGAGGTGATTAAGGAGTGAATAAGGATTTTAGTAGTGTATGCAGAAAGGAATGGACGGATTGTATTGATGTTATAGAGAAAGAAACAGCAGGTCTTAGCTATCAGATGAATGTGTGTGGAAAAGGAGAGAGAGGAGTCAAAGACAACCACAAGATTGGGAGCCGAGGAAACAGGGAAGAGTAGAGAGTTATCCACAGAGACTGAGAAAGGAGGAAGAGGAGAGGAGAGGTGGTTTTAGGGGGAAAAATAAGAAGCTCAGTTTTGGCCATGTTCAATTTCAAGCGGCGGTGAGACATCCAAGCAGCAATGTCAGAAAGGCAGGCAGAGATCTTGGTCTGGATTGCCGGAGAGATTTCAGATGTAGAGTGGTAGATCTGGGAGTCATCAGCATAAAGATGGTACTGAAAGCAATGGGAAGAGATGAGTGCATCAAGGAACTGGATCTAGAGAGAGAAAAGAAGTGGACTCAAGATAGATCCTTGGGGTATACCAACAGAGCGGGATATCTGCAGAGGACGATCCACCAGAACAAACACTGAAAGAGTGATGGGAACATAAGATATGCCATACTGGGTCAGACCAAGGTCCATCAAGCCCAGTATTCTGTTTCCAACAGTGGCCAATCTAGGTCATATGTACCTAGCAGTTTCCCCAAGGGACACAGGTTCCACAATGCTTGTATTGGTTCAAGCATTCATATCCTGGGTCCCTTCTTAATAATGGTTTATGGACCTTTCCTCCAGGAACTTGTCCAAACCTTTTTTAAACCCAGCTACACGAACAGCCTTTACTACATCCTCTGGTAACAAATTTCAGAGTTTGATCACACGTTGAGTGAAAAAATATTTTCTTTTATTAGTCTTAAATAGCTACCCTGTAGCTTCATTGCATGTCCCCTAGTCTTTCTTTATTCTGATAAGGTAAACAATCGATCTACGTTTACCCGTTCCACTCCGTTCATTAATTTATAGACTTCTATCATATCTCCCCTCAGCCGTCTCTTTTCCAGGTTAAAGAGCCCTAACCTTTTTAGCCTTTCTTCATAGGAGTATCCTTCCATCCCCTTTACCATTTTGGTGGCTCTTCTCTGAACCTTTTCTAAAATCGCTATATCCTTTTTAAGATACGGTGACCAGAATTGCACACAATATTCAAGGTGTGGTCTCACCATGGAACGATATAGAGGCATTATAATATCTTTTGTTTTATTTTTCATTCCTTTCCTTATCATACCTAGCATTCTATTTGCTCTCTTGGCTGCTGCTGCACACTGGGCCGAGGGTTTTAACATGGTATCCACAATGACGCCTAAATCTTTTTCCTGGGTGGTGGTTCCTAATGTGGAACCTTGCATCGTGTAACCATAGTTTGGGTTGTTCTTCCCTAGGTGCATAACCTTGCACTTGTCCACATTAAATTTCATCTGCCATTTTGATGCCCAGTCTTCCAATTTATCAAGATCCTCTTGCAATTTTACACAATCCTCTTGGGTTTTAACAACTTTAAATAGTTTTGTGTCATCTGCAAATTTGATAACCTCACACGTTATTCCACTTTCCAGGTCATTTATGAATATGTCAAAAAGCAGCGGACCCAGCACAGATCCCTGGGGTACACCACTATTCACCTTTCTCCATTGGGAAAATTGGCCATTTAGCCCTACCCTCTGCTTTCTATCTTTTAACCAGTTCCTGATCCACAATAGTACACTGCCTCCTATCCCATGACTCTTTAGTTTTGCCAAAAGTCTCTCATGAGGGACCTTGTCAAAGGCTTTCTGAAAGTCCAGATACACAATATCAACCGACTCACCTTTGTCCACCTGATTATCCACTCCTTCAAAAAAACATAACAGATTAGTAAGACAAGATCTTCCTTGTCTAAAGCCATGTTGGCTGTCTCCCATTAGGTCATGACTATCGACATGCTGATTAATTTTATTCTTTATGATGGTTTCTACCATTTTTCCCGGTACTGATGTCAGGCTCACCGGTCTGTAGTTTCCCGGATCACCCCTGGAACCCTTTTTAAAAATTGGTGTTACATTGGCGATCCTCCAATCTTCAGGTATTAGAGATGATTTTAATGATAGTTCACAGATTACTAATAGCAGGTCTGCAATCTCGTATTTTAGTTCTTTCAACACCCTTGGATGTATACCATCCGGCCCAGGTGATATGCTACCCTTCAGTTTATCTAATAGTTGTAATACATCTTCCCGATGTATCGATATTTCCTTCAATTCTTCCGCACCTTTAAATACCACTTCAGTCATGGGTAACATCCCTACATCTTCCTCAGTAAAGACTGAAGCAAAGAATTAATGCAGTCTCTCCGCTATCGCCTTGTCGCCTCTTAGTGTTCCTTTAACCCCTTTATCATCTAATGGACCAAATGACTCTCTCACAGGTTTTTTGCTACGAATGTACTTGAAAAGGTCTTTACTTCGCGTTTTTGCTTCCGCAGCAAGCTTCTTCTCAAATTCTCCCTTTGCCTGCCTTAGCAATGCCTTGCATTTGACTTGCCAGTGCTTGTGCTGTTTCCAGGTTTCGTCGTTTGGCTCTTTTTTCCATTTCCTGAAAGATGCTTTTTTGGCAACAACAGCCTCTCTGACCTCACCTTTAAACCATGCAGGCAGTTTCTTGAACTTCCTTCCACTTTTCTTAAAGCGTGGAATACAGCTGGTCTGGGCTTCCAAGATAGTATTTTTCAACAACAGCCAAGCCTGATGTACGTCTTTAACCTTTGCAACTGCTCCTTTTAGTTTTTTCTTAACTGTTTTCCTCATTTTATCATAGTCTCCCTTTCGAAAGTTAAAAGGTAGTACTGTGGATTTCCTTACTATCCCTCCTCCACTAATTAAATCAAAGGCGATCATGTTATGATCACTATTGCCAAGTGGCCCCAACACCCTTATCTCTTGCACTAGATCTGGTGTTCCGCTAAGGATTAGGTCTAATATGGCTTCCCCTCTGGTCGGTTCATGAACCAGCTGCTCCAAGAAGCAGTCATTTATTTCATCTAGGAACTTTATCTCCCTAGCATGTCCTGCCGTGACACTGACCCAGTTGATACCGGGGTAGTTTAAATCACCCATTATTATTACTGTGCTGTAACTTTTGTTAGCTTCCTTGATTTCTTTGAGCATTTCATCATCCATTTGGTCATTCTGGCCAGGCGCTCGATAGTACACTCCCACTGCCATTGCCTTCCCCCTTTTACATGGAATTTCAATCCATATAGATTCTACAGCAGATTTTGCTTCCTGCAAAACTTTAATCCTTTCTGACTCAATGCCCTCTCTAACATAGAGAGCAACCCCTCCACCAATTTGATCAGCTCTATCATTACGATATAGTTTGTACCCAGGTATCACAGTGTCCCAATGGTTGTCCTCCTTCCACCATGTCTCTGATAATCCAACCATATCTAACCTTTCATTTAGTGCTATATATTCTAACTCTCCCATCTTATCTTTTAGACTTCTAGCATTTGCATACAAGCATTTTAGAGAATGTATTTTATTCATATTAATTTGGCTATTGTTAGACATGGGTAATTTAGAATCTTTTAGCTCTGTCTGCTCCATACTTGAGGGCATTTGGGCTACTTTATTCTTTTGTGGAACCTCTCTGCTTTTGGTAGTATCCTTCAAAGATACATTCTTCCGAACCATCCGCTCCTGGGCGACTATCATCTTGGGCGACTATCGGCTTTCCCGTAATATCTAGTTTAAAAGCTACTCTATCTCCTTTTTAAAGGTTAATGCCAGCAGCCTGGTTCCATCCCGGTTAAGGTGAAGCCCATCCCTTCGGAAGAGCCCCTCCTTTCCCCAGAATGTTCCCCAATTCCTAACAAATCCAAAACCCTCATCTCTGCACCATTGTCTCATCCACGCATTGAGACTCCGGAGCTCTGCCTGCCTTTTGGGTCCTGTGCGTGGAACAGGAAGTATTTCGGAGAATGCTACCCTGGAAGTTCTGGATTTCAACTTCCTACCTAAAAGCCTAAATTTAGCCTCCAGAACCTCCCTACCACATTTTCCTATGTCATTTGTACCGACATGTACCAAGACAGCAGACTCCTCCCTAGCGCTATCTAAGACCTTATCTAGGTGGCGTGTGAGGTCCGCTACCTTCGCACCAGGCAGGCATGTTACCAGGCGATCCTCACGTCCACCAGCCACCCAGCTATCTACATGCCTAATGATCGAATCACCAACTATAACGGCTGTCCTAACCCTTCCCTCATGGGCACATGGCCCTGGAGAAACTTCCTCGGTGCAAAAGGGTTTTACATCACCTGGAGGACAGGTCCTAGTTACAGGATCACTTCCTGCCACACCAGGGTGATGCTCTCCTGTCACTTGACCTCTCTCCTCCATGGCAACAGGGATGCTGCCAGACTGGAGGTGGGACTTCAGGACTATATCCCTGTAGGTCTCGTCTATGTACCTCTCTGTCTGTCTTATGCTTTCCAAGTCTGCTACTTTAGCCTCTAGAGAATGGACTCGTTCCCTGAGAGCAAAGAGCTCCTTGCACCTAGTGCACACGTAAGACCTCTCACCAACTGGGAGAAAATCATACATGTGACACTCAATGCAAAAGACTGGAAAGCCCCCATCCTACTGCTTGACTGCTGTCTGCATCTTAGTTTTAAGTTTGTGTTTAGATCTAAGTTCTTTACTTACTAAGGGTTGCTATGGATATTTATACTAATAAAACTGTACCTACTACGTGTAAAGCACAGTTACTTACCTGTAACAGGTGATCTCTGGGAACAGCAGGAATTAGTCCTCACATATGGGTACGTCGGTACCGACGGAGCCTGCGCGGGAATGCTCCCCAGCTTCCCAGAATGAAAGCTTTTGGGGCATCCCACAGCGCCTGTGCGCTGCCTTCCCGCCTTTCCTACCTACTCTCCTCAGTTCAAGTTTAAAGCGGAGACAATAGAGAGAGAGAGGAAAGGAAAGACAAAGAGAGATACAACTCCTAGGGGAGGTGGGAGGGTTGTGAGGACTAATTCCTGCTGTTCCCAGAGATCACCTGTTACAGGTAAGTAACTGTGCTATCTCCAGGAACAAGCAGGAATAAGTCCTCACATATGGGGACTCCCTAGCTAAGATGCCTGGGAGAACCCCAAGGGTATGAGACCCTGAGGGTTCCTCGTCTTCCTATGGATCTCAGGCATCCATTCAGGGAAGGAGGGCAGGAGTTGTTCAAGAATGGAACAGGTGTCTGAGGACAGCCTGACCAAACAAGGCATCCCGATGGGAGTCCTTGTCCAAACAGTAATGGGCTGTAAAGGTATGAACCGAGGCCCAGGTGGCTGCTCGACAGATCTGGTCGATGGACACAGAATGAAGATGAGCCATAGAGGTGGCCATGGCCCTCACATTGTGAGCTGTGACATGGCCCTCCAGAGAAAGGTTCTTACTCTGGTAAGCAAAAGAAATACACTGAGCAATCCAATTGGACAGTGTTCTTTTAGAGACTGGAAGTCCTAAATGAGGAGGATCAAAAGCAACAAAAAGTTGGGAAGACTTTCTATGTTGCTGTGTCCTGTGTAAGTAAAAAGCAAGAGCTCTTTTACAATCTAGAGCAGTGATGGCTAACCTTTTTGAGCCCGAGTGCCCAAACTGCCGCACAAAACCAAAGAATTTCCTCAAAGTGCCAGCACGTCCATTAAAGCCTCATTTGCATAAGGTGCCTCATTTGCATAAATATTTGCATAATGTTACCATACACTAACTTTTAGTAAACATGCCTCTTAATGAGTATATGGATAAAGAAAGACTAAAAGGTTTCTACATTACTATAATCCAGTACCAACCGCCAGGCACATTAGGAACTACTACAAACGCTGCCCATTTAGAACCCATAGCAAACCCGCCGTATCCTAACAGTACTACCAGGACTCACAAAGCACCATACCCTAACTATCAAAAGGCAACACTGCAAATATTAAACCAATACATTTCAGAGAACAACAATACATGACCTACTGGGGAAAGAACAAGTGGCAATGTCAAATAGGAATTATATAAAACAGAATACCTCAGCTCAGTTACACATGCAGAACAGACCATCACCAAACAAGGAATCACAATTTAAAAACAGGAAGACAATAATTAAACTGGGAACCCCAAAAGCCAAACTTGGAATATACAACAACACTGTAGAAATAAAACTATAAATTAATTTCCTCTTGTACTAAACAAAGCGCAAAAATTAATGATGCACATTTCCCAGAGCTGACATATTCCAGTTAATAAATTCAAAATAAAGAGATATTTTTCTACCTTTTGTGCATTTTTTTTCAGTTGCAATTGCTCCAGCCACTTTCTTCTGGTTTCTTCGTGTCTTCTCCTAACTCTCCATCTGCTGTCCATTTGTCCTTTCTTCTGTCTTCTTGGTTTTTTTTTTTCCATTCTCTCTCTACATCTGCTTTAACATACTAATCTTTCTCCTTTTGCTCTTTCCTCATTCCTATTTCATCTACTCAAAATTTACCCCTCCATCCTCAATCCCCACT
Organism: Ichthyophis bannanicus; assembly: GCA_033557465.1. Taxonomy (NCBI): domain Eukaryota; kingdom Metazoa; phylum Chordata; class Amphibia; order Gymnophiona; family Ichthyophiidae; genus Ichthyophis; species Ichthyophis bannanicus. Next base: position 113,463,773 of record CM066032.1, on the reverse strand, counting down.
TATTCTCCCAATACCCGGCCAATTGTAGATTTTTTATCCCTCCCACACAAAATATTTTTCCCCTCTCCATTTTACTCTCCCAGCCCCATCCCATTCTAATCCTCCCCCAACACCAGCTCCCTTCTAGTTCCAGCCTCACCCAGCATCCATTCCCTTCTAGTCCCTGCATCAGCCCATTTCCAGTCCTAGCAGCCCCCCAACCCATTTCCAGTCCTAGCAACCTCCCAACCCAATACCAGTCCTAGCCCCCCCTCATCAACCCACTTCCAGTCCTAACCCCCCATAAGCCCATTTCCAGTCCTAGCTCCCCCATCTATTTGCAGTCCCATCCGAGTCCCTCCATCAGCTCATTTCCAAACCCAGCCCCCCATGAGCCCATTTCTAGTCCTTTCCTAGCCCCACCATCAGCCCATGTCAAATCCTAGCTCCCCTCCACTCAGCCCATTTCCAATCCAAGCCCCCCATGAGCCTACTTCCAGTTCTAGCCCCTTCATGAGTCCATTTCAATCCAAACCCCCACCACAGCCCATTTCCAATCTTAGCACCCCCCCAACAGCCAATTTCCAGTCCTATTCTAGCCCCTCCATCAGCCCATTTCCTGTCCTAGCCCCCCTCACCCATTTCCAGTCCTAGCTCCCTCCCCCTCACAACCCATTTCCATTCCAAGCCCCAATCCCATCAGCTATTTGCAGTTCAAGCCCTCCTTCCACTCAGCCCATTTCCAGTCTTAGCCCCCCCATAGCCCATTACCAGTCCTAACCCCCCCATCAGCCCATTACCAGTCCTAACCCCCCCATCAGCCCATTTCCAGTGTTTGCCCCCCCCCATTTGCCCTTTCTTGCCCTTCCCCCCCCCAAATCACCATCACCATCACCATCACCAGCCCACTTCCAGCCTTAGCACCCCCCCTGGCCCCTTACTAGTCCAAACCCCCCCCCCATCAGCCCATTTCCAGTCTTAGCCCCCCCCATGGCCAATTACCAGTCCTAACCCCCGCCAATTACCAGTCCTAACCCCCCCCCCCCCCTGGCCAATTACCAGTCCTACCCCCCCCCCGGCCAATTACCAGTCCTACCCCCCCCCCCGGCCAATTACCAGTCCTACCCCCCCCCCGGCCAATTACCAGTCCTAACCCCCCCCATCAGCCCCTTTCCAGTCTTAGCCCCCCCCCATGGCCAATTACCAGTCCTAACCCCCCCCCTGGCCAATTATCAGTCCTACCCCCCCCCTGCCAATTACCTGTCCTACCCCCCCCCGGCCATTTACCTGTACTAACCCCCCCTTCTGCCCCTTTCCATTCTTTGCCCCCCCCCCCATGGCCAATTTCCAGTCCTAACCCCCCCCCATCAGCCCCTTTCCAGTCTTAGCCCCCCCCCATGGCCAATTACCACACCTACCCCCCCCCCCATCAGCCCATTTCCAGTCTTAGCCTCCCCACCATAGCCCATTACCAGTCCTAAACCCCCTTCCCCCCTATCATCCCAAATTAAAAAAAAAAAAACCCAAACAAAGCGGCTGCTTCTGCCGCGGCAGCCTCAAGAGCTCTGCCGCGGCAGCCTCAAGAGCTCTGCCGCGGCAGCCTCAAGAGCTCTGCCGCGGGGCCCCCCCCCTGCCCGGCAGAGCCTCCCTGCATCATCTACCTTCAAGTCGCAAAACGCGGGCTTCTTTCAGAGCCGCGAGAGTTTCCTTTCTCACGGGAGAGCCGCGAGAAAGGAAACTCTCGCGGCTCTGAAAGAAGCCCGCGTTTTGCGACTTGAAGGTAGATGATGCAGGGAGGCTCTGCCGGGCAGGGGGGGGGGGGGGGCCCGTGGCAGAGCTCTTGAGGCTGCCGCGGCCGAGCTCTTGAGGCTGCCGCGGCAGAAGCAGCCGGTTTGTTTGTTTTTTTTTTTTTTTTTAAATTTGGGACCTTTTAAATGCGGACCTTCCCGCGTGCCAGCTGCAAGGCCTTCGCGTGCCACAGCTGGCACGCGTGCCATAGGTTCGCCATCGCTGATCTAGAGTATGAAGGTTCCTCTCTGCAGTGGATGCATGAGGAGCTGGAAAAAATACAGGTAAATATACCTCTTGATTAAGATGAAAAGGTGAGACCACTTTAGGCATAAAGTGAGGATTTGTCCTAAGGACTACCTTATCATGATGGAACCTTGTATAAGGTGGATTAGCCACTAAGGCCTGCAGTTCACTGATGCGGCGAGCAGAAGTGATTGCAATAAGGAAAATAACCTTCCAGGAAAGAAATTTCAAGGAGGTAGTGGCTAAGGGTTCAAAAGGTGGCTTCATAAGCTGACCAAGAACCAAATTTAAGTCCCATGCCACCGGAGGAGGTCGAATGGGAGGTTTAGTTAAAGTTAGGCCTCTCATAAATCTTGCAATAAGAGGATGAGAGGAAATAGGTTGTCCATTGACAGGCTTAAGGGATGCTGCAATAGCACTTAAATGGACCCTTACTGAATTCGTCTTAAGGCCTGCATTGGAAAGATGCAGGAGATATTCTAATAGAGAATTCACAGGAAGTGCCAGAGGGTCAAGACCCTGTTGAGCACACCAAATGGAAAATCTTTTCCATTTAAAAGCTTAGGAACGCCTAGTGGAAGGTTTCCTGGAAGCATGGAGGACATCTCTCACTTTCTGCGAAAGATTGAAGTCTTGAAGGTCTAGGCCTTCAGTAACCAAGCTCTGAGGTGAAAGGACTTGGGGTTTGGATGCCACAAAGTCCCTTCCTCCTGGGACAGAAGGTTTGGCGCAGCTCCCAAGTCCAGGGAGGGGGCTTGGGAGAGATGCAGAAGTAGAGGGTACCACACTTGGCGTGGCCAGCGTGGAGCTATGAGGATCATAGATCCTTGATCCCTCTGAAGTTTGAACAGAGTCTTGGGAATCAAAGGAACGGGTGGAAAGGCATACAGGAAGTCCTGACCCCAATGAAGGAGGAAGGCATCCTTGGCCTGAACTCCCTGACACGGAATTCTGGAACAGAACCGGGGAAGTTTGGCATTCCACGGACTTGCAAATAAGTCTATGTCCGGGGTTCCCCATTCCTGGAAGATTCTGAGTACCTGATCCATGTGCAGGGACCATTCGTGTGGAAGCAGAACTCGACTGAGTCTGTCTGCCCAAGAGTTTTGAATTCCTGGGAGGTATACTGCCAGGAGATGGATTTGATGCTCTCTGGCGAAGGCCCATAATCTTAGAGCTTTGTTGCAAAGCGACAGAGAGCCAGTTCCTCCTTGCTTGTTTATGTAAAACATGGCTACCTGATTGTCCGTTTGAATGAGGACTGTCTGGTAGCTGAGTAGGGTATGAAAGACCTTGAGAGCTAGGAATACTGCTCGAAGTTCCAAGAGGTTGATATGAAGAGAGGTCTCTTGTGGGGACCAAGTGCCTTGGGTGGAGAGGTCCTGTAGATGAGCTCCCCAACCTGTTTGGGAGGCATCTGTTGTGAGGATTGCTTGGGGCAACAAAGGTTGGAAGGGGGACCCCAGCAACAGATTTTGAGTGGACATCCACCATTGGAGAGACCAAAAGAGACGTTTGGAGTTTGCTATTTGGTCTGAGAGAGCTCCTGAAACTTGAGTCCACTGGGTGGACAAAGTCCATTGAGCTGCTCTCATGTGTAGGCGAGCATAGGGCACCACATGTACTGTGGAAGCCATGTGGCCTAGTAGTTGTAGCATCTCCCGGGCAGTTAAGTGGCTCTTTGACTGAATCTGGGAGGCTAACTGCACTAGATGTTGGCAACGAGCCTGGGGAAGATAGGCTCTTGCAGTAGTAGTGTCCAACCAGGTCCCTATGAATTCTAGGGACTGAGTAAGGGTGAGCTGAGACTTTGGGAAGTTTACCACAAGTCCCAGGTATTGCAGAATGCACCTGGTGCGGTCTAGGGAGATCTGAGCCTCTGACTGGGTTGGAGCTCGGATGAGCCAGTCGTCCAGGTATGGGAAGACAAATATTCCCAGAGTGCATAGAAATGCAGCAACTATTGCCATGCATTTGGTGAACACTCTTGGAGCAGTGGCTAGACCGAAAGGAAGCACTCTGTATTGGTAATGTTTTCCCTGGAACAGAAAACATAGGAATTTTCTGTGAGATGGATGGATGAGGACATGAGTGTACGCATCCTTGAGATCTAGAGAACAAAGCCAATCCTGACTCTGTAGGTATGGAAGGAGAGTGCCTAGAGAAAGCATCTTGAACTTCTCCTTGCATAGAAATTTGTTCAATTCTCTGAGATCTAGAATGGGTCTGTATCCCCGCGTTTTCTTTGGAATGAGAAAGTAGGGGGAGTAAAACCCTGACCCCTGTTGAAGAAGAGGAACTTCTTCTATGGCCCTCTGGGCCAGAAGGGTGGTTACCTCCTGATCCAGAAGGTCGAGGAGAGATGTGGGAGAATTGAAATGTCTCACCATGGTGAAGGGAGGAAGGTCTGAGAAATGAAGTTTGTAGCCCTCTCTGATGATGGAGAGGGTCCACTGCTCTGATGTGATTTGCTCCCATCTGGGAGCAAAATGAGCTAACCTTCCTGGAATGGTGAGAGGTTCTGGCTGTTGTTAAGACAGAAAGGTTAAGTTCTCTAGTATCAAGTCAAAAACCCTGAGGGGCTTGGGACTGCTGGGTTGCAGCAGCCCCTGCAGGTTTAGGCCTGGCCTGTTTAGGTTGCTGACGCTTAGTAGCAAAGCGACCTGTAGAAGATTGTTGACCAGAAGTGGAAGGAAATCTGCCCTTCTTGTAAAAAGACTTTTTAAAAGATTTCTTCTTGGCCGGAGTGGAGGTAGACTTAGAAAGTCTATCCAGAGCAGCATTTTCTGCATCCATTTGAGTGGCTTTAATTTGCCACTCTTTGCCAAATAGATTTTCACCTGTACAGGGCAGATTTCCTAAACCATCTTGAACCCAGGGTTCTAGATCAGAAGCCTGGAGCCAAGCAATTCTATGAGCAGCTATAGCAATGCCTGAGGCTCTGCTAGCACCTTCAAAAGAATCAAAGGCTGCCCTGTTGGAAAACTTTGAAATGTCTTGAGTATGCTTAAGCCAAAGAAGGAACTCATCCCTTTTATCCTCTGGAATAAAAGGGAGAAAGTTGTGCAGTTTTTCTGCAACCTCCTTCAGAAACATACACATATAAAGGCTGTATGAATTGATTCTGGCAATAAGCATGCTAGCTTGGAAGATTTTCCTACCAAAAGCATCCAAAGTCCTGCATTCTCTTCCTGGGGGAGTAGAAGAGTGTCTTTTGGTACTCTTTATCCTCTTCATAGCTGACTGCACCACAATGGAGTAGTGAGGAAGCTGAGTTTTTTTAAATCCAGGAGGAGAGAGGGACACGGTACATAGTGTCCAATCTACGAGAATGAGGAGAAAGGGTGAGAGGAGTCTCCCACAATTCAATCAAATGTTCTTGAAGAATTTCATGAATTGGCAAGGTGACTGCCTCTCTGGGAACCTTAGAGTATCCCAAAATATCTAATTTTTTTGCTCTAGGTTCTTTTTCAGAGGTTACTGAAATAGAGAGTCCTTTAGCTACTTCTATTATGAAGTCTTGAAAGGACAAATCCTCTGGAGGAGACATTCTCCTTTTTGGAGAAGAAGGCTCCTCAGGAAGGGTGACAGATACTTCAGGGGACTCATCCGATGACTCAGAATCATCAGAAGAATCGAAGTATCGTCTGCTCGATTCTAAAGATCGATAGACGTATCGATCGGTACCGACATCGGGTGTCCCCGGTACCGGGTCGGTACCGAGAAAGAGCCCAGGACAGGGAGCCGGAATCGGTATCCTGGACGATGTCGATACAGCCGGTACCGGTATCGAAGTTGGTATCGGCACTGTCGCCGGTACCGACGGCGTCGCAGCCTTGATGAAAGCCAGTATAGCCTGCTGCATGGATTGCACAGTGTGATCCATGGACGCCACGACTGCCTGGATGTCGGTACCGGGAGATTGTGCCGGTACCCCAGAGCAGTCTAACAGGTGATCGGTCGAGGCCGTGCCATCGATGTCAACCTGTAACCCCATAGGAGGAGCTTTGGAAGCCGGAGCTTCCCGCCGGGGTTGTTTAGCTGGGGCAGGATCCTCAAGGGCAAGCCCGGAGGCATCTCGATGCTTAGAGGGAGATTTGCCCTTCGAGGACCTGCTAAAAGTATGTTTGGTTACCTGAGATCCATCAGGAGAGGAAGACCTGGAAGATGTCGATGCTACCGCCGGTGCATCCGTGGGAAACAGCACATGGAGCTTGGCTGCCCGGTTCTGTAACCCTCGTTTAGACATTAGAGAACAGGACTGGCAATCCGGGATGGAGTGTTCAGGCCCCAAACATTTAAGACACCATTCATGGGTATCTGTAACAGAAATTGTACCGCTACACTTAGTGCATTTTTTGAAGCCGGAGGCTGGTTTTTCCATGAGGCAAAGTTTCTTGTGGGCCTGGAGGCCTAAGAAGAAAATACACCAAGTGAGGAAAAAAGATAGTTTTTTTTTTTTTTTTTTTTTAAAGAACAGAAAAGAAAAGAAAAGACCGGCGGTACCGGTCCGGCGTCGGGGAAGGCAGACACGCGACCAAAGAAATAAATTAAAATAAAGAACTTCTTCAGCGGTGACAGGAACACGACCTGCTGGCTCCGCGGAAAAGAAGAACTGAGGAGAGTTGGTAGGAAAGGCGGGAAGGCAGCGCGCATGCGCTGTGGGATGCCCCAAAAGCTTTCATTCTGGGAAGCTGGGGAGCATTCCCGCGCAGGCTCCGTCGGTACTGTGGCGGTCGCGCCCCTACCAGGCGGTCGCCTAGTAGGGACGGGAAGCCATCTTGAATTCCTCTTTACCAAGGATTGTAGTTGTGTATAGAGATAAATGAACCAAGTGGTTGTTTCAAAGCACACAGGAATTTTATTAGCTTCCGTGGCAAGCGGGTAACAAATCTTTAAAGCAGTTGTACACTCAAGTCAAAGAAAATAAAGGATAATCTTCTCCCATTAAAGCAAAGCTTACAACCAGTGTTGTAGTAGAATTATTTACACAGGCTTTCTTTTCTTTTCCCTTTATGATGCTTCTCAATTCCGTAATCATAAAGCACATGTATTTACAATTCCTAACTTCTCAATGCTCTCAGGCTTTCATTACTTAGCCACAATGCACATATCACAGTCCATCTCAGAACAAGCTGAAGTCAGGTCACTTTCTTTACTTTCTACCTCCATGCTTTCTGCTGAGCTGTATCTTGGCAAAGTTTGAAAACGCTCAGGCATTTTATGCCTATTCCACTGAATGGCCCCTTCTCCTCTAGGTAGGACTTCAACGGGCTTCTCCTGTTCAGTTTCTCCTGAAAACCACTTCTTCCTAATCCGGGTTTTCCCAGGCCTAAACCTCTCTTCAGAGTCAGAGCAAGAAACACAGGGTTTTAGCTTTACTGCTTTCTTTCTCCTACCTTGGAGACTTGTTGCAGCACCTTCCTGGCTGAGGCTTCTGTGGCTTGTGACTCTCTCTGCCTCTGAGCTAGACAGGGAATCAGGGTCAGATCTCCACTTCCCTTCCTGGGGCTTCTGCTGCCTGCAGACAGACCCTTCATCAGAGGAGTCTAAGCATTCTTGCTTTAGCCTTCCCAAAGCCAACCTTTTCTCTCTCTCCCTCTTGCCAGTCTGTTTGGTCCTCTGCCTGGAACCTTCTCTGTAGCTTCCTTGGCTGCAGTGCTGGCTGCTCTTGTCTCTGCTGCTGCTCTCTTTGTGGCTGCTTCTCTCTTGGCTGCTTCTTGCTTGGCTGCTCCTCCCTTGGCTGCCTCTCTCAACTTTGTTTGTTTTCCCAAACTTAAACGTTGAGCAGGGCACCTCCCTTCCTGACTCCACCCACTTGTACCTCCTACTCTTACCTGAGGTTGTCATGGAGTCTGGGAGTGGCTTAAACCTAGCTCTACCCTCTTGGTTTCTCTCAGGGATTTTGCTGTGGTGTATGTGTTCTAGTGTACCCATCCCCCGAAAAGAAGAAAAAGTTCTTCTCTCTCTTTTATTTCCATGCTGAGCTGCACTCTCCTTACCACAGTACCGACATACCCATATGTGAGGACTTATTCCTGCTTGTTCCTGGAGATTATACCTTGTTCACCTGATGCTTAACTAATCTCAGGTCCTTAGTGTATGACTGATTTGGGTAATGAGCTTCACCTGAGAGCACTGTTCCCTCTAAGCTGTGCGCGTGTGCGCGCGCACACACCTTGCCGAGCGAGCGCACATACTTTATAACAGAGCGCACAAAAATTACGGTTCTGATTCTGATAAAAAACAACACAGACGTCTTAAAATTTAAAAGTTGTTGTGTATTTACGGTTTTCACAAGTTCTACAATATTTTCTAGTGCAATCAAAGTGGTGTACATACTGTATTCTGATGTGTAGTCAAATTTTAAAGTATATAACTCCGAGTGTCGTTATGTGGCGCACAAAAATTTAACCTTCCTTCAAAAGCTGCACACAGCTGATATTTTATGCGCACACAGCCTACAGAAAATTAGAGGGAACATTGCCTGAGAGCACCTCCTGTCTTGTAAGATGTGTAAGTACCTATAAAGTTACGATTATCCCAGGGGTGGGTGTGGGGAGGGAGGGAAATAACACTTATTAAAAGAGGGCTGCTACACAGTACCCTGTCTTGTGCTGCTGAGGTAAGCTATATTCTGATTTGATTTAAATTATAGCTCTTAGCTGCTGCTAGGCTCTAACTTCTTATGAAATTTAAACTACAAGATCTCTGCTGGGTTCTAAATTTAACCAGAAAGCTCTCTTCTGTGTTTTAAATTTAAGCTAAAAGTACTTTGCTGATGCTAGGTAATCTCCAGGAACAGCAGGTATCAGTCTTCACATATGAGTGAACGTCCAATAGGAAAGCCTTTGGGAGCCTTCCACTGTGCCTGCATTCCTCCCTTCCCAACTCCTCGCCTCAGTTGAGTTTGTAGCTGAGAAGAATAAAATAAAAGAACCCTACAACTCCTAGGGGAGGAGGGCGGGTTGTAAAAACTGATTCCTGCTGTTCCCAGAGATCATCTGTTACAGATGAGTAACTATGTTATCGCCAGGAACAAGCAGGAATGCAGTCTTCACATATGGGACTCACTAGCTCACTGCAGACTGGTATGGTGGGGAGAGAAGTGCGATCCCTGAGGTAAAAATCTTGTAGTCGAAGATTCTGGAAGAGTTGTGGGCCACTGGACACGATTCCAGGAGGCAATACTCCCCCAATGATAGTCTTATCTTGTAGAAGTCCGGTATGGACGGTAAGAGTTTAAGTCCCAAAGAGGTACCGCAGAGTAGAGCTTGGCCAAAGGCAGCGTCCCAACGGGTATCTCTGTTCAGACAACAGCGTGCAGCAAAAGAATGAATGGAGGACCAGGTAGCTGCCCAGCAGATGTCCTCAATGGATATTGAACAGAGATCGGCTATGGAGGTTGCCATAGCCTGCACATTATGACATGACCCTCCAAAGAAGGCTACTTCTTTTGAGAACCATAGCAGCCTTCTTTTCCTTTTACATTTACATTTTCTAAAGAGAGTCCTGCTTGTTCATAAGCAAAAGAAGTGCAATCTCCTATCCATCTACGAGGGTCATTTTTAAAGTAAGAACCGATTGCGCATCGTGTCCGCGCGATCTGTCAAGTGACGTCCGTTCAGGGTCAGCCACTCTTGGCCAGTTTCTCACTACGCCGCCATTACGTTTCACGTCCCTGCCAGTGTTGGTTGTATGGTTATACTGCTTCGTTTGTCGCCATGTCAATCAGTAATCCCTCCAATTGTGAAGTGGGCTCGGTTATCCGTTTTTTAAATGCAAAACAAGTTCGTCCAGCTGAAATTCACCGGCAGCTTGTTGAAGTGTATGGGGAAGGTGTAATGAATGATGTTTAAGGAAGGAAGGACAAATGTTCATGATGAAGAACGATCTGGATGGCCTACTGTCATGAATGAAGACCTGACACAAGAAGTTGATGAGGAAATTCGCCAAAACAGATGCTTCACTATAGACGAGCTGCATCAGACATTTCCACAAGTTTCAAGATCAGTAGTTTATCACATTGTTACTGACAAACTGCACTACAAAAAAATGTGTGCGAGATGGGTGCCGAAAATGCTGGACGAACTTGTTTTGCATTAAAACCGGATAACCGAGCGCACTTCACAATCGGAGGGATTACTGATTGACATGGCGACAAACGAAGCAGTATAACCATACAACCAACACTGGCAGAGACGTGAAACGTAATGGCGGCGTAGTGAGAGACTGGCCAAGAGTGGCTGACCTTGAACGGATGTCACTTGACAGATCGCGCGGACACAATGCGCAATCGGTTCTTACTTTAAAAATGACCCTCGTAGATAGAGTATGTTTCGTCATTGGTAGACTGAGGTGACTAGGATCAAAGGAAATGAATAACTGAGAGGATCTTCTGTGGTCTTTAGTTCTATCCAAGTAGTAGGCCAGTGCTCGCTCGCTTGCAGTCTAAGCTGTGTAGCACTGCTTCAGCCCAAGAAGCATATAGTCTAGGGAAGAAAATTGTGAGGATAACTGACTGGTTTAGATGGAAAGAGGAAACCACCTTTGGGAGGAAGTGTGGATGGGTTTGGAGACCTACCTTGTCATGGTAGTACATAGTATAGGGGGGAATCCACCACTAGAGTTTGCAGCTCACTGATGCAGCAAGCTGAAGTGAGAGCAATAAGGAAGACGACCTTCCAAGATAGAAACGTCAGTGAAGTGATGGCTAAAGGTTTGAAAGGTGGCTTTAGGAGTTGCACAAAAACCACATTCAGATCCCAGACCACTAGCAGTGGTTTAATGGGTGGCGTGGACAGCAGGAGACCCCATATGAAGGGTGCTCCTAAGGAGTGTGAGGAGATAGGCTGTCTATCCACAGGTCTGTGTGAGACTGCAATGGCACTAATGTGAACTCTCACCGAGTTAGTTTTAAGACTTGTTAAGGATAAGTGGAGGAGATACTATAGAAGCACCATCACTGGGCAAGAAAAGGGGTCAATGTCTTTTTGGGAACACCAGAGGGCAAACCTATGCTATTTGAAGGCATAAGATCGCTTGGTGGAATCTTTATGAAATGAAAGGAGGACAACCTTGACCGCTTGTGGAAGAACAAGGTTGGTGAGCACCAGCCCTTCAGCACCCATGCTCTCAGGCATAGGGAGTGAAGATTGGAACGGAGGAGTGTCGCGTGATCCTGTGAGTGGCTGAGTCTGCGCAAGGCAAAGCAGCAGAGAAAACCACATTACACTGAGACAAAAGGGGGATATTAGAATCATCGAGCCCCTGCCAGTCTGTAGTTTGAACGGAGTTTTGGGTATCAAGGGGATGGGAGGGAATGCGTAGAGCAGTCCCCAATGGAGAAAGAAGGCGTATAGGGCCTGTCGATGCAGCGACAGAGCCCTGGAGCAAAAGAGTAGAAGCTGAGTGTTTTGTGGAGTGGCAAAAAGTTCTCTGAGTGAGGTCCCCCACATTTGGAAGATCCGAGCAGCCATCTCCCGATGCAAGGTCCATTCATGTGGATGGAGGATACGGCTTAGCCCATATGCTAGGACACTGAATTTGCTTAGGAGGTACATCACTCTGAGGTGAATGCGGTGAGAGATGCAAAAGACCATAGGCAAACTACTTCTTTGCAGAGAGGACGAGACCCTGTTCCCCCGTTTGTTTACGGAGAACATGGCAATTTGGTTGACCATCCTGACTAGAACAGTTTGCCCCGATAGCTGGGGTTGAAAAACCCGAAGAGCATTTGTCAGTGTTTGTAGTTCTAGCAGGCTGATCTGCAGGGCAGACTTCTGTGGTGTCCACGGTTCCTGTGTGGTCAGGTTATTCAGATGTGTCCCCCAACCCAGCTTAGAACCGTCCGTTGTCAGGGTGCATCAAGGTGGAGGCATCTGAAAAGGTGACCCGATGAGTAGATTTTGTGGGAGACACCACTTAAGGGCCTTGATCAGTTAAGTGTTGTGGATCTGGTCTCTGAGGCATCTGCTCACTTGCGCCCATTTAGAAGACAGAGTCCATTGCCCTTGTCACATGTGTAATTGAGCGTAGGAGGCGACATGGACCATAGAGGCTGTGTGTCCTAATAGTCTTAACATCTCTTGAGCTGTTATTCGGCTCTGCTGTCGTGCCCCTTTTGCCAGCTCAATGAGGCGGGCACAGCAATCCTGTGGGAGGAAAGCTTGGGCCTGTCGAGTGTCTAAGAGCACGCTGATGAACTCTAGGACTTTGGGTTGGAACGAGGTGGGACTTTGGAAAGTTTATGACAAAACCCAAGTGTTGGTGCGATGAAGGGAGAGCGCCTTACCTCTTGAGGGGATCGTCTAAGTAAGGGAAGATGAAGATCCCCAAGGTGCATAGGTAGGCAGCAATGACTGCCATGTATTTTGTTTAGACCCTTGGGGCAGAGGGTAAACCGAAGGGGAGGACCCGGTATTGATAATGGTGTCCTTGAAACATGAAGCGCAAATACTGTCTGTGTGAGGAATGGATCAATATATGGGTGTATGCCTCTTTTAGGTCTAGAGAACATAGCCAATTGTGTCTCTTTAGATATGGCAGAAGAGTTACTAGAGAAATCATATTGGATTTTTCTTGGACCATGAATTTGTTTAGGTCTCTGAGATTCAAGATGGGCCTGAACTCTGCCTTTTTGTTTTGAATGAGAAAATATGAAGGGTAGAAGTCCATCCTTTCTTGAGAAGGAACTCTGTCTATGGCACCCTGGGACAACAGGGTAGTCACCTCTTCTTTTAAGAGAGTGCTTTGGGAAGGGAGGCGCTAGCGAGCCCGCGGAGGAATGGCCGCTTTATGAACCGGCTCCGACCTACCAAATCCCAACTTGCTACTATGGGGCTGTAGATTGGCAAACCACCGCCTGAATTCATCCTGGCAGCACAATGTCTGGAGCCCTCGACAAACCCTGAGGCTTAAATTATTGCGGTAAAGTGTGCATGGAACCTGCCTCCGTTTCATCAGATCCCCCTCTGAAACCACTGGAATCTGGGTACCGCAGCCACCAGTAACCTTGGTCAACACAAGTCCCAACTGAACGTCAACAAGGAGCTCCGTTTATTGCATATGTCCCTCCTAACAATCTAAAGCGGTGGTGAGAAGGCTCGGGGTGAGATACTCTCTGGTCTTACCTCCACGATCTGGGGCCAGACTTATCGGTTGCTGCTGGCAGTTGCAATTCTTTGGGATGGAGTTCTGGGGAAAAGTGCTCTGTGAATCGGCTACCCTGAGGTGCGATCAACTGTGCGGATCTCAGATACTACTACATAACTACGGGGAGTGACTCCACTGAGAACGCCCAAATAGAGGCTAGCTGGATTCCTCTGGACACCATTTCTGAAGACCGCGTGGGGCTGGAACGCATATTTGACACGCAAGGTGAAACGCAGGAGCATTTCACAGAAGGAGGGGGATAGTGCGTTTCCAGAGGCAGGAGTCCTCCCTTCCTGCACCACTGATAGAAGCATGCAGAGACGTGATACTGCATTTTAGAGGAGCTCACTGTTTCTGGACGGATGGCACACGATCTCCCCTCTTGAGTCAACCCAAGCTGCAGGACCCGCATATAGCAGTCTGCCTTGAAGCGTCTCTCCCCTATTCTGCATAACAGAGCACTGCCGACACTGCCTACCTACACAGTCAGCAGCGGCTTCCCTGCAAGATCACAATCAATCAGTGGGACAGGAGCTCCATCTGGTGGCCTTCCTAAGTACTGCAGGTAATGTTTTTCTCCAAACTAGAGGCATACATCCATACTACTTGAAAGTGGTCAAATCTGACAAGGAGGTGTGCTGCCATCATGGCTACGCAGAGTACATACACCACCACACTACTGAAGTTCTCTAGAAAAAATGACAAATAAGAAGCGGAAACCCCAATCAAAGATAAACTATCCACTTCAATCCCACTGGCCCAGAATGAAGGAAAGCAGGCCCCGCCAGCTACTAAGGTGGATCTGTTGGAGGTGCTTCAAGAACTACGGTCGTTCAGAATAGACTTCTCCAAAGCCATAACAGATCTACGATCAGATCTAAAGAGTTTGGATGATCGGGTAACGCAAAACGAAATTAACATCGGGGAACAAACTGATGTTACAGCTTCAGAAAACTCAATCTTTGCTCTATCCGGGAGCACTTGTCATGGACAGTGACTAGTAAGATGGGAATGGAATAGGGGCTGGCCATCCTTATTTAAATTACTAAAAACACAGGAGTGAGATTAGAGGCCGCATGGGGCATGTGAGGTGCTGACTAGGTGAGGGGGTATACATGGTACACACGGTATTGAGGGGGGACCCCACTTGGGGGGGGGGGATTGGAGGTTCTATGGAGGGTGGGCGTCTGGGGGCAAGTATAGTGGTGGGAACCTGGTAGGGGGGTAATCAGGAGATCTCACTCTCACACCTTCCAGGATATTTTGGCGCATGGCGCCTTTTTCCTTTCTCTGGTCATATGGTAGGGAAAGCGTAGTTACTCACCTTAACAGGTGATCTCCGGGAACAGCAGGAATTTAGTCTTCACATATTGGTATCGTCGGTACCGACGGAGCCTGCGCAGGAACGCTCCCCAGTGTCCAACAGGAACGCTTTTGGGAGATTCCTTCAGCACATGCGCGCTGCCTTCCCGCCTTTCCAACTGTCCCTCTTCAGTTAAGTTTGTAGCTGAGTGAAAGGATAGAGGGAGAGAGGAAAGAGACAAATAGATAGAGAGACAACTCCTAGGGGAGGTGGGTGGGTTGTGAAGACTAAATTCCTGCTGTTCCCGGAGATCACCTGTTACAGGTGAGTAACTACGCTATCTCCAAGAACAAGCAGGAATGTAGTCTTCACATATGGGGACTCCCTAGCTGAAGGATGCCAGGGAGATAGCCCCAGGAAGGTGCCACCCTAGAAAGGAAAACATCCTAGTTTTGAGAAACCGCTAATGATAGCCTTTCAGAGAGGAAGAAATATTGCAGATTGGGTGGTATATAACTGCGATCAATCGCATGAAGTGGAAACCTTTGGACATTTCAAGTGTACTGCCTGTGATTTCTGTGAATTAACGCTGGAAGGTAAAGTTAGGGAGCATCCAATACAACATTGAAGGATATATAGTAAATTTTTTACTACTTCTTTAACTTCTTTTGTGATATATATGTTGATCTGTCTGTGTGAAAAAATCTATGTAGGAAAGACATCTAGGTCTATGAAGAAACGACTTCAAGAGCATGGCTCTCGCATAAATGGAGCGGTGTTGTCAGCTCCGATGGTTGGACATTGTAAAGAAAAAAATCATATTTCTTCAGATCTTCGGTGGAGGATACTTGACCATATACCATCTAGTGGAAGAGGAGGGGATAGAGATTACCGCTTAAGTTATCGGGAACAATTTTGGATATATTCTTTGAACTCTTTAGCACCACAGGGTTTGAACTTAGCTGTAGATTGGTGGAGTATTTTATGACAACAGGGTAAGATTTTGAATGATCGATGGCTATTGGTTATCAACCAGTCACATGGTTAGACCAGGAAGTTTAAATGTGATACTTCCTGGAAGCTAATTTGAGTAACTCAGTTTGAAGAAGGGCCAGGAGTATCTTAGGCTCGAAATGCAACACTGGGTTACTGGAATCAAGGAAGTGCCTCAAATTGGTTGCCATAAGAAAATTGAAAAGTCGTCAAGGACTGGATTTATTATATATTCGCCTGGGAGAGTCTGGACAATGCCATGGTCGGGATTACATCAGCTGGCCTGTGGTTTTTTGAAAGAAAATAAAGATGGCGTTTTTTTGTCCTGGGATGATATCCAGCTGTGGAAGCTGAATTTGTCAAGTTCGTGGACGTACCGGGTGTTCTGGCAGTTTAATTAGAAACGAAGGCGATGTTGTTAGACTTGAAAT
Source organism: Ichthyophis bannanicus (assembly GCA_033557465.1). NCBI lineage: Eukaryota > Metazoa > Chordata > Amphibia > Gymnophiona > Ichthyophiidae > Ichthyophis > Ichthyophis bannanicus. The sequence goes on along the minus strand of CM066032.1, from coordinate 113,447,879 downwards.
CCATCCAGATAAGCGACTTTCAGCTAGTTTTGTACTTACTGAAAGAAAGTTAATCGGTTGGTGCTGAGGGGTTAATGTCCCCTTAAAACTTATGATAGGGTTGGGTCCCTAAAAAAAAGAATAAATAGGAACATTACACCACGAGAGGGAGTTTCCTTCACGGTGTAGGTTCCAACAAAAGATAATTTGTGTATGTTTCCCTTGTTTGTGGGATATATATGTGGGAAGCATAAGAGGTTAGGTTTTAGAGTAGTGAATTTGATACCCTAGAAAGGTAGGCATCCTTCCTCCCATGGATCTCTGGCATTCCACCAGGGTTGGTGGGTAGGAGCTGAATTAGGTCTGAAAGAGATTTCGAAGAACAGCTTGGCCAAAGAAGGCATCCCGACGGGAGGCTTTATCCAGGCAGTAGTGGGCTGTGAAAGCGTAGTTACTCACCTGTAACAGGTGTTCTCCAGGAGCAGCAGGAATCAGTCCTCACATATGGGTGACGTCGGCGCCGACGGAGCCCTCGCGGAGCAATTTTCCCCAGCTTTCAAAGAAAGCCTTTGGGAATTGCAGCGCGCATGCGCGGTCGCCTTCCCGCCCAAGGGTGCCATCTTAGCCAGTCAGATGACATAGCTAAAAAAGACAGCATAAAAATTTGCAAAAAAAACTAAAGCAGATGATTGCAACTCCAAGGGGAGGAGGGAGGGTTGTGAGGACTGATTCCTGCTGCTCCTGGAGAACACCTGTTACAGGTGAGTAACTACGCTTTCTCCAGGACCAAGCAGGAAGTCAGTCCTCACATATGGGACTCCCAAGCTTAAGGCTACCGGAGACCCTAAGCACAAAAATGAGCTCCCTCTAGCTCAGCAGCACAGAAGGAAGGAATCTTCGCTGAATTATTACCCACCGGTAGCCCACATCCGGGATGGAGGGTAGGAGTTGCTCAAACCTCAAAGAGATTACGGAGGACTGCCTGTCCGAAAGCACTGTCCCTGCGGGACTCCCTCTCGAGACAGTAATGGACCGCAAAAGTCTGGCTCGAAGACCAAGTAGCGGCCCGGCAGATGTCTGCCAGCGGAACAGAGCGGAGGTAAGCCACTGACGTAGCCTTTGCCCGAACGCAATGAGCCGTGACTCGACCTTCCAAGGAGAGTCCGGCTGCCCCATAAGCCCAAGTGATACAGTCCGCAACCCAGATGGACAGAGTACGCTTGGAGACCGGGAGCCCCAATTTATTGGGGTCAAAAGACACAAAAAGCTGAGCAGCTTTACGGTGCTCCCGCGTACGGTCAAGGTAGAAGTTCAATGCCCTTCTACAGTCCAGGGTATGGAGGACCGTTTCAGCTCGGCTGGAGTGTGGTCTGGGAAAGAAGGTTGGAAGTACCACCTCCTGATTGATGTGAAAAGGGGAGACCACTTTTGGAAGAAATTTTGGGTGAGTCCGTAGGACTACCCTATTTTTGTAGAACCGAGTGTAAGGGGGATCAGACACGAGGGCCTGCAATTCACTTACGCGTCTAGCGGAAGTGAGGGCTATCAAGAACAATGTTTTCCAAGAAAGAAAACGGAGAGAACAGGTAGCCATAGGTTCAAAAGGCGGACAGGTGATCCGCTGTAAAACCACATTCAGATCCCAGTCAGGCGCTGGCGGGCGCAGAGGTGGTTTAAGCAGAAGGAGACCTCGGAGAAACCTCGCTACAAGAGGGTCGCTGGAAAGAGGTCTGCCGTCCACCGGCACATGATGTGCTGAAAGAGCACTAAGGTGAACTTTGACGGAGTTGGACTTAAGTCCCAGATTAGAGAGGTATAGCAAGTACTGCAGGATCACCGACACCGGGCAGGAGAAGGGATCCTGGGACTGTTGGGTACACCAAACGGAAAAGCGACGCCATTTAAGGGCGTAGCATTTGCGGGTAGAAGGGCGCCGAGAAGCTAGGACGACCTCTTCCACCTCTGCCGGCAGGAGAAGGGGAGCAAGGACTACCCTCTCAGCAGCCAGGCCATTAGATTGAGAGACCTGAGGTTGGGGTGTAGCAGAGACCCCTGATCCTGAGTGAGGAGATCCGGTTGTAACCCCAGAGGGAATGGATCCTCTACCGCTAATTGCAGCAGGAGTGGAAACCACGGCTGTCTGGGCCAGCGAGGGGCCACCAGGATCATGAAAGCTTTGTCTCGGAGAACCTTGAAAAGAGTCCGAGAGACTAGCGGGATGGGAGGAAAAGCATACAGAAGGCTCTCCGACCATGAGAGTAGAAAAGCGTCTGCCGCAACTCGAAGGGGATGTGGCTGACGAGAGCAGAAGCGAGGAAGTTGCCGGTTGAGAGGGCTGGCAAAGAGATCCATCGTGGGGAGGCCCCACTTTAGAAAGAGCTTCTGAACTACCAAGGGATCCAGGCGCCACTCGTGCGGCTGGAGGATCCTGCTGAGTTTGTCCGCCAGGCAATTTTCTTGGCCTGGGAGATAAACTGCCTTGAGAAGAACGCCGTGACTGACGGCCCAAGAGCAGAGCTTCTGTGCTTCCCGACAGAGAAGGAAGGAGCCCGTGCCCCCCTGCTTGTTCACGTAGAACATGGCAACTTGATTGTCCGTCTGGACAAGGACGGACTGGTGAGAGGTCAGGTGGGAGAAGGCCTTGAGAGCCAGGCGGATCGCTCTGAGCTCCAGGAAGTTGATCTGCTGAGCAGACTCCCACGTGGTCCAGAGGCCCTGAGTACGTGCCCCTTGGCAATGTGCTCCCCAGCCCAGGAGGGATGCATCTGTCGTCAGCACCCGGGCCGGCTGAGGTGACTGAAAAGGCATGCCGAGTACCAGGTTCGGCCGATGAAGCCACCACTGGAGAGACGAGGCCAGCGGCTCGGAGACGCGCACTAGGTCTGCTAGGCCGCCTGTGGCTTGTTGCCACTGCTTGCGGAGACACCATTGAGCAGGCCGCATATTCAGGCGGGCATTGGGGGTCACATGGACGGTGGAAGCCATATGGCCGAGTAGTCTCAGGAAGCGCCTGGCGGAGACCAGGGGCTGGCTGCGAAAACGGTCGGCTAGGTCCATGAGCCGTTGAGCCCTGTCGAGTGGTAGGAACGCTCGTGCCTGAGGAGTGTGCAGCCTTGCGCCGATGAACTCGAGATCCTGTGAGGGGAGCAAAGTGGACTTTGCGAAGTTTATAACAAAGCCCAAGTACTGCAGAAGAGTCACCGTGCGGCGTGTGGCGTTGGTGACCTCCGGAGCGGACGCTGCTCTGATGAGCCAGTCGTCGAGGTACGGAAAGACATAGAGGCCGTGAAGCCGGAGATGGGCCGCCACCACCGCGAGACATTTTGTGAAGACTCGCGGTGCGGAGGACAGGCCAAAGGGCAGTACTCTGTACTGGTAATGATTTCCTGCCACCACAAACCTTAGGTATTGGCGGTGGCTTGGGTGGATGAGGATGTGCGTGTAGGCATCCTTTAGATCCAAGGAGCATAGCCAATCTCCCTGCTGGAGGTAGGGCAGAAGGATTCCAAGGGTAAGCATTTTGAACTTTTCCCGCACGAGGAACCTGTTGAGGTTGCGCAAGTCCAGGATGGGTCGGAAGGCTCCCGTCCTTTTTGGTACTAGAAAATAGCTGGAATAAAAGCCTTGACCTCTCAGGTGGTGGGGCACCGGTTCCACCGCCTGTTCCTGTAGAAGACCTGCTAACTCCTGAAGGAGTAATTCCCTGTGCAGAGGGAGTCGTGGAGGTTCTCCCGGAAAATAGGAGGGAGGGACCTGGTGGAAGTGGAGAAGATAGCCTTCTCTTACGACTTGAAGCACCCAGGCATCTGAAGTGATGCTGGACCACCTGTGGGCGAAGTGAACCAGCCGGCCTCCGGTGCTGGGAGGAGCCAGCGGAGGGGGAGAGGCTATGCTTAAGGAGTCAAAAGCCCCCACCCTGCTGAGCAGGGGCTGGTGGTGCAGGCTTGGGGGCTTGCTGCCTACGGGACCCGTTACCCCGTCCCTTGGCCTGCTGGCCCTGTTGGGGAGCTGCAGGGGCCTGATATTGGGGGTAGTGTTTGTAGGCAGCCGCCTTTCTCGGGTAAAAGGACTTCTTTCCCGAGCCCTTCTTTTTCTGGGAAGGGGCGGAGGTCTTCCTAGAAAGCCTAGTCCTGGTGAGAGTCTCCGTCTCGATTTGTGCAGCCTTTTCAGCCATGGGCTTGCCAAAGAGGTTTTCGCCTCGGCAGGGGACATCGACCAACTTGTCCTGCACCCAGGGCTCAAGGTCAGACAACTGAAGCCAAGCCTGTCGGCGGGCACCGATGCCGGCTGCGGCCACTCGAGCCGATGCTTCAAAGACATCATAGGCTGCTCGGGATATGAATTTTGAGCATTCCCGAATGCCAGTGGACAAGGCCAGGAACCTCCGCAAGGGTTCTTCGGACAAACCAGCGGAGAATCCGGCTAGCTCTTTAGCCAGGTCTCGGAGATACATGCCCATGTATAGCTGGTAGGTCTGGACACGACACGCAAGCATAGAGCCCTGGAAACACTTCTTACCAAGGCCATCCAGGTTACGGGCCTCCCTGCCAGGAGGCACCGAGGAGTGCATCTTCTGGCTCTTAAGACGATGCATGGCCGATTCCACTACCATGGAATGGTGTGGTAGCTGTGCTTTTTGGAAGCCAGGGCTCTTGCGGACTCGATAGATAGAATCGACCCGCTTGCTCAGGACCGGCGAGGAGGCCGGACTCTCCCACATGCGGAAGAGTAGTCGTTCCAGCATGGGAGGAACCGGTACAGTAAAGTGTTCCCTGGCGGGAGAGTCATACTGGAGGGCGTCGAGCTCTTCGGCTCGAGGCTCCTCCTCGGGATCCGCAGGGAAGGCCAAAGCCTTGGCCATATCCCTGACGAAGTCCGAGAACCGGGCATCCTCCGGGGGGGACTGCTTCCGAGGTTCGGACTCAGGTGAGTCCGAGGGGACACACCGAGTCCGAAAAGAATCAGGTGACTCTTCCTCTTCAGACTCCCAGACCGACTCCGACGAGGAATCGGTGGGGTCGGCCCGGGCAGGCCGCGGCGCCTGCTGCCCCGACGCCGAGGGAGTCGGCGTCGGCGACCTCGGTCCCGAACGGGAGGCCGAGGGTGACCTCGACCGAGGATCGACTCGAGTTCGCATGGACTCGAGGATCGGCTCGGTCTCCGGGGTCGACTTAGACGTCGACGTCCCGGCGGTCGGGGCAGCGGCGCCAGCGAGAAAGTGCCCGCTGCTGGTCCATGAAGGCAGACAGTCTGCTCTCCAAGGCCGTCAACCTGAGTCCGACCTCAGGTGACCCAGCAGCCCCCGACTCGGGCCCCGACGGCGTCGGGCCCGACGTCGGCGGTCTCGGAGGCGAGTCCAGGAGGACCACAAGACTTACCCGAGCAGGCAGCTCCGACTCCAGGCGAGGTCGCTTCGAGAGGTGCTCCTTCTCCAAGGACCCGGGACGGCTATCGGGGCTATGCGACCTGGCCCTCGCGGAGCCAGGAGCGTCCACCGACGCCGCCCTCGCGGGTTTCACCTTCCGTCGATGGTCCCCGGAGGGAGAACCCCTGTCGGAGGAACTCCGGCGACGGTCCGAGCTGGAACCTCTGGACGCGGAGGCCTCCGACGAGGTCTGGGTACGGCTGGGGTCAGCGAAGATCCTATCCCGCTGATGCCGCCGACTTCTCAACGCTTTGGAGGACATTTTGCCGCAGGCCCCACAGATCATTTCTTCATGATCCGGGCCCAGGCAGCGGAGGGAATTGTCGTGTGTGTCAGTTAGTGACATATTTCGGTCACACTGACCACACCGCTTGAAACCACTGGCAGCCATCGGGGGAAAAAGGGCCCCTGCGAGGTCAAAGGACCGGGCTGCCAGGGAAAAACCGAAAACGAAACTGACTAAGTCAGAAAAACCGAAAAAGAAGAAGAGGACTCGTGACCGGCGTCGCGAGTCCGGGCGGGAAAAAGACCGGCGTCGAACCAAAGGAAAAAAGAGAAAATTATGAGTAAAATCAACTTTTTCGCGGGGACACGACGGGTACGTCTGTAGGGCTCCGCGGAAAAAAGAAGACTGGCTAAGATGGCACCCTTGGGCGGGAAGGCGACCGCGCATGCACGCTGCAATTCCCAAAGGCTTTCTTTGAAAGCTGGGGAAAATTGCTCTGCGAGGGCTCCGTCGGCGCCGACGTCACCCATATGTGAGGACTGACTTCCTGCTTGGTCCTGGAGAAGGTGTGTACCAGAGCCCAGGTGGCTGCTCGACAAATAGACACAGAGTGGAGATTAGCCCTGGAAGTAGCCATGGCTCTCACGTTATGAGCTGTGACATGGTACTGAAGAGGAAGATCCTTACGCTCATAAGCAAAGGATATGCATTGGGCAATCCATTTAGATAAAGTTCTTTTGGAGACTGGAAGTCCCAAATGACTAGGGTCAAAAGCTATAAAAAGTTGCGAGGACTTTCTATATTGCTGTGTTCTCTGTATGTAAAAGGCTAAGGATCTTTTACAATCCAAAGTATGAAGGTTTCTTTCTGCATTAGAGGCGTGAGGCCTCGGAAAAAATACAGGAAGATAAATTGATTGATTTAAATGAAAAGGCAAAACCACCTTTGGCATAAAGTGTGGATGAGTTCTAAGAACAACCTTATCATGATGAAATCTAGTATAAGGAGGATCAGCCACTAAAGCTTGCAATTCACTAATGCGACATGCAGAAGTGATTGCAATTAGGAAGATGACCTTCCAGGTCAAAAACTTAAGGGCTGTAGTGGCTAAAGGCTCAAAAGGCGGCTTCATGAGCTGCCCAAGAACTAGATTTGGATCCCATGCCACCGGTGGTGGTTTAATGGGAGGTTTGGTTAATAGAAGGCCTCTCATAAATCTTGCTATGAGAGGATGAGAGGAAACTGGTTGTCCATTCAGAGGCTTAAAAGAAGCTGCAATTGAACTAAGATGGACTCTTACCAAATTGGTCTTTAGACCAGAATTCAATAAGTGAAGGAGATACTCTAGTATCAATTCTAAGGGTATAACAAGGGGGTTTAATCCCTTCTTGGAGCACCATATAGTAAAAAATTCCACTTGAAGGCATAAGATCTTCTTGTGGAAAGTTTCCTACAAGCCTGAAGGATATCCTTTACCTGCTGGGACAGGTTGAGATCCTGGATGTCTAAGCCTTCAGCAACCAGGCCGTGAGGTGCAGGGACTGGGGATTCGGGTGTCATAGCGCCCCGTTCTCTTGGGAAAGGAGATCTGGAGCATGCCCTAACTCCAGAGGTGCCGCTTGAGAGAGATGTAGAAGCAGGGGATACCACGTTTGGCGTGGCCATCGTGGCGCTATGAGTATCATGCGACCCCTGTCTCTCTGAAGCTTGAAGAATGTTTTGGGGATGAGGGGAATGGGTGGGAAGGCATAAAGGAAGCCCTTACCCCAGTGAAGGAGGAAGGCATCCCTTGCCTGACAATTGTGAGCTGGAATCCTGGAACAGAACCGGGGAAGTTTGGCATTCAGTGGACTTGCAAAGAGGTCTATGTCTGGAGTGCCCCAGAGATGAAATATCTTTGCCAACTGGTCCAGGTGGAGGGACCACTCGTGAGGCAGCAGTACTCGACTGAGTTTGTCTGCCCAAAGGTTTTGAATGCCTGGAAGATATACCACTAGAAGGTGAATTTGATACTCTCTGGCGAGGGCCCACAGTCATAAAGCTTTGTTGCATAACGACAGAGAGCCTGTTCTGCCCTAGTTGTTTACATAGAACATGGCTACTTGATTGTCCATCTGGACTAGAACTGTCTTGTAGCTGAGCTGGGCATGGAATACTCGAAGAGCTAAATAGATTGCTCTTAATTCCAGGAGGTTTATGTGCAAACCAGCCTCCTGTGGAGTCCAGGTTCCCTGGGTAGAGAGATGATTCAGGTGTGCTCCCCAACCCACCTGTGATGCAACTGTTGTTAGGGTGGCCTGAAAAAGGGATTGATGAAAAGGAGACCCCACAGTCAGATTCTCTAGTGGTTGCCACCATTGGAGGGACAAAATTAGTCGTTGAGAGTTTACTATTTTGTCCGATAAATGACCTGTGACCTGTGTCCACTGTGTGGATAGGGTCCACTGAGCTGCTCGCATGTGGAGGCGAGCATATGGGACTACATGAACTGTGGATGCCATATGTCCCAGCAATTGTAGTAGCTCTCGAGCAGTGAGGGAGGATTTCCCTGCTGCTTGAGAAGCTAGTTGCATTATGCGCATACACCGGGCCTGTGGAAGGAAAGCCTTTGCCTGTCTGGTATCTAGACAGGCCCCTATGAATTCCAGGCATTGGGAAGGAACAAGTTGGGACTTTGGGAAATTTATTACCAATCCCAAGTATTGGAGAATTCACATTGTACGGGACAGTGCAGTGCTGACCTCTGCAACTGTAGGGGCTCGAATGAGCCAGTCGTCTAAGTAAGGGAAGACAAATATTCCCAGGGTTCGTAGAAATGCAACTACTACTGCCATGCATTTCGTGAATACCCTTGGTTCTGAAGCCAGACCAAAGGGAAGAACCCTGTACTGAAAATGTTTTCCCCTGAAAAGGAATTGTAAGAATTTCCTGTGATCTGGATGGATCAGAATGTGAGTGTATGCATCCTTTAAGTCTAGAGAGCAAAGCCAATCCTGGCTTTGAAGGTATGGCAGAAGAGTTCCTAGAGAAATCATTTTGAACTTCTCTCGAAACAGGTATTTGTTCAGTTCTCTGAAGTCTAAAATGGGTCTGTGTCCTCCTGTTTTCTTTGGAATAAGAAAATAGGGGGAGTAGAACCCTGCACCCCGCTGAAGAATGGGTACCTCCTCTATTGCCCCTTGGGCAAGAAGTGTTGAGACCTCGTGATCTAGCAGATTGTCTGCGGAGGTTTGAGAATTGAATTGCTTTAGAATTGTAGGAGGGGGCATGCTGTGAAAATGAAGCTTGTACCCTTCTCTTACAATGGACAAAGTCCAATCTTCTGCTGTTATCTGATGCCATCTGTTGGCAAAGTGGCATAACCTGCCTCAGATATTGAGGGGTTGGGGATCCCTCAGAGGCAGGAAGGCAAGCTCTCTAGGAAGGAGTCAAAGCCCTTGAGGGGGCTGAACCTGCAGAGCTGGTTGGGCTCTCGGGCCTTTTGGCTTCTTTTGCTGTCTAGTTTGTCCCTTTTGGGCAACCTGACCTTGAGTTTGACTCTACTGGGTATAGGAAGAATAAAATGTCCTCTTTTTGCTGAAAGAGGGTTTTTTTTAAAGGCTTCCTTTTGGCTGTAGATTTTGACAATCTATCAAGAGTAGTATTGTCAGCATCTAACTTGGTAGCCTTTTCCTGCCAGTTCTTGCCGAAGAGATTCTCCCCCGTGCAAGGAATGTTGCCTAACTTGTCCTGTACCCAAGTCTCCAAGTCTGATGCCTGCAGCCAGGCAATCCGTCATGCACCAATGGCAATAGCAGAGGTTCTGCTGATGCATTCAAAGCAAAGGCTGCATGATTTACAAACTTGGAGACATCTTGAGAATGCTTAACTAGAGCAAGAAAATCTTGTCTCTTGTCATCTGGGAGAAATGGGCTCATAAGTTCCAAGTCTCCTGTGACTTCCTTAAGGAACATTCCCATATAAAGAATATATGAACTGATCCTAGCTGAAAGCATGGAAGCTTAAAAGGTTCGGCGCCCAAAAGCATCCAGAGTCCTGCATTCACGACCTGGAGGATTGGATGCATGCCTCTTTGCACTTTTCATCCTACGCATGGCTGACTCCACTACCATTGAATGGTGTGGCAGCTGAGTTTTCTGAAATCCAGGACATGGCAGAACTCGATACCTAGTATCAAGTCTCCTAGAGTGAGGAGATGTAGTCACCCACATTCTGAGCATCAAGTTATGCAGAATTTCATGGATGGGCAGAGTGGCTGCCTCCTTAGGAGCTTTAGGATACTGGAGAATTTCCAATTCCTTTGCTCTGGGTTCCTCTTCAGGAGCTACCGTGATTGAAAGACCTTTGGCCATATCACAGATAAAATCCTGAAAAGACATGTCCTCTGGAGGTGACATTCTACGTTGGGGAGAAGAAGGATCTTCTGGGAGAAACCCTCTAGTACCAGCAGAATTGTCAGAATCTTCGGAATCGGAGGATTCAAGCTATTCCTGACCATGATGCTCTTGCAAAGCACGGTCCCGGTATCAATCGAAGTCGGTACTGAGTTGATCCGGTACCAATCTGTCGATTCCAGCCAAAGATGGCGTGGGAAGAATTCCCACCGCGGCCGGTACCGTCGGTACTGGTATTGTCGGTACCCGTACCGGCACTGGGGTCGATGAGGGTAGCGGTGCCCGTTGGACCAACGGTACTGCAGCTGAGAGAAGAGCTGCGATGCTGCGTTTGATAGCGAGGAACCTCTGGTCTATCGACGCTGCCGATGCCTGGGTGTCGGTACTGGTAAAAACAGCCGGAACTCCTGAGCATGGCACAGGTAGTTCTTGCGAGGTTGGGGCCTTGAGAACATCCTGAAACCCCATCGATGCTTTGGAAGTCGAAGCCTCCTGCCGGGGATGTTTTGCCGGTGTGGTTCCCTCAAGGGCAATGCCAATGGCCTCTCGATGCTTAGCAGGAGAGCTACCCTTTGAGGACCGGCTTTTATGTTTAGTTACCTGAGATCCATGGGAGGAAGAAGAGGCCCTTGAAGATGTTGATGCAATGGATCTGGCATCCGAAGAAAAGAGGGTACCGAGCTTTGCAGCCCGGTTCTGTCTTCCTCTTTTAGTCATTCCCATACAGGAGAAAAATTCAGTTGGAGAATGTTCAGGTCCTAAACATTTAAGACACCAGTCATGGGTGTCAGTGACGGAAATGGTACCGCCACACTTAGTACATTTTTTAAAACCACTAGTTGGTTTTTCCATGTTTTAGGAATATGGGGCCTAGCACCAAAAAAGGAAAGTTTCTGAAGAGAAACAGTTTATAGTGTAAGGTTTTTTTTTTTTGGAAAAGAAAAGAAAAGAACCGGCGGTACCGGTAAGTGTCGTGCGGCAGGCAAACGCGACCATAAAAAAATTTTTAAGACGGAATTTTCTGCGGTGACAGGGAATAGATCCTGTCGGCTCCGCGGAAAACGAAGAACTGAAGAGGGACAGTTGGAAAGGCAGGAAGGCAGCGCGCATGTGCTGAGGATTGTTCCCAGCGTTCCTATTGGACGCTGGGGAGCGTTCCTGCGCAGGCTCCATCGGTACCGACGATACCCATATGTGAAGACTACATTCCTGCTTGTTCCTGGAGATAAGTTGCTGTCCTTATGGGTTTGGATCTCAGAGCTAGAAGGATCTAGAGGGGCGGGAGGGAAGGGGAGGGGGAGAGGGGGAGCTAGGGGAAGCAAGCGAGTACAAGGGGGGAAATACTTGTACTAGTCCAAGGAGGGAGGGACAGATGCTCCTAGGGAGGATAGTGTTCTTTTTTCTTTTCGTTGGCAGGAGCGGGATCCGGCCTGACACCTTGGTGAGGATTTCATTCCACATTTCACTGGAGGTATGATACCTAATTTTTTTGTCCTGGAACATCAGAGGGCTCCATAATCCCATCAAAAGACAAAGGGTACTCGACCAGGTAAGTAGATCATGCGCTGATGTGATCTTTTAAAAAAAAAAAAAAACCACCACGCTTCACAAGATCATCTTTGGCTTAGTTCTCCGAAATTCCCACAAGTCTTTGCTGGAAATTTTAACTCACATAACCAGGGGGGTAGTTAATATGTTCTCGCAAACCTGTCCCTTTACGTTATCCGCCTGCTACAGTGATCCACACGGGAGGTATTTGATCCTGGTAGGGTCTTTGTATGGAAAACCTTGCACATTGGTTAATGTATACGTCCCTCCAAAAGAGATCACAACTTCGCTACAGGCCTTACGGGGGGGATCTCTGCACCCACACGCAAGGGGAACTCATTTTCGGCAGCAACTTTAACTATGCATTCTCAGCACTCGACAGAACAAGTCCGGGTATACCAGCCACCTTATATCCACTTCCACTTGCAGAGATGAAGGAATGGGGCCTCTGCAATGCCTGGTGAGAGACCCATCCAGGGAAACGTGACTATACTTTCTTTTCCACTGCCCACTTAACATACTCCCTCGCTCTGTATTTCCGGCGATATCCGAGGCTGCAATAGGTCCAATGGGACCCTCAGACCACACTCAAATTACGTTCAAATGGGATCTTACAGACAATGAACCCCCTCCTAAGAGGTGGACTCTCCCTAGACACTTGCTGAAAAATAATGAGTTCCTAAAAGAGATCACCACAGGATGGAGAGAGTATCTTCGCCTCAATGATACAGGGGAAATGTTGGACTTTACTTTGTGGGAGGCAGGTAACGCGGTCCTGCGGGGCCAGCTAATATCCTTAGCGACAGCCTTTAAAAAGAGAAAAATTTGCCAATCAGAGACGCTCCATGCAAAGATTACGCAGCTAGAAACCCTTCACAGGAGAGGGGGCAGTCATTCAGTATGGCGTCGCCTGAGTCGCCTTAGAGAGGAGCTTGCTGCATTGGAGACAGAAGACATAGCCTCACGTTTAGTTAGTTCATAATTCAAAAAAGCAGCTCTACTAATTAACCTTAACGCAGCACTAAATTATCTGCACATTGACAACGGAGGGCACAGACCTCAGAACAAACCTCTGATCACCATAGAACACCATAAAACCAAAAATAGGCATAGGTATTCAAATCAAGGCGTTACATCAATGGTCTGTTAACAGCACCTCCATCTGCCAATATTACTATGAAACTGGAAGCATAATGTACACTAGGACTCTAAACAGTATCTTACATAAGAGATATTATACAGTATTATGCAAAATTCAAACAAATATTATAACAATTATAACAAATTGAAACAGCAAAAAACACTTAGTAATGCCATAAAGAGTCCATCAATTCATAACTGCCATCTTCGGCCAAACTTCCAGGATAATGATTACAGTATCAACACGTTTAGTTAGGACTAGACAAAAAAATTTTGAGCATGGGAATAAGACAGGGAGGCTTCTACTCTGGCAGCTTAAGCGCCAGAGGCAGAAACATCGCATAAAGCACAGTTACTTATCTGTAACAGGTGATCTCTGGGAACAGCAGGAAAGCACAGTTACTTATCTGTAACAGGTGATCTCTGGGAACAGCAGGAATAAGTCTTCACATATGAGTCTTCACATATGGGTACGTCGGTACCGACGGAGTCCGCGCGGGAACGCTTCCCAGCGTCCAATCAGAAAGCTTTTGGAAGCATCCCAACACGCCTGCGCGCTGCCTTCCCGCCTTCCCAACTGCCTCTCCTCAGTTAAGTTTTAAGCTGAGACAAAGAAAGAGAGAGAGCAAGGAAGGGAAATATAGAGATAGAGAAATGCAACTCCTAGGGGAGGTGGGTGGGTTGTGAAGACTTATTCCTGCTGTTCCCAGAGATCACCTGTTACAGGTAAGTAACTGTGCTATCTCCAGGAACAAGCAGGAATGAGTCTTCACATATGGGGACTCCCAAGCTCAGATGCCCGGAGGGAGTCCTAGCATGTTGCAAGTCTAGATCGAGCCATGCTATTCCTCAGGACCTCAGGCATCCTGGGGATGGAGGGTAGGAGTTGAATACAGAAAAAGAGCTGTGGAACAGCTGGCTAGAACAGGGCTTCAAAAGGGGAAGACCCTGTATCGAGGGCATTTAGTAATAAAATATTGTAATCTGGGCCTCCCTTGTTGGCATTGCACAAGCGCACTGAGCTACATATGGATCTGATAGAAGAGCCAGTGAATGTGCTCAAGGGGTACCTCACTGAGAAGTAGAGGTAATAAAGTAGAACAAAAAACAAGTGGAGGTCAGAACCCTTTAGGGTGAGAAAATAGCCCCAGGGGAAAACTGGGGTAGTATAAGAGGTAGGCTTCAGCGGAGACGCAGAAGGTACTATTAAGGAAAGCTTAAGCTGCTTTGGTCCAAGAAAGTACAAATTTAGGACCAAGAGAAAACATTTAGTCTGACCGAACTGGACTGGGGTTGGAATCAGTCCATGTAGGGGAGAAAGGGTATGGAAACCCTTGTATCTGATAAAGGTAAGGGCAGACTCAGGAGCGCTAAGCTTTAGAGCAACGGAAGCTCCGTAATGTCTTTCCTAAATGGGGTCAATTAGGAAAGAAAGGTACATAGAGAGCTTCAGGAGTACCTAACCTGAAAAGGTTAATTACCACAGGAGTGGTTCTAGGTGTAGTCCCCTAGGTATGCTGGTACAGCATTGATAGGGTTAGTGCCCATCTGTCAGGATCATAAAGGAATGTTAGGATATCTGATCCTGACAGACAGATAGATAATTAGATGGATACAGATCTATCTAAAAATATATCTCATTATATGTATTAATATATATGTATACATATATATATACATATATATAAATGTTGATTTAAATATATACACATATAGGGTATATATGCATATATCTATAAGAGATATGTATGGGCAGAAGACACACAGATAGATATAAATCAGTGTACATATATATCTATATATGTGTATATATATATATATATATATACCTAGATGAATAGGCAGGCATATAGAGACATGTCTCCAGGTATATGGATGGAGAGATGTCCAGAGAACCCCATCCCCCTTTATAGGGAGAGAGAAAGATTTATCTAATAGCAAGAAGATTGATACCTGCTTGAATAGATAAAATAGAAAAAATCCTCTTCTCCTGGTTATGACTGGCATAGTCAGAGGAAAGGTGTCCCTGACAAGAAGGCGGCTTAATTCTTTGCAGAATTTGAGCTCTTGAGTAACCAGGATGGCCTACGTGAAAATGGCAGAGGATAACGGCAGTCTGCAGACAGGAAGTCCAGATATCTCCAGAATTGTAGTATGGAGATTGGATAGAAGAGGCCTCTGGAGGAAGATACCTTAATGATCCGCCTATGAGGGCAAGATGGGTATTAGGTATCCTCTAGCTGCCAGTGAAGAATTTATCTCTGACGGGAGACCCCAGGAGATATGGGCCAAGCCAGGGAATTGGCCCTTCTTTAGGCTTTCACGTAATGAAAGGCCTGAGGCTTATGCCTCAAAAGATTTTTAAGATAAGATGGAAAGGGTAGAAAATACCTGCCAGGCATGAAACATGACTGGGGGAACCCCTTTTAACCATCTGGGGTTATCTGCTAGGCAAGATATTAATGCTCTCTAGCAAGGGCCCATAGTGCAAAGTTACTCTGTAGAGTTGCAGAGAGCATGCTGTAGGTTGGTTAGAAGAAAAAACTGGCTGTGGACAATCCTTGGTGAGGAATGTGGAAAGCCAGCAGGTAACCAACTATTCTGCCAAGAGCAAGGAGGCAAGAATAGAAGTTAACCAACCAGACTGTGATAATAGGGTTTCCCAAACGAGGTTGATAACCTGTTTGGGGCTTAGCACTGAGGCTAGGAGGATTGCTAGTGGAGGGGAAGCCCTGGTTGTGTAGTGAACAAAACCAGTGGCTTAACCACTAGGAATTTTTGCATCTGCAGCAACTATCAGGGCAGCATGGAGAATTTCTTTTCCCTCCTCTTTTTTTAGATTGGGAAAAAGAAACAACAGACATGGTAGGACTTCCTATTGTCTGAGGAGCTGCCCTAAGGTAACAAGGGGGACGAGAACTCCAGAAGGGAGAATCCCCCAGTAGAACAGGTAGAGGACCATAGGGGCTTACCCGTGTACAAAATCACTCTTACAAACTAAATGTTGTAGTAAGAGGGAGGTAAGACAGAGTTGCAAGAGACCAACTAGGGAGGAAGTCTCCGACAGGTGAGATGATACATGCCAATACAGGGAAACAACTGTCTATTGATAGTTGTTACCTCTCTTTCCTCCAAGAGGAAGAGTAAATCTGCTAAGTATGGGCATGATCATCATAAAGACTCTTAGAAAAAAAATATCTCATGAAGAGATATCTAGGTAGGTTAGGATAAATTTAGTGCAGATACTGCAAGTGAAAAGAAGCAGACTGCTACCCTAACCAGCAACCAAGAGGGACAATGATCTATTTGAAACCCTGCGACTGCTGGGTTTGTTGACCCTGTTGAGTTTGTAGATTCTTCAGACCAGGGTGATGTTTCCCCTGTTTGGGAACATCTGTATGATGGGCAGATGATGGATAAAACCTTCTCCCCCTAGGGGAAGAAAGTTTGGTAGGACATTTTCTACCTACTGGGAAAGAAGGCGGCGTAGAATAGCCCCTGGAAACAGGAAAGTCAGTGGATAACTGAGTAACCTGGAGTAAAGACTCCTTGTTGAAGAGATTTTCTCCAGTGCAAGGAGTATGTCCCAGTCTGTGCTGTGCCCATTTGTCCAAGTCTGAAGCTTGGAGCCAGGCTCTACGTCGTGCCCCTATACCTATAGCAGAAGTCCTGCTAACAGACTCAACGGAGTCTAGGGAAGCACAAGTAAGAAACCTAGAGATACTATGAGCATGACTAACCAGTAAGGAATATTCTGCTTGTGTGGGCTCTTGAAGAAAAGGAGTCAAAAGATGTAATTTCCTTGTGACCTCTTCAAGAGACAGACCCATATAAAAAATATATGAGAGAATTCTTGCTGAAAGCATGGATGTCTGGAAGGTTTGACGTCCAAAGGCATCTAGTGTCTTAGACCACGACCTGAGGGACAAGAAGAGTGCTTTTTATTACTCTTCACTCGCCTCAATGCTGATTCCACTACAATGGAATGATGAGGAAGTTGAGTCCTTTGAAACCCTGGAGAGGGGGGCACCTGATATAGGAGATCAGTTGCTCTGGAAAGTGGGGGTACCCTTAAAGGAGCTTCCCACATTCGTAGAAGGAGATCCTGCAATGAATGATGCAAAGGAAGCATTAGAGTCTCCTTTGCTTCGCTAGGAACAGAGAGGTATTCTGTATTCCCTTGTGTAGGATCTTGTCCAGGAATAGGAATGGCAAGTGATTTTGCCATATCCAGGAGGAAAGTCTGGAAAGAAGGATCCCCAGAGGGAATTTCCCTTGGATAGGCTAGATCTGATGAAGAACTAGCGTTGGCACCGAGGGATCTATTCCAGTATATAGGAATAGAAGATCCTGAATGGTACAGTATGGGAGCCTTAGATGGTGGTCGCTGGTACTGCAGGTCATAACCAGCGAAAGTCGGTAACAGATCGTCCATGCTAGGGATCGATTCGAGACTCGGCATCGAGGGAAGCGAGCCTGACGAGAGAAGCATGGAAGGTACCGACAGTAATGGTACTGTGGATATCGGTACCGATCTCAGTACCGTATCTGATACCGGTGGAAGAATACCAGCCGGTGGCAACTCTAACGGTATCAGAGGAACCGAGAGTTGCGGATCCGAAGTAATAGAACCGAGCCTTCGGTACCAACGGGAGTCGGTACCAAGGCGAGTCGGTACCCAGTCTTCCAGACTGGAGATCGATTCCAGACTCGGCATCGAAGGAAGCGAGTCTATCGATGCACGTCTGGAGGGTACCGACGTCGGTACTAGTATCGGTGTCTGTACCGATACTGGAAAGTCGGTCTGAAGCGTATCCATCGGGCCCGTAGGTACCGAGGACACCAGACGACGATCCTTGGTGAGGAATGTTTCATCCAACACCAGTGCCGATGCCGGGGTATCGGTACCGCTCGAAGCGGATGCCACCACCGGGCATGGCTCAGGTATGTTCTGTGAGGGGTGAACCTCAGGAACAACCTGAGACCCCACACAGGCTTTGGAGGCCGAAGCCTCCCACCGGGGTTTTGAAGCCAGTGGATTCTCGAGGACAAGGCCATAGGCATCTCTATGCTGTGCATGAGAAGTGCCGCTCGAGGACTGGCTAGTCTTAACAGACTGTTTTTGGGTTACCTTATCCTGTGTAGAAGAAGATATGGTCGGTGCCCTGAAGTTGGAGGGGGACCGCGTGTCGAGGGGAACTCGATGTTGAAAACTTCTTCTCACCATACTAGTGCCCGAGGGCTCCGGAGGAAAATGGTCAGGACCCAAGCAGGTTAGACACCAATTGTGAGTGTCTAAAAATAAAGTTGTACCGCCACAGTTTGTACATTTCTTGGGGAAAGTGGCTGGCGGTTCCATGATGAAAAATGGAGAGGCCTAGAAGGTCTGAGAACCGTGAGACACTAAAAAGAAAAATATATTCCTTAAGGGAAAATATTTTACAAGAAAAGAAAAAAGAAACACCGGCAGTACCGGTGGCATCTGGGAAGGCAGCCGCGACCACAAGAAAACTAAAATAATAAAAGAAGAATTTTCTGCGGTGACAGGAGGACGTCCTGCCGGCTCCGCGGAAAAACGAAAACTGAGGAGAGGCAGTTGGGAAGGCAGGAAGGCAGCGCGCAGGCATGTTGGATGCTTCCAAAAGCTTTCTGATTGGACGCTGGGAAGCGTTCCCGTGTGGACTCCGTCGGTACCAACATACCCATATGTGAAGACTCATTCCTGCTTGTTCCTGGAGATTGGCCATCACTTCCGCAGACAAGAGAGTGGTACCGAAATCATATGATATGGCGCAAGTCTTTGCACAGTTCTATAAGGATTTGTACACATCTAGGTTAGTGGAACCTGACTCCAGTATACAGCAATGGTTGAGCAAGACGGAACTACCTTGTCTTTCACCAGAGGCCTATGCTGTGCTTGAGAAACCTATATCCTTAGAGGAGGTCCGAGAGGCAATTCGTACATTAAAAAGCACCAAAGCAGCTGGCCCTGATCAGTTTCCTACGGAAGTATATAAAGCCCTACCTGATCTCTTTGCACCCGTGCTTACTAGGGTGTTCAACGAAGTTTGGTCTGGACAAAGTTTGCCATCATCTTTTCACCAGGTCACAATTGTCATGATCCCAAAGGAGGATAAAGACCCCCTGAGCTGCAGCAACTATCGGCCGATATCACTGCTCTATCTGGATAATAAAATTTTCACAAAAATTCTATCAACCCGACTTGATAGGCAGATACACGAGTTGATCCATCCAGACCAAACTGGATTTATATCTCAAACCTATGGCTTTGAAAACGTCCCTAGGTTGATAAATGTGTTGGCTGAACTGCGGGAGAAACCTGGGGAGTTAGCTATCCTATCCCTCAACATGGAGAAAGCGTTTGACAAGATTGAATGGCAATATTTACTAGCCACGTTAGAACAGTTTGGGTTCAGACCCTTCTTTCGGGGCTAGATTAAGGCATTCTACTCTGTACCTAGGGCCTCAGTGCTGGTGAATGGCTTTTTATCTCAGCCCTTTACCCTATGAAGAGGAACCCAGACAGGGATGTTCCCTATCCCTGCTATTATTTGCGCTAGCATTAGAACCCCTAGAGGTGCATTTGTGAAAGCGGGCCTCTGAGTTGGGCATCGTGTTGGGAGGACAAAGTCATATGGTTTCCTTATATGCGGACGATACCCTAATATTCCTTAGGGAACTGCGTTCCTCCCTCTCCATCAATGGAGACCTTTTGCAGAACTTTTCCCGCATTTCTGGGTTCACGGCTAACTGACAAAAATCAGTCTTTCTATCATGTGTCTCAGCCACATCTGGGACGGGGCCTCCAGTCTCGGCAAGGCTTTATGGTGGTTGACCAATTTCGATATCTAGGGGTCGTAATACCAAAATTGCTTCCCAGGCTGTATTCCCTCAATTATGTCCCACTGCTTAAAACTTTGGAGGGCGACATTCACACCTGGCAGCCCATGACAATCTCATGGTTGAGTCGCATTAATACATTGAAAATGCTCCTACTACCCAAGATCTTATTCCTATTTACACAACTACCTATTCTAGTCCATCAATCTTTTTTCAATAAAGTTTGACAGCAGTTCACTTCCTTTATATGGCAGGGATGGCAGCCAAGGATAAGGTGGTCGGTTTTACTCCACCCTAAAGGATTGGGAGGACTTGGAGTGCCAAACATTGAACTCTATTATCAATGTGTGTGTTTACAGGTTCTCAAATTCTGGTCAGGAGATATCCGGTCAGTGTTGGTTTCCCTGGAAGCTAGGTGGGTAACTCCGATTCCACTCTGCACAGTACCCTTTGCATATTCACTGGAAGATAAACAGAGAGTTCTATCCCACGCTTTCCTGGGTCCAGTCTGGAGGGCATGGATATCCCTTAGTCAACGCTCACATCTGTCGCCTTTGTGCTTTCCTTTTGTCACGCTCAACACCTTCCCCTTTGTCAAAGACTTTGGAAGCTGGCAGATATTGCGGCTATCATCCATCTTTCAACAAGGGGTGCTCTTACCTAAATCGGACATGGAGCAACAGATGAAAGTTAAGCTCTCCCCATTTCAATACATGCAACTGTGTCATTGCTTTAGATCCCCAGAGTGGGCTCAAGCTAGTGGCTGTACACCACACTCAGGGAGAGGCTGCTAGTCGAGGCAATGCGGTTTAAAGCCCTTCTAGCTAGACTGTACCACTCCTATGCGGCGACGGCGTCAATCCATGAGTCTTCACTACGTGTCCCGAGAGCGCGTTGGATATCTGATCTACCCGGAAAACAAGAGGATTTTTGGATAGAAGTATATCATTACTCCCATATGTGCTCGATCTCGCTCTCTCTAGTAAACCCACAGCTATGCATACTTTATCATATGAGTATAGTACTGGTGGATCTTTTTCGAGGGGGCGCGCAGATGATTTTCTATGTTGGCAGCTATGTGGCAGAAGGAGTGATTTCTGTTACATGTGGTGGACTTGCCCCAAGATTCAAACATTTTGGAAGGCGGTATGCAAATGTATAGGGCAACTTATTGGGGGTCTCCTTTCCCTTTAATACTGAATCGTGTGTGCTGGGCTACTTATTCCTAGATTGGTTGACATGCAATCAAAGACAGCTGATTAACTGCTCAATACTGGCTGCTCGCTCTGTCATCAGCAGATACTGGAGAAGGTCTTTGGCAGCAACCACTGAAGAGTGGAGGACAAAGCTTTGGGACTTATATATACAATGGAGAAACTTACAGCAGACCTCCAAGGGAGCCCTGAATGAGTAAAGGCCCTTTGGTCACCCTTATCTGGATTAAGGTGACTTCTCCATCGGTGTCAGACTCTGGATCCCACTTATATCATAAAAAATAACAAAGGAGGTTTGGTGAACAGGGACTTCTTGCTCTTGGCTTATTTACAAGGTCTGTGGTTTTCTCCCTGGACTCTCATTAGCTTTCATGGTGCTTTCCCTGGGGGGAGGGATATTTGGGACGAGACTAATTGGGGCCCTTCCTCCCTTGAGACGATGAGGTACCTGGGGAGACAGTTTTTGACATGATCTCTCACTGAATGCTTATGTGAAATTTCTTCTTATGTTCTTTATAGTCATGTATAGGGATGGATGTTGAGGTTCTGTTATTGCCTCCTGGGGATCTGGAAAGGGGGGTTGGTAGTGATTGTTATGATGTTATATAGGAAGGCACTCAAATTCCATCTTTTCCTCCAATGCTACCCAACCACCAATGCCACCTAGACATCCCCTCTGAAGAATTGCCCCACTTAGGAAATAACCCTTACTCCTATTATGATATCGTTACTTATTGCCATATAAATATTTCATGTATGTATATAGTTGACCCCTGTTATCCATGTTTGTACCCCTGTTCGATGTAAAACCTAACAGCCTGTTGTTATGGTCGTTGTGTTATAATGTAAACCGCGCTGATGCCGAATAGTGTGGTATATAAAAAATTGTAATAAATAAATAAATAAAAATATATTCACTTACTGGCATTAGATCGGTATGCAATGTTATATTCAGCTTAAGCAGACCCAGTCTGTCTAGAGTTTGGAGTTTGTTAATACACTTTTCTTGTTTATGTTCTCAATAAAAATCGTTCAAACAAAAATAGAGAGTGCTTTGAAGGGGTTGTGTGAGATAATCTGCTGTGAAGCTAGTGGAGGGTAAGGTTTCTAAGTGAAGCTGATAACCCCTTTGGACAATCTGGAGTGTCCACTACTCTGATGTTATGAGGTGCCACCTGTGGGCATAGTGACAAAGTCTGCCTGCTATGTGGAGAGGCTGGGGGCCCTCCAGGGGCAGATTGGCAATGCTCTCTAGGAAACAGTCAAAAAACAGTTGCAGGTTGTGCCTGTGCAGCTGGTTGGGGCTTAGAAGCCTTGGGCTTCTTGGGTTGGCGAGGGCTAACTGTCTCTGTTGAGGCTGCTGAGGTTGATAGGCAGCAGAGGGCGGGTAAGAAGGATAGTATCTCTTCTTCTTAGAATAGAAAGATTTCTTGGGAAGGGCCTTTCTTTTGGATGGGTCAGCTGTTTTCCTGGAAAGGCATTTTAGGGTGAGATCATCTGTTTCAATCTTGCCTGCTTTTTCTCTCCAATCCTTGCCAAAAAGGTTTCCTCCTGGACATGGGATATTGGCTAGTTTATCCTGGACCCATTGCTTGAGGTCTGACGCCTGCAACCAGGCCATCCTGTGAATCCCAATACATACTGCTGAAGCTCTGCTGGAGGATTCAAAGTCATTGAAAGAGGTCCTGGTAAGAAACTTAGAAGTGTTTTGGCCCTGTTTGATGAGTGTCTGGAAGATACTCCTTTTATCCTCAGGAACAGGACCGTACCTAGCCCTGTGCGAGCGGTGCGGCCGCACAGGGCGCAAAGGCTTAAGGGGCGCATTTTAGCTGTCTGCCGTTGCCTGCCGCCGCCACCTTTTCTTCTCTCAGCGGCGGCAGGCAACGACAGACAGCTAAAATGTGCCCCTTAAACCTTCTCGCCAGCATGCTAAGCAGATGGAGGGACAGATCTGCTTAGCATGCCAATGACTTGCACATCGGGCACGCCTCTTCTCTCCCGCTGCGGGGGGGGGGGGGCGCGTGCCCGATGTGCAAGTCGCAGAGGGCACGATTTACACTCAGTACGGCACTGCTCAGAAAGCATAGGGGCAAAAGTCTCCAGATCCCTGGTGACATGCTTCAGAGATATGCCCACGTAGAGCATGTAAGAGTTAATTCTGGAGGCCAACAAGAAAGCTTGGAAGCATCAACGCCCAAAGGCATCGAGTGTCTGAGTCTCTGCCAGGTGGTGTGGAGGAATGGTTCTTTGAGCTCTTTATTTGGCACATCGCCGATTCCACCACCATTGATTGGTGGGGGAGGTACGGTTTTTGGAATCCTGGACATTCTGGTACTCGGTATCAAGTCTCTTAATGACGGGGGAAGAGTGAGTGGAGTCTCCCACATGCAGAGCATAAGATCCTATAGGATACGATGCATCGGTAGTGTAGCCACTTCTTTGAGTGTGGGAGGGCACTGGAGTATCTCCAATTCTGCCCTCGGTTCCTTCTCTGAGGCTACTATGAAGGAGAGTCCCACTGCCATGTCACGGATGAAGTCCTAAAAGGAAATATCCTGTAGTAGGGACTGATACCGTTCCTGAGGCGGTGAAGGGTCCAAAGGAATGTCTGCAAGTTCTTGGGAATCGAGTGTCAGAATCTGAAGAAGTTGAGTCAGAGTCTGTTAAGAAATCGAAGTACCAGCGGACCTGGGTTAGACCTTAATGCTGCATGGACATCGAAGGTTGATGTTGATACTTAGAGGTATCAGAACAGAAAGCCATGGCGGTTTGAGTGTGTTGGATACCAGGGGCATTGACCGGTTCCAATGACGGTATCAACCTCGGGGGTTCTGACAATGCTGGTATGAGGGCTGGCATCAGGCGCAATATACATGGCTGTAGGCTTGGTGCTGAAGCTTGCTATGTTATCGGTACAGAGGCTGCCAGGAGTGCTGTCAAATTTCCCTCG
The DNA here is from genome assembly GCA_033557465.1 of Ichthyophis bannanicus. Taxonomy (NCBI): domain Eukaryota; kingdom Metazoa; phylum Chordata; class Amphibia; order Gymnophiona; family Ichthyophiidae; genus Ichthyophis; species Ichthyophis bannanicus. The sequence goes on along the minus strand of CM066032.1, from coordinate 113,424,142 downwards.
AGAGCCAGCATGTGCTGGTCTAAGGAGATGGCTGATGTCTGAGTAGATATGAGGCTTTGAGCCACCATCCCAGAACATGGAACTGGTAGCTCTCCGGAGGTTGATGCCTTGGGAGCATCCCGAAGCCCCATCTGTGCTTTGGAGGACAGATCCTCCTACCAGGGCTGTTTGGCTGGCTGCTATGCATCAGAAGCACCTTTAGGGGAGTTGCAGTGCTCATGTTGGGACTTCTCTCTGGCCTCGGTATCAGTCTTCGATGCCAGTGCAGAAGGTTTGGAAATGGCCAGAGACTTTGACTTACTCTTATGTTTGGATCTTGAAGAGGTCTGAGAGCCATGAGAAGGAGTCAATGCCCTTGATGAGATGGAAGTCACTGACAACGAGTCAGAGGTGAACAGCAACCCATACTGTCTGCCTCGGTTCTTGAGGCCTCTTTTTGTCATTTGTTTGCACAAAGGACAAGAATTGTGCCGGTGATCAGGACCCAAACATTTTAGACAGCAGTCATGTTTATCAGTGACTGAGGTGGTACTGGCACACTTGGTACACATTTTAAAAACACTGACTGGTTTTTCCATGCATTTAAAAATGTTTTCAAGATTGAAGAGAAGGCTATGGGCCTAGAGGCTTAGTCGAGCGGGCAAACTACAATGAAAATTAAAAGTAAAGAAAATCTGAAAAGAAAAAAAAAGAGAAAGATTTATCGAGACCAGTGTCTGATTTGACGGAACTGGTGTCGAAGGGAAGACAGAAGCACGATGTTCCACAAAAAAGACATTTTTCAGCAGCGACAGGACGAAATGTCCTGCTGGCTCCGTGGGAAACTAAGAACTGTGGAGAGGAGTTGGGAAGGCAAGCATGCAGGCGCAGAGGAGTGCTTCCCAAAGGCTTTCCTACTGGACGCTTGTGAGCGTTCTCACGTTGGCTCCATCGGTGACATTTATTTATTTATATTATTTTTATACCGCGCTCTTTAAAATCTGCGCGGTTTACAGTCAACAACAAATTGTACAGAGCAACAGCACAATGCGGTGTACATTACAGATAACAGGATTTTATAATTTGGGTTTAACAGGGGTAACTATATACAACTCTATACATTTGCACTCTTCGTCAGCAGGTATGCTGCAGATGTTACTATGGAATACACTGCACTCTAATTACATATTGGGTAATCTGTACGTTTGGGCAGACATTTTCGGGCTGTGGGTATGTATCATGGCCTGGGTATAATGGTGGTGTCATTGAGGTGGGTGGGCTTGGTTGTGTTGCTTCGCTGGTTAGGGAGTAATATTGGAGGAATAGATGGTGCTTCAATGCCTTTCTAAATTGGGCGAGGTCAGTTATTGCCCGGATAGGGATTGGGAGAGTGTTCCAGAGAGTAGGAGCGTAATATACAAATGCTCTGTTCCTTGCTGACTGGGAACACTTTGTTATTGCACCGGGGATTACAAGGGTATTTACAGCGAATGACCTTTGGTCCTGTTTGTGGGTGTCGGGAGGATAAGGTCTGTTAGGGAACTGGAGGATAGGTTGTTGATGGCCTTGAAAGTCATTAGTAAGACTTTGAAGGTGAGTCTGCAGTAGATTGTTAACCAGTGGAGGTGTTTTAGGATTGGGGTTATGTGGTCCCTTCTGGAGGCTCCATGCAGGACTCGGGCGGCTGTGTTCATTGCCAGTTGCAGGGGGTTCAGGGTGTTCTTGGGGAGTCCCTGTAGAATAGCATTGGCATAATCGAAGTGCGGGGTTACGAATGCTTGGTAAATTGTCCAAAAGTCATCTGGTTCCAGCAGGGGTCGCAGGTGGCGGAAAGTTCATATCTTATGATAAATTGATCTGAAGGTATTGCTTATGTGTGCCTTCATGTCAAGATGCTGGTCAAGGGTTCTCCCCAAGTATCGGATGGTGGGCTTGCTCAAGAGCTCTGCATCTCTTACTCTTATTGATGTTGGTGGGGTGAAGGAGTGATTCTTAGTGATGAAGAGGACATCAGTTTTCTTGAAATTAATTTTAAGGCTCTGTGTGTGGAGCCAATCTGTGACAACTTCGAAGCACTTTATCAGGGTTGAGAAGTCAGGTTAGTTGATTGAGAACCGAGAGAAGAGTAGCACATCGTCGGCGTACACGAGGCAGGAGACCTTGAAGGAACGGATGATTGAGCAGATGGGTTGCATGTATATGTTGAAAAGGAGGGCTGAGAGTGATGACCCTTGGGGGACCCCTTGTGTTTGTTCAAAAGGCTTGGAGGTCCGTGAGCCGGTTCTTACCTGCTGCCATCTGTCTGTCAGGTATGATCTGCACCAGCTCAAAGCTGAGCCCTGTATTCCCTTCTCTTGTAACCGTGACAGAAGAGTCTCGTGGTTAACAGAGTCAAAAGCGGCAGCAATGTTCATGAAGATTAAAGCGTAGCCTTTACTGCTGTAATCGGTCCCTGTGATTAGGGTGCTGAATAGTGTGGTGAGGAGGGTCTCAACGCCGTGGGATTCTCTAAATCCGTGTTGACTTGGGTCGAGTGGGACAGTAGTATCAATGTGGTGCTGGATTTGTTGTTGTACGTCCTTCTCTATTATCTTGGCCAGTAGGGGAATGCTGGAGATTGGACGGTAGGATTCCGCTTTTTTGGGGTCGAGCTTGTTGTTTTTAAGGAGGGGTCGTATGGAGGTCTGTTTTAGGGCCGATGGGAACACCCCAGTTGTGAAGGATTGGCCCATGATCTTGGCTAGGAATGGGCTTAGTTCATTGCGCAGTGATTTTATCCAGAATGCTGGACAGGGGTCATTGGGGGCTGTGGTGGTATTTATCAACGTAATGATCTCTTCTATTCTCCGCGTAGATGGAGGTGTGAATGCTGTCAATGGTGTTGGGTGGTGCAGTCTTCACCCATATGTGAAGACTGCATTCCTGCTTATTCCTGGAGATTAGGGTTTCTCATAGACAGAAGGAGTTATAAGGCACACAAGTAGATGAAGCCATCAGATGGCACCAGGATGAATCTGCTCTCCCACAGCTCTTCCTACATGCAACAGTCCTCTTGGTTCCTCGGTTGTTTCCAAAGCTCAATATAGACATCTCTTGGGGAAATAAATGGAATTTACACCTTATCAATCCTGCTGTTTATGGAAAAACACCTGTTACAAGTAAGTAACACTGCTTTTTGTTGACAAGCAGGATTGAGTGAGGCGAACGTATGAGTGAATTCCAAACTTAGGGCTGCTTGTTTCTTTTGCATTGCTGTATTCTTAGGCAGAACCCACGGTTATGGAATGGGGGAGTTGCCAGATTACAGACTGATTGGTCAACACAAGATGATCAAAGGCACTGTCCATAGTGATGCATGATCAGGTATAAGTTGCAACATAAAAATATGAAGCAAGGACCATGTTGCTACTTTGCAGACAGCATTCAGGGAGGTGGACTTAAGGAAAATCATAGTAATTCATTGGCGTTTTAATCTGATGAGAGTTTACACTGAAACTGAGACAAGCACCCTCTACTCCAGAACAGAATTGGAAGCAGGATGCTAGGCAATTTGCTAGAGATGTTTTTGCAACTGGCATGCCAATTCTGTTGTAATCAAAGGAGACAAAAAGAAAAAGCAGTGCTGATTTTGTATGGGATTCACTGTGGAAGTTACATGTAAATTTGATAGGATATTTAAGTCGCAGAGCACTAATTGTTCATTGATATAGATGATGAGGTAATAGATGACCATGGCATGTTCAATTATTCTTCTGATCAATACAAGCAGAACTAGGAGAATTCTTTGCCCATGAAGAAAAAACAGCTACTTTTCTGTAGCAGTTGTTCTCTGTGGACAGCAGGATAAGTACTCACATATGGGTGACATCACTGACTGAGTCGTGCATGGAAATATTCCCCAGCTTCTTCTAGAAGCTTTTGGGAGAATCCCAACATATCTGCATGCCCGTTACCACGTGCCGCTGCCTCACCCTCTCTCCTCAGTCTTTTCAATAGCTGAGCAGAAAACACAACTCCAAGGGGAGTAAGGAGGGTTGTGAGGACTTATCTTGTTGCAGACAAACAGAATAAGCATTCACATATGGGAATCCCTTGCTACTGGCTGCCTTAAAAGAAAAAGGGGAACAAATAATGTTGCAACAACTGACAGTAACTGAAAAACTGTTTTTGGTGGCAACAGACCTTTTTGGCATGATATATCTATCTATCTATCTACATATATATATAGGAGGTAGCCTGAACAGAAAAGAAGGGTCCATGTGGGAACAGAGATGGATTCTATTTCCCAAACAGTTTCTGGAGAATGGTCTGGCCAAATCTGTCATCGCATCCAGAATCACTTTCCCAACAGTAATGAGAAGTGAATGTGTGAACAGATGTTGACATTGCAAATTTCCTTATGGGCCATGACATAACCCTAAAGAGTCAAGTCAGCCTTGGAAAACGTGAAAGAAGTGTAGTCTGCTAACCAAACTAAAAGCATAGGTTTGTTTTATTTATTTATTTTATTTATTTATTTAACAATTATTTCTATACCGCTCTTTCACAAGTATCAAGTGCGGTTTACAATGAACAGTATGTTATATGGTATGGATAGTATCATACCAAGTCATTTTACATAGAACAGATGAACTAGGTACAGATAACAGTATAAAGTTTAAACAGTGAATTATTAAACTATTATAACATATATACATAGTAACTATATACAAATTGTATCATATGTCGCGTGTGGTTGTATACTTTATATAAGCTTCAGGCACGTGAGTGTATGTTGTTTGAATTGTAGTAGTTAACCTGCGTCTCTTTGTGTCGTCTGGCCAGTCTCTGATCCTTGGTTGTAATGCAATGAGAATAAATGGGTTTTCAGTTTTTTTTCTAAATTCCTTTATGTCTGATATTGAGCGAATGTTGTCAGGAAGGTTATTCCAGAGGGTAGGAGCTGAGTGTGAGAATGCTCTCATGTTGGTTTGTTTTTTTGCTTTTGTGTAGTCTTTTGGTACTGCTATAGTGTTAGTGTTTCTACTTCTTTGTGATCTTTTATCTATTTCTATCTTGATGAGTGTATTGAGTATAGTTGGCGCTAAGTTATTTATTAGTTTAAATGTTGTAAGTAATATCTTATATTTTATTCTGCTGTGGATAGGTAGCCAATGGAGTTCAGCTAATGTCGGTGTGATATGTTCAATTGAGCTTATATTCATTATTATCCTTGCTGCTATGTTCTGAGTTAGTTGTAACTTTTTAATATTTTGCTTTGTGATGCCATTAAGGATTAAATTTGCAAAATCAAAGTGTGGGGTGATGATGGCTTGTATTATGGTTATGAAGTCTTGTAAGTGGATTAATGGTCTTAGTTGTTTCAAGGTCTTAAGTTTGTAGTGTATGTTTTTTGTTAGATATTTTATGTGAGAATCCATGTTAAGTTTATTGTCAAGTATCACACCCAGGTATTTTATTTCCTTTTTTATGTTGATTTCATGGTTATCAAGTGTGATGGTGCTTGGGGGTGTGTATGTTTGGTTTTAGTAATATATAGAACGTCAGTTTTTGAGAAATTAATGTGTAAGTTCTGTTCATTGAGCCATATTGTTAGTTCTTTAAAGCACTCTGTTATCTGTTGTAGTGGAGGGTGTGGGATTTTAAATGGTATGTAGAACATTATATCGTCAGCGTAGATATGATAATGAACGCTATGACGTTTAAAGATATTGCTGACTGGTTGTAAGTAAATGTTAAACAAAAGTGCTGATAGTGCTGATCCCTGTGGGAGGCCTTGTGTTTGGTCGAATGTGTTAGATGTCTGGTTAAGAATTCTTACTGTTTGGGTTCTGTTTGATAGGTAGGATTTGAACCAGTTATGGACAGTGGATGTAATTCCTATTTGTTGAAGTCTGTTGAGCATTGTTATGTGGTTTACACTGTCAAATGCGGCAGAGATGTCGAGGAATACTAGGATGAAGGCTTGTTTTGTGTCATCGATTCCTCTTAGTAAGGTGTCATAAAGGACTGTTAGCAGTGTTTCAACTCCATGGAAAGGTCTGAAGCCATATTGGTGTTCATCAAGGAGGTTCAATGTATCAATGTATTCTTCTAGTTGTGTTTGAACTATTTTTTCAATAAGTTTGGCCATGAAGGGAATGCTCGATATGGGTCTGTATGATTTTGGGGATAATTTGTCTAGTGTTTTATTTTTAAGTATTGGTCTTATTTGGACATGTTTGAGGGATGGTGGTAAATATCCTTCGTTTAGTGATATGTTAACCATAGGGAGGATGAAGGGAGAGAGTATTGAGAGTGTCTTTTTTATCCAGTCAACTGGGCATGGGTCAAGATATGAGGTAGTTGTATTTATGTTAGATATGGTTGTTTTAAGTGTGGTCTTTGAGATCAGGCTGAAGTTGGACCAGTTATCGGGGGTTGTTTGCTTCATATTGGTGTGTGTTGTTGGGGGGTTATTTGTTTGTATTTTTGTTTTATTAATATAGTATTGAGCTAAGTCTTGTGGGGTTATATCTATGGATATTTCATCTGAATTGTACGTTTTGTTTGTTAGTTTCTGAATTATACAGAATAATTCTCTTGGTCGGTTAATTGAATTGTTGAGTAAGTTAGAGTAGTAGTTTCTTTTAGAATTGTCTATTGTTACTTTATATGTATGAAGGGTATTTATGTATTTCTCATGAGTTGTTGGTGATTTGTTTTGCCTCCATTTCCTTTCGTCCATTGTTGATGGCAGCCCCCAACTTTTTAGAGTCAAAAGAAATAAAAAGCTGAGTGGACTTTCTAAGGGCTTTAGTCTGCTCTAGACAGAAGGCCAAGGCTATCTTGCAGTCCAGCACGGGCAATGCACTTTCCCCTTTGTGAGCACAGGTCTTGGGAAAAATGCTGTAAGGACTCTTGACTGATTAAGGTGGAAATCAGACACCACATTTGGGAGGGATTTATTATGAGTGCAGAGAACCTCCCTACTGTGGTAAAACTTTGTATAGGATGGATCAGTAACTAGTGCCTGAAAGCTCACTAACTCTGTGTGCTGAAGTCACACTGCCACCAAAAACAAGACTTGAAAAGTCAGGTGCTTCAGACCACAGGTATTTCTTTTTTAATTTTATCTTTATTCACCCAGAGGCCACAGGGTCTGAATTACCATGCCAGAAGGACCAGGCCTGTTGCAAAAAGGAAAATAATTCTGTGGAGAACAATCTAGAGTCCAGAAGCTCTCCTCTCAGAGAAGGCTCCCCAACACCAGGGGGCATAGCCACCACAGACGCCATAGAGGAAGAAGAGCGGCTTGCAGCACAGTCGCTGGAACCCCTAGCTGGCTGAATATCCTTATTCATAGCACCATCTGTCACCTTCTGCCCTGAGGTAGGTAAGGGTGGATTAATCACATCCCCTGGTTGATAGGGGAAAAGCAGGGCCTCCAGGGACAACTAAGAAGCTGCCACGCAGGAAGGGCAGAGTCCAGAATCTTAGGTTGAGGCTCCTCGCTTGCCAAAGGTCAAACAATATTTCCTGGAAGAGGACATAGAGAGTATCACAAGAGCATATGCTAAGGCTGCGTCATCCTGCAGCCTTAGCGCTTTTATGTTACTGTACTCCTTCCCTATCACCTTTTTCTTTTCCAAATCATTTTTATTGAAAATTTTCATACATAATGCAAACATCTAGAAAAGACAGGCAAAACAATACAACCCCCCCCCTCCCAAAATACAATCATGGAGGATAGTCCCCCTAACACTAAGTAGACAATCATACCCCCTCCCCGCCATCAAACACAGACAGCCAACAAAACCCTATAATAGAACAGCAAGTATATCAAATACATCAAGCACATCGGGGAGAGTTACAGTGATGGCACTACACCAGCAAAGAGTATATATCACAGCATAGTACAGGAGGGCTTTGAACCACTCTCCCATACTAACTACAAGCAGGTTGCAAGCCCTTCTACTCAGAGCAGTTGAAAGACTAAGGTATTGTGGCATAGTGCTCCGCAAAACAGGAAACCACCTATTGAAACAGATAACACTCTCTAAACATTTAGCACCCCACCCCTTTCTCTAGGGGACAACTGAGAGATCATGGGAGACCATAATTCCAAAAAGTCCTCCCAGCTCTTACCCCCATTCTGCTGTGCAGTCAACTTCTCCATATACATTAAGTCAAGCATGAAGTTCTCCCAAAGCACCATACAAGGAGGGGAGGAAGCCACCCACTGACACAACAAGGCCCTCTTAACCATCAGGAAACCCCGCTCAAGCAGTGCCCTACGCTTAAACGAAAACCGCTCGCACCCCAACTCCCAATTATGGAACAAGCAAACCTCTCTCTGTAGAACATCTCCCACCCCAAGCCACCCCCCCAACTTATTACAAACCTGCACCCACAGATCGCGCACCCTCGGACACCCCCAAAATTTGTGCGTTAAAGTCCCGACACCGCAACCACACCACTGACAATTAGCAGAGAACTGCAAGCCCACACGAGAGGCCCATTTATCACTAGTATACGCTTGCCATAGAAATTTATACTGCATTTCCTGCAAATACACCCATACCGGGCCTTACACTATCCCCTCAAAGGCCACCCGCAGTATTTCCTCCGTCATTTCCTCAACCCCATCTCTCCGCCACCGGAGTGCGAGCACAGTAAGAAACCCTGCACCCCCCGAGGGCTGGAGCACCCTCTGAGAGACCGTCTCACCCATACGACGCTCCTCTAGCTGCTCCAATATTGCACGCGGGGACTCGGAAGCTGACCAACCTCCCCCTTCCACAGAAACAGACACTAAATAAGATCGGACTTGCAGATAACCATAAAAATCCTGCTGTCGAATTTGAAACCGGCGCTGGACTTGTTGAAAACTATCCAAAACCCTATTATCACTGGAAAATAAATCCCCCAGGCAAACAAGCCCCCTCTCAGGCCAAAAACCAAAGATACTCTGCTGTGCAAACCCCGGTCGAAAATCAGGATTGCCCACCAGAGGCGACTTACACCAATCCCACCCAAATCTCTGGCATAACACTTTCCAGGCAGGACGCAAGGCCCCCATATAACTCCCCCCCACGCCACCCCTAATGGTCAGTGGCAGCTGACCGACATGTAGAAGATAGAGGCCATGATACGGAGCCATCGCTTCCACCAACTGCTGAACCGGTGCACACCCCCCATCTCCTTCCAACAGCGCCCGAATATGTCGAGCCAAATAGCGCAAATTGTAGTTACGCAAGGAGGGCAACTCCAACCCCCCCTCCTCTCTCCTACTCATTAAGGCCCGCAAGGAGATCCGCGCTCGACGTCCCCCCCACAAAAACCCACGCAAATACTGTTCAAAACGCTTCCAGTCTTTATCCAAAATCCATAGCGGCAGCATACGCAACACATATAACCATCTAGGAAACTCCACCATGACAAACAACGCCATTCTTCCCTTCAGAGACAGAGGCAAACCCCGCCAGCTTGCCAAAGTTTTACTACTTCTGGCTAGCATACCAGGCACATTAGCACGATACAAATGTGCTGGCCGATCAGGGAGCTGTATTCCCAAATACTTAATCACTCCATCCGCCCACACCAGTGGAAACCCTCCTACCCACCTCGGCCGGACTTTACCCCCAACATCCAAAACTACCGACTTCATAGCATTAACTTTCAAACCCGAAAAGTCCCCAAATGCCTGTATCACCTGGAGCGCGTGATCCAAAGACGTAGGTAGGGTCGTGAGACACAGCAACATGTCATCGGCAAAGGCGCTAACTTTAATATCTTCCCCTCCCATTCGTATACCAGCAATCTCCGAATCATTTTGCAAAGCCCTCAACAGCGGTTCTAAGGCCAGCACAAAAAGCAAAGGGGACAGAGGGCAACCCTGCCGAGTACCCCTTTCCAACACAAAGGGATCCGAAAAGACACCATTCGTGCCCACGCGGGCCATGGGTTGTGCATACAACGCCTGAATCCACTGCACAAAGCTCCCCCGCAGTCCAAACGCAGACAGGGCATCCCACATATAAACCGAGGCCACCCTATCAAACGCCTTTTCAGCATCCAGGCTGACAAGAAGCAGGGCCTCATCCTGCTGTAGACAGTATTCCATACCCAATAGTAACTTAGCAATATTCCTAGAGGCCTCCCTCCCTTGCACAAACCCAACCTGGCTAGGATCAACAAGCAACGGTAACAGAGGTGAAAGCCGGGCCGCCAAAACCGAAGCCAAAAGCTTCACATCACAGTTAATAAGGGAGATCGGGCGGTAGGAGGCCGGGTCCGTCAAATCCCTCCCGGGCTTCGGAATCACAGTAATATCCGCGCAACGCATATCTCGAGGAAAGATACCAACGGAGCGGGCCTCTTCAAACATCACCACCATAGAGGGGGCAAGGCGCGGAGCCAATATTTTATAATATTCCATACTAAAACTAATATTCCATACTATAATATTCCATCCTTGTGAGATTTCCCCCGCTTAATACCAGCAAGAAGCTCCGACACCGTCAGCGGCGCATTGAGCTTTGCCAAATCTTCATCCGAGACCTGTGGGAGGGACAGAGTGCGCAAAAACACTGTTCCCTGTCCATAATCCCGCTCCTCCTCGCTATACAACTGCTTATAAAAGGCGCGAAAAATCTGTGCGATACTCGCATGTTGATGCTGTAGGGTACCACTCTTATCGCGAAGCACAGGAATAAACTTAGAGCCGCCAGGATCTCGAACAAGCCTAGCCAGTAACTTCCCTGACCTATTACCATAAAGATGTAAACGATGCTTATGATATTGCATCGAAAGCACCGCTCGACGCTGCAATAATTCATTAAGCGCCGCCTGTGACCGAGCATAATCCCGCTGGAGAACACCACCACTACCCCTACACAACTGACGCTGCTTAACCCGTAAAGCGCGCTCCGATACCAAGATACTACGGTCCAGATGCTTACGTCGTAAGGCAGTGTAAGAGATAATCGCTCCTCGCATCACCACTTTACTAGCCTCCCAGAATAATAGCGGGGAACATTGTGGGGTATCATTGAATAGAGCATATTCGTCACACTGTTGTGCAAGGTAAAGTCGGAAAGCTTCATCTTCCCACAAATACACGGGAAATCTCCACCCTGTCCTCCCCGGCCCCTGACATTCCCAAGAAATCCAAACCATCCCATGGTCCGAAATGGCAATAGGCTCTATTTCCGCCTGCACTACCCGAGGGAGCCCTCCTTCACTAACAAGGATATAGTCTATGCGGGACCAGGTGAGATGCGCTCTCGATTGATGCGTATATTCCCGTATCCCGGGGTGCAGGGTCCGCCAAATATCCACTAGGTCTCCCACCCTACAGAGATAACTAACCCCCCTACGGGTCCATGCCCCCTCCCCCCCACCATGAGACTTATCTAAACGTGGATCATGGGGACAATTAAAATCCCCTGCTACAATGACCTTAGCCCTCTCAGCGTGTTTTAACAATCCCACTAACTGGGTAAAAAAAACATGATCATATACATTTGGTGCATAAACATTCAATAACCAGAGTGGTTCATTATACAATTTACCCTGCAACAGTATATACCGCCCATGAGGGTCTGTTTGTACTGCGTGCACTACAAAAGGGATCCCCCGCTTCACTAACACCACCACCCCCGCTTTCTTCGTACCCGACTCCGCCCCATAGGACACCTCTACCCAATCCCGTGCGAGTTTCCTATGCTCTATGGCACTCAAATGTGTCTCCTGCAACAAGGCTATATGGGCACCCTTTCTTTTAAGCCCCTGAAGTATCTTAGTACGCTTGACCGGGGTGCCAATACCCCCCACATTCCAAGAGATTATCTTTACTTCTGGCATACCGCTCATACAAAGATGACCAGTATCAGGCAATACGGCACATACTCCACCCAGAGATGCCCAGCTTCATCTCCGGGTCCCCCCGCCTTTCCCTTCCCCCATGTCAAAATCTCCAAAGGGTATATATGTTTCTCCCACCAACAGAGCCGCCACGCTAGTGCTGTCCTCATCTTGTGTCCCAACTCACCCCCCCTCCCCCCTCCACTATCCCTCTTTCCCCTCCCCTCCCTCCATCCCCCCTGCACATCCCCCCTCCCCCCTCCAACCTCCTCCCCTTCTTCCCCCTCCCCACCCCCACCCCCTACGCCCTCCCCTCCCCACACCCCCCCCTACCCAATCCCACTTAAAGTCAAACATCCCAACCTCAGCCAAAGGCTGATCAGAAGTCACCTCTGTGCACCGCGGGGCCGCCCTGTACTCTCATCCAGCAGCAGTACCATAGTCAGTACCCATGCCCTCTGCCCCCAGGAGACCCCCCTTCAGATGCTCCACCCTGATCTAACTGTACTACACCTCTGCGGGGGGCACCAGGCATATCAACAACAATTCTCCCCCTTCCCCCAAAAAGAAAAGTATTGTTTCAGGCCCCCCCCCCCTCACTCGTGAAGAAAAAGGAAAAGACAGAAAAGAAAGAAAGATACACACCAACAACTTGAACAGTATCACACACAGTGAGTCAACAAAATGCCTACTGCTCCAAGGCAAACTATCATAAAAAACACTTTAACAAAATACGAATGCAAATTAGCACACGGAAAGGCTCACACAGTCCAGCTACATAGGGAGACCGGACTGAGTCAGCGGGAAGGCAGCTCGAATTCCACCGAGCACATCAGACAGTCAGTCTTTTGGAGCCCCCCACACCGCAGGTCTCACCATGTCCGCTCATCAGCCATTCTCTCCCAGTTCGGGCCATGCAGCATTCAAGAATCGGAGGTCTCAATCGCCCCCTCAGCTCGTTCAGTCGGGCCCTTATTCAGCTTTTCCAAGTATTCCCTGGCCGCTCCCACAGAGTCAAACACAAAGCTCTTCCCCATGTGGTGGACACGGAGCGTAGCCGGGAAGGCCAGGGTGAACCTAATCTTCTTCGGGAAGAGGGCCGTGCAAACAGGAGAAAATTCTTTGCGTTTCGTCGTTACAGCTGTGGAATAATCTTGGAACAGCAGCAGTTTATTACTATGTAACAGGAGCCCGTCATGCTGCCGATACGCTCGCAAGAGCCTCTCCTTATGAGCAAAATTAAGGATCCGGGCGATCACCACTTGGGGCCTTGGACGATTCTCCATCTTGGGGCCTATCCGATGGGCACGCTCCACCTTGAGGTCGCCGACCAAAGAAGGTAATCCCAGCTCTTTCGGGAGCCACTGCTCAATTAGCGGCAAAAGTTGTTGGTCCGTCGTCGACTCCGGGATGCCCACCAAACGGATGTTATTTCGACGAGAACGATTTTCCAAATCGTCCTCTTTGCTCTGCAAGGCCTCAAGCTGAGCACGTGTGTCTGCCTGCACTCTCTCCTGCCGCCCCTCGTCATCTTCAATGGCAGACACCCGATTTTCCAACTCCTCAATTCTCTGGCCTTGCATTGCCATCGTCTCCCCCATCACCTCCAGCTTGGAGAGAATCTGGTCAAATTTGGGGTCTAAATGACGGGCCACCTCTCTCGCAAGATCCTCTGTAGCAGATTCCACACTCTCCGTCCCCGGCAACGAGGGTTGCATCGCCGCCGGCGTGGAGGCCTGCGGCTTTGGCGCCTTCTCCTTCTCCCTTTCCCTCCGAACCGGGGGCGGCATCCGAAACAGAAGGCAGCAGTGAAAGAGGGAAATGTATTAGGGCAGGGATCCTCACCACAAGCACCGGCTGCCGGGAGCTTAGAACACCGATTATTCACCAATTATGCCGAGGCGGCCCCAGAGCACGGGAAGAGACGTCTTCACCTGCTCATGTGTCACGTGACCTCCTTCCCTATCACCTTTATCACGCTTAACATAAAAACTGCGCTTTTAAGTTACACATGATAAAGGTTCTAGGGAAGGAGTGCACATTGGAGCTGCTTGGGCGGAATGCGCGTTAGGACCGTGCGACCACTAGGCACACAATAGGCAAAAAATGTTACTAACATGTGCAGAAAATGGCAGGAACCCCCCCCCCCCACAGAGCGCAACGGTCGCTAGCAGTCCACCCTGAATTGCGTTTCTCTGAGATGGAACCGAGAGCCCCCAACAAGAACAATGATAAGGTCAAGCCTTGGTACTCACACCCTGAGAGCCCCAGGTTGAGGATCCATGCCAGGCTCAGCTCTACTCCCCTGAAAGTTGTTTTATTGGCTAGCTGTGCAGCACTGTGTGTGAAGTGGCTGACAGGCAGATGTCAGGGTCTTTCGCAATCTTCGGGAGAGAGCAGGGGGACAGAGGAAGGAGGGGGCACTGAGGTTGTGTGAGGCTGTTGCACTCTTCCAGATCCTTCTAAATCTATCCAATTTGTGGCAGCTCAACAGGTCCTTATCATGATAAGGGCATGGAGCTGAACCAATTTTCCCTCCTCCTATGGCTACCGAAAAGATGGCAGTCTAGTGGAGTCTCCCGTATCACGCTCAAGTGGAGAGTCACCTTTCTGTACTCAAGGTGGTGCCCCTGCAGCAGTGTACCTTCCTGCCAGAACCAGAGCAGCTCAGTCGCACACAGTCACAGAGAGGCGCAGTGGAGATCGGCGATGCCCGAGGTGCTCAGAGGGAGCAACGCTTGGTCGGCAACCACCCCCCCAGTGGGACAAACTCTGCATCTGGGGGCATTTGGACACAGCCGGGTAGGTTTGCCTTTCTCCTTTCAGTTCAGCACAGTATTTGTTTGATATTGTTTTTGATTATAATTTTATTATACTTTATTTATACTAAAATTAATTTAAGATAAAAAGTATATACCTTTTATAAAACAAGTAATTTTGAAAATAGTTACGATTTCCTTTTAATATAAAAATTAATTTGGACACAATATCAAATTGGTATTTTTCTGTTTTCACATTTAAATAAGTGCTACATTCAAGACAATTAAATGTATAAAATTAACATAATGTTATGTTTGTTGTTAACTTTTCTGCACTGCAGAACACTGTTAATCTTGTTGTCAATCTTCCTTTGTTGAACAATTTTATGTGAATAATCCCTCAATAACTACGATGGCTATGATCTACTTCAAATTAGTAACTTATTTTGAATTATATGTTAAGGAGAACAGGTCTCAGACTTTTTTTGTTAGCGTTATCCTGCAGACTTTGTCAATGGATATACGCCGGAAATTGCATCAATGACCCAATGTTCTCACTTAACTTGAGTGCGGTATAGCTAGCAAACTGTTTGACATTTCAGATAAGAAATTGTTGAAATAATATCTCGCTTATCTTTATGTTTCCCCGACGCCTTCTCTGGCTGCCATTCCGCGTTTCACTTGAATCAATCAAGTTCTTCAGGGGGAGAGAATGTAAAATATCCTCTTGGATGTTAAATTAATCCAAATGGAGTTGTTTAAACGGCTTGATGTTAGCACTCATCTGCGATATTTCTGTTAATGCAAAAAGTTACTTTAAAAAAGAGTTTTCATGCCATTAAAAAAACCCTCTAAAAATCCGACCACATCTTGAGGAATCTTCCTTTGATGGCAGGAATTTAGATACTTAAAAATGGCACTGGCATTCCGGCTTTCTCTATCCCTATGAATTTGAAAACTGCCATTGTGCTGTCAGATAATGTGGCAGCACTGCAGTGTCTAAATTCTGAGTTTTGAAGGTTTTTCTGGGATAAGTTATCATTTCTATTTGAAGCGCTTTGTGTCAGAACACTTTAAAAAAAATGCAGGCTGCATGTTGTCACTGATGGTTTTGATCTATAGTGGCTCCTGGTTGCGTATAGCTTAAAGCCTAGTTTTTAGGACTAGTTTGCCTTTTACTTTGAATGCAATTTTGTTGATCATAAACTTTCAAATAGACAAAAATGACTATTGGATGATTCTGCTGTGAATGCTGCTGCTGTGATTCCTGATCTCTGGATTGAGATATGACAGTCAAGTTATGATAGCAGTGTATGTTGCTTTTGCTTTTTTTTCCGTCCCACATTTTTGTTAGTTGGTATTGATTTTTAAGTTGATGTTTAGTTCATTCATTTGGTGTTGAGTACTCTTAACACCACAGAACAATGATTTTTGTAATTTAATAGAAATTGAATGCAACAGATTACTTCTTTTTACAGAAAGTTATTTTATAAAAAATAGCATGATTATTACAGATTGGATTAAATGGAAATTTGATTTTTCAATGTAATTTATGTCAGAATGTTGTTATCTATAGAAATGTATGCTGCTTTTGGACTGTATGTAATCAATTTCATATTATGATGGCAATTTATATAAATGTAAATTTTTTATGCTCCTAATTATGTTTTACCAATTTTTAAAGGGATGATGAGTAGTTTGAAGGAGTAAGATTTGTGGCCACATTTTATAGGGCATGGTTTTTAATTTGGATATATGTCACTGTATTATTACATTATGGAATAATTAAAATTAAACACCTGCTAGTTTTTTGTTTTTTTTTACATAGTAACATAGTAGTTGACGGCAGATAAAGACCAGCATGGTCCATCCAGTCTGCCCAGCAAGATGGCAAGAGCAGGTGCACCTGTCGCTCTGCGCAGGCCACCCCTCCCCATATCCTTGTTCAGGGGTAAACCCACCACTCCATGTAGGACACCCCTATTTGTTGAGACGTTATATGGTTCAGAAGTTAGATGGTACCATTTATTTTGTTTTTATCCTATTTCTGTAAAGGGATCCTCTGTGTTTGTCCCATGCCTTTTTGAATTCCGTCACCGTGTTTGCCCCTACCACTTCCATCGGGAGGGCATTCCAAGCATTCACCACCCTTTCAGTGAAAAAATATTTCCTGACATTGCCTTTCAATTTACCCCCTTGCAGTTTCATGTTATGCCCTCTAGTTTTACAGGTTCCCCGTCTTCGGAAGAGGTGATCAAGAAGCAACAATTCAAACAGAACAAGGAGAAAACAAATGGTTTAAAATTAGCAAAGGTGTACAAGAAGGCTGCATGCTTTCCCCACACCTTTTTAATTTATATGCAGAGATGAAGTCAACAGAGTTGTGAAGAATAGTGGAGGCCTCATCAACAACTTGTGCTATGCTGATGATACCATGTTACAGGCTGAAAGCGAGGACGATCTGAAACATCTCCTTATCAAGATCAAGGAACATAATCTTAAAAAGAGCCTGTGCCTTAATATAAAGACAAAGAGCCTGACAACTGGCAAAAAAGAAAAATAATTTCATTCTTGGTGGAGGAGAAAAAGAAATAGTAGACAACTTTAACCTGCTTACAAAGATTTGACTTGTCCAAGTCATGGTATTTTCAATAATGTCATATGGATGTGAAAGTTTGATAGTGAAGAAAAAAAAAAAGACAGGACGAAAACCGATGCCTTTGAATTATGGTGCTGGCAAAGAATACTGTGTATATCATAGACTGCCCAAAGAACAAATCAGTAGGTACTAGAGGAGATCAAAGCTAAACCTTCCTTAGAAGCTCAAAAGACAAGAGTTCAGCATTCATACTTTGGACACATTATGCGAAGAGAAAGTGTAGTTATTCACATGAAATAGGTGATCTCCGGGAACAGAAAGAATCAGTCTTCACACCTGCCCTCCTTCCCAAGGAATTGTAGATTTTCCTTTTTTTTCTCAGCTATATATCTCACTGAGGAGATTCACTGGGAAGACGGGAAGGCATGCATGCATGCGCAGAGAGATGCTCCCAAACCCTCCCTATTAGATGCTGGGGAGTTTCCACACAAGCTCTATCGGGGGATGTCACTCATATGTGAAGACTGATTCCTGCTGCTCCCAGAGATCACCTGTTACAGGTGAGTAACTATGCTATCTCCAGGAACAAGCAGGAATGCAGTCTTCACATATGGGACTCCCTAGCTCCAGGCTACCGGAAAACAGCAAAGCAGCATGGCCCATTATAGTGGGAAAAAAACATGGAAGAACAACAGGGAGAGTCCAGGGGATCTAGGAGACTCAGCATCCCCAGCACACACCCATCAAGATGGTAGTGGTGGTAGGCTGGATGGACAGAGGGTCGGAAGGAAGGAGGTGTTGCTAAGTCCCAAAGAGGTGCTGTAGTATGGCTTGGCCAAAGTCACTGTTCGTACGAGAGTCCTTGTCCAGACAGTAGTGGGCTGCAAAGTTATGAATGGAGGACCATGTGGAAGCATGGCAGATATCCATTATGGAGACAGAGCGTAAGTGGGCCACAGATGTGGCCGTGGCGCTGACATTGTGAGTGGTTACATGCCTCTCTAATGTCAGATCTCATCTGAGCATATGCAAAGGATATGCAGTCTGCTATCCAAGGAGAAAGAGTGTGTTTAGTCACAGGAAGAACCAGATGACTAGGGTCAAAAGAAATGAATAATTGTGAGGATTTCTAGTGTGCCTTGGTTCTGTCAAGGTAATATGCCAATGCTCATTTGCAGTCTAGGGTATGAAGTGCCGACTCAGCCCGAGATGCATGTGGCTTCAGAAAAAAAGGTCAGAAGAATTACTGACTGGTTGAGATGATAGGGCGATACAACCTTTGGAAGGAAACGTGGATATGTTCGCAGGACCACCCTGTCATGATGAAAATGTGTATAAGGGGCATGTGCAACCAAAGCTTGTAGTTCATTGACTCGGCGAGCCGAGGTGAGCGCAACTAGGATGGAAACCTTCCAAGTGAGATACCTGAGGGAGGTAGTGGCTAGAAGCTCAAACGGAGGTTTGAGCAATTACTACTACTGCAATTGAACATTTGTATAGCACTACAAGATGTATGCAGTGCTGCACAGACACATGGTAAAAGAAGGTCCCTGCTCATCAGAGCTTACAATCTAGTCAAGACAGACAACATAGTAGCTGTAGACATGGGATACAGCTAAGGGGAAAGGTAAGGAAACACAGAGGAGATCAGGTGAGTCAAGATCCAAAAGCGGCAGCAAGAGGTGAGTTTTCAGCCTGGATTTGAAAAGGGTCAGAGAAGGAGCCTGATGTACAGACTCAGGTAGTTTGTTCCAGGCATAAGGGGCAGCAAGGTGAAAGAAGCGAAGTCTGGAGTTAGCAATAGAAGAGAAGGGCACAGATAGAAGCGCTTTGTCTGAAGAGTGGAGTTCTTGAGGAGGGGTGTAGGGAGAGATAAGAGAGGTAAGGTAGTGAGGAGCTGCAGAGTGAATGCATTTATAGGTCAGCAGGAGATGTTTGAACTGGATGCAGAAACGGATAGGGCGCCAATGAAGTGACTTGAGAAGAGGGTAATATAAGCATGATGAGATTGGCGGAAGATGAGCTGTGCAGCAGAGTGTTGAACAGATTGAAGGGGAGAGAGATGATTCAAAGGGAGACCAGCAAGGAGTAGCTTATAATAGTCTAAATGGGAAGAGACTAAGTCTTCGTAGTGTGTTGAGAAAGGAATGGGCAAATTTTGTTGATGTTACAGAGAAAGCACAGTTACTTACCTGTAACAGGTGATCTCTGGGAACAGCAGGAATAAGTCTTCACATATGGGTACGTCAGTACCGACAGAGTCTGCGCGGGAACGCTTCCCAGCGTCCAATCAAAGAGCTTTTGGAAGCATCCCACCACGCCTGCGTGCTGCCTTTCCCAAATGTCTCTCCTCAGTTAAGTTTTAAAGCTGAGACAAAGAGAGAGAGAGAGGAAAGGAAAGATAGATAGAGATACAACTCCTGGGGAGGTGGGTGGGTTGTGAAGACTTATTCCTGCTGTTCCCAGAGATCACCTGTTACAGGTAAGTAACTGTGCTATCTCCAGGAACAAGCAGGAATGAGTCTTCACATATGGGGACTC